>CM060903.1:1249905609-1252848109 GCA_030737815.1 Allium fistulosum | reverse complement strand
GAAGGTGTAGCTAGTGGATCTAGAAGGAAGGAATTTTATTGGACCAAGCGGTTCGCCTTGGGGAGCGGCAGCGGTATTCGTGAAAAAACCATATGGGTCGTTGAGGATGTGTATCGACTACCGTAAGCTAAACGAAAGGATGATAAAGAATAAGTATCCTTTGCCGAGGATAGATGATCGATTTGATCGGTTGAGTGGAGCCTGAGTGTTTTCCCGGTTGGATTTGGCGACAGGGTTCCATCGGTTGAAAGTGGTAGAGGACAGTATTCCTTTGACAACATTTCGAATGAGATACGGTTCATATGAGTGGTTAGTAATGCCATTCGGGTTGACGAATGCACCTGCTTTCTTTGTGGATTTGATGAACCGAGTCTTCTGAGAGTATTTGGATAGATTTGTGTTGATGTTTATAGATGACATTTTGGTGTACTCTAAGGATGAGAGAGAGCCTGAAGATCATTCTAGAGTGGTGCTTGAGACACCGAGGTAGAATCAGCTAAAGGCGAAGTTTTCCAAGTGTCATTTTTGGAAGAAAGAGGTTAAGTTTCTTGGTCACATGGTTTTAGAGAAAGGATTGTCATCCAGATATGATCGAACCTATGAACAATTGGAAGAGACCAGAGACGGTGACCGAGATCAGAAGTTTTCTTGGACTTGCCGGCTACTACCGGATATTAATCAAGGTTTTCTCACGGATAACAACGCCTTTGACTAAGCTTAGTAGGAAGGAAGTGAAGTTTGTTTGGTCCGACAAATGTGTGGAAGGATTCCTTAAGTTAAAGCATATGTTTATGAATGCTCCAGTGTTAGTAGTTCGAGATGGAAACCAAGGGTTGGTAGTATATACACTGATGCGTGTGGAACTGGCTTGGGAGCAATGTTGATGTAGAGGGGCAAAGTTATTGCCTATGAATCTAAGCAGCTTAGATCGCATGAAGTAAGTTAGCCTACTCATGACTTGGAGTTGGCTGCAGTGATTTTTTCCTTGAAGATTTGGATGCATTATCTCTTGAGGGGGAGATTTGAGTTGAATACCGATCATAAGTCTTTAAGATATTTATTCTCTCAGAAGGAGTTGAATATGAGACAACAACGATGGATGGAGTTTTCGGCTACTTATGATTTTGGTATAGAGTGTACACCAAGGAAATGGTAATAAGGTAGCAGATGCTCTTAGCAGAAGACATCAGAATGTGGTGTTGGCTATGATGGCAGAATGGAAGGATTTAGAAGCCTTGGCCAGTTGTGGTGTACAGTTAAGATCGACTACTAGTTCTAGTCAGAATACTGTCATGTTGTCCTATTTCGAAGTTCGACTAGTGTTGATCAAGAGAATTGCTTCTAAGAAGAAGGAGGTTCCATTATTAGCCGAGAGGATCAGAAGGCTTGAGAACCGAGATCGATGATTTGAAAGATTTTTGTCCTGACCAGAGAGGATGGTTGAGAAAGAAGGGACGACTATGTGTTCCAGATGTAGAGAACTTAAGGAGGGAAGTTCTTGAGGAGTGTCATCGATCCAAGTTTACGATTCATCCAGGAGGGACCAAGATGCATTATTCACTAGCGAATTGTGGAAGAGTCTACAGGATATGTTAGGAACTAAGCTCAAGATGAGTACTGCATATCACCCACAGACGGATGGGTAGACAGAGAGAGTCAATAAGGTACTCGAGGATTTGTAGAGAGCTTCTGTGTTGGAATTTGGTGGATCTTGGGAAGACCACCTACATTTGGTTGAGTTTTCCTATAATAATAGTTATTAGACTATTATAGGGATGGCGCCTTTTGAAGCTTTGTATGGAAGGCCATGCAAATCCCATGTATGTTGGTTGGAGATTGGAGATAGATTGGTCTTAGATCCGAATTTGGTAAGGGAGGCATCAGAAAAGGTTGAATTGATCTTAGAACAGATGAAGGAAGCTCAATCCAGACAGAAGAGTTTTGCAGATAAGAGGCGTAAAGACCTAGAGTTCCCAGTTGGAGACAAGGTTTTCATAAAGGTATCGCCGATAAAGGGTGTGGTACGGTTCGAGAAGTCAGGGAAACTGGCACTGAGATATGTTGGTCCATTCTAAATTATAGAAAGGATTGGGAGTAGAGTTGTCGAGTAGTATGGTAGGTGTCTATAATGTATTCCATGTGTCTCATCTCCGCAAGTATGTGCATGATTCAGAGGCTGCTATTCCCCCGATAGGGTTGGAAGATCTAGTAGTAGAGCCTAATTTGACTTTTGTTAGACAACCAGTTCGGGTTGTAGCGAGAGATGAGAAAAGGTTGAGGAACAAGACAGTCAAGTTGGTGAAAGTTCAGTGGAGCGACAATGAAAAGGACTGTACTTGAGAAACAGAGGACATGATTCGAGATACTTATCCTGATTTGCTTTGAGGGTATGTCTATATTATATTTTTATAAATAATTCCTAGTCTGGTAGACTAGTATGGTTGTTAGGAGTCGTTATAGAAGATTGCTATGTTTAGTATTTAGTCCTTACTGAATTTCGAGGACGAAATTCTTTAAGGGGGGAGCCTGTAACCCCTTAATTTTTGAAACATTAATCAGGAGATTTAACTAGATAAATTAAATAGAATAATGTAAATGCTAAGTAATAAGGGGGTTGCGATTTGAATCAATTTAATTAAGGTCGTGCCTAACAAAAGAATTAATGGGCCTAAGAATAGTTTTTGAGTTAATTAAATTACATAAGGGTATATTAGTAATTTGCCACCCATAACCCTTACCTGTATATATTATGTTCCTACCATTTCATTCCTTACTCACGTCATTTTGAAATGCAAATCAAAAACTTAAAGAATGGTCGGCCATTAAGGAAGAAGAAATTCAATTAAAAGCTAGAGAATCAAGCTTAGGGGAAATCAATCACAATCCAATCTCCTTATCTAATCAAGATGAATAATAGTTCCATCTCTATTTTGGTTTTTATAATCATATGATTTTGGATTTAAGGGTAAATTCGTTTTTATGATATATTGGATGATGATATGCTTGATTTATAATTTATATGGTTTAAACAAGATTGTTTAAAAGAGGTTATGTACAGTTTTAGAGCAAAACCGAGATTTAATGATGTCTAAATGCCATTGGAAAATTTTATATTATTAGAAACATGATTGTGGAGTTTGGTTTCAATTTTTATAATTTTCCAAGCCGTGGGGAATTACTTATGAATTTTCAAAGGAAAATATGGTTATTTGGGTATATAAATTTATTTTTGAAAATATATTAGGATTTTGGGTCTGGAATTTTGATATGTTAGATAACATGATTAAAGTGAATTTCTGGAATTTTTGGGGATTTTTCCAAAGTGATTTGTTGTGCAAATTAAATTATTTTAGAAGGGGGACTTCTTTGCAAAATTGGTTTTACTTAATGGAAAGGATTATTTGATTAAATTAACCATGAGTTAGATATGAAATTAGCGGCAATTATATTGGTAAAGAATTCGAAAATGTTAAGACAACCAATCTGGTGTTGACACATGGCAGGTTAGTTAGAAAAGGATTTGCTTTAAATAGTATTAAACCAGGTTTACTCAGAAAAGTGGGTTCCGCCTATTTTGGGAAGTACATTTCGGCATAGAAGCTTTCGCCTTCAATCCAGTCGAAATCTATTAAGTTGAAACCAATACACAAGGTATCACAATGATGGTATGCAGTGGATTGGAGACGGGCGAAAGGTTAGGTGTCAAAAGCATGGATTTCGAAGGAGTCAAAACCTTGGTTTGTTTTTAAAAGAGATGCGCCTGCCTTTGTTTGTTTTAGCCTTCGAAAGAGTCGAAGCATATGGTTTTGAAAGAGTTTTTAAAAGGTTTCGAAAAGGTTGCCATTAACTTAAGTTTGCTTTCGAATGGGTTATTAAAGAATGTTTTGAAAGAAGGGGTTCCGACCTAGTCGAAGCCATGCTGCCGTTCTTTAGCCTTTCGATGGTATTGACGATATCAATATTGTCGAAAGGTACTTTGTTTTATAAGTTTAAGCCACTTCCTGTAGCTTTCGAAAGGGGTTGGGGGTTTCGAAGACAATGGTTTCGAAAGGGGTTTCGAAGCCAACCTTCCGCTATTTCACCCATATGTTTTATGCTTTAGAAAGGATGATGCCGACGCCATCATGTTTCCCCAATATTTTATATGATAAAGGATGGTTTCGAAAGAGATGCTTTCGTCTATATTCACATTGACTCAAATAATATTTTAAGTATAAACCCAATCATTTTGAAAGGGGGACTTTCAATGATTTCGGAAGGATTACTTTCAATGGTGTAAAAAGTGGTACTTTCAACTGGTTTTGAAGCTATGCTTCCAAAGTTAAATGACAATGCTTTAATACAATCGAAAGGTTTCGAAGGGAAGATTTTAAAGTATTAGAATGGCAGGAGCCTAATGTTTTGAAGATAGATTTCAAGGCTTTCGAAGGAGGTTATCCTATGAAGTCGAAAGCCAGGTTTCGAAAGGTTTTATAACCCAATCTCTATTTTAAAAGGAGAAACCCATGGCTAAGTTAAAGGATTTTTTGTAATGGTTTTAAGAAGAAGCTTTCTTTGATAAAATAATAGGTTAAAGGGATTAGCCATGTTTTATATTAAACCCACAGGGGTGGTATTGCTATGTCGTTATGTTTGCTTCTTCAAATATAAATATATTCACATTCTAATGGACCCATAATCGCATTTTGGGGATAAAGGGTAGAAGAACCAGCCAGGTTAACCCAGTAGTGAATATAAATTGATTAAACTCCTGAATAAGTAGAATTTCATCCAGGAGGTCAGGAAGACCAGAATATAGGATGCTTAAATATAAAAGAAAGATATTCGCAGGGGCCAATCGGTTCTCAATAAGCCCAACGAAAATTGTGCATAGAAAAAGATATTGGCAGAGGCCGATAGGTTCATAGTTAACCAATGGAAAATATGTATAAAAGAAGATATTAGAAAGATAGTTTCATAGTAAGCCCATGAAAACTATGATTTGATACTAGAAGAGGCCAGTAGGTATGTAGTTAGCCCATGAAAACTATATCTGGATTAAGATATTGACAGATGTCAATAGGTTCCTAGTCAGCCCATGAAAACTAGGGTAAGAAGAAAGGATATTGGGGTCACCAATAGGTTCCTAGTCAACCCATGATAACTAGGATAAGAGTAAAGATATTGGAGTTACCAATAGGTTCTTAGTGATCCAATGAAAACTATGTAATTGGACAGGGAGTCCTTAAATATTTTACCGGTTATTAGTCAGCCTATGAAAACTAATAGGTTAATAGTAATCCTAGAAACTGTAATTGAGACAGATAGTCAGAATTAATGGGGATAGGTAATCTAGAATTGATTCATTTGTTTTGCATATCAGCATATTATACTGTTTTGAATTGTTTTAACCAGTGTGGATGCAAGAGCATAGTATATTGTTTTATAAAGGTTTTAAGATACTAGTGAAGGGAAAACCCGTTCCGCTAAGCGACGTGGTCTCACTAGATATCTAAATAATTTGAGATGGTAGATTATTATTCATACCAGGCTTTATGTCTGACTCGAAGTTTATGTTTCTCCTTAAACTCTCAGGTACTCGATTCATTTTGAGTAGTTTGAGAGTTGAGGTTTTCAAGTACCTCTTAAGACGAATAAGCTTCCAGAGACGTGTAGGAGGTATGATAGCTATTTAGAGTTCTCTTTTATTTGATTCCGCTGCGTATTTTGTAATGGCTAAGTTGTTATATTGCCTGTATATACTCTAATCTTCCTAGGGAGCATCTTCATATGTCGCTCTTGGCGTATGTTGTAATAAATATATTTTCTCTGAACGTGGTTTACAATTGTGGGATTATGTAATGAATTGGAAATGTTTTGAAATGAAAGGTGAGTTGCTTGATGTTTTAAATTTTTTCCATATTCATGTGTTTTTGTGTATCAATATATCTAACACCGCCATATTTGGTCATCGAGGATTAATAACTATGAATGACTAAATGATCCATAGCCGTTAGTTTTGGGCCTCCAAGTAGGGGGATGTTACAATCTCCACCTTTGTCCCCTAAATCAGCATGGTCTTCTCTAACATATGTGTTGTAATGAGGAAGGGGTAAGAACAACAGATGTCTAGTGAATGAAAATCTCAAGCTTCACCATAATTGCATTGGGGCAGTATTATTTAGATAAGAAAAATGTCTTACGTATTTAAAACTATATCATACTAATAACTTCAACCGTAAGCCCAAAGGCCTTTCCATTCAATTCCAAAACTCCAGCGCAACTATCATTAATGAGGCAAGAGAAAGCATCTAAATTACTTAATATTTTTTATTTGGAATTAGGCAGACTCTGACCATTTAATAACTATAAAATAGACAAGTCCCTATCATTTAATACCTAACCCATTTCTAGTCCATTTCAAGATTCTAACGCAACTATCGTTAACAATGCAAGGGAAAGCACCCAAACCACTTAATACCTTTTTATTAGGGATTAGGAAGACTTTGACCATTTAATACCTATAAAATAGGCAGGTCCCCGTCATGTAATACCTAACACAGTGTGGGTCCCTCCATGGTTCTCTCTAACTGGCATCGTAAGAAATCCCATAAGGTCACTTATACTTCTTTTATAGGAAAGGGACAGACCCTATAATAGTCACATAATACCTCTAATCCCGAAGCGAACCTCTCCAAAATATCTTCCTACCATATCCATAACCTTGCTATGACCTATAACCCAACTGTGACGTCTTAGACTGGTCCGACTATTCATAGGTACTGGTAGCCAGATTAACTGGGCAGACTTACCTTACAGAATTAGGACTAATCTCATGTCCATTGAGGTTATTTATTATAGGCGATGTCTCACATCAGTCCCCAAAGTAACACTACTGGTAGCCAAGTTTAACTGAGCAAACTTCTACGTACTTTAAACTGACCTCATGTCTCTATGACTTAGTCATACTTCATATATATACTAGTTGTATATATACGCTATCCACACAATTTATAATTAAGGCCATATAAGGCAACCACTTATTATGCCTTTAATAATGGATTAAACTCCATAATTACCATTAACTACCTTCCTAAGAAATTAATGTTATTTAATACCCTATTAATTCCAATCAATATGTATAATATGCTATATTCAATATGTTATTAACTTTAATAATCAATACGTTAAGATTATATATATATTTATATATATATATATACGTGAGATTTGAATAAAATATTTCTAATCATACGTAAAGAAAACACTTATTAAATTAATTAAATTGTTAAACTCATACAAGTCTCCAATTCCAAACCAAACAAAGATAGCTAATATCCATAGCCAACACAGCTAGGCTTGTAAAAAATGGAATAATACCAAAATTACCTTATATTAATATATAATAGAATTAACTCCTCTATTTCATGGAACAAACTTTACAATTTAAACCTTTCATATTCTATTAAACTTTGGCAATTACCAACTTGGAGTAAAAAAGGATTCATACTTATTCATTTTAAAATTCTTTAACACTACAAAACAAATCAAAAGAGATAAAGTGGAATAGATTATGAATTGCTTAAATCTCAAACACAGATCCGATTCTACTATATGACTAAAAAACAATAAAAATTCCAGCAGATTCAAAGATTGACATTTACTTGGAGAAATTCTGAGGGTTTTAGTGTTATGTTTTCGATTATCAAAATTTTCCAAGGCATATATCTAATAAAAACAAATACTACATAATTACTAAAATGGGTAAAACTGAAATTCCCACTCACAGAGAATTGTTTGCTTCCTAACTGGATTTGATTTTCACCATGCCTAATTCCCTTTTAGATCTCCCTCTTTTGGAATATACAACAAAGTGAAATTTATATAGAAATTAAATTTAGAATCAGAAAATAAAGAGAAATAGAGTTAGAAATCAAAAGAAATAAACCTCCTACCTGAAAATTCTAACTGAATCTGAAATCTAAGGAAGAAGGAGGAGGAGGAGGAATCCGGCAGAGCTTCGCAGTCATCCCTAAAATTTATGAAGAAAAGTGGGAGGGGTCTATTTATAGAGGTGAAGAGGAACCAAAACCGTCAGATTAAAATAATAAAATCCAAGCCAATCAAAATCTTCGCTTTTACAACTTCACCGGTCGTCCGCTGACCTTGGGCTGTCGATCGCTGCCCAAGGACAGTCGACCGGTCCCCTTTTATTGACCGTGTTATTTCCTTTCATTTTTGTATTATTTATTACCTTATTTAATTTAATGTTACACGTTAACTTTAACCCTTACTTAAACGTTAAGGCTCTCTTAACGTTAATCTTTTAAGTTCAAATTCAAATTTTCAAATTTAAACTCGTTTGAATTATTTTAAATTAAGAAACTTAAAACGTCCATAACTTCTCTGTTTGAACTCCGATTTAAACATATTATATATAGAAATTGGTCAGAAAATCAGCATGGGCGCAATGGAGCAACTCTCGTGGTAAAATTCTGTCATTTACAGAATTTCCATTTTTAACTTTATTTTAATTATTTAATTTCTTATTAAATTTTATGAGGTGTTGCACTCTCCCCCTTAAAAAGGATTCCGCCCTCGAAATCACCAAGGGCGGATAGTGTAACGCACACTCAATAATCATGTTATACAACCAAGTTATTTACAATAATATACACAACCAAAAATACAGTGTGATTATGTATGCAAGATACTATAGGTGAGCTCAATCCTAGCGTGAATGCAAGATCGTGACATATAGGCATGTATAAGCGCCCTAAATATGCATATAAAATGCTATATTAGTGCAAGAATAATGGTAAATGTGTGGCAACCATTCCTTACCATCCAATGTAGCAAGCATGATGCAACCAAATACCTATATCTTGAAAGAAAATTTTACCAGAGAAAAGTTTGGGAAGAGAAACCCTAATCTTTTCTTTGGTTTCCCATGAGTTTTCCGTTGGGTATCTCCCCATTATACTCAAACCAACCTAATTTCTTTGTTACAAATCTTCTTCATACCATGCTCCACTATGTGTGTGGTAGCACGAGTGAGCTATCAGCTTCATCTCAACATCTACTAATTGATCAAGCTCTATTACAGTGGCAGTGTCATGCAGACATTTCCTCAAGTGTGGAACATGAAAGATGTCATGGACTCCCGCTAACTTGTCCCGAAGCTCCATCCAACAAGCAAGTTTCCCCACCCTCTCTAAAACTGGAAAATGACCAATGAACCTTGTGCCCACTTACCAGATGTACCAAAACTCATAACCGTTCTAAAAGGGGAAACCTTGGTGAATACCATGTCCCCAACTAAAAACAGCAATTCCTTTCTTCGCCTGTAAGCATACGACTCCTGACGGTCATGTACGGCCTTTGTTCGCCGCCTAAACGCTTCTACCTTCTCCAAAGTCCTTGAAAAACCATGATGCAAGCTCTCAACAAATCTTCTAAAATTCAAAGTCGATCCCAAAGTAGATTGTGAACTTCTCCAAATTCGCTAGTGAACAAGGGTTCTCTATTGCTTACAATATTACAAAGAACTCCCTAAAGTCGCACCACTTCCTTGACATAAATCCATGCTATGGTTGCTATAGTCATATTACTTCTAATGGGAATAAAATGAGCCAATCTACTATAACATAAATAACCTCATTGCCTCTTTGACCCCTAAGCAACCCAACTCTAAGGTTCATCAATATATATATATATATATGCTCATATTTCTAGGTCGGAACCTCCAATGGTAATAACAACTCTACGTGTTTTCCCTGATCGGTCTTAATCCTTTGGCACGTTAAACATCTAAAAACAAATTTCAATGACTCTCACTTCAGCCTTGAATAATTAGAATTTTCACTTCATAAACGTATACATCTTAACTCATTCGGGGTGAATAGCGATGCTCTGCAAGCTTTGAGTTTGAAGCATTCTAACCTAATTTCCTTACTAATTTCCAGTCTTACCATCGGTTTATCACTAGTTAAGTGTTCATATGAATTTTTCGTGTTTACAATGTTCCACCATATGTACATATATATATATATGTATATATGTTTGTGTGTGTGTATATATATAGTGGTCTAATCTCATCCGTAAAATCAACACAGTGATAAAACATGAACATGTCTTATACCATATCGAACACTTTTCCGAAAGGAGACAACTAGCGATTACAACCCAAAACTCTAAAAGAAAATTTTGCTAAAAGCTGGCATTAATCATCACCCGGTGTTAATGATGTTGGGGTCTTAATGCTCCTTACCAATTTAAGATGGACATTCCTAGAATGTAATTCCACCATCACCCACCATCCTAAATTCTCCTTCTTAGTTCTAATAAATATCCATCACCCATAATAATTGGTTATTAATGTCAAAATTGACAGTCTCTAATCAATCCTTATTTAATCTCGTTTTAATCTATGTACCAGTTCCAAAATCCACCTATTATGCCTATTCAATTCCTCCACAAATACCATATCAGTTTCCTTAATCAGTGCCTTATTTAACTTCCTTTTTATTCTCTACTAATTACAAATTTATTGCCCATTAATCTATAATTAATGTCCATAAATCGTAGTCCTATAATTACTACTTTGTTTATAATTAATATGAATACCATTGTAAATTACGCTATTCATATATTTCTTATTTCTAATTATTAATTTCTAAATTAGAACATTCCTTTTCATATTTTATTTTATCAGAGCCCTCCTTCCAAATAGGATTATCGTTAAAAATTTCCATATATTAACCACAAGTGAATTTTTGCTTTGTTTGAAATTACAAAGGATTATTTCGTTTTCTTTTATTGAAATAGATAGTGTAAATTACGAAAAAGACTATCCATATCTTGCATATTTCTTTCCCATATTGGTATATCCCTTGTAAATTCAAACGACATGTTTTTATACATATTTTTGGATTGAATAATTTATGGTACACGGAACACGCTCTAAATAAATTAAAACATAAAGATTCACAATCCAAGTCGGCTTGGGTAACTTAGTCCTACAACCCAATTATAGATCTGGAATATCTTTACAACTTTACCAGCATTCTACAAATAAATGCTTGGGACTGATTTCAAATTTTCAGATTAGGTTGTATATACTATTCTTATTTTATTCATATCCCGAAACCTTTAACCTTCTTGCCTAGATAGTGATCCCTATCTACTCTATAAAATATAAATTTAGAAGCTCACATTACGCTAGTATGCGGCATTTGAAATTCAAACTTGTAAAAGAATTTCCACATCTCGGAAGAAAACCTTTAAGCGTATTTTTCGAAAGAATTTCCAACTTGCAAAGACAGTTTGGTGAATTTAATTCCTAAAGGAA
Source organism: Allium fistulosum (assembly GCA_030737815.1). NCBI lineage: Eukaryota > Viridiplantae > Streptophyta > Magnoliopsida > Asparagales > Amaryllidaceae > Allium > Allium fistulosum. The sequence goes on along the minus strand of CM060903.1, from coordinate 1,252,836,780 downwards.
TCTAAACAGCATTTTTTATTTCCTTCTATATATCTATTCCATTTTTATTAAACATTTGAACAAAACCTTAAAAAAATATTAAACCCAAATTTTCACAATTTTCAAAACATTTACCTCTTTATTCTTAACCCCAAATTCCAAAAAAATTATTTAGTACGATAATTTCTGTAATGAACGGGCTTTTTGACCCTTGAAAACCGACACTAATACGTCCACTGTATTGCGTGCCGAGCATTCAAGTGCCAGAAAAGCCGATCGTTATGGGAAAGAAAGAAGATAGAAGATAAGAAGAAACTAAACAATTACAGAATATCACAACGTAATAGAATAACATATATTAATCAACATAATTCTTTACAAAGTCATTTACAAAATGATGCATCAGAGTCATACTAATACAAATTTTACCCTAGGACAGTTATAACAGCCTGTCCCTACCTAACTGATACAAGGTACATATAATACAACGAAAACAAGATAATAACTAGCTATCAATAAAGCTTCCTACTCCAAGCTCCTTCAAGATGCATCCGGGGAAAACCTGAACTACTTAGTTGCCCATAAAATTTGAACACCCAAGAGTTTTCGGGAAAGAAAAGAAAAACTTCGGGTCAGACATAGGTCTAGTGTGAGTAAACTCAAACAACTGAATTATTTCTTTTAAAACACTTTTAAAATCAAGGGTATCTTGTAAGATCATGCTGCACATAAACAAGGATGGGTTTTTACCTTATGATAACCAAAACACTTTTATAGAAAACTCGGTGATATTTCAATAATGTCTAGCGGTTCAAGTAAATTATGAATATATCTAAAATGCTTGCATCTCACATTTCAACATAGTTGGGTACATCTAAAACCAAAAAGGCATGTATTGGATAATGGATTCTATACTATGAGAAGGTAAGGAACTACCTTCCGATGGTATATCTCTAGATAAAATGCACTAGGGTCTGACAAGAACATCTTTTACCCTTGCCACATAGGAATGGCCTTCCACTTGACTAGTATTACCGAATATGATCACCTCACTTTGGGCCCCGAAGCATACATGAGTAGATAGTAATTGATCTAGATTTGGGATGACTATACCCTAATGGGAACGACCCACATGACCCTGTTGCATGCTCGATTTTTGTCATTTCCCGATTGATGAGGCGTTGAGGCTACATTTTACCTTTATATAGCAGTTCCCATTTGGAATGCTAACACTGATGCTTTGTCCATACAAGTCGTTAAGGTAATGAACGAACCGAAGGAACTACCTCCACTATAACCATTTTGGAATCACCTCAGGTTTAGTAGCAAATAGCCCTTGCACTTGAAAACTCCATCTTCGATTCCATACACTTCAAGATGTCTTCAGTTCAAAACGCTTGAGCTGGATCGAAGTGGTTTCCGGATAACATACCTACTCCCGGTCTCTTCGAAACTACTTTCAATAATTTCCGATAAACTCAACCCCGGTTCTTTAGGAAATAAACAGACAAGATAATAGCAGAGATCACCTCCTAACCGTTAGTGGACGGATTTCCTTATCATTTACCCTAGAAGAACGAAACGAGATTTATACGCACAGTACAACATCATTGTGGATGACTATGCCATATAACTCACGTGTTTCTCCTAGATATTTCCAAAGCCACTTTTTGGTCCAGGTTTGATAGTCGGTTATTTAACTATCAAATAAACAATCATTCAAACATTGATTTAATTCCATATAGGATCCACTAAGCCTTTTTTAATTTAATATTTAGTTAATAAAACCACTTTATAAAACTTAATCAAAAGATCTTTACACAACACTATTTCCAAAACCCTTACTTCCCCTTTTTACTTGGAAAATATTTATACTTTCTCCTAGCGGTATAAGTATATTACAAAACATTTGGAAAATTCCTCCATTCAAATTTCTTTTTGAAAAACATTACTTACTATTAACCGATCCACTTATCCTTTATAAAAGTTCCCTTTTAAAAGCTTCCTCCACATTTAAATACCTTTATAAATTTCCAAAATCAATTTATAAAACACTTGTGTAAGTCTACAAGTCAATTTACAAAACCTCATTACAAACCTCTAAAATCATTTATAAAACATTTCCCCATTTAAAACTCCTTTGATAAATCTTCTTTATTAAAAATCCTTTACAAAATATCTTTTTCAACTCATCCTTTTAAATCACTTTAAATAAACCTTTTTACTTAGTAAAACCCATTTTTATAAACAAGTTATTATTTATAAATACCTTTATAAAATAATAATATAACTTGAAAATTCATTTATAAACCTTAATCCCAAATTGATTAAAGAATTGAAGTTAATTCAAAACCATACTTTATAACTCCCAAACCATACATTATAAATTTAAAAAGATATTAGCAATTCCAATGGTACTAATTTAAGTTACCATTTCATTTCAATTTTATTCCAAGTCACTTCACAATTTATTTACGTAAGCTAACAAATATGTAAATTCAATTCATATTCTAATTAGGGAATAACATGTCAATATAAACTAACTGGCATATGCATGTTTAAACAACATAATGGCAGGATGTGATTTGTCCTGCTAAATAGATGTCCAAAACAATTCAATCTATTTATAGCTGTTAGCGCAAAAATTGGTCACTAACACCCAAATCTAGATGAAAGCACCAACTAACAGTCATAGATAACAGATAGAATGTATGTAGAGAGTATTAATATGAAGAGCAGTAAAAATTAAAAAGAAAGCAGTAATAATAGAGGATTTATAGTGGTTCGGTTAACTCCGGCCTACGTCCACTCTAGAAATTTTCTTTTTATTGATATGAGAATCAATTACAGTTACAATCCAGAGTTTTTGAAACAATAACGACAGATAGCCTTAATGAGGAAGAAGAAGGGAAACAGAATGAAGAAGAAGATTCCTTTTCTGAAGCCCCGCCTGCTGTATTTATAGGCAAAACCCGAGTTGCTTGGCTTCCTGAGTAGTCCGGGCCCATCAAGGCCATAGCCGAACCCAACTTCATCATTAGGACCGACCCTAAGCTTCGAGCATGTTGACCCAATATTGCTCCGGGAGTGACTCGAAGCGAACATGCGTTGGACTCGAAGTAACTCACGCTAAGACTCGAAGTAACATTGCACCGACCTCTTTCCTTCAAACACCAATCCTAATGTGCTGCTAACCAACCTTCCCATGCCGACCTAGGGAATATGCTAACCCGAACGAAGTAAACAACTCACACTTAATCATGCCAATCCAATCTCACTGATCCCAAAACCGAGCTGCCAACCTGAGTATGAAACTCACCGACCTGAAGTAAACCAAAGATGCCGATCCCCTAGAATGTCGATCCACTCTAATAACCGATCCAGACCACCACACCGATCCACACCATCCTGGTGATCCACACCATCCTACCGATCCACACCATCAAGACCGATCCAGACCACCACACTGATCTACACCATCCAGACCGACCCACCTTCCTATCGACCCGAATCTTTCACAAGACCGACCCAATGTTTATCCCCGACCGACCCAAAGCATGCTGAACCACTACCTTATGCCGGTCTCTGCCTCACGCTGATCCAAACATACCGATCCATATGTATCGAACCACATATACCGACCCTAGAATAGGATGCCGAGCCACCTTTAATGCCGACCCACTCCAATCACCATCCACTCTAATCACTGATCCACACCACTATCGACCCACTTCATCATGACCGAACCACGTCCCTACTGATCGATCCAAATGTCGATCCCTATTTTATCCAATCCAATATCCATCTTCCAAGCACGCTGCATCTTCTATCCGTCAAGTCGACTCAAACCTGTTATATTCCAGTCTCGATAAACGAGTATTCGATTTGGTTAAATCCTCTTGTCTACGGCCTTGCCAAAAGGCGGGTTAACACTTGCCCCCTAAAACATGCCTTGCTATTGGAAGGTGTGTTTTGAATAGCCTCAAATCCGATACCCAAGGTCCATGTTGCATCCATAGCCATACCACCCGATCCGCAATCCAATGCGTTTTATCCTAGTGCCATTGTTGTATCCTTATTCGAATCCGCAACTGCTCCAAGTTGATATCCAATTCCGAATCCAGTAACCAAATACTGAGCCAATTCCATAGCCATTTGAACTTGTTAACCGATTTTTAATCCATCCATATCCAATAAACAATAACCAAATCCATGGCCTCTCCGGGTCGATATCCTATTCCGACCTCGACTCTCCGGCCAAGGGCTTTTACGTTCTCCCGCCTCGGCTCTCCGGCCAAGGACTTTTATATTCTTCAGCCCCGGCTCTCCGCCAAGGACTTTTATATTCTTCGGCCAAGTACTTTTTTATATTCTCCGACCTCTGCTCTCCGGCTAAGGACTTTTATATTCTTCGGCCTCGGCTCTCTAGCCAAGGACTTTTTTATTTTCCGGCCTCGGCTCTCCGACCAAGGACTTTTTTATTCTCTGGCCTCGGCTCTCCGGCCAAGGACTTTTATATTGTGTTCGAGTCCATTCCATCGCTCTACGGCAAAGGGACTCTTAACTTGCGGTCACTGTCCCGTCTCTCCGGTCGGGACCGTAATCGCAAGACCTGTATTATTTATTACATTGATCCAAATCCAATCATTAAAAATAAAAGTTTTTACAACCAGGAAAAACCAAATAAATGTCTGTACATCCAAAGGAGAAACCAAAGTGTTTAGGAAAACGAAAAGAAAAACAAGATTTCATAGACTCGAGCAACACGGTTTATCATCGTCTCAGAGCATGCCTAGGGACCATCCTCGATCCCATACATGTGTACGTGATTTAGTCATCTTACTTCAAGTTCTATTACTTATTCAAAGCCATAAATCTATTTAGTTGATAACAAGCCGACGTTGCCTAGATCCAGTGCCATCTTTGTTCGAGGTGGGCGGTGGCCGCTCTTGTTCCACTGCCACAGCTCGATTCCTTACATACTACTGTAGATGACCATTCCTTATATGCTCCTTAATGATATCATTCAAATGCCTGCAGTCGTTTGTGTTGTGCCCATCCAGCTCATGGAATAGGCAATGCTTTCCCGATGCCCGCTTGTATTCAGAAGGTTCCCTTCTTGCTGGCCTTCGATACTGGAGGCGCCCTTGAGTATCCAAATCCTTTCTAGAGTCTCGGTTAAATCTATGTAAGAAGAAAACTTTGACTTCCTCCGAGGCCTTTTCGAAGTGCTACCGTTGTCATTCATTTTCCTTTTTCCTTTATCATCTTTTTTTAGATCCTCTTTGGGTGGACCTCCACCCCTTACTGCATAAGCTTCAGCCTCTCTCCCTTCTCTCTCAACCTACGCATCTTCCTGCCTCGGAAACCTTTCCGCTTCATGGTAGAACTCCCCGAGATCCATCGGTGGGTCCCATTCCAACGATATCTTGAAATCTGAATTATCTGCAATTCTCGAAACTACCGCCATCAAAACCATCGATGGATCGGGTCGGCCCACCGAAGCCACTGCCACATTGAATCTGGTTAAGAAATCCCTAAGCGACTCTCTTTTCCATTGCTTCATCTATGTCAAAGTCATCACGCTCTTGGGTCTAACTCTGTGGACTCAAAACTGCCTCATAATCCTTTCAATCAGCTTCGTCCATGTGCTGATAGAGCCACTCTCCAGCTGCCTGAACCATAATGCTGCTATATCTGTCAAATACAAAGGGAAGCATCGCGCCATGACCTCCTCCGATGCCCCCAGTACTTCCATATGCCTCATGTACCTCGTCAGGTGAACAGCAGGATCCTTTTTCCCGTCATACATCTCCAATGTTGGTAGTTTGAAATCCAACGGGTTCCTAGCTTGCCTGATCGTAGGAGCAAAGGGACTCCTATTCACATCCTCCAAGTCTCTATTCACCAATTCGCCTATCATGGTTCGTCTAACCATCTCCGCCAACCTATCACTGTCGCCAAACTGTAATCCTTGTCCATTGCCTCCAATCTGCACCCCAAGTTCACAAGGGAATTCTGAAATCTGCTTTCTTGAATGACCATTCATTCCTCTATCAACGTCGTGTTGCGCAGCTCCACCTGGTACTCTGCCTGGGATTGGATTAACATGCTCCGGGGGAGTGCCCCCTAGTTCTGGTGCTTCTCTTGAGGGTCCCGCTATATTCTGAATTCTGATTGCTCCATGCTCTTGACCCCTATCTCCAGCATCTCCTGTAGTTGTGTTACCTTGAATCTGAACTCCAACTTGTCGAAGCAGGTTCTGCATCATCTCCTCTTGTCTTTTCAGCATTGTTTCCATCTCGTCTCTGGTGATGAAGATCAAGGCTTAATTAGCTCCCGAGGAAGCCTCCTGACTCCCTTCGTGCTGACTCCTTTCAGTCCTTTGTCTCCTGGTTGATTGCCTTGCCATAGTCTCTAGAATCCAAGTTCCTAGGCCTTTAAATCCAAAATCCAAGCTTTTGAATCCCTGAGTTCAACTCTCAGTGAAAGCACCAAAATGTTAGCATCAAAATTGGTCACTAATACCCAAATCCAGATGAAAGCACCAACCAACAGTCACAGATAACAGATAGAATGTATGTAGAGAGTATTAATATGAAGAACAGTAAAAATTTAAAAAGAAAGCAGTAATAACAGAGGATTTATAGTGGTTCGACTGACTCTGGCCTACGTCCACTCCAGAAATTTCCTTTTTATTGATATGAGAATCAATTACAGTTACAATCTAGTGTTTTTGAAACAATAACGGTAGAGTGGCCTTAATGAGGATGAAGAAGGGAAACCGAATAAAGAAGAAGATCCCTTTTCTGAAACCCTGCCTGCTGTATTTATAGGCAAAACCCAAGTTGCTGGGCTTCCTGAGTAGTCCGTGCCCATCAAGGCCATAGCCGAACCTAACTTCATCATTAGGACCGACCCCAAGCTTCGAGCATGCCGACCCAATGTTGCCCCGGGATTGACTCGAAGCAAACATGCATTGGACTCGAAGTAACTCACGCTAGAAGTAACATTGCACCGACCTCTTTCCTTCAAACACCGATCCCAATTTGTTGCTGACCCACCTTCCTATGCCGACCCGGGGAATATGCTAATGCCAAACGAAGTAAACAACTCACACTTAATCATGTCGATCCAATCTCACCGATCCCAAAACCGAGCTGCCAACCCGAGTATGAAACTCACCGACCCGAAGTAAACCAAAGATGATGATCCCCTATAATGCCGATCCACTCTAATAACCGATCCAAACCACCACACTGATTCACTCCATCCTGCCGATCCACACCATCAACACCAATCCACACCATCTTGCCGATCCACACCATCAAGACCGATCCAGACCACCACACCGATCCACACCATCCAGACCGACCCACCTTCCTATCGACCCGAAGCTTTCACAACACCGACCCAATGTTTATCCCCGACCGACCCAAAGCATGCCGAACCACTACCTTATGCCATCCCTATCTTAGGCCGATCCAAACATACCGTTCCATATGTACCGAACCACATATACCGACCCTAGAATAGAATGTTGAGCTACCTTTAATGCCGACCCACTCCAATCACCGATCCACTCTAATCACCGATCCACACCACTGCCGACCCACTTCATCATGACTGAACCACCTCCCTACTAACCCATCCAAATGTTGATCCCTGTTTTATCCAATCCAATATCCATCTTCCAAGCATGCTGCATCATTTATCCGTCAAGTCGACTCAAACCTGTCATATTCCAGTCTCGACAAACGAGTTGTCAATTTGGTTAAATCTGCCTGTCTACAGCCTTGCCAAAAGGCGGGTTAACAATAGCAGAACGGGAATTTTTTTCCGCTAACACATGTCCATACAATAAATAATTACATTATAACAAAACATGGATTTATTCCGTTAATGGATGCCCACATGAGTCAAACAATCTATATTGTACTCATTCACAGTTATATGGTTCCTTAATGTATTGACACTTGGATCCTGGGGTTCAAACCATCTTTGAAAAGAAATTCTTTTCAAACAATTTGATTTTTGGAAAAAAAATACAAAGGATTTTAAACTTAAAACGTCCTTTAAATATAATTAATTACAATTTATACTCTTATTAAATCATAATTAATCTTTATTTATCCTAACTTAATTTAATTACTATTTAAGAAATAATTAAACCTTAAATAAATAAGTAAACAATAATTAAGTATTTAATAAATAATTAAACCCTAATTAATGATTTATTAATTGTTAAATAATAGATTAAACCTTCATTAATTATTTATTAATCTCCATTAATAAATTAAATAATATTAAATTAAACTAAAGTAATAAATTAAACCATTAATTAAAATAATTAAATCATACTTAAGTTTTTAATAAAACCTTTAACTTAAATTAACTTGATTAGTAATTAATTAATTAATAATTAAACCCTTTATTAGTTAATAATTAATTAAAAATAAATCATATAGTTAACTCATAATTAATTAAAATTTAATCTTACTTAATAAATGATTAATTAAAATTAATCTTATCTTTAAAAGATAATAACTAACCTTCACTTAATTATAATTATTAAACCTTGTTAATCCTTAATTAATTATATAATTATTAAAACTTAATTGATTTAAAATTAATCATTAAACTTTTAATTAACTTTCCAAAACATTATTATTAAGTTGTTAAAACACTTTCAAAACAATTTAAGTTTGAAAACCCCAATTGCAAAAATCGAAGGTATCGAACTGCATCCATAGCGACTATCGCTATGGATGTCGTTTCTTGGAATTTGTTTTCTAAGTCTACTTTGAAACCCTTTTTCTTTTGAACACACTTACTTAAAAAACATTATATAAAGGTTTAGAAAAACTAAAGGTAAATTTTGAAACCTTTTATAAAACAGTTCTAGAAATAAACAAATAACCATTATAAACCAAAGATCTCAAGTCAACATATTACAAGTTTAGGTGCTAACTTTTTTCTTAGCATTCACATAACATATCGTATTTCTGATCATTATCTCATACCATACCACATATATAAATCAAGATCATAACTTCACATTCATAAACCATATCTACATTCCAAATCAAACATAACATAACATCACATCCAATCATTTATATGTGTGTGTGAGCAAGACAACAACATTAGTTAAACTAACATTCAATACAATTATCCATCATATAAATACCACAAAATTTCAACATATAAAATTTTAAAATTTTTTAAATTAAATTTAAAATTTACTCACCTAATTCTTTTGGAAACTTGATTTAAAAACTCAAGAACTTGCATTTCCCAACCAACTTTGATTTTTAGCCAAAAATAGACCACATAGGCTCGGCCTATGCATTATTTGGGTCGACCTTAAGCCGTTTAGGTACGGCCATGGGTGAGAAGGGCACATCCATGGTGCCATGGGTGATGTGAGGTCTTGTTTTGGAAGAAGAAGAAGGAGTTTAGAAAGGAAAACGAGAAGTTTGAAACCAATTTTGAAATGAATTTAAAAGGAAGAGTTTGTGTTTCTTTTTTTTCTGTAAACTTTAGAAAAAAGAGAAGCCATTGAGGAAGTTTTAAAAGCTTTGAAATGAGAATAGAGATTTGAAAAAGAAGAGAAAATAAATGAGAAATGGAAATGGAAAAAAGGGAAAAACATTTATATAAAATGGAATAATGAAATTACTAAACTACCCTTATATACTCTACTATCCACACATTTTCTCCACCACATCACCATATCTTCACCTTGTCTCCCCCTGTTAAAAATCAAAAATTCTCATGAACAAACGTGTTGAAACATGTTTTGACATGTTATGGTACCTAATGGTACTTATGTCCCCTAATGATGTGACCTATACTCTTTTTTATATATAAATTTCAAACTTAGTATACTTAGGTGTAAATACATATATATACATACACTAATACACACATATACCCATATTCTAACTTATTTACAAATGCGTATACTTATGCTAAAGAGTTCACAATGTTTCCGACAAGTTTTATTCGATGAAAAGTCGAAAATTCGAAAAACGAAATTCCGGTCACATTTTAGATTTTTCTTCGAGCTAAATATTTTTTTGAACAAATTTTGAAAAATATTTCACCATCATTATTTATTATTTAAAAGAGTTTTATTTTCATTATAAAACCTATATGTTTGAATATTTAAAATTAATTAAATATTAGCAAATCAAAGCAGTGAAACTTTGGGTCGTTACATTTTCCCTTCTCAGATACTTTTACCTCAAAGACTTACTTCTTTAAAATTAGGGTCGTTAACCCAAAACATTCAAAAACTCAATTATTGAACCGACTTATCAAAAATTCAAAAAGTATTGCTTAATCCCAAAAAGAAGCAAAATGATTTTCCTCTTTCAAAAACTTTCTTCATCAAAGATTTATTCCTTTAAAAGTTGATCTTTTAATTCGAAACATTCAAATACATCTTTTGTATCTTTTAAATAATGAAAAGTGGAGTGGACAAAGATAAATTCCATCCTACAACTCTCATATCATATTTATAAGTTCCTAATGTTATTCCTATCCAAATCTCCTAATGTTGCCTTTGTTTATATTTCTCCTACCTAAATGGCTTCTATATATTTTTAATCAAGTTCCATTTCCCTTTTATCCCATTTTCATAACTTCCAAATTTATGAAATAGGAAAAATAATCAAGTCAAACATACGCTCTATTTTTCATTTATTTCAAAAAGAAAATCCCTTTATCGAAAATATTTAGACTATAAGCTTTTTGAATCAACTAATTTTTAAACTAAGAGTTTCAAAAATTAAAAACCTTTTTACCTAAAACCTTTTTATTCGCAAACTTTTGACTCGACAATTTTTTTTTTGAATTATGTATTTCCAAATTTTCTTACTATTTCAAAACAACAACTTTTCAATAGATCCCTTAAAAAATCCATTCAAAGCATTTCGAGGAAGTTTCCAAAAATCTTTTTCATCAAATTCTTCTTTCCTACTTAATCTTTATAAAATTTGGTTATCATCTTATGGTGATTAATATACACATTCTTATTGGAACTTGCTGCTCTCCAATCATCCCTTACTTCTGGATGTTTACAACTATTTTGCCTTATAATATTTAATTACAACCCAACATGCTTATTCGCTATTCCTATAAATGCCGATTGTCCGTAATAAATGATTATTTTTCAAACGAAGACAATTACTAAAGACATTTATCTATTCATCCCAATTTTTCCTATTATGACTTCCTTATCTCTCCATAATTACCCTAATAATCTTTTTAATTAACCCATTTATATCTTTATTAAATCCTTGTAACTCCAAATTTATTGCACATTTATTGTCCTATTAATTTTAGAGTTATGATCTCTTCCAAAGACATTCCTTATACGACCTCCGCCCTTTAGGTAATCGAGGTAGGAGTATAATTTTAACTCTATTTTTTTTAACCCATAGTCGCCTCACTTATTCTTTCGAAACATGGTCCCGACAACTTCTATGGTTGTAATTTATAGAGTAAGTTCTAATTAAGTGTGTATATATATACATATTTATATATGGTAGGGTTTTTTGTGAAAAACACTTTCAAAAATAACAAGTACGCTGCTCATACGTATACATATCCCCGTTGACAGGGTAACCTAAGCTCTAATACTAGCTGTAACAACCCGCCCAAAAACAGACCTAAATTCTGACTCGGAAAAAGGCCCATCGAAATATAGACCCATTCCTAGACTGGTTGTCGGTTGTTAAGATTTAAACAATACACAGTGCACAGAGCTATCTATCTATACTTTTAGAATCTCACAGCAGAATGAATAAATTATAATATCAGAAACTAGTACTCATTTCATAACAGAAAACCATTTTAGGAACATAATATGTTATCACCAAATCACACAATATGCCTACATAAAATCTTCATAGTACAATATTTCAAAATAACATAATTGTCTGAACTGGATACATTAAAAATATTTAAAAGCATAAATATATAGATAACAGCCACAAGTTTTCATCTCCATCTTCGTCCGCTAAATCAGCATGGTCTCCTCTAATATGTGTGTTGTAATGAGGAGGGGGTCAGAACAACAAATGTCTGGTGAATGAAAATCTCAGGCTTTACCATAATTGTATTTGGGTTGTATCGTTTAGATAAGAAATATGTCTTACGTATTTAAAACTATACCATACTAATAATTTCAACTGTAAGCCCAAAGGCCTTTCTGGTTCAATTCCAAAACTCCAATGCAACTATCATTAACGAGGCAAGAGAAAGAATCCAAACTACTTAATATTTTTTATTGGGAATTAGGCAGACTCTGACAATTAAATACCTATAAAATAGGCAGGTGCCCGTTATTTAATACCTAATCCATTTCCAAATTCTAATGCAACTATCATTAGCGATGCAAGAGAAAGCACCCAAACCACTTAATACCATTTTATTAGGAATTAGGCAGACTCTGACCATTTAATACCTATAAAACAGGCAAGTCCTCGTCATTTAATACCTAACCCAAGGCGAGTCCCTCCATGGTTCTCTCTAACTGGAATCGTAAGAAATCTCGTAAGGTCACTTAATAAATTTTTTATAAGAAAGAGACGGACCTTATAATAGTTACTTAATACATCTATACCCGAAGCGGATCCCTCTAAAGACCTCTTCCTACCATATCCATAGCCTGACTATGACCCATAACCTAATTGTAACGTCTCAGATTAGTCCGATTATTCGTAGGTACAGGTAGCCAGATTAATTGGGCAGATTCCTACAGAATTGGGATTAATCTCACATCCATCGAGGTTATTTATTATAGGCGATGTCTCACATTTGTCTCCAAAGTGACAATGCTACTAGCCAGATTTAACTGGACAGACCTCTGTGTACTTTAGACTGACCTCGCATCTTTATAACTTAGTCATACTTCATATATATACTAATTGTATACATACACTATCCCACACAATTTATAATTAAGGCCATATAAGGCAACCCCTTACTAGGCCTTTAATTATGGATTAAACTCCATAACTACCAATAACTACCTTCCTAAGAAATTAATGCAATTTACTACCCTATTAAGTATAATCAATACATTTAATACATTATATTCAATACGTTGTTAACTTTAATAATCAATAGTTAATATTTTATATATATATATATATACACACACGCGCACCCGTGAAATTCGAATAAAATATTTCTAATTATACACAAAGACAATGCTTATTAAATTAATTAAAATGTCAAACTCATACAAGTCTCTAATTCCAAACCAAACAAAGGCAGTTAATGTAACATCCCGTATATTTGGACCATTTAAATTGACAATAATCCACACTTGTCAACTTAAATAATACAAAACACGGAACATTATGGGATTATAAGTACATAAATGTAAATGAGAATCAATACAACATCACAGACTCAGAACAGTCACAGAATAATGCAGCGGAAAATACATCGTCATAATAGTAGTTCATGAAGCTACTACAGAGAATACAACAATGTCTCAACATAAAACGACTGAAAAGAGATACAAGATGTCCAATACATAAGTACATCAAATACTGGAACAAAATGATATAGATAAAAGCTAAGCCTTCAGCATCTTCGACCAACCTTGACCAGCAACGGAATAGCTTCAGACTGACCCGAGCATATGCAAAAGAAACACTCGAGTCAGGACTCAAAATCTTATACAGGATAATCAAATGCATATAATAAATTCCATAACTCAAAGGTGAATATAAACATCATTAAGGGATCGATAAACTTCCTACAGAATACGCTAAATAGATAATGTCTAATCCATAAAGTAAGATATCAAAGTAGGGTTAAGCAGGGCCCATACACCTCTTAACCTGTTTATTCCCAAAAGCATATACAAGACCGTAGTTTCCCCAAAACCGGAAGTCACCAGAGGGCAATCCATATACTAAAGGTACAAATCAAAATCGTAGTTGTCGCGATAGGATAATTAGTATGACAAGGTACATGAGGCGATACCAACTAGGATACTAGTAGTTGCCTGATCCGGACTGATGTTGGGCATAGCAGCTACCACCCCAACACCGCGAAACAACACTTCCAAATCAAGGGGTGCACCCAAATCGAATCACATAAGTAATAGATAAGGTATCGAAGAAGTGTGTCCGCTAGAGATGGCGATCCTCAATGGCCCGGCGCGGCTCCTGTTTTAGTCATGTCAGGGGTCATCCAAAATCGTTCTCTTTCTTCAGTCAACGCGTTCATCAAACCATCCACTTCATTCTGGATCAACACTTCGCGTATATTAGTTATTAAAGTGGTTTTCGGTATCGACAGAGAGTATGTCCATAATCCGATCCCGGTCTCTTTAATAACTACGTATTAATTACCCAACAGTCAACTTTTTATTAAAGTTAAAACAAATCAAATCCAAAGGTCAAGTTGCAAATTTGACTTCCAAATTTGATATTTCATAATTCGATTCGTTTCAATTACTAAAATCATATTTCGAAAAAAATTTCTAGTTCAAGCCCTATAGTTATCAAAATTTAAGTATTCACGTTAAATCAACATTTCACTTATTAAATCAACTCAAGTTTATGGATTACATGAAATAGTCAATCTTAGTTCAACACATTAAATCAAGTTTTATTCTTTAAACATTCCTAGGTTCCTTACTATATCAATTTCATCTACTACGTTCACTTTGTCAAAACTTCGTTTATTCATTTATCAAAACTCGCAATTAAATCACTTTATCTTCTAACCTATTTACTTCTTAAATCTTATTTCGATTAACTTTGTCAAACACTTTGTTCAACTAACAAATCCGTTTCAATTCATTACATTAATTCGTTCTCATTTATTTCAATTAAATTCATTTCTTTATTCCCACAAATCTAATTTATTTAATTCGATAAAATCCATTTATTTCAACAAGTTCATTTATTTCATTCAATAAAATCATTTTATTTATTCCAAAACAAGTTCATTTATTTCATTCAATAAAATCATTTTATTTATTTCAAAACAAATTTATTTATTTCATTCAATAAAATCATTTTATTTATTTCAAAACAAATTTATTCGACTCAATAAAGTCATCTTATTTATATTTACGTTACCAAATTACAATACAGTTTTCTAAGTTCATTCCATAATTCCGAATAAGTCTCAATTTCAAAACGTTCCTTGTTGACCGTTCGGTTTCTTATTTTAATTATCTATCCTAGGCCAATTCATTCAATTGGGTATTTATCATTTCAACCCGATTCTATTTAAATTCAAATCAAAACATACAAAGGGAACTTGCAGTGTGATAGCTGGGATGGTGTCAAAGTAAATAAACAAGCAATAGCATCCATTTACAACAATTCAACAATTCAAATAATCCCGAAATAATCGTATTAATTCGCGTTTGTTATTTATGCCAATTAATATAACTATTTCTAGAATCTACACTATCATTTCATGTAGATTAAAGATTATAACATTTCGGTTTCACTTGGTCGTTCAATTTCAATTACAACAGTTAATTCAATACGTTCAATAGTTCAAGTGACATTTATCAAATTCTACGTGTCAAACAATTTAAAGGGTCAATTTAATTAATCAATATTCATCATATAAAGGGTCAAGTTTAACATATGTCATTCAGGATTTTTATATCTATTCTATATCAAATTCAGTTTCAAATTTATTATTAATTACAATAACAACAAATTTAATATCACATAGCAAATTGGCGTCATAACTATTTAACCTATTAACTTCAATTCAATTTTTAACATCAAATCAATTTAACGTCCAAATTAACATTCATAGCATCCAACATCTAATTATCCTAGCATAATAGATTTTTGAGTCGTGAATAGAAAATATTCACCTTGCGTGGTAAGAAGTTTGACGACGAAGCACGCAGACGATAGATAAGAGGCACGAACAAGCACAACACTAACGAACAACAAACTGCAAGCGAATAATAATTCAATTACAATTTGTTCAATACAAGATATATATAGATTGTACATATATATTCATGCCAATCAAAGAAGCAGGGTATGACGACAAAATAGACGAAGCCTAGGCTTGAGATTCCGGATCAGCAGCTGAAATAACAAGACAACGCTGAATATTAATACTTAGCAAAATCTAAACAACGCTATACGCAAAACACTATCTCTGGACAAGACAAGGACCAATGTTTGATGAAAACTACGCGGGTGACCAGCTGGGTAGTGGGTTCGGTAGTGGCCGTTGGTGGTTCGGCTGGTGGTGGCGAATGGGCAGAGGGGTCTCAGCTGAGGCGACGTGGCTGCTGGGGTTGTGGGGTCTGGCGGCAGACTGGGTGGCACAGGGCTGCAGGCGTTGTGGGGTCTGGCGGCAGACTGGGTGGCACGGGGCTGGGTGGCTGGGTGCGCGTCTGGGCCAGGTGGCGTGGAGGGTGGTTGGTAGGGGCTGGGTGGCGAAGTCAGGCGGTTGGGAGGGCTGGGTGGCGAAGTCAGGCGGTTGGGAGAGGCTGGGTTATGGGCTGTAGGCGGTCTGGGTGGCGGTAGCAGGCGGAGTGGGTGGCACGGAGGGTGGCTGGTAGGGCGCGGAGGGTGGCTGGTAGGGTGCGGATCTGGTAGTGGCAGCAGGCGGTTGGGTGGCTGTGGGTTGCTGGGGTCTGGTGGCGGAAACGGAGGGCCTGGGACGTGGCTGGAGGCGGAAGGTGGAGTGGTAGGGCTGTTGTTGGCGAGTATGGGAAGCAGGAGAATGTTCTCACTTTTAAAACAATGGCTGAACAAAGTAAAAGAAGAAAAGGTACAAACCAGTGGAGAAGAAGGAAGGACTGAGGAAAGGAATGAAATGAATTGCTAGTATTTAGATTTGAAATTTTTTCTCTTGAAGCAGCGTATGGGGAAGTGGTGCAGCATAATGGTAGCATTTTGAAACTCACAAATAACATTAATTCCACTGCATTGGAACTAGAAGGGCTGCTCAGTTCTCTAGGTGATTGCTGACTGGGCTGCTTCGATTCTCACACCAATTCAGCCCAATAGGAGCTGAATAACTGTTCGTAACGGACAGTTTATCAACCGATAAAATGTCAGTAACTTCTAATTCCGAACTACGAATGACACAAACCAATATACCGTTTTGATCGGCGCGACGAGACGGATCCAACGGTATGAAGATATAAGCGGAATAATCAGTTTTATAAAATTCGACTTTTCTCTCATTACCGAAAATGCAATAAAAACGCCGAAGAATAAGATCGACGGAGCTTAAGATGACCGAATTTTGAAAAACGAAAAATGACGACTTTGTCAGAAGATGGTTTAGAATTTTTCCATGTAAAAATATTCAAGTTCGGAAGATAAAAATTTTCGCGTTTAAAATGAACTGATATGTAATTAAACGCGAACAAATCTTACTTCAGTATTTCTCAACGAAATTTGGCGCACGCCTATGTCTATCAAGACGTATTCCAATTTGTGAAGTTTGGATAGCAGCGGAAATTGTTTGTGAAAATTTGAATTTTCACATCAAATAACGATTTTAAAATTTTAAACTGGGTCTGAATTTCAGGGTCGTTACAGTTAATATCCTCAGCCAACACAACTGGGCTTGTATATAAAAAATGGAACAATACCAAAATTATCTCATATTAATATAATAGAATTAACTCCTTTATTTCAAGGAACAAACTTTACAGTTTAAACCTTTCATATTCTAGTCAACTTTTGCAATTACCACCTTGGAGTGAAAAAAAGGATTCATGCTTATCTATTTTAGAATCCTTTAACACTACAAGAGAAATCAAAAGAGATGAAGAGGAATGGATTATTAATTGCTTAAATCTCGAACATAAATCTAATTCTACTATATGAATGAAAAACAATTGAAATTTCAACAGATTCTAAGATTAACATTTACTTGGAGAAATTTTGGAGGTTTTAGAGTTATGTTTTTTTTACCAAAATTTCCCAAGGCATATATCAAATCCTAACAAATACTACATAATTACTAAAATGGGAAAAACTGAAATTGCCACTCACAGAGAATTATTTGCTTCCCAACGGATTGATTTTCACCATGTCTAATTCCCTTTTAGATCTCCCTCTTTTGAAATATACAATAAAATGAATTATATATAGAAATTAGATTAAGAATCAGAAACTAGAGTAGGATAGAATTAGAAATCAAAAGAAATAAACATCTAAACCTCTTACCTGAAAATCCTAACTAATTTTGAAATCTAAAGAAGAAGTAGAAGGAATCTGGCATAGCTTTACTATCATCCCCAAAAAAATTTGAAGAAAAGTCAGGGGTCTATGGCTCTATTTATAGAAGTGAAGAGAAACTAGAATCGTTGGATTAAAATAATTAAATCCGGGCCGTTCGGGCCAATCAAAATCTTCACTTTTACAACTTCACCAGTTGACCGTTGACCTTGGGTGGTCGACGGTTCCCTTTTATTAACGGTGTTATTTCCTTTCGTTTTTATTTTATTATTACCTTATTTAATTTAATGTTACACGTTAACGTTAACCCTTACTTGGTTAAATGATAAACCTCTCTTAATGTTAACTTTTTAAATTCAAATTCAAACTTTTAAATTCAAACTCGTTTGAATTATTTTAAATTCAAAAACTTCAAAGGTACATAACTTTTCCATTTGAACCCTGATTTAACATATTATACATGGAAATTGATCTGAAAATTTCCACGGACGAAATGGTGCAACTTCCTTGGTTAAATTATGATATTTACAGAATTTTCGTTTTTAATCTTATTTTAATTATTTAATTTCCTATTAAATTTTACCGAGTGTTACACCACCCATGAGGCACGATGGTCCAGTTAGTAACTCCTGTTTCATCATTAGTCATCACCTCAAAACTCAGACTTGGATAGTTCAGTTGATCTCCATTTTGCCAATTCTGACCAAAAATTCCTCTTTATTTGCATCCATTTTGTTAATTCTTCCTTTGGCCAAACTACCACTACATTGCCTGCTCCAACCACATTGCTCACTAGCACCAAATTATTGCTCGCTCTAGCCACATTGCTCACTGCCACCAAATTGAAGTACGGGTTCCTTTTTATTGTGTACCTTATCCCTCCACTCTTCACACAAGGCACCCTATGCAGGTTATGTAATGTAAATGTTATTGCTTACCCATAGTGCCGCAACCATTAGGTCCAACATAATAAGTACAAACTGTAATTGATATATAGAAGAAAACAGAACATGCAAACTAGAATCTACCTAGAAAATAGCAATTTTTGGGTCAATATTCCCAACTTTAATAGTGTCACCAACATTAACCAGTAAATAAGTTTATGATTGAATGTTAATTTAATGATTTACATAAAAAACTGCCAATTTATCTTCTGATATATTTTTTAAAGGACTGCCAATATATATTTCACGCGGACTAGGATTTGAGAAAGAAAACCCACAAATTACCTTGGAAACTATAAGAAATAAAAAAAAGTGGATTTAAACCTTGGATTGAAAAAAAAATTCAGTCCATCTAGATTGTTACCCTTTAAAATAAAATATGTTACTACATATTTTTCCAAATGTAAAATATAAGCAATAGCAGGTAACTTTGCCTAAATCTAACTTTTCAGGCTGCTTGAATACTTATTTCCAGTTATACACAGATATATCTTCATGCTGGTTATATGCCTATTCCAATAAAATCTTCTAACATATTAACATGCATTTAACTGACATCTATGTCTAATATAGTTGATAAAATGACCATTCGTGATCTATTCATGTAAAGCAATTGGCTAGATCAACTATAAGACCACGTAGCTAAGAAACTTAATATCGATCCATCCATCAACTTGCTTTAGAAGGTAAAATTAAACTGCCTAGTTTAAATAGAGAACCGAGAACTAATAGTATTGAACCATTGAAAATATAGACAAACATGCTATTTTCATAAATAAATATTATCGTATTTTTCATACTATTAGATTTTCATATTACATAAGTGAGAGAAATAAGTTAGAGAATTATATATAGGTAGTACATGTAAACAGAATTTATTCCAAATGTGTGCTTACTTCCCTATTTCCCTTTTGCGAAGCTTATTTTTATAGTTGTACCATGTCATCACACTTCATTAAATTATTTTTAAAACTAATATGATTGCAATGCTTCTTCTGGTAAAAAATCTAATCAAAAAAGTATGGGAAGTGGGATATATTGTCATCAAAAAGTCCAAAATATGCATATGGAAAGTACACATGGAACTTTCAGCTCCATTATTTCCTCTGCAAAGAGGACAAAAAATTAGCAAAGTATATGTGCTTTAATTAAACTATATAAACTTTTGTTAGACCAATTATACGTTGTTGCATAATTTCTCTCCAATGCCTCTCCGTTTATAAGTTATTCCCGCATTTTCTACCTTAATGTTTGTAACTGACACTGTGAACACCCCACATCCATACCCATATCATCCAAGAGCATTACAGAGTAATATTGTTGGATAATACGGAGAATGAGATGATATGGGGTACACACTTGAATATTCCCTTGGAAAACACCATTTATATCATACATCATATAATACTTACAATAAATGTACATGGTCTCAGTACAAAGCAATAAACATGTGTGCTATCAGGACAGAACAATACATAATCATATAGTAATATCAGAGTAAAAAAAATCACAACGCAATGGATAAAATATAATAGATAACATAATACATAATCTAGAGCTACAAAATGATAGTCTCTAGCCCACTATACATACATCATCACATACAACTACTAGTACATCAATGAGGCTACAAAAACATATAGGGAATGTTTCATCCTATATCTACTATTAGCCTCCCCATAATGCCAAGGCGACCTACTATCTACATGGTACCTGTGCATGCAATGTCTCGGACCAACCAGAGTTTAAAACACATAGGTCAAGCTATGTTGGATCAAATTCAAGTGTGATATAATGTAATCTATGGAGATATATGTAAGTATCTAATACAACAAATGTGTATAACATCAAACCATACTTCCATTCTATATAAAATATCATGCTAATAAAACCAACATGGATAATACGGGGATTGACCATACTTTAAATACAATCTTTAGTATAGTCATAGTCATCATTAGAGGAATATAAATAGTATATGTCTATTTATCACACACAACAGAACCAGACGGGAGACCGACGGACACACATGCTCCAAAAGACGACACACATGTTTGGCGAACATGATACATATGTACATCCAACATGGTTTCTACAGTCTTAGTTACCTTGACGGCCATCGTGACTCATATCCATCAATGTACTCGACTACGCGAGGACTTGGTCACGACCCAACACGTGCCCCTAAATGGTAACAGACTGCTGACCTAGGTGACACAAAGGGGCTAAACATCACCGAATGTAAACACCCCACCTCTATACCCATACTATCCAAGAGTATTACAGAGTAATACTATCAAATAAAATGAAGAATGGTGCTAAGTCGGGTATATACATGAATATTCTCTAAGACTAACACTGGTATGTATTAAAACATTAATTAAATAATTCAACTATACGTAACCAGTATTAGTACAAAACAATCAACAAGTGTGCCTCTAGGACAGTACAATACACAATGTATAGTAAATAGCAGAGAACGTAGAGCCAATCGCAGCAATAATATATATATATATATATATATATAATACAATAATGTTATAAGAGTACAACTCATCTCAAATATAAAATATCTCAATATAATACGATAAACAATCAATATACAGCTCAATATCAAAATGTACAATGAATCAGTGACATACAATATCATATCACAATCTTAACATATGTCTCATATATGCCTACTAAAACAAAATCCGTTCATATCGTCCATGTACCTAAAATGTCTCAGACTGACCCAGGTGTTATAAAATAACACACAGATCAAACTATGTTTAATCAAGGATATATAATAACAGTAACATGATATAAACACAGAATAATAATAATATAATAAGACTAACTTCGATAATCAAATCATAAGACAACATATCAAAGAATGTATATAATGCAATGAATAACCATCAAGATATCACAATACCCAAATATCTTAAATTCGTCTGAAACAATCAATTCTCATATCAAAGATGTCATTGTCCATATAGAAACTTATTAAATCAGAAATCACAGAATCAACACAAATGGTTGAATCATTCAGATTTCAGAATCAACATCATATCCAGAAATACCAATAGAGGAGATATCACCAAGTATAATCAGGCTAGCATGAATCACTGCCCAAATATAACTCCCAATCTTGACAAAACACCATCAATATCAAATAGGATAAGCTGTTAATCAATATACTGAGAATCCACTATACTCGGATCATATATCATTGGTATAATCTCATCTTCTCATATATATACAGTCAAAAAGTATTATGATGGGAAATGACTATACGGTAGACTCGAAGTCCCATGTAGAGTCATTGGTAATAACATATGTGACACCTGACCTACATCTATACTATAGTGAGGTGTATCAATCGTATATGCCAATCTACTATTCTGTTAGTATCAGAAGGGAGACTGATAGCACAAAGCAAGCTCCAGAGTCACAAAGTCTCTATAGTCTTAGTTACCTCTCAGTCATCATGACATGTATCCACCTATGTGCTTGTCAACGCGAGGACTAAATGGTCATGACACTACAAATGCCCTTATAGGTAACAAACTATGGCATAGGTGAAACAAGGGCGATAACACAAAGCAGAACCGCTAAGCTATAAACACTAAGCAATATATATATAAGATGTTACAAATCTGGGGCGCGACCCCACAAACAGGCCGCTAGGGTAGATTCTAGCCATCTGGTCCTATCCAACAAACAAAATACGAGTACATTGTAATAGTGGCTTATAGGAACAATACTTATAGACCCGAAGTCTCACTATCTATCGGCACGAAGCCATATATCACTACATATCACCTCACACTATCCACTCTATTCTCATCACATGAGCATTATCTACTTATAATGAATAACAAAATATATATCACAACAGCGTCCCATACCACTATGTGATATTCAAACGTTTATTCATTGCTTATAAATTACACTCATTTTCGAACTATTCTGTATAACGAGTTCAAAGAATAATCGGAGAAATGTTACTAAACGCCCCATCCCAAATGAAATTATAACTCTGTTTATTCAGATTTCGCATAACACAGAATAAACATCATAAATCACACACAAAGGTATCCCTACTGTATCATAATACAAATATCAATCAAATCCACCTCAACAGTGAATCATTTATATGAACCAATTTAATATATAAGAAAAAACTAATCGAAAACCTGATATAAATGTATTTATTCAAATAAATACAAAATAAACATATTAATATTAGAAAATTTATTTTAAATTCACAAAATAGTTTCAAAGCTAAATATTACATATAGGCCTTATTTCATAATTATTATGATTAATTACTATTTTAGAAATTTAAATTATATATATATTACAATTTAATAATTATACTTAAATAATCATAAAACATTATCTACGTATAATCTTACTTTTAAATACTAGTGAATTAACTTCACTTACATATTAATCTTAAAATGATGTTTACATTAATATTTAATATAATAAAATCACATATAAACATTAGAGTTAAGATATGATCAGTATATAATAAATTATTCATTATAATTTATTTTAAATTTTACATTTACAAAACTATATAAATATTTAAAATAATAAGTATGTACCGAATATTCATTCTAACACACAATATGACAGGTGGTAGATTACTAAGAGTGGAAGCAATTTAGTGCACGTAGTCTTTGTGAATGGAATATTTATATTATTATGAAACAACCTATGAATAATTGAATTAGAGATAAATCCCGTCTTGAAAAGAAAAAATATTATAATGGTTGAATGTGATAGTGTGATTCAGCAGCGGATAAATGAAAATGTATGAAACGGTGAAAGTAGCAATCGTTGGATTGAAAGATACCAAAGGCCCAAATCCGTTGATCCAAAGATACCGGATTCTAGCTATCTTCGTCACATTGATCGCGTACGATGTCGTGAAGGAAGATCTACGATTCTTCGTACGTTGATCTATCGTACTAGATTCCGTAAATCGGCTTCAGCAGTCGTTGATTCGAGCGCACTCGAATACCGAAAGTGAAGATAGGAGATCACACTCAACTACCAATTTAAGAAGAGGCACAAAGCTCTCAAACAAAGTTTTATTCAAAATCAATCAAGAGTTACAAATGATACCACCCGCCTATTTATAGGCTTACAACTCACACAACTCAAATCTGGACAACACATAGGTCGTGAACGACCTAAAACATTACAACACAACATACATCACAAAGCTTTCACCGACCTAACATAGGTCGCCAACGACCTAACAGATCAACGACCTAACAACATACACGTTACAACAAATAAACGACCTAGTACATACACGGCCGACCTTACCAGGTACGACCTAAGACTTAACAAACATAAGAAAATTACAACACATGCGACTTAACATAAACGACCTAAAATACAAGGTAGCGACCTATCTTCCAGCGTCATAAGATCGAGCGACCTAACTTCAGATGCGACCTAAGAATAGCATAGCTTCATTGATCTTGCGGCATACACATCAGCGACCTAACATAGGTCGTAACTCTTCTCCGCGACCTAACATAGGTCGTATCTCTTCTCCGTGACCTAACATAGGTCGTAACTCTTCTCTGCGACCTATCATAGGTCGTAATTCATTCTCGCGACCTAACTTAGGTCGTAACTTATCAAAGCCGGTACTCGAAAGGTCGGAGTGACCTAAAGGAATGAGTAACTCGTTAGCTCGCTTGAGCGCCTTATCCTTTAACTCGTTAGCTCGTTCCAGCGACTTATCCCACTGATTTAGCTTGTTAGGTCGTTCCAACGACTTATTCCCTTGATTAAGCTTGTTATCTTCCTCGTTAGGTCGCACGCGACTTAACAGCACGTTAGGTCGCTCGTGACCTAAGACTTCATCAATCTGGGCTGCATCATCCTCTCTTGGTTGGAAAAAATTCGCCCTCGAGTTTGCGCTTTCCTCTTCCACAACAGGTTCATCCCCATGATACGGAATCAAGTATTTGACGTTAAAAACGTCTGCAGTGTGAATATCATCCGGCAATTTCAACTGATACGCATTATCATTGATCTTCTTAAAAATTTCTACTGGACCGATTTTTCGAGCTTTCAACTTGTTGTAAGTTCCAACAGGAAAACGATCTTTCGTCAAAGCGGCGTAAACCAAATCACCTTCTCTGAAGTTCACACTCCTTCGCTTTTTATCGGCCAGTCGTTTATACTTCTCATTTGATGCAAGCAATCGTTCATAAACAGTTCTGTGGCATTCCTGCAACTCAGTCACAAAATCACAAGCTCGCTTAACAACTACATTCCAATATGGCACTGTCGTCAAATCTAATGGTCCCTTCGGAATTGCTGAATATACAACTTGAAATAGACTGAATCCAGTACTTCGATTAACAGCATGATTATGTGCAAATTCCGCCTGACATAATTTCATATCCCAGCTTTTCAAATTATCTTTCACAAGACATCTCAATAAGTTTCCCAATGATCTATTTACCACTTCCGTTTGCCCATCTATTTGCGGATGATAGGCGCTACTAAAATTCAGCTTCGTTCCAACCATCTTCCACAAACTCAACCAAAAATGGCTTAGAAATCTAGTATCCCGATCAGAAACAATAGATTCAGGTAGCCCATGCAATCGATACACCTCTTTAAAGAATAATTGAGCAACACAGACGACATCAGCTGTCTTCTTACAAGCTATGAAATGTGCCATTTTCGAAAATCTATCCACTACAACATATATTGAATCATTCCCCCTCTGAGTTCTTGGTAACCCCAAAACAAAATCCATACTGATATTAACCCACGGTCTAGTCGGCACGGGTAAGGGCATATGCAATCCCGCATTCGTCGTTGTCCCTTTGGAAACTTGGCAAATATGACATCTCTCCACAAACTTTTCAACTTCCCGCTTCAATGAAGGCCAATAATAAGATTGAGTAATCAATTGAAAAGTACGATCTCTACCCACATGTCCTTCCTCATGCAACTCCTTACCAATCTTCATTCGTAAGCTGCACTCTGGTATGCATAATCGATTCCCCTCAAAAAGAAAACCATCCACCAACACGTACTCATCCATCTTCCCTTCCTTGACTTCATCAACAAATTTAGCAAAGTAAGGATCATCAACAAACAATTCTGGCAATACATCAAACCTTGTCACCTCAACTTTCATTGTAGTCAACAAAAGATTCCTTCGACTCAATGCATTTGCCACACGGTTTGTAATTCCCGACTTATGCTTCACCACAAATGTAAACTGTTGTAGGTATGCGATCCACGAAGCATGCCTGGCTGCAATTTTGTCCTGCCCCTGCAAATGTTTCAGTGCTTCATGATCAGTATATAGAACAAATTCTTTATGGAACAAATAGTGTCTCCAATGTTTTATAGCTTGAACAATAGCATAGAATTCCACATCATAAGTATTGTATCTCATCTTGGCTCCCGATAGCTTCTCACTGAAATATGCAATAGGACGTCCTTTCTGACTCAACACCCCTCCAATCCCAACTTTAGATGCATCAGTATGTAATTCAAACAACAACTGAAAATCTGGTAATACTAGAATTGGTGTTGTCGTCAAGAGTTCTTTGATTCGTTCAAAAGAAACTCCTGCTTCCTCTGACCATAAAATTGCTTCCCCTTCATACAATCAGTAACTGGTGCCATCACGCTACTGAAGTGTGGAATAAATCTTCGGTAGAATGATGCTAAACCATGGAAACTTCTAACTTCCGTTATCGTCCTGGGTTGTGGCCAATTTCTGATTGCTTCAACTTTATTCTGATCCACCTGTATACCTCCTTCTGAAATAACATGTCCCAAAAATAAAACACTATGCGTCATGAACACGCATTTCTTCATTGCAGCATAAAATTGTTCCTGTTGCAATATCATCAACACTTCTCTCAGATAATGTAAGTGTTCTTCTGAGCTTCTACTATATATCAGTATATCATCAAAATACACCACCACGAATTTCCCAATAAATGGTCTAAAGATCTGATTCATCACCCGCATAAATGTACTCGGTGCATTCGAAAGACCAAACGGCATAACCAGCCATTCGTACCACCCTTCTCTTGTCTTGAACGTTGTCTTCCATTCGTCTCCTGGTCTAATTCGAATTTGATGATAACCACTCTTCAAATCGATATTCGAAAAGATAGTAGCCCCGCTCAACTGATCTAACAAATCATCAAGCCTCGGCATCGGAAATCTATATCTGACAGTTATTTTATTGAGGGCCCTGCTATCCATACACATCCTCTACGTTCCATCCTTCTTCAGCACTAACAAAGCTGGAACTGCACAAGGACTTAAACTTTCCTGTACACGCCCCTGTTCAAGCAACTCTTCCACTTGCCTTCTCAACTCCTCATGTTCCTTTGGACTCATTCTGTAATGTGGTCTATGTGGTAACACAGCTCCTGGAACAAGATCTATTTGGTGTTGTATGTCCCTCAATGGCGGTAATTCTGTTGGCAGCTCTTCAGGAAATACATCTTCAAATTCTTCCAGCACTGGCTTTACTTCTTCAGGAATCTCAACCACTTCATTACTCACACGTCCAATCAACAAAAATACTTCAGGCTCCTCTTCTACTTCCTTAACAAATTCCTTCAAAGATAGCAAAGTTTTAAGTTCTTCAATCTCCTCCAACTTGCTTTCTTCTTGTTGTCGCTTCTTAGGAATTAAAGTGATTTTAGTACCTTCAAACATAAAAGTGTAGCTGTTGGTACGTCCATCATGTTGCACAGCCCTATCATATTGCCACGGTCTCCCCAACAACAGATGGCATACATCCATATCCACAACATCACACCAAATTTCATCTTTGTATTTCTTCCCAATCGAAAAATTCACACAAGCTCTTCGTCTAACCTTCACCTCCCCACCTTTTCTCAACCAAGCTAACTTGTAAGGTTTCGGGTGCTTCTCTGTTTTCAATGACAACTTCTTTACAGCTTCTGAAGAAATGATATTATCACAGCTTCCCGCATCGATGACAAACTTGCAAACCCTTCCCAAGATAGTGCACGTTGACTGGAAAATGTTTCTCCTCAACCAACTTGAATCATCCTCTTGCTTTGGTGTCAAGCACGACCTCTTCATCATCAATGAATACCCTTCATCTCCCGACACATTTTCTACCTCCTCATCATGTAGTGAATTAGAACATTCAGCTTCTGCTTCCTCATCCTCTGCCTCAGCAACCATCACTCGCTTCTTTGGCTTTGGACATTCATTGCTTTTGTGACCAATCTCCTGACAATTGAAACATTTGATACCACTATTGATCCTGGTCTTAGCAACTTCATTAACAACCGGTTTTGCAACAGCCTTCGAAACATTCGCATTGCCACTAGCCCCTTTCATTGGATTGTTGGAATTTGTAAACACACCTCCACCTCTCCTACCTTGCTTCTCCCAAGCTAGAGCTTTTTGATGTGCTTCAGCAACAGATCTGGGATCAAACATATTCACCATATCTTGAATCTGCATTCTCAACCCTCCAACAAATCTAGCTGTCAACTGCTCCTCCGTCTCCATGATATCATTCCTCGCAATCAATTGATAAAATTCATCCGCATAATCATTCACTGACTTTGTTCCCTGTCTCAAGTTCTGCAATCGTTGATACATAAGAGATTGATAATTGTAAGGTAAGAAAGTAGCTTTCATCAATTTCTTCATCTTCTCCCATGATTCAATCTTTGACTTTCTCATTCTCTCCCATGTTAGTTTAGTTTGCTGCCACCATGCCATAGCTCTCCCTTTCAAACGTGTAGCAACCAACTTAACTCTACGATGCTCGGGTACTTCTTTGAAGTCAAAAATTTCTTCCACATTAGATAACCAATCCAAAAATTCCTCCGCTACCATTCCACCCTTGAATTTTGGAATTTCAGTTTTCATCCCCGATTCCCATCGACGATCATCTTCAACATCCCGATATGCATTTCGTACTTGGTCTCAATCTCGAGAATGAACACTACATCTTCCACCATCTTCATCAAAAATAGATGTACTTCGATAACGATCTCGACCATCAACATCTCTTCGATCACGCATGTCTCTTCTACTATGTCTTTCATCATCATGATATGGCTCATCTCCAAACTCACGTGGAGTTCTTCTCTCTTCATGTCTATATTCATGGTGATCTCTTCTCGTTGAAACTGATGATTCTCTTCTATCTCGGAATGATTGTGGCGACACCCTCCTCGCTTCCATAACCGATGGCGAAACTCTGTTTCCTCCATGGTTCGAGACTGGCGACCTTCTCCTTTGACTTTGATTCATATCTATCATCAATTTCTCTAACCTCCCAATACCTTCATCCAACTTCTCATTGAATTTGTTGCTAATGTGTTGTTCCATTTGTTCAGCATCTTCTCTTTTGTACAAATCTTCAACATTTTGATGACGATTAGCTCTTCTCGGAGGCATGATTGAATCTTCAACAAACTTCAACTTTAACTCTCGGCCTTGATCAACAAAATGAACTTCACACTTCACTTAGCTCGGCTTTGCTTGATGTAGCTCGGCTTCACTAACTCGGCACAAAGTCTAACACTTTCCTTGGCTCGGCTGAAACTCCTCAAACTCTTCAATAAGAATTGGCTCCAAGACTCGGCTTAGCTATGATTGGCTAAGTCTAGCTCTGATACCAAATGATGCAGCAGCAGATAAATGAAAATGTATGAAATGGTGAAAGTAGCAATCGGTGGATTGAAAGATATCAAAGGCCCAAATCCGTTGATCCAAAGATACCGGATTCTAGCTATCTTTGTCACGTTGATCGCGCACGATGCCGTGAAGGAAGATCTACGATTCTTCGTACGTTGATCTAGCGCACTAGATTCCGTGAATCGGCTTCAGCAGTCGTTGATTCGAGCGCACTCGAATACCGAAAGTGGAGATAGGAGATCACACTCAACTACCAATTTAAGAAGAGGCACAAAGCTCTCAAACAAAGTTTTATTCAAAATCAATCAAGAGTTACAAATGATACCACCCGCCTATTTATAGGCTTACAACTCACACAACTCAAATCTGGACAACACATAGGTCGTGAACGACCTAACACCTGCGACCTAAAACATTACAACACAACATACATCACAAAGCCTTCACCGACCTAACATAGGTTGCCAATGACCTAACAGATCAACGACCTAACAACATACACATTTCAACAAATAAACGACCTAGTACATACACGGCCGACCTTACCAGGTACGACCTAAGACTTAACAAACATAAGAAAATACAAGGTAGCGACCTATCTTCCAGCGTCATAAGATCGAGCGACCTAACTTCAGATGCGACCTAAGAATAGCATAGCTTCATTGATCTTGCGGCATACACATCAGCGACCTAACATAGGTCGTAACTCTTCTCCGCGACCTAACATAGGTCGTATCTCTTCTCCGCGACCTAACATAAGTCGTAACTCTTCTCTGCGACCTATCATAGGTCGTAATTCATTCTCGCGACCTAACTTAGGTCGTAACTTATCAAAGCCGGTACTCGAAAGGTCGAAGCGACCTAAAGGAATGAGTAACTCGTTAGCTCGCTTGAGCGCCTTATCTTTTAACTCGTTAGCTCGTTCCAGCGACTTATCCCACTGATTTAGCTTGTTAGGTCGTTCCAGCGACTTATCCCCTTGATTAAGCTTGTTATCTTCCTCGTTAGGTCGCACGCGACTTAACAGCATGTTAGGTCGCTCGCGACCTAAGACTTCATCAATCTGGGCTGCATCATAGTGCCTCGTTCTTATATACTTAGATCAGTTAGATGTGCGAAAAAATTACTACACTCAAGCCAGCAAAGGACAGAACCATGGAAATATTCTAAACAATGAAGTGTGTGAGTATGTGTGTTGTTATTTGTGAATGTGTAGTTCTGATCAAATATGAGTGGCTATGAATTGAAATGACAGAGGCATAAACGCAGCCAACCTATATATATTGTTAGCGCAGGCAATTAGTGGACTCATGAATTCAAGGCATGGGAGATGAAATAATTTACAAGTCACAAACATGCAAATATATAAAGGTCTAAATATATATAAATATGGACACACACATGCACATACGCAGTGAAGTAACACACATGCACACATAAAAATATACCACCCAAACTCACGCATGCACACAGTCTCCATGAACACACCTAAATACATAAATACACACTATACACTATCACTTAAACACATACAATAGCAAAGTTTTCGCTCACAAAATATGCAGAGTCCTATAGGGACAATTATATATACATGTGTGTATATATATTGTCACATTATACACACTCTAAAACATAGATGCAGCTACCTTAGCATGCGCATATACATGCACAACTACACATACACTCAAACCTGAGCATGAAAACACCCCACACACACACACACTTAAATGCATACACACACCCTAATACACATGCATATAATTCTTTGGCTGCCACATACGCACACACACCCAAGAACACAGAGGCTCTCTCTGTTCGGCTGTAAAGAAGAAGACATTGCCTAGTTCAAAAGCAGGTGAGTTCATATGCTTAAATTATATATATGTATATATTCATTCACTCAACAATTAGGTAAGAATTCTAAAAGCAATGAGATATATTAGAATAGATTTGTGAGAGAATTATCACCTGAAACTTGCTCACTCTCACTCTGCTCTTGAACACACTCCGACCACAGAACCAACTTAATTTGCCTCTGGATATATATATATATATATATATATATATATATATATATATATATATATATATATATATATATATATATATATATATATATGCGCGTATGGGTATGGGTATGGTGAAGTATATATTTAAATATGATCAATTTTGGAGATTTATCCAATTTCACTTTAATTTGCAAAGCAATGAAGATTGGCTTGATAGCTTTAGGAGACAGGAAATTTAAAAAATGGACAGGGAAAGATTTTCGTACGTAAAGATTTTCGTACGTACTACTATGAAGGGTAGAGAAATCTAGAAAAGAACTTGGGCTTTTCTACTCGAATTTGGGCCTATAAAAATGAAATAAGTAACTTATATACATATGTTATTATTTTCTTTTATTTATAATCTAAAGGCTATTTTATTTAATTAGGTATAAATTTCAATTTAAAATCACCTCATTACAAAAATCAATATTGTATTTCAAACACATCGTTTTATGAAATATAATTTCTATCTTTTTAACTTATTTATGTTTAAACATTTTCTTTTCATGCTTTAAATCATTTTACAAAGCAATTTCAAAACCAATTTACGAGATAATATTTTTTCTTAAAAATTCTAATTTAATTAATAAAATTACTATTATTAACTATTAAATTACTATAAAAAAAATTGGATTGCTACAGACTTCTCCCCTTAACAAAATTACGTCCTAGTAATTTCCCATAAGAAATAATCTATAACAAACTAATTTTTACCAAATATTTAACAAAAGTAAAAAATTACTTCTCAAAAATTTAAAATACTTTATTCAAACAATCCACTTTTAAATATTAAATAATAATAATAATTTGTTTTCAAAATTTCATTTTATTTAATTCAAATATAATTTAAATTCAGATTTCCCAAATGATTCTAACAAAACCAAAATTTTATTAATAATCTTTTTACTAAAATCTGATTTTGCTATTTAATGAAATATTCTTCAATATATTATTTAATTCCAAAGGTCTTATTATAACAAAATAATTCTCAAAATTTATTATACAACTTCTTTTTATAAATTTATCCAAATATTTCAACACTTTCAAATTAATACTATGAGGGAAGTTTTAAATTTAATTTCAAAAATTTTACATTTCAAAGCTAACTCTACATTACTTATCAAATAACTCACAAATAAATAATTCATTGCATTCTAAAATCAACATTTCATTCTTTATCATTTAACCATGTATATAACCAAAATTCAATTTCCCTTTTAACAAATTTCCAAATCCATTTTAAGTCTCAACTTTATTATTCTCATTAATACAATTTTAAATCATTTATATAACCATGCTTTAGCATTACAAAATTTAATTAAACTTCATTCAATTATACAATAATATTACTTTCGTTCATTAATAAATTTAGACTTTTCCATAGTTCAAAATAAATAATGTTTATATTATACCCTTACTTATATTCAAAACTCCAAACTCCATAATTTATATACAATATATATATATATATACACATTTTCAATTATGCCAAAATATCATCAAAAATATATATAGATATCTTTCTAAAATATTGTGTCCAAATGTCTCGTTCTAGTGTTTAGAAATCCCTATCGATAACATTGACAGGCGTATCCACCAAAATTCTTAAATCACCAAACGGACAGATTAACGCAACTTTATTTACAAAAATATCTATAAGTATTATTTTCAAAAATTATTTAATATACTTACTGTTATCCCGCCTTTTGGCAAGGCCGTGACACCAAGAACTTGACTAGAAATCAATGACGGTTCGTCTTAGAGATCAGTTATGCGCAGGTTCACTATGGATATCAACAAATTTTGTCCGAGTCCGGATCAAGCTACAATCGACAAGACACGACGAGCGGAGCAATGAAAGTCAACGTTCCAAATTTCAAGTCAATCCGAGTTCGTATGCTCAAGTTACGATCGATGCAAGTTGAAGGGAACAACTCAATTTTCGTATCCATGGCCAAACCTCTGTTCGAATCCATCAGCTTCGTATCGATCGGCAAGTCATAGTTCGTATCCATCAGCTTCGCATCCATCAGCAGAGCCACAGTTCGAATCCATCAGCTTCGCATCCGTCATCGAACCTTAGTTCGAATCCATCGTGGGACCTCTGTTCCTATCCATCGAGCTTTATGCTATTCGTATCCATCACAATGTTGCTTGTTTGTATCCATCAAGTCGAAGTGATTGTGATCGATACGAACAAGGGCTACCTCCATCGATGCGAACATAGCCACCTTCATCGATATGACCAAGCCACCTCCATCGATTCGAACAAGGCATGCTACAGATCGATACGAAGGAGCAAGCTGTTGATCGATTCGAACTGGGCAACGGACTTCGATACGAATGAGGCGAAGTTCAAGGATGACTCGGTTAACTCGGCGAAGAAAGTGGATCGATACGAAGAATGCTCGCCACATCATCTCCTGGGCACGCGCAGCCATCAATTCGAACAAGATCGAGTCGAAATGATCGAGTCAAACCAAACATCCTACTGAAAGTCTCCATTTCGTATCGATCATATCTCGCGATCTACAATTCCAAATGCTATGAAATTTTCACAGGAGCTTACGCACGTGCTAGAGAACGTACACACCAAATTTCGACTCCATTGGATGAAATCTTGATCGATACGAAATCCGTTCGTATCGATCACGGATCGGGTCGAAACTTCACAGGCTTGGTCGCGTGGGCCCTCTCACGTGCCAAAAGAACGCTCCCGAGATCTGAGCAAAATATCAGCCTCCTACACTTATAAATAGAGCCCCAGGGAATACAGAAAAGGGATCTTCTTCATCTTTGAATTCTCCAACGCCCAGACTCTGCCAGATCCAGTTCTAAACTCAATTACTGATGCTGCTAACGAATTTTACTGCTGTAAATCATTGTGATCTACTGTAACCCGCTGCAACCAATTGTAATTATCAAAGAAACATCAATAAAGCAATCAAATTCATAGTGGACGTAGGCAACACGCCAAACCACTCTAAATTCTTGTGTTTCTATGCATTTTTATTACTTTCATTATCTGTTTTTTGGAGTTTTTGTTAGATAATCCTCTTTTTCCATTTAATTTCTTCAAAAACTTTCGAAGAGTGTTGTGCCCAATTTTGGTACAAACGCTTTGGTGCTTTCACTGAGAAAAAACCTAATTTTCCTCCTACTCTTTGGATCTCCTATCTATACCGGATTGCATAAGTCCAGGAAGAAGATCCAGATCTCAAGCTTTGAAGCCCTTCCATACTATTCAGATTTGCAACCAGATCTAGGAAAGGACTTCATCAATTCATCATTGTGAGTACACATACCGCTTCCACAACTGCTGATCAGGGAGGACGGGACATGCAGAATCCCGCGCAATTGCCTCCATCAAACCAAGATGCCGCCGGACCTTCAGATCCGTCAGGCCCGGTCACCAGATAAGAATTCCAGATGCTGCTTCAAGAGCTGACCCAAAGTCGGCAACAACTTACTGAACAACTGCGCGCCAACACAGAATTGACCAACCAGCTGAATCGCCAAAGGCGTAGAAGATCCAGAAGAGATCAAGGTTCTTATTCTTCTACGGAGAGTTCAGCCTCCTCTAATGGCCATCACTGATCCACACGCCCACGGCTGGATGTAAGCTACACCCAGGCCATAGGACACCAACCTGCTTTGAATCTTGGACAACCTAGAACTGGACCATCCACTAGTCACCATACAGGACCTTCATCCCGAGGAGGTGTTGCTCCTTATCATGTCACAGGCAACCTCGCTACCACCACCACTACCGAACAAGGAGGTGATGCTAGAAATCAAGCTAATCCTCATCGTAACCAACGAGAGCAGACTCCAGAGCCTTATGTCCCGAAAAATGTTGAACCAAGAAGGCGAGACACGGACCGTCGACCACGTCCGGTCCAAACTCGCACCGTGGAACCCGACCACACCTTGGCGTAGCATGCTCCTAATATCCAGATGCCGAATATACCAACGATGATTCATCAAATGATCCGTGAAAGTCAGGGTCTCACTAATGACGACAGTGGAATCTCCCAGAGTCATACCCCTTTCACTGATGACATAATGTATGCTGAACCACCTCGGCGTTTCAGGATGCCAACTTTGCCAGTCTATGAAGGAAGTTCTGATCCCAATCAACACATCCTGAAGTATGAATGGTTGATGAATGCTGCGAGAGCTGATGATGCAGTAAAATGCCGTAGTTTCCCCATTTCCCTAAGGGGCATTGCAACTATGTGGTTTACTCATCTACCACCACGATCCATTTCTAATTTTGACCAGATTGCCACCAAGTTTGTTGAACAATTCCGTATGCACGTGGCGAGGCCTAAAGATGTTAACACTTTGTCTATTGTTACTCAAGCCCCCGGAGAAACATTTAGACGTTACTTGGAGCGATTTCATGCTGCGTGTGCAGAAATAAGCAATCCTAATGATAAGTCTATCATGATGGCATTGACTAAGAGGATTGATCCTGATTCCGAGTTCGGAAATTTGTTAGCTGGGAAACCACCTGCATCATTGGACCGTTTCTATTCCAAGGCAGCCCAATTCTTGAGAAGGGAGGATGCGAAACAGTCTAGGAAGCAGGATGATGCAGGGCCCAACATCAAAGGAATTCAGAGTAACATCACCGTTAAACAATCCGGAGAGAGCTCTGGAAAAGTCCAGTTGAACATACAAAATAAACAGAATCAGCAGAGGGATAGTGGACATCAAGGAAAAAAACGAGATCAGAATCGTGGCCCACGACGTAGAGCTCCCATGTACGATAATTATACTCCATTGAACATGTCGTTGGAAAATGTGTATTTACAGACTTGTAACACCATGCAATATAAGAAACCTGCCCTGAAGCCGTCAACAGAAAGACAAGTCCAGACTGGGAAGTTTTGTAGATTCCATGAGAGTTATGGCCATAATACAAATGAGTGTCGTCGTTTACAAGATCTCATTGAGAAATTGATATGTGAACGGAAGTTGGATCAGTATGTGCGGGCGCCGCAGTCAGGTGGTGGGGGCCCATCAAATCAGAATCGTGCACCAAATCAGGAAAGGCAAGAGGAACCCGCTCGAACTAGCGGAAGGTTGGTTATTAATATAATAAGTGGTGGTCCTTATCCAGCAGACTGAAGCTGGAAGGAAATGGATTCGTATGCCAGCTCTGTCGGGCATGCGGACTTCGAGTGTTATAGTAGTTTTGATGAAGGAGCTCCGGCCAAGTAACAGAAGACGATGACGGATGACATCGTGTTCAGAAATAGAGACGTTGATAAAGTCGAAGCCCCCACTATCGATCCACTGGTCATCTCAGCTCAAGTAGGTCCTGCTTGGATGAAGAGGATCTTAGTTGACAGTGGAAGCTCAATGAATATTATGTTTAAACGAGCTTATGATCAAATGAGAATGGAAGCCAAAGATTTGAAACCTTGTCAATCTCGAATCCATGGTTTCAATGGGAGTGCTACTATACCCACTGGAGTAGTGGAGTTGCCAGTGGAGTTGGGAGTCGGAGAACGCCGGAGAGTGCGGATATTGCAGTTCGTTGTGTTGGACATAGACTCCCCTTATAATGCTTTCTTGGACCGATCGACCCTCGCTGAATTCAGGGCAGCCATTACCCCATGGTGTTTGACTTTAAAGTTTCCCACTGATCGTGGAGTGGGAATCATTCAAGGAGATCAGGCTGCTGGGAGAGCCTGTTATGTTGGCAAGCTACGGGAGGCGCAGCGGAAGGAGAGAGGGAGGGGCGCAGAGGAATCTCTCTGCATCCGCTTTGCTGATAATTAACAATTAACGCCTGGACCTAGGCCCGGGCACCCCAGCCAATTCCAAAGGGATCTTGACCCAAGAGAAACTGAAAACGAAAGAGAATCTAAAGAAAGTCAAGCATCCACGGTCGAACTGACGATCGATGTCCCTATTGACAACGATGATGATTCAAAAATGATAAAGATTGGGTCTCAGTTAAGCCAGCAAACCCAAGAGGAATTGGTTGAGTTATTACGAGCGAATCTTGACGTATTCGCCTGGACGCATTCTGATATGTGTGGGATCTCGCCGGACATCACGAGCCACATTCTGAATATTGACCCGCGGCATGTCCCGGTCAAACAGAAAAGGCGTGGTATGGATCCAGAGAGATATACCGCCCTTAAAGAAGAAGTAGAAAAGCTTAAAGCGAATGGGTTCATTCGAGATGCATTATATCCAGAATGGGTGTCGAATCCCGTGCTTGTCCGAAAGCCAAATGGAAAGTGGATAACATGCGTCGATTACTCCGATCTGAATAAAGCTTGTCCCAAAGACATTTTCCCGCTTCCCAGAATTAATCAGCTAGTAGATTCAACAGTTGGGCATGAGCTCTTATCCTTCATGGACGCGTATTCTGGCTACAATCAGATACCAATGGATTTACCTGATCAAGAACATACCAGCTTTGTAACCAACCTGGGACTTTATTGCTACAAAGTTATGCCATTCGGACACAAGAATGCCGGGGCTACTTATCAACGATTGGTCAATCGGATGTTTGCCAATCAATTCGGGAAAACCATGGAAGTATATGTAGACGACATGCTTGTGAAGTCACGACTTTCCACTGACCATGTTAAAGACCTGGAAACTATGTTCAACATACTTCGAGAACACAGAATGAAGCTAAATCCACTGAAATGTCATTTTGGAGTTGCATCCGGAAAATTCCTTGGGTTTATTGTCAATGCTAGAGAGATCGAAGCTAATTCTAAAAAGATCTGGGCTATCAGAAATCTTGAAACTCCAAAAACTATAAAAAAAAGTCCAGAGTCTCAATGGGAAAGTAGCAGCACTGAGCAGGTTCATCTCAAAGTCCACTGACAAATGCATTCCTTTCTTCGATCTGATCCGAAAAGGAAAACGAAACTTTGAATGGACCACAGAGTGTGAGGGCGCTTTCCAAGATCTAATTCAGCATCTATCCACATCACCAATTCTGTCAAAGCCTATTGACCATGAGAAGTTGTACGTATACTTGGCGATATCAGAAAACGCTATCAGCGCTGCCTTAATTCGAGAAGAAGACAGGATACAGAAGCCAGTATACTACATCAGCAAACGATTGACTGGAGCTGAGAGGAATTATCCGAAGCTGGAGAAGTTAGCTTATTGCCTTGTTATTGCATCAAGGAAGCTCTGACCATATTTCCAGGCACATCCTATTATTGTTTACACCGACCAGCCGTTACGACAGGTCCTTACGCGGCCTGAGACGTCTGATAGGTTACTCAAGTGGAACATCGAACTGAGCCAGTTTGACATTACTTATACTCCAAGGCGAGCTATTCAAGGACAAGTCCAAGCCGATTTCATAGCTGAATTTACCATTCCAGAGGACTTGCCCGAAACCATTGAATCCCCCGAGTACATCTGGAAGCTGTACACTGATGGTGCATCAAACGACCGGTGTTCGGGCACAGGTGTTGTACTTGAAACCCCCGAAGGCTGATCTATATGTTATGCTTTAAAGTTCGATTTTCATGCAACAAATAATGAAGCTGAATATGAAGCCCTCTTAGCTGGACTAAAACTTTCCAGAGATTTGAGAATTATC
Source organism: Allium fistulosum (assembly GCA_030737815.1). Classification (NCBI taxonomy): domain Eukaryota; kingdom Viridiplantae; phylum Streptophyta; class Magnoliopsida; order Asparagales; family Amaryllidaceae; genus Allium; species Allium fistulosum. The sequence continues at coordinate 1,252,797,299 of CM060903.1, read as the reverse complement.
GCTGTGGAAATTTACTGTGATTCATAATTAGTTGTGTGCCAAGTTCGAGGAGAATATCAAGCGAGAGATCGGAGGCTGGCTGCCTACTTAGCTCGAGTTCAAGAGATACTGAATCAGTTTGATTATTATGTCATTTATTGTATACCTCGAGAGCGCAATCAGAAAGCCGATTTATTGGCGAAGTTTAGCCAGCTCAGGTGAAGCTCAGCAAATGGGACTTGTTCTCGTAGAGATGTTAACTTCCCCAAGCATTGACCGGGCAGGAATAGATTGGGTATGTGAAACAATTCCCGATAAGGAGTCTTGGATGACCCCATTCAGAAATTACCTTGAGCACGGAACCCTGCCGGAGCACAGGAGTGAAAAGAGACAAGTTCTTCGGAAGGCTTCACGATTCACCATCCAGAATGGAGTCATGTACAGAAGAGGGTACTCTGTTTCTTTACTCTGGTGTATCGCTCACGATGAAATTAAACGAGTATTACACGATGTGCACGAGGGAGAATGTTGCGATCACACCGGGGGCAAGCACTTGCCAAGAAAATACTTCGGTACGGATATTACTGGCCGACTGTGAATCGCGATGCGTCAGATTATGCAAAGAAATGTGATATATGTCAGAAGCATGCTCGAATTCCTAGAGCCCTGCCTATCGAGATAACACAAATGGCCAGCCCATGGCCGTTTGCAATGTGGGGCATCGACATCATTGGTACTTTACCTTTGGCAAAAGACGGTGCGAAGTACGCCATCGTCGCAGTTGATTACTTTACAAAGTGGGCTGAAGCCGAACCTCTTGCTACCATAACGACGAAAAAAGTAATCAACTTTGTAGTTCGCAACATTATTTGTCGGTTCGGTCTCCCACACACCATTATTACTGACAACGGGACCCAATTCGACAGTGCTGAATTTAAAGATTTTTGCAAATGATTTCACATTCAAAAGAAATTCTCTACAATTGCACACCCTCAAGCGAAAGGACAGGTCGAAGCGGTCAATAAAGTTATAAAGTCCATTCTGAAGAAACGACTGGAAAAGGTCGGGGGCAAGTGGGTCGATGAACTTCCTATGGCTTTATGGGCTTACCGAACAACCCACAAGTCCGCGACCGGTCACACTCCATTCTCTCTCTCTTATGGCTCAGAAGCTGTTATTCCAGTCGAGCTAGAAGTACCTTCTCATCGTGTGACGTACTATGATCCAAGGCTAATGCTATATTACTTGTTGAATCTCTCGATTTACTAGCGGAGAAGCGTGAAGAGGCTGATTTGAGGGCAGCCGCGCATCGAAGTCGAGTCGCCCGATTGTACAACGCCAAGGTCCGTCCACGAACCTTTGAACTGGGTGATCTCGTCTTGAAAAGAATCGATCCGGTTCCTTCGCATATGAAGCCGACATGGGAAGGACCGTATGTCATTGAACGAAGGCTCGGAGATGGCACATTCAAATTATCAACCGTTGATGGTCTTACTTTGCCAAGAGCCTGGAATAGCGAGAGTCTTCGTCGCTACTACACATAACAGGCTATGTTATTTCATTTAGTTCATTTTCCATTTTGCAGTTTGTTTCTGCATTTCGAAATTAGAATTTGCAATAAGGCAGCTGACTTTGCCATATTTTCTTATTTCAGCAATAAAATGCAATCTCTTCGAGCCAGAGCTGTGATTAACTTGAAATACTTCATATGAACATCACCATGCACGGAGAGCTAAGTTTCACCATACGGTGGGATTTATTCAAATAGAGAATGACTGTGATGCAACCGGTCACTCGCTAAGAGAAACCCGAGCTCTAGGACAAGCCATCACACAAAAGTCAAAAAAGGATTGATACACGACAATCCTTTACTTAACTCCAGATTCCCAAAGTGCGAACTGGAGTACAAAAATGCGTCTACGAAGAGGGTGGATCCGTCCGCCTAACGACTTCGTCCATATCTGAACCAAGTTTGAGGAGGGTGGACCCGTCTATCTAACGACCTCGCTTGTTAACTCGGGGTGGATGTGATTCGACCATCCACGATCCTGACACACCTTTCGCTCCCAGAGTGCGAGCGAAATCCAAAACATACAGCAGATGTGATTGACCATCTGCTTATCAACTCCGAACTCCCAGAGTGTGAGTCGGAGTATAAACGTTAACTACGGATTCCCAAAGTGCAAAACGGAGTATAAATATCAACTCCGAACTCCCAGAGTGCGAGTCGGAGTATAAACATTAACTCCGGATTCCCATAGTGCGAAACGGAGTATAAACATCAACTCCGAACTCCCAGAGTGTGAGTCGAAGTATAAACACTAACTCCGAATTCCCAGAGTGCGAATTGGAGTATAAACATTAACTCTGAATTCCCAGAGTATGAATTGGAGTATAAACATTAACTCTGAATTCCCAGAGAGCTAATTGGAGTATAATTACTAACTCCGAACTCCTAGAGTGTGAGTCGGAGTACAAATGTCGATTCCGAGTCCCCAGAGCGTGGACGTATAATTGAGACTCAAGCCGGTGTGACCAACCTCTAGTAAGCAAATGAGAATCCCCGGAGTGCAGATATGATCACCGATAATCGAACAAGTATGGATGAACCACTCAATCTCCACTTGTCCTAAACATCCGTTCGGCGGCACTAGACTCAACGTGTTGTAAGTAAAATGCAATCGATGGCTGATATTCAACAACTCAACCCCAAGACTGGGGGGCAGGACTTAAGCATTGACCATTGACTGAAGCGGTGCAACGTCAAAATTCAACTCGCCTCCCGGTCGCGAACCATGTCCATAGTTTCTAGACTTGATGCAAAAAGACAAACTTGAATCGGAAGCTGGAACTTTACAAGTGCATTTCAAACATTGAAACACTTAAGCAAATACACAAGAAGCTAAAAAAGGAAAAGTTTTGTTTCTACTATTTATGAAAGAAATTCATATACAAGTTTGTTCCATAAAATTCCTACTAGCAGGGGCTGAACCCACATCTATACACAACCAACAAAATGAAAGTCAAAAATAAACCAAGGAAGCATGTCTAATCTTTCTTCTTCCTCGGCTTCCTTTTCGGTGTAGACCCGCTGGAGCCGCCACTGCCTTTCCTCTTTGAGCCTTTGCCTTTCGGTGGTCGGTCTCCAGGCGGGGGCATGATCTCGACATCCTCCTCCGAGCTCGAGTGAATAGGGATGCTTCCTGCGGGCGGAGTCGGAGGAACAGGATCAAGTGTAGAAGATGGAATGGGCGCACTAGTGTCGAAAAATGTACCGCCGGGCAATATCATTCTGAGCGGAGCTGGACCAGGTGCCGCCATTCCACCTCCAAAACTGCCACCATAAGCCGCTGCTGCCATTTCAGCATTAATTTTGGCCAATATCTCCTCTTAAGTAATCGCTCGGGCCTCGCTGGGAGCATCAGCAGTTGGCATCGAAGAGCTTGTAGCAGGAACACCTCTGCCCATGACAAATAGTAAGTCAGCTAAAGGATCGCCATGACGGCGAAAGAGTTCCTCCATCAACTGCTCATCAAAAACAAGTGAGCTTCCCTGCATATCGTCGAGAGGCGTAGTTTTAGTCACGGCGGTCGCTTCAGAAACGATAACCTCCTACGTCTGATATGATTCTTGAGTAGCAGGAGGCACGACCGGTGCAGCGTCAATCACTGGACAAAAAATAAGAGAACTGTTAGAACTTAATTCGAGCGAAGATTCCGACTTAAGGCAGATATGTGAAATGTTCATAATACCTTCCTCAGTTTGACTTGTAAGCGGCTGGACGGCTTCAGTAACTTGCTCTGTAGCCGAAGACATCTGCGGTTGATCCGGATTGTAGGCTGGAACAACTTGGGGATCGACCGCAGACAAGGATTCGGGCTGGGTTGACGTTGGAACTTCAAGACTCACCTCATGGTGGTCAACCCCTGAACCCTCTCCTACTTCGAAGTGCTGGGCGCAGAGCTTTTCCTTTTCATGCAGAATCATTGACTCGTGAAGAATCTTCCTTTCATCTTCATTCAAAATGCGATTCTCGAGTTCAAATTCATCTACAGACTCACTCAGATGCGCCTCCTTCTCTTCTTCAACTAATCGGCCCCAGGCGTTGTATAGATGCGTCGAATAATCATCGAGCCAGGCTAGACCCCTGTGCCTCAGCACGTTAGCGTTGTAAACAACGAGAAGGTCTTCAATATCAGCTTCTAGCCTGGACTCGGCCGATTTCACCTTCTCCTCAACCTCAGTCTCCACCACGCGGACCTTAGCCACGGCCGCATCCCTTTCACCCTGGAGCAAGACAGCCTGCTCGCACGCCTCCTGGGCTGCGTTGTTCGCATCATCCCTTTCCTTGGCCATGTCGGAGAATTTGGCCTTAAGCTCGTTGAGTTCCTTGACCTCCGCATCCCGTTCGGCGGTGACTGTGGTATTTCGGTGGCCCATCTCCTCCACCAAGGCAACGTGTGTCTACCTCAACCTATCCATCGCCACAGTCGCTTCGTCAGCCTTTTTGGTGACCTCAATTTTAGATTTCTGAGAAGACTCGGCCTCAGCATTAAGAACTTGTATGATTCGGTCCTTTTGAGCGAGTTCGGACTCCATCTTTTCGATCGCTTTGGCTCGCTCAAAGGCCAACTTGGAAGCTTTCTCTGCAGCCTTTACCCACTCTCTATACTGGGTGTAGACGTCGTGAATATAGTCATGCATCATGTTTTCCACCCCAGATGGGATTTTCTTTAAGTGAGGTGGAAAGACGTAACCGTCAAAGCATATGTTCGGGAACTCCTTCCTCAGCTGAGCAATTTTAATAGCGCCTTCCCCCGTGGGCTCAGTAATGTCCTTTGCAATTATGGGGGGCACGGTTTCAACTCGCTGGTGATGAGTTTCGGACCTCGAAGTTTGAGAAAGACGGTCTGTGTTGTGGAGGCTCTGGCAGGTGTGGAACATGAACAGGAGGTGGAGATTGAATTCTAAGAGGAGGAGAGCGAGATCGGTGTTTGTATTCTTTGTCCCTGTCCCTCTCATACCTCTCTTGATTAGAGTACCCGCAATCGCGGTCTCTATCGGAGTCTCTCCTGCGGGAATCATAATAGGTAGAAGACTTTCGGGCCAAGCGAAGGCTCCCAAGCATTGATCCTTTCCCGGACATCGTACCTAAAAATGAGAAACAAAGGAAAAGTTAGTGATCTCTTGGACTGGACGACTTACGATTATGAATCGTGTAGTGCAGTGAAGTGTATGTATGTGCAACCCCCCGACCAACCGGAAATGTCGGCCGCACTCGTAACAAGCGACCCGTTCAGATCAATAGCATTGTCAAGCTCCTCCATCCCGGTGTCGTGTTGAAATGACACATAATCCGGAATCAGAATATCAGCAAGCCCTTCGAAAGGATTCTCTACTGGCGCGGGAGGAGCCTCCGAAATTCTAATCCCCTGAACAGGCAAAGACATGACCACGGATTTCAATCTCATGGATTTAGAACGTTTATGAGCAACTGCCTTGCCTTTTCTCCTTCCTCCTGAATCTTGAACACTGGAAGAAGGCCCACCTTGGAGTTCATTATCAGTGGGTGTTCTCTCCTGATCGACCTCTTTGGCTATTACGACGTCGGGCGCTTTGCATTTCGTCCGTTTCTTCGAGACCGCTCTGAGTGTCCCTTTCAGCCGTATGCTTTGCTTCCGTTCAATCATCCCGACAATTCTCAGGTTTCCGTCAGTTAGAACCAAGTCAATGTTCCTCTCTTCACCCGGACTTGATTGGAGGATCCGAACTAACTCTCTGAAATACCCACCGTCAGGTTGTGAGATTGTGGCTATAAAAGAAGTGAAGTACGTCAGTTTTGAAAACGTTACTATTATCTCGATAATTCATGAAAAAGACTGCAACACTTACGTCTATCCAACCATCGCCTAGCGAATCCAGGGGGCATCTAACGTAGAACCATTCTGTCTTGAAGTAACTCGGCCTTCCCCAGGATCCCGTTACTATTTGACAGTTCCTGACCGCTTCCAAAAATGTGAAAGAAGGGCTATCTCCGCGGCTCTTGATGTTGAAGAGATATCTAATCTCGATCGGCTTTGGTGGTTGAAAGAGAATTTCCATAAATAGAATGAAGGTGATATTCAACAAGGCGTACTCGTTGGGGTGTAGCTGAGATGGAGCAATTCCAAGGAATGACAGCATCTCCCTTATGTACTGATTAAATGGGGGAAGTGTCCCCGCTGTGCAAGCATGACGGTTGAAAGCAGTAAACCCCTCCGGGGGAGCATGTGGTCTATCAGCTGGCCTTGGCAGTAAAACGTCGTCAAGCGACAAGCCATGCCTTAAACAAATCCGTCCCAGCATATCTTCAGAGATGCCAGACGGCATAGAGTCTTATGGACTGCAAATGAACCGGGCGCCGAGAAACTCGTCCGGTGCTGGATCTATAACTTCGGCTTCGATGGCCAGTATCTCGATGGTGGAAGGAATTGAACTCGGAAATTCCCACTGTTGCGAACTTGAGGGTTCCATGACTAACTAGCTTATGAAAAATCATTGTTAAACAGACAGTAACACTCGTGCATCCCCCAGTGTAAAGTGTGTGAATGTGTTGTGCAGTGCAGTACTGTATATCACTTGAAAGATTCAACAGAATTAGAGAAAATGTCCAAACGACGAGACTTTGAAATTCAGTCGGAATGACCGTCATCACTGACCGTCACAACCATGACATCCAAACTTTAGAGACCGATATGGGTTAAAGTTGTGAAAGTTTTGTTAAGTTACAGTGTCATCGACGAGCTTCGAAGGAAAGTCAAATATGCAGTCCAACGGTCAAGTCCAATTATGCCAAAATGAAGCTCGTCGGACTTAGATTTTCAAATGCACAAGAGTTTTCAAGATCATCGAAGTTAGGCTCGTTATCGATCATCAAAGTTAGAGTTCACATCGATCCATGTAGTTGTTCGTATCCATCAGGGATACAGGTTCAAATTCGTATCGATCGTTCAGAGACAATTTCGTATCGATCGTTCAGGTTCAAATTCGTATCGATCGTTCAGAGACAATTTCGTATCGATCGTTCAGGTTCAAATTCGTATCGATCGTTCAGAGACAATTTCGTATCGATCGTTCAGGTTCAAATTCGTATCGATCATTCAGAGACAATTTCGTATCGATCCCATGGCACAAAGTTCGCATCGATCAGAAAACATCTGCTTCGTATCGATCAACATCGTCTACTTCGTATCTATCAATATCGTTTTGAAACAACCGGTGCTAAGTGATTGTTCCATGATCGATACGAAGCCTGCAGCAAGGAAGCGATACGAGATTTCACATCGGGATTGATACAAGGTAAGACATTCTCTTCTTCAATCGATATGAGGTTAAAGCCAAAAAATTGCCCACTAACAATCTCATATCCGTCCTCGCTTCTCCTTCCCCAAATGACGAAAATGCCATGGCTTTCCTCAACCTCACTTCGACCCAACTCCGGCATCGCCGACACCGGAGCGGGCAACAACCATGGGCAGGACAGCGTTCGAATTCGAGTCTAATCGTTTTGGGAATATATTGATTATTTAATTACCTAGTTAAAGTGATCGATTCAAAGGATCGATGGATTGTTTGGTTCGAAGGAAATATTTCTTTCTCGAGTTCTTTATCGATACGAAGACAAGGCAAAAGAGTAAAAAGTAAAAAGTGGTTAAGTCCATAGTATTTATATGGACTCGAGCGTGAAGGCAAAAAACGATTCGCATCCCAGTGGATTCGACCGGTTACAAAACATCACCACGGGATCGATTCGAACAAGCCATTCGAATCCATCAACTCGAGCCATTATCGAAGCGAAGTTGCCAACGAAGGCTTTTCTGAGTCACCCAAATCCATGGATACGAAACCACTGTTCGTATCGATCATTTTCAACTCCATCCCCAGTGCAGCGATAAGAAGTGTGCAGTTCGAATCCATCGAACCACGACATCCAAAGGTCAATATCATCGATACGAAGGCACATTTCGTATCCATTTTTGTGGCTCACATCGATTCAAAAATGAATTCCACCGAAATTCATAACCATCGATACGAAAGTTAATTTCGTATCCATCGAATCTTATATCCACCGATACGAACGATCGTTACGTATCCATCTAAGCTCATATCCATCAATGCGAAAAGTTCATTTCGTATCCAACAATACGACGTATACCGATGCAAAGAAAACGACTTAACCTTTAAACATCGATTCATGAGAGGATCGATGCGAAGGAAAATTCAAAACAACCATCGAGCGTTGTTACAATTCGAATTTCACATCGGTTCAGGAGAGGATCGATACGGGATTCGATACGAGATAAACTGACAATGACTCGTGAACGTGCAAACGTTAACGAGAAGTCAAATTAACATATATGCATATGCGTCGGACGAATATTCAATTTTTAACATTCACAGGAATTGGATACTTATCTGAAAAAGGTTACAACAACAAACAGCTAATCGCAGTCAAGCAGTAATCAGTTACAACAATACAGGGTACGACAGTTGATAATCAACGGTTTACATTACCGAGAAAATCAGTCAAAGATTACAACTTTCAGTGAAAAGACGATGACTGTTCAAAATGAAGATTGCAGCATTTCAAAGCACATCATGTTTCCACAAGACATACTTTGGGGGCAAATGTTATCCCGCCTTTTGGCAAGGCCATGACACCAAGAACTTGACTAGAAATCAATGATGGTTCGTCTTAGAGATCGGCTATGCGCAGGTTCACTATGGATATCGACGAATTTTGTCCGAGTCCAGATCAATCTACAATCGACAAGACACGATGAGCGGAGCAATAAAAGTCAACGTACCAAATTTCAAGTCAATTTGAGTTTGTATGTTCAAGTTACGATTGATGCAAGTTGAAGGGAACAACTTAATTTTCGTATCCATGGCCAAACCTCTGTTCGAATCCATCAGCTTCGTATCGATCGGCAAGTCATAGTTCGTATCCATCAGCTTTGCATCCATTAGCGGAGCCACAGTTCGAATCCATCAGCTTCGTATCGATCGACAAGTCATAGTTCGTATCCATCAGCTTCGCATCCATCAGCGGAGCCATAGTTCGAATCCATCAGCTTCTCATCCGTCATCGAACCTTAGTTCAAATCCATTGTGGGACCTCTGTTCGTATCCGTCGAGCTTTACGCTATTCATATCCATCACAATATTGCTTGTTCGTATCCATCAAGTCGAAGTGACTATGATCGATACGAACAAGGGCTACCTCCACCAATGCGAACAGAGCCACCTTCATCGATACGACCAAGCCACCTCCATCGATTCGAACAAGGCATGCTACAGATCGATACGAAGGAGCAAGCTGTTGATCGATTCGAATTGGGCAATGGACTTCGATACGAATGAGGCGAAGTTCAAGGATGACTCGGTCAACTCGGCGAAGAAAGTGGATCGACACGAAGAATGCTCGCCACATCATCACCTGGGCACACGCAGCCATCATTTCGAACAAGATCGAGTCGAACCAAACTTCCTACCGAAAGTCTCCATTTTGTATCGATCATATCTCACGATCTATAAGTCCAAATGCTATGAAATTTTCACAGGAGCTTACGCACGTGCTAGAGAACGTACACACCAAATTTCGACTCCATTGGACGAAATCTTGATCGATACGAAATCCGTTCGTATCGATCACGGATCGGGTCAAAACTTCACGGGTTTGGTCGCGTGGGCCCGCTCACGTGCCAGAAGAACGCTCTCGAGATCTGAGCGAAATATCAGCCTCCTACACCTATAAATAGAGCCCCAGGGCATATAGAAAAGGGATCTGCTTCATTTTTGAATTCTCCAACGCCCAGAGTCTACCGGATCCAGTTCTAAACTCCATTGATGCTGCTGCTAACGAATTTTACTGCTATCAATCATTGTTATCTGCTGTATCCCACTGCAATCAATTGTAATTATCAAAGAAACATCAATAAAGCAATCAACTTCATAGTGGACGTAGGCAACACGCCGAACCACTCTAATTCTTGTGTTTCTGTGCGTTTTTATTACTTTCATTATTTGTTTTTTTGGAGTTTTTGTTATCCTCCTTTTCCATTTAATTTCTTCATTTTATCTCTTCAAAAACTTCCGAAGAGTGTTGTGCCCAATTTTGGTACAAACACTTACTCTATAAATCTTTTACCAATTCACATTAAAAGTTACTCAATATCATACTTTATAATTTATATTTTCAAAAGATTGCACCTTATACTTAATTTCCAAAATCATCTAGTAATAAAAATATATATTTGCATATATAAAAGTCTTTACTTTTATAAAACCTTTAGTTATTCCAAAATTAAATTCAATACCAATAATTTTAAATAGCCAAACAAACATAAGAGACCAAAATAAATATACCCAACGGAAAGTAATAAATATCCACTGCGCACTCTGATAAAAAACAATTAAAAACTCAATTACTGCATCAAATCAAACACCACAATACCATATAAACCCATTCAAAATCATACATACAAATACTACTAATTGGACTAACTCCTTTCGTCCTTGTTACTCCAACCATTTTATTTTTTTACTTAAAAGTGAATAAATTAATTATATCATTTTAAAATATCAAATACATCCCTTGATAATTACCCCAGTAATCATTAGATATACACACACTATCTCCCATTATAGAAAATTACCTTAACACTCCCAAGGGATAAAGACTCTAAGTCTCATCAAAGGTCTCGGCTCGTGTCTCTTATATACGGGGTATTGTTATGAACCTGCTCTAATACCAAATGTAAACATCCCGCCTCTATATCCATACTATCCAAGAGTATAACATAGTAATACTATTAGATAATATGGAGAATGAGGCTAAATGGGGTACACACGTAAATACTCTCTTGGACTAACACAGATATGTATTAAAACATTAATCAAATTATTCAACTATATGTAACCAGTATCGGTACAAAACAATAAACACATGTGCCTTCAGGACAGAACAATACATAATGCATAGTAAATAATAGAGAACGTAGAGCCAATCACAGCGATAATATATATAATACAATAATGTCATAAGAGTACAACTCATCTCAAATATAAAATATCTTAATATAATACGATAAACAATCAATACACTGCTCAATATCTAAATGAACAGTGAATCAATGACATACAATACAATATCAAAATCCTAACATATGTCTCCTCTAAGCCCACTAAAATAAAGCTTATCATATCATATATGTACTTGAAATGTCTCGGACTGACCCGAGTATTATAAAATAACACACGGGTTAGACTATGTCTAATCAAGGGTATATAATAATGGTAACATAGTGTAAATACAGAATAATAATATATACAAGATTAACATCGATAATCAAATCGTAAGACAATATATCAAAAAATGTATATAATGCAATAAATAATCATCAAGATATCACAACACCCAAATATCTCAAATTCATTTGAAACAATCAATTCTCATATCAAAAGATGTCAACGCCCATATAGAAATTTATCAAATCAGAAATCACATAATCAACAAAAATGGATGAATCATTTAGATCTCAGAATTAACATCAAATCTAGAAATATCAATAGAGGAGATTCACTAAGTATATCAGGGTAGCATAAAGCATAGCCCAAATATACTCTCGATCTTGATAAAACACCATCAATATCAAATAGGATAGGATGTCTATCAATATACTGAGAATCCACTACACTCCAATCATATATCACTGGTATAATCTCATCTCCTCGTATCTATACTATCAAAAATATCATGATGGGAAATGACTGTACGACAGACTCCAAGTTTCAAGTAGAGTCATAGATAATAACATATGTGATACCTAACCCACATCTATACTATAGTAAGGTGTATCAATTGTATAAGCCAATCTACTACTCCGTTAGTACCATAAGGGAGACTGATAGCACAAAGCAAGCTCTAGAGTCACAAAGTCTGTACGGTCTTAATTACCTCTCAATTATCGTGACCCATATCCACCTATGTGCTCATCAACGCAAGGACTAAATGGTCACGATACTACAAATGCTCCTATAGGTAAAATACTATTGGTCTAGGTGACATATAGCGATAACATAAAGCCATACCACTAAACTATAAACACTAAGGAATATATATAAGGTGTTACAGATCTGGGGCGCGACCCCACAATCAGGCCGCTAGGGTGGATTCTAGCCATCTGTTCCTCTCCAACAAACAAACTACGAGTACATTGTAATAGTGGCATATAGGAACAATACATATAGACCCGAAGTCTCACTAACTATAGGCATGGAGCTATATATCACTACATATCACCTCACACTATCCACTCTATTCTCGTCACATGAGTGTCATCTACATACAATGAATAACCGAATAAATATCACAACAGCATCCCATACCGCTACGTGATATTCCAACGTTTATTCATTTCTTATAAATTACACTCATCTTCGAACTAGTCTATATAACGAGTCCAAAGAATAACCGAAGAAATATTATCGAATGCCCCATCCAAACGGTATTATAACTTCATTTATCCAGATTTATTGTTACACAGAATTAACATTAGAAATCACACGGAAAGATGTCATCACTGTATCATAATACAAATATCAATCAAATCCATCTCCACGGTGAATCATTCATATGAACCAATTCAATACACGAGAAAAGAATAATCAAAAAACCAATATAAATTTAGTTATTCAAATAAATACAAATAAACATATTAACATTAGAAAATTCATTTTAAATTCACAAAATAGTTTCAAAGCTAAATATTACATATAGACGTTATTTCATAATTTACTATGGTTAAATACTATTTTCGAAATTTAAATTATATATATATATATTAAAATTTAATAATTATATTTTATTAATCATAAAACATTATCTATGTATCATTTCATAATCTTACTTTTAAATACTAACGAATTAACTTCATTTATTTAATAATCTTAAAATGACGTTCACATTAATAATTAATATATATAAATCGCATATAAACACTAGAGCTTACATATAATCAATATATAATGAATTATTTATTATAATTTATTTTAAAATTTACATTTACAAAACTATATAAATATTTAAAATAATAAGTATATCTAACGCCCCACTCCGAGACCCACATTAGTAAAGAGTATTACTAAGTAACACCGTCTGCTAATACGGAGAATAGAGCTGGATAGGAGCGACCATCTATAACCTTGTCTCAATTATCTATTGAATACGCCGACAATTGCCACTTCTTACTCAAGTGGATCGACATATCCAATAAATACTTAATACAAAGCCATAGGTGGCTGAGGGATCTATCAGAATAAAATATAACAACTCAAATGTAATACACATCACAGAACAGTAGATCATCACATACATTTACACATATACAGATACATTACAGAGTTTACAAAATGATACATGTCATGTGGTAAAGCAAACCACAATATACAGGCGAGTCAATAAAATACATATCAAAGTTACAGACAAAAAGGACTACACAAAAAGCTATGACAAAAAGGAGCTAGCAGAATAGTCCATGCGGAAGCAAAATAGGCTAAGACAAATGTACCTAACCTGAAACATCTCGGTCTGACCCGAGTATAAAATACACGGGTCAGTCTAGCTAAAAAAATCAGTTAGGTAAACTAAATGATAATGAACATACAAGATCATAAAGTACCACAATAATCTCCAAAGGAGATAACCAAATCATCTAATATAAGATGAATCATAACAAGCCTCATATCATAGGCAACTTAAATAAACCAAGGATATCATATCCCAAAACAAGCCAAAAGGCAAATGACAAATACCAATAAAGGTAACACAAGTTTCCACAAGGTAATCGCTATATATCGTGTGGTTCAAAGAACCTGCACCGAAAGGCGATACACTGAGGAAATATAATTGTCAAAGAAACAAAAGATGCTCGAGCTCAGTACTGTATAACAAGGATCCACAAACCCGAAGGCAACAAACCCAATATCACTCGAGCGGTGACAAATGACCAACTCCAAAAGCGATACTATAGGGCGACAAACCCGAAGGCACAAACCCGAAGGTACAAGCCCGAAGGCAACATACTCGAAGGCAACAAACCCAATATCACTCGAGCGGTGACGATGGACCAACTCCAAAAGTGATCCTATAGGGCAACAAACCGTAGTGGTGAAGGTCCGAAGGCCCAGTACTGGACACCACTAACTGGCAGAATGTGTCACAACTCTCAAAAAAAACCCAAAAAATGTTAACGTGAGTCCCATACCACACGTTCGCACTAAACGGTTTACTAACCGTTAGTCAATTTCACACTCAAAGCAGTACAAAGTTCACCTCATCTCATCGGTAAACAAGACCCAAAGGTCAAAACGGTCAAACGAATAGATTAGGAATTAACTAAAAAGATAAACCCATGTGTTCATAGCACACGTTTTATTTAATCATTTAATTATCCTCCCTCTTCGCTCGAAGTGCAAAATTGTGTGTGTGTTTTAAATAGAAATTTTAAATTGGAGAAACGAGCTTTTAATACAATTTAAAAAGATCATTTTATAAAAACCCGTGTATGAAATCAAAAAGGAATCATCAAAATCAAATATGCAATAACAACTAATTGGAATCGACACGAATCGATTGGAATTGGAAACCAAGCAAAATAGGCAAAAATAGGCAAAAAAAAATAGGTCAGTCGACTGACTGCAGAGGCCAGTCGACTAATCCAGAAACTAGAAAGTTTCATTTCCTGTAGTCAGTCGACTGACTGCAGAAAACAGAGACTTCCTGTTTCTGCAGACAGTCCTAGGAACTTTCATTTGCTACAGCCAGTCGACTGACTGCAGAGGCCAGTCGACTGACTGGCACTGGGACTGTTTTTCAGCCTATCAAATGAAGAGCAAACTCTTCCAATTTGCAACCGGACGAGCAATGGGCGCTAAGGGTTTATGCCAATCGACAACCCAGCCCTATTGGCTCTTCAATACACCTCCAAAAACATGATCAAACATCAAAGCTAAGATTTTTAGAGTTTTAGACTTCAAAACACCAAAAATTGCAATGTTCACCAAATCAATTCAAACCAAAAGCAATTGAACATGAATAAGTGTTAGGAATTCATACCTAACATCAATGATATGAAGAGAAGTAGATGTGAGTTCAAAACTCACCTTTTTAACTCAAAAACAAAGATAAGAAGCTCAAACACAAGGAAAAGATCAATCACTCTTCACTTCAACTCTACAAGCTTCAATCTAAGATTAAAACAAGTATTTCCTAAATTAGGGTCTAGGAATTTTCTAAAATTGAAGAGGAAATGAGATGGAGAAGATGAAGAGGAGGCTTACCTTAGCTTCTCTTTGAATTTGGAGCAAGAATTTGAATTTGCTAGGGGAACTAGGGCTTTGAATATTGATTTCCCATTCCTCTCCCCATTTTCAGTTGCTTGAGTGTTTAAGAAAATAGAAATGAAGTGAAGAGGAGAGGAGAGGGGCTAAACTAGGTTATAGAGTGAGTTGGGGTGAAACCCAAACCCAAACCCAAACCCAACAGAAAATAGCAAAATTCAACTCACTCCAAACATATCGAAGCTTATACTCAAAAAAGTCGCAAATGCCATTTTGGACTCAATGGAAGTGGTTTCGAGTCCTAATTCGACCATTTGCAAAAAGTAGCTTTTCAGATTTAAATCCGACTAACGACGCTATATTTAAATAAAATATTTAAATATAAAATCGTAAATTTGCGGGTTGTTACAGATCCCCTTCTTAACAAAATTGCGTCCACGCAATTCCTAAAGAAGAACTTGTAACAACTACACACTTACATCACCCATAAGAAAAGGAAAATAAGCTTGAGATAAAAAGATATTCTCACCATTGCTAAGCAAAGATAGAAAACCCAGATAGGATCGCTCGATAAACTCTTTGGTTGTCCAAGTACAGTCATTGGGATTAGCGGACCATTGAACTTTAATGAGCGGCACGTCTTTGTTTCGAAGGTGTCTTACCTCTGAGGAAAGTACGCAAATAGGCTGTTGTACAATAGATAAGTCTGGCGAGATCTCAAGCCCTTGCAAATCAGAAGAGTCAATAACAGAATCAGATTCTCGAAGATACTTCCGGAGCTGAGAGACGTGAAACACGTTGTGAACACCGGATAGATGAGCTGGAAGTGAAACTCTATAAGCCACAGGGCCAATACGTTCAGTAATAGGAAATGGTCCTACAAAGCGGGGAGCCAATTTCCCTGTCACACTGAAGCACATAACCCCCTTCAAAGGAGAAACACGAATAAAGACAAGATCACCTACCGAGAACTCGAGAGGCATCCTACGGTTATCCACGTAGGATTTCTGGCAGCTTTGTGCCTCTTTCATTCTCTGACGAATAAGAACAATCTTCTCAGAAGAATCATGAACAAACTTCGGGCCAAGAATAAGCTTCTCCCCAGATTCCAACCAACAAGAAGGTGATCGACATGGCCTTCCGTATAAGACTTCGAAAGGAGCCATACCGATACTGGACTGAAAACTATTGTTGTAGGAGAACTCTACAAGGGGTAGATGATCCTCCTAACTACTTCTGAAATCAAGAATACAAATATGGAGAAGATCCTCTAAGATACGATTCACCTGTTCAGTCTGTCCATCAGACTGTGGATGATAAGTTGTGCTGAAATTAAGCTTTGTTCCCAAAGCTTGCTGAAGACTCTGCCAGAAATGACTGGTGAATAAAGGATCACGGTCACTCACAATCGAACTAGGAACACCGTGAAGTCTCACGATTTCCTTGATAAATAACTTAGCCAAAAGAGAAGCAGTCCTATTAGATTTAATAGGAACAAAATGAGCTGATTTGGTGAGGCGATCAACAATAACCCAAATACTAGAATGGCCCGATCTCGTACGAGGTAGGCCATCAATGAAATCCATCGAAATCTGATCCCATTTCCACAATGGAATCTCTAGAGGCTTAAGGAGACCAGAAGGGCACTGATGTTCGGCTTTAATACATTGACAAGTCATGCAATTACTCACATAACTCGCTACATCGCGCTTCATGCCTTCCCAATAATAAAGGTGATGCATATCGACATACATCTTACTACTGCCAGGATGAATAGTATACTTAGAACGATGACAGTCATCAAGAATGTCATGCCTAAGTGCAGAATCAGAAGGCACAACAAGATGGTTCTTCTTGCGAAGACACCTATGAAGATCAATGCTAAAATCCTGCAATGCCTCATCACGGGATTCCATTCCACAAAGCTGAATAAGATGCACAAGATCAGGATCATGCCGCTGAGCTTCGGCAATACGATCCAATAAAGAGGGTCGAGCTTCCAAACTGAATAATGCTACCGGAGAATCAGAGGATGGAGCTCGATCACGAATATCGCAAAAAGATAGAGTCACAAGAATATCCCATTCGGCAAGCATCATAGAAACGACAGCCGAATGTCGGCGACTAAGCGCATCAGCAACACGATTACCCTTAGCAGGGGTATACATGATATCAAAGTCATAGGAGGCAAGAAACTCGAGCCAACATTGTTGCCTCATATTGAGTTCCTTCTGAGTGAACAAATACTTCAAGGATTTATGATAGGTATAGAGAATGAAGCGCTCGCCTAATAAATAGTGTCACCAAATCTTCAAGGTGAAGATAATGGCGGCTAACTCAAGATCATGAGTGGCATAGCGAACTTCATTCCGACGCAGTTGCCTAGAAGCATAAGCAACTACCCGATCCTTCTGCATAAGTACGACACCAAGACCACCACCACAAGCATCGGTGTAGACAACAAGATCATGATTCCCCTCGGGAACAACAAGAATAGGAGCATTAGTGAGAAGTTCCTTTAATGTCTGAAAGGAAGCTTCGCACTTATCAGATCAAATGTAACGAATGCCTTTCCGGGTAAGGCTGGTGAGAGGAAGCACAACACGGGAAAAATCCTTAATGAACCGACGGTAATAACCCGCTAATCCAAGGAAACTACGAATCTCATGAACATTCTCAGGCCTCTTCCAATTCTGGATAGCTTCGATCTTTGAGGGATCGACAGAAATGCCGTCGGGAGATACAACATGGCCTAAGAACTTAACCTCATTCTCCCAAAAATGGCACTTGGAGAATTTGGCTTTAAGCTGATGGTGACGAAGAGTACTCAAGACAATTCTCAAGTGATTAGCATGCTCGGCTTCAGACTTAGAATAAACAAGAATGTCGTCAATGAACACAAGGACGAACTTATCGTGATATTCCCGGAATACTCGATTCATAAGATCAACAAAGAAAGCAGGAGCGTTCGTCAAATCGAATGGCATAACGATCCACTCGAAAGAACCATATCGAGTGCGGAAAGCTGTAAGAGGTATGCTATCTTCCGCGACTCGGAGCTGATGAAAACCAGTGGCAAGGTCGAGCTGAGAGAAGACCTTAGCGCCACTTAATAGATCGAACATATCATCGATCCTCGGCAAAGGATACCTATTCTTGATGGTCAACTCGTTAAGCTTGCGATAATCGATGTAGAGCATAAGAGTTCCATCGGACATCTTCACAAAGACGACCGCGGTACCCCACGGTGAAAAACTGGACTGAATCAACTGCTTGGACTCAAGCTCTAAAAGCTGCTTCTTGAGTTCCTCATTTTCTTTTGTAGACATCCTCGTGGGAGGACGCCCAACTGGCTGTGCGCCTGGAATGAGATCAATGCAGAACTCGATCGCCCGCTTGGGTGGCAAACCCGAAACCGGCTCAAAAACATCAAAGAAGTTACAAACAATATGAATATGAGATATATCATCATCATCTCGTGATTCAAGAGAATATAAAGCCATTTCGGAATTATCCACATTTCGAAGAACAAGTGATAGCTGGGTAGACGAATCCGGATGTCGAAGATATAAAATTCTTTCAGAACAAATAATCCTGGCATCGTATCTCACTAGCCAGTCCATACCCAAAATCATATCAAAATCCAAATAAGAAATAACGTGCATGTTCGCACGAAAAGAAAAGCAACATAAAACAATCTCAAAATCATCACAAAGCATACTAAGGGTTGCGGATCCCCCAATAGGATTCGCAATCCTCAACGAAGTAACCATACAAGAAACATCCAAAGACAAATCATCGACGAGCTTTTTCTATACGAAAGAATGCGAAGCACCCGTATCGAAAAGAACTCGAATACTACGGTCATGAAATAAAATAGATCCTTCCAAAATAGATGGAGATATGGGCTAAGAAGGACCTCTAGAAGCCTTAGCAACATAAAGCTTGCCAGACTTGGCATTAGCAGGAACAATAGGGCAGGAGGAAACATGATGACCTTCCTTCTTGCAATAACGGCAGAAGAGAGGCTTAGGACAAGCTCGAATCATATAATCAGGAGAACCACAATTGAAACACTTCCGAATGGAAGGTGTTCCAACAGATTGAGAGTTAGAACCAGATTCAATGGGCTTCTTCTTCTTGGAAGGAAGAAATCCATGCTTATGAAATGGAAACTTCTTCTTATTGGGGTTCTTGCGAACCTCAACATCATCACCACTATCACACTCCTTCTCGATGGCCTCGAGATGAAGTGCCGAATCAACCAACTCCTCAAAAGAAAGCTTAAGTTGGAGCATTAAAGACTTCTTAAGATATTTCTTAAGACCAGAGACAAACTTCATATTCTTCTTATAAGAAGTGCTAATGAATTCAAGACCATACTTAGATAAGGCCTCGAATGATGCAACATATTCAGAAACGGAAGACTTCCCTTGCTTCAACTCAAGGAAGCGACGGGCTAATAAAACTTTCTCAGATTCAGGAACAAATTTGAGTTCAAATCGCTCCCGGAATTGAGTCCAAGAAAGAACAGACTCATCAAGTTCGACTATAAGAAGCTCATACCAATCAAGGGCACGCTCTTGCAATAAGCTAGAAGTTACAAGAACTCGATCATGGTCAAAAAGATCCATACGAGAAAAGATACGCTCGCATGTACGAATCCAAGCTTGGACCTCAAGAACGGACTCGGAGCCTTTAAATGGCTTTCCACCAAGATGAGAAAAATCACTGCACGGGCGTGCAAAGGCAGACTTGCGTGGAGGAGATGCACGAATAGGAGCCGGAGGCTGAGTGCTCCTAAATAACTCCAAAAACTGATCGGCAGACATATAAACGCCGTCCGGATGCGAGCCGCTGGATTGCCCAGCATCCGAGCGTCGTCCTCTACCTCTTCCAGCCATTAGCTGAAAGATAAGATAAGATAAAGATTATTCACAAGGTAGATATCATTAATTCAAATATGGAATACTACGGAATAAAATGCATTCCTAGACGTATTCCTAAGAATTCTATCTACCCCAAAGGCACGGAAAGAAATAAGGCACGATGATTCAAAGATTCATAACATTTGTACTACCCTTTGATGTACCGTAATATGTGTCTCTATTCTATGTTTATCATATTTTGTTCTGAACTCAGCTCTGATACCAAGTTGTAACGCCCTACTCCGAGACCCACATTAGCAAAGAGTATTACTAAGTAACACCGTCTGCTAATATGGAGAATAGAGCTGGATAGGAGCGACCATCTATAACCTTGTCTCAATTATCTATTGAATACGCCGACAATTGCCACTTCTTACTCAAGTGGATCGACATATCCAATAAATACTTAATACAAAGCCATAGGTGGTTGAGGGATCTATCAGAATAAAATATAACAACTCAAATGTAATACACATCACAGAACAGTAGATCATCACATACATTTACACATATACAGATACATTACAGAGTTTACAAAATGATACATGTCATGTGGTAAAGCAAACCACAATATACAAGCGAGTCAATAAAATACATATCAGAGTTACAGACAAAAAGGACTACACAAAAAGCTATGATAAAAAGGAGCTAGCAGAATAGTCCATGCGGAAGCAAAATAGGCTAAGTCCAATGTACCTAACCTGAAACATCTCGGTCTGACCCGAGTATAAAATACACGGGTCAGTCTAGCTAAACAAATCAGTTAGGTAAACTAAATGATAATGAACATACAAGATCATAAAGTACCACAATAATCTCCAAAGGAGATAACCAAATCATCTAACATAAGATGAATCATAACAAGCCTCATATCATAGGCAACTTAAATAAACCAAGGATATCATATCCCAAAACAAGCCAAAAGGCAAATGACAAATACCAATAAAGGTAACATAAGTTTCCACAAGGTAATCGCTATATATCGTGTGGTTCAAAGAACCTGCACCGAAAGGCGATACACAAGGGAAATATAATTGTCAAAGAAACAAAAGATGCTCGAGCTCAGTACTGTATAACAAGGATCCACAAACCCGAAGGCAACAAACCCAATATCACTCGAGCGGTGACGAATGACCAACTCCAAAAGCGATACTATAGGGCGACAAACCCGAAGGCACAAACCCGAAGGTACAAGCCCGAAGGCAACATACTCGAAGGCAACAAACCTAATATCACTCGAGCGGTGACGATGGACCAACTCCAAAAGTGATCCTATAGGGCAACAAACCGTAGTGGTGAAGATCCGAAGGCCCAGTACTGGACACCACTAACTGGCGGAATGTGTCACAACTCTCAGAAAGGAACCCGAAAAATGTTAACGTGAGTCCCATACCACACGTTCGCACTAAACGGTTTACTAACTGTTAGTCAATTTCACACTCAAAGCAGTACAAAGTTCACATCATCTCATCGGTAAACAAAACCCAAAGGTCAAAACGGTCAAACGAATAGATTAGGAATTAACTAAAAAGATAAACCCATGTGTTCATAGCACACATTTTATTTAATCATTTAATTCTCCTCCCTCTTCGCTCGAAGTCCAAAATTGTGTGTGTGTTTTAAATAGAAATTTTAAATTGGAGAAACGAGCTTTTAATACAATTTGAAAAGATCATTTTATAAAAACCCGTGTATGAAATCAAAAAGGAATCATCAAAATCAAATATGCAATAACAACTAATTGGAATCGACACGAATCGATTGGAATGAGGATTCTCTATTAGTAGATTTGATTAGAGACTTTCATACTAAAGAGAGGGCGAGAAGGTAATGGGTATATAAACCAATGGCTTCTTTCTGACTTAGATAGATTAAGGGCAAACAGATGAGGAGGCAGCCCAAGTTATTACCTACTACACATGAATGATGTGCTGAAACTGCTATGCTTAACACAAGCAACTCGAAGGCCATCTTAGGAACGGAACGGTTTAGTAGTATGGTTTATTTAAGTTAAAGAGAAGTAACTTTTCGATCAAACCAATACTAAGAACAGAACGACCAATTCACTAATCAATTGCAAGTCGAATTAACGGTCTCCTACACAACTCTCACATCTCCGTTTGTGTTCGCAACCCTTGGAAACCAAGCAACATAGGCAAAAATAGGCAAAAAAAAAGTAGGTCAATCGACTGACTGCAGAGGCCAGTCGACTGATCCAGAAACTCGAAAGTTTCATTTCCTGCAGTCAGTCGACTGACTGCAGAGGCCAGTCGACTGACTGCAGAAAACATAGACTTTCTATTTCTGCAGACAGTCCCAGGAACTTTCATTTGCTACAGCCAGTCGACTGACTGCAGAGGCCAGTCGACTGACTGGCACTGGGACTGTTTTTCAGCCTATCAAATGAAGAGCAAACTCTTCCAATTTGCAACCGGACGAGCAATGGGCGCTAAGGGTTTATGCCAATCGACAACCCAGTCCTATTGGCTCTTCAATACACCTCCAAAAACATGATCAAACATCAAAGCTAAGATTTTTAGAGTTTTAGACTTCAAAACACCAAAAATTGCAATGTTCACCAAATCAATTCAAACCAAAAGCAATTGAACATGAATAAGTGTTAGGAATTCATACCTAACATCAATGATATGAAGAGAAGTAGATGTGAGTTCAAAACTCACCTTTTTAACTCAAAAACAAAGATAAGAAGCTCAAACACAAGGAAAAGATCAATCACTCTTCACTTCAACTCTACAAGCTTCAATCTAAGATTAAAACAAGTATTTCCTAAATTAGGGTTTAGGAATTTTCTGAAATTGAAGAGGAAATAAGATGGAGAAGATGAAGAGGAGGCTTACCTTAGCTTCTCTTTGAATTTGGAGCAAGAATTTGAATTTGCTAAGGGAACTAGGGCTTTGAATATTGATTTCCCATTCCTCTCCCCATTTTCAGTTGCTTGAGTGTTTAAGAAAATAGAAATGAAGTGAAGAGGAGAGGAGAGGGGCTGAACTAGGTTATAGAGTGAGTTTGGGTCAAACCCAAACCCAAAGCCCAACAGAAAATAGCAAAATTCAACCCACTCCAAACATATCGAAGCTTATACTCAAAAAAGTCGCAAACGCCATTTTGGACTCAATGGAAGTGGTCCCAAGTCCTAATCCGACCATTTGCAAAAAGTAGCTTTTCGTATTTAAATCCGACTAACGACGCTATATTTAAATAAAATATTTAAAATATAAAATCGTAAAATAGCAAAATTCAACCCACTCCAAACATATCGAAGCTTATACTCAAAAAAGTCGCAAACGCCATTTTGGACTCAATGGAAGTGGTCCCAAGTCCTAATCCGACCATTTGCAAAAAGTAGCTTTTCGTATTTAAATCCGACTAACGACGCTATATTTAAATAAAATATTTAAATATAAAATCGTAAAATATGCAGGTTGTTACAGTATATATGTACCAAATGTTCATTCTAACACACAATATAACAGGTTGTAGATTACTAAGAATGGAAGTTGTTTAATGTACGTAGTCTTCATGAATGGAATATTTGTATTATTATGAAACAACCCTTGAGCAATTGAATTAGAGATAAAAACCCGTCTTGAAAAGAAAAAATATATTATCATAGCTGAATGTGATAGTGCCTCGTTCTTATAAACTTGGATCGGTTAGATGTGCGTACAAATTACTACGCTCAAACCAGCAAAGGACAGAACCAGGACAATATGCTGAACAATGAAACATGTGAGTATGTGTGTTGTTGTTTGTGAATGTGTAGTTCTAATAAGATATGAGTGGCTATGAATTGAAATGACAGAGGCATAAACGCAGCCAACCTATATACATTTTTAGCGCGGGCAATTAATGGACTCATGAATTTAAGGCATGGGAGATGAAATAATTTAAAACTCACAAACATGCAAATATATAAGGGCATATATATATAAATATGGACACATGAATGCACATAACTAGTGAAGTAACACGCATGCATACATAAATATATACCACCCAAACTCATGCATGCACACAGTCTCCATGAACATACATAAATACGTAAACATACACACTATACACTATCACTTAAACACACACAATAGCAAAGTTTTCACTCACAAAATATGTAGAGTCCTATAGGGACAATCATATATACACGTATATATATACTCTCACATTATACACACTCTAAAACATAGATGCAGCCACCTTATCATGCGCATATACATGCATAAATGACACATACACTCAAACCTAAACATGACAACACCACACACACACTTTTAAATGCACACGCACGCACACCCTAATACACATGCACATAATTCTCTGGCTGACACACACGCATCCGAGAAAACACACACTCTCTCCGCTCGGCTGCAAAGAAGAAGACACTACCCAGTTCAAAAGCAGATGAGTTCATATGCTTAAATTATATGTGTGTGTGTGTTTTTTTTTGTGTGTATGTGTATACATTCATTCACTCAACAAGTAGGCAAGAATTCTAATGGAAATGAGATAGGCTATCATAGATTTATGAGAGAATTCTCACCGAACCGAACTTAATTTACCTTCGGATGCATATGCGTATGGCAATAGTGAAGTATATATTAAAATATTTTGAATTTGGGGATTTATCCAATTTGATTTTAATTTGCAAAGTGGTGAATATTGGCTTTATAGCTTCAGGAGAAAAGAAATGGACAGGGAAAGATTTTCGTAGTACTATTATGAAGGGTAGAGAAATCTAGAAAAGAACTTGGGCTTTGTTGCTTGAATTTGGGCCTTTAAAAATGAATAAGTAATTTGCATACATATGTTTTCATTTTCTTTTACATATAATCTAAAGGCTATTTAATTTGAGTAGGTATAAATTTCAATTTAAAGTCACCTCATTATAAAAATCAATATTGTATTTCATACACATCATTAATGAAATATAATTACTCACATTTTATCTTATTTAAGTTTAAACATTTTTCTTTTCATGATTTAAATCCTTTTACAAACCAATTTAAAAACCAATTTATTGGATAATTGTTTTTAAAAAATTCGGATTTAGTTAACAAAATTACTATAATTAACTAGTATAGAAAAAAATCGGGTTGTTACATCGACACATGGATCCATACACTGCTGACACGGTTATAAAAATAACGTGCCATAGATCCGACTGGTGACCACCACGATCAGGCCACTAGGATGAATACTATTGGTTCAACTTCTGTACCATAAGGGAAGTCGGATAGTGATAGACAAACACATTGTATTATTAACTATGGCTGACACCCAGCACTATGTATAAGTACTGATACATGGTTCTATACACATACCGACACACAGTTATAATCATCCTTACTCACCACAGTGAGCGCCATACCAATCCGTGTGTATATATCCCAGCATGAGTGATATTCACTTACAATGAATAACCAAACAAATACCATCACGACATCCCATACTATGCATGTTATTTGAATGTTTATTCAATGCTCGTAAACTCCACTCCATCCACACTAAGTGTTTATATGCAATGAGTTTGATGAATAATTGAAAAAGTATTACCGAACATCTCATACCAGTCGGCATCACTAACCGTTTATACACTCAAATAATAATAGTCAAAGTAATTTAAATATATTCGAAAATATAATAGTATTACTATTTTAGAAGAAACATCATTTAATTATTTAATATAAAGTAATATCCAATTAAACATATATAAATGTCATATGATTCCTTAATATGTCCATAATATAAATTATATAACCTTCATCGACATTTATATTTATGTTTGATAACTTATAATGAGTATTTACTAACCATTTTAATTTTCTATTTATATAATATTTTTAAATTCTCTTCATCTAATTATTAAACATTTTAAATAATATTCGTTTCTAGGTGTAAGTATAATTTATAGTATATATTAGTATGTATATATTATGTATATTATATTATAATTTATTTATATTTTTTATATGTACTGACCGGTCACAACCACTAGTCGATCAGTCAAGCGACCGATGTCGCATTTTTCTTGCCTGAATTAGAGCATTTCAGGCCATCATCTCCTCCTTCCAAATTCATGTGCATACCCTACTGCACATCTATTCTACGATTAAACCATATCCAAACAAGCAACTATGATCACATACACAATTAAAATCAAATGGTGAAAACAGGAGTAAGGATATAGGAATGTATAAAAGTGATTTTACAGTGATATACACCATGTCAGTCTTTAATTCTCTATCAACAAACATTGCTATGAGTTAGAGTACTCACCTTGGATTGAAGCAATTCAATACCTCTTCAATCTTCCTCCTTCTTCTCTCCTTACACCACTTTTATCACTTATCGAAGTTGTCTTGCTTGATTTAGATAAATACAGCTTGAATTCTTGCTTCTATGTGATGTAAGATTTGTTTGATTTTTAGGGAGGTGGGGTTTTG
Source organism: Allium fistulosum (assembly GCA_030737815.1). Taxonomy (NCBI): domain Eukaryota; kingdom Viridiplantae; phylum Streptophyta; class Magnoliopsida; order Asparagales; family Amaryllidaceae; genus Allium; species Allium fistulosum. Next base: position 1,252,770,553 of record CM060903.1, on the reverse strand, counting down.
GTAAGAATTTGATTTTCTAAAGTAAAGTAAACATTTGGGTTATATTTATATTTCAAGGCGAATCCTTAGGAGAAAGAAAATTCTGGAGTTTAGAAACGTTAGGAAGCATGAACAAGGGCTTTGGGCTTAAGCATATTGGGGTTGATTTATTTATATCTTTTTATTTTCTTTCTTTTTTCTTTTTCCTTTATTTGCTATGACCCTTAAAACAACTTATATTTCCAAGCCCATTTACTAATCAAAATAATTTGAATAAATTGCTTTCTAATTATATTATTTACTATTTTATAAAATTTATTTTTCTATAATTTATTTAGTTTAAATCATTATATTTAATTTTATTTACTAATTAATTCCAAAATTGCTTTCTTTTATTTAAAAATAAATTTCAAACTTAAAAAAATTAATTTTATATTATATTTCAAATAATTAATTCATAATTACATATTTAATTTTTTTTAAATACGTTATTAAATAGTTATTCTTTTCTTATCCAATTCTTATTATTTTAATAATATTTTTATTATCAAATTTCCAAACCATTTCCAATATTCATATTAATTAATTCTAAACGCATTTATATATTAATTATTATTGTTTAATTGTTAATTAATTACTTCTTGACAACGGGTTGTTGTAGACAATGGCTTTTAGCCATTTCAAATGTGCCATGTATGATTACTTATTGTGAGTATGAACGCATTGAGAATGAAGCTAGAACGAATGTTATCACAGTTAACAAAGTGTTTAATTTAGAGACCATTTTCGTTAAGAAGATTATTTCACATTGCTTTGCTTAGTTAATTAATTAGTGTATTTATTAGTAGTGTCAGTTCGTTGAATATTGTTGATATATTTGTTTAATGTAATTAGATGTGTTTATAAGTACCAAGTTAGAATTTCCTTGAGCAATCCTAGTTGATGTTTAATTTATAGTATTGTCTAAACATGGAAATGTATGAAATATTGACCATGAAATGCTACCTATTATATATGCTTTATTGAAGCATTGTTGGTTATATGAAATTCAATAATGAGCATGAGTTTAGCTAAGGACTTGTCAAGCAAAATGACTGTAGTACCCTTTTTATTTCTTTCTTGATGAATCTGAATCTTTTTTTTAATTGTATAATGTATATATTGAAGCTTACATAAAGGCGTGACTGCACAGTTTTAGAATTCGCTAGTTTAATTGCTTCGTATCAACCAAGTTGATAGATATATTGGCATTACCTGGACATAGCGTCATGTGATCTGAAGTACAAATTTGAGGTATCCAAATCAAAATGAAATTTGATGTATTGCTTGCCAAATTTGAGGTATCCACGTTTTCTATTGAAAGAAGAAAACTAAGTTGGTGAATAATGCCCACATTTGTCAAGGTAGTGGTGTAATTTTTTTTCCTGTCTTTAAAACTTATTAAATTTTACTGCACTTCAAAAACTTATTATATTTGATTGAAAACTCTTGTAGTGATATTCGTCAGCTTATGTAAACAACTAAAGATAGAAAAACTGTTAAATAATAACTACTAGGACGATGCTAGGAATCACTAAAGCATAGAAAGGTGAGGTATGGTGTAACGACCCAGAATTTTATAGTTTGATTTTGGAACAATTAATTAATTTTAAATATTGAAATATTGGCTTTAAAAGTTAAATAATTTAAAGTTCAAATATAGGGATTTATTTGAATATGTGAATTTTGAACTTAATATTGGAATAGTGATTTAAATATTGGGATTTTTAATCTAATATTTATTTAATTAATTTAATGGTCTTATTTAACTTCTTTTTATTTATAAATAATAATGATGAATTCATTTTGTAAATTTATTTGCAATAAAAAACGGTTCAGATAAATAGTAATAAAATTTATTTTTAGTATAACGGCTCAATTCTTAATGACGTATTTTTAATTTAATTTATTTGATTTTTCCTTAATTTTTATTTTGAAATTATATCTATTATCATTTGACGATTTTTCATCAAATGATGGTGTTTTTGTGATTTTATAGAATCAGTTAACCAGTGTATATTATTGTTGTTTTGGGATCGCGTCGTTGTTCTGAGCGCGACCGTATTTTTTGTTTATCGTTCGAAGTTCGTACGCGAATAAAAATCTATGCGGTAAGATATCGAAAGTTTCAATATAAACTTATCTCAAAACCCAACCCTTAAACCAATTAAACGATGCTTCCTTTCTTTCTTCTTCACGTTTCAATAAGCATTAAAAAGGAAATTTGCTCAACCTTTTAAAATCTCAAACAATTCAAATTAAATTCAAAAAAAATGAAAAGCTTGTGTCTTTGAGCTTGAATTAGGGAGATCTACCTTTCTATACTAATTTGGTAGGGTGCCATCAAGTGGAGGGGTTCCGTAGTTTATAACGTGAGGAAAATTATAGTTAGGGTTTTGATTTTTGACAAATTGGAAGTGAATTATGTAAAACTAAGTTTTTAAAGGAGTCTGTGGTGGAGTTTGGCATCATCGGCCGGAAAATGGTGGGTTGAAGTTAGAATTTTAGGGTCGTAGTGGTTTTCCTGTAGCATTTGGGGGGACGAGATTGCGATGTAGGGCGGTGGGCCGAGTGCAAAGTGGAGGTGAGGAATGCGGTGAGGAGATTGTGTGTGATTTGTTGGTGGTGTCGATTTTGGAAATCATGGAGCATCGAGGGAGCAATGGTATGCGTGTACATGGAAGTGTACATAGTCTTTTACAGGGAAGAAGGAGATTAAAGATGAGGAAGAATAATTAAGGAGGTTAATTAAATTAAATAACTGTAATTAGCATTTAAATTATGATTTAAAAATCAATAACTTATATATTTAATAACTTTTGCACACGAGGTCCAATCGAGACGAAACTTTTTGCATTGCGCTCATAATGTCGATACCTTCAAGATGGAATTAGATTGGTTGAGATTAGAGCTTGTATAATTTCAAGCTATAGACAGAACTAGAACGCTTCAGCGATAACTGAAATTTTGGTGAGTTTAACTCACCTTTTTGGTTAATTAGTAAGATATACAGTAGATTAAATTTTACTGTTTGTGTTGGTTGAAATTATTGATTGGTTGGTTAAAATATCCGCTTTGAAAAGAATTTGTCATTTAGAAGTGAAATACAGGTAAATATATTGAGAAATCTGGATTTCTCACCATAGTGATTTAAAATTTCGAGTTATATATATACTTGTTGATTCTATTTCAGTTGTAACCCTATTATATAGATTGTTAATTGCTGAATCTTGATTGTTTAGCATTATTAGTTATGACAATGTTATATGTTCAAAACTTAACCCCTTTAGTGATAAAAATCAATAACAATATTGGTTAAGTGTTGTAGTGGCTATTGGCCACAATTTAGTATTTTGAAATATTATTAATTGTTATTTTGGCATGAAATTGGTTTTGGATTCGGAGAATGATTTTGAATCTAACCTTTGGATTTTTTGGAATATTTTTTTATTTAAGCGGATTTTAAACTTCTCTATTTTACCCTAACCTTTCTGTTTATTTTTTTTCTAAACCATTTAGAAATATTTTTAAAGTTGTGTAACTATTTTTTAATGGTGTTTAAAAATTTGTTTATTTATATTTGATTGTTTTGAAGTTATTTATCAATATTTTAATATTGTAAAAAGTTATTTATTTAAATAATTAATTTTTTTGAAGGCAATTAATAATTACTATTTATTATTAATGTTTTGGAAGTTAATTATTACTTATTATAATATTGTTTGAAGATTAATTATTATTGTTTTACTAATAATGTTTGAAATTATTAGCTATTATAATTGTAATATTTTGATGTTAATAATCCTTATTTATCGGTAATATTTTACTGTTGATAATTCTTATTATATAATAATGTTTTGAAGCAAATTATTATTGTTTATTTATAATGTTTTGAAGTTATTAATTATTATTATATTATTAATGTTTTGGAGTTAATAAATTATTTTGTTAATGATGTTGGAAATTTAATTTATTATTTATTTAGGATGTTTAAAGTAAATTAATTTATTCGATTAATTGTATTTATAAATAATAAATTGATTTATAAAAGGAATCTCATTTAATAAAAGAGACTTAATAAAGAGTTTATAAATGAAAATTGGGTTTGAATTTATAAGAATTTTTAAAAGGCTTTTATAAAGGATTTTCATAAAAGGGTTTAGAAGGGATTTTATAAAGGATCTTTATACATATGTTTTGTAAAAGAATAAAGTTTTATAAATGGTTTTAGAAATTTATAAAGAAAAGTTCTATAAATTATTTTAGGAATTTATAAAAGAGTTTTATAAATGGTCTTAGTGATTTATAAAAGGAGTTTTATAAATGATTTTAGAGTTATATAAAAAGGAGATTTATAAAGAAGATGAGATTGATTTCCAAAAACGATCTTTAAATAATTATGGTGGTATGGAACGTCTTTCCAAACTCAACACCAAATAGGAAATTTTCTCTGTGTTTGTGAATATACTTATACCGCTGAGATAAGTATATGAAAATTTTCTAATAGTGAAAGTGTGGTGTTTTTGTGAATATACTTATATTGAGATAAGTATATGGGTTTTTTTCCAAGTATTGAAAGGGGAATAAAGGGTTTGTGAATATATCTTTGTAAAAGTATTTTGATACAAGTATTTACAAAGTAATTTTAATTAATGAAAGGATTAATTAAAGAGGTTAGTAGTTGCTTATGTACTTAACTAATGTTGTTTTTTCCTATGGAATAAACCACTAATTTAATTTTTGTTTTTATTGGATAGTTAAATAACCGACTATCAAACTTGGCCAATTTTATACTATCGTTGTTGGTTCGGGGAGACCGGGATCGGATTTGTTATCTGAAAACCACTTCGAACAGACATAACCTTTTGAATGGATGACATCTTGAAGTTGATGTTTCGAAGATGGAGTTGTTTGAAGTGCAAGGGCTACTTGCTACTAATCCTGAGGGCGATTCCAAAATGGATGTAGTAGAAGTAATGTCTTCGGTTTCGTTTGGACCCAAAACGAACTTGTATGGATGATTACTGGCATTGCATTTCTACTTCAAGGGCAGTATTAGCATTCCAAGTGGAATTGCTATCTAAAAGGCAAAACGTAGCCTCTAGCCTTATCAACCGGTAAAATGATTAAAGCAAGGACATGCCATATGACTATGTGGGTCGCTCCCATTAGGATTTCATAATCCCTTTCGATATCTATGTATGCTTTGGGGCCTATTATAGTTGTTGATCAACCAAGGGGTAATCATATTCAGTGATATCCAGTAAGAGGTAGGGCTGGTCCTGAGCAGCAGAGGTGCAATATGTTGTAGCCTTTAGTACATTTTATCTAGAGGTGTACTGATTTTGTAGGTAGACCCTTACCCTTTCATAGTTGGAATCCATTTTCCAATATGAGTCGTTAGACTTGATTGTATATCTATTATGATGGAATTTAACTAATGTGATAATTTTGGCTATGATTCAATATTTACTTTAAACCTTAGACACTATTATAATATCATTGGATTTTCTATAAAAATGTTTTGGTTATCATAAAATAAAAAACCGTCCGTATTTATATGCGGCGTGGTCTTACGAGATACCTTTATTGTGAAAGGTTTTTATAACATTTAAATCCAATTGAGGTGTATTTCTCACGGTGGTTTACCAGACTGATCCTGGCATTATTTTTCTTATAATGCTCGAGTCAGACCAGACATATTACAGATTTAGTTTGGATGCTTAGGAGCTTTAGGAGACGAGTTGGATGCATCCAAGACGTATTTATATACCTTTATTTCTGCTGCATTTGTTGGTTGTATTTATCAACGCTTGTGAGGACATGCTGTTATAACTGTCCAGGCTAATGAATTGTATAGTGTACTCTGATTTGATGGTATGCATATTACAATTTTTCAATGGTAAAGTTATGTTGTATATTATATGTTACTCGTCACGATGTGAGATTTTGTTCTATCTTTTTTTTCTGTTTCCTTCGACAATCTAACTTTTTGGCACTTGGATGCTCGGCACGTGAATACCGTGGATGTCTTAGTGTCGACTTTTGAGGATCGAAAAGGCGGGTCGTTACATGTGGTATTAGGGCTTAGGTTGAGCGAGTACCTAGGCCTTGGTGGGGTAAAACTCATTATAGGTAGGGTTAGTAATGCCCTAGAATGAGTAACTCATTAGAGATAGGGTCAATAGCACCCATGAATGAGTTGAGTGTATAATATATAAAAGCGTGTATTTGGTAGTGCCATAAAAATGTTTTGTATTGTGTTCATTAATCGGTTGAGTGGTTTATGAATTCTGGTCTATATAGAAAGGACAACTGTATCGACAGAGGTTTCTAAACTCTTGAACAAGGCAAACTGACACAGTATTGTTTTGAAATAGGGTAAATGAAATAATTTTACCCAGATTATATTTCATATATAAAAAGAATAAATTTCAGAAATTAATATAGTTATATATGGCGTGTTTGGTTGCTAGAAAGTGATAATATTTAGTTATTATCATTTATTGTTTGATTAGTCATACCTGTCCAATATAAGAGTATTGACTATTGTTTTTTGATTGATTTTTTGTGCTCAGATACTTTATAACTATTTGTTGCTTTGGTTGAATTAGATACGAACACCTTGTGAATCCAGTTTCATGATTGGACTATAAGGCGTTCGGGAATAGTGTAGAGTTAAAATTTAATTATAATTGAAGTTGTTTAGTAAAATCTATCCAAAGATTAACAATAGTGAATTAATCTTATATAAGAAGTAAAATTATATATGTATGATTTTTAAATATAGTTTATAAGTAAAAAGGTTTTAAACTGAGAATTTGAGAGAAATTTTGAAAATCGTTTTCAAAGTTTTGGAGTAAATAATAATAGTAATATTTTGGAAGTAATTGTGAATGGAATATTTTAAAGAGGGTTTTAAAGGAAATAGAAGCGCTGAACTCACTTCAATCACTAGAAAATAATTCTGGTGATGATTACAGTATCATCGGTATTCATTTTCGAGTTTCTAAAGTGACAGACTGCTACCATGGTGATTTGCCATAGAAGTTTTGTTTTGGGTAAAACAAATTTGTTTAAAATTCCCAAAAGTATGATATGATATACAAATTGGATATGTATATTATTATTATTATTTCAAAATGATTTGAAATAAAAATCGAATGTTTAAATTCTAAAATTACCAGTTAATAGATATTATAGACTCATATATCTTATCCATTTGGATAGTTTGGTTTGTGCATCTCATTTTGAGATGTTGTTTGGCAAACTTTATTTATTAAAATGAATGGAATTTTCGACGATTTTGGACAGTCGAAAACTCTTGAGTTAAATTGGAAATAAAAGCTAAGTGTTTTTGGTGAAAATATAAGATAATAAGTTTTATAACTTATAAATTTGAAAAATAGCAAGTTAAAACAAATTTTAATTTGTTGGACATTTGGGTTAAGTAGAAACAAATCTGAAATTTGTATATATCCTCTTAGATTGTAGCGGAGTGCTATACAAATATGGACTTAAGTTTAAAGTGGATAATAAACATAAGTGTGCTTTATAAATGTTTGTAATAAACTTAAGTATGGAAGGGCTTTAAATATGCAGTTGTGGCTTTTTGAAATATATATAAACTAAAGTTTTAAAATTGTGTATATATTCTTAAGCTGTCATGGAGTAGTATATGAACATGAACATGAGTTATAGAATGTTTATAAACTTAAGTAATAATTTAATGAAATGGTTCATAAATGAATTTTGGTATTAAAGGAAATACTATTGGAAATTAATTTTGATTTAAATTGAATGTGAACAATAAGAATTTGGTATAGATAAGAGGAACCAATGGAATAAGTATGTAAGTTGTACGTAGATCATTTTATTTGCTTAACTGTTTGATTCAGATTCGAGTGTAGAATTTCAAGGTGATTTACACCAGTTCGAGTTAAGATTTTTCACTTGATTCTTGACGGCAAACACTTGATAAGGATTTTTGATTTGAATCCAAAAATTTCTATCTTAGTATATGGCTATGCAAGGAGAACAGAGGTTTCTAATCAAGGAACCGGATTCGGAGTCCACACTAGAGTCATCGAGTGAGCATACTAGTTTGGAAGTGAAATTATGTGATCGAGAGAGCGAGCATTCAGATTTGATATTGCGTATGTATGGTATATGTACATCGTTCGAGCTTTAATCAATTATATGTTGTTGATATTAGAATTTGCAAGTTAAATGGTTGGATATTATATGCATGTAAGATCCAGGTTCATGGAAGCAAAGGCTGGTTGATGCTTTTGGTTTCATGAGTGGAGTTCGGTTGCTCAACTAAGAGGTATGCATTTATATTTTTGTTTGGTTGATGGTTTTATGCACAAGATATGGGAGACCGCTTAGCTTCTATTTTCTTTTGTTGGTTTGGGGCCCATAAAGGCGATTTGTAGTCTTTTCGATCGAGCCGCGCAAAGAAGACGCTGCCGAAATTTTTCGTAAATTTAAGAGACTTAGAGATTTAAGAATCTATTTCAACTAAAATGAATTTTGAAAAGGTAATGGGTTTGGAGGTATTTTTCTTACTTTGGGGAAATTCGGGGACGAAATTCTTTTAAGGGGGGGATGTAACGACCTGGAATTTTGTAGTTTGATTTTAGAATAATTAATTTTAAATATTGAAATATTGGTTTTAGAAATTAAATAAATTAAAATTCAAATATAGGGATTTATTTGAATATGTAAATTTTGAACTTAATATTGGAATAGAGATTTAAATAACAGGATTTTTAATCTAATATTTATTAAATGGATTTAATGGTCTTATTTAACATCCTTTTATACATAAATAATAACAGTGAATTCATTTTGTAAATTTATTTGTAATAATAAATGGTTTGGATGAATAATAATAAATTTTATTTTTTTTATAACGACTCGATTCTTAATGACTTGTTTTTAATTTAATTTAATTTATTTTTCCATAATTTTTAATTTGGAAATTATTTAAATTATCGTTTGACGATTTTTCATCAAACGACGGTGTTTTTATGATTTTACAGAATCAGTTAACCAGTGTATATTATTATTATTTTAGGGTCGCGTCGCTGTTCTAAGTGCGACCGTATTTTTGTTTTATCGTTCGAAGTTCATACATGAATAAAAATTTATGCGGCGAGATACCAAAAGTTTCAATATAAACTTATCTCAAAACCCAACCCTTAAACCAATTGAATGCCGCTTCCTTTCTTTCTTCTTCACGTTTCAATAAGCAGTAAAAAAGAAATTTTCTCAACCTTTTAAAATCTCAAAAAATTCATATTGAATTCAAAAACAAATGAAAAGCTTTTGTTTTTGAGCTTGAATTAGGGAGATCTACCTTTCTATACTAATTTGGTTGGATGCGATCAAATGGAGGGGGTTCGACAGTTTATAACGTGAGGAAAATTATAGTTAGGGTTTTGATTTTTGACAAATTGGAAGTGAATTCGACAAACAAAGTTTTTAAAGAAGTTTGTGGTATGGCATCGCCGGCGGGAAAATGGTAGGTTGCGGTCAGCATTTTGGGGTTGCGGTGGTTTTCCTATAATAGTTGGAGGGGACGAGGTCACAATATAGGGTGATGGGCCAAGTGCAAACAAGAGGTGGAGGATGCGGTGAGGAGATTGAGTGTGATTTGTTGGTGGTGTCGATTTTGGAAATCGTGGATCATCGGGGAAGCAATAGTGTGCATTTACATGGAAGTGTACATGGTCTTGTACAGGGAAGGAGTAGATTAAGGATGAGGAGAAAGAATTAAGGAGGTTAATTAAATTAAAGAAATGTAGTTATAGCATTTAAATTATGATTTAAAAATCGATAACTTGTATATTTAATCACTTTTGCATACGAGGTCCGATCGAGACAAAACTTTTTGCGTTATACTCGTAAAGTCAATACCATCGCGATGGAATTGGATTGGTTGAGGCTGAAGCTTGTATAATTTCAAGCTAATATCGAATGTTGTTCGATTTTAGACCGAACTGGAACACTTCGGCGATAACTGGAATTTTGGTGAGTTTAACTTGCCTTTTTTGTTATTCAGCAAGATATATAGTGGACTAAATTTTACTGTTTGTGTTGGTTAAAATTAATAGCTGATTGGATGCTTTAAAAAGAAATTGGCATTTAAAAGTGAAATATAGGAAAATATATTGAGAAATCAGGATTTCTCACCGTAGTGATTTTAAATTTCAAGTTATATATATACCTATTGATTTTATTTCAGTTGTAATCATGTTATATAGATTGTTAATTGCCGAATCTTGATTGTTTAGCGCTATTAGTTATGATATTGTTATATGTTCAAAACTTAACCCCTGTGGTGATAAAAAACCAATAATAATATTAGCTAAGTGTTGTGGTGGCTATTGGCCTCAATTTAGTATTTTGAAATACTATTAATTGTCATTTTGGATTGAAATTAGTCTTTGAATCGAGAATGATTTTGAATCTAACCTTTGGGTTTTCTGGAATAGTTTTACTTAAGCGGATTTTGAACTTCTCGATTTTACCCCAACATTTCTAGTTGTTTTTTTCTAAACCATATAGAAATGTTTTTAAAGTTGTTTACTTATTGTTTAACAGTGTTTTAAAAATTTGTTTATTTATATTTGATTGTTTGGAAGTTATTTATCAATATTTTAATATTCTAAAAAGTTATTTATTTAAATAATTAATATTGTCTAAAAGCAATTAATAATTATTATTTATTTATAGCTTTTTGGAAGTAATATTTATTATTTATTAATAATGCTTTGGAAGTTAATTATTATTTAAGATAATAATGTTTGAAGATTAATTATTATTTTTTTATTAATATTGTTTGAAATTATTAATTATTATATTTGTAATGTTTTGAAGTTAATAATTATTATTTATTGGTAATATTTTGTTGTTAATAATTCTTATTGTATAATAATGTTTTGAAGCAAATAATTATTATTTATTTATAATATTTTGAAGTTAATAATTATTGTATTAATTTATTTGATTAACTGTACTTATAAATAATAAATTAATTTATAAAAGGAATCTCATTTAAGAGATTTATTAAAGAGCGTTTGAATTTATAAGAATTTTTAAACGGCTTTTATAAAGGATTTTTATAAAAAAATTAAAAAGGGGTTTTGAAGGGATTTTATAAAGGATCTTTATGAAGGAGTTTTGAAAAAGAATAAAGTTTTATAAATTGTTTATAGATTTATAAACGAGTTTAATAAATGATTTTACAAATTTATAAAAAGAGTTTTATAAATTGTTTTAGTGATTTATAAAAGAGTTTTATAAATGATATTAGATATTTATGAAAGTTCAATAAATAATTTTAGAGTTATATCAAATGGGAGATGCAACATCCTCTACTTGGAGGCCTAAAACTAACGGCTATGGATGCTGCAGTCATCCATAGTTATTAATCATTGGCGATCAAATACGGTGGTGTTAGATTCATTGATACACAGAAACATATGAATATGGAAAAAATTTAAACTTCTACCAAATTCACATTCCATATCAAAACATTTCCAATTCATTTCATAATCCTACATTCGTAAATCACATTCAAAGAAAATATATTTATTACAACATACGCCCAAGAGGGACATATGAAGATGCACCCCGGGATGATCAGAGTATATACAGGCAATATAACAAATTTTTCATTAAAATCAACATAGCGAAATCAAAAGAAAAGAGAACTCTAAATAGCTATCATGTCTCCTGCACGTCTTCGGAATCTTATTCATCTTAAGAGGTAACTAAAAACCTCAACTCTCAAACTACTCAAAATCAATTGAGTACCCGAGAGTTTAAGTGGAAAACATAAACTTCGAGTCAGACATAAAGCCTAATATGGATAATAATGTACCATCTCAAATCATTTTGATATATAGTGAGACCACGCCGCTTAGCGGAATGGGTTTCCCCTCACTAGTATCTCAAAACCTTTATAAAACCATATACTGTGCTCCTGCATCCATAATGGTTAAAACAATTCAAAACAGTATAATATGATGCTATGTAAAAACTAATGAATTAATTCTGGATTACCATCCCCATTTATTTTAGACTATCTATCTCAATTATAGTTTCTAGGATTACTATTAACCTATTAGTTTTCATGGCTGACTAATAACCTGTTAATCATTTAAGGGCTTTATGTCCAATTACATAGTTTTCATGGGATCACTATGAACCTATTGGTAACTCCAATATTGCTCTTATCCTAGTTTTCATGGGTTGACTAGGAACCTATTGGTAAGCCCAATATCCTTTCTTCTTGCCCTAGTTTTCATGGGTTGACTAGGAACCTATTGACATCTATCAATATTTCATCCAGATAAAGTTTTAATGGGCTAACTACAAACCTACTGGTCCTGCCAGTATCCAATCATGGTTTTCATGGGCTTACTATGAACCTGTCTTTCTGACATCTTCCTTTACACATAGTTTTCATTGGCTAACTATGAACCTGTCTATCTGACATCTTCTTTCATGCATAGTTTTCATGGGCTAACTATGAACCTATTGGCCCCTGCCAATATCATACAGTTTTCATGGGCTTACTGTAAACCTATTGGCCCCTACCAATATCTTTCCTTTATATTTTAGCATCCTGTATTCTTGTCTTCCTGACCTCCTGGATGTAATTCTACTCATTCAGGAGTTTATTCAATTTATATTCACTAATGGATTAACCTAACTGGTTCCTACCCTTTCTTCCCAAAATGCAGTTATGGATCCATTTAAAAATGAATATGTTCATATTAGAAGAAGCAATATGACAACAAAGCAATACCACTCCTGTGGGTTTAAAATAAAACATGGTTAATTCCTTTAAACTATTACTTCATTAAAGATAGCCTCTTCTCAAGACCATTAAAAAAACTCCTTTAACATTGCCATGGATTTTTCCTTTAAAAATAGAGTTTGGGTCATAAAACCTTTCGATACCTTCGAAAACTAGCTTTCGACTTCATAGGATAGCGTCCTTCAAAAGTCTTAAAATCTATCTTCAAAACATTAGGCTCCTGCCTTTTAATACTTTAAAATCTTCCTTTCGAAACCTTTCGAATATATTAAAGTATTAATATTAACCTGTAGAAGCTTAGCTTCGAAACCAGTTGAAAGTACCCATTTCGACACACTTGGAAGTAACTCTTCTGAAACCATTGAAAGTACCCCTTTCAAAAACATTGGGTTTATACTTAAAATATTTTATAGTCGAAAGCATCTACTTAGAAACCATCCCTTATCATATAAAATATTGGGGAAAACTTGATGGCGTCGGCACTATCTCTTTCGAAAGCATAAAACATCTGTGTAAAACATTAGAAGGTTGGTGTCGAAACCCCCTTCGAAACCATCACCTTTGAAACCCCTAACCCCTTTCGAAAGCTTTAGGAAGTGGCTTAAACTTTACAAAACAAAATACCTTCCGACAGCATTGATATCTTCAATACCATCGAAAGGCTATAAAACAGCGGCAGGGTTTCGACTAGGTCGGAACCCCTTCTCTCAAAACATTCTTTCACAAGTAAATAACCCAGTCAAAAGCAATTATAAGTTAATGGAAACCCTTTAGAAACCTCTTTAAATCCTCTTTTGAAACCAAATGCTTCGACACTGTCGAAGGCTTAAAACAAAACATAGGCAGGCGCTTTTCATTTTAAAACAAACCACGGTTAGATTCCTTCGAAAGCTATGCTTTTGACACCTTAACTTTCGCCTATCTCCAATCCACTACGTACCATCATGGTGATACCTTGTGTATTGGTTTCGGCATAGTTAGTTTCGACAAATGCAGAAGCTACTATCGAAAGGCACTTTCTGAAGTAGGCAGAACCACTTTTCTGAGCAAACCAGGTTTAATTCTTTTTTTAGTAAATTTTTCTCTAACTAACCTGCCACATGTCAACACCAGATTGGTTACCTTAACTTTTTCAAATTCTTTTTCAAAAATTACTGCCGCTAATCTAGATCTAAACCATGGTTAAGTTAATCAAACAAGCCCATCCTATTTTTGCAAAGAAGTCCCTCTTCTAAAATAATTTATTTTGCATAGCAAATCACTTTGGAAAAATCCCTAAAAATTCCAGAAATTCACTTTAATTATGCTATCTAACATATCAAAATTTCAGACCCAAATTCTTAATATATTTCCCAAAATAAATTATAGACCCAAATAACCATATTTTCCTTTGAAAATTCATAATAATCTTTCCATAGTTTTGAAAATTCATAAAATTGGAACCCAACTCCAAAATCATGTTTCTCATAACATAAAATTTTCCTATGGCATATAATCATCATATAATCTTGGTTTTGACCTAATATCGTATAAAAACCCTTTAAACAATCTTGTTTGAATCAAATAAATCATGAATCAAGCATATCATCCAATATATCATAAAACGAATTTATCCCTTAAATCCGAAAATATATGATTTAAAACAAAATAGAGATGGAATTATTATTCACCTTACTCTAGATAAGGAGATTGGATTAAGACTGATTTCCCCTAAGCTTGATTTTCTAGCTTTTAATTTTAATTCCTCGTGATCTCTTAATGGCTAGCCGTTCCTCTATATTTTTGTTTGCGTTTTAAAATGACGTAAATGGGAAGAAAATAGTGGGAACGAAAATATATAAGGGGAAGGTTATTGACGATAATTTCCAATAATACCCTTATGTAATTTGTTTAACCTAAAATCCCTTCTTTAGCCCATTAACTATCATATTAGGCACGACCTTAATTTAATTAATTCAAGTCTCAATCCCCTTATCACTTATATTTACATTATTCTATTTAATTTATCTAATTAAATCTCCTTAATAATGTTATCAAAAATTAGGGGTGTTACAGACTCCCCTCCTTAAAGAATTTCATCCTCGAAATTCGGTAAGGACTAAATAATAAACATAGCAATCATTTGTAACGACTCTTAATAACCATACTAGTCTACCTGACTAGAAAATATCTATATAAATCTAATATAGACATACCTCGAAGCAGATCGGGATAAGTATCTCGAATCCTGTCCTCTACATCCCAAGTACAGTCTTTCTCATTGTTGCTCCACTGAACTTTCACCAACTTGACTGTCTTGTTCCTCAATATTTTCTTATCTCTCGCAACAACCCGAACTGGTTGTCTCACAAAAGTCAAATCAGGCTCTACTACTAGGTCCTCCAACTCTGTCTAAGGAATGGTAGTTTCTGGATCATGCACATACTTACGAAGATGAGACACATGAAATACATTATGGACACCTACCAAACTGCTCGGCAACTCAACTCTGTATGCGAGCTTTCCAATCCTTTCTATAATCTGGAATGGACCAACATATCTCGAGGCCAACTTTCTCAATTTCCCAAATCGTACCACACCCTTCATCGGTGATACCTTAATGAAAACCATGTCTCCCACTGAGAACTCTAGGTCTTTACGCCTCTTATCTGCGTAACTTTTCTATCTGGATTGAGCTTCCTTCATCCATTCTCGGATTAACTCAATCTTCTCTAATGCCTCCCTTACCAAATCTGGACCCAAGACCAATCTGTCTCCAGTCTCCAACCAACATGCATGGGATTTGCATGGCCTTCCATACAAAGCTTCAAAAATCGCCATTCATATACTAGTCTAGTAACTATTATTATAGGAAAACTCAACCAAAATGCAATTGATCCTCCCAAGATCCACCAAAGTCCAACACACAAGCCCTTAACAAATCCTCGAGCAACTTATTGACTCTTTTTGTCTACCCATCCGTCTGTGGGTGATATGCGGTACTCATCTTGAGCTTAGTGCCTAACACATCCTGTAGACTCTTCTAGAATTCACTAGTGAATAAAGCATCTCTATCGCTGATTATGCTACTAGGAACTCCATGAAGTCTAACTATGTTCCTCATGAATAACCTCGCCAAAACAGGTGTCGTCCTGGTCGACTTTACTGAAATGAAATGGGCACTCTTGGTCAACTTGTCCACTATAACCCATATACTCTCATTTCTTCTCCTTGACCTTGGCAACCTATCAATAAAATCCATAGATATCAAATTCCATTTCCTAACTGGAATATCTAAAGGCTGAAGTAACCCACTTGGCTTCTGATGTTTGACTTTCACTTGTTGACAGTTTACACACTGTCTAACCACAAACCAACATCTCTCTTCATGCCTTCCCAATAGAATCTCCTCTCCATATCTTGATACATCTGGGTCCCTCCAGGATGAATCGTAAACTTGGATCGATGACATTCCTCAAGAACTTCTCTTCTCAAGTTCTCTACATCTAGAATACATAACCGTCCCTTCTTTCGCAACCATCCTCTCTGGTCAAAACAAAAATCTTTCAAATCATCAACCTCTGTTCCAACCTTAAGCCTTTTGATCCTCTTAGCTAATAATGGATCCTCCCTCTGCTAAGAAGCAATTCTTTTAATCAACACTGGTCAAACTTCTAAACAGGATAACATGGCAGTATTCTAACTAGAACTAGAAGTCGATCTTATCTGTACACCACAACTGGCCAAAGCTTCTAGATCCTTCCACTCTGCCAACATAGCTAACACCACATTCTGATGTCTTCCGCTAAGTGCATCTGCTACTTTATTACCTATCTCTGGGGTATACTCAGTACCAAAATCATAAGTAGCCAAAAATTCCAGCCATCACTGTTGTCGCATATTCAACTCTTTCTGTGAGAATAGATATCTTAAAGACTTATGATCGGTATACAACTCAAATCTCTTCCCTAAAAGATAATGCCTCCAAATCTTCAAGGCAAAAATCACCGCAGCCAACTCCAAGTCATGAGTAGAATATCTTACTTCGTGCGATCTAAGCTGTTTAGATGCGTAAGCAATAACTTTGCCCTTCTACATCAATACTGCTCCCAATCTAGTCCCACACGCATCTGTGTATACTACCAACCCTTGGTTACCATCTAGAACTACTAACACTGGAGCATTGGTCAACAAATGCTTTAACTTAAGGAATGCTTCCTCACATTTGTTGGACCAAACAAACTTCACTTCCTTCTTGGTAAGCTTAGCCAAAGGTGCTGCTATCCGCGAGAAATCCTTGATGAATCTCCGATAACAGCCAGTAAGTCCAAGAAAACTACTAATCTCGGTCGCCGTCTCTGGTCTCTTCCAATTGTTCACAGCTTTGATCTTATCTGGATCAACTGACAATCCATTTTCTGGAAACACATGACCAAGGAACTTAACCTTTTTCTTCCAAAAATAACACTTGGAAAATTTCGCCTTTAGCTGATTCTGCCTCAGCGTCTCTAGCACAACTCTAAGATGATCTTCATGCTTTTTCTCATCCTTGGAGTATACCAAAATGTCATCTATGAACATCAACACGAATCTATCCAAATACTCTCGAAAGACTCAATTTATCAACTCTAAAAAGAAAGCAGGTGCACTTGTCAACCCGAATGGCATCACTAACCACTCATACGAACCATATCTAGTCTGAAATGCAGTCAAAGGAATACTGTCCTCTGCCACTCTCAACTGATGGAACCCCGTCGCTAAATCCAACTGGGATAACACCTTGGCTCCACTCAACTGATCAAACATATCATCAATTCTCGGTAAAGGATACTTATTTTTTATCGTCCTTTTGTTCAGCTTACGATAGTCGATACACATTCTAAACGACCCGTATGATTTCTTCACAAATACCGCGGCTGCTCCCCAAGGCGAACTGCTTGGTCTAATAAAATTTATTCCTTCTAGATCCACTAGTTGCACTTTCAATTCCTTCATCTCTATCGGTGTCATCCTGCTAGGTCTACTCACAGGTTCATCTCCTAGCACAAGATCTATTCGAAACTCAACAGCTCGTTTCGGTGGTAGTCCTATGACTGGCTCAAACACATCTGCAAACTCTCTTGCATTTTGAACCTAACTTAGTTCTTCACCTACTTCCATTGCACTTAACAAGGCACAACTACTCTGGTCAGAATTCTCTACTGAGAATATAATTCGGTTATGACTATCCGTGTGTCTCAAAGATATCTCCCCATCCTAGTAGAATATCCTGGCCTTATACCTCCTCAACCAATCCATACCCAAAATGGTTCCAAAATCTATGAAATCGTACACATACAAACTGCATGCAAACTTATGACCTAACAAATCAAGTTCTAACTGGTCACATCTTATCCCCAGAATTGCATACCCTCCTATTGGATTCGCAACCCCTAAGGAAGTAACAAGGTATGTGGGTTCTAATCATAACCTATCAACCAAACACTGGGATATAAATGAATGTGATGCACCGATATCAAAAAGTGTCCTAGCTGGTATACTCTAAATCAAAAACGTACCTTCCATCACAGTCTTTTCTTTTTCAGCTGCAGTAGGCTTAGCTGATGTTCCAACAGCAAAAAAGTTTCCCTTGTCTGCCCTGGCTGGCTCTGGACACTGGTTCTTGTAATGCCAAACTTGATCATAGTTAAAGCATTTCGCATTCTTATTGTCTGCAGCTTCTTCCCCTTGCCTGACCGGCACTCATTCGCATAGTGACCTTTCTTGTCACATTTGTAGCAAACCAAATCAGCCTTTGCCTTCTTGGCAACATCCCTTTTCTGGGCTCCCTTCTTCTTAAAGATTTTTCTCTTCTTTCCCTGAGAACCCTGGGATTCAATTGGCTTCTCTCTAGCAAAAATAGCAAGCATCTCTTCATGGCGAATGGCCATCTCCACCACCACATTACAAGGTTCTTGGATATGGGTCAAGGTCATTCTAGCAAGCTCGGGCCTCAGGCCCTGAATGAACCTTTCATTCCTCCTGACATAGTGTCAACCAAAGCATATCTGTATCGAGATAGCTCATCAAACTTAGCAGCGTATTCGACCACTGACATCTCTCCTTGAACTAGATCCATGAACTTTCTCATCAATGCCGACTTAGCAACCTCAGACAGAAACCTCTGCTCAAACCTTCTCCTAAAATCAACCTATGTCGGCTCTTCCTCCGGAACTCCGACAGTCACATTATTCCACCAGTGAAGCGTTGCCCCTTACAACTATCTAGAGGCTAGCTTTCTTTTTTGCCCATCACCCAAGACCAGATCAGTACAGATCCTTTCACAAACCCGTAGCCATTTCTCAACTTCAACAGCATCCTCCCTCCCAACAAAAGGCTTTCCACCCAAACTGGTGTAGTCTCTGCTTAGCTTAGCATAGTTATTCCCAACCGGAGCCACAGGATTAGCTCCTCCAACATTACCATCAACTCCAACTTGCAAAAGGTTGGCTAACAACTGATATACCATCCCCGCATCTACTGGTGGATTTCCAGCATGCATTTGGATTAGCATTAGCCTACCGACCTTGGTTCCTCCTGGTATTAGGTCGAGCATTTCCATTGGTTATGGTGCTTCCTCCACCTAGATTTCCTCTTCTGTTTCTTGCTTCCATATCTTCTTTCTCGTAAATCTACATGCGAGTCTTAGTAAGATATAGAAGAACGGTCTAAGAGAGAGGGGAACACATACTTATATATATATATATATATATCTATATCTATATATCAAATACAAGTACGTTACTATATCGTTAACCCAAACCCCAATCATATTTTCAAATTCATTGGATTATGTTTGAAAATCTTTTAGGTTTGCCTTTCTTTTAAAAGTTTCATAAACCTATGCTCCGATACCAAATTGTAACATCCCCCTACTTGGAAGCTCAAAACTAACGGCTACGGATGCTACAGTCATCCATAGTTATTCATCCTCAATGACCAAATACGGCGATGTTAGATTCATTGATACACAGAAACACATGAATATGGAAAAAATTAAACTTCTACCAAAGTCACATTCCATATCAAAACATTTCCAATTCATTTCATAATCCCACATTCGTAAATCACGTTCAAAGAAAATATATTTATTACAACATACGCCCAAGAGCAACATATGAAGATGCCCCCTGGGATGATCAGAGTATATACAAGCAATATAACAACTTTGCCATTACAATCAACACAGCAGAATCAAAAGAAAAGAGAACTCTAAATAGCTATCATGCCTCCTGCATGTCTCCGAAAGCTTATTCGTCTTAAGAGGTACCTGAAAACCTCAACTCTCAAACTACTCAAAATCAATTGAGTACCCGAGAGTTTAAGGGGAAAACATAAACTTCGAGTCAGACATAAAGCCTGGTATGAATAATAATCTATCATCTCAAATAATTTGGATATCTAGTGAGACCACACCACTTAGCGGAGCGGGTTTCCCCTCACTAGTATCTCAAAACCTTTATAAAACCATATACTGTGCTCCTGCATCCACAATGGTTAAAACAATTCAAAACAGTAAAATATGATAATATGCAAAAACAAATGAATCAATTCTGGATTACCCATCCCCATTCGTTTTAGACTATCTGTCTCAATTATAGTTTCTAGGATTATTATTAACCTATTAGTTTTTATGGGCTGACTAATAACCAGTTAAACATTTAAGGACTCCCTGTCAAATTACATAATTTTCATGGGATCACTATGAACCTATTGGTGACTCCAATATTTCTCTTATCCTAGTTTTCATGGATTGACTAGGAATCTATTGGTAACCCCAATATCCTTTCTTCTTGCCTTAGTTTTCATGGATTGACTAGGAACCTATTAACATCTGTCAATATTTCATCCGGATATAGTTTTAATGGGCTAACTACAAACCTATTGGCCCTGCCAGTATCCAATCATGGTTTTCATGGATGAACCTGTCTTTTTGACATCTTCCTTCACACATAGTTTCCATGGGCTAACTATGAACCGTCCTATCCGACATCTTCTTTTATACATAGTTTTCATGGGCTAACTATGAACCTATTGACTCCTGCCCATATCATACAGTTTTCATGGGCTTACTATAAACTTATTGGACCCTGCCAATATCTTTCCTTTATAATTTTGCATCCTATATTCTTGTCTTCCTGACCTCCTAGATGCACTTCTACTCATTCAGGAGTTTATTCAATTTATATTCAATAATGGATTGACCTAACTGGTTCTCCTACCCTTTCTCCCCAAAATGCAGTTATGGGTCCATTTAAAAGTGAATATGTTCATATTAGAAGAAGCAATATAAAAACACAGCAATACCACTCCTATGGGTTAAAATAAAACATAATCAATTCCTTTAACCTATTACTTCATTAAAAATAGTTTCTTCTCAAAACCATTACAAAAAACTCCTTTAAAATTGCCATGGGTTTTACCTTTAAAAAAATAGAGTTTGGGTCATAAAACCTTTCGATACCTTCGAAACCTAGCTTTCGACTTCATAGGATAGCCTCCTTTGAAAGTCTTAAAATCTATCTTCAAAACATTAGGCTCCTGCCTTTTAATAATTTAACATCTTCCTTTCGAAACCTTTTGAATATATTAAAGTATTAATATTAACCTTTAGAAGATTTGCTTCAAAACCAGTTGAAATTACTCCTTTCGACACTCTTGGAAGTAACTCTTCGAAAACCATTGAAAGTACCCATTTTGAAAACATTGGGTTTATACTTGAAATATTATTTGGGTCAAAGTGAATATAGTCAAAAGCATCTACTTCGAAACCATCCTTTATCATATAAAATATTGGGGAAAACTTGATGGCGTCGGCACCATATCTTTCGAAAGCATAAAACATCTGGATAAAACGTTAGAAGGTTAGTGTCGAAACCCCTTTCGAAACCATTAACTTCAAAACCCCTAACCCCTTTCGAAAGCTTTAGGAAGTGGCTTAAACTTTACAAAACAAAATACCTTCCGACAGAATTGATATCTTCAATACCATCGAAAGGCTATAAAACGGCAGCAGGGTTTCGACTAGGTCGGAACCCCTTCTCTCAAAACATTCTTTCATAAGTAAACAACCCAGTCGAAAGCAATTATAAGTTAATGGCAACCCTTTAGAAACCTCTTTAAATCCTCTTTTGAAACCAAATGCTTCGACACCGTCGAAGGCTTAAAACAAAAGGCATGCGCTTTTCATTTAAAACAAACCAAGGTTACGACTCCTTCGGAAGCTATGCTTTCGACACCTTACCTTTCGCCTATCTCAAATCCACTATGTACCATCATGGTGATACCTTGTGTATTGGTTTCAGCATAGTTGGTTTCGACAAATGCGGAAGCTACTGTGTCGAAAGGCACTTTCCTAAGTAGGCGGAACCACTTTTCTGAGCAAACCAGGTTTAATTCTTGTTTAAGTAAACTTTTCTCTAGCTAACCTGCCACCTGTCAACACCAGAATGGTTGCCTTAACTTTTTCAAATTCTTTCTCAAAAATAACTTCCGCTAATCCAGATCTAAACCATGGTTAAGTTAATCAAACAAGCCCTTCCTATTTTTGCAAATAAGTCCCTCTTCTAAAACAATTTATTTTTCATAGCAAATCACTTTGGAATAATCCTTAAAAAAATCCAAGAATTCAATTTAACTATGTTATCCAAAATATCAAAATTTCAGACCTAAATTCTCAATATATTTTCCAAAATAAATTATATACCCAAATAACCATATTTTCCTTTGAAAATTCATAATCTTTCCATAGCTTGCAAAATTCTCAAAATTGAAACCCAACTCCAAAATCATGTTTCTCATAACATAAAATTTTCCCATGACATTTAATCATCATATAATCTCGGTTTTGACCTAAAACCATATAAAAACCCTTTAAACAATCTTGTTTAATCAAATAAATCATGAATCAAGCATTTCATCATCCAATATATCATAAAACAAATTTATCCCTTAAATCCAAAAATACATTATTTAAAACAAAATAGAGATGGAATTATTATTCAGTTTGCTTTAGATAAGGAGATTGGATTGAGATTGATTTCCCCTAAGCTTGACTTTCTAGCTTTTAATTTGAATTCCTCTTGATCTCTTAATGGCTGGTCGTTCCTCTATATTTTTGTTTGCGTTTCAAAATGACGTGAATGGGAAGAAAATAGTGGAAACAAAAATATATAAGGGGAAGGTTATGGATGGAAATTTCCAATAATACCCTTATGTAATTTGTTTAACTTAAAAACCCTTCTTTAGCCCATT
Organism: Allium fistulosum; assembly: GCA_030737815.1. Taxonomy (NCBI): domain Eukaryota; kingdom Viridiplantae; phylum Streptophyta; class Magnoliopsida; order Asparagales; family Amaryllidaceae; genus Allium; species Allium fistulosum. The sequence goes on along the minus strand of CM060903.1, from coordinate 1,252,747,428 downwards.
AACTATCATATTAGGCGCGACCTTATTTAATTAATTCAAGTCTCAATCCTCTTATCACTTACATTTACATTATTCTATTTAATTTATCTAGTTAAATCACCTGAATAATGTTATCAAAATTAGGGGTGTTATAGGAGATCTGTAAAGGAAGATGAGATTGATTTCCAAAAATGATCATTAAATAATTGTGGTGGTATGGAACATTTTTTCATGCACAACGCCAAATAGGAAATTTTCTTTGTATTTGTGAATATACTTATACCGTTGAGATAAGTATATGAATACATTTTCTAAGTTGTGAAGGTGTAGTGTTTTTGTGAATATACTTATACCATTGAGATAAGTATATGGATATTTTTCCAAGTATTGAAAGGGGTATAAAGGGTTAGTGAATATATCTTTGTAAAAAAAGTTTGATACAAGTATTTACAAATTGATTTTAATTAATGAAAGGATTAATTAAAGAGGTTAGTGGTTGCTTATGTGTTTAACCAATTTGGTTTTTCCTGTGGAAATTGTTAGCACCAAAAGTTGTCATAAATATCCATTAAAGATTTTTTAAAGAAATAATTGAAGAAAATCCAAATGAAAATAGACGAAATAGGCAATTAACCAACGGAAAATATGCAAAAACAAGAATGTAGGGATTTATAATGGTTCGACGTTGATTGCCTACATCCACTTTGATGAAATTGCTATATTAATGACTTTGAATTTTGAGTGCAAGAGGGATCGGATTGGAATGCATGAATACATTGAGTATAAAGCAATTAACAATGTAAAGATCCCTCAAATGAACCATGAAGCCTGTATTTATAGAGGGAGACGGCCGAATATCTTCCTGAAAAATCGCCAGCGGAATCTCCAGATGTAGACGAGGTCACACGAGCGATCGCTAGGCCCAAATCCCAAGGAATAGGGATCGGCCTCGGTCCCTCTTAAAGGCGACGTGGCGAGTCACAATCCCTCTGGTGGGTCCCCCTTCATGTTAGCTCCATTTCACCAAAAATGTTTGCATATTTGACTTTTGGATTTTGAGATATTGATCGATTTCCGTTCAGTTGAACTACTAAGCTGATACGATACGATTCTTTGTGTAGGAGGATGGATCGTACCCAATCCCTCGCCTAGTTGAGACTATAATCCATATTTAGAATGTTTTATAGGTTTTATACCTTGGTTTCTCTTGATCGTTGTTTCATATTGTTGTCCGTGCTTGATCTTTTGACCCTGTGATCATCTCTCTGAACTGTTTTCCTTATACATCATCGAGCCTAACTTGTCAAGTCGATCTGAATATAGCCGGGCCAAAAGGCCAGATAACTTTTGCCCCCCTAAAGTACGTCCTGTTTTGGACATGACGTGCTTTGAATCAAAACAAGTTAGAGTCACTTGAAAGAAATGCATTCAATTTCCTAAACAGTCGTTATCCTTCAATCAAGTTGTTGCTTCAAGGAGTTGTATCTCTCTCTGTTTACTACGACGCCCGGTCGATATTTGATAGCATAAATTCTGGATTGAAATTTTCAATCTTTACATATGCTTGGTTCTATTGATCTTTTTGATCAAGTTAGTAGGCCTCGATTATTAGCAATGACTTCAATTCTGTGAAATCCAGGTGAGAATTCAATTTCTGTCGATTCAAGAAATCGAAATTTTGGGATGTACACATTCCTTTAGTTGGCTCCCGATCACATTTACACATTTACGGGTCGTTTCGAATTCCATATAGTTCAAATTTGATTGCATTGCACATTTTTACCTTTCTTTTTTTGGTAAGGGATCGTACCTAATCCTTTATGCTTGATGGACTTTGCCGTTTTAGGCTATGAGGAAATGGGTTGCGCTTGTATAAGTCGCGTTCGTATATAAGCTAAGGAATTGACCTAATCCTTTTCACTTGCCTCGTTTACTTTCATAACTGAACCGATACCTCCCCTTCTCTTACATCATCCATTAAGGACTTCATCCACGATTTCACTAATTTCAGCAAACCCTTTACCATTTCATCCAATCTCTTATGCGTTCCAATCTTCCATCTCTCTTAAAGTCCCTTTTGCTATCCCAAATCTAAAACGCCTTCAATCTCGCCTATTGACTTTCAGATCCAAGCCCGATTTGAATCACCTTTGCCATTCTTGGGTCTTCGTTCACTTTTGATTATATAGGTTGTTTCAGATTTAATTTGCATGTGATAAGGGTTAGTGATGAGATGCTTTTGTATAATTCATGATGGTGGTTGAGAATTTGGGATCTGATGTTGTATTGAAAAGGAGTGACTGGAATCAGTGATGGATGTAGTGATGATGGTCGTGGAACGATCGGTAGCTGAGGGACCGACCTCATTAGTGGGTTGGTGAAGATGAAGTGGGATGAAATTGGTCATAGATAGCGATCGCTGATGGTGGTCAGGTGGTGTAATGGTAAAAGAAGGGATCGATAGTGGGAATAGCATTGATTTACATTTATGGCTGTGGAGCGATCGATTGTAGGCTTGTGTGAGGATGAGCTTGAAGATAGAAGGGATCGATCATGTAGAAATGGATTTGAATGATTGGTATACCACCAATCGGTTGTTATGGGTAATCATTTGTTGTGGAATTGTTACAAGCAATTGGTCATGGACATTTTGGAATGTGAAAGTGATACAAGGTAGAGTTGCATAGGGGAGGGATCGGGTATGATCCCATCCCCTAGGGGGACTTAGCTGTTTTTTGGTATCGCGAACTTAAGTTTGAATTTCAACACTCAACCTCTTGGACTTGCATACATGAACAATTTTGAATAAGGATGTAACATCCCCCATCTGGAGGCACAAAGCTAAGCGCTACGGACGCTATAGTCATCCATAGTATTAACTTCCGGTGACCAAATACGGTAATGTTAATGGTATCCATAATATCAGAAGCATTTGAATATGAAACAAAATCACTGATTTCAAAAACAACATTTCTCATTACATTTCAAACACAGTTTCATATCCAAGTTACATAATCCCAAATGTTTCCCAGGCATTGAACAAATATATTATTACAAAATATGCCTAGAGTGACATATGAAGATGCGCCTTGGTTGATCAGAGAACTAATAGACTAACTACCTTAGTACAACGGAATGGAATAAAACAAATAACAGAACAACTCCTAATTAGCTATCAGCCCCCTGCTTGTCTCTAGAAGCTTTATTCGTCCACCTACTAAAACCTGAAAAACTTCGACCCTTGGCCTACTCAAATGAATTTTGAGCACATGAGAGTTTAAGGGAAAAGATAAACTTCAAGTCAGACATAAAGCCTGGTGTGAATAATATTATACATCTCGGTTATATGATATTAAGTGAGACCACGCCGCTTAGCAGAACGGGTTTCCCCTCACTAATAACCTTTTAAAAGCTTATCTTTTGCAAATCAATATCCTACAACCAAACTAGTTAAAACAATCAAAGCATTAACATATATGCATATAACTTAGGTAACAAATGGACTATCTGTCTGAACAATATAGTTTTGTTTGGCTAACTACTAACCTATGGCTGACTCGGGCCTACCAGACAAAATAAACAAGTAATCTAACTTTTGTTAGATACTCCTCTTTTGGACGGTCTGTCCGTAACTTACTGCTCCAGGGTCCACTGAATCTAATGGTTTTGCGGGCTCACCAATAACATATCTCTCTCTGTATATATTCCTTTCTGTGTGTAACATCATTTTAGTCTTACCTGTGACAAAGCCCTATACATTGGAATTTTGGACTTATATTAGCTAGGGGCTGCTAGCTAAAGTATAGGGTGTGATCCCATACCAGTCCCATCTGGTGCTCTAATATCCGTGTCATTTTACTTAGGGTCGTCTACCCAAAATTTTCCTTGAAAACCTTTTCTTTCAAAATGATTTAATCCTTTTAAATCATACTTAAACAAGGAAAATAATCTATGCTTAATCAAAACACTTTGCCATGTTATATATGCTTTTCTCAAAACATTATTGATGAAACCATTAAAGCATTTATTTAAACCTTTAAACAATATCATTCGAAATCATTGAAAGTATCCCTTTCGAAACCCTTGAAAGTACCCCTTTCGATACAAGTAAAACTTAGGCCAAAAGGCCAAAACATACCTTTCGAAACCATATACATAGTCCTTTCGAAACTATTAAAAACCACTCTTTTGAAAGTCTTTTAAAACCTTAAACGTCCTCTTTTCAAAATACTTTAAATATGCCTTTCGAAAAACCTTTGGAAACCTCCCATTTATAACCATTTGCAAACACTAAGGAACCACCCCTTCGAAACCTTTCTCTTAAAACTTTTCGAAAGCGTTAAATCCATCAAACCTTTCAAAAGCATTTGGATTCAAGTAAAACATGTGGAATAAACCTTTCAAAACCATTCAAACTATATCTTTCGAAACCTTTGGATTTATCATTCAAAATCTCAAAAGGGTCTTAAAAGAACAGAGTTGAAATCAACACTTTCAAAAGCTATTTCCTAAGTAAAAGAAATGGATGGTGTCGAAACCAATCCCTTCGAAAGCATTGGAGAAGAGGCTTTGATTTAAAACAAGGGCCCTTTCGATAGCACTACTTCGAAAGGAAAAAGGTGGCAGTTAGGGGTTTCGTCCCCGTTGAAAGATTTTACTTAAAACAAAAGGCACCACCGCTTTTGAAACCATTCCTTAAAAGCATTTAACCAAGTCGAAAGCCATCTAAGTCGAAAGCAAAGCAAGCGCATTTTCTCTTTTAAAAGCAAAGCAAGCTTCGACCCCTTCGGAACCCTATGTTTCGACTTCATACCTTTCGCCCTAGTCCAATTCGCTACGTACCAAATCTTTGATACCATCCGCATTGGTTTTAATGGAGATGGAGGTACTGGGTCGAAAGCTAGGTACCGAAAGTGGCGAAACATGTAAAGTAAGGTAAAACTACATTTTTACTTTAAAAAGTAATTCTTTTCAACTAACCTGCCTTATTTGTCAATAAATAATTGGTTGTTAATTTCTTTTCCAAATTCTTTTCTAAAAGTGTTGCCATAATTTCTGAAGCAAATAATTTAAAACATTTGTGAATTTCCCCTTCTCCTTTTATAAATATATGAAACATTTATGTCTCGTACCTTAAATAATTTTATATATCTATAAAACGCGTAGGAAAATTGTATAAAAATTTCCATAAATCACTTTTAATATGTTTTCTAATATGCATTAATTTCGGACCCAAAATCAACATAAAATATCCATAAATAATTTAAACCCAAAATAACTATTTTCTTCACTAGAAAATTCATAATAAATCCACATTAATTCATAAAATTATGGAAATTGAACCCATTTCCAAATATCATTTCTGAACTTATCTTAAAATCGCAAGGCATTTGGATGTCATTTAATTGATTTTTCAATCTAAAACTTATCATAAAATCTATGAATTAGCATAAATCATCAACAAGCATATATATCCATTTTAAAAATAAAAAACATGGCAATATACTTTGCAAAATATTCGGATCTGATTTAGAAACCCAAAACATCAAAATATGATATGTAACCTATTTTTCACATTAGCTTTGAGATTAAGGAGTTGAGTTTTGATCTTTGATTAAGTTGATTAGCTTTCCTCTTGAAATCTTCTCTTGTTCTCCCTTAATGGTGGTCAGCCTCTAGTTTAGGTTTTTGTTTTGTGAATATGAAAATGAACGTGAGAATGGTTGTGGGTTAAGGGTTTAGGGTAAGGATATGCCTTATTCCTATATTGCCCCTATCTACTTACTCTAACTTAATTCATTTTAATTCCCTTTGTTCATTTGTATACATGGCACGACTACCTTCTAAATTCACAAACCTCAATCCCTTAATCATTTTACATTATTTCATTTAATTTTACTAATTAAATGTCTTAAATAATGTTACTAAAAATTTGGGGTGTTACAAAGGACATTCGCACATGGACTCCAAGACCCGAACATGATCGTTAGCCTCAAACTTAACAATTGATTGTGCTTGACTTTGAACTTTGAACACATATGCATATGACTTGAAACTCGAACATATTTAACATACGAACCAAAATATGAACTTGAATTGTGAATATCATACTCAGATACGCTGAAGATTGATCCGAAAGTCCACGTGAAATCTGCATTCATTGGCGTGAAAGTTGGTTAGGATGGTTAGGGATGACGGTCACTCTAGTCAAATCTCAAAGTCTCATTACAGCTATTGCTTTTAATTCTGAATTTCTTATCACTATATTGCACAACACTGCACCGCACTGCGCTAGTTTACACTTTGCACGAGGGAACAAGTTAATTTTCCTAATGATGATTATCTGCAAAGTATAATAGTTATGGGTTCCAAACGCTCAGAGCGCTTAGCTGCTATGGCTACTGATCAGACTTCTCCACATGACAATTTTGATAATGAATCCAGCCCAGCAACTATATCTGCCCGAAACACTCTAGGTCACCAATTTGAACAACTTGAGAGTTCTCATCAAGTACCAGAAATTCCAAAAATTCCTAAAGCAGAAGATGAGGTAGCTCCTGACACTCTAGGAGATGCTATATTCTTGGAAGATCCGGTAGACTCCGTAGCTTTGAAAGTCAACGAGGCTTTCTTCAGAGAATTTTCATTAAGCACGGGATTCCATATTATGATGTATTAGTTCCACCTCACCGTGATAGAGCTCATTTGCTCTTAGAGGGATACACTGCCTATAATAAGTTCATGTGCTGGGTAGGATGTGTTCCACCCTTCAATCCGTTCATTCGGAAAATGTTACATTATTTGAGACTGGCTTCGGCTTAGCTCCATCCGAACGGCTATGCATTCCTACACGGTACATATATGCTATTCTTGGAAATCTTGCACCATGAGCTCACTCCAGAGGACATCATGTTCATCTATAATCTCAAGTGACGAAGGGGAAGCCTCTCGTACACCTTCCTCGAGGCGGCGCCTAACTATCAGGTCGTAACCGGCGCTTGGAACAAACTTACCGCTTTCAAGAATGAGTGGTTCTATGTAAGCCACCCACTTGGTTTCGCGGGACGGCGGCTGGAAGGACGCAAGTGTCACTTCAAATCTAACTTGGAGTACTTTTATTCAAGTCGTATCCTGAACTATGCAGTTATTCTAAAAATTACAGGTAGTCATCCACGATCCAATGATAGTTGGTACTCAGAAGTAGTTTCAGTGCTTAGGGGATACTCCTGTGGAAGATAGAGATATCAAGTTTCTTATCACCGACGAGCGCCTTTTCGCCTTTGGCCTACTAGACGAGGGTCGTAGCACCGGGCAACCCAGGAACATTGAGGAGAGTACTGCCAAAGGAGGAGATGCTGATGGGAAAGGAGGTGATAATGTCGATCATGTCGTGCCTTCAGTTGAGGAGGCTCGGGATGTCGCCATAGAAGGTGAAGCAAGGGGTGATGACGACGAACCTGGTCATGATAATGCAGGTTCTAGCCATGAACTTACGGTCGGATCCTCACAAAGCACATGGCCTCCTGCACCTAAGAAGAGAAAAAGGAAGAGACTTGTCTATAAGATTTGTAAAGGCCAAATTTCCAAGCAGCCCAAGCTATTTGTCACTCCTCGGGTTACTCCGGAACATTTTACTTCTCACCCCTAGAAAATTTAGAAAACATATTTGAGGGACTGTCGGGTATTCGGGTTCCAGATCACGTCGAGACTTATAACTTTTCCAATATAAGCATTGGGGATCTGATTCTCATATCAAAATTAGTGCTGATATTCCTCCCACCATTAGGGGAGAGGCAACTCCAGTCAGCAAGGCTCTAACATCTGGTCCATTGGGGGACACCAGGAGACTTACATCCATACGCACTCTGCAGCACTGCATTGCACTTATCACATGCCCTTTAACGTTGAAGTTTAACTCATTTTCATTTTCCTTATAGGACCCATGGGGAAAAAGAAACATATGTTCTATTCTTTGCAAAATATAGCATGCTAGATTCAAAGGCCTCGATCGGACTTGTATCACCAGAGTAGCAGTCGTGAATATGACCCCAGTTACCATTCTAGTCGAGATCCAGACTATCGTGATAGGAGTGATAGGGACCACTCTTTGCATGATTCTAGTTTCGAGCATCGATCTAGATCTAGGTCCCCTCCTCCAAAAAGTCCAAACAGGCAGCCGATCAGCATGATGATATCCCTCCGGCCGACATTTCACAAGGTCTCTCTGTACTTCAATCCCTACACAACTGATTATACTATCATATTCTGAGCGATCTTCTGACCACAGATGCCACAGTGGTTCTAAGGCTCCTCAGCACAGGTTAGGCAAAGAGAGCTTTGTTACTCAAGTTGTTACTAAAAACCAACAAGTCGATAATTCTACCCACATGACCCAGCTTAGAGAAGAATTCTCAAATGTTTGCTTTGATGGGTTTATGTTTGTGCCCAACCTAAAGAGGGTTCCTGAGAAGGTCCAGCAAATGACTGCTGACTGTGTGATCGATATTCATAAGTAGTACAACGAATGGATAAGAGTGGCAGAGAGGATCTCCAAAGAGAGGCAGTAGGAAATTGAAAAGGCTGAACCACCAAGAAGCTCAAAGCAAACAGATCATTTCCACTCTTGATGCTGAGTTAGATGTCTTAAGAAAATCTCAGGCAGAGGCCGAGAAAAGAGCTGCTACTAAAGCACTCGTAGCAGAGAAATCTAGACACTTGATCGAGGTTGAGCAGTTGCACCATCGAAATCATGATCTGGTGATCGAGAGAGACACCACCCGAAGAAGTGTAGCTGAACTAAAGACCAAGCTTGAGCATGAAATAAAAGATAAAGACAAAGCATAGAAAATTGGCTAGGAGGCTTGTGATAAACTGGTTACGGTTAGACTTGAAAGGGATGCAGCCGTTGAGAAGGCTAAAGATATTGATGCTCTCATAAAGAGAGAAGTAGAGGCTGCGAAGAAACAAACAAGGGAGGAGGTTATGTACGAGCTAGATCCACTACTAATCTCTTATAACGCTAATGTTTTGAAGTTCAAAAATTTGGAATGGCTCTAGGGCGACTAATCCTACCATCTTGCCCGTTCTTGGGAATAGATAGTTGAAGATGAGAAGAGAGATCTTAGGGCTGAAGAGATTGATCTGATGCAGTTGGAAAAGGAAGTCTTGAGGGATGATGAACCCAGAATTTTGCATGAGGGCCTACTCCTGATCTAAGAGGAAACTGCCGCAACTTCTTAACAAGAGATAGGCAAGGGTTCCAGATCCATGCAGTAGGCGCTATGACCGATCAAACTCTGGGGAACCAAGCTATCCCTAGCTCCAATATGGACTCCTCTACCGACACTGGTTATAACCTGGAGGAATCATTGCTTTAGAAATTAATTGGCCTCTCTCCCATCCTAGAAGGAGCATCTAGCGATACTTCGGCTCACGTGGAAGTTCCAACTGAAGAGGGTATTTCGTTGACTTCTCCTTTTTTTCAAAAAGTCGATTTTTCTCCGGTTTACATCTCTAACCCCTCTCGTTGTATTTCTTTAGCTTCAGATCTTCCAGATATTGCTCCACTCCCTCCCTGGGGCTTTCAACCAGAACCACAAATCCCGACGACGGAGTTCGTAACCATATAGACTACGACAACAACTCATAACATTATGGATGAGGAAGTTCTAGACTTTGATGAGCGCTTGATGAGCACTTTGTTGAAGGAAGGAGGCGATTTGAATTAGAGGACTCAAGTTGATGATGATGTTGTTATTACTTGTGTTTCCCATTCCTCGTCGGTCCTTCCATGCATGAGATGGAGTAGAAACTTGACGCAAATGTTTTTCTTGCAATAGAGATCAAACCAGAAAAGCCATAAATCGTTCCTCCTCCTATATATATAGTTCTGCTCGGGAGACCATTTTTGCCTCCGTTCACATCTCTCCACTTGGGGGCGTTGAGAGTTTCTCGGTAGTGTCCTCTTCAAGCATCCCAGTTTCCACTCCTTAACCTGGGACTACATAGGGCACACCTGCTTAATCAACCCGGAGCACTCCACTCAAGGGTAAAAGGAGTGGTAGGAAAGGAGAGAAGAGGAGGAGAGAGTTCGAGCGAAATTTCTCATGGTTCCAAGAAGAAGAAATAGAAGTCGTCAAAGAAGAAGTAACTTTGGGTTTGCACTTCTTTATAGCTCAGAACAACAGTTTGTTGGACATAAATTTGTACTTAGCTTCCAAGTTTAGTATGTAAATAAAAGTTCTTTTGTTTTTGTTCAACTTTTGCGTAATTTGTTCAAGTGTTCGAGCTATTACATTTTCCATTCAATGTAGTTGTGATTTGTTGCTCATCGTTTAAGCTGTAATGTCATTCGGTTGCCCGTCGCTCCGGGCGTCGACCCAGTAATTCCGTCTTAAGGCCTCCTCTTGGTCATGACCCTAAGTCATTTGAAATTCAAGGCGTTAGCCATAGTGCTACGCCACCGTGTTCAACGGTTAATCGGTTATACTCTTGCCCCCAATCTCAGGTTAGTGGAGTTAGCTTGTGGATGGTCAAATCCCATCCATAATGAGTTTATACTCCTCCTATCGAATTTAGGTTAGAGTTAGAGAACGAATGGTCGAGTCGCACTCATTCGTATGTTTATACTCTTATCCACACTCTGGAGATTAGAGTTAGTTGATGGGCTGTTTGTCATGTCCATTTAGTACTTATACTTCGGCCCGTCGGATCATAGACTAGAGTTAATGGGTGAACGATCAAGTCATGTTCACTTTGTTTAATTTGATTGCGGACCCAAGAACTTGGTGGCGCCAAACTCTAGATACTTGTTAGTTTATATTAGGTGTATATAGATGCAAGTTGGCCACTCATCATAACTATTATATCATGCACAAACAATTCATAGATGTGGAAGAAATCTCAAATTCTATCGCCAATTGAAAAGAAGCGACAGAATTTGTCTTATTACATGGCTTTGAGTCAAAATGCAAAAGCAAATGCTGAATGAAATGAACCTAAGTGAAATAGTGTTATAGATGCTCGCTATTCCATGCTCTTGGGAGTGCAATGTTGTCGACGGTCGTTAGTTTGAAAGTTCCCTCTCCAACCTTTTGATCGATGACATATGGTACGTCCCATTTTGGACCCACATGGACAGGGATAGGAAAAACCCATTTCAAGACAAGATTGCCAATTTTAAAGGTCCTAGTTTGGACTTTAGTACTATAGTATCGAGAAACTCGATATTGATATGCAGTTTCCCTCATCTCAGCTTCTTCACGCTTCTCATCGACCATGTCTAGAGATTCCAAAAGGAGGTCTCGGTTAGTTCTAAGGTCGTAGTAAGTCACTTGATGAGAAGGGACTTCAAGTTGTATAGGAATCATGGATTTGGAGCCGTATGCAAGGGCGAATGGATTATGGCCATTCACGGACTTGTGGGTGGTTCGGTATGCCCATAATGCTAACGGGAGTTCATTGACCCATTTGTCTCTGACCTTCTCCAAATGCTTCTTTAGAATGGACTTTTTGATTTTATTAACAGCTTCGACCTGTCCATTAGCTTGAGGGTGAGCAACTGCTGCAAATCTTTTCTCAATGTGATGCCGACTACAGAAGTCTTTAAATTCAGAACTGTCAAATTGGGTCTCGTTATCAGTTATGATTGTTCAGGGGAGACCAAAACCACAAATGATGTTTCAAACAACAAAGTTGACTACTTTCTTCGTTGTGATTATGGCTAAAGGTTCAGCCTTAGCCCATTTAGTGAAGTAACGACTACTACGATAGCGTACTTCACCCACTTTAGACATCAACAAAGAGCCGACGATGTCAATGACCCAAGTGGCAAACGACCATGGATTGACCATTTAAGTAATTTCCATCGGTGGGGCTCTCGGAATTTTTTCAAACATCTAACACTTGTTGCATCACCTGGCATAATAAGTTGTGTCTCGATTGACAGTTGGCCAGTAATACCTACATCGGAGTATTTTCTTAGCTAGGATTTGCCCTTCATTGTGATCGCCACATTCTCCTTCATGGACTTCTCGTAATACTCGCTTGATTTCATCATGGGCGATACATCGAAGTAGGGGTACGGAGAAACCCATTCTAAACATAATTACTTCTTAGATGATGTAGCGTGAAGCTTTATGGAGGATCTATCGTTTTTCATTCCTCGGTTCGGTAAGGATTCCCATTTGTAAATAGTATTTGATAGGAGTCATCCACGACTCCTTTTCCATCTCCGTCTCTAATAACCAGTCGAACTCCATCTGGTCAATGCTTGGAGCATTAAGCACTTCAACTGGGACTAAGCCCATTAGTTGTGCATCCCCGAAACTGGCCAGCTTGGCCAACGAGTCAGCTCACTCATTTTGTTCTCTGGGGATGTATGTAATGGTGTAGTACTCGAAGTTGGTTAATAACTCTTGGATCTGGCTAAGACAAGGAGCAAGTCGATGCCCCTTGACCTGATAATCTCCCCTGACTTGGCATACTACTAACTGGGAATCACAAAAGATTTGTAAAATTTTCACTCCCAGTTCTCTGGCAAGTTTGAGCCCAGCAATAAAGGCTTCATACTCGGCATTGTTATCCATTGCAGGGAAGCCGAGTTTCAGTGCATAGCAGATCGATCATTCCTCGAGAGTCACTAACACGACTCCAGAGCCAGAACACGGATCATTGGATGCCCCATCAGTGTACATCTTCTATTGGATGGTCGGTTCTTCACTTCTCTTTGAAGAGACGTCTAGCGTAGTGAATTCGGCTATAAAGTCCGCCAATACCTATCCCTGGATAGCTCTCCGAGGGAAATAAGTGATATCGAATTGGCTCAATTCGATGTTCCACTTGAGCAACCTTCCATGCGTCTTAGGTCGCTGTAGGACCTGTCATAACGGCTGGTCAGTGTAGACATTGATGGAGTGAGCCTAGAGGTAAGGGTGGAGCTTTCACAACGCAATCAATAGGTAGTATGCGAGCTTTTCCAGCTTCGAGTAGTTTCTCCCAACAACTGCCAATCGCTTGCTAACATATTATAATAGCCTTTGGATCTGATTTTCTTCACGCAACAGTGCAGCATTTATGGCATGTACCGACAGCGCTAAGTAGATATATAATCTTCATGATCCAATGGCTTGGATAGATTGTGAGGTCTCTCTAAGTGATCTACCGAGCTTGAAACGTGTCAATGCAGTCCTGCGTCCATTCAAAGTTCCTCTTCCCTCTCCTAATCAATTTGAAGAAGGGAATACACTTGTCGATGGCCTTGGAGATGAATCAGCTTAAGGCGGCAATCTTCCCATTGAGGATCTGTACCCGCTTAATCATCTTCGGCACTTGGATGTTTCAAATTGCTTGAATCTTCTTGGGATTTGCCTCAATTTCACGAGAGTTAACGATGAAACCCTAGAAATTTCCTTAACGCAATATCGAAAGAGCATTTCAAGGGATTGAGTTTCATTCCATATTTTTGGATAACATTGAACATCTCCGCCAAGTCATCGATGTGGTCATTTGATCACCATGACTTCACGAGCATATCATCCACATATACTTCCATCGATTGTCTAATCTAGTCTTTGAACATCCGGTTGCCCAATATCTGGTAGGTACCTTTAACATTCTTTAGCCCGAATGGCATCACAACATAGCAATACAGTCCAAAATCGGTAATGAAACTGGTGTGCTCCTGGTCAAGGACGTGCCTCGAGATTTGATTGTATTTGGAGTATGCATCCATAAATGAAAGTAATTCATGTACAGCGGTCGAGTCTACCAGCTGGTCGATCCTTGGAAGTGGAAAGCTGCACTTCGGGCATTCCTTATTCAGATCTGAGTAGTCAACACATGTCCCCCACTTCCAATTTGCTTTTCTCACGAGAACAGGATTAGACACCCATTTCGGGTAGAGAGCATCATGGATAAACCAATTGCTTTTGAGCCTATTCACCTCCTCTTTAAGTGCGGCAGATATCTCTGGATCCATGCCGTGTCATTTTTGTTTAACCGAGACATGCCTTGGGTCGATATTCAATAAATGGCTCGCAATGGTTGGGGAAATCCCACACATGTCAGAATAGGTCCAAGCGAACACATCAAGAATCGCTCAGAGAAAACCAGCTAACTCCTTCATCATCACTGGGATGAGCTTTTATTCGATCTTCAGGACCCGTGAGGGGTCGTCTGACTGACCGTGATGTCGATTATTAGCTCAACGGATGCAGCCTTAGATTCTTTGGACTCTTCTTCTTTATCTCTCAGATCTATATCTTTATAGAACCGACTATAGTGCCCGAGCCAAGGCTCGGACGCTGGTTTCTAAGCTTCATTGGTTTTTAAACAAAGAGACTTCTCCATACCTTTTCCCTTCTCCTTTCACCGAGCATCCCTCAACTCAGCCGCATAACAAGCACGTCCAGTCGCCTGGTCTCCATAAACAACTCTCACACCATTGTATGTTAAGAACTTTAGTGTCAAGCACCAAGGGGCAAGAGCTGCCCTAAATTCATAAAGGGCCGGTCGGCCTAAAAGGCATTGTATAGAGATTCACATCCAACACAACAAATGGAAGCATCTGCACTCTCCTACGGCTATCGTCCCCTAACTTCATCGGTAGTTCGACATAGCCTACCGCTTTAGTAGCAACACCTTTAAAGCCGTGAATTTAGGCTTTGCATGGTTTTAGGTCTTTGGCTTCCATTCTCATCTGGTCATAAGCCTTCTTGAAAATAATGTTTATAGAACTGCCACAATCAATCAAAAAAATTCTCACTAAGGTAGGGCCAATCATGACCGAGATCACCATCGGGTCGATCATAGGGCCTTTACCTTATCTGCATCTCTACTTTGGAATAATATATCGACCATCATAGTACATTGCTGTTTGGCCGGAGCACCATCCTCCATGTTTAAACAGCATTAAAAATCAACATGCCTAACCGTTTTTACATAACGCTCCATTTTATGTCAGCTTCTGTCGGCTGGATGCGGTCCTCTAATAATGATATTGATAACTAGTCTTCCTTCGGTCCACCTAGGTTTCTCAGCACTAGGCGGAGCTTGTCCTTGATTAGGGTTGGATGTCCCCTGCCCGTCATTCTGTGGGGCTTTAACAAACTGTTGCAATTTTCTCTCATGAATTAACTTATCAATGATATCATGCAAGTGACGACACTAGTCCATATTATAACCATAGGTTTCATGGAACCTACAATACTTCCCCGTTTACTACTTCTTCCCCGTCATCTCTCTCGGAGGCAGTTTTCGGTACTGCATGGTATTACATTCGATAGATAGATGTTCTCTAACTACGTGTTCAAAGGCGCGTATTTGTCATACGTAGGGATCCTTGGCTTCCCACTCCCATAATCCCATCTTCGGTCGTGGTTTCTATCACCTCCTTTTTTTGCTCATTCGGTTTATTCTGAACATTAATCTGAACTTTCCTAGAACTATCACCAGACTGTTTTACCGCTACATTATTTTATACTCGCTCGGCACTTGCGCTTGCTACATCCCTCTTTCTTGTTCACTTTGCCTCCTCCTTTCTCAAAAACTAAGCTACCTTTGAAAAAAAATGGTCTAATGTGGAAGGAGGCTTTCCTACCAACCAATCACCAAATTTGGAATTGGGGTCGACTCCCCTAGTCAATGCCATGAGTATTGCATCATCATTTAGATTACTGACTTTTGTAATAGCTATATTGAACCTTTCTAGGTAAACTTTAAGCGACTCCCCCGATGCCTGAACCAAGTTGAAGAGAGACATAACATCTTTAGGGCGAGATGCATGCATGTGGAACTACTCCATAAACTTTGTTGCTAATGCATCAAACGAAGAAATAAACCACGGTGGTAACTTAGCGAACCACATGGTCGCAACTCCCTCCGGAAAAATAGGGAAACATCTGCATTTGACTACATCAAGGGCTCTGACGGTGTCCATAAGTCATTCGTACCTCATAAGATGCTGCCTGGGGTCAGTTTTTCCCATGTAAGTAGACATCAAAGGCTTATTAAACCTTCACGGATACTCTACATCTAGAATGTTATCAGTGAACGGAATATGGCTCTTGGATAGTCCCCACTCATCATTGGTTAATCTATGACTTTCTTTTACAAGATGCCCCACCATGGATATTAAGTTTGATGTTTGAAGAGTTGGTGCCAAGTGGTGGTCATGTTCCACCTTATGTGAATGTACCGGTCCATGTCTATAGGCAGAACCACATTTCCTTGGCTCCTCTTGCTCCTGAGCAACGGTCCTACCATCATCTCTCGGTTGTGGTTCAACTACATCCACCTAAGCTCTGACACCCTGATTAATTGCAGCACCTCCAAAGAGGGCCCCTCCAACCGGTTGGTGATTGCCTCTATAGGAGGAGGGATCGAGGCCGATCGGTGCCGGTCACTTGTAGTAGGCTGCTTGGTTCTATCATGATGTTCCAGTGTTGTATGCATCATTTTTGCGGCGTCTGCTCCGGTGATAATCGTTAGATGAAGAGGAATTCTCCGATCCTTAGTACGGAGTAGGCTCCCTCCTTGTCTTTCCACACTGATCCTTCAACTGGTTCATCAGGTCAATATTGGCCTGGATCTGTTAGTTAAGTTTTTGACGATTGTCCATCAAGTTCTATAAATCTGTTCTAGTGATAAATTCACCCAGATTCTGGGTTTCTGTAGCTACTGGTTGAACATTTTGATCAACTTGCTGACCACTAGCTTCTTCATTTCCTTCAACAACATGGGAAGTAGAATTAGTTCCTCTGACCATGGCTATTAGTTTCCTTTAGATCTCCTTCAAATCTGAGTTGAAACAAAAAATTATTGGCAAAAAACTGGATCTATCTCGTGGATATGGGAATCCACCAGTAGATTATGAGATCGAATCAGACTGAGAATTGATTTTTTAGTGCAATCACCAAAATGTTTGCACCAAAAGTTGGCACAAACACCCATTAGAGATTTTGTAGAGGAATAAATGAAGAAAATCCAAATGCAAATAGAGGAAACAAGTAATTAACAAACATAAATAAGAAAAAACAAGAACGCGGGGATTTATAGTGGTTTGGCGTTGATTGCCTACGTCCACTTTGATGAAATTGCTTTATTAATGACTTGGAATTCTAAGTACAAGAGGGTTCGGATCGGAATCTGTAAATAGAGTATATAGCAATTAACAGTGTAAAAATCCCTCAAATGAACCATGAAGCCTGTATTTATAGGGGGAGATGGCCGAATATCTTCCTAAAAAATCGCCAACGGAATTTCCAGATGCAGGCGAGGTCACACGATCGATCACTAGGCCCAAATCCCAAGGAATAGGAATTGGCCATGGTCCCTCTTAATGGCGACGCGGCGAGTCACGATTCTTCTGGTGGGTCCCCCTTAATGTTAGCTCCATATCATCAAAATGTTTGCATATTTGACTTCTGGATTTTGAGATATTGATCGATTACTGTTGAGTTGAACTGCTAAGCTGATACGATACGATCCATTATGTAGAGGGATGGATCGTACCCGATCCCTCACCTAGTTGAGAATATAATCCATACTTAGAATGTTTTGTAAGGTTCATCCCTTTTGAACCACCTACTCATCAAACATTCCCTTCTTCTCTACATCAAATACTCACAGTCTGCATCACTTCCGAACCACCTTCTACTGCTCCTCCAATCTTCACTGCTACAACACACTTCACACTGCATTCAATTTCAACTGTAGCAAAACTACACTCAAACCCCCAAACGACAGTTGAACCACAACCAAGTTTCACCAAATCACCAAGCCAATCACTACACCAATCCATCGATCGAACAAACTCCGACTTTTACCAAATCACTACGCCAATCCATCGCAATCAATGCCTGAAGTCCGTCTCAACTGCAAACCCACTTCCTCTGCCAAAATCACCTCCATTCCAAATCGCCTTCACCCATCTCCATCGAACAACCTACCATGCAGTTTTTACAACATCTCCTCATCCAAACTCCAATCGAAAATCCCCAAATCGCAACATCAAATCGAACATCCATAGCATAAACTCAATCGCATCTCTAGTCGTCGAATTCCACTGGCTTGAATTTTGAATTGAGAAGTGAATTGCAATTTGAAACGTTCAATTTGGAATAATTTGTACCGCGAATGAGAATTTTGACCGAAGAATTACGTTTTGGTGCCGTTCTTAGAAATTGGTTAGAGTGGTGAATATAAATTTGTTTGGGTTGGTTAATTTTATAAAGAATTTTGTCTTGGCCTTAAAAAAAATTTGAATTCTCTTTTGTAATTAGATTGCATTGTTTAGTTATTTTCCTTATAAAAAAATTGCTTTTGTTTCAAGGGCCAATCAATAAAATTTTGCTTTGGTTTTTATTTTCCCTCCTTTTTTAAAAAAACAAAGAAACAAGTTTCTAACTTCTTTTCATTTCGTTTGTTTAACTTTCCTTTGTTTTATGTCTTTTGATTTTGTTTTAAAAAAAAAGGGTTTTGTTTGATTTCTTTTGATTTCATTTGTTATGGCCTTCCTTTGTTTTAGTTACTTCTTTCATATTTAAAAAAAATTGTTGTATCTACATCTTATTTTTATTTTCAGGTTGTAGGAAAAAAAGGAAGAACTACTTGCCAAAATAAAAATAGCTCGCTTGCTTGCTTAAAAAAATTGCTGCTTTGAAATAATTGCTCAATAATTCTACACACTCTAGTATTGTGCTTTCATCTCTTGTTTTTCCTTGCATTGTTGATTGCTTGCATTTGCATTTGTAAAAAAAATTCAAAAATAAAAAAAAAATTCAAAAACAAAAACAAATTTCATCGTAGTTGCATTGTTAATACACGTTTAATTCTGCTTTGCATTTCATTCTAGAATTTTAATAACGGTTAGACATCGACAACACTTAATTGTATATTGACAAGTTGTCTTCTTTAAACAATTTAATTTCTTGGTATCTAGGCTACGACAGAGTAATAACCATTTATAAATATTACGGTGATTTGTAAATATTATAGTGGTTGTTCCTCTAAAGGTACTTAAACCTTCGACTGCATTGCTACGATGATTCGTGGTGCACCGATAAATCCTGTCTGTTACCTGGCTAAGAACTATCTTGTTGATTTAAGATAGAGTATGATTATACAATTCTGGGTTAACATAGGATAAATCATTTGTAATTAACCCTTGCATTCATTTAGTTGCATTAGTTCATGCATATTTAAAAAAATTCAAAATTCAAAACTAGAAACAAATTGTGAATATTCTGTTTCCTTTCCTTTGAAAATTTTCAAAATCAAAAATCCAAAAAGTAAAAAAAAATTACTTAGTTTTTTAGAAAATCAAAAATAAAATAAAAAATCTTTTCAAAAACAAAAAAAAATTGAAAAACCGAAACAAAATAAAATTCAATTTTCCATTTTGATAAATAAATTCTATCTATAAATATTTTTCCTTTATAAAAAAACCAAAAACATTCTTGAAAATGTCTGAGTTTCCATTTCCATATTCACAAGAATTCTACGATAGTTGTGCAAATCAATATAATTTCACACCAAATTCTTATGGATATTTCAACAACAACTATTATTTAAACGATTCAAATTTTGAACCACAAAATTTTCAAATGATGACCAACCTTCAAATCTTGAAAATAACATTTCGTCTTTACTTGAAATCTCTACACAACAAAATCAAATGATAAATGATTTGTGTAATTCTTATTTGTGTGATAACTCAAGTCAAAATTTTCAAAGTAATCAAGATTTGAATTCACTTCAAAATGCAAACGATTTCGAGTATAACCCACGCCAATTCAATTTTGAACTTCAAAATGAATTTCAAAATCGAAATTAAAATGTGATCCACTTTCAAATAATTTGGCAATGGTAATGATCTCGAGTACGATACAAGTGAAAATTTTTGTTCTCAACAAATCCAAATCGAAAGTTCTCAAGTTTATAACTATAAATTGGATTTTGTTGAACAAATCGACGAAATTTACGATGATCACACGGATTCGTTGTTTGAAACATATATGAAACAATGTGAAAAACAAAATCAAATTCCAACATGTGACGAGTTAAGTAATAATCCATCTTTTATTAAAATTGACGATTTTAAAATGACAACTTTTGAAATTGAAAATGAGAATCTTAATGAAGTTGTTGAAAATTCGGTAATTGAGTTGGATTTCAATTCTTTTGAAGGTGTGAATCTCGATTTAAAATTAGATTTTCCTTTTCCCGATTTTGAAAATTTAAATACAACAACTTTGGATTTTGAAAATAATATATGCGATGAAGTTGTTGATAATCTAAATAAGGAAGACGAATTCAATGAACATGATTTCTTTGGACTTTTCGAAAACGAGTTGTTGAATTCTTGAGGGGAAGATTTAAATCACCAGTTTGATTTTGAAATCAATAATTCTAAAGAATTTTTCATTGAAGAGCTTGAATTTCAATTTGGTGAAAATAAACTCGAACTTCAACCAATTGTTTTATCGACCCCAACAATCATCGAAAATAAAACAACTCGTACGATTTTTAATAAAACGACATTCGTTTTTCCAAATCAACGTTCAACTTCAAAATCTTTTACGGTTTGGATTTCTACGCTTGAGTTGTGTCTCGCATACTTGACGAGACAAATGAATCGGTCTTTGGAAGACCGTTTCATTTACTTTTTGACGATATACTTTCTAAACTCTTGTAAATAATAATCTTTTCGTTTTCATGTAAATATAGGTCATATTTTTATTTTCTTATCTCCTTCCATTTGGGTTGACTGTGGGGACACAGTCAAAATCAAGTTTGGGGGAGTCTCATCTTCCTTTCTAATTTTTCATGGTTTATTTTTACATTTTCTTTCCAAAACTTAGAGGGAAAAAAACGAAAAAAAATCTCAAAAAAAAAGTTAAAAGCATTTTTGATTTATTTTTAAAGAAACACTATAGGATAAATATATGGTTTTGGTTTATTAAATTGAAATTTTTGAAAATTTATTCGTCTTAACAAAAATAAAAATGAAGTTTGATTACAAATAACAATGGTTTAACTAGTATATAGGAAGATTCATACGTGTTAATTATGAAATACATCCTAATTAAGAATCTTTATTTTAAAAAGTGGTTGATTTAAAGTAAAGATATAACATTTTTTTTGTCTTCTAGGTTAAATGGTGCTAAGATGATAGTGCGAAACTCTCTCTTCTAAAAACAAAAAAGAACAACAAAAAAAAATATTCTTATATGTATGTATGTATTTTTCTTAATAAACACCTAGAGTCATGTGTTCACACTCGTGTGTTCACTCGCCATGCTCTGCACCCTTCTCACGTAAGCCCGAAAGCCAGTGCACGATCAGTATATCCGGCCTCAGTTTATCTGAGTCAAGTGTATGTATATAAAAATTCTTTTTGATAACGCCTACAGTCAATAGGTGTTCACACTCGTGTGTTCACTCGCCACGCTCTGTATTCCCCTCACATAAGCCCAAAAGGCAGTGCATGGGTAACATATCTAGCCTCAGCTTTCTGAGTTAGGCATATATAAATATTGCTAATATCAATAAAATTTTCAAAAGAAAAAATTAGAGAGAGTAAGCAAATGAAATCCAGGCACCATTTTAACTTATTTGACTTGTTATTGAAAAGAAATGAAAATACCACTTTGATACATTTTGATAATCAACTAAGGATTTGTTTCATAGTTGCACTTTGTTATCAATCGAAACAACAAGTTAAATTATTGTCTATTTGTTATGATAACTTGATTTTTATTGGAAATTTTGATGAGTAAATGGCTTAAATTTTCAAGATAATGAACGAAACCTATATTGAACTTATTTGTGTTGATTTAAAAGTAAATCCTTCATTGTAAATATTTTCAAAAACTTGCATCCATATCATTGTAAATAAATCTTGCATTTACGAATTTTCTTTTTGTAAATATTTTCACTTCGCATTTGGATTTTGTGGGTAGTATCCGCTGAAAACCCTCACGAGACAACACTCGTCCTACTGGGGACACCCAGAGGCTTAACGACTTGTTGCATATGCTCAGTGCAATCGTGCTCCCTACGAAAACGGATTTATCTTAGTTTTTCCTTATTCGATGACGAATAAAAAGATAAGTGTGGGGGTATTTAATGTACACGTAAATGTGCATATTTTTACCACCATATTTAATCTATTTAAATTAAATAAATGATCATATTGGGTGTTTTAACTTGTTTAAACCATTCAAATCATTTTCAAATTGTCACATATTCATCTTCATATAGGGTCAAAATGGTCATTTTTGTGCATATCTTAACTTGAGAAAATTTAATTAGAAATTTCTATATTATTTTGTAGGAAAATTGGATGGCAATTACAAGTGGTTACATGAAGATATGCATGCACAAAAGGAAACAAAGCAAATGAAGATGAAAATAATTCAAACTCATGAACATGGAGGACCACACCTACCCACTTACCTTGATTTTCAATTAGGAGCTAATTCACATGCTAAAAGGCCATTAAAGCTTCATGCACATTTAAGTGGAGAATTAACACATGCTAATAATTACTTGGTGGCCACACTACCTCAAGGGCAATTTGGGCATTCCTCAAAAATATGAATTAGGGTTTCATACATGTATAAATACCCCTTATGTTTCATGTAATCCTCTCTTCTCTTAGTCTCTCTTAAGCCCTCTTCTCTTTAGTTTAGTTTAGATCAAAAATAAAATGAGAGCACTCTTTCTTTTCATTGCTACTTAGCCATTTTTATTTCATGTAATTTTTCTTTTCTTTCTTATGCAATTTAATACATGCGCTTTTCCTTTACATGCTTATTTACTTTCATGTTAGTAGTGTAGATTTACATTTCATGAAAGTAGATTAGTATTTACTTCTTTTTACTTAGCTTTTCTTTTTCATTTTGCTCTCTTTTCCTCTTGTTTGTTTCATGTTGTTTTCTACATTTGTTGATTTGATAACAAATATGAGAGCTTAATCCCTTCAATTTAGGGGTAATGAAGCTCTCTAGTATGTAGATCCAACATTTTGATGTTTATGCTCTCTTTTGTGCCTAAATGAAATGTTATGAAGTGGTTTAACTTGTTGTTTTTGATTTGCCTATATTGTTGACACCAAATAGGCTATGCTTAAATAATCACAAACAATAATTATCTCTTCATTTACATATGATGATGGTAATGAAGTGATTGTTGAAATTAAAATTTGATGGCTTATATTCTAAACAATAGTTAATAGACCATGATTAAAATAGATTTTGCTTTCAACTTTGTTCTCATATTTCATGAGAGTTAAATGTGTATTAGTGGTTGTGTTATAGTTTGATGGTTTATATTGGGCTAATTAATAGCACAAATATACCATACTTATGATAAGCACATCAACTAATTACACTAATGACAAGGAAAGAGAGATCATAACTTATTTTGTTGATTTATGTGATCTAGAGAGTGGATTTATCTCTAAATTGCCCTCAAACTCTCATATTTTTATCAATTTTCTTTTGCTTGTTTTTCTCCTTTTATAGCTTAACACTCTCTTCAACTTTAGTTTAATTTGATTGAATAGAAATTTGAAATCAACAATTCCCTATAGATTGACCCGTACTCACTACGTACGACGATAGTGCATCGTGCACTTGTGGTATTTTAATTTGAAAATTATCGGTGATTTTCTATACCGATAGAAAATTCGTCGTTAAACAGTTTCGCTTGATCACTGCTTCATATTGTCGTCTATGCTTGACCTCTTGACTCTGTGATCATCTCTCTGAACTGTTTTCCTTGTCCATCATCAAGCCTAACTTATATCCTTAACCAATGTTGGTTTTCCCTATAGATATATACCCCTGATTTGATTGTTGTTTTGATTTGATAGTTAAATAACCAATTATCAAACTTGGCCAGTTTTAAACTATCGTTGTCTGTTTGGGAAGACCAGGATCGGATCTATTATCTGAAAACCACTTCGAACCGACATGAGCGTTTAAATGGATGACATCTTGAAGATGATTTTTCACAGACATAGTTCTTTGAAATGCAAGGGCTACTTGCTACTAATCCTAAGGGTGATCCCAAAATGGATGTGTAGAAGTAGTGCCTTCGGTTTCGTTCAAACCCAGAACGAACTTGTATGGATGAATGCTGGCATTGAATTTATGCCTGAAGGGCAGTGTTAGCATTCCAAGTGGAATTGCTATCTAAAAGGTAAAACGTAGCCTCTAGCCTCATCAATTGGTGAAATGATTAAAGCAGGGACATGCCGTAGGGCTATGTGTGTCGCTCTCATTAGGGTATGATAATCCCTTACCTAGAGTTGATATCTATGTATGCTTTAGGGCCCATTATTGTTGTTGATCAACCAATGGGTAATCATATTCGGTGCTATCCAATAAGCAGTAGGGTCGGTTCTGAGTAGCAGAGGTGCAATGTGTTGTAGCCTCTAGTACATTTTATCTAGAGGTGTACTGATTCAGTGGGTAGACCCTTACCCTTTCATAGTTGGAATCCATTTTCTAATACGAGCCTTCATACTTGATTGTATATCTATTATGTTGGAATTTAATTAATGTGACAATTTCGGCTATGAATCAGTATTTATGTTAAACCCTAAACATTACTATAATATCACTAGATTTTCTATAAAAATGTATTGGTTATCGTAAGGTAAAAACCCTCTGTGTTTATGTGACATGGTCTTATGAGATACCTTTATTCTGAAAGGTTTTTATAACATTAAAATCCAATTGAGGTGTGTTTCTCACGCTGGTTTACCAGACTAATCCAGACGTTATTTTTCTTATAATGCTCAGGTCAGACTGAGCATATTACAAATTTAGTTTGGATGCTTGGAAGCTTTAGGAGATGAGTTGGATGCCTCTAAGACATATTTACATACCTTTATTTCTGTTGCATTTGATGGTTGTATTTATCAGCAGTTGTGAGGACAGTTGTTATAAGTGTCCAAGCTGATGAATCGTATAATGTACTCTGATTTGATGGTATGTATATTACAGTTTTTCATTGTTAAAGATCTGTTGTATATTATATGTTACTCATCATGATATGAATTCTATTCTTTCTTTCTTTTTCTTTTTCCCCAGACAATCTGTCTTTCCGGCACTTGGATGCTCGACATGTGAATACTGTGGATGTATTAGTATTGACTTCTAAGGATCGAAAAGGCAGGTCGTTACATAAATGGTTGAGATAAATAAGAAATGTTTGTTTCCCTTTATGAAAAATTGAAAATTACCTTACCATAAGAAATGTTTGACAGAAACATGTGCCTAATTAAAAATATTTATCAAGCTACACTTTATTTATACAATCTTAAAGGTAGTCGGCATCTGCTCCACCTACTTTCATGATGCTAATATTTAGCTACCAATGTTGTTTGTTTTCAAATTCCCCTTTGCTTGTTTCATAAACCATGTAACTGGTTATCCAAAATCACTCACACACACACACATATATATATATGCACACACACACACATATATATATGTGTGTGTGTGTAAAGAAGGAATACATTCAGCATATTATATTTGAGTCGACCTAGAATGAAGTTAACTGGAAAGTATACCCAACCCACTTCTTATACCCTAACTCTACCGACTAATAAATACATACACAAATATCATGATATGGTTCTTTAATACCAAAAGAAAACACATCAACCTGAGAATCAAAATCATGTTATAATATTAAAATTTGACAATGCATGAGAAATTTGAATAGTTATGAGAGTTGAAATTTTTTTAAGGGTGTAAAATTCTCAAGAGGGCATATCCTAGATTGGCACCTCACCCATTTTCTAAAATATGTCAACATGCATAAATAATAATTGAATGTGAAATGGAGATGCAAAAGAACATACCTTATTTAATACAAGACTAGTATCTCCATTAAGAAGCTCAGGCGCCATCCAAGGAAGTGTTCCCCTCATGCCACCAGAAATTAGAGTCTGTCGTTTATCTTTTGATAAGCCTAGATCTGCAATCTGTATACAAGGAAAAAAGAAAACATTTATTCATTTATTTATTTTCAAGCTAAGCAAGGCATTTAAAGAGGGCCTTTACCTTATTTATTCAAAAAAAAACAGCAAGCAAACAACAAACACCCAAAGAACAAACAATGCAATAGTAAATAAACAACACACGCCCAAGAGCACACAACGTAACAACACAAGACAACCAGAAACAAAAAACAAACACACAGCAGATCAGACTAAACCGTAAGTACATTTGGTAGCCTCATCACCAAGTTCAAAAGGGAAAGCATCTTGAGATAGGCGGATAGCACGCTCAAAGTCAAAAAATATGCAATGCACAAGCTCAGCTTGTGACATGAACTTGCTTTTGAAAATTCTATTATTCCTCTCTTTCGAAATCTAGGTAAATAATTTCCTACCAATAGATTGATAAACATGTAACTTTAAGCTTGTTTCCCTAGTACTGTCATACAAGTATTTCCATATCAGAAGAAGATTGATTACATATAGGTAGACTAGCAGCTGTCATAAAATCATTCCAAATGTTACTCATCAGGCAGCAACCATAGAAGATATGGGAATTAGTTTCATCTTGTATGTTACAAAAAACACATAAGGAAGACGAGATGAACCCCATATGGAATAAATGGTTCCGAGTGAGGATAGCATTATTTAGAATCCTCCAAAACATGAAATTGTCAGTAAGCTCGTGGTGCTTGTCCTATACTCTGGAATGCCAAGGAAAAATGCAGTCAAAAGTTCACCAATTCATTGTACACGAGCTTGATGGAGTGCCTAGTTTACTTTTTCCCTCATAGAAGATCATTAATATCATTACTAGTAAGAACTAACTTGTAAATTCTGTCCCATAAATCATTGATGATACGATTACTGGAGTTAGGAAGGGAGACCAGATTATCAATAACATAATTAGAAATTCTTGCATTTAGTGGGATACTAGAGTGAGAAATTTGTTGATGAGTGAGAACTTTGTTGAGAATATAGGTAGACCAAGCCCAAGGAAAATTCCAAAAGCTCAAGTGTTATCCAGCCTTTTAATCGGACAATATTTGGATGGACTGGACATGTCAAACTCAAAAAGTTAGCAAGGCAGGGAGCCCAGAGAGATAGCTACAAAACCTAGAAACCAAGTACAACTAGGATAAAAAGGTGAAAGCAAAGTTACCTCAAGAACCCATGGGCCAAGATCCATCAAAGTGATGGATCGGTACCAATCTATAGGATCTTGGTAAAATTGCCACTAACTTTCCATGTTCATCAACCATGATGCCAATAGCTCTCTTCAAGCTTCAGACAATCGATCTCATGCAATTTGTCATTGATCTCCTTGATACCTAAAAGTAGCTTCTTCATTCCACCACCGAACCATCTTTTTGACCAAGAAACAAGCTCTAAGCACTACAAACAAGATGAAAAACACAAAGCAAACAACAAGTCACTTCATCATAAAGAGTTTAAAGCAATCCATAAGACAACTTTATGGATCGGTACCGATCCATAACAAGTGATGATGTGGCCACGTTTGTTAGTGGGGATTTGCTGTTGGAACGTGGGAGAAGTGATAGAGGTCGTGGAAGAGCATATCCCAGTGGTCTACAGCTATAAATATGAGGCTAGGCTCATTTTCGAGGGTCTCTTGGCTTCCCTACAACTTTTCCATATTTCTTTGTAATCACCCGTGGAGTGCTACAGAAACATAAGAACTGTACGTATAAAACAGTAGTATAATCAAAAGATACATTAAGTGGACGTAGGCATCGATCGGTCGATCCACTATAAACCTTGTGTGCATTGTTTTTACTCATTTTTTACTTATTTTTCTTCTATTTTCCTCTCTTCTAAAATTTATTGGGTGTTTGTGCCTTTGAGAGCTTCTTGAACTCGCTGATTTGAGATTTGAAAAGGTTCAAATGATGAAACAATCTGCCAGGAAGATTATTGCTGGAGGAAACCAACAAGGGTCAAAAGGAGGTATCCCCAGGATCCAACTCACCATCCATCTACATAACTAGGGATGAGATGGAGACCATGATGAATGAAATGCAGGAAAGGATGATAGCCCATCAAGAAGAGATGATGGAAAATTTCTTCAGAAGGATGGGACAAGCAGGAACAACCGGAGTTGCTGCAATCCAGAATCGAAGACCTGAAGCTGGAGAAAATGCACCTGAGATCAGAATGGAGCAACATGGAACAACCCAAGACGGAGTTGCACGGATCCATACCGATCCCTAAACACCTGATCGGTACCAAACCCCAAGAATTCGGGGGCACAACCCATGTTGCCTTGGGCAGAATGGCACATGTTCATGGAGTAATGCTAAGCCATTGGATATGAATCAGAATGTGGATGCATGGCCGGAGGAGTACGTGCCAGAATTCCCACATGTAAATAAGGGCAAGTTGAGAATGTGAACTTCACGATTCCTTTGAATGACGATGACATACTTGCCGAGATAATGATACGAGCTGTGAGGGGAGGATTGCCCAACCGAAGCCTGGAGGATGTGAACAAGAATCCATTCACCCCGAACAATCGGTACACTTGGAATCCGCCTGATTTCAAGCTGCCAACGTTGGAAACATATGACGGAAAGACGGATCCAACGGTTCATTTGATGGGGTATGTCTGGCACATGGAGATCCTGGTTGCGTCTGAAGAGGTTATGGGGCAGTGTTTCCCTTTATATCTGACAGATTTGGCGGCGTTATGGTTTAGACAGCCGGAGAATGGTTCAACCAACACATGGGCTGAGTTAGTTAATAGATTCATGAAACGGTTCTGGATTCATATTTCACGACCCAAGAATGTAATGACATTGTCGAGTGTGAAGCAAAGGGCTGGAGAGTCCTTTAGGAGTTTCCTAACGAGGTTGAATGCGATGGCTGCCATGGTAGATGGACCGGATCCATCAATGGTTTAATGGTGACCGTTGGATCTCTCGTAGAATTTTATCATGAAGCCGAAAGGTACTTACGTCGGGAGGATGCTGAATCTGAGCAGGAAGAGATTGATATTGTGGATGGTGAAGGACCGCCCGGTGAAGGATCCAGCAAAGACAAAGGAAAACGAATGATGAATGATGGCTTTGAAGGATCAAAGCAATAGAGAAGGGTGCCGAAATTCTCTTCTTACATGAACCCGGAGCGGAATTACCTAGATACCTGGGGACAGATCCCCTATCGAAAGCCGACGAGGAGAGAGCCCATTGACCATGAGAGGACGTTGGGAAAGTATTGCATATTCCATGAGATGGATGGGCATAACACAAATGATTACAGGCATTTGCGTGATCTAATCGTCGAACAGGTAAAAAATAACCAATTACAGTAGTATGTGAGAAGTCGAACTATGGTGGTGGAACAGGAGCAGCCATCATCCGCAATAAATGGAAGCGGGCTTAGATTGAGGTCGAGGATAGCCATTTTCTGATTGGTATGGCAGGGACTCAGGTTTGTTTCCTACTTTTCTCTTATATTCCCAATAAACAATGTGATATCATAGTCAAGCCACTTACTTGTGATGGGAGCTCGATCGGTCCCTAGGCACGCTCTGAGCTGGACGCTAGATTATTACACCCGATGAGGCGGTTATCTTAATGTTAGGTTTTATGTTTGAATGCAGATTCAGTAGATGGATCCCTGATTGTTGAGATCCACATGAATGTGATGACCGGTACTGATCATGGTAGTCCCGACCGGAGAGACGGGGCGATAACCATAAGGTGCGAGTTCCCTTATCGGAGAGCAAATGGATGGACTTGCATGATATTAATCGCGTTAAGTCCTGACCAAAGAGTCGGGACCGGAGTGCAAGAAGTAAGTCCCCTCACTAGAGAGTGAGCAAATGGGCTTGCTTGTCACCGAGCCCCATATTGAAAAGTGAGCGGATTGGGCTCAGCAAGGGTCCGGAGAGACCATGGATTTGATTATTGGCCCGGAACGGCCATGGATTATATTAACGATCCGAAGAGACCATGGATTTGATTATCGGCCCCGAACGGCCATGGATTTGATTAGCGATCCAGAGAGATCATAGATTTTACTATCGGCCCTGAATGGCCATGGTTTAATTAATGATTCGAAGAGATCATGGGTTTGATTGTCAGTCTGAAGAGGCCAAGGATTCCACTGACGATCCGGAGAATCAAATCTAACGACCGCCCTACACCTCTGGTACACAACATTCCTGTATAATGTGTTTTGGAGGTACCGATCAATGGAGGATGATAGTCAAGGCTGAAAAGTATAGAAAATCTAAACACGGAACCTATAGAACATCTCACAGTGTCAGATAAAATATAATGTAGAAAATAGATGTAAAATAGGTGAGACGGTGATATAATCAAATGAACCACAAATAAGAACATCAGAGTGCATCGGGTTTACAGACTATACAAAACTGAACTAAAGAGTTTATACATCCCAAATCTCTATAATAAACTCTAAAACTGTCTCTAATAATACAAGTACTAACACAGCTCCATGGTACTACACAGCGGAATATAGGCGATAGTAAGCTCCAAGTATAGATATATGAAAGCGTAGCCTCATGCTCGTACTTCGAACAGCTCCATGCGCTATCCAGACCAGTTATCCCTAATCTACTCATTTAAGAGTACCCAGAATAATAAGAAGCAAAGCATAAAATCTCGGGTGAGACAACAGTCTGGTGTGAGCGATATATCATCTCAAAATACTATAAAAGCCATATATAGTAAATAGGGCAAAGGGTATGAACAGCCATACCTAACCTGTTCCTGCATCCAAAGACTTAGCACATAAACACAGATATGCTAAACTACTATCATAAGTGAAAAAATATGGGTATACGGGTATCACATAGCATATCAAGCACACAACAAACATAGCATCCATCACATAACCTTGCATCTCTCACTCAAGCGCTTTAGTTGTACGATAACTCTTTTAGATGCTCAACTCATTTCCCATGCAAATGGCTAGGGATTGGACACACACAAACATCCAAATATAAGGGTACACGCGGACTACCCTACCCCAACAATGAGCATCACAGCCACAGAGTTATCCATCTTGTTGGAACTGGACTAGCCCGCAGCGAAAGTTATGGGTGAATTTCAAAAAATTTACCCTATTGGATCTTTTATTGGGCCTATGAAGTCTAACTGAATTAGAACATTTCTAATTTTCATTAAATAAAATCATTTATTTTATTTAAGTTCAAATATATTAAGATATGAAATTAATTTTATTTGATTTAGTTTATACAAAAATGTATCATATACATATATGTGAGAGTGCATATGTAACATAATAATCCGTGAAAGGTATAATATGCCCATATGTAGATGTTGGGATTTACATCGCAATAAACATATTGGCTCATTTTGTACGTCATGTATGTTGTCCAAATATGTGCATGTATATGTGTTACAAAACACACACACACACATAAGTATGTATAAATATATTATATATAATATATGAACATAAAACATTTATATATAGATAAATATATATATAGAAAGAGAGAGAAGAATTATTGAAAATTATTAATAATTCAAAATTAACTTAGTTTTGCAAACATAATAATTTTAGTTTTTTAATTTGTATATATTATGAATAAAATAATGTTTTCATCCATAAATAATTAATATAAAATAATATATTGATGAAAAATCAAATTTTAAATTTTTTGAAAATCTAGGATCATAAAATAGAGCTTAGGAAAAATCTGGAGATTTTTCAAAGTTGAAATATTATTTTTACAAACAAATACATTGATTTCGATAATGATTATTTAATATAAAATTATATATTACTAAAAATCCAAATTTTAAAATTTCCAAAATTCTAATATCATGAATAAAAGGTTGACAAAAATTTTGAAGAATTTTTCAGTTAATTTATTATTTTAAATAATTCATAAACTATTTTTCCGAAATAATATTAATTATTAAAAATAATAATCTTTATTGAAAAATTCCTAAATTTTTGTATATGTTTCTGAAATGATATAATATTTTTTTTAAATATAAAATTGAACTTTTAATGTAATAATTATTTTATATATTATAAATAATTCAAAAATTCAATAAATGTTAATTTAAAAATATGAATATATGTATGATAATTAATTTTCGAATTTGTAAATTCATATTATATATAAATATATATGTATATCTTATATATGTATATATGCTATTATGAGAGAGAAATATACACTAATATATATATATTAATTTATTAATAAATATATATATAAAACAATTATTAATGACAAAATTTGATTTTGTACAGTAAACAACATTTGTCTATACATAAATTAAATAGTATAATAAACAAATTATGTACATAACCAAACTGATTTGTGACAACCAAATCTACTTACAAAATCTCACCTAACTAAACATATAGTAGCAATATATTTAAACAGATATGAAATTGCTTATTATAGGATCATAGAATATAATTTAATTATTGTAATATGAATTAAAATTACCAATTTGATGACACCTTTGAATCCACATTGAAGTAATGACTTCCCTTCCTTTTACTGTTCTTGATTCGTCAAATTACAAGTCCGAAATCACCAACCTTTAACTATCGAATAGTTTTATTTTAATTTGAAATATATTTGAGAATTTTGAAGTGGATTGAGAGCTATGTTTTAATCAGCATTGTAGAAGGTAATGGCGGCCAAAAAAAAGTTCATGATTATTTTTTGAGATACATACATATATATAGGGTTGTATAAGAGAGAAACGAGCAAAACATTTTTACCCATTCTCACTTGACCTCAACCCATTATCTCCAAGCCAATTCCCTATGTTTTAGCCACCCCTAGACCTTCCTAAAACCAAAATTTTGCAGCCCTAATGATGGGCCTAAACCCCCTCTAAGCCCAAGCCAAAATACTATGCAATTAAATCTAATTTAATCGCTTGTCGATATTGCATGTCAATCGATATATTTATAACTGTTATAAATATATATAACATTATTTATTTCTCAAATCATATTCAAATTTTATAATTAATATTTCATAAATATTAATTAATTTATAATAATTATAAACTAATTAAATTGTTTGGTCTTAAGGGAATTCATCATTTCGGTTGTGTAACTCTTGGGTGTAAATTTGGTCAGCGATTAACATCGAACTATTCTAATGTTAACGTTCACACGTCACTTAGCAGGTGGTGTGACATTATAACCAAATTTATCACTTACTCATTTTCGATAAAAATCCAATTTTAGTTTAATAACCGTTACCCAGTTGTGACATTTGTTTACACCAATTCTCTTCGTCAAAACTATATCACTTTGGACTTATGGAATTTGGTAATGGTCAAAATTCCAACCTCATCCACATTCAACTTTATAGTCCAAATACAAAGTCCTTGGTTCAATAATAATTATTATTATTAACCTAAATGCTCTGGCCAGAGACTTTGACTTTGAGTTGACTTGAGTTGACTGTGATGCTAATCGCATATCGCTGAGGAGACAAATCCTCTCTTGAATAGTGCTTCACTTCCAATACTTCCACTCGACCCAACTATAGTCACTCAATGGATGCCTTGCCAGGATTTGGCTATAATCAAAGCGAAGCTTTCATATTGAAGATCCACAGTATTCTCAAGTCGAGAGAACTGTGTAAATCAGTCACGTCAATATTTTCTGTTTGACCTTAGTTATATTAACCAACAGAAAACTATCAAGTGAATCGTTCCATAGTTATCCAATAACTATTAGTACGTAATCCCTAGGTTCCCCCAGCAGTCATGAGTAATACACTGCCCAACATTTGGAGAGCGTTACGTACTCCAGTTTCTACGGATACATCGATATCCAATCTCGATGCATCTTGACTAGGAACATTTAAAATGGTATGTTTGTTTCGTTGTGATAAATTACTCATGGTTACAACACTTTGTAACTACTATCACAAAATATATCATTTATGGATTTTTCTATTAAATATACTTTTAATTAATTTAATTAATTAATATAATCACATTATATCAAGTATATAATAGGAAGAAAATACATTTTATTTCGAACAAGATTGGTCAACGAGTTAGATATATGTAACAAATTACATAATTTCCCCTAAGGCATACCCCTAACTCTATCAATCTCCCACTTGCACTTGGGGTCAATTATGGAATTTTAGTCCAACTTCTCCAATCAGTTTTCTCAAAACCAATTAGGTTAGTCCCTTAGTGAATGGGTATGTTATTATGTTTTAATTATCTACTTTGTCGATTAACTCTCTCTAACACTGATAAACTGCCTTTATCACGTGGAACGATTCGAAGTATGTCTTTCGACTTCTAGTGAGCCTTCGGTTCTATCATGACCAATTTCATGACGTTGTTATCTTATAACAATATTATGGGATTCTCAACATTTAGAATCATCTTAGCTCAATTATAAATTTGTGCATTTATATCTATATACATTGGTTTATTGTAGCGCTATTCAAGTTAATATTCTCAACATTTCGTTGAATCGACCACAATCGCTTTTATTTTGAAACATTTTCAAATTAAATATTTGAACTTGAATTTTATCGTTGACATGTTATACTCAATATCACTTATAAAAGTTTGTGTCCAAACATTCCATCATAACGAGTTCATTGTTTCTATAAACAATTCTCTAGTATTTCATAAATACGCGAGAACACTTAAACAACCATTTAGTGATATCAATTTTGATTTTATATTTGCGCCATGTATCAAATACATAAACAAAACACAATATCATACAAAACATTATCTGTATGATTATTCCTATTGCTAATGCATAAGGAATCCAACTTACATGTTCTCTTTTTAATAGGGTGCTCTTTTATATTGATTTGGGACAATCTTTATATCTTTTATACTCACCATAAAAGACACCATTTACAATCCAAAATTGAGTATTAAAACAACTAAAGTTGATTTTAATGCAAGCATATTGTTAAAATCAACAACGTGTTGTTTACTTTAGTTTAGAAATATCAATGTACCTTTTAACGTTCTTTCTTATGAACACACGCTTCCTCTGCACTTTGATTGAAAATCAAGCTTTTTGATATTTCTATCAAAATACTTATTCAATCTTGATGCTTATAAAATGATACATTCGTATCATTTCTTGGATCATATCCAAAGACTCACAAACCCAATATCGCTCCCACTGACTTCGAGGCATTTTTGGTTAATATGTGCAAACGGCTTACTCTAAATCATTATTTAGATTTTTCCGTTTCAATACATAAGTATCAATCACTAAGTCTTATTGAGCGATAATTTTGTGAGTAAATCTGAATTAACTTGAGTATGTTGAATACCGAATCTGTTATGTAAATTTCAACATTTGAAATTTGTGATATTTTCCTTATCAACATTGCTCATTTAATTGCAACCACATTAGTCTTTCCAATAAAGACACAATCTCGGCCGATGGATCGCATCTCTTTGGTTACGACCACCAAAATCATATTTTGATAGCATACATGGAATTCTTTCAATTTGCACATTATACAATATAGAGTCAACAATCTTAATGGTTTAATTGAACAACCGAGGGTAATGTATATTTTCGACATTAATAAGAAACACATAGTTTCTCTTTGATGTACGAGAATACTTATTAAGCATTCTAATGCTATGTGTTCATTTAGGTTAGTTAATTTCACTTCATCTCATATAATCAGTTATATCTTTGGATCGGATCCAACTCCATTTAACTACCAAAAATTTCTCAAAGAAATTTCTTCACAATGAAGTTGATATATCTTGAAACAACAATTGTTTCTTAGTGCAAATAAAATAGGGATTCATAAACGCTTTATGAACCTTTTTATTTATAAAACTGATTTTAGTTTACAAAAATTATGTTTAAAACATAAATATGTCATTTGATGATAGACCTTTCCAAAAAACTTTTTGGAGATTCATACAAGATCCTCATGAATGATTACTACGTGCAATCTTTCGACTCGCACAACCTGCCAACTCCTTGGCCTAGGATATGTTAGGTTTTCTTACAAACCCTTGTCTTGTATGATTTTGTAAACTATTGTTTAGATGAAATAATATCAACCTTGTATACTACTCTTAAGTAAATGACCTTATAGAAAGAAACTAACTCAACTTCACTCACAATTAATCGTAAATTGTCCAATAATGTCTGATTACTCCTTATCGATGCATCATTATGTATCACATAGAGGAGTGACTTGAGATTGAATCTATATTCATTTTTAGGTACATTTGGAACTCTTTCCAATATACTCACTTATTCGACCAAATAAAATCATTTTATTCTATTGCATGTTATTTTATTTACTTTTCTTTTATATTCTATGATTTTATCATAAACTTACTACATGTGTATCTAATACACATGTTCATGTTGGTAATAAATCATCGATGAATATAACAAAGTATGTGGAACCCTTTTGGTATTAATAGACTTGTGATTGCATACATCAATATGTATTAATTCAAAGAGTTCATCAACTCTTATGATGCTGCCACTGAATGGGTGCATAGCCATTAATTGTTTGAGATATAATTAACCTGTATCATATGATTCATAGTCATATAGTAAAATTATTTCTCAAAACTACGGCTTAGTCTATAATTCCAAAACAACTGTAAATAATATTAGACACATATGTATTTTTGTTGCATCACTTTTACTATGAAAAAAATTGCATAATATAGTTATATTTCATAATGAATATTCATAATACTCATATTGAAATATAGTTATATCTATTTTTCAGTCAATACCAAAATATAAACATTATTTCACAAAGAATGTTCGGTACATTTTACGAAAACAATTTTCGTAATTTGATGCAATCATTAGGTGCTATATGGCATGCTTCAACTATTTCCACCATTACTATAACAGCGTATTAAATTTAGAGGTCCACCATTCACTTAATATTGTTAATATTGTTTACTTATTTCATATGCTGCAACTAGTTTAAAGTGGAGAGTTCTTTGATCAAATATCTTGAACT
Source organism: Allium fistulosum (assembly GCA_030737815.1). NCBI lineage: Eukaryota > Viridiplantae > Streptophyta > Magnoliopsida > Asparagales > Amaryllidaceae > Allium > Allium fistulosum. Next base: position 1,252,710,421 of record CM060903.1, on the reverse strand, counting down.
CAAAGAAATAAATGTTATAGAAAACAATTTCTGTATGAAAATACATTTCGGAATAAAATCATATTTCATATTCCAATATTAAGTATCAATTATTATTACAATTCTTGTTTCCAATGTTTCTCTATGAAGCAGAAGTGACTATTCATTCTCTTCATTCCAATTTTACCTTAAATTACATCCATTCTTATACATCCGTTTTTCTTTCAAATGGTCAAACTATTCAAAAGAAAACCTTACTACAATCTCATAACAAACTTTTCACAAAAGTGCATTCGATTGTTCTTAACATTTAAGACATCAAATATGTTGCACTTTATGTAAACCGATCAAGATGAAATTTCAACGATCGAGTTTTTAGATGTATCTCGTAGTTTATGGTCTTGTGTTATATTAACACAATATGATCCTTTTGAAATCATTCAAGTTGAATACATGATCATAAAATACTATTTATTGGCTTACTTCGAATGAACTAACTTCATCGAAATATTGTACCACACAAACTATGACTATTCACCATATAACATTTATATGTGAAAGTACATGGATCAAATATCCATAGTCTCGAATTGCATTTAGAGTTCAAAAACTCATAAAATGCAATACACGGTCTAAATCGAATAAACATATAAGTGACCAACTAACGAATGTATTAAGTAGTTGAAATTAGGCACTTGCATGGGTATAGAAACATTATATAACATGAAATTAGAATTTTTAGTAAGTATATATTATATTTCTATTTGTCAACATTCAATTCAGTTTGTTTATATATGTTAATTGACAAACGTTTTATTCAATCATATTAAATGCACAAATTTATCATTGTAGATAATTATAACATTATATAGCATATGTTCTTACAATACTAGAAAGTTAAATGTTACCATTTCATTTTTCTAATAATGTAACGACCCAATATTTTGGATCATTCAAATCGACAATAAATCCACACATGTCCGACTTGAATAATTCAAAATAATAGATTGTTAATTTAAATTTGGCAAAACTCAGCATATACAGTAAATAAATAAATCTTAGAGTCACAGACACAGAGTAATAAACAAAAATGCAGCGGAAACAAATGAATAGTAGTTCATGAAGCTACTATATATATAACAGAGTTAAATAAGTTACAACAGATCTCGAATACAATAGTCAAATACAAGAATCAGAATACATCACTGGAATCAACTGAATATCTGAAAGCTGGATAGATAGCTGGATCTCCAAGCGAAGCTCCAACTCCAAAGGTGAGTCTCGAATACTGGTACACTCAGTCTGACTCGAGCGTAAAGAAAACACAAAACACTCGAGTCAGGATTAACATTCTTATATCAACAAATCCAGCTCAAGTGAAATGACAACTGAAATACAAGTAACTCAAAGGATGTTTGGGGTAACCATCCTCTAAGGATCCGTTAAACTATCTACTATGTAGTAGTGTATGCTAAGTAGATAATGTCTAATCAGTAAAGTACGATATCAAAATAGCGTTAAGTCATGGCCCATTCCACCCTTAACACATTTTTACCATGTCATAGCCTATACAGCACCGTAAGCCCCACCGTAAACTAGTGGTTATCAGAGGGTACCACATAGGTATAACACAAAACAAATCGTAGTGGTCGCGAATAGGATAATCAGTATGACAAGGTACATGAGGCGATACCAACTAGGATACTAGTAGTTGCGTGATCCGGACTGATGTTGAGCATAGCAGCTACTACCTCAACACCGCGAAACAACACTCCCAAATCAAAGGGTGCACCCAAATCGAATCACCTAAGTAATAGATATGGTATCGAAGAAGTGTGTCTGCTAGAGGTGGCGAACCTCAATGGCCCGGTGCCGCTCCTGTTTTAGTCATGTCAGGGGTCATCCAATATCGTTCTCTTTCTTCAGTCAACGCGTTCACCAAACCATCCACTTCATTCTGGATCAACACTCCGCGTATATTAGTTATTAAAGTGGTTTTTGGTATCGACAGAGAGTATGTCCATATCTGATCTCGGTCTCTTTAATAACTACGTATTAATTACACCGATGGTCATTTAGTAAACTTTCAAAATAGTTTATATTTCAAAACGAAATATCATTTCCATTTCAAAACCATATCCATACGATATCAATTTCACTTTAAATAAATCCATTTCCAAAATCATATCACTTTCCAAAGTTATATCGCTTTCGAAATTGTAGTCTTTTAAAATCAAAACACTTTGGAAATCAAAACCTTGAAATTCATAACACTTTGAAACTATAGTTTGAAATCATAACATTTTGGAATTCATAACACTTTCCTCTTAAACAGTTTAGATATTAAAATTAGTGTATATAATAAAATAGTTTATAAAATAAAAATAGTTTATATACAAAAGTTATAAGTTAAAATAGTTTATAATAAAATAATATATATTGAAAATGATTTATATAAAATAGTTTATATTAAAATAATTTATAAAGTAAAATATAAATAGTTGTAGATATAGTTAAAAAAAATACTTTATAAAATAAAATAGCTTCCACAAATTCACAAATCGATTCAAATTAACTCGACTTCCAAATTCAAACTTAATCAAATCTCAAATCATCAATTTCAACTCAATTCAATTTCTCAATAAATCATTTCGAATTATAACGATTTCAAATATAGATTTTAAACGCAAAATAAACCATTTAATTTTCAATATATTTCAAAGCTTTAAATATTCCACATTTCAAAAACTAAATTTGATAATTCCATTTATATCTCAATTTAATTTCGTTTCATTTAGTTTCTGAGATATTTATTTAATCATTTCAATACATCTAAATACAACTTCAATTTACAAATTTATATAAACAAAATATCCCATTTAAATTTATGTAAGTTTGAAATATTCATTTAAGCCACTTTTAATCAAATTCAAGTTATAAAACATATCCTAACATTTCAAATTTAATAGATTTCAAATCTAACTTATTTAAGTATAATTCTTAAATAATTAAAAATTCCAAATCAAATTCAAATTTATCTTTCAACATAAAAACATTATAAACTCTATATTTGAAATTATAAATTTTACATAAAACTTAAACATATTTTATATTGATTCAATCAACTTTATAAATCAACTTTAATAAATCTTTAAAATCAATATTTATTAAAACCATACATTTCTTTTCAAAACCATAGAAATCAATTTCAAAATATTTATATATATAGACCAACGGTGTCTGTATAAAAATTTCTACCCTATGGTCAAGTGATATAGATATTTATCATTTCAATCTGTAATTTAAATTATATATGGGTATATATCTTTTCAACCCGTAATCCCAAATTTAATTTAATGAAAATCGCTTGGGTTTATCATTTCAACCCATAACGATTTTCTCCTATTCTATAGATCGTTCGGGTATGTATCATTTCAACCCATAGTGAATTCTATACTAACAGGGAACTTGCAGAGTGATAACAGATATGATAATAATATAACAGACATATATCATCAGTATAAATAACAAATAATGGTGTCAGGTGTCACAGGTGAACAAATACAGATAATGGCATATATATAGCAATATAAATAACAGATAATGGTGTCATATATCACAGGTGAACAGATACAGATAATAGCATATATATATCAATATAAATAACAGATAATGGTGTCAGATGTCACAGGTGAACAGATACAGATGATGGCATATATATAGCAATATACATAACTAACAGCAGCATATTTCAATTGTCGTTTCATTGAAATAAAATTTAATAAATAAAAGAATGTTAATCGTGAGTGATTGCTCACCTTTCGAGGCTAGAGAGAATAGACAATGAAATGGGTTACGGATCCAAGCATGAATTCAACGATCAAGGCTGATAATAAGAATTGATAGAACAAATCAGAATGGGATCGATGAAGATAATTGGTAGAAGTGAATTGATATAAAATTGTATCATGTTCTACTTTCAAACACATATTGATAATATATATATATACATGTGTTTCAAAAATTATTGTTTACACTAAAACTCAAATATTAAAGTCAGACATAAATATATATAAAGTAAATTTTGTTCACAACCCAACATCAGATTTTCAAAACAAATATGCCAAACATTATATATATTTCCTTTCTATAAAAGAGCAAAACAGATAGAGACAAAAATGCTACTCTTAGAATAGAGTATACAACATACATTTAAATCTGAAGCTAGTACATATTTAAAGATATGGACGTAACTTTAAGTATATATTATTCTTTAAAAACACTATTTAACAATCCATACCCCTTTATATTTTAAACAATACTTAACAAAAATGAAAATTATATATATATATATGTATACAAATACCCTATAATATAAGCCGTCACTTCATAACATGATATAACTAATATAATATACCTCTTATACTGTTAGAAGGAAAATATAAACAATATATAAAACAGAACTTATTTTTCAAACATACATGAACTAACAAACTTTAAAACATATATATTGTACTATATATACGAGCAAACACATACTGTTATAGTTTTGATAGCAGGTTGTAATCATAATATAGTATAACAGACTATGCACATATCAAAGTTAAACCCCATTTCAACTATACTTTTAAATTTAAACAATACCTTATATATTTTTAAAACTATATATATCTTTTATTCAAACCCATGCTCAAGTATACCCGTTTATATGTATAAATAACAATTTACAAATAGCTTTATCAGTTGGAAATATAAATATATATAAAACAAAACATAGGTAAGTTTACATAACATAGCTTATATATAACCTCATCAGTAACTAACATTTATAAAACTATAACATATTTACATACATACCAATACCATATATATAAACTATATGAGTAACTATATATATAAAGAAATCAAACAGCTATGTACATAACCTATATATATATACATAAACTGACAAATTAAACTTTAAAACCCGCATGCATACAAACCAATCATAATTGAAAACCCAGGTGTGAACGCACCTTATACTTGCAAAACTGAACTTACATTTAAAATCTGCATTCATTTCAAAATCAAAACGTCCATACAATATCTAAAATAAATATCTACAGACTTATATACAGATGTAAATACATATTTATATACATATATTTAAATACGTTGAATAATTATTTTAAACACATATCCTTCTATTTTTTCTCAAAATAAATGTATTACATAAATAAAACTGAAAAATTTAAAACAAAAGAAAACAAATAGCTTACTGTAAACATCTTACGTTAAACATATATGTATGCCTTTTCCCAAATCTAATATCGAAATATAATATATATATATATATATAAACAAAACAAACGAATAAAATAGTATATACAATACTCCTCAAAATGTGATATATACTTCTCTTTATATAACTGACACATATATTAAAACAATATCCTCCATATATACAAAAGGTGAGAAAGCTACAGTGATCGGCCAAGAGAAGCAAGATGAATGGCAGTCACGAGTTGGAAAGATAACAGCAGGCTTCCATGTCAATTTGAATGCAACTTTGTATTTTTATTTTTTTTCAAAGGCTGCTACTTTTTTTTATGAGGCAGAGGGTTTGAGCTCGGTGGTGGAAACAGATGCATGGGAGTGTGATGTGGGTGGCGATGTGTGTCAGTTCGGCAAAGGCGTGAGGCGGAGGGGTTCGGAGGGCAGGCGGCGTTTGTCGTTGGCAAGTTTTGAGGAGGTAGAGGAGAAGCGGATGGTGGCGGAGGTGATGTCTTGAATGGGTGTTGTGGGCCGAGAAAAAAAGAATGTAGGAGATGGTTTACAAGGCATAAATGAATGGAACACGTAACTCTTTCATTATCATATATATATTTCAAGTTACAGAGAATAGAAAAGAAAAATGGAGGAGGCAAAGTGATATTGAATTCATGGAGAGAGGAAGCAACCTGGCATGAAGTGGAACAGGTTTGAATAAATATGTGAATGCAACGTGAAAAAGCTCTTTATTATATTTCATTTCCTCTTTCCAAAACGAAACAAAGGAGATGAAGAGGCCGAAAGCAAATCAATGAACCAAAAATAAATATTTTGTTACAAGGAATAGAAAAGCCAAACGTTGGATTCAGGGAGATATCAAAAGTCCCTGCCTATTGATTTCAATCAGTGATAACTGAATAGACACAAGAAAACCCAAAAGGGTACGAAACGGGTACCAATACGGTTACCGTTTTCACATTTTCACTGCGTACCGGACTTCGAAATACACAAATGAATATACAGTGGAGATTAGCACAACGAGATGATCAAAACGGTATACAGATATCAGTGATACGATTATCCGTTCAAAAGTCGATATGGACACTGATATACGTTGTTATCCCGTACGGAAAAATCCAAACGGAGCTAGAAACGTCCAAATTTTGCGAAACTGATTACGCGCTCTTATGCAGAGTGTTCTAAATAAATTTTCTCATGTCGACATATTTAGGTTTCGGAACACTTTTAGTATCATCAATTTTAACTGATATAAATTGGAATAAAATTACACTAGAAAATAAACTTCCAAATTATCTGATGAAAATTTACAAGTTGCTATGTTAAAACAGACGCATTTCAAATATCAAATTTAAATTTCAAAATTTTATTGTTTAAAGTTTCACAAAATTTCAATTAAATATATATATAAACAAATAAGATTATCTAAAATTTACGGGTTGTTACACTCTCCCCCACTCAAAACTTTTCGTCCCCGAAAAGGAAGGAGGTAAGAGAATGGAACAACCAGAAAGAAACTAGGTTGGAAAACAGAATAAAACAATTAATTTAAACCATATAAATTTCAATTTAAATTAATTAATATTCAATAATTGATTTTTCTTTCAAGGTATTACATTAAGTTGATCGAATTTCAATTTATTAATTTCTTCAAAACAAATTTATTTTATTTATCTCATTTACTTTTCAATTAACTTATTGTCCTAATTATCTCTATTAATATCTTTATAATAAAATTTAAGTGTATAACATTTATTATAACACTCAAATTTTATCTATAAAACATTTATATTGTATATTATCCAATTTCATATTCAACTTCTAAATAATTTAGGTAAGTTGTATTAAATGGAATTGGTTATTATACAAGTAAACTTTTCCCAACTCAATTATTCAAGTTTAAATATTAATTCAAAATTTTGGTTTCATTTATAATTGAAATCATCCTTTAACCAAATTTTAAGAATTAAATTTCCGATTTCATTTCAAACTATTTAGAGATAAATATATATATACACTATATATATCCAATCAGATCTATAAATCATATAGCAATATATATTATAAATCAAGTTATAATTTAGAAATTTAAATCGACTTATTTTCCAAAACAAAAGTGTAGCAAAGCTACGAATTGGTCTCTCTTCTCTTCGAAACTCGAAAATGAATGTCGATGATGCGGCCGCCATCACCGAAGTTATTTTCCAGCGACAAAAGAGAAGAGTACTGATTTAAACATTTAAACATCTTTGAAAACGGTTTCTATTCGAAAATACCTCCAATAATATATATTTAAAAAAAATTAAAACCAAAGCTTGAAATCACTGGAAATTAAATTCTAAAATTCCTGATTTTTAAATTCATTTAAATTTCAAATCAATTTATAAACCATGTTCATAAATTCATTATAGAAAACAATAAATGATAATCAAATATTATCATTTCAAACAACCAATTTAATTAACTTATTAAACCCCAGAAACTTTTACATATATATGTATATAATATAATCATACAAATTTATTTCATTTACCAAATTTGAAAATAATATTGTGTCAGTTTGCTCTATTCAAGTGTTTTGGAAATCCTACCGATAACGTTGATCAGACGAATCGGTCAAAAACCCAAATCAACATCAACAACTCAAACAACACATTATAAAACATTTTAATATTAATTACAAATACACTCCCTCACTCAATGATACAAATGGATTTCAAAACAAGGATAGAGATTTCAAATTTGAGAGATTCTAATCAAAAGAACTCAGACTAGAAGATAGACTCGATAGGGAGATAAGATGTTTAAATTTTCAAACAAGGAATATGGATAGACTTATATAAATCACGGGCAACTTTAACTGGGTCAACCGAGACTTCAAGAATAAGATTGATACAAAATTCCGAGGTAAATCGACATTCGATCTCAAGAGATAGAATTCAGGTATAGCAGAAGATAACATCATCGTAAACCGAGGATACAGAAATCTCCGGTGATTCAATGATAGTTGTAAAGGAGTTTCACCCCTTTACAATCATTCAAAGGTTGGCGAGACCGCCGATTTATTATAGAGATTATTTGAAGTGGAGTTATGGGACACTCCAGAATCAAAAGAAACGAATATGGGAGACACGAATGGACTTTGGAACCGAAGGGAACGTTCCAAAATTCAAAGAAAACTGAGTCAAAGAAGAAGGAATTCAAGCTCGAACGAAAGTGATTCCGTAATTAAATTTACTATATAAGCTGAGTTTTGCCTAAAACCAGAGCTCTGATACCAACTGTAACGACCCAATATTTTGGACCATTCAAATCGACAATAAATCCACACATGTCCGACTTGAATAATTCAAAATAATAGATTGTTAATTTAAATTTGGCAAAACTCAGCATATACAGTAAATAAATAAATCACAGACACAGAGTAATAAACAATAATGCAGCGGAAACAAATGAATAGTAGTTCATGAATCTACTATATATATAACAGAGTTAAATAAGTTACAACAGATCTCGAATACAATAGTCAAATACAAGAATCAGAATACATCACTGGAATCAACTGAATATCTGAAAGCTGGATAGATAGCTGGATCTCCAAGCGAAGCTCCAACTCCAAAGGTGAGTCTCGAATACTGGTACACTCAGTCTGACTCGAGCGTAAAGAAAACACAAAACACTCGAGTCAGGATTAACATTCTTATATCAACAAATCCAGCTCAAGTGAAATGACAACTGAAATACAAGTAACTCAAAGGATGTTTGGGGTAACCATCCTCTAAGGATCCGTTAAACTATCTACTATGTAGTAGTGTATGCTAAGTAGATAATGTCTAATCAGTAAAGTACGATATCAAAATAGCGTTAAGTCATGGCCCATTCCACCCTTAACACATTTTTACCATGTCATAGCCTATACAGCACCGTAAGCCCCACCGTAAACTAGTGGTTATCAGAGGGTACCACATAGGTATAACACAAAACAAATCGTAGTGGTCGCGAATAGGATAATCAGTATGACAAGGTACATGAGGCGATACCAACTAGGATACTAGTAGTTGCGTGATCCGGACTGATGTTGAGCATAGCAGCTACTACCTCAACACCGCGAAACAACACTCCCAAATCAAAGGGTGCACCCAAATCGAATCACCTAAGTAATAGATATGGTATCGAAGAAGTGTGTCTGCTAGAGGTGGCGAACCTCAATGGCCCGGTGCCGCTCCTGTTTTAGTCATGTCAGGGGTCATCCAATATCGTTCTCTTTCTTCAGTCAACGCGTTCACCAAACCATCCACTTCATTCTGGATCAACACTCCGCGTATATTAGTTATTAAAGTGGTTTTTGGTATCGACAGAGAGTATGTCCATATCTGATCTCGGTCTCTTTAATAACTACGTATTAATTACACCGATGGTCATTTAGTAAACTTTCAAAATAGTTTATATTTCAAAACGAAATATCATTTCCATTTCAAAACCATATCCATACGATATCAATTTCACTTTAAATAAATCCATTTCCAAAATCATATCACTTTCCAAAGTTATATCGCTTTCGAAATTGTAGTCTTTTAAAATCAAAACACTTTGGAAATCAAAACCTTGAAATTCATAACACTTTGAAACTATAGTTTGAAATCATAACATTTTGGAATTCATAACACTTTCCTCTTAAACAGTTTAGATATTAAAATTAGTGTATATAATAAAATAGTTTATAAAATAAAAATAGTTTATATACAAAAGTTATAAGTTAAAATAGTTTATAATAAAATAATATATATTGAAAATGATTTATATAAAATAGTTTATATTAAAATAATTTATAAAGTAAAATATAAATAGTTGTAGATATAGTTAAAAAAAATACTTTATAAAATAAAATAGCTTCCACAAATTCACAAATCGATTCAAATTAACTCGACTTCCAAATTCAAACTTAATCAAATCTCAAATCATCAATTTCAACTCAATTCAATTTCTCAATAAATCATTTCGAATTATAACGATTTCAAATATAGATTTTAAACGCAAAATAAACCATTTAATTTTCAATATATTTCAAAGCTTTAAATATTCCACATTTCAAAAACTAAATTTGATAATTCCATTTATATCTCAATTTAATTTCGTTTCATTTAGTTTCTGAGATATTTATTTAATCATTTCAATACATCTAAATACAACTTCAATTTACAAATTTATATAAACAAAATATCCCATTTAAATTTATGTAAGTTTGAAATATTCATTTAAGCCACTTTTAATCAAATTCAAGTTATAAAACATATCCTAACATTTCAAATTTAATAGATTTCAAATCTAACTTATTTAAGTATAATTCTTAAATAATTAAAAATTCCAAATCAAATTCAAATTTATCTTTCAACCTGAAACATTATAAACTCTATATTTGAAATTATAAATTTTACATAAAACTTAAACATATTTTATATTGATTCAATCAACTTTATAAATCAACTTTAATAAATCTTTAAAATCAATATTTATTAAAACCATACATTTCTTTTCAAAACCATAGAAATCAATTTCAAAATATTTATATATATAGACCAACGGTGTCTGTATAAAAATTTCTACCCTATGGTCAAGTGATATAGATATTTATCATTTCAATCCGTAATTTAAATTATATATGGGTATATATCTTTTCAACCCGTAATCCCAAATTTAATTTAATGAAAATCGCTTGGGTTTATCATTTCAACCCATAACGATTTTCTCCTATTCTATAGATCGTTCGGGTATGTATCATTTCAACCCATAGTGAATTCTATACTAACAGGGAACTTGCAGAGTGATAACAGATATGATAATAATATAACAGACATATATCATCAGTATAAATAACAAATAATGGTGTCAGGTGTCACAGGTGAACAAATACAGATAATGGCATATATATAGCAATATAAATAACAGATAATGGTGTCATATATCACAGGTGAACAGATACAGATAATAGCATATATATATCAATATAAATAACAGATAATGGTGTCAGATGTCACAGGTGAACAGATACAGATGATGGCATAAACAGCAGCATATTTCAATTATCGTTTCAATGGAAATAAAATTTAATAAATAAAAGAACGTTAATCATGAGTGATTGCTCACCTTTCGAGGCTAGAGAGAATAGACAATGAAATGGGTTATGGATCCAAGCACGAATTCAACGATCAAGGCTGATAATAAGAATTGGTAGAACAAATCAAAACGAGATCGATGAAGATAATTGGTAGAAGTGAATTGATATAAAATTGTATCATGTTCTACTTTCAAACACATATTGATAAAATATATATATATATACACATGTGTTTCAAAAATCATTGTTTACACTAAAACTCAAATATTAAAGTCAGACATAAATATATATAAAGTAAATTTTGTTCAGAACCCAACATCAGATTTTCAAAACAAATAAGCCAAACATTATATATATTTCTTTCTATAAAAGAGAAAAACAGATAGAGACAAAAATGCTACTCTTAGAATAGAGTATACAACATACATTTAAATCTGAAGCTAGTACATATTTAAAGATATAGACGTAACTTTAAGTATATATTATTCTTTAAAAACACTATTTAACAATCCATACCCCTTTATATTTTCAACAATACTTAACAAAAATGAAAATTATATATATATATATGTATGTATGTATGTATGTATAAAAATACCCTATAATATAAGCCGTCACTTCATAACATGATATAACTAATATAATATACCTCTTATACTGTTAGAAGGAAAATATAAACAATATATAAAACAGAACTAATTTTTCAAACATACACGAACTAACAAACTTTAAAACATATATACTGTACTATATATACGAGCAAACACATACTGTTATAGTTTTGATAGCAGGTTGTAATCATAATATAGTATAACAGACTATGCACATATCAAAGTTAAACCCCATTTCAACTATACTTTTAAATTTAAACAATACCTTATATATTTTTAAAACTATATATATCTTTTATTCAAACCCATGCTCAAGTATACCCGTTTATATGTATAAATAACAATTTACAAATAGCTTTATCAGTTGGAAATATAAATATATATAAAATAAAACATAGGTAAGTTTACATAACATAGCTTATATATAACCTCATCAGTAACTAACATTTATAAAACTATAACATATTTACATACATACCAATACCATATATATAAACTATATGAGTAACTATATATATAAAGAAATCAAACAGCTATGTACATAACCTATATATATATATACATAAACTGACACATTAAACTTTTAAACCCGCATGCATATAAACTAATCATAGTTGAAAACCCAGGTGTGAACGCACCTTATACTTGCAAAACTGAACTTACATTTAAAATCTACATTCATTTCAAAAATCAAAACGTCCATACAATATCTAAAATAAATATCTACAGACTTATATACAGATGTAAATACATATTTATATACATATATTTAAATACGTTGAATAATTATTTTAAACACATATCCTTCTATTTTTTCTCAAAATAAATGTATTACATAAATAAAACTGAAAAATTTAAAACAAAAGAAAACAAATAGCTTACTGCAAACATCTTACGTTAAATATATATGTATGCCTTTTCCCAAATCTAATATCGAAATATAATATATATATATATATATATAAACAAAACAAATGAATAAAATAGTATATATAATACTCCTCAAAATGTGATATATACTTCTCTTTATATAACTGACACATATATTAAAACAATATCCTCCATATATACAAAAGGTGAGAAAGCTACAGTGATCGGCCAAGAGAAGCAAGATGAATGGCAGTCATGAGTTGGAAAGATAACAGCAGGCTTCCATGTCAATTTGAATGCAACTTTGTATTTTTATTTTTTTTCAAAGGCTGCTACTTTTTTTTATGAGGCATAGGGTTTGAGCTCGGTGGTGGAAACAGATGCATGGGAGTGTGATGTGGGTGGCGATGTATGTCAGTTCGGCAAAGGCGTGAGGCGGAGGGGTTCGAAGGGCAGGTAGCGTTTGTCGTTGGCAAGTTTTGAGGAGGTAGAGGAGAAGCGGATGCTGGCGGAGGTGATGTCTTGAATGGGTGTTGTGGGCCGAGAAAAAAAGAATGTAGGAGATGGTTTACAAGGCATAAATGAATGGAACACGTAACTCTTTCATTATCATATATATATATTTCAAGTTACAGAGAATAGAAAAGAAAAATGGAGGAGGCAAAGTGATATTGAATTCATGGAGAGAGGAAGCAACCTGGCATGAAGTGGAACAGGTTTGAATAAATATGTGAATGCAACGTGAAAAAGCTCTTTATTATATTTCATTTCCTCTTTCCAAAACGAAACAAAGGAGATGAAGAGGCCGAAAGCAAATCAATGAACCAAAAATAAATATTTTGTTACAGGGAATAGAAAAGCCAAACGTTGTATTCAGGGAGATATCAAAAGTCCCTGCCTATTGATTTCAATCAGTGATAACTGAATAGACACAAGAAGACCCAAAAGGGTACGAAACGGGTACCAATACGGTTACCGTTTTCATGGATTTCGCTACGTACCGGACTTCGAAATACACAAATGAATATACAGTGGAGATTAGCACAACGAGATGATCAAAATGGTATACAGATATCAGTGATACGATTATCCGTTCAAAAGTCGATATGGACACTGATATACGTTGCTATCCCGTACGGAAAAATCCAAATGGAGCTAGAAACGTCCAAATTTTGCGAAACTGATTACGCGCTCTTATTCTGAGTGTTCTAAATAAATTTTCTCATGTCGACATATTTAGGTTTCGGAACACTTTTATTATCATCAATTTTAACTGATATAAATTGGAATAAAATTACACTAGAAAATAAACTTCCAAATTATCTGATGAAAATTTACAAGTTGCTATGTTAAAATAGACGCATTTCAAATATCAAATTTAAATTTCAAAATTTTATTGTTTAAAGTTTCACAAAATTTCAATTAAATATATAAATAAACAAATAAGATTATCTAAAATTTACGGGTCGTTACAAATAAGGCTCCCACTAGTCTTTTATGTTTCTCCAAACCCTAAGATGAAACATAAAAGTCTTACAACTTCACTAGTGGGTGTTAGGAATCGTTTGTTTTGGTATTCTGACCTTGAGTTTGCTCAACAAATCATAGCCCCACAAACGATGGATAACTCCTTATCGGTTGTATCACATACAACTCCTAACCCATTTTTCCTTGTTCTAATCTCATTTCGACCTTGAGTTTGATCAACAAATCGAAAGAGATTATTCAATCATACTTACCATATCGTGATAGCCTAAGTATAGTATATGTACCTTGAGTTTGCTCAACAAATACATATAGATATCTTACCTCATCTGTTCAATATATTAATAATACTACACATAAAATCCCTAGCCTGAGTTTGCTCAACAGCTAAAGAGTATGTAAGTAATTTATTAATATATATATGGTAGAGGAACACATTATATCGAAGATTCATAGTCTTCAATATATATATTGAGTGATATTGACTTATAGAATAATATATTTCTTATGAAATATCCCAGCAATTTAAGTGTCAGACACATCAGAAATCACGGTATATGTACATTTACATATGTATTTATTTCTCAAGTCTATTTGGGTTTCTTTAATGTTCCACATTTAATTTATACACATATCATATAAGTTTCATTGTTATATAACTTTTATATTTCATATTACTTATATGATAGTCTTACGTATAATATATCATTAATTAAATCTTATCTAATTAATTTTAATCAATTAACTCTTTAATTAATTTTAAATTAGTATTCCAATATAACTTTTATATTGGACATATCTACTACAACATTTATAGTGTATACTATAACCTTTATAGTGTAACACACATATATCAAATATATGTGTAGTTTATTTTAATTAATTAACCCTTAATTAATTTATTCAATTAAACAATTTTTATTAAAATTTATTGATTTCAAAATTTATCTTGTATACATACATGTATACCTATGTTATCTTAAACATTTTAAAATAATGTAACATATATCAACATATATAATACATGCATATATACATTAATTAATTAACATATTTAATTAATTTATTTTATTAATCTTATTAATAAATTTAAAATTTGAAATTATATAAATATTTTCAAACATTTTGAAAATATCATTATCCTTTCAAACATTTTGAAAACTTATGTAGTATTATAATTTTTATAATAAACATGTTTTATTTTAAATTTAACTATTAAATTTAAAATATTTAACATTAATTTTCAAAACGATTTTGAAAATTAGCCCAAGGCCTAAATTAAGTTGGGCCTTTTCTAGGAGCAACCTTTGGGCTCACTTCACTTTTCGGGCCAGGCCAGTAACCAGGTAGGACAAGGTACTGGATTACCCAATTCCAATCCTAAACATTACCTTTCTAGACAACGTACTAAATGGGCAAGCTTAATTAGTTAGCCCTAATATGACTAAATTAGACCGCATATAACCAAACTGATTTGTGACAACCACATCTACTTACAAAATCTCACCTAACTAAACATATAGTAGCAATATATTTAAACAGATATGAAATTGCTCATTGAATCCACGTTGAAGCAATGATTTCTCTTCCTTTTACTGTTCTTGATTCGTCAGATTGCAAGTCCGGAATCATCGACCTCTAACTATCGAATAGTATTATTTTAATCTGAATTATATTTGATAATTTTGAAGTGGATTGAGTGCTATGTTTTAATCAGCAATGTAGAAGGTAATGGCGGCCAAAAAAAAGATCATGATTATTTTTAGAGGCACACACACACACACACACACACATATATATATATAGGATTGTGTTAGAGAGAAACGAGGAAAACCTTTTTACCCATTCTCAATTGATCTCAACCCATTATCTCCAAGCCAATTACCTATGTTTTTCCACCCCTAGACCTTTCCAAAACCGAAATTTTGTAGCCCTAATGATGAGCCTTAAACCCATCTAAGCCCAAGTCAAAATACTATGCAATTAAATCTAATTTAATCGCTTGTCGATATTGTATATCGATCAATATATTTATAACTGTTATAAATATATGTAACATTATTTATTTCTCAAATCATATTCAAATTTTATAATTAATCTTTCGTAAATATTAATTAATTTGATTAATTTATAACAATTATAAACTAACTAAATCGTTCGGTCTTAAGGGAATTCATCACTTCGGCTGTGTAACTCTCGGGTGTAAATTTGGTCAGCGATTGACATCGAACTATTTTAATGTTAACGTTCACATGTCACTTAGCAGGTGGTGTGACATTATGGTCAAATTTATCGCTTACTCATTTTCGATAAAAATCCAATTTTAGTTTAATAACCGTTACCCGGTTGTGACATTTGTTTACACCAATTCTCTTCGTCAAAACTATATCACTTTGGACTTATGGAATTTGGTAGTGGTCAAAATTCCAACCTCGTCCACATTCAAATTTATAGTCCAATTTCAAAGTCCTTGGTTCAATAATAATAATTATTATTAACCTAAATGCTCTGGCCAGAGACTTTGACTTTGAGTTGACTTGAGTTGACTGTGATACTAACCGCATGTAACTGAGGAGACGAATCCTCTCTTGAATAGTGCTTCACTTCCAATACTTCCAATCGACCCAACTATAGTCACTCGATGGACGCCATACCATGATTTGGCTATAATCAAAGTGGAGCTTTCATATTAAAGATCCACAGTATTCCCAAGTCGAGAGAACTGTGTAAATCAGTCACATCGATATTTTCTGTTTGAACTTAGTTATATTAACCAACAGAAAACTATCGAGTGAGTCGTTCCATGGTTATCCAATAACTATTAGTATGTAACCCCTAGGTGCCCCCAGCAGTCATGAGTAATACATTGGCCAACATTAAAAGAGCGTTACGTACTCCAGACTTAACGGATACATCGATATCCAGTCTCGATGCATCTTGACTAGGAACATTTAAAATGGTATATTTGTTTCGTTATGATAAATTACTCACGGTTACAACACTCTGTAATTACTATCACAAAATATACCATTTATGGATTTTTCTACTAAATATACTTTTAATTAGGTTAATTAATTAATATAATCACATTATATCAAGTATATAATAGGAAGAAAATACCTTTTATTTCGAACAAGATTGGTCAACAAGTTAGATGTATGTAACAAATTACATAATTGCTCCTAGGTCATACCCCTAACTCTATCACATCTTTCCTTTAGCACACGTACCGATAGTAGAACTATCCCAAATACACTCAACTCTTATCCATGCAGATGGCTATGGACTGGACATTCGTAGACGTCCAAACACATGGGTACACGCAAACTACCCTGGGTACATGCAGGCTACCCTAGGTATATGCACACTACCCTGTCCTACTTACGATCATCACAACCTCATGCTCTACTCTACCAGCTATCACGTAGAGCTCGTCCCCTCGGTCTGCCACCAAATGCTATAATCACTCGTCACATCGAGTCGTCAAAGTCTTCATACTTCATTGGTTTCCATCCCAAAGTCATCTAGAGCCATCCTGGGGTCGTCCAACCTTACCTCGAACCACTCCCTAGACTACCAAACAACCCCGAGTTCTACTCTGAAGCCCATAGCTAACTTTGTGCTCCACTTCGTTGGTCGACCCTACGACCAAACCAAGCGGAACACAACTGCCGAGTCAAGCGCCAACTATCAACGTTGAACCATGCCACATGCCAAACCACTGACCATACTCCCTTGCCAACCACCGACCATACTCCATTGCCAACCACCAACCCACCACCTGCTGACTAGGTTTCCAGGACCGACCCACCACCTGCAGACCAGGTTTCCAGGACAGGAAACTAAGCCACCACCTACCGACCAGGTTTCCAAGATCGGCCACCGAGCCACCATCTACCAACCAAGTTTCTAGGATCGGCCACCGAGCCATCATCAACCGACCAGGTTTCCAAGATCAGCCACCAACCCAAAACCCTATAGCACTTCCAGCATTCAAAATCGCATCGATTTCATCGCTACTCTTAACGCTTCAACTCTTATGCATCGCTTATGCAACAATATGACTTCAAATGCTCTATATCCAATCCGTTGAAGCCCGATTTCATGGTTCCTAACTCTAAGTCGCTCTGATGAGCGTTTCAACCATACACGCATTTACACAAACACAACACGCATACACATCACATCCAACATCCAAACTCCCAAATACTCATCAAACCATAGAAAATCATTATGCAATTACGTACCTTATATAGCCTATCACATGTAAAGGCCACAATACTCCTAAACAACATGATTAGGGTGCTTTAAACAATTTAAGATTCATTTTACTATAGGTTTGGCCTTGAAAATAGTTTTAAAACCTTAATTGACTTCCAAAATGAGTTTAAAACATATCAAAACCTATAGATACATATATAGTAAGGTGAGAGATGATAAATCACTTATCGAAACATCAAAAATCAAATTTTGCATGCGAATCGATGAAAATCCAAAAATGGATAGAAAATTAAGATTATATCTTCCCAAATGTAGATGTGAAGGTCTCTACTGAATTCCCTTGTTAATTTAGCTCCAGCCTATGATTTAGACTGGATTTGGAGGAGAAAAGAGAAGGTTTTGGGTAGAGGAAGGATTAATGGAGGCTTAGATCTATGGGTGAGGGTGTAAAAGTGATTTTAGGATGATGATTCAGCCATATATGGTCCCCAAGCCTGAAATGGGTTAGTGAACCGTCCCTTAAACTCACTAATTACCCACTAAGCTGCTCCAAAAACTGCCAATCTTCAAACAGCTATATCTCCTATTTAGAATGTCTAAATCATTACTATGACCGCTCTATGGAAAGAGAAACCATCAAATATTTCCAATAGAAGTGGTCTCGGACACTAATTCGACTTATATCAAAAGTTATAGCTGATAAAATTTTCCAAGGGTAAAATTGTCTGTAAAAATTCTAAATGTAAGAATTATCTCTAATAGGCATTTTCCAAAGTTATAGAGTCATACGACCTCAAACAAATTTAAAAATAATATTTTACGATCCTCCGATACGTAAAATATGGGTCGTTACACTCTCCCTATGGAAGTTAGCCCTCAAAATCCCCAATACAAATAAGGTAAAATCAACCATAGCTACCCCGCATGCCAATCATCCATAAGCAAAGATGTCAAACATCAAACATGCACACAAAAGCAATAAATGGTATCTGTACCTACCCTAGCATGCAGGATACTAAACTATCATATATGATATCAAAAGTGAAAGTAAATGCGATAAACATAACTCACTAAGTAAAGAGCTCTGGATAGGTGGTCCTCATGCTCTCCTCGGTCTTCCAAGTACAATCGCCTTCGCTTTCACTCTACCGAACCTTCATCGGCTCTACCGTCTTCCTCCTAAGCTTCTTCGTATCACATCCAACAATATGAATAGGTCTATAAGGTCTCGATGCTTCTGGTTCAATCTCGATATCATCAAGCTGATCTAGTTTGACTATTACGCCTAAGCCGTGCACAAACTTCCGCAAGTGAGAAACATGGAACATGTTGTGCACGCCCGCCATCTTTTAGGGTAAGTCGACTCTATATGCTAGATTCCCGACCCTCTCAAGTATTAGAAATAGACCAATGAATCTTGGCGCCATGTAACAACCCGCATATTTTACGATTGTATATTTAAATGTTTTATTTAAATATAGCATCATTAATCGGATTAAAGTCCGAAATATTACTTTTTGTAAACAGTCGAATTGGGACTCGAGACCACTTCCATTGAGTCCAAAATGGCGTTAACAACTTTTTTGAGTATAAAAATCGATATGTTTGGAGTTGAGTAGAATTTTGCTATTTTTCTATTTTGGGATTTGGGTTTGGGTTTCAGCCCACTAACCCAACATAATACCCTAACTCCACTCAACTCCTCTTCATTCATTCATTCCATTTCCTAACATTCTAGCTCAAGAGAAAAATGGGGGAAGAGATTGGAAATTAGAATTCCAAAACCCTAGTTTGTTTAGCAAATACAAATTCAAGTCCAAAATCAAGGAGAAGCTTAGGTAAGCATCCTCTTCATCTTCTCCATCTCTATCTCTCTTCAATTTCAGAAATCCCTAAACCCTAACTTAGGAAATATTTGCTTATTAGCTTAGATTGGAGCTTCTTGAGTTGAAGTTGAAGAGGAATTGGCCTTTCCTTTGTTTTAGAGCTTCTCGTTCGTTGTTTTTGAGTTTTAAAGGTGAGTTCTTTAACTCACATCTACGTCTATACCCTTCATTGCTGTTAGGTATGAATTCCTAACATTTGTGCATGTTCATTTGCTTTTGCTTTGAATTGATTTGGAGAATTATCCAAATTTTGGTGTTTTGGTCCAATTTTATGAAAATTCTACTATGGAAGTTTGGACATGATATTTGGGGTATATCGAAGAGCCTATAAGGCTGGGTTGTCGCTTGGCATAAATCCCTAGTCGTTGTTGCTCGTCTGATCGCTCCCGAAACAAATTGGCCATCATTGGCCTAGGTTCAATCTTTGTCTGAGCTTCAGCTCAGACGTCTGGTATAAGGATTAGATGTCTGAGGCTAAGGAATAAATATTCCAGACGATCAACTCAGACGTCTGACCTTGCTTTCCAGACGTCTGGGAGATCCAGACGTTTGAGCTTACTTCCCAGACGTCTGGGTGATCTGGAATAGAATTTCCAGTACCTCAGTTCAGACGTCTGATTTACTGGGTCAGACGTCTGGTTAGGTCTCAGACGTCTGCCTTGAAATTTCCGACGTCTGGAAGCTTTCTGGATTATTTCCAGAGAACAAATCCAGACGTCTGGATTCTAAACCAGATGTCTAGAACTGTGCATTTTGCCTATTTTGGGCTGTTTTGTGTGGATTTCCAATTTTAATCGGTTTTTGTCCGGATAGTTGTTATCACTTATTATCAACTTTGATGACTTATTTCTTTGGATTTTTGGGAATATCCGTTTGACGGATTTGATATCGATTTTTATGGATTTAATTCACATTTTCGTATGTGAATTTTTGGTGATTGATTGTTTCTACAATCATTTCTGTGGTTTGTCACTTTAAAATACAAAGGTTTCTATACTAGTAGTAAATACTCAAACTCTTTCACAAAAACGATTTCAACACTACTTTTGTATACAAAGCTCGTTTTTAAAACCTTTTTCCAATCTAATAGTATATATAAACCTTTACCTCATTCGTATGAGAAATCTAATTAAATGGCTTAGCAAAACAAGTGGTATGAAACGCTTGCGTTTACTTTGTCGGTTAATTCTTAGACTTGTTCGATTGAAATCTTGTGACAATTTTCGAGTGGAAATCTACAATCTGTTCGTAAATATTTAAGTTAAGCCAGTGGTTATGGGACATGAAGC
Source organism: Allium fistulosum (assembly GCA_030737815.1). NCBI lineage: Eukaryota > Viridiplantae > Streptophyta > Magnoliopsida > Asparagales > Amaryllidaceae > Allium > Allium fistulosum. The sequence goes on along the minus strand of CM060903.1, from coordinate 1,252,688,697 downwards.
TAAACGCATCTATTTACTAGCTTAGTGTAATTGACACTTCTTATTGATCAATGATGATCATTCTATGGTTTAGACTAGCGATGTGCGATGTCTCTTTGTCTACGTGGGAGACTGTACCCAGTTCTATTGAGCTTCGTCTCATTTGTATAGGCTAGCGACCTACGGGCTTTATGAAGTTCGGTTCATCGGGCATACCGTTATTGCACTACGTCGTTGTTCCGAATTATTTGAGTTTCGGGTTCATCAGGCATACAGTTATTGCACTACGTTGTTGTTTCAAATTATTTGAGTTTCGGGTTCATCGGGCGTACCGTTATTGCACTACGTCGTTGTTCCGAATTATTCGAGTTTCGGGTTCATCGGGTATACCGTTATTGCACTACGTCGTTGTTTCGAATTATTTGAGTTTCAGGTTCCTCGGACGTACCGTTATTGCACTACGCCGTTGCACCGTTTTCATGGTTAGCGACCATGGGATAGCGTTCTGTTTGTGACACACGTGTTGGGGAGTTTTCGCTCCCGTTTGTGATAGGCCTTCCCTTTTTTGTGATTTCTGGTTTTCTAGTTGATGATTTCTAGAATTTGTGTTTCACCGATTTTTGCTATTGACATTGATATGTTTTGTCAATATTTGTGTTTTGGTGAATAATTTAAAGAATATGACATTCTTTTTAGTGTTTGAGAATATTTGAGATATTGTATGATTTTTGTTGTTATATGATGTATACTTGTCACGGTATGGCATTATTGTTATCATACGTTTTTGTCATATCTCTTATCCTATCTTATTTTATATGATATTTATAGCTAGACTGATCCGTTTATTATTTTCTTCTTAAATAATACTCGGGTCAAACTGAGGTATTTCAGGTGCTTCTGCTTGACTTCTTATCAGGGTTTGTCACCTGACTTTTGGCTAACTACTTTAGCTTAGTAGTTTTTGTTATTATACATTCGAGATAGAGACTCCTTGATGTATACTTATTCTTTTGTCTAGCTCTTGTATCTATTCTTTTGTGATGTAGTGGATCTAGTTTGACCACTACTTTGATTTACACTTTATGTGATATATTCATATCTGTTTCCGCCTTTGTGATATGAATATCTGTGACTGATTTGTGTTATGTTTATTTCTATATTTGTTTCTGAAGTCCACATAGCCACTATGTGGTAGCTTTGAGTTTGTATTTGATATGTCAGATTTCCTCTTTAAATGAAATGTAAGTTATATTATCTGACATATCGGTACTCGCACAAAGCAATTACACAGATGGTCGCTCCTCAACAGCCTTATTCTTCGTGCTAGTCGACGGCATTACCCCGTAGTGTCCTTGGCTAGTGTGAGTATAGAGGTGGGGCGTCATAGCTTGGTATCAGAGCCAAACTTTGGAATAATGTAGAATAATCTAGCAAGGATCATTGTCCTAAGTCTTTCTTAGGAGTCATGCCATAGGATTTAATTCGAGTCTTCGTACCGTTCTATCCTATTTTCTTTTGTGATGCCTTGTTTTATCAATCAAGTTTGTTTGATATTCATTTTGAGAATAACCTTTTTCCTCTTCTTTCTTTCTTTCTTAAAGAAGAGAAATGGTTAGATCTGGCGGTCCTAGCGGTGGTCAATCCAGTAGACCTTCTCTGGATGGCGTATTCATGCCTGCCCAATAACTTTTGGATCTTGTAAAGAATCAAAGGTTTATCTGTGCTTTGAGTAAAAATGCCAAAAAGGTTTTACCTCTGAAATTAGAAGTGCCTTTCGATCAGCTTGTAGATATCGCTCTTCGACTTGAAGAGACCGATAAAGAAAGTGATGTTGAAGTTGTGGATGCCAAACAAAACTTCAACATCAACAAGAAGAGGCATATTATCAGATAATAGAAATGAAAAATGGCGGTCTCTCCTCCCCCTCCTTATCCCTCTTCCCTGATTCCTCCGTCTCCTTCTTCCCTGATTCCTCCTCCTCACCCATCTTCGTTTCCTCCTCTCCCCTCGAATCCTCCTATTCCCCGTCTTTGATTCCTCCTTCTATTTTATCTTCTTTGCCTTCTCCTTCTTCCTCATCCCCGATTTCTCTTTCTCCTGTGATTCCTCCTTTTACTTTGTCTGCCTTTGATATTTGTCTGAATTCTAAGAATCAAAATGCATTGTTATCAGATAAGAATGATAATGTGAATTCTGAGAAGATCTTTAATACATCTCAGTCCTCTGGAATGGTTAATAAGTGGTCATCTCTTTTCAAGAAAAAACCAAGAAATGCTGGAGTCTTTGTGCCTAGACAATTTGAGATCAAGAAAGATGGTTTACCTAAGCCTCTACCTGAAGAAGTTAGAAAAGAAGGAATTCAGTACTGGAGTGATCATTTGGTTGGTTTCTTTTTGGATGGATCCCTTTCTTATTTGTTTGTTGCCAAGCATTTGAGAAACGTTTGGAGATTGAAAGGTGAAGTTGATATAAAATATGATAATGAAAATTTTTATTTCAAGTTTTCGAATGACACAGACAGAATGATGATATTGCAATTTGATCCCATCTTTATTAAAGGTAAAATGTTCATTATAACAAGATGGAATCCTTCATATGGCTATGTTCAAGAACAGATTAAAAAAGTTCCAGTTTGGGTACATTTCTATAAAATTCCCCTGATTGCTTGGACACTACTTGGTATAAATTGGTTGGCTTGTCATGTTGGTAATTTGATATGCCTTGATGAAAGTACTGAAAAATTGTCAAGATTCAAATATGCTAAGGCTTTAATTGAAATTTCACCTGATCAAGAACTTCCTGAGCATATTGTAATTGGTGAATTAGGTGATAGTTGCCCTCACGTTAAGGTTGTATATGATTGGAAACCAAAAATCTGTTGTATATGCAAAGTGTTTGGTCATGAAACTAGGGAGTGTTCAGGATATTGTAAGGATGAGGGATCTGATTTGCATTTTGGTAGTGTTTTTGAACCAACTGATTACAGAGAATTCAAAGAACAGAATAATTTTCATGAGAAGGTAATGAAGAAGCACAATTCTGGAAATGTAAATTTGAAGACTACGAAAGTCTGGAGGAAAAAGGAAAAAGATCAACAATTTTCTATGGAAGGTAATAATTCGACTAAGGAATCAGATAATCTTTTTGCAGACATTGGGAAGAAGAATTGGGATCAGAATAAGATTTCTTAAAAGGAAACAGAGGATAGTATTGACAAAATTACTTCAGGATTAAGCTCTGAACATATTATTTTGGATGATTTGGGACTTAAGGAAAGGATTACAACTTCAAATTCTTTTATGGCTCTATCTGATATTGATGAGGAAGATAATATTAATATACAAATAAAAGAAGGTGAGATAGTGATTTCTCAATCTGGAAATGTTCAGATTATTAATCAGGCAAATAATCATGGCTTGGTTGAAATTGGCATGGTTGATAAGGGTTCAGTTGAAAGAGATCCTGATATTGACAAAGTTCATAACGAGATTTTGTCTGAAAACCCAAATAAAAATTTGAAATGTCAAATCTATAAGAAAATATCAGATTCAAAAAATGATAAAGCTATGAAATCTCCTATTTTGGTAGAGCAGTTAAAAAGCAGTAATGAAGTTATCCCTGATCAATCCTCTCCATATATCAATATTACTCCTCCTAATCATCTGATTTTACCACCTCCCTGTAAACCAAAAGAGAAAAGTGTGGAACAAGTTTTATCAAATAACAAAAAAGGAAATAGAGGTAAAAAGAGAGTCTCCTTCAATGAACCAACAGATGACCTTAATAGTGGGATCAGTTTCAATATTGATGAAATACAGCCGAGAAATAATAATGTCTCTTGCAAGGAATCTTCATCTTTTTCTAGTGGTAATAGACATACAAGGAAGCATCCCATAAATATTATTTCTCCAAAACTTTTATGATGATGATCAAAAATATAGCTTATCGGAATATCAGAGGAGGGCATTCATTATCTAAGCAAGCTGAAGTGAAGAAATTGATTAAAGATCAAAAAATACATCTTATTGCTATCAGTGAAACAAAGTTGAATGGGACAAAGGCAGTCTTAGCTTGTAAAAATATTGCTCCAGACTGGTCTTATGAAGATAACCTGTTTAGTGCTCCATATGGAAGAATTTTGGTTCTTTGGAATTCAGACTTTTTCAAGATGACAAAGTTAATGGAGGATGATCAAATCATTCATTTCAGTGCTATATCCTTAGCCTCTAACACATCTTTTCTAATTTCCTTTGTATATGCTCAAAATAATTTAGACAGAAGACTTTATTTTCTATCAAAACTCTCCTCTCTTGTTCAACATAATCTTCCATGGATAATTCTTGGGGATTTTAATTGCATGTTTGCATCTGATCAAAAATCTGGTGGCATTCCTCTATCCCTAAAAGAAATAACTCCATTGAAAAAAGCTCTAAACAATTTATCTCTCTGTCATATAAATTTTGTTAGTGCTGATTTTACTTGGAATAACAAAAGCAAAAATGGTCCTAGAACTTTTTGTAAACTTGATCATGCATTTCATACATTCTATTAATCTTTGGCCAAATCTCATTTGCAAATTCCTGAATCCTTCAATATCTGATCACTCTCCAATTATTTTATCATGGGGAGATATTATTAAAAATAGGAACCCATCTTTCAAATTTTACAAATCTTGGACTAATCATAAAGATTTTTATAGCATTGTTTTGCAGGTTTGGCAGGAATTAATTTTTGGAAATCCTATGTACATTCTCAAAACAAAGCTTCAAAGATTGAAAAATAAATTAAAAATTTGGGCTAAAGACAACTTTGGAGATGGTTCAAAATTTTTTGCTGGAATTAGGAATCAACTTACTCTTATACAAATTCAATTACAGCAAAACCTATTGAATGCAAGTTTAGCCAGACAAGAATCTGATCTTTCAAAGGCTTTGTATGAGGCATTAGAAGTTGAAGCTTTAATGAGGAAAGAAGTATTGCATGAAAACTATGAAAAACATGGAGATAGGAATACAAAATATTTTTATGAAGCTATTAAAGTCAAACAGGCTAAAGGGAGGATTTTGTGCATCAAAGATATGAATGGAACTTGGCTAGAGAGTGAAGATTCAATTACAAAAGCCTTCATAGATTACTTATCATCTATTCTCTCCAATCCAAAGCCTTTAATTCCTAATCTTTTACCCTTGTTTACATTACAAACTCCATGCTTGGATGATCAACAGGCTAACAAGCTGATTCAAGAGGTATCATCAGAGGAAATTGAAAGAGCAAGTTTCTCTCTTAAACCGGATAGTAGTGGTGGCCCTGATGGATATAATGCTTTTTTCTACCAGAATACATGGAAAATTATTAAAGTGGATGTTATCAAAGCTATCCAATTTTTCTTCTCACACAATAAATTTCCTATTGGTGTTAATTCTACTAACATAGTTCTAGTACCAAAGAGTAACAATCCAATCAATGTAGCTGATTTCAGACCAATTTCATGTTGCAATGTTTTATACAAAATTATAGCTAAGATTATAGCAAATAGACTACAAATTGTTCTGCCATATATCATTTCCAGAAATCAAGTTGCTTTTTTGCCTCAGAGAAATATCAGTGACAACATTTTATTAACTCAGGAACTCCTAAGAGGTTATGGAATTCAAAGTATCTCTCCTAGGTGTATATTAAAGCTTGATATCCAAAAAGCTTTTGATTCAGTTTCATGGAGTGCCATTATAGCAATTCTCTCCAGAATGAACTTCCCTAAACCAATTGTAGCCTGGATTTATACTTGTATTTCTACTGCTCACTATTCTCTAATAAGAAATGGAAATTCAAAAGGTTATTTCAAAGGCACTCAAGGAGTACGTCAAGGTGATCCAATTTCTGCTCTGTTATTCATAATAGTGATGGAAATTCTGAATTCCCTTTTAATTGACCAAGTGATACTCAAAAAACTGGATCTACATCCAAAATGCAAGGATCCTTTGATAACTCATCTTCTTTTTGCTGATGATCTAGTAATTTTTACCAAACCAACTACAAATAATATTACTACAATTCTGGAGGTTCTGAAGATATTCCAAGAAATTACAGGTCTAAAGATAAATTTCAGCAAATCAAATATTTTAGTAGCAGGGCTTAATGACAATCTGAAAAATGATATTATAGTTGTCTCTGGTCTGAAGGAAATGAATCATAATGCTAAATATTTAGTCTTACCACTCATCACTGCAAGAATTACTAAAAATGACTGTCTTCCATTATATGAGAAGATTACTGCAAAACTTTCTATGTGGCCTAACACAAAATTATCTCAAGCATGAAGATTGGTTATAGTTCAAAGTATAGCAAGTGCAATGGCAAGTTACTGGATGAGGCACTATATTCTACCAAACAAACTCATTAATATGGTTAATAGTGCAATGAATAGGTTTTTTTGGCATGGTGATCCTTTTTCAAAAAAACTCATTCCAATTTCATATAAAATGATTCAACTTCCAAAAGATAAAGGAGGACTTGGCATTACTAATCTGAAACTTTGGAATATTTAGCAGTTTCTGTATATTATGATAAGATATTATCTGATAATGATGATCTTTGGACTCAATGGATAAAGAAAAATCTAATAAAAGGAAAGGACTTCTGGTCTATGAACATTCCTAATATTTGCAGCTGGAGTTGGAGAAGTTTATTAAAGCTGAGACATACTCTTCTTCCTTTAATACAGTGTAATCCATTAGAGAATGATGATTTATCATTTTGGGCATCTCCCTGGGCAAAGTCTGGTTTCATAATTCAGGAAAGTCTACCTTACTCATTACAAAGACAGACTGGAATTCCTCTTAATGCAAAAGTTTCAAAATATATTAATGAAAACACTATTACTCTTCCATATTGTAGTTCAAATCTGGTTAGGAAGTTATGTCAGGAAATTGCTTCTTTAGAACTACCATCTGCAAAGCTGAAAGTTCTCTGGTCTATCAAAGGAAAGCCACACACTATATCCCTGGTTTATAAATCTCTGATTGAATGTACAAATCCAGATATTTTTCCATGGTCTACAAGAATTTGGAATGATAAATCTCCTGCAAAAGAGAATTTTTTACTATGGAAAATCATGGCAAATGCTTTAAATACAAAATAGAAATTGACATTGCTGGGAGTGATAAACAATGATGACTGTGTGTTTTGTCATAGTCATTCAGAATCTAACACTCATATATTTTTTGAATGCAAGTTTGCTTTTACAATCTGGTGCAGGTTGCTTTTAAATGGAAAGTTTCATAAGCCTGTCAGATCTTCTAGAATTGAATGGTTCAATATTTTTAAGGCAACAAGATGGAAAACTCCGAATGCAATGATCCTTATGATTGTCTTGAAATCTTTTGTTTATGAGATATGGTGTGAAAGGAATAGAAGAATTTTTAACTTGAAGATGGAAGATTCAGATACTTTATATAGAATTATAAATGGAAGAATTCTTAAAAGGATTAAAAGACTGAAATGAAAGGAAAATGGAATGTTCAAGTTCTTATTTTAATTTTGTTTGTAAGTTCATTATGCTATGAGTTTTTTATGCATTGTAATTGATTGAATATGTAATGTTCTTCTCTGTGATGAATAAAATTGGGCAGGGCTCCCTTAGCCCATTGCTTTTCGATAAGAAGAGGCATATTAAGTTCAAAAGTCCTAATCCCAACAAGAAAGGGAAGCAGGCAATTTCGGTAGCAAAGACTCCTACCTCTAGTCGTGGACAATGCTATAATTATGGTTCTATGGACCACTATGCAAATAAGTGTCTGAAGCCTCTTACTTGTCGCTATTGCAAAGGTTTGGGTCACCTTTTATCTTCATGTCCCAAACTTCAAAGTAGGAGAGAGGGAAAGCTGAATGTTGCGCAAGCTTCTAGTAACACTTCTCTTGGTCAAGGTAATTCTCCTTCTATCCTTGATGACATTAATTTGTTTTATGATTATCCAATTCGAGTTCTTTTTTATACGAGTTCATCTCATTATTTTATATCAAAAGAACTTGTTGATTCTTTTTCTTTAAATATTATGGACTTGATGACTTCACTGAAAATTGCGAATCTGGTTGGTAGATCCTCAACACTCAGTTTGCTTTGTAAAGATGTCGAGATTATTTTATGTGATTATTCTTTCCGAGCCGATTTGCATGTTATGTGTTAATTAGGCTTCGGAATTGATTTTTGGGAAAGGACCGGCTTAATCATTATAAAGCCCATATCTTATGTCCTGAGAAGATTGTCCATCTTCGACATTCTCAACCTGTTAAGCAGATTTCTATTGTTTTTAATGATTTTGATTTCCAAATTCGGTGGCATCATTTTATTCTTTAAACCTACTTGATGAGGAAAGTGTTATTTCTCTCACTCAAGTAGTTTGTGAATTTTCCGGTATTTTTGAGCTTGTCTTAGGATTATCACCAAAGCAATCTATTGAGTGGTGCTAAGGTCTTTTCAGCTCGACCTTGCCACCGGATTTCATCAGCTACGAGTTGCGGAGGATAGCATTCCACTTACCGCATTCCGCACTGGTTATGATTCTTATGAGTGGTTCGTTATGTCATTCGGTTTGACGAACCCTCCAGCTTATTTCATCCATTTTGTGAATCGAGTATTCTGCGAATATCTCGATGAGCCCATCCTTGTATTTATTGATTATGGATGAAAACAACAATTTAAAATTTGCAAATCTTTTTAATAAGAGATTTATAAGTATGATTGGATTTTGTTCTTAAAACGAGCAAAGAATATTTGTAATTTTTATAAGAGACATGTTTATTATATAGAAGATGATTTTGTGTTGTTTTGCCCATTGAGTGCTTTAAGAATTCTAGTCGATGCGCTTGATCAACGTTATCGATAGGAATCTCCTAAACGCTATGATGAGACAGTCGGACATAGTAAATTGACTTGTAAAAAGTAAATTTTTCTAAAAAGATGATTACACAAAGTTAATTATAATTTTGAAAGTCTTAGCTTTTCAGGAAAGAGGATCATTTGAAAGAACTCCTTTCTGAAGCTCCTATTCTTGTGATTCCCGAAGGGAACCAAGACTTCACTGTTTGTACCGATGCTAGTCGTATTGGTTTTGGTGCCATTCTCTTGCAAAGGGAATGTGTTATCACATATGCTTCTTGACAATTAAAACTTGTCGAGACTAGATATGTCATTCATGATCTGGTGCTCACGGCCATTGTTTTCGCTCTTAAAATTTGGCTCATCATCTTTTGGGAGAGAAATTTATTCTCTACACCGATCATAAATCTTTGAAGTATCTATTTTCTCAAAAGAAACTTAATTTGCATCAACAACGTTGGCTCGAGTTCCTTGCATCTTATGATCTTGATATTCTCTATACTCTCGAAAAGGGTAATCGAGTTGTCGATGCCCTTAGTCGTAAGAAACAAGCGGTTGTTTCAATGATGATATCCAAATGGAATGATAACGAGACTTTATCCACTTGTGAGATTCGAGATCGTGAATCCAATTTATGTTCATCTTTTGTTTTGTGTAGCCTTAAGGCTCGTCCTTCTCCTTTAGACCTCATCCTTGAAGCTCAAAAGCAAGATCCCAAATTGGCCTTTCTTAGCCAAAGTTGTAGGGATCAAAATAAGGTTGATGGTTTGAAAGATTTTGAAATCGATGCTCGTGGTGGCATTCGAAAGTTTGGTAGACTTATTGTGCCAAACATTTGTGATCTTCGTGAAGACATTTTAGAATATTCTCATCATTCTAAATTTGCCATTCATCCCGGTAGTAGTAGCGACTTTATTATTGGGAAGGAATGAAATATGATATTGCTAACTTCATTAAGCGTTGCATGACCTGCCAACTCATAAAGGTCGAGCATCAATGGCCCAGTGGGTTATTGCAACTTTGGACATTCCGTTTGGAAGTGGGATCAAATTTCCATAGACTTTATTGACGGTCTTCCCCGTTCTCGTTCGGGTCATGACAGTTTATGGGTGATTGTAGATAGACTTACAAAATCCGCCCATTTTCTTCCCGTTCGGTCCAATCGGACCGTACCTCTTTTGGTTAAACTCTATGTCAAAGAAATTGTTAGATTGCATGGAGTCCCTACTTCTATTGTTAGCGATCGTGATCCATTGTTTACTAGTGGATTTTAGAAAGGTCTTCAAAAAGCTTTGGGAACAAAGCTTAATTTTAGCACCGCTTATCGTCCTCAATCCGATGGACAAATAGAGCGTGTGAATCAAACTCTTGAAGGTCTCCTTCGTGCATGTGTTCTTGATTTTGGTGGAAGTTGGGAAAATCATATTTCTCTTGTTGAGTTTTCCTATAATAATAGCTTCCAATCTAGTATTGGTATGGCACCTTTCGAGGCACTCTACGGAAGGCTATGCCGATTTCCTTCGTGATTGACTTGAAGCCGGTGAGAAGCTGGTTTTAGGTCCAGACTTTATTGGTGTTCATTTGTGTTTCACCTATGAAGGGTGTTGTGTGTTTCAGACGATCGGGAAAGTTAGCACCTAGATATGTTGGTCCATTTTCCATCACCGAACGTATTGGTTCCGTGGCTTATCGCCTTTTTATTACCGGCTTAGTTTTCTACTATTTATGATGTATTCCACGTCTCTCAACTACGGAAATACCTTAGGGATTCCGATTCTATTCTTGAGCCCGGTGTAATTGAAGAAATTGAAGTTTCACCAAATTTGACTTATGAGCAACATTCTATTCGTATCATTGCTTCGGAGGTTAAATGCCTTCGAAATAAAGATGTTCTTCTTGTGAAAGTTCAATGGTCCTCAAATCCTAAGGATTGCTCTTGGAAATCTTGAGAATTCATCGAGCAAACACATCCGGACTTACTCTCTCGTGCTCTTTAGGGTGAACTTCTCATTTCAAAATTTCTTCTTTTGTGTTGTTATGCCTTAGTATGGTTGTTACTTTTTATCTTCCTCTTAATTATTGCGAGGACGCAATTTCTTTAAGGAGGGGAGTCTGTAACAACCCGCATATTTTACGATTGTATATTTAAATGTTTTATTTAAATATAGCATCGTTAATCGGATTAAAGTCCGAAATGTTACTTTTTGTAAATAGTCGAATTGGGACTCAAGGCCACTTCCATTGAGTCCAAAATGGCGTTTACAACTTTTGTGAGTATAAACATCGATATGTTTGGAGTTGAGTAGAATTTTGCTATTTTTCTATTTTGGGCTTTGGGTTTGGGTTTCAGCCCACTAACCCAACATAATACCCTAACTCCACACAACTCCTCTTCATTCATTCATTCCATTTCCTAACACTCTAGCTCAAGAGAAAAATGGGGGAAGAGATTGGAAATTAGAATTCCGAAACCCTAGTTTGTTTAGCAAATACAAATTCAAGTCCAAAATCAAGGAGAAGCTTAGGTAAGCATCCTCTTCATCTTCTCCATCTCTATCTCTCTTCAATTTCAGAAATTCCTAAACCCTAACTTAGGATATATTTGCTTATTAGCTTAGATTGGAGCTTCTTAAGTTGAAGTTGAAGAGGAATTGGCCTTTCCTTTGTTTTAGAGCTTCTCGTTCGTTGTTTTTGAGTTTTAAAGGTGAGTTCTTTAACTCACATCTACGTCTATAACCTTCATTGTTGTTAGGTATGAATTCCTAACATTTGTGCATGTTCATTTGCTTTTGCTTTGAATTGATTTGGAGAATTATCCAAATTTTGGTGTTTTGGTCCAATTTTATGAAAATCCGACTATGGATGTTTGGACATGATATTTGGGGTGTATCAAAGAGCCTATAAGGCTGGGTTGTCGCTTGGCATAAATCCCTAGTCGTTGTTGCTCGTCCGATCGCTCCCGAAACGAATTGGCCATCATTGGCCTAGGTTCAATCTTTGCCTGAGCTTCAGCTCAGACGTCTGGAATAAGGATCAGACGTCTGAGGCTAAGGAATAAATATTCCAAACGATCAGCTCAGACGTTTGACCTTGCTTTCCAGATGTCTGGGAGATCCAGACGTCTGAGCTTACTTCCCAGACGTCTGGGTGATCTGGAATAGAATTTCTAGTACCTCAGTTCAGACGTCTGATTTACTGGGTCAGACGTCTGGTTAGGTCTCAAACGCCTGCCTTGAAATTTCAGACGTCTGGAAGCTTTCTGGATTATTTCCAGAGAACAAATCCAGACGTTTGGATTCTAAACCAGACGTCTAGAACTGTGCATTTTGCCTATTTTGGGCTGTTTTGTGTGGATTTCCAATTTTAATCGGGTTTTGTTGATCCGGATAGTTGTTATCACTTATTATCGACTTTGATGACTTCTTTCTTTGGATTTTTGGGAATATCCGTTTGACGAATTTGATATCGATTTTTATGGATTTAATTCACATTTTCGTATGTGAATTTTTGGTGATTGATTGTTTCTACAATCATTTCTGTGGTTTGTCACTTTAAAATACAAAGGTTTCTATACTAGTAGTAAATACTCAAACTCTTTCACAAAAACGATTTCAACACTACTTTTAAGTACAAAGCTCGTTTTTAAAACCGTTTTCCAATCTAATAGTATATACAAACCTTTACCTCATTCATATGAGAAATCTAATTAAACGGTTTAGCAAAACAAGTGGTATGAAACGCTTGCGTTTACTTTATCGGTTAATTCTTAGACTTGTTCGATTGAAATCTTGTGACAATTTTCGAGTGGAAATCTACAATCTGTTCGTAAATATTTAAGTTAAGCCAGTGGTTATGGGACATGAAGCTAAACTCATCTATTTACTAGCTTAGTGTAATTGACACTTCTTATTGATCAATGATGATCATTTTATGGTTTAGACTAGCGATGTGTGATGTATCTTTGTCCGCGTGGGGGACTGTACCCAGTTCTATTGAGCTTCGTCTCATTTGTATAGGCTAGCAACCTACGGGCTTTATGGAGTTCGGTTCATCGGGCGTACAGTTATTGCACAACGTCGTTGTTCCGAATTATTTGAATTTCGGGTTCATCGGGCGTACCGTTATTACACTACGTCGTTGTTTCGAATTATTTGAGTTTCGGGTTCATCGGGCGTACCGTTATTGCACTACGTTGTTGTTCCGAATTATTTGAGTTTTAGGTTCTTCGGGCGTACCGTTATTGCACTACGTCGTTGTTCCGAATCATTTGAGTTTCAGGTTCCTCGGGCGTACCGTTATTGCACTACGCCGTTGCACCGACTTTATGGTTAGCGACCATGGGATAGCATTCCGTTTGTGACAAACGTGTAGGGGAGTTTTCGTACTCCCGTTTGTGATAGGCCTTCCCTTTTTTGTGATTTCTGGTTTTCTAGTTGATGATTTCTAGAATTTGTGTTACACTGATTTTTGCGATTGACATTGATATGTTTGTCAATATTTGTGTTTTGGTGAATAATTTAAAGAATATGACATTCTTTTTAGTGTTTGAGAATATTTGAGATATTGTATGATTTTTGTTGTTATCTGATGTATACTTGTCACAGTATGGCATTATTGTTATCATACGTTTTTGTCATATCTCTTATCCTACCTCATTTTATATGATATTTATAGCTAGACTGATCCGTTTATTATTTTCTTCTTAAATAATACTCGGGTCAGACCGAGGTATTTCAGGTGCTTCTGCTTGACTTCTTATCAGGGTTCGTCACCTGACTTTTGGCTAACTACTTTAGCTTAGTAGTTTTTGTTATTATACATTCGAGAAAGAGACTCCTTGATGTATACTTATTCTTTTGTCTAGCTCTTGTATCTATTCTTTTGTGATGTAGTGGATCTAGTTTGACCACTACTTTGATTTACACTTTTATGTGATATATTTATATTTGTTTCCGCCTTTGTGATATGAATATCTGTGACTGATTTGTGTTATGTTTATTTCTATATTTGTTTCCGAAGTCCACATAGCCACTGTGTGGTAGCTTTGAGTTTGTATTTGATATGTCGGATTTCCTCTTGAAATGAAATGTAAGTTATATTATCTAACATATCGGTACTCGCACAGAGCAATTACACAGATGGTCGCTCCTCAACAGCCTTATTCTTCGTGCTAGTCGACGGCATTACCCCGTAGTGTCCTTGGCTAGTGTGAGTATAGAGGTGGGGCGTCACACGCCACCTTCCCCTTAGTACCGAATCTAACTACATTCTTCAGAGGAGAGATCTTAATAAACACTATACCACCAACGGAGAACTCCAAGTCGTGTCTTCTCTTATCGGCATAGCTCTTCTATCTACCTTGAGTAGATTTCATTCATTGCCGAATGATCTCGATCTTCTCCGTAGTCTCTCTAACCATATCCGGCCCAAGTATCATTTTCTCGCCTGGTTCCCATTAACATGAAGGAGCATTGCATGGTCGACCATATAAAACCTCAAATGGTGGCATACCGATCTTGGACTGATAATTGCCTTTGTATGCAAACTCTACTAAGTGTAGATGATCATCCCACGAGCCACCAAAATCGACAATGCAAGCTCACAAGAGATCCTCTAGAATACGATTCACCCTCTCAGTCCGCTCACCAATTCATGGGTGATAAACCATACTGAGATGTAGCACTATCCCCAGCGCCTCTTGTAAGCTCTTCCAAAACCCGCTTGTAAACAAAGGGTCTTGGTCACTCATAATGCTCCTCGGCACACCATGGAATCGCACAACCCATCTCACGTACAACTCGGCCAGTTTGGATACCGTTCTACTTGACTTGATGGATATGAATTAAGCACTCTTCGTCAATTTATCGACTATGACCCAAAGTTATCGTACCTTCCTCTGGTCCTCAGCAATCCATCAATGAAGTCCATCAAAACTTGTTCCCGTTTTCACTTAGGAATCTCGAGCGGTTGTAGCAAACCACTCGGCTTCTTCAGCTCTGCCTTTACCATTCATGCATTTCAAGATGAATGTACCAACATCTTTCTTCATCCCTTCCTAATAAAATGTCCATCTCATGTCGCGGTACATTTTATTGCCACCGAGATGTATAGTCAATCTCAAATGATGGCACTCGCATAGCACCTCATGCCTCAAACCAACGACTTTGGGAATAAACAGTCTTTCATCCTCAAGGAGCCAACCATCACGATCAATCTTGTACTGCTTCATCTCCCCCAAACTCTACCCCTTCCTCTATCCTCGCTATAATCTCCACTAGTCCAGCGTCTCGCTTTGGACTAGCACAGATCCGTCCAATCAAGGTAGGTCTGACTGTCAAGCTAGCCAACACTTCCGGCTCTAGCTCACATCGAGGCCTATGAGGTCTCGATGCATCTAGTTCAATCTCGATATCATCAAGCCGATTTGGTTCGACTATCACGCCTGAGCCATGCACAGACTTCCACAAGTGAGAAACTACATGATTATGGTTCTTTAAATAATTTAAGATTCATTTTACTGCAAGTTGGGCCTTGGAAATAGTTTTAAAACCTTAATTTGACTTCAAAAATGAGTTTAAAACATATCAAAACCTATAGATACATATGTAGTAAGGTGAGAGATGATAAATCACTCACCAAAACACCAAAAATCCAAGTTTTGCATGCAAATCTTAGAATGAATAGAAAAACTTAGATTTTATCTTCCAAAAAACGTTGATGTGAAGGTATTTAATGAATTCCCTTGTTAATTTAGCTCTAACCTATGATTTAGACTTGATTTGAAGGTAAAAAGAGAAGGTTTTGGGTAAAGGAAAGGTTAATAGAGGATTAAATCTATGGGAGAGGATGTAAAAGTGATTTAGAGATGATGGTTCAGCCACATAAGGTCCCCAAATCCAAAATGGGTTAGTGGACTGTCCCCCAAACTCACTAATTACCTACTAAGCTACTCCAAAAACTGCCAATCTTCAAACAACCATATCTCATAGTCAGAAATTCCAAATCGCTATTATGACCATTCTACGGAAAGGGAAACCATTATATCTTTCCAATAGAAGTGGTCTCGGATGCTTATTCGGCTCCTATCAGAAGTTATATTAGACACAATTTTCCAAGGGTAAAATCATCCGAAAAAATTCTAAATATAGAAAATGTCTCCTATAGGAATTTCCTAAAGTTATAGAGTCATACGACCTCATACGAATTTGAAAATAATATTTATGATCCTCTGATACGTAAAATACAAATTGTTACATCAAAATTCAACTATCGGACAGGAAAGACCTCAGATTTCACTAACGATCCAGAGAGATCGAGATTTGAACATATGACTGCTAGCCCTCGAATGAACATGGAGTGATCCTGATTAGTGATACAGCCCATGGCTTGTTAACGATTCCAGGAGAACCCGAAATCAGTCCACTATTGACACTCAAGCAAGGTCTTAAATCCATAGCTGTCACGGTCTGGAACGACCTTTGATTTACATGTGAATCCAAAGGAACAGAATGATTCACCACCGCTCGATTGACTAATAACGATAAAATTCAACCACTAAAGTTCCATCGAGTTTGACATTTGTTCTTGAGCGAAGAACACCTTCCATTCGTAAGGCATGCTTTGGAGGGTAAGTGTTATCCAGCCTTTTGATCGGGCAATATTGGATGGATTGGACAAGTTAAAGTCAAAATTTTATCAAGGTAGGGAGCCCGGAGAGATAGCTACAAAACCTAGAAACCAAGTATAAGCAAGATAACAAGGTGATAACGAAGTTACCTCAAGAACCCACGGGCCAAGATCCATCAAAGTGATGGATCGGTACCGATCCATCCCCATGGATCAATATCGATCCATAGGATCTTGGCCAAATTGCCTAAAACTTTCCATGCTCATCAACCATGATGCCAATAGCCCTCTTCAAGCTTCAGACCATCGATTCCGTGCAATTATTATCGATCTCCTTGATACCTGAAATTAGCAACTTCATTCCACCATCGATCCATCACTTTGACCAGGAAACAAGCTCCAAGCACTACAAACAAGATGAGAAACACAAAGCAAACAACAAGTCACTTCATCACAAATAGTTTAAAGCAATCCATAAGACAACTTTATGGATCAACACCGAACCATGCCTATGGATCGATACTTATTAATAACAAGTGATGAGATAGCCATGTTTGTTAGTGGGGAGTTGCTGCTGGAACATGGGA
Source organism: Allium fistulosum (assembly GCA_030737815.1). Taxonomy (NCBI): domain Eukaryota; kingdom Viridiplantae; phylum Streptophyta; class Magnoliopsida; order Asparagales; family Amaryllidaceae; genus Allium; species Allium fistulosum. The sequence goes on along the minus strand of CM060903.1, from coordinate 1,252,671,630 downwards.
GAAGTGATGCAGGTCATGGAAGAGCATATCCCGATGGTCTACAACTTTAGATAGAAGGCTAGGGCTTATTTGTAACACCCCTAAGTATGAATAACATTATTTAGGAGATTTAATTAGATAAACTAAACAAAATAATGTAAATATTAAAGTGGTTAAGAGATTGAGATTTGTATAATTATAAGGTAGTCGTGCCTTAAGATTGAATGAACAAATGAAAGTTTAAAATGAAGTAAGTAGAGATAATAAGATAAGGACAAAATAGGAATAGGTTATATTCTTATACCCTAAACCCTTATTCCTATTTCATTTATAATCATTCACGGACAAAACTGAAACAAGAGCAAGGTCGAGCACCATTAGAAGAAAAACAATGGGAAGATAAGCAAGAAAGCAAGTAGGAAGCTTAAGCTAATTAATCCAAGAGCAAATCTCAACCTCCTTAACAACAAGATAAGGTGAATAATAGGTTACATCTCATTTTTTCGGTTTCTAGTTGGGATCCAAATTTATTTTGCTCTCCGTTATGCTCAGTTTAGCAAAGAACATTACAAGTAATGTCGTCTGCTAATCCGGAGAATACGCTTGGTTAAAGGCGACCGAATGTGAATATATCTTTATACTAACACTGACACGTCTTATTTACCTTTTTGAGGATCTGAACTAAAATATTGACTTGTGCGGTACTAATACAAAGTAATAAACACACTGATTAAAATTATTCAGAACAATATATAATATAGATAAATTAGAATCAGAGTCACAGATTTCAGCGGACTAATATAAAACATATTTTATAATAAGATGTGAGTCTACAAAATGTCAATACTAGACTCACTCTAATATACATCGTATCTCATACAATATATCAGGTACAAAATCACTACTTAATAATATACATGACATAACTACTAAATGTCAATATACATAATGATGAAGTAAACTGAAACTATCAAAATAGTCTACTCCAAATCTAACCCAAAATCCAAGAGTCAATGAGTCCCTGCACCTGTAAAGTCTCAGCCTGGGCTTTGGGCTTGAAATGGTTCTGGGCTAACTTTAATTATATACATGTACATGTTTCCATTTCTTTTCATTTGAATAGCTCCTTAGAAAATTTTCAATACTTATACGAAGAAACAAAAATTAATAAATGAATCAATTTAAATTTATAACATACGGTAAGTTTGATTAAATTAAATATAAGTAATATTTATTTACAAAATCTTTAAAAGTTTTAAATTGGAAATTTTGAAATAAACAATAAGTTAAGAAGATAATATAATTTAACTATATATTTTATAAACTAAATTCCAGTAAGGATCAAATTAGATAAAATCTCATTTTTGAAATTCATTTAAAACCATTTAAATAATTCAAATAATAAATCCAATGAAAATTCAACATCTTGAGCCAACATCACTCTATAAAATATAATTCCATAATACAGAATTGTTTATCAATTCGATTTGCTTTCCGGCAAACTTCGATTATACAACAATGTATGTATTTTCAACTATCAACCCAACTTACAATGAATAATATAAATTTTAACATGTAACCTTATTTTAACCATTTAATTCATTTTTAACTATTGATTCAAATCCAATATTTCAAACATTCTATTCAACCAATTCAAGCATCAACCGATTGAAACTACATCATTAAATTTTATTTTAGTTCTATCATTTTTGTATTTTATAATTATTAATTGCTTAGATATTTTTATTATTTTCCAATTTAAATGGATATGTATGCTTGTTGATGATTTATGCTATTTAATATAGATTTTATGATAAGAATTAAGTTGGAAAGCCTATTAAATGACATCCAAATGGCTTGTGTTTTTTATATGACGTCAGAAATAATATTTTGAGATGGGTTTCAAGTTTCATAATTTTCTATGTTGTTGTGGATTTATTATAAATTTTCTAGTAATGAAAATGGGTAAATTGGGTTTAAATTAATTTTGGCTATTATATGTTAGCTTTGGGTCAGAAATTTAAATATGTTAGAAAACATATTAAAAGTGACTTATGGGAACTTTTGAGAATTTTTCTAAGTATTTTATTAAAGATATAAAATTATTTAAGGTATGGGACTTAAATGTTTTATATGTTTATAAAAGGAGAAGAGGCAATTTGCTAAATGTTTTAAATTAATAATTACTGAATTCGGCAGCACTTTTAGAAAAGATTTTGGAAAAGAAATTAGCAACCAATTATATGTTGAAAATAAGGCAAGTTAGTTAGAAAGATATTACTTTAAAAGGTTAAAATCAGTTTTTGTAAAGGATTGTTGTTTCGCCACTTTCGGCAGCCACCTTTCGACCTCATACTACCGCCTCCAACCTAGTCGAAACCAATACACATGGTATCGATGCCTTGGTACATAGTGGATTGGAGAAAGGCTACGGGTATAGTGTCGAAACCATGCTTTCAAAGGGGCTGAAGCCTTTGTTTTGCTTTCAAAAGAGATGTCGCTTTCCTTGCTTTTAAAAGAATTCTTTTGAAAGTGTTGAATTACTTTAATATAGCTTTCGAAAGAGGTTGCCGCCTTTTTGTTTAAAAACAAGCTTTCGACAAGGGTCGAAACCCTTGCTGCCGAATTCTACCTTTCGACCTAATTAAGGATGCTTTTGCCTTTAAACAATGGTTTCGAAAGGGTGCTTTCGTTTTTACAGAGAAGCCGCTTCACCATGCTTTCAAAAGGGTTGGTTTTGAAACCACCCACTTATTTTATTAAGGAATGAGGCTTTCGAAAGAGTTGCTTTCGCCCTAGTTCTTTTAAGACCATTTGTTCTATTGAAAGATAAACCCAAAGGGTTCGAAAGGAATGTTTTAAATGGTTTCAAAGCTATGTTCCACAAGCTTTTCCTCAAACCCAGTGCTTTCGAAAGGTTTGTTTTTGTAACATCCTGAAATTTTCAACCATTTGCATCCATACATGTCGGACTTGAATTGCTAAAAATATCAGATTGTTAATTTAAATTTGGCAAATCTCGACATATACAGTAAATAAATAATCATAGAATCACAGACATAGAGTAATATAACAATAAGCAGCGGAAACAAATGAATAGTAGTTCATGAAGCTACTATATATATATATATATATAACAGAGTTAAAACAAGATACAACAGAAGTCTCAATACAATAGTCAAATACAATATCAGAATACATCACTGGAATCAACTGAATAACTGAAAGCTGGATAGATAGCTGGATCTCCAAGCGAAACTCTAACTCCAAAGGTGAGTCTCAAATGATGTATCACTCAGTCTGACCCAAGCGTAAAGCAAAACACAAAACACTCGAGTCAGGATTAACATTCTTATATCAATAAATCCAACTCAAGTGAAATATCAACTGAAATATAGTAAATTAAAGGATGTTTGGGATACCCATCCTCTAAGGATCCGTTAAACTATCTACTATGTCGTACAATACGCTATTATTATAATGTCTAAAGTAAGATAAACTATAAAAACAGCGTTAAGGCGTTATCCATATCCCCCTTAACATATTTTATAGTGCCAATAGTCTATACAGTACCGTAATACCCCGTAAACTGGGGCTACCAGAGGATACTCCATAGGTACGACATCAATCAAACTCGTAAAAGGCTCGCTAGGGTAGGTGAGACGACACAACAAGGCAATGCCAGGGTAGATATACCAATTACGCATCTGGGCTGGTGGTAACGCATAGCAGCCACTACCGCCCACCTCGGAACACACTTCCAAATCAAAAATCAAGGGTGGCCACAAAATCAATCACAAAGTCAGAATATAGTATCGAAGGAATATGACCGATCGGAGGAATGACCTCACTTGGCCCGAGAATCGCTCATGTTTTAGCTACCTTATGCCAACTCACGGGAGTTGGGTCCACGTAAAAACCTCAATAGAACGTCATTAACCACCTACTTCATTCTGGAATCTCCACCGCGTACACAGTTGTTAAAGTGGTTTTCGGTATTGGCAGAGAGTATGACAATAACCGATCCCGGTCTCTTTAACAACCAATTGTTATTATAACACCGCGGTCATTTCAAAATAAGTTATACTTCAAAACCAAAATATCATTGCCATTTCAAAACCATATCAATACGATATCATTTCCATTTCAAACCAATTACGATATCATTTCCATTTCAAATATATTCACTTCCAAAATCATAGCACTTCAAAATTATAACACCTTCGAAATTATAAAGCTCCTAAAACCATAACACTTTAGAAATCATAACACTTTCCTTTAAACAGTTTAGATATTAATAATAGTATATAAAATAAAATAGTTTATAAAATAAAATATTTTAAGTTAAAATAGTTTTTTATATATTAAAATAATTAGCATATTAAAATAGTTTATATTAAAATAGCTTATATTAAAAATAATTTATAAAGTAAAATATATAAATAGGTTTAAATATAATTTAAAAATACTTATATAATAAAATAGCCTTCTCAAATTTCACAAATTAATTCCAAATCAACTTAAATTCCAAAATTCAAATTTAATTCAATCTTAATTCATCAATTTCAACTCAATTCAGTTTCTAAATAAATCATTTCAAATTATATCGATTTCAATTACCGATTTGACCCACAAAATATACCATTTCAATTTCAATATATTTCAAAGGTTTAAATATTCAACACTTTCAAAACTAAATTTGATAATTCCATATATATCTTAATTTAACCTCGTTATTATTTAATTTTGAAATATTCACTTAATAAATCCAATATCATTTAAATAAAAACCCCTAATTACAAATCACTAAAATATTTCCTTCAATTTATTTAAACTTGAAATATTTATTTAATCACCTTAAACCAAAAATCAAGTTATAAAATCATATCCCGTAAAAATATCAAATTCAATAAGTTTCAAATCAATTTATTAAAAAAATTCTTAAAAGAATATTATTTCAAATCAATTTCAAATCTATCTTTCCAACCTTAACTTATAAAAAAAATCATTATAAAATATAATTTTAAATAAATACTTAAACATATTATAAAATTTATTTTATATCAAATCTATTTATATATATATATATATTCAAAACATATAATTTCTAGAATCAAGAATTTGATCATATATAGAATAACGTATATATATATAATCTTAAAAAAATAATATTTTTATATATAAAACTATACACATTTCCTTTTAAAACTCTTGGAAATCATTTTCAAAAATATATATATAGACCAACGGTGTCTGCATAAAATTTTCTATCCTATGGTCAAGTGATACGGACATTTATCATTTCAATCCATAATTTAAATATCTACGGGTATATATCATTTCAACCCGCAATCCCAAATTCAATGTCAATGAAAATCGCTTGGGTTCATCATTTCAACCCATAACGATTTTTCTTTATTCTACAGATCTTTCGAGTAATTATCATTTCAACCCATAGGGAATTCTATACTAATAGGGAACTTGTAGAGTGATAACAGATATGATAATAACATAACAGGCATATATCATCAATATAAATAACAGATAATGGTGTCAGATGTCACAAGTGAACAGATATAGATAATAGCATATATATAGCAATGTAAATAACTAACAGCGGCATATTTCAATTGTCGTTTCAATTGAAATCAAATTTAATAAATATAAGAACGTTAATCGTGAGTGATTGCTCACCTTTCGAGGCAAGAGATAGACGAGAATGAGATGAGTTATGAATCCAAGCATGAATTCCAAAGCAAGGCTAAATTGGCACAATTCGACGGACAAGCTGATAAATAGGAAGTGATAAAACGAATCAGAATCATCATGATATAACTGAAACAAATATACGTTATAAAAAATCTTCTAAAACCAAAAACCTTTTATTTATACACATTTAAAATAAAATATATACATTTTTTCAAACAGGTATTTTAACTCTAACATAAAAAAACAATATATATATATATATATTTGAAAAACCAAATTCACATATGCTTACATATAAACTAATGTATGCTTGTATATATAAACCAATATTTATAAACATATATATTTTTTTAACCTACATATATGTTTTACTTCAAAATCAATATATATCATAAAAGTTAATATTTATACAACCTGAATTGTATATGCACTACACGCAAATCAATAAATCAATATCTTAAGCTAATATATATATATATATATATATCCCTTAACAGATCCAGTACAAGCTTATATAAATATATATACTTACTTAAATTATATACATAAATGGGCATATATACATACATATACGGCTTACATACATATTTAAAACAATATATATAAACTGCAATATATAGATCTATGCGCATATAAACTGTAATATATAAACATATATGAATTTCAATATATAAACTGCAATATATAGATCTATGAACTACAGAATGAAATGTATAACCCAACCTATAATATAACTAATATATATATAACAAATATAAACTTATATACACTTGAAAACTTTATTCATAAATACATTGTATACTTTATAAACACTGTCATACACATAGTTAATATTATATGCAACAAATCAATGTAAGTAATATTGTTTGTAAAATTTATACAACTAACAAAATATATATTAAAGTTATATATACATATACCTTAATATGAAGTAAAGGAGGGAGGAAAGAAGAGCAGTGGGTGACCATGGGGGGCTTCAGCTTTTAGCGATCAGGCCGGCAAGGAGATGGCCGAGGTGGGCACCAGTGGCCGAAGTCAGGTGGATAAGGCGGAGGTCGATGGTGAGCTGGAGAATGGTCGAGGTGATGGTCGAATGCGGTGGCCTGGGTGGTTGAACCGAGAGAGGAGGTTGTGCATACACGGGTCGGCGGGCAGTTTGGCTTTGACTGGGAGAGGGGTGCGTGAGGCTTGGGCTCGCTGAGAAGAAGAAACGAACGGCAGTGGTTGCGTATGCGGTTAAAAGCAAGGAGATAATGGAAAAAAAGGAGAGGAGGGGCGAGAGGAGAGTAAGGGAAGAAGATGTGTCAGGGAAAATGAAAAGGTAGTAAAATATACTATGCGTATATATTGTCTTCAACTGAACCATATTATCTTCAATTGAACCAAAAGGCAAAGTGGAAAGGCATTGTAATAAACGATGAAATGTGAAGGATCAACCATCGTTTCATAATTTAATAAAGGTAACAGGCTAGACAGCTGTGCAATTGAAAAGACAAGAGAGAACAAAAGGCACAAAATATAGTACCGATACGAAAATTGTTCCGTAGATTTCGCTGTTTCCCGGACTTCGAAATCTACAATTGAATATACTATTGAGATCAGCATGACGAGACAATCATAACGATATGCCGATATCAGTGGTACAACCATCTTATCAAAAGTCAATAATCGGTAACGAAAATGCTGCTAAAACGCCGAAAATAAGATAAACAGAGCAATAACACTCCAAATTCAAAGAAACGAAAAAGACGTCGCACTCAGAAGATGATTTATAAATTTATTGTATAAAAATATTCAGGTTTGGAAAATATTTTATTATCATCTAATATTAACTGATTTAAATTTAAATAAAATTACACAAGAAAATAAACTTTCATATTATATGATGAAAATTTACCATTTGCTATATTTAAGTAGACGTATTCCAAATATCAATTTTTATATTTCCAAATTCAATTATTTAAAATTTCACAAAAATTCAGTTAATTACGTTATTAAAACCTTAAAGTTACGGGTCGTTACACTCTCCCCCACTCAAAACTTTTCGTCCCCGAAAAGGAACGAGGCAAGAGAATAGAAACAACCAAAAAGAAAATTAGATTGAAAGACAAGATAAAACAATTAATTTAAACCATATAAATTTCAATTTAAATTAATTAATATCTAAAATTTGATTTGAATTCAAGGTATTTCATTAAGTTGATTTAATTTAAATACTATTGTTGTTTGTTAAAAAATTTATTTCAAACAATTTTATTTAATTTATCTCATTTATTATTCAACTAATTTATTATTCTATTTATCTTAATTAACATTTTTATAATTAAAATTTAGGTGTATAACATTTATTATAACACTCAAATTTATTTATAAGACATTTTATATTGTATATTATCCAATTACATATTCAACTTCCGAATAATTTAGGTAAGTAATATTAGAATGAAATTGGGTATTATACAAGTAAACTATTCCCAACTAAATTATTTCAAATTTAATATTTATTCAAAATTTTGGCTTCATTTTATAATTAAAATCACCTTTAATCATAAATTTAAGAATTAAATTGTTAGTCCCTGAGGAGTTGGTTTTGATGACAACAACCTTACTTAGAATTAGATTATAAAATATATAATACTAACATTATTGTGTAGATATATATAGATACGTTTGCAGGTACTAAAGAATGAAGAACTGTACAGTATAAAGATTCAAGATCAAAGATTGAAGGTATCAAGATTCAAGACTCATGAGTATCAAGAATTTCAAGAGTTCAAGTTTCCAAGATAAGTTATATAGTTAGGAATATTGTTAAAACTCATAGAAAGGCACTGACATCTTAAAATCTATTTTATTCGTGGAATGGAATCCACTTCGTGCTCGTTAAAGGGATGGAACCCTAAGTAGGATGGAACCTATGAAAAATCTAGTGGAACATCTTTTTGTATCCACTTACTTTATTTCAAAATGATTTTAAAAATATATATAGCTTGTTTTTCAAAATGATTTTAAATATTCCTGTTTAAAAACCAAAATCATCTCCTGGTTTTTCAATATATTTTAGCCTCAAAAATATCCTTAGTTTTAAATATCCTTAATTTTAAATATCTTTGATTTTAAATTATCATCCTAAGTTTTAAAACTATAATTCTGATATTAATATATTTAGCTATTTTATATATTTATACTTAAGATTTAAATATAAAAGTATAGAAAATTATTATATATATTTTAATATTGTTCTTTATAGCTATTTATGTATTATAACTATATATAAGTATATTTTAAAGTTTAAATATAAGTATAATATAATATAGAAATTATTTTCAAAGAAAAACAAATCACCAAAAATTACAAGGGCATGTCGACATGGTCACATGTACCCCTGTCGACATGGTGACAGTTAAATTGTTTTTTAAAAGAAGTGCCTATTCGCCACATCCCTTCACCAATGGACATGGCTATTGATCTACTATAAATAAAGGGTGTTTTCAATGAATTTGAATCACTTTTTTCTCTGATTTAACTTCTCTTCTTCTTCTCCACTTTCTTATTTACAAATTACACCATTACTCTGCCGAAATCAATATCGAATCTAACTAGATAATTTTTGGTTTTGATTCTCTCCACTATCTCTACAAGATCCAAGTGCTAATCTGAGTTATAGACTTTTTGTAATCAATTGAGCGAGAGAATGTGTGATTGTAGCCCTGGAAATCAATTGGGTGAACTTGTTGCCCCGGAAATCAAGTATCTCTACCCAGAGGATTGTGATTCTGGAGGGTGTACCTCGTAGCCTTGAAACCGAGGGTTGTAATTGTTGAATTTCTTTTGAAAGGAAAAACCGTACTTAGTTGTGCGGGACTGGAGGTAGAGTAACTCCGAACCAGTATAAAATCCGGTGTGTTCTTTCCTTTACTGCTTTTACTTTATATTTGCATCTGTGTTTGATTCTGTGTTCATATCTGTGTCTGATTAGTGTATACATTGTTAACAAATTAAGATAAACTCAAAAGGATTAACAAATTTCTTAAAACACTATTCACCCCCCTTTTAGTGTTAATTCTAGCCTTAAGATCCTTAATCTGCATTTCTCACATAAATTTCCGATCATCTTCAAACAATTTAGAGATAAGTTTATATATATCCTATATATCAAATCAAATCTAAAATCATATACCTATAATAAATCAAGTCATGCTCAAGAATTTAAATCAATTTATATTCCAAAACAAAAGTGTAGCAAAGCTACGAATTGGTCTCTCCACTTCGAAACTCGAAAATGAATGTCGATGATGCGGCCGCCATCACCGAAATTATTTTCCAGCGACAAAAGCGGAGAGCACTGATTTCCACATTTTAAAATTCTTTGAAACGATTTCTATTTGAAAATACTTTTAAACAATATTACACTTTAAAACTTTAAAACTTTAAAACCAAAGTTTGAAATCACCAAAAATTAAATTCTCAAATTCCTGATTTAAATTCCAAATCAATTTATAAACCATGTTTATAAATTCATTTATAGAACAATAAATGACAATCAAATATTATCATTTCAAACAACCAATTTAATTAACTTATTAAATTCCAGAAAATTTTACTTATATATTTATAATATAATAATACAAATTTATTTCATTTACCAAATTTGAAAATAATATTGTGTCAATTTGCTCTGTTCAAGTGTTTTGGAATTCCCATCGATAGCGTTGATCAGACGAATCAATCGAAAACCCAAATCAACATCAACAACTCAAACAACACAACATATAAAACAATTTCATATTAATTACAAATACACTCCCTCACTCGATGACTCCAGAATGAATTCTAGAACAAGGATAAAGATCCAAATTAGAGGAACCTAAATCAAAAGAATTTTAACCAAAGATAAACCTGAATAGGAGATAAGATGATTAAATTATAGCATGGAGAGATAGATAGACTTATATAAATCACGGATGACCTTAACCGGGCCAACCGTGACTTCAAGAATGAGATCGATGCAGAATTCTGTGGCGAATCGACATTCGATCATAAGAGAATAGAATTCGGGCATACAAGAGATAGCAGCATCTAAACCGAGGTTACATAAATCTCCGGTGAATCAATGCCTGTTGTAAAGGAGTCTCACCCCTTTGCAATTCATATAGTGGAGCTATGGGATGCTCCAGAATCAAAAGAATATGAATAGGGAGAGACAAAGATGGATTTCAGAACGAATGGGGAAGTTCCAAAATTCAAAGGAAACCGAGTAAAAAAGGAAGAGATTCAAGCTCGAACGAAAGTGATTCTGTAATTAAATTTACTATATATGCCAAGTTTTGCCTAAAACCAGAGCTCTGATACCACATATAACATCCTGAAATTTTCACCATTCGCATTCATACATGTCGGACTTGAATTGCTCAAAATATCAGATTGTTAATTTAAATTTGGCAAATCTCAGCATATACAGTAAATAAATAATCACAGAATCACAGACACAGAGTAATATAACAATAAGCAGCGGAAACAAATGAATAGTAGTTCATGAAGCTACTATATATATATAACAGAGTTAAAACAAGATACAACAGAAGTCTCAATACAATAGTCAAATACAAGATCAGAATACATCACTAGAATCAACTGAATAACTGAAAGCTGGATAGATAGCTGGATCTCCAAGCGAAGCTCCAACTTCAAAGGTGAGTCTCAAATGTTGTATCGCTCAGTCTGACCCGAGCGTAAAGCAAAATACAAAACACTCGAGTCAGGATTAACATTCTTATATCAATAAATCCAACTCAAGTGAAATATCAACTGAAATACAGTAACTTAAAGGATGTTTGGGATACCCATCCTCTAAGGATCCGTTAAACTATCTACTATGTAGTACAATACGCTATTATAATAATGTCTAAAGTAAGATAAACTATAAAAATAGCGTTAAGGCATTACCCATATCCCTCTTAACACATTTTATAGTGCCAATAGTCTATACAGTACCAAAATACCCCGTAAACTGGGGCTACCAAAGGATACTCCATAGGTACGACACAAATCAAACTCGTAAAAGGCTCGCTAGGGTAGGTGACACGACACAACAAGGCAATGCCAGGGTAGATATACCAATTACGAATCCGGGCTGGTGGTAACGCATAGCAGTCACTACCGCCCACCATGGAACACACTCCCAAATCAAAAATCAAGGATGGCCACCAAATCAATCACAAAGTCAGAATATAGTATCGAAGGAATGTGTCCGATCGGAGGAATGACCTCACTTGGACCGAGAATCGCTCATGTTTTAGCCACCTTATGCCAACTCACGGGAGTTGGGTCCATGTAAAAACCTCAATAGAACGTCATCAACCACCTACTTCATTCTGGAATCTCCACCGCGTACACAGTTGTTAAAGTGGTTTTCAGTATTGGCAGAGAGTATGACAATAATCGATCTCGGTCTCTTTAACAACTAATCGTTATTATAACACCACGGTCATTTCAAAATAGGTTATACTTCAAAACCAACATATCAATGCCATTTCAAAAGCATATCAATACGATATCATTTCCATTTCAAACCAATTACGATATCATTTCCATTTCAAATATATTCACTTCCAAAATTATAGCACTTCAAAGTTATAACACCTTCGAAATTATAAAGCTCCTAAAACCATAACACTTTAGAAATCATAACACTTTCCTTTAAACAGTTTAGATATTAATAATAGTATATAAAATAAAATAGTTTATAAAATAAAATAGTTTAATTTAAAATAGTTTTTTATATATTAAAATAATTAGCATATTAAAATAGTTTATATTAAAATAGCTTATATTAAAAATAATTTATAAAGTAAAATATATAAATAGGTTTAAATATAATTTAAAAATACTTATATAATAAAATAGCCTTCTCAAATTTCACAAATTGATTCCAAATCAACTTAAATTCCAAAATTCAAATTAAATTCAATCTTAATTCATCAATTTGAACTCAATTCAGTTTCTAAATAAACCATTTCAAATTATATCGATTTCAATTACCGATTTGACCCACAAAATATACCATTTCAATTTCAATATATTTCAAAGGTTTAAATATTCAACACTTTCTAAACTAAATTTGATAATTCCATATATATCTTAATTTAACCTCGTTATTATTTAATTTTGAAATATTCACTTAATAAATTCAATATCTTTTAAATAAAAACCCTCAATTACAAATCACTAAAATATTTCCTTCAATTTATTTAAACTTGAAATATTCATTTAATCACCTTAAACCAAAAATCAAGTCATAAAATCATATCCCTTAAAAATATCAAATTCAATAAGTTTCAAATCAATTTATTAAAAAAATTCTTAAAAGAATACTATTTCAAATCAATTTCAAATCTATCTTTCCAACCTTAACTTATAAAAAAATCATTATAAAATATAATTTTAAATAAATACTTAAACATATTATAAAATTTATTTGATATCAAATCTATTTATATATATATATATATATATATTTCAAACATATAATTTCTAAAATCAAGAATTTGATCATATATAGAATAACATATATATATATATAATCTTAAAAAAATAATATTTTTATATATAAAACTATACACATTTCCTTTTAAAACTCTTGGAAATCATTTTCAAAAATATATATATAGACCAATAGTGTCTGTATAAAATTTTCTATCCTATGGTTAAGTGATGCGGACATTTATCATTTCAATCCGTAATTTAAATATCTACGGGTATATATCATTTCAACCCGCAATCCCAAATTCAATGTCAATGAAAATCGCTTGGGTTTATCATTTCAACCCATAACGATTTTTCTTTATTCTACAGATCTTTCGAGTATGTATCATTTCAACCCATAGGGAATTCTATACTAACAGAGAACTTGTAGATTGATAACAGATATGATAATAACATAACATGCATATATCATCAATATAAATAACAGATAATGGTGTCAGATGTCACAAGTGAACAGATACAGATAATAGCATATATATAGCAATGTAAATAACTAACAGCAGCATATTTCAATTGTCGTTTCAATTGAAATCAAATTTAATAAATATAAGAACGTTAATCATGAGTGATTGCTCACCTTTCGAGGCTAGATATTGAAGAGAATGAGATGAGTTACGAATCCAAGCACGAATTCCAAAGCAAGGCTAAATTGGCATGAATTCAACGGACAAGCTGATAAATAGGAAGTGATAAAACGAATCAGAACCATCATGATATAACTGAAATAAATATACGTTATAAAAAATTTCTAAAACCAAAAACTTTTTTTTATTTTTTTTATTCACATTTAAATTTTTTTTTTTTTCAAACCGGTATTTTAACTCTAACATAAAAAAACAAAATATATATATATATATATTTGAAAAACCAAATTCACATATGCTTACATATAAACTAATGTATGCTTGTATATATAAACCAATATTTATAAACATATATATATTTTTAACCTACATATATGTTTTACTTCAAAATCAATATATATCATAAAAGTTAATATTTATACAACCCGAATTGTATATGCACTACACGCAAATCAATAAATCAATATCTTAAGCTAATATATATATATATATATCCCTTAACAGATCCAGTACAATCTTATATAAATATATATACTTACTTAACTTATATACATAAATGGGCATATATACATACATATACGGCTTACATACATATTTAAAACAATATATATAAACTGCAATATATAGATCTATGCGCATATAAACTGCAATATATAAACATATATGAACTGCAGTATATAAACTGTAATATATAGATCTATGAACAACAGAATGAAATGTATAACCCAACCTATACTATAACTAATATATAGAACAAATATAAACTTATATACACTTGAAAACTTTATTCATAAATTACATTGTATACTTTATAAACACTGTCATACATGTCGTTAATATTATATGCAACAAATCGATGTAAGTAATATTGTTTGTAAAATTTATACAACTAACAAAATATATATTAAAGTTATATATACATATACCTTAATATGAAGTAAAGGAGGGAGGAAAGAAGAGCAGTGGGTGACCATTGGAGGGGCTTCAGCTTCTGGCGATCAGGCCGGCAAGGAGATGGCCGAGGTGGGCACCAGTGGCCGAAGTCAGGTGGATAAGGCAGAGGTCGATGGTGAGTAGGAGAATGGTCGAGGTGAAGGTCGAATGCGATGGACTGGGTGGTTGAAGCTGAGAGAGGAGGTTGCGCGTACACGAGTCGGCAAACAGTTTGGGCAGTTTAGGCAGTTTGGCTTTGAGTAGGGGAGGGGTGCGTGAGGCATGGGCTCGCTGAGAAGAAGAAACGAACGGCAGTGGTTGCATATGCGGTTAAAAGCAAGGTGATAATGGAAAAATAGGAGAGGAGGGGCGAGAGGAGAGTAAGGGAAGAAGATGTGTCAGGGAAAATGAAAAGGTAGTAAAATATACTATGCGTATATATTGTCTTCAATTGAACCATATTCTTCAATTGAACCGAAAGGCAAAGTGGAAAGGCACAGTAATAAATGATGAAATGCGAAGGATCAACTATCGTTTCATAATTTAATATAGGTAACAGGCTAGACAGTTGTGCAATTGAAAAGACAAGAGAGAACGAAAGGCACAAAATACAGTACCGATACAGAAATTGTTCCGTAGATTTCGTTGTTTCCCGGACTTCGAAATCTACAATTGAATATACTACTGAGATCAGCATGACGAGACGATCAGAATGGTATACCGATATCAATGGTACAACCATCCTATCAAAAGTCGATAATCGGTACCGAAAATGCTGCTAAAACGCCGAAAATAAGATAAACATAGCAATAGCAGTCCAAATTTGAAGAAACAAAATATGACGTCTCACTCAGAAGATGATTTACAAATTTATTGTATAAAAATATTCAGGTTTGGAAAATATTTTATTATCATCTAATATTAACTGATTTAAATTTAAATAAAATTACATAAGAAAATAAACTTCCATATTATCTGATGAAAATTTACCATTTGCTATATTTAAGTAGACGTATTCTAAATATCAATTTTTTTTATTTCCAAACTCAATTATTTAAAATTTCACAAAAATTCAGTTAATTACATTATTAAAACCTTAAAATTTACAGGTCGTTACAGTTTTAGGTAAAGGACTTTATTGCTTTCGAAAGGTATATAATGAAGGTTTCGAAGGGGAGATTCCCCAATGTTTTCGAAAGGTACTTTAAGTATTTGAATGGAAGGTTTCCAATGCTTTCGAAAGGCAAGTTTGAAGTGTTTTGAAAAGGGTATGTCTAAGGTTTATAAAGCTTTCGAAGGGATACCTTTAATGATTTCGAGAGGTTATTTTAAAGGTTTCGAAAGGTTTGTTTTGGCCTTTCGGCCTAGTGTTTTAAGGTATAGTGGTTAACATATTTTGAAAGGGGTACTTTCAATGGATTCGAAAGGGTTGTTTAAAGCTTTTAAGCAAAGGTTTCGAATGGTTTACCTTGGCTTCATGGCCTAAGATCTTTTAAGTTAAAAAGGGGTTTTGACTTACTTTAGAGAGATAGATAACCCCATTATATTTCATCAAGATTGTTTTGTGTAAAGTATATATAACATGAGAAAGGTATTTGATTAAAGCAAAGAGTATATTTTCCTTGTTTAAGTTTGATTTAAAGGGTTATATCAATTTGAAAGAAATGTTTTCAAGGAAAATTTGATGGGGTAGTTGATCCTAAGTAAATGACTCGGATATTAAAATACCAAATAGGACTGGTATAGGGTCACGCCCTATACTTTAGTTAATAGCCCCTAGCTAATATAAGTCCATAATTCCAGTATGTAGGGCTATGTCACAGGTAAGACTAAAATGATGTTACACACAGAAAAGAATATGCAGAGTAAAGATAGGTTATTGGGGAGCCTGCAAACCATTAGGATCAGTTGACCCTGGAAGAAGTAAGTCAGGGATAGACAATCCAGGAGTATGTCTAATAGAAGTTAGATTATTTGTTATGTTTGGTAGGCTCGAGTCAACTAACGGTTAGTAGTTAGCCAAACAAAACTATATTGTTCGGACAGATAGTCCATTGATTACCCGATTTATATGCATATATGATATTGCTATTTTTTCTTTAATCAGTTTGATTGCAGGATTTTGATTTGCAAAAGATATGTTTTAAAAGGGATATTAGTGAGGGGAAACCTGTTCTGCTCAGCGATGTGGTCTCACTTAATATCAGATAACCATGATGTATAGTATTATTCACACTAGGCTTTATGTCTGACTCAAAGTTTATGGTTTTCCCTTTAACTCTCGGGTGCTCAAAATATAATTTGAGTAGATTAAGAGTTGAGGTTTTATAGGTTTAGTAGGTTGGACGAATAAGCTTCCGAAGATGTTCAGGAGGCAATGCTAGCTATATATAGGAGCTATTTTGTTTTATTTCCGTTGTCTTGTATTAAGATTGATTGTCTATTTAGTACTCTTAATCATCCAAGGGGGCATCTTCATATGTTGCTCTTGCCGTAATTTGCAGTAATTATATTTGATCAAAATCTGGGAATCGATTATGGGATTATGTAATTGAATATGAAATATTGATTCGAAATGAAATCAGAAAAGTTGTTTTAATCTGTGTTGATTTTATTTCATATTCTTATGCTTCTGATATTATGGATACCATTAACATTACCATATTTTGTCATCGGAAGTTAATACTATGGATGACTGCAGCATCGGTAGCTCTTATCTTCGGGCCTCAAGATAGGAGATGTTACAACTTGGTATCAGAGCATAGGTTTATGAAAACTAAAAAGAAATTTCAAACTTAAAATGATTTTTGAAAACATAATCCTAAGGAAGTAGAGAAAAGATTGGGGTATGGGATAAAGCTATAGTAACGTACTTGAATTTGCTATATATAAGTATATGCTTTATCTCTATTCTCCAATCTTTTTTAGGGTATTCATTTGTATCTTACAAAGGCTCGAATGCAGATTTTAAGGACGTAAGATATGGATGCTAGAAGTGGAAGAGTTAACATTGGTGGAGGAAGAAACACAACCAATGGGAATGCCAGACCAAACACTAGGAGGAATCCAGGTCAGGCACAAGCTGCTAATGTGGGTGCTGGAGTGCCACAAGTTGATATGGGAGCTATGTATTAGTTCTTTGTCAACATGATGCAAGCAGGAGCTGCTGCTGGATTAGTTGGAGGAAATGTTGAAGGAGGAAATCAAGGAGCTATGGTGGTCAATAATTATGATGTGCTGAGTAGAGACTATGCCAGGTTGGAAGGAAAACCGTTTATCGGGACTGAAGATGCAATTGAAGTGGAGAATTGGGTTACTTCATTGTGAGAGGATCTTTGCTGATTTAGGGCTTAATGATGAGCAAAAGAGAAGACTTGCTTCTAGACAGTTACAAGGAGCAGCACTGTACTGGTGGAACAATGTTACGTTCGGAGTCAATGAGGAGACTATGACTTGGGTTGAGTTCAGAAGAAGGTTAGAGGAGAGTTTGAAAGTGTACGTGCAGTACTAAGGATCGTGTAATATGGTATATAAATGCGGAAATTGATAATAGCAGTAAAATAAAAATTAAAGTAAGCACACCAGGAATTTTTATACTGGTTCGAACTTCCTGTTCTACGTCCAGTCCCAGAATACCCTCTGGATTTAAACTAAACCCCTCACTTAACCCGGAGGAATAGGTATACGACACCTGAGCAGCCGAACAGGAATTTTTCCGCCTCAACAGCCGAAGAGGACTTCACCTTAATACAAATAGTTTGTTGACGAATGTGTTCTGAATAACACTGATTGTCTTTTGATAGTACAACTTCCCTATAATCAAATCCTCAAGAGTATATGTGTGTGTGAAGATTTAGAAGGAAGATAATCACGTAGAATCGAAGTATATGAATTAATTCAAGGATTCTAGTGATATTGAATAAGAATGAATACTTTTATTTGCAGAAATAAATAGAGAATAGATTTCAGAATTAAAACAAGAATCGGTGTTTGTAGAAGTGAATTGAACATGTTTATATAGTTATAGAATAGTTGCAATCTTTCATGAAGAGTTTCAATCAAAAGTTGTGTCCGAATCTCTTGAAATAAAAGACATTCCTCTTCATGAACAATTGCACCTCTTCAGAAAACTAGCCGTTATGTTCTGGTCGGTTGACCGAGAAACCTGGGTCGGTCAGCTGAGTTTACAAATATAAATAAAACGGTACATATCGGTGCTCTGGATACAGAGTCGGTCGACCGAAATTTCTGGTCAGTCGGCCGACCTGCTGTTATTTGCACAGTGCACACTAATTTTATATATAACTTAAATTGTGTGTGTGTGACTACTTGAGGAATGATTTTAACAATATTCTAAGACTCAATAAAATATTCATACTAAAATCTGGATTGTAGTCTTGTCTCCTTTGTAGTGTGTGATATATATGGTTTATTCTCTTTTTGTCGCTTTTGAATTCTCGTCGTATGATCTCTTAAGCTTGTGTCATGAATCAAAACTTCATGAATCAACATTCTCCCCCTTTTTGATTGATGACAATACTTATATGACGAAGTAATATTCACATATATATTATAATTCTCCCCCTGAATATATGGCGACTTTTCTGCAAAAAAATCGTTAGCTTTCATACATTTCTCCCCCTTTGTCATCGACAAAAAGGAATACTTGCTAGAAGTAATATGTTAAAGTAATGCGAATCATTGAAATTTAAATATTAAATATTCAAACCAAAATAGGAACAATTAAGGATGTTTGCTTAGTACACAACAATAATGAAGAAAAATATATTGTTCTCATAAATAAATTCTTGAAATTAAATTGTAAAACACTACAATTACTCCTCATCATCATCGGAATCCCAAAATTCTAGACGAGCTGTCTTTGAGTGGGAGGTGTGTGGGTTGCCGATGTGCTGGAACTTGTGTTTTCTGAAGTAGACCAAGAAAAATTTAGCGCTGGTCTTTTTCCGGGAGCAACAAAAGAAGCACCGACTTCGGAAGTACATGATAAGGCATCCCATAAATTTACGAAGAAGCCTTTGATTTTCTTGAACCGCCCATCAATTTTTCGAAGTCGGGCATCCAAAGCTAGTTGATTTCAAGCCAAAATATCAATGGCAGCCTCCGTACTAG
This sequence comes from Allium fistulosum, assembly GCA_030737815.1. NCBI lineage: Eukaryota > Viridiplantae > Streptophyta > Magnoliopsida > Asparagales > Amaryllidaceae > Allium > Allium fistulosum. The sequence goes on along the minus strand of CM060903.1, from coordinate 1,252,651,747 downwards.
TACCGGGAGTTGGTCGTTGAATTGAGGTTTGACGAGTTATACGTTCCGTAGCATGAGTAGATGGTTGAGGTGTAGAATATATGCGACGTAGTTGTTCTCGAGGAGTAGTACGTCATTGGTGAAAAGTTGTAATTTTGGACGGTGCATCGGGTAACTTCATTAGTTTTATGGTTCGTGAGTCAAAAGTATGAACTTTGGATGTTTCGGATTCCGGAGCATGGGTGACAAAGCTATTAATCAACCTCATTATGTATTCTCCATAATAAATATGGAGCATCTTTCCTTGGTTGAAAGAGAGAAATTCATCCATAAGAAGTTGTGCCCAATTTACTCGAATATTTCCGCACATAGCATATAATGCTTTGAAGTTTTCGGGATATACTAAGTGGTATGATCCTCCTCTTGGAACAATAGACTTCATCATGAATCGATGAAAGAGTCGGGTTTTAGGTCGAAGGGATGAAGTTTGCCTTAAATCAGTAGCGTCATCTTCAAAAAATAGATGACTTAGACGGTCACGAGTCGATGTATTACAATCTACATCATGTAACGAAATTCCACCCGGTCGAGCATTTAAAATGTGGTTAATTCAATCTATTGAGAGAAAAAATGAAGTACCACAAACCGATGTCCAAACACAATTTTCAGTGTTTCTTGGTGGATCAACAAGATTAAGGTTTGCTAGAAATAACTTGACCATAATATGATTGATTTTCAAGTTATTTTTTCTATGGTCAAGGAATGTATCAAGACCACTCTCAATAGCGGCATTTTCAATACCGTAGGAAGCAAAGTCAGGATAACTTACAAATGACTCTTCAAAGATTTTGGCATCTTGAAGATTTATCCATCTTTGAAGAGCTATATCATTAACTAGCCATGAAGCAATTTGTGTATCCACCGGAGTAGATGAAGATGAGCCACCGGTTGTCTTTGATTTCTTCTTGGGAGCCATTTGTTTTTGAAAGAAAAAAAAATTTGAGAGATTTTTTAATGGGGGCTAGGTTAAAATCTTAATTTGGGGAAGTAAAAGTGAAGAGATAAAGTAAAAAGGTGAAAGGATGGGTATAAAACTGAAGTAGAAAACAGAAAATGATACGTTCGGTCGACCGGAAGCACTGGGTCGGCTGACCGAACTGGCAATCTGAAAGATGGTGAAATTCTCGGGAAGGGTTCGGCTGACCGAGTCAGGGTATTCGGTCGACCGACCTGGTAGAAATATGTTTTTAAAATTCTCGGGATAGCTTCGGCTGACCGACTCAGGCTCTACGGTCGACCGAGGCAGGTAAACAAACAAATTTTTGTTGTTTTTCAACAAAAAATTATAGAAATATAAATTATATTATTACATCATTTATATTTATACATCTTATTGAAAATAATAACATATATATATTAATTTATAGCCATGGTTCATCAACATCTACGTTCCCATGAGTTTGGAGACGGAACATTTTCTATTGGTGACCATCTTGGAGCTATTGGAGTTTGAACAGGGTTTGAAGGTGATGGAGATCTGTAAGAAGGTTCAGCAACATCATCCTTCTTAGATGGACAAATTTTCATTGCAATCTTTTCAAGAAAACTTAAACGTCTTGCCGTGACTTTTTGTTCGTAGTAGAGTTCCCGTTGCATATTCATTTGCTGTTGTTGGTAGTGATGTATTTCATCAATTTTTTGTTTGGTTGATGGAGATACTACCATTGTATTCTTCCCTTTCTTCTTTTCAGGTGTATAGCCTGTATGGGAGTCTTCCCATGGTTTCCACCCGTGTCGGGGGTCTTTATCTGGAGAGGAGAAGTCTAGAACACGTTTAGGCACTGGAAAAGTAGGATAGGGGCCATTTTCGGGGATGCGATCAGAACAATCGTCGTCCGGAGATGTGTATGATAGATGAGAATTTTCAGAGTTATAGTAATCATTGTTTGAAGACATTTTTTCAAGTTTTGTTTTGTAAAACTTTTTGTAGTATATGTTCTAATCAATAAGCATAGTACATATATATAACCATCTATTTTCTGAAAAATTAGTGGTTTAAAACAAATTTTAACTATAATCACAGAACTTTATAGCAAAACTGTTCGTAATTGTATGATATATAAGCTTTAGAGCTAAAAATAGTTTGTTCTGAAATTAAAGTTAATGGTACAGATTGTAAATAAAACTGAAACAAGAAACACCCATAGCTCAAGTAGCTATAATACAACATCTAACAAATAAGTCAGAGGTCATGAGTTCGAGTTCCGCTTTGGTCAGAAATAAAACAATTTTTGATTTTTCGATATTTTTGCATATTTTTATTTATAAATCTTTAAACGACATTATACCTAAATCACGTCTAAGTTTTATAAAAATATTTTCATTTAGCGGTTTAGTAAAAATGTCAGCAATTTGATTTTCAGTGTTGATAAATTCTAAATTTATTGATCCTTTTTCCAAACAATCACGAAGAAAGTGATGACGAATATCAATGTGTTTTGTTCGTGAGTGATTGACCGTATTTTTAGAAAGATTTATTGCACTAGTATTATCACAATAAATTATTGATTTTTCAAGATGACAATTAAAATCTTGTAGTGTTTGTTGCATATATATGACTTGTGCACATGCCAAAGCAGCAGATATATATTCTGCTTCACACGTTGATAAAGAAACACAGTTTTGTTTCTTACTAAACCAAGAGACTAAGGAACGTCCAATGAAATGACACGTTCCGCTCGTACTTTTTCGATCCGTCCGACTTCCTCCAAAATCAGCATCGCTATAGGAAACTAATTCGAAAGGACATTCTTTCGGATAAAATAGTCCGAAATCTTTGGTTTTAGTTAGATAACGAATAATGCGTTTAACAGCTCTCATATGTGACTCTTTGGGATTTGCTTGAAATCGAGCACATAAACAAACACTCATCATAATATCGGGTCGACTCGCTGTTAAATATAGTAAAGAACCTATCATACTACGATATAGTTTCTGATCAACACTTTTGCCATCTTCATCTCTATCGAGATGAATCGTTGTGCTCATAGGAGTTGGTTTGGCAGCAGTGTTTTCCAGACCGAATCGTTTAATTAAATTATAACAATATTTTTCTTGATTAATAAAAATTCCATTTTCAATTTGTTTAATTTGTAATCCTAAAAAATATGACAATTCTCCCATATGAGACATTTCAAATTCATTTGTCATTATTGTTGAAAATTCCTGACATAGTTTTTCATTTGACGAGCCAAAAATAATATCGTCAACATATATTTGAATTATTAAAATATCTTTCTTAGTTTTCTTAATAAAAAGCGTTTGATCTACCTTACCAATTTCAAAACCAGATTCTAATAAATAGCTTTTAAGACGATCATACCAAGCACGTGGTGCTTGTTTTAAACCGTATAATGCCTTTTTGAGTTTATAAACATAATCTGGATATTTTTCATGATTGAAAAGTGGTGGTTGTTCAACGAAAACATTTTCTTTTATATAACCATTTAAAAAAGCACTTTTAACATCCATTTGATAAAGTTTAAAATTATGAAAACATGCAAAAGCCAATAAGATTCGTATTGCTTCAAGTCGAGCGACTGGAGCAAACGTTTTTTCGTAATCTATTCCCTCTTCTTGATTATATCCTTGTGCAACTAATCTAGCTTTATTTCTAGTTATATTTCCTAGTTCATCTGCTTTGTTTTTGAAAACCCATTTAGTACCGATGACTAATTGATCACTTGGTCTAGGAACGAGTTCCCAAACTTCGTTTCGTTCGAATTGATTTAGTTCTTCTTGCATGGCAAGAATCCAGTAGTCATCAGTTGATGCTTCTTTTATATTCTTAGGTTCTATGTTAGAGAGAAAAGCTACATGACCAACTTGATTTAGTTGATGTCTGGTTTTAACATTCGTATTAACTTCTCCAGTTATATTTTGCACAGGATGATCTCTTAAAATTCTAGGTGGAGATTTTATTATATTAGGAGTAATGTTTGTATTGGTTTCATGAGTCTCAAAATTTTCATTTGTATTAATATTTTCATTCTGAGTAGTTTCATCATCAGAATCAAAAGTAACAATTGGATTTATATTTTTAAAATTTTCGTCAAATGACACATGTAAGCTTTCTTCAATAATTTGAGTTCGTTTATTATAAATTCGATAAGCCTTGCTTCGTTCAGAATATCCAACGAATATTCCTTCATCGGATTTTGGATCGAATTTTCCTAGCTGATCTTTAGTATTTAAAATAAAACATTTAGAACCAAAAACTTTAAGATATGAAATATTTGGTTTTCTTCCATTTAGAAGTTCATATGGAGTATTCTTAGTTAATGGTCGAATAGAAACACGATTTAATACATAACAAGCAGTAGCTACAGCTTCTGCCCAAAAGTGTTTCGATAAAGTGGTTCCATTTAATAAAGTTCTTGCACATTCTTGTAACGTTCTATTTTTCCTTTCTACAACTCCATTTTGTTGTGGTGTTCTAGGAAATGAAAAATTATGGTTAATACCTTTCTTGTTACAAAATTGTTGAAAAGCTTCATTTTCAAATTCTCCTCCATGGTCACTTCTTATATTTTTAATTTTCAAACTCTTAATATTTTGAATTCTTTTAACAAAAACTTTAAAATTATCAAAAGTATCACTTTTATTTTTCAAAAAGAAAATCCAAGTATATCTAGAGAAATCATCTACAATAACAAATACATATCTATTATGATTAATAGACTGCACTTGAGTTGGACCAAAAAGATCCATGTGTAAAAGTTCAAGTGGTTGTTCTGTAGATATTACTTTCTTTGATTTAAAAGAAGATTTTGTTAATTTTCCTAATTTACATGCATCACAAAATATATTAGTTTCGAATTTTATATTGGGTAAACCTTTAACTAATTTATTTTTAGCTAGTTTGTTGATAGTATTAAAATTGATGTGACAAAATCTTTTGTGCCAAAGACAAGAATCGTTTTCTTTAGCCACTAGACACAAATTTGAATCATTATTAACATTCATATTTAAGATATAAATGTTTTTATCTCTTTTTCCTTCGAAAATAGTGTTATGATTTTTATCGAAAATATTACATTTATTTTCTGAAAAAGTTATATTAAAACCTTTATCGCATAGTTGACTAATACTTAATAAATTGTGTTTTAAATTTTTAACTAATAAAACATCAGTAATGAGAGGTAAATTAGAGGTACCGTTGCTACTGACATTGCCTTTGCCGATGATATATCCTTTTGAGTTATCTCCAAAGGTGACTGCTCCTCCATTTGAGTATGTAATGTTTGACAACATTTCTTTGTTTCCAGTCATGTGTTTTGAGCAACCGCTATCTAAGATCCATTTTCCTCTCTTCTTATGTGGTACATCGTCTGACGAAGCCATGAAGCATACATTTGCTTGTTCATTATCACTTTCACTCTATGATGAGGATGATGAGTCAGTGTCGTCCCAAGTGACTGAAAAAGCTTTTCGTTTGGTTTTGTCCTTCTTGAAATTATTCTTTTTACGATCTGGACAATCCTTCTTCATGTGTCCTTTCTTATGACATTCATAACATTCCATTGTTGAAGATGATGGTTTGCTGCTATTGGAATTGTTGTTGGAATTATTTTTGTTTCCCTTGAATTTGTTTCTGTTGAATTTCAAAAACTTTTTGAAATTTTTGGCGATCATTGCCATATCTTCATTATCTGAGTCGGAATCATCTTTTTCTGCTTGGAATGCCACATTTTTCTTTTCTTGTGCTCCATTTCTTTTTTTGCCTGCAAATTTACTTCGTAGGACATTAAATTACCTATCAATTCTTCTGGTTTTAATATTGACAAATCAGTTGCTTCTTCAATAGCTAGGACTTTTCGTTCCCATTCGTCCGTTAAGGAATTTAAGATTTTTGTAACAACATCAAAATCAGTAAACTTTTGTTCTAATGATAATAAAGCATGATAAATATCCTTAAATCTAGAGTACATGTCATTTATAGATTCATTTGGCCTCATTTTAAAATTTTCAAATTGATGTTTCAACATAGAAATTTTGCTTAATTTAACTTTGTTCGTTCCTTCATGCGAAACTTTAAGAGTTCTCCAAATTTCATAACCTGAAGTGCACATGATAACTCTATTGAATTCATTTCTATCTAATGCACAAAATAAAATATTCATAGCCTTTGCATTTGATGTAGCATCTAGTTTTTGTGTGTTACTCCAAGTTGAGTATTCTCCAGTAGGAGTTGTGTACTCACTTTGTATAATATTCCAGATATCAAATCCACTCGATTGCATATAGATTCTCATTCTAGTTGACCAATAATTATAATTTATACCATTAAAAAGTGGAGGTCGTGAAGTAGATTGACCTTCTGTGAAACTAGAATTAGTGTGAGTGCTAACATCGTTAGTTTGTGTGGTTGCCATATTACTTAAGAAAAAATATCAAATAACTTTGTGACGGTTATAGGATAACCTTGCTCCGATACCAAATGAAAGTGTACGTGCAGTACTAAGGATCGTGTAATATGGTATATAAATGCGGAAATTGATAATAGCAGTAAAATAAAAATTAAAGTAAGCACACCAGGAATTTTTATACTGGTTCGAACTTCCCGTTCTACGTCCAGTCCCAGAATACCCTCTGGATTTAAACTAAACCCCTCACTTAACCCGGAGGAATAGGTATACGACACCTGAGCAGCCGAACAGGAATTTTTCCGCCTCAACAGCCGAAGAGGACTTCACCTTAATACAAATAGTTTGTTGACGAATGTGTTCTGAATAACACTGATTGTCTTTTGATAGTACAACTTCCCTATAATCAAATCCTCAAGAGTATATGTGTGTGTTAAGATTTAGAAGGAAGATAATCACGTAGAATCGAAGTATATGAATTAATTCAAGGATTCTAGTGATATTGAATAAGAATGAATACTTTTATTTGCAGAAATAAATAGAGAATAGATTTCAGAATTAAAACAAGAATCGGTGTTTGTAGAAGTGAATTGAACATGTTTATATAGTTATAGAATAGTTGCAATCTTTCATGAAGAGTTTCAATCAAAAGTTGTGTCCGAAACTCTTGAAATAAAAGACATTCCTCTTCATGGACAATTGCACCTCTTCAGAAAACTAGCTGTTATGTTCTGGTCGGTTGACCGAGAAACCTGGGTCGGTCAGCTGAGTTTACAAATATAAATAAAACGGTGCATATCGGTGCTCTGGATACAGAGTCGGTCGACCGAAATTTCTGGTCAGTCGGCCGACCTGCTGTTATTTGCACAGTGCACACTAATTTTATATATAACTTAAATTGTGTGTGTGTGACTACTTGAGGAATGATTTTAACAATATTCTAAGACTCAATAAAATATTCATACTAAAATCTGGATTGTAGTCTTGTCTCCTTTGTAGTGTGTGATATATATGGTTTATTCTCTTTTTGTCGCTTTTGAATTCTCGTCGTATGATCTCTTAAGCTTGTGTCATGAATCAAAACTTCATGAATCAACAGAGTTTTATGTCGGAGATTGCGAAGTCAACTCTGCTCAGGAAGTTTGCTGAGTTGGAGCAAGGAGACATGAAAGTGCTTGCATATGCAACTAGATTTGAGGAGCTATCAAGATACGGTTATGCTATGGTTGATACTGTTATTAAAAGGAGTGAAAAGTTCATTCATGGGTTGAAGCCTGAACTTGTTATGGCCACATTGTCGCATATTAGAGATCCATGTGATGTAGTTGTTGAGCTGGCTTTGAGGTAGGAAGAGATGCTCGCTTTTCTTGAGGGAACAAGGTAGGTGGAGCTCGAGGAGGACACAACAAGAAGAGGAAGTTTTTCCATAAGAAGGGAGCTCATAAGAATGGAGCTGCCAAGAAGGGAAAGGCGGAGGTTATCTGCTATAAATGTTACAAGAAAGGGAATTTCGCCAATGAATGTCCCTCGGGAGATGGAAAGAAGGTGACCAGGAAGAAGAATATTAGATGCTTCAACTGCGATCAAATTGGGCATTATAAGAACTGGTGCAAGGATGGAAAAAAGCAAAGTGTTTGCATTGGAGCCAGCTACCTCGAGAACAACAGCAGAGGAAAAAGGAAAAGCTATGTTGGAAGGTACGCTTTTGATTCATGGTATGTCAGTTAGAGTTCTATTTGATACCGGTGCATTGCATTCTTTTATATCTCATTGTTTGTTAGATAAGCTTAACCTAGAACCCTCACACTTAGTTACTTCCTTAAGGGTTGTGAATCCAAAAGAGGTTATGCGACTCTTAGGATGAGATGTGACCACCTAGAATTTGAATTGTTAGGTCATGTATTTGCTTGCAGTTTGCATGTGTTTGATTTCGTAGGATTAAAAATTATTTTGGGTATGGATTGGTTAAGTAAATACATTGCTAGGATATTTTGCCATGATAGGAAAATATCACTTAGACACCCTAACTGTAGTGATCAGATTATAACTCCATAGAAAACCCTAGTTTTGAGGTTAATGCTTTGTTGGGCGTTGTGGAGGCAGAAGACGAGTTCAATCGAGTTTTCGTTGTCAGAGAATTCGCAGATGTCTTTGAGCATGTGATAGGACTACCGCCGAAACGAGCCATTGAGTTTCGGATAGATTTAGTACCAAGAGCAGAACCAGTAAGTAGACCGCCAAGTAGAATGACACCAACCGAGATGAATGAGTTAAAGGTGTAGTTGGTGGATTTAGAAGGTAAGAATTTTATCAGACCAAGTAGTTTGCCTTGGGGAGTAGCCGCGGTGTTTGTAAAAAAAAACCAGATGGATCGTTAAGGTTATGTATCGATTATCGTAAGTTGAATGAGAAGATGACAAAGAATCGAAATCCGTTCCCAAGAATTGACGATTTGTTCGACCAGTTGAGTGGAGCCAAAATATTTTCCCAGTTGGATTTGGCAACAGGGTTCCATCAGCTTAGAGTGGCTGAGGATAGCATTCCTTTAATGGCGTTTAGGACCGGATATGGATCGTATGAATGGTCAATGATGCCGTTTGGACTAACTAATGCGCCAGCATTCTTTGTAGATTTGATGAACCGAGTTTTCTGAGAGCACTTGGATAGGTTCGTGTTAGTGTTCATAGATGACATTCTGATATACTCTAAAGATGAAAGAGAGCATGAAGTTCATCTTAAGTGGTACTCGAGACATTGAGGCTGCATCAACTGAAGGCAAAATTTTCGAAGTGTCGTTTCTGGAAGAAAGAAGCGAAGTCCCTTGGTCATGTAGTCTCAAAGAAAGGGTTGTCAGTAGATCCGGCTAAGATTGAGGCAGTGAATAGTTGGGAGAGACCCGAGACAGTGACTGAGGTAAGAAGTTTTCTTGGACTAGCTGGTTATTATCAGAGATTCATTAAGCATTTTTCGCGGATAGCAGCACCAATGACCAAGCTAACTTGGAAAGATGTGAAGTTCATCTGGACTGATAAGTGTGAGGAAGCATTCTAGAAGCTGAAACAGATATTTACAAATGCACCTGTGTTAGTTGTTCCAGAGGGGAATCGGGACTTATTTGTAACATTCCCCTATCTGGAGACCTAAAGTTAAGCGCTACAGATGTTGCAGTCATTTATAGTATTAACTTCTGGTGACCAAATACGGAAATGTTAATGGTATCCATAATATCAGAAGCACTTGAATATGAAACAAAATCATAGATTTCGAAAACAGGTTTTCTCATTACATTTCAAAGCACAGTTTCATATCCAAGTTACGTAATCCCAAACGTTTCCCAAGTATTGAACAAATATAGTTATTACAAAATATGCCAAGAGCGACATATGAAGATGCCCCCTTGGTTGATCAGAGCACTACTAGAAAAAATCTGTCTTAATACATTACAGCAGAAACAAAAATAACAGAACAACTCCTAAATAGCTATCAGCCTCATGTTCGTCTCCGAAAGCTTTATTCATCCACCTACTCAAACCTGAAAACCCTCAACCCTCAGTCTACTCAAATCAATTTTGAGCACCCGATAGTTTAAGTGGAAAACATAAACTTCGAGTCAGACATAAAGCCTGGTGTGAATAATACTATACATCTTCGTTATTTGATATTAAGTGAGACCACGTCGCTTAGCGGAACGGGTTTCCTCTTACTAATATCTCTTTAAAACATATCTTTTTGCAAATCATAATCATGCAACCAAAATAGTTAATCAAACTGATTATATCAATAATAGCAATATCATATATGCTTAAAACAGGTAATAAATGAACCATCTATCCAAAATAATGTAGTTTTGTTTGGCTAACTACAAACCTTTGGTTGACTCGGGCCTACTAGACAAAATCAATAAATAATCTAACATCTGTTAGACAAACTTCTAGACGGTCTGTCCCTAACTTACTTCTCTTAGGGTCTCCTTATTTAATGGTTTTGCGGGCTCACCAATAACCTATCTTCTTTCTTTGTACATATATTCCTTTCTGTGTGTAACAATCAATTAAGTCTACTATGACTAAGCCCTACACACTGGAATTTTGGACTAAAATTAGCTAAGGGCAATAGCTAATGTATAGGGCGCGACCCTACACCAGCCCCATAAAGTTCTCCTTTCGATACAAGTAAACTACTTTACTTTATAATCTTAGGCCGAAAGACCAAAACATATCTTTCGAAACCATTACACTAGTCCTTTCAAAAACATTAGAAACATCTCTTTCGAAAACTTTATCAACCTTAGACATCTTCTTTTCAAAACATAAAACTTGCCTTTCGAAAGCAATTGGAAACCTTCCATTTAAAATGCTTTAAGCACCTTTCGAAACCATTGGGGAACCTCCCCTTCAAAACCATAGTTTATACCTTTCGAATGCATCAAAGCCCTTTACTATAAACAAATCCTTTGAAAGCATTGGGTTTAGGTAAAGCTTGTGGAACATAGTTTCGAAACCATTAAAACCATTTAATTCAAAACCTACGGGTTTATCTTTCAACAGAACAAAGGGTCTTCAAACAACCAAGTCGAAAGCACACATTCGAAAGCAGTTTTCCTAAGTAAAGAAAGTAGATGGTTTCGACACCATCCCTTTCGAAAGCATTGGAGAGTGGCTTCTTTAATAAAATCGAAAGCATCCCTTCGAAACCATGTTTAAAGGCAACAGCCTCAATTGGGTAGAATTGCGGCAACAAGGGTTTCGACACTATCGAAATCCATTTTAAAACCAAAGGCGGAAAACCTAAGTCGAAAGCTATCTTTAAACCAATTAACCAAGTCGAATGTTATCTCATTTGAAAGTAAGCAAGCGCGTTTTCTTTTAAAAGCCAAAACAAGGTTTCGACCCCCTTCGGAACCCCTGTTTTGACCCTATACCTTTCGCTTATCTCCAATCCACTACGTACCAAGTCTTTGATACCATGTGTATTGGTTTTGAACTGGATGGAGGCGGAGGAATGTGATCGAAAGGCAGGTTCCGAAGATGGCGAAACAGCATATACTTACAAAAATTGTTTTATTGCTTTATAAAGTAATTTTTTCCAACTAACTTGCTTTTTTGTCATAATATAATTGGTTGCCAATTTCTTTTCCAAAATCTTTTCTAAAAGAGCTGCCCAATTTAGAATTTATTTATTTAAAACATTTACAAAACACCCCTTCTCCTATTTTAAACATATAAAACATTTAAGTCACAAACCTTAAATAATTTTATTGCTTAATAAAACACTAAGGAAAATTCTACAAAAATCCAATAAATCATTTTTTATATTTTTTCTTACATATTTAAATTTGTGACCCAAAGCCATCATATATTGGCCGTAAATAATTTTAAACCCAAAATAGCATTTTCTTTACTAGAAATTTCATAATAATTCCACAACAATTCAGAAAATTATGAAACTTGAAACCCATCTCCAAAATAATATATCTGACCTTAGATTAAAATCGCAAGTTATTTGGGTGTCATATAATAGGTTTTCTAAGTCAATACTTATCATAAAATCCATATAAATAGTCTAAATCATCAACAAGTATATATATCCATTTTAATCAATCAAAACATAGCAAAACATTTGCAAAATATTTTGGATCTTAATCTAGTAACCGAAAAACAAAAACATAAGATGTAACCTATTATTCACCTTTGCTATATTGTTAAGGAGTTGAGATTTGATCTTGGATTTAAGTTGACTAGCATCTTCCTCTTGATTTAGATTATCTTCCCCTTTAGCTTCTTTAATGGTGGTCGGCCTCTTGGTTTTAGTTTGTGAGAATAAACGTGTAAATGAATATGTATGAGGGTTTAGGGTATAAGGATACACTTATTCCTATATTGCCCTTGTCTACTTACCCTAACTTAATTCATTTTAATTCTCTTAGTTCATTAGTTCAAATGGGCATGGCTACCCTTTAGATTATACAAATCTCAATCCCCTAACCATTACAATATTTCATTTAATTCACCTAATTAAATATCCTAATAATGTTACTCAAAATTAGGGTCGTTACAGACTCCCTTCCTTAAAGAATTTCGTCCTCGAAATTACGATAAGGCACCCATCAAAATCAATCAAAAAGGTAAAGCATACCATGAAACAAGTCAGGATAAGTATCTCGAATCCTAATTTCAGTTTCCCAAATATAGTCTCTCTCGTCGTCACTCCACTGGACTCTGACTAATCTGACTGTCTTGCTCCTTACCGTCTTCTCATCTCTCGCGGCTATATGAACATGCTTTCTAACTATGGTCAAATTAGGCTCCACTACTAAATCATCTAAAACGATCGGTGCAATAGTAGTCTCTGGATCACGAATACACTTCTTTATATGAGAAACATGAAAAACATCGTGGATTCCTGCCAAACTATTCGGTAACTCTACTCTATATGCGGGTTTCCTAATCCTCCCAATAATGGAAAATGGTCCAACGAATATTGGTGCAAACTTTTTTGATTTCCCAAATCTGATAACACCCTTCATCGGTGACACTTTGATAGAAACATGGTCTCCAACTGAGAATTCTAAGTCTTTCCATCTCTTAGCATAACTTTTCTGCCTAGACCGAGCCTCCTTCATTCTAGCTCGAATTAACTCAATCTTTTCTGCATCTTCTCTAACCAAATTTGAACCAAGAACCAACCTACCCCCGGTCTCTAACTAATAAACGGGAGATTTGCATGACCTTCCATACAAAGCTTCCAACGGTGCCATCCCTATACTTGTCTGATAACTGTTGTTATATGAAAACTCGACTAAGTGTAGATGGTCTTCCCATGATCCCCCAAAGTCTAATACACAAGCTCTTAACAAATATTCTAAGATTTTGTTAACTCTTTCCGTTTACCCATCTGTCTTTGAATGGTAAGCGGTACTCATCTTGAGCTTGGTACCCAAAGTCTCATGTAGACTCTTTCAGAACTCACTAGTGAATAAGGAATCTCTATCGCTTACTATACTATAAGGAATTCCATGAAGTCTAACTATGTTCATCATGAATAACTTAGCCAAAACAAGTGACGTCCTGGTTGACTTAACTGGAATGAAATGGGCACTCTTTGCCAATCTGTGCACAACGACCCATATACTTTCATTTCCTCTATTTGAGCTTGGCAACCTGTTTATAAAATCCATCGAAATGAAATCTCATTTCCAAACCGTAACATTTAAAGGTTGAGGTAACCCACTTGGTTTCTGATGTTTGGCTTTTACCTGTTGACAGTTTAAACACTGCTTCACCCATAAGCCTACATCTCTCTTCATACCTTCCTAGAAGAAACTTCTCTTCATATCCTGGTACATCTTAGTTCCTCCTGGATGAATGGTGAATTTCGAACGATGGTATTTCTCAAGAATGTCTTTCTTAATGTTTCCCACGGTCGGGACACACAATCTTCCTTTCTTTCTCAACCACCTATTCTGGTCAAGATGGAAATCCTTCAAGTCATTGCTCTCTGTTCCATACCTTAACTTCTTGATTCTTTCAGCTAATACTGGATCTTCTTCTTACTTAGAAGCAATCTTCTCAATCATAACAGGTCGAACTTCTAAACATGACAACATGGCAGTTTTGGTACTTAAACTACTCTTAGATCTCCACTGTACTCTACATGCAGTCAATGCTTCCAAATCTTTCCACTTAGCTATCATCGCGAACACTGCATTATGATGTCTTCTGCTAAGTGCATCTACAACTTTATTGCCCTTTCCTGGTGTGTACTCAATACCAAAATCATAAGCGGCTAAAAACTCTAACCACCTATGATGTCTCATATTCAACTCCTTCTGGGATAATAAATACTTTAGACACTTTTTGTCCGTATATAACTCGAATCTCTTCCAAAAGGTAATGTCTCCACACCTTCAATGCAATAATCACTGTAGTTAATTCCAAATCATGGGACGGATATCTAACCTCATGCGGTCTGAGCTGTTGAGAAGCGTAGACAATCACTTTACCTCTTTGCATTAGCACTGCTCCTAACCCTACTCTATGAGCATCTGTATATACCACTAAGTCCTGATTCCCTTCTGGAACAACTAATACAGGTGCATTCATCAATGAGTGTTTCAACTTCTGGAACGCATCCTCACATTTATCTGTCCAGCCGAACTTCACATCTTTCTGAGTTAGCTTAGTCATCGGTGCCGCTATCTGCGAAAAATCCTTAATAAATCTTTGATAGTAACCAGCTAATCCCAGAAAACTTCTTATCTCAGTCAATGTCTTGGGTCTCTTCCAACTATTCACTGCCTCGATCTTAGCTGGATCTACTGATAACCCTTTCTCTAAAACTACATGACCAAGAAACTTCACTTCCTTCTTCCAGAAATGACACTTCGAAAACTTCACCTTCAATTGATGTTCTCTCAAAGTCTCAAGCACCACTCTAAGATAAACTCCATGCTCTCTCTCATCCTTAGAGTATATCAAAATATCATCTATGAACACCAACCCGAACCTATCCAAGTGCTCTTGGAAAACCCGGTTCATCAAATTTGCGAAGAAAGTTGGCGCATTAGTTAGTCCGAATGGCATCACTAACCATTCGTAGTACGATCCATATCTGGTCCTAAACACCGTCAAAGGGATACTATCCTCTGCTACTCTAAGCTGATGGAATCCGATCGCCAAATCCAACTGGAAAAATACTTTGGCTCCGCTCAACTGGTCGAACAAATCATCAATTCTAGGCAATGGATATCGATTTTTTATCGTCCTCTCATTCAACTTACAATAATCGATACATAACCTTAACGATCCATCCAGTTTCTTCACAAACACGGTGGCTGCACCCCAAGGCGAACTACTTGGTCTGATAAAATTCTTGCCTTCCAAATCCACCAACTGCACATATAACTCCCTCATCTCGGTAGGTGTCATTCTGCTTGGCGGTCTACTCACCGGTTCTGCTCCGGGTACTAAATCTATCTGAAACTCGATGGCTCATTTCGATGGTAGTCCTACTACAGGCTCAAAGACATCTGCGAATTCTCTAACCACGAAAACTCGATTCAGCTCGTCTTCTACCTCCACAACACCCAACAAAGCACTAACCTCACAACTAGGATTTTCTACGGAGTATACTATCTGATCACTACAGTCAGGGTGTTTAAGTGATATTTTCCTAACATGGCAAAATATCATAGCATCGTATTACTTAACCAATCCATATCCAAAATAATTCCGAACCCTACGAAATCAAACACATGCAAACTGCAAACAAAGGTATGACCTAACAAGTCAAACTCTAAGTGGTCATACTTCATCCCAAGTGTCGCATATCCTCCTATCAGATTTGCAACTCTTAAGGAAGTAACTAAGTATGAGGTTTCTATGTTAAGCTTACCTACCAAACAATGAGATACAAAAGAATGTGATGCTCCAGTATCAAACAGTACGCTAACAGACATACCATGAATCAAAAGCGTACCTCCCAACACAGCTTTCCCTATCTCCTGTGCTGTTGGCCTCGAGGTAGCTGGTTCCAATGCAAACACTTGGCATTTCCCATCCTTAGCTGGCTTTTTGCACTGGTTCTTGTAGTGCCTAACTTAATCACAGTTGAAACATCTAACTCCCTTCTTATCAACAGCCTTCTTTCCCGTACCTGTCCGGCACTCATGAGCATAGTGGCATTTCTTATCACACTTATAACATACCACCTCATCCTTCCCTTTCTTAGCAGCTCCACCCTTCTGAGCTCCTTTCTTGTGGAAGAACTTTCTTTTCTGACTTTGCCCTCCTTGAGCTTCCTTGGACTTATTCTTCTCTAAAAAACAAGCATCTCCTCATGTCTTAAAGTCATCTCTACAACCACATCACATAGATCTCTAATATGCATCAACATAGCCCTAGCAAGTTCAGGCTTCAGTCCACGAATGAACTTATCATTCCTCTTAATAACGGTATCCACGGTAGCATAGCCATATCTTGTTAGCTCCTCAAACCACCTAGCATATTCAGGAACTGTCATTTCTCCTTGCTCCAACTCAACAAACTTCCTGAGCAGCCTGAGCTATCTCTGACATAAATCTTTCTCCAAACCTCCTCTTGAATTCATCCCATGTCATGGCTTCTTCATTAACTCTAATTGTAACGTTGTTCCACCAGTACAACATTGCTCCTTGCAACTGTCTCGAAGCAAGTCATCTCTTCTGCTCATCATTGAGCCCTAGATCGATGGAAATCCTTTAGCAATGAAGCAGCCAATTATCTACTTCAATTGCATCCTCCGTACCAATGAACGGCTTTCCTCCTAACCGAGCATAATCTCTACTCAGAATAGCATAATTAGTCACCACTATAGCTTCTGGGTTTATTCCTACAACATTACCTCCAACTACTCCATCGTCAATTCCCGCTTGCATCAGTTTATGAAGAACTAATACATTGCTCCCATGTCTACTTACGGGACTCCAGCACCCACATTTTCAGCTTGTGCCTTACCTAGGTTTCTCCTGGTATTTGGTCTGGCATTTCCATTTATTGTAGTGCTTCTCCCAACAATGTTAACTCTTCTAGCATCCATATCTACATTCGAGTCTTCATGAGATACAAAAGAATAGCCTAATAGAGATAGGGAAGTAGAGATATAGCGTATACTTATATATAGCAAATACAAGTACGTTACTATAGCGTTATCCTATACCCCAATCTTTTCTCTAATTCCTATGGATTATGTTTTCAAAAATCATTTTAAGTTAAAGTTTTTCTTAAACCGATGCTCTGATACCAAGTTGTAACATCTCATATCTGGAGGCCCGAAGTAAAGCACCAAAGATGCTGTAGTCATCCATAGTATTAACTTCCGGTGACCAAATATGGCAATGTTAATGGTATCCATAATATCAGAAGCACTTGAATATGAAACAAAATCACTGATTTCAAAAATAGCTTTTCTCATCACATTTCAAAACACAGTTTCATATCCAAGTTACATAATCCCAAACGTTTCCCAGGTATTGAACAAATATAATTATTAAAAATACACCAAGTGCGACATATGAAGATGCCTCCTTGGTTGATAGAGTATTACTGGACAAAATCTGTCTTAATACATCACAACGGAAACAAAAATAACAAACTAACTCCTAAATAGCTATCAGACTCCTGCTTGTCTCCGGAAGCTTTATTCATCCACCTACTAAAACCTGAAAACCCTCAACCCTTGGTCTACTCAAATAAATTTGAGCACCCGAGTGTTTAAGGGGAAAACATAAACTTTGAGTCGGACATAAAGCATGATGTGAATAATATTATACATCTCGGTTATTTGATATTAAGTGAGACCATGCCGCTTAGCGAAATGGGTTTCCCCTCACTGATATCCCTTTAAAACATATCTTTTTGCAAATCATAATCTTGCAACAAAACTAGTTAATCAAGCTGATTATATCAATAATAGAATTATCATATATGCTCAAAACATGTAATAAATGGACCATTTGTCTAAAATAATATAGTTTTGTTTGGATAACTACTAACTTTTGGCTGACTCGGGCCTACCAGACAAAATCAATAAATAATCTAACATCTGTTAGAAAAACTTCTGGATGGTCTATCCCTAACTTACTTCTCCTAGGGTCTCCTGATCTTAATGGTTTTGCAAGCTCACCAATAACCTATCTTCTTTCTTTGTACATATATTCCTTTCTGCGTGTAACCATCATTTAAGTCTGCCTATGACTAAGCCCTACACACTGGAATTTTGGACTAAAATTAGCTAGGGGCAACAGCTAATGTATAGGGCGCGACCCTGCACCAGTCCCATCTGGTCTTTTAATATCTGAGTCATTTTCTTAAGGTTAACTACCCTTCAATTTTTCCTTGAAAACCCTTTCAAAATGATTTAACCCTTTAAATCATACTTATACAAGGAAAATGTACTCTTTGCTTTACTCAAAGCTATTTTCCATGTTATATATACTTTACTCAAAATAACGTTGATGAAATATATTGAGGATTACCTATCCCTCCAAAATAAGTTAAAACCCTTCTTAACGTAAAAACACTTAGGTTGTATTGCCAAGGTAAATCATTTGAAACCTTTGTTTAAATCTTTAAACAACCCTTTCGAAACCATTGAAAGTTCCCCTTTCGATACAAGTAAACTATTTTACTTTATAACCTTAAATCGAAAGGCCAAAACATACCTTTCGAAACCATTTGAAAGTCTATATGGATCGATAATATAGTTAAACTACGACTAGCAAGTGCGGAATTATAAATAATAGTAAATGGCAGTAATAAAAATGACACCAGGGATTTTTATACTGGTTCGAACTTCTCGTTCTACGTCCAGTCCCAGACTCCTTCTGGAATTTCTCGAATAACCCTCACTTAACCCGGAGGAACAGGTATTACACCGCCTGAGCAACCGAACAGGACTTTTCCGCCTAAGCAACCGAATAGGACTTTTCTGCCTAAGCAACCGAATAGGACTTCAAAAACAATTTGGTAAATTGTTTCTTGACTTGTGTGTTCTTTGAATAACATGAATATAGTCAATGTAGTACACCCTTCCTATAATCTTCTTGATATGATGATTTGAATGTGCAAAGATAGGAAGTAGAGAATTGAAAATCACTTGATATTATAACAATATAAGATCAGAAAAGATAGAAAGAATTAGTTATTGAAATAGTGGATTTTCATCTCTATTTATAGTATTGAATAGTTTTAATTCAATAGTTGCAACTCTTTGAAGAAGTGCAACTCTTGGTGAAGAGGACAACTCTTCAGATTTTGATATTTTATGAAGAGATGCTTCAGTTCGTCAAGTTCAGATGTCTGAGATAAAAGTGACAGATGTCTGAATAATTTTGAATTTCAAAAAATCAAAGGAAACAAAAACAGTTAATTTAGACGTCTGTCTTTTAATTCAGACGTCTGTCTAGGATGACAGACGTCTGTTATTAAATGACAGACGTCTATTTCATATAGAAATAGAGGCATTAATAACATAGTGCTCAGACGTCTGTTATCTTAATTTAGACGTCTGATATTGATGTCAGACGTCTGAATTAATATACAGATGTCTATTTCTGTACTGTTCTGTTCCTTTGTCCATTGTAGTATTTTTGAACTTGAGAAAATATATAATTTTGAAAATACCTTTTTATATTTATTTTAAAGCATGATTTTCAAAAGTATATTTGTGTGTGTGTGTGTGTGTGTTTCATCACCATATCAGAGATTGTACAAATATATCTAAATAGATTTTATAAAGAACTTTAATCTTGTTGATGATAATAGCTTCTTTTGACGATTCCTGCAAGAATATTTGACATAATAATATATAGATTGAAATATATAGTTGTCGCATTAAAATTGAAGAAGTCAAGTTTCACCACCATTTACACTAGTCCTTTCGAAAACATTAGAAACATCTCTTTCGAAAACTTTATCGACCTTAGACATCCTCCTTTCAAAACATAAAACTTGTCTTTCGAAAGCAATTAGAAACCTTCCATTTAAAATGCTTTAAGTACCTTTCGAAACCATTAGAGAACCTCCCCATTCGAAACCATAGTTATACCTTTCGAAAGAATCAAAGTCCTTTACTATAAACAAATCCTTCGAAAGCTTTGGGTTCAAGTAAAAGCTTGTGAAACATAGCTTCAAACCATTAAAACCATTTAATTCGAAACCTATGGGTTTATCTTTCAACAGAACAAAGGGTCTTAAAACAACCAAGTCGAAAGTACACTTTTGAAAGCAGATTTCCAAAGTAAAGAAAGTAGATGGTTTCGACACCATCCCTTTCGAAAGCATTGGAGAGTGGCTTCATTAACAAAATCGAAAGCATCCCTTCGAAACCATGTTTAAAGGCAATGGCCTCAACTGGGTCGAAAGGTAGAATTGTGGCAATAAGGGTTTCGACACTGTCGAAATCCATTTTAAAACCAAAGGCGGCAAACCTAAGTCAAAAGCTATCTTTAAACCAATTAACCAAGTCGAAAGCTATCTAATTCGAAAGCAAGCAAGTGCTTTTTCTTTTAAAAGCCAAAACAAGGTTTCGACCCCCTTCGAAACACCTGTTTCAACCTTATACCTTTCGCCTATCTCCAATCCACTACGTATCAAGTTTTTGATACCATGTGTATTGGTTTCGAACTAGATGGAGGCGGAGGAATGTGATCGAAAGGAAGCTGCCGAAGATGGCGAAACAACATATACTTACAAAAACTGTTTTCTTACTTTATAAAGTAATTTCTTT
The DNA here is from genome assembly GCA_030737815.1 of Allium fistulosum. NCBI lineage: Eukaryota > Viridiplantae > Streptophyta > Magnoliopsida > Asparagales > Amaryllidaceae > Allium > Allium fistulosum. The sequence continues at coordinate 1,252,631,078 of CM060903.1, read as the reverse complement.
CCAACTAACTTGCTTGTTTGTCATAATATAATTAGTTGCCAATTTCTTTTTCAAAAGCTTTTCTAAAAGATCTACCGAATTTAGAATGTTTTTATTTAAAACATTTACAAAACACCCCTTCTCTTATTTTAAACATATAAAACATTTAAGTCTCATACCTTAAATAATTTTATATACTTAACAAAACACTTAGGAAAATTCTTCGAAAATTCCAGTAAATTCTTTTTTAATATGTTTTCTAACATATTTAAATTTGTGGCCCAAAGCCATCGTATATTGGCCGTAAATAATTTTAAACCCAAAATAGCATTTTCTTTACTAGAAAATTCATAATAAATCCACAATAATTCCGAAAATTATGAAACTTGAAACCCATCTCCAAAATAATATATCTATCCTCGGATTAAAATTGCAGGATATTTAGGTGTCATATAATAGGTTTTCTAAGTCAATGCTCATCATAAAATCCATATAAATAGACTAAATCATCAACAAGTATATATATATATATCCATTTTAATCAATCAAAACATGGTAAAACATTTGCAAAATATTTCAGATCTTAATCTAGTAATCAAAAAATAAAAACAAGAGATGTAACCTATTATTCACCTTTGCTTTGTTGTTAAGGAGTTGAGATTTGATCTTGGATTTAAGCTGATTGGCTTCTTCCTCTTGATTTAGCTTATCTTCCCCTTTAGCTTCTTTAATGGTGGTCGGCCTCTTGGTTTTAGTTTGTGAGAATATATGTGTAAATGAATGTGTATAGGGTTTAGGGTATAAGGATATACTTATTCCTATATTGCCCTTGTCTACTTACCCTAACTTAATTCATTTTAATTCTCTTAGTTCATTAGTCCAAATGGGAATGGCTACCCTTTAGATTATACAAATCTCAATCCCCTAACCATTTACATTATTTCTTTTGATTTACCTAATTAAATATCCTAATAATGTTCAAAATTAGGATCGTTACATTAGTCGTGTACACGGATGCTTGTGGAATAGGGTTAGGAGCTATGTTAATGCAAAGAGGTAAATTTATTGCCTACGCTTCTCGACAGCTCAGACCGCATGAGGTTAGATATCGAACTCACGATTTGGAATTAGCTGCGGTAATTTTTGCATCGAAGATGTGGAGACATTACCTATTGGGGGAAAGATTCGAGTTGTATACAGATCATAAGTCTCTGAGGTATTTATTCCTTAAAAGGAGTTGAATATGAGACAGTAGAGGTGGTTAGAGTTTTTAGCCACTTATGACTTTGGTATTGAGTGCACACCAAGAAAAGGCATTAAGGTTGCAAATGCACTTAGCAGCAAACATCAGAATGCAATATTGGCAATGATAGCTGAGTGGAAAAGATTTAGAAGAGTTGACTACATGTAGAGTACAATGGGGATCTAAGAGTAGTTCTAGTACAAAAACTGCTATGTTGTCATGTTTAGAAGTTTGAGCAATGATGATCGAAAGGATTGCTTTTAAGTAAGGGGAGGATCCATTATTAGCTGAATGGTTTGAAAGTTAAGGGATGGTAAAGAGGGCGATGACTTAAAATATTTCAGTCTTGACCAGAATGGGTGGTTGAGAAAGAAAGGACGACTATGTGTTCCAAACGTGGAAAACATTAGGAAAAAAGTTCTTAGGGAATGCCATCATTCAAAGTTCACTATTCATCCAGGAGGAACTAAGATGTATCAGGATATGAAAAGGAGTTTCTTCTGGGAATGTATGAAGAGAGATGTAGGCTTCTGGGTGAAGCAGTGCTTAAACTGTTAGTAGGTAAAAGCCGAGCATCAGAAACCAAGTGGATTACTTCAGCCTTTAGATGTTCCAGTATGGAAGTGGGATTCTATCTCAATGGATTTTATCGACGGGTTGCCAAGGTCAAGTCGAGGAAATGAAAGTATATGGGTTGTAGTGGACAGATTGACCAACAGTGCCCGTTTCATTCCAATTAAGTCAACCAGGACGGCACCTGTTTTGGCTAAATCATTCATGAAGAATATAGTTAGACTGCATGGGGTTTCTAGTAGTATAGTAAGTGATAGAGATTCCTTATTCAATGGCGAATTTTCAGGAAGAGTCTACATGATACCTTAGGTACCAAGCTCAAGATGAGTACCGCTTACCATCCGCAGACAGATGGGCGGGCAGAAAGAGTTAACAAAGTCTTAGACGATTTGTTAAGGGCTTGTGTGCTAGACTTTGGGGGATCATGGGAAGACCACCTACACTTAGGCGAGTGTTTATATAATAACGGTTATCATACTAGTATAGGGATGGCATCGTTTGAAACTATGTATGGAAGGCCATGCAAATCTCTCATTTGTTGGTTAGAGACCAGAGATAGGTTAGTTCTTGGTCTAGGTTTAGTTAGAGAAGCTATAGAAAAGATTGAGTTAGTTCGAGCTAGAATGAAGGAAGTTCAGTCTAGGTAGAAGAGTTATGCTTATAAAAGATGGAAAGACTTACTTTTGCTTTTCCTTTTTCTTTTTGTAAAGCAAGTTGTTCCGCTTTATAATCATTAAATGTTGGAAATGTCGGAGGAGATTCTGGTAATCCCATTAAACTGAAGAAGCGAATGTTGGATACCTTGATTTTTTCAAATTCAATTGATGGACTTTGAATAGAGAAGGCAGTTAAAATTCGAGTAATATAGGGAGCATTGATAATTAAGCGTTTCTTGGAGTCATGATAAGTGCGAAAAGCATCATAAAAGTATTGAGCCCAATTGATTTGAGTATTGGATAGAATTGATTGAAGTGCCTTATCTTCATCATCGTAAATGACCTCATGGCTTCCTTGTCGGGGAAAAATTGTTTTTATTAGCATTCTAAGCAATAGTCGAGGTCGAGGACGAAGATGATTTGATCTATCTGTGGATTTTTCAGGTTCAAAAAGATAATATTCGATTTGTTTAAGTTCCTCTCCTTCTAACTTAAAGTCATCTATGTCGACTCCTTCCGAGCTACATTTTAAAATTCATCCAATGTCAGAAGGAGTTATTTGCAGAATGTTTCCAAAAACGCTTGTCCAAAGCGTTCCTTTTTCTCGATGAAGTCTAATTTTTGGATTGTTAACATTTGCTAGAAATAATAGAACACTAAGTCTGCAAATGTTGACTTGATTATCTTTGAAATCAATAAGGCTTGTAATCTGAGATCTATCAGTATAGAGCCTAAGTTTGTAGAAAGGAAAATGATCAAGATTATGAAAAATACCATGAAATGATTGAAGAGAACATAAATGCTTGTAACGAGCCATGCTTCGAGGTTCGTGGTATAACCAAGCTTCAATTTGATCTTCCGAAGGAAGAATGTGAGAAGGTTGTTGAGATGAATCTCCTTTTTGTTTCTTAGATTTGGGCGCCATATGATTAAATTGAAAAAGCTAGGGTTTCGAGTTTGAGAGACGAGAAGAAGAAAATAAACCGTTTGGAATAACGTATATAGATTTTCTTCTTAACAGGGTTTCGGACGTCTGAAAATTAAACAGACGTCTGAAATTCTGTAGAATAAAAACAAAGACTAGAAGAACAGACGTCTAAAGATTTATGACAGACGTCTAAGACGTATGACAGACGTCTAAAATTAATTGACAGACGGCTCAGAAGGTTTAAAATGAGAAAGAGAGTAAAAAACATTTTGCACTAAATTCAGACGTCTAATAGTTTTATGTTTAGACGTCTATTATGAATAACAGACGTCTGTTATCTTTAAACAGACGGCTAATTGTTGGCTGCAAAAGTATAGACAGATTTAGACGTCTGTGAAAAATGACTCAGACGTCTGTGTGGCTGAAAATAGTAAAAAATAGTTGTTTCTACAGACGTCTGTTGACAAATATAGACTTCTGTCTGTCTGATAAAAGATTTTATTTAGCTTAGGCTTAAAAAGAAAATTAATAGTTTATTTATTTCTATTGATAAGAACATAAAACAAGTATAAATCAACAAATCAAACATATAGACATATATATATATTATCTATTTAGGAGTCTTTGGAGTTTTTGGAGACTTCAGAGACTTCCCTTTGGATGATTCGTGTTGATTTTGTTCAGCAGACTGATAAATAGGAGACCAATGAGGTTGACGTTCCCATGAATTTGGGGATACATGAGGACGTTGAGGTGAGAGAATATGTGCATTTGTGTTGATCGGAGATGAACCACATATTTTTGCAGCACATCGTTCAAGAAAGCTAAGTCGTCTTCCATGACTCTTTTGTTCAAAATACATTTCTCGCTGAAGATCAAGTGTTTCCCTCTGATAGTGATGTAAATCATCTATCTTTTCCTTAGTAGATGGAGATGGAAATAAATTTCTTCGCGTACGTTTATTTTCTGGCGTATATCCCGTATGATGACTTTGTGGTGGACATATCGGAATATAAGCTGGAGTTGGAGTCGGAAGTTCGAAAGACCCAGAACTAGGAGTTTCAAAATTAATTGAAGAAAATTCAGATGTATAGGAGGGCTCATCTAAAGATGAACCAGCCATGGTATATAAGAATAATGCAAAGTTAAAAAACATATTTGAATAATTTTTTGCTTTCACCTTTGTAAAAAGAATAGATAAGCTGAATGATAATTTTCTTTGGTAAGAAGAAATTTATAGACAACTAAAAGCTAAAAAATAAATGGTTAAGATTAAAAGAAGAGAAAATTTAATGTTAACCAGAAACAATATGTGTGGGTAAAAAAAAATTAAATAAAGATAGAATAGCTGAATTATACTTCATAAATTGTTGAGAGAGATAATACCAAGTTCTCGTCTCAATTTTACAAAACTGTTTTCATTTAAAGGTTTGGTAAAAATATCTGCTAATTGATTTTCCGAAGATATAAATTCTAGATTGATTATATCTTTTTCAATATTATCACGAAGAAAATGATGACGAATATCAATATGTTTTGTCCGTGAATGATTTACTGGATTTTTAGATAAATTAATAGCACTAGAGTTATCACAGAAGATTGTAGATTTAGATAAGTTAAAACCAAAATCTTGAAGAGTTTGTTGCATATAAATTACTTGAGCACACGCCAAAGCTGCAGATATATATTCTGCTTCACAAGTAGAAAGTGATACGCAATTTTGTTTCTTACTGAACCAAGATACTAGAGACCGTCCAATGAAGTGACAAGTCCCACTTGTACTTTTTCTATCCGTCCGACTTCCTCCAAAATCAGCATCACTATATGATACTAATTCAAAAGGACATTCTTTCGGATAAAATAGTCCAAAATCTTTGGTTTTGTTGAGATAACGTAAAATACGTTTCACTGCTCTAATATGTGATTCTTTAGGATTGGCTTGAAATCGTGCACACAAACAAACACTCATCATTATATCGGGTCTACTAGCAGTTAAATATAATAATGATCCAATCATACTTCGATATAACTTTTGGTCTACACTCTTGCCATTTTCATCTTTTTCAAGATGTATGGTTGTACTCATAGGAGTAGGTTTGGCAGAGGTATTTTCCATACCAAAGCGTTTGATTAAATTATTACAATATTTTTCTTGATTTATAAAAATACCATTATTAATTTGTTTAATTTGAAGCCCAAGAAAATATGTTAATTCTCCCATATGAGACATTTCAAATTCATTTGTCATTATTTTAGAAAATTCTTGACATAATTTATCATTAGTTGATCTAAAAATAATATCATCTACATAAATTTGAACAATTAAAATATCATGTTTCTTTTTCTTAATAAAAAGAGTTTGATCAACCTTTCCAATTTCAAAACCAGAATTGATTAAATAAGTTTTTAAACGATCATACCAAGCACGAGGTGCTTGTTTCAAACCATATAAAGCCTTTTTAAGTTTATAAACATGTTCTGGAAATTGTTCGTGTATAAACAAGGGAGGTTGTTCAACATAAACATTTTCTTTAATAAATCCATTTAAAAAAGCACTTTTAACATCCATTTGATATAATTTGAAATCATGAAAGCAAGCATAGGCTAATAGAATTCGTATTGCTTCTAATCTTGCGACAGGAGCAAATGTTTCTTCATAGTCAATTCCTTCTTCCTGATTATATCCTTGAGCAACTAATCTAGCTTTATTTCTAGTGATATTACCATTTTCATCAACTTTATTTTTAAAAACCCATTTAGTGCCAATAACTGTTTGATTATTTGGCCGTGGAACTAAATCCCAAACGTCATTTCTTTCGAATTGGTTTAGTTCTTCTTGCATCGCAATAATCCAATAATCATCAGTTGAGGCTTCCTTAATATTTTTAGGTTCTATATTAGAAAGAAACGCTATATGACCCATTTGATTTAGCTGATTTCTTGTTTTAACTCTTTCATCAATTTCTCCTATAATATTTTGAATTGGATGATCTTTTAAAATTCTTGGTGGAGATTTTAATTCAGTTTCAAATTGATTTATAGAAGTGATATTGTCAGGTGTATTGTTGTCAAAAGTAGAATTTGAATTTGTTACAATGTCTTCATCATCATTTGTTTTAATTTTGAAATTTTCATCAAATGATACATGAAGTGTTTCTTCAATAGATTTAGTTCTTAAATTATAGATTCTATATGCTTTGCTTCGTTCGGAATATCCGATGAATATACATTCATCCGATTTCGGATCAAACTTACCTAATTGATCTTTTGTATTTAAAGCAAAACATTTAGAACCAAAAATTTTAAAGTAAGATATATTAGGTATTCTACCGATGAAGAGTTCATATGGAGTATGTTTAGTTAAAGGTCGAATAGATACACGATTTAGGACATAACAAGCAGTAGCAACGGCTTCTGCCCAAAATTGTTTTGGAAGAGTGGTTCCATTCAATAAAGTCCTAGCACATTCTTGAAGTGTTCTATTTTTACGTTCAACAACTCCATTTTGTTGAGGCGTTCTTGGAAATGAAAAGTTATGAAATATTCCTTTTTTATTACAAAACTTCTCAAACATTTCATTTTCAAATTCTCCTCCATGATCACTTCTAATATTTTTAATTTTTAGAATTTTAATATTTTGAATACGTTTAGCAAAGATTTTGAAATTTTCAAAAGTATCACTTTTGTTTTTCATAAATAAAGTCCAAGTATATCTAGAGAAGTCATCAACTATTACAAAGACATATCTATTGTGATTAATAGATTGAGTCTGAGTTGGTCCAAATAAGTTTAGATGCAACAATTCAAGAGGTTGCAAAGTTGAGATGATCTTCTTGGATTTAAAAGTAGTTTTAGTTAGCTTTCCTAGTTGACAAGCATCACAAATGCTATTTACCTTAAAATTCATTTTAGGTAATCCTTTTACCAAATTATTTTTGGATAATTTATTAATAGCTTTGAAATTTATATGACAAAATCTTTTATGCCATAGCCAAGGATCATTTTCTTTGACTAATAAGCACATATTTGTATTATGATTTATTTTCATATTTAAAATATAAAATAATGATCTCTTACTCCTTCGAAAATGATATTTTTGTTATGATCAAAAATATTGCATTTATTTTCAGAAAATACTATGTTAAAGCCTTTATCACATAATTGACTAATACTGAGTAAGTTATGTTTTAAATTTTTAACTAATAAGACATTTGTAATAAGAGGTAATTTAGATGTACCGTCATTGCTCACATCGCCTTTGCCGATGATGTAACCTTTTGAATTATCTCCAAAAGTGACAGATCCTCCATCTGAGTAGATAACGTTAGTTAACATATTTTTGTCGCCTGTCATATGTTTTGAGCAACCACTGTCTAGAATCCATTTTCCTCTTTTCTTAATCGGTACCTGCAAAAAATATTGAAATTCTATTGGTACCCACTTCCTCTATAGGGTCCTAAGGGTTAAATCTTAGGAAGCCAAACCCAGTTGGGTTTAGAGTTCCCTTTAAAAATAAAATTCTCATTCTTATGTACAGACATAATAAAAGATTTAATGTAGTTTTTCCTAATCAAATTATTATTAGTTTTTGAAACCCAAATCATAATTGATTTTGGATGAATAATTTTTGAAGAAGATTTTTGAGCAGATATAGATTCCTTTTTCTTAAAATTAGTATATAAAGACCCATTATTTTTAGAATGGTTTTGTATTGGTTTTTTATATCCTAATCCCTTTTTATTTGAACAAGTTTGAGAATTCTCAATTATTTTAGAGAGACTCTCTCTTCCACTGTTAAATTTAGAAACATTTTTAGAAATATTTTCCAGTTTTGTTTTAAGATTTGATACTTCTATATCAAGTGTTTTAATATTAGAGTTTAAATCATAATTTTCTTTTGCTAATTTAACATTCTCATATTTCTGTTTTTCTATTTCACTGCTTAAATCAGTCAATTTAGATGTTATATTAACATAAGATTCTTGAGATTTTACTAACTCTTCCTCTAATATTTTCTTTTCATCTTTTAACATGTCAGTTTCTATTTCAGTTCTATTTAATTTTCCTAAAGCATCTTTATATTTACTTTTTAGAATTCTAAGTTTATCTAACAATTCAGAGTTTATTTCTATTAAATCGTCAAAAGTTAGATCACTTACTTCATCATTTGTTGCCATAAAACAAACATTGGCTTGTTCTGAATCACTGTCATTTTCACTGTCTGATGAAGAAGATTCTGTATCATCCCATGTAACTGAGAAAGCTTGTTTCTTTTTATATTTGTCCTTTTTGAGATTATTTTCTTTCTTCCGATCAGGACAATCTTTCTTTATGTGGCCCTTCTTGTGACATTCGTAGCATTCAAGAGATGTACTTGATGGCTTATTAAAACCCTTGTTATTTCCAAATTTATTACCCTTTTTGAATTTTAAAAACTTTTTGAAATTCTTAGCTATAAATGCCATATCATCTTCTGATTCAGAGTCTTCTTTTTCTGCTTGAAAAGCGATAGTTTTCTTGTCCTGTGCTTGTGCTTGTCTTGCCTGCAAATTTACTTCATATGACATTAGATTTCCTATTAACTCTTCTGTTTTTATGGTTGAAATATCATTAGCTTCCTCGATAGCTAAGACTTTTCGTTCCCATTCATCAGTTAAAGAGTTAAGGATTTTTGATACAACATCAGATTCAGTAAAAGTGACTTCTAAAGCTAAAAGAGAGTGATAAATATCCTGGAATCTAGAATACATTTCACTAATACTTTCTCCTTGTTTCATCCTAAAATTTTGAAATTGGTTTTTAAGCATGGAGATCTTGCTCTGTTTTACTTTATTTGTTCCTTCGTGTGTAACCTTAAGAGTATTCCAAATTTCATATCCAGTTTTACAGATACTAACTCGATTAAATTCATTTTTGTCTAATGCGCAAAATAACATGTTCATTGCTTTTGCGTTTGCAGTAGCATCTAGTTTTTGTGTATTAGACCAAGCAGTATATCCTGTAGTAGGAATATGATATTCAGTTTGAATGATATTCCAAGTTTCAAATCCACTTGCTTGCATAAAAATTCTCATTCTAGTTGACCAATAACTATAATTTAATCCGTTAAACAATGGTGGTCGTGTAGTGGCTTGTCCCTCAGTAAAACTGTTGCTAGTGTTATTGTCCATATTAAAAAAATATATCAGATAACTGTGTTATAGTTATGTGATAACCTTGCTCTGATACCAAATGAAAGTGTATATTGATCGATAATATAGTTAAACTATGACTAGCAAGTGCGGAATTATAAATAATAGTAAATGGCAGTAATAAAAATGACACCAGGGATTTTTATACTGGTTCGAACTTCTCGTTCTACGTCCAGTCCCAGACTCCTTCTGGAATTTCTCGAATAACCCTCACTTAACCCGGAGGAACAGGTATTACACTGCCTGAGCAACCGAACAGGACTTTTCCACCTAAGCAACCGAATAGGACTTTTCTGCCTAAGCAACCGAATAGGACTTCAAAAACAATTTGGTAAATTGTTTCTTGACTTGTGTGTTCTTTGAATAACACGAATATAGTCAATGTAGTACACCCTTCCTATAATCTTCTTGATATGATGATTTGAATGTGCAAAGATAGGAAGTAGAGAATTGAAAATCACTTGATATCATAACAATATAAGATCAGAAAAGATAGAAAGAATTAGTTATTGAAATAGTGGATTTTCATCTCTATTTATAGTATTGAATAGTTTTAATTCAATAGTTGCAACTCTTTGAAGAAGTGCAACTCTTGGTGAAGAGGACAACTCTTCAGATTTTGATATTTTATGAAGAGATGCTTCAGTTCGTCAAGTTCAGATGTCTGAGATAAAAGTGACAGATGTCTGAATAATTTTGAATTTCAAAAAATCAAAGGAAACAAAAACAGTTAATTTAGACGTCTGTCTTTTAATTCAGACGTCTGTCTAGGATGACAGACGTCTGTTATTAAATGACAGACTTCTATTTCATATAGAAATAGAGGCATTAATAACATAGTGCTCAGACGTCTGTTATCTTAATTTAGACGTCTGATATTGATGTCAGACGTCTGAATTAATATACAGATGTCTATTTCTGTACTGTTCTGTTCCTTTGTCCATTGTAGTATTTTTGAACTTGAGAAAATATATAATTTTGAAAATACCTTTTTATATTTATTTTAAAGCATGATTTTCAAAAGTATATTTGTGTGTGTGTGTGTGTGTGTTTCATCACCATATCAGAGATTGTACAAATATATCTAAATAGATTTTATAAAGAACTTTAATCTTGTTGATGATAATAGCTTCTTTTGACGATTCCTGCAAGAATATTTGACATAATAATATATAGATTGAAATATATAGTTGTCGCATTAAAATTGAAGAAGTCAAGTTTCACCACCATTTACACTAGTCCTTTCGAAAACATTAGAAACATCTCTTTCGAAAACTTTATCAACCTTAGACATCCTCCTTTCAAAACATAAAACTTGTCTTTCGAAAGCAATTAGAAACCTTCCATTTAAAATGCTTTAAGTACCTTTCGAAACCATTAGAGAACCTCCCCATTCGAAACCATAGTTATACCTTTCGAAAGAATCAAAGTCCTTTACTATAAACAAATCCTTCGAAAGCTTTGGGTTCAAGTAAAAGCTTGTGAAACATAGCTTCAAACCATTAAAACCATTTAATTCGAAACCTATGGGTTTATCTTTCAACAGAACAAAGGGTCTTAAAACAACCAAGTCGAAAGTACACTTTTGAAAGCAGATTTCCAAAGTAAAGAAAGTAGATGGTTTCGACACCATCCCTTTCGAAAGCATTGGAGAGTGGCTTCATTAACAAAATCGAAAGCATCCCTTCGAAACCATGTTTAAAGGCAATGGCCTCAACTGGGTCGAAAGGTAGAATTGTGGCAATAAGGGTTTCGACACTGTCGAAATCCATTTTAAAACCAAAGGCGGCAAACCTAAGTCAAAAGCTATCTTTAAACCAATTAACCAAGTCGAAAGCTATCTAATTCGAAAGCAAGCAAGTGCTTTTTCTTTTAAAAGCCAAAACAAGGTTTCGACCCCCTTCGAAACACCTGTTTCAACCTTATACCTTTCGCCTATCTCCAATCCACTATGTATCAAGTTTTTGATACCATGTGTATTGGTTTCGAACTAGATGGAGGCGGAGGAATGTGATCGAAAGGAAGCTGCCGAAGATGGCGAAACAACATATACTTACAAAAACTGTTTTCTTACTTTATAAAGTAATTTCTTTCCAACTAACTTGCTTGTTTGTCATAATATAATTAGTTGCCAATTTCTTTTTCAAAAGCTTTTCTAAAAGATCTACCGAATTTAGAATGTTTTTATTTAAAACATTTACAAAACACCCCTTCTCTTATTTTAAACATATAAAACATTTAAGTCCCATACCTTAAATAATTTTATATACTTAACAAAACACTTAGGAAAATTCTTCGAAAATTCCAATAAATTCTTTTTTAATATGTTTTCTAACATATTTAAATTTGTGGCCCAAAGCCATCGTATATTGGCCGTAAATAATTTTAAACCCAAAATAGCATTTTCTTTACTAGAAAATTCATAATAAATCCACAATAATTCCGAAAATTATGAAACTTGAAACCCATCTCCAAAATAATATATCTATCCTCGGATTAAAATTGCAGGATATTTAGGTGTCATATAATAGGTTTTCTAAGTCAATGCTCATCATAAAATCCATATAAATAGACTAAATCATCAACAAGTATATATATATATATATCCATTTTAATCAATCAAAACATGGTAAAACATTTGCAAAATATTTCAGATCTTAATCTAGTAATCAAAAAATAAAAACAAGAGATGTAACCTATTATTCACCTTTGCTTTGTTGTTAAGGAGTTGAGATTTGATCTTGAATTTAAGCTGATTGGCTTCTTCCTCTTGATTTAGCTTATCTTCCCCTTTAGCTTCTTTAATGGTGGTCGGCCTCTTGGTTTTAGTTTGTGAGAATATATGTGTAAATGAATGTGTATAGGGTTTAGGGTATAAGGATATACTTATTCCTATATTGCCCTTGTCTACTTACCCTAACTTAATTCATTTTAATTCTCTTAGTTCATTAGTTCAAATGGGAATGGCTACCCTTTAGATTATACAAATCTCAATCCCCTAACCATTTACATTATTTCTTTTGATTTACCTAATTAAATATCCTAATAATGTTCAAAATTAGGATCGTTACATTAGTCGTGTACACGGATGCTTGTGGAATAGGGTTAGGAGCTATGTTAATGCAAAGAGGTAAATTTATTGCCTACGCTTCTCGACAGCTCAGACCGCATGAGGTTAGATATCCAACTCACGATTTGGAATTAGCTGCGGTAATTTTTGCATCGAAGATGTGGAGACATTACCTATTGGGGGAAAGATTCGAGTTGTATACAGATCATAAGTCTCTGAGGTATTTATTCCTTAAAAGGAGTTGAATATGAGACAGTAGAGGTGGTTAGAGTTTTTAGCCGCTTATGACTTTGGTATTGAGTGCACACCAAGAAAAGGCATTAAGGTTGCAAATGCACTTAGCAGCAAACATCAGAATGCAATATTGGCAATGATAGCTGAGTGGAAAAGATTTAGAAGAGTTGACTACATGTAGAGTACAATGGGGATCTAAGAGTAGTTCTAGTACAAAAACTGCTATGTTGTCATGTTTAGAAGTTTGAGCAATGATGATCGAAAGGATTGCTTTTAAGTAAGGGGAGGATCCATTACTAGCTGAATGGTTTGAAAGTTAAGGGATGGTAAAGAGGGAGATGACTTAAAATATTTCAGTCTTGACCAGAATGGGTGGTTGAGAAAGAAAGGACGACTATGTGTTCCAAACGTGGGAAACATTAGGAAAAAAGTTCTTAGGGAATGCCATCATTCAAAGTTCACTATTCATCCAGGAGGAACTAAGATGTATCAGGATATGAAAAGGAGTTTCTTCTGGGAAGGTATGAAGAGAGATGTAGGCTTCTGGGTGAAGCAGTGCTTAAACTGTTAGTAGGTAAAAGCCGAGCATCAGAAACCAATTGGATTACTTCAGCCTTTAGATGTTCCAGTATGGAAGTGGGATTCTATCTCAATGGATTTTATCGACGGGTTGCCAAGGTCAAATCGAGGAAATGAAAGTATATGGGTTGTAGTGGACAGATTGACCAACAGTGCCCGTTTCATTCCAATTAAGTCAACCAGGACGGCACCTGTTTTGGCTAAATCATTCATGAAGAATATAGTTAGACTGCATGGGGTTTCTAGTAGTATAGTAAGTGATAGAGATTCCTTATTCAATGGCGAATTTTCAGGAAGAGTCTACATGATACCTTAGGTACCAAGCTCAAGATGAGTACCGCTTACCATCCGCAGACAGATGGGCGGGCAGAAAGAGTTAACAAAGTCTTAGACGATTTGTTAAGGGCTTGTGTGCTAGACTTTGGGGGATCATGGGAAGACCACCTACACTTAGGCGAGTGTTTATATAATAACGGTTATCATACTAGTATAGGGATGGCATCGTTTGAAACTATGTATGGAAGGCCATGCAAATCTCTCATTTGTTGGTTAGAGACCAGAGATAGGTTAGTTCTTGGTCTAGGTTTAGTTAGAGAAGCTATAGAAAAGATTGAGTTAGTTCGAGCTAGAATGAAGGAAGTTCAGTCTAGGTAGAAGAGTTATGCTTATAAAAGATGGAAAGACTTAGAGTTCTCAATCGGAGATCATGTTTTCGTCAAGGTATCACTGGTGAAAGGTGTAATCAGATTCGAGAAATCATGAAAATTGGCACCGCAATTCATTGGATCATTTCCTATTGTAGAAAGGATCGGAAAACTCGCATATAGGGTAGAGTTACCGAACAGTTTGGTAGGAGTACACAATGTTTTTCATGTTTCTCATTTAAGAAAGTGTATTTGAGATCCAGAAACTACTATTGCACCGACTGTGTTAGATGATTTAGTAGTGGAACCGAATATGACTATAGTTAGAAAGTCAGTTTGTATAGTCGCAAGAGATGAGAAGAGACTAAGGAACAAGACAATCAGATTAGTCAAAGTCCAGTGGAGTGACGACGAGAGAGATTGTACTTGGGAAACTGAAAGCAGGATTCGAGATACTTATTCTGACTTGTTTCATGGTATGTTTTACCTTTTTGATTGAATTCGAGATGAGAAGAGACTAAGGAACAAGACAGTCAAATTAGTTAAAGTCCAGTGCTTTCGAAAGGTTTGTTTTAGGTAAAGGACTTTATTGCTTTCGAAAGGTTTGTTTTAGGTAACAGACTTTATTACTTTTGAAAGGTATATAATGAAGGTTTCGAAGATGAGATTCACCAATGTTTTCGAAATGTGCTTTAAGTATTTGAATGGAAGGTTTCCAATGCTTTCGAAAGGCAAGTTTGAAGTGTTTTGAAAAGGGGATGTCTAAGGTTTATAAAGCTTTCAAAGTGATACCTTCAATGATTTCGAAAGGTTATTTTAAAGGTTTCGAAATGTATGTTTTAGCCTTTCGACCTAGTGTTTCAAGGTATAGTAGTTAACATATTTTGAAAGGGGTACTTTCAATGGATTTGAAAAGGTTGTTTAAAGTTTTTAAGCAAAGGTTTCGAATGGTTTACCTTGGCTTCATGGCCTAAGATCTTTTAAGTTAAAAGGGGTTTTAACTTACTTTAGAGGGATAGATAACCCTATTATATTTCATCAAGATTGTTTTGTGTAAAGTATATATAACATGGCAAAGGTATTTGAGTAAAGCAATGAGTATATTTTCCTTGTTTAAGTATGATTTAAAGGGTTAAATAAATTTGAAAGAAATGTTTTTAAGGAAAATTTGATGGGGTAGTTGACCCAAAGTAAATGAATTAGATATTAAAATACCAAATGGGACTGGTATAGGATTGCGCCCTATACTTTAGCTAATATAAGTCCAAAATTCCAGTGTGTAGGGCTTTGTCATAGGTAAGACTCAAATGATGTTACACACAGAAAGGAATATACAGAGTAAAGATAGGTTATTGGTGAGCCCACAAAACCATTAGGATCGGTTAACCCTGGGAGAAGTAAGTTATAGACAGACCGTCTAGGAGTGTGTCTAACAGAAGTTAGATTATTTATTATGTCTGGTAGGCCCGAGTTAGTCAAAGGTTAGTAGTTAGCCAAACAAAACTATATTGTTTGGACAGATAGTCCATTGATTACCTAATTTATATGCATATATGATATTGCTATTTTTGATTTAATCGGTCTGATTGTAGGATTTTGATTTGCAAAAGATATGTTTTTAAAGGGATATTAGTGAGGGGAAACCCGTTCTACCAAACGGCATGGTCTCACTAAATATCAGATAACCGAGATGTATAGTATTATTCACACCGGGCTTTTTGTCTGACTTGAAGTTTATGTTTTCCCCTTAAAATCTCGGGTGCTCAAAATATAATTTGAGTAGATTAAGAGTTTAGGTTTTATAGGTTTAGTAGGTTGGACGAATAAGCTTTCGAAGACATGCAGGAGGCAATGCTAGCTATATATAGGAGCTATTTTGTTTTATTTCCGCTATGTTGTATCAAAAATGATTATCTATTTAGTACTCTGATCATCCAATGGGGCATCTCCTTATGTCGCTCTTGACGTAATTTGTAGTAATTATATTTAATCAAAATATGGGAATCAATCATGGAATTATGTAAATATGAAATATTAATATTAAATGAAATCAGACAAGTTGTTTTAATATGTGCTGATTTTATTTCATATTCTTGTGCTTCTGGTATTATGGGTACCATTAACATTATTGTATTTTGTCACTGGAAGTTAATATTATGGATGACCGCAGCATCTATAGCGCTTAGATTCGGGCCTCAAGATAGGGTATGTTACATTATTTTTGAGGATCTCATGGCTTCCCTACAACTTTTCCATATTTCTTTGTAATCACCCGTGGAGTGGTACCAAACCATAAAAACTATACTTGTAAAACAACAGTATAATCAAAAGATACATTAAGTGGACGTAGGCATCGATTGGCCGAACCACTATAAACCTTATGTGCATTGCTTTTACTCGTTTTTTACTTACTTTTCTTCAATTTTTCTCTCTTCTAAAATCTACTGGGTGTTTGTATTTTTGATGCAACAAGAAAATGAGCACTGAACCAAATGTAAACATTTATCTTTGCAAGACAATATAGATTGCCAAAGTCGGTTAGAGAAAGGTTTCTTTGCCATAGTCCAAAAAGTGTTTGCTCTCAGTCAAAATGTTTATGAGTCCATAAACTCTCTCTACGTAGAATAAAGAATTAATACGAGCTGACGCAGCTGCAATGTTCCAAGTGATCAAGCATTTTATTGCAACACCTCCCTCTTTATAATGCTTCTTAAGCTTGTTAAAGGTTATGGGATGCAGTTTCCTATTGAAGGGAGAACCACTCCACAAGAAGTGAGAACAAGCTTTGTTAATCATTCTCAATAATGTCTTAGGAAGAATGAAAACTCTATAATAATAAGCTTGCATAGAGAAAACAATAGCATTAATAATTGTGAGTCTTCCAGCATTGGAAATGAATCTATTATCCAAGTAGAAAGTTTCTACGTATTCTTTTCAAAAAGAGGAAAGCGATGAGATTTTTTAATTCTAAAAGAGGTTAGCGGGATACCAAGGCAGCACATCCCTTCCCACATAAGTTGAAGATTGGCTCTCTGAGCAATAAAAGTCTTAATATTATCATTTACCCCAGCAATCAGGATTGCAAATTTATTGTAATTAATTTGAAGGCCAGTAGCATCAAGGAAGCTATCCAAAGCAGTGGATGAATTATTCAGGGATGTTCAGTTGGCTTAGTGAAGACAGGCAAGTCATCAGCAAAGCACAAATTTATTATAGCAGGACCCTGCACTTGGGGTGAACCTTAAGAAGTTTAGAAGCAACCTTCGACTCAAGTGTTAGATTTAGAGCCTCCATGGCAATTATAACGAGGTAGGAGCTTAATGAGTCACCCTGCCTCAAACCCATCTTACCTTTGAAGTAACCATTAATGTAGCCAACAGAGAACAAAGTGGAAGAGACACACGTGTAAATAAGATAAATATAAGCAGTAGGAAAATTCATAAGCTTAAGAATGCACTTGATGGCTTCCCATCTAGTAGTATCAAAAGCCTTCTTGATATCATATATAATGCAGCATCTGGGACTAATATGCTTCTTATTGTAACTATTTATCAGCTCATGAGAAAGATGAATGTTATCAATAATGTTTCTGCCAAAAATGTAAGCAGATTGATTGAGCAAAATTAAGCTAAGAAGGACAGATTGCATTCTGGAAGCAAGCAGCTTAGAGATGCATTTTTACAATGTATTGTAGCAGTTGATGGGTCTAAAATCAATGACATTTTTAGGGTTATGCACTTTAGGAATGGGGTATATGGCGGCAACATTGATCCCAATTAACATTTTATCAGACTTGTAGAAGTTCTCTATCGTTTTAATAGACTTCTTATTGGAAATAAACTTGATTTTGTTAATTTAGATTTTTCCATATAAAAAATTATTTAGAATTTAGAATATATAAAATAATATATTTTAAATTTCATAAGAGAATATTTAGGAGATATGTATGGAGAACTATTAGATTAAGTAAATCTTCACCGTTTATTTTTGAGATGTAAACTCCTATAAATAGAGGTGGATTCACT
Source organism: Allium fistulosum (assembly GCA_030737815.1). Classification (NCBI taxonomy): domain Eukaryota; kingdom Viridiplantae; phylum Streptophyta; class Magnoliopsida; order Asparagales; family Amaryllidaceae; genus Allium; species Allium fistulosum. The sequence continues at coordinate 1,252,612,956 of CM060903.1, read as the reverse complement.
CATCTTGGATGTAAGAGAAAAGAAATGTAGAAATAAAAAAAATATGAAGTTTTGTAATAAAGTTTAGTAGTAAAGTTTTTATCATATGGTTTTGAATGTTAAATTGATATATATATATATACACACACACACTTATTGATGATCTTGGCTATTACATATAGATTTTATGATAAGAATTGATTTAGAACCTATTAGATGATAGCCAAATGACTTGCAATTTTAATATGAGATCGGAAATATTATTCTGGAGATGGGTTTCAAGTTTCATAATTTTCTGAATTATTGTGGATTTATTATGAATTTTCTAGCGAAGAAAATGCTATTTTGGGTTTAAAATTATTTACGGCCAATATATAATGGCTTTCAGTCATAAATTTAAATATGTTAGAAAACATATTAAAAATAACTTATTGGAATTTTTGGAGAATTTTCCTAAGTGTTTTATTAAGTATATAAAATTGTTTAAGGTATGGGACTTAAATGTTTTATATATTTAAAATAGGAGAAAGGACATTTTATAAATGTTTTAAATAAACAAATTTTGAATTCGATGGCACTTTTAGAAAAGATTTTTGGAAAATAAATTGGCAACCAACAGTATTTTGACAAATATGGGAAGTTAGTTGAAAAGCAATTACTTTAGATAGCATAAAAACAGTTTTGCTATAAATTACTAGTTCGCTACTCCTCGGGGGTTTTCGACCCCATACCTCCGCCTTCGACCCAGCCGAAACCAATGCGCATGGTATCAATGCTTTGGTACGTAGCGAATTGGAGATAAGTGAAAGGTATTGAGTCGCAAGGTGCTTTCGAAAGGGTAGGAGTAGCCTTTGAACTATTTTACTTATAAAGGATGCTTTCGAATGGTAAACTAGCTTTCGACTTAGTTGCTTTCGTATGTATACAATTAGAGCTTTCGAAAGGGTATAAAGATAGCTTTCGACTTAGGTTGCCGCCTTTTGTTTTAAATTAGCTTTCGACAGGATCGAAACCCTTGTTGCCGCAATTCTATCTTTCGAGCTAGTTGAGGCCGCTTTGCCTTTAAACATGGTTTCGAAAGGATGCTTTTGACTTTATTAAAGAAGTTGCTTCTCCAATGCTTTCAAAAAGGATGGTGTTGGAACCATCTAGTTTCTTTACTTAGGAAACTGCTTTCGAAAGAGTGCTTTTGACTTGGTTGTTTTAAGACCGTTTGTTCTATTGAAAGATAAACCCATAGGTTTCGACTAGAATGGTTTTAATGGTTTCAAAACTATGTTCCACAAGCTTTTACTTGAACCCAATGCTTTCGAAAGGTTTAATTTGAGTAAAGAACTTTGATGCTTTCGAAAGGTTTAAACCAAGGTTTCGAAGGGCAAATTCCCCAATGGTTTTGGAAGGTACTTAAAGCATTTTAAATGGAAGGTTTCCAATTGCTTTCGAAAGGCAAGTTTGATGTTTTGAAAAGAGGATGTCTAAGGTTTATAAAGCTTTCGAAAGTGATGTTTTTAATGTTTTCGAAAGGACTATTGTAAATGGTTTCAAAAGGTGTGTTTGGCCTAAGGTTATAAAGTAAAGTAGTTTACTTATATCGAAAGGGGAGCTCTCAATGGTTTCGAAAGGGTTGTTTAAAGATTTTAAACAAAGGTTTCGAATGATTTACCTTGGCAATATAGCCTAAGTGTTTTTAAATTAAAAGGAGTTTTAACTTATTTTGGAGGGACGGGTAATCCTCGATATATTTCATCAACATTATTTTAGGTAAAGTTTATATAACATGGAAAATAGCTTTAAGTAAAGCAAAGAGTATATTTTCCTTGTATAAGTATGATTTAAAAGGGTTAAATCATTTTGAAAAGATTTTCAAGGGAAATCTGAAGGGTAGTTAACCCTAAGAAAATAAATCAGATATTAGAATACTAGATGGGATTGGTATAGGGTCGCGCCCTATGCATTAGCTATTGCCCCTAGCTAATTTTAGTCTAAAATTCAAGTGTGTAGGGCTTAGTCACAGGTAAGACTTAAATGATGGTTACACACAGAAAGGAATATATGTATAGAGAAAGAAGATAGGTTATTGGTGAGCCCGCAAAACCATTAGGTTCAGGAGACCCTGGGAGAAGTAAGTTAGGGACAGACCATCCAGAAGTTTGTCTAACAGATGTTAGATTATTTGTTTATTTTGTCTGGTAGGCCCGAGTCAGCTAAAGGTTAGTAGTTAGCCAAAAAACTACATATTTTGGATAGATGGTCCATTTACATGTTTTTGAGCATATATGATATTGCTATTATTAATATAATCAGTTTGGTTACATGAATTTGATTTGCAAAAGATAAATTTTTAAAAGGATATTAGTGAAAGGAAACCCATTCCGCTAAGCAGTGTGGTCTCACTTAATATCAGATAACCAAGATGTATAGTATTATTCACACCAGGCTTTATATCTGACTCGAAGTTTAGGTTTTCCCCTTAAACTCTCGGGTGCTTAAAATATAATTTGAGTAGACTGAGGGTTGAAGGTTTTTCAAGTTTTAGTAGGTGGACGAATAAAGCTTCCGGAGACGTGCAAGAGGCAATGCTATTTATATAAAGATGTTAATTTTGTTTCAAATTCTACAGTGTTGTATTGAGACAGTTAGTCTATTATCTCTCTGATCATCCAAGGGGGCATCTTCATATGTCTCTCTTGGCGTAATTTGTAATAATATATTTGATCAAAACCTGAGAATCGTTATGGGATTATGTAACCTGGATATGAAATTTTGTTTTGAAATGTAATCAGAAAAGTTGTTTTAATCTGTGATGATTTTGTTTCATATTCAAGTGTTTCTGATATTATGGATACCATTAACATTACCATATTTTATCACCAGAAGATAATGCTATGGATGACTGCAGCATCTATAGCACTTAGCTTCGGGCCTCAAGATAGGCGATGTTACAACTTGGTATCAGAGCATTGGTTTATGAAAAACTTTAAACTTAAAATGATTTTTGAAAAACATAATCCTTAGGAATTAAAGAAAAGATCGGGTTATGGGATAACGCTATAGTAACGTACTTGTATTTGCAATATATAGTATACGCTATATCTCTATTCTCACATCTCTATTAAGTTATTCTTCTATATCTTACGAAGACTCGAATGCATATATGGATGCTAAAACAATTAATCTTGGTGGAGGAAGCACCACAACAAATAGAAATGCGAGACCAAATACCAGAAGGAATCGAGGTCAGGCACAAGATGCAAATGTGAGTGCTGGAGTCCCGCAAGTCGACATGGGAGCAATGTATCAGTTTTTCGTAAACATAATGTAAGCGGGTGTTGCCAGTGGAGTAGTTGGAGGAAATCAAGAAGCTCCAGTGGTCAACAATTATGCTGTTTTGAGTAGAGATTATGCTAGGCTGGGAGGAAAGCCGTTTATTGGTATTGAAGACACAATTGAAGTGGATAATTGGTTACTTCATTGCGAGAGGATTTTCGCTTATCTAGGGCTCAATGATGAGCAGAAGAGAAGGCTCGCTTCAAGATAGTTGCAAGGAGCATCGTTGTACTGGTGGAACAACATTACAGTTGGAGTTAATGAATAGACTATGACATGGGCTGAGTTCAAGAGGAGTTTGGAGAGAGGTATATGTCGGAGATTGCTAAGTCTGCTCTGCTAAGAAAGTTTGCTGAATTGGAGCAGGGAGAGATGACCGTGCTTGAGTATGCGATGAGGTTTGAGGAGCTAGCGGAATATGGCTATGCTACTGTGGATACTGTTATTAAGAGTAGTGAAAAGTTCATTCGTGGGTTGAAGCCTGAGCTTGCTAAGGCCATGTTATCACATATTACAGATCCATGTGATGTTGTTGTTGAGATGGCTTTGAGGCATGAAGAGATGCTAGCTTTCCTTGAAAATAATAGGGCAAAGGAAGCTCAAGGAGGGCAGAGTCAGAAAAGGAAGTTTTTCCATAAGAAGGGAGCTCAGAAGGGTGAAGCTGCTAAGAAAGGAAAGGCTGAGGTTGTTTGTTATAAGTGCGATAAGGAAGGCACCAGGCTCATGAGTGCCGGACGGGAAAGGGAAAGAAAGACGCTGAGAAGAAAGGGGTGAGGTGTTTCAACTGCGATCAGATTGTACATTATAAGAACCAGTGCAAAGAGCCCACTAAGGATGGGAAAGGAAAGATGTTTGCATTGGAACCAGCTGCCTCGAGGCCAACAGCAAAGGAAAAGGGAAAAGCTGTGTTGGGAGATATGCTTTTGATTCGTGGTATGTCAGTTATAGTTCTATTTAATACTGGTGCATCACATTCTTTTATATCTCGTTGTTTGGTAGATAAGCTTAACCTAGAACCCTCATACCTAGTTACTTCCTTAAGGGTTGCAAATATGATAAGAGGTCATGCGACTCTTAGAATGAGATGTGACCATTTAGAGTTTGAATTGTTAGGTCATGTATCTGCTTGCAGTTTGCATGTGTTTGGCTTCGTAGGGTTCATAATTATTTTGGGTATGGATTGGTTAAGTAAATACGATGCTAGGATATTTTGCCATGATAGGAAAACATCACTTAGACACCCTAACTGTAGTGATCAGATAGTATACTCCGTAGAAAACCCTAGTTGTGAGGTTAATGCTTTGTTGGGTGTTATGGAGGTAGAAGACGAGTTGAATTGAGTTTTTTCATTAGAGAATTCGTAGATGTTTTTAAGCCTATAGTAGGACTACCACTGAAACGAGCCATTACGTTTCAGATAGATTTAGTACCCGGAGCAGAACCGGTGAGTAGACCGCCAAGTAGAATGACACCTACCGAGATGAGAGAGCTAAAGGTGCATTTGATGGATTTGGAAGGGAATAATTTTATCAGACCAAGCAGTTCGCCTTAGGAAGCAGCCGCAGTGTTTGTGAAGAAGCCAAACGGATCGTTAAGGTTGTCTATCGATTATCGTAAGTTGAATGAGAGAACGATAAAGAATTGATATCCATTACCTACAATTGACGATTTGTTCTTTCAGTTGAGCGGAGCCAAAATGTTTTCCCAGTTGGATTTGGCGACAGGATTCTGTCAGCTTAGAGTGACTGAGGATAGTATTCCTTTGACAGCGTTTAGGACCAGATATGGATCGTATGAATGGTTAGTGATGCCGTTCGGACTAACTAATGCGCCAGCATTCTTTGTAGATTTGATGAACCGAGTTTTCCAAGATGTTATCCCGCTTTTTGGTCAAAGCCGGAATATCAAACAAATCGACAGGACATGATGGATATCAGGATTGGAAGTCGATTGGAAACAAGGCTGCGATGGATGTCGTCAAAATTTGACCGGGCTCCGATCAGGACGGAATCGATTGGAGATGATGATGAGGACTAGGAGAGGCTACATTTCAAATTTCAAGTTAATCGGAGTTCGTATGCTCAAAATATGGATGGGTCAAATTATGTGAAAACAGGTTTGTATCGATGCACTTCGTATCGATAGATGTTGGTTCGAATCGATGGAACTTCGTATCGATTAGGGTGGAGTTGGCAACGTACTTCGAATCGATACCATTCGTATCGATTAGCACAGTTTCGACTCCAGCAAACTTCCCCTGCTTCGAATCCATTAGGCTCGACTCCATCAGGTTCGATTGCATCTACTTCGTACCCTTCGGTGAAAACTCTCTCGAATCCACATAGACTGGTCACTTCGTGTCCATGCAATTAAGGGTGCCTCGACTCCATAACCTTCGAATCCCCAGGATAAGACAACTCCGAATCGATCCACAGCAGCGCGTCTTGATCGATTCGAACCAGTGCCAGTTCCATCGATTCGAAGGAAGCGAACCTTCGAATCCAACGTATCGAGTCCACCAGGTAAACGCGGCTAAAACCAAGGACTCGACCCAGTAAACTCGGAGAAAAAGGAGGATCAACTCGAAGATTGCGCGCCACGTCACCGTCTTCACGTGCAGAAGCATGGATTCGACCCTATGGATTCGAACCATATCGATTCGAACGAATCCATAGGGCGAAGAATGTCAACTTGAATCGATCATAACTTGAGATCTACAAGTCCAAATGCTATGAAATTTTCACAGTAGCTTGAGCACATGTTGAAGAATGTTCACGCCAAATTTCAGCTCGATTGGACAATTTCTTGATTGATTCGAACATAGCTTCGAATCGATCCCAAAGTGGGCCCGGATTTCCAGAAAGCGGGCATGTGGGCCCCCTCACATGCCAGAACTGGTCTCCCTTCAATTTAGGCGAAATATCAGCCTCCTACACCTATAAATAGAGCCCTTGGTCATTCAGAAAAGGGGTCGGACAATTTTGAGAGCTAAAGAGCGCCCGGACTCTGCCAGATTTACTCCAGATCACCATTGCTGCCTTAGATTCAGATTATAATCAAAAAATCCGTTGTACTACGCGATAGGAAATTGTAATCTTCAAGCATCGATCAATAAAAGATAAAAACTTTGGAGTGGACGTAGGCCGGAGATAGCCGAACCACTATAAATCTCGTGTTTTTGTTCATTATTTCTGGATTGCTGTTTGTTGTTTGTTTAGATCTGAGATTTGTGTTTGAATATTGCTGATTTGTATTCATACACTGGTGCTTTCACAACATTCGGGGTTTGTGACCATTTTTGGCGCAAACACTTTGGTGCTTTCACTGAGAAGGACTAGCACCCGCTACATCGGATTGAAGTTTAGATTTGAAAGTTTGAAGGATTCAGATTGACTCGGCGATGACTCGACAAACAAGACAAAGAGCTGAGAGAAGCCAACAGGGAGGAAGTCAAGAGGCATCCTCCGGAGCTGGAGAAGGACAAGCTCCGATTTACATTACCAGAGACGAAATGGAAGCTATGGCAAATTCATTACATGAAAGGTTGCTGAAGAGTCAATAGGATATGATGCAGAATTTCTTCGAGCAGATGAGAGCTGCAGGAACACAGAACATTGGACCAACTACAGCGACTGCAAATGTGGAACAAGGAAATAGGGTTGCGGAACCCAATGTAGGACAGAATACAGAACCGGAAGGCAATCAACAAGGGCTTGGGGGCAGGCCCGCAGGATCCAACACAGAAGGACCTTTGGAAGGAGTTCAGCAGGCTAGAGCCAACGTTGCGGCTAATGAGCCACATGAAGAATATGTGCCAGAGTTCCCTCGGGAACATTGGGGGCAGCCCCTAACAGGCAACGCTGGATTAATGGAAATCATTAGGAAGACTATGCGTGGAGGTTCAACCAATAGAGACTTGGAAGGAGTGAACAGGAGTCCGTTCGCTCGGGAAATCAGGATAGCTCAGAATCCACCTAAGTTCAAGTTACCTAGCATGGAAGTATATAATGGAAAGGCTGACCCGACTGATCACTTGATGAGATACACTAGACACATGGAAGTGCTGGGGGCATCGGAGGAAGTGATGGCCAGATGTTTCCCTTTATACTTAACAGACCTAGCGGCAATGTGGTTTAGGCAGCTGGAAGAAGGATCTATCAGGACTTGGAGGGAATTGGTGGATAGGTTTTTGGGACAGTTTCGGGTTCATATCAAAAGACCTAAGAACGTGATGACGTTAACATCGGTAAAGCAAAGAACGGATGAATCGCTTAGAGCATTTTTAACTCGATTTAATGCGGCGGTTTCTTCGGTGGATCGGCCGGATCCATCGATGGTTTTGATGGCGGCAGTGTCGGGAGTCAGAGAGGATTCAGATTTTAAGGTATCCTTAGTACGAGACCCACCACTGGATCTCGGGGAATTCTTTCACGAAGCTGAAAGATTTCTTCGGCAAGAAGACGCATGTATGGATTTAAAGCTAAAGGAGGTGAATGTGACCGGGGGTGGAGGACCATCCAACGGAAGCTCGGATAAAGATAAAGGAAAAAGGAAGCTGGACGAAAACTCTGAAAAAGCTAGGAAGCGATGGAAGGATCCAAGGTTTTCCACATACACAGAATTAAACGAGGCACTAGAGCGGATATACATGGAAACTCGGAATCGCCTTCCTTACCGGAGGCCGGCTAGGAGAGAACCATCCGAGCGGGAGAGGGCATCAGGAAAGCATTGTCTCTTCCACGATTTGGACGGGCATGATACCAATAGCTGCAGGCACCTAAAGGACATAATTGAGGAGCATGTGAGGAATGGACAGTTGAGGCAGTATGTTGGGGCTCGGAATGCAGCGGTGGAGCAGGAGAAACCACCGTCTACCTCAAACCATGAGGATATGAGGCACAGGAATAATGGTCGATTGGTCATCAATTGATCAGGATAATATGAAATAAGTAACAAACCATTGGCGAGCAACCGAGTCATTTACACATGTATGGGGATGGAGATAGCCCCTAGGCATGCTCTGAGTGATGATAAACCGCAAAACCATGGTTTGCGAAATCTGTCTTTTGTTTTTGGATTGGACACTTAGTTTTCTGGTTTGGTTTTTGGAGTTTGGATTGAACTCCTGATTTTGCTTGTTTTTCTGGTTTTGGCATTCATTCGGATGATTGTTCTCCGTTTTGGATGATGGTTTCGATTTTTGATATGGATTTCTGGTTTTCCGATTTGATTTGGATTTTGGATTGGATCATGATTGGATTCTTTTTGGTTTTTGATAAATGGTCGTCAGGTATGGATTATGCCTGGCAAGGGGTGATTCGTTATGCCCAAACGCGGTAAAGTGACTCATTCAGGTCGTCGAGTATGGACTATGCTCGGCAAGGGTCCGGAGTGACCAGGATTCGGCCTAAAACTTTGGCCCCCAATTATCGATTATTGTTTCAGGTCGTTGAGTATGGACTATGCTCAACAAGGGTCCGGAGCGACCAGGATTCGGCTTAGGACTTAAGTCACGGCATTACTAACGTCCAGGGACACTGGACCACGGTCGTCAGGTGTGGATTGCGCTTGGCAAGAACCCGGAGAGGTTAGCTCAACGTCCAGGGACACTGGACCACGGTCGTCAGGTGTGGATTGCGCTTGGCAAGAACCCGGAGAGGTTAGCTCAACGTCCAGGGACACTGGACCACGGTCATCAGGTGTGGATTGCGCTTGGCAAGAACCCGGAGAGGTTAGCTCAATGTCCAGGGACACTGGACCACGGTCGTTAGGTGTGGATTGCGCTTGGCAAGAGCCCAGAGAGGTTATGGATTTGGATATTGACCCGGAGAGGTCTTGGATTCGGTTGTTGATAAGGATGGACTAATAACTCAGTCTTCGAGTTCGGATGGACATGGAATTGGCTATGGACTTTGAATATCGGATACAGAATTATTCAAAACATGCCTTCTTATCACAAGGCATGTTTTGGGGGGCAAATGTTATCCCGCTTTTTGGTCAAAGCTGGAATATCAAACAAATCGACAGGACAGGATGGATATCAGGATTGGAAGTCGATTGGAAACAAGGCTGCGATGGATGTCGTCAAAATTTGACCGGGCTCCGATCAGGACGGAATCGATTGGAGATGACGATGAGGGCTAGGAGAGGCTACATTTCAAATTTCAGGTTAATCGGAGTTCGTATGCTCAAAATATGGATGGGTCAAATTATGTGAAAACAGGTTTGTATCGATGCACTTCGTATCGATAGATGTTGGTTCGAATCGATGGAACTTCGTATCGATTAGGGTGGAGTTGGAAACGTACTTCGAATCGATACCATTCGTATCGATCAGCACAGTTTCAACTCCAGCAAACTTCCCCTGCTTCGAATCCATTAGGCTCGACTCCATCAGGTTCGACTGCATCTACTTCGTACCCTTCGGTGAAAACTCTCTCGAATCCACATAGACTGGTCACTTCGTGTCCATGCAATTAAGGGTGCCTCGACTCCATAACCTTCGAATCCCCAGGATAAGACAACTCCGAATCGATCCACAGCAGTGCGTCTTGATCGATTCGAACCAGTGCCAGTTCCATCGATTCGAAGGAAGCGAACCTTCGAATCCAACGTCTCGAGTCCACCAGGTAAACGCGGCTAAAACCAAGGACTCGATCCAGTAAACTCGGAGAAAAAGGAGGATCAACTTGAAGATTGCGCGCCACGTCATCGTCTTCACGTGCAGAAGCATGGATTCGACCCTATGGATTCGAACCATATCGATTCGAACGAATCCATAGGGCGAAGAACGTCAACTTGAATCGATCATAACTTGAGATCTACAAGTCCAAATGCTATGAAATTTTCACAGTAGCTTGAGCACATGTTGAAGAATGTTCACGCCAAATTTCAGCTCGATTGGACAATTTCTTGATCGATTCGAACATAGCTTCGAATCGATCCCAAAGTGGGCCCGAATTTCCAGAAAGCGGGCATGTGGGCCCCCTCACGTGCCAGAACTGGTCTCCCTTCAATTTAGGCGAAATATCAGCCTCCTACACCTATAAATAGAGCCCTTGGTCATTCAGAAAAGGGGTCGGACAATTTTGAGAGCTAAAGAGCGCCCGGACTCTGCCAGATTTACTCCAGATCACCATTGCTGCCTTAAATTCAGATTATAATCATAAAATCCGTTGTACTACACGATAGGAAATTGTAATCTTCAAGCATCGATCAATAAAAGATAAAAACTTTGGAGTGGACGTAGGCCGGAGATAGCCGAACCACTATAAATCTCGTGTTTTTGTTCATTATTTTTGGATTGCTGTTTGTTGTTTGTTTAGATCTGAGATTTGTGTTTGAATATTGCTGATTTGTATTCATACACTGGTGCTTTCACAACATTCGGGGTTTGTGACCATTTTTGGCGCAAACACAAGAGCATTTGGATAGGTTCATGTTAGTGTTCATAGATGACATTTGATATACTCTACGGATAAAAGATAGCATGGAGTTCATCTTAGAGTGGTGCTTGAGACATTGAGAGAGCATCAACTGAAGGCGAAGTTTTCGAAGTGTCATTTCTGGAGGAAAGAAGTTAAGTTTATTGGTCATGTAGTCTCAGAGAAAGGGTTATCAGTAGATCCATCTAAGATTGAGGCAGTGAATAGTTAGAAGAGACACGAGACAGTGACTGAGATAAGAAGTTTTCTTGGATTAGTGGGTTATTATCGGAGATTTATTAAGGATTTTTCTTAAATAACAGCACTGATGACTAAGCTAACTCAGAAAGATGTGAAGTTCATCTGGATAGATAAGTGTGAGGATGCATTCCAGAAGCGAAAACACTTATTGACGAATGCACCGGTGTTGGTTGTTTTGGAGAGGAATAGGGACTTAGTGGTGTATACAGATGCCTGTGGAGTAGGATTAGGAGCTTTATTGATGCAAAGAGATAAAGTCACTTCCTTCGCTTCTCGACATCTCAGATTGCATGAGGTTAGATATCCGACTCATGACCTGGAATTAGCAGTGGTGATTTTTGCATTGAAGGTGTGGAGACGTTACCTGTTGGGAGAGAGATTCGAGTTATTTACATATCATAAGTCGCCGAAGTATCTATTTCTCAAAAGGAGTTAAATATGAGACAACAAAGGTGGTTAGAGTTTTTAGCCGCTTATGATTTTAGTATTGAGTACACACCAAGGAAAGGCAATAAGGTTGCAGATGCACTTAGCAGAAGACATCAGAATGCAGTATTGGCAATGATAGCTGAGTGGAAAGATTTGAAAGCATTGACTACATGCAAAGTACAGTGGAGAGTTAAGAGTGGTTCTAGTATAGAAACAGCTATGTTGTCATGTTTAGAAGTTTGACTAGTCATGATTGAAAAGATTTCTTCTAAACAAGGGGAGGATCCAGTATTAGCAGAGCAGATCGGGAAGTTAAGAGATGGAAATGAGAGCGATGACTTGAAGGATTTCAGTCTTGACCAGAATGGGTGGTTAAGGAAGAAAGGAAGATTGTGCGTTCTGAATGTAGGAAGCATTAGGAAAGATGTTCTTAAAGAATGTCATCGTTCAAAGTTCACTATTCATCCAGGAGGAACTAAGATGTATCAGGACATGAAGAGAAGTTTTTTCTAGGAAGGTATAAAGAGGGATGTAGGCTTATGGATGAAGTAGTGTTTGAACTGTCAATAGGTAAAAGCCGAACATTAGAAGCCAAGTGGGTTACTTCAGTCTTTAGATGTTCTAGTTTGGAAATGGGATTCTATTGCTATGGATTTTATAGACGGGTTGCCGAGATCAAATCGAGTAAATGAAAGCATATGAGTCATAGTGGACAGATTGAGCAAGAGTGCCCATTTCATTCCAATAAGTCAACCAGGACGACACCTGTTTTGGCTAAGTTATTCATGAAGAATATAGTAAGACTTCATAGAATTCCTAGTAGTATAGCAAGCGATAAGATTCCTTGTTCACTAGCGAGTTCTGGAAGAGTCTATAGGAGACTTTGGGTACCAAGCTTAAGATGACTACCACTTACAATCCGCAGACAGATGGGCATACGAAAAGAGTTAACAAAATCTTGGAAGATTTGTTAAGAGCTTGTGTACTAGATTTTGGGGGATCACGGGAAGACCATCTGTACTTAGTCGAGTTCTCGTATAAAAACGGTTACCGAACTAGTATAGGGATGCCACCGTTTGAAACTTGGTATGGAGACCATGCAAATCTCCCGTTTGTTGGTTAGAGATCGGGGATAGGTTAGTACTTGGTCCGGATTTGGTTAGAGAAGCTGCATAAAAGATTGAGTTAATTCAAGCTAGAATGAAGAAGGCTCAGTCTAGGCAGAAAAGTTATGTTGATAAGAGACGGAAAGACTTGGAGTTCTCAGTTGGAGATCATGTTTTCGTCAAAGTATCACCGATGAAGGGTGTTATCAGATTTGGGAAATCAGGAAAGTTGGGCCGAGATTTGTTGGACCATTTCCCATTATAGAGAGGATAGGGAAACTCGCACATAGAGTAGAGTTACCGAACAGTTTGGCAGAAGTCCACGATGTTTTTCATCTAAGGAAGTGTATTCATGATCCAGAGACTACTATTGCATCGACTGTGTTAGATGATTTAGTAGTGGAACCGGATATGACTATAGTTAGAAAGCCAGTTTGTATAGTCGCAAGAGATGAGAAGAGACTAAGGAACAAGACAGTCAGATTAGTCAGAGTCCAGTGGAGTGACGACGAGAGAGATTGTACTTGGGAAACTGAAAGCAGGATTCAAGATACTTATTCTGACTTGTTTCATGGTATGTTTTACCTTTTTGATTGAATTTGATGAGTGCCTTATCATAATTTTGAGGATGAAATTCTTTAAGGAGGGGAGTTTGTAACGACCCTAATTTTGATTAATATTATTTAGGACATTTAATTAGTTAAATTGAATGAAATAATGTAAATGGTTAAGGGATTGAGATTTTATAATAAATGGGTAGCCATGCCTAGTTGAACTAATGAACTAAGGGAAAATAGAATGAATTAGATAAGGGAAATGGATAAGGACAAGATAGGAATAAGATATATTCTAATACCCTAAACCTTCATATCATATTCATTCTACACGTTCACAATCAAACCACATAATAGAGAGGCCGACCACCATTAAGAAGAAGCAAGGGGAAGATAAGCTAAATCAAGAGGAAAAAGCCAAATCAACTTAATCCAAGATCAAATCTCAACTCCTTAACAACAAAGCTAGGTGAATAATAGGTTACATCTCATACTTTTGATTTTCGGTTACTAGATTGAGATCCGAATTTATTTGCAAATGTTTTGCCATGTTTTGAATGTTAAATGGATACACACACACGCGCACTTGTTGATGATCTTGGCTATTTCATGTAGATTTTATGATAAGAATTGATATAGGAAACCTATTAGATGACATCCAAATGACTTTCGATCTTAATATGAGGTCAGAAATATTATTTTGGAGATGGGTTTCAAGTTTCATAATTCTCTAAATTATTATGCATTTATTATGAATTTTCTAGTGAAGAAAATGCTATTTTGGGTTTAAAATTATTTACGGCCTATATAATGGCTTTGGGTCAGAAATTTAAATATGTTAGGAAACATATTAAAAGTGATTTATTAGAATTTTTGAAGAATTTTCCTAAGTGTTTTATTAAGTATATAAAATTGTTTAAGGTATGAGACTAAATTTTTTTAATGTGTAAAATAGGAGAAGGGGCATTTTATAAATGTTTTAGATAAACCAATTCTGAATTCGGCAGCACTTTTAGAAAAGATTTTTGGAAAATAAATTAGCAATCAATGGTATTTTGACAAATATATGAAGTTAGTTGAAAAGCAATCACTTTAGATATCATAAAAACAGTTTTGTTATAAATTACTACTTCACCACTCCCCGGGGGCTTTCGACCCCATACCTCCGCCTTCGACCCAACCGAAACCAATGCGCATGGTATCAATGCTTTGGTACGTAGCAAATTGGAGATAGGCGAAAGGTATTGAGTCGAAGATGCTTTCGAAAGGGTAGGAGTAGCCTTTGAAATATTTTACTTATAAAGGATGCTTTCGAATGGTAAACTAGCTTTCGACTTAGTTGTTTTCGTATGTATACAAAAAGAGCTTTCAAAAGGGTATAAAGATAGCTTTCGACTTAGGTTGCCGCCTTTTGTTTTAAATTGGCTTTCGACAGGGTCGAAACCCTTATTGTCGCAATTCTATCTTTCGACCCAGTTGAGGCCGCATTGCCTTTAAACATGGTTTCGAAAGGATGCTTTCGACTTTATTAAAGAAGTCGCTTCTCCAATGCTTTCGAAAGGGATGGTGTCGAAACCATCTACTTTCTTTAGTTAGGATACTGCTTTCGAAAGAGTGCTTTCGACTTGGTTGTTTTAAGACCCTTTGTTCCATTGAAAGGTAAAATCATAGGTTTCGACTAGAATGGTTTTAATGGTTTCGAAACTATGTTCCACAAGCTTTTACTTGAACCCAATGCTTTCGAAAGGTTTAATTTGAGTAAAGAACTTTGATGCTTTCGAAAGGTTTAAACCAAGGTTTCGAAGGGCAGATTCCCCAATAGTTTCGGAAGGTACTTAAAGCATTTTAAATGGAAGGTTTCCAATTGCTTTCGAAAGGCAAGTTTGATGTTTTGAAAAGAGGATGTCTAAGGTTTATAAAGCTTTCGAAAGTGATGTTTTTAATGTTTTCGAAAGGACTATTGTAAATGGTTTCAAAAGGTATGTTTTGGCCTAAGGTTATAAAGTAAAGTGGTTTACTTATATCGAAAGGGGAACTCTCAATGGTTTCGAAAGGGTTGTTTAAAGATTTTAAACAAAGGTTTCGAATGATTTACTTGGCAATATAGCCTAAGCGTTTTTAAGCTAAAAGGAGTTCTAACTTATTTTGGAGGGACAGGTAATCCTCGATATATTTCATCAACATTATTTTGGGTAAAGTTTATATAACATGGAAAATAGCTTTGAGTAAAGCAAAGAGTATATTTTCCTTGTATAAGTATGATTTAAAAGGGTTAAATCATTTTGAAAAGGTTTTCAAGGAAAATTTGAAGGGTAGTTAACCCTAAGAAAATGACTCAGATATTAGAATACTAGATGAGACTGGTATAGGGTCGCGCCCTATGCATTAGCTATTACCCCTAGCTAATTTTAGTCCAAAATTCAAGTGTGTAGGGCTTAGTCACAAGTAAGACTTAAATGATTGTTACATAAAAAAAGAAATATATGTACAGAGAAAGAAGATGGGTTATTAGTGAGCCCGCAGAACCATTAGGTTCAGGAGACCCTGGGAGAAGTAAGTTAGTGACGGACCGTCTAGAAGTTTGTCTAACAAATGTTAGATTATTTGTTTATTTTGTCTTGTATGCCTGAGTCAGCCAAAGGTTAGTAGTTAGCCAAACAAAACTACATATTTTGGACAAATGGTCCATTTTTTACCTGTTTCTGAGAATATATGATATTTCTATTATTGGTATAATTAGTTTGATTAACCAGTTTGGTTGTAGGAATTTGATTTGCAAAAGAAAAGTTTTTAAAAGGATATTGGTGAAAGGAAACCCGTTCCGCTAAGCGGCGTGGTCTCACTTAATATTAGATAACCGAGATGTATAGTATTATTTACATCGGGCTTTACGTTTGACTCGAAGTTTATGTTTTCCCCTTAAACTCTCGAGTGCTCAAAATATGATTTGAGTAGACGGAGGGTTGAAGGTTTTTTAGGTTTTTGTAGGTGGACGAATAAAGTTTCCAGAGACATGTAGGAGGCAATACTATTTATATAAAGATGTAATTTTTATTTTAAATTCTGATGTGTTGTATTGAAACAGTTAGTCTATTAGTTCTCTGATCATCTAAGGGGGCATCTTCATATGTTGCTCTTGACGTAATTTGTAATAATTATATTTGATCGGAACCTGTGAATCGTTATGAGATTATGTAACTTGGATAGGAAATTTTGTTTTGAAATGTAATCAGAAAAGTTGTTTTAATATGTGATGATTTTGTTTCATATTCAAGTGCTTCTGATATTATGTATACCATTAACATTACGTATTTTGTCATCGGAAGTTAATACTATAGATGACTACAGCATCTGTAGCGCTTAGCTTCGGGCCTTAAGATAGGGGATGTTACACATAGACTCCTTTACTCCATTCTTTCAAGGCATTTTTGGTATTTTTGAGTTTTTGCTAGAGAATGAACATGGGATCGCCTAAGTTAGAATAAGCCAGTCAGAGGAAACAATGTTTAAAAAGTGTGGGTTTTCAGTCCAAGCATTGAAGAACTTGAAAGAGAAAGGGAAATTTAAAGTTGACACTACAAGAAAACACTTCAATTTCCTACGTAAAATTTCTTATGCCTTTCCTGCCCCATCAGGCGGGACATAGAAAAGGCGTAGAAAAGAGGTAGAAAAAATTAAAGGCGTAGAAAAGACGTAGGAAATTTTCTATGCCTTTCCTACGCCCACTTAAATTTGTAGAAAATAACCGGAACGTAAGGAAGACGTAGAAAATCTCATAGGATAAAACATTTGGCATAGAAAATGCGTAGAATATATCTTACGCCTTTCCTACGCTTCGGTTATTTTTTTACAAATTTAAACTGGCGTAGAAAAGTCGTACAAAAGTTCCTACGTCATTCCTACGACCACAGACATAGCGTAAGCACTGACTACACCTTTCATATGTCCACTAATCACCTTACATGACACAAAAATAAATATTATTAAAAATATTTTTATTTCATTAAATTTTTACTTTTATTGTATATTTTATTTTAATTTTATAGCAATCTATCCAAAATTAAAACACTAGAAAATATTACACATTTTTTAGTTAATTAAGGATAATTTAATAAATAATAAATATTATTTTTATTATATATTACGTATTTTTTTATTTATATAATTGGTTAATACAACAAAAAATTGGTATATTTTTTTTATATTTTCTACAATTTTAAAGGCATAATAATTTTTTCCAATTAAATAATATTTAAAGAAATGTATAATAAAATATGTGTGTTGTTTTATATTGGACATATACTTTAAACATCACTTTGTTCACAAATAGTTAGCCTAAGTTTAATTTATTTGATTTTGAAGCAATCGAGTAGTTTTCGATTAAGTAGTTGGACGACAACATGTTAAAAACTCAAATAATCTGTACTTAAAAAAAGAAACAAATCAAATATTTTGAATTATTTGTAATTTTTATTATATTAAAAATAATAATATTAATAATTGTTGTCAAATGATTTAAAATCCTGTTAGAAACTTAGGTGGTGTTTGGTTTAAAAACGAATTTTTTGTTTTCGGTTTTCAATATGTATGTCAAATATGAAAAAAAAAAAGACGACGGAGGGGATTAAAGAAAGACGGATGGAAGGACGAATGACACAGAGGGATGATGGAAGAATGAATTGTTTCACATACTTGTGTTATTTTTCAAAACACGGAAAAAAAAAAAAATTGTTATCTATTTGTTATGTTAATTTCGTTTTCTAAATTGATCGTTTTCGACAATATACACACATCGTGTGCCTTTTTGTATGAACGAAAATTCAAAACAAAAAATAGCAGACCAAATATTAAATTTAATTTAAGTATTTCTACGCTAAGACCACGCCTACCCAAAACTTGTTCCCGCAACCAAATACCCACGGTAGCTCAAAATAAAAAACATGTTGCTATGATCCAGCTCGAAAAATACCCAAATCAAATAAACCCTAATTCTCCGTTGTCCGCCTATCCTTCACATCGATAGTCTATCGTCCAACGTCGCCCGCCTCTGGTCCACGGTCGATAGCCTATCCTTCACCATCGCCGACCTCTGCTCCACCGTATCTAGTCTCTCCTTCAACAACGCTGCCGTCTTCTCCACCGCCTCTACCGCCTGAATCTCACTGTCGCAGGTAAGAATTATACAGTTTTAAGTTTCTCTATTAATATTTAGAAGAATCCTCATTTCTGATACGATATAACATATCTTAAAGTAAATCAGTAAACTAGTTTTGACATAGAAACTGCACGACATTATAATTTGTATAAAAGTTCCTATGATTTTGGAAGTAGGCTATGCTATGCTTTTATTCGAGTATGTTGCATGTTTTATTTTCAATCAGATTTGTATGGAAGTTCCTATTTTATTAGGATTTTAGAAGTCATTTCCTAATGTCGCCTTTTTAAAAATGTTTTGGTACTTTAATCTGTTGCTATTTGCGATTTTGAGAGTGGAAGAAATGATGTACGGACCATATTATTTCTGTAATTACAGAAGATGGTGAAAGACTAATTTTCATATACAAGTCTATAAATAATCTAAGATCTAAATAAATAGATAAAGAATTCTTATATTCATTCTGTTTGTGAAAAGAAATGGTAGGTTGTAATTTTGGTTCCATGATTACCGAATTCTACAGAATCGTCTCGGTTTATCCCTGTAGCTAAGTGGATAATTAATAACCATGTAAAGGAAATGTGCATGTGTTCATTGTCTTGGTATTTTTTACCAACTGGGGGATAAGTTGTGTCTGGTTCATTTTATATTGATATAGTAAAATGTTTTAGACGCAGTTTGGCTGGAAAGCTAATTGTGAAACGCTAAGATATCAGCAAAATGTTCACAGGGTATCCACTGATAATAGTAACTTCAATCTTTTGGCATTATGTGCAAGGGGTTTGATTTTATTATAACTTCTGAATATAGAGCTAAATCTAAGAAAAATACTATTTAAATCATGTGAAGTAGGATCAATGAGCTTTACCACGAGTTTACAGAGTGGACAGTGGAGGATTTAGAACACTTTAATTGTTAGCCATCTTTGTAAAACTCATTGATTGGAATTTAGAATTAGTAAAAGGTGCGTGTATGAATATTCCTTAGATTAATACCAATGTGTTTCTCGACCGAATTACCACAGAGATCGTGTTTAGTTTTTAGATACTAATTTCAAATAAGATACAATATCTTGTTATGACATTGTTGAGCTCGTCGTTTTAAAAACAGATGGCGAGTTATGCGGTGGGGTGAGGTGGGGAATTTAACGGAGGCACCCATGCTTGGAACCATGATTGGAGTTTGTGATGGTGGATGGAGTTTTGAGTGGGCAGGTAAAGTTGTTCGGTACTCCTGTTACCCAGTTGCTTGGCAAGGCTACGAGATGCTAATTATAGAGGTTCTTGATTGAATCTAAGTGAAACTCGAGCCAGTGAAAGATTGACTTGAATTAGAAGTTCGGCATATATACATCGTTCGGCATGCAAGTGTGGTTCGGCCTGAATATGTGGTCCGGCCTGTACACGTGGTTCGGACTGTACACGTGGTTCGGCCTATATGACAGTTCGTCCTATATGTGTGGTTCGACCGAGGAAGGATGGCGTGTGTCGCCCGGCTAAAAGAAAGGTGTTGTTGGGAACTCAGTGAATATCGCTCGGCTAGGGGAGGCATTGTGCTATTCGGTTTAGGTAGTTCGGTGCATGTCGCTTAGTCCAAATGCTTCGGCACGCATCGCTCAGTCAAGGGAGTGAAGTCACACATGGCTCAGTCGGATTAGGTTGGAACGTGTGGCTCGGTCGACGACGTAAGTCTCATGTGGCTCGGCCTAGGTGGGTTAGCAGGTATTATTCGTAAAAGGGAAGTTGTTGTCGTTCGGTCAGAAGTGGTTCGGCCTATGTGGCTCGGTGTATCTGGTTCAGTGCACGATGAGGAAGTTAGCCTGTCCGTGGGACCAACAGTGAAATGAGAAAGCCGACACTTCTTTACTTCGAGACCCACCGCGAGTTACTCCGAGTACTTTAAGAGTTCGCTTCGAGTCAATTACCCAATGACCACCGCTCGGCCATCCTGGATCGACATTTCTCGTTCGGTGTATCTCGCTCGGTATGCCTGGGTCGGTCAACTCGAGGTTCCCATATATGGGCCCAAGTACTTTGCTCATAGGCCTGAGAAGGAAGTCCAGCCTATCTTCGCCTATAAACAAGGTTTCAAATCTCGGATTTTGGCAAATATCTCGGGCAAATATCTCGGCTGTCTCGGGCGATATTTAAAAGACTTATAACTAACCAAGCTGCCAAATCTCGGATTTTGGCTAATATCTCGGATTTTCATCTCGGCTGATCTCGGGGAGATTTAAAACCTGGGGAGCAGTGAAAGGGGGTTTTTTCGAGAACCCTGGGGAGACTCCGCCATTTTCAAGACTCATTTCTTTTCTATAAAAACTTGTACTCAAGTTGTTGGTGTACGGATTGTATCTGTATTCAATTATTTGAAGAAGTAATAAAGATTACGATCAAAGTGGACGTAGGCAGTTACGCCGAACCACTATAATTCTGGCGTTCTCGTTTTTTACCGTTCCGATTGCATTCTATTGTGATAATCCTCTGTTTTAATTTATTTTCTTCATTAATCTCTCTACACAATCCAATTCAAGGGTGAGTTCCGTACCTCGCTCAGGTTCAAGAACTGTTGGCAGACCTTGAATATTATGATATTTCGCACGTCCCGCGTGAACAAAACAGGGAAGCCGATTCATTGGCAAAATTCGCAAGTACAGGCGATGCACAACTGATGGGCTTGGTTCCCATCGAAGTTTTACAATCTCCAAGTATAAACGAGATGGAAGTAGATTTTGTGCTAGAAACAGAAATTGAAAGGGAGCCATGGATAACCTCATTCAAACAATACTTATTACATGGAACTTTGTCCGATAGAAAGAACGAAAAACGACAAGTCATTCGCAAAGCTTCACGATATATAATGCAAGACGGAATAATGTATCGGAAGGGATTCTCAGTTCCCTTACTTCGGTGCATCGCCCACGATGAGATAAAACGAGTCTTGAAGGGAGCATGAAGGAGAATGTAGTGACCATACTGGGGGCAGACACTAGCAAAAAAGATCCTTTGCTATGGATACTAGTGGCCAACTGTAAATCGGGACGTTGCGGATTATGTAAGAAGATGCGACAAATGTCAAAAGTATGTGAAAATCCCGAGAGCTCCACCGACGGAACTCACACAAATGGTTAGTCCCTGCCCATTTGCAATATGGGAAATCGATATAATCGGTTCCTTGCCAATTCCAGATGTGGTGCAAAATATGCAATTGTTGCGGTCGATTACTTTACCAAATGGATAGAAACAGAGCCCTTAGCTACGATCACCACCAAAAAGGTAATTAATTTCGTTGTACGAAGCATCATATGCCGTTTTGGTCTCCCGCGAACTATCATCATGGACAACGGAACCCAATTTGAGAGTAGGGAGTTCAAAGAATTCTACCAAAAGTATCACATTGAGAAAAGGTTTGCGGCAGTCGCTCACCCTAAAGCGAATGGACAAGTTGAAGCCGTAAATAAAATAATCAAATCAATATTAAAGAAACGTTTGGAGAAGGCTAGAGGCAAGTGGGTGGATGAGCTTCCGACAGCGCTATGGGCTTACAGAACCATCCACAAGTCCGCGACTGGCCATACTCTGTTCACTTTGGCATACGGTGCTGAAGCCGTGATACCCGTGGAACTTGAAGTTCCTTCTCATCGGGTAACTTATTATGATCCTAAGACAAATCAGAATCTCCTATTGGAATCGCTGGACTTTGTCGACGAAAAACGTGAAGAAGCTGATTTAAGAGCGGCTGCATATAGGCACCGAGTTGCTCGATATTATAATGAAAAAGTTTGACCAAGAATTTTCAATGTGTGTGGTCTCGTTTTGAAGCGAGTCTTTTCGACCCCATCACATCTGAATTCCACATGGGAAGGTCCATATGTCATCGAACGGAGGCTTGGAGAAGGAACTTTCAAGCTAGCGATCGTAGATGGCGTGATACTTCCCCGCGGATGGAATAGCGAGCATTTGCGTTGTTATTACACTTAGTCTATTTCTTTTGCATTTTAGTTGCAATTATTTCCAGTGTATGTTTATTTTGTTGTTCTTAGTTTTTAGCATGTAATAAGACAATTTAGTTTGTTTTCATTTGTTATGATCAATAAAGGCTTGAAGTCGTCTTTTCCATAAACTGTTGATGTTTCCGTATGTTACAATTCCATGACAAAAATTAAATTACATTATTCTGTCTGGCGTGTGAACGCGCGTAAACGACTTAAAAAATCTCTAAGTCCCCATAGTGCGGACTAGAGTACTCTGAGTCCCCAGAGTGCGGACTGGAGTATAAACGACTTAAAAAATCTCCAAGTCCCCATAGTGCGGACTAGAGTACTCTGAGTTCCCAGAGTGCGGACTGGAGTATAAACAATTTAAAAAATCTCTAAGTCCTCATAATGCGGACTAGAGTACTCTGAGTCCCCAGAGTGCGGACTGAAGTATAAACGATTTAAAAAATCTCTAAGTCCTCAGAGTACGGACTAGAGTACTCTGAGTCTCCAGAGTGCAGACTGGAGTACAAACGACTTAAAAAATCTTTAAGTCCTCAGAGTGCGGACTAAAGTACTCTGAGTCCCTGGAGTGCGGACTGGAGTACAAACGACTTAAAAATTCTCTAAGTCCCCAGATGCGGACTAGAGTACTCTGAGTCCCCAGAGTGCGGACTGGAGTACAAACGACTTAAAAAATCTCTAAGTCCCCGGAGTGCGGACTAGAGTACTCTGAGTCCCCAGAGTGCGGACTGGAGTACAAACGACTTAAAAAATATCTAAGTCCCCGGAGTGCGGATTAGATTACTCCGAGTCCTCGGAGTGCGGACTGGAGTACAAACGACTTAAAAAATCTCCAAGTCTCCGGAATGCGGACTAGAGTATAAACGACTCAAAAATCTCTAAGTCCTCGGAGTGCGGACCAAAATTGAAGCAATTTAGAAATCTCCGAGTCGTGCGGAAGCAAACGAGTGCTTAACTGACCCACAACCTTGGATTTCAGGTACAAGATGGATGGTAAAGCTAAGTAGCGAAGATCATCAGAAAAAACAAAATTTTATTTACTAATCGAGGATTCAGTTTCACTACAACTTCTCCTGAACTCGGAGCAAAAAATCTATTTACAACGACTACGAAAATAAATAGAGATAATTACATAATCCAGGCTTATTCGCGTTGAGCGAGACCTGATAGCTACTTTTTTGACTTCTTCTCCTTTCTCGGTTTCTCTGAAGACTCCTCCCCCAAGCGTTTTTTCTTGGACGCCTTGCTTACTAGGGAAGTGGTGCCTGGGGAAGGAAGAGGAACTTCCAGTAGCGAGGTCCCACCGGGGAGAATAACCTTCAGGGGCCTGTTCAGTGGATCATCAAGTTCCACCACCCGAGGCTCAACCTTAATCTCAGCTTTCTTCTTCTCTTCCATAATTTGCTCCTCCATGCTCAGTTTTGAAGTGTGTTCAGAGGCGTCCGTAATTTCAACTTCATCATGTTCCTCTACGGGCGATGGATTTTCAGATTTGTCTTCATCGAGCGCCTCGATCACTTGAGCGTCAGGTTCGGGAGTCTTCTCAGTTTGAATAGCCTCATCCATTTTCTTCTCCCTCTCTGTGGCGACGTCGCTCTTGGAGTAGGTTCGGAATCGGAATGGCCTACATGAAGTCATAAAAAGCGAATGTTAAAATGCGTCTATTACACGCCAGAAGTGATTATATTTTGAACTTTAGAAGGAAAAGCTATGCACCGATTTCTGGTTGGCTCTCGGCCGTTTTAGGAGTTTCACCCTCTGGAATAGGAGATAGAGCGTGAATATCAAGTCCAGGCTTCTCTGGGTTATAGCCAATGTGCTGCTCGAAAGGATCGAGTGATGAGCGACAAGCCGGCTGAACAAGAGGAGGAGGGACTGGAGACTCAATTCCAGATGGACCAGCAGTGTCATTTTTTCCTTTTGATGAGGAGGAGTCTCTGCCATAGAGGGCCTTCGCCGTAGACAAGTCCGAAGGCTCATTCCCCCGGAGCACTTCCTTCACTAAAGCCCCTTCGTCAACCTCTTCAGTTTCCAACTCGACTTTCTTGATCTTTATTAAGGTGTCCCAGGCTTCGACCAAAGATTCGAGGTAATCCTCATCAAGAAAAGTTAGATCGCGATGCATGAGAACTCGAGCGTTATATTCGGCTATGAGTGGATCAAACATGCATTTAATTTCCTCCCTACCAGCCTCAGCAGCCGCCTCGAGACGAGAATCGATTTCCGAGAGCGCCATTCTTTTGCCCTCCTCACGGGCTGCGTCCTTCACCGCTTCAGCTTTGGAGAGCTTCTCATCAAGCTTTGTTTTCAGAAGTCGTGTAACGACAATCTCGTCACAGTATCGTTGTGACTCCTCTTGGGCGGCAGCTTTTTCTTCTTTTTCTTTAAGGAATAGCTTCTCCAGTTCTTTAACTCGTTGAACGAAGACATCCTTTTCTTTTTGGACGGAGTCCTTTTCTAAGGCTAAGGCGCCACAGCGTTGAACCGCCTCATCGATTTCCTTTTTGTGTGCGGCTTCCAGACGATTAACTGCCTCAGCTGTATCTTTAGAATTCTTCCGAGCGGCTTCAAGCTGAGATTTATACGAGGAAAGCTCTTCATCCTGGACTTTAATAATGTCTTTATTATGGATGGCTTCGAGTTTCAGACGATCGATTTCATGCCGACGTTCAATAGAAACTTCTGAAACTTTTTCCGCCAAATGAACAAATGCGTCGTGTTGGACGTAGACATCATTGTTGCAAGCAATGACACTTTGTTTAACATGTCCCGGAATAGGATGGATCGCTGGAAGAAACTTTAGTCCGTCAAAGCATATTTTTGGGAATGTGGCTTTAAGCTCGGCTAGCTTTTCCGCTATCGATGGATCATGTGCAGGAGCAGAGGAAGTTTGTCTAGAAGCTACAGACTTCTTGTGAGGCTCTCGGGATTGCCTAGTGCTTGATGAACCAGAGTGTTGGTCGCAATGAGCTTAAGATTGAGACCCCCTTTGAGCAGATTTCTCCCTGCTTTGCTCTGGTTAAGGAGGAGGATCGTTGGGGGTATGAAGAGTGGCTGTAAGTTTTCTTTCGAGACGACGATGAACCTCGGGGACGATAGTCTCTGTCACTGCTGTCGTCTCTATCTCGGCATATGCCGGACGTCGAGTCTCGGCTGGAGTGATGGAGAACGGAGGACCCGCGAAGGCGGTCGAAGCCGTGTGTGCGTCCCATATCGCCTGCACAGAAACCGGGCAAAGACAAGTTAGTGGGACTCTGGGAGTCACATGGCGATTAAAACTTAAGTGTGGGGTGGAGTGTGAGTGTTTGTGTGTTTCCCCCCGACGGACCAGTTTCTTTAGCTTTACTAATTGGAGTTTTTTCTCCTTGGTGATGGGCTTGAACACCTTCGTCGCCTCTCGCGGGCGAATCAAGTCTTAGGGCTTCTGGATCGTTGAAGCCGTAGTTAAGCAGGTCATCGGGGATGGTAAGATCTGATAAGCCTTTCAATGAACCCTCTAAGTGTTGTGGAGACGGCTCTTTCTCCATCGGAGTAATTGTAACCTTCGAGGTTTCGCCCACTGTTTTCTTTCTTAGTTTGTAGGCTAATTTCTTTTTCCCCTTTGAAGGAGGCGGTTCATTGATGCCGGGTGCGTCGGTCACCAGTTCTGAGAGAGGACTTATATGCTCGTCAGACGCTCCCGGTACCCTGACCTCTCTAATTTCACCTTCCTCGGGTTTGTCGGAGGCCCCGCCTGTAGGGGGCATTGAAGGCCCGATCTGTTCTTTACCCTTTCTCCGCTGCGGATCCGGTTGTGGTGGTGCCGGATGGAAGACTAGTTCGATGACCTTTCGCCAATAGCCCAAACTTTGAAAGTGACTCGTTGGAAATAACAAATTTGATCTCCCGGTCCTCCACGGGAGTAGCACGGATGGTCTCGACGGCCTCAGAATACCCCGCACCTTCGGGACGTGGACTGATGCCTGCAAAAGGCCGAAGGAAGTTTAGAAAGAATACACTTCATGCCTTAAACAGATAATGAGTCCTAGAATGAAACTTACTTCCTTCCAACCATCTTCTCGCAAAGCCAGGGGGCAGCGCATGTAAAACCATTCCTGCTTATATTGAGAGAATTTACTCCAAGCCCCCGTCAGGATCTGACAATTAGAGTGTGGCTCAAGGAATATGAAAGGGGGGCTTTCAGATCATCTTTTAAAGCGATAAATGTAGCGGATATCCTCCAGAATGGGGAGCCTGAATAAGATGTTCATAAAAAGAATGCAAGTGCTGTGGAGGAATGCATGATTGTTGGGGTGAGGAATGCAAGTGCTGTGGAGGAATGCATGACTGTTGGGGTGAAGCTGTGCGGAGCGATCCCGATGTACTGCGGCACCTCGCGAAGAAATGAATTGAACGGTGGCACACTCCCGACCCATCACATGAATTTGTTACAAGCTGTGTATCCAGCTGGGGGTAGGTGAGGACGATCTTGTCCCGATGGAACTAATACGTCGTCAAAAGGGATTCCATGGATTGAACATAGCCGTCGAAGAGCGGTTTCACTGATTCTTGAAGCTTGATAATCAGTCGGATTGTCCAGGATAATTGCTCCATCTATAGCATCAGGTGCCGGGCCAATAACTGCAGCGAATGGATCCGGAATACCCTGCGTAGAGGTCGTCGATGGGTCCCGAAGTACTTACTACCTCCTGCTGAGAGCCTGGATCAGGCTTATCGGAAACTGTAGCAAAGCTCGACTTTCTGGACATCTTTTAAAAGCAATGGATGTGGAGAAAATCCTGTTTAAACTATACTTGAAAGACAATCGATATCAGATATAACAATGATAATATATCCCCCGTGTTGTGTGTGTGCTAGTGCTACAACTGAAGTGCGAGTACAGAAAAAATTAGTTTAAGGCACAAGTGTGTTTTGATAGAATTTTAAGATATTGTATTCATAAACTGTCATCGCTGGCTGTCTCCTACAGTTTGTTCTGTAATTAACAGTAGTGGTTTTGGAGCCGGACATTGGCATCGCAGAGTGTGAAGATTGTTGTTTGCGTTTGTTAAGTTAAGTTTGCATTTGAGATCGTTCACGTTGCGAGGGAGTTAGTTTAAGTCAAGTGCTTGGGCTTGTATGTTTTCTTGTTTGACATGCTTTATCCAATTTGCTTAAGGCTGGTTATGGAGATAAGTCACTCAAATGTGCCCTATGTACGAGTTAAGACACTTCGGATTACCAATGCCGACCCACACGCTCACTACTTCTCCTTAATCGCCGAACGACACTCACTCCCTCTCTAGACCGAATGACGCTCATTCCCTCTCTCTAGGCCGAACGACGCTCATTCCCTCTCTCTAGGCCGAACGACACTCACTTCCTTTCTCTAGGCCGAACGATACTCACTCCCAAAGAAGACAGAGCGGCCACATCCCTAAACGTATTTTGGCCGAACGACATTCTCCCTCAAGCACTACGCCCACAGTGGATTCTCCAACCAACAGACTTTTCACTCGAAATACCGACCCAGAGTTGTACCGTTCTCTCGCCTTAAAGTCAACGAACGGCCTCAACCTAGCATATGCCGAGCCGCCCATTCTCAGACAGCCCCCACGGGTCGCCAAACCTTCATCTTTCCCATATCCCCAACTGCGAAGTCGAGGATACGACCATTCCTCTTAGTAACTTACTCTAGCTCCATCGAGGTCGAATCAATCCCTAGCCTAAAACGCGCTCTCGTCTCCAATCCATCCCTCTCTTCAATGATTACTATTAACTCCTATCTAGGAACCCATGTACTCAAACCTTGAACAAGACTCCGAACAAAAGAGGATGAGTTAAATAAGAAATCCATACCTACAAGGGAAGCTAAAAGCTTGTGGAAACCGTAGGACTTAGGGTTGAGGATAGTTCGGGTTTAAGAGTGCCTGGAGTTGCAAGGTAGGGGGTCTAGGTTCGAAAAGAGGAGGGATGAGTATGATGGTAAACAAAGATTGAAAAGAAATAGATAATCGGGCTGTTAGGAGTGAAATTAAAAGTAGAGTAGGAGTGAGAAAAAGAAGAAGGGGCGAAGGCCGAAACTTATATACGGGAGAGAGGAGATGAATAGGTTATCTCCTGTTGAACCGGTCAATTTGTTTTGGGAAGTCGGTTGTTAGACATGCGCACCTCAGTTCAAGTAAACCGATCGTGTGGGTCGGTCTCTGTATGCCGAACGACCCCTTGTATATATAAAAAAAAGAAAAAAAAAGAGAGAAGAAAATAGACTCGAAACTGTACAAGGTGCTAGGAAGGTCTGCCATGTTTCGACCTTCATCGTATACATTCGACTTTTGACAATAGGAACTGATTACTGATTCAAAGCGTGTCGTGTTGCTCCACACGACACACTTTGGGGGGCAAATGTTACCCGGTTGCTTGGCTCGGCTACGAGATGCTAATTATAGAGGTTCTTGATTGAATCTAAGTGAAACTCGAGCCAGTGAAAGATTGACTTGAATTGAGAAGTTCGGCATATATACATCGTTCGGAATGCAAGTGTGGTTCGGCCTGAATATGTGGTCCGGTCTGTATACGTGGTTTGGCCTGAATATGTGGTCCGGCCTGTACACGTGGTTCGGCCTATATGACAGTTCGTCCTATATGTGTGGTTCGGTCGAGGAAGGATGGCGTGTGTCGCCCGGCTAAAAGAAAGGTGTTGTTGGGAACTCAGTGGATATCGCTCGGCTAGGGGAGGCATTGTGCTATTCGGTTTAGGTAGTTCGGTGCATGTCGCTTGGTCCAGATGCTTCGGCACGCACCGCTCGGTCAGGGGAGTGAAGTCACACATGGCTCGGTCAGATTAGGTTGGAACGCGTGGCTCGGTTGACGACGTAAGTCACATGTGGCTCGGCCTAGGCGGGTCAGCAGGTATTATTCTTAAAAGGGAAGTTGTTGCCGTTCGGTCAGAAGTGGTTCGGACTACGTGGCTCGGTGTATCTGATTCGGTGCACGATGAGGAAGTTAGCCTGTCCGTGGGACCAACAGTGAAGTGAGAAAGCTGACACTTCTTTACTTTGAGACCCACCGCGAGTTACTCTGAGTACTTTAAGAGTTCGCTTCGAGTCAATTACTCGATGACCACCGCTTGGCCATCCTGGATCAGCATTTCTCGTTCGGTGTATCTCGCTCGGTATGCCTGGGTCGGTCAACTCAAGGTTCCCATATATGGGCCTAAGTACTTTGCTCCTAGGCCTGAGAAGGAAGTCCAGTCTATCTTCGTCTATAAATAGAGGGGCAGGGGAGCAATGAAGGGAGATCTTTTTTCGAGAGCTCTGGGGAGACTGCCATTTTCAAGACTCGTTTCTTTTCTATAAAAACTTGTACTCAAGTTGTTGGTGTACGGATTGTATCTGTATTCAATTATTTGAAGAAGTAATAAAGATTACGATCAAAGTGGATGTAGGCAGTTACGCCGAACCACTATAATTCTGGTGTTCTCGTTTTTTACCGTTCCGATTGCATTCTATTGTGATAATCCTCTGTTTTAATTTATTTTCTTCATTAATCTCTCTACACAATCCTATTCAAGGGTGTTAGTGACCAATTTGATGCTAACAACTCCATTACTCCTGGCATTTTTCATCCCTTTCAGATTACTACAAGGTTGGTCTGGGATGAGCAAAAGTTGGAGGTGATTGTTTATAGGATTAAGGTTTGTACATTTCTTAACTGATCGAGCTTTAGTAGCAATGTATAAATCTGAAAATCATGATCATACTTTAATAAAAAAAGAAATTTGATTTATATTTATATTTCATTTACCGCATGCTATTTTACAACAACAACAACAAAGCCATTATTCTCAAACAAGTTGAGATCGGCTAGACATGGAACTCAAAACTAAATGACAAAGTCAGTTTAAAAGTCATAATAATAATAATAAAACCATGATGATGATAATAAAATAAAGTCAAATAAGTAAACAAATAATAATAACTAAGTAAAATAAAAATATGTAAAATAAAAAACCATGATGATGATGATGATAATAATAATAATACTAATAGTAATAATGGTACTAATAGTAATATTGACCGAAGATCAAACACTACGTCTTAGGCTTCTATTCACTAACCCTATAATATAGAACTTATAACAATACCCCTAAATCAGCCCTAAACAAAAAACTTCTAGCTAATGGTTTTGGTACGTGGATCGTTAACTTCCACGCGTTCATGTCCGACACGAGCTCTTCGAATATATTACAATCCTTCAAGTCATTTTTTACTACTTCCTCCCATGTCAACCTTGGTCGACCTCTACCTCTCTTTGAGCATTCGACGCGGTCTATAATTCCAACGCGCACAGGTGCATCGGGAGGCCTCCGTTGGAGATGTCCAAACCATCTTAAGCGACGTTGGACTAGTTTCTCCTCAATTGGTGCTACCCAAAGTTTGTCACGTATATCATCATTTCTAATTCGGTCTCTTCTTGTATGACCGTAGCTCCATCGCAGCATAGACATCTCTGCTACACTGAACGTGTTGGTTTTTAGTAGGCCAAAATTCTGCACCATATAACATCGCATGCCTGATTGCCAATCCGTAGAACTTTCCTTTAAGCTTCTATGAGACTTTCCTGCCACGGAGAATGCAAGACGTTTATCGTCATTTCACACATCCCGCTCGAATTCTAAAACTGACATCTTCATCAATCTCACCATCATACTGCAACAATGATCCTAAATATCAAAAGGATTCCTTTACTACTTGTCCGGCCTGATTGACATCTTCATTCTCTGAGCTGACACCGCTAAACTCGCACTTCATATGCACTGTTTTACTTCTGCTAAGCCTAAAACCTCTTGATTTTAGAGTCTATTTTCATAGCTCCAGTTGTCTATCAACCCCAATCATACATTCGTCAATTAGCACAACATCATCAGCAAATAGCATACACCCATGAATCTCATCCTGTGTACCGTTTGTAACCTCATCCATCACTATGGCAAAAATGTAGGGGCTCAGATCTGACCATTGATGTAATTCTGTGTTAATGGGAAAGCCACTGGTTGCATCCTCGCATGCTCTGACACTAGTCACACCATCATCGTACATATACTTGATAAGGGTAATGTACTTTATTGGGACTCAATTCTTTTTTCAGAGCCCACCACATAATCTTTCTCGGTACTTGGTCATAAGCTTTCTCCAAATTGATAAATATCATGTGTAGATCCTTTTTTTGCTCCTTAAATCTCTCCATAAGTTGTCTTATCAAGAAAATCGCATCTTTGGTCGACCTTCCAGGCATGAAACCAAATTGGTTTTTTAAAACGCTTGTCATCCTTCTTAAACGATGTTCAATGACTCTCCCAAAGCTCCATTGTATGACTCATAAGCTTAATTTCTCTGTACTTTGTGCAATTTTGAATATCTCCTTTATTCTTAAAAATTGGAACTAATATGCTTCTCCTTCACTTATCTGGCATCTTATTTGATTTGAAAATATTATTGAACAACTTAGTTAGACAAGCTATCCCTGCACCTCCAAGGCATCTCCACACCTCAATGGGGATGTCATCAGGCCACAATGCCTTGTTCGCTTTCATCCGTTTTAGCGCCTCCTTTACCTCGGCCTTTTGAATTCTCCGAACAAAATGTATACTAGTGTCATCAAAAGAGTCGTCCAACTCGATCGTAGTGTTATCATCTTCTTTATTGAATAGCTTGTCGAAGTATTCTCTCCATCTATTTTTCATCTCATCTTCCTTCACCAAAAGTCTATTATTCTCATCCTTGATGCATTTAACTTGGTTGAACTCTCTCGTCTTCCTCCCGTGGAGTTTAGCTATCCTATGAACGGTTTTCACCCTCCTTTGTACTTAGCTTTTGATATAGATCTTCATACGTCCGACCCCTTGATTCACTCATCGCTCTCTTTGCGTTCATCTTTGTCGTTTTGTAATTTTGCATGTTGCGCTCACTCCTGTGATGTTGCAAGCATTTATAGCATTCCTTCTTCTCTTTGATAACATTTTGCACATCACTGTTCCACCATCACGAATTTTTAGATTCGCCTTTATTTCCTTTTGTTATCATAAACACCTCAGTAGACACTTACCGAATTTGCGTTGTCATCTCATTCCACATGGCATTTGCTTCTCCTTCCATATTCCATTCCCACTCTCCTATAACTCCATCCTTAAACACCCGTGAATCGCTACTTGTTTGGGGGCATGTGAATTTGGAAATAACATATTTATGTAAGAGAACTCAGGTATGTGAATCGCTACTTGTTTGGTGTCGCATAACATCGCGGTAGTTAGGATTTTCTGCTCAAAAAGAATTTGGGTTTGTCGCTCGATTCAGGTATGCAAATTTGCTACTCGTTTTACGGTTGTTGCTCCTATCTTTCTGCTACTTTTTTTGGCTGTTGTTCAACCAAAATCGGAATTCCTTTCTAATCTCATATCGGTTTCGATCGAAGCCGAGACGAGATGGTCGGGATCTCGTGGTTCCGACCGAAACCTCGTACCATGGGTATACATTCTCTTTCTTTCAAATCTACATGGAAATTGACTTATCAAGAAATTTTAAAATGAAAACTTGTATGTATTCTAGATTCGGGTTCTTGAGGTCTTGGTTTGAACCATCGAGACATCAAATGAGTACTTTGCTTGAATAAAGTGTCATTCTTATCCTAAAAGAAAAAAAACTTGTATGTCTACTATCAACATCTTCCACATAAAGCTTTATATCATTTTGAAATTGTTATCCCACTCAAAAATTACAAGTTAACGTGAACCATCGAAAATAGTTACTTTAACCATCAATTTAAATGTAGGTTTTAGACGAGTTAGAAGTTTTGAAGCGATACAGAAATTCATGGAGATGATCATGATAGCAGCTTGTTTGTGTCAACAAATTTTGTTCTATTTCAATTACCACGGACACAAAAAGATGAATGAGAATTTTGAGAAGATAAATAAAAGACCTATGTGGATCCTCTTCTCCATATGAATGGAAAATGTTAAAAGCTTAATCATTTACTTAATTTTGCTCTTATATTTATTGATCCACTATTTTGATGACAAAGACATGGATTTGCCAGCCAAAAAAATAGTGTTTTTGTAATTGTTATGAAACCTTGATGCGTGGGCCCATCTTTTAAAGTATCCAGATGTACATTAAGAGAAGGCATACATCCCTAAGAGTTTATTTCACTTGTCTTTTAATTTGTCAATAACCAGCGGTAACTTTTGGCAATGTGATCAAGATCAAAACCTTAAGACATAAATTGCCAATTTTTAATAGTATATGCATGCATGCACACACACAATATGTACACATAATATACACAACCAATAATTTTGGTTTTAGTCATAAAACTCTTGATAATGTGAGTTGTTTTGTTTTTTGTATGCATCTTCACCCCTAAGTCTAGTATTCTTGATTTTTTCATTTGTAGGATACAATTCTAGTTTTTCTCTCATTTTCTCATTTGGAATTTTATTTTTTCAACTACTTGCTGATATTTCCTTAATATTCTTATCATATATATACACAAACATAGCTTGTCTCAACCTAAGATAAATGAGGAGGGTTGTGATAGGTTTGGCGAGCCAACATAAAAACCATAGTCTCTTATGTAAATGGAACCTTATTATATTTTATTAGGACGTAATCCTCTTAGCAACGCACCATATCGAGGCTTGGGTATGGTGATAAATAAGCAATGGTTAGGTCGCCGCTTCCTTAGTGGCGCGCCATATTGAGGCTCGGGTATGGTGATAAATATGCAATGGTTAGGTCGCCACTTCCTTAGTGGCGCGCCATATTGAGGCTCGGGTATGGTGATAAATATGCAAGAGCTAGGTCGTCACTTCCTTAGTGGTGCGCTACATCCACGCTCCGGTGTAGTGATAAATGAGCAATGATCTTCACACTTTACTCGGTGGGTGCGAGGGGCAAGGAAGCTAGTCGATGAAAGTAGGATTTGGTTAGGTAGTTGGAATGTAGGATCCTTAACATGAAAGTTAAGAGAGATAGTTGATACTATGGTTAGGAGACGTGTAAATATTTTATGCATTCATGAGACCAAATGGACGGATCAGAAGGCGAAGGAGGTGGAGAACACATGCTTCAAGTTATGGTACACGAAAAAAGAACGTAATAAGAACGAGGTAGGCATCTTAATTGACAAGAACCTTAAAAACAGATCGATCGACGTTTGGAGACAAGGGGACATGATCATCATAGTCAAGATGGTAGTTGGTGATATGGTTCTGAACGTCATTAGTGCCTATGCCCCACAAGTAGGCCTAAGTGAAGCCGTCAAGAGGAATTTCTAGGAAGAGCTAGATGTCAGATATGTGCCTAGTAGCGAGAAACTTTTCATAGAAGGAGATTTCAACGACCATGTTGGTACAACTAGTGGGGGATTTAAGAGAGGACACGGTGGTTTTGATATGGCGATAGGAACCAAGAAGGAGAAATATTGAATTTCGCTATTGCTTATGACCTCATGATAGCTAATACCTTCTTTAGAAAGAGACAATTGCATTTAGTTACTTTCAGTAATGGCCAACACTCTAGTCAGATTGATTTTGTCTTTACTAGAAGAGATGACAAACGAGCTTGTATAGATTGCAAAGACATACCTGGAGAATGTGTCGTCTTACAATTGCAGCTTTTGATATCCGAGTTTTGTCTTCGGATACTTGTTCGACGGGATAAAGGAGCCAAGATTAGTTGGACGAAATGGTGGAAACTCAAAGGAGACGCCTCACGGGTGTTTAATGATAGAGTTATGAAAGAAGGGGTATGGAATATAAAATGAGAAGCAAATGACATGTGGGATGAGATGACAACGCGAATTCAGAAAGTGTCTACTAAGGTATTTATGATAACAAAAGGAAATAAACGCGAATCTAAAAATTCGTGATGGTGGAACAGTGATGTGCAAAAGGTTATCAAAGAGAAGGAATGCTATAAATGCTTGCATTATCATGGATTATCACGGGAGCGAGGAAAACATGCAAAAGAACAAAGCGGTAAAGAAAAACGCAAAGGGAGTGGTGAGTGAATCAAGGGGTCGGACGTATGAAGATCTATATCAAAAGCTAAGTACGAAGGAGGGTGAAAAACGTCCATAGGATAGCTAAGCTCCGCGGGAGGAAAACGAGAGACTTCAACCAAGTTAAATGTATTAAGGATGAGAATAATAGACTTTTGGTGAAGGACGATGAGATGAAAAATAGATGAAGAGAATACTTCGACAAGCTATTCAACGAAGAAGGTGATAACACTACGATCGAGTTGGACGACTCTTTTGATGACGCCAGTAAACATTATGTTCGGAGAATTCAAGAGTCCGAGGTAAAAGATGCGCTAAAACGGATGAAAGCGGGCAATGTATTGGGGTCTGATGACATCCCCATTGAGGTGTGGAGATGCAAGGATAGTCTGGCTAACTAAATTATTCAATCATATTTTCAAATCAAACAAGATGCCAGATGAGTGGAAAAGAAGCATGTTGGTTTCAATCTTCAAGAATAGAGGTGATATTCAAAGTTGCACAAACTACAGAGAAATTAAACTTATGAGTCATACAATGAAGCTTTGTGAGAGAGTCGTTGAACATCGATTAAGAAGGATGACAGACGTTTCAAAAACCAATTTGACTTCATGCCTGAGAGGTCGACCTTTAGGGAGCAAAAGAAGGATCCACATGATATTTATCAATTTTGAGAAAGCTTATGACAAAATACCGAGAAAGGTTATGTGGTGGACTTTGAAAAAGAAGAGTCCCAACAAAATACATTACCTTTATCAAGGATATATACGATGATGTTGCGACTAGTGTCAGAGCATGCGATGGTGAAAAACCAGTGATTTTTCCATTAACGTAGGGTTACATCAAAGGTCAGTTTTGAGCCTCTACATTTTTTCCCTAGTAATGGATGATGTTATAAAGAGTATACATGGTGAGATTCCTTCATGTATGCTCTTTGCTGATGATGTTGTGTTAATTGACGAAAGTAGATAGTGGTTGATAGACATCTGGAGTTTGGTATGTCTTCTTTGTATTTGTATGTGTCATAACCGCCATGTCTACTTTCCTTTTCTCCTTTTTTTAATTTGAAGATATCAATTCTGGTTTTTCTTTCACTCTCATTTGAAATTCTATTTTTATAGTAATTTCAATCATCTCATTAACATTCTCGTCATATACACGCACACAAACATATGTGTAAAATCGCATGCACGCACGTATGTTTTTATATTTATACAAACACACACAGATATAAATATAAATACATACATGAGTTATGTTAAATTTTAATTCTAAACTTTAGCAGACCATTTGAACCTTGGTTTAGTCCACTAGATTGATTTAATCAATTTTTAATGATGCTAATGTGGTAATGGTGAATACTGACAATTAATGTTGTAGTCAACATCAATAGTAGTCATTACTTGAATCCAGCGGATTAGGGTAGGGTGCAAAAAAGGTGTAGATCTTTGGGGTGAACCTAGGTTACATACACACATTTTCAAGACACGGAGGACCGTGTTTAGTTTGTAAACTTTGAAAAAGTACGTGCTAAACTCCTAATACATACTCCAAGTAAATCACATGATTTTGTATGTCCAATGCTATTGCTGGGCCTCAAACTGGATCGTGACATTTGATCACTCAAGAGGGGTGTGTTTGTATATGTGTGCGAACACACATGTGTGCGCACGCACAGTCACATTTTGTGTGTGTTTTATAAAGGTCAACTGCATTCCTTACACTATATCTCGATATTTTTTTGAGTTACACAATTCAAAATGAAATCAAAATTTGTAGATATGTTCTTATACTTTATATCTTCGCAAAATAAGATCATTTCAAAATTTGTAGTGTATTTTGAAATGTTAAATTAATACTAGTATTGAATTTAACCATCAACGTGGAATATTTATTTTTGAAAGCGGTAGGATTATTTAAATGAAACAAATTTTTGTGAATATAACCATAAATATTACAAGAACGGATCTTCAAACTTTGGTTTTACTTCGAATATAATTTCAAAAATTGTAGAGGTATAGCGTAAGGAGTGTACCATAAGGGGCATATCCGGTCCTTTTACACACGCACATGTTTAAATGTATGCATGTGTGCGTGCTGACTAGGATCAAAATGTGTGCTAAAAAAAAGAATTGTAGAATGAACTATGTACTTAGATGTAAAGTGATATCAACAATAAAGAGAAAAATACATATATAGATATATACCGATACATGCAATGTGCAAATGTGTGCATGCTTCAAAGCAGCATTAGTTAATTCAATAATATGTTGGTATAGAACCAAAATATTTGTTGGACTTGCAGAAGAAGAAAAAATGATAGTTAAATGAGCTAATATGTATTCAACGGTTGTGATGAAGGTGATAACAATAACAAAGTGCAAAAACAATTATACTTTCTGTTGACCTAGATAGGGAATAATAATGGAGTAATTGAAGCATAATAGTGTATTATACTTCACTTTTCATATCGACCAATATAGAGAAGAATTAGCATGGTCTAGTAGATTAACAACGCTTGATATGCATAAAAGAGGTACTATATGATGAAAGATTCTTAGTTATTTATAGTTAATTCTTTTTTCTAATAAACCTTTTTAGCTTGTCATACACATGCTCCCTACATGCAAACCATATATGAATTTTCCTCTTTAGATCAATGTCTTCTTTTGAGAATGTTGTTGGTGGGAAGCTAAAGTTGAAGGGTAAGGCCTTGAATGTGAAGGCCGGTGGCATAAAGAAGAAGAAGAAAACCAAACATCATGGAGATGATAAATCTGATACTAAGGGCAAGGAGCTTCTTCTAGAAGGTTAGTATAGATATACACTTTTACTTTGACATAAAAATTTATACTTTCTATTATATCCTAATAGCATGCAAATTATGTCAATAGGTGGAAGCTCAGAAATTCCAAATGATGATCCTAGCAGCAACAATATAGAAGCTGATAAGGCAGAAAAAGAAATGCAACCACCTTTAAATGATGATATTCTCACCCCTGCTGAGAGGCGGTATATTGAACAAAGAGAAAGGATCGATATGCGAAGGCTGGCAAAGACCGCCAACAAATCACATCGTGATAGGATTCAGGACTTCAATCAGTATTTGGCTAATATGAGCGAGCATTATGACATTCCCAAAGTTGGCCCTGGCTGATACTATCTATTTTTTTCTTTGGAAAAATATTTCAGCTTGTTATCATCTGAGAATAATCATCTTACATTGTCAAGAATTATTGATTGTATCAATATTAACTGTGACTTATTTCAGAATTTCCTTAATGTGTTTGACTGTATGAATGCTTATTGTGCTGCTCAATGTAGTTTTGTTGGTTTTGTTTTTATACATCTGAAGTTCATTGAACTTATCTGTTACTGTTTTTAATTTTGCAGCCAGAGTATTCAGTTTGAAAACATTGTTTGATATATCTGGTCTCTTATGTGCTGCCTCTATATGTTATGTCAGATAAATGAAACTAGCAACCTAGGCATAAAATAAAATTAGGTGATAATGGGTAAAACAGCAGACTACAAACCTCGGTTATGATTTCGTAA
The DNA here is from genome assembly GCA_030737815.1 of Allium fistulosum. Lineage (NCBI taxonomy): Eukaryota > Viridiplantae > Streptophyta > Magnoliopsida > Asparagales > Amaryllidaceae > Allium > Allium fistulosum. Next base: position 1,252,574,125 of record CM060903.1, on the reverse strand, counting down.
ACTTGCAAACAATTCTGTATCATAAGTACCTGAAATACAGTGTTTCAAATTATAAACTCAGTATTATATGTTACATAAAATTACACAGAAGATGACCAAGTATGAGAGTTGCTCATTGTATCTTAACTTAAAAAGAATAATCAACTAAGATTGAACTCAAACATCACAAAATAGATTACAGCTATTAGTTACATAACAATTAAAAGTAAATGTAAACAACTGTTCCCAGGATGAACTTGGAAATTTATCTGAGAACAAGCATCATAAAGCCTGCAACACAGAAAGAAGAAATCAATGAATATAAACAGTTTAGAAAAGTCAGGCCAAAGACAAGAGAATAGAAGGATTTATAGTTGTTCCACTAATTCTCTTTATAGCATTTTTTGTTTGTAAACATAATTCAAATTGGTAGAGGATAAGGAAAATAACGATAACAAATACCTGGATATTTTCACAATTAATTTTGCGGACTTCTTTTTTTCAATAGGTTTCCAAATTTCTTAAACAAAGGCTTCTTCTTCTTTTGGTCCAATGGTGATTCATTTGTTTTCTCTAAGCTACCGCTCTCTAACTTTGTGTCTAACTCATCTACTAATTTATCCTCATTCTCCATTTCTTCAGAATAATCATTATCTTTGATGAAAGATTTCTGACCACCATAGCTATCTTTTTCTACTATATATGGATGTTCTTGTCCATTCTCCTTTTTATTTGGCTTTCCTGAATCAAGCTCTTTTTCAACATTCACACTCTCAGTTGAAAGTTCATTTAAGCTCGACAAAGATTTCGGAGACAACTCATTGATACTTTGATTTGCTGCAGCTTCTCTCATCTTCAGTTCAACATTTTCTTGGCTGATGGAATGTAGTTCATTTTCTAAGCCTACTAACCTTGCCTTCAAGATCTCATAATCGTTTTTTAAGGAAGCTATTTCATGTACAGATGCGTTAATTGCGTTCTCAAAGCTGATATCTTTTTCCTTGGCTTCAACCTCAAGTTTCTCGATGTCTTTCTTCAAACAAACAATGTCATACTTTGCTTTATCTAGCATAACTTCTTGATTTTCTTTTGTATTCTCGAGATTTAATATCATTTCCTCTGCTTGAGCACGGGCATCTTCATTCTCAACTCTACTCTCTGAGAGCTTTTCTTGCAATTCTCTAGTTTCGATTGATAATTTTTCTGCAGCCTTCCTGGAATTTTCAAGATCTTTTATTAGCTTAGTCCTCTCCTCTAAAATTTCATTCGATTCTTGCAATTTTTCTTCACTCAGAGATCGAATTTCAGATTTCAAACTGTCAACTTTTTGCCCCATCTCAAATGCATCTTGTTGTGACTCTTCAAGGTTCCTCTCTGATTCCATGAGTTTTTCTTTGTAGCAGGTGAGCTCAATTTCTACTGACTGTAGTTTCTTTCTCAAAACATCAACTTCAGACAAAGCATCTTTAAGAGAAGAATTGTTTTTTTCGTGTTCTTCTGTGAATGGAGCTAAAGACGTTGATAATAAGTTTGTGGACTCATCTTTCTTTTGCATGTCACCGTAAATTTCACGCACATTGAACTTCTCCTTGTTCATATTGTCTATCTCAGTCTCTAATTTTTTTACCTTTTCTTGAAGACTAATGATTTCGGATTCAGCATCTTCCAACTCTTCCAGGAGTAAAGACTTAGACTCTGATGATGAATCTAATTGGTTTTGCATTAATTCAATTTTCTCCCTGGATGAAGCAATTTCATACTCAGAATTTCGTTGTGTAGCATTGCTCTCTTCAAGTTGTAATTTAAGTGAAGCCAGAGTTTCCTCTACTTCTAACAATTTGTTTTCAAGAAGTTCAGTCTTTTTCTTTGAATCCTCAATTGTTTTGGCTGAATTATGTTCTGCAAAATGTGCTCTTTCTAACTCAACATTAAGTTTTTCAACTACCGTTTCCATACTAACCAGCTTTCTGTCTGCATCTTTTGTTTTCTCCAGTTCACATTTCAAGAAGTGAACCTCAGAATATAATTTCTCGATTAATTCTTCATCATCAGAATTTTCACCATCAATCTTAGAATCAAGTAAAGATTTCAATTGACTAATTTCATTGGAAAAGACTGCAGCTTTCTCAATCTCTAAAGAAAGATCATTTTTCATGCTCTCGCGCTCTTTTTCCCAATCCTCTTCCATTTTCTTACAGGCTTCAATTCCTATTTGTTCCAATTCATCTGATCGAAACTTTTCAATCTCTAATCTCTCTTCAGCATCTTTTTTCAAGACTATAACTTCCTTGAGCTTCTCATGTGCTTCGCTCGCTGATTCTTTCACGATTTTCAGTTCTTCCAGAAGTTTTGCATTCTGCATTTCTGAAATAAACAATTTTCCCTTTGTCTTCTCAAGATTTTCTTCAACTTCATTAAGCTTAGATTTACGTGATTGTCTCTGCAATAAAAAATGACAACATAAATTTGAATGCTGACATTGAATTTGGATGCTAATTTGTCGCCTAGCCATTTTTCACCGTAGTAACACAGACTATTATCATTGATAAATTTACACCTTAAAATAGGGTTGTTTAGGCAACGGTTGCAGCTTTGGTAAACCAAAACATATTGCTGCCGTCACCGATATTTTCGGTATACTGAGGGTTGCTACACTAATAAATTGAAAACAGTTATACCGATAACGAAAGAAAGAAAGAAATTTGATATTCAAAAATCGATAGTGTTGCTTAATAAGAGACATAAGTGAGAAAGAAAGAAAAATGCAGTTAACAACATTTGAACTGAGTATTGGATTACATCTAACTACTTATTTTCTTCTTTTTGGATAAAATGCATTAATAAAAATAAGAAAATAAAAAAAATGGATGAGTCAGTAATTTACATTAACGACAATTTCGGGAAAAAATATGACCATTTAACATTGAAAATGATAAATCTACCGTAATTGTACCAATTGTCCGGTGACCAATTTACTGGTAATAATATGGAAGGAAACATTTATCATTACCATAACAACCTTACTTAAAACCATTTGTGTTATTTGCAAAGAATAGCCTATTTGAGCATTAGAAATACTCACATCGGGTGTTGTATTGCTAGATATAGACAGTCTACGTTCGACCTTAGTCTTCGATTCAAACAATTTATCCACATCATTTGAATTGTTACTAGCATTTGATAGTCTACGTTCAGATGCATGCTTTGATTCAACTGGCTTAGCACTACTTGGTCTAGGTGATCGAAGCTCGAATGAAGATCTTGGTTCGACTAATCTAGGTGATTTTAGTGACCTTGGAATAGAAGATACACAGTCCGACTTTGTGGATCCTGCTCGAACTACTTTAGAAGACACTGTTGTTATTGCTCGAGCTTTATCATGGTTCAAGCTTTCCGATAGACTGACTCTGCTCAAATCCATGCAATAGAAAATGTCTAATATATAATCATAAATATCATAGATACTATAAGCATTGTATAGCTATGCGAAAACCAACTGATTGGTGAGTAACGTTTATGATAACAGGACAAAGAGTGCATGGACTCCAAGTTATAAGACTAAAAATTAGTCTGAGAGTTCAATTTTCCAAAGATGTTGACTTTGATAAAAGAACTTAGAGATGAATTGGGCTTGGTTGACTGGCTTAACCAAATTGTTGCGTTAAACCAAGTATGTGTGCAAGTGCAAATGGGTATATGCAGGAGAGACAGGATTCAAGCTCTAGTTAGTCTTTTGGTAGAAGGTGATTGTTAATACCAATTACTTGATTCAAAACAGATTTAGGTAATAGAAAAACAACAAATTAGCGGGTGTTTGACAGTGACTAAAGCAGAAAAAGTATCTAATAAGTTACTTTCACAACTTGAAGTGTTTGAAAACAACTTTAAGTTTGTGATTTAAAAGAAGTAAATAAGTTTAAGTCATAAGCAACAAAATACTTGCTTATGACTTATTTCAAATTTTCCAGCTATGTTTAACCATAATATTAAAACTAAGTTTTACTATAATTTTACTGTGTCTATTCAAACACTTTAACTTATTACCATTTACTAAAATCTACTTATAAGTTATTATTCAAAACTCATTTTAAGGAGATTTGAAATAAGTTGTTGCCAAACTAGCTTGTAGTGCATTCATAAGTATTGCTACTATTAGTTTTTCTGGTCATTAGTAATAAACTCAAAAATTAAAAACATATAATGGCATTTTACTGTAAACCTCAAACTTCATAATGGCCAATTTGACAAGTTTTCAAATTGCAAGACTGAACATTCAAAGCTAGAGATCTGGACAATTGTGACAATTCATACAGATTTCTTATGGCCAACACTGAACAAAGCTAATACAAGGAAGTTAAAAGCACTTATATGTTGCTTCTAAAATCAAGGTTTATTTAATTTTTATTTTGCAGAAGAAAAATCAAATCTAAATAACCTTAAAGATTTAAAACAAAGAAAGAAATGTAGCTGTGTAGATCATGTAAATTTGTAAGAAATGCAGTCTGTTTTTCAGTTATCGTATCAACTGAAGTAGTATTTGTCAAGGAGATAAAAGGAGTCAGATCCATCAGCACTAAACCAGATCCAGTCTCTCGTTTTCTCACAGCTAACTCTAGACAATATTTCAAGAAAAACAACGATCACGATGATTCTAACTCCACTGAATGGCAGCTCAAATAAACGCAACAGAACAAAAAAAAAAAAAATCTTTGGTTATACACGTAAACGAACCGTGATAATTATTGGATTAGCAGGAGACGAAACCCGAATCGTAAGTAAAAAGATAAAAATGTCGCAAATATTCGAAAGATTGCACCTTGATTGAGGGATACAATGCAAATGTAGAGTTGGGGAAAACAAACCTGGGTTTGAATGGCGGCATTGTAATTATTGTACAGCGTTGAGATGTAATGGCAGCTGGAGACTAGTAAGGCTGCGTGGCGAGTGATGTATTTTGGTGAGTGTAGAATTCTTCTATGGTGGGAAAATAATCAAAACCTCGAGCCAAAACTCAAATTAGAAGTTTTAAAGCGTTTGAAATTGGAAAGTTTTGTGTAATCATGTTGGTTAATATAAAAGTACAAAACGTGATCAATTCATTATTTGACAATAGTACACACAACAATATCGGCCTACAATTAAGGCGGCATATTCGCAACCATTTATTTCTACAAATATAATAAAGGGACAGTTTGACTAAAGTTTCTATTAAGTTTCAAAATACATCAAACATCTTTGTCAAATAAAGTACGTAACTTAGGTCACTAGAATTAAGTTACTGAATAATTGCAGACATTTATGCAACTATATCTAAAAATTGCAGACATTTCAGCAATTTTTTGAAAAAATTACGGAATTTTTTTGGAAGAGGAGTTTTTGTGTATTAAGTTTGATTTTAAGGACCTGACCCTAATATCCACTATAATAAATAATATGCACCGTCGCAGTAACTTCATCGCTTATGACATTTAGCGATGACGGTGTTCATTTTTTTTTTCATTTAACCAAATATTACTGTAAACTTTTATAGTTCAAATTCCTTAGTTTAGCTCTACCAATCAGTAATAGTTCTTTTCATAAAACGGTTATCCATAATATTCTTCTCGATCGAACGAAACATGAACCATCATCGTAAGTCAAAAAAAAAAATCTGAATCTCCATTGTTATATTATTGTATAATATTATGCATGATCATCGTAGCGACGATCACTTTTATTTGAATTTCAAAATGTATGTTGGTGCTACACTATCTTTTGTCAAGGGTTAATTGTTCCCTTTCAGTGTCTAGACCTAATAGAAGAAATATATTGTTTTAGCCGTTTATTAAGCTGAAAGAGATGCTTAATCGCATTTGCCGAAATACTGAAGAGATAATAAGTATACGCCAAAGGATAAATACGTGCTTATTTGATTATATACAATAAAATCATTGAAATGTACATTGGGCGAAAAGTATAAAAAAGGTTACTCTATACAATTTCGCTGCTTTAAACCATACTAGTTGTGTTAATCAAGCACAAGTTTCAAACACTAAAAGATGAAGGCTTTAACCGAATGCTTGCATGTAACAAATATTTAGCTGAAAATGCCAAAGTAGCGTATAAGCAATAAAAGAAAATCAACCTTAAAACGCATGTTCGGAAATAAGCAGCATCTATTGAATCGGTCTATGACGCGGCGGGGTAAAAAGATGCATTTGAAAAAAATTCTTTTATCAAAGTCGTACAAAATCTTTTGTGTTATTATGAACGAATATTTTAATACATATTAAACTATACTTAATATTAGGGGTTTATCTTGGAAATTTAATTAATATTTTGTGTATGTATTTTGATATCAATTTATTTTGTAGTAAATGGGAATATCAATATGCTAGATATTGCATATTTATATTGATATCCAACATTTTGTGTGTGCAGTGAGACCATACCGTAGAATGGAAACGATCTCAACACAAGCATCAACATCCTAACATATAATTTATCATAAACTTATCAAGAGTTACAAACAGCTTCATAAGTCAATACAAATGGTCTACACTAACATTTCCCACATGATCCATTTATACATCATTGAACAATCAATTCTCTAATTTCATCTAGGCATCATTATTGTTTGTCATTTAGTTTCACATTCATTCGTTATAATAATCTCACACTTGGATTTCTATTTCTTATTTAATTTATGCAACACATATGTGAACACATTAGAAGTGTACGTAAGCACGATAAGACAAGGGTGCTTGGCTACAACATCTATAACTCACCCAATCGTGATAAACCCATGGTTTTATGTTATAGTTCATTCATTATAATTGATTATCATATTACACTTTAGATTCTTGTGACCTCTCATATGCAATTTTATCCACACGAGAGCTAATCTAAATTAATCCCATTTTAATAATATTCATTATTTATATTCATCTATACCTATCATTAATGATCCTATACAACTGAGTACAAATCAATTAAAAGGGTTTACACAACATTATATTATACTTACATCATAATAAATAAACTTACATTATCACATAATGGTTACATATAATCACACACGACCAGTTTCTCTTATTTTGGTTATATTAATTGAATTAGTTTTAATTCATTACTCACATTGAGGTTGTTAGCTTATATTTTGTTAATTCACATTTTCTATGCCTATAAAAGTTATCTCGTTAAGTTTGAAAAGTTATTACTCATATAACCAATTTTATTAGATTATGTAACTATCGGTTTGAGCATCATAGTGCTACAACATAGAGCTATCAGTCATTATCGATTACTACACTATCAAGGTCATCATCATGCTTCACTATGCTATCATTTATTCTATTAGATGTCATCGACTTGGACTCCTCAAACTATCAGGTATTGGTTCCCCGAAGTTATCATGCATTCATCGCATACACATCCTTAACGATAACAGGTTTCAATTACTATAACTATGGTATTCTTCTTACTCTAAGCTATCAATGGTGAACTACCAAAACCGATGATGATAATTATCGGGATATGGCTAAGGCACCGACGATTGAAACTGGATCAACCCGTAGTAGAGTAATTGAATAAATTTCAATTTTTATACCTTTTTGGATATTTATTGCGCCTATGTTGTCTAAATTCATTTAGAACTTTTCTAAATTTCTTTTAAATAAAATCAATATTTTATTTAATTCTATATAAAGTTTTATTTTTGTAGTATGTATTATATTTTATATATGTAACACACATATGTGTGTACGCACATATGTAACGGGATAATATATGCATGGTTTGACATGCCCGTGTATAGATTTTGGAATTTACATCGCAATGGACATGTTAGCCCCTCGGGTATGCAAATGAATTGTCTAAATATATGTGTGTATATATGCATCAAAATATTGCATAAATAAATGTATATATGTAAAAATATAATTATATAATTATTATAAATTATTTGTTACAAATTATTTACACAAAGTATTTATAAAACATATATGTTCATATCTGTTATAAAAGGGAAAGTACAATATCAAAAAAGGATTGAATGTGTCTTTGAATTATATACTGTAAAAATTGTACTTTCTGCCATTAAAATCCAAAAAATTTGCACCGGAAGAGAACTAAAGAAAAAAAGAATTGAATTGTGAGCACAAGATTCTTTAACATTCGAACCACGTAAGTCTTTGTGTTTTTTATTTTCAGCATTTATTACGTTGTTTTCTGTGTTAGATTATGTTTGTTGGAACTTTTTGTCGAAATTAGACTTGACATTTTAATATACAATTAAAGTGCTTCTTTATAATTGTGCAAACTTTAGCATCATGATTATTTTTTTAAAAGGAAATTTAACATCGCTTAAACTTGCTAAATCATAAATACATAAGCATTCGATGTTATCCCGCCTTTTGGCAAGGCCAGGACACCAAGAAGTTGGACTCCAAATGTCGTTTGTCATGGATATCGTTGAATTTTGACCAAGTCCGGATCAAGCCCCAATCGATGGGACATGATTGGGAAAAATAAAGCAAACCAACGCTCCAAGTTTCAAGTCAATCCGAGTTCATACGCACAGGTTATGATGGATACAAGTTGGAGGGAAGAGCATATTTTCGTATCCATCAATAAGCAGCAGTTCGTATCGATGGATTTCGTATCCATCGGTGGTCCTCGTTTTCGCATCCATCGATCTCATGCCCATCTGAACGATTAAGTCCACATAGTCATGAGCTTCGTATCGATAGAACCTTCAGCCGGAAAGACTTGTTCGTATCCATCAATAAGTCACCTGGTTTGTAACGGTCACTTGATGTCTACTTCGTATCCATCATCCAGTGTCTATTTCGTATCCATCATCCAGTGTCTACTTCGTATCCATCAGCCAGTGTTTGCTTCGTATCCATCATCCAGTGTCTACTTCGTGTCCTTCAGCCAGTGTTTGCTTCGTATCCATGGATGAAATCCTACTCGAATCCATCAGGTCAACTGGCTTGGATAACGTGTCATATCTCGAAGGAAACAGAACGAGATACATGGAGTCGAAGCAGTCAACACGGAGCAAATACCGGATCGAGACGAAGCGCGCGCGTTACGTCATCCCTCGATGCGAATGCGCCGAGATATATGGAGTCGACGCGGTCGACTCGGAGAAAAGACCGGATCGAGGCGAAGCGTGCGTTCCACGTCTTCACAGAGGCGCGTGATACCATCGATTCGAAGCCCCCAGCTCAGAGAAATGGATTCGAACCAGACATCCTAGCGAAGAACATCGTCTCGTATCGATGATATCTCTCAATCCACTGACCCAAACACCATGAATTTTTTACTGAAGGTTGCACACATACCAAGGAACATCTCCACCAATTTTGAGCTCAATTGGAAGTAGTCTTGATCGATACGAAATGATTTCGTATCGATCACAGATTGACTTGAAACTCTCTGGAAGTGGTCGAATGGGTCCCCTCACGTGTCAGGCCAAGTCTCCCGGAGTTTGAAAAAAATCCAAGCCTCCTACGCCTATAAATAGAGCCCCAGAATCAACGGAAAAAGGATCTTCTTCTTTCTCTGAAGCGTCCAGACTCTGTCGAATTGAGATTTGCATCCTACTTTTGCTGTCAATTTTGAATTCTAAACTGTAATCCGCTGTTCATTGCTGTAAACGCTTGTAATCATTGAAAGAGAATCAATAAAATCATCAAAACTTCATAGTGGACGTAGGCTATACGCCGAACCACTCTAAACTGCTTGTCTGTGCACTTTACATTCCTGTTTGTTGGAGTTTTTGTTAGATAATCTCTGTTTTACATTTATAATCTTCATTTTATCTCTTCAAACAACTCCCGAAGAGTGTTGTGCCCATTTTTGGTACAAACACTTTGGTGCTTTCACCGAGAAAACCAGTTTTTTCTCCTGCTCGTTGGATCTGCCGTCGATACCGGATTGCACAAATCCAAGAGGAAGATCCAGATATCCAGTCCGGAATCCTTCCATTCTATTCAGATTTGCTCAAAATCTAGGAAAGGACTCCACCACCGAGAATGGTCAGCACAAGAACTGGCGCTACCGCTGCAGAGCAAGAAGGCAGAGATAGGCAGAATCCCACACAGCCGCCTTCTTCCAATCAAGACAATGCCACTCATTCAGACTCAACGGGGCTAGTCACCCGACAGGAGTTTCAAGTATTGCTCCAGGAGCTGACCCAAAGCCGTCAGCAGTTGGCAGAACAGTTACGCGCCAATATCGAGCTGACCAACCAGCTTAATCGCCGGGGGCACAGAAGGTCCAGGAGAGATGATGTCTCCAGAGCGTCTACCGAAAGCTCAGCTTCATCTGATTATCACCACCGAACTACCCGTCCTCGACTAGAGGGGAGTCGCGCTCAAGCTGCTGAATATCAGCCCGCCTTAACTGTTGGGCAACTGAGGGTAGGACCGTCGACCAGTTTCCAAACCGGTCCCTCAACACGAGGAGGTACTGCCCCATAGTACACCATGGATAACCGCGCCACAACCGCCGCAGCAGAGACAAGGGTCGATACCCGAAATCAATCTGAGCCGATTAATCAATAGCGAGGACATACTCCTGAACCTTATGTCCCAGAAGACGTTGAGCCAAGGAGGCGAGATACGGATCGTCGACAGCGCCCGATCCCAACTCGCACCGTGGAACCCGACCACGCCTTAGCTCATCACGCTCCGAATCTGCCCGTTTCGGATATATCAACCATGATACGTCAAATGATCCGCGAGAGTCAGGGGCTCACTAATGATGACTGGGGGATTTCCCGTAGTCATACCCCTTTCACAGACGAAGTGTTACATGCCGAACCCCCTAGGCGATTCAGAATGCCGACTCTCCCGATGTATGAAGGGAATAGTGACCCCAACCAACATATTCTGAAGTATGAATGGTCGATGAGCGCTGCAAGGGCCGACGATGCAGTGAAGTGTCGGAGTTTCCCCATCTCTCTGGGGGGGATTGCGACAATGTGGTTTACCCGCCTACCACCTAGATCAATTTCTTCATTCGATCAATTGGCCAAGAAGTTTGTGGAGCAATTCCGGATGCATGTTGCTAGGCCAAAAGACGTCAACACCTTGTCCAGCGTCACTCAAGCTCCTGGAGAAACACTTAGGCGTTACTTGGAGAGGTTCCACGCAGCATGCGTCGAGATCACCAATCCCAACGATAATTCAATCTTAATGGCTCTGACCAAGGGGATTGATCCTGATTCTGAATTCGGAAACTGGCTAGCTGGAAAACCGCCCGCGTCGTTGGACCGTTTTTACTCCAAGGCCGCTCAATTCCTGCGGCAGGAGGATGCAAAACAGTCTAGAAAGCAGGACGATGCGAGGCCCAACATTGAGGGAATACAGAGCAATGTGGCAGTTAAACAGTCCGGCGAGAGTTCCGGGAAAGTTCAGCTGAATATACAAAACAAGCAAACCCAGCAGAGAGGAAACAATGGCCAGAATAAGAAGAGAGACGAAAACCGAGGTCCACGACGTAGAGCTCAGATGTTTGACAGTTATACGCCGCTAAACACGTCATTGGAAAACGTATACTTATAGACTTGTAACACTGTACAGTACAAGAAGCCTGCTCCGAAGCCCTCGTCGGAGAGACAGATTCAGACAGGGAAATTCTGTAGGTTCCATGAAAGCTATGGACACAATACCAATGAGTGCCGGCACTTACAGGACCTCATCGAGAAGCTGATTAGAGAGAGGAAGCTAGATCAGTTTGTACGGGCGCCGCAGTCTGGCGGAGCGGGCCCCTCGAATCAAAATCGTTCGCAAAATCAGGAAAGAGAGGAGGAACCCGCCCGTGCGGGCGGGAGATTAGTAATCAACACAATAAGTGGTGGTCCCCATTCGGCAGACAGAAGCTGGGGGGAAATGGAGTCGTATGCCAGTTCTATCAGGCATGCGGACTTCGAGTGTTATAGTAATTGTGAGGATGGAACCCCGGCAAAGCAACAAAAGATAATGTCCGATGATATCGTGTTCAGGAGCCGAGACGCCGATAAAGTCGAAGCCCCTACAATTGACCCACTAGTCATATCCGCCCAGGTAGGTCCTGCTTGGATGAAGAGGATCCTGGTTGACAGTGGGAGCTCTGTGAACATCTTGCTTAAACGGGCTTACGATCTAATGAAGATGGAGACAAAGGATTTGAAACCCTGTTTATCCAGAATCCATGGTTTCAACGGAAGCGCCACGATACCCATCGGAATAACTGAACTCCCAGTCGAGTTAGGCGTTGGAGAACGCCGGAGGGTCCGAATGTTACAATTTGTTGTGCTAGAAATCGATTCGCCATATAATGCGTTTCTGGGTCGACCAGCCTTAGCTGAGTTCAGGGCGGCGATCGCCCCATGGTGTCTGACTTTGAAATTTCCCACTGATCATGGGATTGGAGTTGTTCAAGGAGATCAGGCCTCGGGAAGGGCCTGTTATGTTGCTGAGTTGCGCGGGGCGCAACGTAAAGAGAAGGGAAAGGGTGTAGAGGAATCTCTCTGCGTCCGTTCTATCGATAATTGACAATTGATGCCTGGGCCTCGGCCCGGGCACCACAACCAATTCCTGAAAGACCTGGACCCCAGGGACAACGAGGATAAAGACGAATCAACGGAGAGTCAAGCTTCTCCAGCCGAACTGACTGTGGACATCCCAATCAGTGAGGATGATGATTCAAAGATGCTGAAAGTTGGGTCCCAACTAAACAAGCAGGCACAGCAGGAGTTGGTCGAATTTCTTCGGGCGAATCTCGACGTCTTCGCCTGGACACACTCTGACATGTGCGGGATCTCGCCGAGCATTGCAAGTCACTCCCTGAATATAGATCCGCGACATGTCCCAGTAAAGCAGAAAAGGCGCGGTATGGATCCAGAGAGATCTGCCGCCCTTAAGGAGGAAGTTGATAAACTACAATCGAATGGGTTCATTCGAGATGCCTTGTATCCAGAATGGGTGTCCAACCCTGTACTAGTTCGGAAACCAAACGGGAAGTGGAGAACCTGTGTTGATTACTCTGACCTAAACAAGGCCTGTCCAAAAGATAGCTTCCCACTTCCACGAATCGATCAGCTCGTAGATTCGACGGCCGGACATGAACTACTATCCTTTATGGACGCTTATTCCGGCTACAATCAGATACCCATGCATTTACCTGATCAGGAACATACCAGCTTTGTGACCGACCTGGGACTCTATTGTTACAAAGTCATGCCGTTTGGTCTAAAGAACGCTGGAGCAACATACCAACGCTTAGTCAACCGAATGTTCGCTGATCAAATTGGGAAGACCATGGAGGTTTACGTGGATGACATGCTGGTGAAGTCCCGATTCTCCACCGATCACGTCAGAGATTTGAATTCAATGTTCAGCATCCTCCGGGAGTACGGAATGAAGCTCAACCCACTCAAATGTCACTTTGGCGTTGCATCCGGAAAATTCCTTGGGTTCATTGTCAACGCTCGAGGAATAGAAGCGAATCCTGAGAAGATCTGGGCTATTAGAAATTTGCAAACCCCTAGAACTATAAAACAAGTCCAGAGTCTTAACGGGAAGGTCGCAGCATTGAGCAGGTTCATTTCAAAGTCCACCGATAAATGCATTCCTTTCTTCGACCTAATCCGGAAGGGCAAACGAAACTTTGAATGGACCACGGAGTGTGAAGGCGCGTTCCGATCATTAGTTCAGCATCTCTCCACACCTCCGATCTTGTCAAAACCGGTTGACCACGAGCAACTATATCTCTACCTGGCAGTATCAGAACATGCGATCAGTGCTGCTCTAGTCCGGGAAGAAGACAAAGTGCAAAACCCGGTCTACTATGTTAGTAAGCGACTAACAGGAGCTGAGAGAAATTATCCGAGGCTGGAGAAACTGGCTTATTGTTTGGTCATTGCCTCAAGGAAGCTCCGTCCTTACTTCCAAGCTCATCCACTTACTGTGTACACCGACCAGCCGTTACGACAGGTCCTCACGCGGCCTGAGACGTCCGGTAGGTTACTCAAGTGGAACATTGAGTTAAGCCAATTTGATATCGCATACGCTCCGCGGAGAGCCATTCAAGGACAAATCCTGGCTGATTTCATAGCTGAATTCACCGTTCCAGAAGACTTGCCCGAGACCAGCGAATCACCCGAATACATCTGGAAGCTGTATACTGATGGTGCGTCAAATGACCGGTGTTCGGGCGCTGGGGTTGTACTTGAGACTCCCGAGGGCCGATCCATATGTTATGCTCTTAAATTCGACTTTCGTGCAACTAATAATGAAGCCGAATATGAAGCCCTCCTAACCGGCCTAAAGCTTGCCAGAGATTTGAGAATTATCGCTGTAGAAATTTATTGCGATTCACAGTTAGTGGTATGCCAAGTGCGAGGAGAATACCAGGCAAGAGACCGAAGACTGGCCGCTTACTTGGCACGAGTTCAGGAAATACTAAACCAGTTTGATTATTATGCCATCTATTACGTGCCTCGGGAGCGCAATCAGAAAGCCGATTCACTGGCAAAGTTAGCCAGCACAGGTGAAGCGCAACAAATGGGACTTGTCCCCGTCGAAACTTTGGCCACTCCGAGCATCGATCGGATAGAAATGAACTCTGTATTTGAAACTGCTCCTAGTAGAGAATCTTGGATGACTCCGTATCGGAATTACATTGAGAATGGGGTGCTGCCTGAACCTAGAAATGAGAAGAGACAAATTCAGCGAAAAGCTTCGCGGTTCGTCATCCAAAACGGAGTCATGTACATGAGAGGTTATTCCGTTCCTCTCCTCAGGTGTATCGCCCACGAGGAAATCAAACGAGTGTTACATGACGTGCACGAAGGAGAGTGCGGCGATCATACCGGAGGGCAAGCTCTCGCTAAGAAGATACTCCGATATGGGTACTACTGGCCGACAGTGAACCGAGATGCGGCAAACTATGCCCGGAAGTGCGATAAATGCCAGATACATGCCCGAATTCCGAGAGCTCCGCCAACTGAAATAACCCAAATGGTCAGTCCCTGGCCGTTCGCAATGTGGGGCATTGACATCATCGGCGCTTTACCTTTAGCAAAAGGCGGTGCGAAATACGCCATCGTCGCCGTTGATTACTTCACAAAGTGGGCTGAGGCCGAAGCCCTTGCAACCATTACGACAAAGAAAGTGATAAATTTCGTGGTCCGCAACATCATCTGTCGATTTGGACTCCCGCATACTATCATCACTGATAACGGAGCCCAATTCGAGAGTGCGGAATTCAAGGATTTCTGTCAACGGTTTCATATCCGCAAAAAGTTCTCGGCTGTCGCACACCCCCAAGCGAATGGACAGGTTGAAGCTGTCAACAAAGTTATAAAATCGATCCTGAAGAAACGATTGGAGAAGGCTGGGGGCAAGTGGGTCGATGAACTTCCTATGGCGTTATGGGCCTATCGAACGACCCACAAAACCGCGACCGGACACACTCCGTTTTCCCTATCTTATGGAGCAGAGGCCGTTATTCCGGTCGAGACAGAAGTGCTCTCTCATCGCGTGACTTATTATGATCCAAAAACAAACGCTATACTCCTAGCCGAGTCTTTGGATCTATTGGATGAAAAACGGGAAGAGGCTGATTTGAGAGCAGCCGCACATCGAAGCCGGGTCGCCCGATTGTACAACACCAGAGTTCGACCTCGAACCTTTGAACTCGGCGACCTCGTGCTCAAGAGAATCTACCCAGTTCCTTCACACATGAAACCGAACTGGGGAGGACCGTATGTAATTACACGAAAGCTCTTAGATGGTACATTCAAGCTGTCGACTGTTGACGGTCTCGATTTACCAAGGGCTTGGAACAACGAAAGTCTCCGCCGCTACTACATATGACAGGCTTTATTTATTTCATTCTATTTAGCAATTTGTTTCTGCATTTCGAAATTTGAATTTTGTAATAAGGCAACTGACTTTGCCGCATTTTCTTATTTCAGCAATAAAATGCCACTTCTTCGAGCCAGAGCTGTGATTCATTATGTACGATATACAACATCACGATGCACGAAGAGCTAAATCCCATCATGCAATGGGACTTATTCAAATGGAGAGTGGCTGTGATACGACCGGCCACTCACTAGGTGAAACCCGAGCTCGGGGACAAGCCATGACACCGATATTAATTGGGTTGACACACGACAATCCTACAATTAACTCCATATTCCCAGAGTGCGAAGTGGAGTATAAACATTTAACTCCATATTCCCAGAGTGCGAAGTGGAGTATAAACATTCAACTCCATATTCCCAGAGTGCGAAGTGGAGTATAAACATTCGACTCCGTCCTCCCAGAGCGCGAGACGGAGTATAAACATTTAACTCCATATTCCCAGAGTGCGAAGTGGAGTATAAACATTCAACTCCGCATTCCCAAAGTGTGAAGCGGAGTATAAACATTTAACTCCATATTCCCAGAGTGCGAAGTGGAGTATAAACATTCAACTCCGCATTCCCAGAGTGCGAAGCGGAGTATAAACATTTAACTCCATATTCCCAGAGTGCGAGGTGGAGTATAAACATTCGACTCCGCCCTCCCAGAGCGCGAGACGGAGTATAAACATTTAACTCCATATTCCCAGAGTGCGAAGTGGAGTATAAACATTCAACTCCGCATTCCCAGAGTGCGATGCGGAGTACAAACGTCAGTCAACTCCATGTTCCCAAAGTGCGAACAACCGCTTACGAGATGACGCATATCCCCGGAGTGTGGATGGAACGTTTCATAAGAGAACAAGCGTAGTTCGACCACTCGGTGCTCGCTTGGTGCCATCACACTCCGATCATCACAACTTGACCCCGGAACTGGGGGCAGAGGCAAATGTTAGTCATTACCCGAAACTATGCGATGCTCAGCTCCGATGCGATCCCCTATCACAACTCAAGTCCGAGATTTCCATACTTAACAAGTAAAATGAGCTATTCTTGAAGCAATCAGATAATGCAAGTACACTGGACCAAAGTCCGAACACTGCAATATTCAAGCATAGAAAGGAACACAAGCTGAAGCTAGAAAACAAAATTTTATTCCAACTAACTCAAAAACAATGGTTCATACATGAGTTCTTTCCAAAATGTTCCTACTAGCAGGGGCCGAACCCGCATCTAAACACGGCCTACAAAAGGGAAAAGACAAAAAAAAATAACAAAAGTCCCTAACTGCCTATGAAAAGAATGTCTAATCCTTCTGCTTCCTCAGCTTCTTCTTCCTCGAGGAGCTACTGGAGCCACCAGTACCCTTTCGCTTGGAGCCTTTCTCCCTAGGCAAGCTCCCTTCGGGTGAAGGCATAATGTCAACGTCCTCGTCTGAGCTGGACTCTATAGGGATGCTTCCCGCGGGAGGAGTGGGAGGAACAGACTCCGCAGCCGGAGGAGGGGCTGGCACATTAGTATCAGTAAGTGTGCCCCCAGGAGACACAGTCATAAGAGGAGTAGGGCACTGTGCTGCTGCTCCGCCATCTACTTCACCGCTGTGCGCCGCGGCCGCCATCTCAGCATTAATCTCGGCCAACATCGCCGCTTCCCGCCGTGCCCTGGCCTCGCTAGGGGCCGTAGTAGTCTGAGACGAGGTGTCAGAAGTAGCCGTGAATCCACCCAAGCCGAATGGCCAGTCTGCAAAAGGATCACTTTGACGGCCAAGGAGCTCGTTTATCATCTGCTCGTCGAAAGAAAGTGAGCTCCCCTGCGTCACTCCAACTGGTGCCATTGCCGCGATGGAGGTCGCCTCCGAGATGATGGCTCCTGGCGCTTGACCTGATTCTTGGGTGGTAAGAGGCGCGGCTGGTGCGACTCCTGTCACTGATCAAAGGAAAAGACATGTCATTAGCAACATTTCAACACGGATTCTTCAATCCAAATATACTAGAAGTTAGTTCAAAGTACCTTCCTCGGTTTGGCTCGAGGTCGTCTGAACTACTTCAGAAGGATGTTCCTTAATAGGAGATAAATGCGGTTGATCTGGGTCATACGCCGGGATAGGCTGGGGGTAGATCATCGGAGTTGGCTCAGACTGAGATGACACGACTATCTCAGAACTCGTAACATGGTGTTCTGCACCAGAGCTCTCTCCGACTTCCTGGATCTGGGCACCAAGCCTCACCTTGTCGTGGGAAATCATGGAGTCATGGAGAACCTTCTTTTCGTCATCATTAAGGATGCGGTTCTCCAGCTCGAACTCATCAAGGGCTTCATCAGGGTGCCCAGATTTCTCCTCATCAACCAGTAGGTTCCAGGCGTTATAGAGATGTGTGGGGTAATCGTCAAGCCATGTCAAGTCTCGGTGCCTTAGCACATTGGCGTTATAAGTGACGAGTAGCTCTTCCACCTCGGCCTCAATCCTGGCCTCCGCCTGCCGTACCTTCTCGTCAACCCCAGCCTCAGCTTCATGGGCTTGTTGTATAGCCGCTTCCTTCTCCTTTCGGAGTGTCACTGCCTGGTCACAGGCCTCCTGCGCAGAGACATTAGCTGCGTCTTTTTCCTTCGCCATCTCTGAAAACTTTGATTTTAGCTCATTAAGCTCCTTCAGAGCGACATCCCTCTCGGCGGTAATGGAAGTGTTCCTGTGACCCATGTCCTCGATGGAAGTATAGTGCTCTTGCTTCATCCTGGCCATGACAGCGTTCACTTCATCAACTTTCTTTAAAGCCTCCATTTCAGACTTACGGGAAGACTCAGCCTCCGAGTTGAGCGCTTTTATGATTTGGTCGTTGCGACCCAGCTCCTTCTCAAGCTTCTCAATGGTGACGCCCCGCTCGAATGCCACTTTAGACGCCTTCCTCGCGGCCCGTCCCCATTCCCTGTATTGGAAAAAGATGTCCGCAACATAATCATGGATAGTGGTTTCCGCGGTTGGCGGAATTCTCTTCAAGTGCGGAGGGAAGACATAACCATCAAAACAGATGTCGGGAAATTCCTTCCTCATCTGTGCCAGTTTAAGCGCTCCTTCACTAGACGCCTCGGTCGGGACCGGTACAGTAGCCGAAGAGGTGGCTATTTCAGTCCTGCGCGGAGGATCGGACCTCAAAGCTTGAGAAGGCGGCCTAGGCCGTGAAGTTTCGGGAGGACGAGTAACTGCGGCCGTAGGAGGTGCAGAGGTCCTGGGGGGAGGAGAGCGAGATCGGGATCGGCGAACATATCCCCTATCTCTGTCAGACTTCTCCTGACCAGAGTGTCCTGAGTCGTAATCCCTCTCGCCCTCTCTCCTGCGTGGCTCATGATAACGGCGCTTATTGCGCAAACTACCAAGCACAGAACCTTGCCCAGACATCGTACCTGAAAAGAAAACCACAAAGAATCAGTAACCATTTGCGATGTGTTGTTTATGGTTAGGAAAGTGTGTTGTGCCGTGAAGAGTGTGTGAATGTGTAACCCCCCGGACCAACCAGAAGTGTCAATCGCACTGGCAAGATCAGACTCGCTAACATCGACGATATGTCGCGGTCCACCCGACCCAACATCGTGTTGCTCCGGCTCGATGTCCGGGATTGGAGGGTCAGCAGGCCCTTCGAATTGATCTTCAGCTTGCAGGGAGGATGCTTCCGTAATCCTAATTCCTGGCGAAGGACGGTGCAAAACCACAGACTTCCGCCTCCTAGACTTAGGCTGTTTCGAGGCCACTGCTTTGCCTTTCCTCTTTGCATCGGACTCCGGGGTTGCATTAGCAGGTCCGACCAACGGTTCCTCGTCAGTATGAGTTTTCTCGGAATCGGGTTCCTCGATTATCACAACCCTGGGCTTCATCCGCTTGACCTTTTTCCTGGAGACGGTCTTTAATGCACCATCGAGTCTTATGCTCTGCCTCCGGCCGATCAGCCCAAGGACTCTGAGATTCCGATCTGTCAATAACAGTTCAATATTCCTTTCTTCGCTAGGAATCTCTTGGAGGACCCGAACTATCTCTTTATAGTAGCCACCCTCAGGCCGTTGGATGATAGCTGAAAGAAAAAGAGAAGAAGACGTAAGTTTAATTTCACTCCGAAAATTGCCCTGTCAATTACTTGGGAAAAAAGACAATACTCACGTCTGAACAGCCATCTTCTGGCAAACCCCGGAGGACATCGGACATAGAACCACTCCGACTTAAAGTAGCTTAGCCTAGTCCACGACCCCGCAACAACTTGGCAGTTCCTTACAGACTCCAAGAACGTGTAAGATGGGCTGTCAGTCCGACTCTTGAAATTAAACAAGTATCTTATGTCGGTCATACGGGGAGGACGATGGAGGTACTCCATGAATACAATGAACAAGCTGTTGAGTGAGGCATATCCGTTTGGATGCAATTGAGACGGAGCGATGTCAAGATAAGCCAACACTTCTCTTATATAATCATTGAACGGAGGAAGTGTGCCGGCTGCGCACGCATGCCGATTAAAAGCAGTATACCCCTCCGGGGGATTATGTGGCCTGTCATCCGGTCCAGGCAACAGTACCTCATCCAAAGATAAGCCATGCCTTAAGCATATTCTCCCTAGCATGTCTTCAGAAATATTGGACGGGACAGAATCAGGTGGACTGTTAATGAAGGACGCATCGGGCAACTCATCCGGAGCTGGACCAATAGCTTCGGTCTCGATGACCGGAATCTCAAGTCTGGGAAGGATAGGGTTTTGAGTTTCTTGCTGCTGCGAACTTGACGGTTCCATCACTAGCTAACTCACGAGAAACCATCATTAGATGACAAAAAGCCCGTGCATTCCCCAGTGTAAAGTGCATGAATGTGTTGTGTAGTGCAAGTGTTGTGCGTGACTTGAGCAAATTCTGCAGAGTTAAAGAAAACATGCAAGCGACTAAAATTCTGGAAGTCAGACGGGCGTGACCGTCATCGCTGACCGTCACGACCACGCTATTCAGGTGATAGCGATCGATTCAAGATTAAAGAGTTTGTTGTACTTTTCTGTTAAATGGCAGTTCCATCGATGAGCTTCGAGAGGTAGTCAAATATGCAATTTAATTATCAAGTCCAGATATGCAAGGATGAAGCTCATCGGAGTTATGCTGAAGAATGTCAAGATTTCGCATCCATAATGGGAAGTTCGAATCGATCAAAAAAGGCTCGTTCGAATCCATCATGATATCGGTTCGAATCGATACCCGTGAGCAGGCTTCGAATCGATCGTCAGGAGTCAAGTTCGAATCCATCAAAGATCAGAGTACTTCGCATCGATCCCTGGCTGTCTGGTTCGTATCGATCAGAAAAGGCCTTAGCTAAACATCGATCGCGAAGGCAAGGTTCGTATCGATCTGAAACTAAGATACATTTTTTAGTTTTTCATATTGATCGTTTCGTGTCGATACGATCCACCATCACATCCATCGATACGAACTAGATCTCCCCCATTGACTTATCCCAGGAATCGATACGGGATCTAAGAAAAGATATCTCTGTCTTTGTCGATTCGAACACAGCCTCTAGATCGATTCGCTTATGCCTTCTCCACTCTTTCTTCTCCAATCTACCAGAGCGCCGCCATGGCCATCTGGACTTCGAACCAGATCTGGTTTTATCAACTGCCAGAGTGGTTGATTGACGAAGAAAGAGTGGATCGAAGGTAGTTTCGTCATTTAGATTCGTGGTGGATTACCTAGTTTAAGATTGAGATTTCAAGATCTGGTGGATTGAGGCTGATAGAGTCGAAAGTACAGAGCTGTTATCTCTTTCTAGATTCGTGAATCGATACGAAAATGCAGAAGGCAACAGTAAAAGTAAAAGGTAAAAAAGTGAAATCGAGCCAAGTCCCAGGTATTTATATGAGGCCTGGAGGCGAACTGGGTCGATTCACCTCCCAGTCAACATGACCGGTCGCAGCCAGTCAAGCAGCGCATCGATGCGAGCATTCGTATCGAGCCCACTAGCCTTTATCGGTTCGAAGCGCACAGGGAGGCCACGTGAATACGATGGGTAGATGCACACGCTCTCCTCGCATCCATCAAGCTGTGCATTCATAGAGGCGAAATGTTCACCAGACACCATCGTTTCGAAACATCCAAATTATGAGCCATCGATTCAAAACAGAGCAGACCTGTTAATACGAGCGTCCATTTCGTATCCATCAGAATCTATCGATACGAACATCCATTTCGTATCCACCAGATATCGCCAATTCAAATCAAAATCCACCGCGATTTTTGACCATCGATACGGATGACCATTTACGTATCCATCAAGTCAACCCACATCGATACGAAGAAAGGCTTTCCTACTGTTAGCATCAATTCATGAGAGGACCGATACAAGAGAATGGACAAAGGGTACGACTTTCAAATTATTCAAAGAAGACCTGCAGCTGTTCAAAGCACGTCATGTTTTCACAAGACGTACTTTGGGGGGCAAATGTTATCCCGCCTTTTGGCAAGGCCAGGACACCAAGGAGTTGGACTCCAAATGTCGTTTGTCATGGATATCGTTGAATTTTGACCAAGTCCGGATCAAGCCCCAATCGATGGGACATGATTGGGAAAAATAAAGCAAACCAACGCTCCAAGTTTCAAGTCAATCCGAGTTCATACGCACAGGTTATGATGGATACAAGTTGGAGGGAAGAGCATATTTTCGTATCCATCAATAAGCAGCAGTTCGTATCGATGGATTTCGTATCCATCGGTGGTCCTCGTTTTCGCATCCATCGATCTCATGCCCATCTGAACGATTAAGTCCACATAGTCATGAGCTTCGTATCGATAGAACCTTCAGCCGGAAAGACTTGTTCGTATCCATCAATAAGTCACCTGGTTTGTAACGGTCACTTGATGTCTACTTCGTATCCATCATCCAATGTCTATTTCGTATCCATCATCCAGTGTCTACTTCGTATCCATCAGCCAGTGTTTGCTTCGTATCCATCATCCAGTGTCTACTTCATGTCCATCAGCCAGTGTTTGCTTCGTATCCATGGATGAAATCCTACTCGAATCCATCAGGTCAACTGGCTTGGATAACGTGTCATATCTCGAAGGAAACGGAACGAGATACATGGAGTCGAAGCAGTCAACACGGAGCAAATACCGGATCGAGACGAAGCGCGCGCGTTACGTCATCCCTCGATGCGAATGCGCCGAGATATATGGAGTCGACGCGGTCGACTCGGAGAAAAGACCGGATCGAGGCGAAGCGTGCGTTCCACGTCTTCACAGAGGCGCGTGATACCATCGATTCGAAGCCCCCAGCTCAGAGAAATGGATTCGAACCAGACAGCCTAGCGAAGAACATCGTCTCGTATCGATGATATCTCTCAATCCACTGACCCAAACACCATGAAATTTTTACTGAAGGTTGCACACATACCAAGGAACATCTCCACCAATTTTGAGCTCAATTGGAAGTAGTCTTGATCGATACGAAATGATTTCGTATCGATCACAGATTGACTTGAAACTCTCTGGAAGTGGTCGAATGGGTCCCCTCACGTGTCAGGCCAAGTCTCCCGGAGTTTGAGCGAAATCCAAGCCTCCTACGCCTATAAATAGAGCCCCAGAATCAACGGAAAAAGGATCTTCTTTTTTCTCTGAAGCGTCCAGACTCTGCCGGATTGAGATTTGCATCCTACTTTTGCTGTCAATTTCGAATTCTAAACTGTAATCCGCTGTTCATTGCTGTAAACGCTTGTAATCATTGAAAGAGAATCAATAAAATCATCAAAACTTCATAGTGGACGTAGGCTATACGCCGAACCACTCTAAACTGCTTGTCTGTGCACTTTACATTCCTGTTTGTTGGAGTTTTTGTTAGATAATCTCTGTTTTACATTTATAATCTTCATTTTATCTCTTCAAACAACTCCCGAAGAGTGTCGTGCCCATTTTTGGTACAAACATTCGACACCATAATTACTTCAAAGTTAATTTGGTGTTGTGAGAATGAAAAATCTCTATCACTGTCGGTCAACTATTATATCAGTCGATGGGTGTTATTGATTAGGTTATCGCATTATGCGACGAGTAATATCGGTCAACTATCCAGTGGGTGTTATTGCTACATCCAATGGGTAATATCACTTCTAACTGATGGGTGTTAACTAATAGAGTTGAGCGTGTGCTTTAAGATAAATTATAGAATTTGATTACATTACTTAACGCTTCTACTGGACCTTATTCAAAATACAGTAATCTTTTAGTTTTATTTTCAATTGTATAAACAATTATACTGTTATAGAAGTAATGTATTACATACATTTAATATATGTAATAGAAAATTTTCAGCAAAAAGTATTTAATCGATTATAATTACGAATGTTTTCATAACCATGAGTATTGAATAATGTTAATAAAATACTTCCTCTTAAATGTTTCGAGTCAAGATGTGTCAAGAACGGGACATCTATACATATGTTGAGACTAGTGTACATAACTATTGACTAGATTTCTAGCCAACTTTGGAATTATGATTAAAGGTGTATTTTAGCAAAGGTTACTTAATAAAAACATGGTTAGAAATGTAAAATGAGGAATAATTTATAGAGTTATAACTAATGAAATTAAGTAAATAACACAAGATATAGAGTGGTTCGATCTTCGCAAAGAACTACGTCCGCTATTGGTGATGGTTTATTGCTTAGTATTTTGATTACAAGAGATGATTTTCTATGGTGTTTACAATAGCTTTCAGCTAAATATATTGCTTGTATGGGTAGAACATTCCATCCATATACAAAGGCACGGGGAACACTATTTATAGCTGTAAAGATCATGCTTTGAAGTGCTTAGATGGGTGCCTTGAATGATAAGTTTTCTCATGACGGCTGACTACGGTCTACTGCTGAGAAGGTGGCCAACTAGAATGTCGCATGTATGAGTGGCTTGGATATATGCTAACTGGCGGATTGTACTATGGTTTGCGTGTGTCAGGAGGATGACATAAAGTAGGGAATGGTTGATGTACAGTGGTACTTTTGCCAGGTAGGCGATAAAGTATAGTGATTTTTTTATAGTGGTGCTTTTATCAGAAGAACAGTGTTGTTTTACACCATTCTTGTTTGGGGAAAAGTATGGAGACTCCCCTCCTTTTGCAGGGGTAGCAATGGGTTCTAGTCGGAAGTCTTCCAAGTCATAACAAAGACAGAGTAGGTAGAGAATGCATTGGGGTCCTTGCTGATTCACACGGGATTCCACGTGCCCCATGCTACTCGGGTCAGAGCGTAAGCTAGTGATGCTTTCGGCCACTAGACTCTCGCCATCTAGGGTGCAGCACTCCACTGCTTCGCCTAGCAGCAGATAATCGAAGGAAATATGAGGGTTAGGGTGCAGTATAGGCTGGAACAATGGGTGGTCGGGAAGTTTAGGAAATGAAGTTTCTTATTGCGATTCGATCGTCAAGTGATGAGGCGAGAAGTGTTGTCCGTGAGACATGAAGCCCTTTGTTGGTCAAGTGTATGTGGCGAGTGGATATTGATCTGAAGGGAAATAGGGTGACCAAGTCCTTATGGGCTACAATGTTAAAGGGGGGCCTAGGCTGTTGGGCTTTGAGCTGTTTAAGTATGTTTAGACCTTATGCGAGAAAAAAGAGCAAAATTTTGCCTCCAACTTCGCTTCTTCGGACGAAGACCGACTTGCCTTATTTGTAATTAGTGTGAATGACATTTTCATGCTTTCATTGACTAGGACGTTTCATTACTCAAGATGGTTTTAGATGCGATGTTTGATGTAACGACACACTCGATTGGAATTCGATGACTGAGGTTAATTCTTGCTTATTAAATGTTACAATCCTATTTTCTACACCATTGTAATAAATAATTTTAATCAAAATAAAATATTCGAGCTCAATTTTTGTTATTTTTATTTTCGAAATATATTTTATTGAATTAAAGATTATTTGATGAAGGATTTTATTTTAATAAATTGAACTAATTAATTAATTCTTTTTGGAAAATGCATTGAACTCGAATAAAAATATTTACAATGTATGTAGAATAACTTTTATATTATAAATAATTTTATATAACTGATTTAGATGAAATGAAATTTTATTTAACATTAATAAAATTAACAAATAAATGAAGATAAAATAATTATTGAATTTAATATTTATATAATTTACCAAAATATATTTTTAAAGAGTATAGTGGATCAATTTAAATTGAAAATGCTACTATAAATAAATGACAAGGATTAAGGCTTGAATTTAAATCTAATTGGAAATAATTAAAAATGGAGTTGAATTTAGATCATAACTTATTAATGGCCCAAGCCTATGTTAATATAATCAAACATATTTCCTTTACTCTTTTTATTATAGATTATTCACTAATTTCTTAACAATCCTCTATAGCCTATTAACCCACTTTTTAGCCAAGCAGATTTCAACTAAACGTAGAAGATTGAAACAAGAAGGAAACGATTCAGAAACTTGCAAGCACACCTAAATGAAGTAGATAAACAACTAGGGAAAGTTACACTCAATTTGGAGCTAAGTGCATAGCTCAGTACCGAGCTATCCATAGGTCAGTATCGACCTACCATTTCCCCTCATTCCACTTCCAAAACTCCATACATCTCTTATAACACTCCGACTACTCTTGATCGAGTGATCTTCCCATGATTTGGATAAGCAATTCCAGGAATTGACAAGAAGAAAACATAGAACGCAACTATCAGGAAGATCGCTAGAATCAACCCAAAGTCGATAGAAAAGAGTTTGGAATAACTCAACTTGAAGACAAAAGAGCAATGCGAGCGAAAAAGTTCAACTTGCACTAAAAACCATAGGTCAGTACCGAGCTAAGGACCTTAGATCGGTACCAACCTATGCTCCTGACTCATGACACTTTGGTTTCTCTTGTGCAACTTTGGGCTATCTCCTAGACCTCGATGCAAGCGGGCTTCTGACCCATTACCTCTGTTTCCCTATAAATACAAGCCTAGCTGCAACCAAAACGGAATCTGGCTTCTCTGCCATTGGAGTCTTCTTCTTTACTACTATCCTCTACCTCTCAAACACTCTAGAAACTCCATTGTAAATCTGAGATCACTAAAGTGTGGTCAGATTTGATATAACTCATTGTAATCCGAAGAGAAGACAACAAATAACAAACTATAAAGTGGACGTAGGTCAGAGATTGTTGAACTATTATAAAAATTCTCGTGTGTCCTTTTACTTTTCTTTTTCCTTTATTTTTACTAGAACTGGTGTTTTCATCTGATATTTGGGTGTTGATCCATTTTCTGGGTTAACAAGTCCAATACCAATCCCCAGTCTCAATATCACCACCCCTATCCCTAAATGCAAATCTATCTCACAACAGGAAAAATAAAAAAATCACGTGAAGGAAAAAGAAAGAAAGAAGAGAGAAGATACACGTAGGCATGCGTCAAGGAGAGTGGGCAGAGCGTGAGGAGGAGAGATGGATCGTGACAGCGCTGGTGAGGTATTCGATTTGGAGGCGTAGACATGTGCTACACGATGTAGGGGAGAGAAGCGATGGGGCGGAAGCGGTTGGCATTCTAGGTGACGAGTATGAGGCATGCGACGAAGTTGGCAGTTAAGGCTGAGGGGTAGGGTACGAATGGTCAGTCAAGATGGAGAAGGAAGGGCTGAAATTAG
This sequence comes from Allium fistulosum, assembly GCA_030737815.1. Classification (NCBI taxonomy): domain Eukaryota; kingdom Viridiplantae; phylum Streptophyta; class Magnoliopsida; order Asparagales; family Amaryllidaceae; genus Allium; species Allium fistulosum. Next base: position 1,252,546,601 of record CM060903.1, on the reverse strand, counting down.
AGAAGTGAAGAAGATGTTTGTTTGATTACTCAATTTTGGAACCTAAAGTGAGGTGAGTAAAACTATTTACTCACATATATGATCTAAAATTCTATATACATATAGGGTTAAATTGTTGTTTTGGTTAAAATTGTGTGTTTCATGCTATTGAATGGTTGATTGAATTCAGTTGAATGTTGTGTAGTTGCTATGAAAAATCGTATTGATGAGTTGTATGATTATTTGATCAGTATATAATGCTTGTATGGTATGCATCCTGTGATTTAATATATATATATATATAACTTAAATAATTACCAAAAGTTGATTGAAAAGGGGAAATTGAATTAAATGCTTTTGAAAACATTTATAAAATAAATAATGTTTGAGTTATATTAACTTTGAAATTGGAAAATTTGAAATTTGATTATATAAAAGAATTATTTTTAAGCACAATATTTCTAAAGTATTTTTTTAAATTTACGAATTTAAATTATCTTTGAAAATTGAGAGTTTGTCATTAATTTATAAATTTATAAATAGAAATAAGGTTTTTATGTTTAACGAAAATTTAGAGAAGTTTATTTTTAGGCTTGAGACTATGATACTTGATTTATAAGTGATTATCTAGGTAATATTTATTTAATTTTTGATTATAAAATAAATAAAGGATTTTCTTTTATTAAAAAATTTAAAATTTGTATTTTAAAGTAATGATATTATTTCATCTAACTTAAATAAATGCAAAATTATGTAAAATAATATTTTTAGGAAAAGCAATGAGTTTCTAATGTGATATATTTGCTATAAGGTAAAATTTATTATATAATCCATTTTAAAAGGAAATGAAAAGTTTTGAATTTTCTTATTTTAAGGAATTTTCGTTTGGGAAATATCCTTTTTGGTATTATCTAAAATAAAGAGGATGTTAGTTTGATAAATTATTTTCCAAAAGTGTTTTACAAATTTTAGAAGTAATCTAAGACTTTAAATATTGATTTTGAAAGTGAATATTAGAGTTTTGAAAATGTTTTTTGATTAAAAATTATTTTGCGAAAAAATAATATAATTTGAATTTGGGGTTTTAAAGGAATTTTTAAATTATAAACCTCCTTCATAAATGTTTTAAAGTAACACAGATTGCTTTCATATTGTGTGAATTTCTTCTGATTTTTGGCGATTTTGAAATTAAATAAGGGTTTAAAAGGAGATTTTTTTCTTTGTAATTAAATAAAAGGTTTTAAAATATTGAAGCTTGGGATTAAATAAAGATTTTTGGATAGAACGAGAACTTTATAACTTAAACCCTCTTTAAAATTTTATTTTAATGTTGAAATTTAATATGGAAATTTAGAAATGTGTAAATTTTAGTAAAACCTCAATAATTGGTTGCTTGGTGCGTAGCTCTATATAATTAAGATCTCGAATGAATGAATTAGTAATCGGAGCAGAATGGGATGTTTGGTATTATTTTTTCGGCTATTCTTTTGACTCATCATATAGAGTATTGTATATTTAAATTAAGTGTAATTTAAGTGCATTTAGTAAACGATTGAGTAACATTGGATGGTATGGGACACTCAAGTGATATTTGTTCGATTACTTTTGTAAGTAAATGTCACTTTCATTTGTAATGTGGGGTTATGAGTTTATGATATCGTCTAGAAATGGTTCTTTTACAGAGACTAGTGGTCGAGAGTTTATTCCTCTCTAAGGGCTACAAATTGGAGTAATGCTTCAATTTACAGATTTATCCTTTAAGGATTAATTAGTTGAGTAATATTACTTACTATTAGGGCTAGTAGTCAAGGATTTATTATATTAAGATACTTTCATTTGGACTCATGTAGTTAAAAGTACCTGTGATTAGTCTCATAAGGACTAATTTAGTTGAGAGTATTCATCAGGAATCTAAGTTATAGGGTTTATGTCATTATGGAGAGCATGTGATAAGGACCCACCATATAGGCTATTACCCATCCTAGTGGTCCTAATTGCAGGGTCTCACCCTGCATCCATGATATCAATTTGATGACTTCATGAGTATAAGGCTAAGCAATATTATTTTCATTTGCCTAGATGTCACATTAGGGCTACCTGTTCGTTACCAAGGGCTAGTAGGAGTTATGGCCAATGCACAACGTAGACCTGCAACATGATTATAATATGTGATGGATATGAGTGTTACGATTCTGGGCATAAATAAGGGACTATAGGAAATGGATTGTAGTCATTAGCGTTTCCTGGAGCAGTACTGCGGCACGTCGGTCTCCCATCTATACGACTTAGGTAGATCCACTTCTGATGAGTTATTCGATGTTATCACCTTACTAGAGACAATGATTATATGACGTTAGAGACTTGATGCATGTTCATCAGTCATCAGAGATAGCCTAACCCTAAAAAACTACGTGTTGTCTTTCCACAAGACGTTAGAGGTTTGTTACGTGCTTGTCCATCATTCTGTCTTAGAGTCAATGGCCGAGGGATACTTATGACATGGTTTATAAAAAATTTCCCCAAGGGAGACTAAGTCGAGAGTTCTTGTTTCTCATTAGGACAATTGGTCGAGATAAATTATTGTATTTTGTTTCGTGTTATATCATATTTGTGTTCTACATTATAAGTCTGCATATCATATTATTTGCATATCTCTTAGGGTCGTGTAGTCGAGGGCTTGCTTCTCTCACTAGGGATGATGGTTAAGATATACACTACTGGATGTTGTATTTTATGCGGCGACCCACTATTTTTAACATCTAAAATCAATTATAATGACATCAAAATACGCTTACAACCAATTTTAGATATTAAAACCAGTGGACTGCGGGTTGATAAAAATTAAAAATTCTAAAACAATGGATAAAAAGAAAAACCTCACAGCGGAACTCAATAAGAAATATCATTTCAACAATTAAATATTACATATATTTTAACATCGAACGATACTCATATCATTACATTAACCATAATTTACTACTAGGATGCAAGAGATAAATCAAACCATATTACGAATATGAGCTATTCCAGATTTGTTTATTCCCTCCTTTGATTTCACATGAAAACTTACAAATAAATAAATATACACATGATAAAACGGGGAAAGGCTTCAACTATGTTCGAACTGCGCCTAACCCTGTACACTATGGCCATATGCTTGATAGCTATTGCATAGGAAAAGACTGCCAAGATACTCCCTTTAGGGGATCAAGCCCACGTAGTTATATTTTCTGTTTTTCCCCTACATCCAAATACTTGTTAATACATTGCAACCATAGCATCCATGAAACCATCATAACTAATGCAACCATCGTAACTAACACATTCAATTCAACCAATGCAAATAGTGCTAGCAAAAAATAGTATTACTACTCATCCATCTCAACAAATCAACATACGAGGCAACCACAACAATAATTGCACGCAATCATCAAACCCCAGCAATATCCAATGACAACCCCACTCCATCAAATAATAAAATCACAAGATAAATATATTTATATACACTATCAATTATTAACTATAATAATACATCATCAATGTAAGTATAAATCTTCTAGTGTATACTACATTCCACAATAGTAACACAATCATCAATATCATCAAATGTGTACTAATCTAGTCAATATTAATAACCCAACATCTACCATGAAACATAATTTACTACCCATAATCTAGTAGTAATAATGGTGAAATATTGCATACTCATCCAAATGTGATACCGTCATCAAACATCAAATATAAGTTATAATTACAGTCGACAATTAATCACACACTTTACAACCATCTAAATAATACAGTTAAAACCATTATCCCCTTAATTATAAAATTGTTTCATTATTATTTATTATAAAGGTTTCACTTATTTATTGCATCTTAAAACGATAATACTCTTTTAAAAACGATAATATACTTCTGGAGTCCTTTATTGTACTACATTTTTCAAATACTCTGAAACATTGTATTTTTTAATTAAAAGTGATATACTTAACCAAACCATTTTTTAAAACTTTATTATTATTTTACATCAAAATAATTATATATGTTAAAATTCCTTTAATACCATCTAAAACCAGTTTATTACTATTTATTTCAAAAACACAACATTTTAAATCATCAAAACTTCTTTTTATTTCTATTTATCTCAAAATAGTAATTTTCCTAAAAACCATATTATTATTTAAAGTCTCATTCTATTTTAAAAAAATAAACTCCCTAAATATGAATTTACAATATAGTTTCAATTATTATTTACAAATTTCCCAAAAAATTCATAAATAATAGCCTTATTTAATTCCATATTTTAATTTCAATAAAGTCCATTAAACCACTGTTATTTATAGGAACCGCCTGAAATTCGTAAATAACATTATCTATCATTTACTTATTTAATTTTTCTCGTTATTGTCCAATAAACTCCAATTAATTATTTCTAGTTCAAATAAAAAAATTGTTTTAATTAAATATCCAAAAATATAGCAATTAACGATAATTATTCAATCAAAGCTAATACATCCAAATATTATAATAATCAAACAGTCATCTATAGAATACAATATATTTCAATGAATATGATTTTTCATCAATAATTATGGATTTTGTAATTCAAATTTCAATTAATTAAATAATTCATACCGACGCTCTTTTTCCAACAGTCTCTAAACTTTACAAACTCAACGCTATATTGTTTAAATTCTACTATAATTCCAATGGAAGAAACCGCACGTGAATCAGAGTTCATATGTGGAAGATATTGAGGTTGTAAGACGAGGGGTATTTTGGTAAATTAGAAATTGAATTAATTAAATAACATCACCTCCTCCTGGTACAGTAATCCTACAACTCGGTAACCTACTAAACCTCCATCTTCCATCCAAAACCGCCACCACTATAGCCCCCTACAACCAAATTCAAGACCACCCACGACTCCAGTGACTTCGCCTCAACCTTCGCCAGTCACCGTTGTTCCTCCACTACCACCGAGAAGTTAGTTGCCACGCCTAAAAAATTGGGTATTCATCCTCGATTTCTAGCAAATCTAACGCATCATTTGACAATTCCTCATATTGATCGACTGCTCATAACCACCAATATGTTCTGGTGCCTTTTAATCGACGATGGCTGGCCGTTTCACCGTCGAATAAAAAACCCATTTGACGGTTAAGAATAGATCGCCAATTTCTGGTTGACTCGATCGGTTTTTCAATAAACAAACACTACCCATCAATTACATTCATTAAGAGCTTCACAAAGATATATAATTGGATAGGTTTGGCACCTTTGGTTTTAACCACTTTTTAATTGAATTGCTAATCACCATTAGAGGGTAATTATGTTGAATTCGTGACTAGAGAAGAAAAGTGAGGATAGCGGTGAAGACTAGGGTTCTGTAGCCTCACTTGTATAATCGTTGGGTTGGATTATGTGTTATTTATTTAGTTTGGTACAAAACAGCTACGCACACTATTTAAACGCCATAACACCTTTATTCACAAACCGTAACTTAAAATGCATCAAAATTATATATCAAGCCGATCATCTTAGAGATCTTAGCAATGGTTATAAATATGGTACCTAATTCACCATTTTGTTAAAAATTCATTTTTACTTAATTTAATATTTTGACAGTGCCAAATTTGCGAGTCGTTACATTATTTCCCCATAAAAGAATTACGCTCTCGTAATTTCCTATGTACAACTATCGATCAAATCAACAAAGTCTCATAGTGGATTTGTTCATGAAATGCAGGGAAGCATATTAATCATAATCAACCAATCTTTAATTGTAGTACACAACATCAGCACTATACAACCAGTCATGACACATAACAGTTCATTCATTATACTAAATTCAGCACACATGCTATAATAACACCTATAATTCCCCAGTCGCGCATCTAAACTATAGTATGTAAAAATAACACCTCGATAGAAGATGAAACAACCCCAACCATAGTTCAATTCATTACACAAGTCATAACATGCATCTCAACAATTCAAATGCAATCACCCACAGCGAAAATACACAACAAAATTTTGGTTGGTCCAAATATGCATGCACAACAAGAATATACGTAAATCAACAATCGACATAGCTCATAAAAATAAATCTCACACACACACCCCAAAAGGGCAATCACCGCATTGTCATATCGACAAATAACATGTGTGTTAATCCCTGTGTTGGCTACACATTCATCCAAATATGTGTATCTTCAATGTCGTTAATGAACTTTCTCATGGTTTCATCCTCAAAATAATCGGTGTACCTTCCAAAATAATATGTGCCAAGTCATGACTTGTAACATCCTGGAAAAATATAAACAACTTATATTCAAATATAGGGATTACTTAAATATTTGAATTTTGAATTAAATATTAATTAAATGGATTTAATAGCCTTATTTAACTTCTTTTAATTAATAAATAATAATGGTGAATTCAATTTGTAAATTTATTTACAATAATAAATAGTTCGAATACATAACAAGAAAATTAATTGTTAATAAAACGACTTGATTTTTATTGACGTATTTTTAAAATGAATTTATAAGATTTTTCCATAACTTTTAATTTGAAACATATTTAAATTTTCGTTTGACGTATATTTCAGCAAATGATGGTATTTTTGAAACTTCACAAAATAAGATAACCAATGTATTTTATTATTGTTTTGGGATCATATCGCAATTTTGTGCGCGATTGTATTTTTATTTCTATCATTCGCGGTTCGTACGTGAACAAAATTCTGTGCAGCAAAGTGCTGGAAATATTTGTATAAACTAAACTATACACATAGATTATTCAACACTTAGACTTTTTTCTTCCTCTTTCTCTTTCGTTTTACCATTTTCTTTAACCAAAAAAAATTAAACCTTCATGCTTTAAAATTCAAAATCAAATCCAATACTTAACTAAAAATTACAAAATTGGTTCCATTGGGTTTGTTTTAATGAGACCTACAAATCCATATAAGATTTGGGAAGTGTGGTCGAAGTCTGGGTGGAGGAGAACTAGAGTTTGAGTATTTTGGAGATTTAGGTGGAATTAGCTCGAATCAATAGTGGCATTGGGCTTGTTAGGCAAAGGCGAGTGTTTTGGATTTGGTCTACAGTGGTGTAGTGGTTGGAGGAAAATCGCATTTGTGCTTTGTCATTTGCAACTGCTCCAGGTCATATCGTGAGAGAGAGGATCGATATAACAATCCGCTCCGAAACGGACCTAATATTGACTAAAGAAGAACCCGTCGAACCTTAGGCCCCTTTTAAGGCGAGTTGTTAATTTGATAAAATTAAAACAATATACATTACACAGAGCTATCTACCTATACTTTTAGAATTTCACAGCGGAATGGATAAAATATAATATTAGAAACAAGTACTCATCTCATAAAGAAAACCATTTCAAAAACATAACATGTTAAATATTACAACATGACATAAAGCCTCCATAGTACAATATTCTAAAATAACATAACTATCTGAACTGGGTATAATAAAAATAATTAAAAAAGCATAAATAGATAGCTAACTGCCACAAGTCTTCACCTCCACCTTCGTCTCCTAAATCAGCATTACTCTTTCTAGCTTATGTTGTAATGAGGAGTGGGTTATAACAACAAATGTCTGGTGAAATGAAAATCTCAAGCTTTACCATAATCGTACTTGGGCAGTATTATTTAAATAACAAATATTTCTTATGTATTAAAATCATAACATACGATAAAGTCAACTGTAAGACGAAGCCCCTTCTAGTCTAATTATATAACATATGTATAAAATCAACTGTAAGCCTGAAGGATCTTCCAGTCCAACTATACAAAAGTCAACCTTAAGCCCGTAGGTTCTTCCAGTCTGACTATACAAAAGTAGATTGTAAACTCGAATGCTCTTCCAGCCTGGCTATACAACTCTAACATAACTAGCATTTTCGATGTAAGGGAAAGCACCCGAACCACTTAATACCTCTTTGATGGGATCTAGGCAGAATCTGATCGTTTAAGACCTATAGATTAGGCAGATCCTCATCATTTAAGACCTAATCCTAAGGCGGATCCCTATATGGTTCTTCCTTAATGACATTGTAAGAATTCCAATTAGGCCACTTAATACTTCACCTAAGAAAGAGGTGGACGCTACCATAGCCACTTAATACCTCTAACCTGAAGCAGACCCTTCCTAAGGATTTCACCTACCACATCCAAAAGCATAACTTATGACCCATAACCCACTTTTGACGTCTCACATTAGTCCGACCATTCGTAGGTACTGGTAGCCAAATTGGTTGGGCGGATTTACCCTACAGAATTGGGACTAACATTGTCTTTGTGGTTATTTATTATAGGCGATGTCCTACATTAGTCCGCAAAGCCACACCGCTGGTAGCTAGATTTAACTGGATAGACTTCCATATAGCTTTGGACTAACCTCGCATCATAGTCATGCCTTATATATATACTAATTATATACATATATCATCCTATACGATTAATAATTGAGGCTATACAAGGTATCCCCTTGTTACGCCTCTAATTAGTGATTAGTTCCCTAATTTACACTAACTTCCTTCCTACAAATTAATAATTACCTAACTATTCTAATAATACTAATTATCATGCTCAATACGCTACAATTAATACGCTATTGGTTCTAATAGTCAATACATTAATATTATTTACATATATTTTTAAGCACAAAATTTAAGGTCTAATCATTACGCTACAATAATTTGATAATAATTTGCTTACAAGGTATTTTGAAACATAAATCTCATACAAATATACAATTCCAACAAGAATGGCTACTACCATAGCCAAATAAAATAGATTTATGCAAATATGGAATACCTACAGCTTGTTCCATGTTAATAAATTAGAATCCCTTCTCTGTTTAAAGAACAAATCTTCATAAATTAGATCGTCTATGTTTAATTCAACCTTTATATACATCATTTTGGAGCAAGAAAGGAGTTCCTTACTTATTTAAGTGATAGAAATAAGTGGTGCAAACTACAGACAATTCAATTCCTACTTTGCATACCATTCTAATCTGTTTTCTTTTTTAACCCTTTAACACTCCAATTTAAAACAGGGGAAATAGGTTGAATGGACCATAGGTTGCCTAATTCTAAACAATTAGTTAGATTCTAATATATTAATACCAAAAACACTTATAATTCCAATATATACAAAGATTGATATTTACTTAGGGAAACTCTGAGGGTTTTAGATATCATGTTTTCATTTACCAAAATTTCCCAAGGTATACATCAAATCCAAATAAATAATATTCAATTACAAAAATGTGAAAAACTTGATATTTCCACCCACGGAGAACTATTGGCTTCCTAACTAGATTTGGTTCTACCATGCCTGATTCTCTTTCAGATCTCTTTCTTTTGGAATATACAACACAGTGAATTGTATATAGAAATTAGATCTAGAATTAGAAACTAGAGAGGAATAGAATTAGAAATCAAAAGAATTAAACATCTAACCCTCTTTCCTGAAAATCCTAATTGATTCTGAAACCCAAAGAAGAAGAAGAAGATTTGATTTATACCGCTCCTTCTTCTCTGTTTGATCTTTCCCATTTTCTAAATATACAACAAATAGATTATATATATATATATTAAATTTCAGAAATTAGAAGATAGGGAGAAGAAGGATTAGTTTAAACCAGATATTAGAACTTAGAATTACTTACCAGAAAGTTTACTATTTTTGAAAGCCTAAGGGGAAAGATTTTGATAGAGTTTCGCCGTTGCATACAAAATTTTATGAAGGAAAAGTGGAAGGGCTATTTATAGAGATGAGAAGGAATTAGAACCGTCAGATTGAAAGCAATCAAATCCGACCCGTTCAAAATATCAAAACCTTAGTCGCCATCTAATTTCTAACCCTCCACTGGTCGACTAACACAATCATAGGTTGACCAGTGCCGATCGACCTATGATGATGCTGGGTCAACCGATATACATGTATTGCATTTTACCATTTTGTTATTTTATTAATTTCTTCACTTAATTAATCATTTTTAATTTTTACATTACTTAATTTATTCCAACGTTCTCCTCAACGTTAACTTCAACTAACTCTTAGATTTCTAATTCAAACTTTTAGATTCAAATTTCATTTATATATTTATATTTAAATTCAAATTCACATTTAAACTTGTTCGAATTAATTTAAATGTGGAAATTTCAAACGTCTATAAATTCTCCATTTGAACTCCGATTTCAACATATTATATATGAAAATTAATCAGAAAGTCGCAACAGATGCAATGGTGCAACTTCCATGACTAAATTTTAATGTTTACAAAATTTTCATTTTTAGCCTTATTTAATTATTTAATTTCTTATTTAATTTTACGGGGTGTTACAATCGAGCATGGCATTATGTGGTGGAACATGAAGCTATCGCGGAGAGGAGTTGAATGGAGAAGGTTGGAGTTGATTTCATGGAGTATTAGCGAAGTTGTGGCATGCATTCACGTGGCCGTGGTTATGCTTCTTTTTCATGTATAGAGGAGGACAATTTGAGTGGGAAGAAGAAGGGTTTAGTTTGAATAATTAATTTTTAATGAAGTGATTAGTGTAATTTAATTATTTAATTTAATAAAAAATTTAAGAAATGAATAACTTTTCCATACGAGGTCGGATTTAGATGCGGCCATTTGCATTGGACTCGTATCGGTATTATCTATGCATTGGAGATGGATTTGTTAAATTTGGAACTAGTATAGAATGTGAGAAATGCGGATTACAGATCTTAAGGCTAGTATAAACACTAGAGGGGGGTGAATAGTGTTTTAAGGAATTACTAATTCTTTTTGAGTTTATATTAATTTGAACACAAATGTATGCAATATTCAGACACAGATATGATCACAGATTCAAACACAGATGCAAATATAAAGTAAAAGCAGTAAAGGAAAAAACACACCAGATTTTATACTGGTTCGGAGTTACCCTACATCCAGTCCCGCACACAAGTACGGATTTCCTTTCAAAAGCAATCTTTACAATTACAACCCTCGATTTCAAGGCCACGGTATACCACTCCAGATTCACAATCCTTTGGGTAAAGATACTTGATTTCCCGGGCAACAAGTTCACCCAATTGATTTCCTAGGCTACAATTACACCTTTTCTCATTTGATTGATTTCCAAGGCTACAATCACACCTTTTCTCACTTGATTGATTTCCAAGGCTACAATCACACCTTTTATCACTTGATTAATTACAAAGAAGTCTATAACTCTGAATAGCACTGAGGTCTTGTTGAGATAGTGATAGAGAATCAAACCAGAAATGATCTAGTTAGATTCAATGGTGATTTCGGCAGAGTAATGGTAAGAATATATATAACGAAATGTGGAAGAAGAAGAGGAGTGAAAACCAAAAAAATATAATATAAAATTCGTTGAAAACATCCCCTATTTATAGAAGAACAACAGCCATGTCCATTCATGAAAGGTTATGGCGAATAATCACTTCTTTTGAAATTCAAATTTTTGAAACCAACTGCCACTATGTCGACATGGGTATCTTAGGTATGTCGACATCCCAAAGAAATTTTAGTGATTTGTTTTTCTTTGAAAATTACTTCTATCTTATATTAAAACTATTTTAAACTTTATAAATATACTTCACTATAGTTAAAATACATAAGTAAATATATCGAATAATATATATATAATTTTACTATAATTTTATATTTAAATCTAAGTATAGATATTAAATTTATTATTAAAGATAGTTTAAAACTAAGGATAATTTGATTTTGAAAATAAAGATTATTTTGAGGCTAAAAGTATTTAAAATCAGGATAGATGTTTTTGATTCTTTTTAAAAGGAAGGTTTTGAAATCATTTTGAAAACAAGATAATTTTGTAAAATAATTTGAATAAAAGTTAGCGGATACAAAACAATGTTCCACTAGATTTTTCGTAGGTTCCATCCTTCTTAGGGTTCCATCCCTTTAATGGGCTCGAAGTGGATTCCATTCCACGACTAAATTGGATTTTAAGATGCCAGTGCTTTTCTAGGAGTTTTAACAAAATTCCTAATTAAATTACTTATTTTTGAAATCTTGAACTATTGATAATCTTGATATTCTTGATACTCATGAGTCTTCAATCTTGATATCTTGAATCTCTATACTGTACAGTCTTCATTCTTGATACATGCATGGTTAAATCCTGCATATACATATATATCTAAACTATAATGTTAGTATTTATATTTTATAATCTTATTATAAGGTTGTTGTTATCAAAACCATCATCTCAAGGACTAACAATCTCCCCCTTTTTGATGATGACAACCTTTGTTTATAAAATATTACTTCTATCCTAATAACTCCCCCTAAAATTATAACCCCCCCTTAATCTATGCCTAACTATCATATTTTATACTTCTCCCCCTTTGTCATCAACAAAAAAACTAACACCAAACTATATAACTCCCCCTCATTCTTGTACTAAAGTACCTACATTAATAAACTATACAATGGAGTATATATTAAGAGATAATTATATTGATAAACATGATAATTAATCAAAGATCATATAAATATTAATGCATATGTATATATGTTTTGTACAACAAATATCAATCCACACCAAAATATCAATCCATATCAAATGAAATCAAAACAAATGAAATCAAATCAAACAAAGCAAACAATTCAAATCAAACAAAGCAATCAAATCAAACATTACGAGGAACTTCCACACATCCTTCTTCTCCAAAAATAGGGTCTGCTTTAATGACATCCCAATTTTCATTGTCATTGGTGAGAGAGACTGGAGGATGTGCTTCGTTATCATCCTTGTGCAGGGAGGAAATCATCCATCATATTACATCGAAATGCCTTTCTTGCTCCTTGATCATCTGCATTTGACTCAACTCTAAGTGTCGTTGGTTATGAAGAATGAACGAAAGAATATTATTGAACGAATTAAGAGTTTCTTCAAGATTTTCGGTTAAATTATGAATTGGATTGGCCATATTTTAGTTTGAGAGAAGAATGATAGACAAAGTAGATAAGAAATAATATTGAGTGATGAATTCTGGAAGAAATAGGTATTTATAGGTGTAGAAATTCGTTTGAACTGAATAGACATAATGTAGTTATTCAAATTTCAAATTTGAAATGAAATGTCATTTCTGACCAGTACATGTCGACATGGTCATAAGGGGGATGTCGACATGGTGCAGTGAATTTTGATGGCTTATTTTGATTTTGTGAATAATTATGTATATATATATATATTTATATAATATACTAACATTTATTCTGGAGATAAGATAAGCTAGATAACAGAAAAAGGAATTCAATTTCATTGCATAATAGAGTGATACAATGATTAATCATAAAGAACTACATGAACATTCAAATTAAAACAAACTAAACTAATACAACATTAAATGAAAAGATAGAACTAGTTAGAGGATGATGAAGATGAAGATAATCCAAGCTTCTTGCTTACTTGGGAAATAAACTTGTTCATCTTGGATGAAATTTTATCCAACTTCTTACTAACGGATCGTTTAAGAATCCATTGATTCTCAACAATGGTCTTTTGGTTTTTGAGAAGAGTTTTGTTGGTTGGATTAGGAGGATAGTCAATACTTTCCAATGATGTTTCACCTTCTTCTTCTTCTTTTATTTCCATTTCATCCCCTTCTTCTTCTTCTTCCTCTTCCATCTCTTCATAAGCCAAACGCTCTTCCTTTTCGGAAAGAGTCTCATAAGGTTGAAAAACAAATGGAATTTTCATAAGAGAAATATTTGAGTGATTGAAAACCTTTCTTGAAATAAATTCTTCTCCTTTGAAATCTACTCCAAAATAGTTAAAAATCCGAGTGAGATAGATTCCATGATATAAAGTATTCTCACCCATTTCAAAATTTTTGGGATGAAGTTCATCCAAAATAACTTGCGCCCAATTAACATCATAATTTCCGAAAATAGCAAAAAGTGCTTTGCAAACTTTTGAAGTAGGATTGTTAAAATTCCCCGATCTTGGGGTCAAAGTATGCTGTAAAAGAAGATTGACAATTCTAGCTTTTGGTCGAAAGTTTCGATTTTTGAATTCAAAAACATCATTTCCTTCAAAAATGTGATGAAACGTCTCACGATCATTTTCATCAATATTAAAACTAGAAAGATCCATTCCCGTATTCTTGCAATTGAGAATGGTACCCAAAAGATCACAATTTAAAACGATTCTAGTGCCTTTGACACTACTCCAAATTTCATCATCGTTTCCATTATAAAATCCTCGATTAAGATTTGCATAGAAAATTTTAACAAGATTTTGATAGCAAACAAAATCATTTTAAGAAGCATCAATAAGACTAAGAACATGATTATTTGCAAAAAGAGAATCAATTTTATAAGTAGAAAAATCTTGAAATAAAGCAAACTTTCCGGGATGGACTTTTCCATAGTTAGCATAATTAATGTATGCTTTTATGGCCTCCGGATCATTGAAGAGTTGCTCTTTTATCTTTCTGGAAATTATCATGGTGGAGGGGTTGCTTGAAGAAGCCATTAGAGTAGAAAGTAGAGAGCTTGAAGTTTTGAAGAGAGAGTTTGAATTTGAAAATGAAAGTGAAAAGATGTGATAAAAGATAGTGAATAAATAGATTCTCAAAGGACATATTCTCTGGTCAAAAGATGCTTTTTCAGAGAATTGAATGAAGTGAAAAGGTGGAGGGAAATTCAACCATTTGAATTCAATTTTTGAATTTCAAATTCTATATCCATGTCAACATCATGGTAGGGACCATGTCGACATGCGTCTTTGAATTTCTATAATTTATTTTTCATAAGAATTCTAATATATATATATATACTTATTATTTTTAATGTCTATATATATCTGGAATATTATTAGTATATTCCATAAAATATTATGATACTAATAAAAATAAAAATAATAATAAAATAATAATATAATAAGATAATAATAAAAAATAAAAATTTTAAATTTCAAACAACACACCAATTCAAAATCAATCAATCAAGCAATCAATTCTAAGCATGCAATTTCAACCAATTGTATTGTAAATGTGTACCTCTTTCTGAGTCCGTTTCTCTGAATTCATTGGAGTCGTGAACCGCCGTGAAACACATATTTGAATTATCTGTCTTTTGATCATCATCGCTTGAAGACGAGTCTGAGTCATCTAGAGTAGCAGTAAAAGCACGTTTTCTTTTCTTTACGGAATCATTGTTTATAGGAAGGTTTTGCTTATCTGGATACAGACAGTCTCTTTTGATATGGTCTGATTTGTCACAGTTGAAGCATTTGATATTGTTTGGCACTACATTCTAATTTCCAGCGTTCTTATAGTTGTTTCTCTTGAGATTATTCATCTTTCTGTATTTCAGGAATTTCCGAAAATTCTTGGTCATAAAGGCTGTCTCTTCATCATTATCGCTGTTTGAGTCTGATCCATCGGTTAATGCATTGAATGCCATTGATTTCTTTTCAGATGCTTTGCTTTCTCTTCTCCTGATCATTTGGACTTCAAACAACATTAGATTTCCTATTAATTCTTCTATCTTTAAGGTACTGATATCATTTGCCTCTTCGATCGCAAGTGTCTTTTGATCCCATTTTGGAGTAAGAGAATTTAAGATTTTTCTGACTTTGATCTTCTTCCGAAAATACCTTTCCCAAAGATATGAGAGAATGTACAATATCCTGAAATATACTATACATATCTGAAATAGACTCATTAGGAATCATTTTAAATAATTGAAACTGATTTGTGAGCATGGAAATTTTGGTCTATTTAACTTTGCTTGTTCCTTCGTGAGTAACTTGCAAAGTTTTCCAGATTTCATATGCAGACTTACAAATTGACACTCTATTACCTATCAAGTGAACAAAACAGAATATTCATTGCTTTATAATTATTTTATGCAACAGTCTTTTGCTCAGCGGTCCACTGTGCAAAATCAGTTGTGGGTTCAGAATATTCATTCTGTGTGATATTCCAAGTGTCTAGTCCTATAAATTGTAAATATATTTTCATCCTTCATGCCTAATATGCATAGTTACTGCCATTAAAAAGTGGTGGTCTGACAGTAGACTGACCTTCTACAAATGAACTAGTGTTGGTAGTAACAACAGTACCAGTGTTGGTAGCATTTTGAAATTTTTCAAAATTCAGATTATGAAACTTTGAAAACCTTGCTCCGATACCAAATGTGAGAAATGCGGATTACGGATCTTAAGGCTAGTATAAACACTAGAGGGGGGGTGAATAGTGTTTTAAGGAATTACTAATTCTTTTTGAGTTTATATTAATTTGAACACAAATGTATGCAATATTCAAACACAGATATGATCACAGATTCAAACACAGATGCAAATATAAAGTAAAAGTAGTAAAGGAAAGAACACACCGGATTTTATACTGGTTCGGAGTTACCCTACATCTAGTCCCGCACACAAGTACGGATTTCCCTTCAAAAGCAATCTTTACAATTACAACCCTCGATTTCAAGGCCACGAGGTACACCACTCCAGATTCACAATCCTCTGGGTAAAGATACTTAATTTCCCGGGCAACAAGTTCACCCAATTGATTTCCTAGGCTACAATCACACATTTTCTCACTTGATTTATTTCCAAGGCTACAATCACACCTTTAATCACTTGATTGATTTCCAAGGCTACAATCACACCTTTTCTCACTTGATTAATTACAAAGAAGTCTATAACTATGAATAGCACTGAGGTCTTGTTGAGATAGTGATAGAGAATCAAACCAGAAATGAACTAGTTAGATTCAATGGTGATTTCGGGAGAGTAATGGTAAGAATATATATAAAGAAATGTGGAAGAAGAAGAGGAGTGAAAACCAGAAAAATATAATATAAAATTCGTTGAAAACATCCCCTATTTATAGAAGAACAACAGCCATGTCCATTCGTGAAAGGTTATGGCGAATAGACACTTCTTTTGAAATTCAAAATTTTGAAACCAATTGCCACTATGTCGACATGGGTATCTTGGGTATGTCGACATCCCAAAGGAAATTTTGGTGATTTGTTTTTCTTTGAAAATTACTTCTATCTTATATTAAAACTATTTTAAACTTTATAAATATACTTAACTATAGTTAAAATACATAAGTAAATATAGAGAATAATATATATAATTTTACTATAATTTTATATTTAAATCTAAGTATAAATATTAAATTTATTATTAATGATAGTTTAAAACTAAGGATAATTTGATTTTGAAAATAAAGATTATTTTGAGGCTAAAAGTATTTAAAATCAGGATAGATGTTTTTGATTCTTTTTAAAAGGAAGGTTTTGAAATCATTTTGAAAACAAGATAATTTTGTAAAATCATTTGAATAAAAGTTAGCGGATATAAAACAATGTTCCACTATATTTTTCGTAGGTTCCATCCTTCTTAGGGTTCCATCCCTTTAACGGGCTCGAAGTGGATTCCATTCCACGACTAAATTGGATTTTAAGATGCCAGTGCTTTTCTAGGACTTTTAACAAAATTCCTAATTAAATTACTTATTCTTGAAATCTTGAACTCTTGATATTCTTGATATTCCCGATACTCATGAGTCTTCAATCTTGATATCTTGAATCTCTATACTATACAGTCTTCATTCTTGATACCTACATGGTTAAATCCTGCATATACATATATATCTAAACTATAATGTTAGTATTTATATTTTATAATCTTATTCTAAGGTTGTTGTCATCAAAACCATCATCTCAAGGACTAACATAGTATTGAGCTAAAATTGAACGTTGATCATGCCGAAATGCGAAAGCATCAGTTGGAATTTCAGTGAGTTTACTCACTTTTAAATAAACTATATGATATCTGTATTGCTATAGATTATTTTTGAATGTTTGGATGATTGTTTATATATTGTTGTTTGATTGATTGTTTCGATTTGATTCCTGCTTGGAAGTAGATGGCATAAATAATCATTGTATTGTAGGGAACAAAAACAAGAGGAAAGTCAAAGTGTCCATAGCGAACAGGTCGCTATGGAACACTTTGAAATACACATACGTATGTGTGATTTACATAGGACTTTGTAGAGACAACCTATTGGGTTTCTCAACAATATTGATTTATGTATATTCTGATGTTGCTTATATTAATGTTTGTAACATCCCGCCTTTTTATACGTTTTAAGCAGACACACATGCCGACTCAAACCGTACAGAAGGGCGGATTGTTATTGGGGTGAAATAGAAAAGGCAGAGAAAGAAAAAAACAAACAGAATCTCGCAACGGAATGACAAAATATAATAATCAAATAATAGTTCATGAAGCTGTACAAAAAACATTTGATTATACTTATATAATACAAAATCAGAGTTACACATATCAGAGATAAATAAATAATGGAGTGGAACAGTATGATGTAGTGGAATAAATATAGTAAATAATAGTAGCACAAATCTTCGCCTTCGTCCTCCAGAAATAAGGTCTTCAAATCCTGAAATGCTCAGGTTGACCCGAGCGAATTGAAAAGACAAAACACTCGAGTCAGAACTAAAAGATCTTATGTAAGTCAAATCAACGGTAAATAAATATGAGTGTAAACGGCGTCGGAGATGTTTATGGGGTTTGACATCTCTTATCCAGTGTCTAACGTGAGTGCAGTAACTTAAGAGATGTTCGGGATTCGCATCTCCTAAGGATCCGTTAAACTATCTACTATGTAGTACAATACGCTATTATAATATGTCTACAATAATATTAACTATTAAAATAGCGTAAAGGCGTTACATTTTCCCCCTTAATACATTTTTATTTCCCATAGTCTATACATTATCGTAATCCCACCCGTACTGGGTGCTGTCAGAGGGCACTCCATAGGTATGGTACAAACCAAACTCGTAGAAGGCACGCTAGGGTAGGTGACACGGTACAACTAGGCAATGCCAGGGTAGATATACCAATTACACTTCCGGACCGGTGGTAACGCAAAGCAGCTACTACCGCCCACCTCGGAACACATTCCCGAATCAAAAAAATCGAGGGTGGCCACTAAATAAATCGCAAAGTCAGAATATAGTATCGATGGAATGTGCCCGATCGAAGGAATGACCTCACTTAGCTCGTCAATTGCTCCTGTTTTAGCCACCTTAAGCTAACTCATGGGAGTCAGGTCCACGTATATACCTTATAGGATCGTCGCCACCATCCTACTTCATTCTGGAATCTCCATCGCGTACACAGTTGTCAAAGTGGTTTTCGGTATCGACAGAGAGTATGCCCATATCCGATCCCGGTCTCTTTAACAACCAATCGCTTATTACACACCGAATGGTTCTTTTACATTTCCAAAATCACTTCATAATTGATATCAAAATATCATGTTCAATTCAAATTATATTTACTTACTTCCAAAATCATATTCACCTTTGAAATCATAGTTTGAAATTATATTTCCTTTTAAAAGTCATATTTCCAAAATAGGTTAAACTCTCATTTCAAAATTTTCATATTAAATCAAATATGTTATTTAAATCCCAACTTAGGTTATAATGTCGCTTAACCATATTCACTTAAAAATCGATAACTTGAATATAACCCATCCATTTTACTTAGTTTGGAATTTAGAAGAAAATAGTTTTAAATTGTTATAAATAGTAAATATAGATTTAAAATAAATTAAATATAATTAAAATAGATTAAATAGCTTTAAAATAGATTAATTAGATTTAAAATAAGTTAAAATAGGTTAATTAGTTTAAATAAATTAAATGGTTTAAAATAGGTTAAAATGATTTAATATAATTAATATAGGTTAAAGTAGTTTAATACTTTGAAAATCTTAATGTGACGCCCCACCTCTATACTCACACTAGCCAAGGACACTACGGGGTAATGCCGTCGACTAGCACGAAGAATAAGGCTGTTGAGGAGCGACCATCTGTGTAATTGCTTTGTGCGAGTACCGATATTTCAGATAATATAACTTACATTTCATTTCAAGAGGAATTCCGACATATCAAATACAAACTCGAAGCTACCACACAGTGGCTATATGGCCTTCGGAAACAAATATAGAAATAAGCATAACACAAATCGGTCACAGATATTCATATCACTAAGGCGGAAACATATATGAATATCACACATAGAAGTGTACATCAAAGTAGTTGTCAAACTAGATCCGCTACATCACAAAAGAATAGATACAAGTGCTAGACAAAAGAATGAGTATACATCAAGGAGTCTCTATCTCGAATGTATAACAACAAAAACTACTAAGCTAAAGTAGTTAGCCAAAATTCAGGTGACAGACCCTGATAAGAAGTCAAGCAGAAGCACCTAAAATACCTCGATTTGACCCAAGTATTATTTAAGAAGAAAATAATAAACGGATCAGTCTAGCTATAAATATCATATAAAATGAGATAGGATAAGAGATATGACAAAAACGTATGATAACAATAATGCCATACTGTGACAAGTATACATCAGATAACAACAAAAATCATACAATATCTCAAATATTATCAAACACTAAAAATAATGTCATATTCTTTAAATTATTCACCAAAACACAAATATTGACAAAACATATCAATGCCAATCGCATAAAAATCGATGAAATACAAATTCTAGAAATCATCAACTAGAAATCCAAAAATCACAAAAAGGGGAAGGCCTAACACAAACGGGAGCATGAAAAATCACCAACACGTGTATCACAAACGGGTCGCTATCCCATGAACCGAACATCGACGCACCTAAAAAGATACGCCCCATGCACAGTCGAACATCGATGCACCTAAAAAGATACGCCTCATGCCTAGTCGAACATCGACGCACCTCAAAAGATACGCCCCATGCCTAGTCGAACATCGACGTACCCCAAAAGATACGCCCCATGCCTAGTCGAACATCGACGCACCTAAAAAGATACGCCCCATGCACCGACTTATCGAGCCGATTACTCCACGAATGGTCCAAAGACCATGGGTCGCTAGCCCATAAAAATGAGATGAAGCTCAATAGAACTGGGTATAGTCCCCCACGCAGACAAGGAGACATCACACATCGCTAGTCTAAACCATAAAATGATCATCATTGATCAATAAGAAGTGTTAATTACACTAAGCTAGTAAATATATGAGTTTAGCTTCATGTCCCATAACCACTAGCTTAACTTAAATATTTACGAACAGAATGTAGATTTCCACTCAAAAATTATACAAGAGTTCAATCGAACAAGTCCAAGAATTAACCGACAAAGTAAACGCAAGCGTTTCATACCACTTGTTTTGCTAAGCCGTTTAATTAGATTTCTCATACGAATGAGGTAAAAGTTCGTATATACTAATAGATTGGAAAACGGTTTTAAAAACGAGCTTTGTATTAAAAAATAGTTTTGAAATCGTTTTGATGGAAGATTTTGAGTATTTACTACTAGTATAAAAACCTTTATATTTTAAAGTGACAAATCACATAAATGATTGTAGAAACTATCAATCACCAAAATCCACATTCGACGACGTGAATTAAAACCATAAAAATCGATATCAAATCCTTAAAATGAATATTCTCAAAAATCCAGAAAAGAAGTCATCAAAGTCGAAGTAAGTGATAACAACCAACCGGATCAACAAAAATCGATTAATATTGGAAAACCATTCAAAAACAGCCAAAATAGGCAAAATGAATAGTTCCAGACGTCTGGTTTAGAATCCAGACGTCTGGATTTGTTCTTTGGAAATAATCCAGAAAACCCCCAGACGTCTGAAATTCCAAGGCAGACGTCTGAGACCCAATCCAGACGTTTGAATCTATAAATCAGACGTCTGGAATTGGTTTCTACCATTTTTTATTTTCTATGTTCTATATTTTTTTTCTCTCCAGGTCTAAACCAGACGTTTGGACTTGATAACCAGACATCTGGTCACCTGGTCTGGGCAACAATTTGCCTAGGCCAAGATGGCCAAAACTTTTTGGGAGCGATCGGACGAGCAATAAAGACTAGGGATTTATGCCAAGCGACAACCCATCCTTATAGGCTCTTCGATACACCCCAAATATCATGTCCAAACATCCATAGTAGGATTTTCATAAAATTGGACTTCACAAACCAAAAATTGGAAAATTCACCAAATCAATTCAAAGCAAAAGCAAATGAACATGAATAGAAATTAGGAATTCATACCCAACAACAATGATAGCTATAGACGTAGATGTGAGTTCAAAAACTCACCTTTAAACCCAAAAACAACGAATGAGAAGCTCAAAAACAAAGGAAAGATCAACTACTCTTCAACTTCAACTCTAGAAGCTCCAATCTAAGATCATAAGCAAATATTTCCTAAGTTAGGTTATAGGAAATTTCTGAAATTGGAGAGAGATTGAGATGGAAAAGAAGAAGAGGATGCTTACCTAAGCTTCTCTTTGATTTATCGCTTGAATTTGAATTCCTAAGAGAAACTAGGGCTTATGAATTTTAATTTCCTCTTCCCACCATTCTTTCTAGGGCTTGAGAGTGTTAGGAAATGTTATGAAAGAATGAAGAGGAGTGGAGTGGAGTTAGGGTATTATATTGGGTTAGTGGGCTGAAACCCAAACCCAAAGCCCAAAATAGAAAAAATAGCAAAATTCTACTCAACTCCAAACATATCGATGTTTATACTCAAAAAATTGTAAACGCCATTTTGGACTCAATGGAAGTAGTCTCGAGTCCCAATTCGACTGTTTACAAAAAGTAGCATTTCAGACTTTAATCCGACCAATGATGCTATATTTAAATAAAACATTTAAATATACAATCGTAAAATATGCGGGTTGTTACACTTAATAAATAGAAAATTTTGAAATAATAATATATCTTTAAAACAGTTTATATTAAACATGAATTTGGAATTAATATCAAATTAAACTATTCATTTCATTCCAACACATTTTGATCATTACAATGTCCCAAAACCCAATTTCAAATTTTCCAATTCAAATTCAAATAAAAAATTTAATTCTATATCGCTTAAATCCATGCTAAAACATCGATTAATTACTCCAATTTCAATATATTTCATAATTATACTTCAACAATTTTAATAACTCAATTTCGATTAACTTTTATATTTCAAATTCACTATAAAATTTCAATTTTATTCCTTCAACAAATCTTTCAAAACAATTCGATTTTAATATAAAACTCGAAATTCGATAAAAATTCGATTTATATAACCTAAATTTTATTTCAAAATATCATTTAACTCAATGCAAAATTTAAAGATTCAAAATCATTTAAATTTAACCAATCCGGTGTCCGTATATAATTCTCTACCCTAGGGTCAAGTGATACAGATATTTATCATTTCAATCCGCAATTTAAAATTTTACGGTTATATATCATTTCAAACCGCAATCCCGAAAATTTTTAAAATCCAAAAAATCGCTCAAGTCTATCATTTTGACCCATAATGATTTTTCCTTAATCTATTGATCATTCGGGTATGTATCATTTCAACCCATAGTGAACTTGCAGTTTATAACGATATAAAATAAAACATCCATTCATCCAATATCAACAATCAACATCAAATACAAGCATCATCCAAATCAATCAATAAATATCAATATAGAACTGATAATCAATAACAGGTATTTAACTGGCAATTTATATTCAAAAATAAATTAAATAACGATTTAATTCAAATAAATTCAAATTAATTGAGATGATGATTTAAAATATACCAAACAGTCATAAATAAATTTCTAATCACATCAAAAATTAATTTAACTAACATAAGAAATTTTAGAAGTTGTGAGTGGGTCAAAACACTCACCTTTGAATTTAAATTGAATTTAAATCTAATCTAAGCCCAAAATTTGAACTGTCACAGAATTCGTTCAAACTTGCGTCAAAGTGTCCGGAATTTTGATACGATCCCGGCAAAGCAAACCGCGTCCAAATCCGATTTCGTATGCAAAAGTTATATAGATTAGAACATTTAAATTTGAATTAAATTAACAAAAAAGTAAATAAATAAAAAACACAGAAACCCTTACACATCACCGCTTCAGACACGTCTGCACTTCTTCCCCAAGAATTTCGTTCGAACCCTAACATGCAGCGCCGCTCCTCAAGCCTACACCGCGTCGCCCACGGCCAACCAACGCCAGATCGGAGCTTGACCCAGCCACGCCGTCCCTCCGGCACCCCATCCCTAAGGCCGCGACGCCGCCGATGGCCCTAGGCCGAGACGAATTTTCGGCTACCAAATCGCCAAATCCATGTGACTCGACGACCAACCAGATAGACGAGCATCACCATAGAAGTCTGCCCGACACCACCTTCCCAACGCTGCCTCCCGATCATCGATCGGACGACGATCGACCAAAATCCAATATGGACGGCCATAATTGATTTGCGATTTCTGGACGAATGATGCGTCGAATTGAAAAACGAATAGCACCAGTGAATTACGCTCGACGAGAGCTTTGAATTGATATAAAATTTGTTTGGGTTGGAGGAGTTTGAATTTTTGATTTGGTTTTGAAATTGAAATTGCAATTGGGAATTAGGGTTTGGAGTTTGAATTGATTTCTGCCATTGAAAAGAGAGGAGTAGACAAAATTTTACATACAGAAATGAGGAATAAGAAATGACTAGGGTTTATAACGAGGTATTTATAGGTAGATCAGAAAATAAAGACGAATGAACACGATTGATTTGGGTTTGAACGATAAACGACCCGAAAATCCCGTTCTGTCTCCGAAACGAAAATGGGTAATCCCATATATCGAAATAGATGTTTTCGATAATTTTAAAATCAATGGAACTGGTTTCAAGCCCAAATTCCATCGTATGAAGAAGTTATGTTAAAATCTGCTTATTTCAAATTGATTTCAATTGATTTTAATTAAATTGATTTCTAGGCGTTTCGAGCCCGTACGATCAAACGACAAATCTTGTCGCTACGAAACTTGAAATCCTATAATAATTCACCGTTACGAATCCGATGAATTTGGTTTCGTCGAAATCCGAGTCAATGGCCAAAATGGCTATTTTCACGTTAATTAAATTAAATGATAATTAAATCATTTAAATCACATTTTTATTTCAAAGTTAATAACTAAAAATTTTCATCATTTTTGATTTCTTAATCACTTACAATAATTTAAACAAACTTAGATATCAATTTAATGTTTGGATATTTCACCAATTTCATCTTAATTTCTATTTACGTAATAATTAAATATTAAATTTCATTTAATTGCAATTAATCCAATTATTATAGTTTAAATTCCAATAAATTGATAAATCTTTATTTCCATTATTTTAATTCAACTAATTGTCATAATATGAATAAAATTAACATTATTTCCAAATATTAACTTAATTTTCATTAACATAATATTTATTTATATTTATTGTAATTGATTTCCAAATTAAATTAACAGGCTAAATAAATAGGTAATGTACAATAGTTTGACACAGTTAACCTTTAGTCACATTAATAAGCTTTTATTACTTGCAAATCAATGTTACCGTTTATTTTCATAATACTAATTTCATTCAATTTTCATTAACTATCTATTATTTCCTTGGTTAATCCAATATTTCATTTATTCACTTATATTCAATCTATAACCAAGTATAGCATTTTTATTATTTCAATTAATTGGAATTTCATTCAATTTATCAAAAATTTACTTTAACTAACATTGTTACATTTCATTTATTTTTCATTTCATTATTACATTACAACTTTTTTATTTCTTCCAATATTAAATAACAAGATTCATTAAATTAACAAATTAAATTATCGAAAATTTACGGGTTGTTACAATGTTTGATTGAAATGTTTGTTACACATAGCTTGATTTTTCAAGTGTCGTTATAACACCTATCGTTATACTGTCACTTATGGAATATCATCTCCTTAAACACGTATGTGTCGAACTTGTGCTTGTATTTTTACAAAATAAATGTTTGTGTTTTTGCCCTTTGAAAGTTGTTTAAACTATATTTTCAAGTATTTTTGAGAATTTTGAAATAAAGGATAAGTGTTATTTAAATTTATAAAAGGAGTTATAAATTTGATTAATTATCTTTCAGGATAATTAATGTTGTTTTAAATATATAAAAAGATTATTGATCTGATTAATTATCTTTAGGGATAATTAATATTGTTTTAAAATTATAAAAAAATTAAATTTGATTAATTTCCTTTTAGGATAATAAATATTGTTTTGAATTTTAAGGATTATAAATTTGATTTATTATCTTTTGGGGTAATTAATGTTGTTTTAAATTTATAAAACGATTATAAATTTGATTTGTTATCTTTCGGGATTATTAATGATGTTTTAAATTTATAAAAAGATAATAAATTTTATTTTTTATCTTTTGGGATAATTAATGTTGTTTTAAATTTATAAAATGATTATCAATTTGATTAATTGTCGTTTGGGATGGTTGACATTTTTTTAAATTTATAAAGATATTTTAAATTGATTTACTATCTTCAGGCTAATAAATGTTGTTTTATAGGTATAAATGATAGTTTATAAATAAAAAAATATTTAAAAAGGAATGTTTAAAAATAAAGCTAAGCGTAAATTGTTTTGGGTTTATAGTAAACGATGTTTTAATGACATTTGTTTTTGACCCTTCATTTTAATACACTTAGAAATATATTTTTGTAACGACCCTGAATTTTGAACAAATTAAATTGGGAATATTTAATTTATTTTAAATATTTGAACGACGATTTAATTTGAATCCCGAATATAATTCAGAATTTGGCGATTAAATTTTATAATTTAATCTATTGAACTGGATAAAAATTTGAATCTTCAGTTTTAAGCTGAATAAAAATAATATGAAGACTTAGAAAATTCGTATTGATAATTCTGAAAATAATAGAAGCTTCAGAATTGAGTTTGAAAATGATTTATTCAGTTTTGAAATTTATATCGTTCGTACCGATATTTAAAAATAGTCATTTTTCAAACAGCCTCGGAATTCGACGAAACCAGTGCCATTGGGTCCGTAATATTGAATTATTGTCGGATTTCAAATTCCGTATTTTTCGGAGCTGTTATGTGAGCGCACGACGTGTAAACGCATCGGAATTTATTCGAATTCGAATTTAAATTTAAATTTAAAGACATCACCACACGTTTTCTCCCTTAAAACACGCCATCGATCATGGGGAGAAAATCGTGCTGAGCATGTTCGTTCGTTTTTAAATATTCACGTCCTCTTCTCTTTCCTTCTCGTTCAAAAGACAAACGAAAAAAACAAATTCGTTCAATTGAAAATCAATGCCGTTCAAAATCAACTAAACCCAGTCTCCCCTAATATTACGGCTCTGGAATCGAACGAATCAATTCAAATGAGAGAGGAAGGGGCATCTCGTTCGCGTGCAAATTTGAATTCGCGAGTCCCAGTCTGGTCGTGTTTAGTTTGTCGAGGTTTGGGGGGGCAGCTCGATCTCAAGCTGTGGGACGGCGGAGGCGACGCTCGTAGGCAAAGCTCGCGTTCGAGCGGCAGGCGAGTCGAGTAGAAGTCGCGATGCGACTGGGCAATGGGAGGCTGGCAGCGTGAGGTTGGATGGATCGAAATCGAGGCGAGTGGTCTAGGGTTTCGGCGCTGGGGTTTCACGAGTTTGGGGTTGCGATGGGTTCGTCGAGATTAGGTGAGGCTCGCGAGTTCCAGGAAGTGGTGAGCTCGAAGTCTAGCGAGGTGATGGACGATCGAAACTGTCGAGGTCAGTGTTTGAAGTGGGATTCGAGAGCCAATCGAGTTCGATCTCGATCTTGGGTGGTTCGACAATTTCCAATAAGGTAACGATTTTTCTTTTGTTAAATTTATCGAATAAATGATGTTTGTATATAATTTGCAGAAAATAAAATCTTTACAGTAAAAAGAAAAACAAATGTTTACTGTTTGTTTATTTACAGAAAGTAAAGTATAAATGTATTGTTTAAAAGATTTATCTAAAACTATTTAGATTACTAGAGGAAAATTTATTTAAAAAGGAAATTTTGTTTTGGATTTTATCGTAGTTAAATAGATTTATTTTAAAAGGGATCATTTTAAATTTATATTTGGAAGTTAAAATAAATCATCGATAATTAAATTGGTTTAAAATTAAATCATTGTGTAATTAAAATTCAAATTAGTAATTGAATAATTCGATTTAAATTCGAATATTAATAAATTGCAAAATTGTTTATACAAGGTTTGAAATCGAGAATCAAGCCGAAATGGAAAATGGACTGCAAAATAAAATCTAAGGTGAGATTTTTCTCACTCAAAAAAAATGAAAGTGGAATTTTCAGTTATTTATTTCTTGATTTGATTGCTATATTGGATGTGATATTAGATATAGTAGGATATATCTATATATATATAGCAATATATACATATTGGCATATGTATATATTGGATTGATGATTTCCCGCCTCGTATAGCGGATGAGACCCTATTGCGCCGTTAGTAAGCGGATTTTTATAAAACCCATATACCGCGATAATTCCGTACTGGAGCGGAATTGGTATTGTGATAACATCTTTGGATGCAGGGAAACAGGTTGGAGGGATCCAACTGGATTCCTCAACTGTATTTATTTATTTACAGATATTGATGTATATTCTGTTATCATATTGATATATGATATTGAATGTTATGATTGACTAATTGATGCTGTTGCATCATCGGATTCAAATTTTGAAATTTAAAAATAACGATGTTGATTTTAAAAGTGAAATTTTAAAAGTGATCTTTGAAAATATACGTTTATTTAAATTGTTGAATTGATTTACTTTAAATAGATAAACGTTAAACTTTAAAGTTATAAAAGTTAAGATTTTGTGAATTTTAACAAAAAAGTAATTTCTTTTGAAATAAAGAGTTAAGAAATTTATAAAATGGTTTAAGTTGAGATTTTTGAATTATTAAACCAATGTATATAAAAGATGTATCAAATTGATATTTATCAATTAAAGTTATTGGAAATTTAAAATGAGTTTTATAAGAAGATATGAAATTTATAATTTTTAGATGTGAAGATATGAAATGTATAGAATTATAAATTGTAAAGATATGAAATTTATAGATTTATAAAGTATGAAGTTGTAGAATGAATGATTATAAGAAAATTTACTTATAAATTGGATTTTCGCTTTTAAATGGAATATTGATCGGATTGTTAATAAAGAAGATTTATAAATCAAAGTTGTTAAAAAAATATAGAAATAGGATTTATAAACGTTGTTTTATAAATTCAAAATCAATGGAGTTTGATAAATTAAATGTAGGAGGTCATTAAAGAAGATATATTCGCGATTTTGGATAGCGAATCTTTATTGAAATAAAATGTGTAGAGATGATTTAAATTTGGTTAAGTGAATTATATCCACGATTTTGGACAGTGAATATATTATTGAACAAAATGGTTATGTTTGGGAAAACGATATTATAAAATGAAGTAATTGTTTTAAAAGATATTTTAAAACATGTGAATTATCGAAATCATAGATTTCAACATTTATTGTTGAAATAGACGTTTTCGAGAAATAAGGAAATGATGGACTATAACACTGTTGTTATAGTAAATGATTTCCGAAAGGAAATGTTTTTGTCTAGTATTGGGATTTATATATCTATCTAAATTTCGAATCCCTATACTAGTGATGTTGAGTCGTCGTAACGATGTTTTACGTAACATTCGTTTTGACTCAAATTGATGTTGTTATAGAAAATAGTTTTCCTTAAAGAATGAAATATATACTTAATTTGATTTAAGTATATCGAATGTTTTCCAAGTGTTGAAAATAAATGATTTGTGAAATACTTATTTTTAAATAAGTATGAAATTCCTTTTCCAAAATGAAATGAACGTTTTGAGAATTTATCTTTGTAAAGATAAATTGAAATTGAATATTTAAATCGATTTGAAAATCGTATATCTGTAGATATTTGAAAATATAAATTCACTATGGAATTTATAAAAGGGAGACTGTTTAAAAATAAATATCGATTTATTTTAGAAGTGTGGAAAATTTTATATCTAGTAAAGATATTTTTGAAGATAAATAATTTGGAAAATTATTTGGAATCTGATGATGTCGCGCATCTTTATTGATAGTTAAATAACCGACTATCAATAATTACCTTGAATAGGTATTTGTTGTGAATTGGATGAATTTGAATGCCACACTTATTTTTAAATAAGCGCTCACTATTCGGGTTAGCCGGGAAAGGACCATGGGGTCGTATAACCCATTCCGAATATGTGATACGTCGTTATGAATTGCATTTGAAGACCGGTGTTGAAGACCGGATATTTTTGAAAACGGAAGGATTACCGTCGAGTTACTCTACATCGGCTGATATCCGATTTAGAGGTTTTATCACCCTTAGTGACGGGAAGTCCGGACGTGATTAGAAATTTATCCGGATATGCAAGGGCTTCGTGAGAAGTGCCTTCGGTTCTGTTCGATCCCGGAACAGACTTGTATGGATTGTATGTCTGACGTTACAATTTGAGATATAAAGCTGATTTCTTTCAAATACATATCTGTTGGTGGCGGAGAATTTATTCTCTTAGCTTAACACCCTTCTCTGAGACGTACGAGCTCAGAGGTTATGTAGTTGAAATTTATCAGCGATATATCCCAATTTGGTAACGTGGCATACTGAGTGTTGCTGTGAAATGATCAGTGTTTGATCATTTGCGATATGATCATTTGTTTGATCTTATATCTTTGTGATCATAGGTTGATCATTTTGTTTGACCCGAAGCAGGGCTTTGTAGAAAGCGTAGCTTTGTGGACGAGACTTCATCGAGCCTCACACCCCGGAAATGGTCGAAACAGGAAGGATGCAGCAAGGTTTTAGGGAGTAGCGCCCCTTAGTGTATGTCATTCCTTCTGGATAAAGGTGGTATCATGGTATGGAGCCCAGATACTTAACCTCTGTGGTTGCTGGAAAATTTATTTCTTTGTGGTTGTTGGAAATCGGGGATCCTCGGGAAGATCGGTGACGATCGGGGGATGGCATACGCGTGTCAGTAGTTACCTATTTTTGCAGAGGTAACCCGGCCTTGTGTTGGCAGAGATCCGGTTAGGTTCTCGGGTCGTCTATTCCAGGGACGTACCCATCGTGGATAGGAAGTTCCTTAGCCTGACCATTTGTTGGAAATCCAAAGAAACAATACGAGCCTTGTACGGTTTTAGTTGTAGAACCTGCCATTTAATATGGTAGCTATAGCAAGCATACTATAATGGTACCTATGCTGGCTAAGATTTATATTCTACTTTCGAAATGTTTTCTACACTATGCACTAATAATAATATCAAAAAGAATTTGATTTTTGCGTAGTAAGCATCTTTGACTATCATAAGAAGAAATCTCCTCCAAGTCTGCGTTTGCATTGTGTGTGTGGCGGGAGGTCTTATGGTAGTTTCATTTTCCAAAAGCATTGCGAATTGACTTTAAAAAAAAAAAATATTCCTCTGTTTATTTTAAAGATAAACTGTTTTACGATCTCACACCAGTCACCATGACTGACTCGGAGTTTATTGTTCCCTTTCTAAACTCTGGGTGCCCACCAATTTCCACACGGGCAGCCTAGAGTTATATTATCAGGATATTCTGGATATTCTGGAGCTTTGGAGATAAGCTGGATGACGAGACATAGTATTTGTATCTGATATTATTTATTCCGCTGTGTATTCTGTATGAGGACAAGTTTATATAACTGTCCATTGTTGTATATTGACTCTGATGACTGATGAATGTATAAATGATATAGTTCTTTGTTTTAAAGAATATTGATTCATCTATTATATATTATTCCGCTGCGATATGTGAGATTCTGATATTGTTTTCTGTTCTGATGTTGTTCTGTTCTTCCCTTCTTTCTTCTTCTTTTCTTCTTCTCTTTTTCTTCTATCTCTTCTTCTATTTCTTTTTCTTAAAACCCCTCACTATTGGAGTTTCCGGCATTCGATTGCTCGGCAGTCGATAAAGGGAGTATCGATGTCGAATTTTCGAAAGTCGAAAATTTCGGTTCGTGACAAAGTGGTATCAGACCATATGGTTAAGCGACAACCCTGCTCTGTTGGGTGTTACTCATTAGAGATAGAGTCAGTAGTACTCTAGAATGAGTTGAGTGTAATAATAGATACGAGTGCGTATTTGTTAGTGAATATAAAAATGTTTTATATTGTGTTTGCTTATCCGTTGAGATGTTTATGAATTTTGGTCGGTATGTGGGACGCCATATTATCGATAGGGATTTCTAAACACTTAAACGAGGCAAGATGACATAGTATTGTTTTAAATAGGGTAAATGAGATAATTTTACCCAAAACTATTTTTTTGTATATAAAAGAAATGGTTTTCTATAAATTATTACAGTATATGGTTGCGTGGATGTTAGGAAAGTGATAATGTTGAAATGTTATCATTATATGAAATTGGATAAGAAATTGAAATTGTAACTCCAAAATTAAGAAATGAATTCGTATACAAATGAAATTTGAGAATGTAAATTATAAATGTGATTTGTAATTTAAAACGGGATTCCTGAGAAGTTTTTGGAAATGTTTTGAAAAGAATTTGAAAATTTTGGAGATTTGGAAAGTTTAAATCTTTTTGATTTGAAAATGAATTTCAAAGGGTTTGAAAGGTATTTTGGAGAGTTGAAAGCTCTAAACTCTTTTCGGTCGCTGGAAAATAATTCCGATGATGATCGCGACATCACCGGTGTTCATTTTCGGGTTTCCAAAAGAGGAATTGCTGCCAAATTGTTTTAAATGGAAAGTGTTTGGAAAATTTGGGTTTTTGTTTTGGAAATTCAAATGGAATTTGAATTGTTTTCAAAATGGTTTTGAAAGGTTGAAAAGACTCTGGAATACTTTATAAGAATATTGATGGAATATTATTGAGTTGATAACTTATACAATTTGAATTTTGATAGAATAAGTTTAACTTAAAAGAATGAAGTTAAATCAAAGTAAGTATAAGTGAATCGATTAAATAAAGTGAAAAGATTACTTAAAGAAAATTTATTAAGTTGAAAATAAATTTGGGGAAGTAACAAATAAATTGGAATTGAGTATAGAATTATGGAAGTAAATTGTGGATAAATAAATTTACAATTGTGATTAATGAAAGTGAAATTCTTAAGTAAATGTGATATTGAAATTATTCTAAGTGGATGATTGAACAAAGGAATAAAACTGGAGTTAAAACTGGATATTGAAAACGAATTTGAATTGTGTGAAATAAAATAAAGTTTTGAGATTAGTTTGAAGTGAACTAAAGATAATTGATAAAATTCAATATTCAAAAGCTAATAGAATCCAAATTGAATTAAAATTGTGAATTGAATTCAAATGAATTTGAAATGTAAAATTGAATAAGAAATGAATATGTGTAACTTCAATAGTGAATTAGAGATGATATAAGAAGTATCGAAATTTTGTAATAGAATGTGCAAAATGGTTTGAATGCTGTAACTAGATATTATGGCTAGTAGGATATACAGGTGTTATTAAGGAATTGGATTTGATTTCAAAGATAATTTGAATTGCTCGACAAAAGGTAAGTATTTAAATTTCTATATGAGTTTTTGATGATTTCTTGTCTAGCCGCTTGGCTTTTTCTTTTTCTTTTTGAAATCTGAGAGTCCGTAGGGACGTTTTGTAGTCGTGCCGTATTAGCCGCGCAAAGGAGACGCTGGCGAAATTTTTCGGAAATTTAGGGCGTTAGAAAATTTTTGAGAAAATTTTGAAAGTTTAAATTTTGAATTTGAATTTTGAAGTAAACAATATTGTTTGAAAACTATGAAAGGTTTGGAAATTTAGTTGAATGATAACGAATCTTTAATAGAAAGATTTGTTTTGAGAATTTGATAAAACTGTTAAATTGTGAAAAAAATAGTAGACGAGTTAAGGACCATTTTTTTTTCCTAACTTGTAATTTCGAGGACGAAATTCTTTTAAGGGGGGAAGTCTGTAACGACCCTGAATTTTGAACAAATTAAATTGGGAATATTTAATTTATTTTAAATATTTGAACGACGATTTAATTTGAATCCCGAATATAATTCAGAATTTGGCGATTAAATTTTATAATTTAATCTATTGAACTGGATAAAAATTTGAATCTTCAGTTTTAAGCTGATTAAAAATAATATGAAGACTTAGAAAATTCGTATTGATAATTCTGAAAATAATAGAAGCTTCAGAATTGAGTTTGAAAATGATTTATTCAGTTTTGAAATTTATATCGTTCGTACCGATATTTAAAAATAGTCATTTTTCAAACAGCCTCGGAATTCGACGAAACCAGTGCCATTGGGTCCGTAATATTGAATTATTGTCGGATTTCAAATTTCGTATTTTTCGGAGCTGTTATGTGAGCGCACGACATGTAAACGCATCGGAATTTATTCGAATTCGAATTTAAATTTAAATTTAAAGACATCACCACACGTTTTCTCCCTTAAAACACGCCATCGATCATGGGGAGAA
Source organism: Allium fistulosum (assembly GCA_030737815.1). Lineage (NCBI taxonomy): Eukaryota > Viridiplantae > Streptophyta > Magnoliopsida > Asparagales > Amaryllidaceae > Allium > Allium fistulosum. Next base: position 1,252,512,065 of record CM060903.1, on the reverse strand, counting down.
AATCGTGCTGAGCATGTTCGTTCGTTTTTAAATATTCACGTCCTCTTCTCTTTCCTTCTCGTTCAAAAGACAAACGAAAAAAACAAATTCGTTCAATTGAAAATCAATGCCGTTCAAAATCAACTAAACCCAGTCTCCCCTAATATCACGGCTCTGGAATCGAACGAATCAATTCAAATGAGAGAGGAAGGGGCATCTCGTTCGCGTGCAAATTTGAATTCGCGAGTCCCAGTCTGGTCGCGTTTAGTTTGTCGAGGTTTGGGGGGGCAGCTCGATCTCAAGCTGTGGGACGGCGGAGGCGACGCTCGTAGGCAAAGCTCGCGTTCGAGCGGCAGGCGAGTCGAGTAGAAGTCGCGATGCGACTGGGCAATGGGAGGCTGGCAGCGTGAGGTTGGATGGATCGAAATCGAGGCGAGTGGTCTAGGGTTTCGGCGCTGGGGTTTCGCGAGTTTGGGGTTGCGATGGGTTCGTCGAGATTAGGTGAGGCTCGCGAGTTCCAGGAAGTGGTGAGCTCGAAGTCTAGCGAGGTGATGGACGATCGAAACTGTCGAGGTCAGTGTTTGAAGTGGGATTCGAGAGCCAATCGAGTTCGATCTCGATCTTGGGTGGTTCGACAATTTCCAGTAAGGTAACGATTTTTCTTTTGTTAAATTTATCGAATAAATGATGTTTGTATATAATTTGCAGAAAATAAAATCTTTACAGTAAAAAGAAAAACAAATGTTTACTGTTTGTTTATTTACAGAAAGTAAAGTATAAATGTATTGTTTAAAAGATTTATCTAAAACTATTTAGATTATTAGAGGAAAATTTATTTAAAAAGGAAATTTTGTTTTGGATTTTATCGTAGTTAAATAGATTTATTTTAAAAGGGATCATTTTAAATTTATATTTGGAAGTTAAAATAAATCATCGATAATTAAATTGGTTTAAAATTAAATCATTGTGTAATTAAAATTCAAATTAGTAATTGAATAATTCGATTTAAATTCGAATATTAATAAATTGCAAAATTGTTTATACAAGGTTTGAAATCGAGAATCAAGCCGAAATGGAAAATGGACTGCAAAATAAAATCTAAGGTGAGATTTTTCTCACTCAAAAAAAATGAAAGTGGAATTTTCAGTTATTTATTTCTTGATTTGATTGCTATATTGGATGTGATATTAGATATAGTAGGATATATCTATATATATATAGCAATATATACATATTGGCATATGTATATATTGGATTGATGATTTCCCGCCTCGTATAGCGGATGAGACCCTATTGCGCCGTTAGTAAGTGGATTTTTATAAAACCCATATACCGCGATAATTCCGTACTGGAGCGGAATTGGTATTGTGCTAACATCTTTGGATGCAGGGAAACAGGTTGGAGGGATCCAACTGGATTCCTCAACTGTATTTATTTATTTACAGATATTGATGTATATTCTGTTATCATATTGATATATGATATTGAATGTTATGATTGACTAATTGATGCTGTTGCATCATCGGATTCAAATTTTGAAATTTAAAAATAACGATGTTGATTTTAAAAGTGAAATTTTAAAAGTGATCTTTGAAAATATACGTTTATTTAAATTGTTGAATTGATTTACTTTAAATAGATAAACGTTAAACTTTAAAGTTATAAAAGTTAAGATTTTGTGAATTTTAACAAAAAAGTAATTTCTTTTGAAATAAAGAGTTAAGAAATTTATAAAATGGTTTAAGTTGAGATTTTTGAATTATTAAACCAATGTATATAAAAGATGTATCAAATTGATATTTATCAATTAAAGTTATTGGAAATTTAAAATGAGTTTTATAAGAAGATATGAAATTTATAATTTTTAGATGTGAAGATATGAAATGTATAGAATTATAAATTGTAAAGATATGAAATTTATAGATTTATAAAGTATGAAGTTGTAGAATGAATGATTATAAGAAAATTTACTTATAAATTGGATTTTCGCTTTTAAATGGAATATTGATCGGATTGTTAATAAAGAAGATTTATAAATCAAAGTTGTTAAAAAAATATAGAAATAGGATTTATAAACGTTGTTTTATAAATTCAAAATCAATGGAGTTTGATAAATTAAATGTAGGAGGTCATTAAAGAAGATATATTCGCGATTTTGGATAGCGAATCTTTATTGAAATAAAATGTGTAGAGATGATTTAAATTTGGTTAAGTGAATTATATCCACGATTTTGGACAGTGAATATATTATTGAACAAAATGGTTATGTTTGGGAAAACGATATTATAAAATGAAGTAATTGTTTTAAAAGATATTTTAAAACGTGTGAATTATCAAAATCATAGATTTCAACATTTATTGTTGAAGTAGACGTTTTCGAGAAATAAGGAAATGATGGACTATAACACTGTTGTTATAGTAAATGATTTCCGAAAGGAAATGTTTTTGTCTAGTATTGGGATTTATATATCTATCTAAATTTCGAATCCCTATACTAGTGATGTTGAGTCGTCGTAACGATGTTTTACGTAACATTCGTTTTGACTCAAATTGATGTTGTTATAGAAAATAGTTTTCCTTAAAGAATGAAATATATACTTAATTTGATTTAAGTATATCGAATGTTTTCCAAGTGTTGAAAATAAATGATTTGTGAAATACTTATTTTTAAATAAGTATGAAATTCCTTTTCCAAAATGAAATGAACGTTTTGAGAATTTATCTTTGTAAAGATAAATTGAAATTGAATATTTAAATCGATTTGAAAATCGTATATCTGTAGATATTTGAAAATATAAATTCACTATGGAATTTATAAAAGGGAGACTGTTTAAAAATAAATATCGATTTATTTTAGAAGTGTGGAAAATTTTATATCTAGTAAAGATATTTTTGAAGATAAATAATTTGGAAAATTATTTGGAATCTGATGATGTCGCGCATCTTTATTGATAGTTAAATAACCGACTATCAATAATTACCTTGAATAGGTATTTGTTGTGAATTGGATGAATTTGAATGCCACACTTATTTTTAAATAAGCGCATTATTCGGGTTAGCCGGGAAAGGACCATGGGGTCGTATAACCCATTCCGAATATGTGATACGTCGTTATGAATTGCATTTGAAGACCGGTGTTGAAGACCGGATATTTTTGAAAACGGAAGGATTACCGTCGAGTTACTCTACATCGGCTGATCTCCGATTTAGAGGTTTTATCACCCTTAGTGACGGGAAGTCCGGACGTGATTAGAAATTTATCCGGATATGCAAGGGCTTCGTGAGAAGTGCCTTCGGTTCTGTTCGATCCCGGAACAGACTTGTATGGATTGTATGCCTGACGTTACAATTTGAGATATAAAGCTGATTTCTTTCAAATACATATCTGTTGGTGGCGGAGAATTTATTCTCTTAGCTTAACACCCTTCTCTGAGACGTACGAGCTCAGAGGTTATGTAGTTGAAATTTATCAGCGATATATCCCAATTTGGTAACGTGGCATACTGAGTGTTGCTGTGAAATGATCAGTGTTTGATCATTTGCGATATGATCATTTGTTTGATCTTATATCTTTGTGATCATAGGTTGATCATTTTGTTTGACCCGAAGCAGGGCTTTGTAGAAAGCGTAGCTTTGTGGACGAGACTTCATCGAGCCTCACACCCCGGAAATGGTCGAAACAGGAAGGATGCAGCAAGGTTTTAGGGAGTAGCGCCCCTTAGTGTATGTCATTCCTTCTGGATAAAGGTGGTATCATGGTATGGAGCCCAGATACTTAACCTCTGTGGTTGCTGCAAAATTTATTTCTTTGTGGTTGTTGGAAATCGGGGATCCTCGGGAAGATCGGTGACGATCGGGGGATGGCATACGCGTGTCAGTAGTTACCTATTTTTGCAGAGGTAACCCGGCCTTGTGTTGGCAGAGATCCGGTTAGGTTCTCGGGTCGTCTATTCCAGGGACGTACCCATCGTGGATAGGAAGTTCCTTAGCCTGACCATTTGTTGGAAATCCAAAGAAACAATACGAGCCTTGTACGGTTTTAGTTGTAGAACCTGCCATTTAATATGGTAGCTATAGCAAGCATACTATAATGGTACCTATGCTGGCTAAGATTTATATTCTACTTTCGAAATGTTTTCTACACTATGCACTAATAATAATATCAAAAAGAATTTGATTTTTGCGTAGTAAGCATCTTTGACTATCATAAGAAGAAATCTCCTCCAAGTCTGCGTTTGCATTGTGTGTGTGGCGGGAGGTCTTATGGTAGTTTCATTTTCCAAAAGCATTGCGAATTGACTTTAAAAAAAAATATTCCTCTGTTTATTTTAAAGATAAACTGTTTTACGATCTCACACCAGTCACCATGACTGACTCGGAGTTTATTGTTCCCTTTCTAAACTCTGGGTGCCCACCAATTTCCACACGGGCAGCCTAGAGTTATATTATCAGGATATTCTGGATATTCTGGAGCTTTGGAGATAAGCTGGATGACGAGACATAGTATTTGTATCTGATATTATTTATTCCGCTGTGTATTCTGTATGAGGACAAGTTTATACAACTGTCCATTGTTGTATATTGACTCTGATGATTGATGAATGTATAAATGATATAGTTCTTTGTTTTAAAGAATATTGATTCATCTATTATATATTATTCCGCTGCGATATGTGAGATTCTGATATTGTTTTCTGTTCTGATGTTGTTCTGTTCTTCCCTTCTTTCTTCTTCTTTTCTTCTTCTCTTTTTCTTCTATCTTTTCTTCTATTTCTTTTTCTTAAAACCCCTCACTATTGGAGTTTCCGGCATTCGATTGCTCGGCAGTCGATAAAGGGAGTATCGATGTCGAATTTTCGAAAGTCGAAAATTTCGGTTCGTGACAATTTTTCTTTTTAAAAAGGATATTTTAAAGAGTGTTTTTAAAACATTTTACAAATATTTGTGATGTGAAAATCAAGCACAAGCGAGAGCCAAATTTTTTAAGAGATTTAATTTTCATATACGGTCAGTTTTTTATTCTGGATAGTTGATTTATTGACTATCGATTTTGCTATCTTCTTTGTGTTCGTCGATTCAAGATGATTTTGTTGCTCGTTTGGGGGAATTTATACTCTTACCATTCTTAAAGTTAATAATTTTATCGAGTCAAAATAGAATGCAACGCTGCCCTATCTTATCCGGCTTCATTGTTTTCCCTAGTGTAGTATTAGTTTGTTTCCGATAGTTGATTCATCGACTATTGATTTTAATAGCCTTTTTCGGATATGACTAAAACAAAGAGCAAGTGAGGACTAAGCTATATGTGTTTGCTCCCATTAGGGTATTATCACCTCAACTCTAAATTGGTTACAGTTGTATACATGCAGAGATGTGAAATACTCAGATACTCGGGAAGTTTGGCGGGATTAGACTTGGGGATTTTCGAGAGCCATCGTAGTTCTCACGTATATTTCTATAGGTATTCTTTCGGTAAGGGGGTTCACCCTCCTAGTCATTGTTGGAAAAATTCCTTTTTCCTTATTTGATTCAAATCTATGAATCGTTTTCTTAATTGCATTGAGAAGTTCCTAGAGTTCTTTTTAATGTTTAATTATGTATGTCCATTCTTTCAAGTCTGATTTTGTTCCGACTTGTTTCCATTCTTTCATCTATCCATTCTTTCATCTATGGATGTTATTCTTATGAGGTAGAGCCTGTACTGTGTTTAGCGGCATGGTCTCACAGATTATTATATTTTCACCATGTTTCTTGAGTCTTCTCACACTAGTTTTCCAGACTGATCCGGGTGTATTTTATTATAATGCTCGGGTCGGATTGAGTTTTCCTAATTTGTCATTGGTAGGACATAGAGCTCATGGTGTAGGGATGGATGTTCATCCACCGTAATATTTTTATTTCCTCTGTATTATTATATATGTATCCATCAGAAATTGTAAGGTCGAGAAGATATAACTGTCCAGGCTGACAAGGTTTGTTTTAACTCTAATATACCTCATATTTTAGACTGACAGTTTTTGTTATCTTTGTTATATTATATGTGATCATTCTGTTGTGAGATTCTGTTTTGCCTGTTCTTTTTTATTTTATCCTAACAATCTGCCTTTCCGGCACTTGGATGCTCAACATTCTAATAGTATAGATGTATTAAGTGCCAACTTTCGAGGGTCAAAAAAGCGGGTCGTTACATCTGGTATTAGAGCTGAAGGTTAAGCGAGAACCTTGACTTTGGTGGGGTAAACTCATTTGAGATAGGGTAAGTGACACCATAGAATGAGTTTAGAGTATTATATATCTGAGAGTGTATTTGTTATTACTATAAAAATGTATTATGTTAATTGGTTTATTGAGTAGTTTATGAATTTTTGTCGAGATATGGGATGCCATGCCGTCGATAGGGATTTCTGAACTCTCGAACAAGGTAAATGGACACAATGTTTATTTTTGAAAATTTGGTAAATGAAATATTTTACCTAAGATTATATATATTATATATATAAAGAATAATTTTCAAATTTATATAGTTATTTATGGTATGCTTATTTGTTAAAAAGTGATAATATTTCTATATTATCATTATTGTTTGATTTGTCATGCTCTAGTAGTTTTGGAGCATTGACTATTGTTTGTTGATTATTGATTTATGCTCGACCAATTTATGGGCATTTATTGTTTTGATAATTGTGAGAACATTAAAATGAACCTCTTTGTGAATTGAGTTACACAATTTGACTATAAGGTATTCGGTGAAAATGTTAAGTTAAAAATCATGTTTAATAAAATTATTTAATATAATCTAAATGGGAAGATAAGACATTTAGGGATAAATATTTGTGAAAAGTTTATTATAATAAAGGAAAGTTATTATAATATAAGTTGATTTTAAAAGGTACATTTTATATAGTATGGTATATAAAATGATTTATATGATTTATAATAGGTGTTTTATAAGTAAAAAGAGTTTTTGAGATTTGAATCCTGGTATTGCTTGAATTGATTTCAAATAGGTTTTGGGAAAAATAATGGTAGTATTACTTGGAAGTATTTATAAGCATAAATATTTCAAAGAGAATTTTTAAGAAATATACATTTTCTTTGGATATTTTGGGGAAACATCTCAATTAATTTTATGGTAATCTAAATAATCTTCCACGTAATAATCGAATGTTGATAAGGTGAATGTTGTAGTGCATTGAGTAAATTATTCTCTTTATCATCGTGCAATCGAAATAAGTTTGAATCCGAATTAACCCGAAACGAGTGTTAGCGAATAAATTGTTAAAGTTATTTTATATATAGAAATATATGTAGTATGATTTCAAAAAGGTTTTGAAATAAAAACCGAGTATTTAGTTCTTAAGTTTCCTTAAAGGAAATTGATTTAAAATAAAAAATATTGTGATAAATGAATGTTTTGGTAAATGAAAATTTTGAACTCTTGGATAGACAAGAGATAATTTAACTCAAGTTTTAAATGGGTTAAATTGGATAGGAAGGTTTTTATAATCATTGTTTTATTAAAACAATAGTTTTTATTTAAACATTTAAGTTGTGTAAACTATTTGATGTTATTGGGCCAACACATAAACATCTTTCCTTAGAACACCCTAAGGTGAAGAGGTCGAAAAGTTGACTCAGTTTTAAGACCCATATTTTGTTTGGGCCTTCATTTGAATTTCGAAAAAAAATAAAAAATAATAATATATACTCTTAGGATGTAGAAGAGTATTATACAACTAAATAAAAGCAGAGTAGGCTTTTAATTTAATGTTTATAAAGATGTGTCTTTATAAAATGTTTATAAGTTTAAGTGAAAATTTATGAAGTAATTCATAAATAATTTTAGTATTGAATGATATACTATAAATGAAAATGAAAGTGATTTAGAAAATAATTAGTGTAGTTAAGAAATTAACAAGTGTAAGTATGTAAGTTATAAGTAGATCATTTTATTCGCATGGTTCTTGACCTAAGATTCGAGTACATAACTTCGAGATGATTCATACTATCTCGAAAAAGGATTTTTCACTTGATTCTTGTCAGTGAACACTTGATTTGGATTCTCGATATGATACTGAGATTTTCTATCATAATATATGGTTATGTAAGGAGAACATGGCTTTCTAATCAAGGAACCTGATCAGAGTCCGTACTAGGTAGGTCGACTGAGTGATACTGGTTTGGAAGTAAAGTCTATGTATCCAAACAAGTGGTCGAATCGGAAATTGAATACGAATGATTTATGTACATCATACGGTCTTAAGTATATTTCTGTACTTTATTGTGTGGCTTTGGAAAGTTTAGATAGTGACTTTCAATTTTGTTTGGTAGAGTTTAGATAATCTTCTAAGCAATAATTAAAGGCTGATGAGCGTAATGGTACACTTAAGAAATTATCTATATCTTTTGACACTCGAGAAAGTTGTGAACCTAAGTAAAAATTCTAAATCTTGTTTGTTAGTCATTTAACATTTTAAATAATATTCAGTAATAGACCTTTATGGAATTTGATTTGATTGATTGTGTGATTTTATATGCTATGGTTTATAAATTATGAATTTATAAGCAAAGGATTTTAAATTTGTTGTTTATTAGGACTTAAGTCCCCGTGCTTTTGAAAAAAAAGTGATTTCGAAAGAATTTGTGAAAGAAATAATAACATTATTAGTTTGAAAATTTTGGTAAAGTATTATTTTAGGATATTTGGAAAGAGTTTTGAGAAGTGGTTTTTCAAATATTTTTGTTATGACTAATGTTGGGCGATTGGGGGGTTTTTCAATTTGAAAGACTCACCGGATATCTTTGTTTACTCTAGTTATTATTTTTGGAAGAACCACAATACCACTGGATGCTCGTGTTGTTTTGATTCTAGAGTTACACCATGCTTTGGAGAAGCCCCCTCTTTGTCATAATTGATTTTGGTTTTGATATATTTCTCTTTGGAGGAATTTGAAGATATATTTTGAATATAAAAAACCAGGCATTTAGTTCTAAATTTATATTTTAAAAAGATCGGATGCATAGTATTTTATTATAGAATATTCTCTGTACTTTTGTTGCATATGGTTGTTACATTACTTTTGGTTGCATGTGGCTTTATATCAGACTAGTGCTGCATCATTATAATAAGTTTCATCTTATTTCCTTGTTGCATATGGTTGTTGTATTCTTTATGTTTCTTGTGCTTATGATAGAAATAGCTAGTGTATTGCTCTTTTGGCACCATGATTCTATTTAAAATTATCTAAGTACAAGATAGGTATAGGGAATTAAGAGATTACTACTTGATTTCTTACGCACTTGCATTCGCATCGAGATAATAAGTTGTTTGGGAAAAAACCAAACGCAAAAGAGGTATGTAGTAGATTTAGAAATTGGTGATTGATTGATGATTTTATGCCCTAGATATGGAAGACCATTTCTAGGCTTTTGTATTCTTTGTTGGTTTGGGCCAGTTGTGGCGAGTTGTAGTTTTTCGGATCTAGCTGCACAAAGGAGGTTCTTTTGAAATTTTCCATAATTTAAGAAACTTTAGAAGCCTAAGGTGAGAGGACATTTTCTTTCTTTGGAAATTTTAGGGATGAATTCTTTTAAGTGGAGAGAATGTAACATCCCGAAAAAATATAAATAACTTATATTCAAATATAGGGTTATTTAAATATTTGAATTGTGAATTAATATTAATTAAATGGATTTGATAGCCTTGTTTAACTCCTTTTAATTAATAAATAATAATGGTGAATTTATTTTGTAAGTTTATTTACAACAATAAATAGTTCAAATAAATAATAAGAAAATCAATTGTTAATGAGACGACTTGATTTTTAATGACATGTTTTAAATAGATTTATAGGATTTTTCCATAATTTTTAATTTGGAAAATATTTAAATTTTCGTTTGACGTATATATTGGTAGACGATGGAATTTTTGAAATTTGACAAAATAAGATAACAAGTTTATTTTATTGTTGTTCTGAGATTGTGTCATGTTTTTATACGTGAATGTGTTTTATTTCTGTTGTTCGTTGTTCGTACGTAAACAAAATTCTATATAGCATCGTACCGAAAATTGTAGAATAAACTAAAGCTAAAACAAGGCTATTCTTCATTCTTCTTTTCCCCTTTTACTTTTCAACTTCCATCCATTCTGCATTTACAGTAAAAGGAAAATAAATATCCAAATTCAAAAATCAAAATCAAATGTTAATCAATAAAAAATTATGAAACTAGATCCGTTGAGTTTGTAGTGGTGTAGGCTTCTAATCTATATGCTCGAAGTTGCGTGTGGTGATGTGCGGCCGAAGTCGACAATTTTTCCGTGCCTAGGGTTTAGCTTGGTAATAGATTTGGGCCACGGTAGGTCGACGATGTGTACGATTGCTGATTTTGGTCGAAGAGAAGTCGTTTGGCATCAATTAGAGGAGAGCCGATCGCCTCTTGTGGAAGGCGAATTTATGGTTTTCAACTATTCTAGGTCGTGCCTAGTGTGGTGGGTCAAGTGTTAAATGGTGGGTCGGTGGTGAAGCTCTCACGAACAGAGATGAACAGAGGTGGTTGTAGTCGATTTCGTCAACTGTGGTGTGTGTAGGGGAGGAGAGAAGGTCGGGGTTGATGATTGCGTGTACACATGCCTGTGCATGTTTTCAAATTGGGGAAGAAAGGGTTTTTGGGCAATTGAATTTTAATTAAGTGATTAGCTTAATCAATTATTTTAATTGATTCAAAATTTATAAAACCAATAACTATTGCATACGAGATCGAATTTAGACACAATCTTTTAGTTTTGGACTCGTATCAATGTTATCTACGCATTGGATTTAGATTCGTTGAATTTGGAACTTGTAAAATTTTATGCTAAGACTATTAGGGAATGGGTAAGCGTTAACTAGAATTTTAATGAGTTAACCCACCTCTAAATAAACTATACGATATATGCATTGCTATAAATTATTGTTGAATGCTTGGATGATAGTTTATATATTTTTGTTTGATTGTTTATCAGAATTGATTCCTGCTTGGAAGCGAATGGTATAAAAACTAATATTTTGCAGAGAACAAAAGCAAGAGGAAGTCGAAGTATACATAGAATAGGTCGCTATGGAACACTTCGAAAATACACATACATACGTTTGATTTATAAGGGACTTTTATAGAGAGACTCTAAGGGGTTTCTCGCTATTATTAATTTACTGTTATATGCATCTTACTTATATTCTTACATTGCTTATACTGATGTTTGGTTGAAACATTTGCGGCATACTGTTTGATCTGTATAAGTGTCATTATAGCAATTATCCTATGCCATCACTTATAAAATATCATCTCCTTAAACTTGTGTATGTGCGTTGAACTTGTGCTTGTATTTCCGCAAAGTAAATGCTTAGTTGCATTTTTGCCCTTTGAAAATTATTTAAACTATATTTGCAAGTATTTTTGAGAATTTTGAAATAAAGGGTAAGTGTTGTTTAAAATTTATAAAAGAAGTTATAAATTTGATTAATTATCTTTCAGGATAATTAATGTTGTTTTAAAATTATAAAATTTTTATAAATTTGATTAATTATCTTTCGGAATAATTAATGTTGTTTTAAATTTATAAAAAGGTTATAAATTTGATTAATTATCTTTTGAGATAATTAATGTTGTTTTTAATTTATAAATAGATTATAAATTGGTTAATTATCTTTTGGGATTATTAATGTTGTTTTAAATTTATGAAAATATTATAAATTTGATTAATTATCTTTCAGGATAATTAATGTCATTTTTAATTTATAAAAAGATTATAAATTGATTCATTTTCTTTGAGGAAAATTAATGCTATTTTAATTTTACAAAAAAGATTATAAATTTGATTAATTATAAATTAACCTTACAATTGATGATGGGTATGCATCCTCAAAATAATATGGTCATTTACTCTTGTTGTAGCTACATTAATCCTCGATCTTCAATTCCACGTCCTTAGGTCTCTTCCAAATGACCACCCTCATAAGGTTAATGAATATGCACCATCCTAAGAGTATTTTTCTTTGGAATGATAACATAAATGACCATGCTCATAAGGTCGGTTAATATTCATCCTCATAAGAGCATCGCAACTACATGAATGCCCGAATCCTTATCGCTTAGACAACCATGAATAGACCACTATCATATGGTCTAGGGTAACCCATCTGTGACGCCCCACTCCGAGACCCACATTAGAAAAGAGTATTACAAGGTAACACCGTCTGCTAATGTGGAGAATAGAGCTGGTTAGGAGCGACCATCTATAGCCTTGTCTTAATTATCTATTGAATACGCCGACAATGCTACTTCTTACTTAAATGGATCGACATATCTAATAAATACTTAATACAAAGCCATAGGTGGCCGAAGGATCTATCAGAATAAAATATAACAACTCAAATGTAATACACATCACAGAACAATAGATCATCACATACATTTACACATATACAGATACATGACAGAGTTTACAAAATGAGACATGTCAAGTGGTAAAGAAAACCACAATATATAGACGAGTCAATAGAATACATATCAGAGTTATAGACAAAAAGGACTACACAAAAAGCTATAACAAAAAGGAGCTAGCGGAGTAGTCCATGCGGAAGCAAAATAGGCTAAGTCCAATGTACCTAACCTGAAACATCTCGGTCCGACCCGAGTATAGAATACACGGGTCAGTCTAGCAGTTAGATATACTAATGATAAAGAACATACAAGATCATAAAGTACCACAAATATCTCCAAAAGAGATAACCAAATCATCTAACATAAGATGAATCATAATAAGCCTCATATCATGGGCAACTCATATAAACCAAGGATATCATATCCCAAAACAAGCCAAAAGGCAAATAACAAATACCAATAAAGGTAACACAAGTTTCCACAAGGTAATCGCTATATATTGTGTGGTTCAAAGAACCTACCCCGAAAGGCGATACTCTAGAGAAATATAATTGTCAAAGAAACAAAAGATACTCGAGCTCAGTACTGTATAACAAGGATTGATGTGCACGTAAATGTGCATATTTTTACCACCATATTTAATCTATTTAAATTCAATAAATGATCATATTGGGTATTTTAACTTGTTTAAATCAAAATTCAAATTATTTGAAATTATCACATATTCATCTTCATATAGGGGCAAAATGGTCATTTTTATGCATTTATTAAATTGTGAAAATTTACTTGGAATTTTCTATGTTGTTTTGTAGGAAATTTGGTGAATTTTACAAGTGGTTACATGATGATATATGCATGCACAAGAGTGAAGAGACCAAATGAAGATGGAAATAATTCAAAGTGAAGATAATGGAGGACCCCACCTACCCACCTACCTTAATGTACAAATTAGAGGCTAATGCACATGCTTATGGAATTAATGGCTTCATGTACACTTAAATGAGGATTATTTGAAGCTAATGATTACTTGGCCTCCACACTTCCTAGGAGGGTATTTTGGGCATTCCCCAAAAATATGAATTAGGGTTTAACACATGTATAAAATCCCATTATGTTTCATGTAACTCTCTCCCTTAGTCTCTCTTTAGTTTAGTTTAGGCTCAAAAATAAATCAAGTTCTCTTCTTTCTTTTCATGGCTACTTAGCCATTTCTTCTCTTATGTAATTCCTTTTTTTTATGCAATGTAATTATTGTTTCCTTTTAATTACATGTTCATTTCCTTTCATGCTAGTAGTGTAGATTTTCTTTTATGCAATTAGAATAATTTTCTTTCATTTAGCTTTCATTTTGCTTTCCTTTTGCTTTCATGTTGCAAGCTACATTTGTTAATCAAATGACAAATATGAGAGGCTAAACCCCTTCAATTTAGGGATAATGAAGCTCTCTAATTATGTAGCTTCAACTATTTATTAATTCATGCTCTCTTTTTGTGCTTAATGAAGAATGATTGAAGTGGTTTCATTGTTGTTTTTGCCTTGAATTTGATAGTCTATATTGTTGACACCAAATAGGCTATACTTAAACAATCACTAACACAAATGCCTCTTCATCAAAATATGATTATGGCAAAAGAAAGTGATTTGAAATTAAAATTTGATGGTCTATATTTATAATCAATAGTTAATAGGCCATACTTAAAATAGATTTCATTTTCATTTTCATTGTCAAGTTTCATGAAAGTTAGTAAGTGTTTTAAGGGGTGTGTTATAGTTTGATGGCTTATGTTCGCTAATCAATAGCACACATATGCCATACTTATGATAAGCACATCAATTAAAGCACTAATGACCATAAAAAAGAGATTATGATTTCATATATGTTGAACAACATGATCTAGAGAGTGGATTTATTCTCTAAATTGTCATTTAACTCTTATATTTGCATCTCTTTTCTTTTAGTTAGTTAGCTAATTTTCTAATTCTCTAGCTCAACTTTCACTCGACTTTGGTTTAATTTGGTTGAATAGATTTTTAAAATCATCAATTCCCTGCGGATCGACCCGTATTCGCCACGTACTACAAGTGTATGCCATGCGCTTGCGGTTATTTTATTTCTAAATTCGTTCGACGGTTTTCTAAACCGATAGAAATTCCATTGATGAACAAGGATCCACAAACCCGAAGGCAACAAACCCAAATATCACTCGTGCGGTGATGAATGACCAACTCCAAAAGCGATACTATAGGGAAACAAACCCGAAGGTACAAGCCCGAAGGCAACATACCCGAAGGCAACAAACCCCGAAGGCTCAAGCCCGAAGGCAACAAACCCCGAAGGCTCAAGCCCGAAGGCAACAAACCCCGAAGGCAACAAACCATAGTGGTGAAGGTCCGAAGGCCCAGTACTGGACACCACTAACTAGCGAAATGTGTCACAACTCTCAGAAAGGAACCCGAAAAATGTTAACGTGAGTTCCATACCACACGTTCGCACTAAACGGTTTACTAACCGTTAGTCAATTTCACACTCAAAGCAGTACAAAGTTCACCTCACCTCATCGGTAAACCAGACCCAGAGGTCAAAACGGTCAAACGAATAGATTAGGAATTAACTGAAAAGATAAATGCACGTGTTCATTGCACGCGTTTTATTTAATCATTTAATTCTCCTCCCTCTTCGCTCGAAGTGCAAAATTGTGTGTGTGTTTTAGATAGAAATTATAAATTGGAGAAATGAGCTTTTAATACAATTTGAAAAGATCATTTTATATAAAACCCCGTGTATGAAATCAAAAAGGAATCATCAAAGCCAAATATGCAATAACAACTAATTGGAATCGACACGAATCGATTGAAGAAGCTCAAACACAAGGAAAAGATAAGAAGCTCAAACACAAGGAAAAAAGATCTTAGAACTCACATTTTTAACTCAAAAACAAAGATAAGAAGCTCAAACACAAGGAAAAGATCAATCACTCTTCACTTCAACTCTACAAGCTTCAATCTAAGATCAAAACAAGTATTTCCTAAATTAGGGTTTAGGAATTTTCTGAAATTGAAGAGGAATTGAGATGGAGAAGGAGAAGAGGATGCTTACCTTAGCTTTTCTTTGAATTTGGAGCAAGAATTGAGTTTGCAAAAGGAAACTAGGGTTTTGAATTTTAATTTCCCATTCCCCTCCCCATTTTCAGTTGAGCTTGAGTTTTTATGAAATGAGTTGAGTGAATGGAGAGGAGAGGGGGCTGAGTTAAGTTATAGGATGAGTTGGGTGAAACCCAAACCCAAAAGCCCAAGTAGAAAATAGCAAAATTCAACTTACTCCAAACATATCGAAGCTTATACTCAAAAAAGTCGCAAACGCCATTTTGGACTCAATGGAAGTGGTCCCGAGTCCTAATTCGATCGTTTTCAAAAAGTTGCTTTTCGAACTTTAATCCGACTAACGACGTTATATTTAAATAAAATATTTAAATATAAAATCGTAAAATATGCGGATTGTTACAGATCTCCCCTCCTTAACAAAATTGCATCCATGCAATTCCTAGAGACGAATTTGCAACAACTACATACTTACATCACCCAAAAAGAAAAGAGAATAAGCTTGAGATAAAAAGATATTCTCACCATTTCTAAGCAAAGATAGAAAACCCGGATAGGATCGCTCGATAAACTCTCTGGTTTCCCAAGTACAGTCATTGGGATTAGCGGACCATTGAACTTTAATGAGCAGCACGTCCTTGTTTCGAAGGTGTCTCACCTCCGAGGCAAGTACACGAATAGGCTGCTGTTCAATAGATAAGTCTGGTGAGATCTCAAGCTCTTGCAAATCAGGAGAGTCGATAACAGAATCTGATTCTCGAAGACACTTCCGAAGCTGAGAGACGTGAAACACGTTGTGAACTCTGGATAGATGAGCTGGAAGTGAAACTCTATAAGCCACAGGGCCAATACGTTCAGTAATAGGAAATGGTCCTACAAAGCGAGGAGCCAATTTCCCTATCACACTGAAGCGCATAACCCCTTTCAAAGGAGAAACACGAATAAAGACAAGATCACCAATCGAGAACTCGCGAGGCTTCCTACGGTTATCCACGTAGGATTTCTGGCGGTTTTGTACCTCTTTCATCCTCCGACGAATAAGATCAATCTTCTCAGAAGAATCATGAACAAACTCCGGGCCAAGAATAAGCTTCTCCCCAGATTCCAACCAACAAGAAGGTGATCGACATGGCCTTCCGTATAAGGCTTCGAAAGGAGCCATACTGATACTAGACTGAAAACTATTATTGTAGGAGAACTCCACAAGGGGCAGATGATCCTCCCAACTACCTCCAAAATCCAGAATACAAATACGGAGGAGATCTTCCAAGATACGATTCACCCGTTCAGTCTGTCCATCAGACTGCAGATGATAAGTTGTGCTGAAATTAAGCTTTGTTCCCAAAGCTTGCTGAAGACTCTTCCAGAAATGACTGGTGAATAAAGGATCACGGTCACTCACAATCGAACTTGGAACACCATGAAGTCTCACGATTTCCTTGATAAATAACTTAGCCAAAAGAGAAGCAGTCCTATTAGATTTAATAGGAACAAAATGAGCTGACTTGGTGAGGCGATCCACAATAACCCAAATGCTAGAATGGCCCGATCTCGTACGAGATAGGCCATCAATGAAATCCATCGAAATCTGATCCCATTTCCATAATGGAATCTCTAGAGGATGAAGGAGACTAGAAGGGCGCTGATGTTCGGCTTTAATACGTTGACAAGTCATGCAATTACTCACATAACTCGCCACATCGCGCTTCATGCCTTCCCAATAATAAAGGCGATGCATATCGACATACATCTTACTACTGCCAGGATGAATAGTATACTTAGACCGATGACAGTCATCAAGAATGTCATTCCTAAGTGCAGAATCAGAAGGCACAACAAGTCGGTTCTTCTTGCGAAGACACCCATGGAAATCAATGCTGAAATCCCGCAACGCCTCATCACAGGATTCAGTCTCATAAAGTTGAATAAGATGCACAAGATCAGGATCACGCCGCTGAGCTTCGGCAATACGATCCAATAGAGAGGGTCGAGCTTCCAAACTGAATAATACTATCGGAGAATCAGAGGATGGAGCTCGATCACGAATATCACAAAAAGATAGAGTCTCAAGAATATCCCATTCGGCAAGCATCATATAAACGATAGCCGAATGTCTGCGACTAAGCGCATCAGCAACATGATTACCCTTACTAGGGGTATATTGGATATCAAAGTCATAGGAAGCGAGAAACTCGAGCCAACGCTGTTGCCTCATATTGAGTTCCTTCTGAGTGAACAAATACTTCAAGGATTTATGATCGGTATAGAGAATGAAGCGCTCG
This sequence comes from Allium fistulosum, assembly GCA_030737815.1. Classification (NCBI taxonomy): domain Eukaryota; kingdom Viridiplantae; phylum Streptophyta; class Magnoliopsida; order Asparagales; family Amaryllidaceae; genus Allium; species Allium fistulosum. The sequence continues at coordinate 1,252,494,285 of CM060903.1, read as the reverse complement.
CCTAATAAATAGTGTCGCCAAATCTTCAAAGCAAAGACAATGGCGGCTAACTCAAGATCATGTGTGGCATAGCGAACTTCATTCGAACGCAGTTGCCTAGAAGCATAAGCAACTACCCGATCCTTCTGCATAAGCACGGCACCGAGACCACTACCACAAGCATCGGTGTAGACAACAAGATCATGATTCCCCTCGGGAACCATAAGAATATGAGCATTAGTGAGGAGTTCCTTTATTGTCTGAAAGGAAGCTTCACACTTGTCAGACCAAATATAACGAATGCCTTTCCGAGTAAGGCTGGTGAGAGGAAGCACAACTCGGGAAAAATCCTTAATGAACCGACGGTAATACCCCGCCAATCGAAGAAAACTACGAATCTCATGAACATTCTGAGGCCTCTTCCAATTCTGGATAGCTTCGATCTTTGAGGGATCGACAGAAATGCCGTCGGAAGATACAACATGGCCTAAGAACTTAACCTTATTCTCCCAAAAATGGCACTTGGAGAATTTGGCTTTAAGCTGATGGTGACGAAGAGTACTCAAGACAATTCTCAAGTGATTAGCATGCTCGGCTTCAGACTTAGAATAAACAAGAATGTCGTCAATGAACACAAGGACGAACTTATCGAGATACTCCCGGAATACTCGATTCATAAGATCAACAAAGAAAGCAGGGGCGCTCGTCAAACCGAATGGCATAACGAGCCACTCGAAAGAACCATATCGAGTGCGGAAAGCTCTAAGGGGTATGCTATCTTCCGCGACTCGGAGCTAATGAAAACCAGTGGCAAGGTCAAGCTGAGAGAAGACCTTAGCACCACTCAATAGATCGAACATATCATCGATCCTAGGCAATGGATACCTATTCTTGATGGTCAACTCGTTAAGCTTGCGATAGTCGATGCAAAGCCTAAGAGTTCCATCGGACTTCTTCATGAAGACGACCGCGGTACCCCACGGTGAAAAACTGGACTGAAATGCTTGGACTCAAGCTCTAAAAGCTGCTTCTTGAGTTCCTCATTTTCTTTTGTAGACATCCTCGTGGGAGGACGGCCAACTGGCTGCGCGCCTGGAATGAGATCAATGCGGAACTCGTTCGCCCGCTTGGGTGGCAAACCCGAAACCGGCTCAAAAACATCAGATAAATCACAAACAATAGGAATACGAGATATATCATCATCATCTCGTGAGTCAAGAGAATATAAAGCCATTTCGGAATTATCCATATTCTGAAGAACAAGTGATAGCGGAGTAGACGAATCCAGGTGTCGAAGATATAAAATTCTTTTGGAACAAATAATCCTGGCATCGTATCTCACTAGCCAGTCCATACCCAAAATCATATCAAAATCCAAATAAGAAATAACGTGCAGATTCGCACGAAAAGAAAAGCCACATAAAACAATCTCAACATTATCACAAAGCATGCTAAGGGTTGCGGATCCCCCAATAGGATTCACAATCCTCAACGAAGTAACCATACAAGAAACATCCAAAGACAAATCATCGACGAGCTTTTTCTGTACGAAAGAATGCGAAGCACCCGTATCGAAAAGAACTCGAATACTACGGTCATGAAATAAAATAGAATTTTCCAGAATAGATGGAGATATACCTCTGGGCTGAGAAGAACCTCCAGAAGCCTTAGCAACATAAAGCTTGCCAGACTTGGCATTAGGAACAGTAGGGCAGAAGGAAACATGATGACCTTCCTTCTTGCAATAAAGGCAGAAGAGAGGCTTAGTACATGCTCGAATCATGTGGTCAGGAGAACCGCAATTGAAACACTTCCGAATGGAAGGTGTTCCAACAGATTGAGAGTTAGAACCAGATTCAATAGACTTTTTCTTCTTGGAAGGGAGAAATCCTTGCTTATGAAATGGAAACTTCTTCTTATTGGGGTTCTTGCGAACCTCAACATCATCACCACTATCACACTCCTTCTCGATGGCCTCGAGATGAAGTGTCGAATCATCCAACTCCTCAAAAGAAAGCTTAAGCTGGAGCATTAAAGACTTCTTAAGATATTTCTTAAGACCAGAGACAAACTTCATATTCTTCTTATAAGAAGTGCTAATGAATTCAAGACCATACTTAGATAAGGCCTTGAATGATGCAACATAATAAAAAACGGAGGACTTCCCTTGCTTCAACTCAAGGAAGCAACGGGCTAATAAAACCTTCTCCGATTCAGGAACGAATTTGAGTTCGAATCGTTCCCGAAACTGAGTCCAAGAAAGAACAGACTCATCAAGTTCGGCTATAAGAAGCTCGTACCAATCAAGGGCATGCTCTTGCAATAAGCTAGAAGTTACAAGAACTCAATCATGGTCAGAAAGATCCATGCGAGAGAAGATACGTTCGCATGTGCGAATCCAAGCTTGGACCTCAAGAATGGACTCGGAGCCTTTGAATGGCTTTCCACCAAGATGAGAAAAATCACTGCACAGGCGTGCAAAGGCAGACTTTCACGGAGGAGATGCTCGAATAGGAGCTGGAGGCTGAGTGCTCCTAAATAACTCCAAAAACTGATCGGCAGACATATAAACATCGTCCGGATGCGAGCCACTGGATTGCCCAACATCTGAGCGTCGTCCTCTGCCTCTTCCGGCCATTAGCTGAAAGATAAGATAAGAAAATGATTATTCACGAGGTAGATATTATTAATTCAAATATGGAATACTATGGAATAAAATGCATTCCTAGACGTATTCCCAAAATTCTATCTACCCCAAAGGCACGGAAAGAAATAAGGCACGATGATTCAAAGATTTGTAACATTCGTACAACACTTTAATGTACCGTAATATGTGTCTCTGTTCTATGTTTATCATATTTTGTTCTGAACTCAGCTCTGATACCAAGCTGTGACGCCCCACTTCGAGACACACATTAGCAAAGAGTATTACAAGGTAACACTGTCTGCTAATGCGAAGAATAGAGCTGGTTAGGAGCGACCATCTATAGCCTTGTCTTAATTATCTATTGAATACGCCGACAATGCTACTTCTTACTTAAATGGATCGACATATCCAATAAATACTTAATACAAAGCCATAGGTGGCTGAAGGATCTATCAGAATAAAATATAACAACTCAAATGTAATACACATCACAGAACAGTAGATCATCACATACATTTACACATATACAGATACATGATAGAGTTTACAAAATGAGACATGTCAAGTGGTAAAGCAAACCACAATATACAGACGAGTCAATAGAATACATATCGGAGTTATAGACAAAAAGGACTACACAAAAAGCTATAACAAAAAGGACCTAGCGGAGTAGTCCATGCAGAAGCAAAATAGGCTAAGTCCAATGTACTTAACCTGAAACATCTCGGTCTGACCCGAGTATAAAATACACGGGTCAGTCTAGCTAAACAAATCAGTTAGATATACTAATGATAATGAACATACAAGATCATAAAGTACCACAAATATCTCCAAAAGAGAAAACCAAATCATCTAACATAAGATGAATCATAACAAGCCTCATATCATGGGCAACTCAAATAAACCAAGGATATCATATCCCAAAACAAGCCAAAATGCAAATAACAAATACCAATAAAGGTAACACAAGTTTCCACAAGGTAATCGCTATATATCGTGTGGTTCAAAGAACCTACCCCGAAAGGCGATACTCTAGGGAAATATAATTGTCAAAGAAACAAAAGATGCTCGAGCTCAGTACTGTATAACAAGGATCCACAAACCCGAAGACAACAAACCCAAATATCACTCAAGCGGTGACGAATGACCAACTCCAAAAGCGATACTATAGGGCAACAAATCCGAAGGCACAAACCTGAAGGTACAAGCCCGAAGGCAACATACCCGAAGGCAACAAACCCCGAAGGCTCAAGCCCGAAGGCAACAAACCCCGAAGGCAACAAACCGTAGTGGTGAAGGTACGAAGGCCCAGTACTGGACACCACTAACTGGCGGAATGTGTCACAACTCTCAGAAAGGAACCCGAAAAATGTTAACGTGAGTCCCATACCACACGTTCGCACTAAACGGTTTACTAGCCGTTAGTCAATTTCACACTCAAAGCAGTACAAAGTTCACCTCACCTCATCGGTAAACCAGACCCAGAGGTCAAAACGGTCAAACGAATAGATTAGGAATTAACTGAAAAGATAAACGAACGTGTTCATAGCACACGTTTTATTTAATCATTTAATTCTCCTCCCTCTTCGCTCGAAGTGCAAAATTGTGTGTGTGTTTTAAATAGAAATTATAAATTGGAGAAACGAGCTTTTAATACAATTTGAAAAGATCATTTTATATAAAACCCCATGTATGAAATCAAAAAGGAATCATCAAAGCCAAATATGCAATAACAACTAGTTGGAATCGACACGAATCGATTAAAATTGGAAACCAAGCAAAATAGGCAAAAATAGGCAAAAACAAGCAGGTCAGTCGACTGACTACAGAGGCCAGTCGACTGATCCAGAAACTCAAAAGTTTCATTTCCTGCAGTCAGTCGACTGACTGTAGAGACCAGTCGACTGACTGCAGGAAACAGAGACTCCCTGTTTCTGCAGACAGTCCCAGGAACTATCATTTTCTACAGCTAGTCGACTGACTGCAGAGGCCAGTCGACTGACTGGCACTGGGGCTGTTTTCCAGCCTATCCAAATGAAGAGCAAACTCTTCCAATTTGCAACCGAACGAGCAATGGGCGCTAGGGGTTTATGCCAATCGACAACCCAGCCCTATTGGCTCTTCACTACACCTCCAAAAACATGATCAAACATCAAGCTATGATTTTTAGAGTTTTAAACTTCAAAACACCAAAAATTGAAATGTTCACCAAATCAATTCAAACCAAAAGCAAAGGAACATGAATAAGTGTTAGGAATTCATACCTAACATCAATGATATCAAGAGAAGTAGATGTGAGTTCAAAACTCACCTTTTTAACTCAAAAACAAAGATAAGAAGCTCAAACACAAGGAAAAGATCAATCACTCTTCACTTCAACTCCACAAGCTTCAATCTAAGATCAAAACAAGTATTTCCTAAATTAGGGTTTAGGAATTTTCTGAAATTGAAGAGGAATTGAGATGGAGAAGGAGAAGAGGATGCTTACCTTAGCTTTTCTTTGAATTTGGAGCAAGAATTGAGTTTGCAAAAGGAAACTAGGGTTTTGAATTTTAATTTCCCATTCCCCTCCCTATTTTCAGTTGAGCTTGAGTTTTTATGAAATGAGTAGGGATGGCAATGGGGCGGGTCTAGGGTCCAAACCCGGTCGACCCGCCCCTGTTTTGGCCCGTCAAGACCCGCCCCATTGGGTCATTGGGGCGGGTAGACCCGTGACCCGTTCTTGAGTACTCCGGGTCTAGGGTCGGGTTGGGGCTTGGCCGACCCGCCCCAACCCGACCCGCACTACTAACATCTCATGAAACCACTTTATTATTATAATGATTTATTAATCTTTTTAGTTATAAGTGATTCTAGCATGGATATTAAAATGTTCCAATCAATATCTATAGAAAAAATTAGAGTATTAAGTTGCGTCATTGATAATTATACAATAACATATGTATATATTTTCTGAATTGTTATTGTAGACATCATTTTTATTAACTTCCCATAGACACATTGTTATTTGTATTTCATATATTATTTGGTGATAACGAGTATAAACAAATAAATATATGTGCGTTGCTACATAATTTTCAATCAATACATAGAGACTCATCGGGTCTTGGGGCGGGTCGGGTCTACCCTGACACGCATGGGTCTCGGGTACGGGGCAAAATTCCAGACCCGCACCGGGTCTACGGGGCGGGTCTGGGGCGAGGTCTAAAAAATCCGGGGCGGGTATGGGGCACTAAAAACCCGCCCCATTGCCATTCCTAGAAATGAGTTGAGTGAATGGAGAGGAGAGGGGGCAGAGTTAGGTTATATGATGAGTTGGGTGAAACCCAAACCCAAAAGCCCAAGTAGAAAATAGCAAAATTCAACTTACTCCAAACATATCGAAGCTTATACTCAAAAAAGTCGCAAACGCCATTTTGGACTCAATGGAAGTGGTCCCGAGTCCTAATTCGACCGTTTTCAAAAAGTAGCTTTTCAGACTTTAATCTGACTAACGACGTTATATTTAAATAAAATATTTAAATATAAAATTGTAAAATATGCGGGTTGTTACACCATCCATATAAGGATCCAAAATCTGCATAATCCGGGTGGGCGTCCCCATATACCCCTTTTTTACGAGCATTCATCAAAGCCTTTTGTCATCCTCGATCCTATAGCACACATCCAATTGTAGGACATCTCACCATCCTACCTAGGAGCTCCCCTCCTCGAACCTATCCTTATGAATCATCGTCACGACTCCCATTGTCGAGGAGCCATCATCAGAATTCTTTTAGATATCTTTCGTAAGTTATAGAATCACCTTGTTCCAATCCTCATATAGTGATTTCTCCATCTACCGATTGGAATAACCCATCCAAAATACCAAAGAGGAATCCACTGGTGTAGAGAATTCCAATATATTCTAAAAGTAAAACATTTATCAAAACATTTCCATTTTCAGATCAAGCTTCCATCTTCTTTTAAAACAAAATCTTTGTCTTCCTAAAAATGTCATCATTGATTTATAAAACAATTTCTAGAAATATTTCCACCACTTTAAACAAGTTCAAAATAATTTTGAGAAATCACTATTTTATATTAAATCATAAAAATTTACTTAAAATATAGACTCCCTGTTTTTGAAATATTTATGGAAGCCGACAATCGTTTATATGAAAATTGGTTTCTAAACACATATTTAAAAGCTCCATGTATTGAATCTCCCGCTTATCCTTGATTTCTCAATGGTATATATCAAGTCTTTAGTCATCAAAGTCTTCCAATCATTATTATCCATCTTCAAGGAACATCTTCACATATGTTAGTCAATTCCAATACCCAGTCTTCCTCAGCTTAGGAAACTATGTCATTCCACTATGACTAAGTCAAACATGTCCCTTAAACTCTTGCTAGTTTCCCCATTGTTCCTCTTACCAAAAGTGGACAATGGTTAACAACATCATCATACGATTATCATAATAGAAAACAAAACAAGCAAGCAAACAAAAAATAATTATAGTAAAAAGACAATCAACAATAACCAAGTAAACAAGTAAACAAGTAAAAAACCAAATAGATAACAACCAGCCAAACAAACAAGCGACAAGCCAACAAACAAATAATTCAATCAACTATAGTAAGAAAAAAAATCAATAACATAATATAAGTAAGAGAAGCCAATTCGAACAAGCATGTCATACAATAATACGTAAACATAAACAAATAAGCAAAGACATTTTCATAACCATAAATAATATAAACTGTTCAATAAAAGTAAGCAATCATAAGTAAAAGTTCATCATCCCACACATCGAAATAGGCGGTCCCTACATCATTTCTCAACTTCCTCTATAGAAGAGAATAACTGGACATCCCCACAATTCCTAAGGACAGGTAGCATATAACAGTCATCAGGTAACTTATAGTGTTAGGGGTATACCCTAGGGCAATTATGTAATTTGTTACATATATCTAACTCGTTGACCAATCTTGTTCAAAGTAAAAGGTGTTTTCTTTCTATTATATACATGATATAATGTGTATATTAATTAATTAATTCAATTAAAAGTATATTTAATAGAAAATCCATAAATGGTACATTTTGTGATAGTAGTTACAAAGTGTTGCAACCGTGAGTAATTCATCGCAATGAAAATAAATATACCATTTTAAATGTTCCTAGTCAAGATGCATCGAGACTGGATATCGATGTATCCGTTGGGACTAGAGTACGTAACGCTCTTCAAATGTTGGACAGTGTATTACTCATGACTGCTGAGGGCACATAGGGGTTATATGCTAATAGTTATTGGATAGCTATGGAACGACTCTTTCGATTGTTTTCTGTTGGTTAATATAACTAAGGTCAAACAAAATATCGATGTGGATAATTTACACAATTCTTTCGACTTGAGAATACCGTGAATATTTTATGAAAGCTCTGCTTTGATTATAGTTAAATCATGGCAAAGCATCCATCGAGTGACTATAGTTGGGTAGAGTGGAAGTATTAGAAGTGAAGCACTATTCAAGAGAGGATTCGTCTCCTCAGTTATATGGGGTTAGTATCACGGTCAACCCAAGTCAACCCAAAGTCAAAATCTATGGTCGGAGTAGTTCGGTTAATAATAATTGTTATTATTGAACCAAGGACTTTGTGTTTGGACTATAGAGTTGAATGTGGACGATATTGGAATTTTGACCATTACCAAATTCAATAAGTCTAAAGTGATATAGTTTTGATGAAGAGAATTGATGTAAATAATTGTCACGGCTGGGTAACGCTTATTAAATTAAAATGAGATCTTTCCAAAAATGAGAAAGTGATAAATTTGGCCATATTATCACACTACCTGCTAAGTTAAGTGTGAACATTAACGTTCGAATAGTTCGACGTTAATCGCTGATCGAATTTACACCAAAGAGTCACACAACCGAAACGATGAATTCTCTTTAGACCAAACCATTTAATTACTTTATAATGTTATAAGTTAATTAAATAAAGTAGCATTTCTAAAATATTAATTATGAAATTTGAATGTAATTTGAGAAAAAAAATTGTTGAATATATTTATAAAAGTTATGAATATATTGATCAATATGAGATATCGATAACAAAATAGGTTAAATATGATTGTACATATTTCATTTGGGTTAAATGGACTCACAATCCATGAGATTTGGTGAGGATAGGCGTTAGTTAGAGAGAGGTTAGAGGTGGCTACAACATAGGATTAGTGTTTGGAGATGCATGGCTAAGATCTACTGAGAAACTTACATAGTTTACTCTCTTATCCTACGCATATAAATACTAATCTCAAAACCCTAATCTAAGGCTAATTTTCATTTTTTCGAGCCTCAACTTTCTTCTTTTTCTTCCTCATTTTATTGGCAGCAACTATCCCCAATCCTAGAAATTCTCAAGTTCAATTCAAACTAAAAAGAATACTAATTTGTAGTAGAAGGTCTCCAGTCCTGGATTAGCAACCTGATGGATTGGGAATTGTTCTAAGAAGAGAAATTATTGTTCAATATGGACTCAAAGGCTTCATTAAGAGGTGAACTTTCATTTATTATTATTGCTTTGATATCAAGTTTATCGTATAAAAGTTGATTTACATCCAAATCACCTATTTATATTCAGATCTATTTATTGTTTAGATTAGGTGAGATTTTTGTGGGTACATGTGTTTGTTACAATTGAATTGGTTATGTGCTTGTTGTAATATTTTTTTTTATTGATTTATTATTGAATTAAATTTCTAAATTTTTTAATTTTGATATATATATATTGACTAAATGTATAGAGATCTACAAATTGTCAATATGTATAATTGTATATATGATTATATACCGTATATATTTGATCTTAAAATTTTCTTATGATGATTATACTTATTATGAATCATAAAATATAAAAATATTTTATTAAATATGTATGTAAATATTTCATTATTATTAAATGATTTTATGTGTTGTTTATTGTGTATAAAATAATTACTGGTTCAAAATTTCAGTTTTATATTTTTTAAATTTGCAACACTATACAAGAAGCTTACTATAAAATGGTCGTCTTTATAAAACTTAATTTATTATTTTTTAAAATTAATTTACTGTCGGTCTGCAATTAATTATTTAATTAAAAACAAATTTCAATTGAGAAAATTCAAGAAATTTTTCTTAAGCCTAAAATGTTTCTCGGTTACCTTTAAAAAATGTGTAGATTTTTATAAATTAATTTAATAATTTTAATAATTAATTCGTTTTCGGCCTGCAATCAATTATTTAATTAAAAATAAAATTTCAATTGAGAAAATTCCAGAAACTTTTTGTGAGCCGAAAATATGTCTCGGGCACCTATAAAAAAAGATTTAGAAATTTTCAATTTGATTTCATATTTTTAAGAATTAATTTGATTTTAGAATGTTACCAATTATTTAATGATAAATATTATTTTAATTGAGAAAATTCCATAAATTATTATTATCCCCAAAATGTGTTTCTAGATTTTCTAAAATTATAATACTTGTAATTTTTCATAAAACTATTTTACAATAATTTATTATGATGAAAATTGGTTTATTCAATAACACACACACAAATATATATATATATATATATATATTCATTTACATATATTAGTATCTTGTTTTACCATATTGTGAAAGCATATATTTGGAAAAATTACAATACACTCAAAATGAGCCAATGTGCCCATTGAAATGTAAATCCCAACATCTATATATGGTCACATTATACCCTTCACGGATTGTCATGTTACACATGCGTGTGCGTGCACATATATATGCATTTGATAGACACACACACAGACACACACACACAGATATATATATACACATATGTAAATTAAATCTAATCAATCAATTCAAATTAAAGTAAGAAATGAAAGGTACATCTCTTCATTTAATGCAATTAATCCTCTCAATTAATTACTTGTTTTAGGGAAAGAAATGAAAGGTTTCCTTCCCTATATATACATTACATCTTATTAATGCTCTCAATTAATTACTTGTTTTAGGAAAAAAATGAAAGGTTTCATCCCGTATATATATTAACTCTTATTAATAAATGGTAGGTGTATTTGATACATTATACATTTAAAATTAAATTTATTTAAACTTCCCTTTAAATAACTTAAATAAAATAAATGATATTATTTAGAACAAATTTAGAAATGTTCTAATTAAATTAGGCTTCATAGGCTCAACTAAGATCCGATAGGGTAATTTTTTTTTGAAATTCACCTATTTCTTCCGCTGTGGTCTGGCCTAGTTCCAATAATAGTATCAGAGCCCTAAAGCCTATGCAGTATAAATTAGTCATGTTAGGGCTAACTAATTAGCTTGCCCACTTAGTATGGTATCTAGAAAGGTAATGTCTAGGATTGGAATCGGGTAATCAAGTACCATGTCCTACCAGGTTACCAGCCTAGCTTGATAGGTGAAGTAAGCCCAAAAGTTGGCCCTGATAAAAAAGGCCCAATTTGAATTGGACCTTAGACTAATTTTTAAAATAATCTTGAAAACTAAGACGAGATTTTTAATTTAAAAGAAAAACATGTTTATTATAAAAGGTTATAAAATAACATAAAATTTCAAATGTTTGAAACTATTTGAATATTAATTTCAAAATTTAAAGTTTATTAATATGATGAATAAAATAAAATAATTAAATGAGTTAATTAATTAATACTTATATGCATGTCTTATACATGTTGTGTGTGTATATATATATATGTATGTATTGTTACCTAAAATTTTGGGTAAACAAAAACTTCTTGGAAAAGCTCTGAAAGTCCGTCTATCCGCTAGATCCTCGCTCAATCTGCTGGTTACCCCCGTCAGCAGGCGACCAGTCCATCGTCTTCAGCGGCTAACCGCTCCTACTCCATGTCCATAGACACCACGAGTGGAAGCTCAGCCCTCAGGCGACCGACCTTCCTCAACAAGGCACTGAGTGCTCCCAACATCCCAGTCCATGCGCCTATTTCCTCAACAGAGCCGACCCCGGCCTCTTCGGCATCCGCCCGATCTAGTCCTTCATCCCAGTCCATGCGCCAAGTACCACACCTTCCATGCAATGCCATTCCTTAGCAGCCTTCCTCTCCCTCTAAGGCCCGGGTCCATCCTCAGCACAATCCTAGTATCAGAAGTAGCTCTGCTCTCATGTGACCGTCCGTCGACTTCGCTCTCCACATGGCTGCAACCTGCCCTGCATGTCCGCCCTTCGTTGGATGCCTGGGTTGTTCAAACCCGACACCGGACTGGCTATCTCGTGTGGCCTAACTACTCCTGCACAGTGATCCACCCGACCACGGTGGACCGGCCACCTTATGTCCTTAGCAATCCTACACCTACTAGTTAGGATCACCCACTTAACCCAAAACAGCTTACCGCCAAGTACCCTAATGTTCCCAGTCCAACTGCTCCGAAGTACACACTATCAGAGAAAAGTATTGTTTCTCTGCCAATGGTACTCCACACCCAGCCCTTTCCCCTTCCCCACCTTTCCAATAGCCAATCAGAATGTCTGCACCCCTACCTACTAAAGCCTTCCGCCTTTCCTAGGTCTGCCGTAGACCGTTCTTTCCAGCTGGTAAGCAACCCAATCATGGGCTTGAATCTGGTTTCCAGCTGGCTCCCATCCCGCGCCCCCTCCAATACACAGCCCAAAGCCTCTCCCGTACTGTTGTTCTATAATCTCGACCATCCATTGACACCCCACATCATCTATACATACCTGATGCCATACCATATGGAAAAAGGAGAAAAACAAATGGATAAGCATTCAGACGGAGAGAACGATTTCTCCAACTCGTCTCCCTCACCAACTGTCTCCTCCTCCAAATTTTATTTAATGGTTGTTTCACCCGACTTCCGAGAGAGAGCCTCCATCAAGCTTTACCACTAAATCCACCATGTTCTACCCACCAAGCTCTACCACCATCGTCGCCTCCAATAGCAAGCATGTCACTCTAGCTAGCGGCACCTCCTTCTAGCACCTACCTTCTGACCACCACCAACAACCCCTCCTTCAAGAGCTCTTCCGTATTCGAGACTCCTCAAGGGACGGCCCTCCCGATGGGTCTTCCCTCAGATCTCCTCCCCGAGAGATCCATAGACTAGGATATTGTACTCTTGTAATATTTAGTCCAGTTTTATTTATTATTTTCTTATAACAATATGTAAATTGTAAGAAGTTTATATAGTAAGGGAAGATCACAGTGGACGTAGGCCGCATAGGGCCGAACCAATATATATCGTTGTGTATTTACGTTCGGTACTTAGTTCTCCCTAGGATCATTCACCGTCGACTCCCGCCATGAGCAAGTCTCCCTATCCGCTTCAAACCGCCATATTCCCTACCATGGGCAAGCGCCTCCATCTGCTCATGCTAATCTCAATCCACATTCCCCCTAAGCAATGGCCTAATAGCAAAGGGCATGCAACCAATCTTGTGGCTTAAACGGGTTTGCGCCATCCACCAATGGCGAGCCTTCCCTCCATGGTCGACTGTCCAAAAAGTAAGCCTAGCATCGCCGTGGCAGTAACCTTGTCGGTGCGATCACATTCCGAGATTTGGCCGGGTTTTCCGTATTTATGATGAAAAATCTGGTCAACATTCTGGCGACCAACGTGGGGCCCGATCCTACGACTACAGGTTTAAAGGCCACAAAGCAGCGACTTCGTCCCACATCAGCCGACATCCCAGCTTCGATCGCAAAAGTGCCCTGGTCCTCTTTCTCCCTCCAACCAAGAAAACGGAAGACCTGCCAGAAAAGAGAAATTTAAATTCCTGGTCTACAGTCCCATGTTCTCTCGAGAGAAACAACCATAGTCTCGTGTTCCCCAAGATGCGGCCCCGTCCACATCCTTCAACTCTCCCGCATCCTCACAGTGCACACCACAGACATCTAGGTATTGTGTTGGTCAGCAGAGCGCTCCCCGCTCTCCTTCCTTCTCCCTTGCAGTACCGGTAGGCGACTCGAGGGCGGTATCTATCGACCTAAAGGTCAGGACATGAAGTCCGAAGCTAAGGAGCATCTTCCCTGCACCACTGGCAGCAGCCTCGAATTCCAACCATTGGCCTCCTCCCGAGACCATAGGTAGCGGGTTCGAGCATCGTAGGGAGACCCTAGAAATTGCCCTGGGTTAGCAAACATCTCCTCCTCGATCTCACGTGGTACTCCCAAAACGTGGCATGGCGAGCAGCAGCTTCTTCACCCCCTTTGATAGGCCGCCATGGCCTAACTCCAAAGCTGGCCTGCATGCAATATGCAGCCCGCAACATTCTGGCGTTCGCAGCCGCACATCCTACTTCAGTTAGGGCTAGAGTCCTGGAGCAGAGTCACCTCTTTCGCCTCTTCATCGAAGAAACTCGGGCAGCACAAACCTTCTTGCACCTGCGTCAACATCTTCCTCCTAACCTGAGGGCATCCATTACTACCTAGGAGACTCTGGTGAAAGCAAGCCACGGCACATTTGGGGTATCACGAGGATCGTTCGAGATTATGCAATGCATCCAATCACGCCCATCCTATTCGCTTGGAACAACAAGTGGGCCAAAGCGCTCTAGTTTGATACGGGTTCAACTCGGGTTCAAGATCTATCTCCATTCAATTAGCGGTGTGTCCCAATCGATAACCCTGGAGGCGGCCACGCGCTTCAGCCCACGCCAGGAAACTCCGAACCAATGAGGCGCCTGCAACATGCATTTCGACTGCTACCCGATATTCTTGTAGGATCGATTTCACCCTAGAGGGTGGGTGAATAGGGTGATACTATCAATTATAAAAATTACTGCGGAAGTTTATATAAAATAATTTCAACATAGATCACAGAATAATAGCAGCACAGATAATAGCAGAATAAAAATAGAACACACAGATTTACCCAGCTTCGGCAAAACCCTGCCTACGTGCTGCCCCCAAGGTTTCTACTAGAAATTAGATAGTCAAACGCTTGCACAAGTAAACTCGCTAAACCCGCTATCGACTAATCCTAACTCTACGCTCAAAACCCTGCCACAACTCAGCCACTAAGTTGCGAATTCTCAAACTACGCCACGTAGTTTGTCCCCTAGTCACACGACTAGAAATTACAATGGTTTAAAAGAAGAATTTAAATTTAAAAACAAATTAAAACAAAAAAACAACTCAAAACCCTAATTTAAAAATAAAGCCTAAATATAAAATAACCGGCCCAAAAATGGTTAAAGGATAAAATCATCCCTCTTTTCTTTTTATTCTATCGGCCGACTCCTTGTACTTCAATGGCTGCTCGTTTGTTCCTCTTTGCTCTGAAATTAGGGCTTTGAGGCGCCGCTTCAATTTGTTGAAGATGCTTTGAATACTTTCCTCTGTCAGAGTTAGCTTGCGGCTGCGAAGTCGAGATTGAGTGATGATTTGAATTGAATTGGTACGTTTAGTCCTTTTTCGATTTATACTTTTCTCGACTTTGATTCGAGTTGAATGATTGTTCGTTTTAGTTGTTGCTTGAACTCGAATGATTTCTCTGCCGATGATGTTAGATGTTTATATAGGGTTCGAATCCCTTTATTTTCGTTCGTATACATTTTATTGAATTCGTCAATTGATTTATCTCGGCCATTGACTTTCGTATGGATGTTGATGATGATTTCTGACTTGTTCCAATTCGTATAATTTCGTTGCTTTATTCCCATGGCATTGGTTGATTTCCTTGATTGTCACGGCTTCGATTTTGAGCTGTTCGATCTTTTTCTGGTCACCACGTCTCTGACTTTGATTTGAAACTTGTAAGACCTTCTTGACTTTGGTATTTGTTCGTATTCGATTTTGGTCATTTTGATTCTACTGTGTGAATTTCTGGCTTTTTGATCTGCAGTAGTCTTTGACTTGGTTTGTTTGTTTTCATCATATTATTTATTGACTTTGTCATTGCATTTCTCAATTTGAAACTTTGACCTTGAATCAGTTTGAAATCTTTGTTCGAACTAGATGTGTTACATCCTTATGCTGCCACTATTTCATGTGATATAGATATGTATGTGTATACATATATATGTATATATGTATACTTGAATTTGTATTGCTTGCTTATCTCGGCTTTGGCTTTGTTCGAACTTGCCACCAGTGTTGTATATCTTTTGAGATGTAATCTGGTTCAGGTTGAAGTTGCTTCACCATTGACTGTTGCATTGTGTCCATATATATTTGGGTCTAGTTTAAATAGCTGTGGTTCACTGGTGCATATGTTTTCATTTGAAGCTACATTGTCATCTTGATTGCATATTGACTTAAACCCAGTTGTTTGCATTCACTTCTGTCCACTGTACTTCGAGTCATGTTGCATTTGTGGCTGCACTTCAGTTGCTTGTATATATGTATACAAGTGTGATGGTCTCTGGTAGTTGTAGAAACATGTGGTATTTTACTGTCATGTAAACTTGTTGAGTCTGGTTTGGTGCACTTGCTCATTCAAGCTGCTGTATGGTTCGATGCACTTATATATTTTATGCACTGTACTTCATTGTGTATGCACTTTGATAATCATGTTGTCAGGCTTGTGTATATATACACATGTTCTATTTTACTTTGGTATTGAATCAGATCTTTTGGGTCTGGTCTTTGATGATGCTTGACTACTTGTTGTATTTGCATGCCAGGCTGGTTTATGCTGTTTCACTGGCTTGTGTTTTGCATTGAGCTGTACTCATTTCTGGTTTGCATTGTGTTGTTACCTCGGGCCAGTGCATATGAACTCTTTTCATCCATACCATATATGTCAGTGACCTTTGCGCAGCCTTCTCTGGCTTGATGTACATGTTGCATACCTGTGCATGTCACTGTTGCATTGCTCCATGTATATATATGCATTCATGTATGTATGTATGTGCTTTCATCTGGTACATCTCCGTCTGGAGTAGTTTTGAACTGCTGTGGCTATACTTTTGTTGTCACTGCATGTTTGAAACTGTTGTACCTGTTATTGTTTCAATTGAAGTGATTTGGTCTGAGTCTGTGTTCTTGTTTGTCGAGTCACTTGTACTTGACAGTTTTGTATTGCACCTGAGTTGAATCTAGCTTGCAGCTCGGGTTTGACCTTGTGCTCGTGTTGTGACATTATTTTTATTGCACTTGAGTTGAACCCGGCTTTTGGGTTTGACCTGTGCTCACCTGTCCCTGTAATTGTATCAAGTGTATATTGGTGTGCACGGCCTTGTGGCATGTATAGTGATACATTGTGCATGTCACAAGCTGTTCGTGTATGATGAATTCAGAATAGATGACGAACAACCCAAATAACCGAGGCAGATAAAATTTTCAAAATCACATTTTATTTTATACTGCAAAAATATTTTATTTTCAATTTTACTACGTCGGTGTATATTTTTGCAGATTACTCAGATGCTGGATTCAATTTGGAATGAAGTTGAAGATAAAATACGAGTGAATGAGTGAAATGTAGTGAGGTGCATAGTGTAAATGAAAATTGCGATGTAATCAAAATTGTATTGTAAGTGAAATTGTGTATATTTAGTGAGAGCTCAAATTTGTACTATTCAAAATTGTAATAAATATTTGTTTGAATAAAATATCCGTTTGAATTTAAATTCTATGTTATTTATTTTATTCAACAAATATTTATTTAATTATGTGAAAAATAAAATAGTACATTAACAAATACATTTAAATGAATATATATATGTTTATTATCATCAAACAAAAATCATATAGTCGCATATTCAACAATCTGCCCCTTTTGATGATAACAAACATATATTTAAGATTTTGAATTTGTTAAATGTATTTTATCATTCAATTTTCTCCCCCTATTTGAATGCTCCCTCTCTACACAAAGCTCCCCCTTCATATATGCATGAAAATAAATATTCAAATGAGCCTAGATGCAAATAAAAAATATTTGACCTTTATTTGCCAAAATCTTAACTTTTCTCTCCCTCTTTTGTTATCAGCAAAAGAATAACAGTGTTAGAAAAAATAGAGATAAAGTTATAGACATTAATACAACATTAATACTCAATTGAGTATAAATATTAAATTTCAATAAAAAATCAAACAAAAATTATAAATACTCTGTTTGACGCATATTCCACTTTAGAATGATATGGATAATGTCATCATATAAAACCATATAGTTGTGTCTATTTGTGGTATATTTATATAAGGAATTTGAATATCTACTAACCATGCATAACCGTTAGGACTTTTAAATGAGATTAGAAGTATTCCAAAATTTAAAAAAATAAATGAATTCAAGTATCTTCTAACCACGCATAACCATGAGGACTTTTAAATGGGATTAGAATCAACCTGTCTATTTAATTAATCAATTTTGATATGCGTTCCATACATGCATAAGCGTGAGGACTTTTAAATGAGCATGGAAGCACATAATCAAAAATCCAAGTAATTCACCATGCATAACCGTGAGGACTTTTAAATGAGAGTGAATACTTTGGATGTTTTTATTTGCTAAAAATATAATAAAATGAAAAAAAAAGAATGATTCCCGTTTAAAATACCACATATTGAGATACTATATTGGATTTTGATGAGTGATGGTTGATAGAAATATGATAGAAATAGACATGGTCATGGAATTTTTGCCAACAAAAAGTTTTTATAACTCTTGTTTAAATTTCTAAAGGAATTTACTAATTATACTGCCTCAAGTTATAATATATGATTAATATCAACACTCATCACTTTTTCAATCACTATTTATCTTTTCAATAATTAATAGGGGCTCAGATTAGTTAATGTATTCATTTAAAATCAAATTCAAAAATCATTATCAAATTTTTCAACATGACTAATCTGAAACAATGTTAACAAAAATGATTTTCTAGAAGGGGTTTTAGAAAAATGTCTACTATTTGAAAATTTATTTCAAGTGAAAAATATGCAGATATTTTCTTTGAAAAACGATGCAGCTACAGAATGTCTCAACATAAATCACGTTCCACTAGTAATTTTTCTATCAACTAGATTACCAGTGTAATCTGCATCTAAATTTTCCTTCAACTCAAGATTATCATTAACTGAATGTTATAGACCAGATCATGAAGTGTGCAACAAAATATCTCAAAATGATTTTTAACAGCTTTTAAAAGAAATTGAATTGAATTTGAATTGAGGCCGTGTAAATAGTCAAACAAGTGTCAGATTCCGAAGCAAATATATCCACGTGTGTCGTGAGTAATCAACAATCAACCAAGCAAATCTGTATTAAATAATTCAAAAATGATTGTTCTACCTTTTGAATAAGTCAGAATCAATATCATCATACATTTCTTTATAACTGGCTGATTTAATTCAGATTATGGTGCAGATTATCGCATTTAATATAATTGTTCAAAATAAATATACTGTTACCTGTTTTACCTTTGCTGATAAATTTTTCGTTGTTGTCCATTGTGATTTTGTCACCTTCGTACTAGGCTAAGGAACTGTGGTTTGTTGCCCGTTGTGTTCCTGGAACAGCCAGAATCCAAGTAACACAGTTGATGTTCCTTAGCCTGCCACCACACCTACACGATAAAAGGTTTTTGTGACCTATTTGTTTTTATAGGTCCATGGTTGTTAGTGGCAAAACATTTTGAAAAATAATTTTGTGGAGACCAAAAACTATTTATATATGTTCCTTTCGGCACCCATATTTGTTTAACTTTGAGGGATTTTATATCTGTGCCTTTTGGAACCCAAATTGGAATTGTTTTCACATTTTTGGGTCTATACCAACAAATATTTTGATTGTGTCCAGTTTTTCCACAAATTGTGCACTTAGAATTTACTTGATTAAATTTTCCATTAATACGTTCAGGGTGAATATACCCAAGTCCTTGTCTATCAATATTAACTGTTTGTTTTCCTAATAGCATATTTAATGATTTTTCGCTTTTGGAAATTTTTTCCAAAGTTGTAGTCAATTGTTGGACTTGTGTTTTGAGAGATTCATTTTCGTTTAATAATTGAGTGCACCTTTTAATAGAATTTTCTCTCCTTGTGTTTTCACTCTCTTTTAAAGTCGGAATTTCATTTTCAAGTGATTTTATATTAATTTCTGATTTTTTAATTTCTTCTTCAAACAATGGACACTTGTCACACTTAGGGCACTTGTTTTGATAGTTTTTAACTAATTGTTCAAGCTGTTCATTTACTTCTATCAAACTATCTCTTTGTGATTCAATTTTAGCATATTTCTCCCTAAGACGTTCAAAGCACCCATTTACCTCATGAAAATATATAAGTAATTCTGAATGAGTAAGTTTTGATACCTCACTTGGCTCGTCACCATCAATGTCAGTTATTTCACCATGAAGACACAAATTTGCTTTTTCACTCTCACTACCAGTGCTATCACTTCCATCTTCATCGCTTTCATCCCAAGTAGCTGCAAAACTTCTCCTTTTTAGTTTCTTCCTTGGCTGAGTCAATTTTGGGGACAATTTGGCTTGATATGACCGGGTTTATTGCACTTGTGACAAATGACTTTCTGCTCTTTCGGGTTGTCTAGTGCTTTGTTTATTCTGCTCCTTACTTGATGATTTTTGGCCGGATTGCCATATTTGCGATTCCACTTTTTGAATCTTCTTATTAATAGTGTTAGTTTTGCTTCACCATCATCATCATCTTCACTTTCAGTTGTCCCTTTAAGAGCTATTGATTTCTTTCGAGTGTCTCCTCCTTCACGCTCTTCCTTGAATTTCATCTCTAGCTCGTAAGTGGTGAGGTTTCCGATGAGTTCTTCAACTTTCATTTGTTTCAAATCTTTTGATTCTTGAATGGCAGTCACTTTGGCTTCAAAACTTCGTGGAAGGATTCTGAGGATTTTTCGAACTATCTTCAATTCTGCGTATGATTTTCCAAGAGCCTTTGATTTGTATACGATATTGGAAAGTTGTCCGTACATCTCTTTGACATTTTCTTCCTTCGCCATTGTGAAGTTCTCATATTCGCTGCTTAGCATGGCAAGGTGAGATTCTTTGACTTGAGACGTTCCTTCGTGAGTTACTTCGAGTGTGGGCCATATTTCCTACGCATTTGAACAATGTGAGACACGATTAAATTCAAATTGATCTAATGAACAGATAATAGAATTCATAGCTTTAGCGTTAGCATTTTGTAATTTATTTTCTAGCTCTGTCCATTGGTCCTTCGGTTTATTTATTTCCTGATTATTTACAATTATAGTTGGTGCTTTATACCCTGTCTCAACAATGTCCCAAGCATAAATGGTTTTCAAAAAAATTTCCATCCTATTTTTCCAGTAAGCATATTCACCATTGAACATTGGTGGTCTAACTATGGACTGACCCTCAGCAAAAGCATTATTAAAAGAAGCCATTTTAAAATTTTAAATTTTTAAAACAAAAATTGGTTTTTGAAAAATCAGAATTTTTAAAACAAAAATGGCTTTTGTTCCTAGCTCTGATACCACTTGTAGGATCGATTGCACCCTAGAGCGGGGTGAATAGGGTGATACTATCAATTATAAAAATTATTGCGGAAGTTTATATAAAATAATTTCAACACAGATCACAGAATAATAGCAACACATATAATAGCAGAATAAAAATAGAACACACAGATTTACCCAGCTTCGGCAAAACTCTGCCTACGTGCTGCCCCTAAGGTTTCTACTAGAAATTAGATAGTCAGACGCTTACACAAGTAAACTCGCGACACCCGCTATCGACTAATCCTAACTCTACGCTCAAAACCCTGCCACAACTCAGCCACTGAGTTGCGAATTCTCAAACTACGGCACGTAGTTTGTCCCCTAGTCACATGACTAGAAATTACAATGGTTTAAAAGAAGAATTTAAATTTAAAAACAAATTAAAACAAAAAAACAACTCAAAACCCTAATTTAAAAATAAAGCCTAAATATAAAATAACCGGCCCAAAAATGGTTAAAGGATAAAATCATCCCTCTTTTCTTTTTATTCTATCGGCCGACTCCTTGTACTTCAATGGCTGCTTGTTTGTTCCTCTTTGCTCTAAAATTAGGGCTTTGAGGCGCCGCTTCAATTTGTTGAAGATGCTTTGAATACTTTCCTATGTCAGAGTTAGCTTGCGGCTGCGAAGTCGAGATTGAGTGATGCTTTGAATTGAATTGGTACGTTTAGTCCTTTTTCGATTTATACTTTTCTCGACTTTGATTCTAGTTGAATGATTGTTCGTTTTAGTTGTTGCTTGAACTCGAATGATTTCTCTGCCGATGATGTTAGATGTTTATATAGGGTTCGAATCCCTTTATTTTCGTTCGTATACATTTTATTGAATTCGTCAATTGATTTATCTCGGCCATTGACTTTCGTATGGATGTTGATGATGATTTCTGACTTGTTTTAATTCGTATAATTTCGTTTCTTTATTCCCATGGCATTGGTTGATTTCCTTGATTGCCACGGCTTCGATTTTGAGTTGTTCGATCTTTTTTTGGTCACCACGTCTCTGACTTTGATTTGAAACTTGTAAGACCTTCTTGACTTCGGTATTTGTTCGTATTCGATTTTGGTCATTTTGGTTCTGCTGTGTGAATTTCTGGCTTTTTGATCTGCACTAGTCTTTGACTTGGTTTGTTTGTTTTCATCATATTATTTATTGGCTTTGTCATTGCATTTCTCAATTTGAAACTTTGACCTTGAATCAGTTTGAAATCTTTGTTCGAACTAGCTGTATTACATCCTTATGCTGCCACTGTTTCATGTGATATAGATATGTATGTGTATACATATATATGTATATATGTATACTTGAATTTGTATTGCTTGCTTATCTCGGCTTTGGCTATGTTCGAACTTGCCACCAGTGTTGTATATCTTTTGAGATGTAATCTGTTTCAGGTTGAAGTTGCTTCACCATTGACTGTTGCATTGTGTCCATATATATTTAGGTCTAGTTTAAACAGCTGTATTTCACTGGTGCATATGTTTTCATTTGAAGCTACATTGTCATCTTGATTGCATATTGACTTAAACCCAGTTGTTTGCATTCACTTCTGTCCACTGTACTTCGAGTCATGTTGCATTTGTGGCTGCACTTCAGTTGCTTGTATATATGTATACAAGTGTGATGGTCTCTGGTAGTTGTAGAAACATGTGGTATTTTACTGTCATGTAAACTTGTTGAGTCTAATTTGGTGCACTTGTTCATTCAAGCTGCTGTGTGGTTCGATGCACTTATATATTCTATGCACTGTACTTCATTGTGTCTGCACTTTGATAATCATGTTGTCAGGCTTGTGTATATATACACATGTTCTATTTTACTTTGGTATTGAATCAGATCTTTTGGGTCTGATCTTTGATGATGCTTGACTACTTGTTGTATTTGCATGCCAGGCTGGTTTATGCTATTTCACTGGCTTGTGTTTTGCATTGAGCTGTACTCATTTCTGGTTTGCATTGTGTTGTTACCTCGGGCCAGTGCATATGAACTCTTTTCATCCATACCATATATGACAGTGACCTTTGCGCAGCCTTCTCTGGCTTGATGTACATGTTGCATACCTATGCATGTCACTGTTGCATTGCTCCATGTATATATATGCATTCATGTATGTATATATGTGCTTTCTTCTTATACACCTCTGTCTGGAGTAGTTTTGAACTATTGTGGCTATACTTTTGTTGTCACTGCATGTTTGAAACTATTGTACCTGTTATTGTTTCAATTGAAGTGATTTGGTCTAAGTCTGTGTTCTTGTTTGTCGAATCACTTGTACTTGACAGTTTTGTATTGCACCTGAGTTGAATCCATCTTGCAGCTCAGGTTTGACCTTGTGCTCATGTTGTGACATTATTTTTATTGCACTTGAGTTGAACCCGGCTTTTGGGTTTGACCTGTGCTCACCTGTCCCTGTAATTGTATCAAGTGTATATTGGTGTGCACGGCCTTGTGGCATGTATAGTGATACATTGTGCATGTCACAAGCTGTTCGTGTATGATGAATTCAGAATTAATGATGAACAACCCAAATAACTGAGGCAAATAAAATTTTCAAAATCACATTTTATTTTATACTGCAAAAATATTTTATTTTCAATTTTACTGCGTCAGTGTATATTTTTGCAGATTGCTCAGATGCTGGATTCAATTTGGAATGAAGTTGAAGATAAAATACGAGTGAATGAGTGAAATGTAGTGAGGTGCATAGTGTAAATGAAAATTGCAATGTAATCAAAATTGTATTGTAAGTGAAATTGTGTATATTTAGTGAGAGCTCAAATTTGTACTATTCAAAATTGTAATAAATATTTGTTTGAATAAAATATCTGTTTGAATTTAAATTCTATGTTATTTATTTTATTCAGCAAATATTTATTTAATTATGTGAAAAATAAAATAGTACATTAACAAATACATTTAAATGAATATATATGTTTATTATCATCAAATAAAAATCATATAGTCCCATATTCAACAATTCGCTTAGAGCCGACACAACATGGATTCCCCAAAGAGTACTCCTCCAGCACTCCTGCAGTTGTCTCTCTTTACGGTGTCCCACGTTAGCTCTCTAAATGCTGTAGCACCAAGACACTCGAACCCTTCATGAGCAACCAAAGACTTTAATGGACCGCATTGTTCACTCCCACCGAATCGAGCAATTCCCCATCCGCTTCGGGCCGGACAAGGAATGTCCTTTTGGTGTTCGCCCTCAATCTGCAGTTAGCATGAAGGTGAATGCACCAGCTAGCCACTTAATCATCATGCTCACAACTTAGAGGCATCATGTCTTCAAAATCTAGAAAGTTGCAAAGAAAGCCCCTCATGTCCGCCCTCCAGTTCTCATCCGTTCAGTTCATTAGCAAGCCATGGCCGTTCTTCCTTTGGATCCAGATCAGCTAGCAGCATTCAAGTCTACCCTTGCAAGCAAGGACAGGCTTCGGGGGCAAAATGTTACCTAAAATTTTGGATAAACAAAAACTTCCTGGAAAAGCTCTCAAAGTCAATCCATCCGCCGGATCCTCGCTCAGCCAGCTAGTTACCCCCCATCAACAGGCGGCCAGTCCTTCATCTTCAGTAGCCAACCATGCCTACTCCTCGTCTAGAGACACCACGTGTGGAAGCTCAGCCCTTAGGCGTCTTGCCTTCCTCAACAAGGCTTCGAGCGCTCCCAACATTTTAACGATCCTTTAAAGACGGTTGGCCAATCTCTCCTGGAAGCATAAGCCCAAGGTTGCACCCCCGAGCTTTCCTTGGAATCCTTTCCCTCAGAAGCCAGAGCCGCCCTCAGCCGCTTCGACACCCGTCCAGTCAGGTCCTTTATCTCAATCCATGCGCCAAATACCATACCTTCCATGCAACGCCATTCCTTAGTGGCCTGCCTCCCCCTCTAAGGCCTGGGTCCATCCTCAGCATGATCCTAATATTAGAAGTAGCTCCGCTCTCACATGGTCGTCTGTTGACTTTACTCTCCACACGACTGCAACCGGGTCCTGCATGTACGCCCTTCGTCCGACACCTGGGTCGTCCGGAGCCAACATCGGACTGGCTATCTCATGTAGCCTAACTACTGCTACCCAAGGATCCACCCGACCACTATGGACCGACCGCCTTATATCCATAGCAATCCTAAACCTACTAGCTAGGACCACCCGCTTAACTCAAAACAGCTTACTAGGAAGTACCCTAACCATTCCTAGTCAAACCGCTCAGAAGTACATGTCATCGGAGAAAAGTACTGTTCCTCTGCCAACAGTACTCCACGAACAACCCTTTCCTCTCCCCCACCTTTCCAATAGCCAATCATAATGCCTACATACCTACCTACTAAAGCCTACCACCTTTCCTAGGTCTGCCGTAGACTCTTCTTTCCAGTTGGTAAGCAATTCAAGCTGTGGGCTCGAATCTGTTTTCCAGCTGGCTCCCGTACTGCGTCCCCTCCAATCCATAGCCTTAAGCCTCTCTTACTTTGTTGTTCTACAATCTCGACCATCCACTCACACCCCACATCCTCTATATATAACCGATGCCATACCACATGGAAAAAAGACGAAAAACCAATAGGCAGACAGATAGATGGAGAGAACGATTTCTCCAACTCATCTCCCTCACCAACTCTCTCCTCCTTTAAAATCTCTCTAATGGTGGTTCCACTCGACTTCTGTTAGGGAGAGCCTCCATCAAGCTCTACCATTCAACTCACCAAGCTCTACCACCATCATTGCCTTCAACAACATGCCTATCACTCCAACTACTGGCACCTCCTTTTAGCGCCTACCTTTTGACCACTGCCAATAACCCCTCCTTCAAGAGCTCTTCCGTCTCTGAGACTAATGACCCTCCCAGTGGGTCTTCCCTCAGGTCTCCTCCCCGAGAGACCCTTAGACAAGGATATTGTACTCTTGTAATACTTAGTCTAGTTTCCTTTATTACTTTCTTGTAACGATCTATAAATTTAAGAGGTTAATATAGTTAAGGAACATCACAGTGGACGTATGCCACATAGGGCCGAACCACTATATATCGTTGTGTATTAACTTTCAGTACTTAGTTCTTCCTAGGATCATTCTTTGCTGACTCCCGCCATGGGCAAGTCTCCCTGTCTGCTCGAGCCCACCACACTCCCTACCATGAACAAGCGCCTCCATCCACTCCTGCTCATCTCAATCCACATTCCACTCAAGCAACGGCCCGACAACAAAGTGCCCACCCTACCACCCTCCGGTTGGGGGTGGTCGACCCACAACCAACTTTTTGGCTCAAATGGATTTGCTCCCTCCACCAACGACAAGCCTTCCCTCCGGGGTCGAATCACCCAAAAAGTAAGCCTAGCATCGGCACGATCACATTCGAGGTTCGGCCAGGTTTTCCTTACTGGTGACAAAAAATCAGTCAACATTCTGGCACCCTCCTTCTAGCGCCTACAGACCCTTCTTTCCAGCTGGTAAGCAATCTGATCCATGGGCTCGAATCTGCTTTCCAACTGGCTCTCATCATGGGTCCCCTCCAATCCACAATCCAGAGCCTCTCCTAAACTGTTGTTCTACAATCTCGACCATCCATTTACACCCCACATCCTCTATATATACATGATGCCATACCACATGGAAAAAGGACAAAAAACAAACAGACAAGCAGACATATAGAGGGAATAATTTCTCCAATTTATCTCCCTGACCTACTCTCTCCTCCTCCAAAATCTCTCTAATAGCGGTTTCTCCCAACTTCCGTTCGAAAGAGCCTCTATCAAGCTTCACCACTCAACCCACCATGCACTACCCACCAAGCTTTACCACCATCATCGCCTCTAATAGCAAGCCTATCACTCTAGCTAGTGGCACCTCCTCCTAGCGCCTACCTTCTGACCACCGCCAACAACCCCTCCTTTAAGAGCTCTTCCGTCTCCAAGAATCCCCCTCAAGGGATGGCCTTCCCGGTGGGTCTTCCCTCAGGTCTCCTCCCCTAGAGACCCTTAGGCTAGGATATTTTACTCTTATAATATTTAGTCTAGTTTCATTTATTATTTTCTTGTAACAAGCTGCAAACTGTAAGAGGTAGATAAAGTAAGGGAACATCACAGTGGATGTAGGCCGCATAGGGCTGAACTACTATATATCGTTGTGTATTTACTTTCAGTACTTAGTTCTCCCTATGATCATTCTCTGTTGACTCCTGCCATAGGCAAGTCTCCATTTCTGCTCCAGCCCGCCATACTCCCTACCATGGGAAAGCACCTCCATCCGCTCCTGCTCATCTCAATCCATATTTCCCCCAAGCAATGACCCGACAGCAAAGGGCCCATCAGGCCACCCTCCCCCTGGGGGTGGTCGACACGAAACCAACCTTGTGGCTTAAACGGGTCCGTGCCCTCCACTAACGGCAAGCCTTCCCTCCGAGGTCGATTCATCCAAAAAGTAAGCCTAGTGTTAGCATGACGGTATCCTCGTCGGTGCGATCACATTTTGAGGTTCGGGCGGGTTTTCCGTACTTGTGGTGAAAAATTGGGGCAACATTCTGACGCCCACCATGGGGCCGGATTCCATGACCATAGGGTTAAAGGCCACACAGCAGCGACATCGTCCTGCATCAGCCGACATCCCAGCTTCAGTCGCAAAAGTCCCCTGGTCCTCATCCTCCCTCCAACAAAGAAAAAGGAAGACTGGCCAGAAGAGAGAAACTCATATTCCTGTTCTAAAGTCCCATGTTCTCCCGAGAGAAGCGGCCACGGTCTCGTGTTGCCTCGAGATGTGGTCCCGTCCGCGTCCTTCGGCCCTCCTGTATCCTTACAGTGCGCTCCTTGGACCTCTATGTACTGCGCTAGTCGGTAGAGCACCCCCTTCTCCTTCTTTCTCCCTTGTAGTACCGTAGGTGACCTGAGGGCGGTACCTATCGACTAGAAGGACGAGACATGGAGTCCGAAGCAAAGGAGCATCTTCCTGCACCACCAATAGTAGCTTCGAATTCCAACCCTTAGCCTCTCTCGAGACCATTAGTAGCAGATTCGAGCATCGAAGGGAGACCCTGGAAAATCCCCCAAGTTTGCAATTATCTCCTCCTGGTCTCACGCAATGCTCCCCAAAAGTGGCATGGCAACAACAACTTCTTCGCCCCCTCTGATGGGCTGCTATGGCTTCCCACCAAAGCTGGCCTACATGCCTTACGCAGTCCACAACATTCTGATGTCTGCAACCACATATCCTACTTCAGACAGGGCTAGAGTCCTGGAGTAGAGTCACCTCTTCCGCCACTTCATCCAAGCAACTCAAGCAGCACCAAACTTCTTGCACCCCCATTAACGTCTTCCTCCAAACCCAGGGGCATCCACCACTGCCTAGGAGAGTCCAGTGAAAGTAAGCCACGATAAGTCTGAGGTCTTATGAAGACCGCCCGAGATTATGGAACGCATCCAATCAAGCACATCATATACACCTAGAACAATAAACGGGCAACAGCGCTCTAGTTCGGCATGGGTTCAACTCAGGCTCAGGATCGTATCCCCATTCAATCGGCAGTTCATCCCCATTGCAGACCCCGGAGGCAGCCATGTGCTTCAACTTATGCTAGGAAGCTCTGAATAAGCGAGACACTCGCAACGCGCATTCCGATCGCTACCTGATGTTCGCTTGGAGTCGGCATGACATGTTACCCCCTAGACAGGTACTCCTCTAGCACTCTTGAAGTTGTTTCTTTCAGCGGCCTGTCCCCCGTCAGCTCTCCAAATGTCGCAGCATCGGGACACCCGAACCCACTTGGAGCAACCAGAGACTTTAACGGACCACATTGTTCACTCCTACCGAATCGAGCCATGCCCTAACAGCTCCCGGCCATGCAAGGGGTGTCCTCCTAGTGTCTACCCATAATCTACAATTTGCAAGAAGGAGGATGCACCAACTAGCCACTCAACGAGCATGCCCATGGCTCGAGGGCATCCCGTCTTCGAAATCTAGAAAGCTGCAAAGAAAGCCCTCCAAGTCAGCTCTCCGGTTCTCAGCCACTCAGTTCATCACCAAGCCATGGCCATTCTTCCCTCATATCTGGAATAGTCTGAAGCATTCAAATCTGCCCTTACAAGCAAGGAAAGACTTCGAGGGGAAAATGTTACCAAAAATTTTGGGTAAATAAAAACTTTCTAGAAAAGATCTCAAATTCGGTCCGTTCGTCGAATCCTTGCTCAGCCTGCTGGTTGCCCCCCGTAAGTGGGCGACGAGTCCATCGTCATTTGCAACCAAGCATGCCTACTCCTCATCTAGAGACACCACGGGTGGAAGCTCAACCCTCGGGCGATCTGCCTTCCTCAATAAGGCACCGAGCGCTCCCAACATTTTGATGATCCTCAGAAGACAGTCAACCAATCTCTCCTAAAAGCATATGCTTAAAGTTGCACCCTTGGGCCTTCCTTGGTATCCTTTCCCTTAGAAGCCAGAGCCGCACTTGGCCTCTTCAGCACCCGCCCGGTCCGGTCGTTCATACCAATCCATATGCCAAGTACCACACCTTCCATGCAATGCCATTCCTTAGCAGCCTTCTTCCCCATCTAAGGCCCAGTCCGCCCTCGGTACGATCCTAGTATCAGAAGTAGCTCTGCTCTCACAAGACCATCCATCGACTATGCTCTCCACATGGCTACAACCGGGCCCTACATGTCCGTCCTTCGTTGGACGCCCGGGTCGTTTAGAGCCGACATTGGACTGGCTATCTCGTGTGGCCCAACTATTCCTACATAGAGACCCACCCGACCGTGGTGGACCGACCGCCTTATGTCCTTAGCAATCCTAAACCTACTAGCTAGGACCACCCGCTTAACCTAAACCATCTTACTACGAAGTACGCTAACCATTTCTAGTCCAACTTCTTCAAAGTACACGCCATTAGAGAAAAGTACTATTCCTCTACCAACGGTACTCCATGCACAACCCTTTCCTCTCCCCTACCTTTCCAATAGCCAATCAGAATGCCTACAACACTACATACTAAAGCTTGTCGCCTTTCCTAGGTCCGCCGTTGATCCTTCTTTCCAACTAGTAAGCAATCCGAGCCATGGGCTCGAATCTGCTTTCCAACTGGCTCCTATCCCACGTCCCCTCAAGCTCTACCAATCAACCCACCATGCTCTACCCACCAAGCTCTACCACCATCATCGCCTCCAATAGGAAGCCTATCACTCTAGCTAGATGCACTTCCTTCTAGCGCCTACCTTCTGACCACCGCTAGTAACAAGAGCTCTTCCGTCTCCGAGACTCCTCTTCAAGGGACGGCCCTCCCGGTGGGTCTTCCCTCAGGTCTCCTCCCTGAGAGACCCTTAGGCTAGGATATTGTACTCTTGTAATATTTAGTCCAGTTTCCATTATTATTTCCTTGTAACAATCTGTTAATTGTAAGGGGTCGGTATAGTAAGAGAACATCATGGTGGACGTAGGCCGCATAGGGCTGAAACATTATATTTCATTGTGTATTTACTTTTTGTACTTAGTTCTCCCTAGGACCATTCTCTATTGACTCCCGCCATGTGCAAGTTTCTATGTCCGCTCCAGCCCGCCATACTCACTACCATGGGCAAGCACCTTCATCTGTTCTTACTCATCTCAATCCACATTCCCCATAAGCAACCGCCTGACAGCGAAGGGCCCATCCGACTGCCCTTCGCTTGGGAGTGGTCGGCCAACAACCAACCTTATAGCTCAAACGGGTATGCGCCCTCCACCAACGACGAGTCTTCCCTTCAGGGTCAATTCATCCAAAAAGTAAGCCTAGAATAGGCGCAGCGGTATCCTTATCGGCACGATCGCATTTCGAGGTTTGGTCAGTATTTCTGTACTCGTGACGAAACATCAGGTCAAAATGCATAAATAAGATAAAATTTGAAATTAATACAATTTAATTAGAATTTTTTGATTAAATAAATTAATTAAAGGTAATTAATTAAGTGAATTAATTAAGGGGTGATTAATTGAATAAATTAATTAAAGTTTAATTAATGAAATATAAATCCACACGCATGTGATATATGTGTTATACTATAAAGGTTATAGTATACATTATAAAGGTTATAGTAGATATGCCCAATATAAAAGTTGTATTGGAACACTAATATAAAATTAATTAAAGATTTAATTAATTAAAATTAGTTAAATAAGATTTAATTAATATAATGTTATACATAAGACTATTATATAAGTAATATAAAATATAAAAGTTATATAACAGTAAAACTTATATAATATGAATGTATAAACTAAATGCGGAACGTTAAAGAAATCCTAAATAGCTTTAAGGAATAAATACATGTGTAATGTATGTATACTGTGATTTCAGATGTGCTTGATACTTGAATCACAAGGGTATTTCATAAGTAATACATTATTTCGTAAGCCGATATCACTCAATATAATATATTGAAGAATATGAATCTTCAATATTATATTTTCCTCTACTATATATATATATAAATTACTTGCATACTCCTTTTTTGTTGAGCAAATTCAAGCTAGTGATGTTATGTGTAGTATTATTGATATATAGAATAGACGACGTAAGACAACTATATGTATTTGTGGAGTAAACCCATGGTACATATACTATACTTAGGCCGTCGCTATATGGTAGGTATGAATGAATAATTTCTTTCGGGTTGTTGAGAAAACTCAAGGTCGAAGTAAGATTAGGAAAAGGAACAATGGGTTAGGAGTTGTATGTGATACAACTAATAAGGAGTTATCCATCATCCATGGAGCTATGAATTGTTAAGCAAACTCAAGATTAGAATTCCAAGACGAACGACTCCTAACATCCACCAGTGAAGTCGAAAGACTTCTATGTTTCGCTTAGGGTTTGGTTGTAAAAGTCCTGAAACTCGGCCTTTGAAAATCGGCACCCGTACTTCACTTGTACTCAAATGTCGTAGATTCAAACGCCGAATCGGGCATCCCGGAGCTTATAACACAGTAAGTATAACAACACAGCGGAATAAAGAAATAGATGATATCATATACAACTCCAATGAATACAATATCCAGAATGATATACAACAATGATATCAATATGATACAAGAATATCAGAGATAAATAATGATACAGCGGAAAACAAAAGTGATAACTCCAAATGATCTTAAAAAGAGAATGAAACCAATAACTCCAACATTAGCTCGAACCACCATCACGTTGCACCAAGATAAGCAACGTCAGTCAGTGAACTCCAATAACTGAACTAGCTCCAGATAATCTACTAAACCTGACTATTTGAAAAACCCAACTCTAGACTGCCCGTGTGGAAAATTGTGGGCACCCAGAGTTTAGGAAGGGAACAATAAACTCCGAGTCAGTCATGGGACTGGTGTGAGCAACAAAAATAGTTTATCTTTAAAATAACAACAAAAGAATTTTAAACATTGAAACCCGCAATGCTTTTGGAAAATGAAACTACCATAAGACCTCCCGCCACACACACAATGCAAACGCAGAATTGGAGGAGTTTTCTTCTTATGATAGTCAAACATGCTTACTACGCAAAATCATTGGATATTATTTCTAGTGCATAGTGTAGAAAACATTTCGAAAGTATAATATTAATCTTAGCCAACATACAACCATTATTGTATGCCTACTATAGCTACCATCTAAACAGTGGTGACCACCATAAGTAAATGGCAGGTTCTACAACTAAAACCGTACAAGATTCGTATTGGAAATTGGATTTCCCACAAATGGTCAGGCTAAGGAACTTCCTACTGTCAATGGGTACACCTCTAGATGGACGTCCCGGGAACTAACTAGCTCTATGCCAACACAAGGCCGGGTTACCTCTTACACTAGGTAACTACTACACGAATATGCCATCCCCCGGTCCTTTGGGACCTTTATCCGAGGTATCTCGATCACAAAGCAACAATCACACAGAGTAAATGAGATTGGAGCAACCACATAGGTTAAATATCAGGGCTCCATACCTGATACCACCCTTTTCCAGAAGGAAATGACATACCCTAAAGGGAGCGACCCTCATAACCTTACCGCATCATTCCTGTTTCGACCCATTTCCGGGTTGTGAGGTTCGATGAGGTCTCGTCCACAAAGCTACGCTTTTTCACAAAGCCATGCTTTGATCAACAAATGATCAGTAAATGATCATCAACACACAGCAACACTCAGCATGCCACACTACCAAATTGGGAGTATATTGTTGATAACCTTCAACTACATAACCTCTGAGCTCGTACTTCTCAGAGAAGGGTGTTAAGCTAAGAGAATAAATTCTCCGCCACCAAACAGAAATGTATTTGAAAGAAATCAGCTTTATATCTCAAAGTGTAATGTCAGACATACAACCATACAAGTCTGTTCCGGGTTTGAACAGAACTGAAGGCACTTCCGAAGAAGCCCTTGCAATCCGGGTATTCACAATCCCGATCGGACTTCCCATCACTTAGGGAATCTCTATACCGGAGCAACTCAGTGCAGAGACAATCGATAGGTTATCCTATCGTTCTTACAAACACCCGGTCTTCAACACCGGTCTTCAAATGCTATCCATTTACGTCGTATCACTTATTCGGAATGGGTTATATGACACAAAGTCCTCTCCCAGCTAAACCGAATAATGAGCGCAATATTTAAAACATATGGATATTGGGATTTCAGTTAAGTCACAACTTATTATCCAAATTTTCTCTTCAAATGGTTTAAACACATTACCATTTTAAATCTGTTAAAAATAAACATATTCAATTCACAAAGTTCACCCAGTTTCACAAAGATTTATTCATAGATTTTCCAAATCAATTTCCATTTAAATTGGATTTACTCATTAAATCTTTAAATCAAAGATTTAACTTATAGCTTTCAAAACACGTTTCCAAAGATTTATTCATAACTTTGGAAGACCATTTTCATTTTAGACTTGAAATCCTTTCAACACAAGTAGAAAATCCATTACTTATATGAAAGCTTTTATTATTTGAAAACCAATAGTTTTCGTTTCAGAAAAAATCCAGTTATATTTACACGAGTTAAAACCCTTGAATTAAATTCAAATTCCCAAATCAATACCTTTAAAATGGTTTAACCCATATATAACTTGTACAACATCTTTAATCCCTAGTTTCAAATCATAGAATTCAATTTCAAACTTGAATTCAAATTTAAATCAAATTATTTAAATTTCAAAACTTAATCAAGTTATTCAAAAATAAGTTTTATCTTTTAAATTCCATTTCAAAAGCTTTTCACTTTAAACCCAAATTTCCAATTTCAAAATCAATTGAAATTAAAATTTCAATTTCAAAAACATCAAATTTAAATCATCTGTGACTTAACCGATTTCCTCGTGAAATCCATATTTGTGTGTGTAGGGTGTAGTCCAAGGGTTTCACACGGTAGTGAATGAAAAATAACTACAGTACAGATCACAGATATATAATTGATAAACGGTATAAACTATAACGCTTATCTTTCATTCACAGATCACAGATATATAAATCACAGATAATAATTTACATTCATCCCAGATAAATAGCTATAGTACAGGTCACACACAAATCAGAATATATCACACAGCATCACAGATCAGGAAATATCAACAATTAAATCATTCAGTCGAATCCAAACATTCACAAGTAAATTTATTAATCAACTGATTAATTTAAATCAGATGTATCAATTATTAATCCGGGTTAATTATCATGAGTTAATCACAAATTATTTGAAATAAATCTTCCTTTCAAATTTATTAGTTAACCCTTAATTATTAACTAATCATTCTTAATTAATGAATCAATTAATCTTTAATTATCAAATTAATCACCATTATTAATTAATCCTTTAATTTATTAACAATAATTTACTCAAATTTCAAATCATCATTCAGTTAATTACATTCAGTAATTATCCATTAATTACTTCTCTAAGTAATTATATTTTCCCAAATTATCAAGTGATTATTCTGAATTAATTAACTTAAGTAATTAACTTGAACAAATTCAATTAACTCAATTAATTATACTGAATAATTAATTCCACAATTACTGTCATTAAGTAATTTTACTTAATGGTTCCACAATTGATTATTATTAAATTAATCAATCTAATTTATTGTTAAAATTTATCACATTAATTAATTATTCAAATAATTTTAGTTAATGATTTCATTAACTATTAAATTTTCTTTAATTACTTTTCTAAAGAAATTTACCTACCTTAAATCATTATTGATGATAAATTGATTAATTATTAAGAATTCATTCTCAATGAATTATCTTCATTATTTAAGGTAAAACTTATCCATATTTATAATTTAATTTTTTCAAGATGTTGAAAAACATTGTTTTCAAGCTTCCTTTTTTTATTTCAATTTGAATTCAAGCTTTGAAAAGAATCCTTATTTACCTAAAATAAAGTTTAAAACAAATTTCCTAACATTTTTAAATTTACATATTACAATAACAATTAGTTATAAAGGAAATTGTAAAGAGTTTAAAATCACTTTTTCTTTTTAAATTTAACATATTTAAAATTTACTTTAACACTTAAGTTAGAAATCTTAATTAATTTCAAATTCTTGAATCTGATTTACCATTTAATTCCAGGTTTAACCTTTAAATTTTCAACTTGTTTAAATTTTCATTTCTAATTCAATTCTATTTTAAATTCAAATTGCTTTTAAATACACTTAATTACTTTACATTTTTAAGTAAAGAAAACAATTTAATTTAAAACTTTATTTAGGTCCAAACCAAATCCCAATTCAAACTTGAATTTATGAATAAACTTTGACTTGAACTCAGTTTAAAACCCTGATTGATAAAATGAAATTGGGTTTTCAAAATTCAAACCAGGAAACAGTTTCAGGTTGAAAGCCTGTAACCAAAATTTTTGACCCGAGATTCCCTGTAACGACCCTGAAATTTTGACATTTGAAATGTGAATATTTAATTGAGTTTAAATATTCGAATGATAATTTAATTTGAAATTCAAATATCAGAATGAATTTGGCAATTAAATCTTTGAATTTAATTTACTGAAGTTGGGAAAAAATTTGAATCTTCGGTTTTAAGTTGATTAAAAATAATCTGAAGGCTTAGAAAATTTGTATTGATAATTCTGAAGATAATGAAAGCTTCAGAATTGAATTTGAAACTGATTTATTCAGTTTTAAATTTTATCGTTTAAATCGATATTTAAAAATAGCGTTTCGCGGCACAGTCTCGGAATTCGACGAAACTAGTTCCATTGGATCCGTAATATTGTATTATTATCGGATTTCAATTTTCGTAGCATTTGGAGTTGTTGTGTGAGCATACGATATATAAACGCGCTGAAATTAAATCGAAAATGTAATATTATAACTGGTCCAAAAGGCTATCTTCTCCATACGATCGAATTTGGACTCGGAACCTTTTCCATTGCGTTTGGAATAGGCGTATAACATTACGAACGCCTGGCGGCATGCCTTTACAGGAGGTCAAGATTTCAAGTTGTGTTTATCGAGAGAATTTGAATTTGAATTTAAATATATATTTATCTATCAGTCAACTTCAGCAGAAATTCCATCAAATCGGTCTCTTTTTGTGATATGTACTTGACCCTTACCTTTTCTAACACGCTTCTTCGTTGATAAAAACAAATCGAAAGGGAAAAATATCGAATGACAAACACTTCTCGTTCGTTTGTTTTAAAATTCAAATCATGGCCGAAGCCTCGTTTAAATCTTGTTCTTCTCAAATCATTCCTACTTTCGTTCAAAACAAAAGCTCGTACGAAAATCAAAACAAAAAATGGCTTCGATCGAATTGAGCGTGCCATGTCGGCTGGCGATCTCGCGAGTTCGTTCGAATGAAATCGTCTTCAATTCAATAGCATATGAGGCGAGGGGATGTGCGAGATTTGGGGTCGCGATGGCTTTGGGTTCGAACTCGAGCTCGAGTGGCACTCGCGAGCAAGGCGACAGGTGGCGACGTACGCGTTGAGGTCAGGCGTTGTGGAGTGGGTCGAGGCGCGTAGACGAGGCGCTCGCGTGGTGGCTGCTTGCAACGACGGCTTCGAGGCAAGCTGGGCAAGTGTTCAAGCTCGACTAGGTTTCGCGAGTTAGAGCGATGGTCGCGATTTCGTTCTTGGGTTTGAGCACCGTGATTTCAAAATCGTCAGGAATTCTCGATTTTAATTTCTCTATTAAATTGAGCTTATAAATATGTATGTAGTTAAAATAGAAAGAAAAATGTGTACTGTAACTTATTGTTAAATTTTAAAACTGAGGATAATTTTCTATAGCTAAAGTTAAGGGAAATATAATACAAATATAAGATATATGTATTCCTGCCTATTTTAATTTAAAGATAAAACAGGAATTATGTATATAGATCAGATTTTTGAAATATATATGTAGTTTACAGTAGAAGGAAAGTTATTTTAAAATTAAAATACTTAGTTAAATAAATTATTTAAAAGTAATTTGTTTAAAATAAAATTCGTTGGATAATTAAAATTACCAAGCGAAAATTTGTTATCTGATTTATTCAAATATTAATAGATTGTATAAATTGTTTTATACAAGGTCAAAATTGCAAAGAAAACAAGCCGAAATGGAAATGGATTACAAATTAAAGCAAAGGTGAGATCTTCTCACTCAAATGAAAAATTTGGATTGCAGTTATTGATTGCTGTTTGGTTGTGATATTAGATATAGTAGGATATATCTATGTATATAGCAATATATATATATATATATATTGGAATATGTATATATTGGAGTTGTTGATTTCCCGCATTATATAGCGGATGAGATCCTATGCGCCGCATAATAGCGGATGATATTTTATAAATCCCATATACCGCGATATTCCACCTCGAAGTGGAATCGGTATTGTGCTAACATCTATGGATGCAGGGAAACAGGTTGGAGGGATCCAACTGGATTCCTCAAAAATTATATGAATTTGTTTTATATGTTGTATGAATTTGTTTCATATGCTGTGTGATTATTTATTTATAATCTGTGAATGATTATATTTGCGATTGAATGTGTTGAAGGCTAAAATTTAGCCGAATGTATTTTTGGTATCGTTGGATACCAGAAATAAATAAATTGGATTTTTGAAAATTAAAGTTGAAATTTTAAGTAAATTCCTTTTGAAAGAATTGAATAAATTTAAAAGAAGGGATTTAAAAGCGTAAAGTTGATTTTTGTAATCTTATCGAATTATTTCCAAAATATGGGAAAAGATTTTTTATAAATGGATTTTTAATAGTATTATTCGAAAGTTGGGAAATTTATTTAAAATGGAATTTTAAAATGGTTTGGAAGAGATAAAGGAATTAATTTTAAAAAGAGATAAATTTGTTTGAAATCCAATAGATAATTGATTTCGTATTTGAAGATAAATCTGTGGGAAATCGATATGGAAATTTATTTGATGTTGAATGAAAAATTGATTTGTGTTGAAATAAATTGGAAATCGATTTGTAAAATGATTTGGGATTTGAAATAAATTGGAAATCAATTTGTAATTGATTTGGGGTTGAAATAAATTTAGAAATCAATTTGTAATTGATTTGGTGTTTGAAAGTGAATATTTGGGAATTTAGAGTCAAAATGGAATTTATAAAGGAAAGGGAAATGTGTTTTAAAAATAAACACTGATTTATTTTTTTAAAGTGTGGAAATAAATTTACAGATTTGGGATGTAAATTTGAAATAAATCGATAAGGTTTTATTTAATTGGTTTAAATGGACCATTTTGTGATGAAGTGTGAAAATGTGATTTGAAATTCGTTTTCAAAGTGATGAAGTGTGAAAAGTGATTTGAAATTGGTTTTCAAATGTTGAAGTGTGGAAATTATATATCTTGTGAAGATATTTTGAAAATAAATAATTTGGGAAAAATTATTTAAATCTGATGATTGTTGTGATATGTGGTTGATAGTTAAATAACCGACTATCAATATTTGCCTTTGAAATGGCCCTTGATTTGTTTTTTTAACACACGCTCACTATTCGGGTTAGCCGGGAAAAGACCTTGTGTCATATAACCCATTCCGAATTAGTGGTACGACGATATGGATCGTATTGAAGACCGGTGGTGAAGACCGGATATTTTCGAAAATGAAAGGACAACCTGTCGAATGTCTCTGCACCGAGTTGCTCCGGTATAGAGATTTATATCACTCTTCTTGTGATGGGAAGTCCGGACGTGATTAGTGAATATCCGGATTGCTAGGGCTTCTTTGGAAGTGCCTTCGGTTCTGTTCGATCCCGGAACGGACTTGTATGGATGTGTGTCTGACGTTACACTTTGAGATGTAAAGCTGGTTTCTATCAAATACATTTCTGTTGGTGGCGGAGAATTTATTCTCTTAGCTTAACACCCTTCTTTGAGACGTACGAGCTCAGGGGTTTTGTAGTTGATGGTTACTAGTGATACATTCCTAATTTGGTAATGTGGCACACGAAGTGTTGTTGATCATTTGTTGATCAAAGCGTGGCTTTGTGAAGAAGCGTGGCTTTGTGAAGAAGCGTGGCTTTGTGAAAAAGCGTGGCTTTGTGGACGAGACTTCATCGAGCCTCACAACCCGGTAATGGTCGAAACAGGAATGTTGCGGCAAAGGTTTTTAGGGGTAGCACCCCTAGGGTATGTCATTTCCTTCTGGATATAAAGGTGATATCATGGTATGGAGCCCAGATATTTTACCTATGTTGATGCTGCAAATTTATTATACTTTGTGGTTGTTGCTTTGTGGTTGAGGATCCTCGGATAAAGGTCGATGATGATCGGGGGATGACATAGCTTGTGTGTTAGTTACCTAGTTACAGCTGTACAGCTTGAGGTAGCATCGGCCTTGTGTTTGCAGAGAGCAGGTTGACTCTCGGGGCGTCTTTCCAGAGGCATTTCCATTTCGGTGTAAGAAAGTTCCTTTGCCTGACCATTTGTTGGAAGTCCAAAGAAACAATACGAACCCTGTACGGTTTTAGTTGTAGAACCTGCCATTTACTTATGGTGGTCACCACTGTTTAGATGGTAGCTATAGTAGGCATACAATAATGGTTGTATGTTGGCTAAGATTGATATTATACTTTCGAAATGTTTTCCACACTAGACATTAATAATAATATCAACTGATTTTTTCGTAGTAAGCATCTTTGACTATCATAAGGAGAAACCTCCTCCAATTCTGCGTTTGCATTGTGTGTGTGGCGAAAGGCCTTATGGTAGTTTCATTTTCCTAAAGCATTGCGAATTTGTTTTATTTTCTTTGTCAAAATAATTGTTTTACGATCTCACACCAGTCACCATGACTGACTCGGAGTTTATTGTTCCCTTTCTAAACTCTGGGTGCCCATTATTTTCCACACAGACAGCCTAGAGTTATGTTATCAGGATATTCTGGAGCTTTGGAGATGAGTTGGATGGCGAGACGTACTACCGTACTTGTTTATTTATTCCGCTGTGTATTCTATATGAGGACAAGTTTATATAACTGTCCATTGTTGTATTGAGTTGTATATTGACTCTGATTGATGTATGTATAAACTGATATAGTCTTTTGTTTAAAGATTATTGATTCATCTATTGTATATTATTCCGCTGCGAATGTGAGATTCTGATATTGTTTCTGTTTCTATTTTTTTTCTTCTGTTTTTTCTTTTTTTCTGTCTTCTTCTACCTCTTCTTTTTAACCCTAATGTTCAGTTTTCCGGCATTCGATTGCATGGCATTTGATACAGTGGACGTATTAATGTCGACTTCCGAGCGTCGAAAAATCGTGATCGTTACATGTGGTATCAGAGCTGTTGGTTAAGCAACAACCCTGGCTCTGTTGGGTGTTACTCATTAGAGATAGAGTCAGTAGTACTCTAGAATGAGTGTGAGTGTAATAATAGATATGAGCATGTATTTGTTAGTGAATACAAAATTTGTTTTGTATTGTGTTGACTTATCGGTTGATTGTTTATAGATTCTGGTCGGTGCAATCTGGCCAACTGTAATCGATAGGGGTTTCTAAACTCTTAAACATGATAATATGACACAGTATTGTTTTAAAATAGGGTAAATGAAATAATTTTACCCAAACTATTTTTGTATAGAAAAGAAATGATTTTCTATGAATTATCATAGTATATGGATGCTTGGTTGTTTGGAAGTGATAACATTAAATTATTATCATTAAAGTTGAAAAGGAAATTGAAATCGTAACTCCAAAGTTAAGAAATAAATCCATATACAAATAGAATTTGTAAATATAAATTGTAAGGAGATTTATAATTTGGAATAGAATTCCAGAGAAGTATTTGAAAAATAAAATTCATTAATGGAACGAAATTGGTAATATGAATTTATGAATGAACAAATGAAGCTACATTTGTAAATAAATAAATTGGAATTGAATAATGGAATGAAATTTGATATGAATCAAGTTGAATAAAAATCCAAACTTGGAAAAATAAAATAAAATGGATTGAATTAATGTAAACTAACTTGATAATTTATTAATTCATGAAATAATGAATTGGAAGTTGAATTTGTTAAATTAAAATTGAATTGTGAGTTGAATAAAAATGGTTTGAATTTGGATATAAATTCAAGTAGTAGAAACAAATTGAAAATTTCCTTGTTATTGATAAATTAAATTCAGGATGAATTGAATATTGAAATTTGAAATTTAAGAAGAAATTTTGTGAAATGGTCGTCGTCAACTTTTATTGAATGGTTTTGAATCGAATTTGTTTGGTTAATGAAATAAACCGAATGTGAATATAGAATGCAAATTGAATTGAATGGAATCAATTGAAAATGAAATGGATTTAAAATAAATCGAGTTGGAATCAATTTAAATTAGTTATAAACTAGAATGGATATTCTATTAAGTCAATATCGTTGAATTTGCATATAAATGATTGTCGTTTGACGCAAACGAGATTGTCTAAAATTCTATAAGTTAAATGAAAGCAAATGAAATTGATTTTGTATCAATTGAAAGGGATGTGAGTTAGATTCATTTAAAAATGAATTGAATATAAGGAATTGCATTGTAAAGCATTGAATTGAATGTAAATGGTATGTACATTAGATGAAAGCAATTAAATTTGTATTGAAACTTTATAAATTGCTTATGGAAAGAATATTGAATGTTTTGCTTATGAAAACTAGGTGTTCACTATTGAAAATAAGTGAAATGTAAATGAATTTCCTATATTTGTCACTTACGTGTTTAAATTGAGTAAGTACAGGTACAGAGAGCCGTTTGGCTGCATTTTGGGTTGCGCAAATGCTAATAAATAAGCCGCTTTGCTTAAAATGCTAAATAAAGGTACGCCTACGCAATACAAAATAGGAAATATGAACTGTTTTTGCTTTTCCGATCGAGTGGGTCGATGTATATATATTTATATCTTTTGTCAAATTGCAAAAGCTCCTCCGTACAAAGGAGACTCCGCCAAAATTTTCCGAAAATTTTGGGAGTTAGAATTTTTTTTGAAAATTTGGAAAATTTTGTTAACGGAAAATGATTTTCAAAATTGTAATGAAAGCGTAGGAATTGAACTAGAAAAGGAGTTTTTGGTTTCTGAAGATAAAATGAATTCAAATAGAATTGAAATTGTAAATTGAATTCAAATGGAATTGAAAATGCAAAGTTGAATGGAAATGAATATATAACTTTGTTTGTGAAGTGAAAAATAAATATAAGAAGTATGTAAATACTTATATTGAACTTAACAAATGAATGGTGAAATTCTTAAGTAAAATGGGTGTTGGGAATCCAATAAGTAAAATTGGATATTATTGTCAAGTAAAATATACAGGGTATTTGGAATTGGGATTTCGATTTCGAAGGTAAATTTGAAATTGCTCGACAATAAGGTATGTATTTGAATTCCAATATGAAATTTGATGAGTTTCTGATTTTTGCCACTTGGCATTTTGCTTTCTATTAGGATTTGAGAGTCCGTAGGGACATTTTGTAGTTGTACCGAGCTAGCTGCGCAAAGGAGTCGCTAGCGAAATTTTTCAAAAATTTAGAGAGTTAGAAATTTTTGAGAAATTTTGGATAATTTACAATTTGAATTTGAATTGTGAAGTAAAATAAAGTTGTTTGAACTTATGGAAAAGTTTGGAAAGTTAGTTGAAGTGGTAATAGATCTTTAATAAAAGATTAATTTGACGAGTTGATAAAACTATTTGGATTTGAAAAAAAATAGTTAACGGGTATTGGAGCATTCTTCTTAACTTGTAATTTCGGGACGAAATTCTTTTAACGGGGGAAGATTGTAATGACCCTGAAATTTTGACATTTGAAATGTGAATATTTAATTGAGTTTAAATATTCGAATGATAATTTAATTTGAAATTCAAATATCAGAATGAATTTGGCAATTAAATCTTTGAATTTAATTTACTGAAGTTGGGTAAAAATTTGAATCTTCGGTTTTAAGCTGATTAAAAATAATCTGAAGGCTTAGAAAATTTGTATTGATAATTCTGAAGATAATGAAAGCTTCAGAATTGAATTTGAAACTGATTTGTTCAGTTTTGAATTTTATCATTTAAATCGATATTTAAAAATAGCATTCCAGGGCACAGTCTCGGAATTCGACGAAACTAGTTCCATTGGATCCGTAATATTGTATTATTATCGGATTTCAATTTTCGTAGCATTTGGAGTTGTTGTGTGAGCATACGATATATAAACGCGCTGAAATTAAATCGAAAATGTAATATTATAACTGGTCCAAAAGGCTATCTTCTCCATACGATCGAATTTGGACTCGGAACCTTTTCCATTGCGTTTGGAATAGGCGTATAACATTACAAACGCCTGGCGGCATGCCTTGACAGGAGGTCAAGATTTCAAGTTGTGTTTATCGAGAGAATTTGAATTTAAATTTAAATATATATTTATCTATCAGTCAACTTCAGCAGAAATTCCATCAAATCGGTCTCTTCTTGTGATATGTACTTGACCCTTACCTTTTCTACACGCTTCTTCGTTGATAAAAACAAATCGAAAGGGAAAAATATCGAATGACAAACATTTCTCGTTCGTTTGTTTTAAAATTCAAATCATGGCCGAAGCCTCGTTTAAATCTTGTTCTTCTCAAATCATTCCTACTTTCGTTCAAAACAAAAGCTCGTACGAAAATCAAAACAAAAAATGGTTTCGATCGAATTGAGCGCGCCATGTCGGCTGGCGATCTCGCGAGTTCGTTCGAATGAAATCATCTTCAATTCAATAGCATATGAGGCGAGGGGATGTGCGAGATCTGGGGTCGCGATGACTTTGGGTTCGAACTCGAGCTGGAGTGGTGCTCGCGAGCAAGGCGGCAAGCGGCGACGTACGCGTTGAGGTCAGGCCTTGTGGAGTGGGTCGAGGCGCGTGGACGAGGTGCTCGCGTGGTGGCTGCTTGCAACGGCGGCTTCGAGGCAAGCTGGGCAAGTGTTCAAGCTCGACTAGGGTTTCGCGGGTTAGAGCGATGGTCGCGATTTCGTTCTTGGGTTTGAGCACCGTGATTTCAAAATCGTCGGGAAGGTATTCTCGATTTTAATTTCCCTATTAAACTGAGCTTATAAATATGTATGTAGTTAAAACAGAAAGA
Source organism: Allium fistulosum (assembly GCA_030737815.1). Taxonomy (NCBI): domain Eukaryota; kingdom Viridiplantae; phylum Streptophyta; class Magnoliopsida; order Asparagales; family Amaryllidaceae; genus Allium; species Allium fistulosum. Next base: position 1,252,449,618 of record CM060903.1, on the reverse strand, counting down.
AAAATGTGTACTGTAACTTATTGTTAAATTTTAAAACCGAGGATAATTTTCTATAGCTAAAGTTAAGGGAAATATAATACAAATATAAGATATATGTATTCCTGCCTATTTTAATTTAAAGATAAAACATGAATTATTTATATAGATCAGATTTGTGAAATATATATGTAGTTTACAGTAGAAGGAAAGTTATTTTAAAATTAAAATACTTAGTTAAATAAATTATTAAAAAGAAATTTTTTCAAAATAAAATTCGTTGGATAATTAAAATTATCAAGCGAAAATTTGTTATCTGATTTATTCAAATATTAATAGATTGTATAAATTGTTTTATTCAAGGTCAAAATTGCAAAGAAAACAAGTCGAAATGGAAATGGATTACAAATTAAAGCAAAGGTGAGATCTTCTCACTCAAAATGAAAAATTTGGATTGTAGTTATTGATTGCTGTTTGGTTGTGATATTAGATATAGTAGGATATATCTATGTATAAAGAAATATATATATATATTGGAATATATATATATTGGAGTTGTTGATTTCCCGCATTATATAGCGGATGAGACCCTATGCGCCGCATAATAGTGGATGATATTTTATAAATCCCATATACCGCGATATTCCACCTCGAAGTGGAAATTGTATTGTGCTAACATCTGTAGATGCAGGGAAACAGGTTGAAGGGATCCAACTGGATTCCTCAAAAATTATATGAATTTGTTTCATATGTTGTATGAATTTGTTTCATATGTTGTGTGATTATTTATTTATAATCTGTAAATGATTATATTTGTGATTGAATGTGTTAAAGGCTAAAATTAGCCGAATGTACTTTTGGTATCGTTGGATACCAGAAATAAATAAATTGGATTTTTGAAAATTAAAGTTGAAATTTTAAGTAAATTCCTTTTGAAAGAATTGAATAAATTTAAAAAAGGGATTTAAAAGCGTAAAGTTGATTTTTGTAATCTTATCGAATTATTTCCAAAATATGGGAAAAGATTTTTTATAAATGGATTTTGAATAGTATTATTCGAAAGTTGGGAAATTTATTTAAAATGGAATTTTAAAATTGTTTGGAAGAGATAAAGGAATTAATTTTAAAAAGAGATAAATTTGTTTGAAATCCAATCGATAATTGATTTCGTATTTGAAGATAAATCTGTGGGAAATCGATATGGAAATTTATTTGATGTTGAATGAAAAATTGATTTGTGTTGAAATAAATTGGAAATCGATTTGTAAAATGATTTGGGATTTGAAATAAATTGGAAATCAATTTGTAATTGATTTGGGGTTGAAATAAATTTAGAAATCAATTTGTAATTGATTTGGTGTTTGAAAGTGAATATTTGGGAATTTAGAGTCAAAATGGAATTTATAAAGGAAAGGGAAATGTGTTTTAAAAATAAACACTGATTTATTTTTTTAAAGTGTGGAAATAAATTTACAGATTTGGGATGTAAATTTGAAATAAATCGATAAGTATTTATTTAATTGGTTTAAATGGACCATTTTGTGATGAAGTGTGAAAATGTGATTTGAAATTCGTTTTCAAAGTGATGAAGTGTGAAAAGTGATTTGAAATTGGTTTTCAAATGTTGAAGTGTGAAAATTATATATCTTGTGAAGATATTTTGAAAATAAATAATTTGGGAAAAATTATTTAAATCTGATGATTGTTGTGATATGTGGTTGATAGTTGAATAACCGACTATCAATATTTGCCTTTGAAATGGCACTTTATTTGTTTTTTTAACAAACGCTCACTATTCGGGTTAGCCGGGAAAAGACCTTTGTGTCATATAACCCATTCCGAATTAGTGCTACGACGATATGGATCGTATTGAAGACCGGTGGTGAAGACCGGATATTTTCGAAAATGAAAGGACAACCTGTCGAATGTCTCTGCACCGAGTTGCTCCGGTATAGAGATTTATATCACTCTTCTTGTGATGGGAAGTCCGAACGTGATTAGTGAATATCCGGATTGCAAGGGCTTCTTTGGAAGTGCCTTCGGTTCCGTTCGATCCCGGAACGGACTTGTATGGATGTGTGTCTGACGTTACACTTTGAGATGTAAAGCTGGTTTCTATCAAATACATTTCTGTTGGTGGCGGAGAATTTATTCTCTTAGCTTAACTCCCTTCTCTGAGACGTACGAGCTCAGGGGTTATGTAGTTGATGGTTACTAGTGATACATTCCCAATTTGGTAATGTGGCACACGAAGTGCTGTCGATCATTTTTTGATCAAAGCGTGGCTTTGTGAAGAAGCGTGGCTTTGTGAAAAAGCGTGGCTTTGTGAAAAAGCGTGGCTTTGTGAAAAAGCGTGGCTTTGTGAAAAAGCGTGGCTTTGTGAAAAAGCGTAGCTTTGTGGACGAGACTTCGTCGAGCCTCACAACCCGGTAATGGTCGAAACAGGAATGTTGCGGCAAAGGTTTTTAGGGGTAGCGCCCCTAGGGTATGTCATTTCCTTCTGGATATAAAGGTGATATCATGGTATGGAGCCCAGATATTTTACCTATGTTGATGCTGCAAATTTATTATACTTTGTGGTTGTTGCTTTGTGGTTGAGGATCCTCGAATAAAGGTCGGTGACGACCGGGGGATGGCATAGCTTGTGTGTTAGTTACCTAGTTACAGCTGTACAGCGTGAGGTAGCATCGGCCTTGTGTTTGCCGAGAGCAGGTTGACTCTCGGGGCGTCTTTCCAGAGGCGTTTCCTTTTCGGTGTAAGGAAGTTTCTTTGCCTGACCATTTGTTGGAAATCCAAAGAAACAATACGAACCCTGTACGGTTTTAGTTGTAGAACCTGCCATTTACTTATGGTGGTCCCACTGTTTAGATGGTAGCTATAGTAGGCATACAATAATGGTTGTATGTTGGCTAAGATTGATATTATACTTTCGAAATGTTTTCCACACTAGACATTAATAATAATATCAACTGATTTTTTCATAGTAAGCATCTTTGACTATCATAAGGAGAAATCTCCTCCAATTCTGCGTTTGCATTGTGTGTGTGGCGGGAGGCCTTATGGTAGTTTCATTTTCCAAAAGCATTGCGAATTTGTTTTATTTTCTTTGTGAAAATAACTATTTTACGATCTCACACCAGTCACCATGACTGAATCGGAGTTTATTGTTCCCTTTCTAAATTCTGGGTGCCCATAATTTTCCACACAAACAGCCTAGAGTTATGTTATCAGGATATTATGGATATTCTGGAGCTTTGGAGATGAGTTGGATGGCGAGACGTACTACCATACTTGTTTATTTATTCCGCTGTGTATTCTGTATGAGGACAAGTTTATATAACTGTCCATTGTTGTATTGAGTTGTATATTGACTCTGATAGATGTATGTATAAACTGATATAGTCTTTTGTTTAAAGATTATTGATTCATCTATTGTATATTGTTCCGCTGCGAATGTGAGATTCTGATATTGTTTCTGTTTCTGTTTTTTTTCTGTTCTTTCTTTTCTTCTGTCTTCTTCTACCTCTTCTTTTTAACACTAATGGTTCGGTTTTCCAGCATTCGATTGCGCGGCATTTGATACAGTGGACGTATTAATGTCGACTTTCGAGCATCGAAAAATCGTGATCGTTACATTCCCCTTCTTTGCATCGAGTCGAACACGAATTTACTCGAGACCACACAACACGCGCGGCATTTGATACAGTGGACGTATTAATGTTGACTCCTCCACCTCCACGCGCAACCCCGACCAACTCGACTCAGTCGATTACCAGAAATTGGTCAAAATCCAATTTTTAAACAAAAAGGAACTGCTCTCAAACCACGCGATTAAAAATCGTCAAACAAGGCTTAAAAATCCTAACTTTCAATAAGAATTTATGTTATATTCTTGAATCAATAGTTTGTGATATTCAAAATTTCCAGAGACTTAAGTTTTTACTGTAAAAGCTTGATTTTTCAATATATATGCATTTTTATTTCATGAAAACATTTTTAGATTGTAGTTCATACTTAAACACAACTATCTTGTTTTAAAACCAAACTCTAATATGGATTATAAAACAAGAACTTGAATTTTCTTGTTGGGTTGTACTCTGTAGAACAAACGGAGAAGAAGGAAAGCACTGATACATATATATATACACAGAGTAAATGGCAATATATATTCAAGTAGAAAAACTATAAGTTACTCACCTTAAACATTTGGATTTCCAGAAAATTTTCAACTTGAAAGTTGAAGTTGTAGTCTTTTTAAACTTTGAAAAGTTGTAATCTGGTTTGAATTTGATACTGGAGGTCTTCTCCTTCTTGATCTCAGATTTTCTTTGATTGCTCAATGTTTTAAGTGGATGTTTGTTTGAGTTTATAAAATGATATTATCTCAGTTTTAAAATGATCGAACTGAAATGAGAAGATGATGTTGTTTATTGTTTTAAGCTGAGATGAAATGTGGTACAAGTGATATAATTTGTTGTACAATGGTTTATACTTTGTACAAAAAAATGAGCAGGGATATTTTTCAAATGAGAGGCTGATGGATACATTTTTGGGCTTGCATTAATTAGTTTGTACCATATCTCATTTATAAAATCTTCTTCATTTCGGCTGTTACATGTTTGAGAAAACATAATAGCTTCCTTAGCAAGCTTCTATAGTTTATATATTTTGTTTCCTTTTTAACTTGTCTTTATATTTGAATGTATTTTATTTCTTCATTTGGCAAGTGGTTCATAAATATATATTTGTCTTATCTTTTACTTTTATTATTTTTGAATGCATTTCTATATTTTGATATGTTGTTATAATTTCTATCTCAATCATTTATTTCTAAATTTAATACTAATTATTTATATATTCATTTTGTAATATAGGTGAATTTCTAAATTTTAATTTGTTATTAGATTTTTATCCAATGTATTTACTTTATACTTTATATCTTATATATTTTCATTTTTAACCATTTATTTATGATTTAAATTCGAATCAAATATATATATATATAATTTCAAATTTACTCATATATGCTCAAATACATATATATACAATATTTTAAATTTTAAATGATTTATATAGAATTTATTTTAATTCGGGGAAACTCGCATCACTTTATCGATTTATTTCACAAATTTTATTCAAAAAATAATTTAATTATCAATTTAAATATTTATAAAATCCAGGGTCATTACAACCTTCCCCTTTGAAAAGAATTTCGTCCTCGAAATTGCCAAGGAGACACAAAGATAGATGAAGAATGTTTCATCAAATCAAACTGAATATTTATTCTGCATTTGGCTTACCAAATCAGAATATCAATGATAGATACAAGAACGAATCTTTTTAATTTTTCCACAAGATACTCGGGTTATCCATATCTACGAAATATGCAGGGGCATCGGTTAGTTCGAAGGGATAACTAACCATTCGTAGAACATACCCGGACCCAAAGAATAGACAAATATATGGATACAATTCCAAAACTTTTAGTTTAGAAACTAAAGTATACCTATCAACCATAGCAACCAAGGCAACCAATACATCCAAACAACAATTTTGGCTTATTTGGAGTTTATGTCCCATGCAAATATATATCGAATCTTCTTCCTAGATCTACCAGGAACTATCAAAGAATAGAGAAAAGAGGTTGAACAAAAGAGATTGATAGAGAAAAGATTATTTCCTTGTTGTTACAGGGTATTGACCATTTCGTGGTGGTATTCCCCTATCCCCTATCTCATCCGCTTTTTGCACTCATACTCACTATCGGTGAATAGTAAGAGAATTTACTGAGGCGTACGAACAAATATCTTAGAGATTACTCATTCTAGTGTATACTTCACCCTATCTCTAATGAGCTACTTAATGTGTTATACTCCATAGCTAAATTTTAACCTTAGCTATGATACCAATGGTAAAAGTCCTGAAACTCGACCTTCGAAAATCGGCACCCGTACTTCACTTGTACTCAAATGCCGTAGATTCAAACGTCGAATCGGGCTTCCCGGAGCTTATAACACAGTAAGTATAACAACATAGCGGAATAAAGAAATAGATGATATCATATACAACTCCAATGAATACAATATCCAGAATGATATACAACAATGATAACAATATGATATAAGAATATCAGAGATAAATAATGATACAGCGGAAAACAATAGTGATAACTCCAAATGATCTTCAAAAGAGAATGAAACCAATAACTCCAACATCAGCTCGAACCACCATCACGTTGCACCAAGATAAGCAACGTCAGTCAGTGAACTCCAATAACTGAACTAGCTCCAGATAATCTACTAAACCTGACTATTTGAAAAACCCAACTCTAGACTGCCCGTGTGGAAAATTGTGGGCACCCAGAGTTTAGGAAGGGAACAATAAACTCCGTGTCAGTCATGGGACTGGTGTGAGCAACAAAAATAGTTTATCTTTAAAACAACAACAAAAGAATTTTAAACATTGAAACCCGCAATGCTTTTGGAAAATGAAACTACCATAAGACCTCCCACCACACACACAATGCAAACGCAGAATTGGAGGAGATTTCTTCTTATGATAGTCAAACATGCTTACTACGCAAAATCATTGGATATTATTGCTAGTGCATAGTGTAGAAAACATTTCGAAAGTATAATATTAATCTTAGCCAACATACAACCATTATTGTATGCCTACTATAGCTACCATCTAAACAGTGGTGACCACCATAAGTAAATGGCAGGTTCTACAACTAAAACCGTACAGGGTTCGTATTGGAAATTGGATTTCCCACAAATGGTCAGGCTAAGGTACTTCCTACTGTCAATGGGTACGCCTCTAGATGGACGTCCCGAGAACTAACTAGCTCTCTGCCAACACAAGGTCGGGTTACCTCGTACACTAGGTAACTACTACACGAATATGCCACCCCCGGTCCTTTGGGACCTTTATCCGAGGTACCTCGATCACAAAGCAACAATCACATAGAGTAAATGAGATTGGAGCAACCACATAGGTTAAATATCAGGGCTCCATACCTGATACCACCCTTTTCCAGAAGGAAATGACATACCCTAAAGGGAGCGACCCTCATAACCATGCTGCATCATTCCTGTTTCGACCCATTTCCGGGTTGTGAGGTTCGATGAGGTCTCGTCCACAAAGCTACGCTTTTTAACAAAGCCATGCTTTGATCAACAAATGATCATCAACACACAGCAACACTCAGCATGCCACACTCCCAAATTTGGAGTATATCGCTGATAACCTTCAACTACATAACCTCTGAGCTCGTACGTCTCAGAGAAGGGTGTTAAGCTAAGAGAATAAATTCTCCGCCACCAAACAGAAATGTATTTGAAAGAAATCAGCTTTATATCTCAAAGTGTAATGTCAGACATACAACCATACAAGTCTGTTCCGGGTTCGAACAGAACCGAAGGCACTTCCGAAGAAGCCCTTGCAATCCGGGTATTCACAATCCCGATCAGACTTCCCATCACTTAGGGAATCTCTATACCGGAGCAACTCAGTGCAGAGACAATCGATAGGTTATCCTATCGTTCTTACAAACACCCGATCTTCAACACCGGTCTTCAAATGCTATCCATTTACATCGTATCACTTATTCGGAATGGGTTATATGACACAAAGTCCTCTCCCGGCTAAACCGAATAATGAGTGCAATATTTAAAACATATGGATATTGGGATTTCAGTTAAGTCACAACTTATTATCCAAATTTTCTCTTCAAATGGTTTAAACACATTACCATTTTAAATCTGTTAAAAATAAACAGATTCATTTCACAAAGTTCACCCAGTTTCACAAAGATTTATTCATAGATTTTCCAAATCAATTTCCATTTAAATTGGATTTACTCATTAAATCTTTAAATCAAAGATTTAACTTATAGCTTTCAAAACACGTTTCCAAAGATTTATTCATAACTTTGGAAGACCATTTTCATTTTAGACTTGAAATCCTTTCAACACAAGTAGAAAATCCATTACTTATATAAAAGCTTTTATTATTTGAAAATCTATAGTTTTCGTTTCAGAAAAAATCCAGTTATATTTACACGAGTTAAAACCCTTGAATTAAATTCAAATTCCCAAATCAATACCTTTAAAATGGTTTAACCCATATATAACTTGTACAACATCTTTAATCCCTAGTTTCAAATCATAGAATTCAATTTCAAACTTGAATTCAAATTTAAATCAAATTATTTAAATTTCAAAACTTAATCAAGTTATTCGAAAATAAGTTTTATCTTTGAAATTCCATTTCAAAAGCTTTTCACTTTAAACCCAAATTTCCAATTTCAAAATCAATTGAAATTAAAATTTCAATTTCAAAAACAACAAATTTAAATCATCTGTGACTTAACCGATTTCCTCGTGAAATCCATATTTGTGTGTAGGGTGTAGTCCAGGGGTTTCGCACAGTAGTGCAACAGCATTCAATCATCACAGATCAGAATACAGAAATATAATTGACAAGCGGTATAAACTATAACGCTTATCTTTCATTCACAGATCACAGATATATAAATCACAGATAATAATTTACATTCATCCCAGATAAATAACTACAGTACAGATCACACACAAATCAGAATATATCACACAGCATCATAGATCAGGAAATATCAACAATTAAATCATTCAGTCGAATCCAAACATTCACAAGTAAATTTATTAATCAACTGATTAATTTAAATCAAATGTATCAATTATTAATCCGGGTTAATTATCATGAGTTAATCACAAATTATTTGAAATAAATCTTCCTTTCAAATTTATTAGTTAACCCTTAATTATTAACTAATCATTCTTAATTAATGAATCAATTATCCTTTAATTATCAAATTAATCTTAATTAATCACCATTATTAATTAATCCTTTAATTTATTAACAATAATTTACTCAAATTTCAAATCATCATTCAATCAATTACATTCAGTAATTATCCATTAATTACTTCTCTAAGTAATTATATTTTCCCAAATTATCAAGTGATTATTCTGAATTAATCAACTTAAGTAATTAACTTGAACAAATTCAATTAACTCAATTAATTATACTGAATAATTAATTCCACAATTACTGTCATTAAGTAATTTTACTTAATGGTTCCACAATTGATTATTATTAAATTAATCAATCTAATTTATTGTTAAAATTTATCACATTAATTAATTATTCAAATAATTTTAGTTAATGATTTCATTAACTATTAAATTTTCTTTAATTACTTTTCTAAAGAAATTTACCTACCTTAAATCATTATTGATGATAAATTGATTAACTATTCAGAATTCATTCTCAATGAATTATCTTCATTATTTAAGGTAAAACTTATCCATATTTATAATTTAATTTTTTCAAGATGTTGAAAAACATTGTTTTCAAGCTTCCTTTTTTTATTTCAATTTGAATTCAAGCTTTGAAAAGAATCCTTATTTACCTTAAATAAAGTTTAAAACAAATTTCCTAACATTTTTAAATTTACATATTACAATAACAATTAGTTATAAAGGAAATTGTAAAGATTTAAAATCACTTTTTCTTTTTAAATTTAACATATTTAAAATTTACTTTAACACTTAAGTTAAAAATCTTAATTAATTTCAAATTCTTGAATCTGATTTACCATTTAATTCCAGGTTTAACCTTTAAATTTTCAACTTGTTTAAATTTTCATTTCTAATTCAATTCTATTTTAAATTCAAATTGCTTTTAAATACACTTAATTACTTCACATTTTTAAGTAAAAAAAACAATTTAATTTAAAACTTTATTTAGGTCCAAACCAAATCCCAATTCAAACTTGAATTTATGATTAAACTTTGACTTGAACTCAGTTTGAAACCCTGATTGATAAAATTAAATTGGGTTTTCAGAATTCAAACCAGGAAACAGTTTCAGGTTGAAAGCCTATAACCAAAATTTTTGACACGAGATTCCCCTTCTTTGCTTCGAGTCGAACACGAATTTACTCGAGTCATTACTCGAGTTACTCGAGACCACACAACACCCTCAACCCAACAAAGACAGAAAAAAATAGTGCATCGTGCACATGCACGGTGGCGCCGAGCCCCTCAGATCATCGTCGACGATCTTCCCCTATCGACCATCACCCAAACACTCCATCCCAAACACCAGACCACTACTCCAGACTCGAGATTGGAATCGAGTGATCAAAGCTAGCCTGGAACCAGAACATAGCACCACCACCTCAGCCTGGAAATCACGTCGCCTCCGCAAACCCGTCCACCAGAAGACCTGAAATTCCAACCATCACCTCATCAACACCTCCCCTATCACCTACCAAGGATTCGCAGCGCTCGATCAATTAACGGTGACGAATGAAACAAAGTTTGCGACCCCACAAAAACTAGGTTTCGAACTAAAAAAATCACGCCGCCGTCGCCTCGATGATCGAGAGCACCTCCGATCATTTTTCCTAGCGACATTGTTGACTCCTCCACCTCCACGCGCAACCCCGACCAACTCGACTCAGTCGATTACCAGAAATTGGTCAAAATCCAATTTTTAAACAAAAAGGAACTGCTCTCAAACCACGCGATTAAAAATCGTCAAACAAGGCTTAAAAATCCTAACTTTCAATAAGAATTTATGTTATATTCTTGAATCAATAGTTTGTGATATTCAAAATTTCCAGAGACTTAAGTTTTTACTGTAAAAGCTTGATTTTTCAATATATATGCATTTTTATTTCATGAAAACATTTTTAGATTGTAGTTCATACTTAAACACAACTATCTTGTTTTAAAACCAAACTCTAATATGGATTATAAAACAAGAACTTGAATTTTCTTGTTGGGTTGTACTCTGTAGAACAAACGGAGAAGAAGGAAAGCACTGATACATATATATATACACAGAGTAAATGGCAATATATATTCAAGTAGAAAAACTATAAGTTACTCACCTTAAACATTTGGATTTCCAGAAAATTTTCAACTTGAAAGTTGAAGTTGTAGTCTTTTTAAACTTTGAAAAGTTGAAATCTGGTTTGAATTTGATACTGGAGGTCTTCTCCTTCTTGATCTCAGATTTTCTTTGATTGCTCAATGTTTTAAGTGGATGTTTGTTTGAGTTTATAAAATGATATTATCTCAGTTTTAAAATGATCAAACTGAAATGAGAAGATGATGTTGTTTATTGTTTTAAGCTGAGATGAAATGTGGTACAAGTGATATAATTTGTTGTACAATGGTTTATACTTTGTACAAAAAAATGAGCAGGGATATTTTTCAAATGAGAGGCTGATGGATACATTTTTGGGCTTGCATTAATTAGTTTGTACCATATCTCATTTATAAAATCTTCTTCATTTCGGCTGTTACATGTTTGAGAAAACATAATAGCTTCCTTAGCAAGCTTCTATACTTTATGTATTTTGTTTCCTTTTTAACTTGTCTTTATATTTGAATGTATTTTATTTCTTCATTTGGCAAGTGGTTCATAAATATATATTTGTCTTATCTTTTACTTTTATTATTTTTGAATGCATTTCTATATTTTAATGTGTTGTTATAATTTCTATCTCAATCATTTATTTCTAAATTTAATACTAATTATTTATATATTCATTTTGTAATATAGGTGAATTTCTAAATTTTAATTTGTTATTAGATTTTTATCCAATGTATTTACTTTATACTTTATATCTTATATATTTTCATTTTTAACCATTTATTTACGATTTAAATTCGAATCAAATATATATATATATATATAATTTCAAATTTACTCATATATGCTCAAATACATATATATACAATATTTTAAATTTTAAATGATTTATATAGAATTTATTTTAATTCGGGGAAACTCGCATCACTTTATCGATTTATTTCACAAATTTTATTCAAAAATTAATTTAATTATCAATTTAAATATTTATAAAATCCGAGGTCGTTACATTGGTGAAACATAAAAGAACAGTGGAAGCCTTATTAGAAAAATGAAATGATAATATTTAACCTTTCTAATATTATAAGAACATATGTTATATATTGTTATAATAATCTACACTGATAAATTTGTGCATTTAATAAGATTGATAAAATGTTTATCAATTAAGATATACAAATGAATTGAAGATTGACAAATATAACATATACCTACCAATACAAGATTATTGCATGTTAACATTTCAACACCCGTGCAAGTGTCTAATATTATTTGGTCACTTACGCATTTATTTGGTCGAGACTATGTATTGCATTTTATGAGTCTCGATCTATAAAAGCAATAAAATATTGTGGATATTTGATCCATATACAATCACATATAAATGTTATATTGCGAACGGTCAAAGTTTGTAATTTACAATATTTCAATGAAATTAGTTCATCTGAAAAACCAAATAAGCCTTAGTGCAAGATCAAGCATTCGATTAGATTGATTACAAAAGGATCGTATTGTGTTAGCTATAACATTAGATCAAAACTATGAGATAGATCCAAGAACTCGATCGCTGAAATGTCAGTTTGATTAGTTTATGCAAAGGGCAACATATTCGTTGTCCTTAAATGTTAAGGATGATTGAGTGCGCTTTTGTAAAAAGTTCTTATGATATTGTAGTAAGAGTTTTCTTTTGAATGATTTGACAATTTGGAAAGAATAACCAAGTACAAGAGTAGATGTGACTTAAGGTACATTTGGGATGAAGAGACTGAATAGTCATTTCTGCTTCATGAAGAAACAACGAAAACAAGAATTGTAACAATAGTTGATTTCTATTTCAAAATGTATTTTCATATAGAAAATTGTTTTCCATGGTATTTATTTCTCTTGAGTTCAAGATATTTGACCGAAGAGCTCACCACAGTAAACTAGTTGCGGTATGTGAAATAAGTAAATCCATATTAAGTGAATGATGGACCTCCGAATTCAATACACTATTATAGTAATGGTGGAAATAGTGGGAGGATGCCATATAGCACTTATTGATTGCATCATATTTAGAAAATTGTTTTCGTAAAACATACAGAACGTTATTCATGAAATAATGACTATTTTCCGTATTGACTGAGAAATAGACATAGCTATATTTCAATATGAATATTATTGTTATCCCACCTTTTGGTCAAAGCTGGAATATCAACAAAATTGGCAAGGAAGGATGGATATCAGGATTGGAGTTCAATTGGAAACAAGGCTGCAATGATGTCGTCAGAATTTGGCCGAGCTCCGATCAGAACGAAATCGATTGGAGATGATGATGAGGACTAGAAAAGGCTATGTTTCAAATTTCAGGTTAATCGGAGTTCGTATGGATGAGATATGATCGATAAAAAATAAAGGAATATACTGTTCATATCCATTAAAAAAAATTGAGGTAATGTCCATTTCGAATCCATCAGGTTCGTATCCATCGGGATGGCATCGCCTCAGTATGTTCGTATCCATCGAGTTTGGTGCAGTTCGAATCCATCATTCGCATCGATCAGGAAATCGTGTATTGGCTCGTTCGAATCGATCGATTTCGTATCCATCGAAAGGATATCGCCTCGATCTATTCGAATCCATCCGGCATTGGGCTCTTTGCATCGATCCAGAAATGGTAAGCATCATATCGGTTTAGCTCGTATCCATTATGGTTAAAATACTTCGTATCAATCATAGAGGCTTAGTTCGAATCCATATGCTTCGTGGTTATTCGAATCGATAGCGTATAAGTCGTTGTTCGTATCCATCTCACTTCGTATCGATAACACGATCGGTATGCAGTACACCAATAATAATCGATGCGAACAAGGGCTACCGTGAATCGATAATTGGTTCGAATGAGGACTGAAACAAATGGATGCGAATAAATGGTTGATATGAGCGAAACTTCAGCGTTAGATGCGAATAACTCGGTCATATTCGGTACGCAAAGTGGATCAACCCAGGGATTTCGCGACACGTCATCGCACGCTCACGTGCTCTGCTCGATTCGAAGGTATCGATGCGAATCAATCGATTTGAACTGCACGGCCTGCCAAAACACCATAACTCGTATCGATCGTATCTCCTAAACCATAGATCCAAATATCATGAAGTTTTCACAGCAGCTTGTATATAAGGTAAAGAACAATCCTGCCAAGTTTCAGCTCGATTGGATCATTTCTTGATGGATACGAAATTGCTTCGTATCGATCGCAGATCGAGTCGAAACTTGGTGGGGTCGGTCGTGTGGGCCCCCTCACGTGCCAGAAGAAGTCTCTCGAAGTTTGAGCGCGATCTCAGCCTCCTACGCCTATAAATAGCCCCCTGAAGCCTGCAGAAAAGGGATCTTTTGGCCATTGGACGTCCAGACTCTACCGGATTCAATTCTATACCTTACCATTGTTGTTATATTCAAAATTCATTCATTGTATCTGCGGTAATCATCTGTAACCAGCAAGGATAATCAATAAAAGATAAAAACCTTGAAGTGGGCGTAGGCCGGAGATAGCCGAACCACTATAAATTGTGTGTCACTGTTCATTATTTTTGGATTGTTGTTTTTTGTTTGCTTAGATCTGAGATTTGTGTTTGAATATTGCTGATTTGTATTCATACACTGGTGCTTTCACAATACTTGGGGTTTGTGACCATTTTTGGCGCAAACACTTTGGTGCTTCCACTGAGAAGAACTAGCACCCGCTACGCAAGATTTGAAGTTCAGATTTGAAAGCTTGAAGATTTGAAAGACAATGACTCGACAAACAAGTAGAAGGCAAAGAGTAGAGAGAAGCCAACAAGGAGGAAGTCAAGAGGCATCCTCCGGAGCTGGAGAAGGACAAGCTTCGATCTACATTACCAGAGACGAAATGGAAGCTATGGCAAATTCATTGCATGAGAGGTTGTTGAAGAGTCAACAGGATATGATGCAGAATTTCTTCGAGCAGATGAGAGCTGCAGGGACACAGAACCTTGGACCAACTACAGCGACTGCAAATGTGGAACAAGGAACTAGGATTGCGGAAACCAATGAAGGTCAGGTTCAAGGTCAGAATGCAGAACCAGAGGGCAAGCGACAAGGACTTGGGGGCAGACCCTCAAGATCTGATGCTGGAAGGCCTTCAGATGGAGCTCAACAAGCTGGAGCCAATGCTGATGCTAACGAGCCGCATGAAGAGTATGTACCAGAGTTCCCTTGGGGTCATAGGGGGCAACCTTTGATAGACAATGCTGGATTAGTTGAGATCATTATGAGAACTATGTGTGGAGGTTTGACTAGCAGAGATTTGGAAGGAGTGAACCGGAGTCCGTTTACTCGGGAAATCAGGGTAGCTCGGAATCCACCCAAGTTCAAGCTACCTAGCATGGAGGTGTATGATGGCAAGGCTGATCCAACCGATCACCTGATGAGGTACACCAGACACATGGAAGTGCTGGGGCATCGAAGGAAGTAATGGCCCAATTTTTTCCCTTTGTACTTAACGGACTTAGTGGCAATGTGGTTCAGGCAGCTGGAAGAAGGATCTATCAGGACCTGGAGGGAGTTGGTGGACAGGTTTTTGGGACAGTTTCGGGTTCATATCAAGAGGCCAAAAAATGTGATGACGCTGACATCGGTAAAGCAAAGGATGGATGAATCACTTAGGGCTTTCCTAACTCAGTTCAATGCGGCGGTTGCTTCGGTGGATCGGCCGGATCCATCGATGGTTTTGATGGCAGCGGTGTCGGGAGTCAGAGAGGATTCGGATTTTAAGGTATCTTTAGTACGAGACCCGCCACTAGATCTCGGGGAATTCTTCCATGAAGCTAAAAGGTTCCTTCGGCAAGAAGATTCATGTATGGATTTAAAGTTAAAGGAGGTGAATGCGACTGAGGGTGGAGGACCACCAACAGAAACCCGGATAAAGACAAAGGAAAGAGGAAGTTGGATGACGATTCAGGAAAAGCCAGGAAGCGATGGAAGGATCCAAAGTTTTCCACATACACAGGATTAAACGAGACGCTGGAACGGATATACATGGAAACCCGGAATCGCCTTCCTTACCGAAGGCCGGCTAGGAGAGAACCTTCTGAACGAGAAAGGGCATCAGGAAGGCACTGTCTCTTCCATGATTTGGATGGACATGATACCAACAGCTGCAGGCACTTAAAGGACATAATTGAGGAGCATGTGAGGAATGGACGATTGAGGCAGTATGTTGTGGCTCGGAATGCAGCGGCGGAGCAGGAGCAACCACCGCCTACCTCAAGCCATGAGGGTGCGAGGCCCAGGAATGATGGTCGATTGGTTATCAATTGACCAGGGTAATATAAAATAAGTAACAAACCATTGGCAAGCACCCAAGTCATTTACACATGTATGGGGACGAAGATAGCCCCTAGGCATGCTCTGAATGATGATAAACCGCGACACCATGGTTTGCGAAATCTGTCTTTTTGTTTTTGGATTGGACACTCGTTTTTCTGGTTTGGTTTTGGAGTTTGGTTTGAACTCCTGGTTTTTTTTGCTTTCTGGTTTGGATTTTCATTTGGATGATTGGTTTCTGTTCTGGATGCTGGCTCGGATTTCTGATTTTCTGGTTTGATTTGGATTTTGGATTGGATTTTGACTAGATTTTTGTCTGGTTTTTGATAAACGATCGTCGGGTATGGATTGCCTGGCAAGGGGTGAGTCGCTTTGCCCGAACGTGGTAAATTGACTCATTCAGGTCGTCGAGTATGGACTATGCTCGGCAAGGGTCCGGAGAGACCGAGATTCGGCCTAGGACTTAGGCCCTATATTATTGGTTATTATTTCAGGTCGTTGATTATGGACTATGCTCAACTAGGGTCCGGAGCGACCAGGATTCGGCTTAGGACTTAAGCCACGGCATTACTTACGTCCTGGGACACTGGACCACGGTCGTCAGGTAAGGACTGCGCTTGGCAAGAACCCGGAGAGGTTAGCTCAACGTCCAGGGATACTGGACCACGGTCGTCAGGTGTGGATTGCGCTTGGCAAGAGCCTGGAGAGGAAATGGATTTGGATATCGACCCGGAGAGGCCCTGGATTCGGTTATTGGCTATTGATTAAGGCTAGAAAGAAGATTAAGGCTAGAAAGAAGATTAAGGCTCTGTTTTATGATTTATTATATATATATAATATAAATCTAATTGGATCTAATCAACTTTTTTTTAGAATTACCACGACATAATAGATTAGCGACTCAACGTTTGTAGAAATGGAGAGGAGGGATTCTCAATTATGGAAAAATTGATAAAGAAAAACTAAGGATGGATTAAAACTCGGTTATCGAGTTTGGATGGGCATGGAATTGGCTATGGACTTTGGATATCGGATTTGGAGTTATTCAAAACATGCCTTATTATCATAAGGCATGTTTTTGGGGGAAAATGTTATCCCACCTTTTGGTCAAAGCTGGAATATCAACAAAATTGGCAAGGAAGGATGGATATCAGGATTGGAGTTCAATTGGAAACAAGGCTGTAATGGAAGTCGTCAGAATTTGGCCGAGCTCCGATCAGAAGGAAATCGACTGGAGATGATGATGAGGACTAGAAAAGGCTATGTTTTAAATTTCAGGTTAATCGGAGTTTGTATGGATGAGATATGATCGATACAAAATAAAGGAATATATTGTTCGTATCCATCAAAAAAATTGAGGTAATGTCCATTTCGAATCCATCAGGTTCGTATCCATCAGGATGGCATCGCCTCAGTATGTTCGTATCCATCGAGTTTGGTGCAGTTCGAATCCATCATTCGCATCCATCAGGAAATCGTGTATTGGCTTGTTCGAATCGATCGATTTCGTATCCATCGGAAGGATATCGCCTCAATCTATTCGAATCCATCCGGCATTGGGCTCTTTGCATCGATCCAGAAACGGTAAGCATCGTATCAGTTTAGCTCGTATCCATCATGGTCAAAATACTTCGTATCAATCATAGAGGCTTAGTTCGAATCCATATGCTTCGTGGTTATTCGAATCGATAGTGTATAAGTCGTTGTTCGTATCCATCTCACTTCGTATCGATAACACGATCGGCATGCAGTACACCAATAATAATCGATGTGAACAAGGGCTACCGTGAATCGATAATTGGTTCGAATGAGGACTGAAACAAATGGATGCGAATAAATGGTTGATATGAGCAAAACTTCGGCGTTAGATGCGAATAACTCGGTCATATTCGGCACGCAAAGTGGATTAACCCAGGGATTTCGCGACACGTCATCGCACGCTCACGTGCTCTGCTCGATTCGAAGGTATCGATGCGAATCAATCGATTCGAACTGCACGGCCTGCTAAAACACCATAACTCGTATCGATCGTATCTCCTAAACCATAGATCCAAATATCATGAAATTTTCACAGCAGCTTGTATATAAGGTAAAGAACAATCCTGCCAAGTTTCAGCTCGATTGGATCATTTCTTGATGGATATGAAATTGCTTCATATCGATCGCAGATCGAGTCGAAACTTGGTGGGGTCGGTCGCGTGGGCCCCCTCACGTGCCAGAAGAAGTCTCCCGAAGTTTGAGCGTGATCTCTGCCTCCTACGCCTATAAATAGCCCCCTGAAGCCTGCAGAAAAGGGATCTTTTGGCCATTGGACGTCCAGACTCTGCCGGATTCAATTCTATACCTTACCATTGTTGTTATATTCAAAATTCATTCATTGTATCTGCGGTAATCATCTGTAACCTGCAAGGATAATCAATAAAGGATAAAAACCTTGAAGTGGACGTAGGCCGGAGATAGCCGAACCACTATAAATTGTGTGTCACTGTTCATTATTTCTGGATTGTTGTTTGTTGTTTGCTTAGATCTGAGATTTGTGTTTGAATATTGCTGATTTGTATTCATACACTGGTGCTTTCACAATACTTGGGGTTTGTGACCATTTTTGGCGCAAACAATTATGAATATTCGTTATGAAATAAAAATATAATGTGGTTTTTTTTTCATAACAAAAATGATGCATTAGAAAATACAGAAGTATCTAATATTATTTACAGTTATTTTGGAACTATAGACTAAGCCATAGTTTTGAGAAAATAATTTTATTATTTGATCTTGAATCATATGATACTGGTTAATTATATCTTAAACAACTAAGGGCTATGCACCCATTTAGTGGGAGCAACATAAGAGTTAATAAACTCTTCAAATTGATATGTGTAGATGTATGCAATCGTAAGTCTATTAATACAAAAACGATTCTGCGTACTTCGCAATATTCATCGATAAGTTATCACTAACATGGACATGTGTATTTGATACACATGTAGTATGTCTATGGTAAACTCTTAGAATATAAAACAGAAGTAAATAAAATAAATGCGATAGAAATGATTCGATTTCATCGAATCAATGAGTATGTTGGAAAGAGTTCCAAAAGTATCTAAAAACGAATAAAGGTCCAATCTCAAAAGTCACTCCTTCATGTGGTACATAATGATGCATCAATAAAGAGTAATTAAACTTTGTTGGACAATATACGATTAATTGTGAGTGAAGTTGAGTTAGTTTCATTCTGTAAGGTTGTGTACTTTAGAGTAGTACACAAGGTTAATATTATTTTATCTAAATAACAGTTTACAAAATCACACAAGATAAGGGTTTGTAAGAAACCCCAATATATCCTAGGCCAAAGAGTTGGTAGGTTGTGCGAGTCGAAAGATTGCACGTAATAATTGTTCATGAGGGATTTTGTATAAATCTCCCCAATATGATTTTGGGAAAGATTACCATTGGATGACATACGTATGTTTTGAACACAATTTTTGTAAACTAAAACCAAATCAGTTTTATAAATGGATAAATTCATAAAGCGTTTATGAATACCTATTCTATTGAAATGAGAAACAATTGTCAAGATATACCACCTTCACTGTGAAGGAATTTCTTTGAAGAATTATTGGTAGTTAAATGGACTAAGATATTATCCATAGATCGAACTGATTAGATGAGATGAAATGAAATTAATTAACCTAAATGAACATTTCGCATTAGAGTGTCTAATAAGTATTCTCGCACATTGAAGAGAAACTATGAGTTTCTTATCAATATCGAAAATATATAATCCTATATTGTTTAACTAAGCCAGTAAAAGTATTGACTCCATGATATGGTATGACGCGCAAATTCGAAGGGATTCCAAGTACGTTACCAAAATATGATTTTGGTAGTCGTATCCGAAGGGATGTGATCCATCGGCCACGATTGTGTCTTTAAGAGACCAATCGGTTGGAATTTAATGAGCAACGTTGATAAGAATAACCTCGTAAATTTCAATTATTGAAATTAACGTAATAGATTCATTATTCAACATACCTAAGATAATTCAGATTTACTCACAAAATTATCGCCAAGTATGGCTTTAGGTTTTAGTATATATGTATTGAAATAGAAAATTCTGAATATAGATTTAAACTAGGCTATTTGCATATAACAACAAAAGTGTCTTGAAGTTGGTGGGAGCAATATTGAGTTTATGGGATTTTGGATATGATTCAAGGAATAATATAGAGTATCATTCTTACAGCATCAAAATTGAACAAACATTTTGATGAAAATATCAAATAGTTTGATTGTCAGTCAAAATGTAAAGGAAGCGTGTGCTCATAAGTAAGAAAGTTAAAAGGTACATTGATATTTCTAAACTATAAGTAAACGACACGTTGTTGGTTTTAACGATGTACTTGTGTTAAAATCAAC
Source organism: Allium fistulosum (assembly GCA_030737815.1). Lineage (NCBI taxonomy): Eukaryota > Viridiplantae > Streptophyta > Magnoliopsida > Asparagales > Amaryllidaceae > Allium > Allium fistulosum. The sequence continues at coordinate 1,252,428,968 of CM060903.1, read as the reverse complement.
CTTAGTTGTTTTAATACTCAACTTTGGATTGTAAATGATGTCTTTTACAGCGAGTGTCAAAAGATATTAGGAATGTCCCAAATCGATATGCAAAGACACCTTATTACATTGTTTAATATGGAACATGTGAGATGAGTTCCTTATGCATTGGCAATAGAAATTATCATACATGTTATGTTGTCTACATTATCATGATTTGTTTATATATTTGATATATGAAGCAAATATCAAATCCAAATTGATATCACTAAATGGTTGTTTGAAGTTTTCTCGTGTATTTATGAAATACTAGAGAATCGTTTACAGAAACAATGAACTCCTTATGAAAGTGTGTTCAGACTCAAACTTTATAAATGATATTGAGAAAAATATGTCAATAATAAAAGAGATTGTGGATGATTCTTTGACTTGAATAGTGCCACAATAAAAACAATGTATACGTATAATAAATGCACAAATTTGCAACTAAGCTGAGGGTGATTCCAAATGTTGAGAATCCCACAACATTGTTATACGATGACAGTGTCACTATATAGTTCATATCAGAACTAAGTTCTCACTGGAAGTCGAGAGACATACTCTGAATTGTTCCACATGATAAAGGTAGTTTATCAGCATCGGAGAGAGTTAATCGACAGAGTAAATGATTAAAACATAATAGTATACTCATTCACTAAGGGACTGACCCAATTTGTTTTAAGAAAACTGATTGGAGAAGTTGAAATGAGATTCCATAATTGATCCCAAGTGCAAGTGGGAGATTGATAGAGTTAGGGGTATGACCTAGGGGAAATTATGTAATTTGTTACATATATCTAACTCATTGACTAATCTTGTTCGAAATAAAAGGCATTTCTTTCTATTATATACTTGATATAATGAGTTATGTTAATTAATTAATTCAATTAAAAGTATATTCAATAGAAAATCCATGAATGGCACATTTTATGATAGTAGCTACAAAGTGTTGTAACCATGAGTAATTTATCATAATGAAAACAAATATACTATTTTAAATGTTTCTAGTCAAGATGTATCAAGACTGTATATCGACGTATCTGTTGAGACTAGAGTATGTAACACTCTCCAAATGTTGGCAGTGTATTGCCCATAATTGCTTGAGGCGCCTAAGGGTTACGCGCTATTTTAGATGGCTATGAACGACTCGTTCAATAGTTTTCTGTTAGTTAATATAACTAAGGTCAAACAAAAAAATCGATGTGAATAATTTATACAGTTCTTTCGACTTGAGAATACTATGAAGCTTCAATATGATAGTTCCGCTTTGGTTACAGTCAAATCATCGCAAAGCATCCTTCGAGTTATTTTAGTTGGGTCGAATGGAAGTATCGGAAGTGAAACACTATTCAAGAGAGGTTCGTCTCTTCGGTTATTTGAAGTATCATGGTCAACTCAAGTCAACCAAAAAGTCAAAATCTCTGGGCAGAGTAGTTCGGTTAATAATAAATGTTATTATTGAACCAAGGACTTTGTCTTTGGACTATGGAGTTGAATGTGGACAATGTTGGAATTTTGACCATTACCAAATTTAATATGTCCAAAGTGATATAGTTTTGATGAAGAGAATTGGTGTAAATAATTGTCACAACAGGTAACACTTATTAAATTAAAATGAGATTTTTTTCGAAAATGAGTAAGCGATAAATTTGGCCATATTATCACACCACCTACTAAGTGAAGCGTGAACGTTAATAATCGCTGATCGAATTTACACCCAAGAGTCACACAACCGAAACGATGAATTCTCTTTAGACTATACGATTTAATTAGTTTATAATTGTTATAAATTAATTAATATTTATGAAATATTAATTATGAAATTTGAATGTGATTTGAGAAATAAAATTGTTGCATATATTAATAAAAGTTATGAATATATTGATTGATATGAGATATCGATAATAAAATAGGTTAAATATGATTGTACATATTTAATTTGGGTTAAATTGGCTCATAACCCATGAGATTTGGAGAGGATAAGCGTTGGTTTGAGAGAGGTTGAAGACGGCTATCAAAGAAATCATATATAATAAAAGATATAAGAATCCACTATAATCAGGATGCCTATCTAGATATAATAGAATCTCCTCATGGATGAATAAATCAGAATAAATCATGATGGGAAATGATTCCCAAGTAGAGTCATACATACATTAATATGTGGATCACCTAGCCCTGGGTCACCTAACCCATATTTATACTTAAGTGAGGTGTATCAATAATATATGCCAACCTATCACTCTGTTAGAACCATAAGGAATGCTGATGGCTATACGCCTACTCTAGGAGCCTAGGGCCACCTAACCGATCTGCTCCTACATTCTTCAGTTACCTCAATAGACTTCATGACACATATCCACCAGTGGCTCATCTACGTGTTGCCTTAGTCAAAACCCTACTTTTCCCATATAGGTAATAGACTATTGGTCTATGCAACACAAGGGGCTGTTGGGCACGTACTCTATGGGTCACTTAACCCAAATCTTGTGATGCGCATTAAATATAATATCCAATAAAGGTGTCTTGGATCTAGTACGCGACCCCAAGATTAAGCCACTACTGTAGATTCAAGCTATCTGGTTCACTCCAATGCCAATAACATAAGTTCATCATGATAGTGGCACACAATACCAATAAATATAAGGGCACTTACCCTACTTACACCTATGAGCAACACCTAATGTAAGTATACTCTCACCATATTATTCCCGTCATGTGAGTGTCATTTACATATAATGAATGACCGAATAAATTTCATGATAACGTCCCATACTATTGGGTGATACTCAATCATTTATTCACTACTCATAAACTACATTCAATCTCCGTAATATTTTATATAACAAGTATAAAAAATAACCTAAGAAATATTACCAAAAGTCACATATCAGACAGTGTTATAACTCTGTTTATTCAAATTCCTCATCACATAGAATTAAAATCATTATAACTAAAATGTCATAAAATCGTATAAAAGGATGTCATCACCGTATCACATTAAAATTACCAATGCAATCAATATTAGTGGTGAATCATTCTTAAAAAATCCAGGTCAATATAAAAGAAATGGGAGATCAAGAAAGTGTAATAAAATAATTTAATTAAATATATATAGAACATTCAAATCTATATTTAATATTAAGTCATTCATATATTCAAAATCTATTATAGAAGAAGAAATAATGATATACATGAAATAAAACAATTTAATTAAACATTTATATTAGGTATAAGTAAATAATTCTAATTCAATACACTATATTTATTTATATGATGTAACGACCCTAAATTTTGGTCATTGATTTTGAATATCTAATTAATGTTAAACATTAAAATATTGGTTTAAAAAGGTTTAATAACTTGATTTCAAATATAGGTATTATTTAATTTATCTAAATCATGAATTTAGTATTTTAATTGTGATTTTAAATATCGGGATTTTAATTTGAATATTAATTTAATGGATTTAATGGCTTTATTTAAATTCCTTTAATTAGTAAATAATAACGACGAATTCATTTGTAGTAATAAATGTTTGAATAAATAATAAGAAAATTTATTTTTAATATAATGACTTGATTTTTATTGATGTATTTTTAATTTATTTTGTTTTTTTCATAATTTTTAATTTGGAAATTTTTTAAATTATCGTTTGATGATTTTTCGGCATACGATAGTGTTTTTATGATTTTTCAGAATCGATAGTATATATTATTATTATTTTGGGATCGTGTCTTTATTCTGAGCACGACTGTATTTTTTTTGTCGTTAGTAGCCCATACACGATAGAACATATATATAGTGAGATGCCGAAAATTGCAAATTAGAAATATAAATCAAACAAGTCAACACCACAAGCTTCCTTTCTCTTCTTTGTCGTTCCATTCATTTCTTTTCACTGAAATAAGAAAACAAGTTAATCAACTTTATTTAAAATTCAAAACAAATCAAAGAAAAATCAAATAAATTCTAAAGGCTGAATCTTTGTACTCCTAGTGGTGAGATCTACTTGTAGGCGGGTTTATGGAGGTTGCGGCAAAATATGAGAAGTCGACTGGTTTTACGGTGGTGATATAATAGCTAAGGTTTTACTTCTCAAGGGATAGAGGATGGATTAACATGATTTAGAGCTAGATCCAGGTTAGTGGTGCGATGGCAAACTCGGGGGAGGAGATTGGGAAGGTGCAGCCTTAGGAGATGAATGTGATAGTACGGGTTCACGTGCAGGGGTCGTTGGTCATGATTGTAACATCCCCTATATGGAGGCCCGAAGCTAAGCGCTACAGATGCTGCAGTCATCCAAAGTATTAACTTTCAGTGATCAAATACGGTAATGTTAATGGTATCCATAATATCAAAAACACTTGAATATGAAATAAAATGATAATAAACTAAAACACTTTTCTAATTATATTTCAAAACAACATTTCATATCCAAGTTACATAATCCCAAACATTTCCCAGGTTCAGATCAAATATAATTATTACAAAATACGGCAAGAGCAACATATGAAGATGCCCCTTTGGATGACCAGAGTACTAAATAGTCATAAAAGACTTAATACAACACAGTGAAAATAAAAACATAACAACTCCAACATAGCTAACTTCAGCCTCCTGCTCATCTTCGGAAGCTTTATTCGTCCACCTACTAAAACCTAAAAATCCTCAACCCTCGGCCTACTCAAATCAATTTTGAGCACCCGAGAGTTTAAGGGGAAAAACAAAAACTTCAAGTCAGGCATAAAGCCTGGTGTGAATAATACTATACATCTCGGTTATTTAATATTGAGACCATGCCGCTTAGCAAAACGGGTTTCTCCTCACTAATATCCTTTTAAAACATATTTTTTGCAAATCTTAATCCTACAACCAAAACTGGTGTTTTCTGCTAAGTGCATCTGCAACCTTATTACCTTTTCCTAGTGTGTATTCAATTCCAAAGTCATAAGCAGCTAAAAACTCTAACTACCTCTGATATCTCATATTCAGCTCCTTCCGAGAGAATAAATAGTTCAATGACTTATGATCCGTATACAACTCACTTTCTCCAAAAAGATAATGTCTCCACACCTTTAACGCAAAAATCACTGCAGCCAATTCCAAATCATGCGTCGGGTATCTCACCTCATGCGGTCTAAGTTGTCGAGAAGCATAGGCAATCACTTTACCTCTTTGCATTAACACAGCTCCTAACCCAGTTCCACAATCATCTGTATACACTACTAAATCCTGATTCCCTTCCGGAACAACTAACACAGGTGCATTTGTCAATAAGTGTTTTAGCTTCTGGAATGCCTCCACACAGTTATCGGTCCAAACAAACTTCACATCCTTTCGCGTTAGCTTGGTCATCGATGCTACTATATGCGAATAATCCTTAATGAATCTTCGATAATGCCTAGCTAAACCAAGGAAACTCTTATCTCAGTCACTGTCTCGGGTCTCTTCTAATTACTCACCGCTTCGATCTTAGTTGGATCTACAGACAACCCTTTCTCTGAGACTACGTAACCAAGAAACTTCACTTCCTTCTTCAAGAAATGACACTCCGAAAACTTCGCCTTCAATTGACGCTGCCTCAACGTCTTAAGTACCACCCTAAGATGAACTTCATGCTCCCTTTCATTCTTAGAGTATATCAAAATATCATCTATAAATACCAATAAGAACCTATCCAAGTGCTCTCGGAAAACTCGATTCATCAAATCCACAAAGAATGCTGGCGCATTAGTTAGTCCGAACGACATTACTAACCATTCATATGATCCATATCTAGTTCTAAACATCGTCAAAGGAATATTATCGTCTGCTACTCTAAGCTGATGGAAACCTGTTGCTAAATCCAACTGAGAAAATACCTTGGCTCCACTAAACTGATCAAACAAATCATCAATTCTAGGCAACAGATGTCGATTCTTTATCATCTTCTCATTCAACTTATGGTAATCGATACATAACCTTAACGATCCATCCGGCTTCTTGGCAAACACTATGGCTGCTCCCCAAGGTGAACTACTTGGCCCGATAAAATTCTTGCCTTCCAAATCCACCAACTGCACCTTCAACTCCCTCATCTCGGTAGGTGTCATCCTGCTTAGCGGTCCACTCACTGGTTCTGCTCCGGGCACCAAATCTATCCGAAACTCAATGGCTCGTTTCGATGGCAATCCTACTACGGGTTAAAAACATCCGTGAATTCTTTAACCACGAAAACTCGATTTAACTCGTCTTCTACCTCCACAACACCCTACAAAGCATTCACCTCACAGTTAGGGCTTTCTACGGTATACAATCCGATCACTACAGTCAGGGTATCTAAGCGATACATTCCTATCATGGCAAAATATCCTAGCATCGTACTTACTTAACCAATCCATACCCAGAATAATTCCAAACTCTACAAAATCAAACACTTTGTAACGACCCGTAAATTTCAACTGTTTTAATAACGTAATTAGTTGAAATTTTGTGAAATTTTAAACGATAAAATTTTGAAATATAAATTTGATATTTGGAATGCGTCTAGTTAAACATAGCAACTGGTAAATTTTCGTCCGAAAATATGAAAGTTTATTTCGCGCGTAAATTTACTTCAATTTAATCAGTTAAAAAGCGATGAAAATAAAATGTTTTCGGAACCTAAATATGTTTACATAGAAAAATTCTAAACCATCTTCTGACCAAGATGTCAGTTTGTCATTTTTCCAAATTCGGACATTTTTGGCCCTGTCGATCTTATTTTTCAGCGTTTTTCTTGCATTTTTCCGCTAGTAGAAAAATTCGAATTTTTATAATTCAATCATACCACTGATATCTATATACCATTTTGATCGTCTCGTCGTGTCGATCTCCACGGTATATTCGTTTGTGGATTTCGGAGTTCGGAAGACGGTGAAATCTACGGAACGATCAATCGTATCGGTTCCGTATTTGACTCTTTTGAGTTCGTATGTCTTCCACTATCCACGTATAAATGAATAGCCATCAGCCATCAATAATTTCAGTTCTTGACTTTCAATCTTCCCTGGTTTAATATAAAAGTTAATTCGTTTCTCTTGGTTACCGGTTACTGTGCTTCTGAAAAAGCACTTTGTTTGGAAATTTCATTTTAACGTTTATTGTTTCGAGACAGCATTACATCTTCCAACTGCAAACAAAGTGTTCATTTATGTCTCAGTTCTTTCTCAGCCTTCCCACTATGCTCATTTCAAAAATTTGTATCACACGAAAATTGTTGCCTCCTTCTTCTCATCTGCAAGCAACCCATTCTCCATTTTTCAAGAATCCCTTCACAGACCCACATCACCACGCAACTCAAGCCCGTCAAGCACTCTCCCCTTCATCTCATCTCATCCCACCAAGCGAACCCACCACCAAAGAAACAACACAACCGTTCCTCGCCTCGGTTGCCACTCCAGCCTTCGTTCCTCCTTCCAACGAGAACGCATCCCCTGCAACCCACCTACCATCGCCTGGCCGACACCACCCTCGCCAAGTGCAGCCTGCCCATCCCGAGCGCCACTCTCACCTTTGCCCTGCCAAGTGGCCACCACTTCCCTAGGCCGAAGCTCCTCCATGCAAATCCCATCATCGGCCTCACTTCTCGTGCAATCCTAGCGCCTTCTCTTTTATGCCGCGACCAACCTCCACCTTGCCATCAGCCTAGCCACCGGCCAACTTGAAGCCCACAACCTCCGCCCGAAGCCACCCCATCACTCCTCCGTGCCGTTCATTTCCCATGCCAAGCCCAACTACACTATGCCATCCTGTCACCGACCTGCCTGCTCTCCTCATCAGTGCTCCGCCTCCGAGATTTGCAGCCAGCAACCCTGGCTACCCACTCCTGTCGTGGCCGCACTTCTCTGATGATAGTTTAAGGTATATTTATATTATTATATTTTACTTGCTATGTTTTATTAAAGTTAATTAGTTGAAAAATATGTTCGTATAATTCTGTATGTTATATATACAAAGATATATATATAGTTTAGATCTAGGTATATTATGATGTATGTACTGTATACATGATATTTTAAAGGAATATGGATTTTGAATATGAGTTATTAATAACGTACGATATTTTTATATGCTATGTCAGTCTATACGTAAAGCAAATTAGCATTGGTAAGCTACTGTTTATATATGAGAAGGTACTTGTATCCATACAAGTCTTGTTTAAGTATGTATATTTGTTTATTTACGTGTAAATATAATTTACAATCGTAAAGTTATTCTGCATAATTAGTTATATGGAATCAAATGTTATACTCCGGTTTATGAAATTAATATATAGTTATTTTTACGGGTATATATTTTATTATATATAGTGTTCCCAATGTACATTGATATAAGTCGGATTTCTAATACATATATTTTTCTGTTTGTTAAGTTGTTGTAGATTCTAGGCTATAGAAGCTTTTCTTTATATTGCAATGTTCCATATTTGTTTGCAGCATACTTATTTTTTTTTAAAAAAAAGGGGCTTAGGTATACATTGTTTTATATTTTGCTTATTTGTGTAAATAAGTTTTACAGTAAAAATTGTATTACAGCAAGCATACCTCAGTAGTATATAAGTATCATATAATCTATATTATAAGTTGTTTATATTATAATATTGATATTTGACTTAATACGTGAGTTTATATTTATGGTATGGTTGAAGTATGTTATTTTATAGCATGAATGTATGGGTAGATATTTTGCATTTTGGGCTATCTTTGAAAGAACGTGTTACAAAGATTTGTATTAATGGAATATGTTGTTTTACATTAAGTATATTTTGTTAAAAGTTTGGCTATGCGTTTTATTATAATGATAATATATATACTTGTGTATATGTAGATTTCGTGTGCAACATAGGAGTTTACAATATATGTATAAAAGATATGAGAATATGACTATTTAAAGTATATACATATATTTAAATATTGGCTTTATAATATATATGGGTTTCGAAGTACATATTATTGGGTATCATGGCATGTGTTTGATTTTATAAATGTATGTGTCGAAATGTTACAATAATATGTATTAGTTACGGAAATTAAGTCCACGTCAGTTATATATAAGTTACCTAAGATATTTGTGGGCTGTTGAGTTATGTATATATATAGATTTAATTTTCACATATGTGTTTGATTTAAACAATGGATTTTGAAATATGTGTATATATACTTAATTTAATATATATGTGAATTTAGAACATAATTTATGTAAATAGTTATATATAGTTATACAAGTTCACTTATACCAATTGCCTTCACCGATCCCGTTCTGATTTGTTCCATCTAATTCTTTTATCCGCTTTCATCGTTGAATTCGGGTCGATGTTGCTTTGCTTCGATTCATCATTCAAATTTCAGTGTGTGTATCAGTGTGCATATCCGTATCATCTTCTGTATTCTCTAGCCTTGAAAGGTGAGCAATCACTCACGATTAACGTTCTTTTATTTATTTAAATTTGATTTCAATTGAAACGACAATTGAAATATGCTGCAGTTAGTTATTCACACTGTTTTATATGTTATTACCTGTATCAGTTCACCTGTGACATCTGACACCATTATTTGTTAATTATTTATGCGATGATAATACAGTTTGGCTGATAATTGATTGATTGTTGATGTTTATATTGGACGTTAAATTGTTAGTGTTAAATGATAAATAGCATGCAAAATTGAAATGGATATAGGATAGTTAAAAAAATTGAAACTGATTTATATGTTAAATTTGATTAGTGAATATGATCCCTTTTAATTGTTAAATTAATTGACATATAGAGTAGCGATAATTACACTTTGAACCATCGACGTATATTGGATTAATTGTTGTAGTGTAAAATTGAAATTGAATGACAAGTGAAAACCGTAATGTAATAATCTTTAATCTACATGAAATGATAGTGTAGATTCTAGAAATAATTTTATTAATTCGTACAAATAACAATGAGAATTAATACGGTTATTTCGGGATTATTTGAATTGATTATTGGATTGTTATTGTTCGTTGTTATGTCTTGTTTATTTACTTTGACACCATCCCAGTTATCACACTGCAAGTTCCCTTTGTTATGCTTTGATTTTGAACTGAATTGGAATCGGGTTGAAATGATAAATACCCAAATTGAACTTTGACCTAGGATAGGGAATTAAATAAAAACCCGATTGGTCAAAAATTTGATTTAAAAATAAACGAAGATTTTATTTGAATAAATAATATGGTTTTGAAATGAAGTTGAAATTTGAATTTTAATGAAAGGAAAATGTAATATTTTATAATCTGAAACAAAATATGAACAATGTAATAGATGAAAGAATGTTTTTTAATTTGAGAAATGATTGAATTAAGTTTGAAATTATAATTAAGTTTGAAATCATTAAACTTTGAAATGATTTAATAATTAAGTTGAAATTATAATTAAGTTTGAAATTATTAAACTTTGAAATGATTTAATAATTAAGTTTGAAATTATAATTAAGTTTTGAATTATTAAACTTTGAAATTATTTAATAATTAAGTTTTGAATTATTTAATAATTAAATAAGATTGAATTATTTAATGATTAAATTGAATTGAATTCTTTAACAAGTGAAATTGAACTTTTGAATAAGTGAATTCTACTTCGTAAATAATTGAAATTGAGTTTTCTTTATTAATTAAGTTTTGGAAAATTATTTAAGTAAGTAAATAAGTGAAATTGAATTTCTTTAACAAGAAATAAAATGCGATTTATTGAAATTAATGTAAGACTTGAAATTTAAAGAATTTGGTTTGATGGATTTAATTTAATTAAATTTGTAAGTTTTGATATAATGAAGTTGAATTTAAATAATGGATTTAATGAATTGGAAATTTAATAGAAATTGTTTTGAATGATAAATTTACTTAACGAATATTGAATGAAATCGATAAATGAAGTTAAATTGATTTGAATGATAAATTAAATTAATGTAAATGATTTCGGAATGAAACTGATATACGAACTTGAATCAATATTCGAATTGTTTTAAATAAAATTTGAAATTGAATTATAAGATTTTGAAATGGTAATTTAGAAGTTTTGAAACGGAAATTATGGAAATTGATTTAGAAAGATAAATGAAATGTTGGTTTGCAAATTTTAATTGAATTGAAATTGATTTGGTTTTGAAATATATTAAATGACCAATCGGTGTAATAATTACGGAAGTTATTAAAGAGACCGGAATCGGTTATGGATATACTCTCTATCTAAACCGAAAACCACTTTAATAACTATACGCGGAGTGATGATCCAGAATGAAGTGGTTGGAATGATGTACGTGATGACTGAAGAAAGAGAACGATAATGGATAGCCTTGACACTTGTGTCAAATTGGAAATGACTAAAACAGGAGCCGTGCCGGGCCAATGGAGGTCAGCTACCTCAAGTGGACACACTTCTTCGAACTACTCATTACTTGTTGTCGATTGGTGCACCCTTGATTTTGGGAGTGTTGTTTCACGGTGTTGCGGGCGCTGCGGCGTTGCGTTCTCACCAGTCCGGATCAGGCAAACGGTAGTATCACTACCTTGGGTATTGCCTCATGTGCCTTGTCATACTTGTATTCCTGTATACGCGACCACTACGATTTTGGTTTGTACCTTTAGTATATGGATTGCCCTCTGGTGACTTCCGGTTTTGGGGAAACTACGGTCTTGTATATGCTTTTGGGAATAAAAATGTGTTAAGGGTGGAATGGGCCATGACTTAACACTATTTTGATATCTTTAAATTACTGATAGACATTATCTACTTATCGTACATTACTACATAGTAGATAGTTTGACGGATCCTTAAAGGATGGTTATTCCAAACATCCTTTGAGTTACTTGTATTTCAATTGCTATTTCACTTGAGTTGGATTTATTAATATAAGAATGTTAATCCTGACTCGAGTGTCTTGTGTTTTTGCTTTACGCTCAGGTCAGACTGAGTGTACCAGTATTCGAGACTCACCTTTGAAGTTGGAGCTTGCTTGAAGATCCAGCCATCTATTCTGCTTTCAGTATTCGATTATTCCAGTGATGTATTCTGATTTGTATCTGATGTATCGTATTACTCTTCTGTTGTATCTGGTTTAACTCTGATGTAACTTATACATTTATATAGTAGCTTCATGAACTACTATCTCTTTTATTTCCGCTGCATTTATTACTCTGTGTCTGTGATCTGTGATTATTTATTTACTGTATATGTTCAGTTTTGCCAAATTTAAATTAACAACGCGGTATTTTGAGCAATTCAATTCCGGCATGAGTGTCTACCTATACACTTATAATGGATGCGAATGGTCCAAAATAGCGGGTCGTTACAGTTGTTATCAGAGCTTTGGTAGCTCTAGGCAAAACTCAACATATAGGGTAAATGTATTTACAGAATCACTCTCATTTGAGTTTCAGTCTCTTCCTTTTGACTCGATTCCTTTGAATTTTGGAACGTTCCCTGCGGTTCCAAAAATTCATTCGTGTCCCTCATTATTCATCTTCTTTCAATTCTGGAGCACCCCATAACTCCATTTTGAATGATATCTATAATAGATCGGCGGTCTCGCCAATCTTCGAATGATTTGTAAAGGGGTGAAACTCCTTTACAATAGGCATCGATTTATCGGAGATTTCTGTATTCTCGGTTTACGATGCTATCTATCTCCTGCTGTACCTGAATTTTATTTCTTGAGATCGAATGTCGATTTACCTCGGAATTCTACAATAATCTTATTCTTGAAGTCACGGTCGACCCGGTTAAGGTTGCCCGCGATTTATATAAACTTATCAATCTTCCTACTTTGCTTATCAATCATCATATCTTGTTTCGAACTTATCTTCGAATCAAATTTCTCTTTGATTTAAGTCCATCAAATTTGAAACCCTATCCTTATTTTGAAAATTCATTCCTGTATCGTCGAGCAAAGAAATGTATTTGAAAACTAATATATATATATAAATGTTTTAATATGCTGTGTTGTTTGAGTATTGATGTTGATTTGGGTTTCCGATCGATTCGTCTGATCAACGCTATCGATAGGATTTCCAAAACACTTGAGCAGAGCAAACTGACACAATATTGTTTTCAAACTTGGTAAATGAAATAATTTTGTATATTATAAATATATAAGTAAATTTTTCTAGAAAAAAAAAAGGAAAAAAGGTTAATCAATTTGTTGTTTGAAATGATAATATTTGATTTTCATCTATTGTTCGATAAATGAATTTATAAACTTGGTTTACAAACTGATTTAGAATTTGAAATGAAATTAAATTAAGAATTTGAGAAATTAAATTCCTAAAATTTCAAGCTTTGGTTTTTAAATTTTAAATTGTATGTAATTGAAAGTATCTTCGAATAGAAATCGTTTTCAAAGAATTTTTTTTAAATGTTGAAATCAGTGCTCTTCTCTTTGTCGCTGGAAAATAATTTCGATGATGGCGGCCGTATCATCGACATTCATTTTCGAGTTTTGAAGTGGAGAAACCATTCTGTAGCTTTGCTACGGTTTTGTTTTGAAAAAAAATATTTTGATTTGAATTTCTTCAGTATATTTTGATTTACATATATATAGGTATCTTATTTTAAAATTTAATTTGATATGATATAAATATATTATATATATCTCTAAATTGTTTAAAGTTAAATCGGAAATCTAATTCTTAAATTTTGTTAATGGATGATTTTAATTATAAATAAAACCAAAATTTGGAATAAATATTTAAACTTGAATAATTGAATTGGGAAAATTTTATTGTTCAACTGCATTCTAATACAACTTACCTAAATCATTCAGAAGTTGAATATGTAATTGGATAATATATAAGATAAATTGAATTTATAAATAAAATTTGAGTGTTTATAATAAATGTTATACACTAAATTTTGATTATAAAATGTTAATAGAGTTAGATAGGATAATAAGTAAACTCGGTTAATAATGAAATAAATTTGTTTTGAAAGAATTAATAAATTGAAATTTGATCAACATATGAAAATACCTTGAATTTAAAAGAAATTAATAGATGTAAATTAATTTAAATCGAAACTTTTATGTTTTAAATTAATTTATATGGGTTAAATATATGTGAGTAGATATATTAAGTAGAATAAATTTAACAGTAATTTGGAATAAATAAGAATTTAAAATTGTTGAAGAAAATATGATTATAATAAAAGACTATTCAAATTTATGGTTTTAGAAATTGTAAATTGAAAAGAATTGGATAATAAGATAATGAATTTAGAATAGTTGAGATTGATTTTAGTGAAATCAAATGGATTAAATCAATTATTGAATATCAATTAATTTAAATTTGAATTTATATGGTTTAAATTAATTGTTATTTTGTATTTCAAATCTGTTTTTCTTTTTGGTTGTTTCTATTCTCCTACCTCGTTCCTTTTCGAGGACGAAAAGTTTTGAGTGGGGGAGAGTGTAACGACCCGTAAATTTCAACTGTTTTAATAACGTAATTAATTGAAATTTTGTGAAATTTTAAACGATAAAATTTTGAAATATAAATTTGATATTTGGAATGCGTCTAGTTAAACATAGCAACTGGTAAATTTTCGTCCGAAAATATGAAAGTTTATTTCGCGTGTAAATTTACTTCAATTTAATCAGTTAAAAAGCGATGAAAATAAAATATTTTCGGAACCTAAATATTTTTACATAGAAAAATTCTAAACCATCTTCTGACCAAGATGTCAGTTTGTCGTTTTTCCAAATTCGGACATCTTTGGCCCTGTCGATCTTATTTTTCAGCGTTTTTCTTGCATTTTTCCACTAGTAGAAAAATTCGAATTTTTATAATTCAATCATACCACTGATATCTATATACCATTTTGATCGTCGTGTCGATCTCCACGGTATATTCGTTTGTGGATTTCAGAGTTCGGAAGACGGAGAAATCTACGGAACGATCAATCCTATCGGTTCCGTATTTGACTCTTTTGAGTTCGTATGTCTTCCACTATCCACGTATAAATGAATAGCCATCAGCCATCAATAATTTCAGTTCTTGACTTTCAATCTTCCCTGGTTTAATATAAAAGTTAATTCGTTTCTCTTGGTTACCGGTTACTGTGCTTCTGAAAAATCACTTTGTTTGGAAATTTCATTTTAACGTTTATTGTTTCGAGACAGCATTACATCTTCCAACTGCAAACAAAGTGTTCATTTATGTCTCAGTTCTTTCTCAGCCTTCCCACTATGCTCATTTCAAAAATTTGTATCACACGAAAATTGTTGCCTCCTTCTTCTCATCTTCAAGCAACCCATTCTCCATTTTTCAAGAATCCCTTCACAGACCCACATCACCACGCGACTCAAGCCCGTCAAGCACTCTCCCCTTCAGCTCATCTCATCCCACCAAGCGAACCCACCACCAAAGAAACAACACAACCGTTCCTCGCCTCGGTTGCCACTCCAGCCTTCGTTCCTCCTTCCAACGAGCACGCATCCCCTGCAACCCACCTACCATCGCCTGGCCGACACCACCCTCGCCAATTGCAGCCTGCCCATCCCGAGCGCCGCTCTCACCTTTGCCCTGCCAAGTGGCCACCACTTCCCTAGGCCGAAGCTCCTCCATGCAAATCCCATCATCGGCCTCACTTCTCGTGCAATCCTAGCGCCTTCTCTTTTATGCCGCGACCAACCTCCACCTTGCCATCAGCCTAGCCACCGGCCACCTTGAAGCCCACAACCTCCGCCCGAAGCCACCCCATCACTCCTCCGTGCCGTTCATTTCCCATGCCAAGCCCAACTACACTATGCCATCCTGTCACCGACCTGCCTGCTCTCCTCATCAGTGCTCCGCCTCCGAGATTTGCAGCCAGCAACCCCGGCTACCCACTCCTGCCGTGGCCGCACTTCTCTGATGATAGTTTAAGGTATATTTATATTATTATATTTTACTTGCTATGTTTTATTAAAGTTAATTAGTTGAAAAATATGTTCGTATAATTCTGTTTGTTATATATACAAAGATATATATATATAGTTTAGATCTAGGTATATTATGATGTATGTACTGTATACATGATATTTTAAAGGAATATGGATTTTGAATATGAGTTATTAATAACGTACGATATTTTTATATGCTATGTCGGTCTATACGTAAAGCAAATTAGCATTGGTAAGCTACTGTTTATATATGAGAAGGTACTTGTATCCATACAAGTCTTGTTTAAGTATGTATATTTGTTTATTTACGTGTAAATATAATTTACAGTCGTAAAGTTATTCTGCATAATTAGTTATATGGAATCAAATGTTATACTCCGGTTTATGAAATTAATATATGGTATTTTTACGGGTATATATTTTATTATATATAGTGTTCCCAATGTACATTGATATAAGTCGGATTTCTAATACATATATTTTTCTGTTTGTTAAGTTGTTGTAGATTCTAGGCTATAGAAGCTTTTCTTTATATTGCAATGTTCCATATTTGTTTGAAGCATACTTATTTTTTTTTTTAAAAAGGGGCTTAGGTATACATTGTTTTATATTTTGCTTATTTGTGTAAATAAGTTTTACAGTAAAAATTGTATTACAGCAAGCATACCTCAGTAGTATATAAGTATCATATAATCTATATTATAAGTTGTTTATATTATAATATTGATATTTGACTTAATACGTGAGTTTATATTTATGGTATGGTTGAAGTATGTTACTTTATAGCATGAATGTATGGGTAGATATTTTTCATTTTGGGCTATCTTTGAAAGAACGTGTTACAAAGATTTGTATTAATGGAATATGTTGTTTTACATTAAGTATATTTTGTTAAAAGTTTGGCTGTGCGTTTTATTATAATGATAATATATATACTTGTGTATATGTAGATTTCGTGTGCAACATAGGAGTTTACAATATATGTATAAAAGATATGAGAATCTGACTATTTAAAGTATATACATATATTTAAATATTGGCTTTATAATATATATGGGTTTCGAAGTACATATTATTGGGTATCATGGCATGTGTTTGATTTTATAAATGTATGTGTCGAAATGTTACAATAATATGTATTAGTTATGGAAATTAAGTCCACGTCAGTTATATATAAGTTACCTAAGATATTTATGGGCTGTTGAGTTATGTATATATATATAGATTTAATTTTCACATGTGTGTTTGATTTAAACAATGGATTTTGAAATATGTGTATATATACTTAATTTAATATATATGTGAATTTAGAACATAATTTATGTAAATAGTTATATATAGTTATACAAGTTCACTTATACCAATTGCCTTCACCGATCCCGTTCTGATTTGTTCCATCTAATTCTTTTATCAGCTTTCATCGTTGAATTCGGGCCGATGTTGCTTTGCTTCGATTCATCATTCAAATTTCAGTCTGTGTATCAGTGTGCATATCCGTATCATCTTCTGTATTCTCTAGCCTTGAAAGGTGAGCAATCACTCACGATTAACGTTCTTTTATTTATTTAAATTTGATTTCAATTGAAACGACAATTGAAATATGCTGCACTTAGTTATTCACACTGTTGTATATGCTATTACCTGTATCAGTTCACCTGTGACATCTGACACCATTATCTGTTAATTATTTATGCGATGATAATACAGTTTGGCTGATAATTGATTGATTGTTGATGTTTATATTGGACGTTAAATTGTTAGTGTTAAATGATAAATAGTATGCAAAATTGAAATGGATATAGGATAGTTAAAAAAATTTAAAACTGATTTATATGTTAAATTTGATTAGTGAATATGAACCCTTTTAATTGTTAAATTAATTGACATATAGAGTAGCGATAATTACACTTTGAACCATCGATGTATATTGGATTAATTGTTGTAGTGTAAAATTGAAATTGAATGACAAGTGAAAACCGTAATGTAATAATCTTTAATCTACATGAAATGATAGTGTAGATTCTAGAAATAATTTTATTAATTCGTACAAATAACAATGAGAATTAATACGGTTATTTCGGGATTATTTGAATTGATTATTGGATTGTTATTGTTCGTTGTTATTGCTTGTTTATTTACTTTGACACCATCCCAGTTATCACACTGCAAGTTCTCTTTGTTATGCTTTGATTTTGAACTGAATTGGAATCGGGTTGAAATGATAAATACCCAAATTGAACTTTGACCTAGGATAGGGAATTAAATAAAAACCCGATTGGTCAAAAATTTGATTTAAAAATAAACGAAGATTTTATTTGAATAAATAATATGGTTTTGAAATGAAGTTGAAATTTGAATTTTAATGAAAGGAAAATGTAATATTTTATAATCTGAAACAAAATATGAACAATGTAATAGATGAAAGTATGTTGTTTAATTTGAGAAATGATTGAATTAAGTTTGAAATTATAATTAAGTTTGAAATTATTAAACTTTGAAATGATTTAATAATTAAGTTTGAAATTATAATTAAGTTTGGAATTATTAAACTTTGAAATTATTTAATAATTAAATAAGATTGTTAATGATTAAATTGAATTGAATTCTTAAACAAGTGAAATTGAAATTTTGAATAAGTGAATTCTACTTCGTAAATAATTGAAATTGAGTTTTCTTTATTAATTAAGTTTTGGAAAATTATTTAAGTAAGTAAATAAGTGAAATTGAATTTCTTTAACAAGAAATAAAATGCGATTTATTGAAATTAATGTAAGACTTGAAATTTAAAGAATTTGGTTTGATGGATTTAATTTAATTAAATTTGTAAGTTTTGATATAATGAAGTTGAATTTAAATAATGGATTTAATGAATTGGAAATTTAATAGAAATTGTTTTGAATGATAAATTTACTTAACGAATATTGAATGAAATCGATAAATGAAGTTAAATTGATTTGAATGATAAATTAAATTAATGTAAATGATTTCGGAATGAAACTGATATACGAACTTGAATCAATATTCGAATTGTTTTAAATAAAATTTTAAATTGAATTATAAGATTTTGAAATGGTAATTTGGAAGTTTTGAAACGGAAATTATGGAAATCGATTTAGAAAGATAAATGAAATGTTGGTTTGCAAATTTTAATTGAATTGAAATTGATTTGGTTTTGAAATATATTAAATGACCAATCGGTGTAATAATTACGGAAGTTATTAAAGAGACCGGAATCGGTTATGGATATACTCTCTATCTAAACCGAAAACCACTTTAATAACTATACGCGGAGTGATGATCCAGAATGAAGTGGTTGGAATGATGTACGTGATGACTGAAGAAAGAGAACGATAATGGATAGCCTTGACACTTGTGTCAAATTGGAAATGACTAAAACAGGAGCCGTGCCGGGCCAACGGAGGTCAGCTACCTCAAGTGGACACACTTCTTCGAACTACTCATTACTTGTTGTCGATTGGTGCGCCCTTGATTTTTGGAGTGTTGTTTCACGGTGTTGCGGGCGCTGCGGCGTTGCGTTCTCACCAGTCCGGATCAGGCAAACGGTAGTATCACTACCTTGGGTATTCCCTCATGTGCCTTGTCATACTTGTATTCCTGTATACGTGACCACTACGATTTTGGTTTGTACCTTTAGTATATGGATTGCCCTCTGGTGACTTTTGGTTTTGGGGAAACTACGGTCTTGTATATGCTTTTGGGAATAAAAATGTGTTAAGGGTGGAATGGGCCATGACTTAACACTATTTTGATATCTTTAAATTATTGATAGATATTATCTACTTATCGTACATTACTACATAGTAGATAGTTTGACGGATCATTAAAGGATGGTTATTCCAAACATCCTTTGAGTTACTTGTATTTCAATTGCTATTTCACTTGAGTTGGATTTATTAATATAAGAATGTTAATCCTGACTCGAGTGTCTTGTGTTTTTGCTTTACGCTCGGGTCAGACTGAGTGTACCAGTATTCGAGACTCACCTTTGAAGTTGGAGCTTGCTTGAAGATCCAGCCATCTATTTTGCTTTCAGTATTCGATGATTCCAGTGATGTATTCTGATTTGTATCTGATGTATCGTATTACTCTTCAGTTGTATCTGGTTTAACTCTGATGTAACTTATACATTTATATAGTAGCTTCATGAACTACTATCTCTTTTATTTCCGCTGCATTTATTACTCTGTGTCTGTGATCTGTGATTATTTATTTACTGTATATGTTCAGTTTTGCTAAATTTAAATTAACAACGCGGTATTTTGAGCAATTCAATTCCGGCATGAGTGTCTACCTATACACTTATAATGGATGCGAATGGTCCAAAATAGCGGGTCGTTACACACTTGCAAACTACAAACAAACCTAACAAATCAAACTCTAGGTGGTCACACTTTATCCCAAGCGTCGCATTCCCTCCTATCGGATTTGCAACCCTTAAGTAAGTAACTAAGTATGAGGGTTCTATGTTAAGCTTATCTACCAAACAATAAGATATAAAAGAATGCGTTGCACCAGTATCAAATAGAACACTAACTGACATACCATGAACCAGAAGCATACCTCCACACATAGCTTTTCCTTTTTCCTCTGCCGTTGGCCTCGAGGTAGCTGGCTCCAATGCATATACTTTGCCCTTCCCATCCATAGCAAGTTGTTTGCACTGGTTCTTATAATGTCCAATTTGATCGCAGTTGAAACATCTGATATTCTTCTTCCCGATCACCTTCTTTGCCTCTCCTGAGCGACATTCATTAGCAAAATGCCCTTTCTTATCACACTTAAAGCAAACAACTTCTGACTTTCCATTCTTGGCAGCTCCACCGTTGTGAGTTCCCTTCTTGTGGAAAAACTTCCTTTTCTGACTCTGCCTAACATGGACTTCCTTTGCCTTATTTCTCTCCAGAAAAGCAAGCCATCTCTTTATTCTTTCATTTAACTCTGTTTTATTCCTGTAATCTTCATATAAACATACAATTTTAGTTTTAAAAAGTGGAAGTCTATTTGAATTTTAGAAAAAGAAAACCAAAATTGCATTAAGTATGTTGACATACTCCTATAGTCTATGTTGAAAAAGAGACTTATAGGTTGACATATCCTTTGTGACTATGTTGACTAAAGGCATGTATGTCAACATACCCATCGACCATGTATCTACATACTAACTTTTGGATAGCTTTTCGAATTTAAATGAACGGACACTTCTGTTTATCCATTTGTTAAATGTAATGTCTCTACTCTATATAAAGGTTTTAGAAAATGAATTTTTGTATATAATTCTCTCATTTTCTCTTACTCTTTCAATTCTATACTTCGTGAGAAAAGATCCAATAGATGTTCTTCAACTCTCTTTGCACCATACTCTTTCACTTCCATTCTTCAAGTATTGCAAACCACACAATATGAGAGAGATTGTATTTGAATTCTCAATCATTTTCTCTTTAACCTCATCCTATTCCTCAAAGATTTTACAGATATATTGCTATTGGAGGTCTACACAATCATTGTACTATATCTGCAAGAATTTGTGTAAATACGCAACCATTTACCATAGTCTATCATTTATTATAAAGAGAAAGGTGTTCTTGTTAAATAAGGACGGTTAAGAGGAAATGTGGATCTTACCATCCAAGGAAACTCAAGATTGTAAAGATGTACTTTTAACCCTTGGAAAGCAAGTTGTTATATTGGGAATTCCGTATGGGGAGTACAAGGCTAGATGTATGATTGAGAATCTAAACTAGTACAAAATTCTTGTAGTCATTTATTTTAGTACTTTTACATCACTTTATATTTACTCTTTGATTATCTGCTTTGTTTGTGATTTGATTACTAATTATAGTAGATAAACTTTTATTTCACAAATTAACTTTTGAATAGTTGATATACACTATTCAACATCCCTCTAGTGTATTAATAGCCTTAAGATCCATTTCGCATAAGTGTGTTAGCGTAACTCGCATATCCCACATTTAGAGTGTGTAAGGACTCGTACTTGGTATCAAAGAAGGTTGAAGTGTGATAAAGAGTTCTCAAAGTGTGCCTTGTGGCGAAAACATTAGTAACACATCCCATAGAGTGGTTGGTTTGAGTCATGAGGCTAGATGTAAAACCAAAGTCTAAAATATCTTTGAAGGCCACTAGGGTGGTTAAAGTTCCTTATGAAGGGCTTCATTTGGTATTGGAGTTTATGGTTTCAATAAAAACATTATCTAATTTTTGAAATATTAAATGGCTAATAACATTAGTAACACACTCTTTAACGATTTTCAAAAAGGAAAATCCACTGCTAGACCATCACTATTTAATGGGTTAGTGGTCGAAACTGAGTATATATGTATGTCATTTACTTTTCGTATTTAGGTTTCTACATTCTATTTTATCCGTTTATCTGCAAAATTATTAAATACCATATTCATCCCCTCTCAAGGATATATTGCAGGATTCTAGCAATTATATAAGGCAGGGATTGATTCAGTTCTTAGCCACACAATCATTTTGTTCGATAGGTTTACTATTGGACAAGATTTCCTGTTCGGTAGTCAAACTATCGGATAATATTTTCTATCCGGTAGTTAATCTACCAAACATGACTTCACGCTTGGTAGTTAGATATTAGATAAAGGCTTGTTGGATCCCAAAATTAAAGATAGTCAACCAAATACCAATCGACCTCATATGCCGGCCAAGATGCAGCTGAACACACATTACCAAACTGTAACACCCCCACCTCTCCATACCTGAAACACCCCACACCCCTTAATATACCCAAAAGGACACATTAAAAGGCGTGGTACGTTGTAGGTATAACTAAAGCTAACAAAGACTAAGATTCACAAGACAAAAATAGATAAAAATAGCAGAAACTTAAAATAATAACTTAATTAAAACAAAACTTCATAATTGCTTCATATATAAGTCAAATACCAAATACCACATACATGTCTAAAAATCCAATATGTCTCATGAAACAAATACTCATAGTCTCAAAAATCAAAGTACATAATATCCCTCATAATAAGCCAGTACATAGAAAGAACTAATGCTGAAATAAAATAAATACATAGTAGAGAACTCCTCCAAGAAACCGCCAAGCAACTGCAATCTACTGTCCTCTCCCTTGATTGTCTATGGGGGGAAAGGGGAAAAATAGAGGAGTGGGTCAGACAAAAAGTCTAGTGAATGATAGTAGTTACTAGAGTCTTTAAGCAAAGTAAAAGTAATAGACTCTACAACAGTTCTAGTATATAAAGAGTAAACAAAGGAAATAGGAAAGAGATAAACTGGAAATAAATACGATTAACTATAAGATAAGTTAATTTTGATTGCTTGCACTTGCCCTTGATTTCTACTTTAATTAGGCTGAATTCCTAATCCTAAGATTAGGATGTAATCCTAATTCTACCCTTTTTGATCGGCCTGCTACTCCATAGACCTTACTGTGGACCAGATGCTATATAACTCCCTACACAACATCCAATGGTATCTACGAAAGATGCACAAAGCACACACTGTGGATCCGGACGACATATATAACTCCCTACACAGAAGGCAATGGTGTCTACGAAAGACACCCATACTAAGCACTTGGAACTCATAGCGAATACTGAGCACCATAATGGAAGTCGCACGCGTAACTGCCACCATGCCCATGCTACCTTTTGCTCCACCTATTGGGTCTTCTTATTACCTCAAACTCCAGCATAAGCGTGCCCCTCATCCTACTTCAGGCTAACGTGAGATCACCGTGTGTCCATAGAATCTATAGGGGAATTACTGTTGGTACTGTTCCGTTATCCAAACAATATCTAGTTGCGCCCCTTATCCAAATCCCCCGTGATTTGGACTTCTACTTGACCAATTACTACCATTCTTAACATAAGCGTGCCCTCATCTCACTTCAGGCTAATGTGGGACACCGTTTTGTCTAATAGGGAATGTTATACGGTACAGGTTCTACTTTCATCTTTGCTTATTAACTTAGATAAATTATTTTAAATAAGCCTTTACAATTTATCCCTACTATGTTTGCTTGTTAATTTATCCTAAGTCTTAAAATAAGCCTCATTCTGTTCTATTTCTTATTATAACACAAGTTATAATCATGCTTATTACTTAACCCAAGGTCTAAGTGTGAAAATAAGCTTCTTTCATCTTATACTCTTTTTAGTTATAATTCTAAGTTATAACTAAGCCAATTAATTAGTCCAATTCTAATCATAAATAGGCATAATTTCAGTCCAATTTCATTTATATTACAGTCCAATTCCATTATTTATTATAGTCTTCATAATTTACATCTTATTTTCTTCATTCAACATTCTTACTTATATAATCCATATTTGCGTTTAATATTTTAATCCGTACATGAAGAAAAGAAGGAAGAAGTGAATAAACGCTTGCATAAAATCCAAAACGTCGAAAAGGTGTAAAGAAGAAATAAATAAAAGTAAATAAACTTAAGTACTGTAAATAAACTGTAAATAAATAAAAAGCTATGCTTAATAGTAATAAATTATAATTAACTGAAAAAGAATAACTAAAAGGGAATAGACTGAAAAATAGATCTAAAACTGATAAAATTGTTATCCCAAAATCGTAGTAAAACTACAACTATTGGAAACCATATTATTTTAAATTACTTAAAGAAATCTTAAAATAATTATAATCACTTACCTCCGGTCCTAAGCTCTTCCTTTGGTCTTCCCGGATCCACTTGGAGTTGTAAAATAATTTAATTTATAACGATTTTCTCCTTGGAAAATTATTCCGTTTAGGGTCCTTCCTAAAAAGGTGAATCCAATTGGAGAAAACCTAGAATGAGAAAAAGTGTTAGGTCTAGGGGTTTATTTATAGGGGTAGAAGTGGATCTCGGACCGTTGGATTTTGAAGATGGAATGGGATGCAACCACGTCATAGGCTGAATAGGAGCTATCGGATGAAAAAATTAAAAGGACCGGATTAAAATAAAGAATGCAAAACACGTCAGTTTGAGGCTCTGGAACGTTCGAACGAACGAACATTCGTTCGTTCATAAGTAGCAGAGGTAGGTCGATCGAGCGGTCGACCGCCTGGTGCCCAGGTCGACCGACCGGTCGACCTGCCTATATATATATTCTTCATTTTCTGCTTATTTTGTTTATTTTATAACTTGGTCATATTAGCTCAGATTTTGACATTCTATATATGGAAATTGACTAGAAAATTATCACGGAACAATGGTGCAACTTCCATGGCTTAATTCTGATAATTTCACAGTTATTTTATTATCTAATTAATTAACGAATTAATTATTATGGATTAAATTTTAGGTTGTTACATTCTCCCCTTTTTAAAGGATTTCGTCCCCGAAATCTCTAAGGATAAAAGAATGACTAAATGTTTTCATCCAAGTTCTACAACCAACTAGTCAATCATCAACCATTCATCTATTGTCCTTAAGTTTTTCTAATGAAGTTTATGATAATTATGCAATTAGTGTAGAGTAAATGACCGTAAATAATGCAAAAGATTAGGTGGTCCACTGATTCAGTTGACCTCCTTTTATGCAATCATGTATGTGCCATATATCCAAATGAATGCAAAAATTCCTAATGACAACTGATAGTTCTATATGTGTGCTACAACCATCATCCAAATGTAACAATCATGTGATAAACATCCGTTTATGGCAACCATGGAAATAAAGTAAAATGCACACACATCCATATGCATATGCTCTAGTGTCCTAATTAGGCCAATCCCTAAGGAATAATAGTGCCTAGTGTATCTATATGCATCCATTAGCATCCACTAGCAAACACTTGCAACCACTAGCATACATCATTCAAAACATGTTCTATCAACATGTTTACATCAAATCCTACCATCCATAGGTTAAATCCTAAGTTCTACCCTCCCAAAGGATAATAAAGGAAAGAACCTATTCAAATCTAAAGATGGAAAAAGGAATTCTAAAACTTACTATCAAAAAGATGAGGATAGGAAGTACGAATCTTCTCTTCTGCTTCCCAAGTGGCGTCTGCAACATCATCTCCCCATTGCACCTTCACCAATGGAACATCCTTATTCCTTAGTCGCTTGATGTCTCTTCCATCAATCTTCATGGGGATATGCCGAACAGAAGCTTCCCTTTCTACCTCCACCTCCTCCAACTGACTAGGCTCTACAACCTCCGCAGAGTCATGTAAGCACTTTCGCAAGTGCGAAACATGGAAAACGTCGTGCACTCCTGCGAACCTATCAGGTAGCCTTACTCGGTAAGCCATCTTCCCAACTCTCTATGTGATAGGAAATGGTCCAGCAAATCCAGGGGCTAACTTTCCATTTGATCTGAACCTTACCACCTTCCAAAGCGGGTATACTTTGATAAAAACTAAGTCTCCCACCTCAAACTCTAAGTCTCTCCTCCGCTTATCTGCATAAGACTTCTGCCTGTCTTGAGCTGTCTTCATCCCCCGCCGAATCAAATCCACCCTCTCGGATGTCTCTCTGACCATATCGGGCCCAAGTAATAACTTCTGTGTAGACTCAACCCAACATGATGGGGACTTGCAAGGTCTCCCATATAAAGCCATAAACGGTGCCATCCCTAAGCTTGCATGATAACTATTATTGTAGGCAAACTCAACCAATGGAAGATGCTCCCCCCAAGTACCTCCAAAGTCCAAAATGCACATCCGTAGCAAATCTTCAAGCACCCTATTTACCCTCTCCGTTTGACCATCTGTCTGGGGGTGTAGACCGTACTCAACCTAAGTTGCGTCCCTAGCGCCTCCTATAAGCTTCTCCAAAACTCACTAGTGGAAATGGGATCTCTATCACTAACAACGCTAGAAGGAACTCTGTGTAGACGGACTATCTCTCGAATATACAAGGATGCCAAATATGAAGTCGTACGCTTACTCTTAACTGGGATGAAGTGGCACTCTTGGTCAATCTATCAACAATCACCCAAATGCTAGTGTTCCCCTTTCTAGAACGGGGTAAACCATCAATGAAATCCATAGGAATACTGTCCCACTTCTACTCCGGCACATCTAAGGGCTGAAGTAATCCACCGGACTTCTGCTCCTCTGCTTTTACCCTTTGGCATATGAGACACTTAGCTATGAATTCCGCCACGTCCTTCTTCATGCCACCCAAATAGAACATCCTCTTCATATCCCGATACATTTTGTCACCACTCGGATAATAGTCATACAGGAATGGTGCGCCTCCTCCAAAACTGCTCTCAACAAGTCACTTACATGTGGAACACAAAGCCTCCCATTTCTCTTAAGCCACCCTCTGCTATCAATGGAATAGCGTTGGAGATGTCTCGAGACCTCTCCTCGGCTAATCCTATCCATAATGTCCACGAGCTCCGAATCCTCCTGCTGCCTCGAGCCAATCTAATCCATAAGGGTAGGCCTCACCTCTAGTGTCACCAACAATCCGAGAGTAATGTCCGTAGCGGGCTTAAAATCAAAAGTAGAAATAAACTCCAAGCTCCTCCACTCTACGAACAAAGGACTAAGGGTTGCTTTCTTTCTACTCAATGCATCTGCAACCACATTACCCTTGCTAGGGGTATAAGCTATCTTAAAATCATACGAGGCTAAAATATCCATCCACCTATGTTGCCTCAAGTTCAAGTCCTTCTGCGAGAATAGGTACTTTGAAGACTTATGGTCGGTAAAAAGCTCAAACCTCTCTCCAAGCAAATAGTGCCTCCAAAACTTAAGCACAAAAACTATGGCATCTAACTCCAAATCATGGGTAGGGTAGTTCTTCTCGTGCCTCCTCAACTGCCTACTACCATAACACACTACCCTCCCTTCTTGCATCAACACTGCTCCTAGACTCGTCCTGCATGCATCAGTGTATATAGTGAAAGGCTTAGCCCCGTTGGGTAAAACTAACACTAGTTCACTAGTAAGGGCTCTCTTAAGCTTCGTGAAGGAATCCTCACAATCCGTCCCACACGAAAGCTTTATTATTCTTGGTAAGGAGTGTGAGTGGTGCCGAAATCCTAGAAAAGTCTCTAATGAACTTCCTATAGTAGCCAGCCAATCCTAGGAAGCTCCTAACCTCAGTGACGTTCTTGGGGGTCTTACAATATTGCACTGCAATAACCTTGGCGGGATCCACAGCCAAACCTTCCTTCGAAACTACATGCCCCAAGAAACGTACCTCCTCTTCCAAAAATGATGCTTCGAAAACTTAGCTCTCAAATGATGACTACGAAGTGTGCGAAGAACTTCTTCTAAATGAATAGCATGCTCCTCCATATTCTTGGAAAATACCAAGATGTCATCCACGAATACCACCACTAACTTATTTAGGACATCCCTAAAAACGTGGCTCATCAAATCAACGAAATAGGCTGGAGCATTGGTTAGCCCAAAAGACATAACCAACCACTTGAAGAATCCGTTCGGTGTCTTATAGGTAGTCTTATTTATGCTGTCATCAGCGACTCTAAGCTGATGGAATCCTGTGGCTAGATCAAGCTGAGAGAAAAACGGAGAACCTACCAACTGGTCAAACAGATCATCAATCCTAGGGAGTGGATACCGGTTCTTCTTGGTGAGCTTATTTAATTCTCTATAATCCACGCAGAGTCAGAGAGAACCATCCGCCTTAGTGACAAAGACGACTGGTGCTCCCCATTCCGATATGCTCCTTCTTATGAATCCCTTCTCCAAAAGCTCACGAATCTGCTTGCTCAATTCTTTCCTCTCCCTAGATGCCATGTGCCTCACAGGTAACGCTACTGGCTTAGCATTCTCGGTCAAATAAATCCTAAGTCAATCTCTCTCTTAGGGGGTAGTCCCCTAACCTCCTCAAAGACATCTGCAAAATTTCTAACGACAGGAACCGAATGCAACTCTAATGACGATGAATTAAGGGAGTATAAGAAGCTCAACATAACTGACCCTTGCGGGTCGCAAGATACCTCTAGAGTCCTACCACTGCAAGTCTCAAGTCTAATGACTCACCTCTCGCAGTCTAATATAGCTTCGTATGTGGATAGCCAATCCATCCCTAAGATCATCCCATACCTCGAGAATCCCAAAACATAGGCGTCGAGTCAAATTCTACGCCTAGAATAAATATTTTCAAACCCCTACACAAAGATAAGTGTGCCGATCCTCCTATGGGGTTTGAAACAATAATGGGGTCTGCTACTAACAATATGTCCAATTGCAAACAATCTACTAAAGAACTAGAGATAAAAGAATGTGATGCTCCAGAATCGAATAAAGTTCGAATGGGAAAATCAGATATTGAAATCAAACCTTCAACTGTGACTTTCCTACCTCTATCTGGAATGCAACTGGAAGGTGCTAAGTCTAACGCCTGAATCTGTGCAACTAGCGCACTCGCTCCCTAACCAGCTCTCTGGGAACAACTCCACTCATATGACCAGGCTGCCCACAAACATAGCACTTACCCTTTATCTTATCCTTCCTGCAATCCTTGGCCATATGTCCAATATTCCCACAACTATGGCACTTTACTCCCTTCTTAATCTGCTTTTGAGGACCATCACCTTTCTTCTTCTTCTTATTCTTTTCCCACCACTTCTTCTTTGAACCTTCTGACTTAACCTCCTCTTTAGACTCTCCCTCCTTGATTGTATCCGACATAAGCGCCATCTCGACCAAAGACTCATAAGTAGCTCCCATCGGTACATGAGTCAGCAATAATCCCTGAAGCGGTTGGTTTAATCCCTTCGCAAACTTCATAGCTTTCTTATGATGCGTGTTCACCAAATCCATACAAAACCGCGACAGCTCATTGAATTGATTGATGTATTCCTTAACAGACAAACTCCCTTGCTTCAAATTGATAAACCTCTTCAACTGAACACTCTCTTCCGCCTGAGACAGAAACTTCTCATTGAATCGCTCCCGGAGTCCATCCCAAGTAATATTCCTTCCTTCTAACTCGATCACCTCCCACCAATAAGATGCCACCTCCTTCAACTGCCAAGCGGCTAGATGAACTTGCTGCTGACCATCCAATCCTAAAAGACCAAAAATCCTCTTTGTGTCCCTAAGTCATGCTCTCGCCTCCACAAAAGTTTCCTTGCCAGAAAAAGTCTTCCCGCCCAAACTCGCAAAATCTTTACAAAGCTTAGAGAAATTGATGGCGGCAGGTGGGTTGATGGGATTCCCACCCGTTGGTGCAAGATTAGGCGCAGGCCCGTGCACCTCTGGAGGCGTGGCTTGTAAGTACCTACGAAACCAGGCTGGGACTGGAATGCCCTCGGGAAGGTTCGGGGCATCAACCATTCTACAAAAAGAAAAGGATAGTTTAGGAAAGAGTCAAAGAGAGATTGAACTGGACTTATGAGGAGATTTTTATAAAAACTCTTTTATACTTAAAATCATTTCTAAAAGTTCTTTTCTGAAAAATACTTTTAAAACAAGTTATTTTGAAAAATACTTTACTTTTAAAAATAATATTTTGGAATCCTATAACCTTAGGCTTTGATACCAAATGAAACACCCCACACCCCTTAATATACCCAAAAGGACACATTAAAAGGCGTGGTGCGTTGTAGGTATAACTACAGCTAACAAATACTAAGATTCACAAGGCAAAAATAGATAAAAACAGCGAAAACTTAAAATAATAACTTAATTAAAACAAAACTTCATAATTGCTTCATAAATAAGTCAAATACCAAATACCACATAGATGTCTAAAAATCCAATATGTCTCATGAAACAAATACTCATAGTCTCAAAAATCAAAGTACATAATATCCCTCATAATAAGCCAGTACATAGAAAGAACTAATGCTGAAATAAATGAAATACATGGTAGAGAACTCCTCCAAGAAACCGCCAAGCAACTGTAATCTACTGTCCTCTCCCTTGATTGCCTATGGGCGGGAAAGGGGAAAAATAGAGGAGTGGGTCAGACAAAAAGTCTGGTGAATGATAGTAGTTACTAGAGCCTTTAAGCAAAGTAAAAGTAATAGACTCTACAACAGTTCTAGTATATAAAGAGTAAACAAAGGAAATAGGAAAGAGATAAACTGGAAATAAATACGATTAACTATAAGATAAGTTAATTTTGATTGCTTGCACTTGCCCTTGATTTCTACTTTAATTAGGCTGAATTCCTAATCCTAAGATTAGGATGTAATCCTAATTCTACCCTTTTTGATCGGCCTGCTACTCCATAGACCTTACTGTGGACCAGATGCTATATAACTCCCTACACAACATCCAATGGTATCTACGAAAGATGCACAAAGCACACACTGTGGATCCGGACGACATATATAACTCCCTACACAGAAGGCAATGGTGTCTACGAAAGACACCCATACTAAGCACTTGGAACTCATAGCGAATACTGAGCACCATAATGGAAGTCGCACGCGTAACTGCCACCATGCCCATGCTACCTTTTGCTCCACCTATTGGGTCTTCTTATTACCTCAAACTCCAGCATAAGCGTGCCCCTCATCCTACTTCAGGCTAACGTGAGATCACCGTGTGTCTATAGAACCTATAGGGGAAGTGAAACAGCTCGCAAACCCGTACCCCTTGAATCGACACTATTCTCCAACATATCGGCTCTAAGTGAACGGAAATACGAACCATTAGGGTTAAAGAAGAAGGAGGTAGAAGAATAGAAAACAACACAACAGAATCTCACATCGCAGCGGATTAAAATATAATAGATAATAACTGATCTTTACAGAAAGAAACTATATCTGTTTATACATACATCATCAGAATACAACATCAGACTACAAATCAATCAACATCACAATTCAGGACAGTTATAATAACTTGTCCCACATATAGAATACACAACATACACAACACAGCGGAATATACATCATATACGTGTGATACGTCTCGCCATCCAGCTCGTCTCCTGACCTCCACAGCATTCTATCATGTATCTGTAATACTCGGTCTGACCCGAGCATTATAATAAAATAACAGCCGAGTCAGTCTGGGAAACCAGCGTGAGAAAACACACTCAATTGGATTATTAAAGTTTTCAAAACCCTTTAAAATCAAAAGCATCTCGTAAGACCACGCCACAAATAAACATGTCGGGTTTTTACCTTACGATAGCCAAAACACTTTCTTACCAAAATCCTCTGATATTATAATAGTGTCTATATACAAATACTTATTCAAATAGCTGAAATTGTTACATGATTAAATTCCAGCATACTAGCCACAAAGTGAGTTATACAAACAAAAACCGTAAAAGGCGCGTAGGGAGAATGGATTTCCAACTAATGACTAGGCACTGGGGTACCACCTGTCACGGTACGTGGCCTAGATCAATGTACCGAGGATCACTCCTAATCCCCTGCAACACAAGACCGGAACTACCCCTTACTGGATAATTCCGAGTAAGATCACCCCGCGGTTGGGATCAGCAACCACACCACTAAGCCGAATAAAAAGGAACATCTAGACAGGGATGACCTCACCCTAATGGGTGCTACCCACTTAGCCTTGCTGCATAACCCTTGATTTTCAGTCATTCCCAGTTGATGAGGCTCGAGGCTAAGCTTTACCTTTATAGAACATATCACTTAGAATGCTCACCGTCCTCCTGACGATGTTCTGAAAGCATTCATCCATACAAGTCTGTTCCGGGTTCGAACGGAACCGAAGGCACTATTCCTACTACATCCATTTTGGAATTACCCTAAGGATTAGTAGCGACTAGCCCTTGCGCTTCACTGTACCATCTTCGACTCCAAACTCGTTTCCCCCACGAAACGTACAAACCGAATCGAAGTGGTTTTCGAGAAATTAATCCTGATCCCGGTCTCTTCGAAACGATCAGCGCATTGGCCAATATTGATAGTCGGTTATTTAACTATCAATTAACATTCACAAACATCCATCAAACAATAAATAATTTTCCAAATAATTTATTTATCTCAAAATATCTTCACAAGATATATTTCCACCTTTCAACCCTTTGAAAACAGTTTCAAACCGTCCTTCTCTCATGGAATAAATTTCCCAAATATTTCTATTTCCACTAAAATCACCAAGTACAAACACTTTAGATTTTAAAAATAATTTAGAAACACTTTATTATAAAATATACTTTGAATTAAAAATTACTTTAAAACTTTATTCAAAAATTTATACTTTAAGAATATTTTAAATAAAGCTACTTTATAAAACTAAATTTTCATCTTTTCAAATCATAATACCAAGTCACCTTTAAATAATTACTACTAAAATAAATTTGAAAATAATACTTACTTGAAAACTTAAACATTTAAAAATAATAAATTTTCTAAAAAAACATACTTTAAAACCTTTAACTCATACTTAAAAGTTTGCTTTGGAAACGTACTTGGGTATCCAGGGAAATACACTTCTCTTTCATATCTTTAAAAATAAATCACTATTTATTTTTAAACAAATTTACCCATTCCTTTAATAAATTCCCACCGTGAATTAATTCTTCCAAATATCCACTGATATATTACTTCACCTTTATAAACCCAGTTTATAAATTTCTTAGCCCCATCTTCCTTTAAAAATTCAAATTTCCAAACGCTTAAATCAATTTTCAAATTGATATCCAATTTACTTCACTTTGAAATAAATTCCTTTACTTACTCCATTTTCCTCAAAATTCATTAACTTCGGTTTTTCTTTCTTTATTATGATTTAAAATCTTTTAAACTGAAAATATCAATTTCAGGTTTCCCAAAATCCTTCTTTATCCCTTTAAATAAATTCAAACCTTGAATTTTTAAAACAAATTCTTTTATTCCCATAAATAATATCACTTAGGTTTAAAATTTAATATTTCCCCTTTTTATTCAAAATCTCCTTTCCCATACTCGGAATTTATTTAACAGAATTTAAAAATCACTTTTATCCTTTCCCAATTCATTCTTTAATTTTTTTTAAAATTCCCTATAATTATTTTACTTAAAAATTATCTCTTTTATTTTCTCATCAAAAATCCAATCTATATATTTTTGATAACTCAGAATACCCAAATATATTCAATCAAACACAACATCCAATATTTCCAATTACCAATGGAATTTATCACAGATTTATCAAATAAATCATATCACGGAATATTAAACAATCTAAATATTTTGAGGAATCCAGTTAGATCCCTCCAACCTGTTTCCCTGCATCCACAGATGTTAGCACAATACCAATTCCACTTCGAGGTGGAATATCACGGTATATGGGTTTATATAATCATCCGCTATTATGCGGCGCATAGGGTCTCATCCGCTATATAATACGGGAATAATCAATCACTCCAATATGTATATATATATATACTATTATATATATCATATCATATCCAATCAATCAATCAATAATTTAAATCCGAACTATTTAAATTAAATTCTAGAAATCCAGATGTGAGTGAGATTAACTCACCTTTGATTTTTTATTTGCAATCCATTCCATCTCGACTTGTTTTCCTTACGATTTCAAACTGTATAACATTAGATGATTTTTATTAATATTTGAATTAATTGAACAATTAATTACTACTTATTTATCTAATTTAAACTAATATTTTAATTTTTAACAAATTTCTATTTATGTATATATGCCCACATAAAATAAAATAAAATTTCTTTCAACCTAATACGTATGTATATATTTAATCTTAAAACAGGATTGTATTTGATATCTTACTGTAAAAATATTTTCTGTTTCCTGTATATAAAAAGAATCTGCAAGAATATACCTCAATGTCCAAACCCAGCATCTCGTAAATCCTATCAACAAACTTTCATCGAACGCCATCACCAAATCACGGCACTGCCATGCTCGAGTACGAGCCACCCTCGTACATCCCCGACCCATCCCACATCACGCAAAGTTCAACGCAATTTCGAAATCGCGGCCAAACATCGACCACCACCAGAATCGTGCGCGCGATTCAAGGCTCCAAACCCCTAATCGCAACTGGAATACCATCATGAATCTACCCATTCGGCCTCGCCTAAGCTCACGCGTACGCACGCGTGAAAACATCACCCTGCCTGAGCTACCAACCCCCGCGACCTCCTCCATATTTCGCCACCAAAGCCCGTCATTCGAGGCTCGCGACCGCTGCCTTGTCTTCCGTCGCGGCGATGCTGCTGAAATCGCACGAGCGACTCTCGATCTGAATAACAAAAGTGGGATTCGCGATTTCAGTTTGGAACGAATCTGGAGGAAGATAACGAATTTCTATCTGTATTCTATTTAAGGATCGAAATCAATTTTAATTTATTTGGAAAGGAGGAAGGGGAAAGACGCGCCATTGTCGTGAATATCTCTGCTCTCATATTTTACTTTTTTAGATATCGGCTCGATTGATTTTTAACTGAGGAAAAATAAGAAGTTTGCGTGATATAAAGGAGGAGAGGAGGCAAGACGTGATTTCTTACGTGATGAATGCCTGCTACAGAGAAGGCAAAAAGTTTCGATGGTGAAAGGAAGCAGACTCGGGAAAGAATCTCAGCTAAGTTGACTCAAGTATATAAATATATATATATATATATTATTTTTATTTTTAAATTCAAATTGTTTCGAAAACGCAACTTAAAATTTCGACATCCTATCGAGGCGTGCCGCCAGGCGTTTATAATATTATACCCCTATTTCGAAGGCAATGGAAAAGTTTTCGAGTCCTAATTAGATCGTATGGAGAAGATAGCTTTTTGAACTCAGTTATTATAAATTCCCGATGTAGATTTCAGCGCGTTTACCTATCGTTCAATCACACGACAACTCAAAACGCTTCGAAATTTGAAATCCGATAATAATACAATATTACGGATCCAATGGAACTGGTTTCGTCGAATTCCGAGACTGTACCTCAGAAGGCTATTTTTAAATTCAATTTAAACGATAAAATTTCAAAACTTAACAAAACACTTCCAAATTCAAGTTTAACACTTTTACTATCTTTAGTACTATCAATATAAATTTTACAAGCCTTCAAATTATTTTTAACTGGCTTTAAACCCCAGATTCAATATTTTACCCAACTTCAAATCATTTAATTTAATGATTAAATTACCCAATAAATAGTGATATTTGAAATTCAAGTCAAAAATTAACTTTTAAATATTTAAAATCAATTAAATATTCCAATTTCAAATATCCAAAATTCCGGGTCGTCACATTCCTCCCCCCTTAAAAGAATTTCGTCACCGAAATTACCAGTTAAGAAGAATAGTCCATAACCCGTTCACTAACTTCCCAAAACCAAACAATTTCAAACAATTCTCAAAACAATCTTTTTATTAAAGACACATTATCCCTCTTACTAACTTTCCAAACTTATCCATAAGTCCCAAACGATATTACTCACTTATCAATTCAAATTTAAATTTGAAACCAAATTTTGAATTATCAAAAATTTCTCAAAATTTTTCTAACTCCCTAAATTTTCGAAAATTTTTGCCAGCGTCTCCTTTGCGCTGCTAGCTCGGAACAACTACAAAATGCCTCTACGGGCCCCCAAATTTCAAAAGAAAACAAAAGCCAAGTGGCTAGATCGGAAAATCATCAAATTCCATATAGAAATTTAAACACATACCTTTTGTTGGGCCATTTAAATTTATTTCCTGAAATCAAAAATCCAAATTTCCTTTTTGCTTTTTAAACACCTGTGCCCTACTCAGCAATAATATCCGATTACAACATTCAAAATCGCTTTACACATTTCTTTACAAAAGTTTTCATATCTATTTCATTCACATTCGTACAATGCACATATATCATTCGTACGCAATACCAAATTCGATCGCTCACTCGATCATACAATTTCACTTCCGAACTAGTATCGTCCACCCGACATCCTAGTGCGGACTCAGATCTGGTTTCTTGATCAGAAACCGTCATTCTCCTTGCATAGCCACAAACTATGATAGAGAATATCCAGAATTAATCAAAATCCATATCCAGGGTTCGCCGTCGAAAATCGAGTGAAAAATCCCAACTCGGACCGATATAACTATCTCGAAATTCTGTGCTCGAATTTGGATCAAACCATTATGCGAATAAAATAATATACGCACATCGTACGTAATTAGCCCTAATTGATTTTTAACTATATCAATTCTCCTTTTCTATTCACGTTCATTTTGATTGTTATTCACTTATCCACAATTTTCCCTTGTCACAACTTTCTGTTTTAATCTTCATTCAATTATTCACTCAGTATATTCCTAATACCAATTTACTTAAGAATTTCAACCTTCATTTCTTAAGTTCAATATAAATATTTTATATATTCCTTATATTTATTTTTACTACTTCGCTGCTGAAGTTTAAATTCAAATTGAATTCCAATTCCATATGAATTTCAATTTGCTTCAATTTACTAATTCATTTCAAATATAAATACTTTTTCCCAATTTTCATTCAGATTTTTATTTTCAATTTTGCTTGAATTCAATTTATCTTCAAACTCTGAATATTGAATTTTGTTCACCTTATCTCAACCCATATTTAATTAATCATTTCCTTTTATTAGTTTCACTTACTAATTTATTTAAAATCTCAAATAAAAGTTATTTGCAAACTTTTTCTTCCTTTAGTTTCTTCAAACAATTTCTTCGATTTCACCTAACTTTACATACACAATTTTAAATTAGATTTCAATATTCAGTTTCAATTCTATTTGCTTACAAATTTTAAATCATTTGTTGTTAGCGAAAATTTTAAAAAAAAATTCTAACTCCCAAAATTTCGGAAAATTTTGGCAAAGTCTCCTTTGTACGGAGGAGCTTTTGCAATTTGACAAGAGATATAAATATATATACATCGACCCACACGGTCGGAAAAACAAAAATACAACCGACAGTTCATATTTTCTATCTTTTTATTACGTAGGCGTACCTTGATTTAGCATTTTTAAGCAAGCGGCTTATTTATTTAGCATTTTTCGCGATCAAATCCAGCCAAACGGCTTCCAAAAACCTGTACTTACTCAATTAAAACATGTAAGTGCCAAATATATGCAATTTACAATATTTCACTTGCGTTTACAAAGCTAATACATGGATTCTATAAACAATGCATGTTATATAGTTTTCATAAGCACATATAAGGTTTCGACACCTATTTCAATTGCATATTTGCATAATTTTCATCCAAAACCATTTTATTTAGGCTCGACAACATTCCTTGCTTGTATATTAATAACCACTTCCAATTTAATTCAACTCAGACTTTATTTAATGGACTTTCATTTTCATTGAAGTCAAGCTTCCATAAATTTAAACTTAAGTTAATTTACTTCAAATCATTCCAATTTCATAACTTAAGTTCATTCTCTTTTTTTTTATTCTCATCAAATTCCTTCTAATTCAAATTGCCCATTCTCTTTATCCATTTTAAATTTTAATTCACATTCTCAATTTATTTCTAAACTTATTTCATTAATAACAGGACCAATTAAATTTTATAAATTATCAACCTATTTATATTCTATAACAATTTCAAACCAACTCCAGAGTTTTTTAAACAATCACTCATATTTCAAAAGCATTTTTGAAATCAATAATATTCAAAATCTTTTAGTATCAAATTATCTTTTGAATTTTAAAACCAAACTCAGTTTTGCAAACATCACAATTAAAAGAATTTGGCAGCAATTCCTCCTTTGGAAACTCGAAAATGAACATCGATGATGCTGCAGTCATCACCGAAGTTATTTTCCAGCGACCGAAAGAGTTCAATGCTTTATCTCTTTAAAAACAATTTCAAATATTTTAATTTTAAATCTCTCCAGATTTCAAATCCAATTCAAAAATATTTCTCAAATACTATCATCATTATTTCTCCAAAGCATTTGAAAACCATTTTCAAACTCAAAGGAATTTAAACTTTTCCCAAAATTCCAAATTTCAAATCCTTTTAATTTATTTTCAAATCTTACTCTGGAATTTCATTTCACATTATAAATCACATTTACAATTTACCTTTACAAATCCCATTTGTATATAAATTTATTTCTTAACCTTTGGTTTTGATTTCAATTTCTTATTTAATTTCCATACAACAATGATAATAATTTAATATTATCACTTCCTAACAGTCAAGCAATAATATATTATAATAACTTTCAAAAATTATTTCCTTTTATAGATGAAAATAGTTTGGGTAAAATTATTTCATTTTCCCAATCTTAAAACAATATCGTGTCGAATTGTTCTATTCAAGTGTTTAGATATCCCTATCAATAACGTTAATTACTCGTATTGACCAGAACCCATAAACCACTCAACAAACCAATCAACACAATATAAAACCATTTTATATTCACTAACAAATACGCGCTCATATCTATTAATACACTCAAACTCATTCTAGAGTACTACGGACTCTATTTCTAATGAGTAATTCCCACCAGAGCCAAGGTTATCGCCAACCTAAGCTCTGATACCAAGTGAAACAGCCCGCAAACCCGTACCCCATGAATCGACACTATTCTCCAACATATCGACTCAAAGTGAACGGAAATATGAACCATTAGGGTTAAAGAAGAAGGAGGTAGAAGAAAATAAAACAACACAACAGAATCTCACATCGCAGCGGATTAAAATATAATAGATAATAACTGATCTTTACAGAAAGAAACTATATCTGTTTATACATACATCATCAGAATACAACATCAGAGTACAATACAATCAACATCACAATTCAGGACAGTTATAATAACTTGTCCCACATACAGAATACACAACATACACAACACAGCGGAATATACATCATATACGTGTGATACGTCTCGCCATCCAGCTCGTCTCCTGAGCTCCACAGCATTCTATCATGTATCTGTAATACTCGGTGACCCGAGCATTATAATAAAATAACAGCCGAGTCAGTCTGGGAAACCAGCGTGAGAAAACACACTCAATTGGATTATTAAAGTTTTCAGAACCCTTTGAAATCAAAAGCATCTCGTAAGACCACGCCACAAATAAACATGTTGGGTTTTTACCTTACGATAACCAAAACACTTTCTTATTAAAATCCTCTGATATTATAATAGTGTCTATATAAAAATACTTATTCAAATAGCTGAAATTGTTACATGATTAAATTCCAGCATACTAGCCACAAAGTGGGTTATACAAACAAAAACCGTAAAAGGCGCGTAGGGAGAATGGATTTCCAACTAATGACTAGGCATTGGGGTACCACCTGTCACAGTACGTGGCCTAGATAAACGTACTGAGGATCACTCCCAATCCCCTACAACACAAGACCGGAACTACCCCTTACTGGATAATTCCGAGTAAGATTACCCCGCGGTTGGGATCAGCAACCGCACCACTAAGACGAATAAAAAGGAACATCTAGACAGGGATGACCTCACCCTAATGGCTGCTATCCACTTAGCCTTGCTGCATAACCCTATTTTTCAGTCATTCCCGGTTGATGAGGCTCGATGCTAAGCGTTACCTTTATAGAACATATCACTTAGAATGCTCACCGTCCTCCTGACGATGTTCTGAAAGCATTCATCCATACAAGTCTGTTCTGGGTTCGAACGGAACCGAAGGCACTATTCCTACTACATCCATTTTGGAATCACCCTCAGGATTAGTAGCGACTAGCCCTTGTGCTTCACTGTACCATCTTCGGCTCCAAACTTGTTTCCCCCACGAAACGTACAAACCGGATCGAAGTGGTTTTCGAGAAATTAATCCCGATCTCGGTCTCTTCGAAACGATCAGCGCATTGGCCAATATTGATAGTCGACTATTTAACTATCAATTAACATTCACAAACATCCATCAAACAATAAATAATTTTCCAAATTATTTATTTATCTCAAAATATCTTCGCAAGATATATTTCCACCTTTCAACCCTTTGAAAACAGTTTCAAACCGTCCTTCTCTCATTGAATAAATTTCCCAAATATTTCTATTTCCACTGAAATCACCAAGTACAAACACTTTAGATTTTAAAAATAATTTAGAAACACTTTATTATAAAATATACTTTAAATTAAAAATTACTTTAAATTAAAAATTACTTTAATACTTTATTCAAAAATTTATACTTTAAGAATATTTTAAATAAAACTACTTTATAAAACAAAATTTTCATCTTTTCAAATCATAATACCAAGTCACCTTTAAATAATTACTACTAAAATAAATTTGAAAATAATACTTACTTGAAAACTTAAACATTTGAAAATAATAAATTTTCTAAAAAAACATACTTTAAAACCTTCAACTCATACTTAAAAGTTTGCTTTGGAAACGTACTTGGGTATCCAGGGAAATACACTTCTCTTTCATATCTTTAAAAATAAATCACTATTTATTTTTAAACAAATTTACCCATTCCTTTAATAAATTCCCACCGTGAATTTATTCTTCCAAATATCCACTGATATATTACTTCACCTTTATAAACAAAGTTTATAAATTTCTTAGCCCCATCTTCCTTTAAAAATTCAAATTTCCAAACGCTTAAATCAATTTTTAAATTGATTTCCAATTTACTTCACTTTGAAATAAATTCCTTTACTTACTCCATTTTCCTCAAAATTCATTAACTTCGACTTTTCTTTCTTTATTATGATTTAAAATCTTTTAAACTGAAAATATCAATTTTAGGTTTCCCAAAATCCTTCTTTATCCCTTTAAATAAATTCAAACCTTGAATTTTTAAAACAAATTCTTTTATTCCCTTAAATAATATCACTTAGGTTTAAAAATTTAATATTTCCCCATTTTATTCAAAATCTCCTTTCCCATACTCGGAATTTATTTAACAGAATTTAAAAATCACTTTTATCCTTTCCCAATTCATTCTTTAATTTTTTTTAAAATTCCCTATAATTATTTTACTTAAAAATTATCTCTTTTATTTTATCATCAAAAATCCAATCTATATATTTTTGATAACTCAGAATACCCAAATATATTTAATCAAACACAGCATCCAATATTTCCAATTACCAATGGAATTTATCATAGATTTATCAAATAAATCATATCACAGAATATTAAACAATCTAAATATTTTGAGGAATCCAGTTGGATACCTCCAACCTGTTTCCCTGCATCCACAGATGTTAGCACAATACCAATTCCACTTCGAGGTGGAATATCGCGGTATATGGGTTTATATAATATCATCCGCTATTATGCGGCGCATAGGGTCTCATCCGCTATATAATGCGGAAAATCAATCACTCCAATATATATATATATATATACTATTATATATATCATATCACATCCAATCAATCAATCAATAATTTAAATTCGAACTATTTAAATTAAATTCTAAAAATCCAGATGTGAGTGAGATTAACTCACCTTTGATTTTTGATTTGCAATCCATTCCATCTCGACTTGTTTTCCTTACGATTTCAGACTGTATAACATTAGATGATTTTTATTAATATTTGAATTAATCGAACAATTAATTACTACTTATTTATCTAATTTAAACTAATATTTTAATTTTT
Organism: Allium fistulosum; assembly: GCA_030737815.1. Taxonomy (NCBI): domain Eukaryota; kingdom Viridiplantae; phylum Streptophyta; class Magnoliopsida; order Asparagales; family Amaryllidaceae; genus Allium; species Allium fistulosum. Next base: position 1,252,386,526 of record CM060903.1, on the reverse strand, counting down.
AACTAATTTCTGTTTTTATATATGTGCCCACATTAAATAAAATAAATTTTCTTTCAACCTAATACGTATGTATATATTTAATCTTAAAACAGGATTGTATTTGATATCTTACTGTAAAAATATTTTCTGTTTCCTGTATATAAAAAGAATCTGCAAGAATATACCTCAATGCCCAAACCCAGCCTCTCGTGAATCCTATCTACAAACTTTCATCGAAAGCCATCACCAAATCACGGTACTGCCATGCTCGAGTACGAGCCACCCTCGTACATCCCCGACCCATCCCACATCACGCGAAGTTCAACACGTTTCGAAATCGCGGCCAAACATCGACCACCACCAGAATCGTGCGCGCGATTCAAGGCTCCAAACCCCTAATTGCAATTGGAATACCATCACGAATCTACCCCTTCGGCCTCGCCTAAGCTCACGCGTATGCATGCATGAAAACATCACCCTGCCCGAGCTACCAACCCCCGCGACCTCCTCCAGATTTCGCCACCGAAGCCCGTCATTCGAGGCTCGTGACCGCTGCCTTGTCTTCCATCGCGGCGACGCTGCTGAAATTGCATGAGGGACTCTCGATCTAAATAACAAAAGTGGGATTCGCGATTTCAGTTTGGAACGAATCTGGAGGAAGATAACGAATTTCTATCTGTATTCTATTTAAGGATCGAAATCAATTTTAATTGATTTGGAAAGGAGGAAGGGGAAAGACGTGCCATTGTCGTGAATATCTCTGCTCTCATATTTTATTTTTTTAGATATCGGCTCGATTGATTTTTAACTGAGGAAAAATAAGAAGTTCGCGTGATATAAAGGAGGAGAGGAGGCAAGACGTGATTTCTTGTGTGATGAATCCCTGCTATAGAGAAGGCAAAAAGTTTCGATGGTGAAAGGAAGCAGACTCGGGAAAGAATCTCAGCTGAGTTGACTCAAGTATATAAATATATATATATTATTTTTATTTTTAAATTCAAATTCAAATTGTTTCGAAAATGCAACTTAAAATTTCGACATCCTATCGAGGCGTGCCGCCAGGCGTTCATAATATTATACCCCTATTTCGAATGCAATGGATAAGGTTTCGAGTCCTAATTCGATCGTATGGAGAAGATAGCTTTCTCAACTCAGTTATTATAAATTCCCAATGTAGATTTCAGCACGTTTACCTATCGTACGATCACACGACAACTCCAAACGCTTCGAAATTTGAAATCTGATAATAATACAATATTACGGATCCAATGGAAATTGTTTCGTCGAATTCCGAGACTATACCTCGGAAGGCTATTTTTAAATTCAATTTAAACGATAAAATTTCAAAACTTAACAAACACTTCCAAATTCAAGTTTAACACTTTTACTATCTTCAGTACTACCAATATAAGTTTTACAAGCCTTCAAATTATTTTTAACTGGCTTTAAACCCCAGATTCAATATTTTACCCAACTTCAAATCATTTAATTTAATGATTAAATTACCCAATAAATAGTGATATTTGAAATTCAAGTCAAAAATTAACTTTTAAATATTTAAAATCAATTAAATATTCCAATTTCAAATATCCAAAATTTCGGGTCGTCACAGGAAATGTTGTTGGTACTGGCCTGTCATCCAAACAATATCTAGTTGCGCCCCTTATCCAAATCCCCCGTGATTTGGACTTCTATTTGACCAATTACTACCATTCTTAGCATAAGCGTGCCCTCATCTCACTTCAGGCTAATGTGAGACACCATTTTGTCTAATAGGGAATGCTATACGGTACATGTTCTACTTTCATCTTTCCTTATTATCTTAGATAAATTATTTAAAAAAGCCTTTACAATTTATCCCTACTATCTTTGCTTGTTAATTTATCCTAAGTCATAAAATAAGCTTCATTCTATTCTATTTCTGATTATAACCACGTTATAATCATGCTTATTACTTAACCCAAGGTCTAAGTGTGAAAATAAGCTTCTTTCATCTTATACTCTTTTTAGTTATAATTCTAAATTATAACTAAGCTAATTAATTAGTTCAATTCTAATCATAATTAGGCATAATTTCAGTCCAATTTCATTTATATTACAGTCCAATTCCATTATTTATTACAGTCTTCATAATTTACATCTTATTTTCTTCATTCAATATTACTTATATAATCCATATTCGCGTTTAATTTATTCTAATCCATACATAAAGAAAAGAAGGAAGAAGTGAACAGACGCTTGCATAAAATCCAAAACGTTGAAAAGGTGTAAAGAAGAAACAAATAACAGTAAATAAACTTAAGTACTGTAAATAAATTGTAAATAAATAAAAAGCTATGCTTAATAGTAATAAATTATAATTAACCGAAAAAGAATAACTAAAAGGGAATAGACTGAAAAATAGATCTTAAACTGATAAAAATGCTATCCCAAAATCGTAGTAAAACTACAACTATTGGAAACCCTATTATTTTAAATTACTTAAAGAAATCTTAAAATAATTACAATCACTCACCTCCAGTCCTATGCTCTTCCTTTGGTCTTCCCAGATCCACTTGGAGTTGTAAAATAATTTAATTTATAACAATTTTCTCCTTGGAAAATTATTCCATTTAGGGTCCTTCCTAGAAAGGTGAACCCAATTGGAAAAAACCTAGAATGAAAAAAAATGTTAGGTCAAGGGTCTATTTATAGGGGTAGAAGTGGATCTCAGACCATTAGATTTTGAAGATGGAATGAGATGCAACCACGTCATAGGCTGAATAGGAGAAATCAGATGCAAAAATAAAAGGACCGGATTAAAATAAAGAATGCAAAACACGTCAGTTTGAGGTTCTAGAACATTCGAATGAACGAACATTTGTTCGTTCGTAAATAACAGAGGCGGGTCGACCGGGAGGCCAACCGCTTGGTGCCCAGGTCGACCGGCCGGTCGACCTGCCTATATTTTTTTTTCTTTTTTTTCTTCGTTTTCTGCTTATTTTGTTTATTTTATAAATTGGTCATATTAGCTCAGATTTTGACGTTCTATATATGAAAATTGACCAGAAAATTACAACGGACACAATGGTGCAACTTCCGTGGCTTAATTCTGATAATTCCACAAAGTTATTTTATTATCTAATTAATTAACGAATTAATTATTATGGATTAAATTTTGGGTTGTTACAATACCATCTAAGAGTATTACAGAGTAATACCATCGGATAATATGAAGAATAAGGTGATATTGGGTATGCGTGAATATTCCCTTGGGCTAACACTAATACGTATTAAAACATCGAATATAAAACTCACTTATATGTATCCAGTATTGGCGTAAAGCAATAAGCACGTGTGCCTTTAGGATAAAACAATACATAATATACAATATATAAACAGAGAACACAGAGTCAAAATCGCAGTGATGATATATAATACATAAATATATGTGGTATGTCCAATATATAACTCCAAAATTTACATACATGAATTATATAATACATAACTGATATATAAAATATCACATCCTAGTCTTCTCTATGCCCGATACAAAAGCCAATCTCACTGTCCCTATACCTATAATATCTCGGGTTGACTCGAGTATTATATAAATAACACACGGGTCAGACTATCTATAATGATAAGTGATATGAAGTATGTAAAATCAATGAAAGGTTTAATATCAATGATAACAATGATAGGAATAAGTTCAAATATCTCAAGATAACAACCACTATAATTCACATAATAACATGTCATCACCCATATAAAGAATGCCACTCAGAAATCATGAAATTAACGTCAAATGAATGAATCATCCATATTTAGAAATCATCATCAAAATCAATTTATACAAATATGAGACAGACTATCAAACCATCCTATTTATATCCAACATATTATAAACCATCAATATAAATCATCCACAAACCAAAGCATCAACAATAAACTAAGGCTATCTCAAAATACCAAATCATCAAAGGGTATAGATATACAAGGATTGACTATACTTTAGACTCAACTAGTCTCTAGTCTAATCAACTCATTATAGGAAAGAGACATATATGTCAATCCACTGCACACATACACCTTGAATCTAACGGGAGACTAACAGCTGCCTACTGCAAGCCTGCTCCAAGAACACAAGTTTACTCGCCAACTGTTGAGTAACCGTATATTCCTATAGTCTTCAAGGTACATGCCAATTAACTACACTCACATAACCTGAACCGGATAGGAGACTAACAGCCACCTACACAAACCTACTTCAGGAACCCAGTTCTACTCTCTTGCCGTAGAGTAACCGTCGATTATTACAGTCTTTAGTTACCTCGAGGGACATCATGACCCGATCCTCTAGTGGCTCATCTACACGTAGCCTCATTCATAACCCTACTTTGCCCTTAATGGTAACAGAGTACTGGCCTAATCAACACAAGGGGCTATGGGCAACAACCCATATACTACTACCAATACTATGATGCACATCGAAGGGACATATAACTACGGTATCACGGATCTAGGGCGCGACCCCACGATCAGACCGATAGGGTGAATACTGGCCAATCTGGTTCACTCTCGAAAAGTAAAGGAAGCTAGACACAATGTGGATGGTCATATAGTACTCATGCCCTATATCTACTCATAGCTCTAATAGTAAGCCGATATATGGCTCTCATAAGTCACCGCCTGACTATATGATACTCCACACCGAGTATCACATAAACACATGAGTGTAATCCCCGTTTGAGTGACATTTAATTACAATGAATAATCAAACAAATAAAATAATGGCACCCCATACCATTGCATGTTGTTTGGATAATTATTCAATGCTTATAAACTACACTCGATCCACATTAGATATCTCTTTATGACAAGTCAAATGAATAACCAGAAAAGTGTTATCGAAAGTCCCATACCAGATGGTATCACTAAAATGTTTATTCAAATTTCTCGTCACATAGAAATAAAATCTCACAATTCAAATATATATATATCATCACCGTATCATATTAAATCAAAAATTAAATCAACATTACCCGAACCATTCATGATATCGAAATCAATATAGAAAATGGAGAAAACAGAAGATGTAGGAATCATACTTAAAATCCCAATTTAATTTAGAAAATGAAATAATAATAATAATAATAAAGATCGTTAAAATCTACCTTTAAACATTTAAATCAAATATTCGAATATATATATGTATATAAATTCTAAAACAATTTACATTAATTTCAAACCATAAAACATAATCCAATCATTTAATTATTTCATAAAAAGAATTCTATATTTTCCACAGTATACAAACTCAACCTTAATATTAAAAATCTCTTTAAAATAAAATGATTATTTTCATATTATACTTTATAAATAGCATTATTTATATTGTATCTTTAAATAATTTCAAACTTGTAATGTCATGACATTGATTTAAATAAAAGAGTTTTATAACCAAAAAGAGATTATGTTTATATTTATAATCAAAATATATTTATAAATTTGAAAATAGCTAAATTAAATAAAATTAAGTAAAATATTTATAAAATACTTTTAATAAGATTTTAAAACCCGTGAATAACATTTCAAAGTATTTCAAACATTCTATATAAATAAGAAATAAATAAATATCAGAATATACAATTATGGAGTTACTCTACAATGATATCAACCAAACGCCACTGTAAACGTATCTCATGTGACCAGAGTCGTGTTTTGTTGACCTCCAACCGTTTATCAAATACTCACATTGACATACAATTAAATATTTAGTTCAATTCGCAAATGAATAGAGTTCCGCTGGCAAATTGACACATTCAACCATACAAACAATCAACTATCTCAACATCAGCTTATTCCAAATTAGCATACCAAATTATTCATTCAAGTAAACATTTCATTCAATTGGTGGGATAAATATAATGAGCAACAGAATATAGACCTTGATATAAATATAGATACAGTTGTGAGTAAATTTTACTCACCAATGCGAAGCCTGAATCCCAAATCGCAGTCACCCTCAACACATCACCATCGTCACCCATCTGACTCCTTTAGCACTCACACGCACTCCTTTGTCTACCCTGAACCTCACCATCCACGCTAGTGCCTGTCTCTATCGCCTAGAAGCTTGAGCACTATCTCCCAGTTACCATCAGCCACCGTAGTGCCTTCGCACCAGTCACCCAAGTCACAACTTCAATCTCTGATCGTCGCTGCTAGGTCGACAAGCATCTCCCCCCATGGAGTCGTCGGCGTTGTCAGGCACACCTTCGAATCATGAATGACATTCAATTGATACTTTTTTATATTATTATCTTCAGGTCACGATTTTTCTTGATCAAGAATGTGAGTTTTCAGGATTTTCCACGAAAGGAATTGGGAGGTTTGGGTTTTTGATAGTTTGTTGAAGCAAGTGATTTGTTTAGAAAAGTGAAGAAAGAAATGTGATAAAATAGGCTTGGGCCTAATTTGTTTTGGACCCTAATTTCTATTTATTTTAGTTTCAATTAATTTTGATCACATTTAATTTAAGATTTTAAACCTTGCCATTTGTCCTATAAATATATTACAATTTAGTTTAAATTGATTTATATTTCATTTTACATAATATATTTCAATATCCACACGATTTCCTTCAATTTAATAATTGTTTGTTTTATTTAATTATCCATTGTATTATCACAAAATAAATTTACTTCACGACTATTTCGATCATATTAAACATTGTTTGTACTTCAAAATATTTTATATTGATCGAAACATATAATTCAACTTCAATTTATTATCTAAAATGATTTATTAATTAATTCAATTTATTTAGACAAATCATTTATTAAACAGAACTCAAATAAATAAGAATTTAATTTTAAAATAATAATTATCAAATACCGAATTCGAACAATTTATTTTAATCAAATTTACATATAATTATGACATAGAAAACAGGGTTGTTACACAGACTGAACTAAACAATGCATAAAAAGAAATTCTGGCTTCAATCTTTTATACATGGAAATTCTTGATCGTATCTTCTGTATGTGGAAAGAATCAAGCTAAATAAGGAAATTGCTTATTTTATTTGCCTAGCCTTTCTATATCTTCTCTCTTATAAATACCGAGCCGACGACAACAATGGAAGACAACTTTAGAGAGCAGAAAGAGATAAACTGAACTAGTCGAACAGAATCTCTAGAAGCCACACCTAACTCTCTTTTGAGCTTTAGATCATTGTATTCATTATTCAAACCATTGTACATCTGATCTATTATATAAATAATGAAAATGAATAGTGGATATATGCACACTCTGGCTAAACCACTATAAATGCTTCTATACTTTAATTTACTGCGTTTCTTTTCTATTTATTGTATATGTGATCCACTCTCTCAGAATTAAACCATGTATAAAACAGTAGTGTCATACACTCTGTATACATAGTTCTACAATAAATAAATTGGAGGTTTTTACGCATTTTTGGAGTAAAAATAGGCCCTATTTCAATGCTTGGATAACTAAATAAATAGTTTATATTAAATAATTATATATATAAAAATAATTAAATTGGTTTTATACGTATATTAAAATAATATTATAAAATTCATATATAGGTCAAGTATATAAATATTACATATATAAGTTAAGATATATGTATATATTCACACACACACCCCACATATATAATTGCCTTTGTACTGTGCATTTATATTAAATACCAAATATATATATGCATATAGCGCCAGCTATTACCATACACTCACTTTTATAAATTCTAGTAACCATGTATGTGTGTGTATATGTTACCATACACACACGCATCTTTATTAATAGTTGTAATAGCTTTGGTGTCATGCTTTTTGTTAGAAATATGTAACGGAAGTATTACAAAAATGTTAGAAAGATGTAACAAAAGTTTTACATAATGTGTTGCTAAACTGTTGTAAATATATGCACAATGGATAAACAGAGCATCGTTCAATTTTGTCCGAGTCCAGTGAAACTATTTCCTTGAAACAGAATTGCTCCCTCAACGGTACTAAAAGGATGACGAGCAACTATTTCCCAAGATGAAACGGATCGATCTCTGCAATGCTGCGCTGGCAATTGCAGAGCGACGACGAACTCAATAGAGGATCTTAATAACAGAGTTTCTAAGGAGAAAGGAATGCAGAAATTACATAGTGTATTCTTTCTGATTTTCATTCCGCCTATATATAGGTACGGGGAGGTGCCTATTCGGGAGAGGGGAGGTGCCTGTTTGAACGGTCGTGACTATTGGAAAGGTTACGACCCTTTACCAATTGACGCGATAGTTTGCATTTTACTGTTAGAAGCGGATTTGAACAAAGAAAAAAAAGACTGGTCTGAACAACCAAGCCAAGCCAATGCCAACAGCCAACTGCAAAGTGCTAAGTGCCTCTAATACGCCTCAAACGTCCATTTGCCCACGCCGTGGGTGCGGGCGCGCGCGTGCGGGGTGGTGCATTGCACCACTCGCTAAGATGATGCTCTCTCGTGTTTCTTTGTTTCATTGTAACTATAATAGGGACCACATCTTACTATATAAATACATGATGTTTATTATATTTTAAGATGCGGGACTATTCATATCCCAAGGCATTTAGTGCCTCACACTCCCCAATGCTCATTCATTTCCAACAATCCCCCACATGAATGAGTAGTTGCTTTAATCTGTTCTTAAAATTTTGTGAAACATTTAACGTATTAGTTAAAGTAGCACATTGGCCTTGAACTTTTCCTAGTGTTTATCCTTTTGACTTACTGGCGAATCAATAGATTAGGTTGTCTTTGAACTGTAAGCCTTTTGTGTAAATCCAAAATAGACAACACATAATAAGTGTTTCTTATCTTCCTTGGTTCTCTGTTTGTGTTCGTTTTTACCATGGACACTAGCTTGGTTTCATGAGTGCTTGGAGAATTTGGCCTTACAATTCTCCTTGAAGCGACACCTTCGCACTCACGTAGGTAATTCTGTAAAGGGTATTCGTAATTCCCCACTTGGTTCTTTAGTATTACCAAGTACAGACATCATTAAAAGTATCAAAACTTATCCTATTCTCCAGCGAGTAATGCACCGACTTATCATAGGAATGGTTTGAGTGTATACCAGTGCCATCAAGTTTATCTTAAATTTAGTTGTCCCTTTGAACCTAGATCTTGGGATCTCCAGTCAACTTGGTTGGGTTTCCATTTTAGAGATACTTTTAGTTTATAGGCCTTAACCCCATTCCCATCGACAAGGTTTGAACTTTCTCTCTATGCAAGCCTTTTGTTAGTGGATCCGCAATGTTATCTTTTGACCTTACATAGTCTATAGTGATAACTCAGTTAGGGAGAAGTTGTCCCACGGTTTTATGTCTACGACGAATATGCCTAGATTTACCATTGTATTATACTATTAGCTCTTCTAATAGCTGATTGAATATCACAATGTATGCATATTGGAAGCACGGGTTTGTTCCGATTCGGAATGTCTTCTAAAAATCTTCGAAGCCAGTCTGCTTCTTCTGCGGCTTTATCTAGTGCAATAATTTTGATTCCATTGTTGACCTTGCTATGCAAGTCAGTTTGGATGATTTCCATAAAATTGCTCCATTTCCTAATGTGAATACATATCCACTTGTGGATTTTGTGTCGTTTGAATAAGTTATCCAATTTGCACCATTGTATCCTTCTACCATTGAAGGATATTTAGTATAGTATAATCCATAGTTTTGTGTGTACATTAGATATCCTAGAACTCTGATTATTGCTTTCCAATGATGTTTACCAGGATTGCTGGTATACCTACTCAGCTTACTTACAGCATATGCGATATCTGGCCTAGTGCAGTTCATGACATACATGATACTTCCTAGTATACAGGACTATGCAAGCTGATAGATACCATCACCAGTGTTCTATACCCAATTTTGGTTCATATATACTGGTGATTTGGCAATAGTTATATTATGTTGTTCGAACCTTTCAAGTATTTTGGCAATGTAATATGATTGAGATAATGCATATCCCTATGATGTCTTCAAAATTTTGACACCCAAAATTACATCAGCTATTCCTAGGTCTTTCATGTCTAATCCTGAGGATAACATATCCTTTATTGACTTTATTATGGCCTTATTATTACCTAGGATCAATAAATCATCAACATAAAGACAAATAATGACATATCCAATATCTGTATGTTTTATATAGACACATTTATCTTGAATCCATTTGATAACATAGTTTCATCAAATTTCTCATGCCATTGTTTTGGCGCTTGTTTAAGGCCATAAAGTGATTTTATTAGCTTGCATACTTTATTCTCATTTCCTGGGCTTAAAAACCCTTCAGGTTGCTGCATATATATTTCTTCTTCTAGTTTAACGTTCAAAAATGCAGTTTTCATATCCGTTTGGTGTATTTCCAAATTTAGTATGGATGCGATTGCAATAAGCATCCTAATTGATGTTATTCTAGTTACTGGTGAGTATGTATCAAAGTAATCTAGATCTTCCTTCTTTCTAAATCCTTTGACTATGAGTCTTGCTTTATACTTGTCTATTGAGTCGTCAGCTTTTATTTTTTTCTTAAAGATCCATTTGTATCCTAGTGTTTTTGATCCTTTAGGTAGATCTACTAATTCCCATGTATGGTTTTGCAAAATGGATTCAATTTCACTATTGACGGCTTTCTTCCAGTAAGGAGCATCAGGAGACGACATTGCTTGTTGGTACGTTAGCGGTTCATTTTCTATCATATATGCATAGAAATCGAGTCCAAAGGTTTTATAGGTCCTTTGCCGTTTGCTCCTTCCTCTAGCTCTGGTTCAACATTACTTTCATGCGTGCTTTGATCAGCATTATCCTTAGGATTTTCTGGATGTCTTGCTCTCTTTTGAACAATAGTTTCAATAGAGGTTTTTAGAGAATAAATGTGTTCAAAGAATCTAGCATTTCGAGACTCGATAATGGTGTTTTCATTAATGTCATCAATTTTAGATTTATACACCAAAAATCGATATGCACTACTATTATGAGCATACCCAATGAATATGCAATCTATAGTCTTTAGTCCAATTTTGACCTTTTTCGGTTTTGGTACTTCTACTTTGGCAAGACATCTCTACACTCTTAAGTATTTGTAGGATGGAGGCCTGCCTTTCCACAGTTCATGTGGAGATTTCAAAGTCTTCTTTTGAGGCACTTTATTTAGAATGTGATTAGCAAAAATATAGCTTCTCCCCAGAAATTATCTGGTAGACCAGAACTTATGAGCATAGTATTCATCATTTCTTTAAGGGTACGATTATTACGTTCTGCTATACCGTTCGATTAAGGGGAATACTGTGTCGTTGTTTGGTGTATAATACCATGTTCGGCGCAGAACTCCTCGAAGGGAAATTCATATTATCCTCCTCTATCACTTCTTAAAGCTTTTATCTTCTTATTAAGTTGATTCTCAACTTCTTCTTTATACTGTTTAAACATGTTGAATGCCTCGTCCTTGCTTCTAAGGAGATACACATAACAATATCTTGTACAATCATCAATGAAAGTGATGAAGTACCTTTTTCCTCCTCTAGTTTGACACCTTTTTAAGTCACATATATCTGTGTGTATTAAGTCTAGAGGTTCGGTTTCTCTTTCAACATGATGAAATGAGGTTCTAGTCAATTTTGCTTCAGCACAAGTTTCACATTAATAACTTGGATTTATTGAAAACTTAGGTATAAAGTCTAAGTTAATCATTTTTCGTAATGTATCAAAATTAACATGGCCTAATATGGTATGCCATATATTAGAGGATTCAGCAATATAAACAGAAGAATTAACTTTATTATCACAATCATTTGGTACAACAGTCATTACAATCATTTTAAACAAGCCATCACTCACATATCCTTTTCCAACATAAACTCCGTTCTTTGATAAAACAAAGTTATTGGATACAAAGACTAACTTGAAGTCATTCTTGCTTAGTAGTGAACCAGAAACCAAATTCTTTAGAATATCTGGGACGTGCAAAACATCATTCAGCGTAAGTTCTTTTCCAGAGGTCATCTTTAGCACAATTATGCCTTTTCCTTCAACCTTTGATGTGGAGGAATTTCCCATAAATGGTTATTCTTCTTGTGTCACAGGTTTATAGTTGGAGAACATCCACTTATTGGCGCAGATATGTCTTGTGGCACCAGTGTCCGCAAACCAGTCTTTGGAGTTGCCAATTAAGTTGCATTCAGAAATCACCGCAGACAAGTTCATTTTAGAAATGTCATTAGAGAGTTTCTCGCATTCGGTGATATTTGCTTGTTCTTTCTTTTTCTTTGGACCTTGGCATCGCTGGCCTTATGTCCTTTCTTCCCACAGTCGTGACAGTTTCCTTTGAACTTCTTTGGTTTCTTTGTGTTTGGATTGTATTCCTGTTTCTGCTTGTTGTTTTTCTCAGTCTCGGCTACATTTGCTTTCGCTACTATTGCATTAGTCATTTTCTTTTCCGATTTTCTATTGTCCTCTTCGATTCTAAGTCGAATAACAAGATCTTCCATAGTCATTTCCTTGCACTTATGTTTTAGATAATTTTTGAAATCTTTCCATGACGGGGGTAGCTTTTCGATGGCAGCAACCACTTGAAATGATTCGCTCAAGGACATCCCTTCATCATGGATTTCGTGTATTATCACTTGTAACTCCTGGATTTGACTGATAACGGTTTTGGCATCTATCATTTTGAAATCGAGGAACTTTCCGACAACGAACTTTTTCATTCCAACGTCCTCCATCTTATACTTTTTATCTAGGGAAGCCCAGAGTTGTTTCGAAGTCTTCACTGTGCAATACACATTATACAGACTGTTATCCATCCATTTAATATGTAATTTTTGCATATGAAGTCCGAACTGTTTCATATGTTGAGTGCTTCAACTTTGGTTGCATCAGGCTCCAGTTCGTCCACTTTCGAAGCATCCTCAGTGAGAAATTTCGCAAGGTTAAGAGTAGTGAAGTAAAACAGCATTTTCTATTGCCAGCGTTTGAAATCTACTCCAACAAATTTTCTGGCCTCTCACCATGTGTAAAAGCGACAGTGGTTGTTGGAACCATTGTTCTGTTCTCAGTGGTGGCCATGGTTGGCTTGACTGTCGATGTGTTACTGTCTTGAGTCATTGTATGAAATACAGTGACTCCAATCAGTGATAAACAAAATACAAAATTCTGTTCAAGATGTTGGAAATATGTAACGGAAGTGTTACAAAAATATTAGAAAGATGTAACAAAAATGTTACATAATGTGTTGCTAAACTGTTGTAAATATATGCACAACGGATAAACAGAGTACCGTTCAATTTTGTCCGAGTTCAGTGAAACTGTTTCCTTGAAATAGAATTGCTCCCTCAACGGCGCTAAAGGGATGACGAGCAACTGTTTTCCAAGATGAAATGGACCGATCTCTACAATGCTACGCTGGCAATTGCAGAGCGACGACGAAATCAAGAGAGGATTTTAAGAACAGAGTTTCTGAGGAGAAAGGAATGTAGAAATTACACAGTGTATTCTTTTTTATTTTTGTTCCGCTTATATATAGGTACAAGGAGGTGCCTATTCGGGGGGGAGGTGCCTGTTTGAACGATCGTGACTGTTGGAAAGGTTGTGACCCTTTACCAATTGACGTGGTCGTTTGCATTTTACTATTAAAAGCGGATTTGAACAAAGAAAAAAAAAATCCGATCTGAACAGCCAAGCCAAGCCAACGCCAACAGCCAACAACCAACTACAAAGTGCCTATAATATGCCCATTCGCCCACGCCGTGGGTGCGGGTGCGGGCGCGGGAGCACGCGTGTGGGGTGGGGTGTTGCACCACTCGCTAAGATGGTCATGCTCTCTTGTGTTTCTTTGTTTCATTGTAACTATAATAGGGACCACATCTTACTATATAAACACATGATGTTTATTATATTTTAAGATGTGGGACTGTCCATATCCCAAGGCATTTAATGCCTCACACTTTTCAATGCTCTCATTTCTAACACTTTTTTGGTATCAACGTGAACTACCAAAAATTCCCCTCTATATATGATCAAATCTTAATCATTTAAAAATATGGCCTAATATTAAACTTCTTTTACAAATTCAAACGCTCCTAAAAGTAGGATCTAACAATTAAACATGTTTTAAAACTTCAAAACACTTCTAAAAATAGGATCATACAAATCTTAATATCACTTGAAAATAAAAAAAATCATATTTTTTGACTGATTATACAATTTATAAGAAAAACAATTCACGTGCGAAGCGCGTGCCATAACACCTGTATATACATAATTGCCTTTGTACTATGCATTTATATTAAATACTATATATATATATGTGTGTGCATATAGTACCAATTATTAACATATGTGTGTATATATGTACACACACTTTTAAACCCTAGCAACTTTGTAAATATATGTTATCATACACACATAAACACGTATACTAATATTGTCATATTCACATAACATTAAACTTATACAAATGTTGAATATATGTTCTCACAGTCAAATAATTAATTTTATAAACTAAATAAAATTTTAAATCAAATCAATCAAAATTGAATTTATCTTAAATGGTTTAAAATATTTGCAAATTTATTCATAATAACACAAAATTGAACTTGGGTAAATTTAACAAAAGGATTTTTTTTATAAAAAAATCAACCATTTTACTCCATTGCATAAGCATCTAGATCCAACAACAAGGTAAGGGTAAGACAACGACATAGTGATCCACTCGTTATCACTGCTTAAAATAAGGTTATCTATTTCAAAAATTATGGTAGATACTGGTGCGTCTTCTGACATGCATATGACTAGTGAAACAATCACACAACTATTTAAAGTGAAGTCTTGAGCTGATTTGATGGCTACTGCAAAAATATAGTTATATTTACTTACGATGGTGAAACTCAAAATATGGAAAATGGTTATAGCCTACCAAATACATTGACAAATCTCATTCCTATTAATTTGGAGTTGAATTAGAATTAGGGCCACAAACCCCTGAGGTTTGGAGCTTATGTAGTTTCCCTTCGCATCAATTAAATCAAGGTGAAAATGTTAACGAGGATGAAAAAAATGCTTAGAGTCCTTCCGTTTGTCATTTGATTGTCCATTTATGTTTTTTATATCGTCGACGGAGAGAGAAGACGTTCACAAACCAAACTTTATGATTGATTTGATGAGTATGATGGCGAGAATAATCTTAAGTTGGATCTTCGAGATCTTATCAACATTCTGAGCTTTTTATTAGGGTGGGGTAGGTGTGGGCATAAACCACACCGCTATACGGAAAACGCTCACACCGGACAGCAAAAATGGTGCGAAAACCCGCACCGAATCTTCTAGCCAAAGCAAATACTCTAAACTGGACCAACCCGCGCCGGTACGGTTCGGTTGCGGTTTGGACGATTGAACCGACCATATTAAACCGGATTGAACAGAATATTTACACCACTAATCTTATGATAAAAATATAAGCATCTTCTATCTCATTTTATATTCTAACGATGTACATTCTATTTTCAACTTATATTAATACTAATTGTTGTTACAAAAGAAGAAGTTATAGTTTCAGTATAATATTTTTCATCTCATCCTTTTGATAAATGCTAATTATAATATTATTCTAGTCATTTTACTTAATGATTTTGCATTGATTAACATTGATGATTGGTTAATTTACTAAAAAAATCTCACTTGTAGCTAAATGTCAAATTGAAATATTTATACAATTAATAAATAATCTTTAATTTTAGTATAACATTGTGTGTTTTAAGTTTGAAATGTAAAATTTTCATACAGTTGCCTTTGTAAATTGATTGTTGATTGAAGTAATTCTCTTACTTCATATTTAATATGGGTTCAAATTGGACCGGACAAAAACCGGACCGTATTACATTAAACCGAAGCGAAACTGAACCATTTAAAAGATTAGTATA
Source organism: Allium fistulosum (assembly GCA_030737815.1). Taxonomy (NCBI): domain Eukaryota; kingdom Viridiplantae; phylum Streptophyta; class Magnoliopsida; order Asparagales; family Amaryllidaceae; genus Allium; species Allium fistulosum. Next base: position 1,252,370,580 of record CM060903.1, on the reverse strand, counting down.
ATGGTTTGTATTTTTGATTAACTATTTGATGCGGTGCAGAAGCGGTTTGGGCTCCAAACCGACTTGCACCCACCACTAGGATGAGGGTGTTTTGGGGAGGGGGGCGGGGAGGGGGGGGTGGCGGCGAGGTTGGTGTGTTTGGGGGTTGGGTTTCATCCAATAAGCATATGCATGCATGAGTTTGAAACAATTATCATTAAAACTAACTGAACTAGTTCTAGATAATGTTTATTGTAAGAGCCAAAAGATGTGGATGATGAAAGTGATGCATGATATGAATAGAGGTTGAACTCAAGAATTTATAAGTATCTTATTTATCATATATGTATTGTTTGTGATAGGCTTTGCGTACAATCTTTTACATTGTTTTTCGTTAACCGGATAGGATTTATGGTTTATCATCGTTATAATGCATGTAGTTGTTGATTTTAAATCCCAATAATAAAATTTTATTTATTTTTTTCTGCGTGGTAACTATTATTTATAAATCATAAAACATTAATTATAAATTACCAGTATGTATGGCACGTCCGATTAGACGTGTAAAAGAAAAAATACATTAGTTTTATTTTAGCAAGGACAAAACCATTATTCTGTTGCTTTATTTTTAATTAATATACATCAAGGGTATTAACGTAATTTTAAAAACTTCAAACGAAGGTATTCTCATATATTATAAATTATTAAGCATTTGATATTAATTATATTTATAATTATTAATTGTTAAATATTGATTGGTTATAAGTTATTAATCAAACCGACCGTAGGGAGGTTTGCTTACTTCTACTATTCAAAATCAATTTTTCTGAAGCCAAAAAAACATGCATACTGTCTCACCGCGATTTATGAAACACAAGCTTTCCTCCGTCTCCTTCCCCTCATATTTTTGCACAATTTACTCCGTCTCTTTTCTAATTTTCAATTTCCCCCTTTTACTTTGGTAGCAAAAAATATCTCGCCTCGTCCCATTCAAATTTCAGTTTCCGATTAATTCTTCTCAAGGAAAAAGAAAAAAAAAACCAACAGATCGAAACCAAATCAACGCATCAAAACCTAAATGGATTGAAATCTCAAACGTATCAAATCAACGCTCAGCTCTCTGTCGCCCACCCCCCCAAACGCGTCAAATCACCGCTCAGATCTTTGCGGCCCACCCCAAACGCATCAAATCATCGCTTTGATCTTCGCCGCCAACTCCCAAACGCAGCAAATCACCTTCTTACCTAGCGCTGCAACCAATCTTTATCAGGTATTTAGTTAGAGAAAATTGAATTGTTTATACAATGCAGCCTCTAGATTTCATTAGAAATGATTTTGTTATACATGGCAGCTTGCAAATTTGATTTTTATCCTTGTAACCTCATTATGATATTGGTTCCGACTCTTTTCCTAATTTTCGTTTACTTTCACGTGTTTTAATTAGATTGAGTTATTTATAAGAAGGTTGAGTTTGCAAGTATGGTGTTATTAGGAACTATGATGTACAGGATGATTCGTGATAATATCATAAAGAAATCATCTCCTCTACATCGCTGTCCATCCAGGTATGCTCCAGGTATGAATGAAGATATAATCACTTTACTTCATTTTATAGTTTTAAGATCATTGTGAAAGCTATTAAAATATGTTTAATGTTAATTGTTTTTCAACTTGAAAATAAAGGTACCATGAACTGTTGAAGCAAATGCAGACTAACTGTGGCAAAACACCAGATCGGTTTGAATAAGTTTTCACGTACACTAAATTAAAATTTTATATGACAAATATTTCAAGTTTTATCCAAGTTTTCACGTGCTATGTGTGTAGCCATAATATGGGCACAAGTATTATATTTCAAGTTTTATCCAAGTTTTATTTTTTGTACAATATTATATTTCAACCGTACTAGAAAGATTTTTATTATAAATAATCTATTTTCATGAGAAATTCTAGAAGTTCAATAATATATATTATTAAACTAGTATTAAGAGTGGGTGAATATGAATTCAATCTGTTTATCACAATAGATTAATTGTGGAACTACTGTATAACAAATTGTTGGGATAAGTCGAAGATTGCAATCAACGCGAGGAAAGACATTCTGAATAGGTTACACGGAGAACCTCCATATTTTTTGATATATTTAGTAGCTTTACACGCTTATGAATGCAATTTTGCAATTGCTGGCAAGGAAGATAAGCAGTGCTTTAACATTTTGATGTTACCTTCAATTTAAATAGAAGACGGTTTACAAATATTGTTTGAAAGGCATTGCACTTTTTTCCAGTGACCACTATCTCAAATGTTAAGACTTCTAACTTGAATTGCTGGACTTTGAGTTCGATCCCTAGACATACATTAAGAGCCGTATTTTCTTTTTCTAAAAATACCCTACGTGCGTTTTAACTTTCTTTAATTTTTAGGGTGTTGTTGCCACTATCTAACTCGCCCAGGCGATCAAGGCCGAATGTGAGGGCCTTAATTATGAGATTAAGGCAAAGAATGATGAGCTGGAGCAAATGCGAAAAGAGGCCCAAGAGCAGAGAGCTCAACTTGAGGAGAAAGTTGCCTTGCTTTCTTCTACGACAGGTACTCCGAACAGGACAAATTGATTTAACTCAGTTTTAAATCGATCCAGCAAAATGTAAGTGATTTTCATTTTTCTAGATATACAAATCATATACTTACATAATACATATTGTCAGTTTGACCCAATTAACATTTACACTGCTTACAAAATTCTTTGAACATTAAGCAATAACAGACATTTGGTAAATTTATCTGAGAGCTTCCAGTGCACAAGTCATCATGATATAAAGTAAAAGCATTAACATACAGTTACTGGTATTCCTTCAAACAATATTTCCAAAATATTGTTTCAAATAATTGAAATTGTATACTGATATCTATATATAAAGGATGGGTTGTATCTGTGTGAAAAAAGTATACCATCCATATCCTGGATACTTAGTGTGGAATAAAGGCGATTATTTTACTTTTTTGTCATTGGTTCTCAATTAAATTTCTTATACTTTAATTCATTTGGGTCAGTGTTGCATTATAATATGTGTATATATGAGAGGCTATTATTGTATTTTCCTTTTTACAGAGTATATTTGGCAGACTATTAAGATAATTAATTGACATTATTTATCTCCTGCAGATAATTTTACCGTAATTTCATTTCTGGAGGCATTAGATGATGCGGTTGCTAAAAAGATGGAATCCAGAGAGGTCAGCCAAAGCGAAGGTGTTGCAAGTGACAAAATGGATGAAAGTTAAATATGATTTATTTAAGCAGTTTTGTGAAGTGAACGCCTATCGCACCGTGTGGATTATGAATGGTTTACATTTTTGAGTGGTTAAAACTAAAATATGTTGGCAGGTGGATGTGTAGATTATTTAACCGTTTATTGAACTGGACTGGAAATTTCAAACAGTTACCGTTTCATATGAGATGCATCTCAGAAAAGTTCACGTGTTAAATTGTTCGATGAGACTGATTTTGTTCGCTCTCATATAATGAGGTTGGTCTCACCCTTCAAGCCCATTGCAAACATTAGATTAGAGTTTTAAAAGGGATTGATGAAGAAGGCGTATTTGGATAAAACATCTGTTTGAGGTTGCTTAGGCTTGCATTTTATACTAGGATGATGGTGCAGGAGGTAACAATAGGTCATTTCGTCAGGAGTAAATGTGATATTAGCGAACTCATCGACGTCTGTCTGATCAAGTTTAACCATGACTTTTCTTAGTGTTCTCGTCGCTCTGCATCCTCCTAAACACCCACTGAATTGCCTTTCAAAATTGGAGATAAGGTTGCAAAGATTAACACTCAAAGGTCATGCAACCAGGCGAGGTTCCAACGCTTGAGGAAATTCGAGCAAGAGAAAGCTGAGCTTATGGAGAAATTCAAGCAAGGAATGGCAGAGACTAAGACAAAGATGAGGCTGTTACCAGTGATATTTTCTACCAAGTTTGAAGAAATAATCAAGAACAAACTTCAGTTTCTTGGGTCAGGAAGTGGAGAAAGTTATCATTGGGTTCAAGCAGCGACTGGTTGAAGAGAACTTTCAGTAATGATGTATCATAAAAGGCTTTCAAGCAATATGCAGGCACCTCTTTATTAGTTTCTATTTGCTTCTGTTAAGTACTTTTGTAAGTATTTTTTTGAAGTGAACATTTCTGTAATGCCTTGATATTTTGTAAACTAAAAACAAACTGATTTACTTTTTGCTAATACCAATATTAAAAAATTATGATTATGTTGTGTGTTAGGCTATTCATGTTTTGTATTAGAAAAATAACGTCACAATGGTGTCTTTAAATTTTAATTTTGTGACGTCTTAGCAACGGCAAACAATTTAGTGTTGGTTATTTTTTTGTCAGCGTTTCTGGCATCGTTAAAAAATTTAGCGATGTCAATTGTCGTTAGAAAACCGTAGATTTATAGTAGTGTTATAATGTCAGTTGAAGCACAATTGTAGGGCACGAAGAAAAGCAAGGCAATCGAAAAGAAATCAAGTGCATTTAATGCTATATCAGGATTCGGTTGATGATGATATGATGAGGAGATTGTTTTTATCACTCGTAAAGATAACTTGTTGGAAAATTAAGATAATGTTTCTTTTCAAAATTAAACTGACAAACGGTCGGTTTCCACCGTTGTGCGGTTGTACTAGTTATTGATAAATATAGCCACCGTTCAGCGAACCAGGTTCATTGAACTACTGCACTTCTGTCTTAAAAACAACGCACGCTGACGCGGCTTAGGCATGTACCCATATCATGTATGAGATTTCTGATTGAGGCAATGGTTAATATCTTGTTTATGTCCATCCAACGGTAGATATCGATTCCAGCGTCCCTTTATATTTGGCTACTGGATAGAATGGATTCTTCCATTTGCTCCCTCTTCCTAATTCTATGCTGCTTAGAAGTTAAACCCACCGCTGGGTGACCATAAAAGGATGGCTTGCACTTACTTCTTCCTTTCAATTCAGTTCCCTGTCCACCAGACATCTTCTTCTCCTTCCGTTCTTCCACGAACCTCCGGGCTTAACCTACGCAGGACGGTGACTGGACTCAGGGTTCGGCAAGGTATTGCAAGATTCAGGGCTTTTATTGCTCTAAATAATTTAGATGAGGAAGAAGACGATGAAGATGAAATTGTGGCTTCTGTAATGCCTGAAAGATGGGATGTTTTGGGCCTTGGGCAAGCAATGGTAATCTTTATTTGTTGTAATAGGTACTTTTTTTTATGTGTAAGTGAATAGGATTGCATATTGCTTCAGTTTAATGCGTTACATTGTTTTAACTGCCAAGCATATGTCAGATTTGGATAGTTTGTACCCAAGCGCAAAGATTATTCTGACAAATTGAATCCCAATTTTGCATGTTTACCAACTCATATTTATGCATGCCATTCATAAATTATAATCATCGTGAGACTTTTTTTTGTTTCCCCTCTTTCATCTGCTATCCGTGATAAATGCAAGACATCTCCATCAATATCCTCAACTACTCGCACCCATTCGAGCTCTTTTTGAGACTAGTTTTGTGTCCTGCATAACATAGCTATTACCATCAGTTTTGATACAACGTTAAACTTGAATACTCTCATAGTTTTTTGGTGCAGATATAAGAGTTGATAAAAGCAGAAAATACCAATATAACATGCCTACTAACTCAATTTTATATTCTACATCTCACAAATTTTAATTGATGCAATACTACTCACTTTTTCCGATAGTTTTCACTTACTACATAGGAGATAATTACCAACAACATTCATTTTCATTCGATAATATATTTAATTATAATCGTAACATCTTCACAATTTTTTGATTTGGCCGTACACTTTCTAACATGTCACTGGTATCCACATGAGATCAAATGTTTGAATCTTAACATAGGTGGTTATAGAAAGTATTCATCTTTTTCTTTTATTCTTTTTCTAATTTATCCAGCATACAAAAAGTATTTGAAATCATTTTTTACCTTAATAAATTTTATACAGACATGCATCTCATATGAAAAAATACCACATATCCAAATACTAGTGTAATTATGTTTTTAGAACAAACTTATAATACTATTGGTTATTGGTAAGATGACCAAAAAAGCCCCTTCTTACTCAACAAATGTCTAGCAATAGGAATCAATTTAAGATTTGAAGAAAATTACTCAATAAAAAAAGAACTTAACAACATAAACACATCTCTAAAGCCTAACACAACATACACATCAAAATTCTACAAGAAGTTTAGTTAAGCATACATAAAAGACATGTAAAATGAGTGCCTTAGAACCTATAAAAAAATGAACCTTTGGACAATCATTAACAAACAAAAATAGGTACAAGTAGTACTGTTGTGCAACAGTGAATTTTTATAATATAAATTTTTTATTATCAAAATTTGATACATAAAAAAACATAAACAATGTAAAGTTATTTGATATAACAGTTATTTTACTAATAATTTGAATATATGTTATAATTATGGCATAAGGATTTGATTTTTTAATCTGTTTTTTAATATTGCATATTTTGTTGAAAAAGTTTTCCATTATATGTGATAAGAATATGATAGTAATATTGTTTGGTATTCCATATTTTACTGAGAAGTAAAATAAAATTGTTAGTTTTTCTAAAATTTGATCAGAATAAATTTGTATAATTTACAGTTGTAAAAGATTATTTAACCAATTAAAAATAAATAATTGACTAATCCAACATATGACGGATTATTATCTATTATTGTGCATTTGGTCAGTTCATTATGTTGTGTAAATATAAGTTTAAATTTTGAAGTACAAATTTTATTGGTCGTAAATAGATTCTATCAAGAAATGTAATTTGTATCTTAAAACATTCCATGTTCATCAAATGTTCAATATATAAAGCAATTTCATATGAATTTGTATTATATGTAGCTATATCAACAGAAATATTATTGACATGCTTATGTTTAGTCAACTAAAATTAATTGTAAAACTTTTACTAACCTTTGCCAAATATGTTTGGGCTTCTTAATCACTTTTCAAGGGAGTAATTTAGTTTGAAGTATAAAATGATCCGATTTAACTTGTGTTATATAGTGAATTTTATATAGAATTAATAGCTAAGCTAAAAAAAATTTCATCGTATTACCAAAACACTATTCCAAATCTCGTCCAACTCGAGATCTCATTTTTGCTTTTGCTTTGGCTAATTCTATTTAAACACATAAACTTGCCGAGTAGCCCCTAAAAAAAATACTGTATCTATGTTTTTGTTGAGTTTATCCATCGTATTGTTAATTTTTTTCAAAATACCATTGTTAGTAAAAAAAACTTTTTGGTAAAATTAATAATTCAGGATTACGTTACTGCAACTGCCCACCAAATCAATACAAATTTAGAATGAAATTACATTTGCTACAGAGGCAGGGGTGTGAGCGATTGTTTAACAACGTAATCAGTGGATGTGTACTCTACCCTGCAGTGGTAGTGCGATGTAACAAAGCTAGTCTCGTATTGACCACGCGAGGTTGGTATACAAACCACACCGTTATGTGATTGATACTATCAATCTCTCACCCGACCTTTTGCTACATGAGCAATTTCAAACTTTTAGAAAAAGTTAAGGCCCGTTTGGTTTCATTTTGTATTTTGAGTTTTGTGTTTTCAACTTGTACTAAGAAATACCAAGAAATAAAAAAAGAAAATTTACAATTCTTAGCCACTACGGCGACCAACGGACAACAAGGAGTTAGATTGTTCTTCGTGCTTTTGTCAACTTTCAAAACACGAAAAACAAAATAAACTTGTTTTCTATTTTACATGTTAATTTCATTTTTCAAAATTACTTGTTTTTCAATAATACATACGGCGGATGCACTTTTGTATAGATGAAAACGCAAAACTAAAAACGACAAGCCAAACGGGACCTTAAATTCTAAGTTTATCGGTTTTAACTCATGTCGATTCGCATTATCATCGTCAAGATCTATTAGTTCAATTTAAATATTTAAGATTTTAGATAGAATTTAAAGTAGAAGGGTTTAATTGTTAGGAAATTTTAGGTAGAATATGATAAGGAAGAAAGAAAGAAGGTAAATTGTATGTAAATCTAATAAGAGCAATTTTCTTCTCAAGTTTAAAAATAAATTAGAGTGACAACTAAGCAAATTCTTGAGTCTAAATAGAATTTGCCTTTTATTTTTACACAAAAAAGCAATAAATCAGTAAAATTTTGAACCTTATCTCGATCGAGATATGAAAATATCAATCGAGATATGGATCAAGATCTCAATCCGAAATCTTAATCTGAAATCTCAATCGAGATAATGTGCCTTTTACTTTACATGACTTTGTCTATTTTAAATTGTCCAAATTAATTGTCAACCGGATTGTTATGTGTACCAATACTTTAAGTAACCCTACACTAAACTATTCTTCGCATAGAAGGAAAAAGAAACTATGCTTAATATTCTTTGTTTATAATCATTTGTTTACCAAATACGAACTGGTAATCTTCTCTCCACCAAAATCACAACATCAGTGGCTCATAGTTCACATGTAATATTCTATTACAGTTGTTTATTCTAAAAAAACATATTTTACGAAATACGACTTCATGCTTAGAATATTTCTTGCTTGTTGCGAATTTTCAATTGGTCAAGGCTTTTAGCATCTTCTTAGTCCTGCATCTTATAAGCTATATGCATATATTGCTTTTCTGATATATCTTTACTCCATCTAAAGCCTAGACCATTTTTTTTTTCAAATATTAGTTTATTTGTGAACATGAGCTTGTAATTTATGAATAAAATAGTATCAATTTATGGTAAGAGCTAAGAGTACATGAATTTAATATATGAAATAAAATATAACAACACATATTGTTGGTTTGTCGTTCTATTTAAATAATGCAATACAAAGAGTACATAATGTGATTGTATTTTTTTTTTCTTGCGCTAGAGCATAACTAATCAAGCACGATAGCATACTTTTTTATGGTAGTAATTATAAATTTAGTTGTATATGTATGTCGGTGTTAACATAAAATATATTTGATAGTCACAAGATAAACTTTAGACCTCAAGATGTAAATTCAAGATGGACGTTCGAGATATAATCATCTCGTTCGAGATCTCAATCGATACAAATTTAGTGTGTGAATCTTCGAGATTAAACATGCCCAAAATTCGGTATCAAGCCCTTGTACTAACTAAACTGGATACAAATAGTTGACTTGGTTTATATGCTATTTTCTTCAAGTACAAGTTCATAGCAGGTAGCGTGTAAACCTTCCCCCCTCTAAAATTATTTCCCCCTTCCTATTATGAGGAAAACCTTCTTACGATCTATTTGATTACCTATTATTGTGACCAATATGACATACTAAATATATGTCTATTTTTGTATGTTATCAAACAACAACCTATGGATATTTTTTTCCAAAAAAAAAAAAGAAAAAGAAAAAAGAAACAATAGAACTTTTGCGAAGTGAAACCTTCTTGATGCAGCAGCGGATTACAAAAATGTATGATTCTGTGAAAGTAGCGATTGTGGAATAGAAGATATCGAATGATCCAAATCCGTTGATCCAAAGATACCGGATTTTAGCTATCTCAAACACGTTGATCGCGCACGATACCGTGTATAAAAATCTACGATTCTTCGTATGTTGATCTAGCGCACTCGATACCGTGAATCGGCTTCAGCGATCGTTGATTCAAGCGCACTTGAATACCGAAGGTGGAGATAGGAGATCACACTCAACTACCGATTGAAGAAGTGGCACAAAGCACACAAACAAATTTTATTCAAAATCAACTTACTTTTACAAATGATACCACCATCCCTATTTATAGGGTTACAACATACACGGCTCAAAACTGGACAACACTTAGGTCGGGCACGACCTAACACAACAACGACTTACGACTTACGACCTAGTATAGGTCGTTAACGACCTAACAGATCAACATTACAACACAACAACATACATCACAAAGCCTTCACGACCTAAAACAAGTAGATTACAACAAGTAAATGATTTACAGTATTTACAACAGTCACAACAACACGACTTAACACTTGAGCGACCTAAAAACAAGGCAGCGACCTAACTTCCCAGCACATAAGGTCGAGCGACCTAAGATGGATGCGGCTTAAGCTTCAGCGACCTAAGAAGTTAGCTTCTGGGATTCTTCTCACGACCTAATTCTCCTCGCGACCTAACTTAGGTCGTAGCTCGAGACAGTCTTCACTCGAAATATCGGAGCGAGAGCGACCTAACGGAATTGAGCGACTTAAGTTAGGTCGTTCGCGACCTAAAGGAAAATGCGGCATTGCTAAGTGAGCTAACTCGTTAGGTCGTTCGCGACTTATCATAGGTCGTAGGTCGCAAAGTTGCATCGTTGAGCGACATAAGGAAAAAGAGTGATATGTGATCTGTTTTAACTCGCTAGGTCGCTCACGACCTAAGACTTCAACTTCCAACGGCTTATCCCACAATTTTAGCTCGTTATCTTCTTTGTTAGGTCGTACTCGACTTAACAGAACGTTAGGTCGTTCGCGACCTAAGACTTCATCATTCTGGGCTGCATCATCCTCCCCTGGTTGGGAAAAATTCGTCCTCGAATTTGCGCCCTCCTCTTCCACAACAAGTTCATCCCCATGATATGGTATAAGATGTTTAACATTAAACACATCAGAAGTGTACACATCCTCCGACAGTTTCAACCTATAAGCGTTTTCATTGATCCGTTTCACAATCGTTACAGGACCAATCTTTCGAGCTTTAAGTTTATTGTATGCTCCCACTGGAAAACGATCTTTTGTTAGTACATCATATACTAAATCTCCTTCATTAAATTCAACATTTCTTCGTTTCAAATCCGTAGATCGTTTATACTTTTCATTTGCTTTCTCCAATCGTTCCTGAATGATTTTATGACATTCGGCCAATCCATCAACAAAATCAACGGCCCGCTTAACTGTCCCCTTCGGTTGTGGTACTATCGTCAAATCCAACGGCCCCTTTGGTAAGCTTGAATATACAATCTGAAATGGACTGAAACCCGTACTACAGTTGATAGCATGATTATGAGCAAACTTCGCTTGACATAACTTCACATTCCAACTCTTCATATTATCCTTTACAAGACATCGCAACAAATTTTCCAGGGATCTGTTAACAACTTCAGTCTGACCATCGGACTGCGGATGGTAAACACTACTGAAATTTAGCTTTGTTTCCACCATCTTCCACAAACTCAGCCAAAAATGACTTAGAAATCTCGTATCCTGATCAGAAACAATGGATTTCGACAAACCATGTAAGCGATAGATCTCCCTAAAAAACAACTGTGCCACATGGACTGCATCCGCCATCTTCTTACAAGCAATAAAATGTACCATCTTCGAAAAACGGTCCACCACAACATATATAGATTCATTTCCCCGTTGAGTTCTTGGCAAGCCCAACATGAAATCCATGCTTACATCTATCCACGGTTTTGTAGGAACAGGTAAAGGCATATACAATCCCGCATTTGTAGCTGTCCCTTTCGAAACTTGACAAACATGACATCTTTCCACAAACTTTTCAACTTCTCGCTTCATCGAGGGCCAACAGTAAGACTGAGAAATCAACTGTAAAGTTCGATCTCTGCCCACATGTCCTTCCTCATGTAACTCCTTCACAATCTTCAATCGTAGGCTACACTCTGGTATACATAATCGATTCCCTTTAAAAAGAAAACCATCCACCAACACATACTCATCAGTCTTCTCTTGATTGACTTCATCCATGATCTTAGCAAAGTAAGGATCATCAACAAATAATTCTGGCAACACTTCAAACCCTGTCACCTCAACCTTCATTGTAGTCAACACATGATTCCTTCTGCTCAATGCATCTGCCACTCGATTTGTAATTCCCGATTTATGCTTCACCACAAATGTAAATTGTTGTAAGTATGCAATCCACGAAGCATGTCTAGCTGCAATCTTGTCCTGTCCCTGCATATGCTTCAACGCCTCATGATCAGTATATAAAACAAATTCTTTATGAAACAAATAATGTCTCCAGTGTTTCACAGCTTGCACAATAGCATAAAATTCCACATCGTAAGTATTATATCTCATTTTTGCTCCCGATAACTTCTCACTGAAATATGCGATAGGACATCCCTTCTGACTTAACACCCCTCCAATTCCAACCTTCGATGCATCAGTATGCAATTCAAACAACAACTGAAAATCTGGTAATACTAGAATTGGTGCTGTCGTCAAAAGTCCTTTGATCCGCTCAAAAGCAACTCCTGCTTCTTCCGACCATGAAAATTGCCCCCCTTCATACAATCAGTAACTGGTGCCATCACACTACTGAAGTGTGGAATAAACCTTCGGTAGAATGATGCTAAACCATGAAAACTTCTAACTTCTGTTATCGTCCTGGGTTGTGGTCAATTTCTGATTGCTTCAACTTTATTCTGATCCACCTGTATACCTCCTTCCGATATAACATACCCCAAAAATAAAAGGGTACTTTTGTCACAGGTCCTTATTAAGTTTCAAAATTCACGAAAAGTCCTTCACTAAATTTCAGTATAAATTAGGTCTCTGTTTTTTATTCACGATTATTGCAGAGCATGAGGCAACATTTCATAAAAGTTGCTGACATTTCCGCAACATTTCTATATACTATGAACATAGTGTATGAAAGTTGCTGAAATATCAACACTTATTTATAAAAGTTGCTGATATTTCAGCAACATTTATGTACACTGTGAACACAGTTTATGAAAGTTGCTGAAATATCAGCACTTATTTATAAAAGTTGCTGACATTTCAGCAATAATTTTTCTTTGTTTTTACAATAAAACTTTGACACAGATAGTTGCTGAAATATCAGCACTTATTTATAAAAGTTGCTGACATTTCAGCAATAATTTTTCTTCGTTTCCAGAAAACAGGGACCCGCTTTACAATATGAAAGTATGATAGGGATGTCTCCCTAATTTCCACAAAATAAAACACTATGCGTCATGAACACGCATTTCTTCGTTGCAACATAAAGTTGTTTCTGTCTCAGTATCATCAACACTTCTCTCAGATGTTGCAAGTGTTCTTCTGAACTTCTACTATATATCAGTATATCATCAAAATACACCACCACGAATTTCCCAATAAATGGTCTAAAAATCTGATTCATCACCCGCATAAATGTACTAGGTGCATTCGATAGACCAAACGGCATGACCAACCATTCATATAATCCTTCTCTTGTCTTGAATGCTGTCTTCCACTCATCCCCTGGTCTGATTCGAATTTGATGATAACCACTCTTCAAATCAATTTTCGAAAAGGTAGTAGCCCCACTAAGTTGATCCAACAAGTCATCCAGTCTAGGCATATGAAATCTGTATCTCATTGTAATCTTATTCAGTGCTCTACTATCTGTGCACATCCTCCACGTTCCATCCTTCTTCGGTACTAACAAAGCTGGCACGGCACAAGGACTTAAACTTTCCTATACACGTCCCTGTTCAAGCAATTCTTCCACTTGCCTCCTCAACTCTTCGTGTTCCTTTGGACTCATTCTGTAATGCGGTCTATGAGGTAACACAGCTCCTGGAACAAGATCAATTTGATGTTGAATGTCTCTCAACGGCGGTAACTCCGTTGGTAGCTCCTCAGGAAATACATCGTCAAATTCTCCCAGCACTGGTTTTACTTCTTCAGGAATCTCAACCACTTCATTACTCTCTCGTCCAATCAACAAAAATACTTCAGGCTCCTCTTTGACTTTCTTAACAAACTTCTTCAAAGATAGCAAAGTTTTAAGTTCCTCAATCTCCTCCAACTTGCTTTCTTCTTGTTGCCGTTTCTTAGGAATTAAAGTGATTTTAGTACCCTCAAACATGAAACTATAACTGTTAGTACGACCATCATGTTGCACAGCCCTATCATATTGCCACGGTTTCCCCAGCAACAGATGACATACATCCATGTCCACAACATCACACCAAATTTCATCTTTGTATTTCTTCCCAATCGAAAATTTCACACAAGCTCTTCGTCCAACTTTCACCTCCCCACCTTTCCTCAACCAAGCTAACTTGTAAGGTTTCGAATGCTTTTCTGTTTTCAATGCTAACTTCTTCACAGCCTCTGTAGAGATAATATTGTCGCAACTTCCTGCATCAATAACAAACTTGCAAACCCTTCCCAAGATAGTACATGTTGATTGAAAAATGTTACTCCTCAACCAGCTAGTTTCCTCCTCCTGTTTTGGTGTTAAACACGACCTCTTCATCATCAATGAATACCCTTCATCTCCCGACACATTCTCTTCCTCCTCATCATGTAGTGAATTAGAACATTCAGCTTCTACCTCATCTTCCTCTGCCTCAGCAATCATCATTCGCTTCTTTGGCTTCGTACACTCATTGCTTTTGTGACCCATCTCCTGACAATTGAAACATTTGATCCCACTATTGATTCTGGTCTTAGCAACTTCATTAACAACCGGTTTTGCAACAGCCTTCGAAACATTCGCATTGCTACTAGCCCCTTTCGTTGGATTGTTAGAATTTGTAAACACACCACCACCTCTCCTTCCTTGCTTCTCCCAAGCTAGAGCCTTTTGATGTGCTTCAGCCACAGATCTGGGATCAAACATATCCACCACGTCTTGTATCTCATTCTCAACCCTCCAATAAATCTAGCTGTCAACTGCTTCTCCGTCTCTATGATATCATTCCTTGCAATTAATTGATAAAATTCATCCGCATAATCATTCACAGATTTCGTTCCCTGTCTCAGATTCTGCAATCTCTGATACATTAGTAATTGGTAATTGTACGGCAAGAAAGTAGCCTTCATCAATTTCTTCATCTTTTCCCAAGCAACAATCTTTGACTTCCACATCCGCTCTCTAGTAAGTTTGGTTTGCTGCTACCACGCCATAGCTCTCCCCCTCAACCTAGTAGCAACCAACTTCACTTTACGATCCCCCGGAACCTCCTTGAAGTCAAAAATTTCCTCAACATAAGCTAATCAATCAAGAAACTCCTCGGCTTGCATACCTCCCTTGAATTCCGGTATTTCAGTTTTCATCCCAGACTCCTACTTATGATCATACTTCGACTGATTTCTTCCTTGACCTCGTCCTCGTCCATGAACACTACCACCATCGAACTCCTCTTCAAGATCTGATGTATATCGATGTCGATCCTGACCACCAACATCTCTACTACCATCGTTTCTTCCACCAACATCCCTTCTACCTACATTCCTCCTATCACGATCTTGATCATCAACATTTCTATAACAATCTCGATCCACTCTTCTATGATCACTATCAACACTTCTCTCTCGATTTGAATGTGGTGAAACTCTACTTCCCCCATGGTTAGATTCAGTTGAAACCCTCCTCTGATTTTGATTCATCTCCAACATTATCCTCTCTAATCGTCCAATCCCTTCATTAAGCTTCTCATTAAAGTTTTCGTTAATTCTTTGCTCCATCTCATCGGCCTCTTCTCTCCTATATAATGCTTCAACATTTTGATGGCGATTAGCTCTTCTTGGCGGCATGATTGAATCTTCACAAACTCCACACTAAACTTTCGGCCTTGGTTCTCAAAGTGATGCACGGCTCAAACACTTCTCTTAGATCGGCTTCGCTTGATGTAGCTCGGCTTCTCTAACTCCTCAAACTCTTCTATAAGAATTGGCTTCAAGACTCGGCTTAGCTATGATTGACTAAGTCTAGCTCTGATACCAAATGATGCAGCAGCGGATTACAAAAATGTATGATTCTGTGAAAGTAGCGATTGTGGAATAGAAGATACCGAATGGCCCAAATCCGTTGATCCAAAGATACCGGATTTTAGCTATCTCAAACACGTTGATCGCGCACGATACCGTGTATAAAGATCTACGATTCTTCGTACGTTGATCTAGCGCACTAGATACCGTGAATCGGCTTCAGCGATCGTTGATTCAAGCGCACTTGAATACCGAAGGTGGAGATAGGAGATCACACTCAACTACCGATTGAAGAAGTGGCACAAAACACACAAACAAATTTTATTCAAAATCAACTTACTTTTACAAATGACACCACCATCCCTATTTATAGGGTTACAACATACACGGCTCAAAACTGAACAACACTTAGGTCGGGCACGACCTAACACAACGACTTACGACTTACGACCTAGTATAGGTCGTTAACGACCTAACAGATCAACATTACAACACAACAACATACATCACAAAGCCTTCACGACCTAAAACAAGTAGATTACAACAAGTAAACGATTTACAGTATTTACAACAGTCACAACAACACGACTTAACACTTGAGCGACCTAAAAACAAGGCAGCGACCTAACTTCCCAGCACATAAGGTCGAGCGACCTAAAATGGATGCGGCTTAAGCTTCAGCGACCTAAGAAGTTAGCTTCTGGGATTCTTCTCACGACCTAATTATCCTCGTGACCTAACTTAGGTCGTAGCTCGAGACAGTCTTCACTCGAAATATCGGAGCGAGAGCGACCTAACGGAATTGAGCGACTTAAGTTAGGTCGTCCGCGACCTAAAGAAAAATGCGGCATTGCTAAGTGAGCTAACTCGTTAGGTCGTTCGCGACTTATCATAGGTCGTAGGTCGCAAAGTTGCATCATTGAGCGACCTAAGGAAAAAGAGTGATATGTGATCTGTTTTAACTCGCTAGGTCGCTCACGACCTAAGACTTCAACTTCCAACGGCTTATCCCACAATTTTAGCTCGTTATCTTCCTTGTTAGGTCGTACTCGACTTAACAGAACGTTAGGTCGCTCGCGACCTAAGACTTCATCATTCTGGGCTGCATCACTTCTAAAAAATTATTTTGTCATTATACGTCATAAAATCACAAAGCTATGTTAATAAAATGACCTAATTTGTTTAAGCAAGTCTAAATTTTATTTTATTTTCAAAACAAAAAAAATTCTATACGCAAATAAACTATCTCAAACAAGAGGTTTTTGAAAATCGAATCTTGAAGTTTCCATCAGAAAAAAATGAATAAAAATAAAACTAATGAATTATTTTCATAGACTTGTTTTCTTGAAATAGTATTCTGAAATGTTCAAATAGGTTTAAATGCTTGAACCTGCTAAAAATTTGCAGTAAAAACATATAAATGTCTGAACAACAACAACAGCGATACCTTATTTCTCACTGCAGCTCTATTATTGCAAGTATTTACTTCTGTTTGATTGTTCTTTAAGGAAAATTTTTGATATAAAGATATCAGATAAAAATAATCCATTCATGCATATAAATATTATCTTATTTTCACACTCAATTGGAGCATTTTATAAATTTAGCTTGTGTTTAAGCTATATATTAATTATTCTTTTGCATAAAAAAAATGTTAATGTTAATGTACTACGATAGTCAATCATTAGATACTTGCATTATTCGTTTATTTTACTTTTATGTCATACGGTTGTATGAATTGTGAAAAACTCATGTAAACAAAATATTTAACTTTTTCGGATAAAATTGATATGTAATATGTTATTTGATATACTTGCAAAAATTGCATTTTGTATTGAATAAGTTAAATTTAATAACAGATTGTCCATCAGCCGCGATCGATTGTATGTAAATTCGGGCACTGGACATAAATTTAAATTACTCTCATTGATCTTTTACTTGTATAATTGTAAACAAAACTCTTGTATAATTTACTCGTAGAATAAATTTAGGGGCATTTCACTGGAAGGACAAACTTTGCAGTCCAATCACACATCCACAGAAATTAATTTCAAGACCAAAGTCAGCAGAATAATTACTTTTAAGAACAAAGTCAGCAATCCAATTACTTTCAAAGACATAATTTTATAGGTTTTTAGGCCTTAGAAACTAATTATTTTGCATTTTGTCCTTAAAAGTAATTATTTCAATTGTGTGTCCTAGAAACTAATTGTATTTGCTAAAGAGGCTCTTGTGACTAATTTCCACATAAATTTATTGTTTTGTTTTGCCAGAATTCTTAATAGGAACTTTAAATAAAACAAAACAAAAAAAGAAATTGAAATTTGAAACTCGAGCTCAGAAAAATATTTGTTCGTTTTCAACAAATAAGTTTAACATTCTCTACTACCATCTAACAAACATCATTCAAGAAATTAAACGAGTAAAAGTATAATAAACTCTTGGAATGAAAAATAAATAAAAAATAATTGAAAAAAAACAAGGAGGGGAAACCAATAGAAATAAAATGAGTACTAAAATTAAAAGGGTTTTGATAAAACCAAAAGCGACGATTAAAAAATGTTAATGGTGCTAAGAATTTGACCCCTTGACTTCTTCGTTGTAAACAACTACTGATTCTACAAATTATCTTTGACTTATTTACAAAATAAGAAAGTACTAAAATATAGCTAAATATATTGGACCCATTAAAATAGTGGGCTATGGATGGTCCCAAACACAGCACAATACTAGTAGCTAATATTTATACAATTGATAAGGATCAATGGTTTACTATAGAAGGTGCAATGTTTAAGCTCTACACACGCATCGATTGTGTTTTAACACTTCCGAATATTTTATAGGTCATACAATGTTAGGAAGAGGTGAAACAAAGTTTGAGTGGGTCCGTTCAATGTTAGATGCAGATATAAGAATTTGAGATTTTAGGGTTGAGGGTTGAAGAAACATGATGAATATGGTGAGATATGAATAAAAATGAATTGGATTACTATTACACCTTTGGAAGCAAGGAACAAAATTCTTTTTGAACTTTTTTTACAAATAGTAGTCCTAACTTCTACGATGTAGATATAACTTTGGTCACATCTAAATCTAAAAAGGTTCTGTCCTAGACAATGAAAGGAAACAGATATGTGTATTAAAAAAATATAACTAAACAGAGAGGTAAGGAAAATACAAAAGATGGCTTATGATTAAAGAAATAGAACAGTGTGGTATAGGACTGAAGAAAGTGGAGGATGTATAAGAAGAAAGCTAAATATAAGGGAAAAAAAAGTTTTGTGCAACAAGAATTTTGTCTTTGGATGCCAAGCTAGGAAAACATGAGATAGTTAAAAATCAAGGTAGTCAATAGCGAATAATGCAAAATAGCGCAAGGCTCGCGCTATACGCTATTTTGCGTTATGTGCTATAGTGCACACTATTTTGTTCGCTTTTTAAAATTTTGCATATTTTTACAATTAATCAAATATATTATGCCTATTCGAAATTTAATGTTATTATTTGTAGATTTTGCGTCAAATTCAAACCGTTCAAGACTCCAAATACAAACACTACCGTACTTCATGCATTTATTAAAAAAAATTGATGTAAGATGCAATTATTAGAAAAAAGTTGATGATTTCATTCTGTACATTTAAAATAATTGATAGATATAACATATTTTTTTTCTTAAAGGATTTGAAATTTATTCTTATATTTGTGAGTTGTGAATCTGTGATGAGATAAAATTTTGTAAAAAAAATGTATGATAAATACAATTTTGAATAACATGCATAAGATTTTCTATTAACAAAAACTAAGAAAAAATATAAATAGGAAAAGTCATAAATTGAAAATATGAAGGTCAAGCAAAAATAACATACCATAAAGTCTGCAATGACAAGATTCAAATAAACTAAGTCAAAAATGATTCAAGTATATGATAGCAAAACTTAGAAATTATATTATACTTTTAAGTTTTTAAAGCCTGATCACTAATGTCATCCAAATCACAGCTATCATCATTATCCAAATCATCCTCCATTTCTTCTTCTTCTTTCGAGTCATAATCACCTTCAAAGTTAGTCTCTTCTTCATCATCAACATACGTAGGCCTAGAAATAGAAGCTAAAACCTTTTCTTTTCATTTCAACATAGTTTGGTGTTGTCTAGTCTTGTGTACTATTTTTCCAACTTTCGACATACGTGATACATTACCCCAAGTCAGTGTATCAATCTCAATAACCAACTCATTTTATACGTCCGAATTATCTCCTTTTATGAAACCGATTGTCCACTCATTTGAATCGTCTATATCTTCTAAAGAAATATAATCCATATCCCTTCGGTTGAAACAAATTTTCAAAGTTTGATCGTACTTGATAAAGACAAGGTTTTATAGTCTTTCGTGTTCAAGCCCAAGTTTGAGGTTTCGGCTGGAATCACGAAATTCCAACCACCCCGATTTGGTTTCAGCCGTCGCCGGGACGAAACCCTAGGCTGAAATTGTTTCGGTCAAAATATTAGATTTACAACGTAAAAATTGATTTTTTATAATGGAAAATCAAACAAATCAGATTAGAGAAAGAAGAAACATAAAAAAATGCAAAACAGTCATTAATTCGAAATTAGTATGAACAAAAATTACAAAACATAGCCGAAAAACCCTAATCTAATGCTCGACTTGTTGATTTCATTACCTGAATGGAGCTAGGATTGTCGATTCGCTAATTTCATCTCTGCTTTGTCGATCATCTTAGATTTTCAAAGGATCGAGCAGTTTTCTTCCTTTCATCTTTTTTTTCTTCACGCCCTCGAATTCGTTTTTTAGGATTGAGATGATAGTCGACGTAATATCTGAGTTGTGGTTAGGATGGGCTGAAAAGATAATGAGCTGAGATTTCAGTTTAGTATTTTAATTTATATGTTTAAATGAATATGGCAATGATGATGGGATGGGTAATTTATATTAGAGGATTTTAGTTTAGGCTTTAAATATGTTTAATATTAAGCAATGAGATTTTAGTTTATGCATTTAATATGTTTTTCATTTATACAACAAATATGTTCAAAAAGTGGACCTTTTTCATTAAATTTGCAGAATTCGAATATCAAGACCGAAAATGAAACAAAAACCGAAACATTCGAAACTTTCGAAATTGGTCGAAACTAATAAAATTTTAAATGATCGAAACCGAGTTTTTGAACCTTGGTTCAAGCCTATTCCTTCTCTTGCTATGGATCTAGTTCAAAAACATATTTTAGGCCAGTTTTGAGCTTTATTCACTATGCACACCTAAAAGGGAAAAAAAAACAAAATAGCGTGCTATTTTGGGCTATACACTATTTTGTGATTTGACAAAACAACCCGTCATTTTGCACTATAGATGACATGTGCGCTATTATAAATCATATAGTGGACACCCTGCGCTATTTTGTGCTATAGCGTGCGCTATGATAACTCTGTTAAAAATTGAAACTAAAAAATTGAAAATGAGAAAAGCTAAAAAACAAAGTAAGAAGCTAAGTGGGACTTTAGACTTTTTTTTAAAACCCAGGAGAACCCGACGGGCCGGTAAACTCCTAAGGAGGGTATAGTAAAGCCGTCCGTTGATCTAAACCCCCATACCTCCGATAAATTTATATAGGATAGGGAAGCGCAGGATAGGGAAGCGCATGATAGGAATCGAACCTGGGTCTTTTTACCAGAACTCAAGCCTCATTTACACTGCGCCGCACCCGCAGAAAGCTTTAGACATTAATGTCAAATATATAAGCAAACATAATGTGGAACTAATGACTAGATGTACAAGCATGAAAAAATAATAATAGAAAATTGATTTAGCTCCCTTCAAGGTAACTCAAGTAACATTGTATATTATTGATTGCTTAAAGACTTTATGTACGTACATATACTGAAAACATGATCTAATTGTTTAGTTAAACACAATTTAATTAATCTATCCACAACAAAATAGTATTGCAACGAATTCAAAGAGGTTGGTTGATCATTCTCAACTCTACGAGTCATGCTCCTGGTGTGAGGTGAAATGCTTTTGGAGAAAAAACTGAAATTTCACTAACGAACATTGAGGGGCTTACAGTCAAAAACTACATTTATATCTTCTGTGTATTGATTAGAAAAACAACGAAATATTATGGTATAATACAGAGTACATATACACGCTTGGCATGTCCTTTATAATGTCTTATGTGTTGAGACGAGATTCCAACTGGAGACCACTCAAATCGAAACCCCACAAGCACAGCGGAAGACGGGATCGTGGTGAGAAGTGTAAAAACAACCGATCAATAACTCAATTCCAATCTGAACCAATCCAAAAGCAATCACAATCCCAAACAAGCAATATATAAATCAAAGCAATAACGAAAAATAAATCACATAGGGATTTATAGTGGTTCCACTAACATTGTGTTAGTGTACATCCACTTTAAGATAGAACTTTTATTAATATTGATGAGAAGAGTACAAGAGATTGATTACAATGATCAAAATTCTAATTAGAAATTAATTTGTGGAGAAGAGAATTGAAGAAAATTAGGTTTTTATAAACCCTAATTAGTGGAGGCTAATATCTTGCAGTCGCTTTTCGTCGCTTGCACGCCCACCAGATCTGAAACCCGAAGCTAGTTTATATAGAAGAATAGAAATCCTAGGCAATGTTCCGAAATTGCCTCTGCAGAGATCACAAACCTTCACGCCAAGCCCACGCGTGAAAACCAGGCGGAAGTCGTCTCAGACGTCTGTCCAAAATGGTCAGACGTCTGACTTAAGCCTCTGGAAAAAGTTCTCTACAGGCTCAGACGTCTGATCATTTTGGTTAGACGTCTGACTTAAGCCTCTGAAAGAAATTCTGCACAGTCTCAGACGTCTGACCCATTTGTTCAGACGTCTGGCGTTGGCAATTCAGCCCACTTCACCTTTTTCCATATAACTTCTACCTTCGAACTCCGATTTGCGAACCGTTTTCTTCGTTACGAAGCTACTTCCGACCTCTACAATTCTCCATGTAGTTTCGTCAAAATTTAACACTCCACCTCGACACTATATCCATCTCCAACTCCAATGGTACCATACCATCAACGCCAACCGATAGCACCAACTATCACTGCTTCTACCTTCAACCAAACATGAATGCTTTCCCAATGAGCTTCGGCAAAGTCACCGTCCATTGCACTCCACCAACGAGCTCAGGCAAAGCCCCCGCCCGCTAATGAAATGTTGAAAACATCCAAATCCTAAGCTATCTCACCAAAGACTAGCACTTACCAAGAAGATGAAACCTCAATCTCTCACCGACACTCTTCCTCATCTACCACCAAGCTCCTCCTTTAACCATGCCACCCCGTGGCATCTAGCCCTTCTCCAAGCAAATCAAGTTCGAGCAATGCTTGAACTTCCCAACCGGCAATGCCTTAGTGAACATGTCCGCCGCGTTATCCTTTGTGTGCACTTTCCGAAGATATACTTGCTTATTATTATCCATGACTACTAGAAATAATTCTCTCACCTCAATATGCTTAGTCCGTGAGCTAAACGTCAAATTCTCTGCCAAGTGAATAGCACTCTAGCTATCACATCGAACATCAATACTATCATGCCCGAATCCCAAGTCACACGACAATCGCTTCAAATAGAGTGTCTCCTTTGCCGCCTCCGTAGTGGATAAAACAACTACGGTCTGCAATCTCGATCTCCAACTTATGGTTGTACCCCAAGTGTGAAGACATATCCGAAAGTTGATTTTCTTCGATCCCTATCACCGGCGTAGTTCAAATCACAATAACCAACTAACTTGCAATCCATCGCCTTACTACCACCAAAAACAAGACCATGAGATGATGTGCCTCTAAGGTATCTCAATATAAGCTTCACAGCTTCCCAATGCGATTTCCTCGGATTAGCCATATATCGACTAACCATCCTGACGGCATTTGCAATATCGGGCATTGTACACACCATAGCATACATTAGACTTCCAACCGCACTAGCATATGACACATTTGCCATATAAGCCTTGCCTTCCTTCAAGGTAGGTGATCCTTTATTCGAAAGCTTCATATGCAAAGGTAAAGGTGTATTTGACGCATTTGCATTCTCCATGCTAAACCGACAAAGCATTTTCTCAATGTACTCCTTTTGAGTTAGTTTCAACTCAAAATTCTTTCGATCCCTTACAATTTCCATGCCCAATATCCTTCTTGCTTCTCCAAGATCCTTTATTTCGAACTCCTATTTCGAACTCCGATTTCAAACTCAGTTTTAGCTTATTGATTTCATTCTTATCCTTAAAAGCAATGAGCATGTCGTCCACATACAAGAGTAAATACACCCAACAATTATTTCTCAACTTCTTGAAATAAACACAAGCATCCTTGATGCTTCTATCAAAATCATTTTCAAGCATAAAATGATCAAATCTCTTGTACCATTGTCTAGGTGATTGCTTTAATCCATATAGTGATTTCTTCAACTTGCAAACCAAATTTGAATTACCATCTACAACAAAACCTTCCGGTTGCTCCATGTAGATGTCTTCATCCAAGTCACCATGCAAGAAGGCGATTTTCACATCAAGTTGCTCCAACTCCAAGTCGTGAATAACAACTATAACAAGTAATATCCAGATAAAAGTATGGCGCACAACCGGTGCGAATATCTCATCATACTCCTTCCCCTTTCTTTGTGCAAACCCCTTAGCCATTAGCCTAGTTTTGTATCTCCCATCGTCCTTCACCTTGTATATCCATTTGCATCCAATAGCACGGTTTTCTTTAGGAAGTGGAACCAAATTCCAATTTTGATTCTTCAACAATGATTGCATCTCTTCCATGGCATAAATCCATTTCGAGCTATCACTCGACTCCATGACGTTATCAATGTCCATCAGCTCATCTTGGACTACATGAAGAGCATAGTCCAAATTATCACAAAAGTTAAGATAGTTCCAATCACCATATCTTTCGGGTGACTTTATAGTACGACGACCAACCCGAGTAGCAATACCATCACCCAAACTCCCTTCGGCTCCACCTTGAACCGAATCTTTTCTAAAATCATGTACATCACTAACACTACTAGAGGCACCCTGTGGACTATGTAATGTAACATCAACCGCTACCTCCTCGCAAGCATCTCCAACTACTCTAGTCTCTCTACTCCTTGGACAAAATATGAAAATGATTTCCTTCTCCTTTGATTCACCATGAACCAAATCCGGAACATCCAATGAGCTTCTATTCTCCTTGAACAATGCTGACTCATCAAAAGTAACATGATGAGAATTTACTACCTTCTTTGTTTTCGGATTCCAAATCCGATAGCCTTTTACTCCATCCGTATAACCAAGCAAAATCCCCTTTAAAGCTCTAGGTTCAAGCTTATCATTTTCTGGATCATGCACATAAACCGGACTACCAAACACACGAAGATAACTCAAGTCAATGCTCTTTCCCTTCCACACTTCCTTCGGAATTTTGTTACCAATAGCTGAGCACAGAATTCGATTAATAATATGCACCGCGGTTGACAAAGCTTCAGCCCAAAATCCCTTCGCCAAATCCGATGTCAATCTTAAGCATCGAGCTTTCTCAAGTAAAGTACGATTCATCCTTTCCGCAACACCATTCAACTGCGGATTTCCAGGTGTAGTAAAATGCCTTCGAATACCATGATGCTTGTAAAACTCCAAAAAATCTCCGAAAACATACTCTCCGCCATTGTCGGACCTTAGAACCTTCAAAGACTTGCCACTCTCATTCTCAACAAGAGCCTTCTATGCTTTGAACTTTGCAAATGCCTCCGACTTGGCCTTCATTACATACACCCAAACTTTCCGAGAAAAGTCATCTATAAAAGAAATATAATAGCGAGCTCCACCTAAAGAAGCTACATGTGCCGGTCCCCAAACATTCGTATGAACATACTCAAGAACCCTTTTCGAATCATGCTTTCCCTCACCGAATGAAACTTTAGTTTGCTTTCCCATGACACATTTTCCGCAAAACTCTAACTTGTTGAAACTTTCTCCATCGATCATCTCCCTTTTCCGAAGAACATCCAAACTCCTCTCCGAGACATGACCTAACCTCAAATGCCACAACCTAGTCGCATCCAAGCCACGAGAACTATCAACTCCTATACAAGGTTCACCTTCTACAGTCACTCCTTGAAGTAAATAAATATCATGAGTCCTAGCATCCTTCATCATCACAAGCGCCCCCTTCGAAACCCGCAAGATATCACTCTCAATAGTGATCTTACAACTTAAAGAATCCAGCTGCCCCAAAGAGATAAGAGACTTTCTAAGTCCCGGAACATAGCGCACATTAGTGAGAGTACGAACCACTCCGTCAAACATCCGAATTTGCACGGAACCAATGCCTTTCGACTTGCAAATAACATCAT
Source organism: Allium fistulosum (assembly GCA_030737815.1). Classification (NCBI taxonomy): domain Eukaryota; kingdom Viridiplantae; phylum Streptophyta; class Magnoliopsida; order Asparagales; family Amaryllidaceae; genus Allium; species Allium fistulosum. The sequence continues at coordinate 1,252,344,419 of CM060903.1, read as the reverse complement.
TTCCCATAACAATTGAATTTCCTTCTTTGTCGGTGTAAGAGGAAAAACAATTTCTATTTGACGTCATATGATAAGACGCTCTCGAATCGAGCACCCATTCGCTACCCGAAACATTCGATGCTACCGCCGACAAAACATCTACATCTCCCTCATCAACTCCACTCTCCACCGCTACTGATGAAGATGGTACTTCCTTCTTTGCCTTCTCCTTTTCCGGACACTCATTCTTCCAATGATCGGGCTTCTTGCAAATATAACACTTGCCTTATCTTTCCTTCGACTTTCCTCTCCAACCGGGGTTTCTTGATTTAGAACACCCCCGGTTTTCCTTCTTCACATACCTCTCATTCTCCACAACTAAACCATGACCATTATTAGCACCACTACTTCCATCACCTAACTTCTTCATTTGATCCCGCAACTTCTCGCTAAGAAGACCCGTCTTGACATCATCAAGAGTCAATGTATCTCGGCTATAGATCAGACTATTTGAGAAACCTGTATAGCGATCCGACAACGAACACAACAATATCATCGCCTTTTGCTCTTCCTCAATCTTCAAATCTACCTCCTTCATCTTCATTAGCAAATCATCAAAAGTTTCAAGTGCGTCTTTAGCGAAGTACCTTCCTTCATCTTATAGGTGAAGAACGTTCGCAATAAGATCAAACGATTTGTCAGTGACTTCTTCATATATAACTCCTCCAACTTGTCCCAAATACTCTTAGCGGTTGTCTCAACACTAATTTCAGAGATAACATTCTCTTCCATAGCAAGTTGAAGTGTAGTGAATGCCTACTCTTCCATTTCCTCTCTCTCAACATCCGAGATGTCCGCTGGCAACAAATGTGTGTCAAACACTACCCTATGTACCGATTCCTCCTTAGAAATGCTTTCATCTTCCATTGCCATTTTTCAAAATCATCATCGTCATTCCACTTATCTATTACCAATTGTGATCCTGAAGCTGCGTACGAACTACATACATAAGGAGCTACACCACTTGGATTACTCATTGAGGAACTACTTGAGGTATTACTTGATTCCGGCATTTCTACAACCACCTACTAATACCAATGCTCTGATACCAAATGTTGGAACGAGATTCCAATTGAAGACCACTCAAATCGAAATCCCACAAGCACAGCGGAAGACGGGATCGTGGTAAGAAGTGTAAAAACAACCTATCAATAACTTAATTCTAATTTCAACCAATCCAAAAGCAATCACAATCCCAAACAAGCAATATATAAATCAAAGCAATAACGAAAAATAAATCACACAGAGATTTATAGTGGTTACACTAACGTTGTGTTAATGTACATCCACTTTAAGAGAGCTTTTATTAATATTGATGAGAAGGGTACAAGAGATTGATTACAATGATCAAAATTCTAATTAGAAATTGATTTATGGAGAAAAGAATTGAAGAAAATTAGATTTTGATAAACCCTAATTAGTGGAGGCTAATCTCTTGCAGTCGCTTTTCGTCGCTTGCACGTCCACCAGATCTGAAACATGAAGCTAGCTTGTATAGAAGAATAGAAACCATAGACAATGTTCTGAAATTGCCCCTGCAGATATCACAAATCTTCACACCAAGCCACGTGTGAAAAGCAGGCGGAAGTCGCTCAGACGTTTGTTCAAAATGATCAGATGTCTGACTTAAGCCTCTGGAAAAAGTTCTCTACAGGCTCACGTCTGACCACAGACATCTGACTTAAGCCTCTGGAAGAAATTCTGCACAGTTTCAGACGTCACACCCATTTGTTCAGACGTCTGGCGCTGGCAATTCAGCCCACTTCACCTTTTCCCATATAACTTCTAACTCCGAACTCCGATTTGCGAACCGTTTTCTTCTTTACGAAGCTACTTCCGACCTCTACAATTCTCCATATAGTGTCGTCAAAATTTAACATTATGCATATCTTCTGTGTATTGATTAGAAAAACAATGAAATATTATGGTATAATACAGAGTACGTATACACGCTTGACATGTCCTTTATAATGTAATGTCTTATGCATTAAATTTTCCATATTAGTTCTTTGACCTCATAAAGAGCTGATTGTAAGCATGAAAGGTTGGTCTGGTAATCTGGTTTATCTATTTATGATGGTACAATGAGAAGTGCTTATACATGCATAACATGTGCTTTGATGATGTCAAGGACACTTAAATTTTCAATTAACTTTTGACCTCATAAAAAGAACTTGTTATAAGCAAATGTTGATTTTGTCAAAAAATATTAAGGCAGCTTTGCCAAATATGGTAATATAATTCATCTAGTTGTACGAATTTAGCATGGCTATTTGTAGAAATTTAACATGTCTAGTTTCTAAGAAATAACTGTGCAGATTGTCATATATATACACATTAACAATAGGTGATTGATGTATGTAGGATTTGATCTCAAAACTATTAGACCACACTATAAAAACTATCACATTACCGTGTTCATTGATATATGTACACACATAATGTCGAGGACCTCCACCATCGCTTTAATTAACAATTTTCAAATACACACACACCCCACTAATTATCATCAAGTCCAGATATGTGGTAATGGAATGTTGTCTTGAACTTGGGCACCGAGTTGATTTTTTTTTTCTTCCAACCATAGAAATTGTTTAGTAGGACTTTTTGTTGCAGCTCACCATGTTAAATTAACAACAATCAGAAAGGATTCTCATACCAATAGTATACTCGCCAACTTTTCTATTGTGAATGTGTTTGATCATAATGTGAGCATGAATTCATGTTTTCAAACAGAAATAGTTTACGTTAAGCTCCTTTTTACACGAAGCTTTCTAATGTAGTCCAGGTTAACATTACCTTTTTACATCTGATATGTTTTTAGTTTCATGCTTGTAGGTAGATTTCTCTGGCATGGTAGACGAGGCATTCCTTGAAAGATTGGGTATTGAAAAAGGGACAAGAAAGCTTATTAACCACGAAGAGAGAGGAAGAGTATTGCGAGCAATGGATGGTTGCAGCTATAAAGCAGCTGCTGGTGGATCCCTCTCAAATACATTAGTGGCACTGGCTAGATTAGGAAGTCATTCTATTACCAATCCTGGTCTGAATGTAGCCATGGCTGGGAGTATTGGTGGAGATCCACTTGGTGAATTTTACAGGTAAATAGTGAAAGCCTTAAATAAAGACAGTTCTATATGTGCAATATAGACATTTCTATATGTGCCAAGTAGAACATAGTTTTAGTCTCGTAGGCTGCAATAACAATAACAATGATTTCGTGACTATTATATTTGTAGTATAGGCCAAAGCCATCTAAACTACTCCAAAAAACTGTACAGGGCAAAATTAGGTCGAGCAAATGTAAATTTTCTGTCAAAACCTGTTATCGACGGGACAACTGGGACGGTTATTGTTCTTACTACTCCAGATGCTCAAAGAACAATGCTTGCTTATCAGGTCAGAATACGTATACATTGTCTTATTTGGTACAAATGCATGTGCGCATATTATGCATTTGAAAGTGTCAAGGTAATTATTGATGGTTGAAAAAACAAAAACTTTGTCCAACACCACTATCTCAGTATTTAGGAACTCCGACTTTGATTCAAGAGATCGGAAATTCATAACTTGTGTAGCATGATTTGAACTGCTGGATGTACATTGACAATTGACATGTGGTATGCTATATACTACCTAAGACCTAAGTACCCAATTATTTATTTGTTTCCAAAAAAGTTTAGCGTGACTTGTATGAAGGTGTCAATGTAACTTCCGGCAAAGACACAAACTGCCACATAAAATGCAAACAATTCAAGATAACGGTCTATAGTGGTGTAAATTTCATGGAGACTGATTATTGTACACCATTAATCCCAATGATTCCATTAATCCTAATGATTAGAAAATTGCAATTTTCTTTCATGTCAAAGTGCTTTCATTCAAATTCCATTATTTTATTTTATGATTTCTTCAATTATTCATGCATAATCTCTAAATATAACAACCTGAGTTCAAGCCCATATACTTTCGTACTCACGGGTAGTTTGCCGACAATGTCCCTACTTGATTCCTCTTAGCTTTCCTTTGCAGGGCACTTCGTCAACCGTTGATTACGATCCATGCTTGGCTGCTGCAGTCTCAAAAGCTAATATACTTGTTATAGAAGGATACCTTTTTGAACTCCCTTATACAATTAATTCAATAATTCAGGCCTGTGAAGATGCTCGAAGACATGGTGCACTTATTGCTGTAACTGCTTCAGATGTATCATGCATTGATAGATATCACAATCATTTCTGGTATAATTACTGTTTTTTTTCCGAGAATAATATAAATTTTCAGTTAACTCCGTTTTCAAATGTAATAATGACAGGGAAGTAATAGGAAATTACGCAGACATAGTATTTGCCAACACATCGGAAGCCCAGGCCTTGTCAAGCCTTATCGACACGCCAATAAGCACGGCCCGCTACTTGAGCCATTTCGTTCCTCTTGTGTCGGTAACCGATGGGCCTTGGGGCTCTTACATTGGTGTGAAAGGCGAAGCTATATATGTGCCTCCTTCTCCATGCACACCTGTAGATACATGTGGGGCCGGCGATGCCTACACGTCAGGCATTTTATATGGTATAGTGAAAGGTCATTCTGATTTGAAAAGCATGGGTCTGCTAGCTTCTAGGGTTGCTGCTACTGTAGTTTGTCAGCAAGGTACTCGGCTTAGGGTTAACGATGCTGCTCGATTGGTTGAGTCTTTTACTTCTCATCTCGAAAGCTTGAGTTTTGAATCTGATCATATTTCCAGCTTGTGATGTATTGAATTTTTTTTTGTACATGTATATCTATAATTTGTATATTCTGTAGGCATAGCGACCTAGGTTATGATTATTACCACAAAAATGATGTGTACACTGTATTACATTTGTATTACATTTGTTGATCCTGTAGAAATTGTTTACTTGTGAAGTTATGATCAATGAAATGTGTAATAATTGTTTTTCCATGAATGTTACTGGTGTTATGTCAAGACAAGACTAAAGAAGTAAACTCCGAAACCCAACAAATGTAAGCAGAGTAGTCATTTGAAAATTCATTTCGTATGCTAAGGGTGCGTTTTGTGGGAACGGTAATGGATATTTGAACGGGAAAACTGAGTTAATGGGGGAATGCGTTTGTGTTGTGAATCGGGTATTTGAACGGAGTATTTAAAATATAATTTTTAATTTAATTGATTTGTAGTTAACTAATTATTTATTTTGATGTGTAATATGCGTTTAATTAAAATGATAGAACAATACAAAAATCTAAATAAACGAGAATTAATTATACAATACTAGTAAGTAGAGATAAAATAATACAGTATTTCAGTGCAGTCCTGCCGCAATAATTTCATTTTTTGCGGTATTTCGAATTGTTAACATTTTATGGTCTACGTGTCGTTGCACCTGTTCAGCTGCTCTGTTCGGTGCAGTTTTCATGCTATAATATTCCACATGGTATTCCTCTGTAATAAGATCATGATCATCATCATAAACCATAAAATCTGGATCACCATTACCGTATCTTGTATGAAATAGTGTATAGCCATTGTAGATACGACAACTTTTACTTGAGTTTGAAATAAGTATGTTGACATGTTCTTTAAAACGACAAACCTTTTCTTTCATATTCTAAAGATTCTTCCAATTGTCATACGTAAACTCGAATGATATAAATTAAAATTTTCATTGGCCAATTTTGGTTGATTTGCGGTTTCACAAAAATGAGAAATATAATATCTAATATTTCGATAAGATGGTAAATAACCAGGTTGAAGCGGATATCCTGAATCAACTACATAATACTGTCCATGTGGAGGGTGAGGGAAGTTAGAATTTCTATCATTTATAACTGAATTAAAAATTCTATTATCATGCGTAGTACCTTCCCAACCATCCATAACATAAATAAACTGGAAATTGTATGAGCATGCCGCTAAGATACTCCGTGTAGCATAACCTTTTCGTCTTATATATGGAATAAATCGATCTGCAGATACGTGTCATTATTATGTGTCATTAAGTATGTACCGTCTAACACCAACACAGTTTCTAAAATATGGGTAGTAACGGTTTGAAGTTTTAATATGATCTGGAACAGTATTAAATTGAGCATCATCTGGCTTGATAATGTCTGTAGGAAAGTATATAGGATCTGTATAAATAATGCAACTTATGTGTGTGTGTGTATTACTAATTATGATAAGCAGAGTATAATAATTGAATGTAAGATAAATAATAGAAACGATCACACCAGATATTTTATACTGGTTCGGACCTTCCGTCCTACGTTCAGTCCCGAAGCTCCCCTTCGGTATTTCCTTTAACCAACTGACCCTCGCTTCGCTTGGAGGAATAGACTAATATAAAAGTATATCTCTGACAATCTTGTGTTCCAAATAACACAGTTTTTGACCGATAGTACAAATCTTTCTATGATCTCCTTTGAGTATGTGAATGTGATTGCTCTGGGTTGTAGGAAGTGGTTTAACCAAAATTATATTTTGGTTATAATAGATTGAGAGTATGTAAGCAATGTATGCGCAAGATAGTGTTAAGAAATCAAGAGAGAAAATATTTAATTAATTCAAGTTCGTTAGCTCAATCAAAGTAGTATTTATAGGTTCAAAATGATGCAGATGAAAAGTTGTTACTATTAGAGAAGTTCTATTCACTTTAATGGCTGCAACCTTTCGATGAAGGGTAATTTCTTTTTGTCTCAACAGAAGTGTCTTTTCACAATTTTGCAGTTTTTGATACGACAGACGTCTGTGGTAAAACCTCAGATGTCCGACTTCAGAAAATAATTATTCGAGAATTGTCATAGACGACTGTGATTTTATCTCAGCCGTCTGTGAGTAAAAACAATTTTTCAACTTAATTTCAGTGCATATGAAATAGTGTGTGATTGTTATGCATATATACTCAATGAGACCTTAACAATATTTTATCTAAGACTCTTTTACAGTAGAATAACCTTACTAACTATAATATGGTCCATAGATCTTTATTTCTCTTTGGGTCTCAATAACTTCGAGCATAGTATCCTCTTGTAGCATATACCTGTAATCTTAATAAAGTGTGTGTGTATGATTGTATAGTTGTTATCATTGAAACATAAACCAGAGGTTCTAACAATCTCTCTTTTTTTATGATGGCTACTATGCAATCAAAAATGGAAGATTATTGTATTTGTCTCCTCCTATGTATATGCATAATTTCCTCCCCTTTGTCATTATCAAAATGGAAGGAATGATATAAGATACATAAATGTTAATAGACATTTGATAGTATGATAAAAGATACATATAAGATCATGAATAATTAAAACTAAATAAGGAAGTTCAAATAAAATCAGAGAAAAATGTAGCAGAACTTTTAAACAATCAAACAGACAAGCATAAGCATACATAATGAAAATAGTAAAAAGATAACTAAAATAAAATGCTAATTGTACTGGTTTGAAGAGCAAGATAAACTCCCATAATTCTCGTAGTATTCCCAATAATATGGGATCCTGTTCGTGATAGAGTTAGGGGTATGCCCTAGGGGCAATTATGTAATTTGTTACATACATCTAACTCGTTGACCAATCTTGTTCGAAATAAAAGATATTTTCTTCCTATTATATACTTGATATAATGTGATTATATTAATTAATTAATTAACTTAATTAAAAGTATATTTAATAGAAAAATCCATAAATGTTATATTTTGTGATAGTAGTTACAAAGTGTTGTAACCGTGAGTAATTTATCACAACGAAACAAATATACCATTTTAAATATTCCTAGTCAAGATGCATCGAGACTGGATATTGATGTATCCGTTGAGACTGGAGTATGTAACGCTCTCCAAATGTTGGGCAGTGTATTACTCATGACTACTGAGGGCACCTAGGGGTTACATACTAATAGTTATTGGGTAACTATGGAACGACTCACTCGATAGTTTTCTGTTGGTTAATATAACTAAGGTCAAACAGAAAATATCGATTGACTGATTTACACAGTTCTCTCGACTTGAGAATACTGTGGATCTTCAATATGAAAACTCCGCTTTGATTATAGCCAAATCATGGCATGACGTCCATCGAGGGACTATAGTTGGGTCGAGTGGAAGTATTGGAAGTGAAGCACTATCCAAGAGAGGATTCGTCTCCTCAGTTATATGCGGTTAGTATCATAGTCAACTCAAAGTCAAAGTCTTTGGTCAGAGCATTTCGGTTAATAATAATTGTTATTATTGAACCAAGGACTTTGTATTTGGACTATAAAGTTGAATGTGGATGAAGTTGGAATTTTGACCATTACCAAATTCCATAAGTCCAAAGTGATATAGTTTTAACGAAGAGAATTGGTATAAACAAATGTCACAACCGGGTAACGCTTTTTAAACTAAAATTGGATTTTTACCGAAAATGAGTAAGTGATAAATTTGGCCATAATGTCACACCACCTGCTAAGTGAAGTTTGAACGTTAACATTAGAATAGTTTGATGTTAATCGCTGACCAAATTTACACCCAAGAGTTATACAGCCGAAATGATGAATTCCCTTAAGACCGAACGATTTAATTAGTTAATAATTGTTATAAATTAATTTCATTAATTAATATTTATGAAATATTAATTATAAAATTTGAATATGATTTGAGAAATAAATAATGTTATATATATATATATATATATATATTATAACAGCTATAAATATATCGATCGATGTACAAATATTGACAAACGATTAAATTAGATTTAATTGCATAGTATTTTGGCTTGAGCTTAGATGGTTTAATGCCCATCATTAGGGCTGCAAAATTTCGGTTTTGGAAAGGTCTAGGGGTGGCTAAAACATAAGGAATTGGCTTGGAGATAATGGGTTGAGATCAAGTGAGAATGGCTAAAAAGCTTTTCCTCGTTTCTCTCTAATACAACACTATATATATACGTATCTCTAAAAATAATAAAAAAACTTTTTTTTGGCCGCCGTTACCTTCTACATTGCTGATGAAAACCTAGCTCTCAATCCACTTCAAAATTCTCAAACATATTTCAAATTAAAATAATACTATTCGATAGTTAGAGGTTGGTGATTCCGGACTTGCAAACTGATGAATCAAGAACAGTAAAGGGAAGGGAAGTCATTGCTTCCACGTGGATTCAAAGGCATCATTAAATTAGTAATTTTAATTCATATTACAGTAATTAAATTATACTCTATGATCCTATAATTAGCAATTTTATATCTGTTTAAATATATTGCTACTATATGTTTAGTTAGGTGAGATTTTGTAAGTAGATGTAGTTGTCACAAATCAGTTCGGTTCTATGCATAATTTGTTTATTATACTATTTGATCTATGTATAGACAAATGTTGTTTACTGTACAAAATCAAATTTTGTCATTAATAATTGTTTTATATATATTTATTAATAAATTCATATATATATATATATATATTACCGTATATATATATATATTACCGTATATTTCTCTCTCATAATAGCATATATGCATATATAAGATATATATATATATATATGATTTAATAATTATAGTACGCTTATTTATATGTAATATGAATTTATAAATTCGAAAATTAATTATCATACATATATTCATATTTTTAAATTAACATTTATTGAATTTTGAATTGTTTATTGTATATAAAATAATTTTTACATTAAAAATTAAATTTTATTTTTTTTTTGAAAATATTATATCGTTCCTGAAACGTATAATTTTTTTTAGGAATTTTCCAATAAAGTTTATTATTTTTAATAATTAATATTATTTCGGAAAAACTGTTTATGATTTATTAAAAATAACAATGTAATTGAAAAATTCTTCAAAACTTTTCATAACCATTCATTCATTATCCTAGAATTTCTAAAATTTTAAAATTTGAATTTTTATTAGTATATTATTTTATATTAAATAATTATTGGCGAAATCAATGTATTTGTTTTTAAAAATAATATTTCAACTTTGAAAAATCTCCAGATTTTTCCTAAGCTCTATTTTATGATCTTAGATTTTCTAAAATTGTAAAAATTGAATTTTCATCAATAGATTATTTTATGTTAATTATTTATGGATGAAAACATTATTTTATTCATAATATATACAAATTAAAATACTAAAATTATTATGTTTGCAATACTGAGTTAATTTTGAATTATAAATAAATTTTAATAATTGTTCTCACTTTTTCTATAGATATATTTATCTATATATAAATGTTTTATGTTCATATATTATATATAATATATTTATACATACATATGTGTATGTGTATATATAAATATTTTGTAACACATATACATACACATATTTGGACAACATACATGACATACAATATGAGCTAATATGTCTGTTGCGATGTAAATCCCAACATTTACATATGGGCATATTATACCTTTCACGGATTATTATGTTACACATGCACTCACACATATATGTATATGATACATTTATGTATAAACTAAATCAAATAAAATTAATTTCATATATTAATATATTTGAATTTAAATAAAATAAATGATTTTATTTAAATGAAATTTAGAAATGTTCTAATTCAGTTAGACTTCATAGACCCAATAAAATAGGATAAAATTTTGAAATTAACCCATAACTTCCGCTGTGAGCTAGTCCAGTTCCAACAATGGTATTAGAGCCCAATAGCCTATGCGGTTTAATTTAGTCATATTAGGGCTAATTAATTAAGCTTCCCCACTTAGTACGGTGTCTAGAAAGGTAATGTCTAGGATTGAAATTGGGTAATCAAGTACCATATCCTACCTAGTTACCGGCCTGGTCCGAAAGGTGAAGTGTGCTCAAAGGTTGCTCCTAATAGAAAAGGCCCAACTTAATTTGGGTCTTGGGCTAATTTTCAAAATCGTTTTGAAAATTAATGTTAAAGATTTTAAATTTGATTGTTAAATTTAAAATAAAACATGCTTATTATAAAAATTATAATACTACATAAGTTTTCAAAATGTTTGAAAGGATAATGATATTTTCAAAATGTATGAAAATATTTATATAATAATTTCAAATTTATTAATAAGATTAATAAAATAAATTAATTAAATTTTTTTAATTAATTAATGTATATATGCATGTATTATATATGTTGATATATGCTATGTTATTTTAAAATGTTTAAGATAACATAAGTATACATGTATGTATACAAGATAAATTTTGAAATTAATAAATTTTAATAAAATTGTTTAATTGAATAAATTAATTAAAGGTTAATTAATTAAATAAAATGCACATATATATGATATATGTGTGTTACACTATAAAGGTTATAATATACACTATAAATGTTATAGTAGATATGTCCAATATAAAAGTTATATTAGAATACTAATTTAAAATTAATTAGATAAGATTTAATTAATGATATATTATACATAAGACTATCATATAAGTAATATGAAATATAAAAGTTATATAACAATAAAACTTATATGATATGTGTATAAACTAAATGTGTAACATTAAAGAAACCCAAATAGACTTGAGAAATAAATACATATGTAAATGTACATATACCGTGATTTCTGATGTGTCTGATACTTGAATCACTGGGGTATTTCATAAGAAATATATTATTCTATAAGTCGATATCACTCAATATATATATATATTGAAGATTATGAATCTTCAATATAATATTGTCCTCTACCATATATATTAATAAATTACTTACATACTCCTTAGTTGTTGAGCAAACTCAAGCTAGGGATGTTATGCGTAGTATTATTAATATATTGAATAGATGAGGTAAGATAACAATATGTATTTGCTGAGCAAACTCAATGTACATATGCTATACTTAGGCCATTACAATATGGTAGGTACGAGTGAATAATCTCTTTCGATTTGTTGAGCAAACTCAAGGTCGAAATGAGATTAGAACAAGGAAAAATGGGTTAGGAGTTGTAAGCGATACAACCGATAAAGAGTTATCCATCGTTTGTGGGGCTATGATTTGTTGAGCAAACTCAAGGTCAGAATACCAAAACAAACGAGTCCTAACACCCACTAGTGAAGTTGTAAGACTTCTATGTTTCATCTTAGGGGTTAGAGAAACATAAAAGACTAGTGGGAGCTTTATTAGAAAAATGAAATGGTAACATTTAACCTTTCTAATATTGTAAGAACATATGCTATATAATGTTATAATTATCTACAATGATAAATTTGTGCATTTAATATGATTGATAAAACGTTTGTTAATTAACATATATAAACAAACTGAATTGAAAGTTGACAAATAGAAATATAATATATACTTACTAATAATTCTAATTGCATGTTATATAATGTTTCTATACCCATGCAAGTGCCTAACACTACACCAAATACTGAGATTTGCAACTAACCATCTGCGCATTTGGCAACGGTTAATAACCGTTGCCATTTAGCAATGGTTAATAACTATCTTGGTTCAGTTAGCAACGGGTTTTTCTTGTTGCTAATTGGGAACGGTTATTAACCGTAGCTTCTTTGGAGACAAATGATGGCGGTGAATTTCATCCTTTCGCGCCATAATTTTTGGCGCGCTTCGTTCCAATTAGCAACGGTTTTCAACCGTGGCTAATTAGCAATGGTTATTAACCGTCCCAATCTTTTAGCCGGCCCAGTGGCAAGCCCACCAAGCCCCTGGGATGGGGCAACCAACTGAGCCGGGCAACACCCAAAATCTGTTTTACTTCACAGTTACAGCTCAATAGCAATCTCCATGTTGGCGATCTTCTCGAACCCAAAAAAACTAGGGTTTCAAAAATCAACGCTTTCTAAATAATCATCGCTGCATACTCGGCTATTCCATCAGCCATCGTCGGCTCAAGCTTGCCTCCTACGCGATATTTTCTACTGCTGATTTGAAGTCCTGCTACAGTCTCTATACTGCCACTGCTAATTAAGTATGCGAATTTCTTGTTTTGAGTTGTCTAATTTTCTAAAATTGAGTCGCCCTTTTATTGCTTTAGATTTCATTAACCTTGAAAACGCCTGAAGCTAATAACTTATTAGTATTTAGTTATAAACAAGTAGTTTTCTGTAAATAATCGTTTAGGAATTGAAATTTGAAAGCTGAAGCTAAAAAACTAATAATTATTTAGGAACTGATACTTACATTGATGTACTATTTTTCCTACAGTGTGTGTATGTCTACCCGCAAACATTTAGTTCATTTTTTCTGCAACTTGAAAAGATCCCCTTCTGCCTTTTTTACTATTTCCACTGAACCATGTGTAAACCAGACCATCAACTGCACAACCAAAATGGTCGTGAAGGTCATTTCTACTTACCATGTCTTCATATGTCACTCCTCAGAATTGAAGTGAACTCAAAATATATCAACTGCAGATGTTATACGGTTAAAAAAAAAAGGGTCGACCATATATAGGTCGAAAATTAGAAAAATAGGGTGAACACGGAACCAATAAAGCTAGCCGCTTTTTTCCTACCTCTATCTCGACTCATATAATAGTTTCTCATATCATAGACAACTTAGAATAATAGCCATACATGTAATAGGTTCACCATATGTAATGATTTCTCATGATTTATACCGTGCTTAAATTATGTTTAACCTTGCTTGCGCACAACACAAAAATTCAAGCTTCACATATAATAAACTTCAACTAGTCAAATTAATAGCACCACATTGATTTGTCAGAATTGAATAAATGACTAAGCTAAAAATTACATTATTAAAAAATCCACATGCAGATGATTGGCAATCGCTTATTGTACAGTAGAAATCACAAAATCGTAAACAAATTGAAAATTTACTACAACATACCATACCTGCAAATCGATCGAGCAATCAAAAGCTTGCTATAAGTTTAGACGAGTTGCTTACCGTCATTACGCTTGCATTTTATGGAAGAATAAAGCTGAAATTTTGGGGGAGGCACTAAAATGACCTACTTCCTCCAGTTCTGAAATTTTGGTTGATTAAAGAAAAAAAATGACAAATATCTACTACTCTTCTATAGTTTGCCAAAGTAGAGATGCACCTTCTAATCTGAACCATCAGAATACATATTTGATGTTTTAAGTGTACAGTGTTAGAGAACCAAGAAACAATTGGTTATGCAAGGGATGATCTTTTTACATTTATATATGATTTGTTTTACAAATTGTAATGTACTGTACTGTACTGCATGCTAGTTAGACATAGTTGCTTATAGTGACTGCTAGGGTATAAGTTGATGCAATGAATTTTGTTTTACTAAATATGAGACCATATTTAGTAAGTGGATAAAATTGTTGTTAATGGCGCAAACCAAGTATCAGGAGAGGGGTAATGCATAGACATTACTCTGGTGCTACAAAATGGCACCGTTGTAATGGCAAATTTTTTGGAAACAGTTTGATGCTAATGTTAAATTTCAAGTGAAATCAAAAGAATATTCATCTGTTTAGTTAATATCAGAGTTGAACTTGGTGGAAAGCCATAAGATATTGTTACCCATGATTTATTATTAGCTCTTGTTATTTTCTTTCAGTATGTCTTTTAGTATAGACAAACAATGGATGAATCAATCTAATCGAAGAAATACAGAATATGTGGAAGGTGTGAGAAATTTCGTTAAATTTGTTGCTGAAAACGGTGGCAATAAGGAAAAGTATTCGTGCCCTTGCACGCGGTGCAAAAATGAAGATACATTCAAATTAAATGACATTCATTTTCATTTGCTTAGATATGGTATTGTTCAATCATATACCGTGTGGTGTTTTCACAGGGAAAGAATACCGGAGAAGCCAAAACAACAACCGGTTAGTCATGCCACAAATACCGATGAGTCCGAACATATTAGGATGGAGGATTTGATCAATGATGCAGATAGATTCCATCATTTTCAACCTACAAGTCAGTTTCATGATAATGCTAATATTGGTGAGCAGTTTACGGATAAATCATTTTTTGATAGTGCAACTGCAACAGAGCCATTGTATCCTTCTTGTCCAAAAGAGATTACAAAGTTGTATGCCATTGTGAAACTGAATAGCTTGAAGACCCAATACGGCTTTTCAGACAATGGTGTGACTGCAGTACTCGAATTCATAAAGGAGTTACTCCCCGAAGGTAACACGCTACCTTCAAAGTACCCCGACGTGAAGAAGATCATTAAGCAAGTTAGGATGAATTACATAACTTATGATGCATGCATTAATGACTGCATCTTGTACTGGAAAGATAATGCGAACAAAGTTTCATGTACAAATTGCAACGCACCAAGATACAAGACATCATTCGACGAAGAGAGAAAAGCTACCACAGTACCTCAAAAGACCTTAAGACATTTTCCTTTAATTTCTAGATTGAGAAGACTGTATACTGTACCATGGATAGCAGAAGCGATGACCTGGCATGGTCGTGCCAAGTCCGGTACAACCGTAATGCGTCATCCACGTGATACTTCTCAATGGAAAACTACAGATTCTTTTGATTCTTCGTTTGCTGCTGAACCATGAAATATCACGCTTGGAATAGCAACAGATGGTTTCTGTCCGAATGCTTCTTTAACTAACCCTTACAGCTGTTGGCCAGTAATTGTAGTACCATATAACCTTCCTTCGTCTTTGTGCATGAAAAGAGAGTTCTCAATGTTAACACTGTTGATTTCTGAGCCAAAACAACCGGGGAAGGATATTGATGTTTATTTAGAACCTTTGATAGACGAGTTAAATCAGTTATGGGAAGGAGTCGTTACATTTGATTCATTTATGAAATCTGAGTTCACAATGAGAGCTAGAGTGTTGTGGGCAATCCATGATCATCCCGCTCTTGGGACTTTATCGGGATGTACAACTCACGGCTACTTTGCATGTCCTCTTTGTGGAGAAGAAACTACATCTGTTTATCTCCCTGAAAGTAAGAAGATTTGTTACATGGGACATCGTAGATTTCTTCCGTCCGGACACAAGTTTCGATACGATAAGACAAATTTCAACAACGAGCAAGAACTTAAGCGTCCTCCAAAACCACTGACTGGTTATCAAGTTGAAAAAAGGTAGCGAATATAAAAATGAAAGTTGGTAAAAACATACCGGAAATTGGTCGAAAACGGAAAAAGACAATCGATGAAGAAGTTCCTGCATGGTATATGAGGTCGAAGTTCTTTGATTTTCCATATTGGAAAACAAATTTGACCCGACATAATATTGATGTTATGCATACGGAGATGAATGTCACGAAACATTTGATCAACACAATTATGAACCATAAAGACATGTCAAAAGATGGGATCAATGCACGGAAGGATTTGAAAATCATGGGTATAAAACAAAAGTTGTGGGTGATAGAAGATCCTGAAACAAGTAAAGTAACCATACCAAATGCGAATTTCACTTTGAGCAAAGAAGAAAAGATACGGTTTTGCACCGTTTTGAAAAATTTGAAAGTGCCGAGCAAATTCTCTTCAAACTTCCATAACAATGTGAGCATCAACCCTCCTGAACTAAAAAATATGAAGTCACATGATTACCACGTCATAATGCAACATTTACTTCCGGTATTGCTTCAGCATTGTTTTCCGCAACATAAGGATCTACGGAATGTTATTCACCGCATTAGTCTCTTTTATAACATTTTGTGCTCAAAGGTGATCAACAGGGAACATCTTCTAAAAGCAAAGGCTAGTTTGGTAGAAGCAATGTGTGTTATTGAAAAACATTTTCCGCCTGCATTTTTTGATATCAGTATTCACCTTATGGTTCATTTAGCCGATGAAGCATTGATTTCTGGTCCTGTTAGATATAGGTGGATGTACCCATTTGAACGGTAAATTACTAATTTTAGTTATGTACATAATTATTCGATTTAAATAGCTATTGATGTCTACATTTTACAATTATTCATCTTCATAGGTTGATGAAAACATATAAAGGATATGTGCGCAACAAAAGATATATTGAAGGGTGTATTGCAGAAGGATATATTGTACAAGAAGCTAGTCTTTACTGCATGGAGTATATGCCAAAAGGAGGTGCTGACACTCATAAACATACCCGTGAAGCGTTTTTAGACGAGGATGATGAGTTTGCTGATGAAATAGCACTAGATAATGGTAAAGATATAACGTTAACTCAAGTGCAATTTCAATAAGTGCGTAAATGGGTCCTTGATAAATACGACGGATTGGATGAATGGAAGAAGTAAATTCATGAATTTGTTCTGAATTCTTATTATTGTAAATCAATTCATATATATAGTATTTATTGTGTGTTTTTCGTAGGAGGTATAACTCCTATGTTCAAAGCACCAAATCTCAAACTCGAGGCGGGGGTACATCTGGGGAAGCTATTAAAAATTTCACTTTTTGGTTACGTGAGGAGGTAAATGTATTAAATATTTAACGTATTTTCAAGTTGACCATACACCTCCTTGACAATGTTTTTTTACTTATTGTGTTTGTTGTAGTTGTTGAAGACCGTCGATGTTGACTCAACTCTTTGGCGGTTAGTTAACGGGTCGAAGTTTGATGCCCGTAGTTATATGAATACCAAGTGAATGGGTTTTTATTTTCTCCGAAGAGTTATGAAGAGCGAAAGCTAACACATGATAGTGGTGTATGCATGAGAGCAATTACACAATTTAGAGCGAGTGGGAAGGATAAAAATTTTAAGGAAGCAGAAACAACTTATTACGGAGTCATTCAACAGATAATTGAGTTGGATTACATTGACTTCAAACAAACAGTTTTTTATTGTGATTGGGTAAAGGTCGAAGATAAGATCAATGGTTGTAAAATAGATTCTGTTTCAAGCTTGATCACAGTTAACTTGGGAAAATTGAAGAATAAAGATAGCGTGAATGATGAGCCATTTATTCTTGCATCGGAAGCGAGTCAAGTGTTCTACTCAAAAGATTTAAAAAATAACGGATGGTTTGTGGTTTTGCATACACCAAAACGGTTGACCATAAATGTGGATGACACTGAGTTTCCCACCGTTTATCAATCAGCTTTTGAAGACAATGAAAAATTAGAAGATCTTATCAAATGCATATGTTAACTTTGTATTTCAGAGCAGTTATTGTACCTTAACAAAATATTTATTTAAAATGGTGTAAAATGTAAAATATAGCGTGAATGATAGTAATAGATGCATTATATTTTTTATTAGTGTCATTATAATATCCTGATGGATCCATAAGGATGGATATATTGCAAGAGTTCATTTTGTGTTTGTAGTTTTAGGTACTTACATATGATCACATACATACACACATGTACACATACATACATATGATCAGCTTGACTATTCTTTCTTTCTTTGTGTTTGTAGGTAGACAGGCAGTTCAAGATATTGTATTTGCACCCTTTAGTTCAGCAGTGCTAAGGTAATATATTTTTGTATTTGCATTCTTTATTTCAGTCAGTATTTTAGATATTGTTTTGAATCCGCTTAAGTTTAAAATTCTGGTGATGCAGGAAGACTTTATCACTGCCGCATTAAAGTGAATGTTCCCCTTCCCGTCCATCCCTATGATCCCCGATTGATGTTAGCCACATTATTGCATGGACTCCCATCCATAACAAGATCAAATGCATTATATGACTTAATAAAATTGCTCCAAGCGATTACTGGTAAGCTGCTGTTCATCTGATATAGTAAACAACGTGCCCTTCTGATTTGTCTGATCCCATCAGTTTCTCATCACATTACGATTATTGTCAGTCGGACTGACAAAAATCGTAATGTGGTGAGGAGTTGGTGGGATCAGACAAATCAATAAGGGGACGTTGGTTCATATATCAGATGTACAGCAGCTTAACTGTGATCGCTTGGAGCAAATTTTATTAAGACATATAGGGCATTTGATCTTGTTATGGAGGGGGCTCCATGCAATAAGGTGGCCAACATAAATCGGGCATCACAGGGATGGGCTGGAAGGGGAAGAACTGTACGTCATAATGTTGTTGGGATTATTTTAGGATTTGAGACTTTGCAGGACATAATGTCACAAGATGCCACACCACCGTCAAATGATACAACTTCCCAATCATCCACTTTAAAACGGGAGAAAAGTGATATAGACAACTACGGTTCTCCAGTCGGAAAAAATGGTTCAAAGGTCGCTACGAAGATTGGTAAACTAGTAAGAAATCATGTGCCAATCTCATATCCAAGTTGGAAAAAAGTTCCGCCAAATTACAAGGAAGACGTGTGGAATCAATTGGAGGTAATAATGAGCTCCATTCATTTATAATGCTTTCAATACAGAAATAAAAAATGGTTTACATGCATTTTTTGTTATGTAGAAATATTATGAGCTCGATCCTCTATCAAAGGACCTTATTATGAAAAAAATGTCCGAGGCTTTTAGGAGACACAAGAATGATTTGCGCAAGAATCATTATGACCATTTCATCACTGACGAAGGAAGAATGAGAAATTGTCCACCGAAAATTGCTCAAGATGATTGGGATGAGTTCATAAGAAACGAATCAAAACCCGAGACGAAAGAAAAAAGGAAGCGAGACAAACAAAATAGACCAATGCTCGAATATGGTCATCATTCGGGACGTAAGAGTCACGCTATGATTACTCAAGAAATGGTATGTGTCATTGAATTGGTGCATCACATTGCATATACCGTTAGTTCCAAATATAATTTTAGGTCATTGTATGCAGGTCGATTCAAGTTGTCCGGGAACAGAAGTATCACATCTTCAAGTATGGGAGAAAACGCATAAGAAAAAAGATGGCAGCACGTCAGATGCGACATCTTCCTACTTTGTAAGTTAAACAAATAACAACGCCTCTATATTAAATTTTCATTATTAATATATATGTATTTACTTTTTAGGACAAAATTGAAAAATAAAAGGAAGCGACGAGTGGTGGTGATGAAGCCGTCTTTATATCAGTGTTTGGTAAAGATGTAAAGGGCAGGAGCCGAAGTATTGGGACCAATATAGCTCCTAGCCAAGTTAAGAGTGCTGCCATTCCATGCAAACGGCTCAAACAGGCCCAAGGAATATATGAGCAGCGACTGCAAAATGTGGAGCAAAAATTGATGAAGCTGGACAATATGGATGATAAACTGGAGCGTCTTCTCAGCATAGCCCAAGATAATCGTCAAGTAAGCAGTGAAATCGCATCTTCTCAGTTTGCCACTCCGAACAATCAGTTAATCGAACAAAGATGTGAAATCCTGAACTTCGAGGATGAAGTAATTGCAACAGGTACTATTTTATTAAAATTTGAAGAAAATAATATGTTGCAAAGTCAGTGAATGCTTAACTTCGTGAACGGGAGAGTGTGCTGCATTTTCTTGCACGTACAAGCAAATTTATAACTTGCTGCCACATGTTTAATACAAAGTGAACCGTCACAATTTTGCTGAGTTATATCTCAACACATTTTTACATTTTTCATTTAACATAGCTGAACAATAGTGAGGCTGTTAGTCAAGAAATAATGGCTGATATTGTTTAAACTTCTGCACCCTTTTAAATTGAGTTGCTAGCTGTTGTAGAGTAAAGACAGGTGAGTTTGAAACTCATGCATTTAATATATATGTTGCCTGGTTGCCAAAAAAATTCTCTGTAATTCACTTCTGGCATTAAACCCAAGTCATTATTAGGCAAATTTGGGTCTAGTTCATATGCTATGAAACTTGGGCCATCGCTGCATGTTTGTGAAATGGTTTTGGGTAGCATGAGTTTTGTTTTTTGTTAGTTCTGTAAATGTGATTCCATATATTCACTCCAAAAATGCTTATATAACAGGTACTATATGTCGAGATTCCACAGCATTAGTAATTCATGGAAAAGCAGTACCACCCACATATGAAAAAGTGTTGTTGGACAAAATTTTATTGCCGGATGAGCTAACCGCCAAAATATGTCGACAATTTATCGAGACCTTTGGGGATGTTGGAGTCGGAGGTTATGTGAGCCATCAAAAGGGTTTGATACGATATCTTTAGTCGGAGGTATTGATATTTCTGACTTGTTCTTTGCATATATTGCTGATTTTCTTTTGTTTGCCTGTACACAATCGTACACACAGTCATGCATACATAAATACAAGCATGCAAGCACCTTTCACAATTTACATTCAAGACTTATCACATGCAAAATATGTATATCAAGTTTTAAGAATTTATAAGGGTGGTTTGCTCACTTGGATAGTTTGACAGAGACGAAAGAGAACCTAAAAAAGATTTCAAAATCTGGAAATTGAGGCTTGATCAAAATTTCTTTATCCTAACCGTTGTTTGCTTTGAATTGCTTTGTACTTGTAGTCTTGGCTTTAGTTAGATGTATATATATATGCCTTGTACTTGTAGTCTTGGCTCTAGTTAGATGTGCAGTTTGCTTTATTACTGCCTGGTCTGTCGTAGATGTATACTTGTAGTTTCTTTTACTGGTCTGCCTTTGATCTTGTTTACAGTCTGGCATAGTATCCATACGCATTTGGTCCAACCATTTTGTTCTTGTATATCATGTGATGGTTAGTTTGCATCAGTTATTTATGCATTTCAGTATAGTTGCATTCTTGTGCTTTGTCTCTGCATTCACTTCAGATATATTGACTTTTGTTTTCATCCCCTGGTTGCTTGGTACATTTCTGTAGCTCCACTGATGGTCTATATTGTGTTGAACTTCAAGTCTGCACTGCAAATCATTTTGCCTCGAGTTTGTACTGTCTGGTTGAGGTTCTGATCATATGTAGAATCAGGTAGATGCTTTTTGTTTTTGAAGTGGAATATTCTTTCCAGATTTATAAAGTTGAACTGCCTCTGAATTTAATCTTCGAGTTGCACATGAACCAGGTTGAACATTGAAGTCTGAAAACTGGAATGCTTTGCCCTGTAATGAAACATATAGACTTCACTGCTTGCAAAACAATGTAGTGTAATTAATGAAATCTTTGTACTGTAGTGTAATAAACAATGCAGTGTAATAAGTATGATATTCCGGCACGGTAGCATTCTTTTTGCAAAACAATGAGTGTAATTATAAGTTTGATAATAATTTTATATGTATGGTATATGTGCGATATGTTTATAGTGCTTGTGTACCAATATTTTGATATATATTGATATTCTGGTATATATACTGAGATATACGCAGTAGTGAGTTACAGATGTGATATTGTAGGAGCAGGAGCAAACACTATGTGCAACGGTTGTTAACCGTTGCTTTATGTGTGACTTTGGGCATAAAGCAACGGTTTTAAACCGTTTTTTACTGGACATAAAGCAACGGTTTATACCCGTTGCTTATTGTCCATAAAGCAACGGTTTATACCCGTTGCATTTTTCCCAATTTGCAACGGTTAATACCCGTTGCCTTTGATCCAATTTGCAACGGTTTATACCCGTTGCCTTTGCCATAATTTGCAACGGTTTATACCCGTTGCCTTTTGGACATAAAGCAACGGTTTTCTCCCGTCGCTAAATTCAACCACTCCTGTAATGAAGACGGTTTTTACCCGTTGCTTTTAGACATAACAACGGTTTATACCCGTTGTTAATATCTTATAATGGTGTAGTGTAATTTCAACTACTTAATACATTCGTAAGTTGGTCACTTATATGTTTATTTGGTTTAGACCGTGTATTGCATTTTATAAGTTTTTGAACTCTAAATGCAATTCAAGACTATGGATATTCACGCATAAATGTTATATGGTGAATAGTCATAGTTTGTGTGGTACATATTTCGACGAAGTTAGTTCATTTGAAGTAAGCCAATAAACAGTATTTTAAGATCATGTATTCAACATGAATGATTTCAAAAGGATCATCTTGTGTTAATATAACACAAGACCATAAACTATGAGATACATCTAAGAAATCGATCGTTGAAATGTCATCTTGATTGGTTTACATAAATTGCAACATATTTGATGTCTTAAATGTTAAGAATAATCGAATGCGCTTTTGTAAAAAGTTTGTTATGATATTGTAGTAAGATTTTCTTTTGAATAGTTTGACCATTTGAAAGGAAAACGAATGTATAAGAATAAATATAATTTAAGGTAAAGTTGGAATGAAGAGAATGAATAGTCACTTCTGCTTCATAGAGAAACATTGGAAATAAGAATTGTAATAATAATTGATACTTAATATTGGAATATGAAATATGATTTTTATTCTAAAATGTATTTTCATATAGAAAATTGTTTTCTATAACATTTATTTCTTTGAGTTCAAGATATTTGATCAAAAAATTCTCTACTGTAAACTAGTTGCAGCATATGAAATAAGTAAACAATATTAAGTGAATGGTGGACCTCTAAATTTAGTATGTTATTATAGTAATGTCGGAAATAGTGGGAGCATGCCATATAGCACCTAATGATTGCATCAAATTACAGAAATTTTTTTCGTAAAATGTACCGAACATTATTTGTGAAATAATGTTTATTTTTGGTATTGACTGAAAAATAGATATAACTATATTTCAATATGAGTATTATGAATATTCATTATGAAATAGAACTATATTATGGAATTTGTTTTCATAGTAAAAGTGATGCAACAAAAATACATATGTGTCTAATATTATTTACAGTTATTTTGAAATTATATACTAAGCCGTAGTTTTGAGAAATCATTTTACTATATGATTATGAATAATATGATACAGGTTAATTATATTTCAAACAATTAATGGCTATGCACCCATTTAGTGGGAGCATCATAAGAGTTGATGAACTCTTTGAATTAATACATATTGATGTATGCAATCACAAGTCTATTAATACCAAAAGGGTTTCACATACTTTGTTATATTCATCGATGATTTATTACCAACATGAACATGTGTATTAGATGCACATGTAGTAAGTTTATGATAAAATCATATAATATAAAAGAAAAGTAAATAAAATAACATGCAATAGAATAAAATGATTTGATTTGGTTGAATAACTGAGTATATTGGAAAGTGTTCCAAATGTATCTAAAAATGAATATAGATTCAATCTCATAAGTCACTCCTCCATGTGATACATAATGATGCATCGATAAGAAGTAATCAGACATTGTTGGACAATTTACAATTAAGTATGAGTGAAGTTGAGTTAGTTTCTTTCTATAAGGTCATGTACTTAAGAGTAGTACACAAGGTTAATATTATTTCATCTAAATAACAGTTTACAAAATCATACAAGATAAGGGTTTATAAGAAATCCCAACATATCCTAGACCAAGGAGTTGGCAGGTTGTGTGAGTCGAAAGATTGCACGTAATAATTGTTCATGAGGGATCTTGTATGAATCTCCAAAAAGTTTTTTGGAAAGGTCTGTCATCAAATGACATATTTATGTTTTAAACATAATTTTTGTAAACTACAATCAGTTTTATAAATAAAAAGGTTCATAAAGTGTTTATGAATCCCTATTCTATTTGCACTAAGAAACAATTGTTGTTTCAAAATATATCAACTTCATTTTCAAGGAATTTCTTTGAGAAATTTTTGGTAGTTAAATGGAATTGGATCCGATCCAAAGATAGAACTGATTATATGAGATGAAGTGAAATTAACTAACATAAATGAACACATAGCATTAGAATGTCTAATAAGTATTCTTGTACATCGAAAAGAAACTATGAGTTTCTTATTAATGTCGAAAATATACATTACCCTCGGTTGTTCAATTAAACCATTAAGATTATTGACTCTATATGGTATGATGCGCAAATCTGAAAGAATTCCAAGTATGATATCAAAATATGATTTTGGTGATCGTAACCAAAGAGATGTGATCCACCGACCGAGATTGTGTCTTTATTGGAAAGACTAATGTTGTTGGAATTAAATGGGCAATGCTGATAAGAATAATATCGCAAATTTCAATTATTGAAATTAGCATAAAAGATTCGGTATTCAACATGCTCAAGTTAATTCAGATTCACTCACAAAATTATCGCTCGATAAGACTTAGTGTTTGGTACTTATGTACTGAAATAGAAAATTCTAAATAATGATTTAGAGTAAGCCGTTTACACATATTAACCAAAAATGCCTCGAATTCAGTAGGAGCGATATTGGGTTTGTGAGTCTAAATGATACGAATGTATCATTTTATAAGCATCAAGATTGAATAAGTTTTTTGATAGAAACATAAAATAGTTTAATTTTCAATCAAAGTGCAGAGGAAGCGTGCGTTCATAAAAAAGAACATTAAAAGGTACATTGATATTTCTAAACTATAAGTAAATAACACCTTGTTGATTTTAACAATATGCTTGTATTAAAAGCAACTTTAGTTATTTTAATACTCAATTTTGGATTGTAAATGATGTCTTTTATGGTGAGTATAAAAGATATATGGATTCTTCCAAAGCAATATACAAGAGCACCCTATTAAAAAGAGAACATGCAAGTTGGATTCCTTATGCTTTAGCAATATGAATTATCATACAGGTTATGTTGTGTATGATATTGTGTTTTGTTTATGTATTTGATACATGGAGCAAATATAAAATCCAAATTGATATCACTAAATGGTTGTTTGAGGTGTTCTCGCGTATTTATGAAATACTAGAGAATTGTTTATAAAAACAACGAACTCGTTATGATGGAACATTTGGACACAAACTTTATAAGTGATATTGAGTATAACACGTCCAATGATAAAATTCAAGTTAAAATCTTTAATTTGAAAATGTTTCAAAATAAAAGTGATTGTGGTCGATTCAACGAAATGTTGAGAACATTAACTTGAGTAACGCTATAATAAACCAATGTATATAGATATAAATGCACAAATTTATAATTAAGCCAAAGGTGATTCCAAATGTTGAGAATCCCATAATATTGTTATAAGATAACAATGTCATGAAATTGGTCATAATAGAACTTAAAGCTCACTAGAAGTTGAAAGACATACTTCGAATCGTTCCACATGGTAAAGGCAGTTTATTAGTGTTAGAGAGAGTTAATCGACAAAGTAGATAATTAAAACATAATAGCATACCCATTCACTAAGGGATTGACCTAATTGGTTTTGATAAAACTGATTAGAGAAGTTGGAATTAGATTCCATAATTGACCCCAAGTGCAAGTGGGAGATTGATAGAGTTAGGGGTATGCCCTAGGGGTAATAATGTAATTTGTTACATATATCTAACTCGTTGACCAATCTTGTTCGAAATAATAGATATTTTCTTCCCATTATATACTTGATATAATGTGATTATATTAATTAATTAACTTAATTAAAAGTATATTTAATAGAAAAATCCATAAATGGTATATTTTGTGATAGTAGTTACAAAGTGTTGTAACCGTGAGTAATTTATCATAACGAAACAAATATACCATTTTAAATGTTCTTGGTCAAGATGCATCGAGACTGGATATTGATGAATCCGTTGAGACTGAAGTACATAACACTCTCTAAATGTTGGACAGTGTATTACTCATGACTGCTGGGGGCACCTACGGGTTACGTACTAATAGTTATTTGATAACCATGGAACAACTCACTTGATAGTTTTAAGTTGGCTAATACAATTAAGGTCAAATAGAAAATATCGATGTGACTGATTTACACAGTTCTCTCGACTTGAGAATACTGTAAATCTTCAATATGAAAGCTCCGATTTGATTGTACCCAAATCATGGCATGACGTCCATCGAGTGACTATAGTTGGGTCAAGTGGAAGTATTGGAAGTGAAGCACTATTCAAGAGAGGATTCGTCTCCTTAGTTATATACGGTTAGTATCACAGTCAACTCAAAGTCAAAGTCTCCGGCCAGAGTATTTCGGTTAATGATAATTGTTATTATTGAACCAGGGACTTTGTATTTGGACTATAAAGTTGAATGTACATTAGATTGGAATTTTGACTATTACCAAATTCCATAATTCCAAAGTGATATAGTTTTGACGAAGAGAATTGATGTAAACAAATGTCACAACCGGGTAACACTTATATTAAACTAAAATAGGATTTTTACTGAAAATGAGTAAGTGATAAATTTGGCCATAATGTCACACACCTGCTAAGTGAAGTGTGAATGTTAACATTAGAATAGTTCGATGTTAATCGCTGACCAAATTTACATCCAAGAGTTACACAGTCGAAATGATGAATTCCCTTAAGACCGAACGATTTAATTAGTTTATAATTGTTATAAATTAATTATATTAATTAATATTTATGAAATATTAATTATAAAATTTGAATATGATTTGAGAAATAATTAATGTTATATATATTTATAATAGTTTTAAATATATCGATCGATGTACAAATATCGACAAGCGATTAAATTAGATTTAATTGTATAGTATTTTGGCTTGGGCTTAGATGGGTTTAAGGCCCATCATTAGGGCCGCAAAATTTTGGTTTTGGGAAGGCCTATGGGTGGCTAAAATATAGGGAATTGGATTGGAGATAATGAGTTGAGATCAAGTAAGAATGGGTAAAAAGGTTTTCCTCATTTCTTTCAAATACAACCATATATATATGTATGTATGTATATGTATGTATTTCTAAAAATAATAATAAAAAACCTTTTTTTGGCTGCCATTACCTTCTACATTGCTGATTAAAACATAGCTCTCGATCCACTTCAAAATTCTCAAATATATTTTAAATTAAAATAATACTATTCGATAGTTAGAGGTCGGTGATTCCGGACTTGCAATCTAACGAATTAAGAACAGTAAATGGAAGGGAAGTCATTACTTCAACGTGGATTCAAAGGCATCATTAAATTGGCAATTTTAATTCATATTACAGTAATAAAATTATATTCTATGATCCTATAATTAGCAATTTCATATCTGTTTAAATATATTGCTACTATATGTTTAGTTAGGTGAGATTTTATAAGTAGATGTAGTTGTCACAAATCAGTTTGGTTATGCGCATAATTTGTTTATTATACTATTTGATTTATGTATAGACAAATGTTGTTTACTGTACAAAATTAATTTTTGCCATTAATAATTGTTTTATATATATTTATTAATAAATTCATATATATATATTAGTGTATATTTCTCTCCCATAATAGCATATATGCATATATAAGGTATATATATGATTTAAAATTTTTAGTACACTTGTTTATATACAATATGAATTTACAAATTCGAAAATTAATTATCATACATATATTCATATTTTTAAATTAACATTTATTGAATTTTGAATTGTTTATTATATATAAAATAATTAATATATTAAAAATTAAATTTATATTTTTAAAAAATATTATATTATTCTAGAAACGCATAAATTCTAGGTCTGCTGAGAAGTAGTAGGAGGAGGAGGACCATGATGCTCTTGTTGTTTTTGTTGTAATCTCCATTGCTCAAGAGAGATTATTGGGGGTGGTCTTGGACAATGATAAAAACCGTATACCGCTTTCTTTTACTGGGATTTCTTCAAAATGGGAGATACAGAAGGGAACCCCACAAGCATTTAAGATACGCATAATGTATGGGGCATAGATAATAGTGCGTCGATGATGAGTCCAAAAGCATTTAACTTCACCATGAATGAATTTTGCTCGATTTACTTGTATTCCACCGAAAATAGCATAAAGGGCTTTGTGATCATTATCATAAATTTGTTCATGGCTACCTAGACGTGAGATTATCGTATTTATTATCATATGATTTAACAACCTAACTTTTGGACGTAAATGGATGGAGTTCCATTGGGGCATCCTATCTTCCCAAATAAGATGAGTTACTTCGTCACGCGACAAGTTTCTATGGTCAGGAATTTCTTCTAAATTCATCTCGGTTGAAGAACAATCAAGTATACGTCCAATGGTGTTGATGCTAATTTTTAAGACACGTCCGTACACACTTGTCCATAACCATCCTTCATCATTCTTAGGATTTCAAATATCGCTACTACATAAATTTGCGTAGAAGAGAAATATAGCTAATTAGTCTATTTGTACCTCATTTTCAACGAAATTAATTAAGTCCCAACATTTGGAGGCGACGGTCAATTCTTGAATTGCATATTCTCCAAACTTGCATAACCGATAGAAAGGCCCGGAATGAAGCTTCTTCTGCCTTAGTTCGTCGAATCGCTTATTGGCAATTGTGCTATTGCGAAGCCATTCTTGAATGAGAGCATCACTAACCATAGGATTGTGAGAAGATGATGATTGACCCTTCTTGGCACATTTGTTAAAGGGAGTTTTTGGGTTGGGAGCCATTAGTGAGAAAATAGAGAGATCTTGGAGGCTAGGTTTTTAGATTTTGGAAGTAAATTTGGGATAGGAGATAAAATTAAGAACAACTTATTTATATACGACTGCTGAGGTAGGGTTTCAGAATAGCGACATATGTCTGTGGGTGGAGAGTCGACGTCTGTGCTTTCAATTAAGATTAAACAGAAAGTTTCGACAGATGTCTGCGATGTTTCCACAGACGTTTGTGGTTGCAGAAAAAATAAATAGAGAGTTTTAACAGACGTCTGTGAATTCCCACAGACGTCTGAGGTTACAGAAAATTGTTTTCCCATAACTTATGACAGACCTCTGTGGTATTTTCATAGACGTCCATGGTATGTTATTTTCTGAAATTGAAGATAGAATTTAAATAACAAACGATTTTTATGAAATACCAATTCAATAAAACAATATATATACCAAAAATTAACAAATAAACTTATTTTACACGATGCGTAGCATAAGTTTAGTTTTTCTCTGAGAATTTAGAATTTTTGATTTGTTGTATGTCCCGTGAATTTGGTTCAACTTTGGTGTCGTCAATTAACGACTTTAGTGGAGACCAACTCGGACTAGCTGGTTGTCAATCCAAGCTTGGTTTGACAGTCCCGGATTGCATAGATTTCTTTGAGTAATGTTATACGCTTTTGTAGGAGTTTCTTTTAATCGAGGAGATTTTTGACGTATGCAATTTTTTGTTAGTGAATAACCACAAGTTGCTAGAATACACTTTTTGAGAAAATTTATATGAGATCCTTAATTGACATCGTTGCTCGTAATACATTTCACGTTGAGCGCCTATCATTTCTTGTTGATAGTGATATGTTTCATTGACTTTGTCGGTGAGAGATGTTGATTGCAGATCAATTGAACGTTTGG
Source organism: Allium fistulosum (assembly GCA_030737815.1). Lineage (NCBI taxonomy): Eukaryota > Viridiplantae > Streptophyta > Magnoliopsida > Asparagales > Amaryllidaceae > Allium > Allium fistulosum. The sequence continues at coordinate 1,252,314,320 of CM060903.1, read as the reverse complement.
TTTTCTTTTCTTTAAGACAAAAGTCTGTGGTACGTAGGTGATGCAACAATGTTTAAAGAGGCTGAACGAATTGATGTTGGTGTGGATTTAGTTGGTGAAACGAAAGTGCTAGCCGATGAGGGAGATTTATAGTCGATAGGTTAATAGGTGAAGTCATGATCTGAAGATATTTTTGTGTTTTATTTGTTTTAATAAGAATATAAGCTGAATTTATAAGATAAGGTTTTACTATACTTAGAAAATAGGTTGAGGATAAGGACTCGAACCATATAAATTTAACAGAGAGTAGTTAGTTTTTAAATGGTTAGTATTAGTTTAAATTTTATGTGGTTTGTATTAATATAAGTGTATAAACTTTATCCTGTGTAGTTTTATATGAGCTTTGTTTTAAAAAAAAAATAAGTGTACAAAATCATTTCTACAAATTTAGTTAATCAATTCATTGTATGAACATATTCCTAGGTCTCGTCTGAACTTAATAAAAGTTAGTTCACTTAATGATTTAGTAAAAATATCAGCTATTTGATTTTCGGTGTTTACAAACTCCAGTGATATAATTCATTTTTCCACATTAACTCTTAGAAAATGATGACGAATATCAATATGCTTTGTTCAAGAATGGTTAATAGGATTTTTTAATAAATTTATAGTACTAGTATTATCGCAATATATAGGAGATTTTGTTATAATTTTGCCGAAATCTAGAAGAGTTTGTTGCATATAGATTACTTGTGCACATGCTAAAGCCGCTGTGATGTATTCGGCTTCACATATCGAGAGCGAAACACATTTTTGCTTTTTACCAAACCACGAAACTAAGGATTGACCAATAAAATGACATGTCCGACTTGTGCGTTTTCTATCGTTTTACAACCCCTGAAATCAACATCGTTATATGACACAAGTTCGAATGAGCTTCCTTTTGGGTAAAAAAAGTTCATAATCTCTAGTGTTTGTTAAATATCTTAAGAGTCGTTTTACCGTTCGATGATGTGATTCTTTTGGCTGTGCTTGAAACCGAGCACATAAACATACACTCATTATAATATCCGATCTACTAGCTGTTAAGTATAACAGAGATCCTATCATACTTCGATATAATTTTTGGTCGAAATCTTTTCCATTTCCATCTATATCTAAATGTAGAGTAGTACTCATTGGAGTTGGTTTACTTGATATATTTTTCATTCTAAAACGTTTTAATAAATCTTGACAGTATTTTTCTTGATTTATAAAAATTCCATTTTCTAATTGTCTTATTTGTAATCCTAAGAAATAGTTTAATTCTCTCATATATGACATTTCAAATTCATCTTTCATTATTTTAGAAAATTCAATGCATAATTTTTCGTCAGTGGATCCAAATATAATGTCGTCAATATATATTTGTATGGCTAAAATATTATTATTTTCTTTTTTCATGAATAAAGTGGAATTTTTCCAATTTGAAAACCGAAACTTTGTAAATGAGTTTTTAATCTTTCATACCAAGCACGAGGTGCTTGTTTTAATCCATATAAGGCCTTTTTAAGTTTAAATACATGATCGAGATATTTCTCGTGAACAAATAAAGAAGGTTGTTCAACATGCACTTTTTCTTTTATAAATCCGTTTAAAAATGCACTTTTTACGTCCATTTGAAAAAGTTTAAAATTATGATGACATGCCAGTAATGTTCGTATTGCTTCGAGACGTGCTACAGTAAATGTTTCGTTATAATCAATTTCTTCTTCTTGATTATATCCTTGAGCTACTAATCTTGCTTTATTTCAGACAATATTTCCATTTTCATCTGCTTTATTTTAAAAAACCCATTACGTTTCAATTACAGATTGATTGTCTGGTCTTTGTACAAGTTCCCAAACATCCTTTCTTTCAAATTGATTAAGTTCTTCTTGCATTGCAATAATCCTAAAATTATCTTTGATGCTTCTTTATAATTTTTCGGTTCAAAATTTAATATAAATACAACATGACTTATTTGATTTAACTGTTTTCTGTTAATACTCTTGTATTTAAATCTCCAATAATATTATTAATAGGATGGTCTCTTAATATTCTAGGTGATGATGTTATCATATTATCATTACTGCTATTGAAATTATCATTATCATTATTTTCATGTATAGGTATATTAGTTTTATTTATTAATTCTTCATTATCGTCATTTTTATTTTTGTTAAAATTTTCGTCAAATGAGACATAAAGACTTTCTTATATAATATTTGTTCGTTTATTAAAAATTATATATGCTTTGCTTCGATCTGAATAGCCAACAAAAATTCCTCCGTTAGCTTTATAATCAAAATTTCCTAGATTATCTTTAGTGTTTAATATGAAGCATTTTGACCCAAATAAACGAAAATACGATACTTTCGGTTTCTTCTTAAAAATATTTCGTAGCATGTGTTTTTAGTCATTGGTCTAAGTATTACACAATTTAATGCATAACAAGCAATAGCAACGCCCAAAACTTCTTTGGTATGTTACTACTATTTAGTAGAGTTCGTGCACATTCTTATAAAGTTTGAATTTTCCTTTCTACACATCATTTTGTTGTGGTGTTCGAGGAAACGAAAAATTATGACTAATTCCCTTTTTGTTACAAAAGTTGGTAAATAGTTCATTTTCAAATTCACCTCCGTGATCACTTCGTATTTTTTTTTTTAATTTTTCATTAAATTTTTTATTCGTTTAGCAAAAATTTTGAACATTTCAAAAATGTCACTTTTACGTTTTAAAAATAATGTCAAGTATATCTTGAAAAATCATCAGTAATTACGAAAATGTATTTACTATGATTTATTGAATGTACTTGAGTTGGTCCAAATAAATCTAGATGGAGTAATTCAAGCGGTTGTTTTGTGGAAATTTCCTTTTTAAATTTAAAGGAAATTTTATTTAATTTACCAAACTAACACGCGTCACATAGGTTTTTAACCATGTAGTTAATTTTAGGTAATCCTCTAACTAATTCATTTTTAGCTAGTTTGTTGATATTCTTAAAATTTATATGAAAAAAACGTTTATGCCATAGCCAAGGATCATCATGATTCGCGGCTAAGCATAAATTTGTATTATTTTGACATTCATGTTTAAGACATATATGTTCCAATTTCTAAATCCTTCAAAAATTAAATTTCCATTTTGATCAAAAATATTGCATTTATTTTTCTCAAAGTCGATTTTAAATCCTTTATCACATAATTGACTTATACTTAATAAGTTATGTTTTAAATTTCTACCAATAAAACATTAGTAATTATAGGAGAATTAGAAATACTGATACCGATGACTTCACCAATGCCGATGGCAAATCCTTTTGAGTTGTCTCCAAATGTTACGGTGCCACCATCGATATATGTTATGTTTGATAACATATTAGCATTTCCAGTCATGTGCTTAGAACAACCACTATCAAGTATCCATTTCTTTTTATTTTTTATTTTAATTTTGGGTACCTGCAAAATAAGAAAAATTTAATTGGTACCCACCTTTTTTGATTAGGGTCCTACATATTAGTGGATGTAGGTAGCTATATCCATGAGGATTTGGTTCCCTTAGAAATGTAATTTTTGTTATGTACAAATTTTTGTAAATATTCATCAATATATTTTTGTCTAATTAGTTTATTGTTTGTTTTTGGAATCCATATCTTGACCATATTTGTATATGAATTCTTAACCTTAGTTTTTAACTTTGGCTTTTTAAATTTTGTGTATAATATGCTATATTGCTTTGGCCTTTTTTTGTTTTTAAAACCTAATTCATTTTAATTTCCAGATGGTTTAGATACCGTAATCAAATTTTCAAAATTTTGTTTTCCTTTGTTGAATTTTTTCATATTATTTGTTATTTTTTCTAATTCACTTTTAAGATCACAAATTTCAAAGTTTCTAGAATCTAAATTTGCTTGTAATTCTAGTTTTTCTTTTTCCAGATTAACCTTTTCTAACTTATATTTTTCTAAATTATTTAATAACTTGTCATTTTGAGAAAATAGTGTTGCATACTTCTTCTGAACAATTTCTAATTCTTCTTCTAAGATATTTTTTTCATCTTTTAATAATCCGATTTCTAATTCTGATCTAGTTTACTTTCCTACATATTCCTTATTTATTTATTTTGTTTCTCTATATTTATCATCTAATTCAATACTTATTTCCATTAATTCATAACAAGTAAGTTCAGAACGTATCTTATCAATGTTAGCCATAAAACACACATTTTCTTGTTCCAAGACACTTTCACTATCACAATCTGAAGAAGAAGACGAACCGAATCATCCAGTGTTATTTGAAAAGCTCTTTTCTTTTTCTTGAATTTCTCGAAATTGCTTTTCTTTTTATCGTTATTTAGCCGTGGACAATCCTTTTTCATGTGGCCAAATCTCTCACATTCATAACCTTTAATTGACGTTTGATTTGAAGAGTTTGGTTTGCCGTCATTTTGAAATTTGGTCATCTTCTTGAACTTCTTGAATTTATTGTAGTTTTTGGCAATAAAGACATTCTCCTCTTCGTCTAAGTCTGAACCTTCGTTACTTGCTTGGAATGCTATGTTTTTCTTCTTCATGATTTTGATCCTTTCTAGCCTGCAAGTTAGCTTCGTATGACATCAAATTTCCTATTAACTCTTCGACTTTAAGTTGAGAAAGATCATTAGCTTCTTTGAGGGCTAAAACTTTCCTTTTCCAGTCATTTGTCAAAGAGTTTAAAATACGCGTGACTAAATCAAAATCTGTGTATTTGACTCCAAGTGCCATGAAATCGTGTTGAATGGTTTGTAATCTTACATACATATCAATAATTGATTCACTTGTTTTCATTTTGAAAGATGAGAATTGGTTTTGTAAAATTGAAATTTTAGTTTGCTTGACTTTATTTGTGCCTTTATGTGTGACTTGTAAAGTGCGCCATATATCATATGCAGTCTTGCAAAGCATGACACGTGAAAACTCATTTTTGTCAAGTGAGCAAAATAATACATTCATAGCTTTGGCATTATTAGATGCCTTTGCTTTTGTGCATCAGTCCATGTGCCAATATCAGTGTCTAGTACTTCATATTTGTTTTGAGTTGCTAGCCATATTTCTAACCCATTTGCTTCCATAAAAATTCACATGCGTATTGACCAATAAGCACAATTAGAACCAGTAAATTGTGGATGATGAGCAATTGATTAACCTTCTTTAAATGTACTTGTCATTTTAATGATTTCAATTACGTGTTACTGTAGATTGAAATGACCTTGCTCTGATACTAATTGAAAGTCTATAGGATATTTATAAATAATACAACTTTATATATCTCTGTGTGTGTAATACTAACTATGATAAGCAGAGTATAATAATTGAATGTAAGATAAATAATAGAAACGACCACACCAGATATTTTATACTGGTTCAGACCTCTCGTCCTACGTCCAGTTCCGAAGCTCCCTTTCGGTATTTTCTTTAACCAATTGAACCTCGCTTCGTCCGGAGGAATATGCTAATATAAAAGTATATCTCTGACAATGTTTTGTTCCAAATAACACGATTTTTGACCAATAGTACAAATCTTCCTATGATCTTCTTTGAGTATGTAAATGTGATTGCTCTGAGTTGTAATAAGTGGTTTAACCAAAACTATATTTTGGTTATAATAGATTGAGAGTATGTAAGCAATGTATGCGCAAGATAATGTTAAGAAATCAAGAGAGAAAAGATTTAATTAACTCAAGTTTGTTAGTTTCTACATCTCAATCAAAGTAGTATTTATAGGTTCAAAAGAATGGAGATGAAGAGTTGTTACTATTAGAGACGTTTTATTCACTTTAATGGCCGCAACCTTTCGGTGAAGGGTAATTTCTTTTTATCTCAATAGAAGTGTCTTTCCACAATTTTGCGGTTTTTCATACGACAGACGTCTGTGGTAAAACAAAATAATTACTCGAGGATGGTCCGGACGTCTTTGATTTTATCTCAGACGTCCGTGAATAGTAAAAACAGTTTTTCAACTTAATTTTAGTGCATATGAAATAATGTGTGATTGTTATGCCTATATACTCAAGGAGACCTTAACAATATTTTATCTAAGACTCTTTCACAGTAGAATAACCTTACTAACTATAGTATGGTCCATAGATCTTTATTTCTTTTTGAGTCTCAATAGCTTCGAGCATGGTGTTTTCTTGTAGCATATACCTGTAATCTTTATAAAATGTGTCTGTGTGGTTGTATAGTTGTTATCATTGAAACATAAACCGGAGGTTCTAACAAATTGTACAACATCTAAAACAGAATGAAAACAAACTGAAATTGTTTTACCCGATTTTGAAATTTTTCGGTCATTTGTCGATTTGAGAGCACTACAGTTATGATATATATGAACATGACAATCATTTCTTTGATATCAGTTTCTCCTGTTGTATTCAGACCATAATTTTGCAGCCTATCGCATAACGAGAGAAAACAAAGTATTTTCATTCAAAAATTTCATTGACAACGTTCTTGATATCCATTTAATATGTTGTCCACCCACATTAAACCGGTATAATTCAATGTGTGAATTCGGGTCATATCACTCACTGTTCTACGTAAATACGTCTATATAACGAACAAATCATGTGCATCTTCGTAGTCGGAATCTGTTTTCAAATTAGAATTGTTAATATAGGAAGAAATATGTAAATAGAGAGAAGTAATGTTGTAAAGAAGATGAAAGGGAAGGAAGTTGGTTTATAGTGGCTGAGTTAGTAATACTTTGACGTCCAACTTGTCGGACGTCAACATATCAAATTCCAACGATCGACAAACGAAGCATTGGAAGGAGAATTGAATGTTGGGGCATTCAACGCGTCGAACACGTCGCCAACGTTAACGGACCAAAATCTAACCACAATAAGCACCTAAACTTAAAAGGACTTCGACTGAAAAATCAAATAAAAAGGACTGAGTGATTGCTGAGTAAAACACAGATGCAAATCAAAGCAAAAATACCGGTCGAATAAAACGGAAATTGTCAAGATCCAGTAAGTGATTACTGGGTCCCGCAGAGCTCAACTGTTTTGGGCAATTTTGTCATTTACCTCAGCGCTTCTCCTTATTATTCTCCCGCCTCACTATTTCACTCTTCTTTCGTTGAATATACGAGATTGTAAATCGATTATGGAATTCGGATCGGGCATGGAGTTATCATGTCTGCAAAAGCAGCGGATTGAATATAAACCTGAACTGCCTCCTTGCCTTCAGGTTTTGTTTCATTCATCTTCTTCATTCTGGTTATTATAACGAGAATTTGATTTATAATTTGGAATTTTTATCTTTTAGGGGTCGAATTTGGAAATTGAGTTTGGAGAAGCAACTACTGTGACAGATCCCTTAGACGCCCAGTCGATTCAGAGATCGTTCCCGTTAACTTATGGAAAGCCACTGGTGCATTTTGTGAATCCAATTAGTAAAATATGCGGAAAAGGACCTAAAGAAAAAGCACCTATAAGGTAAAAATAAGTAATTTGAGAAAAATGTTTGAACCTTTGGCTTTAAAAATATAACCTAAGAACATAATAAATTTTTGGAGTAATTTATGCATTTACATTCATTGACAATGTTTTAAAAAAACAAGGAAGCGATATATTTAACAATGTATATGCATATTTTAAAAAACAACAAGGGCCTGGTATTTATATGCATTTTGTTGTTGGAAGTAGATTTCAGATAAGCAAAAATGGACAGTGGTTAAAAGCAGAGGTTGAATTCTTTTGCCATCATTTTCATTCAGTGATGAGAATTATGTTCCTTTGAATTTCTACCAACTTAATTCATTAAAGTAATTGTTAAGTTAATATCATAGCTTTGGTTGTGGTGATGATCAGGGTTGGAGTAGTATTCTGCGGTCGTCAATCTCCTGGAGGACACAATGTTATATGCGGACTCCTTGATGCCATTAAATCACATAATCCTAAAAGTAACTTGATCGGATTCTGTGGTGGGTACCCAACCTAACATGCTTCTTTATTGTATAACATGTTTTCTTCTTCTGCATATATAGGTTACGTTTCTTCTTCTTATAAATCATCAGCTTTCAATTTAACAATTGCTCTTGATCCTTGATTTCCAACAGGAGGAACTGAAGGTTTATTTGCACAGAAGTCTATTGAGATCACAGAAGATCTTATCTCTAATTATCGCAACCAAGGTATTGAACCTCAGTTATATTTTAGTAATATAAGCATCCATATTAGAGAATGCAATTTTTAGTTTATTTTTGCATTTTTCTTAATATTTTCAGTGCATTTTTCCATTTATAATCTTACCGCAGGCCTTGTATTATAAATGTTCATGTCAAAATATTCCATAATATTGAATTAATGTAGATGCTACTTTGTTAAACCTAATAAAATTTTGCATCTGAAATGAATTTATTTTTCTTGACCTATAGCAAGGTCTGAAATGACTTGAGTTTCTTCTGTTTTATATAGAATACATTTTATTATGTTTTGGGGATGACAAGATCAACCTTTACCTTGTAAAAGTTTATGAATCTGCAGCATCTCCCTTGTTTTTTGTAGACATACTTGTTTGTATACATTTGCATCAACTTTTTTATTCTTTATTGTAGCTTAGTTTTCCGTTTTGATAATCAGGGGGTTATGGTTTACTTGGGAGGACAAAAGATCAGATAAGAACAACTGAGCAAGTGAATGCCGCATTAGCGTCGTGCCAAAAGCTTAATTTAGATGGGCTAGTGATTATTGGAGGTATATTTAGAACATAGTAGCAGTTTATAACAGATTATGTATCTTAACTATGTTTATTTTCCTTTTATAGGTGTGACATCCAACACTGATGCAGCTCAGCTTGCTGAGACTTTTGCAGAAAAGAAATGCTCGACGAAGGTGCTTAGTCTTCCTTTAAAATTATTTTGTTTCATATTCTTAAATACAAATTCCATTACATACTCTTATTTAGTTATTTATTCAAAATAATATATGAATCAGAACACTGGTATATGTACATATACTGTATTTTAAAATAATGTAAGAAACAAAGGATTGATATCACATTTTTAATCATTTAGGTTATTGGTGTTCCAGTAACATTTTATGGAGACCTAAAGAACCAGTTTGTTGAAGCTAACGTTGGGTTTGATACTATATGCAAGGTAAATATTTATAGTTTATACTCTGTAAATCTCTTTATACACATGTACACAAATTCATCACGCGTTTAACTTTCACATTTTTGTAGGTGAACTCTCAGCTTATCAGCAATATGTGCACCGATGCACTTTATACACATGTACACAAATTCATCACGCGTTTAACTTTCACATTTTTGTAGGTGAACTCTCAGCTTATCAGCAATATGTGCACCGATGCACTTTCTGCTGAAAAGGTATTGCTAAACTCCAAACAAAAACTCCTAATTAAACCTTTTCTTATAGTGCAATTGTTGGACTGAAAATATTCGATCTCGGCAAATCATCATCAACAACTTTGATGTTATGGAAACTGATGAAAGGCTACAACCATAAATTATAATATATTACAATAACTGCTAGTGCATTTTTCCATCAGTGATAGACATATAGATACTGAAAAGGTTATATGTTTATTCCAGTATTACTATTTCATTCGCCTTATGGGGAGGAGGGCATCTCATGTCACTTTGGAATGTGCGCTCCAGTCTCATCCGAATATGGTCCTCTCCAAGTTTTGTTTTTTTACAATTTGTATCTCCTTTTTGGCATTTTTACACTAACTTCACTTATATTACTTGTTCAGGTTATTTTAAGCGAGGAGGTTACTTCTTCGAAGCTTACTCTCTTTGACATAACAAAGAGAATTTGTGATGCAGTTCAAGCTAGAGCTGAACACGGTGAATTATTGCTGATATTATCTTCTTTTTATTCATTTTTTATATATTAAATAATTGCTCATATTTTTGCTCCAAGGGTTTTCCAGTGATCACGTACAGTATATTTTCCTTCTAAATTTACCAATTTTAAGCTTCCAATGGTGTTTAGATATTGTTTGGATAGCATATGTCATACACATGCTGGATTTATAGATTACCTTATTCTGAAAGCAAAATCAAACAGGAATACAAGTCATTGACATCTTTACAATAATAAATTTCAGGAAGATACTTAACTGTACAAGTTTTACCTTTCTGTAACATGTCCCTACCTATAGAAGATACCGAATTGAGCGAATATAATTCACAAACTTACAATCATCATCTTTACGCACTTTATTTATTCATCGTCTCTGGTTGACATGAAAGTATTTTTATTTCAGACAAATATCATGGAGTTATTTTGTTGCCAGAGGGTCTCATCGAAAGTATACCTGAAGTATATGCCCTTTTACAGGTAATTGCAGAATAGAATAACACTTCTTCTAGAATTATCCAAATAAAGCCTGCAAAATACCTGCTACCGTAGGACAAAAGTGCTTATTAGCACTCTTAGACTGTCATGGTTTTACTGTTTAACGCTCTTGAATAACGGATCCGCTAAAAGTCCCCTATTTATAGCTAAACCCGCTAAATCTCAGTTTCCTAGCATCCATTTTGGCAGTTTTAATATAAAAATATTGATTAGGCCAATTTTCTTTTAAATCCAAATAATGAAAGCGGGCTATATGTTCAAGTTTAAGTCCATACACTCAACATAAATTATTTACAGTTCTCAAATCTAAACTGCATGAACTAATGCGTTTTTGGATTTTGTTGCACAAGAGTAAATGATGTTTCTTTTTTCTACATCAATGGTGTAGAATTAATGATGAATCCATTTTGACAATGGATTTTATATATATCTAATATAACTTTTTGCAGCTATGCTATTTTGCATGACATCCCCATTGTAGTTTTTTTCATCTTCGCTGCTATGGAACTGTTGAATGAATGCTTTAACCGCATACTTCTATAAATGTCATTTTCATGTGTTTGTCAACATATTTTTGCGCATTTCTGCATGTTTCATTGTTGTGCATACATGCTATAAAGTATTATCAATAAAGTATTATCACATGAATAATATTTCTTCATCTAATATACATGTCTATATTTCAGGAAATACATGTTCTTTTGATGAATGGAATAACAGCTGAAAACATCTCAACAAATTTATCTCCTTGGGCATCTGCGCTTTTCGAATCTATGCCTCCATTCATTAAGAAACAGGTATGTTATTAGTTTATCATGTAATGCTGTTTTACTTTGGTTAATCAATAAACATAACGATCTCGATGAACCTTTGTTTCTGCACTGTTTCTTCATTTGCATGTATTTTTCTGCATTGCTGCCATTTGTCAAAAATGAAGAATTCCTTGTGTAATTGCTATTGACCTCTTCTTTTGAGCATTTAATCTTGTCTGTTCTATACAGCTACTTCTTTTCCCAGACTCGGATGAATCTGCCCAGTTATCACAGGTATTACTGCTAAATGCCTTATCCTTTTGTTTTTCATCCATAATATTTAGTTTACTGAGTTTTAATACAATTACAGATTGAAACCGAGAAACTTTTAGCTCAACTAGTGGAAACAGAGATGGAAACACGAACTGTTAGTAACATATTATTGAAATTACAAGTGCTTTGAGTACATACTGTTCTATCATCTATGTACTAATTCATCATATAACATCAACTGCTAATAGAAAAATGGTACGTACAAAGGGAAAAAGTTCAACGCTATCTGTCATTTCTTTGGCTATCAAGCACGAGGTTCTTTGCCCTCTAAATTTGATTGCGACTATGCAAATGTGAGAAACTTCACTGTTTTAATAGCTTGAACCAATTCACAGTTTTTGTATCTAAACATAAACTGTTTGAATTTATTCTGGTAGGCTATTGGGCATGTTGCTTTTCATCTTATCGCAGCAGGTGTTAGTGGCTACATGGCCACAGTAACCAACCTTAAAAACCAAGTTTCTGAATGGCGATGTGGTGGTGCTCCTTTTACAGTTAGTCCTGTCTAAATACCTTATGTTAATATATACAATAATATCATATGCTTAGTCCTCTCAGAATATCATTTCCTTTTACACAATATATGTGTAGGCGATGATGACAGTAAGAAGAATGCTGCGAGGCCCAGGCACTTCTTTGATTGGAAAGCCATCAATCCATCCTGTAGCTGTAGATTTAAAGGGAAAGCCTTACGAGTAAGTCAAAACTGCCCAACTAATTCTTCAATAAATAAATAAATCAATCAAGAAAATGAAATGATTTGATCAATTTTATGAACATAGGTTGTTGCTTCGTGATGCTGAAAAATTTCTGATGAACGATATATACTCAAACCCTGGACCAATACAGTTCACAGGACCTGGCTCTGATAGCAAGACTATTTCCCTCTGTGTTGAGGATCAAGATTACATGGGTAGAGTTAAAGAGCTACAAGCTTATTTAGACAAGGTATATTTCTTTATATGTAGATTCTAAGCTTCATATTGAATATACGCACGTATGATATGGTTTGATAATATGTGTTTTTTGATCAGGTAAAAACAATAGTGAAGCCTGGATGTTCACAGGAGGTATTGAAGGTTGCTTTGAGTTCAATGGCGTCTGTGGTAGATATACTCAATGTCATGTCCCCTGTCACCAAGCGCCAGCTTCCGTGAGAGCTAATGATCCATTCTTCACATCAGTTATATTTATAAATTTCTTTGGTAGTTGAAACCTTCCGCCTCATTTTTGGTTACCACGACCTTGGAGTATTGACGCTCCGAGTTGCGTTTTTTCTTTCGCTTTATATATTGTTGTTTATGACGGTCTAATTCTTTTCGGTGGGCGCTATTATTCATCTAAATGTGAATAATTGGAAAGTATTTTGTGATTTTGATTACATCTTCTATTGTCCGGTTCAATTTAATTAACGAGGATTACATTTATGCAGTGATTAGATTTTGAAACAAGTTGTAAACGAAGTTGAGAAGAACAGTCATTAATTGCAAATATAGCGATAGGCTGCGCGTCACGGTTACCTCAAATTTTTGGAGCATCTCTATCCTATTTACATCTAATGCTACTAGACTTCATGACCATTTCTCGTTATCCAATGTGCTTGTATAGTACGTTGTAACGATATCTGAATGATATAGAGCAGTGGCCAATGGTAAAGTAGTCAATATAAATCAGAACATATCGTATATCTTACAGCGCAGATGCTAAAATATAATAACCAACGTAGATATAAAACAGACAAAACTGATATGTATAACTAAAACGAACCACAAAAACCATCAGAGTAACATGTTTACAACAATTATACCACATAAATAAAGTTTATATACCATCAAAATAAACTCCAATACCGTCGCTAATAATAGTCAAACACTGGTAAAAGTTTCATGCTGTTGTACATCGGAATAGCAATAAGCTTTAAAGTAAAAATATAGATAAAAGTCAGCCTTCTGCTCGTCTTCTGAACAGTTCCATGCCCTAATTTCAGATCTGCTGTCTAGTATATCCATTAAAAATTATCTGAGATAATAAGAAGCAAAACATAAAATCTTAAGTTGGATAACAGTCTGGTATGAGCGATCATTAATCTCAAGATAGTATAAAAGCTGATATAGTAAAAGAAGAACACTAAGTATGAGAAGTCATACATGCTTTATCCCTACATTGAAAAGTTAGCTCATAACACAATATGTTCTTTACTATCATCATATGGATGCACAACACTAAGTACAATATGTATGTCGGGATATCTAACAGAGTAATGCCTACATCACGTGACATCTATACAAATCATGTAGCAATCGCGACAAACATTGCAGTCAAAGCACTCACAATAGCCATCGCTAAGTTCTCACATCTTCTCCAAGATGCCTTCAGATATATGATAACTCATACAACCATCACGAAGGTCGATGACACATTACGTCGCAATCAGATTCGATGCTCGATCGCATACCATCACATAGGTACCACCCTCACCAGGGCATTCCAAACCATCGCTAAGGTCTAGGGTACACATGTGAGCATTCTCACATATCATTTCCCCATGAAACACACATCACATCCAAAGTCATCAACGATCTCTTCAGCACACGACACGATAATAGAACACACTACGTTCTAATCCATCGCTTCACATCATCGAACGTGCCTCCTTGGACCACCATTAAGTCCTTCTCAAACACTTCTCATTGTTAGTACTCAATCCAAAACAACGTCGATTGGTCGAAGTCTGAAACATCACACAAAATCCCTAGTCTCCTAAGGTAAGACCCAAAGGCTTCCATCATATTTCCTAACCCAAGCCCAAAATAAACTAAGGAAACCCGTTATCCACTACACTGCTTATCAATTGTCACTCCATATCTCAACATCCACTAAAAGAAACTCCATGCGATCAATTGTCACTCCATAGACTTCCCATGCTGCTACGATCCATCCACCATCGATCGCACTACCTTCAGAGTAAGGTGACGATTGTTCTGTGGTGGCTCGACTCCACTAAATCGCCCTGAACTCACACTCCATTTGGACTGAAGTATTTGTTTCTTGTCTTAGAGTTTCCATGACTTTGCCTCGCGTGTGTACATAGATGTGCAAAACCACTCATTGGTACACCTTTGCACTTATTTTCAACGAACATATCAAATCCTCTTATGATCAATTGTGCCAACTTCTCACCCTAGTGGACCCTACCATATCGATCGTCGATGCTAAAAACGAGATTTGATGGATCGGTGTCGACCGATCACATCACGTACTTCTCCAGTCTTATGGAAGTTTCCTTTGCATAAGCCTAGAGTTTTCCACTCAAAACTCTGCAGCCTTTCTTTCCATGCCTCGAAGTAACCTAGCCCCGAACACTTAACCACATTTTGAAGATGCATGGATTGGTTTTTGGCTATAACTCCAACTCCACTGCCCCAAACAACCTACGATCGATTTTGTAGCACCACTAGACCAACATAAACTCCCCTTATTTACCGCATATCATTTCGACCATTTTTGTTTGATTGGTGGTGACTGATCACCCAAACTTATCTTCTTTTCTGCATTTTCTAAGTTGATTTCTTCTCTACTCCAAATGCCTTAACTTCTATGCAATTCATTTGCACCAATTCGACTCCAAACACTCTACAACTAATCGATACTCCAAGATGCATATTGATACATCATATCCTAACCTAAGCAAACAAACATACAAAAACTATTAAACAAGCGTTGTTATCATCAAATATTACTTCAACCCTAACAAAGCCCAAAAGATTACAAATGAGAACATCATGAGAAACGATAGTGATAACAAGGCCTTTTGGAAGGGTCGAAGGGATGCTTCTGCAAATATTAGATGAACCACGGGCTTTCGAAGAGATCAAAAGGGGACAAGACTACCCGCTTTAGTTGATCCCTTCCGAAATAGTCGGTTACGCATGCACAAAGGGGTTTCGCATGTGTTAAAAATTCCTTTCGAAGGCATCAAAAGAAAGATTCTGCATTAATCAACGGGATTACTTTAAGCCACCTTCCGCAACCATCTTCTGTCCACCAAGAAGCATCCTCCATTACAATTGACCTTTCGCAATGATCCATCCACCTCCATTAAAACCTTTTGAAACCAAGAGAAAACCCTTTCGACAGTGTTGAAAGCCTCCAAACAATGCATATAAGTGGAGTTCAAACTGATTCGATACCCAATGATGGAAGGAAGATTCAAGTGTTTTGAAAACTTAAACAAAGAAAGCATCATCACCTTTCGCAAGCATTGGATGTGTACCTTTCGAACACATTTGAACATCCTTTCCTACTTACCCAACACATCAACGACAAGATAAGAGTTGCTTTTATACCTTCCGATGGAGTCGAAAGCACCCAAGTCCCATTCAAAAGCAATGTTAAAGAGGCGCTCTGAATTCAACTGCGGCAAAAGGTCATTAATGCACCCTTTCGACTAAGTCGAAAGGACTGATGTGAAAGGGTCCAATCCGCGCCTATAAATAAGACCCTAGGGTGTTGTTTAAGGGACCCAAATTCATTCTTTCGATACTAATTCTTTTCTTGAGTTTGTAAACCCTAATTCTTAAATCAAATCAGGGATTTCACTTTCTTGTAATACTTAAGCCCTTGTATTCATGAAAATTGTCAATAAGGCAAACACATGTTACTTTTGAATACATAGATCCTAATTCACTACTTATATATGGTTTTGGCTGCGGAGAACATACATCAACGCCTATCGAAGGGGTTCCTTTCGAAGGAGTAGGATCCTTCCGACTCAATTAAAACCCTTTAGATCCCATTAGGTCATAACCTTATATTACCTTGGCTGATTCGAAAGGTGGTTTCGAAAAGGTCTTAGATTATCTCAACCGATTCGAAAGGTGGTTTCGAAGGGGTCATTTACACTTCTAATTTTGCTTTGAGGTGTTGACAAGATTTTTTGTTAACATTTTTGGCGCCTAGAAGGAGGGCTTGAACCTCCGAATATGTTGAATTTCCAACCTTACTTTTTCCTATCCCTATTATATTCCAAGCTAACCTTAGACCCTACATCACAATGCTCAGCAAAATTAAAAAGTCTGAGCAAGGATCTTCAGAACCACACTTGATCGGATTCTCGTGAAATTTTTAAAGATTCAAAGCTGTATGAAGAACAAATGTTAAGGTTGGAGGCTTTAAGAATCACAGAAAAGAAGAAAGATGAATTTTATGATCCAGACAATTGGAGCTTAAGCCCATTTCGTATTGGTCCTACACCCATCTTTGCTTTAGGAGAAGCAAGAAGTAGGGGTGATAACTTGTTTGATCAAATGAGGAAGACTATTCAATTCTATACTAAAGGCACCATCTTTAAGGAAGGAATGATGGCCGATTACCATACATTTGCTCAGAAATGGCATTAGATAACAAGTGAATCATTACCTCCATATGAGCTTCAAAAGATTTTAAAAAGGAAATTGGTCATTGAGGGTGAAGCTCCTGAATCAAGCAACAAAAGGTCTAGAAATCAACCTCAAAAGACAAGCTTCAAATCAAGGCTCCCTAGGGAATGCGAGTTGAGTACGTCAATCGATAACATCTACTTACTAACAAGGGAGGAACTCAATTACTGGCCATCTAAAAAGAAAAAGCCCAAATATGAAAGAAATCCGATAGGACTTTACTACCATTATCATATGATGAATGGACACGTAACCAATCAATGTATAACTCTTGAAGGGATGATCATTAACTTTTTCAAATAAGGAAAGATTAATAGATTTGTAAAGAAATCTTAGATGAATTCAATAAAGGCTCATTCGAATAAGAAAGTGGTTGGGCATAAAATTCTCCTTAAACCTGGAAACTACCTTAAACGGTCATAAGCCTTTGTCTGTGCCAAGATGGCTAGGTCAAAGCGCCTCTTGGAGGGAGGTCAGAGTAATCTTTTATCCACGCCACACTATTGCCAGGTTAAAGTATCTGCAAGCACTTGATCGCGCCACGCTATGGCTCGATCAAGGCGCCCCCTGGAGGGGGGACGGAGTAAGCTTTGAACACACCACATTATGGCCTGGTCAAGGCACCAACCGGTCTTCAGTTCCGTGTATAAGGCTTAGTTGGAGCACCTCTTGGAGGAAGGACGGAGTAATCCCTTAATCCCGCCATGCTATGACCTGGTCAAGGCATCAAACAAGCCTTCATTCCTGCCTAGCTGGAGCGTTTCCTGTAGGGAGGTCGGGTAAGTTCTCGGGTCCTGCTTGTGGAAATTCTAACCAAGTGCGTCGGAAACCAACATACTAAGATATCCAGGTCTAAGGGGTGGCACACAAAGTATTAACAATATACGAAGCCTAAAGGGTGGAACATGTCAAAAGAATCAAGAACCAGAAAGGTGACACAAAGCAAAAACTTCGAACAATCAAAGTCCAAAGAGTGGTGCAGAACAAAGAATCAGATAAGAATTTCTGAACTGTCATTATTCAAATAATATTTTCCAAACTTTCCTTTTTATTACTAGGAGCAGATTTCTAATCTTATATTATTTTCGGATAGTACTTCCCGGACTACTTTCATGCGAATTTATGGCCTTCGGCTAATTTCCAAAAGATGATTTTTGGACTTCACTCATTAATACCTGAATCTGGGTCTTGGATCTTCAACTATTAACTTTAGGATGCAACTTATCAAATTATTACCCAAATCTAGGTTTTGGGTCTTCTATTATATTCGGATGATAACTCCCACACTTCTATTATTATTATTATTATTATTATTATTTCCAAATAAGAGTTTCTGGACTCCTAATATTTATTCCCTAATAAGGATTCCCGGTCTTCTATGACTTAAAGATGATGATTCCTGGACTTTTATTATTACCAAATGATTGATCTTGGTCTTCTATCAATTATTTCTAAAAAATGGCATCTAAACTTCTAAACTTCTATTATTGATGACATATCTAGATTTTTGGTCCTATATTATTATTAATTCCATAATTAGATTTATGGTCTTCTATTAATATAACCAAAGTTGGATTTCGGGTATTCCCTCATTATTACCAAAGTTGGATATCAGGACTTTTATTATTGCCAGACAAGAATTTCCGGTCTTCAGTTATTCCCAATTGTGGATTTCTCATCATTTATTATCTCCAAATGATGACCTATTAATTTCCATTGTTCCCAGATTTAGAATTCTGGAATTCTATTATTAGAAATTCTAGTACTATCTCCAATAATATTATGAACAAACTACTGGGCATATTCTTGCATAAACTCCAAACTAATGATAAGAGATGTTGTCTACTTTATACTTTATAGGAAAACAAGATTGATGAGGAACACCAAATGATTCAACGAACACAAAGGAAAAACATAGTCAAAGCTATCAAAAAGAAAATTCAGAAATGACCGTACAAGTACAAATGTGGCTATAAGCCAGGTGATATTTACATAATCCACAAAATTATTTGCAAGGCATATTATACAATATAAGTGTGTGCCTTAAAGGTCTTGGACAACCTTATCTAAATTCTCAGTAGTTAACAGATCAATAATATGGCGTAGTGTTATGCAAAGAATTTATTTGAGTTTCTTTTCCTTCTTCCTAATTTCATCAGCATCATCGATAGACTCGATACGAGTCTTTAGAGCACGATTGAAAGCTTTGTTTGCACCTTTAAGAGTCTTGTTTTACTTTTCCAAATCAGTAATATGCTTTTGAAGGAGATACCTTTCGTATATGAGTTTTGAAATTTGGCCGCGTACTCATTAATGCGTTGTGAGTATCTTTCTTTTTGCTGATTGTCGAAATATTTCATCATTTCAAATTTGACTTTTCGACACCATTCGCCCACCACTTTTTCACTCAAACCCGAAGGAGGGTTAGTTATAGAAGAGAATTTTTGAATGACTAAGGATTGAGACCTTGTTGATTTACCAATAGTTGGGGTGATTAGAGAGATTGGTAAATTAATATTTGGAATATCACCTTCCATGATAACCTCCAAAGATTTACATTGTGCTTGACAGTCCTTTAGTTTTATTTCCAAATCACTTACCTATTGAAAAAGCTTAGACATCTCATGATCAAAGTCTATCGAAGGATTTGATTTAATTTAACGTTTCAATTGAGAAACCATCTCATCTTTCTTCTTAATATATACTTCGAGACTAGTGATTTAATCGTTAAGGTCTCTAGTGATCGCCTTTTGAAGCAAAAATTTCCTACGCCATTCTAGCGCTTGAGTATTACCTTGAAGTCTGGTAGACAAAGGATCTTTAGATAGGCTTCTCTTTTCAAGATCCATAATCAATATATCCCTAAGATTGGTGAAACAAGATAAAGGGTTTGATGAGAGTTGCGTAGTTGCTAACTGTATTTCCTATTCAAACAGACAATATTAAAATTAAAGTAATACTCAAAGAACAAATTTCTTTTATTACAATAGTAGGTTTCACAACTCAAGAGATAAATCAGAGGGTACAATATCATTGTTATAGTCAAGTACTTACTTTGCCCTATCACACTTAAAGTCTAGAAACAACATTTTTTACTTTATTTAAAGAGTTAGCCGAAAGAGTAATTGTCGATTCAAAAGTGGCATTAAATCCTTCTAGGGTAACAGTTGGAGGACATTTGCTGTAATCCCATTCTCCGACTAGGGGACTATCACGACCACAAATTAATTTTGTATGATATGTTCGAATTTCCTTAAGGAGCTTTTCCTTTTCTTCGCCTAGAAAATCAAAATGAAGTCGGAAATGTTTCATATAAAGATTTTGTAGATCTCTAAGAAAGTAATATATAGCCAACCTTGAGGATTTCAAAAGCGAGGCCTATCCTAAATAATCACTTCTTAATTTGACATATTTGTCTAAGTTATCCCTAGTAATAGGGCTGCTTAAGAGATATTTACTCTGTAATAACATAATAAAATAAAACTAAGTATAAAAAAGAACTAATACAGAAAGTCCATAGATCAATGTAATTATATAATTACAAATTCTCTTCTGGTTCATACAAGATTGATTTTTTAAATAACCCAGAAATGAACTTATCCTTATAATATTTAAGCTTTTTTAGAGGCAATGTGCGAGGAATTGAGTTGACCCATGGTAAGTTCCAACAAGCCCCCGGGTGAGGATCGACCCGTATTCGTCTAAATATCTCTTATGTAAGTATCTAAGTAAACCCCCACTAAAATCATCCAAGCATGAAAAATCTACAGTTAGGTGTCTTCAATAAGCTTTGTATAAAAATTCTACTAGGATATCTCTATCTTCAATAAACTTCCAAAAGAGTGTCATAAATTCTCTGTTCTCTTCTAAAATCTTATCATAACGAAGACATGCCCTCTTCAATCGAGGGGGCGCTTCTTGATCTTTAAAAGACGCTAATACTGCAGCGCTTTTATTAAGCTTATAGTACTTATTAGAGAGTGCATTGTGTTCTTTTAATTATTTATCTAACTCCCTATACAGGCTATTTATTTCTCCCCGTTTCCTTTCAAGCTTTGTCTTTTAAAGGGGTATGGATTTCTTCCTTATCTAAAATAGTAAGATATTAGCTAGTGTTACCTTGGAAGTGAGAGGAATTTTGACAAAGAACTCCATACCTGAGAAACTGGAATCGAAGTCTGTAAGGAATGCTTCTTTCCTTTTTGCTTTCCAGCATCAAAATCAACGTGTTTTCTTGGGGGGTTAGAGGAGTTAGGGAATTCAGCCTGATCTACTTTACAGGCGATAGGATTAGGGTTAACTTTATTTGAAGCCCTAGAATTGTCACCGTCACCCCCTCCATGGGAATCATCACGATCACCCCCATTTCTGCCAGCACCTTGACTTTTTTCATTGTCATTAGGGTTATCATCATCATTGTCATTATTATTGTCATCCTCATCAACGATGACTTCGTCAGCTTCTTCATCTTCCTCCTTATCTGAATTAGAATCTTCTTCTACAGGAGGGACTTCAAAAGATAGAAGCCTGGTGGCATCAATTTCCTCTCTATTAGGGATCTTGATCCCTTGCTCCATATCCTTGATTTGAACCATAAATCTTCTAACCAGCACAGGGTCGAGAGAAGGAAAACCTAAATCTAGGCATTTCTCTATGTTATCGGAATAGGCTAGCATGAGTGCATCTTCATAAGAACTTATGATAATATCATTCAGAGAAGTGCTCAGAAATCGAGACACTTTTTGTTTAGCTTCAGACATAGTTTTGATAGCCTTGGATAAAGAGTCCTTTTTCTTCTCTAACTGCTTTTTAAGAGAAGTACATTTCTTCTTAAGTGAAATATGTTTAGCATTAACCCATGCCTTTTCGTCCTCGGAGTCTTTCAAGGTCATTTTCGGAGCCAAGACTTCATCGGCTAAGATCTATCCAGCCTTCCTCTCATCAAAAATTGTAGATTCTTCTTGAGTAAGAGAAGCACTCAATCTTTCTTGTTCCCTCACTACGTTATCTTTGGCAGTAGTCAAGGAAGTAATCCGACTATTTAAAGTTGATACTTCTTCCTTGAGCTTTGACGTCTCAGTGGATGACTTGAAAACATTTTCCTGAAGAGAGTACCGGCTTTTGGAGATCTGAAAGAAAAAGTAAAACATGAGTCAGGGTTCAGTATAAAAATAGTAATAAGAAAATCAAGCAATATGGAATATACCGGAAGTTTGTTGTTCGATCAAAGATCGACAATGACTTAACAGATCCGGTATAGAGGTATGCGGCTGAATAGTAGAAAACGATGGAGAGCTCATAATTGATCGCATAACACTCTCAAATTCATTAAGAGGCATTAGTGATGAGGGTCTCGGGGGATTCAAGCCCTGGGAAGGAGTGCCTAAATCCTTCTACATTTTCTCGATAATGCTTGGAGAATTGGATACAACAATATGAGACATAAAGTCATCCTTCAAAGGAATCATTCTAGTTTGATCACCGGTTGCAGAAGGTAAGTCGTCCATAGAAGAAGTGGGATCAAGGGTAGGACCATCTAAAGCCTTGCTTGCACCAACAAATTCACCCTCTTTTGGGGGAAGAGAAGATTGGACATAAGCAATTTTGGCTTTTTTAGGAGCAAGGCCTGCGTAGTCACTCTGCTTAATTTTCTTTTAACAATCATTCTTGACCTAGCAATGGCCTGAGTCGGAGCTAGAGCATCAGATTCTAAAGATGGAGGAGGTGGATCAGTCGTAGTTATTCAGTTGGACGAGTAGCTGTTAAAACCAAAGAGCATAGATTAGCAAAATAATCTAAAGAATAACACGATGGTAAGTTATAAACGATACACTTAAGTTTACCAAGTTGATCTGAACAAATTAGGGAGAAAGGTGAAAATTTTTGGGGTCACCCAAAGCTAAGAAGCGTTTACTTTTTGAAGTATGTTGGACAAGAGGAGGTTGTCCAAGAATCCTACGGCCTTTTGGTATGAGGGAATGTTTCTGGATTACATACAAAACTACCCAAAAATGACATCCATGTCTAAACTACTAGAGTGATTAACACCATATAAAACATCATCTTCAGATGGATAAAGTGTAACGACCCGCAAATTTATCACTTTGGTAAATGATATTTAATTTTGAAATATTCAAATACAAGGTTTAACAACACCAACTATAAAGGTCTAAACCCTAAAATTATGATAAGAAACTTATTTTGACATATAATTGTGGAAATAATTTCATAAATAAAGCACGTACTTCGTATACAAATTTTCATCGATAAATTAATTTTCAATAGAAAGGAGATTTTCTCAGAATTCGAGAGGACATTTTCTCAGTATTTGAGTGCACGAGTCTGGATACACGCACTAATATGTCTATTTGAACAAGATTATGAAATACAATTATTTATTTTATTTTTGAAATTAAAATGTATTTATGACATCACCAGAGATGTCATCGCCTTTATATATTTCTCCGGAAATTCAAGTTAAGTTTAAATAATCAAATAGTTGTTTTAATATGCTAATAATTTCTTTTGATTAGTTATTAAGTGATAGTAAATCATTTATGATAGTTTTGTGAAGTTATATACTTGATTTAAAAATATAAGGAAAATTGATATCGCTTTACCGATATGATAACACTTTTTGTAAAAATTTGTTTAATATCAATATATGTGGTTTTATAATTCAAGTGAGACCATTTTAATTCATTTAAAATGATGCGAAATATATTCTCAAGTTTTGTTTATTAATATATATAGTTTAACTAAAAACTGGAAATGTGGCGACAATCAGAATTAGAATTCATAATGGTTTAACGTATAAAAGTTGTACAACGTTGTTTATATCACTTGAACACATATCTAACATACACATGCATACACTAACACATACATATGCAATTAACACATGTGGAAAAGTAAAAATATACTTACTATTTACACTAGAATTTACATATAGTAAAAAGTATAAATATCCAAGACATTTTCTACCTTAAAAAGCAAACATCAACCCACTTACACACCATTATCACCACACACATGGGAGATGACATAGGGAGGATGACATAGGGAGGAGCCGTGCGCCTTGATGGGAGAGGAGGGGTGTGGCAAGGGGCAAAAGAGTAATTACACATTTGAATATTTATTTCCAAACTTTTTCCTATAAATACCCACCATTCTCTTCATAATTTTACACATTATTCTACTTCATCTGCTTTCTCATTCCCAAGCTTTTCAATGGTTTCCTACCTTAAGGAAACTATGAAGAATAATATTGCAAAAAGAAATTAAATTAATATAGTATATATACATTAGCAATCCACTTCAAAAGAGCTCGAATCACTCCATTCCTCCTTCACAACATGCGACCACCACCATCCATCACTTTGGTCGAGCATTCCACCTCCTTCCAAACTAGGATGAGCTTTCCCAAGGTCTCGGGCTTGACTCCATAGACTTTAGTTCGACAATAGCGAAGTTATAGTCCGTTTTCCTAAGTTTAATATCCGATGAAGGTGAGAAAACTCTATAAAACTTTATATATGTGTGTGTGTGTGTGATACGATTGCTATGGATGTTTACTATGTGTTGATCATCAAGTTTGATTATTTACTATAACAAGTCACGTTAAATACACGTCGAATATCACAAAGGACATCACTTTCCTTTATTGAATAAAATGATGTATATGAGCTTGTTAAACCTCTTTAAAATGGTTTAAAATGATTTAGAAATGTTTTATAAACATATAAAAGTATTTTGACAAAGTTTGAAAAGAAAATGAAATTTGAGTTAAAATAGAAGCGTCGCGTAACGGTAGTTCGCGATTTCGCGCTATAGAAAGTTAAATCCATTTATATGATGGATTCGAAATTCTTTGGAATAGGAATTTCCAAACTCTTATAATCACAATTTTCAAATAAAAGAAAAAGACAGAGATTTCATTTTGTAGATTTTGAAATATGAGCAAATAAAGTTTTCAAAATAGTCGTGGTTTTTGCAGTTCAGAAACCAAAAAGAAAAATTCTTTAAATTGGATATTTTAAATTCTTTAGAAATATGGAATAAATCCTATAAATATGTTAAAAGGTTTTAAAAAGGATTTGAGTTATAAAAATGGACTTTTAAATAATAGAAAAGTCGTTTTGATTTGATTAAGCTTTAAAAACAACATTCACAACACTTTTTTCAGTAGTTTTTAATAACCTTTGAAATATGGACTTAAACTTAATAATTAATTCCCGAACCTTTTATAAATATTTTAAAATGAAAATTTAAGTAATATAAAGATGATTTGGAAGTTTATAATTTATTTAAAAGAGTTTAAATAAATAATTTAAAGAAAAGCCGTTATAAGAAAGTGATCTTGGCTCTAAAAGCCGATGAGTAGACTGGATTTTTTTATTTGTGAGATCCAGTTGTGAGGTGCTTAAATTAAGGAGATGTTCAGAAGCAACCAGTGCTCTGGCTCACCTGGCCTCTTTCCTGGACGAGGAATAGATAAGGTCGAATTGTTGGAAATAGACAAATATAAAAGATTTAATTTTTATAATTAATTAATTGCAACTTGGATTGAATTGAGATAATCTTCTTATACTTGTGTTAACTTCTGAGGAGGGAACTCATACTAATCATATGAATTTAAAAGGTGATTTCACCATTATTCAATGAATAGTACAAGTTGAATATGAAAATTAGTATCAAGTAAAATTAGTATAATTTCTATGAATCTGTTTTAATTAAATACTAACTAATTTGGATTTACCATCTCCGATAACATGGTTTTAACCTATTAAAAAGATATGGGTTAGAAATAAGAAATCTCGGTTAAAGATTTAAATAAATGATTTGGAAATATTTTCCTAAGTAGAGGATGAAATGATTTGGAATTATTCCAAGATTTAAAAAGGTTTTAAGTAACCAAAGGATTTGATAAGAGAGGTTTAATGATCCCATATATACTGAAAAGAAATGGTTTTAGAAGATATATATCTCTAAGAAGATATTTTGTATAAAAGAATACAATTTAATGGAATATTAATCACCCACTTAACATCATTTTATCAATAATTGGTTCGGAGAAACTGAGGTGGGATCTGGGCAATTCCTATCCGAAAACTACTTCGAACCAATTTACGATTCGAAAGTGAAGATATGTTAAAGATAATGAAGTTGAAGGCGGGGATCTTCATAATGGAAGGATTGCTTGTTGATAATTTTGGAGTAGCTCCCAAGATACATAAATAGTAATAGTCCCTTCGTTCTGGGAACTTCG
The DNA here is from genome assembly GCA_030737815.1 of Allium fistulosum. Classification (NCBI taxonomy): domain Eukaryota; kingdom Viridiplantae; phylum Streptophyta; class Magnoliopsida; order Asparagales; family Amaryllidaceae; genus Allium; species Allium fistulosum. Next base: position 1,252,288,153 of record CM060903.1, on the reverse strand, counting down.
TATGTAAGGACTACTAGCTACTAATCCTAAGGGAAATGCCTAATAGGATGTGGTAGGGGAGTGCCTTCGGTTTGTCCTATTCATGGACAACTTGTATGGATGAATGTTCAACATTGCATTTCTAAGATCATAGTGCATTAATCTCTACAAACGTACATCTTTTGGTGGTGTAGGAGGTAACCCCTCTTATACTTAACACCCTTCTCTGAGACGTACGAGCTCAGAGGTTGTGCTTTTATTAAAATCAATAATGTGTTTTTGAAAATGGCAATGTGGCATTTTAAGTGAAAATGTTCTAAGAAAGATAAACGTTACCTCTAACCTCGCACCCGGGGAATTGTGAAACACGGGTTGCTTTAAGGTTATGTGATTTGCGACCATTAGGGTATGATATCACATTTCTAGATTTATTTTGCACTCGCTATGACGTCGGGTAAGAAAATATGTGGTGTATGGAATGAGAGCTCTCAGATACGGTCGGCGTGATATCATATTCGGTGCTATCTGCACCATCTGTTGGTCTCAAGTAGGCCGGTTTTAATTCGCAATGGACCATCTGTGTGTGGCCTCGGTGCATTCCTCTAGAGATGCATTGTATGGGAGGTAGTTCCTTACCTCGCTATTCGTTGGAAATCCAAATCTCCAATAATTGCCTTCGGTTTTAGTTGTAAACCTATCATGCCATCAAATTTAACTAATGTAACAATTTCGGCTATTGGAATATGTTAATTTGAAAATTTCTTTCAAAAGAATGTCATTAAAAATAATATCATTGAATTTCACGTAGAAATGTTTTGGTTATCATAAGGTAAAACCCGTTCCGTGTTTATATGCGGCCTGGTCTTATGAGATACCCTTTGTTTTCAAAAAAACTCATATTTTGAGTTTCTCACATTGGTCCCATGACTGACCCAAAGTTTATTTCTTTCCCTTAAATTCTGTATGCCCTATTTTTCTGAGCAGCCTAATAGTTTGGTTTTGTTTGGAACATCTTGGAAGAGCTCGAAGCATAGAGTTAGAAGATTCTTTTAAAAATTCTTATCCATTTCCACCACACTAATGTACTATTGTATACCGTATTTGTAAGGACAAATATTTATAGCTGTCCATGTTAATGTTAAGTTAAACTCTGATAAATGTATTTAAAATTTTCCGCTGTAAAGATTATATGTTGAAATAATATATGTTATTCCATTCGTGTAAAATTCTGTTCTGTTCTTTTCTTCTTTCTACCCTTGACCATCCATCTCTCTGGCACTTGGATTTGTGGCACGTGAATAGCGATGATGTATTAGTGTCGATTTCCAAGGGTCGGAAAGGCGGGTTGTCACATAAAGCGTACGCAACTGGGACCACTATCTCATAGTAATATCCATGATATGCTAAAACAGTGGCACTGCAAATGTAGTATACCATGATCATTGCCTACTTTACCCTCTAAATGCAATGCATGATAAACAGGTGACCAAAAGTAATCATTCTTCAAAGCAACATCCTCATTATGATCTGAAGTCGTTAAATATGTAATAAAACCCAATGTCAAGCTAGAAATTAGCTGTGGATGTAACAGTTCACATAAATAATTCGTATGTGGTGTCAGGTATATATGTGATATGACAAACAAATAATAAATGCCATACACTTCATAATCTAAACTTGTCCACATCTCATCAAATAAGATAGTGTAAATATTCATGTCACGATACCATTTAAAGTGTCTCATAGCTGCAACTTTAATGAACTATGATATCATATCCTATCCACATTGTCAAGTTGTAATCTTTACAATAACCAAAAATGCTATTTCAATCATCGTCTAATGAAGTTTAAACCATATAGCTAATGACCCTAATTTGACATCAAATATCATGACCTATTTCATCTGTATATCCCTCCACTAGATGTTCTTATATTCACTCTAATAGAATCTGCCTTGACACTAAGGTACCACAACCTATTTCATCCATATATCCCATGATCAGAAGTTCTCATATTCACTCTACTAGGCTCTGCCTCGACACCAAGACATCACCGTCTATTTCATCCGTATATCCCTCGTTCAAACATTATGGGTGCCATTACATGATCTATTTGTTGCACAATTATCTCTTGTCCTCGTTGGCGCTTACCTCGTTGTGTTGTAGTGCATATATATATATGTATATATATAATCTCAACTCGATTCCATTATTATTACTTCTATAATCCTCATCACACATTGCTTACCCCGTGATGTGCATGCAATAGATTGTTTGGACCAATAGTGGTGATGGACCAATTCGATATGATTTAGATAACGACCCTGAATCTGTCCCACTAGGATGGATAATTGGCCTTTCTATTAGTCTCACTACATACCTTCTCATCAAAATCATGTCCTATATATTTATAGATATTTGGCCCCACTAACGCCATTAGATCCCCAAAATGGCGTTTTATACCATGTTCATATCCCATATATGTGGCATGCATACATATCGTCACACTTTATTCAAAATATTATGAGATTCCCTAAGTCAGCAATTCATTTCATGGGGTTCAATGCTTAGTGTCAATAAGGTAGAGGAACATGAACCAATATATATAACAATGAAGTCAATCTAGCATGAATATGATTATAACATAACAAATGTATAATACTTCTTTAGTCAAATCATTCTTTAATCATAACATATCATCTTAACATGATGTTTCAATATAATCATTCATGTATACAACTAGCACCTCATACTTTTAATATAATCATCATGATATGGCAATATAAGCCATAACGCATGATATTTAATAACTAGGCTTATATGAGTACTTCATCCTTATCAACCCAAATTAATTTCAATCCATTACAATGCATTAGAATATTACTAATGCATTAAAATATCACTTTATTTTATAAGCATCACATAATGGCACATCAAAGAGATGGGTTTTTCCTTTTAGAGTACACTTACAAGTAATATTTCCAAGAATTTCTATTTGAGAAGCCTATGAAAAATCATTTCAAAGTCCTTTATATTTCTCTTATACATTACTTTGCAATTCCAATATATATTTTGAAATTCCTTTACTTATAATCAAAATAAATAAAAAAGAATAAAGTATAATTTATATCTCAAATCATCTTAATTTTTTAAGAAGTTCAAAATCAAGAAAACAAACTTTAAAATCCCATAATTCAAATCAAAACACTTTGGCTTCACTACTTGGAGCTTAATTCTCCAAGTATTCCCGGTCGAGTCGTCCAACTGAAACTTGGAGCATTTTGCTCCAAGCAAAAGCCTAACTTCGACCACCGGCTTCAAGCGCACTCCAGCATGAGTAAGCCTACATTTTGGTCGTTTATACACTACTAGAAGCTTGCAATTGTTTACTAGCATATAGAGGAAGAAATGAACGATTTTACATAAGGATTTTCATTAATTTCCACTTGATCACAAAAGTAATACTATCAACACTACAAGAAACAGAGCATTTTCCGACGGCTCCCGACCGTTGGCGGCCGTCGGGAGCCGTCAAAAAATGCCGCCACAAATTAACTTGTCGGTGAACAGATTTTCCGATGGCTCCTGATAGCGTCCATCAACTGTGTTTCCGACAGTTTTCGACGACAGTCCGACGTCCGTCGGAAGCCACGTGGACGGTTACGCTTTGTGGCAGAAGCCGTTAGAATTTCGCCGCCTGTAGCCGTCGGAACATGTCGGTAAATTTTGACCTACAGGCCATCGGAAGCCATCGGAAAAAATGTAGTTCTTCCTCATCTTTTACATGCAGTAATGTCGTACCAGCTGTAGGTCATTTGACTGTATGTCCACGACGGCCTGTGTTTCATGATAAACAAGCAACCAAAAATTAAACAATAAAAGGTGAACAATAAATAAGTGACAAAAATAAATTAAGAATGGAAAACAGAAGATTATACTTACAATGAAATCCTATCAAATACACTCGAGGACGTAGGGGGGTTGTTATCCCACTTCGGCCAATAAGCCGACATCCTACTGTTGTACGCTTCCCTCGAAACTGATAGAACTACAGCTGATGGCTGTAGCTCAAACCCCCCGTGTTAAATATTGTTGAATATGCAAGTATATGATTTTTGTTTGATGATAATAAACATGAATATATATATATATATTCATTTAATTGTATTTGTTATTGTACTATTTTATTAAATAAATATTTGTTGAATAAAATAAATAACACATAATTTAAATTCAAACAGATATTTTATTCAAACAAATATTTTTACAATTTTGAATAGTACAAATTTGAGCTCTCACTATATTTACACATTTTTCAATTACATTTCAATTTCAATTACATCACATTTTTCACTATACACACATTTGCACCTCACTACATATCACTCGTTCACTCGCACTTGATCTTCAACTGTATTGCAATTTGTATCCAGCATCTGGGTTATCTGCAAAATAAACACCGATGCAGTAAGATTGAAAAAGAAATACTTTTGCAGTGTAAAATAAAATGTGTTTTTGAAAATATTTGCCTTTGTTATTTGTGCTATTCGTCAACATTTAATTTTGAATTCAGCAAACACGAATAACCTGTGACATGCACAGTGTATCACTGTACATGCCACAATGCCGTGCACACTGATATACACTTGACAAAACTGCAGGGATAGGTGAGCACAAGGTCAAACCAAATCAAAAGCCGGGTTCAACTCAAGTGAAATACAAAAAAAGTCACGATATGAGCACAAGGTCAAACCCGAGCTATAAGCTAGATTCAACACAGATGCAATCCAAATGTACAAGTTCAGGAGCAACCCAGACATTACTGTACACATGAATGGTTAACAAAGACATGGTCAGAGCTATCACCAATCATAGCACCTGAAGTTCAGTGTCAACCAAAAACAAAGTACACTTGAAGAATCAGACTGCAACAAGATAACAGTGGTACACATGCATATGAAACCGGATATATACATACATAAAAGTATGTGTGTATACAAGTGGAGATGACACTGCAGCTACCTAACAAACACATTTGAACCAGACACAGTGCAAGATCAAGTGAAGAACAAAGCAAGCCTGGCAACATGGAAGCAAGTGCAAACTAGCTCGAAGCAACTGTATATCAAGTGCACCAACAACAATTCAAGAATGAACTAGTGAAGACAATAGAGGGGCAGACTACATGAAGTCTAACAAATACTAACAGGCCACAGATGTACAAGACTCGAATGAACAGTGGACAGAGCTCAATGCAACCCAGACTAACATCACATCAACAAGCATACATATATACATGCGCAAAACAAACCAGTCATGTATGCAGTGACAATATGGGATGCAATGAAGCATGTAGACATGTACTCGATGTAAACCAAAACTCAATACAATGAACTACAATGAACCAGACAAACAAAACAGTGCAGCAATCATTTTACTCACAAACACATATGTATACATATATACTTATATATGTATACACAGAACCATTTGCAGTGAATTTCGAAATTGATCAAGCTAAAAAAGTCAGCAAGTAATAGAGCATTTAGCAATTACAACAAAGTCAAGCCGTGAGTCAAAAATCAATTAAATGATAAAATGTTCCAGGTCGAACATTTTTGCAGGTAGCAGTTTCAAAATAACCAAGTCAAGTTCAGATGCCAGAAAATCAAAGCTGTGGTGACCAAGATAATAACAAGTTCGAATTAAACAAATCAAAGTGCAAAGTCACAATAGAAATCATTTCAAATGGCCGAAGTCAACAGCATAAAGAACGGAACAAAATCAGTGCCAGATGATAACACGTAATCAAAGACCAAACAAGCCGTGGTAATCAAGCAACGAGGATATGCGAATTGAACAAGTCAGAGAAATCTCAAGCATAATCAAATGTCCGAACTAAAATTATCAAACGAATTCGAATAAAATATTCGAACGAAAATAAAGGGAATCGATCCCTATTTAACCCAAATCATCATCGGCATGTAAATCATTGAGTTCAAGCAAATTAATCAGAAAAGCAAAAAGGAAATTACATACCAAAGTCATATCGAACTCGACGAAATTGAATCAGCCGTGAGGAAATCGAAGAACTGATCAATTGACGATGCTATCAACTCTAAACAATTATCCGATTGATCAACTAGTATCGGCAGTATTCAATTCCAGAAGCCCTAGTTTAGAATGAAGAAGAAAGAACAAGTAAAAAAGGAAGCAGCCATATTTTTTCTCAACGCAAGGATACCAGGCCGAAGAAATAACAAAGAAAAGGGGGACAGTATTTTACACTACATTTAATTTGGTCCGGCTTATATTTGTTTTTGGCTTTTATTTTTTAATAGGGTTTTGTGTTTTGTAAATTGTTTTTTATTTGTAATTTACTTTTAAACGTTGTAAATTATAGTCATGTGACTAGGGGACGAACTACGGTGGTATAGTTCGAGAATTCGCAACTCAGTGGCTGAGTTGTGGCAGGGGTTTGAGCGTAGAGTTAGGTTAGTCGATAGCGGGTGTCGCGAGTTTACGTGTGTAAGCGTCTGAATACTTAATTTCTAGTAGAAACCTTGAGGGCAGCACGTAGGCAGGGTTTTGTCGAAGTTGGGTAAATTTGTGTTGTTCTATTTCTGCTTTTATTATTCTGCTATTATCGGTGCTGCTATTACTCTGCTATATCTGTGTAACGATTATTTTATATTCTTCTGCATTAAATTTTTGTAATTATTAGTATCACCCTATTCACTCCCCCTCTAGAGTGAAATCGATCCTACAAGTGGTATCAGAGCTAGGAACAAAAGCCATTTTTGTTTTAAAAATTTTGATTTTTCAGAAAACCAAATTTTTGTTTAAAAAAATGAATTTTTTAAAAATGGCTTCTTTTAATAATGCTTTTGCCGAGGGTCAATCCATAGTTAGACCACCAATGTTCAATGGTGAATATGCTTACTGGAAAAATAGAATGAAAATTTTTCTTAAAACCATTGATGCTTGGAATATAGTTGAGACAGAATATAGGACACCAACTATAGTTGTAGATAATCAGGAAATAGATAAACCGATGGATCACTGGACAGATCTAGAAAATAAATTACAGAATGCTAATGCCAAAGCTATGAATTCTATTATTTGTTCATTGGATCAAATTGAATTTAATCGTGTCTCACATTGTCTAACTGCGCAGGAAATCTGGCACACACTTGAAGTGACTCATGAAGGAACATCTCAAGTCAAAGAATCTCGCCTTGCCATGCTGAGTAGCGAATACGAGAATTTCACAATGGCCAAGGAAGAAAATGTCAAAGAGATGTATGGACGACTTTCCAATCTCGTATACAAATCAAATGCTCTTGGAAAACCGTACACAGAATTGGAAATAGTCCAAAAAATCCTCATAGTCCTTCTACGAAAATTTGAAGCGAAAGTTACAGCTATTCAAGAATCAAAGGATTTGAAACAAATCAAAGTTGAAGAACTCATCGGAAATCTCACCACTTATGAGCTAGAAATGAAATACAAGGAAGAACGCGAAGGAGGTGATACACGAAAGAAATCAATAGCTCTCAAAGGAACAACGGAAAGTGATGATGATGGAGCAGCTGGACTGGCGCTGATAATAAAGAAATTCAAAAGGTGAAATCGTAGATACGGAAATCCAACTCTAAATCAAAAAATGAAAAGCAGAATAGTCAAAGCACTAGACAACCCAGAAGAGCAGGAGATCATCTACCACAAGTGCAATAAACCTGGTCACATCAAGCCCAATTGTCCTCAAAATCGACTCGGCCAAGAAAAGAAATAAAAAAGAAGAAGTTTTGCAGCCATGTGGAATACAAGTGATGATGATAATAAAAGTACTAGCAGTGAGAGTGAAAAAGTAGATTTGTGACTTCGAGGTGATATAACTGATAGTGATGATGGCGAGCCAAGCGAGGTATCAAAACTCACTCACTCAGGATTACTTATATATTTTCACGAAGTAAATGGCTGTTTTGAACGACTTAGGGAGAAATACGCTAAAATTGAATCACAAAGAGATACTTTGATAGATTTAAATAAACAACTTGATCAATTATTTAAAAACTATCAAAACAAGTGCCCTAAGTGTGAAAAGTGTCCAACATTAAAAGAAGAGATTAAAAAAAATCAGAAATCAAAATTAAATCGCTTGAAAATGAAAATTTGATTTTGAAAGAAAGTGAAAATACTAGGAGAGAAAATTCTATTAAAAAGTGCAAACAATTGTTAAATGAAAATGAATCTCTCAAAACACAAGTCCAACAACTGTCTACGACTTTAGAAAATTTTTCAAAAAGTGAAAGATCGTTAAATATGCTATTAGGGAAACAAACTGTTAATACTGTTAGACAAGGACTTGGATATAATCAATCTGAACGTGTTAGAAATGAAATTAATCAAGTCAATTCAAAGTGCACGATTTGTGGAAAAACTGGACACAATCACAATAATTGCTGGTATAGACCCAAACATGTAAAAACCGTTCCAATTTGGGTTCCAAAAGGCACAAATATAAAATCCCTTAAAGTCAAACAAATCTGGGTGCCAAAAGGAACAAATATAAATAGTTTTGGGTCTCCACAAACTCATTTTTCAAAATTTGTTGCCACTAACAACCATGGACCTATAAAATCAAATAGGTCACAAAAATCTTTTATCGTGTAGGTGTGGTGGCAAGCTAAGGAACAACAACTGTGTTACCTAGATTTTGGCTGTTCCAGGAACACGACGGGCGACAAATCACAGTTCCTTAGCCTAGTATAAAGGTGGCAGAATCACAGTGGGCAACATCGAAATATTATCGGTAAAGGTACATCTATCTTGAACGATTTATTAAATGTGATAATCTGCACCATAATCTGAATTAATTCAGCCAGTTATGTGATAATGAATGTTGATTTTGATTCTGAATTATGAAAATTGTTGGCCAAATTATTCTTTTATGCCGAGAATACTTTAAGGACCTCTAGAGTCTTTGAACTAGTTCATATAGATTTGTTTGGATTAATGATGTTGTTTTACTGGTTGATGATAACTCTAGATACACATGGATATGTTTGTTTATATTACTGACTCTAGACTTGACAGTATGTTCACTGTTTGTTCATTTGCACCATTTCATTTTAAGTTCAAAATAATTTCATTTAAAAGCTGTTAAAAATGATTTTAAGATATTTTGTTGCACACCTCACGGTCTGGTCTATGACACCAAACTAATGATAATATTGAGTCAAAGGGAAATTCAGATGCAGATAACACTGGTAATCTAGTTGATAGAAAAATTACTAGTGGAACGTGATTTATGTTGAGATATTCAGTAGTTGCATCATTTTCGAAGAAAATATCTGCATATTTTTCATTTCAACTAATTTTCAAATAGCAGACATTTTTCTTATAAAACCCCTTCCAGAAAATCGTTTTTGTCGACCTTGTTTCAGATTAGTCATTTTAGAAAATTTGATTATTTTTAAATGACTACATTAACTAATCTGACTCCCTACTGATTATCGAAAAGATAAATAGTGATTGAAAAAGTGACGAGTGTTGATATTAACCATATATTATAACTTGAGACGGTATAATTAGTAAATTTCTTTAGAAATTTAAACAAGAGTTATAAAAACTTTTTGTTGGTAAAAATTCCATGACCATCTCTATTTCTATCATATTTCTAACAACCATCACTCATCAAAATCCAATATAGTATGTCAATATGTGGTATTTTAAACGAGAAATCATTTGTTTGTCATTTTATTATATTTTTAGCAATAAAAACATCCAAAGTATTCACTCTCATTTAAAAGTCCTCACGATTATGCATGGGTGAATTATCTGGAATTTTTGATTATGTGCTTTCATGCTCATTTAAAAGTCCTCACGGTTATGCATGTATGGAACACATATCAAAATTGATTAGTAAATAGTCAAGTTGATTCTAATCCCATTTAAAAGTTCTTACGGTTATGCGTGGTTAGAAGATGCTTGAAATTCATTTTTTTTAAATTGGGAATACTACTAATCCCATTTTAAAGTCCTAACGGTTATGCATGGTTAGTAGATATTCAATCCTGATATAAATATACTACAAATAGACACAGCTATATGGTTTTACATCATCCCTATCATTCTAAAGTGGAATATGCGCCTAATAGAGTATTTATGATTTTTGTTTGATTTTTTATTGAAATTTAATATTTACACTCGATTGGGTATTAATATTATATTAATATCTATCACTTAATCTCTATTTTTCTAACAATATTATTCTTTTACTGATACCAAAAGGAGGAGAGAAAAGTTAAGATTATGGCAGATAAAGGTCAAATATTTTTATTTTGTATTTTCTATTTGCATCTAGGTTCATTTGCATATTTTTATGCATATATGAAGGGGGAGCTTTGTTGTAGAGAGGGTGCATTCAAATAGGGGGAGCAAATTGAATGATCAAATACATTTAATAAATTCAAAATCTTAAATATATGTTTGTTATCATCAAAAGGGGGAGATTGTTGAATATGCAAGTATATGATTTTTGTTGGATGATAATAAACATATATATATATTCATTTAAATGTATTTGTTATTGTACTATTTTATTAAATAAATATTTGCTGAATAAAATAAATAACACAGAATTTAAATTCAAACAGGTATTTTATTCAAACAAATATTTTTACAATTTTGAATAGTACAAATTTAAGCTCTCACTATATGTACACATTTTTCAATTACATTTCAATTTCAATTACATCACATTTTTCACTATACACACATTTGCACCTCACTACATATCACTCGTTCACTCGCACTTGATCTTCAACTGTATTGCAATTTGTATCCAGCATCTGAGTTATTTGCAAAATAAACACCGACGCAGTAAAATTGAAAAAGAAATATTTTTGCAGTGTAAAATAAACTGTGTTTTTGAAAATATTATTTGCCTCGGTTATTTGGGTTGTTCATCATCATTTAATTTTGAATTCATCAAACACGAACAACCTCTGACATGCACAGTGTATCACTGTACATGCCACAAGGCCGTGCACACCGATATACACTTGACAAACTGTAGGGACTGGTGAGCACAAGGTCAAACCCAATCAAAAGCCGGGTTCAACTCAAGTGAAATACAAATAATGTCACGATATGAGCACAAGGTAAAACCCGAGCTATAAGCTGGATTCAACACAAGTGCAATCCAAATATACAAGTTCAGGAGCAACCCAGACATTACTGTACACATGAATGGTTAACAAAGACATGGTCAGAGCTATTGCCAATCAGAGCACATGAAGTTCAGTGTCAACCAAAAACAAAGTACACTTGAAGAATCAGACTGCAACAAGATAACAGTGGTACACATGCATATGAAACTAGATATATACATACACAAAAGTATGTGTGTATACAAGTGGAGATGACACTGCAGCTACCTAACAAACACATTTGAACCAGACACAGTGCAAGCTCAAGTGAAGAACAAAGCAAGCCTGGCAACATGGAAGCAAGTGCAAACTAGCTCGAAGCAACTGTATATCAAGTGCACCAACAACAGTTCAAGAATGAATCAGTGAAGACAACAGAGGTGCAGACTACATGAATTCTAACAAATACTAACAGGCTACAAATGTACAAGACTTGAATGAACAGTGGACAGAGCTCAATGCAACCCAGACTAACATCATAGCAACAAGCATACATATATACATGCACAAAACAAACCAGTCATGTATGCAATTACAATATGGGATGCAATGAAGCATGTAGACATGTACTCGATGTAAACCAAAACTCAATACAGTGAACTACAATGAACCAGACAAACAAAACAGTGCAGCAATCATTTTACTCACAAACACATATGTATACATATATACTTATATATGTATACACAGAACCAGTTGCAGTGAATTTCGAAATTGATCAAGCTGAAAAAGTCAGCAAGTAACAGAGCATTTAGCAATTACAACAAAGTCAAGCCGTAAGTCAAAAATCAATTAAATGATAAAATGTTCCAAGTCGAACATTTTTGCAGGTAGCAGTTTCAAAATAACCAAGTCAAGTTCAGATGCCATAAAATCAAAGCCGTGGTGACCAAGATAATAATAAGTTCGAATTGAACAAATCAAAGTGCAAATTCACAGTACAAAATCATTTCAAATGGCCGAAGTCAACAGCATAAAGAACGGAACAAAATCAATGCCAGATGATAACACGTAATCAAAGACCAAACAAGCCGTGGTAATCAAGCAACGAGGATATGCGAATTGAACAAGTCAGAGAAATCTCAAGCATAATCAAATGGCCGAACTAAAATTATCAGACGAATTCGAGTAAAATATTCAAACGAAAATAAAGGGAATCGATCCTTATTTAACCCAAATCATCATCGACATGTAAATCATCGAGTTCAAGCAAATTAATCAGAAAAGCAAAAAGGAAATTACATATTGAAGTCATATCGAACTCGACAAAATTGAATCAGCCGTGTGCAAATCGAAGAACTGATCAATTAACGAAGCTATCAACTCTAAACAATTATTCGATTGATCAACTAGTATCAACAGTATTCAATTCCAGAAGCCCTAGTTTAGAATGAAGAAGAACGAACAAGTAAAAAAGGAAGCAACCATATTTTTTGTCAATGCAAGGATACCAGGCCGAAGAAATAACATAGAAAAGGGGACAATATTTTACACTACATTTAATTTGGGCCGGCTTATATTTGTTTTGGGCTTTTATTTTTTTAATTAGGGTTTTGTGTTTTGTAAATTGTTTTTTATTTGTAATTTACTTTTAAACGTTGTAAATGTGAGGAATGCGGATGACGGATCTTAAGGCTAGGAATAACACTAGAGGGGGGGGGGGGTGAATAGTGTTTATAAGAAATTACTAAATCCTTTTGAGTTATTGTTGATTTGTACACAAATGTATGCAATATTCAGACACAGATATAATCACAGAAACAAACACAGATGTAGAAATAAAGTAAATGCAGTAAAGGAAAGAACACACCAGATTTTATACTGGTTCGGAGTTACCCTACATCTAGTCCCGCACAACTAAGTACGGATTTCCTTTCAAAAGCAATTCAACAATTACAACCCTCGGTTTCAAGGCTACGAGGTACACCCTCCAGAATCACAATCCTCTGGGTAGAGATACTTGAATAACGGGCAACAAGTTCACCCAATTGATTTCCAAGGCTACAATCACACCTTTTCTCGCTTGATTGATTTCCAAGGCTACAATCACACCATTTTTCACTATATTGATTACAAAGAAGCCTATAACTCTGAATAGCACTTGGACTTGTTGAGATAGTGATAGAGAATCAAACCAGAGATGATCTAGTTAGATTCAATGTTGATTTCGGTAGAGTAATGATAGGATTTTGAATAAGAAAATGTGGAAGAAGAAGAGAAGTGAAAAACCAGAAAATCTGATCCAAAATTCGTTGAAACTAACCCTTATTTATAGAAGAACAACAACCCTGTCCATTCGTGAAAGGTTATGGCGAATAGACACTTCTTTTGAAATTCAAATTTTTGAATCTAACTGTCACTATGTCGACATGGGGTACTAGGGCATGTCGACATCCCAAAGGAAATTTTGATGTTTTGTTTTTCTTTGAAAATAACCTTTATCTTATATTAAAACTATTTTAAACTTTATAAATATACTTGACTCTAGATAAAATACATAGATACATATAGAGAATAATATATATATATAATTTTACTATAATTTTATATTTAAATATATTATAAATAAAAGATAGTTTAAAAAGAATCGAAGTTTAAAACAAGAGTTTATTTAAAAACAAAAACAAAGAATATTTTAAGGCTAAAACATATTTTTGAAAATCATTTGAAAAGATAATTTTTAAGGCTAAAACATTTTGAAAAGCAGTTTTGAAAATCATTCTGAAGTAGTTTTGAAAACCATTTTGAAGTAGTTTTGCAAGCATCTTCCTGCAGAATATCTCATCATATCAGGACTCGAGAACTTGTACAAAACCAGGATGTTTGTGGGTTTGTAAGCCACTTGTCGTAGGTTTGCAAGCTACTTGTTATGGATTTGTAAGCCACTAAAAAGGTAGAAATGGGTTCCATCCCAAAAGAAAAATGGAGTGAAGATTTCAGTGCTATTTTGAAGTTTTAACATAATTCTAGACTCAATACTTATCTTGAAATCTTGAACTCTTGATAATCTTGATACTCATGAGTCTTCAATCTTGATATCTTGAATCTCAATATTGTACAGTCTTCATTCTTGGTACCTGCATGGTTAAATCCTGCATATACATATATATCTAAACTATAATGTTAGTATTTATATTTTATAATCTTATTCTAAGGTTGTTGTCATCAAAACCATCATCTCAAGGACTAACAGTAAATTCTAGCCGTGTGACTAGGGGACGAACTACGGTGGTGTAGTTCAAGAATTCGCAACTCAGTGGCTGAGTTGTGGCAGAGTTTTGAGCATAGAGTTAGGTTAGTCGGTAGCGGGTGTCGTGAGTTTACGTGTGTAAGCGTTTGACTACTTAATTTCTAGTAGAAACCTTGGAGGCAGCACGTAGGCAGGGTTTTGCCGAAGCTGGGTAAATCTGTGTTGTTCTATTTCTCCTTTTTATTATTCTGCTATTATCTGTGCTGCTATTACTCTGCTATATCTGTGTCGCGATTATTTTATATTCTTCCGCATTAAAATTTTGTAATTATTAGTATCACTCTATTCACCCTCCTCTAGGGTGAAATCGATCCTACAAATATGATATAGATTAGTATATCGTACACAAAATATTTAAGATGCTGAAAAGAGTTTAGTACTTACCCCTCGGCTCTAGGTACTAGATTCACGACAGGTCGCTGTGGCAGTTTCGATGGACCGCTGCTATCGCCTCCTGAAGAGTGGGAAGAACTCCTCCTTCTGGATGACATGATACCTGTCACAGACACATCATTTTAAAAGAGAACAATAACATGATAATGAAATATATTTTATAGTTAAATGACATAAATGATATAAAGTATATAAAGTGCAAAGTATACATGATTCAGATCGGGTCTCATATTCCGACAATAAGTAGAATACATTGTATTTTTAACAGAAATTACTAAATAAATGACAGAAATGGTAATGCCATAAAAGATGTAAATAATGATAAGCAGATTCGGTTTCATAAATGACATAAATTACATAACGAGCAAAATAAATCTCATCAATTACATCAATTTCGTAATACACCAAGAATTCAACATAGTTACATCAATTGCATAATCACATCAACTGCATAATCTCATCAATTACATCAGTTGCATAATTACATAACTACCAAAATAAAGCTCATCATTTACATCAATCATCATCGTCTTCTGATTCAGATTCGGTCTCATATTCTATGTTATTTTCCTCCATACTCTCGAACGCTTCTACC
The DNA here is from genome assembly GCA_030737815.1 of Allium fistulosum. Classification (NCBI taxonomy): domain Eukaryota; kingdom Viridiplantae; phylum Streptophyta; class Magnoliopsida; order Asparagales; family Amaryllidaceae; genus Allium; species Allium fistulosum. Next base: position 1,252,272,721 of record CM060903.1, on the reverse strand, counting down.
AGAACGTTTGATTCATCATTCAGAGGTCCAAATTCCGTATGATCGTCTGTAATTATTATTTCGTTGCTTTGCTCAAGATCTGTCTGGTAAGCTTGTTCGTTTGGAATATTCTTCCCATCAAACGTAAATCTGGCCTTTGTTTTAAAAACTGCCGACCAATCTGCTTTATCTCTTTTTAGAGACGGATAAGGAGCATAATAAACTTGCAATGCTTGTTTGGCTAGTACAAAAGGATCGTACTTGTGATAATGTGATGTGTGCTTTATTCAATAAGATTATAATCCTTGTGCACATTAATTCTAGAACCTGAAACATTGCTAAACCAATTGCATCTAAACAGAAACACCTCCTCCGCGGGTCGTGAGAAATATGTCAGTTGCAAAATTTGTTAAAACGCCATAAAAACCATTTATGTGATTTTCTGGATCATCACTACCTTTAACAAATACACCTGTATTATTAGTTAATTTTTCTGCACCGTATTCTTTGGTGTTAAATTTATATCCATTGACGAAATATATTGGATATGTCTTGACATTTCTTTTTGGTCCCAACGCAAGATGTTTCAAACCTTCGTCAACCAGACAATTTGTCGGTTCAAAAATGTACTTTGAAAACCAATCAGAAAATTCTTTACTGAGATCTCTGTGCGGATGTTCATTTTCATAAATACTGCATATATGAATAAAATATTGCATTAAATTCTACACGCGCATGCATTATGGAAATGAATAAATCATAAATTATTATTTCAAATTACCTAACAAATGGTGTAACCTCAGCACAATTTAGAAGAATATAAGTGTGTGCTACATGAAGATCTCTATCGACTAGCCATACTTCTACACATTTCCCAAAAGGTCGACCATGTTGTCTAAAAATAGATAACATTGTTTGAGAGGACTCTTGTTCGTCTCCTTCGCCATTACGAGGAACACTTTCAAATGATATGTTCACATGGTCACTGAAATAGTGAGAGAAAAAGAACGAAGCTTCTTCTTCGATGTAAGATTTACATATCGAACCTTCAACTCGTGCTTTTTGCCTTACTTTTTTCTTCAGATGATTCAAGTATCTATGCAAAATTAATTTACATTAACTTTAACTTTTGAATGTAATTAAATTAATAGGTAACATATTACATACTCTCAAATGGATACATCCATCCATTTTGCACAGGACATCGAAGTCGTGCTTCAGATGGGAGATGAATAACTAAATGTTCCATTACATTAAAAAATCTAGCGGAAATATTTTCTCCAATTTGCAGAGCAATATAGGAATATCTACTTCAAGTTTACATAAACGTTGCACTTTTAAAGTAGTCGAACAAAGCTCTTTGAAAAACAGACTAAGCTCCGTTACTACCTTCCAAACTTTTAATGGCAATAGTTCTTTGAATAGAATGGGTAATAAATTTTCCATCATTATATGACAGTCATGGCTTTTCATTCCGCTCAATCTACCGTTTTTAAAGTCAACACATCTACGAAGATTTGATGAAATCCCATCAGGAAATCTCAACCCTTCCAGCCATTTTAACACAACTTTAACTTGATTATTATCTAACTCGTAACATGCTTTGGGTTTTTTTTACTGTCATTTGGTTTCTATGAAGCTCAGGATGTTTGCATAATTCTTGTATATTGCGTCTTGATTTCAAATCGTCCTTAGTCTTCCCCTTGACATTCAAAATTGTGTTAAAAACATTATCAAAGAAATTTTTCTCGTTGTGCATCACATCAATATTATGACGAAGCAGAAGATTTTTCCAATAAGGCAACTCCCAAAATATACTCTATTTACACCAATTATGAATAGTTGATTTGCCTTCAATTTCTGTTTGCACTCCAGTTTCATATATCTTTGGATAGTCCCTTACAAGTTCGTATATGTCTTCGCTTGACCATATCGTTGGTGGTTGTCTGGTTTCTACTCTATTAGCTAAAAAGTTTTTCTTGTCTCCTTAGAAGGGATGATTGACATGGAGAAAACATCGATGGCAGTCAAACCATGAAATTTTCTTACCATTCGGTAAAGAAAACTCCCGTGTTTCTTCCATGCAAAATGGACATGCTAGACGACCGGATGTACTCCATCCTGAAAGCATTGCATAGGTAGGAAAATCACTTATAGTCCCCAACAAAGAAGTAAACATACGAAATTTTTTTTCTTTGAAACATCGTATATTTCTACTCCTTCATTCCACAGTGTTTTTAACTTTTCAATCAACGATTGTAATTAAAAATCGATTCCTTGTGTCGGATCGTCGGGGCCAAAAACAACAATAGTAAAAAACATATATTGCGTTTTCATACACATCCACCGAGGTAAATTATAAGGTGTGATGATAATGGGCCAAGATGAATATTTAGCACCAAATTGAGAAAATGGTGAAAAACCATCCATACATAATCCAAGTCTAACATTACGACTCTCCGCTGCAAAATTGGGATAAGTTTTGTCGAAATGCTTCCATGCTTCTCCATCGGCTGGATGTGTAAATGTACCCTCTTCCTCCGTTCTCACACTATGCCATCTCATATGAGATTTTGTTACAGAAGATGCGTATAATCTTTGAAGCCTATGAGTGATGAGTAAGTAATGCATACGCTTGTACGGAACTTCCTTTCTCTTCTTTTTTCTTGGCTAGTATCTTTTCTGATTACATATTTACAACTCCTATTATTTGTCTTTTTTCCAAAATAACATGCAGCCATTTAAACATGTATCTATTTTCTGATAAGGTAAACCAAAAGCCGACATAAGTTTTTTAACTTCATAGTGATTTTCGCACATTAAATTATCGGACGCCATGTCTTTCTGCAGCTTGTACAACGAGTGTAAATCCGACTTCGGTGATGTTGTATTTTGACTTCATTGCAATGTATTCTGCGGTTACTGATAGCCGGGTGTCGCTTTTACAACCATCCCAAAGAGGTTTCATAGCAGCATATAGTAAATCATAAATTTTTTTTGCTTCAATATTTGGTTCTTCAACATTTTCATTGTTGTCGTCAACTTCAACCGTAGGGAACATTGATCGTGCTACATCTTAAACCATATTTTCTATACGGTTCGTCGTAACAATTTCATTACCAGCAATGTCTAATTCAGACTCTATAGAAGTATTTGCTACAACTTCTCCATGACGATCCCAAACATAATACTCCGGCACGAAACCCTTTTTGCACAAATGGACTTTCACAATATCGGGTAACAAATACTTCAAATTTCTACACCTACTACACGGACAATGAATTTCTGCATCGTTTCCGTTATTACTTAAAGCAAATTCAACAAATATATTTATACCATTATAAAAATCTTTTTTTATTGAGCCTCTTAACCCCCTTCTTTGATACATCCATCTCCTCCGATCAATAAAATAATCGATCATTTTACCTATTTGAAAAAATATGTCACAAATTCAAAAATAAATATTGGTCATATGTTCTATTACATTTTATTTTTCAATGTATCGATACAAAAACTTATATGCGTCAATTTTACCCCACTTAAGAATACAATATAGAACTATTGGTTTATAGTTATCTTTTTTCCTGATCAGTCATCTTACTTCCCATTACAAACACAGTAAAAACTTATATTTCGTACATTATTTCGTTTTAAACGATTCAACAAAATTTCAGCAGCACTTCCCATTTATTTCCTGCATTGTACACAAATGCGTGTATGCAGGAAACAAAAATGAAAAATGACGGCGAAATTTTGTGAAAAAATAATATGCAAAATGTAATCGTTTACTGTGTTTATAACTTGTCAAATACATAGACAAATCTAACAAGCATTGTACCAGATGAATATAAATGGCCGTTTTGTAACAAAAACGACTATTTATATAACGATCATGTACAACATCCGTTGGACGGGGCCAAAAACTCTCTAAGGGACGTAAAATAAAGTATTTTATAAAAAAAGAATATATATTTACTAATTTTATACATTTCTAATTTAGCACATTTGTTCCGCGTATTTCATCGAATAAGGCTGCTTTAGTATTGTTGTCATTTTCCAATACAGTCAAATTTCTTTTAGACTCGTGCATTCATTATTGTTGCACAAGTCAAGATGTTATACAACTCATGTCTTATTCCAATTAACACAATACAACGGTAGAAACAACACATATACAATGGTTTACATATATACACACAATCACAAATTATACATACTTTTTACAATTTCACGATAACATATGAAATAGGTATACCATGATATGCTATAAACCATTATTACGCTATTGGAAACAATTGCAATCACTAATTATCCCTAATTTAACAACTTATGCAAATCTAGATTTAGGGTAAAAATTAGTTTTTTGACAAAAATAAGAGATTATACCAAAGTTAGAGAGCAATAGACGTTGATTACGCAGCCGGGGAGGATCCGAAAGCTCGAAATTGGTGATTGGAAGCTTGGAGGAGAGATTTGGGGATTTTGGGTTAAAAAATTTCGTGCTGCAACTGAGGAAGGAAAAGGCTCGGCTGAGCCCTGTAATTCGCGAATTTCCGACGGCTTCCGTCGGCCGCCGACGGCCCGTCGGAAGCTGTCGAAAATTGACCGTCGAAAGCCGTTGCTTGATGCCGTCGGAATAATTGCGTTTTCTAGTAGTGCAATTTGATCACAACAACCCATTAAGCAAAAATTTCAAACATATATGTACATGATAATATCCATTTGATCAAGGCAAGCAAGCTCATTTAATATAAATCAAAAGATACGCTCACCTTACCAAACACGTTTTCATGGGTTTTGGGCTTCTAAATGCTCATTAGGCCCATATTAATTAAAGAAAATGCCTTTTCTTTTTTATATACAAACTTACTCAACTCATATTCTATCATTTTAAATCATTTTACCATTTATGAAAATTTCCAAGCCAATACAATATTTTTCCAAAATTCATTTACACTTGGAATAAGTTGTCGATAATTAGAATACCACTTTTAGCCCTTGTAATCATTTATTTGTCAAAATAATTTTTTACAACTCAAAAATAAATTTTATTTTCCAAGTATAAATTTTAAATAGCTTTTGGATTCAGAAAACACAAATTCAAAATTCAAACTTGAATTTTAAATTAGTATTTCACAGTTTATTACAAAATGAACCCAAAAACAAATTTTATTTTAATCTAAACTCTAAAATAACATTTTTAATCTCAAAATTCCAATTTCGTCCTCAAAAACCCCAATTTAAATACAAAAATATATTTTATTGTATTTATTTTATTATACTCCTGATTGAGTTGTTACGCCGGGTCTGTGAATATAGAAAATTTGTCGAACCACATTAAATTTAATTTTGTTTATTTTTGTATTGTGATTGAATATTAGTTGTTATTGTCAATATTATTTTCTATAAGTTATTTATTAATAGGTAAATTAGATTCTTAGACATTTCGATAATATTAACATATAATTTTGAAAGTATGTATTAAATTCACAATGCTTTAGGTTACGGTTGCCGCGTTGCATCTCTTATTTGGTTAATTACTAAACCGTTGAGATTTCCATATTACGTCGTATTTGCATTTGCATTATTGATTATTGTACCCATGTAAAGTCACAAGTCAAATCTTCCGTCCTTCTTTTAAATGTCCCCATATGTCATATCTATTTCAGTCATTGATTTTACATCAGCAATAATTCATATGATATTATAGATATTACTGATTCATTATTTTATTATGATTAATAACCGTGATTTCTTGTAGCATTCGTGGACAGATAAGGACAAAGAAATTGTATTCGTACGGGCATGCATTTGAAACCAAATAATTATGCATTTCAACACTATTATGAACAGTCAACATACAAATAAATATTGGATTTTATTATTATGGCACATGTTAATAATAATTTTTTTGCGCTAAAAGACAAAAAAAAAAAGTTAACTATCCATATTATCCTTAAATAATTTAAAAAAGGTGAAATTCAGAAAGAGTACGTATATTGTAATTTTGCAATTTTAACATGTGCCTTAAGGACATAAAATTTTTCATAGATACAGACGCTTTTGGAAACCTTAGCATATACCAAAAATGAGACAGTATTTCATGAAAGTCCACATCAAACCTGCTTTGCTTTCATATAAAACACATTGATTATAAAAACAATATTTGAGATCACGGTTTCATTTTTATTATCTTAGATTTTTCTGCTCTACAGTTTTCTTGTTGAGCGATTGCTTTCAATGAATCTGAAGCTATAGTAAGATGTGCATCCAAATGTATTACATGATATCTATTACCTCATTCTCTTCTCTTAAGACTGACGTTTTACAATTTTCTACTTCCAGCAATATATTGTTTCAAAACGATATTGCTGACATCAAGTTTAAACCTTATACATACGTGAAAGCTGACAGAACGGAAGATTCAAATACAGGCTCCATGGCTACTGTGATTAGTTCTTGACTACAAGCTGCCTACATGTCTAACCAACACCTAACTAGCTAGATCAGATTAATGAACCTTTCCTTTAAACCTAGGTTAGTTGAATAAGTGTATCATACAGAGTATACTACAAAAACACATCAAATCATGCTGCATAGTGCATACTTTAGATAACGATTCAAGTTTCAACTCTACTGTTCCACACACAACCTCTCTTCTCCTTCTCTGATCTGTTCACTTATTTAACTCACCTCAAATCCATAAAATATCCCAATCACCCTCATTTTTTCTAAAAACAACTCGAATATATATAATTGGAAAGTACATAGTTCTCATACCTTGTACATGAATTTGCATGGTCATATGGCCGGTCTTGATCCATGCACCTCGTTGTATGTTCATCAACAATTCAATGTCGGTGAAGTTAACAGCAAAGAAAAGAATACTAACAACTCAGGCAACCTGCTGCAAGCTCCTGCCACTGAAACTATAGTGGGCCGACGACCACGGGGGAGGCCACCCGGGTCCAAGAATAAACCCAAACCACCCATTATTATAACACAAGAAAGCGCCAACTCTCTTTGGGCTCACATCCTGGAAATTGGGCCAGGCCATGACGTCTTGGAGTGCCTATCTTCTTACACCGGCCACCGCCAGAGTGGCATCTGCATCCTCAGCGGCAGTGGTACGTGTAATATTTTCTTGATTAACATATGAAGTAGTACGTTTAGTAACGATGTAAGAAAAACTAGAGTGCAGGGAGTGTAAGCGATGTCAGGTTGCGCCAACCAGCAAGTACAGGTGCGGTCATAACGTTACATGGAAGGTACGAGATTATGTCATTTTCAGGAACAGTGATGCCATCTCCGGCCTCAGCAGGAGCAACGAGCCTAACGGTGTTAATGGCAGGGGGAGAAGGGCAGGTGGTTGGTGGGAGCGTGGTGGGCCCACTAATGGCGGCGGGGCCGGTGGTTGTGGTTGGTTCCTCTTTCACGAACATGGCTTATGAGAGGGTGCCTTTAGAGCAAGAGGAGGAGGATTCCAATGATGGTGGTGGCGGCCTGCAGCAGATGCACCAGCATGAGCTGATTCGTTTGAATCCCGATTCTTCTTATGGTGTTAACGATGGTTGGGCGGCTGCTAGTAATGGACGAGGTCAAGCGGCGCTGCCTTTTGTATGGTAGACTGAAACTAGGGGTTGTGGTAGCCCTCTTTAATTTGTTAATTTATTATCAAGTGTGGTTGTGTATGTCCAACGTACATAGATTTCACCATTCCTCTCTCTCTGGAGCAATTAATTTCTCCATCCTTGCATTTTACTTCTTATAATGGATTCTGTGTCACATTTTACTTTCTAGAATGGATTCCGTGTATGAGTTACGTGAATTAAATAATTATAACGTTTATCTGTAGTTTAATGGAAGATATGACTACAGTCCATTTGGATTTTAAATGAATATTGGATGAAATTTTCTTTTCAATATGTTGCTTGATATTTATGTCTGCATTCTTTTTAACGTTCTCCGACCTCTTTTACAATATGTTATTTGTGAAGCGAGCGGAGAATCTGAGCGGAACATTTAAACGGAGAATATTGGATCAACGAAGAATGCATCAGTGTACTGCAGACGGAGAATCTGAGCGGAGTACTTGAAATGTATATATTTAAAAAAATTGATTTATATTTAATTGATTATTTGTTTTTAATAAATAATAAGTATCAATAACTTATAAAAATTAACTAATTAATTAAATTATAAAATTTTAAATTGCTCGGATTCAGTTCAAACCAACTTTCTAATGTAGAACATTTTGATATGACCGCAACGCAAAAAATATGTCTCAAACAGACGTCATTTGCATAAGTTATTAATTTTAGAAAGTGGAAAATAGGCACAAGGACAAATTTTCATAAAATTTTTGGCTGAAGGACAACAAGTTTTATTTTTAGGTTGAAGGACAAACTTTGAAAGATAATTAGGCTGAAGGACAATGCTAATACAACTAGTATTTTGTACAATGTAAAACTGGATATAATGCTAGTTATAATTAGCATTTTGTACAATGTTAGCACTGTACAGAATGCTAACTATATTTAGGATTTTCCTTCAGCCTAATTTTCTTTCAAAGTTTGTCCTTCAGTCCAAAAATGAAACTTTGTGTCCTCCAGCCTAATTTTTTTTCAAAGTTTGTCCTTGTGCCTAATTCCCTCTTTTAGAAATTTATAAAAATTTAAATTTAAATTACTTAACATTGTTAATTAATTAAACAGGTCCCTTCACAACTCCATTCGGCGTGAATGCACCAACATTGCTTCATTTCTTTCAACACATGAAATGTGTACTGAATAACATACAAAGGAAAGCAGATAAGAAATGCTGATATATCATAAGCAAATGAGTCAACACTTCATCACAACCGTCTAAATCTCTCAGTATTGAAGGCGCTAGGCCGCAACCCATTATCTTATCTTTTCTTATAAAGACAAGTTGTATATAAACATATGTATTATATAAACAAGAAAAGAGTCACAGGTCCCTATTTTTGATGTTGTTATACAAAAAGTCCCTGTAGAAATGAATATGTAAATTTGGTCCCTATTTTTTAAAAATAAAAAAACGCAAAGTGTCTTGCACTTTTCTGACAGAAAATGGAAGATAACTTGCACTTTTCTAATTTTGAAATATTTTTCGAATTTTTCGAATTTTTCAAAAATTTTGAAAATTTTGAAAAGCGCAAGTTAACTTGCACTTTTTTCAGAAAAGCGCAAGCTAGTTTGCGCTTTCTAATTTTGAAATTTTTTTGAAAATTTTAAAACTTTTAAAATTTTTGAAAAGCGCAAGGTAACTTGCGCTTTCTATCAGGAAAGCGCAAGCTAGTTTGCGCTTTCTGATTTTGAAAATTTTGAAATTTTAAAAAGCGCAAGCTAACTTGCGTTTTCTTATTTAAAAAAAACAGGGACTTAATTTACATACTTATTTCTATAGGGACTTTTCTTGTAACACCATCAGAAATAGGGACCTTTCGTGCAAAGCCCCTTATATAAAATCTGAGAACACTTCGTATCATTTTCTTGATTCTAAAAAATAAATCACATTTTCGTGAAACTATTTTATGGTATCGGAGCTTTAATAGGCTTAACGGCAATAAGAGTGCCACACCATTGATAATTACATCAGATTAATCTTCATCATTTGGAAATCAATGCTGCATCTTGAATCATCTAAGAATTGGGAATTCTCATCAACACTTGTTGTTCCAGTGGTTTTACCTTCCAGAGCAAGATTAGCATCCAGTGAATCAGTTCAACTGTAACGACCCGTATTTTTCGAGAAAGAAGAAAATTCAAAATTTAGAATTTAATACGGTAAGAAATTATATATTTAGGATTTTAAATAAAATTTACTTTGAATGTAACATCTGTTTTGATTTAATAAAGGGACAATATTTTATACGATTTCAAACGTATGGTTTAATAAAAAGTTTAATTGGATAGATTTAATATTGTGTAAAGCATGAAATAAATGTATGATTAACTAGAATTGGATTTTAATTGTAAATTAACTTCTAATCTATTTGTAAACAATAAATGTATAATTATGTATTCAAACCTATTTAAATTTTAGTCTTGGTTTTGTTCATCTTACATATCAACTTATTGAAAATAATTTGTTAATAAAATTTAGTATAATTGGATTTTTCATAAAAGGAAAGAAATATAAATTTTAATTTAATAAGGCTTAATTAGTTAAATGATTCAGAAATTGAGAAATTGAGAATTTAATACTGCATTAGTTAATATTAGCATTTTAATTAAGGAACTAGAGTTTATAAACCAATGAATATTCAGTTATATTAATTTGAAATATAGTTTATTTGAAATTAAATAAAGGTGAATTTTATTGAATATAATAAACTGAAATCTACCATTTAAAACAAACAACAGAATTTTATGACGGAAATATGATATTTGCTATGCGTCCATCTAGACATAGCAAATGGCCAATTTTCGTCGAATAATATAGATGTTCTATCGGTCGCTAGAAATTCAGTTTAAATCGGTTAATAACAGTTGAATTTAAAAGTGTTCCGAAACCTAAATATGTCAGAAAATTTGTTTAGAACACTCTGAAAAAGACTACGTAATCTGTTTCGCGAAATTCGGACGTTTCTAGCTCCGTTTGGATTTTTCCGTACGGGATAGCAACGTATATCAATGTCTGTATGGACTTTTGATAGGAAGGTCCTGACACAGATATTTCTATTTCCTCTTGTCCGTCTTATCGCGATGATCACCGTGATATATTCATTGGTGTATTTCGGAGTCCGGTGCGCGACGGAATCAACAGAATGCAAAGTGTGACGATTCGTCAAATTGGGTCCATTTGCAATTCTGTGTCCTCCATCTCGTTTAGCTTGCTGTGTTAATCACGGATATATCTTTGTGTCCTTTTCCATTCGTCAGTTTAGACACCCAAAAGTCAAAAATGAAACGACACAAAATTTTCGGTACGCATATATCTCTATTCTTCTCATCTGCCTCTTTCTCTTTCATTTTTCTCTCATTTCTTTCTTCTCCCAGTTCAAAAATTTTCTCATGAAACTATCTCCTCATCCGCCTTGAAAACCTTTCCCTCCACCTCGCCGCACAACAGCTCCTACCCACCCAGTTTAGTCGAGCGCCGCCTCCTCCTTGATCCACAAACCCGAGCACTAGCGCAAGTATCTCCCGACCACCATGGCCGCCCTTCCTCCCCTCTCCCCCTCAATCGAACCTCACCACCAACGCGGCCACCAACACCACATCACCGAGCTGCAAACCCGACCCACTCCACCTGTATTTGCCTTGTTGCCGAGCATCTTTTGTTTTGAGGCATCCATGCGTGTGCGTGTATGTTTCAATACCCATACTTGGTTTTGTAAGTTTTATAATCTGCTATTATAGCATATACAAAAAAATACTTCTGTAAAACTAGTTCTTTATAAATATATATATTCAAATATAATTGTCTATGAGTGGAGTCTACACCTATTTTCGAGCATTGAGCCTGCATTGGTATATTGTTAGTTTGGTATGTATATAATATATATGATACATGTAATGTAATCTGTTAGTTATATATATACACACTCTTATATAAGTATGTTTTAATAAATATAAATTGCACACACACACACATATATATAGTGTCTACTATGTATAATCCATATTAGTAGTACACATATAATCTGTTTGATTTTTTTGTAATAGATTTGAAAAGGTAAGGGTTGTTTATAATGTATGTTTATATATATTTATAAAATAAGTTTATAATATAAGTTATATAAGTAATACGTATATCTGTTCTCTAAATTTTATATAAGTCTGTATATAGGCTTTGCTGTTTATATATGGGTTAGTTATATATAAGTTTATAAATAAAGTTTATACAATTATATTATAAAATATATTTAGTTATAAAGATCTACTTAAGTTATTATATTAATTTATATAAGCTGTTAGTATGTTATAGTATACTATTAGTATATAGGATGAGTTATATAAAGAGTATATATTAGTTTCTATATTTTACCTGTTACATATATATACTTGATTTTTAACTGTAGATTATAAAAGTATATTAGTTGGTTATGTTTATGTATACCACTATAACAGCTTCGACTATAATGTGCATGCCTATATATGTCAGTATAAGAAGTATATATTATATATAGTGGAAATTATCGAGGAGGGCCTTGTAGCCAGGTCCAATTATTTTGTAGGACTCGAGTTTGAAATAATAAATTTCCAGGACAAAAACACAAATACGGTTGACTTTCAGTTCATTCTCAAATCCAAACATCTCGCTGTTTTTCAAAATCGACCAGGCACGATTTTTTCACATCGATCATGTGTGATTTTCATCAATCGAGTGCAATTTTTTTGCTAATCGATCAGGCACGATATTCCTAAATCGATCAGGGAGGCGCGTTTTTCCCAAATCGATCAGGAGATTTGCGCAAATCGAATTGGTTACATTCAAGATTTCATATCACGTCGGAAAAAAGTGTCGATTGCTGTTTATGATTTTGTTCTTCAATTTCTTTAGTTCTATCTATGGGATCTGAAACTCGAAGTTCAAGCAATCAGTTAATGGATCATGGTGGTCAAAGGTACTGTTTTTTATTTTTGTTGATTTTAAGGATCTGTTTTGTTTGTTTGTGATAAAAATTCATTATTTTATGTTATTATTTTATGCTGTTCGCTGACAAATTATTGTCTATAAAGAAATTTTGGTTGATACTGAATGTGACAATTCGTTCTTGATTTCTTATTTAGTTCCGACAATGCTTTTTGGAAGAACATAAAATCTATTATGGGAAAGTTAATTTATAGGATGCACCGGTGATTTTTAATATGGATGATATTGTCCTTTTTAATTCAATATTGATGCATGTAAAGTATTATGCAAAAGAGAATTGGTTTTATCTTTTTTTGAATACTGGGCTAAAAAAGGATCTGGCATATATTAATTAAGATCTGATGTAGTAAAACATTTTTACATATATTAATTAAGATCTGGTCAACAATTTGATTCTGCTCTTGGATTTCGTCGAACAGTTAGTGCTTATATTGTTTGAATAATGGTTTTAAAGTACAGTATATTAAGAATTGTAAGGAACAGTTGAGAGTTTGATGTGCTATAGATGGTTGTCCTCTTAGGATTCATGCTTCAAATTAAAGCAATTATTCTTTTTGTTTACAGTTGATAGTTCGATTTGCCAAGCAATCAATTTCACCTACTTATTTTTTTGTTTACATTTTTTTTCCAGGTGTGATTCATCTGTTATAGTTGTGTTTGATTTCAATAACAATTGTTTTAGTGCTCGTTTTGGATTGGATGCTTCTATTTGTTCTGTTAGGAATAGGATTTGCGAGGAGTGGATTAATTTTAGTCCATTATGCTTTGATATTTTTTATATTCGAGAATCAAAGACTACCTTTGTTGAAACGGATAGTGATCTTCAAGCTGTATTGTGTTTGTCTTGGTTTAAAAAGGAAGACTTTTTGGTATTTTTTCTACGGTTGAAGATTGATTCAATGGATAATTTTGTTGTTCAAAGTAGCAAGTCTGGTTCAGTAGTTGGTGGTGAGTCAAGTAATAATATAACTGATGATGATTTAGATTCTGGTTTTGCTCAACAAAAGGATTTACATGAGTTGTTGAAGAAGAATTCAAATATGGAATTTTTTACTGGGGTTGGTCAACAGTTTGATTCTGCTATTGGATTCCGTAGAACGGTTAGTGCTTATTGTTTGAAGAATGGGTTTAAAGTACAATATATTAAGAATTGTAAAGAACGATTGACAGTTCGATGTGCTATAGATAGTTGTCCATTTAGGATTCATGTTTCTTGCAAACTGAAGCAATTGGACCAATTGTTTGTTAAAAACATTCAGCTGAATCATACTTGTGGTGGTGGATTTCGTTCACTTGGTAGTCCAACTATTAATAGTGATCTTGTGAAAAGTCTAATCTTCAATCAAATTCGTGATGAGCCAAAAAGAAAAACGAAGGATATCATTAAAAGTTTTAGAAGAGATTATGATGTGGAGCTGAGCTATTATTTTGCTTATAAGGGTAAGAAATTGGCTATGAATGATATTTACGGTGATGAAAAGAAATCTTACAATGATTTAGTTTGGTATTTGAAGGCATTGGAAAGAAATAACCCAAATAGTTATTCAAGTATGGATGTGGATTCTGACACTAATCAATTTGAGAGAGTTTTTGTATGTTATGAGGCATGTATATTTGGATTTAGCTATTGTCGTCCTATGGTGTTTTTAGATGCTACCTTTTTGAAAGGGCGAAGTGGTATTTTGATGGCTGCCACTGCAAAAAATGGGAATCAAGGTACTAATTTTGATCTTTTTTTTGCTGTTGTATTTACTTTGTACTGTGTGCATTAGGTTCTTGTTATAAATTTTTGTAACATAGTACTATTTTTTTAAGTGATTGTTCTAGTGAATTTTGTTATGTTCATACTGCATTTTGGTTAAGTGATTAGTCTACTGTTATATAGTACTGATTCAATTCATTAAAGTTTCTTTTGCGTTAGGGCATAGCATGTAAAATTATTGTAGAAAATGAATTTATGTACATTTGATCCAGAACAAATACTGTAAAAGATTTAATGTTATTTAATTTGATGTACAAAATGTTACTGTATACAGGAGTTAAAAAAGATAAATGCATTTATCTTTTAAGATAAAGAATTAAATAACATATTAAGCCGTACTTATATATCATAGTTACTACTACATGTTGAATATATTTATCATTTTTCTCATTATTTGAAATTCTTACATAACGTATAAAAATGATTTAAACAGCATATAGAAAAGATAATAGCATATATCTTTTAGAAGTTCAAATATAAGTCTTTGTATTGTATGCATGAATTAAGTATTATATCTTTGCAATTTCTACTCTTCCTGCATAGACTACACATTCAGGTAGCAAAATTTAAAAAACAAAAGAAAAAAAGGATGAATTGTCTCTAGCAAATTTATTTTTCCTTTTTTACTTGGGCAAAGGGCATAGTGTTCATGTGATTTTTTACTATTAGATAATACTGTTTCAAACATAGTGCATTATTTTCAAATGTACATTAATAAACAGTGAATTATTATTATTTTGTTTTTTTTCCAGGTTTTTTCCCATTAGCAATGGCTCTTGTTCCCAAAGAAAATGAAGAGTGTTGGAGTTGGTTTTTGAATTACCTAAAGAATGCTCTTAGTTGTGATAGAATATTAACTTTTTTAAGTGATAGACACTGGGGTTTATTGTTAAGTGTTCCAAATTTTTTTCCGAATAGTCATCATTCTTATTGTTTGCATCATATGCAAAATAATATTGCTAGCATTGTGAAAAGTGGAAGGGGTGTTTGGGTAGCTCATTTACTTGAGCGTTGTGCTATAGCTTCTAATCATCATGAGTTTGAAAAAGCCATGTCCAAGTACAAAGAAATTGGAGGTGCCAAAGCTATAGAGTATTTGAATGACAAACCATATGATCATTGGGCCGATTTGTTTTTTTCGGGGAAGCGATATGGTGAAAATAAGTCCAATGTAGTCGAGAGTTTTAATTCTTGGATTTTGGATGAAAGAAGTTTGCCTGTTACTGCTTGTCTTGATGGAATTAGGGTAAAACTTATGATGCAAATGTCTAATCGTAGAGAAGAGGCATTAAAGTGGACTAGTGTGCTATGTCCAAAAATGGAAGCTCATTTGTTAAAATTGAAGGAAGAAGGATTTGGGTGGAGTGTTTCTAAATCATCTAGGTATGTATTTATATTTATTTACATGATGTTCACAGTTTCTAAAAAATGATAAATGCATTTATCTTTTTTCAACCTGCTATGTAGCCTGTGTTATGATTTCATTTTGTTGGTGTCGCTTGTTACGTATTTTCTCTTTGTCTGCATTAAACCTTATGTTCACAGTATGATTGTTAATTTTTTTGGTTTATGAGTCTTATTTTTCACTATTAGTTCACTGCACATGAATTGGGTCTTACATTTTGTAGGTATATTTTTGAAGTTCATTCTCCAACATCTCAAAAGGTTGATCTTACAAATCGCATTTGCAGTTGCAATCAATGGAAAGTGACAGGTTTTCCTTGTGTGCATGCTTTGAAGTGTATTTCTTTAACCAGAAATTCTGTTTATGAATATATTGAGAATTACTTTACTGTTGAGTATTATCTAGCTTCATATTCACATTTGATCAATCCTATTCCAACTTTTGATAAGGAAGCAATTGAAGCTGAAGAATCATCTACTGTTCTTCCTCCTAAGCCTGTTCGTGGAGCTGGAAGGCCTAGGATGAATAGGATTGAAGGGGCTGATTTTCATGCTAAGCAAAATAGATGTGGAAAGTGTAAAAAACTAGGACATAACAGAAGGGGGTGTTCTTTTGAATAATTGAGTTTATTGTTTTAGTTCAATGTATTTGATTGGTTGTTCTATGAATACTTTGAGTTGAATAATTGAGTTGATTTTTTTAGTCCAAAGTATTTGATTTGTTCTTGTATGAATATTTGGTTGTTGTATGAATACTTTGTGTTGAATATTTGAATAATTGCATATGTTGAATTGGTTATGATCTGATTTTGATTATTTTTGGTTGTATGCAATTATTTATGTTTAACCGTTATTTGGAATACAATGTTGTTAGTTCTGTTAAAAAAGATAAATTGATATTTCTTTTTAATTGTTATGTATAGTCTGTTTTTAAAACACAGTCCTGAGAAGAGCTCGCACGGTGTACTCGGCTATGACCTCAGGTTTCACATTAGTAGAGTCTGATCCAGGTGTAACCATGTTAGGCTTCAACAAAGTACCTTCCATTAGGACTTTGTGCTCGTTTAGGGCCTTGTAGCATGCAGCAAGCATTCTTTCAGTCACATCTGCACACCTGCCAATTTCAAGGCCATTCAATATGTTAATTAACTTTGTGGAACAAACAATATTAAGGTTCCAAATGAACAATCCAAAAACAGGAACAGGTTACTCTTTGCTAGCATTTCACGCATGAAGTTTTTCTCATTAATGAGTGTTGAGTACAACAAAAAAAAGGTAAATCATGTTCTCTCATGAGTTGATTTATTGCTAATTAACAGTAGCATTCTTGCTTTTGACCCATTGATTTTGTTTAACAAGTAAAATTAACAGACAACTACCCTGTCAATGTTATGGGATCCATCAACAAGAATCTCAGATTCGACAATGGGAACAAGCCCATTTCGAACCAAATCATCTGTAAATCCACGATTTTTACGCACAGCAGTAGGAATACAAATCAAACAGAACAACTGGAGATTAGTATGACTAGTATATTGCTACCCAAAACATATTGTCAATAAAACATAAATTCGTTTATCTTTTTAACAGAGCATTAAAAACATTAGCCATTACAAATTCACTATCAATTACCATAATTTCATTATCAAATTTAAAATCAATTGTGTAAGTACTTGCTAGTTAACAATATACAAAAGCAACATAGACTGAAGTGATTATGTAGTTAATATTTCATTTTGACAGATGCATTGGTTCTAGACAGTCTTTCCTTCTTGGTTCACAATATCATAACAGTTTGACAATACATCCCATGGTACTTGGCGGACTGGAGATCGATAGCCTCTACAATCGGGGTCGTAGCATTTCTGATAGTAGCCACCTCTCTGGAAATCAACAATGTACATAACATGATTACTTTTATGTTCTCTTCCAATTCGTTCACAATATCGACTTTTGGACATGCTATAAATTATGTAGCCATGTGCAGAAAACCAGTACCACCTTCTTATTTTACCCGAAATATTTCCATGAGAGGCAAAAGATGAAATTTTATCATCCAAAGCTGGAAAGGGAGATTTTCCTGAACAATAGGACTTAGGTATATTGCTTCCATAATCATGTAATGACTTATCTCCCTCGGTGTGGGTGCTATTATCATTGACCTCAGATTCAAAATGAAGAATTTTGCAACAGTCCAGATCCATTTTGCACTCTAATAGCTTATCAAAATCAGCATCTATTCTGCAAATAAGTGATTTGATAAACACTTGTTCCTCATTCAGATTCTTACATCCAAAGCGTCCGCTTGGCAGGAGTAAAGCATTCTTCACTGCTTTTGATGAGAAAGGAAGACGAAAACAACGATTATGGGTATAAACTCCAGTATCAACAAAAAGAAGCTCCGTATTGTCTGATGAGCTTGAATCTTTTTTGATGTACAGTTTTTCAAACTGTGGATCACTTACTCTTAAATTTATTATACGTGAGCATACCTCAGAGATGAATGTTCCAACATGCGAGTTGTCTTTGAAGGCAATATTTGGGATATGAATGATCACATGTCGAGAGAACTTTTCTTCAGTAGATGAATCAAGCTCTAAAACCCAATCTTGATTTCCCTGGATTTTGTATTTGTCATTTAGCAGTTTGAAGGTGATAGATATCAGAATATCTACCATTTCATCGGCATTTTTTCCAGTGTTAATCTTTTTATTGAACTCCAGATCATAATACAAGTGGCAAGGCAGTCCGACTTGAATAACCTCATAATGGTGGCGTAACTTAGGATTCATGGTTTTGTACCTTCTCCAGAACTCATCATATGTAGAAACAAGGAACCTTCTTTGTGCAGTCAAATGATCTTGGTAGCAAAAAACATAAGTGTTTGCATGTGTTTGGACAAATCTTAAAGCTTCTTCTTGTCTAGGAAAAGTAGCCCATACTACATCTTTTTGTTGTGTAGAACAACGGAATTAGAAAACATAATAATAAATATAAAACTATAAATTATCAATAACAGATAAAAGGATTTATATTTCTTAAAAGAGCAGTAGAAACTTATTTTTAAGATCAGTTACTACAAATTCACTATCAATTACTACAAATTCAGTTTCAATTACTACAAATTCACATCAAATTTTCAATATCAGTTACTACAAATTCATCATGTAATTCATTAGTAATTTAAAATATACTCCCTAAAATCTATGATCAATGTAGTATCAGCTTTTACAAATTCATCACCAAATTCATTATCTAATTTTTAATATCACCCATTACAAATTCATCATCTCATTCATCAGTCATTACATTTTTATGGGCTGAAGAGGAGCTGCAAAACTTGTCAAGCCAGCAATATGGTTCGTCGGATAGTATTTGTGCAGCTATCTGTGCTCTGAATGCATTAACTTGTTCAAGACTAATTTTTTCTGTAGTCTGCATTCCTTGTGCTATTTTTTCCATGAACATCATCACAAAAATTCCGCAGTCGTACCTGTATTTCTGAAGTTTAGTACTTTGAATATAATGATAAAACAGATTATCTTTTCTTTATTTTGATAATGAATTGTAATTAGTATTATGTTTATCTAAAACTAGTATGTGAGAAAATAATATTATCTAATTGGTAATATGTGTGTAGGTAGTTATTGTGCATTGTGATTTTTTATATAAAATTCTGAACTATCTTCAAAATTACCCAGTGCTTTGTTGAGCACGGTCAACATTTTTAAGCACTGAATTTTTCCTGAGAATTGTTTTGTGCCCTTCTTCTTGTAACTCTTTGTTTAGGTAGTTCACTGCTGATTTCTGCAAACAGTGAAGGAAAATTAGAATAAATATAAACACATTTATCTTTTTACTTTTTGTGTATTTTTACTTACCACATTAATGACAAATTTTGTATGTCCACTTCTGCAGGTTTTTGATCTCGTGGTCAAGTGTAGAGAGTCGTAGTGGTTCCAAGTGCATTCTCCAACAACTAGTTCTAGTAGACTCCAATGATCATTGCCATGTATTGGGAATAATATGTTGCAACATAATGGATCTAAAAGTGTTCTTTTCATAAAAGGATTGAACATTTTTTTCTTGATATTTTCCAAGCTTCCATCCGTTGCGCTTTTCTGTAAAAAAAATTGTTTTAGAAAATTTATGTTTTATAAAAAAATGTTAATTTGAGAATATAGTTCACTTACTGTCATAGTTGTGTTAACATAGATAATGCTATTGCTTTTTTCTAGTTGCTTTGTTTTTCGGAACCAAAACCAATCAATGATCTACATTTGAAAAATAATATGGATAAAGTATATAAATTATAATGAAGGAAAGTTTAGTTTGTTGTACTTACTTGACCACAAATACTTTGTTGATAGAGGAGGTCTTCTATCATCATTTTTGTTATGGTGATGAAGTTTTCATCATCACAACTAAATGCTTCATCGCTGGAAAATTGGACGGTTGTTAATAAAAGAAATTAAGTTTAGTACGTACTATGTTGTTTGCCTTTGATAGTAAAACAAAATAGAAGCCTTTATGGAATTATTTATTAAAAGTTAAAGATAAATTAATTTAGCTTTTTTAGTTTTGTTTAGTTTTTGTTTATTTTTGAGCAAGTGTGTGAGTGTACAGTAGTTGATAGATATACTGATAGGTGACCAAACTAAAACAGAACCAAAACAGAACCAAAACAATACTAATAATTAATCTAACAGATTGTTGATATATAGTTTGTGTGAGTGAAAAGTAGTTTAATTACTTACTTGTTTCCTCCCAAAACTTTGAAAAAAAGTTTCACATGTTGTTGCTGTTCATCAGTTAGATGCTTCATGAGTGGACACTTTTCAACATTCTTTTGCTTCTTCTTTTTTTGTTCTTTAGAAATGACATCTTCAACAACAATTGGATTTTCTGCAGCAATTTCTTGACTATGTTGTTTGATATTTTCAGATTTTAAACCATCTTCGGTTTCTAGAATGCAATCTTGAGTTTCCATCAAATCAAAACATGGAAAGTTAGCAGAACTATTTATATGCATCATACCAACTATCTTTCTTTTATTCGTACCTTTATCAGCTTTACTTTTTTCTTTGAAATCATTTTTTTTCTCCACATTATGCTCTTCAAAATTTTCCAGCTTTTGAAGTTTCATTTCAAGATTGTGGAGTCTTTGTTCAGCCAGCTGTCTTGAATGTTGTTCCTCATTCAGTTGTTCTGCCATACTTTTCATCTCAGCAGATAAAAAGTTCACTTTCCTCTCTAACTCTTTTATGCTATTAGAGCAGTCTGTAGCATATTTGTCATATTCCAACCCATTATATATTTTTTTTGAAAAAAAGTCTTTTTCCTCTTTAGTTACATTTGCAAATTTCTTTAAAATCTGCATGGAAGGTATTTGAAATTAAATTTGGACATGTAATATCTTTGAAATTCTATGAAGTTAGAAATCAGAAATTATTAAAAATATACAGGTAAGAAAATTTCAGACACTTGATAAATGGAAACAACATGCAGGCACATTCATATGGGAAGGAGAGAAGACTAGGAAAATCTATAATGCACACACAATAGTTGTTACGTATAAATATAGATATGTAATTAAATAACCTACAAACTACATAAATTTAGAACACTATCCCTATTAAATAAGACACATATAAACATATGTACTCATATAATTTTGTTTATCAACAAATATATATAGTTCATTATGTACTTAAATCATTTTCTATAAAAACATATATGCATTTATCTTTTTTAACTAGGGTTTAATTTAGTTGTATATTTTCTGTAATAAATTTAAATATGAGTAAATCAAGAAAAATGTTTAATATGTATAACTATATATCAAATATAAGTAATGCCTAAGTTGTTATAAAATCATTTACATTAACAGATAAATGTTTTTATCTTTTATAGCTTTTAAGCATGGTAAAATTAATGAAGAAATTTGGAGTTGGGCAGAAACTGAATTGTACTTAAATCATTATGTATTTATGTATTTAAAAGTAGCATACCTTATCATTGTCTATTTCATCAAGGTCCAAATCTTTTAATTTTGACAAGTCCCATTTTCTCATCCTTGGGATTTTGCTTTCCAAATTTTCTTTTTCATCGATGATTTGCGTCCTTTCACAAAACCAATACTGCCAATAAGACCATGCAAATAAGCATTAACATTTAACATTTTTGTAAAAAGCATTGGTATAAATTTATTTATATTTGCTTAAAGTTTTTAAATCATACCAGTAAGACCATAGTACATCCAGGTGTGCTTCTTGGATTTGCATAGTATTTTTGAACATTTTTCATGACATTTTCACATATTGCTCTCGGCCAAGAGATTGAGTTAAATTTTTTTAAGTTTAACAGCTTTGATAAGAAGCCCCACTGCATGTA
Source organism: Allium fistulosum (assembly GCA_030737815.1). NCBI lineage: Eukaryota > Viridiplantae > Streptophyta > Magnoliopsida > Asparagales > Amaryllidaceae > Allium > Allium fistulosum. The sequence goes on along the minus strand of CM060903.1, from coordinate 1,252,250,559 downwards.
GTTCTGATTGTTAGGAAAGAAAAAAGTAATAATCAACAAGAGCAACAACAATTTGACTAAATCTTCATTCCCGTTTTCTTCCTCTATCATTTTTTTCAACCTTCTTGTGACTGTCTTCTGGCTAATTATGTCATTTTCTTCGAAATTTGTAGTCAGAAACTCTGAAAAACTCTCCATTGCTGTGGCCTTATTTGAAGTTGGTATTGGAAACAAATCCTCTCCAGATAAATTCATTCCAAATATAAGGCTAACTTCTTCAGGTGTGATTTTCAGCAGTTTGTTTCCAATTTTGAAAGCTTTTTCTTTAATACTGAAAGAAGTAATTAGTTGGTCTAAATTTGAAGCACTTTTCCGTATGTTTTGCCGTTCTATGCCATTGGTGAGAAACATATTAAAAAAGTTTTTGAATGGCGTTTTGTTGATATAACTTTTTGCTTCTGAAGATAGAATGTTTTTTTCCTTTACCGTCATCATAACTTTGTACACAACATCTAAATTACATCTGTATGTTCCACTGTACAGATGTTTTTTCTGTCTTTTCAGCCTGTTTTGAATTTCATATTTGTCAACATCATCTGACTCATATGTTTCAATATTTATTTCTTCAGAATCATAACTTGCTTCATTTAGTTTTTCTGAAATTGTTCCTTCGTCATCTGAGTTTGTTAGATGTTCTTTTTCAGTCATTTGTGAGATTTGCTATGTTGGTTTAGCTTCATCCTACATTCATGAAAATAATATCATTAATTGGGATCCTAAATTTATTTCTGCATATTCATGAAGATAATATCATTTTGCTCAAGAATCATAATGCACATAAAGTATAATAAACCCTTTTGTTGAGTAACTATGTAGTACTGATGGCTATTTTTTTTCCAAAGTATAGAAAGATAATCTGTTTTATCTTTTTTAGTTGTTTAAGTAATGGTCATTTAGAAATCTGAAAACTTAAAGAGAATGAAACACAAAATAGCCATCAGAATATTATTTATAAAAAAGATAAATTCTTTTATCTTTTTTAACAAAGCATTAGCAACAAATTATCCATTACAAATTAGTGATCAGTTATTAGAATTTCATCATCACAATAGCCTCAAAGTAATAACATGTACACCATGTATGAATGCAGTGCACAGTGCAGACTCATATGGTTAGAGAATCAAGCTACAACATTAACAAATAGTCAGATTCAAAAGTGAGAGTACAAACAAGTGCACAGCATACACATAAGCAAATGCAACATGAAAACAAATCAAGATCAATGCAAATGAAGCAACCAAACCTGATTGAAGTGTTCAGATATTACATATATACATGTGTGTAACATCAAGTGAATATGCAACATCATACACATTGAAACCAGAGTCCAACGCAGACATGTCGACAAGATAAGAATGCAAGTGCAGACAAGCTACAATATCACAGACTGCATTTAAAGCAACAACTCAAGTCAGTGCACATCAACCCAATACAAACTACATGAAGTATATGGAATCTAGATTCCAATTTAATATGTAAATACAAATTGAAGAGTATAACTAAATATTATACATAACATAAGTAGGAAAACAGTTACCAATGGAGTTGAAGATAATGGTGATCTCTGGCTGTGTTGATCGCAGAATGGGCTAGATATAGGTCTAATATTTATGCATTGAGTTCCAGCTTCATTTATGAATATGCACGTTGTTTTTTGTATGAATAACTTTGATTTAGATGACCTGGTGTGCATTTTTACGCTGCATAAAAATTGTCATACATAATGAAATGTTAGAAAGAGTGAAGAATAATTTTTTTGTACTTATAAGTTGATTAAGTATATTTATTTCGCATAAATCCTTCAGGACAATAGCAATTGACTTAAAATCTGTATTTATGATATTATATGTAGTAGCTGATATAAAAATTTATCTAGGATTTATTCTGTATTTTAATGTTCGACATAAAAACATAAATGCTTTTATCTTTTCCAACTAGGGTTTAAATTAGTTTTATATTTTATTCTAATAACTTGAAATCATGATAAAAAAAAATCCTATCTAATAAGTAATTGTAAATATCGGACACAACTAGGGTTTAGCATGTAGTCTAAATATTTTACATTAATAGATAGATACGTTTATCTTTCTTAACAGCTAAACAATTACTTGTTCAGTTTAACAACTATGGTTTAGTATCATCTACAATTGAACATTTAGGTATGCTTGATTAAACAAATGTCGATTATGTTAAATTATAACAAGAACTAAAATACCTTAAATCCATTATAAAAGTTATTATCAGCATCAATAACAATGATTATTTAAGTACGATTTATCATATAACTAAAACATTTACATCAAAATAAAATACAATTTACTTGTTCCGCATTTAAGTTTAAGGTGATTGTAGAAATTGCTCGACGAAAGTATTATAGTTTAAGCTGAAATCGATGAAGCTGAAATCGATGATGCTGAAGCAAAAAAATTGGGAAGAGGAAATAGAATGGAAATTGGTACAGAAGAAATCGATTTTGTTTCTAAGCCCTATTTTTGTTTCGAATTGGCGGCAGGTATGGATTAATGAAAAGTAGCGGGTTTATTTTCGACCCGTGTCCTGGAAACTAATTATTTTAAACAGGTGGCCTAGAAAATAATTAGTTGATGTTAAGAGGCCCTTATAGTAAAAATTCCCTTATATATATATATAAAGTGTTACCTTTTTATATAAAATACTAATTTATATAATATTTTTGGGATTTTTTATACCGATATATCATTAGTTTATATATATATATATATCTAGTGTTTGTATATCCAGATTTTGTTTTATTATACAGCTTGCATAGTTGTCAATATAACTTTATATATATATGGTTATGTTGGTACACATAAATACAAATGATTTGGTTAATATTTTGAAAGGGTTTTGTTTAAATATATATAGATAATATGTTTAGTATTGTTTAAATGTATATAGATAATATGTTTAATATTGTTTGAAATATTTTTTAAATTATAGACTTTTATAAATATTGATTTCAAGGGAATACAATATGAAGATTTATTTTATAAGGGTTTATTTTTAAAAACAATGATTTTGAAATACATATTTAATTAAATTTAAAGGCGTGTTTGAACTTAAAATATGATTTTTTATATGTATATAGTCATATATATATATATATATATTTGACCACTTATACCATTGAACTTCATCAATGCAGTTCTGATTTGAATTCGTCTATTCCTATTTATTAGCTTTGATCGTCGATTCGTGCCAACCTAGCTTTGATTTGGAAGTCGTGCTTGCATTTCGTAACTCAATTTCATCGTCCAATCTATCTAGCCTCGAAAGGTGAGCAATCACTCACGATTAACGTTCTTATATTTATTAAATTTGATTTCAATTGGAACGACAATTGAAATATACTGCTGCTAGTTATTTACATTGCTATATATATGTTGTTATCTATATCTGTTCACCTATGACATCTAACACCATTATCTGTTATTTATATTGATGATATATGTCTGTTATGTTATTATCATATCTGTTATCACTCTGCAAGTTCCCTGTTAGTATAGAATTCCCTATGGGTTGAAATGATACATACCCAAACGATCTATAGAATATGAGAAAATCGTTATGGGTTGAAATGATAAACCCAAGCGATTTTCATTGAATTGAATCTGGGATTGCGGGTTGAAAAGATATATACCCGTATATATTTAAATCACGGATTGAAATGATAAATATCTGTATCACTTGACCATAGGGTAGAGAATTATATACAGACACCATTGGTCTATATACAAATATTTTGAAAATGATTTCTATGGTTTTGAAAAGAAAATATATGGGTTAAATAAATATTGATTTTTAAGATTTATTAAAGTTGGTTTAATAAAGTTGAGATATAATATGTTTAAGTATTTATTTAAAAAATATATATTTTCAAATATAGAGTTTATAATGATTCAGGTTGGAAAGATAAATTTGAAATTGATTTGAAATTATATTTATTTAAGAATTATACTCAAATAAGTTTGATGTGAAATTTATAAAATTTGGGATTTTAAAGATATGATTTTATAACTTGATTCTTTTTTTTGATTAAAAGTGATTTAAGTGAATATTTCAAATCTATATAAATTGAAATGGTATATTTTGTTTATTTAAATTTGAAATTTGAAGTTGTATATAAATGTTATTTGAATGATTAAGTAAATATTTCAAATTAAATAATAGTAAAGTGAATTTGATATATATATATATAGATATGAAATTATCAATTTAGTTTTGAAAGTGCTATAATTTGGAAATTTATATATTTGAAATGGAAATGATATTTTGGTTTTGAAGTATGAATCATTTTGAAATGACCACGGTGTTATAATGACGTTTGGATGTTAATAGCATATATTTCTACATAGTAGATAGTTCCACGGATCCTTAGAGGATGGTTATCCCGAACATCCTTTAAGTTACTTGTATTTCAGTTGATATTTCACTTGAGTTGGATTTATTGATATAAGAATGTTAATCCTGACTCGAGTGTTTTGTGTTTTGCTTTACGCTCGGGTCAGACTGAGTGTCACAGCATTTGAGACTCACCTTTGGAGTTGGAGCTTCTTTTGGAGATCCAACTATCGATTCAGCTTTCAGATATTCAATTGATCCCAGTGATGTATTCAGATTTGATTATTGTATCGAGACTCCCGTGTATTCGAGACTTATGTTGTATTTTGTTTTACTCTATTATATATAAATGGTAGCTTCATGAACTACTATTCTCTTGTTTCCGCTGCATTATGTTATAGTACTCTGTGTCTGTGATTCTATGATTATTTTATTTACTGTATATGCTAAGTTTTGCCAAATATAAATTAACAATCTGATATTTTGAGCAATTCAAGTCCGACATGTGTGTCTTCCTATGCACTTGGCAGGTGCAGCATGATAGGGGGTTCTCGCTTCTGGGTTTGGTAGCAAACAGATGACTCTTACTCCTACATGTCCCTGCGGGGTTGGTGCAATCGAGAGGCTGGCCGTAAAGGCAGAACACAAGTACGACTGTATGCTACGGTGGGTGTTACCCCACTGACGCGGTCCGTTACAGTTGGTATCAGAGCCAGGTTTTAGGCAAAACTTAGCATATGTAGTAGATTTAATAACAAAATTACTTTCGTTCGTGCTTGAATCTCTTCCTCTTTGATTCGGTTTCCTTTGAATTTTGGAACACTCCCACTTGTTCTGAAATCCATTCTTATCTCCACCTGTTTGTATTCTTTTGATTCTGGAGCATCCCATAACTCCACTTCGAATGATCTCTATAAAAATCGGCGATCCCCGCCAATCTTCGAGTGGTTTGTTACGGGGTGAAACTAATTTACAATTGGCATTGATTCACCGGAGATTTATATACCCTCGGTTTAGATGCAGCTATCTTTTGCTAATGCCGAATTCGGTCTCTGGTGATCGAATGTCGATTTGCCTTAGAAATCTGCATCGATCATATTCCTGAAGTCACGGTTGACCCGGTTAAGGTTGCCCGCGATTTATATAAGTATATCCATCTTCTATTTTGTAATTTAATCATCTCATCTTCGTTCGAGCCTATCTTCGAATCAGAATTCTATTTTAATTAGAGTTCCTCTAATTTGAATCTCTATCTTTGTTTTGAAATCTATTCTTGAATCATCCTTTGAAAATCAGGTTTGTTTGTATTTTAGAAATTGTTTATATATCGAAATTATTATTTTGATAAGTATGATTATATTATATATATAAAAGTGAAAATGTTTTCGATAAGGATTATATACCTTTTTAAAACGAGGATTAAAGTTTTGAAAGGATTTGAAATTTTGAAAATTATATAAGGAATTGATTTATATAAAAATGATTTATAACTGAAGGGTTTTAAATTGGAAATTTGAGAGATTGAACTCCGGTATTTTGAAAATTGGTTTTAGGATTTTGAAATATATAATGATACGATTGAAAGTTATTTTCGAATAAGAAATGTTTCAAATGAGTTTCAATGATTTCGAAGAAATTTCAAAGAAGTTTTCAAGAAAATAGAAGTCCAGAACTCACTTATGTCGCTAGGGAATAATTTCGGTGATGAGTGCACGCATCATCGACATTGATTTTCGAGTTTTAGAGTGAGAGATAGGCCACTTTAGTAGCTTTGCTATGCGATTGATTTTGTGAATATAAGGAAAGATATATGTATATATATTTGACACGATTTGAAGTAAGCCCAGTGTTCAGTCCTCGAGTTTCGGATTTGATTTGGTATAACCCTATCTTTTGAAATTGATTTACTGATTTGTTGCTGATTTCCAACTCTTGGATTGGAAATTTTATTTCTCAGACTATTTTGAATGTTCGAACTCTTCCAAATCAAGGTTTAATTTTAAAAGCTAAGTAATTTCGAAAGGTATAAATTATTTGATAAAGTATATAAGTTTAGTTTTGTATGTTTAAGTATGAAGTAATATGATTTAAATAAGTTTGAAACTGCTTTGTTAAGTAAATGAATAAGACTATTTTGAATTATACTAATATGAAATTTAGCTTTGAAATGTTTTGAATAAAATTTAGTTGTAAATGTTTTTAACTTAGTAACATCTTTTATAAAACTATATATATATAATAATTTTCAAAAGGGTAAATTTGATCTTTCAAATAGAAATAAATAGTTTAAAGGTTTTAAAGGGATGGTTATAAACTTGGTAATCATTTTGGGTATATTGATTTTTAGGAAAATATTTGGTTTCAAAAAATAGATTGGAACCGAAAATCCAGTATTTATATGATGATTTTGGAAATGAATTTGTTTGACCTAAATTATGTTGATTTGGAAACTTGGATTATTTTCTAAACCTATTATTTGGAAACTTTGAAACTGAAGATATTTAATTTGGAAGAAATAATATGGTGAAATCGTATATGATATTGAAACTGAACTGATATTGAAACGAATTGAAATTGAAAACCTTGTTTTACTAAATACTTGATTTGGGAGTTATCAAACTTATATAAAATTGATTTGTATAAGTATGAAGTTGATTCAAAAACTATTGATTTGGAAAGGTACACAATTTGAAAAGCGAAATCTTATATAATTGAAGTCTATATAAGTGTGATTTGATATACTTTTGATTTTGGAAAGTATTCGATTTGAAAAATGAAATCTTATATATAATGGAATTTATAAAAGTATGATATTTGAAATTGATTTAAAAAGGTACTATATGATACATATTTTTGAAGTAAAGATATGGAAAGTGCCTTCTGCTTGATATCCTCTTTGTGGCCACGTTGTGGATTCATTCTATCGATATATTCTCTTTGATTTGGGTTTTCCGGATATGATACTCGAGTGTCCTCGAATTCCATGGCGTTACCCATGGTCTTACGAACTCGATTGCATAGCGTAATTCGCAAGGCCGTGATGGCTTATAGGTACGGATGTTTCCTGGGGGACCCAGGCGTAACCATTGTGTATCTGCGATCCATAATTCGGTTCGGTTGATTTGTTTGGATTGTACTTTCCATATCGGTTTTGAAGGTTTTTCCAGTATTTTCACTGGGTGTTGAAACAACTCTACTAAGTACTTGGAGAATTCCAGCTTTGCGCCTGATCAATGCATAGCTAGAGTCTGCAGGAATGAGGATAAACTTGTTGAGACATCGAGTTATAAAAGTATTTTCGAAAGGAAAATTTGTTTCGATATAAAAGTATTTTATTATAAAAGTATTTTCAGCAAAGAAATTTTGTATTAACATTTGAAATTGAAATTTTGTGGTTTTAAATTTATTTTGCGTGTCTGATACTATTCTTTTGAATCTACCTTATCTGCTCAGCTTTATCTATTTTACTTTACCTTTTTCTCCTGTCTTCGTTCCTTTTCGAGGACGAAAAGTTTTGAGTGGGGGAGAGTGTAACGACCCGTATTTTTCGAGAAAGAAGAAAATTCAAAATTTAGAATTTAATACGGTAAGAAATTATAAATTTAGGATTTTAAATAAAATTTACTTTAAATTGTAACATCTGTTTTGATTTAATAAAGGGACAACTATTTTATGCGATTTCAAATGTATGGTTTAAGAAAAAGTTTAATTGGATAGCTTTAATATTGTGTAAAGCATGAAATAAATGTATGATTAACTGGAATTGGGTTTTAATTGTAAATTAACTTCTAATCTATTTGTAAAGAATAAATGTATAATTATGTATTCAAACCTATTTAAATTTTAGTCTTGGTTTTTTTCATCTTACATTTCAACTTATTGAAATTAATTTGTTAATAAAATTTAGTACAATTGGATTTTTCATAAAAGGAAAGAAATATAAATTTTAATTTAATAAGGCTTAATTAGTTAAATGATTCAGAAATTGAGAAATTGAGAATTTAATACTGCATTAGTTAATATTAGCATTTTAATTAAGGAGCTAGAGTTTATAAACCAATGAATATTCAATTATATTAATTTGGAATATAGTTTATTTGAAATTAAATAAAGGTGAATTTTAATGAATATAATAAACTGAAATCTACCATTTAAAACAAACAATAGAATTTTATGACGAAAATTTGATATTTGCTATGCGTCCATCTAGACATAGCAAATGGTCAATTTTCGTCAAATAATATAGACGTTCTATCGGTCGCTAGAAATTCAGTTTAAATCGGTTAATAACAGTTGAATTTAAAAGTGTTCCGAAACCTAAATATGTCAACATGAGAAAATTAATTTAGAACACTCTGAAAAAGACTGTGTAATCCATTTCGTGAAATTCGGACATTTCTAGCTCCGTTTGGATTTTTTCGTACGGGATATCACTGTATATCAATGTCCATATGGACTTTTGTTAAGAAGGTCCTGACACAAATATTTTTGTTTCCTCTTGTCCTTCTCATCGCGATGATCACCGTGATATATTCATTGGTGTATTTCGGAGTCCGGTGCGCGACGGAATCAATATAATGCAAAGTGTGATGATTCGCCAAATTGGGTCCATTTGCATTTCTGTGTCCTCCATCTGGTTCAGCTTGCTGTGTTAATCATGGATATATCTTTGTGTCCTTTTCCATTCGTCAGTTTAGACACCCAAAAGTCAAAAATGAAAGGACATAAAATTTTCGGTACGCATATATCTCTATTCTTCTCATCTGCCTCTTTCTCTTTCGTTTTTCTCTCATTTCATTCTTCTCCCAGTTCAAAAATTTTCTCACGCAACTATCTCCTCCTCCGCCTTGAAAACCTTTCCCTCCACCTCACCGCACAACAGCTCCTACCCACCCAGTTTAGCCGAGTGCCGCCTCCTCCTTGATCCACAAACCCGAGCAGCTCCGAGCACTAGCGCAAGTATCTCCTGACCACCATGGCCGCCCTTCCTCCCCTCTCTCCCCTCAACCGATCCTCACCACCAACGTGACCACCAACAACACATCACAGAGCTGCAAACCCAACCCACTCCACCTGTATTTGCCTCGTTGCCGAGCATCTTTTGTTTTGAGGCATCCATGCGTGTGCGTGTATGTTTCAATACCCATACTTGGTTTTGTAAGTTTTATAATCTGTTGTTATAGCATATACATAAAAATACTTCTGTAAAACTAGTTCTTTACATATATATATATATATATATATTCAAATATATTTGTCTATGAGTGGAGTCTGCACCTATTTTCGAGCATTGAGCCTACATTGGTATATTGTTAGTTTGGTCTGTATATAATATATATGATACATGTAATGTAATCTGTTAGTTATATATAAACACTCTTATATAAGTATGTTTTAATAAATATAAATTGCATATATATATATATATATAGTGTCTACTATGTATAAGCTATATTAGTAGTACACATATAATCTGTTTGATTTTTATGTAATAGATTTGAAAAGGTAAGGGTTGTTTATAATGTATGTTTATATATTGGTCTAGAGGATGATGGTTCCAACGCAAAGACCTTTCCCTTTCCAGCCTTAGTAGCCTCGGTACACTTGTCTTTATAATGCCCTATCTGGCTACAGTTGTAGCACTTCACATTCAGCCTCACTGCAACTGCTCTACCATTACTCGAGCGACACTCATTAGCATAGTGCCCCTTCTTGTCACGCTTGTAACAAACAATATCAGCCTTGCTCTTCTTCACCATTACCCCCGATTGGGCACCTTTCTTCTTGAAGAACTTCTGCTTCTTACCCTGAAAATTCTGAACCTCAACCAGTTTCCCATTTCCAAAAGTCAAAAGCATCTCTTCATTCCGAATAACCATCTCAACAATATGACACGGATCCCGGAGGTTTGTCATGGTAGCTCTGGCGATCTCAGGATTCAACCCCCTGATAAACTTATCATTCCTCCGAATGACTGTATCCGTAGTAGCATATCCATAACGTGACAGATCATCAAATTCCATAGCATACTCAGTCACTGATTTATCCCCCTGGACTAAATCTGCAAACTTCCTAAGCAATGATGACTGGGCAACCTCTGATAGAAATCTTTCTTCGAACCTCCTTCGAAATTCAGCCCAAGTCAGATCTTCCTCTAGCTCTCCCATGATAACTCCGTTCCACTAAAACAATGCTTCTCCCTACAATTGCCTGGAAGCAAGTCTCCTCTCCTGCATATCCGTCAAGCCAAGATTTGCAAATATCCTTTCACAATGCAATAGCCAGTTCTCCACTCCTACTGCATCTTCGATTCCCAGAAAAGGCTTCCTTTCAAGACTAGTGTAATCCCTGCTCAGCTTGGCATAATTATTGCCAACTGGGGCCATCGGATCAGCTCTTCCATCATTCCCTACAGCCACTCCCGCAGTAGCTCCCACTTGCATCATATTCACGAAGAATTGATACACTATCCCCATATCAACCAACGGAATCTCAGCACTAATATTAGCATTTGCATCTGGGTTTGCATTTGCCTGTCCACCCTGGTTGCTCCTACTATTGGGTCGAACATTTCCACATGTTGTGGTGCATCTCCCACCTTGATTTACTTTTCTGTTTCCTGCCTCCATATCTTACTTCCCTGATACCTAAAATCCAATCTTGGTAAGATACAGAAGAACAGTCTAAGAGAGTGGGTAATACATACTTAGGTATTTATAGCAAAGTACACATACGTTACTATAACGCTTACCCAAGCCCAACCATATTTTAGATTCATTAAATTATGCTTTTAAAATATTTTAAGGTTTAAATTCCTTTTAAGTACATAAACCATGCTCTGATACCAACTTGTAACATCCCGCTTCCGGAGGCTCAAAACTAACTGCTATGGATGCTGTAGTCATCCATAGGTGTTATTTCTGAGTGACCGAAATTGGAATCTTGAAACTATTGGCAACATAGAAACATAAGAATATGAAAATTTTTAAACTTCAACAAAACAAAATTTCTCATTTCTTACGAATTTAAATTTAAGATTTATTTACATAATCCCAGACGTTAACCACATTCAGATCACATATACATGTAGAAAATACAATAAGAGCGACATATGAAGATGTCCCCTTATGATGATCAGAGAACTAATAAATATGAACTTTACAGTTCTTAGTACATCACAGCGGAATACACAAAATAGCTCCAATATAGCTAATACTGCCTCCTGCATGTCTCCGGAAGCTTATTTGTCCAAAAACCTGAAAGTCTCCCACTCTCAGACTACTCAAATTAATTTTTGAGTACCCAAGAGTTTGTGGAGAAACACAAACTTCGAGTCAGACAATAAGTCTGGTATAAATAATTCCCTATCATCTCTTATCATAAATAGATATCTAGTGAGACCACGCCGCTTAGCGGAATGAGTTTTCCCCTCACTAGTATACAAAATAAAAAATGCAAATAATTTACTATGCTCCTGCTCCAAAATGATTAGTCTTAACATAATATGAAATAAAGCCATAAATCATATGTATTGGATATCCCATCCACCCATTTATTATATAACCCATATAAAATCAATTTATTAGAGTTCCCTTCTAAAATCTTTAAAATGACTATCCGTCATAATTTAATAGGATTGTCCGTCCCAAATCCCTTAAAAATAAATGCAGATTATCCATCGTACATTGTTTTTAAAAGATGGTGTGGGCTAGCCACCGCACACTCCATAGTTTTCCTAGGATGGCTATGAACCCTTAGGTGCCAAATTCCGAGGCTAACCACCTCTGGCAAAACATTCTTTACTTTAGAAATTTGATGTGGGCTATCCACCACACATTCCATGGTTTTCCTAGGTTAACCAAGAACCCATCACTTGGCCAATTAAAATATCATAATCCCCATGATTATTTATAAAAATTCATGATCCCCATGATTAATTATTTTCCCCAGGTATACCACTTGTTTAACCTATTCCCATTGGTAGCCCCAATTAGGTTAAATTAAATAAAAACACATTGATAGGCCAAATGTATATTTTCGAAAGCATATTTCTGTTTGTAACCTAAAACTATGTATCGAAAACATTAAACTCACCCCGGTGGCCCTAAGGTTTTATAACATTCAATTTAAATAAGGATCCCCGATATATATTCAAACAAAGATAAGTATTTTATGTTGTAACCCATCGAAATGACCCCTTCGGCTTAGCAAAGTTTTACTTAAGAAAAATGGCTAAAAACAACCCTTTAAAACCCTTCGAATGAAGTCCATTCGAAAGCAAATAAACGTCTAAAGTTAGCCCCTTCAAAAACCTTTCTTTTGAAAGCATCACAAAATCATACCTTTCGACCTTGTCGGAAGGTTTCATTTCGACCTAGTCGAAAGATTTCACCCTTCGACCTTGTCGAAAGTCTAGGGCACCCCCCCTTTTAAAACCATTTATAAACCTTTCGAAAGTAATCAAACTGAAAACCTTTCGCAATCATTGAAGATAACACCTTCAAAACCTTTCGAATTCAAACCTTTTGAAATCAAACCTTTCGAAATCAAACCTTTTGCAATCAAAACCTTTCGAAATCAAAACCTTTCGAAATCAAACCTTTCGAAATCATTCAAAATAATGAAGTGTTGGTATTGGAGCCAACCCTCCAAAAGTATACTTCCGACCATGTCGGAAGGTTAACCCTTCGACTTTGCCGAAAGGTATTAAAACACCTTTTTAGAAAATATTTTAAAACAATACTCTTGAAGGTTTAAGCTTTCAAAGATCCCCATTGAAACCCCTTCTTGAATACATAAATTTTTTAGTCTTTTGTAAAATGATAGAGTCGAATGACCCCCCTTCAACTTATTCGAAAGCAGTTATGTTTCTATTCGATAGCAAAGGAAGCATCCACCCCATTCCTTCGCCCCTCTTCCCTTCGACACCATGCCTACCTTTCGACTTAGGCGTAGGGTAATTGTTTACCTTCCGTCTTAGACGAAAGGTACCTTTCGACATCGTCAAAAGGGTAAAAGCGGGCTTGTTGGAGTCGAAAGCAGAACTGGACCTACTGAAGTGATGTTTTACCTTGCTTGTCTAATTTTGATTGGCTAAGGAGCCTTCTCCTGTACTTCTAAATAGTAAAAAGTATAAAATAGTCAACCTTTTTCTCAAAACACTATACTTCTTCCCCAAAACAATTTTTGAAAGCAATTTCCCTCCAGCTTTGACCAAGGCGGAAGCAATATTGCAGTTTAGACCTTAGGCTTAATTAATTTAATTACCTTAGTTAACCACTAAGGAAAAATCCCCAAAAATCACCGAGAATCCTTTAAGTCTTATATTTTAACATATTAAAATTTCAAAGCATATGAAGATCAAAACAACTTGGAATTTAACCAAACCGAATAAAACGTGTTAATTAGCCCATTAACATTTTAAAACACCTAAGTCTTATCCAAACAAAGGTTTAAATGGTTATATCCTAACCAAAATCACAAACATGAATAGCGTATAACCTATCCAAACACAGAAAATGAGATGATAAACATGATTATTCACCTTGATTAGTTGATTGGAGAATGAGATAATTTCCTAGCTTTAATTCCTTAGCTTTTTCTTCAATTTATGCTCTTCCTGGAGCTTTTAATGGCCGGCCGAAAGTTGGTGAGGAGTTATGAATGAGAGAGTGAAAATTTATTAAAGTGGAGGAAGAGATTTATACTAAGAGATGTAGCCCCATTTCCAAGTTTACCCCTTAGGAAATTCCTCCTTCTTAATTTAGTTAAGTCTTATTTTAGTTCATTCATTTAGACACGACATTGGATTTATTAATCCCATCTTCCTAATTATTCACATTATTCTATTTAATTTATCTAATTAAATATCTCGAGTAATGTTAATCAAAATTCAAAGGCATTACATAAAGTACGAGTGAATATATATTAAAATCAAAGTATTAATGAATGTCAAAAATATAATTTTGAATACTATACCATTTAGTAAATATAAAACAAAAAAACTATATCCAAATGTAATAAATTAATAGTATATTAAAATATAAAATACTTAAAAACTTAATTACTCCAAATATAATAAACTTGTTAATAAAACGAAGTATAAAAATCATTTGAAAACTATTTTGAAAAGATGTTTGAAAAATCATTTTAAAAACAAGGATTCTTTAAAAATCATTTTTAGAAACCAGGATATTTGAAAATCATTTAAAGTCAAAGAACGGATTTAAAAAACCTTTTTTAAAAAACAAAGAGAGATCTAAGAAGTGCTACCAGGGCTTTAACAAAATAATCTATGACTCTACAACTTATCGTGTCATCTTGAATATTCAATACTCTTGAGTCTTCAATTTCGAACTCTTGAATCTCTATATTAACCTCTTGAATTATCTCTTGATACTGTACAGTATTCTTAATCAACACCTATCTAATATCCTGCACTATATATTATATATAACTTGATAAAACATTAGAATCTATATTTTATATAATTTCATATGGTTGTTGTCATCAAAACCAATATCTAAGGTACTAACACCTTGATTAGAAACCTTTGTTCTCCTTGCATAGCCATATACTATGATAAAAAATTTAGAATCATATCAAAAATCCATATTCAATGTTGGTCATCAAGAATTGGGTGAAAAATCCTTGTTCTGATTGGTGTAAATCCCTTCGAAATCATGTACTTGAATCTGGATCAAGAATAGATATGTGAATAAAATGATCTACGTACAACTTAAGTATATATTCCATTGGTTTCGTGACTACACAAATTCCTTTTAATTCATATTTATTTTTACTTATAGTACATTTCCTTTAATACTAAAATCGTTTATGAACCATTTCATAACATAATATGTACGTTTATAAACATTCAAGACTTAAGTTCTTACTCGTATAGTACTCCACTACATCTTAAGAGTGTATATACAATATCATATTTATATTACTTAACTATGGTGTTCAACAAATTTAAAACTTGTTTTAACTTACCATCTTCTTAAATTTACAAGTTATGAAAACTTATTTTCTTATATTTTCCAAAAACACTTAGCTTCAAGTTCTAAACTAATTCAGAAGTTTTCGATCGCCCCAAAATCACCGAAAAATCCATTTCATTTCAGTAAATGAAAACCATCAAGCAACATATCATAATGAGATGAACAAACCTAACTACCCTAATGCATACGATACCGTGTCCATATAATAACTTAACTGAAAACTTCAGAACTAAACACCTGGGTTCTATTTCAACTCTATATAAAATAATAATATATACTTATAACTTAGTGTATGAAATCATAATTTTTAGATTTTTAATCAACATTTGTTTTACCAAAACAACTCTATAATGACCCGGTATTTTCAACCATTTGCATCCACACATGTCGGACTTGAATTACTCAAAATATTAGATTGTTAATTTATATTTGGCAAAACTCAACATATACATTAAATAAAATAATCACAGAATCACAGACACGGAGTATTATAACAGAATGCAGTGGAATAGATTAATAAATAGTAGTTCATGAAGCTACTACAATAACAAAGTCTCGAATACAATAGTCAAATAACAAAATTTGAATACATCACTGGAATCAACTGAATGACTGAAAGGCGAATCGATAGTTGGATCTCCAAGCGAAGCTCCAAACTCCCAAAGGTGAGTCTCAATTGCTGTATCACTCAGTCTGACCTGAGCGTAAAGCAAAACACAAAACACTCGAATCAGGATTAACATTCTTATATCAATAAATCCAACTTAAGTGAAATATCAACTGAAATACAAGTGACTTAAAGGATGTTTGGGATAACCATCCTCTAAGGATCCGTGGAACTATCTACTATGTAAAAATATACGCTATTAACAACCAAACGTCATTATAACACCGTGGTCATTTCAAAATAATTTATACTTCAAAACCAAAATATCATTTCCATTCCAAATATATATAAATATTTCCAAATTATAGCACTTTCAAAACTAAATGTATAATTTCATATATATCTTATTTTAACCTCATTATTATTTAGTTTTTAAATATTCACTTAATAAATCCATTATCATTTAAATAATCTTAAATTACATTAAACTAAATATTTCCTTCGATTTATTTAAAACTTGAAATATCCATTTAAGCACTTTAAATCCAAATCAAGTTATAAAACCATGTATTTCTTTCCAAATCCATAGAAATCATTTTCAATATATATATATATATATATATATATATATATATATATATATATAGACCAACGGTGTCTGTATAAAATTTTCTATCCTATGGTCAAGTGGTACGGATATTTATCATTTCAATCCGTAATTTAAATATATACGGGTATATTACATTTCAACCTGCAATCCCATATTCAATTTAATGAAAATCGCTTGGGTTTATCATTTCAACCCATAACGGTTTTCTCCTATTCTACAGATCGTTCGGGTATGTATCATTTCAACCCATAGGGAATTCTATACTAACAGGGAACTTGCAGAGTGATAATAGATATGATAATAATAAAACAGGCATATATTATCAATAATAATATAGTATAAACAACAGGATATGGTGTCATATCCCACTGGTGAACAATTGCATATAAATGCATATTATATATAACAATAAAGAAAAAAAATTTACAGCTCAATTTAGCAGTATATTTCAATTGTCGTTTCAATTAACATCAATTTTAGTAAATATAAGAACGTTAATCGTGAGTGATTGCTCACCTTTCGAGGCTAGATATATAGACAAAGAAGTGAGTTACGTATCCAAGCATAAATCCCAAAGCAAAACTAAATTGGCACGAATTCGACGGATAGAGCTAATAACAGAATCGATGAGAACAAATCAAAAATCAGTTTGATATCACAGAAACAAAATGTACAATATATTATTTTTATTATTTTCAAATCAATATTATTTTAAACACATATTAAATTAAATATATGAAATTCAAAATCATTGTTTTAAATAAAAACACATATAAAACAACATATTTACATAATATAATTTGAAATAAATGAATATATATACCTATAAACATATTACATGTATATATCTAACATAACAAAATCCTATATAAACTATATATATATATACATTATATTTTAAAACAATACTCATATATATGTATAACTTGATAGTCGACTATATATAAAACTAACTTACATATCAAATTATTCGGTATTAAACATGCATATTACCAGAACTAATACATTGTACGATATACAACCAATACACTTTATTATACGCCTTAGAAATGTAAGTTATAAAAATATCTATATTGACATATTTCACTATACCGTAAACATCATACCAATACAGTAAACAAAATTTCCTTCACCTATATTATCATATATAGTTGACAAAACTTTCATTATTAAAATTTATATACTATACGACATATAAGTATCAGTTTATATAAATAATATATAATGATTGTACAAGATAATAAACCCATAAAAGTACCTACAACAGTATATATTCTATAGTGTATATATATATGTCTTTGTTACAATTCTGAATATCACATATATATAATACTATGCTAAATAAAATGTGTGCATATAAACCAATATATAAAACATATATATATTTTAACTTACATATATATTATAGTTCAAAATGAAATATCATAAAAGTCAACATTTATACAGTCTGAAATATGTATACACTACATGCAAATCAATTTCTTAACTTATAGATATATCCTTCTAGTTTATATAACTTTTATACTTATAACAAACAGAGCCACACATTGCAATTCAATAGTTCAATTATGTGAGCCAATGTATACAAATCGTTCACATAGATTATTACCAATAAATCATAATATAATTATACTAACATATATATAAACATATATATCTAACTGCATATACCTAATATATACAGTAAAATCACATATATATATAAACACTCTTTAATATAAAAACATATATATATATATATAATATAATATACAACCCCGTACAATTATATAAACTAAACTTATACAATCCAAATAAGTGTATACTAATATATATATATATATAACAGCACCCATAAGTATAAAATAAATACATATATAAAAACAAATAAAATAAAAGTATTTATATGTATATACCTTATATATATCATCAGAGAAGTTCGGCCAAGGTGCATGCTTATGCTTGGGCGAGTTGGGGCTGGGTGTGAACAAGACGAGGCAGACACATGCTGGGGTGGTAGCGAATCTAGGCAAGTCTGGTGAAGATGGTTCGGTCAGAGCAGGTGAGGGTTAAGAGTGGACGTGTGGCTGCTTGGAGGGGAAGGCTCCGACCTTGGGTTGTGTGCGTCGGAAAGCGAGGCTGCACGCGGTGGAGAGGGATTTTATAGGGGCAGAGGTCTGGGACTTCGGTTGATGGGTGCGGCTAGGCAAAGTGAAGGGGGGATGCCTTCGGTGGTAGTTTGGGTGAGAAGCAGGGAAGATGACATGAAATGTTTTTAGGAGATGGGTAGATGAGGAAAAATATGGAAGAAGAAGGGATCTGTAAAGTGATAGGGCAATTAAAAGGAAATGAAGTGAATAGGCTAAAATATATAGGAGAGTGGATGTAAATGGCAACGGTCAGTGAAGAAAATGAACAGACCATAAATAAATATTTTTCAAAGCTATAAGATAGTGAATGCCAGCTATCAAATTTCAGGTAACAAAATTCAAAGCAATTGATTTTTGTTGCTTGGCAGTCACGGTTCAAATTTTAAATGCAAGGGAAATCAAAGGACACAATTTATGGTACCTTTACAACGAACCGTTTTATGGCTTCCATCGCATACCGGATTTCAAAATACAGAAATAAATATACTGCAGAGATCAACACGACGAGACAATCAAAATGGTATACAGATATCAGTGATAGGATCATCTGACCAAAAGTCGATATTCGTTACCGAAAATGTTGTAAATTTGTCAGAAATAAGATAAACGGAGCAATAACAGTCAAAATTGGAGAAACGAAATATGACGTCTCACTCAGAAGATGATTTACAAATTTATTGCATAATAATATCTAGGTTTGGAAACATTTTATTATCATCAAATTTTAACTGATTTAAATTTAAATAAAATTATACAAGAAAGTAAACTTCCATATTTTCTGATGAAAATTTACCATCTACTATGTTTAATTGGACGTATTCCAAATATCAAATTTTTATTTCCAAATTAAATTATTTAATTTCGAGCAAAATTTCAGTTAATTACGTAAATAAAATTATTAAAATTTATGGGTCATTACAAACTCTATAGCAAATTACTATGGTAGCATCCTCCACTTAGAAACTCGCAATGAACGCTGATAATGTTGTAGTCATCACAAGAATTATTTTCCAGCAACATAAGTAAGTTCAGTGCTTTCTATCTCCTTTAAAATCCTTTTAAAATATTTTGATTTATGAATACTTTCAAATAATACTATTATTGTTTTCTCTATAACCTTGAAAAATGATTTTTAAAACACCATGATATGTTTTCAAATTCCTAACTTAAATACTTTTTATTTATAAACAATACTTTTGTAATTTCACTTTCTTATATAAAATTGTTTCATAAATGTATATCTTGGTTTAGATTATAATAAACAAGTTTTATTAAGATTAACTTTGAACCCAACATTATCACCGAATGTCTTATAGTTAAACTGTGAAACTTAATTCATAAGGTGTATGTTTCAATGTTTCCACAATTACCATATACCCAACCCATGTTTGTAAATAGATAAACTACTTATAGACTGGTCGAGCACAATTCCTAAATTCAATAAACAATTGTCAATGCTCCAAAACTAGTCGAGCGTGACTAATCAGACAATAAATGATGATGATCGAATATTATCGTTTTCTAACTAACAAACACATCATAAATAAATATATCAAATTTGAAAATTATCCTTTTATACAAAATATAATCTTAGGAAAACTATTTCATTTACCCATTTTCAAAACAATACTGCATCGGTTTGCCTTATTCAAGTATTTACAAACCCCTATCAATACAGTTATTCCTTCTATATCGACCAGAACTCATAAACCACTCAACAGATCAATCGATACAATATAAAACATTTTTATAACACTAACGAATACACACTCATATATACACACACACTCAAACTCATCCTAAGGTATTACTAACCCTATCCCTAATGAGTTTACCCTACTAAGGCCTACGTGTTCGCTCAAACTAAGCTCTAATACCATGTGCAATGATCCGTCCTTTCGACCCTCAAAAGTCGACTCTAATACATGCATAGTATTCATGTGCGGAACATCCAAGTACCAGAAAGATAGTTTGTTAGGGTGAAAGAAAAGAAAAGATGGAACGAAATCTCATATCGTGACAAGTAATATATAATACACAATAGATTTTTACAAGAAGAAAGATTATTATATGTACATCAATCAAAGTAATTAACCTATCATAAGCTTGGAAAGTTATAACAGCCTATCCTCACAAATGCTGATAAATACAAATCAAGAAATGCAGCTAAAATAAAGATACGTGAATACGTCTCGAAGGCATCCAGTTTGTCTCTTGAAGCTCCAAAGCATCCATAACTAAATCTAGAAGTATGCTTAGGATGACCCGAGCATTATATGAAAATAATGCCAGGATCAATCTGGGTGAGAAACTAAAATCATATTGATTGTTACACTTATAAAACCCCTTTAAAATTAAAGGTATCTCATAAGACCACGCCGCACATAAACATGGACGGGTTTTTACCTTTAAATAACTAAACCATTTTATTAGAAAATCCAATGATATTATAATAATTTCCAGGATTTAATATAAATATTGAATCATAGCCAGAATGGTTACATTAATTACATACAACAACATAAACACTACACAACTAAGTCTGTAAAGACACGTATTGGAAAATGTATTCCATACAATGACAATTCTTCTGGGGTACCGCTTGTTACAGTACACCTCTAGAGAAAAAGTACCGAGGGCCTCACATGGATTCCCTGTGTGTCAGGATTGGCCTATCCCTTCTAGATAGTACTAAATATGTCATCACCATGGTTGCTTTGTAACCTTTTCCTTAAGGGCTCTTATGCACATACCAAATCAATAAGTACTGATCTTGAAAGGTGATGACTATACCCTAATGGTAGTGAACCGCATAACCCTAAAGCTCCCTTGTTTTAGTTATTACCGGGTGTGAAGCTCGAGGCTACTTTTACCTTTTATTAGCAAAACCCACTTGGAATGCTAATACTGCCCTCCAAGCAACAATGCAATCCCAGCATTCATCCATGCAAGTTGTTCAGGATAAGAACAAACCGAATGCACTGCTTCTAATACATCCGCTGGATTAGTAGCAAGTAGCCCTTGAACTTCAAAAAATTCTTTCTTCTATTCCATCATCTTCAAGATGTATCCAATTTGAACACTTATGCCAGGTCGAAGAGGTTTTCAGATAGCTCATGCTTATTCAATCCCGATCTCTCCGAACCAACAATCAATAGTTGTAAAACTGGCCAAGGTCTGACAGTTGGTTATTTAACTATCAAATAAATGACCAATCAAATCAGAGATTTAATTTCACATGGAAACCAAACATGTTTAAGCACATAAACAACCACTAAGCCTCTTTAATTAATATTTTCGTTAATTAAAACCACTTTGTAAATACTTGTACCGAAATACATTTACAAAGATATTTTACAGACCCCCTCTACTATTTTCAATACTTAGAAAAGTATTTATATACTTATCTCTACGATATCAGTATATTCACAAAATCTTAAGAAAGATGCCCCTTCAATAACCATACTTATTTGGGTTAAAAAGAAGTGTCATTTAAAACATAGATAACAATAAACCCAAAACATTTTTGGTGTAAGTAAATGGATCGTATGGAAATTAGAACAAATATATTTGTTGCCACTTTTCGATTTCAAACTTGTTTTATCCCTCGATCAACAATGAAGTCAGACGAGTTAGATAAATATCCATGCCTCGACATACATTGTTAATTCTTAGGATAGGGACAAATTTCCATACCTAGGAATTCAGTGTTATATATGGAATGGATACTTTCTATACCACCATAATTTAAATTGATCATTTATGGAAATCAAATCTCATTACTTTTATAAAAACTCCTTTTTGTAAATCTCCTTTCTTTATTTATAAAACTCCTTTTATAAATCTCCAAATTTAAATATAAATTTCTTTTATAAATCTCACTTTCTTATCACAAACCTTCAGTTTCAACATAGAACCAAATACTTTCCATAAAATGGTCATTCCATACATTAATATAAATCCACAAATGTGATTTATTATATTGAATTATAAAAATGATATCATTTCCCTTTTTATAAAATACCATTTATAAATCTATTCTTTTATTTATAAAATATCGTATATAAATCTTTCTTTTTAAACAACATTTTATATAAAGCGTTCAAAAATATTTATTACAAAATATTTCTATCTTCTTTAAAAACAGAATCATTTTATTATAATGGATAAATTCCCATTTATTTTCCTTTAATATAAACATTCATTATTATATGAACTTTCCTACACAGTAAATAATTTTCGAATTACTTTTAAAACATTTCCATATAAATTAGAAAAGATCAACAAAAAAAATTTAAAAAAAAATTAAAGAAGTTCAAAAACCATTTCTAAATAAAATGCCATAGAAAGTTCCCAAACTCGCTTTTAAAATCCTCATTCGAATCAAAACCATTTTCAAATCAAAGCAGCAAACCATATTATTTTATAACATTATAACGAGGTCCAAAGCTACCATAACACTTAACTAATGCTATTATTACCATTATTGCTAAAAAAGGACCAAGTTTTAACACATATCAATGTCATATCCAATATAGCCACACAACCAAGTTTTGACATTCAATAATTTATAGAACGGGTATATAACTAAAATTTAAAATCGCAACGGCAAGGAATCTAGACTCCTCAATAAGGGAGAAATTTAATTGAACTAAAGCAATAAATCATTCAAACAAAAAAACAAGAATTTATGTCTATTAGATATCATATACTGTTCATCCAAAGCTGAGTTAACTCACCGCATTTTAGTTTCAATCTAAAATTGAATTCGATTTTAGCCTAAAATCACTTGCTCCAAACTTGAAGAAATTAACTCCACTGCATAGATAATGCTCCTATGAGTGTAATGTAAAAGACCACATCTCGATTGGACCTCATCTGAAACAGTTATTGATTTTATAAGTTTTGAATTAAAAATACAATTAATTACACTAATTACTTTACTAATTACCTATTCAAACTAATCCCTCCCTTTAATCCTTTTACTCCTTCCCCTAATCAAAACATATAATGCATGTGCGCGCACTCCCATTCCCAAGCTTGTGCACGCACCACCCATCTCCTCCTCCCGACTATGAAATTACGTGCCGACAATTCCAACAAAATTCTCTCTGCCTTATCTCTTCAATGCACACCATCGAGTTGATCTCAATTGAGCCAACCAAAATGCAACTAGCTCCATGACTTCTCACCCAAAAAAATGTCGCACCTTCCTCCCCTCGACCGCAACCTACTAAACTTCAGGAAATGGTGCTCCTTCACACGAGAAACGCGATGGTTTCCTCCGTTTCCTCAATTAACACCTAAATCTTTAACAATCCCTAACCCCAGCTAATGCCTCTTCACGTCAACCACCACAAACCAAGGCCACACTCGACCAAACGAATACGGATTTGAAGCTAACACTCAAATTAGCTCAACGGATATGGTTTCATTAATTTTAGTAAACCTTGGCTCTTGATTTTAATTTTCAAAAGCGGGAAGTTTATTTTCTTTGACTGTAAGAAATGTGAAGCAAAAGATGGAAAATAAAAACGAATAAAAGTTTTGTGTGGGGTTTTGCTTATTTTAAAATTTCCAGCACTTCATTACATAATATCATGTTCATGTACGACTTTCGTATTTATTCCATTGGTTTCTTAACCACACCAATTTCTTTTAATTCATTTTTTTACTTATAATATATTTCCTTTAATACTAAAATCATTTATGAACCATTTCATAACACATTACTTACGTTTATAAACATTCAAGATTTATGTTCTTATTCGTATAATACTCCACTACACCCTAAGAGTACATATACGATATCAGATTTATATTACTTAACCAGGATGTTCAACAAATTTAAAACTTGTTTTAACTTACTACCTTCTTAAATTTATAAGTTATGAAAACTTATTTTCTTATATTTTTCCCAAAACATTTAGCTTCAAGTTCTGAACTAATTCGGAAGTTTTTGACTGTCCCAAAATTGCTGAAAATTCCATTTCATTTCAATAAATGAAAACCATCAAACAACATATCATAATGAGATGCACAAACCAATCTACCCTAATGCATAGGATACCCATGTCCATATAATAACTTAACTGAAAACTTCAGAACTAAACACCCGGGTTTTAATTCAACTCTGTTTGAAATAATAATATATACTTATAACTTAATTTATGAAATCATAATTTTTAGATTTTTAAATCAAGATCTGTTTTAACAAAATAACTCTATAGCAAATTACTATGGTAACATCCCTTAGATAGAAACTCGAAAATGAACGTCGATAATGTTGCAGTCATCACCAAAATTATTTTCTAACGATAGAAATGAGATTGGTGCTTTCTATCTCCTTTAAAATTCTTTTAAAATATTTATATTCATAAGTACTTTCAAATAATACTATTGTTATTTTCTTTATAACTTTGAAAAACGATTTTTAAAACACCAGGATTTAGTTCTCAAATTCCTAACTTAAATCCTTTTTATTTATAAACCATACTTATATAATTTCACTTTCTTATATAAAATCATTTCACAAATGTATATCTTGGTTTAGATTGTAATAAACAACTTTTATTAAAATTATGTTTAAACCCAATTGTGACGCCCCACCTCTATACTCACACTAGCCAAGGACACTACGGGGTAATGCCGTCGACTAGCGCGAAGAATAAGGCTGTTGAGGAGCGACCATCTATGTAATTGCTTTGTGCGAGTACCGATATGTCAGATAATATAACTTACATTTCATTTCAAGTGGAAATCCGACATATCAAATACAAACTCAAAGCTACCACACAATGGCTATGAGGCCTTCGGAAACCAATATAGAAATAAACATAACACAAATCAGTCACAAATATTCATATCACAAAGGCGGAAATAGATATGAATATAACACATAGAAGTGTACATCAAAGTAGTGGTCAAACTAGATCCACTACATCACAAAAGAATAGATACAAGTGCTAGACAAAAGAATAAGTATACATCAAGGAGTCTCTATCTTAAATGTATACTAACAAAAACTACTATGCCAAAGTAGTAAGCCAAAAGTCAGGTGAAGGACCCTAATAAGAAGTCAAGCAGGAGCACCTGAAATACCTCGGTCTGACCCGAGTATTATTTAAGAAGAAAATAATAAACGGATTAGTCTAGCTATAAATATCAGATAACATGAGATAGGATAAGAGATACGACCAAAAACGTATGATAACAAAAAAATGCCATACCGTGTCAAGTATACATCAAATAACATGAAAAATCATACAATATCTCAAATCATCTCAAAACACCAAAAAGAATCACATTCTTTAAATTATTCACCAAAACACAAATATTGATAGAGCTTATCAATGCAAACCACGAAAATTGGTGAAACTCAAATTCTAGAAATCACAACCAGAAATCCAGAAATCACAAAAGGGGAAAGCCTATCACAAACGGAAGCATGAAAACTCCCCAACACGTGTATCACAAATGAGCCGGAGCTCCTCCAAACAGGGTATAGTCCCCAATTGCAGACTATGAGTCGAAACTCCTCCAAATGAGCCGAAGCTCCTCCAAACAGGGTATAGTCCCCCATTGCGGACTATGAGCCGAAGCTCCTCCAAATGAGCCGAAGCTCCTCTAAACAGGGTATAGTCCCCCATTGCGGACTATGAGCCGAAGCTCCTCCAAATGAGCCGAAGCTCCTCCAAACAGGGTATAGTCCCCCATTGCGGACTATGAGCCGAAGCTCTTCCAAATGAGCCGAAGCTCCTCCAAACAGGGTATAGTCCCCCATTGCGGACTATGAGTCGAAGCTCCTCCAAACGGGGTTCAGACCCCCATGCAGACAAAAAGACATCGCACATCGCTAGTCTAAATCACCAAAGGACCATCATTGATCAACAAGAAGTGTTAATTACACTAAGCTAGTAAATAAATGAGTGTAGCTTCATGTCTCATAACCACTAGCTTAACTTAAATATTTACGAACAAATTGTAGATTTCCACTCAAAAATTGTCACAAGATTTCAATCGAACAAGTCTAAGAATTTACCGACGAAGTAAACGCAAGCGTTTCATACCACTTGTTTTGCTAAGTCGTTTAATTGGATTTCTTGAACGAATGAGGTAAAGGTTTGTATATACTAATAGGTTGGAAAACGGTTTTAAAAACGAGCTTTGTATTTAAAAGTAGTGTTGAAATCATTTTGATGAAAGAGTTTGAGTATTTACTACTAGTATAAAAACCTTTGTATTTTAAAGTGACAAATCACAAAAATGATTGTAGAAACAATCAATCACCAAAGATTCACATACGAAGACGTGAATTAAATCCAAAGAAATCGATACCAAATCCATCAAAATGGATATTCCCAAAAATCCCGAAAAAGAAGTCATCAAGGTCGATAAAAGTGATAACAACTAATCGGACCAACTAAAATCGATAAACAATGGGAAATTCAATCACGAAAAGCCTAAACAGGAAAAAATGCACAGTTCCAGACGTTTGGGGGTCAATCCAAACGTCTAGGTTTAGGTTCTGGAAATTCCAGAAAAACCTTCCAGATGTCTGGTTCGGCAATCCAAACGTCTGAAACCCTTTCAAACGTCTGAAATTATAATTCAGACGTCTGAAATTAGTTTCTGTCTTTTTATATAATCTGCGTGCATACATTTTTCTCTCCAGGTCGAAACCAGGCATCTGGACTTGATCACCAGACGTCTGGTCACCTGGTCTGGGCAACAATTTGCCTAGGCCAAAGGGGCCAAAACGTATCGGGAGCGATCGAACGAGCAACGATGACTAAGGATTTACGCCAAGCGACAACCCGGCCTTAAAGGCTCTTCGATACACCCCAAATATCAATGTCCAAACATCCATAGTAGGATTTTCATAAAATTGGACCAAAACACCAAAATTTGGAAAATTCACCAAATCAATTCAAATCAAAAGCAAATGAATATTCACAAATGTTAGGAATTCATACCTAACAACAATGATAGCTATAGACGTAGATGTGAGTTAAAGAACTCACCTTTAAACTCAAAACACAAGTGAGAAGCTTGAAAACAAAGGAAAGACCAATTCCTCTTCAATCTCAACTCAAGAAGCTTCAATCTAAGCTCAAAAGAAGAATATTTACTAAGTTAGGTTATATGAAATTCTGAAATTGAAGAGAGATAGAGATGGAGAAGATGAAGAGGATACTTACCAAAGCTTCTCTTTGATTTTGGAGCAAGAACTTGAGTTTGCAAAGGAAACTAGGTGTTAGCACCAAAATTGGTCACTAACCTCGTTAAGAAAGATTGTGTAGAGATATAAGTGAAGAAGATAAACTTAAACAAGGAAGAATATGGTAATTTGAATGTAGAAAGTAAGAACACCGGATTTATAGTGGTTCAGCATAATTGCCTACGTCCACTTTGAGGTTAAACTTTATTGCTTTACTTGATGATTGATTACAGATACAATCCGTAGATCAAACACTTGAATACAATTGCTAAATAAAGAGGATGAGTCTTGAAAGCGGTAGAGTCTCCCTAGTGTTCCAAAGAAAAGTCCCCTTTCACTGTGCCCATGCCTCTTTATTTATAGACAAAGATGGGTTGGACTTCCCTGGCGGGCCTGGCAGTTGGATCCCTTGGCACAAATGGACCGGTCACTATATGCCGAACCAAACAGGCCGAACGGTCGGATGCCAAACCATCTTCTTCATGCCGAACGATGCTTGTTATGTGGGAAGAGTAGGCCGAGCAATAATCGAAGCCGGACAGACTGGGAAGAATGCCGAACGATCTTCTTATGCCGAACAGAAGTGAGGTGCTGAGTGAGGAGTGTATGCCGAGCAATGGTTGAAGTTGACTGAGGTTGGATGAATGCTGGACACCTCTGGCTGCCGTACATTCTCGGGATGCCGAACAATCTTTGGATGCCGGACGAACTTGGATGCCGAGCACTCTTGGATGCCAAGCGCTTGCTAATGCCGAGCGCTTCGTGGATGCCGAGCGCTCCTTGGATGCTGAGTGCTTGCTAATGCCAAGCGTAACGAGATGCCGAACAACTCAGTTGAGCCGAACGGTATGAATGCTGAATGACGCACAGATGCCAGATAGTGCGCTAATGCCGAGTACTTAGTTGCCTGGTCAAATCTCCAAGAAACACTTGCCCCCCAAAGTGTATTATGTGACCAATCATGATACGCTTTGAATTACGTATCCTCCATGCTCTACTTCGAACCTTGATTAAATCTTCTTGGAGATGCCTTCTTGAGAATATCAGTGGTTGAGGTGTGTGCCGAACATGGTATAAATGCTTAACAATGCATTCGAAGCCGAACGTTCCTCATGTGCCGAGCGACTTTGTGTTCCAAAGCCGAACGTTGCGGCTTTGACCGGTTCCACCGGATATAGCCTTTTCGACTTCTTCTTCCCTATAAAACCAGGCATCCTCCCTCTTCTCTTCTTTTCCACTTATATTTCTGTCATTCTTTAAAGATTTGCAATTCTCGCCTGTTAATCGGGCTCAAAGCCTAATCAATCCTTCCCAAGTTTCGATCTACTAACTAGGTATTATCCCTTCTATCTAAATCCCTTCCATGATTAAATAGTTTCAATACGAGACTTAGGTTTGTGCGTAGCCGAGAGGGTCATGTGGAAAACTTTGACTAGGATATCTTTACGGCTGAATGATGTGAGGCGAGGAGGAATGACCAGGGGTGATCGCACATAGGAGTTGTTGGGTGATGTGTGGTAGTTAGGCCTAGATTCTTCATGCCGAACGAGACTAGAAGAAAAGAAAGAACAGAGGAAGTGTTGGAGGTGATTAGGGTGTCGAATGGCATAATCTGGGATGATTCGCCGAGCGACCTGTTTTTGTTGTTCGATGTAGATGGAAGAGGAGAGGAGTGGAACTGTAGCCAAGGGTGGAGTGCCGAATCGTTAAGGCTCGGACTAACTCTGGTTCGGCGTGTCTTATCATACGCCGAACAGTGGAGTGGAAGGCTAGGGTGGAAGCATGAATTAGTGGGGATGTCGAATGTCATCTTGGCCGAGCAAGACCTTGGCCGAATGATGCTCTGCCGAACAATCACAAATGTCGAACAATCATAAGTGCCGACCAAACATAAATGTCGAACCACACTTAGGCCGAACAACACAAATGCCGAACAATCATAAGTGCCGACCAAACATAAATGTCGAACCACACTTAGGCCGAACAACACAAATGCCGAACAATCATATAACCGAACAAGGACAAGGACTCTAGCATACTAGCATATCAAACTGATCCGGACTACGAACTCCCTAGCTTCAGTAAACATAAACCTTAGATTGACATAATCAGATAACTTCTTTTAACGTTTTCTGAATCTGAAACAATGATCACCTTAAGGCAGGTTTTCGGAGACGGTCAGCGATGACGGTCTTCGAAGGCGATGATTCGAAACTCAGTTTTATACCAGTAACCTTGTGACTTTCAAATTTTCAATGCTTATACACGATTGATTTCACTAGTTCGCACACCACGTGGGGGGAATATTCGTGTTGTTAATTCTAACGTTGAACATTTTTCAAGTATAGTTCTCACAGGTGCTTTACCAGATTCACTATTTATTGGAGATGTCTAAAAAATCTAGCTCCGTCACTATCTCTGGTAGGCCCGGGCCGTCTTCAAAGCAAGAAGTTGCGGACACTTCAAATCCGTCGACTTTCCCCGCTCATAACTTAGCTTCTGACGCCCTGGAAGCATCGATTCTCTTGGACAATCCGATCGACTCACAGGCTTCGAAGATTAACGAAGTCGCGCTTCGGCGAATATGCTCCATCCACGGAATCCCTTTTGCCGACGTGTTGGTCCCATCGAGACATGATCGTCCTCATCTGCCCCCAGTCGGATATACTGCTTGTAACAAGTTTATGCGCTGGATGGGCAGCGTGCCTCCATTCAATCTATTTCTTCGAGACGTGTTGCAATACATAGACATCGCCCCATCGCAGCTGCATCCAAATGGTCACGTGTTCATATACGAGACCTACCTACTCTTCATGGATGTCTTCTCTAGGCCTCCAACTTCCGACGACATCAGATATATTTATATGATTAAGAAGCGGAAAGATAGCCCCTCCTTTGTGTTCCTCGAGCTGTACCACAAATGCCAGATTTTGACCGGCGCATGTAGCAAATTTGCCTTGTACAAACAGGAATGGTTCTATGTGCGTTGCCCTCCTGGTTTCGCGAGGAGATGGGTTGAAGGCAGTAAGTCTTTTCCCTCAGTCGACATTTGTGCTCTATCGGAGTTATGCTTTTTCTAACTTCTTGTTTCATCTTTTCAAGTATCAACCCACGTCCTGAGGGCCAAGGATATTCCGAGACCGTCGAAGCCATTAGAGCTCTTCCTGTCGAGGAACGGGACATCCGAACCCTCCTCTCAAATGAGTCATTATCGAGATTCGGACTATTAGCAGGAGGGCGCCGGATTAGTCTTCCCGAGGGCATCTCCATTCCCAAGTCCGCACCCGGTAAAGGAAAAAAACTAGCTAAATCGTCATCACGCCATGCCCCTGACGTACAGGAAGGGGAGAAAATCAAGGAGAGCGAAGTTCCTGAAACACAAGGCGAGAATGTGGGTCGAACTCAGGACTCGCTGGTCGAAGTGCACGATATTGAAACATCATCTTCCCCTTCGAAGGGGAAAAAGAAATTGATGTATAAGATACGGAAGGAGAAAGTTGGCGGAACTTCCAAAGTTACGCTCATCCCGCCAGAGAAAGTGGCTTCTTCACAGCACATGGAAAGTTCTTTAAAGGGTCTGTCAAACCTCACCATTCCCGACGATCTACTCAATTATGGTTTCGACGACCCGGAAGCCCTGAAGTTTCATTCGCCCGCTAGAGGCGACACGGGAGTTCAACCCCCAGTTCAGGGAGATAACACTCCAATCAGTAAAGATAAAGGAACTGGTCCTTCGGGGGGAACACTAGGACACACACGCACACACGCACTTCACCATACACTTCAAGTTTTTCCATTACCCCGATTTTTTCCTAACTCGTCGTTATTTTTATTATATGCAGGTGACATGGGACGCTCCCACGGGTTCGATCGCCTCCACGGTTCTTCTGTATTTCACCACCTGGGACGGGATTCAGGTTCCGGTAGGCGTAGGGACAGAGACGATTATGAAGATCAAGACAACCGTCCTCGTGATTCGTCTTATCGACAGAAAACGTATTCCCAGTCTTCATATTCTCGTGATCCCCCTCCTAAAACTGAGCCAGATAGAGAAAAACTTTCGCAAAAGGGGTCTCAACCTGATGTCTCCCGAGACCAACATTCCGGTTCATCGAGTACACGACAATCTTGGGAACACCGGAAGAGAACAGAACTTTCAAAGCCTCCCCCTGTTACTGCGGCTGACCCGACGATAGCAGAGAAGATGGTCGATCTTAAGGCTAAATTTCCAAAAATTTGCTTCGACGGCCTGAAATTTCTCCCAGCTATTCATCACATCCCAAGGCACGTCAAACAGAGCGCTCTCGCCTGCAACAACGACGTCTATGTTCAACATGACACGTTTGCACATTTGGTCGAAAAAGTCTCCGAAGTATCTGTTGAGCGCCAACAGGAGATTGACCGTTTGAAGCTGGAAGCTATCTTCGACAAGGACATCATCAAGAGTCAAGATGAAGAGCTTGCTTCATATAAGTCGAAACTTGAAGCCGTAGAGCAGAGTGCAAAAGACACTGCCGAGGCCGTCACTCGTCTAGAGGCGACCCATAAAAAGGAACTCGACGAAGCAGTCCAGCGCAGTGGAGCCCTTGCCTTAGAAAAAGATTCTATCCAGAAAGAAAGGGACGCACTCTCCCTGCAAGTCAGAGAGTTGAAAGAGCTATTCTCTAAGGAAAAAGAGGAGAAAATAGCCGCTCAAGAAGAGTCCCAACGATACTGCGACGAAATTGTTGCTACACGGCTCTTAAAAACAAAGCTCGATGATGAACTTGCTAAGGTCGAGATAATGAAAAACGAAGCCCGTGAGGAGGGCAAGAGAAAAGCTTCTAAGGAGATTGACTCTCGCCTCGAAGCAGCTGCAGAGGCCGATAGAGAAGAGGTCAAGTGCATGTTTGACCCGTTGATTGCCGAATACAGCGCCCACGTCCTTATGCACCGCGACTTGACATTCCTAGGCGAGGGCTATCTTGAATCTCTAGCTGAGGCCTGGGAGACTTTAATAAAGATCAGAAAGATCAAGTCGGGCACTGAGGAAATCGATGAGGAGGCTCTGGTGAAAGAATTTCTCAGAGGGAACGAGCCAGCGAACTTATCTGCAGCTTTAGCTCTTTATAGCAAAGGCTCTCCCCTATCAAAAGAGAAAGACGATGAAGCTAGTCCATCTGGGGCTAAGGTGCAGATCCTCCCTCTACTGCTCCTCCTTCTACTCAATCGGCCAACACTTGACCTATTTGAGCAGCATGCTGGCTATGATCTGGAAGACCCCGGCCTTGGCGTTCATGTGCTATCCCCTATTCTAGAGGGTGAGACTCCGCGCGCAGCTGATAGCCAGCCAGAACCCGGTATAAAACTTTTTTTAGAAGTTCAAAGATTTGCCCCTTTCTGGTAGCGGTTATTTGTCTTAACGTTCGTTCTTTATGTTTTTATGCAGGCCGCTCTGATCCTAAACCAACTCTGAGGAGCGACGACGCCAAGGAGGAGGCAGGGAAAACAAGCGATGTTGCTCATGCGGGAGTAACTCCCAACCCTGACGCTCAAGTGATCGGGGCACTAGATGATGATAAGTTTGACACTTCATCTCCCGTTGAAGGGAGTGATGAAATCAAGATCACTGGCGCCTCCGAACATACTTCAAAGATGAGCATGAAGGAGCGACTCACATAAGAGGAGAAAAAGAAGGTCGAGATCAAGGTCGAGCCTCAAATTCTGGAACTTACCGACCCGCGGAATAGACCTTTTAAAATCATTCTCCCTGGCAAATCCAAACCGCTGGATGTTCCTTCTCCCACTCCTGACTCCGCTTCTTTGGCAAGCAAAAAATCCAAGAAGAAGCGTGAGGGAGAGGAGTCATCTGAGAAAATAAAAGAAGACAAGAAGAAAAAGCCGAAGAAATAGCCACTATTCTCGTTCAATGAGATTTTGCTTAGGTCTTGTAACTACGTTTATTTTTGTTTCCGTAGTTTGTGTAGATAGATTTTTGACACCAAGTTTTGGAAGAATAGTTGTGTAACCCCATTTTGGACTATCAAATAAAGTTTAGTTTCTTTGTCACTTGAATTTTTCTTTTGCTTTTTTAGCTTTCTGAATAACTGTGGTTGAAACTCAAGTTCTTATGAGTTGCATAATTTCCCAATCCATTCTTACACAGTTCGAACATTTTTTGGAGTGGCGTATTTATTGCTTCACATTCTTGGGTACTTATAATTTTTTCTAATTCCGCACTCCAGGGATTTAGAGTAATTCGATCCTCATTCTGGGGACTCGGAGATTCGAATCGCCTATACTTTAGTTCGCATTCCAGGGACTTAGGGTACTCCTGTCCGTGTTCAGGGGACACGGAGATTGGAGTCGTTTATATTCTAGTTCGTGCTCCGGAGACTTAGAGTACTCCGGTCTGCACTCAGGGGACTCGGAGATTGAAGTCATTTATACTCTAGTCCGCGCTCCGGGGATTTAGAGTACTCCGGTCCGCACTCAGGGGACTCAGAGATTGAAGTCGTTTTTACTCTAGTCCATGCTCCGGGGACTTAGAGTACTCTGGTCCGCACTCAGGGGACTCAGAGATTGAAGTCGTTTATACTCTAGTCCACGCTTTGGGGACTTAGAGTACTCCGATCCGCACTCAGGGGACTCAGAGATTGAAGTCGTTTATACTCTAGTCCGCGCTTCGGGGACTTAGAGTACTCCGGTCTGCACTCAGGGGACTCAGAGATTGAAGTCGTTTATACTCTAGTCCGCGCTCCGGGGACTTAGAGTACTCCAGTCCGCACTCAGGGGACTTAGAGATTGAAGTCGTTTATACTCTAGTCCGCGCTTCGGGGAATTAGAGTACTCCGGTCCGCACTTAGGGGACTCAGAGATTGAAGTCGTTTATACTCTAGTCCGCGCTCTAGGGACTTAGAGTACTCCGGTCCGCACTCAAGGGACTCGGAGATTGAAGTCGGTTATACGAGTTCGTACATCATACAGAATAATGTAACTCCAGCAGTTCATCACCCGACTATGAGATATAGAAACATTAGTAATTCATGGAAAAGATGGCTTCAAGCCTTTATTAATGAAAACCAACTAAATTGCCTGATTACATGTTCAAAAAGAAACTAAGAGATAGCGGAACAAAAAACATACAGGAAATAACTGCGCCTAAAACAGGAAAGAAACAGGCTAAATGTAATAATGTCGCAAATGTTCACTGTTCCATGCTCGGGGGAGTGTCACGCCATCAACGGTCGCTAGCTTGAAAGTTCCCTCTCCAAGCTTCCGTTCAACGACATATGGACCTTCCCAGTTGGGATTAATACGTGATGGTACCGGGAAAACTCATTTCAAAACGAGATCACCCACATTAAAGACCCTTGGGCGGACTTTGTTGTCGTAATATCGCTTGACTCGGTGCCTATGTGCTGCCGCCCTTAGTTCAGCCTCTTCACGTTTTTCGTCGATGCAGTCCAGTGATTCCAACAAGAGATCCTGATTCGTCCTAGGATCATAATATGTTACTCGATGCGATGGAACTTCAAGCTCCAAGGGTATTACGGCTTCCGAGCCGTATGCCAATGCGAATGGAGTATGGCCAGTCGCGGACTTGTGGGTAGTTCTATAAGCCCATAACGCTGTTAGGAGTTCGTCTACCCACTTGCCTCCAGCTTTTTCCAAATGCTTCTTCAATATGGACTTGATTATTTTGTTTACGGCTTCGACTTGTCCGTTAGCTTTCGGATGTGCAACGGCGGCGAACTTCTTCTCAATGCCGTACTTTAAACAGAAATCTTTGAATTCTCTGCTTTCAAACTGCGTCCCGTTGTCCATAATGATGGTTCGAGGGAGACCAAAGCGGCATATAATGTTTCGTACAACGAAATTAATGACCTTCTTAGAGGTGATTATGGCTAAAGGTTCTGCCTCGGCCCATTTTGTGAAATAATCAACTACAACTATCGCGTATTTTGCACCACCTTTGGATATAGGCAAAGAGCCGATTATGTCAATTCCCCAGATTGCAAATGGCCAGGGACCAACCATTTGTGTGAGTTCTGTTGGTGGAGCTCTTGGGATTTTCGCATATCTTTGACACTTGTCACATTTTCTTGCGTAGTCTGTAGCGTCCCGATTTATTGTTGGCCAATAGTATCCGTAACGGAGGATCTTTTTCGCTAGCGTTTGCCCCCAAGTATGGTCGCCACATTCTCCCTCATGAACCT
Organism: Allium fistulosum; assembly: GCA_030737815.1. NCBI lineage: Eukaryota > Viridiplantae > Streptophyta > Magnoliopsida > Asparagales > Amaryllidaceae > Allium > Allium fistulosum. Next base: position 1,252,214,391 of record CM060903.1, on the reverse strand, counting down.
CCTTCAAGACTCACTTTGTCTCATCATGGGCAATGCACTGTAATAAGGGGACCGAGAACCCCTTCTGATACATCACTCCATCCTGCATCACATATCGTGCAGCTTTTCGAATGACCTGTCGTCTTTCGCTCCTTTTTTCCGGTAAAGTCCCGGTCATCAGGTATAGTTTGAATGGGGTCATCCATGATTCCCTCTCGATTCCTGCTTCCAACACAAAATCAACTTTCATTGCGTCTATGCTTGGAGCATGCAAGGTTTCAATGGGAACTAATCCCATCTGCTGCGCATCGCCAGTGCTTGCGAATTTGGCCAATGAGTCAGCTTCCTTGTTTTGTTCACGCGGGACATGCGAAATGTCATAATGTTCGACGTTCGCCAATAGTTCCTGAACCAGAGCAAGGTATGGAGCAAGCTTTTGCCCCCTTGCTTGGTAGTCACCTCGCACTTGGTACACCACCAGCTGCGAGTCACAAAAGATTTCAATTGATTTAACCTCGAGTTCTCCAATGAGTTTTAAGCCAGCAATCAGTGCTTCATATTCTGCTTCATTATTCGTAGCCGGGAAATTGAGCTTCAAAGCGTAAGAAATCGATTGGTTTTCTGGAGTTACGAGAACTACACCAGCCCCGGAGCAACGGTCGTTTGATGCCCCATCGGTGTATAATTTCCATTGAATGAGGGGAATGACACTGATTATCTGGTTCGTCAGATACAGTAAACTCAGCGATGAAATCTGCTAATGCTTGCCCTTGTATGGCTCTTTGTGGCAGGTAGGTAATATCGAACTGACTCAACTCGATATTCCATTTTAACATCCTTCCAGAAAGTTCTGGTCGTTGGAGTACCTGCCGTAAGGGCTGATCGGTATAAACACTGACTGAGTGCGCTTGAAAGTATGGACGCAGCTTATGTGATGCAACCACTAAGCAATAGGCCAATTTCTCAATTTTAGGGTAATTTCTCTCTGCCCCCGTTAAACGTTTGCTAACATAATACACCGGCTTTTGGACCCGGTCCTCCTCGCGGACTAAAGCCGCACTTATAGCATGCGGGGACACGGCCAAGTATACATACAACATATCATGGTCTATTGGTTTCGAAAGCACTGAAGGACTCTCCAGATGCCTTACCAGATCTCGGAATGCTTCCTCACAGTTGGATGTCCATTCGAAATTTCTCTTCCCTTTCTTTATTATATCGAAGAAGGGAATGCACTTATCCGTGGCTCTGGATATAAATCGGCTCAGCGCAGCCACCTTTCCATTCAAGCTTTGCACCTGTTTTATAGTGCTGGGCGCTTGCACATCTCGAATAGCTTGAATCTTTTCCGGGTTAGCTTCAATTCCCCTAGCATTAACAATGAATCCCAAAAACTTCCCTGACGCAACGTTGAATGAACACTTCAGAGGGTTGATCTTCATCCCATAATATCTGAGTATATCGAACATCTCTGCTAAGTCTCGAATGTGGTCGTTTGACTGTCGTGACTTCACGAGCATGTCATCCACATAGACTTCCATCGTTCTACCAAGCTGGTCTTTGAACATTCGATTCACCAAATGCTGATAGGTTGCTCCTGTGTTTTTCAATCCGAAAGGCATTACTACGTAGCAATATAGCCCAACGTTTGTGACGAAACTGGTGTGCTCTTGGTCCGGAATATGCATCGGGATTTGATTGTATCCCGAGTATGCGTCCATGAATGACAACAACTCGTGTCCTGCAATGGAGTCGACCAACTAATCAATCCTATGCAACGGGAAACTGTCCTTGGGGAATGCTTTGTTCAAATCGGAATAGTCTACGCAAGTTCTCCATTTCCCGTTTGCCTTTTTCACCAGCACGGGGTTCGATACCCATTCAGGGTAGAGTGCGTCGCGGACGAACCCATTGGTTTTGAGTTTGTCCACCTCCTCTTTGAGAGCAGCGGACCTCTCCAGGTCCATTCCTCTCCTCTTTTGTTTAACCGGGACGTACTTCGGGTCTATGTTCAACATATGACTCGTAATAGCGGGAGAAATCTTGCACATATCAGAATGCGTCCAGGCGAAAACAACAAGATTCGCTCGGAGGAAATCACTGAGGTCTTCAGTCATTGTGGGGCTGAGTTGTGATCCGATCTTCAGTACTCGCGGTGGATCGTCTCGGCTGACTGAAATGTCAATTGTTAATTCAGCCGGCACTGCCTTTTCTTACCTGGGTTTCTCATCGTCGTCTCTCGGATCTATGTCTCTGAAGATCCGAGAATTATGCCCGAGCCAGGGCTCGGGCATTACTTGTCAATTATCAGTATTATGGATGCAGACGGGATTGTCCACAACCTTTCCTTTCTCCCTCCGATGGGCCTCTCGGAGCTCAGCCACATAACAGGCACGGCCAGTCGCCTGGTCGCCATGAACAACACCTACTCCTTTGTCAGTCGGAAACTTCAAAGTCAAGCACCACGGGGCTAATGCTGCCCTAAACTCAGCCAGTGCCGGTCGACCCAAGAACACATTGTACGGAGAATCCACATCCAAAACTACGAAGGGTAGGATTTGCACCCTCCTACGCTCGCCTTGTCCCAGTTCAACTGGTAACTCAACATACCCCACTACATCGGTTGCTGCTCCATTAAAGCCATGTATACAAGCTTTAGACGGTTTCAAATCCTTCGTTTCCATCTTCATCTGGTCATAAGCCTTCTTGAAGATAATATTGATAGAACTTCCACAATCGATCAAAATTCTCTTCACATAAGCCGGTCCGATTGTCGCAGATATGACCATCGGGTCGATGGTAGGAGCCTCTACTTGGTCAACATCTCTGCTTCTGAATACTATATCGTCTGTCATCACGCGCAGCTGTTTAGCAGGGGTCCCATCCTCTATGTTGGAACAACACTCGAAATCTGCATGCTTCAGGGAACTAGCGTACCGCTCCATCTCTTGCCAGTTCTTATCCGCAGGGTGAGGCCCGCCGATGATCGTGTTTATGACCAGTCTGCCCACAGTCCGGGCAGGCTCCTCAGGATGACGTGGGGCTGGTGCGCGACCTGGGTTGGATGTGCCCTGTCCTCCTTCCTGTGGACTCTTCACAAACTCTTGTAACATTTTCTGCCTGATCAACTTTTCTATTGCGTCGTGTAGGTGTCTGCACTCTTCTGTATTGTGCCCATAAGTCTCATGGAAGCGGCAGTATTTCCCAGTCCGCTTTTGTTCTTCGGTTGACTCCTTTGGACGCGGCTTTCTGTACTGAAAGGTATTGCAGGTTGATAGGTAAATGTTCTCAAGAGACGCATTCAGCGGGGTATACTTGTTGTAGGTCGGAATTCTCGGCTTCCACTTCCCCGCTTCTCTCTTTTTCCCTTGATTTTTCCTCCGGATTCCTTAGGCTGCCCGGGTTTGTTCTGGACATTGACTTGAACTTTTCCCTAGTTGTCTCCGGACTGCTTTACAGCAACGTTGCTTTTTACACACTCCTAGACAGGCCCCGGTGCCTTATCTCGCCTTACCCACCTAGCTTCCTCTCTTCTTATGAACTGATGTGCCTTTGAGTAAAAACGCTCTAGCGTAGTCGGAGGTTTTCCCGCCAGCCAGTCTCCAAACTCTGAATCCGGATCCACGCCTCGCATCACAGCCATAAGAATTGCATGGTTATTGGGATTACTGACTTCAGTAGCTGCAACATGAAACCTTTGTAAATACTCCTTCAATGACTCCCCAGGAGCTTGGATCACACTTGATAGAGACATCACGTCCTTTGGTCGAGTAGTGTGTATCCTGAACTGTTCTATAAACTTCTTCGCCAACTCCTCGAAACTGGATACGGACCACGGAGGAAGTCGGGTGAACCACATGGTAGCGATCCCAGATAGGGTTATTTGAAAGCACCTGCACTTGGTTGCATCATTTGCTCTAGCCGAATCCATCATCCATTCGTACCTCATGACATGCTGTTTGGGACCAGTCTTTCCTTCATAAGCCAGGATAGTTGGCATACTAAACTTTCTGGGGTACGCTGCTTGTAGAACAATGTCTGTGAACGGAGTATGACTTCTTGACACTCCCCAATCCTCATTCGATAAGCCTTGATTCTCTTTCATCAATTGTCTAATCATGGCTGTCAGGTCTAGTGTTTGTATGGAAGGTGGAAGGTTGGAGTCTGTTCTACGCGATTGATCATGCTGATGCCTCCTCTGCTGGCGATTCGCCAAATGCGCATCTTGAGGTTCGACACCGTTGGCATCTTGATGGTTTGGGCCTCCAGCCTCCACCTGCACTCCAACTCCTAAATTTCCAGCTTCGGCTTGGTCACGGTCTCCAGCTGTTCGGACAGCAGCACCTGCCTGCGTAGTTTCAGTCTTACGGCGTCTACGCCTGGGAGGTTCATCGGATGAAATCGAGCTGTCGGATGAGGAATAAGGAGCAGGATTGCCCCCAGCATTCTGGTGCTGTTGTTGAGTGAGTTGTGCCATGAGGTTGGCGTTGGCTTGCATCTGCTCTTCAAGTTGTCTCCTGCTTTCCCTGAGTTCAATCATCAAGTCGTTGAACTCTATTCTAGTGACAACCGGCATTTGGTCCGGGGCGGTTGTCCCTGCACCTGGAATCACATGCTGATTGCTAGGTCCTGCTTGTTGTACTCTAGAAGTTTCGTGGGTGTCCGCATTATGAGAGGCTGATCTGGTACGTGGTCTTGCCATTGTAGAGTTATTGGTATGAACTCTGAGTAGAATCAACGGACGTCCTATGAATGAGTCGGATCTTCTTTGGGAGGTTTATTCAACCCAGTAGCGTCAAAGCAGATCCTTGAGGTCTGAGAATTCAATTCTCAGTGAAAGCACCAAAGTGTTAGCACCAAAATTGGTCACTAACCTCGTTAAGAAAGATTGTGTAGAGATATAAGTGATGAATATAAACTTAAACAAGGAAGAATATGGTAATTTGAATGCAGAAAGTAAGAACACCGGATTTGTAGTGGTTCAGCGTAATTGCCTACGTTCACTTTGAGGTTAAACTTTATTGCTTTACTTGATGATTGATTACAGATACAATCCGTAGATCAAACACTTGAATACAATTGCTAAATAAAGAGGATGAGTCTTGAAAGCGGCAGAGTCTCCCCAGTGTTCCAAAGAAAAGTCCCCTTTCACTATGCCCCCGCCTCTCTATTTATAGACAAAGATGGGTTGGACTTCCCTGGCGGGCCTGCCAGCTGGATCCCTTGGCCCAAATGGACTGGTCACTGTATGCCAAACCAAACAGGCCGAACGGTCGGATGCTGAACCATCCTCCTCATGCCGAACGATGCTTGTTATATGGGAAGAGTAGGCCGAGCAATAATCGAAGCCGGACAGACTGGGAAGAATGCCGAACGATCTTCTTATGCCGAACAGAAGTGAGGTGCTGAGTGAGGAGTGTATGCCGAGCAATGGTTGAAGTTGACTGAGGTTAGATGAATGCCGGACACCTCTGGCTGCCGTACATTCTCGAGATGCCGAACAATCTTTGGATGCCGGACGAACTTGGATGCCGAGCACTCCTGGATGCCGAGCGCTCTTTGGATGCCGAGCGCTTGTCAATGCCGAGCGCTTCGTGGATGCCGAGCGCTTCTGGATGCTGAGCGCTTGCTAATGCCGAGCGTAACGAGATGCCGAACAACTCAGTTGAGCCGAACGGTATGAATGCTGAATGACGCACAGATGCCGGACAGTGCGCTAATGCCGAGTACTTAGTTGTCTGGTCTAATCTCCAGGAAACACTGGGGTTTGGTATTTCTATTTCCTTTTCTCTTCCCCCATTTTTACTTAAGCTTGAATGTATTAGGAAAATGAGAATGAAATGAGAAGAGGGGCTGAGTTAGGGTATTAAGATGGGTTAGTGGGCTGAAACCTAAACCCAAAGCCCAAGTAGAAAAATAGAATATTCTACTCAACTCCAAACATATCGATGTTTATACTCAAAAAAGTTGTAAACGCCATTTTGGACTCAATGGAAGTGGTCTCGAGTTCCAATTCGACTGTTTACAAAAGTAACAATTCGGACTTTAATCCGATTAACGATGCTATATTTAAATAAAACATTTAAATATACAATCGTGAAATGTGCGGGTTGTTACACCAATGTTATCCCTGAATGCCTTATGGTCAAATCATGAAACCTAACTCACAAGGTGTTAGTTTCAATATTTCCACCATTAGTATTCACCCAACCTATGTTTGTAAAAAGAAAAAAAATCTTTATAGACTGGTCAAGCACAATTCCAAAAATTTACAAACAATAGTTAATGCTCCTAAACTGATCGGGCATAACTAATCTAACAACAAATGATGATAACTGAATATTATCATTTTCTAACAAACAAACAATGCATAAAAAACTATATCAAACTTTGAAAATTTTCCTTTTGTATAAAATTCAATCATAAATAAACTATTTCACTTACCCATTTTCAAAACAATACCATGTTGGTTTGCCTTGTTCAAGAGTTTAGAAACCCCTGTCGATACCGTTGTTCCTTCTATATCGACCAGAATTCATAAACCACTCAACATAACAATCAACACGATATAAAACATTTTTATAGCAATAACAAATACGCGCTCTTATATACATATACTCAAACTGATTCTGAGGTGTTACTAACCCTATCTTTAATGAGTTTACCCTACCAAGGCCTAGGTGTTCACTTAACCTTAGCTCTGATACCATGTGTAACAAATTGCCTTTTCGACCCTCAAATGTCGACACTAACACAACAGTGTTCACAAGCTAAATATCCAAGTACCGGAAAGACATATTATTGGGGTAAAAGAAAAGAAAAGACAGAACAAAATCCCATATCATGACAAGTAATACATAATATACAACTAGCAAAAGAAAGATTATTATACATACATCAATTAGAGTAAACTAACCTATCATCGGTCTAGAAAGTTATAATAGCCTATCCTCACAAATGCTGATAAATACAAATCAAGAAATGCAGTGGCATGAATACATCTTGAAGGCATCTATTTCACCCCCTAAATCTCCTAAGCATCCATAACTAAATCTGGAAATGTGCTCAGGCTAACCCGAGCGTTATAAGAAATTAATTCCCGGATCGTCAGGTAAACCAGCATGAGAAACTCAAATAATCATATTGATTGTTGTACTTATAAAACCCCTTCAAAAATAAAGGTATCTCATAAGACCATGCCACAGATAAACATGAACATATTTTTACCTTACGATAACTAAACACATTTTATTAGAAAATCCACTAATATAATAATAATGTCTAGGATTTAAAATAAATATCGAATCATAGCCGGAATGGTTACATTAATTACATTCAATAGCATATGTATTATACAAATAAGTCCACAATAACACGTATTGGAAAATGGATTCCGTACAATGACAAGGCTACTTAGGTACTGCTTGTCACAGTACACCTCTAGAGAAATTGTATCGAGGGCCTCACATATACCCCTTGTGAAACATGACCGGCCTAACCATTCTTGGATAGTATTTAACATGTCATCACCTTAGTTGCTTTGCAACCTTTTCCTTGAGAGCTCTTATGCACATACCAAATCCATAAATAGTGATCTAGAAGGGTGATGACCATATCTTAATGATAGCGAACCACACAGCCCTGAAGCATATTCCCTGTTTTAATCATTACCGGGTATAAAGCTCGAGGCTATGTTTGACCTTTTTTTAGAAAATATGATTTGGAATGCTAACAATGCCCTCCAAACAACAATGTAATGCCAGCATTCGTCCAAACAGGTTGTTCAGGATATGAACAAACTGAAGGCACTACTTCCACTACATCCTCTGGATTAGTAGCAAGTAGCCCTTAAACTTCAAAAAATTATGTCTTCGATCCCATCATCATGTCTCCAATTAGAACGCTTATGCCGGTTCGAAGTGGTTTTCGAATAACTCATGCTTATTTGATCCCTGTCTCTCCGTACCAACAATCGATAGCTTCAAAACTGGCCAAGATTTGATAGTTAGTTATTTAATTATCAAAAAAATGAATAATCAAATAAGAGATTTAGTTTCACATGGAAACTAAACATGATTAAGACATAAACAACCAATAAGTCTCTTTAATTAATATTTTCATTAATTTAAACCACTTTGTAAATACTTGTGTCAAAATACTTTTACAATGACATATTCACAAACCCTCTCTACTCATTTCGATACTTATATATATATATATCTCCATGGTATAAGTATATTCACAAAATCTTAAAATTGATTCCCCTTCAAAATCTATATTTATTTGGGGTAAAAAACAAATGTCATTTAAAACATAGATAACAACAAACCCAAAACACTTTTAGTGTAAGTAAATGGATTGTATAGAAATTAGACCAAATATACTTGCTACCACTTCCCGATTTCAAACTTATGTTATCCCTCAATTAACAATATAGTTGGACGAGTTAGACAACTATCCTTGCCTCGACATACATTCTTATTTCTTAGGATAAGGATGAGTTTCCTACCGTGGAATTTGGTGTTATGTATGGAAAGAATACTTCCATACCATAATTTAAATTGATCATTTATGGAAACCAAATCTCATTCCTTTTATAAAAACTCCTTATAAATTTCTTTTTATTTTATAAAACTTCTTTTATAAATCTCCTTTCTATATTTATAAAACCCCTTTTATAAATCTCCTTTCTATGTATATATATAACACTCCTTTTATAAATCTCCTTTCTATGTATATATATAACACTCCTTTTATAAATCTCCAAATTTAAATATAAACTTCATTTAAAAATCTCATTTACTTATTACAAACCTTCAGTTCCAAGATAGAACCAAATACTTTCCATAAATGATTATTTCATATTTACAATAGATCCACAAATGTGATTTATTATACAAAGTTATAAAAACGATCTCATTTTCCATTTTTATAAAATACCATTTATAAATCTATTCTTGTATTTATAAAGTATCATTTATAAATCTATTTTTTTATAAAACATTTTATATAAAGCATTTCACAAATATTTATTCCGAAATATTTCTATCTTTATTAAGAATAGAATCACTTTATTATAAAAAAATAAATGCCCCTTTATTTTCCTTTAAAATAAACATTCATTATTATATAAACTTTGCTATATAATAAAAACTTCTCGAAATACTTTTAAAACGATTCTATATAAATTAGAAAAGATTAACAAAAAAGTTAAAACTAAAATAAAGAAGTTCAAAAACCATTTCTAAATAAAATGCCGCGGAAAATTCCCGAAATCACTTTTAAAATCATCATCCAAATAAAAACTATTTTCAAATCAAAACAGCAAACCATAATATTTCAAAATATTATAATGTGGCCCAGAGTTACCATAGCGCTTAACCAGTGCTACTATTACCATTACTACAAAAAATGTCCAACTGTTAATACATATCAATGTCACATCCAATATGGCCAGACTACCAAGTTTTGGCATTCAATAATTTATACAGTAGGTATATAACTAAAATTTAAAAATCACAACAGCGAGGAATCCTCTGTTTCCTCAATTTATGCCTAAATCTTTAACAATCCTTAACCCAAGTTCATGCCTCTTCACGTCAGCCACCACAAACTAATGCTGCGCTTTACAAACCTATACGGATTTGTAGCTTCACTCAAACGAGCTCAATGGATCCAGTTTCATAACTTTTTCCAAAACCTAGCTAATTTCAATTTTTGAATGGGGGAGGTTTTTTTTTCACTCACTGTAAAAGTGAGAAGCGAAAAGTAAAAAGGGGAAAAGAAACAAGAATAAAAGTCTCGTGTGGGTTTTATTTATTTTAAAATTTCTACCGCTTCGTTACACAGTACCACGTTTGTGTACGAACCACAGACGATGGAAATAAAAATACGATTGTGCAAAAAAATGTGACACAATCTCAAAACAACAATGCAATACACTAGTTATCTTATTTTATAAAATTTCTAAAATATCCATGTTTTTTAAAAATACGTTAAACGATGATTTAAATATTTCCCAAATTAAAAATTATTGAAAAATCCTATAATGAACCACCTTTCTTACCATTGAAAGACGAGTCATTAAGGATGAAAGAAAGAGATAGAAAAGAAGAACTAAACAAGACACAGAATCTAACAGCGGAACGGAATAATATATATTACATAACATAAGCTTTACATAGTCATTGACAATACAATACAATACATCAGAGTAATAGTAATACAAACACCATATTTAAACAGTCATAACAAACTATCCATACATTGCAATCCAAAATACATATGCAAACAAAGCGGAAATAGATAGTAACTAGCTAACGATGAAGCCACCTGCTCCTGCTCCAGCTCCAGCTCCTCCAAAATGCAATCGTGAGAATCTAGATCACTTGGCTACTCATAAAAATTTGAGTACCCAAGAGTTTAGGGAAAAACAGAAAAATAAACTTCGGGTCAGTCATGGATCTGGTGTGAGTAAAATGGTTAAATTACTTTAAATTGAAAATCATTTGAAATCAAAGGTATCTCATAAGACCACGCCGCACATAAACACATACGAGTTTTTATCTTACAATAATAAAAACACTTTAATAGAAAATCCAATGATATTAATCATAGGGTCTAGGGTTTTCAAATAAAATAGAACATAGCTGGAATGCTTGCATCTCATGTTCCATCATATTTGGGAAACAATCAAAAACGTACGGCACTTATTGGAGAATGGATCCCAACAATGACTAGGCTACTGGGGTACCGCCCGTCATAGTACACCTCTAGATAAATGTACCGAGATCGAACCTATCGATCCCTGCCAACACAAGGCTGGCCTACCTTACTGGATAGTACCGAACACATCACCATCACGGTTATGATCAGTAACCATACCGTAGCATACAGAAAAAGGGACAAATATCGACTCTAGACTGGTGACGACATACCCTAATGGGTGCGACCCACATGGCCCTACTACATCTCCTTTGTTTTAGTCATTCCCAGCTGATGAGGTTTGAGGCTACGTTTACCTCTCAAGAAATTTATACTTAGAATGCTCATTGCCCTCCAATGACAATGTGCAGATAGCATTCATCCATTCAAGTCGTTCAGGTGATCAACGAACCGAAGGCACCATTTCCACTACACCCATTATTGGAATCAACCACAGACTTAGTGGCAAATAGCCCTTGCACTCCACAATCTACATCCTAGATCTTGCCTTTAGAATCTTGCAAATCGCTCGCTTAAATTGGTTTATAGTGGTTTTCAGATAATACTATTATCCGATCCCGGTCTCATCGAACCAAAACGATAAATTTTTAAAGGCCAATTTGTTCAAAAACCAGAGTGTAAATATTCATATATGAAAATTCATTCCATATGTTTACTTTATCATGACCCGTCCATCAAAATTAATTCGCTTGTAATCATCACATTTTTCCGAAACTCGGAATAGTGATGAGTACAAGTCGATTTACTTCCAATAAATGCGTTTTATTCTAACTACTTTAATTTGTTTGGCTACTTAATGGCACAGACAAAAGATAATTGAAATCAATATCTAATAGAAATAAAAGTCAAATCATAGATCATTGACTTCAATCAATGATTAATATTAAATGAATTTACAAATCAGAACTGAACTGGTTTCAATTAACTAATTCAAGTTATATTTTTAATCCAGATTACTTGTTCAAAGAAATTTATAAAATGATTTATCCTTAGTTAATTAAATTAAATAGTCCATTTAATAATTAATTGATTAATTAACATATAATCAATTAAATAAGAAATTACTTATTTGTAACTTTCAAATGTTATAAATCATTAAATTTTACATTGCAGAAATCTTGACATATTGGTTCAGATGAAAATACTCGACGATAGGATCCCAATGCAAAAATCCGCGCATCGACTGGATTTGAAACGAAGGAGAAATAATCTTTTAAAATTTATAGATTATTAAATATAATAATAAATTCAATTTACTTTTTAAAATCAAACCCAGCCCATATAACCAAAACCCGGCCCATCCCCTCACCTACACCTTCTCCTAGTTTTTTCCTCTCTACTCTTTCTCTTCTTTTCGAATGCAAGGAAACATGCACAAAAACTACACACGAAAATGTGCACATGCACACAACCTCCGGCCATCATAACTTGCCACCGACCACCCTCGCACGTCACCCACGACCATCACAACACGATCACCCACCTGAAAATGCGACCACACTTCAGTTCGAAAATTCGAACGTCTCACCTAGAATTGGAACGACAAACGTGCCTACTAAAACTCCTTGCCCCGTCATCCATGACCACCATCCACCACCAAAATTCACCCACAGCTCCGCTATCACCTCCGCTATCGTTTCCCCTCTATGCGCACCTTCCTCTCTCCCTCTCCACTTCGTCATTGCCACGAACCGAGACCATAATAAAACTACCCTAAAACCCTAGTTCAAACTCGTCTAGCCCACACACACCACTAAAAATCACCATGCCATTTTTCTTGAATCCCACATCACCTAACCCTCCCCCACGCCAAATGCCCTGACACGAAATTGCTCAGATCGCCGTAATTTTGTGATATGCTCAATTCCGTTCAACTCCAAATTTCTCCCTTCACACAACACTAAAAATATTCAAACCGCTCTTAAAAATCATCCTATTCAACTATGATATCAACTATATAATCCATTTATAAATTTATGATAGTTGAATTTCGACTAAATTAGACCCACTCACTGTTAGGAGTTTTCTCTCTCTCTGCTTGATGGAATTAAATGAAATCAATTTTAAATTATTCTATACTAAAAAAACAACTTTTGTTTTGGTATCATGATTTAAAACTATCTGGATGTTGAAATATTGATTTTCAAAATTAAAAGTTAACTGTTTAGACCAAAAACATGAACATAGCAACTTTGAGGAAGAAGCGCAGTGTCTTGGTGGAACCGACATGTCGAACACACTCATACGTATACATATTAACATAACAAGCACATAAACACTTGACATAGATCGAAGATTTATCCAAAAATACAGTTACGTATATATAATAACTTGTTAACAAAATAAATGTGTTTTACTCAAAGTTATAGAAGGAATGAACAACTGCTTAAATCTTCTCCCTCCAAGATCTTTGAACAACCCAATCTTTTTTTTAATCTTAAATGAACAAGCATGTATATGAATAGAGGGGACAGTAAAACAAGAAAGAGGCTGGAGTACACATGAGGGTGGGTGATAGGTTTAGGCTTCCTCACTTTATTTTTTTACTTTGTGGGCTTGATTTGATTTTTTTGAATGCTTGATTTTATGTTTGAAATGATGAAGCTTATATATATACATATTTTTATTTAAATGTCGTGTCGAGTCATTCGCGGGAAAAAAATATCTCGAGCGTCAACGTCTCGTGCTACTCATCGTTCTACACTAAATTTTCTTATTTCAGACACGACAGAATTATTCTCGAATTCCAATTTTATCATATTCAGCAGTTAACATTTGAAAATTTAGTATAGCTTTCAAAATTCTTAGATTCAAATATTCTCAATATCAGAAAATTAAGTTATTCGACTTATAAAAATTAATATTTCAATATTTAAAATTAGTTAATTATTCTACTAACAGAAGGCTAAAAATCCGGGTCGTTACATTCCTCTCCCGTTAAAAGAATTTCTACCCCGAAATTAGAAAGCAAAGAGATAATTCAAGCTATACAAAAAGTCATATATTTATACCATAAAGCATATACATAAGTCATACACTAAACAACCATAACAAACAAGGCATACACTATACATACCAATAACTAGCTACCCTAACATCATCTCTAGGTAGGCTTCCTTCATACTATCCACACTCCCATGTACAGTCTCTGGGATCCTCACTCCATTGAATCTTGACTAACATCACTACTTTATTCCAAAGTCTCTTCTCATCCTGATCTACAATATGAACTGGATGCCTGACTATTGTCAAGTTTGGTTCTATCTCTAAATCCTCCTGAACTGATGGCTCCACAATCAACGATGGATCATGAACATATTTCCTTAGATGAGATACGTGGAATACATTATGAACTCCTACCATCATTTTCGGCAACTCAACCTTATAAGCAAGAGACCCAGTCCTTTCAAGAGTATGGAAAGGTCTGATATACCTTGAAGCTAACTTCCCAGCCTTTCCAAATCTAATCGCTCCTCTAATTGGCGAAATCTTGACGAACACAAGATCTCCAACAGAAAATTCCAGATCCCTTAGTCATTTATCAGCATAGCTTTTTTGGCAATCTTGAGCTTCCTTCATCCTCCTCTTAATCAATTCAACCTTCTCAGACGCCTCTCGAATTATATCTGGACCAAGCACTAGACAATCTCCAGACTCTACCAAATAGACTGGTGACTTGCACAGCCTTCCATAAAGAGCTTCATAAGGTGCCATGTCTATGCTAGCTTGATAACTATTGTTTTAGGAGAATTCCACTAAGTGTAAATGATCCTCCCATGATCCTCTAAAATCCAAAATACAGGCTCTCAACATATCCTCCAAGATGCGATTAACTCTCTCAGTTTGACCATCGGTTTGAGGGTGGTAAGCAGTACTCAAACTTAACTTTGTTCCCAGGGCTACTTGCAATGCTTCCCAAAATTTACTGATAAAGATAGGATCACGATCACTTGCTATACTTATTGGGACTCCATGCAATCTAACAATCTCTCTCATAAAAATCTATGATAAAGAAGCTGCGATTCTAGTTGGTTTCACTGGTATAAAATGGGCGCTCTTGGTTAACTGGTCCACAATGACCCATACTCCTTCATTTCCCCTTCTGGTTCTAGGTAAACCATCGATAAAATCCATGGTTATCATTTCCCATTTCCATTTTGCAATTTCCAAAGATTGTAACAATCCAGCTGTCTTCTGATGATCAACTTTGATTGGCTGACAACTTGCATACCTGCTTACAAAGATAGAGATATCCTTCTTCATTCTTGGCCACCAAAATACTCTTTTCGTATCCTTGTACATCTTATGAACTCCTGGATGTATACTTAATTTAGATTTGTGGCATTATAATAAAATTTCATGCCTCAATCCATCTACATCTGGAACGCATAGTCATTTGTTTAACCTCAAAACACCACGATTGTCCACTGAAAGTTTGAATATCGCCCCTCCCTAACTCCTTGAATTAATTCCTCCAGATTTTTATCCTTACTCTGACTACACCTAATTCTTTCCTACAGAGTTGGTGTAACCTCCAAAAGAGATAAAATCGCATTCCTGCTTAGAGCATCTGCTACATCATTCGCCTTTCCTGGCGTATAAAGAATATCCAAGTCGTAGGATGCTAGAAACTCCAACCATCTCTTTGCCTCAGATTCACATCCTTTTGAGTGAAAATGTACTTCAGGGGCTTGTAATCCATGAAGAGTTTAAAATTTTCACCCAACAAATAGTATCTCCACATTTTCAATGCAAAGACAACTACTAACAGCTACAAATCATGCGTTGCATAATTCCTTTCGTGTGGCTTCAATTGTCTGCTTGCAATCACCCTACCATTTTGCATCAAAACAGCGCCCAATCCTGCTCCACACACATCGGTATAAACCCTGAATCCACTCCTGTAACGACCCGTAAATTTTAGTGGTTTATTAATTTAATTTATTGAATTTTTGTGAAATTTTAAATAATAAAATTTCGAAATATAAATTTGATAATTTGGATACATCTACTTTAACATAGCAAATGGTAAATTTTCATCAGATAATATGGAAGTTTATTTTATTGTGTAATTCTATTTCAATTCAAATTAGTTAATTATAGATAATAATAAAATGTTTTCCAAACCTGAATATTTTACACAATAAATTTGTAAATCATCTTCTGAGTGAGATGTCATATTTTGTTTCTTCAAATTTGGACTTCTATTGCTCCATTTATCTTATTTCTGACATTTTTGCAGCATTTTCAGTACCGATTATCGACTTTTGATAGGATGATCGTACCACTGATATCTGTATACCGTTTTGACCGTCTCGTCGTGCTGATCTGTACGGTATATTCAATTTTGTGTTTTGAAGTCCGGTACGCAGCGGAACCCATGAAAACGGTAACCGTATCAGTACCGGTTTCGTGCCTTTTGGTTTACTTGTGACTATTGGTTATCTATCGTGAAAATGTATAGCCACTAGCCTTTTATTATTCCTAGAAAATTAATAATTAGACTTTTCAATTATCTTGTTTCAATTTATTATCAACTGGTTCATTTCTCTTCCCATTCTTTCTTCCTTTCTATTAGCGGTTGTTCAATTCTTATTTGTGAAAAAAAATATAGTATACTTATGAAATCAGTAGTGGCTTACTGTTTCCTCTCCCAAGCTTTCCAACACTCCGCCCTACACGCGAATCCTTCCATCTCCATCACGGCCGAACTCCACCACTACCTCCTCCTCGTCCTTTCTTCCCAGCTCGGCCTCCACTTGCCTCACACACTCGACCACCCAGATCCGTGCTCCCCTCCTTTCCTACCTTCCACCACTTCTCGGCCTAAACATCACCCAGCCTCCTTCTTTTAAAATATTATGCGAATATTTTATATATATTATATTATATTATATTATATTATATTATATTACACTTTATTATAATATAAATTTTAGCTTGCTGTCTATGATCATATATTTGAAGTATCTATTAATATTTGAAGTATCTATTTTAGCTTGTTGTTTATGCTTGTGTACATTATATTTGAAGTATAAATTTTTAAAAGAAGTATCTATATATGTTAGTTTATGTAGGGTTATAGGCATGTTTATATTTTAGTTGTTTTGATGTAGAAATTATATATGTAGCTGTTGTCTAAAATTTTTATAATTAGTTATATTCAAAGCTTGCATACATTGGTGGTGCATATGCAAAGCTCGCATATGTGCTGTTGTAAATATTGGCAAAAGGAGGTTTCATATTACATATATTTCTTTAGAAATATAGTTGCATATAATTGTTTGTTTAAGCCTATATGTGTACGTATATGGTTTTAGTACCGATTTTCTTTATAATATAGATATTGATATATATGTTAACAAAAATGATACTTTAAAATACATACGTATATATGTTAAATTGCATTGATATTTTTTTTTGTATATGTATAATCTACATATATTTAGTCTGCATGCATCTTTGTTTCACATGTACACATACTTTGTTCTTGTTTTATGGTCTGCATAGTTGTTTAGAATATATATAATGTATATAATGTTTTAATGTATATATTGTGCACATAGTTATGCAATCTGTTGTTTATTCTTTTATACTTTTATGTATAATCGAGTTGAACATATGCTTTTAAACAGGACCAGTTTTCAATTTACTTAATACATATGACATGTTATGTTGATATTTTGAATGGACTAATATGTAGTAGATAAGTATTTAGCATTTTTAATATGTGTATATATATAAGTATTGATAAAGTAACTTTTCATACTTTTAATTGTATATATATATATTACAATAAGTAAGTTTATATGTATAGGTTTATATATACTAGTTTATATATACAAGTATGCATTCGTTTGGTTTTCAAATAAATATATTGATTTTATTTTTAAATATATGTTTAATGTTTTAAATTGGATTTTTGAAATTTATATATATGTAACATGTACTTCGTTTCATCGATTTCTAGTCCATCTCAGCTTACTTTCCCAATATCGAACTTGTCGCAGTGATTCCTACCCTGTTGCTGTTCCGTGTGCGTATCTGTGTCCGTATCATCTTCTTGTCTCTCTAGCCTCGAAATGTGAGCAATCACTCACGATTAACGTTCTTATATTTATTAAATTTGATTTCAATTGAAACGACAATTGAAATATGCCGCTGTTAGTTATTTAAATTGATATATACACTGTTATTTTATCTGTTCACCTGTGACATCTGATACCATTATCTGTTATTTATATTGATGATATATGCATGTTATATTATTATCATATCTATTATCACACTACAAGTTCCCTGTTAGTATAGAATTCACTATGGGTTGAAATGATACATACCCGAACGATTTGTAGAATAGGAGGAAATCGTTATGGGTTGAAATGATAAACCCAAGCGATTTTCATTGACATTGAATTTGGGATTGCTGGTTGAAAAGATATATACTCGTATATATTTTAATTGTGGATTGAAATGATAAATATCTGTATCACTTGAGCATAGGGTAGAAAATTATATATAGACACCATTGGTCTATATGTAAAAAATATTTTGAAAATGATTTTTATGGTTTTGAAAAGAAATATATGGTTTTAATAAATATTGATTTTTAAAGATTTAGTAAAGTTGATTTAATAAAGTTGATATATAATATGTTTAAGTATTTATTTAATATATATTTTCAAATATAGAGTTTATAATGATTTAAGTTGGAAAGATAAATTTGAAATTGATTTGAAATTATATTTATTCAAGATTTTACTTAAATAAGTTTGATTTGAAATTTATTAAATCTGAAATTTTAAAGATATGTTTTATAACTTGAATTTGATTAAAAGTGACTTAAATGAATGTTTCAAACTTATATAAATTTAAATGGGATATTTTGTTTATTTAAATTTGTAAATTGAGGTTGTATTTAGATGTTATTGAAATGATTAAGTAAATATTTCAAAATAAATAATAGTAAAGTGAATTTGATATATATATATATATATGAAATTATCGAATTTAGTTTTGAAATGTTGAATATTTAAAGCTTTGAAATATATTGAAACGGATTAATTTATGGTTCAAATATGTATTTGAAATGGTTTATTTAGAAACTGAATCGAATTGAAATTGATGATTTGAGATTTGATTAAATTTGAATTTTGGAATTCGAGTTGATTTTGAATCGATTTGTGAAATTTGAGGAAGTTATTTTATTATATAAAGTATTTTAAACTATATCTAAAACTATTTATATTTTACTTTATAAATTATTTTAATATAAACTATTTTAATATAAATCATTTTTCAATATAAATTATTTTATTTTAAACTATTTTAACTTATATCTATTATATATAAACTAGTTTATTTATAAACTATTTTAATTATATATACTAATTTTAATATCTAAACTGTTTAAGAGGAAAGTGTTATGGATTCCAAAATGCTATGATTTCAAAGCTATGATTTCAAAGTGTTATGAATTTCAAGATTTTGATTTCCAAGGTGCTTCGATTTTTAAAAGGACTTATGATTTCGAAAGCGTTATAACTTTGGAAAGTGATATGATTTTTGGAAGTGGATATATTTGAAGTGAAAATGATATCTTATTGATTTGGGTTTTGAAACGAAAAAAATATTTTAGTTTTGAAGTATAAACTATTTTGAAATGACTGCGGTGTTATAATAACTTTTGGTTGTTAAAGAGACCGAGATCTGATATGGGCATACTCTCTGTCCATACCCAAAACCAGTTTAACAACTGTGTACACGGTGGAGATTCCAGAATGAAGTAGGATGGTGGACGACGATCCTAAAGGTATATTTACGTGGACCCAACTCTCGTGAGTTGGCATAAGGTGGCTAAAACATGAGCGATTCCGGGCCAATGAGGTAGCTCCTCTTATCGAACACACTCCATCGTATGCCATTCTATTACTTTGTGATTGGTTTGGAGCGCACCTTTGATTCGGGAGTGTGGCTCGAGGTGGGCGATTTCTGCGGCTCTGCGTTACCACCAGTCCGGATGCGTAATTGGTATATCTACCCTGGCATTGCCTTGTTGTGCCATGTCACCTACCCTAACATGCATTACTACGAGTTTGTTTTGTACCATACCTATGGAGTGCCCTCTGACGACGCCTATTACGGGGGAGATTACGGTATTGCATAGACTATGGGAATATAAAATGTGTTAAGGTGGAAAATGTAAATCCTTAACGCTATTTTAATAGTTTACTTTACTATAGACATATTATAATAGCGTATTGTACTATATAGTAGATAGTATAACGGATCCTTAGAGGACGGTTATCCCAAACATCCTTTGAGTTACTTGTATTTCAGTTGTTATTTCACTTGAGTTGGATTTATTGATATAAGAATGTTAATCCTGACTCGAGTGTTTTGTGTTTTGCTTTATGCTTGGGTCAGACTGAGTGATACAGCATTCGGGACTCACATTTGGAGTTGGAGCTTCGCTTGGAGATCCAGCTATCTATGCAGCTTTCTGTTATTCAGTTGATTCTAGTGATGTATTCAGATTTTGTATTTGACTATTGTATTGAGGCATCTATGTATTCGAGACCTCTGTTGTACCTTATTAATTCTGTTATATATATAGTAGCTTCATGAACTACTATTCTTTTGTTTCCGCTGCATTATTTTTATATTACTCTGTATCTGTGATTCTGTGATTATCTATTTACCGTATATGTTGAGTTTAGCCAAATTTAAATTAACAATCTGATATTTTGAGCTATTCAAATCTGACATGTATGGATGCGAATGGTTGAAAATTTCAGGATGTTACATGTGATATCAGAGCTCTAGTTTTAGGCTAAACTCAGCATATGTAGTAAATTTAATTACAGAATCACTTTCGTTTGAGCTTGAATCTCTTCCTCTTTCACTCGGTTTCCTTTGAATCTTGGAACGTTCCCTTGGTTCCAAAATCCATCCTTGTCTCCCCTATTCGTGTTTCCTTGATTCCGGAGCAACCCATAGCTCCACTGAATGATTTGTAAACGAGTGAAACTCCTTTACAACAGCATTGATTCACCGGAGATTTTTGTATCTGTTTGCACAAAAAATGGACAAACACCTCAAAGTTGTATGATTTAGTAGATCTTATGTTGTTCTTAGTGATTTGGGTGATTTATGCAAATATATGAAAAGTAGGGGCTATACTGTAAAAAGACACGCAGATTTATAGTGGTTCAGTCAGAATGTGCCTACGTCCACTTTATATGTTATTTCTCTTCTCTTGTTTTGATTACAAGTACAAAGCTTTGATATAAGTAAAAGAAAGTTGTTTGAAAGTTTCTTCCGTGCTTGAGCTCTCAAACTTGTCTGCCATTGTTGTACCCCTGCCCCTCTATTTATAGAGTGAGGATGTGGGTAGGGGTCTTGGAAGTATATAGCTACTGGCGGGCCCGGGCTGAGGCAATCTGAATTGGTGATTCTGGTTCTGCAATGCTTTGATTCGCTAGCGCCCTGGAGACAGGTTGGTTCGGTGGTGAGGACGTAGCTTGGTCCGGTGGTGAGGACGTAGCTTGGTCCGGTGGTGAGGACGTAGCTTGGTCCGGTGGTTGGAGAAGGTGGCTGGTCCGGTAATGGTTGGAGATGCTTCATTTGGTGATGAACTGGTCCGGTAGGGGCTATGGTTCGGTGGGTTGGTTCGGTAGGAGGTGGCCTGGACCGGTAGTTGTGGGAGGTGAGGCTTGGTTCGGTAGAGGTATGGAGATGGAGTTGGACCGGTGGTCTCCTTCTCCTGTATCGGTGGTAGATGCGGGGTATGGTTCGGCTATGGTTTGGTAGAGGTATGGAGATGGAGTTTGGTATTGCTTCCTTCTTCTTGGTTCGGTCGTGGTGGAAATGCACACAACACTTGCCCCCCAAAGTAGGGTATGTGCGTGCGCATGGCATGCTTTGCTTTGAGCTTGGGGGACTTTTCATCCGGTTTTCATTACCGAGCCAACCGGTTCGGTAGTCCGCCTTCATCTATAAGTAGAGGGCTAGGGCCTCCGTTTTTTTATCTGCCGAATCAGTCTATTTTTCCTTGCCGAATCAAACTCAGGTTTGCCGAGCCAAGTAACCTAGCCGGTCCAAATAATTTAGCCGAACCAGGTGAGAGATTTTTTTTAACTGCCTAATGATATTGGGAGTGTGAGTGCCTAATGGCACTGGTGATGCTGATTACCGAATGGACCTTTGTTCTTCACCACCGAATGGACATGAAAGTTGTGTTTTACCGAACGAGCTCGGGGCCCTGCTCTACCGAATGAACATGTGAGAGCGTGATAGCCAAATAAGTCTTCGTATTCGGAATGCCAAATGGGACATATGTTTTTGATTTTCCGAATGGAACCGATGGTTTCTAAGTACCAAATGAATCTAATACCAGATGAGCTTTTATACTTGTATTATCAGTGAAGTTCTAGGTTACATAATTCATGCATTTTAATGATGTACTTTCTGTGTTTGCAGATAATGTCTCGTAAAGCGGAAACTCGATCAGACAAAAAGAAATCCGGGGGCGAAGGAGGTTCCTCTGCCGTGCCCCCAGCTCAGCCGAATCAAGAACGTCACGGGCCAACCCCGAGATCGCTAGTGGACGGGTACGGCCCTCAGGAACTTCTGAACTCCCCGCCCGATTGCTTTCCTAGCTCCCTTAAGGAAGAGCAGCTTGATGTCATCTCTCGTTCTTTCGGAATTGATAGGGCGCGAATGCTGTTGCCAGGGAGAGATGTTATGCCATACGACCCTCCTGAAGGGTACTTTGCTTACAGCAGATACCACTGCATGTGTGGTGCCATTCCGCCTCTTCATGCTTGGGTAACCAGCTTCCTCACATATCTCAAGGTGGCCCCATTCCAGCTTCAACCCAACTCCTATGCTATACTGGTGAGCCTCTTCGTCATTTTCCAGAGGAAGTATGGTCGTGCTCCTTCTAACCGGGAGATCCGATACTTGTATAATCTGAGGGGCTATAAGAAGGGGTCCCCATACATTAGCTTGGAGTCAGCCGTGACCTTCAAGCCGGTCTTGGACCTGTATTCTAAATTCAGCATGTTCAAGAAGGAGTGGTTCTTTGTCAGGGACGACTCCGTTTCAATTCGGCACTTTACTTCTGGATGTAAGTTGATGCTTTTACTTATAAATTCCATCCCGATTGCAATGCTTCTTCTCATACTTTCTCATTTTTGCTAGCGACAGGTGGCTTTGCGATTGTGGAGACTGACCGCCTGGTTCAGACGGCGGCTGAGATAGAAGCTATTCTCGGGAAATATAGATCATCTGCCTTCCTGATCAGAAATGCGATCCTTCTGGAGTATAACTTAATCCTTCCACAGCAGTCAGTAGTTAAGCTGAGGGAAACGGCGGAGGAGAGGGCGGCTGCTCAGACCAAGGAAGGTGTTACAGTAGAGAGTAGCAAGAGGAAAACTTTCACGAAACCTCCAGCCGTCGAAGGTAAGAAACTCAAGAAGTCGGACGGTCCCTCCCCCAGCAATTGTCCACTTACCCAGGAGGAGGAAGACATAGAGGAGGAAAGAGGTGAGGGTGGAGATGGTCGGGAAGGTGATAAAGGTGGCGATGGCATCGGGGACTTGCTTCCTGGGCAAGCGGGCGAGATTCAGGAGTGGACGGACGATGCGTTCCACCAGGCTTTCGAGGGGCTGGAAGAAGATCTGGCTTTGGTAGAGAAAACTGGGAAAGCGGACAAGGCCGGGACCGGTGCAAGTGAGTCTTCTCAGACCATCCCAGCCAAGGTGGCTCCGACGACTCAAGGTGAACTTTTGATTCCTGCGGGCTCCATTTATGATAGGGACTTAGGAATATTTTATGACCCGCTCCCGTCCTGGAATGAAATCCAGGACTTATTGCAGTATCCTACTCCTCCCCAGGGTTTGTACAACCACAGATGTGTTTCTTTTCTTATTACCTTTTAATTTGCCGTGTTTTCTCGAATTATAGATCGATATATGCTTGTGACACTTTTTCTTCATATCAGGAGCAGGTAAAACGGCCAAGGCCTCAGATCTTCGGCACAGGCTTGAACAGTACAAGCTTTCCAAAACTTCTGGCAAGCCGAAGCCTTCGACCCACCGCTCCGGGGATGTAGTCGGCTACCGTCCTCTTCTCGGGGTTATCGAAGAGGGTATTCAGCAAAGAAAGAGGAGTCGTCCTTTATCCGAACCTTCGCCCGGTCCTCAGCTCCCGGCTCAGCCTCTTCATGATATCACGGAGGAGGATAGCGAGTTCGCACCTTCTCCGCACCCGTCCGGAAACCCTTCTGTTACCATATCGACCGTCCTGACTTGGCTCGTAACCCATTTGCGGGTCATCCTGATCTAGATCCAAGTTCCCACGACATCATCTTTGACGAGGTTACTGGTGAGCACCTTCTTCCCCGCAATCCCATGGTACGGGTGCTTGATGAGGCTAAGTCCTTAGATCTTGATCTACTTACCACTCGGATAGTTACCATGGGAGACGAGGCCAAGGCTAGTATTGATCGGGTGGCGGAGGAGACTAGGAAGCTGATGGGGCATCATGCCCGGCTGGTTAAGGCTGGAGAGGAGATTGGGAGTGCCAACATCCGACTAAGATTGATGGTTTCGGACCAGGCCAAAGAGCTCGCTGACCAGGCCATTCAGATTTCTCAGCATGAGGCTGCCTCCGGGCGATTGAGGAAGGCTATGGAGGAGGCTAGTAAGGCGGAACTGCGGAAGATGGAGGCCGCCTGCAAGGAATAGATAAATATGGCCATCTCGACAGTGGATGAGGTTCGGAGGGCGGATCTTAAGCGGGTAGAGGAGCTGTCGGGGAAGCTTGAAGCCGCAGAGCTCGCTCAGGTTAGGCTAAAGGAGGAGATGGAGGCGATGCGGAAATCCCTTCAGGCTGACTGCTCGAGATACCGCTTGGAGAGAGAAACTGCTGTTGGAAGGTTGTCGGCTTCCGAGGCCCGGATGAGGGAGTTCGAGGAGAATGAGGGGATGATGGATGAAATGCTTCAGGACATGTACTTCCGAACTTGGAAGCAGGGCAACCTATCCTGGATGGATGACTATCCTAGGGTCATGGCTAAGATTTATCTTCGGGCTCTGGAGGAAGCTAAGGCGGATGCGGATAAAGAGGGTGGTGTGGCTTTCAGCATGGATGTGGTCACTGCCCAGTTTACCAAGGAGGAGAAGGTGGCGGTGAAGGAGGGTATGTGGTTGCTTGCTGCTGAGGAGGCAGGTGTGCAAGTAGAGGATGACGACCAGGATAGTCAAGAAGCAGGTGCTGGTAAGTCTTCCTTTTTAGTCTCTCCATTAACTTTGGTTGCCTATCACTAATGAATCCTTTCTCTGACTGGACAGGTGGTCAACAGGACAAGGATAAAACTCCAATGCAGCCGGCCCCTTGATCAGACCAGGAAAATTCTTTTTGTAGACTTGACATGGCCGTATACGTTAGTCTTAAAACAGTAGAGTAACTTTTAAGTTGTAATTCTTTTGCTACTTGTAATAAACAGCTCTATTCTTGATGTGTAATTCTTTAACTTAAGCTGATTTTGTCGTCTTCCGAATGTTTTGTTGCTATTTTGACATGTTGTATGAGAAATATAGCTATGCATATTCTTGTAATTGAATTGTGTTTGATGTCAGGTTCTGGTTTTAAAACATAATTTCATGACTTGTAATATTAGTGTGTGGTGTGAACAAATTATAGCCATGTATTTGTACATAAAGGAAGAAAATACCGCCTTTCATGTTCTGTTTGTAGCTGGCGGTTTCGAATATCTTGTATGACCGAGCATGGAAAGCAGTTGAATGCCCTTCCATCCGATTGTGAATCCCTGCATCCATTGGCGAGTATCTCCTATTCTGTATCCTGTACTTTATGGATTGTTATAGAGGATAGGAGGAAAGCTTTTTAAGTAAAATTGAAATATGTGAAATAGTAAAACTTCCAATCACGGAAGGCCTTCGATGTGCTTAAGTTCGTGGCAAACGGGTTTTGTAGTCACTTTCCCTAGCTGTGGGTCTTGGAGACATTTGTCACCCATCTTACGCCTCCGCGGGGAGTTAATTCTTTTTTACCACAGCCGCACTTAAGACACATCGGAGCCGAGATCGCGCACAGTAACTACCCGGGCCATTATGGCCCGTAATCGTGGGTATTATTCGATTTACTGTGGCCGGCTAGCGTGGGTGCCGATCGTCAACTGTGAACTGCCCCTGGCTGGCCACACCTTATGTTGGGGCTTATAGTCGGTTCACAGTTGCCGGCGAGCCTAACGCCGTAATGAGCTGCCTCGGCTATAGTCGGCCTTCTCGGTGGCTTATAATCGGCTCATTACAGTTGGCTTTAAGGGCCGTCGCGAGCAATGAGTTAACCCGCAGCAGAGGGATGCTGGAGCAAAAGTGTCTCATTGGCGAGGGCATAGATTCGCATAGTACCTGTTAGGTTTTGCCCAGGTGAAGTTGCGCCGTGGAGTGCTTTGAGTGGAAATGCTATACGCATAGGATTTTGTTCAACAGAAAAGGATAAAGTTAACAAGTAGCCAAGATATAAAGGAACAAGTTAAAAAAAGAGACAAGGTTTTTTAAAGTGGTTCGGCATGAAAAGGCCTACGTCCACTGATTCTCTTTGTTAATTCACTTCATATGGGCAGTACAAGTTAAGAAAAGTATCGACGGAGGTGTTGGATGTTCCATGCCCTCTAGAACACCTCTCCGTCCACTGTTGACAAAATATAGGCTCCGTTGTGGAGATCTTTATGAATTACATATGGTCCATCCCAGATTGGGTCTAGTGCTCCGGGGCGAGGGAAGATTCGCTTGAGGACAAGATCCCCTTCTTGTAAGGTACGATGCTTGACTTTGGAGTTGTATTGCGCTGCCACTTTCTGCTTGTGGGCTGCTGTTTTAAGGACTGCATCGTTTCTTCTCTCCTCGACTAGATCCAAAGACATGTGGAGGAGCTCTTCATTCTCTTCCGGGTTATAGTGGATCCTACGGTGGGAAGGCACAATGGTTTCAACTGGGAGCATAGCCTCCGATCCGTATGCCAAAGAGAAAGGAGTGTGCCCTGTTGATGTTCTGAAAGAGGTGCGGTAGGCCCACAGTGCCGTAGGGAGTTCATCCACCCAAGCGCCCTTTGACTTTTCGAGCTTCTTTTTTATCAGAGTTTTCAGAATTTTGTTGACTGCTTCGACTTGTCCGTTTGCCTGGGGATATGCTACGGATGAGAAGCTTTTATGAATTCCGTGTTCTTGGCACCAGTTGGCGAATTCTTCGCTGTCAAACTGAAGTCTATTGTCTGATATGATTTTGAGTGGGACTCCGTACCTGCATAGAACATTTTTGATTAAGAAGTTAATAACTTTTGCTGAAGATACTTTATTCAGTGGTTCCGCTTCCACCCATTTGGTGAAGTAATCAACTGCCACTATAGCATATTTGGCCCCGCCTCGGCCCATCGGTAGCTCGCCGATTAAGTCAATTCCCCATATTGCGAAGGGCCAAGGGCTAGTCATTTGAGTAATCTCAGTTGTTGGTAGCCGTGGAATCTTAGCAAATTTTTGGCATCTGTCACACTTCTTGACGAAATCTAAGGCATCCTTGCTTAAGGTAGGCCAGAAATATCCGTATCGGAGTATCTTTTTTGCTAATGTTTGCCCTCTGGTGTGATCTCCGCAGCTCCCCTGATGGATGTTGGATAAGATTTCCTTGGCTTCTCTCCCGGCGACACACCTTAATAACGGGTTAGAGAATCCACGTCGATAGAGGATGTCTTCTTGTATTGTGTAGCGGGATGCTTTCCTCAAGATTTTCTTGACTTCGTTACGCCCGTTGGGTAGAGTGCCACTTTGTAGGTAGTCTCGGATGGGAGTCATCCAAGTTGCTTCTTCGGTTGCAGCTATCAGATTTACTTGCTCAAAACTTGGGGCCAGTTGCTTTGAGATGGTTACTGCCCCGAAGATGGCGATGTCTCTCACACTTGCTTGCTTTGCTAATTCGTCGGCCTCTCGGTTCTCCTCCCGAGGGATATGTTTGACTAAATAGTGGTCCAATCGGCTGAGAAGTAACTTGGTCTTCTTTAGATATGCTATGAGTCGTTCTTCTCGAGCTTGGAATTCACCTAGTATTTGATTAACAATAAGTTGAGAATCGCTGTGAAGACACAAAGAATTGGCCCCGATTTCTATGGCAATTTCTAGTCCAGCTATCACTGCTTCATATTCTGCATCGTTGTTGGTGGCAGCGAACTCCAACCTTATAGCATAGTGCAGTTTATTTCCCCTGGGAGTGATTATTACCACACCTGCCCCCGAGCCTTGTTCGTTCGATGCCCCATCCACAAAGAGATTCCACTTGACATCTTCTGTTATTTCCAGTCGCTCCTGATCTTCGTTGGTAGTGAACTCTGCAATGAAATCAGCCATGGCCTGTCCCTTGATGGCGGTGTGAGGGTGATAGGTGATATCATACTAACTCAGTTCAATGCACCACTTAAGTAATCGCCCAGAAGTGTCGGGACGATGGAGTACCTGCCTCAGCGGTTGATCGGTCGGAACTTTGATGGAATGGGACTGGAAGTAGTGACGCAATTTCCGTGATGTGATTAGTAAACAGTATGCTAACTTCTCAAGTTTAGGATATCTGACTTCTGCCCCAGTAAACCTTTTGCTGACGAAGTAAACTGGTCGTTGCGTGCGGTTGTCTTCTCTTACCAAGGCAACGCTTAGAGCATGAGATGACACAGCAAGGTATAGGTATAATTCTTCGCCTTCGCTTGGAGTCGAGAGTACTGGTGGTTTCTGGAGGTGTTCGATTAGGTTAAGGAAAGCGGTTAAGCATTCGTCCATCCATTCGAACTTTCCTTTATCTTTATTTAGAGCTTCGAAAAAGGGGACGCACTTGTCCGTTGCCTTGGAGATGAATCGGCTTAGGGCGGCCACTTTTCCATTTAGGCTTTGCATTTCCTTTCGGGTGGAAGGTATCTTGATATCCCTTAGCGCTCGGACTTGTTCAGGGTTTGCTTCTATCCCTCTGGCATGAACGATGAATCCTAAGAACTTCCCAGATGACACTCCGAAGGAGCATTTCAGCGGATTCAACTTCATTCCATATTGTCGAAGTACTTGAAACATCTTGCCTAGGTGGCTTACGTGATCTTTTGCTTTCCTCTGTCGGCCCCCGGTGAGGGTAGCCTTGGGTTTTCATTGGCAGGAGCTGGGGTCCTGTCCTGACCTTTTACATAACGTTCCAGTTTCTTTCTTCTGATGTGTTCCTCAATCAGATCTCGGAGATGATGGCATTCGTTGGTATCATGCCCGTGAGATTCGTGGAAGCGGCAGAATTTTCCAGACTTCTGTGCGTTATCTGATTCTTTCTTGTATGGTGGGCGTTTGTATCTAACTTCGCCTTGGGTGGCAAGGAAGATATTTTCGACGGTCTCGTTCAAAGGGTAGTAAGTGTCGAATCTTGGTCCTGGCCGATATAGGCGCTTTTCTCCCTTCTTGCCCCCAGCATTGTCTCTGGAATCATTTCTTCGAACGTCCCTTGCCACAGCAGGGGCGTTGCCATGGGTAGTCTTATTTTGCTATCCTGACTGCCCTTCAACGGCAGCATCCTCAAGCCTCATGTATTTCCCGACTTCATGGAAGAAATCGGGTAAAGTAGCTGGTTTTTCTTTTGTCAACCTTCTAGCAAATTTAGTGTCCGGATGCACACCACTGCAGAGGGCCATTAGGATAAGCTTTTCATCGGCATCTTGGACTGCGGCTGCTGCGGCGTTGAATCTGGTTAGGTATTGCTGCAGCTTCTCTCCAGGTTTCTGCTTGATACTGGATAGGGAATAAGCATCCTTAGGTTGTTCCACATGAATGCGGAACTGGCTGATGAACTTTTCTTTCAACATTTCCCATGAGCTGATGGATCCCTGAGGTAGATGACAGAACCAGGAGGTAGCGAGATCTGCTAAGAAGAGTGGAAAGCATTTGCACAGTACTCCCTCTATCGCTCCACTCATGAGCATATGTTGTGTGTATCTCTGCAAGTGTACAACGGGGTCGGAGGTTCCTTTGTAAGGTTCCATTGTTGGCATCTTCCATTCTCGGTGGGTGATAGCAATTTCAATGTTGCGCGCGAAAGGGCTGGTCACCCTAGCGCCTATCCCTCGATCTCTTTGCTCCCGTTGGATGCACTCTCTGAATAAGCGTGCCATCCTTTCATCAGAATTTGGAGCAGATAGAAACGAGTTTGGTTTTGTTCTGTGGGATTGATTCCGTCCAGATGACCTGTAGGGATGGTATCGTCTATCATTCCTTATATTTTCCAGTGGCTGCCTTTGGTCTTCTGGGAGCATGCTCGGGTCAGCTACAGTTGGCCCTTGCCTTGATCTCCCCCTGCTGGGTTCTGATCTAAGCACTTCCTCGGGTCCAACTTCGGGCTGGACTCTAGCTCGGCCCCGTTCACTGGCGTTTCTGTGGTTAGGCAGCATGACATGCTCAGCTACAGTTGACCTTCGCCCAGTACCTCCCCTGTTGGGTTCGGTACCAAACGTTTCCTCAGGCCTAACTTCGGGCTGTGCTCGGTCTCGGCTCCTACCATGGCTACTTCTGCCGTTAGCTCCTTCGAAGAAGGAAGATCTTTGTTGTCTCTGAGATCCTCCAGACTGGGACTCGCCCCATGATTCAGTGTTGCGGTTGGATTCTTCAGCGTCCCTTAAGCGTGACATGAGATGGTCCACCAAGGCTTCCTGCTGGGACGTGAAGCGGTTAGTTACTTCAACCACAACTCTGTCCAGATCTGCTCTAGTAATTGCTGCAGGCTGTTCTGTGGCAGGAGTGGTTGGGTTAGCCTGTTCTTCATTTGTTACTGTTGCTGGAGGAGGACGATTTACTTGATTCGTGACTGCTGGATCTGGAAGACTGCTGGATGCGATGTTTTTTCCTTTGTTAACATCTTTTCTCTGTTTAGGAGGCATGTTTTCCAAGTGGCGGACGATGCTGTTAGGAAAACTCGTTTAAGTGGATGAAGCTGAAGCTTCGAGCTTCTAGTTCTCAGTGAAAGCACCAAAAATGTTTGCACAAAAAATGGACAAACACCTCAAAGTTGTATTATTTAGTAGATCTTATGTTGTTCTTAGTGATTTGGGTGATTTATGCAAATATATGAAAAGCAGGGGCTAAACTGTAAAAAGACACGCAGATTTATAGTGGTTCAGCCAGAATGTGCCTACGTCCACTTTATATGTTATTTCTCTTCTCTTGTTTTGATTACAAGTACAAAGCTTTGATACAACTAAAAGAAAGTTGTTTGGAAGTTCCTTCCGTGCTTGAGCTCTCAAACTTGTCTGCCATTGTTGTACCCCTGCCCCTCTATTTATAGAGTGAGGATGTGGGTAGGGGTCTTGGAAGTATATAGCTACTGGCGGGCCCAGGCTGAGGCAATCTGAATTGGTGATTCTGGTTCTGCAATGCTTTGATTCGGTAGCGCCCTGGAGACAGGTTGGTTCGGTGGTGAGGACGTAGCTTGGTCCAGTGATGAGGACGTAGCTTGGTCCGGTGGTTGGAGAAGGTGGCTGGTCCGGTAATGGTTGGAGATGCTTCATTCGGTGATGAACTGGTCCGGTAGGGGCTATGGTTCGGTGGGTTGGTTCGGTAGGAGGTGGCCTGGACCGGTAGTTGTGGGAGGTGAGGCTTGGTTCGGTAGAGGTATGGAGACGGAGTTGGACCGGTGGTCTCCTTCTCCTGGATCGGTGGTAGATGCGGGGTATGGTTCGGCTATGGTTTGGTAGAGGTATGGAGATGGAGTTTGGTATTGCTTCCTTCTTCTTGGTTCGGTCGTGGTGGAAATGCACACAACAGTATCCTCGGTTAGATGCTGATATCTTTGCTATACCCGAATTCTATCTCTGGCGATTGAATGTCAATTTGCTACAGAATTCTACCTCGATCTTATTTTGAAGTCACGGTTGATCCGGTTAAGGTTGCCCGCGATTTATATAAGTCTATCCATTCTTTTCTCTCTTGAAATCTATCTATCTCCATATCGAGTCTATCTTCTAGTTGAATTCTTTTGGTTAGGATCCCTCTATATTAGGATCTTTATCTTTGTTTTAAATCCATTCTGTACCATCGAGTGAGGGAGTGTATTTGTATTAATATTAAAAATGTTTTATATATTGTGTTGTTTGAGTTGTTGATGTTGGTTTGGATTTTCGATCGATTCGTCTGATCAACGCTATCGATAGGAATTCCAAAACACTTGAACAAAGAAAACTGACACAATATTATTTTCAGATTTGGTAAATGAAATAAATCTGTATGATTATACTGTGTATACATAAGTAAAATTTTCTGGAATTTAATAAGTTAATTAAATTGGTTGTTTGAAATGATAATATTTGATTATCATTTATTGTTCAATGTATGAATTTATAAACTTGTTTATAAATTGATTTAAAATTTGAAATGAATTTAAATTATGAATTTGAGAATTTAATTTTCGGTGGTTCCAAACATTGGTTTTAAAATTTTAAAGTGTATATTATTTAAAGTATTTTCAAATAGAAATTGTTTTCAAAGAATTTTTAAGGGTTAGATCAGTGCTCTTCTCTTCTGTCGCTGGAAAATAATTTCGGTGATGGCGGCTGCATCATCGACATTCATTTTTGAGTTTCGAAGTGGAGAGACCATTCTGTAGCTTTGCTACACGTTTGTTTTGAAAAATAAACTGTCTTGAATTTCTGAAGTATGACTTGATTTATAATATATATAGGCATATGATTATTGATTAGAATTGATATATATATATATATATATATATATGTTTATCTCTAAATGGTTTGAAGTGAAACCGGAAATTTAATTCTTAAATTTATGTTAAAGGTGATTTCAATAATAAAATGAAGCTAAAATTTTTGAATGAATATTTAAAGTGGAAATAATTGAATTAGAAAAATTTTACTTGTAAAATTCTCAATTGCATTCCAATATAACTTACCTTAATCATCCAGAAGTTGAATATGTAATTGAATAATTTACAATGTAAAATGATGTTAAAGGAATCTATAAATAAATTTGAGTGGTTATAATAAATGTTTTATACTTAATTCATGATTATAAAATGTTAATGGAAATAAATAGAATAATAAGTTAATTGAATAATAAATGAGATAAATAAAATAAATTTTGTTCTGAAAGAAATTAATAAATTGAAATTAAATCAACTTGATGAAATACCTTGAATTTAAAATCAATTGTTGAATATAAATTAATTTAAATTGAAATTTATATGGTTTAAATTTATAGTTTTTTTTTGTTTTTTTTCAATCTATTTTTCTTCCTGGTTGTTTCTATTCTCCTATCTCCTTCCTTTTCGGGAATGAAAAGTTTGAGTGGGGGAGAGTGTAACGACCCGTTAATTTTAGTGGTCTATTAATTTAATTTATTGAATTTTTGTGAAATTTTAAATAATAAAATTTTGAAATATAAATTTGATAATTGGGATACGTCTACTTTAACATAGCAAATGGTAAATTTTCATCAGATAATATGGATGTTTATTTTATTGTGTAATTCTATTTCAATTCAAATCTGTTAATTATAGATGATAATAAAATGTTTTCCAAACCTGAATATTTTTACACGATAAATTTGTAAATCATCTTCTGAGTGAGACGTCATATTTTGTTTATTCAATTTTGGACTTCTATTGCTCCGTTTATCTTATTTCTGACATTTTTGCAGCATTTTCAGTACCAATTATCGACTTTTGATAGGATGATCATACCACTGGTATCTGTATACCGTTTTGATCGTCTCGTCATGCTGATCTCTACGGTTTATTCAATTCTATGTTTTGAAGTCCGGTATGCAGCGGAACCCGCGAAAACGGTAATCGTATCAGTACCGGTTTCGTGCCTTTTGGTTTACTAGTGACTATTGGTTATCTATCGTGAAACTGTATAGCCACTAGCCTTTTATTATTCCTAGAAAATTAATAATTAGACTTTTCAATTCTCTTGTTTCAATTTATTATCAACTGGTTCATTTCTCTGCCCATTCTTCCTTCCTTTCTATTAGCGGTTGTTCAATTCTTATTTGTGAAAAAAATATAGTATACTTGTAAAATCAGTAGTGGCTTGCTGTTTCCTCTCGCAAGCTTTCCACTACTCCACCCTGCACGCGAATCCTTCCATCTCCATCACGGTCGAACTCCACCACTACCTCCTCCTCGTCCTTTCTTCCCAGCTCGGCCTCCACTTGCCTCACACACTCGACCACCCAGATCCGTGTTCCCCTCCTTTCCTACGTTCCACCACTTCTCGGCCTAAACATCACCCAGCCTCCTTCTTTTAAAATATTATGCGAATATTTTATATATATTAAATTATTTTATATTATATTATATTATATTATATTACATTATATTACAGTGTATTATAATATAAATTTTAGCCTGCTGTCTATGCTCGTATATTTGAAGTATCTATTAATATTTGAAGTATCTATTTTAGCTTGATGTTTATGCTTGTGTACATTATATTTGAAGTATACATTAAAAGAAGTATCTATATATGTTAGTTTATGTAGGGTTATAAGCATGTTTATATTTTAGTTGTTTTGATGTAGAAGTTATATATGTAGCTGTTGTCTGAAAATTTTATAATTAATTATATTCAAAGCTTGCATACATTGGTGGTGCATATGCAAAGCTCGCATATGTGCTGTTGTAAATATTGGCAAAAGGAGGTTTCATATTACATATATTTCTTTATAAATATAGTTGCATATATTTGTTTGTTTAAACCTATATGTGTACGTATATGGTTTTAGTACCGATTTTCTTTATAATATAGATATTGATATATATATATATATATATATATATATATATTAATAAAAATGATACTTTAAAATACATACGTATATATGTAAAATTGCATTGACATTTTTTTTGTATATGTATAATTTACATATATTTAGTCTGCATGCATCTTTGTTTCACCTGTACACATACTTTGTTCTTCTTTTATGGTCTGCATAGTTGTTTACAATATATATAATGTATATAATGTTTTAATGTATATATTGTGCACATAGTTATGCAATCTGTTGTTTATTCTTTTATACTTTTATGTATAATCGAGTTGAACATATGCTTTTAAATAGGACCAGTTTTCAATTTACTTAATACATATGACATGTTATGTTGATTTTTTGAATGGACTAATATGTAGTAGATAAGTATTTAGCATTTTTAATATGTATATATATATAAGTATTGATAAAGTAAATTTTCATATTTTTAATTGTATTTATATATTACAATAAGTAAGTTTATATGTATAGGTTTATGTAACGACCCGTATTTTTACGGATCGAAACATCGTAAAACAGTTGACATTTGGTCGCATTGTTGATAAGTCGTCCAGAGTCTAAGTCTTAGGTCGTATGAAGATTGGAGCGACCTAAGGGAATTGGCGACCTAAGGGTTCGGGATAGGTCGTGTAGAAGATAGGTCGTGTGATGGTTAGGTCGTGAGGTGGTTAGGTCGTATGGTAGTTTAGGTCGGTCGAGCGACCTAAGAGTTGACGACTTATAGAAGTGGGCGACCTAGTAGACTAGACGAGGTAAGCGACTTAAGAAATAGGCGACCTAAAGAAGCGGCGACCTAAGGGTTAGCGGTATAGGAGTTAGCGAGTTAACGACCTAGGAGATAAGCAGGTTAGCGACTTAAGGAAGTTAGGTCGGCAACGACCTAAAAAGCTGGTGGTAGCAGTGAGCGACCTAAGGAGGTTAAGTCGTAGGCGACTTAGGAGTTAGGTCGTGGGTTGTTAGGTCGTAAGGGGTTAGGTCGTAACCCAGTTAAGTCGCGTGGTTTTTGAGTAGTTAGGTCGCGCATTGTTTTAGGTCGTGACATAGTTAGGTCGTGGCTTCCGTTAAGTCGCTAGGTCGGAACTGTTACTAGGTCGCGTCTCAGTTAAGTCGTAAACCAGTTAGGTCGTGGACGAGTTAAGGAATTAGGTCGTGTAGCGTTAAGACGCTAAGCCGCTTACGTGTTAAGTCGCGTCCCTGTTAGGTCGTAAGTCGTGAATGCGCATGGGCTTAGGTCGCTAAGACTTAGGTCGTGGGGTTTCTTAGGTCATAGGTCGCGAGAGTTAGGTCGTGGGCGACCTAAGGGGGCGGACGACCTATGAAAACTACCTATAAATAGGAGGGTTCTACTTCATTTTTGGGATCCGGATTTTGAAGCGACGAAGTGCTGCCATTTTGAGAGCTCGACTTCTACACTTCTTCACTTATTTTATCCACTCTAATCTAGTGATTCCTTCCATCCAAATCGAAGATCAAATTGAAGATTCAAGAGCTTAGATTGAAGATCTTCATCCATCGAAGAGAGATTTCATCGTTTGAAGCGGATTTGTGATAGATCGAGTTAGATCCTTCGCTGTCCAGATCTGAAGTGGGTTTCTTTTAAGGTGTTTAGGTGATTTAGTGAGTGGTGATTATCTCTCACACGGATCCAAAGGAGTATATCGGATCGTTGGCTTGATTTTGTGCTAAAGTAGTGATTTCCATGCATTTTCCTAATCCTAAGTATAGATCCATATAGATCCATTGTTCATAATGATTTGGCATCCATTTTACCACATGTTAACCTATGCAAGTTCATTCATCAAGATTATAGAGATATTGCTCATGTTTTCATGCTTGTTAGACTTTTGACTCTTTAATTACGAAATTGCCATTATTGTTATAATTGTCTAATTAGATCATATTTGAATGCTTGTTTACTTGGATTAATGTTTGATTTGATTGATTGCTATGAATTAGATGATTGATGATTTGATTTAGACCGAAGATGATTCAAAAGCTAAGGGAAAGGCTCTTGAATTGGAAAAGCTGCTCGTGGCATATGTAGCGGATGATGAAGCTCATATGGATAGATTTGATGATGATGTTGAGATGAAGCTTTGCTATGATGATGATGAGGCAAAGTATGATATGAGATAGCCTTGGTCTAATCCAGACGGGATCATTCCAAGCAGATTGATAACTCGGTGATATGGTTCGGGTTTGAGGATAATGGTTTGCTCGAGAGGCGCTTGAGCTAGTATGGAAATAGTCGTCGAGGAGGATGAATAGAAGGCTGAGATATCATCGTTGTTGAAGGTTCTAGCATGCTCAAAGCAAGAGTACGTTGGGCAGATTCGATAGTCCCTGAAGGCTTCTGATTGGTAGTCAAGTACTTTGGGCAGATTCGATAGTCCTAGGCACGGGTCACGATGACGTGCGGAGTTATGTCTAGAACCGGGGTTTCCATTAGCCCTTGATGGACGGATGAAATAAAGAGCCGGTCATTCAATTAACGATGATATCGAAGCAATGATAACAGTGATAGCCAGAGTCAGGGATGTTTGGTTGTATCGTCATTCGGTCTCAAGAGCGGTAGTTTTTGGGTGCTTATCTGATCTTGGTTTAGGCCTTGGGGGTTTGTACTTAGAAAACATCGCCCTTGACTCGAGTGATAATTGCTTTACTTTAAATTGTATGCTCTGCTATGTTTGCTTCTACTTAGTCTGTGTCTGGGGGCTATCACTGTAGAAAGAGGTGGAGTGGGAGGGTTGTATTCCTATTCCTTTTCCTTTATGCTCTTTTGGTATGTTGTTAGTTAATTTACCGCTCACTAAGACTGTTGTCTGACTCAAGGCTTTATGTTTTAACTCTTATTGCCTTGGGCTGTTCGTCCATTTTGGGACGGGCAGACTAGGTAGCAGGTGACAGGTGCTGTTCTTGCTTTCCACGGTGCTGATGTTAAAGACGAGCTAGAGGATTGCATATTATCTTCTTACTATATGTACTGGATGTTCCGCTGCTTGTATATTCTCTGAGTGTTATGTAGTGAGGCTTGATGTATTGACTGTTCAGATGTTTGTATTCAACTATTATGAAGTATTATTGATGAGTTTCTATTCTGTGAAGCTTCATTATATATATGTTCTATTGTATTTTGTCCATGCGCTGTGAGTAATACGATAGATTCTGTTGTTTTAATTTACCCTGGCAATCGTCCATGGTCGCCTGGCACACTGTACAACGCACCTATTTCTAGGTTCGGTGCAGGGGTCATGGGCGGTCGTCACATTTGGTATCAGAGCTTTGGTTAATCGATTTTACCCAACGCTCGCTGACGTAACTACGTATGAGAGACGTAATTGTATTTTGATGGATGATTACTATATATATAATATAGTAGCTTAGAATGATTTGAATCCCTTATGTAGTTGTTTCTCATGGTGTGCTAATCATTCCTTTTTATAGATATTAAGGATGAGTCGAAGAGGGAGACCAGCTGCTAGGGGAGGCCGTGCTACTGAAGGGGCTGTTGATTATGCTGCTATGTTCGAAGCTATGATGACTTCGATCATGAGAAGGATGCCAGCTCCGGGGCCATCGGTGGATGTTGGAGTTCAAGTTCAAACTCCAAAGCCGGTGGATTTTGCTAAGTTGTGTAAGGATTATTCTGCTCTTGGAGGAAAGGTTTTCTTGGGAACAGAATCAACCATTGAGGTCCAGAGGTGGATAGATGCTTGTAGAAGGATCTTTGGTGATTTGGGAATCGATGATGCAACTAAAAAGAAGTTAGCATCAAGACAGCTTCAAGGGAGAGCTTCTGATTGGTGGAACTCTATCACCATTGATACTCCGGAGGAAGAGATTACTTGGGATCAATTCCAAGTCAGATTTGAAGCTAAGTTCATTTCTACAGCTCAGAAGTCTGTTCTGTTCAAGAAGTTTGTGGAGCTCAAGCAAGGTGGAAGACCAGTTCTTGAGTATGTTTCTAAGTTTGAAGCTTTGTCCAAGTATGCCTGGTCGTATATCGAATCTTCGTACTAGAAGAATGAGAAGTTTGTGACAGGCTTGGACAGTTATCTTGGGAGGCAGTTGGTGGATCATTTGGACGATTCATTTGAGAAGCTTGTGGAGAAAGCTCTCAGGCATGAGAATCTGTTTCCTAAAGAGGGATCTGTTGTTGCTGTGACCAAGGAGGAGTCTAGACCCTAGCAGGGTGGAAACAAGAAGAGGAAGCAGCAGCAACAAAAGGGTAAGGATGGCCAGAAGAAGCCGAAGAGCGAAGTGACTTGCTTCAATTGTCAGTAGAAGGGCCATTTCTCCAGGGATTGCAAGAATCCTAAGGTGCCGATGAAATGCCACAACTGTGACAAGCCGGGGCATATCAAGAGGAATTGTCCAGAACCGCGGAAGGATAAGCAGATTGTGCAAGCTTATGCTTTGGGAGCTGTTCCATCATCTTCGAAAGCTCCTACCGCTGAAGAGAAGGGAAAGAGTGTGGTGGTTCAGGGTACTCTCTCCATTTGTGGTGTTCTAGTTAGAGTGTTATTTGATACTGGGGCATCACATTCTTTTGTTTGTAATGAACTTGTAGGCCGGTTGGGTTTAGAACCAGATATTTTTGATAGGCCATTGGTTGTGACTAATCCAGTTGGGGGTTCGTCTTGTTTGTGTATGTTATGCCATGGTCTAATTGTATCGAGTCATGATTGCTCTTTTGTTTGTGATTGTTTTGTTCTGAACTTTGCAGGGTTCAGAATTATTTTGGGTATGGACTGGCTTAGGAAGTATGCGGCAAAGGTTGATTGTGAGAGGTTGGAGGTGACAGTCGAGAATGTGGAGGGGCGAAAGATTGTGATACGATGTAAGCATGAAGAAGGCGTCTTCATGAGCTTCATGTATTCGCTAGTTGTTCCACGGGATGGACTGTCATCTGTGCCAATCGCTAATGGATTTGAGGATGTCTTTGACGAGGTCAAAGGGTTACCGCCGCATAGAGAGATCGAGTTTCGTATAGATCTAGTTGAAGGAGCCAGACCTGTTGTGATGCCTCTTAGGCGGATGGCGCCTAGGGAACAGCAAGAGTTGAGGGTGCAGGTTGATGATCTTTTACAGAAAGGATTCATTCGGCGTAGTGTGTCCGAATGGGGTGCACCAGTTGTGTTCGCAACCAAAGAAGATGGATCGTTGAGGTTGTGTGTGGATTATCGTGAGCTGAATAAGGTGACTAAGAAGAACAAGTATCCATTGCCGAGAATAGATGACTTGTTTGATCAGCTTCACGAAGCTAAGGTGTTTTCTCAAATGGATTTGGCAACGGGATTTCACCAGTTGAGAGTGGCCAAGGATAGTGTGCCGAAGACTGCTTTTAGGACACCGTCCGGTTTCTTTGAGTGGCTGGTAATGCCGTTTGGATTGACTAATGCGCCAGCATATTTTGTGGATCTTATAAATAGAGTGTTCAGAGATCAGTTGAGTAAGTTTGTGCTAGTGTTCGTGGATGATATTCTGATTTATTCCAGAACTGAAGAAGAGCACAAGACGCACTTGCGTATTGTTTTGGAAATCTTACGGAAACATCAGCTGAAGGTTAAGTTTTTGAAGTGTCACTTCTAGAAGAGTGAAGTGAGGTTCTTAGGCCATGTTATCTCTGGAAATGGAATAGCGGTTGATCCCGCTAAGGTGGCAGCAATCCAGGATTGGGGTAGACCTAAGAATGCATCTGATGTGAGAAGTTTTCTTGGATTAGCAGGATATTATCGACGGTTTATCAAAGACTTCTCCAAGGTAGTTGCACCGTTGACAGGATTGACGAAAAAGAACCAAGTGTTCCGATGGGATGATAAGTGTGAGCAAGCTTTCGGAATCCTGAAAGAGAGATTGACAAGTGCTTCTGTTTTGACTATTCCAAGTGGGAATGATGAGATGGTGGTTTACACCGACTCATTGTTCCCGATCAAGAGGGTTGGCTTCGGAAGCAAGGACGACTAGTTGTTCTCGATATCGATGAATTGAGGAATAAAATTCTGAGGGAAAGTCATCACTCGAAGTTGACAATTCATCCAGGTGGAAATAAGATGTATCAGAATATGAAGAGAACCTATTACTGGGAAGGTATGAAGAAGGATGTTGGAAATTTTATTTCCAAATGTATGAACTGCCAGTTGGTAAAAGCCAAACAAAAGAAGCCAAGTGGATTGCTTCAACCGTTAGAAGTTCCTACATGGAAGTGGGAGCAAGTATCGATGGATTTTATTGATGGGTTACCTAGAACAAGAATGGGGAATGAAGGGATTTGGGTCATTGTAGATCGTTTGACTAAGAGTGCAAGATTCATTCATGTTCGATCGACTAGGACTGCATCAAAGTTGGCTGAGTTATATGTTAAGTGGATAGTTCGATTCCATGGTATTCCGAAGAGTATAGTGAGCGATCGAGATCCATTGTTCACTAGTGGATTTTGGAAGAGCTTCCAGGAAGTTTTGGGAACCGAGTTGTGTTTGAGTACAGCTTATCACCCTCAAACAGATGGTCAGACCGAGAGAGTCAACCGAGTTTTGGAAGATCTCCTCAGAGCTTGTGTTTTGGATTTCGGAGGATCATGGGAAGATCACCTTCATTTGGTGGAATTTTCGTATAATAACAGTTACCAGTCAAGCATTGGTATGGCACCGTATGAGGCATTGTATGGAAGACCGTGTAACTCTCCGACATGTTTGTTAGAGACGGGAGAAAAGCTGATGCTTGGGCCAGAGATGATTCGACAGACTTCGGATTGCATAGAGATCATTCGACAACGAATGAAGACAGCCCAAGACCGTCAGAAAAGTTATGCCGATAAGCGTCGTAAGGATTTGGAGTTCGACGTAGGTGATATGGTTTTTGTGAAGATTTCTCCTCTGAAGAATGTTATTCGATTCGGGAAGAAAGGTAAATTGACTCCGAGATTTGTTGGACCATTTCCGATCACCGAGCGAATTGGAAAGCTCGCATATAGATTGGAGTTACCAAAGAAGATGTCGGGTGTGCACAATGTTTTTCACATATCGTATCTACGGAAGTATGTGCACGACTCGAATACAGTGGTTTCTGCTGATAGCTGTGAAGATTTCGAAGTTGATCCAATCGATAAGAGACCTCGTAAGCCGCTTCGTGTTGTGGAAACCGACACGAAACAGCTTAGGAGGAAGGTAGTTAAGTTGCTCAAGATACAATGGAGTGATGATGATAACGACTGTACATGGGAGGTGGAAGAGAGGATGAAAGCAGCTCATCCTGAACTCTTCAAGGTATGGCCCTAAGGTGTCGTGTCATCTAACGACATTGTAACTTGTTCTATGTTTTAGAATTCTTCATGCTAAGCTAGAATTTGATGCATGGTTTGTTGATTGCTATGGATGGTAGGCATGCAGAATAGTCTTTGATTGCTATGTTTGTTTAGAATTTCGGGGCCGAAATTCCTAAGGGGGAGAGAATGTAACGACCCGTATTTTTACGGATCGAAACATCGTAAAACAGTTGACATTTGGTCGCATTGTTGATAAGTCGTCCAGAGTCTAAGTCTTAGGTCGTATGAAGATTGGAGCGACCTAAGGGAATTGGCGACCTAAGGGTTCGGGATAGGTCGTGTAGAAGATAGGTCGTGTGATGGTTAGGTCGTGAGGTGGTTAGGTCGTATGGTAGTTTAGGTCGGTCGAGCGACCTAAGAGTTGACGACTTATAGAAGTGGGCGACCTAGTAGACTAGACGAGGTAAGCGACTTAAGAAATAGGCGACCTAAAGAAGCGGCGACCTAAGGGTTAGCGGTATAGGAGTTAGCGAGTTAACGACCTAGGAGATAAGCAGGTTAGCGACTTAAGGAAGTTAGGTCGGCAACGACCTAAAAAGCTGGTGGTAGCAGTGAGCGACCTAAGGATGTTAAGTCGTAGGCGACTTAGGAGTTAGGTCGTGGGTTGTTAGGTCGTAAGGGGTTAGGTCGTAACCCAGTTAAGTCGCGTGGTTTTTGAGTAGTTAGGTCGCGCATTGTTTTAGGTCGTGACATAGTTAGGTCGTGACTTCCGTTAAGTCGCTAGGTCAGAACTGTTGCAAGGTCGCGTCTTAGTTAAGTCGTAAACCAGTTAGGTCGTGGACGAGTTAAGGAATTAGGTCGTGTAGCGTTAAGACGCTAAGCCGCTTACGTGTTAAGTCACGTCCCTGTTAGGTCGTAAGTCGTGAATGCGCATGGGCTTAGGTCGCTAAGACTTAGGTCGTGGGGTTTCTTAGGTCGTAGGTCGCGAGAGTTAGGTCGTGGGCGACCTAAGGGGGGCGGACGACCTATGAAAACTGCCTATAAATAGGAGGGTTCTACTTCATTTTTGGGATCCGGATTTTGAAGTGACGAAGTGCTGCCATTTTGAGAGCTCGACTTCTACACTTCTTCACTTCTTTTCTCCACTCTAATCTAGTGATTCCTTCCATCCAAATCGAAGATCAAATTGAAGATTCAAGAGCTTAGATTGAAGATCTTCATCCATCGAAGAGAGATTTCATCGTTTGAAGCGGATTTATGAAAGATCGAGTTAGATCCTTCGCGGTCCAGATCTGAAGTGGGTTTCTTTTAAGGTGTTTAGGTGATTTGGTGAGTGGTGATTATCTCTCACACGGATCCAAAGGAGTATATCGGATGTTATCCCACCTTTTGGCAAGGCCGTGACACCAAGGACTTAACTAGAAACCGGTGACAGATTGTCTCGAAGACCAGCTTCGCGCAAGGATCGCTATGGATATCGATGAAATTTGTCCGAGTCCGGATCGGGCTACAATTGATAAGGCACGTCGAGCAAAGCCGTGGGAACCCACGTTCCAAGTTTCAGGACAATCCGAGTTCGTATACTCAAGATATCGCCAATAGAAGATGAATGAGGTGGTATAAGTTCGAATCGATCAAGATACTCCTGTCCTCGAATCCCCCAAGGAAAGATCCTTCGAATCCATGAAAAGAACCAAAGCTTCGACTCCATCGAGCAAGCCTCTGCCTCAAGTCGATCACGACAGACCTTGCTTCAAACCCATCAGAGTATGCCTTGCTTCGACTCCCTCGCGCAAGACTTATTTCGAACCCGATAGTTCGAATCCATTGAGCATCCCTTCCTTTGAATCCACAAAAGCTAGTCACTTCGACTCCATCCGATAACTGCCTTCGAGTCCACCCTGTTGAAGTGAATTCGAATCGATCAATAGTGGCATACCCTGATCGATTCGAACTAACGTTGGTCCAATCGATTCGAAGGAAGCACGTCTTCGAATCAATAACTTCGAATCCATAATGTCCACACAACTAAAACCTCGGGTATGACTCAGTAAAACTCAGAGGTAAAAGAGGATCGACCCGAAGCATGCGCACCACGCCGTTGTCTTCACATGCAGGAGAATCGATTCGAGCGAATCGATTCGAGCGTGTCGATTCGAACGACTCCAGGAAGCAAAAAACACCATATTGAATCGGTCATAACTCAAGATCTACAAATCCAAATGACATGAAATTTTCACAGAAGCTCAAACACATAATGAAGGATGTTCACAATAAATTTCAGCTCAATTGGATGATTTCTTGATCGATTCGAACCAAGGGTCGAATCGATCCCAAAGTGGGCCCGGATCTCCAGATTTCGGCCATGTGGCCCCCCTCACAAGCCAGAACTGGTCTCCCCGAATTTTAGGCGAAATATCAGCCTCCTACACCTATAAATAGAGCCCCTGGTCATTCAGAAAAGGGGTCGGACAATTCTAAGTACTAAAGAGCGCCCAGATTCTGCTAGATTTACTCCAGAACACCACCGCTCCTTTAGATTGAGACTTAGCATATAAATTCAGTTGTACAACGTTATAAGGAATTGTAATCTT
Organism: Allium fistulosum; assembly: GCA_030737815.1. Taxonomy (NCBI): domain Eukaryota; kingdom Viridiplantae; phylum Streptophyta; class Magnoliopsida; order Asparagales; family Amaryllidaceae; genus Allium; species Allium fistulosum. The sequence goes on along the minus strand of CM060903.1, from coordinate 1,252,169,954 downwards.
CAAGTATCGAGCAATAAAATCATCAAACTTCATAGTGGACGTAGGCAAAACGCTGAACCACTCTAAATCGCTTGTCTTTGCAATTTACTTTCTGTCATTTTGGAGTTTTTGTTAGATAATCTTCATTTTTAATCTTCATTCTTCACTTTTATCTCTTCAAAAACTTCCGAAGAGTGTTGTGCCCATTTTTGGTACAAACACTTTGGTGCTTTCACTGAGAAAAAACCCGCTTTTTTCTCCTGCTCCTTGGATCTACCATCGATATCGGGTTGTATAAATCCAAGAGGAAGATCCAGATCACTAATTCATAATCCTTCCATTCTATTCAGATTTGCATAAAGTCTAGGAAAAGGATTCATCATTCAAAATGGTTAGCACAAGAACCGCTTCTACAGCTGCTGGACAAGAAGGTAGGGATGGACAAAATCCTGCTCAACAATAGCCATCCAAACAAGACAACGTCGCTCATTCAGAACCGTCTGGACCAGTCACCAGACAGGAGCTCCATATGTTGCTTCAAGGGCTAACTCAAAGTCAGCAACAATTGGCCGAACAGTTGCGTGCTAATATTGAATAAACAAACCAACTGAACCGCCAAGGCCGCTGAAGGTCTAGACGGGATGATATCTCCCGATCATCTACTGAAAGTTCCGCCTCATCGGACCACTATCACAGATCTACCCGTCCTCGATTAGACGGGAGTCATGCACAAATGGCCGAATATCAACCCGCCTTGACTGTTGGACAATTGAGGGCAGGACCGTCGACCAGCTTTCAGGCCGGGCCCTCAACACAAGGAGGCCCTACTACACAGCATACCACGGACAACCATGCCGCAGCTGCCACAATAGAAACAAGGGTTGATACCCGAAATCTTTTAGAGCCAAATAATCAGCAACGTGGGCGTACTCCTGAACCATACGTCCCAGAAGACGCTGAGCCAAGGAGGCAAAATTTGGACCGTCGACAGCGCCCGTTCTGAACTCGCGCTGTGGAACCCGACCACACCTTAGCTCAGCAGGCTCAAAATGTAGCAATGCCCGACATTTCGACTATGATACGTCAGATGATCCGCGAAAGCCAAGGTCTTACCAACGACGATTGGGGGATTTCTCGAAGTCATACTCCTTTCACGGACGAGATACTGTACGCTGAACCTCCTCGGCGATTCAGAATGCCAACTCTCCCTATGTACGAAGGAAATTCTGATCCCAATCAACACATTTTGAAATATGAATGGTCAATGAGCGCCGCAAGGGCCGACGATGCAGTGAAATGCCGAAGTTTCCCCATCTCACTGGGAGGAATTGCAACAACGTGGTTTACAAGATTACCTCCTAGATCTATCTCTTCATTTGATCAATTGGCTAAGAAATTTGTTGAATAATTTCGCATGCATGTCGCTAGACCCAAAGATGTTAACACCCTGTCCAATGTTACCCAAGCTCGTGGGGAAACGTTAAGGCGTTATTTGGAGAGATTCCATGCGGCATGTGTGGAGATTAGTAATCCCAACGATAACTCAATTTTAATGGCATTGACTAAGGGAATCGATCCCAATTCGGAGTTTGGAAACTGGTTAGCTGGAAAACCACCCACATCGTTGGACCGTTTCTACTCCAAAGCCGCTCAATTCTTACGGCAAGAGGACGCGAAACAGTCTAGGTAGCAGGACGATGCGAAGCCCGGAAGTGAAGGAATACAAAGCAATGTAGCGGTTAAACAGTCCGGTGACAATTCCGGAAAAGTTCAGTTGAACATACAGAACAAGCAAACTCAGCAAAGAGGTAACGATGGTCAGAATAAGAAAAGAGATCCAAATCCAGGCCCACGGCGTAGGGCTCCGATGTTCGAAAATTATACACCATTAAATACATCGCTGGAAAATGTGTACCTACAAATTTGCAACACTGAACAGTATAAGAAACCCGCTCCGAAGCGGTCATCAGAGAGGCAGATTCAGACAGGGAAGTTTTGTAGATTTCATGAAAGTTATGCCACAATACTAATGACTGTCGTCATTTGCAGGATCTCATAGAAAAGTTGATCAGGGAGAGAAAGTTAGATCAATTCGTGCGGGCACCGCAGTCTGGTGGTGCGGGCCCATCGAACCCAAACCGTGCGCAAGACCAAGAAAGACAAGAGGAACCCGCTCGTACAGGCGGGAGGCTAGTTATCAATACCATAAGTGGTGGTCCTCATCCAGCAGACAGAAGCTGGAGGGAAATGGAGTCGTATGCTAGCTCCATCAGGCATGCGAGCTTCGAATGCTGCAGTAATTGTGAGGATGGATCTCCGGCTAAACAACAAAAGACAATGTCTGATGACATCATATTTAGAAGCAGAGATGCTGACAAAATCAAAGCCCCAACAATCGACCCACTGGTCATATCTGCCCAGGTTGGTCCTGCTTGGATGAAGAGGATCCTGGTCGACAGTGGGAGTTCTGTAAACATTTTATTCAAACGAGCTTATGATTTAATGAAGATGGAAGCAAAGGACTTGAAACCCTGCCAATCCCGAGTTCACGGCTTCAATGGGAGTGCTACGATACCCACTGGAATAGTGGAACTACCAGTAGAACTGGGGATTGGAGAACGCAGGAGAACCCGACTGCTGCAATTCGTTGTTCTAGACATCGCTTCACCGTATAATGCATTCTTAGGCCGACCAGCCCTTGCTGAATTCAGGACAGCCATTGCCCCGTGGTGTTTGACTTTGAAGTTCCCAACTGACCATGGGATTGGAGTCATTCAAGGGGATCAGGCAGCAGGAAGAGCCTGTTACGTTGCTGAATTGCGTGAAGTGCAGAAGAAGGAGAAAGGAAAGGGCGTAGAGGAATCTCTCTGCGTTCATTTTACTGATAATTGACAACTAGCGCCTAGGCCCCGGCCTGGGCACCACTACCAATTCCTTAAAGATCTTGACCCTAGAGATAACGAAGATAAAGATGAAGTTAAAGAGAATCAGGCTTCTCCAGCCGAACTGACTGTGGACGTCCCAGTCAGTGAAGATGACAACTCAAAAGTACTAAAAGTTGGATCTCAACTGGGAAAACAGATACAACAGGATTTGGTTGAATTTCTCCAAGCGAATCTCGATGTTTTCGCCTGGACGCACTCTGATATGTGCGGAATCTCACCAAACATTGCAAGTCACTCCTTGAATATTGATCCACGACATGTTCCGGTCAAGCAAAAAAGGCGTGGTATGGATCCAGAGAGATCTGCCACCCTTAAAGAAGAGATTGACAAGTTGCAATCAAATGGTTTCATCCGAGATGCTATATACCCGGAGTGGGTGTCAAATCCGGTAATGGTTCGAAAACCGAATGGGAAATGGAGAACTTGTGTCGACTACTCCGACTTAAACAAAGCTTGTCCAAAAGATAGTTTTCCACTTCCTCGAATTGACCAACTCGTAGACTCAATGGCAGGCCATGAATTGTTATCCTTTATGGATGCTTATTTCGGTTATAATCAAATACCTATGCATTTACCCGATCAAGAACATACCAGTTTCATGACCGATCTGGGACTCTACTGTTACAGAGTCATGCCTTTTGGTTTAAAGAATGCCGGAGCAACTTACCAACGCTTGGTTAATCAAATGTTCGCTGACCAGATCGGGAAGACCATGGAAGTTTATGTGGATGACATGTTAGTAAAGTCCCGATTTTCCACAGATCACGTCAGAGATTTAGATTCAATGTTCCGCATCCTACGAGAATATGGAATGAAGCTTAACCCGTTGAAGTGCCACTTTGGCGTTGCGTCCGGAAAGTTCTTCGGTTTCATCGTCAACGCTCGTGGGATAGAAGCAAATCCCGAAAAGATCTGGGCAATAAGGAATTTACAAACTCCAAGGACCATAAAGCAAGTCCAGAGTCTCAACGGGAAGGTAGCAGCGTTAAGCAGGTTCATTTCAAAATCCACTGATAAATGCATTCCTTTCTTTGATTTGATCCGGAAGGGAAAACGAAACTTTGAATGGACCATGGAGTGTGAAGGTGCATTTCGATCGCTGGTTCAACATCTCTCTACGCCACCGATCCTGTCAAAACCGGTTGATCACGAATAGTTATACCTTTATCTGGCAGTATCGGAGCATGCGATCAGTGCCGCTTTGGTCCGAGAAGAAGATCGAGTGCAGAGACCGGTCTATTATGTTAGTAAACGATTGACGGGAGCTGAAAGAAATTACCCAAGGTTGGAGAAACTGGCTTATTGCCTAGTCATTGCCTCAAGAAAGCTTCGTCCTTATTTCCAAGCTCATCCGCTTACTGTGTATACCGGTCAGCCGTTACGACAGGTCCTCACGCGGCCTGAGACGTCTGGAAGGTTACTCAAGTGGAATATCGAACTGAGTCAATTTGACATTACTTATGCTCCGCGGAAAGCCATTCAAGGGCAAGTCCTAGCTGACTTCATAGCTGAATTTACTGTTCCGGACGACTTACCCGAAACCAGCGAATCTCCTGAATATGTCTGGAAACTTTATACAGATGGTGCATCAAACGATCGGTGTTCGGGTGCTGGTGTTGTACTAGAAACCCCCGAAGGACGATCCATATGCTATGCTTTGAAGTTTGATTTTAACGCAACCAACAATGAAGCCGAATATGAAGCTCTATTGACTGGGTTAAGACTTGCCAGAGATCTGAGAATTATCGCTATAGAAATTTATTGTGATTCACAGTTGGTTGTGTGCCAGGTACGGGGAGAATATCAAGCAAGAGACCGAAGATTAGCTGCTTACCTAGCCCGAGTTCAGGAAGCACTGGATCAGTTTGATTATTATGCCATTTACTATATACCACGAGATCACAATCAAAAGGCCGATTCATTGGCAAAGTTAGCCAGCACAGGTGAGGCACAACAAATGGGACTCGTCCCCGTCGAAACTTTGTCCTCCCCAAGCATTGATCAAATAAAAACGAGCGATGTGTTTGAAACCTCTCCCTGCAGAGAATCATGGATGACCCCATATCGAAATTACATTGAGAGTGGGATGTTGCCTGAGCACCGAAATGAGAAAAGGAAAATTCTACGGAAAGCTTCGCGGTTCGTCATTCAAGACGGGATCATGTATAGAAAAGGTTATTCTGTTCCACTCCTCCGGTGTATCGCTCACGACGAAGTCAAACGGGTGTTACAAGACGTGCACGAAGGAGAAAGTGGCGATCACACCGGTGGACAAGCACTTGCTAAGAAAATACTCCGACATGGATATTACTGGCCGACAGTGAACCGAGATGCAGCCAACTATGCCAAAAAGTGCGACAAGTGCCAGAAACACGCTCGAATCCAAGAGCCCCACCTACCAAGATAACTCAAATGGTCAGTCCCTGGTCGTTCGCTATGTGGGGTATCGATATCATCGGCGTTTTACCTCTGGCGGAAGGTGGAGCGAAATTCGCCATCGTCGCTGTTGACTACTTCAAAAAATGGGCCGAGGCCGAAGCTCTCGCAACGATCACAACGAAGAAAGTAATAAACTTTGTGGTTCACAATATCATCTGTCGATTTGGACTCCCGCATACCATCATCACCGATAATGGAACCCAATTCGAGAGTTCAGAATTCAAGAATTTCTGTCAACGGTTTCATATTCATAAAAAGTTCTCAGTAGTCGCACATCCACAAGCAAACGGTCAAGTCGAAGCTGTTAACAAAGTTATAAAATCCATCTTAAAGAAGCGACTGGAAAAGGCTGGGGGCAAATGGGTTGATGAACTTCCTATGGCGTTATGGGCTTATCGAACAACTCACAAGACCGCAACCGGACACACCCCATTTTCCTTATCCTATGGATCGAAGGCCGTTATTCCAGTCGAGACAGAAGTATTTTCTCACCGTGTGACTTATTATGATCCAAAAACAAATGCTATATTACTCGCTGAATCTTTGGATCTATTGGATGAGAAACGGGAAGAAGCTGATTTAAGAGCTGCCGCATACCGAAGTCGGGTCGCCCGGTTGTATAATACCAAAGTTCGACCTCGAACCTTTGAACTCGGCGATCTTGTCCTCAAGAGAATCTATCCGGTTCCTTCACACATGAAACCAAATTGGGAAGGACCGTATGCGATTACGCAAAGACTTGGAGATGGCACATTCAAACTATCGACTGTGGACGGTCTTGTTTTGCCAAGGGCCTGGAACAACGAGAGTCTCCGTCGCTACTACATATGACAGGCTTTATTTACTTTATTGTTTAGCAATTTCCTTTTGCATTTCGATTTTAGAATTTGTAATAAGGCAACTGACTTTGCAATACTCTTCTTATTTCAGCAATAAAAATGCCATCTCTTCGAGCCAGAGCTGTGATTCATTGAAACACAATGTACAACATCACGATGCACGAAGAGCTAGATTCCATCGCACAATGGAATTTATTCAAGTAGGGAGTGGCTATGAAGCAATCAACCACTCGCTAAATGAAACCGAGCTCGGGGGCAAGCCATCACATCAGGCCAGAAATGGGTTGATACACGACAACCCTTCACTTAACTCCGTACTCCCAAAGTGCGAGGCGGAGTATAAACATTTACCAAATCCCAGAGTACTTCGAGAGCGCGAGCTGGGTACATACTCTTTATTTAACTCCGTACTCCCAGAGTGCGAGACGGAGTATAAACATTTTTCTAACTCCGTACTCCCAGAGTGCGAGGCGGAGTATAAACATTTACCAAATCCCAGAGTACTCCGAGAGCGCGAGCTGGGTACAAACTTTTTGCTTAACTCCGTACTCCCAGAGTGCGAGGCGGAGTATAAACATTTACAAAACCCCAGAGTACTCCGAGAGCGCGAGCTGGGTATAAATATCTACAAACTCCAGACTCCGAGAGCGCGAGCTGGAGTATAAACATTACTTAACTCTGTACTCCCAGAGCGCGAGGCGGAGTATAAATATTCCTTAACTCCGTACTCCCAGAGTGCGAGGCGGAGTATAAACATTCATTCAACTCCGTACTCCCAGAGCGCGAGACGGAGTATAAACATTCACAAAACCCCAGAGTACTTCGAGAGCGCGAGCTGGGTATAAATATCAACAAACTCCAGACTCCGAGAGCGCGAGCTGGAGTATAAACATTACTTAACTCCGTACTCCCAGAGCGCGAGGCGGAGTATAAACGTATGTCAACTCCACACTTATTCCCAATACTGGGGGCAGAACCATAACACAAGACAAAGTTGAAGACCAAAACGAAGATTCCCAGTTCCATCGTTCTCGACTCGACTTAATTCCATGTTTACCTGATTTTGTGTGATTACGAGGAAAGCTTGAAGGAGTTTGATCGACTCGTAGAAGACGAGATTGTTTTTAGCTCTAAGAGATCGATTCGAAGATAAGATAGTAGCAACAGTAAAAAGTGGAACTGAAACAGAACCCCGGTATATATAGGGGGTTGCGAGACGATTCGCCTCCCGGTCAAGCGCAACCGGAATTAACGGGTCCAGCCCATCGATTCGAATGGGTATCTTCGAATCGATCACTGCAAGGCATCCATCGATTCGAAGCCGACCAGATGGTTTCGTCGATTCGGACTCAAATATATATATACCAAACAACTTCGAAACTATCCTCCGAATCCATCACATCGATTCGAAGTACGGCGTCAGAAGGGTCAGGGGGACGTTCGACTCCATCGATTCGAACAGTCATGTTCGAATCCCTCAATTCCAAATCCATCCAAGCTTCGAATCCATCCGGATACCATCGATTCGAAGTTCCATCGGTTCGAGGCAGTTAACCGAAGATGAATCAAAGTCGCTGTGCCCCATCGATTCGGAGTGCCGACTTCAAAACTATCGACTTGTAGCATGACGAAGAGTATCAATTCGAGTAATCCTCTCGAATCCATCAAAAATGATCGAATGGGAATAAACGCATCGCTTCGAATATAAAAATTAGTGCTTGACTACCTTGTACAACGATTCAGGAGAGGATCGGTACCAAGGGATAATCATAGACAATCGTCAAAGCACCGTTTAAACTCGAATCTCAAATCGGTTCAGGAGAGGATCGAGGCAGAATTCGACAACAGTCCGGACTGGAAACAACTTGCAAACATGCAACGTCAACTAAAGACAGACAAACAGCCAATCACGATCATTCAGCGATCAGTTACAGCGATACCGAATTCAACTTTTTGTAAAGCATGTCATAGCTGTCCAATGAGAGACTGCAGCTTTTCAAAGCACGTCATGTTTACACAAGACGTACTTTGGGGGGCAAATGTTATCCCGCCTTTTGGCAAGGCCGTGACACCAAGGACTTAACTAGAAACCGGTGACAGATTGTCTCGAAGACCAGCTTCGCGCAAGGATCGCTATGGATATCGATGAAATTTGACCGAGTCCGGATTGGGCTACAATTGATAAGGCACGTCGAGCAAAGCCGTGGGAACCCACGTTCCAAGTTTCAGGACAATCCGAGTTCGTATACTCAAGATATCGCCAATCGAAGATGAATGAGGTGGTATAAGTTCGAATCGATCAAGATACTCCTGTCCTCGAATCCCCCAAGGAAAGATCCTTCGAATCCATGAAAAGAACCAAAGCTTCAACTCCATCGAGCAAGCCTCTGCCTCAAGTCGATCACGACAGACCTTGCTTCAAACCAATCAGAGTATGCCTTGCTTCGACTCCCTCGCGCAAGACTTATTTCGAACCCGATAGTTCGAATCCATTGAGCATCCCTTCCTTCGAATCCACAAAGGCTAGTCACTTCGACTCCATCCGATAACTGCCTTCGAGTCCACCCTGTTGAAGTGAATTCGAATCGATCAATAGTGGCATACCCTGATCGATTCGAACTAACGTTGGTCCAATCGATTCGAAGGAAGCACGTCTTCGAATCGATAACTTCGAATCCAAAATGTCCACACAACTAAAACCTCGGGTACGACTCAGTAAAACTCGGAGGTAAAAGAGGATCGACTCGAAGCATGCGCACCACGCCGTTGTCTTCACATGCAGGAGAATCGATTCGAGCGAATCGATTCGAGCGTGTCGATTCGAACGACTCCAGGAAGCAAAAAACACCATATTGAATCGGTCATAACTCAAGATCTACAAATCCAAATGACATGAAATTTTCACAGAAGCTCAAACACATAATGAAGGATGTTCACACCAAATTTCAGCTCAATTGGATGATTTCTTGATCGATTCGAACCTAGGGTCGAATCGATCCCAAAGTGGGCCCGGATCTCCAGATTTCGGCCATGTGGCCCCCCTCACAAGCCAGAACTGGTCTCCCCGAATTTTAGGCGAAATATCAGCCTCCTACACCTATAAATAGAGCCCCTGGTCATTCAAAAAAGGGGTCGGACAATTATAAGTACTAAAGAGCGCCCAGATTCTGCTAGATTTACTCCAGAACACCACCGCTCATTTAGATTGAGACTTAACATATAAATTCAGTTGTACAACGTTATAAGGAATTGTAATCTTCAAGTATCGAGCAATAAAATCATCAAACTTCATAGTGGACGTAGGCAAAACGCCGAACCACTCTAAATCGCTTGTCTTTGCAATTTACTTTCTGTCATTTTGGAGTTTTTGTTAGATAATCTTCATTTTTAATCTTCATTCTTCACTTTTATCTCTTCAAAAACTTCCGAAGAGTGTTATGCCCATTTTTGGTACAAACATCCGATCATTGGCTTGATTTTGTGCTAAAGTAGTGATTTCCATGCATTTTCCTAATCCTAAGTATAGATCCATATAGATCTATTGTTCATAATGATTTGGCATCCATTTTACTACATGTTAACCTATGCAAGTTCATTCATCAAGATTATAGAGATATTGCTCATGTTTTCATGCTTGTTAGACTTTAGACTCTTTAATTACGAAATTGCCATTATTGTTATAATTGTCTAATTAGATCATATTTGAATGCTTTTTACTTGGATTAATGTTTGATTTGATTGATTGCTATGAATTAGATGATTGATGATTTGAATTAGACCGAAGATGATTCAAAAGCTAAGGGAAAGGCTCTTGAATTGGAAAAGCTGCTCGTGGCATATGTAGCGGATGATGAAGCTCATATGGATAGATTTGATGATGATGTTGAGATGAAGCTTTGCTATGATGATGATGAGGCGAAGTATGATATGAGATAGCCTTGGTCTAATCCAGACGGGATCATTCCAAGCAGATTGATAACTCGGTGATATGGTTCGGGTTTGATGATAATGGTTTGCTCGAGAGGCGCTTGAGCTAGTATGGAAATAGTCGTCGAGGAGGATGACTAGAAGGCTGAGATATCATCGTTGTTGAAGGTTCTAGCATTCTCAAAGCAAGAGTACGTTGGGCAGATTCGATAGTCCCTGAAGGCTTCTGATTGGTAGTCAAGTACTCTGGGCAGATTCGATAGTCCTAGGCACGGGTCACGATGACGTGCGGAGTTATGTCTAGAACCGGGGTTTCCATTAGCCCTTGATGGACGGATGAAATAAAGAGCCGGTCATTCAATTAACGATGATATCGAAGCAATGATAACAGTGATAGCCAGAGTCATGGATGTTTGGTTGTATTGTCATTCGGTCTCAAGAGCGGTAGTTTCTGGGTGCTTATCTGATCTTGGTTTAGGCCTTGGGGGTTTGTACTTGGAAAACATCGCCCTTGACTCGAGTGATAATTGCTTTACTTTAAATTGTATGCTCTGCTATGTTTGCTTCTACTTAGTGTGTGTCTGGGGGCTATCACTGTAGAAAGAGGTGGAGTGGGAGGGTTGTATTCCTATTCCTTTTCCTTTATGCTCTTTTGGTATGTTGTTAGTTAATTTACCGCTCACTAAGACTGTTGTCTGACTCAAGACTTTATGTTTTAACTCTTATTGCCTTGGGCTATTCATCCATTTTGGGACGGGCAGACTAGGTAGCCGGTGACAGGTGCTGTTCTTGCTTTCCACGGTGCTGATGTCAAAGACGAGCTAGAGGATTGCATATTATCTTCTTACTATATGTACTAGATGTTCCGCTGCTTGTATATTCTCTGAGTGTTATGTAGTGAGGCTTGATGTATTGACTGTTCAGATGTTTGTATTCAACTATTATGAAGTATTATTGATGAGTTTCTATTCTGTGAAGCTTCATTATATATACGTTCTATTGTATTTTGTCCATGCGCTGTGAGTAATACGATAGATTCTGCTGTTTTAATTTACCCTGGCAATCGTCCATGGTCGCCTAGCACACTGTACAGCGCACCTATTTCTAGGTCGGTGCAGGGGTCATGGGCGGTCGTCACAGTTTATATATACTAGTTTATATATACAAGTATACATTAGTTCGGTTTTCAAATATATATATTGATTTTATTTTTAAATATATGTTTTAAATTGGATTTTTGAAATTTATATATATGTAACATGTACTTCATTTCATCGATTTCTAGTCCATCTCAGCTTACTTTCCCAATATCGAACTTGTCGCAGTGATTCCTAGCCTGTTGCTGTTCCGTGTGCATATCTATGTCTGTATCATCTTCTTGTCTCTCTAGCCTCGAAAGGTGAGCAATCACTCACGATTACCATTCTTATATTTATTAAATTTTATTTCAATTGAAACGATAATAGAAATATGCTATTGTTAGTTATTTAAATTGATATATATACACTGTTATTTGTATTTGTTCACCTGTGACATCTGATACCATTATCTGTTATTTATATTGATGATATATGCATGTTATATTATTATCATATCTATTATCACACTACAAGTTCCCTGTTAGTATAGAATTCACTATGGGTTGAAATGATACATACCCGAACGATCTGTAGAATAGGAGGAAATCGTTATGGGTTGAAATGAAATCCAAGCGATTATTTTTGACATTGAATTTGGGATTACGGGTTGAAAAGATATATACCCGTATATAGTTAAATTGTGGATTGAAATGATAAATATTCGTATCACTTGACCATAGGGTAAAAAATAATATACAGACACCGTTGGTCTATATATATAAAATATTTTGAAAATGATTTCTATGGTATTGAAAAGAAATATATGGTTTTAATAAATATTGATTTTTAAAGATTTATTAAAGTTGATTTAATAAAGTTGATATATAATATGTTTAAGTATTTATTTAATATATATTTTCAAATATAGAGTTTATAATGATTCAAGTTGGAAAGATAAATTTGAAATTATATTTATTCAAGAATTTTACTTAAATAAGTTTGATTTGAAATTTATTAAATCTGAAATTTTAAAGATATGTTTTATAACTTGAATTTGATTAAAAGTGACTTAAATGAATGTTTCAAACTTATATAAATTTAAATGGGATATTTTGTTTATTTAAATTTGTAAATTGAGGTTGTATTTAGATGTTATTGAAATGATTAAGTAAATATTTCAAAATAAATAATAGTAAAGTGAATTTGATATATATATATATATATATGAAATTATCGAATTTAGTTTTGAAATGTTGAATATTTAAAGCTTTGAAATATATTGAAATTGAAACGGATTATTTTATGGTTCAAATATGTATTTGAAATCGATAATTTGAAATGGTTTATTTAGAAACTGAATCGAATTGAAATTGATGATTTGAGATTTGATTAAATTTGAATTTTGGAATTAGAGTTGATTTTGAATCGATTTGTGAAATTTGAGGAAGTTATTTTATTATATAAAGTATTTTAAACTATATCTAAAACTATTTATATTTTAATTTATAAATTATTTTAATATAAACTATTTTAATATAAATCATTTTTCAATATAAATTATTTTATTTTAAACTATTTTAATTTATAACTATTATATATAAACTAGTTTATTTTATAAACTATTTTAATTATATATACTAATTTTAATATCTAAACTGTTTAAAAGGAAAGTGTTATGGATTCCAAAATGCTATGATTTTAAAGCTATGATTTCAAAGTGCTATGAATTTCAAGATTTTGATTTCCAAGGTGTATTAATTTTTAAAAGGACTTATGATTTCGAAAGCGTTATAACTTTGGAAAGTGATATGATTTTTGGAAATGGATATATTTGAAGTGAAAATGATATCATATTGATTTGGGTTTTGAAATGAAAATAATATTTGGTATTGAAGTATAAACTATTTTGAAATGACTGCGGTGTTATAATAACGTTTGGTTGTTAAAGAGACCGAGATCGGATATGGGCATACTCTCCATCGATACCCAAAACCATTTTAACAACTATGTACGGAGTGGAGATTCCAGAATGAAGTAGGATGGTGGGCGACGATCCTCAAGGTATATTTACGTGGACCCAACTCCCGTTAGTTGGCATAAGGTGGCTAAAACAGGAGCGATTCCAGGCCAATGAGGTAGCTCCTCTTATCGGACACATTCCATCGTATGCCATTCTATTACTTTGTGATTGGTTTGGTGCACACCTTTGATTCGGGAGTGTGGCTCGAGGTAGGCGATTGCTGCGACTCTGCGTTACCACCAGTCCGGATGCGTAATTGGTATATCTACCCTGGCATTGCCTTGTTGTGCCGTGTCACCTACCCTAGCGTGCTTTACTACGAGTTTGTTTTGTACCATACCTATGGAGTGCCCTCTGACGACGCCCATTACGGGGGAGATTACGGTAATGTATAGACTATGGGAATATAAAATATGTTAAGGTGGAAAATGTAAAGCCTTAATGCTATTTTAGTAGTTTACTTTACTATAGACATATTATAATAGCGTATTGTACTACATAGTAGATAGTTTAACGGATCCTTAGAGGATGGTTATCCCAAACATCCTTTGAGTTACTTGTATTTCAGTTGTTATTTCACTTGAGTTGGATTTATTGATATAAGAATGTTAATCCCGACTCGAGTGTTTTGTGTTTTGCTTTACGCTTGGGTCAGACTGAGTGATACAACATTTGGGACTCACCTTTGGAGTTGGAGCTTCGCTTGGAGATCCAGCTATCTATCCAGCTTTCTGTTATTCAGTTGATTCCAGTGATGTATTCAGATTTTGTATTTGACTATTGTATTAAGGCATCTATGTATTCGAGACCTCTATTGTACCTTATTAACTCTGTTATATATATAGTAGCTTCATGAACTACTATTCTTTTGTTTCCGCTGCATTATTTTTATATTACTCTGTGTTTGTGATTCTGTGATTATTTATTTACTGTATACGTTGAGTTTTGCCAAATTTAAATTAACAATCTGATATTTTGAGCAATTCAAATCTGACATGTATGGTTGCGAATGGTTGAAAATTTCAGGATGTTACAACTCCTTCCCTCTGGAATAGCTAGAACTGGCACACTAATCAATCTCTTCTTCAATTCCAAAAATGCTTCCTCACACTTAGGAGTCCATATGAACTTCTCACCCTTCTTAGTCAACTTTGTCAAATGAGAGGAGATCTTGGAATAATCTTATATGAACCTTCTATTGTATCCAGCCAATCCTAAGAAACTACAAACTTCAGTAGGAGTCCGTGGTTGCTTCCATTGGTGCACGGCTTCAATATGGCCTAAGAATCTTACCTCCAACTACCAAAAATGACACTTGGAGAACTTTGCCTTCAGAACATGCCCCGCAAAGTTTCTAACACTACTTCCAAATGGTGTCTATGCTCTTCTTCAGACTTAGAATAGATGAGAATGTCATTGATGAAAATCAACATAAACTTATTTAGGACATGTTTGAAAACGCGATTCATCAAGTCTACGAAATAGGCAGGTGCATTGGTTAGCCCGAAAGGCATAACCAACCACTTCAAAAAAAGTCTAGACCCCTAAATGTAGTTAAGGGTATACTATCTTTGGCAATTCTTAATTGATGAAATCCTATGGCTAGATCCATTTGGAAAAATATTGTTGCCCTATGGAGTTGGTCAAAAAGGTCATCAATGCGGGGTAAAGGATATTTATTCCTAATGGTCACCTTATTCAATTCTCGATAGTCCACACACAATCTTAGAGAACCATCAGACTTAGCCACAAAAACTACCGCTGAGCTCCAACTCGAGTAACTTGGTCTAATCAACCCTCTATTCAACAGATCCGAGGTTTGATTTACTAGCTCCTCTCTCTCCCTCGGAGCCATCCTTCTTTTGGGTTAAATCACAGTCCTTGCACCAGGAACTAAATCAATTCGGAATTCTATTTCTCAGTGAAGGGGTAAGATTTTAACTTCTTCAAAAACATCTGGGAAGTTTTTAACGATTTCTATGGATCCTAACCCTTCTTGAGATGCGTCAAGAGCATGAAAGAAACTACAAGTATGAATTCCAAGGTTATCACATTCTATCTTCGCAATCCTTCCCAACTTGGTTTCTAAAGATACAGCCCCCTCGTCATAGTTGGGGATAGCTCTATGCTTCACTAACCAATCCATACCGAGTATAATATCAAATCCCTTCAAATCTAATACATAAGGGTCGCATTAAAAGAAATGAGAAAAATAAGAAATTGGCATGCCTTCACAGATCATATTCAAATGGGTCACTCCCCTTATGGGATTGGATACACAAATAGGGTTTTCTACGGTACTAAAAATGAGATGAAATTTCCTTATCGATTCCAAAGAAATAAAGCTATAGGAGGCACCTGAATCAAATAACACTTTAAAATAAATACCATTAATAAGTAAGGTACCTTCAAGGATGCCTTTCTTTTTGACATCTTTCGAAGTTGACGCTCATTTTTGAGTGCATAAACCTTGGGTTGCGGAGCCTTTTTCGGAAGTTGGTAGTCCTTCACCATATGGCATGGTTGGTGACAATTGAAAAAAAGGGTTTTCTGGACTATCGAAGTGATAGGTCCTGCTTATTGTTGAGGTTGCTGCTGCTTCTGAACTTCAGAATTCTTGCAAAACCTCGCGATGTGGCCCTTCTGCTTGCAAAGGTAACAACTAACATTCTTGTACTTGTTCCCTTTACCACTTCCCGAATTCTCTTGTGTTCCATCACCTGATTTTTCCTTCCCTTTGTTCCTCCAGTTGGGGTTGAACATCTTCTTGTTGGGGTTGTTTCCACACATATTCCCACTGGGTGCTGCCGAAACTGGCTTCTTCTTATCTAATGCTTCGTATCAGAGAGCCATATCCACTAAGTCAATGAAAGATCCCTTGAAATGACATGTCATCTTTTCATGAAAACTTTCCCTTAATCCAGTCACAGACATCTCATTCTTCTTTAATGGAGAATTGACCAGTTCAGGTCCAAAGCATGAAAGTTCATTAAACTTGTTTTCATATTTCACTACGGACAAATCCCCTTGTTTTAATCCATAAAATTTCAGTACATCCTTGTCTCACCCGTAGCAGGCAGGAACTTAGCTTCAAATTCTTCCTTAAATTTGTTCCAGGAGAACTCTTCTTTGGGAACATTTGCGGTTAGAGAATCCCACCATGCGGCTGCTCCTTCTTGTAATTGCCAAGATGCTAAAAAGCATTTCTGCTCATCGACCAGATTCAGTCCTTTAAAAATCTTTTCATAGGTTCGTAACCATGCTTGGACTTCCATGATAGATTTTGTCCCCTTAAAAGGTTTCCCTCCCAGAGTTGAGTAGTCTTTGCACAATGTTGCAAAGTTTTCCCTTGGCTGAACCGGCACTGCTTCCTCAGCAATTCCCACTCTTCCGGGATTCGAGGTTCGACCAATTGTAGTTGTGGTACTGCTGGTTCCCTTCCTCGTCTGCCTCTAGTGCTCATTGCATACTACATGGACATAGTAAGATGATACTTAGAAAGCTTGGACGGAATACACTCCAAAGATGGCACTAATCAAATTTATCAAAGCTGATCTAACCATCAGGGATATATATAAATATAAATATAAAATTACAAATATTCTCTCTCAAGATTGATATTTACCAAAAAGCTTAGGTGTTCACTCAACCTAAGCTCTGATACCAAATGTAACGAACCGCCTTTCTTACTATTGAAAGACGAGTCATTAAGGATGAATGAAAGAGATAGAAAAGAAGAACTAAACAAGACATAGAATCTAACAGTGGAACAGAATAATATATATTACATAACATAAGCTTTACATAGTCACTGACAATACAATACATCAGAGTAATAGTAATACAGACACCATATTTAAACAGTCATAACAAACTATCCATACATTGCAATCCAAAATACATATACAGACACAGTGGAAATAGATAGTAACTAGCTAATGGTGAAACCACTGGCTCCAGCTCATCCAAAATGCAATCGTGAGAACCTGGATCACTTGGCTACTTATAAAAATTTTAGTACCCAAGAGTTTAGGGAAAAATAGAAAAATAAACTTCGGGTCAGACACGGGTCTGATGTGAGTAAAACGGTTAAATTACTTTAAATTGAAAATCATTTGAAATCAAAGGTATCTCGTTAGACTACGCCGCACATAAACATGGATGGGTTTTTATCTTACGACAACCAAAACACTTTAATAGAAAATCCAGCAATATTATCATAGGGTCTAGGGTTTTCAAATAAAATAGAACATAGCCGGAAGGCTTGTATCTCATGTTCCAACATATTTGGGCACAATCAAAAACGTACGGCACTTATTGGAGAATGGATCCAACCAATGACTGGGCTACTGGGGTACCGCCCGTCACAGTACACCTCTAGATAAATGTACCAAGATCGAACCTATCGATCCCTGCCAACACAGGACTGGCCTACCCCTTACTCGATAGTACCGAATACATCACCACCACGGTTATGATCAGTAACCATACCGTAGCATACAAAAAAGGGACAAATATCGATTCTAGACTGGTGATGACATACCCTAATGGGTGCAACCCACATGGCCCTACTACATCTCCCCTGTTTTAGTCATTCCCTTTTGATGAGGTTTGAGGCTACGTTTACCTTTCAAGAAATTTATACTTAGAATGCTCATTGCCCTCCAATGACAATGTGCTGAAAGCATTCATCCATACCAGTCGTTCAGGTGATAAACGAACCAAAAGCATGATTTCCACTACACCCATTATTGGAATCACCCTCAGAGTTAGTGGCAAATATCCCTTGCACTCCACAATATGAATCCTGGATCTTTCCTTTAGAATCTTCCAAATCGCTTGCTTAAATTGGTTCGAAGTGGTTTTCAGATAATACTGTTTTCCAATCCCGGTCTCATTAAACCAAAACGATAAATTTTTAAAGGCCAAGTTTGTTTAAATAAACAAATCTACAACCAGAGTGTAAATATTCACATATGGAAATTCATTCCATATGTTTACTTTATCATGACCTATCCATCGAAATTAATTCGCTTGTAATCATCATAGTTTTCCGAACCTCGGAATAGTGATCAGTACAAGTCGATTTACTTCCTATAAAATGTGTCAATGTTTTATTCTAACTACTTTAATTTGTTTGGCTACTTAATGGCACAGACAAAAGATAATTGAAATCAATATCTAATAGAAATAAAAGTCAAAGCATAGATCATTAACTTCAATTAACGATTAATATTAACTCAATTTACAAATCAAACCTGAGCTGGTTTCAATTAACCGAGTCAAGTTATATTTTTAAGCCAGATTACTTATCAATCAAAGAAATTTATAAAATGATTTATCCTTAGTTCATTAAATTAAACAGTCCATTTAATAATTAGTTGATTAATTAACATATAATTAATTAAATAAGAAATTACTTATTTGTTACTTTCAAATGTTATAAATAATTAAATTTTACATTGCAGAAATCACAACATATTGGTTCAGATGAAAATACTCGACGATAGGACCCAGACGCAAACGAAGGAGAAATAGTCTTTTAAAATTTATAGATTATTAAATATAATAATAAATTCAATTTACTTTTTAAAATCAAACCCAGCCCATATAACCAAAACCTGGCCCAACCCCTCATCTTCATCTTCTCCCAGTTTTTTCCTCTCTACTCTTTCTCTTCTGTTCGAATGCAAGGAAACGTGCACGAAAACTGTGCACGAAATTGTGCACATGCACACAACCTCCGGCCATCATAACTTGCCGCCGACCACTCTCGCACGTCACCCATGACCATCACAACACGATTACCCACCTAGAAATGTGACCACACTTCAGCTCGAAAATTTGAACGTCTCTCCCAAAACTGGAATGACAATCGTGCCAACTAAAATGCCTCGCCGCATCATCCATGACCACCATCCACCACCAAAATTCACCCAATGCTCCGCCAGCACCTCCACTATCATTTCCCCCCTATGCGCACCTTCCTCTCCCCTCTCCACTTCGTCATTGCCACGAACCAAGACCACAATAAAACTACCCTAAAACCTTAGTTCGAACTCCTCTAGCCCACACACACCACTAAAAATCACTGCGACATTTTTCTTGAATCCCCCATCACCTAACCCTCCTTTACGCCAAACGCCGTGACACGAAATTGCTCAGATTGTCGGAATTTTATGATATGCCCAATTTCATTCATCTCCAAATTTCTCTCTCCACACAAAACTACAAATCTTCAAACCACTCTTAAAAATCATCTTATTTAACTACAATATCAACTGTATAATCCATTTATAGATTTATGATAGTTGAATTTCGACCAAATTAGACCCACTCACTGTTATAAGGAATTCTCTCTCTCTCTGCTTGATGGAACTAAACGAAATTAATTTTAAAATATTCTATACTAAAAAAACAACTTTTGTTTTGGAATCATGATTTACAACTAACTGGATGTTGAGATATTGATTTTCAAAGTAAAAGTTAACTGTTTAGACCAAAAACATGAACAGAGCAACTTTGAGAAAGAAAGCACAGTGTCTTGGTGGAACTGACATGTCGAACACACTCATACGTATACATATTAACATAACAACTACATAAACACTTGACATAGATCAAAGATTTATCCAAAAACACGGTTATATATTTAATAACCGATTAACAAAATAAAGGTGTTTTACTCATAGTTATAAAAGGAATGAACAACTACTTAAATCTTCTCCCTCCAAGCTCTTTGAACAACCCAACTTTTTTTTATTATAATCTTAAATGAAAAAGCATATATATATATATATATATAAGAGAATGGAGGATACAGTAAAATAAGGAAGGGTCTAGAGTACATATGAGGGTGGCTGATAGGTTTAGGCTTCATCACTTTATTTTTTTACTTTGTGGGCTTGATTTGATTTTTTTGCATGCTTGATTTTATGTTTGTAATGATGAAGCTTATATATATACATATTTTTATTTAAATGTCGCATCGAGTCATTCGCGGGAAAAAAATATCTCGAGCGTCAACTTCTCGTGCTGCTCATCATTCTACACTAAATTCCCTTATTTCGGACACGATAGAATTATTCTCGACTTCCAATTTTATCATATTCAGCAGTCAGCGTTTGAAAATTTAGTATAGCTTTCAAAATTTATAGATTCAGATATTCTCAATATCAAAAAATTAAGTTATTCGACTTATAAAAATTAATATTTCAATATTTAAAATTAGTTAATTATTCTAATAACAGATGGCTAAAAATCTGGGTCGTTAAGAATACTATAAATTAAACTAAAGAAACATCATTAAACAATAAAGTTGTTTTACTAACAACTAATTTCTTATTATTTATTAAATTTGTATCAAATTCGAATATTTAATTAAATTAAATATTTAAATTTGAAGCATCAAAAATTGCGGGTCCTTACAAAGAATATACTAGTGAAGTAAATTAAGATTTACAAAGAAATATAATATATACTTACCATTAAATCCTTTGGTATGTTGTCACTTCTAGATCCATGCAACAGCTAAATAATACAACTACCGAATACCTTCCGCTTAGGTATTCATTTAACCATTCTAATATTGTTAGAATATATGTTATACAAAGTTAAATAATCTACTTTAATAAATTTGTACAACTAATATAGTTGATAAAATGTTTGTCAACTAAAAATATATAAGTGAAATGAGTAAGGATTGACATAGAAATGTAAAATATACTTACCATTAAATCGCATGGCATGTTGTCACCTCAAAACATATGCAAGAGCCATAATATGTAGTTAAATAGAGCTTCATATTTCATATGTTGTTATTGTAATGGGAGAAATAGTGGGAGTATACCATTGATGCTTATTGATGGATGCATTTAGATACGAAAGGTTATTTTTGTATTCATACAACATATTATTTATGAAATAATAATCGTATTTTAGTATTGATTGAAAATAAATATATCTTTATTTTGGTATGAATATTATGAATGTTTTTTATAACATAAATCTATAATGGTATTGGTTTTTCATAGCATTAGTGATGCATTAGCGATATAAAATATAAAAGTATCTAAAATTTTAATAATTATTTTGGAATTATAGACTAGGTCATATCTTTGAGAATTAATTCTTTGATTATATGATTATAATTAAAAAATAATGCCGAATTCAAGTGTTTTAAGGGCAAAGCATCTATTTAATATGAGTGGAAAAAGAGTTGACGAACTCTTCAGATTGACGCATATAAATTTATTCAATATAAGGTCTAATGGTACCAAAATGGATCCACTTACTTCGTTAAATTAACTAATGAATTATTATAGACATGAACATGTGTATTTGATACATAAATAGTATATCTATGATAAGTTCATAGAATATAAAATGGAAATAAAAAAACATAACATGAAACAAAAATACATTATTCAGTTTGATCGAATAAGAGTATATTGGAAAGAGTTCTAAAATTATATAAACATGAATAAAATTCAGTCTCAAAGTCACTCCACTCTGTGATACATAATGATGTCTTGACAAGGAGTAATCGGACTTTATTGGACAAAGTATGATTAATTATGAGTGAAGTTGAGTTAACTTCTTTCTATAAGGATATGTACTTAAGAGTAAATACATATGTTAAATTTAATTTTATCTAAAGCGTAGTTTACGAAATCATATAAGATATGAGTTAATGAGAAACCCTCTATGTCCTAGGTCATGAAGTTGATAGGCAGTGCAAGTTAAAAGACTGGACATAAAATTCGCTCGTGTAGGATATTATGTAGATCACCACAAAGGAGTTTGGGACCAACCAACAATGGTTAACTAACTTATGTTATGAACATAAGTTCCGTGAACTCAAAAATTAAATCAGTTTTATGTAAGTATTGGATACGATCCAAAGACTCTGACATGGCAACTAATTGTATAAGATGAAATGAAATTTACCAAGCCTAAAATAAACATGATTCATTAGAATGTCTAAAAAGAATTCTAGCGAATTAAAGAGAAACTATGAGTTTCTTTTTAATGTCGAGAAATAGATTATTAGTGATAACAATCTCCTTAATTGTCAATAAGCCATAAAGAGTGTAGACTCTACTATGTGGCACGATGCTTAAATCTGAAATAGATTGCAAGTATATTATCAAAATATGATTTTGATAATTTTACCCAATGGGATATGATCCATTGGTCAGAGGTATGTCTTCAAAAGGAAGACTAATGAAGCTTGAATATAGTAAGCAACAATGTTGAAAATAACCTCTTAATTTATTTGTTGAAACTAGCATAGTAGATTTTCCAGTCAATGTCCTTGAACTAATTCAAATTCTACTCACAAAAATATTGCCCAATATGACTTTGAGTTTTGGAACATCTTTATTGAAATAGAAATTTTAAATAATGATTTAGAATAGAATGTTTGCACATGATAACTAAAATGTCTCGACATTATGGAAGTGATAACTGAATCTATAAGTGTTAGATAAGATCCTAGAGCTAATACGATGGCATCATTCAACAGGCATCAGAATTGAACAAATAGTTTGATGGATAAATCAAATAGTTTGATTATCAATCAAAATGCAAAGAAAAAATATATCTATAAGAAAGAATATTAAGAGGTACTAAAATATTTCTAAAATTGTAAGTAAGGATGTTGGGATTGTCTAAAACGATATACAGAAATACCATATTAAAAATAAAGCATACGAGATGGTTCCTTATGCAACTACAGTAGGTATTATCATATATGCTACATTGTCTCTTATATCGCAATTTGCTTATGTAATTAGTAAATTGAGCGAATATCAAATCCGATTTAATACCATAAATTTTTTTGTCAAATATATTTTCATGTATTTACAAAATACTAAAGAATTGTTTATGGAAACTACAAACTCCATATAAAGGACCGTTTGGATTCAAACTTCATAAGTGATATCAAATATAGTGTGTCAATCCTAAGTCCTTCTTCAACCTTAGTTAAAGAGCTTTAGGTTAGAAATATTCCAAACAAGAGGTAGTTGCTAATTCAATCGAAAGGCCGTAACAAAACTAATACAAATATATTAAAACATATAAAATGGCTTTAAATTGGTTTAAGAAACTAACTATAGATATTAGGAAAGTTTTTAACCATATACCAAACTCTAGATATCTTACTGATATTGCATCGATGAAAAGAAAATATGCCCAAAATATCGTTACAGAGTGTAAACTTAATAAAGGTTAGAAGTTGGCTTTCACACAAATAATCTATAAGTTATTGAATATGTGCTCAATACTGTACTTTAGCATAGTCCATATATATGTAACACCCCATAATTTGGCATTAATTATTTAATTAGTTAGTTAATTAATTAGGCTCAAAAAAAAAGAATTTTTGCAAACGATGAAATTTGATCATGAAACTTGAACTATTGCATTCATGGAAGAATTTTGACCAACTTTCATATTTAGAGTTTTGCAAACGGAGTCCAAATGTTGGTGGCGGTCGACCGTTCCCTTTATGGCGGCTAGGGTTAGTCTAGTCCCAATAACCCGGATTTAATATATTTTGATCTAACGGTTGAGGTTGATTCTTACACATATAATTTCAGGCCTAAATCTTCCTTCTCTTCTCATATTTTTTTGGAGGCAGTAGCAAAGCTTTGTCATTTCTTCTTCTCCACTTTATTTCTAACTTATAAAAATATGATATTTATATCTATATTCATACAAATTAGAGAAGAACAAAAATCAAATAAAAATGAGAAGAGAAAGAATCAACTATATGCATATTTGATGTAATTTACATATATTTGTATATTTGTATCCATTTTCTCTCCCAATCCCAAATCCCTTCTCAGATATGTAATTCTAATGTATGTATATACCCTTTTATACATATTTCTTGGATTAAAATGGATTTAGAGATGAATTTAAGTTTCTACTTCAGATCTGGAGATTTGAATTATTTTTAAAAGGTGAGTGGGAAATTTTATAGATTGTTATAATATGAAAATTATCTCGTTGATATGTATTTGATTTTTATGCCTAACTGGATAATTGTATATAAGTTGTAGGCAACAAATTGAATATAATATGAATATAATAAATATCGCCTACATATTCTTGTTTGTAAATTGATTTAGAGTTGTTTACAACTTGATCTGGAAATCAATCCCAAAAGTATGAATTTAGAGTATTGATTTTATTGAAATTTATTCCAGATCTTAAAATAGGTTGTATAATAATGTTATAAATCTAAATTATTACCCTAATCTTGTTGTAATGTAACTTTTCTATGTTCGGAGTTGTTGGAATTTAGATCTGTTTAATATTTCTATATTAATTTGATTTCTTTCCTTTTTTGGAAAAATACAGCGTTTGATCTAACAAGGAATAGATGCAAATAAAAGGAGAAAGAGATGTGTAAAGTATGAATTCATTGTAGTACTGTCAATTTCAAGAATAAAAAGAAATGATTGTTCCTTGTAATTTCAAACGATATAATCTTTTATATTTTAAAGTTAAATGTTTGTTTTGAACTAACTTATGGAAATTATAGTGGATAATCTTTTTAGATATGATTCCAACAATTGAACATGGAAAAGGATATTTTAGTAAAGATATATAACTAGAATATATTCGATAAAAGTAAATATTTGTAGGTAATTTTCTACGCTTATAATAATTAAATAAAACTTAGCTAATAACGATGCTTACACATAATATTTGCGTTTAGGATAACTAATTAATCGGAAAGGAATTTAAAAGGTTGAAACAACAATAAATGGGAAATAATAGTAAAATATGAGAGTTGCAATAATTTGATAGTGTAAATGGATCAATAGGATTGATAAATAAAGAAGTTGAATTAGTAACTATGGAATAGTTAAAAATGGTACTAATTTGAAATTATTAATCATACATAAATGTCTTAGGAAGTGTCCATTAGGATTTTATGGACAAATTGACATTTATCAGCAATAAAAAAGGGATTTATGGGTAGATAAGCATTTAAGGTAAATCTTATTGCCTTAAATAAAAAGGGAATTTGTAAGCTAAGTCCAATGTCTACCAAAGATAATATAAGTAAAGACTTAGGATGGTTAATTGAACTTAGTAGGTTAGTGATGTAAGGTCAATAGAGTCACTCGATGGAAGACTGCCCTTCACTTCGAGGCTACCAGCAGTCGGGTGAACTTACTAGTGATGTGAGATATAACTAATCCTAGGATCCATGACGAC
Organism: Allium fistulosum; assembly: GCA_030737815.1. NCBI lineage: Eukaryota > Viridiplantae > Streptophyta > Magnoliopsida > Asparagales > Amaryllidaceae > Allium > Allium fistulosum. The sequence continues at coordinate 1,252,144,489 of CM060903.1, read as the reverse complement.
GTAAGAGATTGGGTCAACTTTCTTAATTGAAAAGTATTAAATGGTCCATATTTGGAACTAGGAGGGGTGAGGGATATCTCCTTAGGGGTTCGCTTCTGGTTTGAGGAATTAAGCGGTTTTAGGGTCCATCTCTCTTCTAAAAAAAGTATTAAGTAACCTAATGAGACTCTAAATAGATAAGGATGTCTCTAAAAGGGTATACTTCAGTGTTGAGGTATTAAGTGGCTGTTTTAGGGCCTACCTCCCTACCGAAAGAAGTAACCTACTGTGATTCCATATTTATAATTAAGAGTGATAGTGGATATCTCAGGAAGGGTTCACTTTGGGTTTGAGGGATTAAGTGATCAATCTAAGGGTTCGCCTCTCTCCTAAAAAGAAGTATTAAGTAACCTAGTGAGATTCAAAGCAATGTGAGCTAGATAGTACTAGTGAGGGGTCCGCCTTGTGGTTAGGTATTAAATGACAAAGGCCTACCTTTAAATAGGTGTTTACTGGTTAGGGCTCTGCCTAGTCCTTATTAATGAGGTATTAAGTAGCTTGGGAACGGTGTCTCACATTTGCTAAGGTCGTAATAATGATAGTACCAATGAGGAGTTTGCCTTAGGATAGGTATTAAGTGATGAGGACCTGCCTAGAATATAGATATTAAATGGTTAGAAGTCCGCCTGGTCTTTTTTAAAGGTATTAAGTGGCTTGGGTATTGTATCTTAAATGGCTATGATTTTATTGATGATAGACGTGGTAATAGTTGGACATTAAATGTCGAAAGCTTTAAATAGTGGTTAGAGGTCTTTGTAGCTAGGACCCACTGACAATTGAAAATATTTTTAGAAACCCACCTTGGGAATAGGTCTTAAACGATGGGGTCTTTCTTGATTGGGGCCTTTAATGGCATAGTCCGCCTATTTCTCTTCTAAAAGTGTTTTGTGATGATTATATAAGCTCGCTTCATATTTAGAAGTATTAAGTGGCAAATGGATTTAGAAGTATTGGGTGGTTGATAAGGCTTCATCAACATTTTGTACCTTGGGAAGTGGTAAGTAAGTAATCGTGTGTGTAATGCAAGGTTAGATTAGAATTACTAACCTTAATCGACACAACAATTAAATGGAAACCAATTAGTATAAATTTATGTTCTGCACAGTTTACAGATTTTCCAGTCATTAGAACATTGTTCTGCCCCCTTCTCATTACAACCCATGGGATAGTGGTCAAAAGTCTCTATAGCTAGGACCAGAGACCAATAATGACGATGCTAGAAGTCCACCTTAGGAATATGTCTTAATTGATGGAGTCTACCTCGATTGTGGTCTTATATGGCCAAGTCTGCCTATTTCTCTTTTAAAAGTATTATTTGGTGATAGTAGAAGCCCGCTTCATATTTGGAAGTATTAAGTGGAAAATGGGTATGGAAGTATTGGGTGGTTGATAAGGCTTCATTAGTATATTGTACCTTGGGAATGGGTAGGTAAGTAATCATGTGTGCAATGCAAGGTTAGTTTAGAATTACTAACCTTAATCGACACAACAATTAAATGGAATTCAATCGGTATAAATTTATGTTATGGACAATTTATAGATTAATCAGTCACCAGAATATTGTTCTGACCCCCTCCTCATTACAACCCACATGATAGATTTAGAGGAATGGGTCACCGGAGCTGGATGTGTTTAGTTGTTGGAGAAGTCTTCTTTTCCCTCATGCTCGATGCTGATGTGACAATCTGCTACCTAAGGAATACCATTAATTCCAAGCTAGTAGTCATAATCAATATTCTTATCCTATTATTGTTTCCACTGTGATTTTTGATTTTATCAATCTCTGATAATGCTCTTGCTTATTTGTAGGTACCAAATCCAACAATCTATGCTTTGATGGACTTAGGTTTCATTTTTTGTTGAAATTTTGACCCATTAAGGTATGGGTTGTTACATTTAGTATCAAAGCCTAGGTTAGTAGATCAGAGGAATTATGATAAATTGAGAGAACATATTCATAATTTTCTATCTAGAAATATTATATTTTTCCATTAGATTCTAAGAATTACAGCTATAGAAGTTATTATAGTTCCACTCCTAGGGAATGGGAAAAGCAACTATGGGTTGGAAATATCTTAGAGTTAAGATTTTCACACCAACTCCAAAGTACCCCATGGAGTGCTAGCGATGCATAAAGCGCTGTTGATGAAGAGAATGAGTTTGACATATGGTTGAATCCTAGAGACTGTAGGTGTTCGACTTGATGGTTGATATTCTAGATATCTTATGACTTTGGATTTTGATGATGAGTTCTAGTGGGATACATACATTTATTCCAAATGGATGGGGAATTAGACCCTATATGTCCCAATTGTCTGGAGGTGAGTTTATGGTTGGGCGCATTTATTGATCACCTCTTTAATAGCAAATTGATTTTTATTTGGATAATTAATGTCAATTCCTTAGTCTAAAACCTGTGAGAGAATGTTTGTAAGTATATTTTTTAAATGCCTTAGATTTTGAAAAAAAAGTTTTCAAAGGATTTCTTTTCCCAAGGATTTATTTAGGAAACTATGTTTTGGGAAAGTTTTGAAAATTTAAGTTTTAAAGAATCACGTATACTACTATGTTGGTCGTGTTAAGAAATTTTTAGTTTATAACAGATTAATTTTTGAAATCTTAATATATTTATATGTATATATCAGTAAAGGCTTGGTTTTGAATTTTAGCAAGGAAATAGTTTTCCAATTTGAGAAATTTATGTTTTAAAAAGGTCTTTGGAAACCCTAATATATATATATATATATATAAGTTATATTTTTAAGGGATGTTTTGGTATGAAATAGTTTCTATTATTTAGAAACAAGTATAAAGGAGCATACATTAAGCCCGGTGATTTTCGATTTATAAAATCGAGGTTTCTATATTTCTCTCTTTAAGGTACGGACAAAGTAGGAATGACGTTCAATTTTATTACGGTATGTAGTTTGAAGTGTTGTTGTACCACCAACTATTGGAAGAAATATTTCCATGTGAAGTAGGCAGGAAATAACGGCTGGAATATTTTTGAATTTTTAGAATTGTTGGCTGGAGCAATGTTGCTGGGACTACTATGAATTACTGGAGCATGGTTTGGGACTACGCGGTAGGCTTTGACACAGCCGTGATGAGAACCAAAATTTTTCGATCGTGTCAACTCTAAGAAGATAGCGTGAAACAATTATTATTGTTTAACCCGACCTTAATTAGATCTTGGTTCAGTTAACGACTAAAGCCTGTCTAGGGGTTGACCACCTAGCGGTAAACCTAGAGTGGTCTACTAGCTAACACGCTTTGGCATAACTCGAACCTAATCTCCAGATCTAAAGTATAATCTTAAATTCATCTCCATTCTATTTTAATCCAAGAAATAAGTATAAAAAGAGTATAACATACATTAGTATTACAGATCTAAGAAGAGATTTAGGATTGGAAGAGAAAATAGACACAAATACACACACACACACACACACATAAATAAATTACCTCAATTACGTTTATAGTTGACTCTCTTCTCTTCTCCTTTTTATTAGATTTCTATTCTTCTCCAAATTATATGAATATAAACACAAATATCTTATTTTTATAATTTAGAAAGAAAGCGGAGAAGAAGAAATGGCAGAGCTTCGCTATTGTATCCAGAATAATATGAGAAGAGAAGGGATAGTTAGGCCTGAATTTATAGGCCTAAAAATCAACCTCAACCGTTAGATCGGAATATATTAAATCGAAGCAGTTGGGCCTAAGCTAACCCTAGCCACCACACAGGGAGCGATCGACCACCCCTTACCTAGCGGTTAACCGCCCCTGGCCGACCGCTTATAGTGGCAGGTCGACCTGTGGGAACATGTTAATTAATATAAAACATTAATTTTCCTATTCAAATTATTACCATTCCGAATTGGTTTTTTGTCCACAGCTTCTTCATTTGGACTCCGATCGCTAAATTCTAAATATGAAAGTTGCTCCGAGTTTTGCCACAAACACAGTTCCATGTTTGCACAATTCCATTTTTGGAGCCTAATTAATTAACTAACTAACTAGTTAAATGACTAACGTCAAATTACAGGGTGTTATAGTGATACTGTTAATTTAACAATTCACTTCATTTGCTGGAGAAATAATTGTTGTTTTTTTTGACAAGCATCATTGTTAAAGTGGTTAAGTGACTCGACTTTGGTGCATGAGGTCACAAGTTCGAAACTTGCGTAGCGTGATTCGAATGTTTATTAACATGTGATATGTTGTCCCAGTGACATGTTGTATATAAAGTACCATTTCAAAAAAAATAAAAAATAAAAAATGTTGTTTTTATGATAATAATAAAATTCAAGGATCCAAATTGATAGACTTGTAAATGAATTTATATTTAATATAGTTGAGAGTTGAAATAAAATAACAACCATCTATTTATTAAATGGAGTTAACCCATAAGTTTGGCCTTTATTGCAAATGTACAAATGAGTAAATAACATATAAGCAAATGACAAAAATATATATTTTCTTTAATTGTTTTTACTAAGAATTTTATGAACATAAATGACATGAGATTTGAATTGTTAAACCATATAATTGATTTATGACTTATTTATAGAAGTAAATTAAAAGAATTTAATGATTTATTTAATGTTTGAATGAAAAGTGAATTTGGTTGACAAATCATTATAAAAAATTTGAAACCAACTAACAAGAGACTTTATGTTTATTGATTTTTGGAGTTAGGTTTGTTATGAGAATATATAAATTTAATGATTTCAAATATAAAGATTATGAGTTTTTATAACATTAGAGTAATCACAATCCTATTTTGGAAAATAATATCTATGAATTTTAATGTTAAAGTAAGAGGTTTTTTGTGTATAAAGTTTTGTAGTTGAAAAGATATGTTAAATATATCATGATTTTATACTATGTCAACTATGAGAATGGATAAATTTTGAAATTTAATTCATATATTGATCTTTAGAATTTTCAACCAAAAGAAGAAAGAATGTTATCATTTCAAGGACGTGAGTATACTCCAAAATATGATTGCTATTTTAATATTAACCTCATCGATGTTTGTTATGCATACATTTATTTGAAAATACAATTGAAATATATTCTAAAAGGATTTGAAATATTCAATTTGTGGACATGAATGAATTTATTGAAAGTGAAGAAATAATAATATGAGTAATGCATTACAATCTAATGATGGTACAATATACACAATACTTGTATAGAACCAAGTTATGAGATTAGTTTATCTTTGAAATAAAATAAAACGATGGATATTAAAAGTAAGGGGTGGTATATTTATGAAGGATATTTATAGATCGAAGGGAATTAGTTTTGTTTAAGTGTATGTGAAGTATTTAAAATGATATACTTATCTATCTATTATATTATACTACATGAAAGCTGAGTTTAAATCTATATGACTCTTTATTTCCAATTTTCCTAAAAATTCCATGTGTTGCCATGTGTCCCAGTAGTTTAATTATCTTGTATTTTTTTCATTATGTTTTCTTATTGTCATTACTTCTTAAAAGAATTCAGTGGACTCCGTAATGTTTTATTGATTATCTTCCCATTATACATTTTAAAAGAAGTACCAATGTACACTTCAGGCATTTATCATTTTCTAATTTTTCCCCTTCCATTTCATTTTCTCATAATATTGTCTCATTCTCTTCTCCAATTTCATGTGCATGCTACAATTCAAAAATAATTTGAATCCAAACTAAATCAAAATAAAATTTCTTTCCAAGCAATTTTTAGTCAATCTCTTTATATTTTTTTATTCTAACAAGAATTTGATTCAATTCTTTAATAGTTTTTCACTTCATGTTCAATTTGAATTATCTATAATTTTATTTTATTTTACAACAATTGTTTTCCTACCAATTGCTTTCAATATTATTGTTTTTATGGAAAAGTAATATGAAGACCTCCAAAAAAGTAGCCTATTGGTTTGATCGAGCTTGATTAAAAGGTTGGATTTTTAGTTGTCTTTTCATTTAATTTGATGTTCAGTTTATATTTTTTATTGCAATTTCTGATTTCTAATTTGAGGTTAAATTTTTAGTTTGTAAAGTTATGAATATACTTCTCTTCATTTGTCCTACGGAAAGTTACAAATTTCATAAATATGTTGATACTACAGAATTTTCTACTGATTAGTAAAATCTCTTACAGGTAAACTTGAAAGCTTTATCTTATTCCAAATTTTTATATAATTATTGACTTTCATTTGATCTTTTATTTGGTATGATTTTGCATATTGTTTAATTTATTAGGAAAAATTGGTTCACTACTACATAGAAGTCAATTCCATTTTTGTAACGTTTATCCTTTTCTAATTTTAAGCTATGTAATTATATAAGAAAATAAATTTCGGAAAAAACGGTATATATGAACTAAAAATATTAAACTGACAAACTTTTATATAGTATTTTGAAGAAAAATATATCACATTTGATCCGGCTGTAGTAGGCAACTTTAAATATTTTTTTCGAAGTTTGATTTTGAAGAAGTGTTTTATAAACATTTTTTAATTTAAATGTTCTCTATTGTGTTACACCAACTATACTTATTTATAATTCTAAACGGTAATGCTACCATTAATGCCTATAGAATACATAATGATATCATTAATGTCTGAACTTTCTATATATCTATTATGTTATATAATTATATAAAAATTTAGATAGTTCGTATTCTTATTTCTGTGTACAATAATCATGCATTCATTATTTCATTATTTATGTATACCAAGACATTTATCATCTTCTAATCCTTTCACTTCCATTTCATTTTCTCACAATATTGTCCCTTTCCCTTTTTTCAGTTTTATATGTATGATATGATTCAAAAATAGCGCTATTACTAATCTAAATCAAATTAAAAATTATGTCCAAACAATTATTAATCAATCATTTTAATTTTTTCAATCTAGCTAGATTTTGATTGAATTCATTAATAGTTTTCCACTTCTTATTCATTTCGAATTATTTATGATTTTTCTAATATTATGTAGCAATTGTTTTCCACCCCTTGCTTTCAATGTTATAGTTTTTACGAAAATATAATCTGAAGACCTCCAAAAAACCTTGACTACAGGTTCGATCAAGCTTGATTAAAAGGTTAAGCTTTTTTTTATTATTTCTCTTTTCAATTAATTTGATGTTAAATTTGCAATTTTTGTTTTAATTTCTTCTTCTAGTTCTAAATTAAAGTTAAATTTGCAGTTTATAGGATTATGAATATAGTTCTCTTAATTTTTCTTGCAGAAAGTTATTGATTTTATAAATATGTATACCATAAAATCTCATATTGATCAAATAAAGCTAAAACCTTTATTTTATACTTTGGTTTTTGTATAACAATTGACTTCCACTTGATTTTTTTATTTGATATGATTGCATTTGGTTTAATTTATTTATTATGTTAGGAATATCTTGTTTATTGTCACATATATCAACTCTGATTTTACATTATTTATTAGATGTAAAGTTCTTTATTTTCCAGTTCAAACCCATTTAATAATAAGAGAAAAATTTACGTAAAAAACATTATATTTGAAGCAAAGAATATCTAATAAATTTTCCTACATATGTTAAAGAAAAAGTAGCACTTTTGATCTAGCTACATTATGCAATTTTGAAATTTTGTTAGAATTTTAAATACTAATAAGTGTTTTTAAACCATTTTCATTTAAATGTTTTATATTTTGTTACAACCAAAACTTAAATTTTTTGTAAAATCTTCTATTGGCCATCTTTATCAAACTCAAACTTTAATACATTTTTGAATGATGTTATATTATTATTAATTAGATATTTATAAGCAACATGCATATTTCAATTAATGTAGGTTACCATTGATTTCTTAGGGATCTTATTGAGCAGTGAATTAATTATTAATAATGTTCCACAAAGTTCTTTTGAAATTAAGTTGTTTTATTTTATTTTTGTAGTTTGGAGATATTTATAGATATTTATGGATTGAAGATATGAATCTCCATAATGTTATAAGTAAATTAATTTTAACTAGAATGAATCATATTAAACACTACTACAACACAACTAATAAAAAGAATTAGTAAATTAATCATCAATCATATATGCATTTTGTTTTAAGGTTAGTTTCATGTTTGATTCTTCTAATGTGTAAGTGTCTAAAATTCTTACTTTTTTTACTTTTAGCATGTTTTAAAAGTATTAAAGTAAACTAATGCATAGTACATTCTCTAATTTGAAAATGAGAATCAAATCAAAGAGAAATAATAAGAGTTAATGGAATTAGTTCTCTATTTATTTTGGTTTCAAAGTAAATTAGCAAATGTATTAATTTACTTTCACTTTTAGTTGCATATAATATATATATATATATATATATATATATATTATATTCATTCTCAAGCTGAACCTAACTTTATATCTATTAGTATATGAAATTAATATGCCAGTGATTGTTCATGAATTCAAATGAATTTTATATCACTATTTATTTCTTTTATTATATTGGTTAAGGTTTGTTATATATACCTTAAATTGTATGTGAACTTCAAAAATATCAATTGGTGAAATCAACAATTGTTTGTACTCCCATTTCAACAATAATGTTATATTTGTTCTTTTAATGCATCAATTTTCCAAAATTATTAATTTATACTTTTAGTAAAATTTAAAACTATCAAAAAATTAATGTAGCCTAATTTAAAATTTAGAACATAATATGTTTAATTTAATTTGAACTTTTTCTTGAGAGTAAATGAGGTTAACTGGACTGCTACTAGATTAAATATTATTTAAATAATTGAATGTTACAAGAAATTATAGGTTACTTTGAAACTTTATATGTTTGTTTTTAAGTTGATTATTGATATTGATGACGACTTCACACTAAGATTTTCCATCTATAATATTTAATTAAGAATTCTCAAATTGATGGTGATTAATTCATTTAAATAGCATTGAAGAGAATTGATCCAATAATCAACCTGTAGTCAATTCTCTAATTTTGACATGAAACAAAATCAAATATTAAATTCATATTGTAAATAATTCTTTAATTAGTTTGTATTAAGATTTTAATTAGTAGTTATCCTTATCTTACTTTACTTATACTCTCTCAAGTTCATACGAAGTTAAATATCAATGCATTCTCGTGATATTTATTCCTATATTTATATACATTGGCAACATGTAAATACTGAAATATTTACAAAAAATAAAGTCGTAATTAGTTTTAATAACTATTTATAAACTAAAAAATCTATTATGCTAGAGATACTTCTTTTTCAAATGCACAATGTCAAATATGATGATCTTTCATATTTTGAAACTGTTAGAAAATAGGATTGGTTTAAAAAATTTATAACTTTTTAAGAAAACATGCGTAACTTAGTTATTTTAAAATTTGGCGATATTACTTTTTTACTTTAGTTGAAAGGTGATAATATGACACTATGACGTGATTAGAATTTAACATTACAAAATTAGGAATAAATATGAACCTCTCTAGGACTATTTTCGTAACGAGTTGAGCACTAAAACAATCACATTCGAAATTACATAAAATATTAACAAAAAATATTTTTAAAACCTTTTAAATTTTTTTTAATTTATAGTAGGGACAGTTTGGCATAGGTCCCTAATAAGTTTCAAAATACACAAAAACCCCAGTAAAAAAAGTTTGTAAATTAGGTCCCTAGAATTAAGTTACCGAATAACGGCATACACTTATGCAATTATCCAGTGAATAATTGCAGACATTTATGCAATTATATAAAAAAAATTGCAGACATTTCCACAATTATTCATGGAAAAATTGGGGAAAATTCCGCAATTATTCACCAAAAATTTGCGGAAATTTCCGCAATTTTTTCAAAAATTTGCGAAAAATTCATCAATTATTCACCAAAAAAATTGTGGAAATTTTCGCAATTATTCGCCAAAAAAATCGCATAAATTTATGCAACTTTTGGATATAATTGCATAAATGTCTGCAATTATTCAGTGAATAATTGCATAACTATATGCAATTACTTAGTAACTTAATTCTAGGGACCTAATTTACATACTATTTTTTACTGGGGTTTTTGTGTATTTTGAAACTTATTACGGACCTGAGCCTTATATTCACTTTATAGTAAACCGCAATTAATATTTTGAAGTTTTAAAAAAAATTCACATTTCTTTTGGTTAAATTTTATTTTTAATTAATTTATTAATTTTCAATCGATTTGAATAATAAATTTAAAAATAAAAAAATATTTTTAAATTTTTATTTTCTGGTCGAGAGGTTATCTATTGTCAAAATAATTTTATAAAATTTACAAAATAATTTTCATAACATATTTGATTTATTATGATTTATTTATATAGTTAAATAATTATAAAAAATATTTTCTTACTATCAAAAATTACTTTTACTATATATATATATATATGTATATGTATATGTATGTATGTATGAGCTTGGATCCCCAGCCCACTTATTTATCTCCATCATGTAGCTCCCTGATATCAGCCACATGTTAATATTTAAATAATCAACTTATTCTCTCTCCTTTCACATGGCCAAACATTTAAATATTAACATATGGCTGATATCTGGGGAAACATGATGGAGCTAAATAAGGGGGCTGCGGATCTTAGCCGTATGTTTAAATTAATAAAATATTAGTTATAATATACATTATGCTGCTGTATTGATATGATGTGTATAAAAATGATTTTTTTAAGTGTATCCATACATATAACTGAACTAATTTGTGACAATATTAATACATATCAGAATCGTCACCTAACTAATAGTATAATAATAATATTTATACATAATAAAATATTATTCATAGAATTATAAACAAAGATTTGTCAAAAACTATACCTAAGTACCAAAGCCTTGGAACACACCTTGAAAGGATGAACTCTCCCATTTGAAACCTTTTCCGATTCGGCAGATTGCTAGTCTTGGAACCATTAACCTTCAGCTATTGAATATAACCTTATTTGATTTGATTTGAATTTGTATTAATGGAGGATGGAGTGAGATGACTTTGGCTAGAAACAAGAAGGTTTGAAGGCAAGCAAAAGTACTCAAACAAATGAGGATAAAGATGCTTATATAAAGGAGAATTTATAGATATTTTAGGACCGAGATCTTACATCATCTTTTATCAATCCTCTTTAATTTTTGCCCTCCATCTCCATGCCTCCTTATCACCATCACATGGCCACCTACTACCCTTATTATGGTTGAAATTTCTATCCCATTTTATGGGCTTTAAACCAATTTATAGTCCAAACAGAATATTTTGCAATTAAATCCAATTAGCATATATCGATATCATATATCGATTAATATATTTATAACTATTATAAATATATTTAATAATAGTTTTTCATTAAATCAAGATCAAATTTTATAGTCAATATTTCATAATTATTAATTAATTTAATTAATTTATAACAATTATAAATTAATTAAATCATTTGGTCATAGGAGAATTCATCGTTTTGGTTTTGTGACTCGTCAATTGTAAATTTGGTCAGCGATTAATATTGAACTAATCAATTATTAACGTTCACATGTCACTTAGCAGATAGTGTGACATTTTGGTCAAATTTATTGCTTACTTGGTTTCGATAAAAATCCAATTTCACTGTGTTAAGCGTTACCCGGTTGTGACTATTATTTACATCAATTCTCTTCATCAAAACTATATCACTTTGGACTTATGGAATTTGGTAATGTTCAAAATTCAAAAATTGTCCATATTCAACTTATAGTCCAAAAACAAAGTCTTTGGTTCAGTAATAATAATAATTATTAACCGAAATGCTCTAGCCAAAGACTTTGATTTTGAGTTGGCTTGAGTTGATCGTGATACTAACCCTTTATAACCGAGGAGACAAATCCTCTTTTAAATAGTACTTCACTTCCAATACTTACACTCGACCTAATTTTATTCACTACGTAGACATCGCGCCTTGATTTGACTATAATCAACTGGAGCTTTCATATTGAAGATCGACAATATTCTCAAGTCAAGAGAACCATGTAAATTAGTCACATCGAAATTTTCTGTTTGACCTTAATTATATTAACCAACAAAAAACCACTGAGTGATTCATTCCATAGTTATCCAATAAATATCCATACGTAACCATTTAGTGCCCCAACAGCCATGAGTAATACACTACCCAATATTTAGAGAGCATTACGTACTCTAGTCTCAATGGATGTATCGATATTAAGTCTCGATACATCTTGACTTGGAATATTTAAAATGGTATATTTATTTTCATTGTGATAAATTACTTACGTTTACAATAATTTGTAACTACTATCACAAAACATACCATTTATGGATTTTCTATTAAATATACTGTTAATTAAATTAATTAATTAATATAACATATTATATCAAGTATATAATAGAAAGAAAACACCTTTTATTTCGAACAAGATTGGTTATCGAGCTAGATATATGTAACAAATTACATATTTGCCCCTATGTCATACTCCTAACTCTATATGTCTCCAACTTGCACTTATGATCAATTATGAAATCTTATTCCAAGTTTTCACTTGATTTCCTCAAAACTAATCGGGTCGGTCCCTCAATGAACGGGTATGCTATTATGCTTAATCATCTACTCTGTCAATTAACTCTCCCCGACACTGATAAACTACATTTATCATACGGAATAATTCAGAGTATGTCTCTCGACTTCCAGTGACTCTAAGTTCTGTTATGAACTATATCATGATAGGATTTTGAACATTTGGAATCACCCTTAGCTCAGTTATAAATTGGTGCATTTACATTTATATACATTCCTTTTATTGCGACGCTATTCTAGGCGATACTTAGCCTTTTCATTGAATCAGCCGATCTTTTATTAGGAACATTTCAGTTTAAAGATTCTTAACTTCAATTTATTACCGACACATTATATTTAATATCACTTATAAAGTTTGAGTCTGAACATTCCTTCATAAGGAGTTTGTTGTTTCTGTAAACAATTCTCTAGTATTTCATAAATATATGAGAACGCATCAAACAACCATTTAGTGATATCAATTTGGCTTTAATATTTGCTTCATGTATTAAATACATAAACAAATCACGATGTCGTAGAAAATTTAACATGTATGATAATTGTTAGGAACTGAGATGTTGGTTTTGATGTCAACAACTTTTTTAACTTATCTTATTATAAAATATATACTAACACTATTGTCTAGATAGATATGTATATGCAGGAACTACGTAGGATATATACATACATACATACATACATACATACATACATACATACATACACATATATATATGCAAGTATTGATTATTGAAGACTGATCGGTATAAAGACTCAAGATTCAGAATGGAGATATCAAGATTGAAGACTCTAGAGTACCAAGATCAAGATTTCAAGATAAGTGTCTAGTTTTTGTTAAAACTTCATAATAGCATGGAAATCTTCATTCCAAATTTCATTTGGGATGGAACCCATTTCTATCTTCTTAGTGGCTTACAAACCCACGACAAGTAGCTTACAAACCTACGACAAGTGGCTTACAAACCCACGAACATCCTGGTATTGTACAAGTTCTCGAGTCCTGATGTGATGAGATATTCTGCAGGAAGAAGCTTGCAAAACTACTTCAAAATGGTTTTTCAAAATGATTTTCAAAACTGCTTTTCAAAATGTTTTAGCCTTAAAAATTATCTTTTCAAATGATTTTCAAAAAGATGTTTTAGCCTTAAAATATTCTTTGTTTTTGTTTTTAAATAAACTCTTGTTTTAAACTTCGTTTGTTTTTAAAACTATCTTCTGATTTTTAAACATTCTTTTATAATATATATATATATACACTTAAGATTTAAAATCAAATTTATATATACATTCTAAAAATATATTTTTCTACTCTTCTTTATTTTAAAACATAGGAAAATTAGTTTATTTTACTCCAGAATCATTTAATCTTGTTTTCCTTTCAATACCATTTTCAAAAAAAAATTTACATTGTTTTTAACTAAGGGACGTCGACATCATGGGATACCCCATGTCGACATGGTAGCCGTTAAATTCAAAAGTTTCAATTTTCAAAAGAAGTGTCTATTCGTTTAAATCTCTTCACGAATGGTTATGACTAATACTGGTCTATAAATAGCCTTCACAAACGAATTTTTTTTAACTAACTATTTTCTTATTTTCTTCACTCCTTCTTCTCCACAAATCCATATTCTAAAATTTTCATATTTTTAAGATCATGTCGAAATTCTGCCGAATTCTCAAGTGAATCAAATTAGAATCTCATTCTTGTTTGATTCTCTTCCCTCTCTCGAAGATCAAAGTGCTATTTAGAGTTATAGGATCAATTTGTAATCAAAAGTTTATCGAGTCTCTCTATAAGGTATGGTTGTGCCTGGAAATCAATTGGGTGATCTTGTGTCCCGTAAATCAAGAGAGTTTGCCCCGGACTCGAAGACAGGAGGGTACCTCAAGGCCTTTAGAAATTGTAATCTCGAGATTGGTATAATAAAAATATGTACGAGGTGTTTGCCTTGGTGCAGGACTGGACGTAGGGTAACTCCGAACCAGTATAAAATCCTGTGTGTTCTTTCCTTTTACTGCTTTTTATTTACTTTCTTCATTTGTGTTTGATTCTGTGATTGTTCTATGATTAAGTTCTGCATTTGTTTGTGTCATAATTTTAATTTAGTCCATATAAGTCTTAGAATCCATTAAACACTATTCACCCCCTTTAGTGTTAAATTAGCCTTAAGATCCTTAATCTGCACTCCCTTTCAATTACATATTCTGTATTAGACATTTTAATAAGGTGTTCTTGTGCAGGAGGAGTATGAATCGCCCTCTGGGCGGTGTGATTAGTATAATGTATCATAGTAGTTGAGACACTTTCATCTTGCTCTTGTTCTTTTTTTCATTATCTTTGAGGCATATATGCCTCTCTTTGTAGTTGTTGAGGTGCTTTAGCCTCACACCTGTCATATATGTCAAAGTGGTACGACCACTATAGTCTGGCTTGCCCTTCAAAATAATAATACTTTATTTTGCATGCAAAGTAATGTGTCCTTGCATATCGTTTGGGACATTCCCAATATCTTTTATACTTACTATAAATAAATCATTTACAAATCCAACGTTGGGTATTAAAACAACAAAACTTGATTTTAACATAAATACGTCATTAAAAGTCAACAATGTGTTATTTGCTTATAGTTTAGAAATATCAATGTACGTTTCAACGTTCTTTCTTATGAATACATGCTTCCTCTACATTTTGGCTGATAATCAAACTATTTGGTACATCTATCAAAATAATTGTTCAATTTTGATGCTTTTTAGAATGATACTTTCATATTTGTTATCGAATCGTAGTCGAAAACCCATAAACTGAATATCACTCGCGTAGATTTCAAGACCCTTTGGTTATTATGTGTAAATAGTTTACTTTAAATCATTATTTAGAATTTCATGTTTCAACACATATATACCAGAACATAAAGCCATACTAGGCGATAATTTTTTGATTAAAATCTGAATCAACTTAAGCACATCGAATGGTGAATATATTACGTTAATTTCAACAATTGAAATTCATAGTAATATGCTTTTCAATATGGCTCACATATTCTAGTTGCATAAGTCTTTCTCATAAAGACACATATGTGGCCAATGGATCATCTCCCTTCGGATACAATTATCAAAATCATATTTTGATAATGTATATGGAACCTATTTTGGATTATGGCATCGTACCATATCATAGAGTCAATATTCTTAATGGTTTAATTGACTGCCTAGGATTATCTATTCTCGACATTGATAAGAAATTCATTATTTCTCTTTAATGTACAAGAATATTAATTAGACGTTCTAATGTATTTGTGTTCACTTAGGTTTGGTCAATTTCATTTCAGCTCTTGTAATTAGTTTTATCATTGGATCATATCCAAATCCACTTTATACAAATAATTTTTAAATAAATTCCTTTGTTACAAAGTTATTATTTCTTGAAACAAAAGTTGTTTCTCAATGCAACAGAATGTGCATTCATAAACATTTTAGGAATTGCCTTATATAAAAATGATTTTGCATTAGTTCACAATTTATTTATGTTCACAACATAAATTAGTCATCTAATGACTATCATTCTCAAAATTCTCTTGGGATGATTCACATAAGATCTCTTATGTACAATTATTATGTGCAGTCTTTCGACTCGCACAACCTGTCAAATCTTGGCCTAGGATATGTAGGGGTTTCTTATAAACCTTTGTCTTATATGGTTTTGTAAACTATTCTTTGGATGATACTAATTTAATCCTTGTGTACTACTCTTAAGTACACACCCCATAGAAAGAACTTTAACTCAACTTCACACATTATTAATCATGCATTGTCCAAAAAAGTTCGGTTAATCCTTATCAATGCATCATTATGTATTATTGGAGTGAGTGACCTATGAGGCTGAATGTTTATTCATACTAGGTACATACGGAACACTTTCCAATACACTCAACTATTTGATCAAATTGAGTCATTTATGTCGCATTTTATATTATTTACTTCCATTTTATATTCTATGATCTTATCATAGACTTAGTATGAAATACACATGTCCATGTCTATCATAACGCATCGGTGAATATGACAAAATATATGGAACCACTTTGGAATTAATAGACTTAAAATGTAACGACCCGGAATTTTCAAACCCGAAAATTCCAAATAGTTAGGAGAAAAAGAAAAGAGATAGAAGAAAGAAATAGAACAAGACACAGATTCTCACATTCGCAACAGATAAAATATAATATCAAATAATATTCTTTACACTAATAAAGCTGTATCAGTCAGTTACATTTTAATACATCAGAGTTACAACCATTTGTACATGAACTGGACAGTTATACAACTTGTTCCACACTACAATCTATACAGACTACACAGTCTCACATACACAGCGGAAACTCCATACGTTCCTGCCATCAAGCTCGCCACCTGAGCTCTAGAACATCCTTACTTGAAAATCTATAATACTCGGTCTAACCGGAGCATTACATCAAAGTAACACCCGGGTCAGGCTGGAAACCAGCGTGAGTAAACCCATATATCCTGAAATACTTAAACTATAAAGCTTATGTGAAATATCAGGGTAACTCGTACTTTTCTACGAGTTCTAATCTTATTTAAGTGAATCATTTATCTCAAAACAATATCCAAGAATGGTTATCCAGTTTTAAGTATCCATGATACTTAACTTATTTCATTCCAGCCTGTTTGCTTCCAAACTCACATTTATAAAGAATCGAAGTGGTTTCGGGTATTTATTGATACCCGACCCCGGTCTCTTCGAATCCAATGTTATTCATTAAACCAAAGTTTAAGTTTAAACAATACAATTTATACACAACAATTCACCTCATATCACAAAGCAGCACATATCACATATCGGAGATATCACATAATCCAAGGCATTCAATATCATTCAATCGTCCATAAGCAAGATTAATCAACCACACCATCTCTAATTAATTTAATTAACCACCAATGAATTAAATTAATTACTTTAATTACTTTTAAATCTTGCATACTTAACGTTAATTAATTTCAAACCAATTAATAAATCATCCCTTAATTATCCATCTTAAATAATCATCCCTGATTAATTATTCGTTAATTACATTAAGTAATTAACCTTCAATTAATTACATAAATTAATTATTCTTTATCCATTCACATTTATCAACCCTTAATTACTCTTATTAATTAATGATCCTCTAATTACTTTTATTAATTAGTTATTCTTTTAACTAATTACATTAATCTTTTAATTACAAATTAATTTAATTAACCCTTATCAAATTAATCCTTAATTACTTATATCATAAATTACTTAATTAATTAAAAGATAAACCATTTTATCTTTATTTTAATTACATCACTTAATTTAATTAAACTCAATGCTTAGCATTTATTTGAGAAATCCTAGGAAAACATTTCTTGACTTTGCCAATAAATTACACATTGGAAACACTTGGAATTTATCTAATCGTCTCAATAAAAGTATTACAAAAACATATTAATATGTTTTTAAAACACTTAATCTTATGGAAATAAATCTTAGAAATTTATATAAAAAAAACTTGTAAATAAATTTATTTTGAAAACTTGATCTATATTCCCTTTAAAACTTGTTTACTTACTAAACTTTAAAATTAAACTAACATTTATTCAAAAGCTTATTAAATCTTCAAGTTTAAATAAGACCCGAGCCAAATTATTATAACCCCGAGCCAAAACGACATTTTCTCGAGCAAAACTTCGGGTCTCTCCCAATCTTCATCTACTTCGAGTTATTCTCGCGAGAAACTCGAGTCGAATCCGATAAAACTACTTCTTCCCCAAACGTATGCACGAACCCATATCTCGTGCATGTGCACCAACGATCTGGTCACCTCCAACCATCGTGGCAACCTCCAGCACGTCGACGAACAAAACCTCATCCATCACGAACACCTAGATCATCCAATTCGACAGAGAATCGAAATCGAGCGTCTCAACTTCCACTTGAAAAAAAAACAGATCGACTAAAACGCCTCACCAACGATGATCCCGATCATCAGTGACCTTGCCATCACTACCATAGCTGCGCTGCTGCCTCAAGCTCCTTTTCCCCCTGGTGCGATTCATTCCTGTGCCTTGACGTCGTCGCGATTGCCTTGACAAAACCATTCACTAAAACTAGCAGTCGAACCCTAGTGCGATGTCGCTTCGCCACCATAGTCACTTATAAAACCTCCGACCATTTTCCTCTGACCATTGACACCTGAGCAACCTTCAGCCTCGATCACATCAACCCTACCTCCACCGATCGTCAGAATTTGACGAGAAACCAAAACCCATTCATCTCGAGAAATCTCGACATACCCAATTCTAAAAATCAGAATTTAACCTTTAAAATTCATGATTCTTGATGGGGATTCAGATTATATAAGAGAATCAAAAAATTTTGGTATTTGAATTTAACATGTTTCAAAGTTTTTACTGTCTTTCTTAAATTCCAGATAATTTTCAAATCTATTACACTTAAATATATTTTTAAGACTTAATTCATGTTTAAACAAAAATAACTTATTTGAATTTCACAGCCTATAAGAGATTACAAGAGGAGATTGGATTTTTATCTAGATTTTAAGCCTGTAAATATAAACAGAGAGATATGTATATATATAGACATGCACAGCTTGACAACTCCATATTTATAACATGTAAGCCTAATTTCATTCATGCAAACAATTCATCACATCATACTTCATGTATTCATCAGATACAACAATTAAAACAGGAACAAGTTTTGTTTACTCACATGCAAATGTTTTGAACAGAGGACAGGCTTGATTTTTGAACTGGAACTAGAAGCTTTTGATCTGATCTCCTAATATGATTGTTGATCTTGAATTTGCTCATGTTAGAGTTGAACTAAATCTACCGCTTGCTTGATCTTTAGCTCAGGTTGAAAGAAGCTATTGTTTGATTATAGTTTGATTCGATTTAATTCTTCTTGTCAGGTTTTGGTTTTTTAGAAGATGAAGAAATAGGAATTAAAAGAGAAAAGTGAAAATGTGAGGAGTTTGAACTGAAAGTAGCCAGGTTCTCTAAACATGTTATTATATTTTAAATTAAAGAGAAAACAATTTTGCCACATGTTAATTTGCATGTTATTCAAATTACAAATGTTAAATGCCTATATTTTATTATTTCCTTATGTTATATGTTTAATATACTCATATGTTATGTCTTTATTAATTTATGTTTGTATTTTAAATTTATACAAATCATCTTTATTTCAAGTTTAAAAGAAAGTGTATTAAACCTTTTTCTTAAATCTTATTTCAAACTTATGCTAAAATAATATTTTTTTATTAATAAATATTTATTCTTAGTGTTTTGAAAATATAAAATTAACTTTAACTAGCTTTTGAAACCTAATGCTTCCAAAATACAATATATATACATACTTATATACTTGTATATGTATACACCTATAATTTTCAACATTATAGAGTTTGCATATGTATATTTATATCTTTGTTAATTTATTATAAGATTTATCATTTCCAGATATTTAATTATCAGAATACTATTTGTTTAATCTTATAAGTCAGTGTTTTAATGGTTAAAATCAGTTAATTATCAATTATCAGATGTCCAAAAATCTGGGTTATCACATTCCTCCCCCCTTAGAATCTTTTCGTCCCCGAAAAGGAACGGAGCCTTAATTTATATAAAATTCTTTATATCAGTTAAATTTTCTTTTTGAACACATTTTTAAAACACTTTAAAAATCTTTATAATATTACTAGGAATATTTTATAAAAATACTTTTATAACTCGATGTCTCAACAAGTCCATCCTTGTTCTCACAGAAATTCGGTCATACGTTGATCAGACGTAGGACTGAAAATCTATAAGGACTTAGCAAACCCGTTTTCAACACCCAGTGAAAATACTTGGAAAATAATTTATTGAAAATATAGAAAACATTTTTGAAAATAGAGGAAACATTTTTGGTGAGAATGCTCTGGAAATCATCACCCCCATCCATGGTCGCAGTTAACCCGATGGTTACGTTGCCGTCCCGGAAAAATCCACAGATAACTGTAGGTCTCCGCGCTCCTCGATTACGCCATGGAACCCGCTACAGATCGCAGTTATACCCGGGCCTTACGTTGCTATCATAGCACAAACCCATATAACTGTAGGCATCAGCGCCACCGAATTTCACTGCCAAAAGAATGAAACTTCTCCACTTGACCATAGACCGCAGTCTACCGATGTTGCGCTGCCATCCCGGCAAAATCAAGTGTAGACTATTGGCACTCATCCTCTACACGATTTTCGCTATAGTCCACACAGTAGATCGCAGCTGTTGAATATGCGTGTATATGATTTTTGTTTGATGATAATAAACATATATACAGTCATTTAAATGTATTTGTTTCTATACTATTTTAAATATCACAGATTAAATAAATATTTGCTGGATAGAATAAATAACACAGAATTTGAATTCAAATGAATATTTTATTCAAACAAATATTTATTACAATTTTGAACAGTACAAATTCAAGCTCTCGCTACATCTATACAATTACATCACAATTTCATAGTTACATCATTTCCTCACTACATTTCACTCACACTCGTAGTTTTATCTTCAACTTCACTTCAGTATGAATCCCGTATCTGAGCAATCTGCAAAAATATTCACTAACGCAGTAAAATTGAAAAAGAAATATTTTTGCAATATAAAATAAAATGTGGATTTTGAAAATATTATTTGCCTCAGTTATTTGGGTTGTTCGTCATCATTTATATTTAAATTCATCACACACGAACAATGTGACATGCACAGTGTATCACTGTACATGTCACAAGGCCGTGCACACCGATATATATACACTTGATAAATTTACAGGGACAAGTGAGCACAGGTCAAACCCAGATTATCGTTTCAACTCAGGTGCAATAAAACAATGTCACAACAATCAGTACAAGGTCAAACCCGAGCGCTTTAAGCTGGATTCAACACAGGGCTATAGAGTTCAAGTCAGTGCACCAAACAGTGAACCAAGTACTGTACATATGAAGTGAAGGCCACTGTGATCTCGACAAACCAGAACTCAAGACCAAAGAGTGCAAGCAAAACTCAAAGGCAACAGAACTCAAACCAACAGCAAGCCAAGACCAGAAAACAAGACCAAAATAGTGAAACTTGACAAATGCCACCAGACCAGACTACACAGATACAATGCATCAAGATCAACTCAATGCAAACAAACAGATAAACAAACCAGGAACAAAGTGACACAGGGAACTCAGACAATATCAACAAGTATGGAAGTGAATACATGAATATGCTACAGAGAATCAAGACATGTACAAACCAATTACTCAATCATCATCGAGCTAAGTAAACAACAAAGTCAATGTTAGTTTCCAAATCTCAAAATCACAAGTTCAAGCATACAACCAGATAATATAAGTTGTGACCAAGTCAAGGCAAAAATCGAACAGTAAGAACAAGTCAAGCCCGAAGTCACAAAGAAAAATCAACATGTCAAACCAGAATCGAAACCGTGGTCATCACGAAATCGATCAATGACGTGTGAATCGAATATACGCGCATGAACAAGTCAGTGCATATCATCATCATTCAAGTAAAATCGAACGGCAAGCAAGAGTGATTGACGAAATCAAATAACTATCAGACGAACGAAAAACAAGGAGATGGAATCCTATATAAATACCCTATACATCATCGGCAAAGATGCATCGAGTTCAAATACGAAAATCAGATAAGCACAAAAAGGAAAATAACATACCGGAGCCATCTCAAACTCGATCAACGTCGAAGTAGCCAGAGTACGCAACAAGAAATCGATCGTGCCAGGCAAAATTCTCGAATAACCAACAACGCGATCGAAGTAGGAACGGCACTTCGAAAAGCCCAAAAGATCAGAGCGCAAGAGGAACGAAATCCCCAATTTTTTTCCACAAGCCCTAATTCAGTAACTAAGCCGCCATCATTTCTCTCTAAGAAGAATAAGAGAAGTAACGAGCTAAAGTAAAAAGGAGGAAGGGCCGGCTATTGCTTTTTGAGTAAAAGGGTTTAATATATAAAAAGGGGTTTTTTATCTATTTTTATATAGGGCTTTTAATTTGTTTTTAAATCGTTTTTAAATTTGTATTAAAATTGCAACTTTTCTAGTCGTGTGACTAGGGGACAATCTACGTGGCGTAGATTGAGAATTCACAACTCAGTGGCTGAGTTGTGGCAGGGTTTTGAGCGTAGAGTTAGGATTAGTCAGTAGCGGGTGTCGCGAGTTTACGTGTGTAAGCGTGTGACTATCTAATTTCTAGTAGAAACCTTGGGGGCAGCACGTAGGCAGGGTTTTGCCGAAGTTGGGTAAATTCTGTGTTGTTCTGTTCTGTTATTTATTCTGCAATATCTGTGCTGTTATTATTCTGCTTAATCTGTGTTGAAATCTGTGTTAAAATTGATATAACTTCCGCAATAATTTTAACAATTTATAGTATCACCCTATTCACCCCCCCCCTCAGGGTGAAATCGATCCTACAAGTGGTATCAGAGCTAGGAATAGGAGTCGATTATTTTCTGTTTATAAAAATTCAATTTTTTTTTTTCAAAAATCAATTTTTGTTTTAAAAATTTGAATTTTTAAAAAATGGCGTCTTTTAATAATGCTTTTGCTGAGGGTCAGTCGATAGTTAGACCACCAATGTTCAATGGTGAATATGCTTATTGGAAAAATAGGATGAAAATTTTTCTAGAAACCATTGACGCTTGGAATATAGTTGAGACTGGATATAACAAACCAACTATAACAGTGAACAATCAGGAAATAGAAAAACCAAAGGATCAATGGACAGAGTTAGAAAACAAATTACAAATTACTAACGCCAAAGCAATGAATTCTATTATTTGTTCATTAGATCAAATTGAATTTAATCGTGTTTCACATTGTTCATCTGCGCAGGAAATATGGCACACTCTCGAAGTGACTCACGAAGGAACATCTCAAGTCAAAGAATCTCGCCTTGCTATGCTAAGCAGCGAATATGAGAACTTTACAATGGCGAAGGAAGAAAATGTCAAAGAGATGTACAGACGACTTTCCAATATCGTATACAAATCGAAAGCTCTCGGAAAATCATACACCGAACTGGAAATAGTCCGAAAAATCCTCAGAGTCCTTCCACGAAGCTTTGAAGCCAAAGTGACTGCAATTCAAGAATCAAAAGATTTGAAACAGTTGAAAGTTGAAGAACTCATCGGAAATCTCACCACATATGAGCTAGAGATAAAATTCAAAGAAGAGCGTGAAGGAGGAGATACTCGGAAGAAATCGATAGCTCTTAAAGGAACAACTGAAAGTGATGATGATGACGATGATGATGGTGCAAAAGAACTAGAGCTGTTAATAAGAAAATTCAAAAAGTGGAATCAGAAACACGGAAATCCAGCTCTAAACCAAAAGTTAAAAAGCAGAATAGCAAAAGTATTTGACAGCCCAGACAAACAGAAGATCATCTGTTACGAGTGCAACAAACCCGGTCATATCAGTCCCGACTGTCCACAAAATAAATTCAGCCGTGGAAAGAAACAGAAAAAGAAAAGTTTTGCAGCCACTTGGGATGAAACGGATGAGGATGATAAAAGCACTGGCAGTGAAAGCGAAAAAGCGGATTTGTGCCTTCAAGGTAATATAACTGACAGTGACGATGACGAGCCAAGTGAGGTATCAAAACTTACCCATTCTGAGTTGCTTATTTATTTCCATGAAGTAAACGGCCGTTTTGGACGACTTAGGGAAAGATACGCTAAACTTGAATCACAAAGAGATAGTTTAATAGAATCAAATGAACAACTTGAGCAGTTAGTTAAAAACTATCAAAGTAGAATCCCTAAGTGTGATAAGTGTCCAACATTCGAAGATGAGATTAAAAAATCAGAAGTTAAAATTAAATCGCTTGAAAATGAAATTCTGATTTTAAAACAAAGTGAAAATACTAGAAGAGAGAATTCTATTAAAAAGTGCACCCAATTATTAAACGAAAATGAATCTCTCAAAGCACAAGTCCAACAACTGTCAACGACTTTAGGAAAATTTTCCAAAAGTGAAAGATCGTTGAATATGCTATTAGGAAAACGAACTGTCAATATTGATAGACAAGGACTTGGGTATACTCAAACTGAACGGTATAGAAGGGAAACTAAACAAGTCAATTCGATGTGCACTATTTGTAGAAAAACTGGACACGATCAAAATAATTGTTGGTATAGACCCAAACACAAGAAAACAATTCCAATTTGGGTTCCAAAAGGCACAAAAATAGAATCTCTCAAAATTAAACAAATCTGGGTGCCAAAAGGAACATATACAAATAGTTATGGGTCTCCACAAAATTATTTTTCAAATTATTCTGCCACTAACAACCATGGACCTATAAAAACAAATAGGTCACAAAAATATTCTACCGTGTAGGTGTGGTGGCAGGCTAAGGAACAACATCGGTGTTATCTGGATTCTGGCTGTTCCAGAAACACAACAGGCGACAATTCAAAGTTCCTTAGCCTAGTATAAAGGTGACAGATTCACAAGGACAACAACGAAAGATTATCGTACAGGTAAAACAGGTAATTGTATTTATTATCAAACGATAAATTAAATGTGATAATCTGCACCATAATCTGAATTAAATCAGCCAGTTATATGAAATAATTGATGATGTTAATTCCGACTTATTCAAAATGTTGACCAATTATCATTGAATAGAATTGCTTGGATTAATTAATTGATTGATTATTGATTACTCATGCTACAAGTGGATATATTTGATTATCTGTTCTGACACTATGATTATTGCTTGTATATTTCAACGGCTTCAATTCAAAAAGGATGTTACAAATGATTTTATGAAATTTGTTGAATTTTCACAGTCTGGCCTATAACATTGAAAATGATGAGTGAAAGAAAAATTTAGATGCAGATTACACTGGCAATCTAGTTGATGAAAAATTACTAGTGGAACGTGATTTAACATTTAGTAATTGCATCATATCTGCATATTTTTCATTTCAAATAATTTTCAATTAACAGATATTTTTTGGTTAAACCCTTCAAGAAAATCATTTTTGACCTTGTTCCAGATTAGTTATTTCAGAAAAATTATTTTTATAATTATTTTTGAAATTGATTTTAAATCACTACAATAACTAATCTGGTCCCCTACTAATTATCGAAAAGATAAATAGTGATTGAAAAAGTGATGAGTGTTGATATTAATCATATATTATAACTCAAGACGGTATATTTAATAAAATTCTTTAGAAAATTTAAACAAGAGTTATAAAAATTTTGTTTGGCAAAAATTTCACGACCATTTCTATTTCTATCATTTTTCTATCACCCATCACTCATCAAAATCCAATATAGTAAGTCAATATGTGGTATTTTAAACGGGAATCATTCATCTTTCATATTTTTAACAAATAAAAAACATCCAAAGTATTCACTCTCATTTAAAAGTCCTCACGGTTATGCATGGGTGAATTACTTTGAATTTGTTATGTGCTTCCATGCTCATTTAAAAGTCCTCGCGGTTATGCATGTATGGAACGCATACCAAAAATTAATTGATTAAATAGACAAGTTGATTCTAATCCCATTTAAAAGTCCTCACGGTTATGCGTGGTTAGAAGATACTTAAATTCATTTTTTAAATTTTGGAATACTACTAATCTCATTTAAAAGTCCTAACGGTTATGCATGATTAGTAGATATTCAAATTCCTGTTGTAAATATACCACAAATAGACCCAACTATTTGGTTTTATATGATGACATTATCCCTATCATTCTAAAGTGAAATATGCGTCAAACAGAGTATTTATGATTTTTGTTTGATTTTTTATTGAACTTCAATATTTATACTCGATTGGGAATTAATATTGTTTTAATGTCAATCACCTTATCTCTATTTTTCTAACACTATTACTCTTTTGCTGATAACAAAAGGGGGAGAGAAAAGTTAAGATTTTGAAATAAAGGTCAAATATTTTCTAATTGCATCAAAGCTCATTTGAATATTTTATTCTCATGCATATAAGTAGGGGGAGTATTGTGTAAAGAGGGAGCATTAAAATAGGGGGAGCAAATTGAATGATCAAATACATTTAAAATATTCAAAATCTTAAATATATGTTTGTTATCATCAAAAGGGGGAGATTGTTGAATATGCGTGTATATGATTTTTGTTTGATGATAATAAACATATATACAGTCATTTAAATGTATTTGTTTCTATACTATTTTAAATATCACAGATTAAATAAATATTTGCTGGATAGAATAAATAACACAGAATTTGAATTCAAATGAATATTTTATTCAAACAAATATTTATTACAATTTTGAACAGTACAAATTCAAGCTCTCGCTACATCTATACAATTACATCACAATTTCATAGTTACATCATTTCCTCACTACATTTCACTCACACTCGTAGTTTTATCTTCAACTTCACTTCAGTATGAATCCCGTATCTGAGCAATCTGCAAAAATATTCACTAACGCAGTAAAATTGAAAAAGAAATATTTTTGCAATATAAAATAAAATGTGGATTTTGAAAATATTATTTGCCTCAGTTATTTGGGTTGTTCGTCATCATTTATATTTAAATTCATCACACACGAACAATGTGACATGCACAGTGTATCACTGTACATGTCACAAGGCCGTGCACACCGATATATATACACTTGATAAATTTACAGGGACAAGTGAGCACAGGTCAAACCCAGATTATCGTTTCAACTCAGGTGCAATAAAACAATGTCACAACAATCAGTACAAGGTCAAACCCGAGCGCTTTAAGCTGGATTCAACACAGGGCTATAGAGTTCAAGTCAGTGCACCAAACAGTGAACCAAGTACTGTACATATTAAGTGAAGGCCACTGTGATCTCGACAAACCAGAACTCAAGACCAAAGAGTGCAAGCAAAACTCAAAGGCAACAGAACTCAAACCAACAGCAAGCCAAGACCAGAAAACAAGACCAAAATAGTGAAACTTGACAAATGCCACCAGACCAGACTACACAGATACAATGCATCAAGATCAACTCAATGCAAACAAACAGATAAACAAACCAGGAACAAAGTGACACAGGGAACTCAGACAATATCAACAAGTATGGAAGTGAATACATGAATATGCTACAGAGAATCAAGACATGTACAAACCAATTACTCAATCATCATCGAGCTAAGTAAACAACAAAGTCAATGTTAGTTTCCAAATCTCAAAATCACAAGTTCAAGCATACAACCAGATAATATAAGTTGTGACCAAGTCAAGGCAAAAATCGAACAGTAAGAACAAGTCAAGCCCGAAGTCACAAAGAAAAATCAACATGTCAAACCAGAATCGAAATCGTGGTCATCACGAAATCGATCAATGACGTGTGAATCGAATATACGCGCATGAACAAGTCAGTGCATATCATCATCATTCAAGTAAAATCGAACGGCAAGCAAGAGTGATTGACGAAATCAAATAACTATCAGACGAACGAAAAACAAGGAGATGGAATCCTATATAAATACCCTATACATCATCGGCAAAGATGCATCGAGTTCAAATACGAAAATCAGATAAGCACAAAAAGGAAAATAACATACCGGAGCCATCTCAAACTCGATCAACGTCGAAGTAGCCAGAGTACGCAACAAGAAATCGATCGTGCCAGGCAAAATTCTCGAATAACCAACAACGCGATCGAAGTAGGAACGGCACTTCGAAAAGCCCAAAAGATCAGAGCGCAAGAGGAACGAAATCCCCAATTTTTTTCCACAAGCCCTAATTCAGTAACTAAGCCGCCATCATTTCTCTCTAAGAAGAATAAGAGAAGTAACGAGCTAAAGTAAAAAGGAGGAAGGGCCGGCTATTGCTTTTTGAGTAAAAGGGTTTAATATATAAAAAGGGGTTTTTTTATCTATTTTTATATAGGGCTTTTAATTTGTTTTTAAATCATTTTTAAATTTGTATTAAAATTGCAACTTTTCTAGTCGTGTGACTAGGGGACAATCTACGTGGCGTAGATTGAGAATTCGCAACTCAGTGGCTGAGTTGTGGCAGGGTTTTGAGCGTAGAGTTAGGATTAGTCAGTAGCGGGTGTCGCGAGTTTACGTGTGTAAGCGTGTGACTATCTAATTTCTAGTAGAAACCTTGGGGGCAGCACGTAGGCAGGGTTTTGCCGAAGCTGGGTAAATTCTGTGTTGTTCTGTTCTGTTATTTATTCTGCAATATCTGTGCTGTTATTATTCTGCTTAATCTGTGTTGAAATCTGTGTTAAAATTGATATAACTTCTGCAATAATTTTAACAATTTATAGTATCACCCTATTCACCCCCCCTCTAGGGTGAAATCGATCCTACAGCAGCGACATCGAGCTACACTATCGTCACAGCATAACCCAAATGCCTCTGTAGGCATCAACGCCCTCGACTTTAGCTACCCGACAATCCCCAGGAACTAGTTTGTCCGGACTCCTCACAGGATCAACTTTAGAATCCCCCCTTGGGGTTCAAGGCAGTACCACCCTGTGGCACTCCTGAGAAGTTCATTTCAAGGGAGCGCCTTTTTCCCCAGAGCCAGTCTCAAAATACTTTATACTATATACTTATAGTATCTTCAAATCATACCCTTTATGATTTATATCAAAATCATCTTAAAACAAAATCGATATCCAAAATCGATAGTTCCAAACTTGGCTTTCCAAATGCCAAAATTGATTTTCCCAAAAATCAAAAGCCTTTCCAAAATCCATAGGTTCCCAAAACCTTTTCCAAAATCATTCTCATAAGATCCTTTATATATATATATATACACACATAACTTTGAAAATCTTTGGATCATTTCAAACTTGTATAAAACCTCTTTTATACTTCAAATATTTTAAAACCCTTTTCTTCTAGCAATAGATTCAACAAGGGAAGATTTATCTTATATATACACAACTTTGTTTATTCCAAATCAAATATTCAAATTTAATTTCTCTTTTATAAAGTTATTAACCATATTACTTACCTTCATAAAGTAAATTTCAACCAAAGAAATATCCAATTCCATTATATTTCACAAATATACTTTCATTTCAAAGACCATTTTACAATTCTTATCCACAAATTTCCAATATCAATTTCATTCAAACTCGTACGATGTCCATATATCATCCGTATGCAATATAAGTCTGATCGCTCAATCGATCACACAATTTCACTTCTGAACTAGTATCGTCCACCCGACTTCCTAGTGCGGACTCAGATCTGGTTTCTTGATCAGAAACCGTCACTCTCCTTGCATAGTCACAACTATGATAGAGAATATCCAAAACCAATCAAAAATCCTTATCCAGATTCGTCGTCGAAAATCGAGCGAAAAATCCCAACTCGGATTGATAATACTATCTCGAAATTCTGTGTTCGTATCTGGATCAAATCACTATGCGAATAGAATAATATACGTATATCCTACGTATTTATCTTTATTGGTTATTAGCCAAATCAATTCTCTTTTCTATTCACATTTCCTTCAATTCCATTCACTTATTCTCAATTGCTTCCATTTCTAATTGAGTTATTACTTCAATTACAAACAGTTTGAACTCTGACCTATTTAAATTTAAAAATAGCTTGAAAAAGTTTAAAATAGATCAGTAGTTGAAAAATAGTTATTAGTTTGTAAAATAGCTGTAAAATAGTTAAGTAGGTATAAAATAGTTAGATAATTGCAAAATAGTTTTTAAAATAGTGATTAGATATAAGTAACTGAAAATAGTAATTAGTTTATAAGACAGTTTCAAAATAGTTAAATAGTTCCAAAATAATTGTAAAATAAGTATAAGATAGTTTGGGGTTTAAGAAGAAAGATTGTATAGTAAATAGTTTGGAAAAATATATTTTTATTAAAACAATTTATTTTGAAAATAATCCAGAGCCAAACTGTTTAATTTCCCAATCTCCATTTCCAATTAATTTCCCATCAATTCAATTTAAATTTCCACTTTCATTTAAATTGACTCAATACTTCAATTTCCATTGAAATTGATTTAATCCCAATTCAAGTTGAATTAACCTTAATTCCTTTCCAAATTCAAATCAAATTCCTTTTAATTTTTAAACTTATTCAACTTTAATCATAATTCCAAATTATTTGAAATCACTTTGGATTAATTTCAAATTGAACCAGCTTCAATTTCAAATCATTTCAATTCTAATTTACCATTTGAATTTTTAAACTTATACATCTTCAATCACAATTCTAATTAATTCAAATCAAATTCAATTTGAACTAATTCTATTCAAATCTCAACTTAAAATCATCTCGAATTATATAAATTCGAGTTAAATATTTTAAATGTTGTTTTAATCCCTTAAGTCAAATTAACCCTTACTTTTAAATCAATCAACCTTTATTTTTAAATTAATAACTTAAATCTTTAAACCATTTAATTCTGAATCCAAATTCCAAAATTCCATTTTAAAATTATCTTTACTTAACTTATTTTAAAGTTCAAATTAAAGGTTCAAAGAAATTTTATCTTCAAAATTCAATTTATTGCCCAATTTTATCTTCCAACTTTGAAACCGATTCTTAAACAATTTTAAGTTACAAATTCAATTCTTAACATTCAAATCTTAAGTTAAAAGGGATTCCATATCCTTAATTTCAAATTAAGGTTTAATTTTCATTTATCTCTATAATGGATATATTATCACAATCCATTTCTTCATTCATTCAAACAAATCAAATTCACTATTTTAACTTCCCAAGTAAAATCTCAATTTCATCTTGAAATTTCCAATTCAAGTTGTTCATTCTAAACCCATTTAACTTTTCTTAAGTTAATTTTCAGTTTAATCCAGTCAACTTTACCCAATTTGAATTCCCATTCAAATTTTAAACCTTATTTTAATAATCTACCCACTTATAAGTTCAAAAACTTATCACTTTGGGTTTTCATATCACATTCCAAGGAAAAAAAATTTAAAACTCAACACTAAGAGTTTATTTCAAATCATCTTCGATATTATGTATACCCTCATTTATACATATTTATTTCCTTTACACACCAAGTTATACCTTAAAATTTTTAAACCACCTTTGGTTTTAATTCAAAACAGATTTCTTTAAAACAATTTCAACATACTTGCCTAAATGTTTTACTTCCCTAAAACATTTCATTTTGCTTAATTATTTACAATATTTCATTATTAAACACAACAATCATTTATGATAATAACCAATATTATCATATCTGGAAACCAATTTATTATTATTTTATTCTGACTCTTTCCCAAATTCAAGATTTTAATTTTAATTCGAATCTACTTCAAACTTATCTTTATTCAATTTCAGTTTGGTTGTATTACCACTTAATTCTTATAATTTTATTTAATTCCAATGATTCAACAACCAATTTCTTTAATATTAATAATTAGAAAATTTATTTCTTTATATACCAAAAGATAAACTTATATAAAAATCATTTATTTTTAAAACCATTTTAAAATCTTTATATAAGAAAATAACAAGTACGCTCTCATATATATATATACACTCAACTCATCTTAGGGTACCATTGGCCCTATCCTTAATGAGTACACCCACCAGAGCCAAGGTTCTCGCTTAACCTAGCTCTGATACCAACTGTAACGACCCAGAATTTTCAAACCCGAAAATTCCAGATAGTTAGGAGAAAAACAAAAGAGATAGAAGAAAGAACAGAACAAGACACAGATTCTCACATTCGCAGCGGATAAAATATAATATCAAATAATATTCTTTACACTAAGAAAGCTGTATCAGTCAATTACATTTTAATACTTCAGAGTTACAACCATTTATACATGAACTGGACAGTTATACAACTTGTTCCACACTACAATCTATACAGACTACACAGTCTCACATACACAGAAGAATACTCTATACGTTCCTGCCATCCAGCTCGCCACCTGAGCTCTAGAACGTCCTTACCTGAAAATCGGTAATACTCGGTCTGACCCGAGCATTACATCAAAGTAACACCCGGGTCAGGCTGGAAACCAGCGTGAGTAAACCCATATATCCTGAAATACTTAAGCTATAAAACTTATGTGAAATATCAGGGTAACTCGTACTTTTCTACGAGTTCTAATCTTATTTAAGTGAATCATTTATCTCAAAACAATATCCAAGAATCGTTATCCAGTTTAAATATCCATGATACTTAACTTATTTCATTCCAGCCTGTTTGCTTCCAAACTCACATTTATAAAGAATCAAAGTGGTTTCAGGTATTTATTGATACCCGACCCCGGTCTCTTCGAATCCAATGTTATTCATTAAACCAAAGTTTAAGTTTAAACAATACAATTTATACACAACAATTCACCTCATATCACAAAGCAGCACATATCACATATCGGAGATATCACATAATCCAAGGCATTCAATATCATTCAATCGTCCATAAGCAAGATTAATCAACCACACCATCTCTAATTAATTTAATTAACCACCAATGAATTAAATTAATTACTTTAATTACTTTTAAATCTTGCATACTTAACGTTAATTAATTTCAAACCAATTAATAAATCATCCCTTAATTATCCATCTTAATTAATCATCCCTGATTAATTATTCGTTAATTACATTAAGTATTAACCTTCAATTAATTACATAAATTAATTATTCTTTATCCATTCACATTTATCAACCCTTAATTACTCTTATTAATTAATGATCCTCTAATTACTTTTATTAATTAGTTATTCTTTTAACTAATTACATTAATCTTTTAATTACAAATTAATTTAATTAACCCTTATCAAATTAATCCTTAATTACTTATATCATAAATTACTTAATTAATTAAAAGATAAACCATTTTATCTTTATTTTAATTACATCACTTAATTTAATTAAACTCAATGCTTAGCATTTATTTGAGAAATCCTAAGAAAACATTTCTTGACTTCGCCAATAAATTACACATTGGAAACACTTGGAATTTATCTAATCATCTTAATAAAAGTATTACAAAAACATATTAATATGTTTTTAAAACACTTAATCTTATGGAAATAAATCTTAGAAATTTATATTAAAAAAAACTTGTAAATAAATTTATTTTGAAAACTTGATCTAAATTCCCTTTAAAACTTGTTTACTTACTAAACTTTAAAATTAAACTAACATTTATTCAAAAGCTTATTAAATCTTCAAGTTTAAATAAGACCCGAACCAAATTATTAAAACCTCGAGCCAAAACGACATTTTCTCGAGCAAAACTTCGGGTCTCTCCCAATCTTCATCTACTTCGAGTTATTCTCGCGAGAAACTCGAGCCGAACCCGATAAAACTGCTTCTTCCCCAAACGTATGCACGAACCCATATCTCGTGCATGTGCACCAACGATCTAGTCACCTCCGACCACCGTGGCAACCTCCAACACGTCGACGAACACAACTCATCCATCACGAACACCTAGATCATCCAATTCGACAAAGAATCGAAATCGAGCATCTCAATTTCCACTTGAAAAAAAACAGATCGACCAAAACGCCTCACCAACGATGATCCCGATCATCAGTGACCTTGCCGTCACTACCATAGCTGCGCTACTACCTCAAGC
Organism: Allium fistulosum; assembly: GCA_030737815.1. Classification (NCBI taxonomy): domain Eukaryota; kingdom Viridiplantae; phylum Streptophyta; class Magnoliopsida; order Asparagales; family Amaryllidaceae; genus Allium; species Allium fistulosum. The sequence continues at coordinate 1,252,110,169 of CM060903.1, read as the reverse complement.
TCCTTTTCCCCTGGTGCGATTCATTCCGGTGCCTTGACGTCGTCGCGATTGCCTTGACAAAACCATTCACTAAAACTAGTAGTCGAACCCTAGTTCGACGTCGCTTCGCCACCACAGTCACTTATAAAACCTCCGGCCATTTTCCTCTGACTATTGACACCTGAGCAACCTTCAGCCTCGATCACATCAACCCTACCTCCACCGATCGTCAGAATTTGACGAGAAACCAAAAACCATTCATCTCGAGAAATCTCGACATACCCAATACTAAAAATCAGAATTTAACCTTTAAAATTCACGATTCTTGATGGGGATTCAGATTATATAAGAGAATCAAAGAAATTTGGTATTTGAATTTAACATGTTTCAAAGTTTTTACTGTCTTTCTTAAATTCCAGATAATTTTCAAATCTATTACACTTAAATATATTTTTAAGACTTAATTCATGTTTAAATAAAAATAACTTATTTGAATTTCACAGCCTATAAGAAATTACAAGAGGAGATTGGATTTTTATCTAGATTTTAAGCCTGTAAATATAAACAGAGAGATATGTATATATACAGACATGCACAACTTTACAACTCCATATTTATAACATGCAAGCCTAATTTCATTCATGCAAACAATTCATCACATCATACTTCATATATTCATCAGATACAACAATTAAAACAGGAACAAGTTTTGTTTACTCACTTGCAAATGTTTTGAACAGAGGACATGCTTGATTTTTGAACTGGAACTAGAAGCTTCTGATCTGATCTCCTAATATGATTGTTGATCTTGAATTTGCTCATGTTAGAGTTGAACTAAATCTACTGCTTGCTTGATCTTTAGCTCAGGTTGAAAGAAGCTATTGTTTGATTACAGTTTGATTCGATTTAATTCTTCTTGTCAGGTTTTGGTTTTTTAGAAGATGAAGAAAAAGGAATTAAAAGAGAAAAGTGAAAATGTGAGGAGTTTGAACTGAAAGTAGCCAGGTTCTCTAAACATGTTATTATATTTTAAATTAAAGAGAAAACAATTTTGCCACATGTTAATTTGCATGTTATTCAAATTACAAATGTTAAATGCCTATATTTTTATATTTTCTTATGTTATATGTTTAATATACTCATATGTTATGTCTTTATTAATTTATGTTTGTATTTTAAATTTATACAAATCATCTTTATTTCAAGTATAAAAGAAAGTGTATTAAACCTTTTTCTTAAATCTTATTTCAAACTTATGCTAAAATAATATTTTTTTATTAATAAATATTTATTCTTAGTGTTTTGAAAATATAAAATTAACTTTAACTAGCTTTTGAAACCTAATGCTTCCAAAATACAATATATATACATACTTATATACTTGTATATGTATACACCTATAATTTTCAACATTATAGAGTTTGCATATGTCTATTTATATCTTTGTTAATTTATTATAAGATTTATCATTTCCAAATATTTAATTATCAGAATACTATTTGTTTAATCTTATAAGTCAGTGTTTTAATGGTTAAAATCAGTTAATTATCAATTATCAGATGTCCAAAAATCCGGGTTTTCACATAAAATTGCATATATTTATACGTATCAATCCAAAGAGTTCATCAACTCTTATGACGCTACCACTAAATGGGTGCATAGCCCTTAATTGTTTGAGTTATAATTAACTAGTATCATATGATTCATAATCATATTATAAAAATTATGTTTCAATACTATGGCTTAGTCTATAATTCTGAAATAATTGTAAATAATTTTAGATACTTCGGTATTTTCAATGCATCATTTTTGTTGTGATAACAAATACCACAGTACATTTTTATTTCATAATGAATATTCATATTATTCACATTGAAATATAAATATGTTTATTTTTCAATCGACATAAAAAAATAGTAATTACTTCATAAATAATGTGCGGTATGTTAACAATTTTCATAATTTGATGCATTCAATAAGTGTTATAAGGCATGTTCCCACTATTTTCGTAATTACCATAATAGCGTACTAAATTCAAAGGTCCATTATTCACTTAATATATATTATTTGTAACGACCCAGAAATTTTGAACATTTGAAATAGAATATTTAATTGAATTTAAATATTTGAAAGTTGATTTAACCTGAGTTTCAAATGTATCTGTTTATTTGGCAATTTAAATAATTGAATTTAATAATTGAAAAATTGAATAAATTGCTGAATTGCTAATTTCGGACCTGTTAAAAATATTTTCAAGGCTTCGAAAATTCATATAGACAATACTGAAGATAATAGAAGCTTCAGAATCGAATTTGGAACTATTTTGTTCAGTTTTGAAATTTTGTTGTTTACATTGATATTTGAGAAATAGCGTTCCGGGGCACAGTCTCGGAATTCGACGAAACAAGTTCCATTGAGTCCGCAATCTTGAATTATTATCGGATTTCAATTTTCGTAGCATTTGGAGTGATCGTTTGGCCGTACGTTAAGTAAACGCGTTGAAATCTATATCGAATTCAATTTAAATTTAAAATTGTATTTGGTCTACATCAGTACTTTGCCTTCCCATCAAAAACACTTTAGCCAGGTAATGCAAGCACGTTGATATCAAAGACTTTCTCTGCAAAGTCACGTACTCCTGTCTCCTCTTTTTCTAACATCTTGTTCTTATCCATTCTTTTAGAGTAAACGAAAACTATTTCGTTCAATAAAATAAAAATCATGGCAGCCCTTTTTGTTCAAAACTATACCCAAATGCCTCTCCTCTCATTCAAAATAAAAATAAAAAATGGCTGTAGCCTAGAATTCAAATTCAACGAATCCGCCTCTGAATAGAAATCTTGTTCGAATAGCTAGGGCTCGACGTCCAGCATCTCGAGTGGCAACGAGCGATGAAATCGCGTACGACAATTTGTGGTCACGAGCAGATGGCCAGGGTCGAGGCAAATGGTGGCGGCGCGTTCATCAACGGAGGATTTAGCGTCGTTCTCGAAGTCGTGACGCCTGGTTGCCGTGAGTTCGAACACGATGCCGAGGCTTTGGGGTCGCGATCGAGGCTGTAACGACCCTGAATTTCGAACAAATTAAATTTAGAATATTTAATTAATTTTAAATATTTGAACGACGATTTAATTTGAATCCCCGATATAACTCTGATTTTGGCGATTAAATTTTAAAATTTAATCTATTGAACGGGATAAAAATTTATATCTTCAGTTTAGAGCCGACTAAAAATATTTCAAAGGCTTAGGAAATTTATATTGATAATACTGAAGACAATGAAAGCTTCAGAAATTGATTTGGAAACAATCTGTTCAGTTTTGAAATTAAATCGTTTGAATTGAATTTGAAAAATAGCGTTCCGTGGCGCAGTCTCGGAATTCGACGAAACCAGTTCCATTGGGTCCGTAATATTGAAATACTGTCGGATTTCAGTTTTCGTATTTTTTTGGTGTTAATATGTGACCATACGATATGCAAACGTGTTGAAAATAAAATCAAATTCAATTTAAATTTAAATTGAAACTGGTCAAAATCAAAACCCTGTAGCGCCTTAAATCGTTCCCTTTGTTTCAGCCTAAAAACATGAGAGAAATCGTGAAACCCATACCTCTCTGCAAAATCACGTAATGTGGTTCCCTCTGTTATTTCTTTTTAAATTTTACCCATCTCGTTCAGATTCGAAGAAAAACTTTAAATGGCCGCGAGTTCTCTTCTCGTATTTCTTCCCATTCCTCCTTTTCAAAATCACGAAAGAATTCGTGCCAATCTTCAAAATCCTTAGTTGAAGCCTCGTTTTAAAATCCCTAAATCGCGTTCCCTCTTCTCCGTATAACGATAAAACCAAATGGCCGAAGCCTCATCAAAATCTTAAAATCAAATCGCGGCTGGGCATGGGGTCGTGATTCGTTCGCGACCAAGTGGGGTGGGAGGCGAAGCTCCGGGTTGTGGCCTGGTCATCGACTCGGTGTCGCGGTGTCGCATGGGGTCGCGTGGGATGGCATCAAGGCGAAGCAAGGGGCGGCGTGGAGATGGCGTGCGCCTGAGGCACTGGGGTTTGGGCGAACTCGAGCGGCGTCAGGGGGAGGCTCGAAGTTTATTTTGGCAAGTCGATTTCCGACTAGGGGTTGCGTGGGATGGCATCGCGAGGCGTGGAGCAGGGGGCTCGTGCTCGCGTACGTGAAGACTGGCTCGAGTGGGGAGGCGCGTACGATCTCACGATTTGGTTCCAGCAATGTGAGGCAGCGAGTGGCGATGGAGGCCGTGACGAGGTGGCTCACAATCGAAATCGTGGTGGTTGGAGTTCGAATCATTACAGTGAGGTATTGTTTTGTTTTATGAAAATAAAAAATGATATAGGAATCCCAATATTTAATTTTTACAGTAAAGATTTTTATTTTATCGAATCACATGTATGTATATTTCCATTTAGAATATATTTAAGATGACAATATATATATATATGTACAGAGAAAAAATTTATACAGTAAGGAAAATGTTGATATAAAATAATAAAGCAATATCTTTGTTTAGGTAACTTATTTAGAATTTATATTAGCTACTACAAATAATTTAAAGAAAGAGAACTTAGTTTTAAAACTTTAAATTTAAGATTTGTTAAAATTATTTAAAAAGGAAGTTTAATTGATTTATCTAAGACTATTTAGATTACTAGAGAAAACTTTATATAAAGGGGATTTATTTTTTTAAACAAAATTTTTTTTGGGTTAAATAAATTTATTAAAAGAAATTGGTTTAAAATAAAACCATTGAGTAATTAAAACTATCAAAACGAAAATTTGGTTAATTAAATTTATTTAAAGAAAACTGGGTTAAAAATGAGGTCATTATATAATTAAAACATATCAAGTTAGAAATTTAATAGTTCGATTTAATTCGAATATTAACGAATTGTACAATTATTTATACAAGGTATAAAATCAAGAAACAGCTGAAAATGGAAAATGGGATGGCAAATTAAAAGCTAAGGTGAGATTATTTTCTCACTCAAAATATATTTTGTATGACAGTTATTTATTGACTGATTGTTGCTATTGGATGTGGTATTAGATATGGTAGGATATATCTATATATATAGCAATATATACATATTGGCATATGTATATATTGGATTGATGATTTCCCGCCTCGTATAGCGGATGAGACCCTATTGCGCCGTTAGTAAGCGGATTTTTATAAAACCCATATACCGCGATAATTCCGTACTGGAGCGGAATTGGTATTGTGCTAACGTCTTTGGATGCAGGGAAGCAGGTTGGAGGGATCCAATTGGATTCCTCAACTGTATTTATTTATTTACAGATGTTGATATATATTCTGTTATCATATGATGATATATGATGTTTGATGTTGTGATGGACTAATTGATGCGTTGCATCATTGGATTCAAAATTTTGAAGTTTAAAAATAACGATCTTTAACTTTAAAAAGAGATTTTAAAAGTGATTATTTGAAAGTATACGTTTTATTTGAATCTTTGAATTGGTTTACTTTAAATAAATAAATGTTATAAATTTAAAGTTATGGAGATTATAATGTTTGTGAAATATAACCAAAAGATGATTTTTGAAGTGAATAGTTAAATAATTTATAAAATGGTTTAAGTTGAGATTTTTGAATTATTAAACCAATGTATATAAAAGATGTATCAAATTGATATTTATCAATTAAAATTATTGGAATTTTAAACGAGATTTTATAAGTGTTAAATTTGGAAAGATATGAAACTTATAAAATTATAAGTTGTAAAGATAGGAAATTTATAGAATTATAAATTGTGAAGATTTGAAGTTTATAGATTTATAAAATTTGAAGTTTATAGATTTATAAAGTATGAAGTTATAAAATGAATGGAATTGTAGAATAAAAGATTATAAGAAGGGTACTTGGAAATTGGATTTTTGCCTTTAAATGGAATATTTATCGAATTGATTTATAAAGAAGATCTATAAATCAAAGTGGTTATAAAATAAAAATAGAAAGAGAATTTATAAAACGTTGTTTTATAAATTCGAAATCGATTGAATTTGATAAATTAAATATAGAAGATTTTTAAAGGAGATATATTCGCGATTTTGGATAGCGAATTATCATTGAAATAAAACGCGTAGAAAATAGTGAAATGTAATTAGTGAAGTATATTCACGATTTTGGACAGTGAATATATTGTTAAGTAAAATGGATATGGTTTTGGAAAAGTGATATTTGAAACGAAGTTAATTGTTTTAAAAGATGTTTTAAAACGTGTTAAATATCGAAACCATAGATTTCAACATTCATTGTTGAAATAGACGTTTTCGAGAAATAAGGAAATGATGGACTATAACACTGTTGTTATAGTAAATGATTTCCGAAAGGAAATGTTTTTGTCTAGTATTGGGATTTATATATCTATCTAAATTTCGAATCCCTATACTAGTGATTTCGAGTCGTCGTAACGATGTTTTACGTAACATTCGTTTTGACTCAAATAAAGGTGTTAATAGAATATTTTCCTTAAAGAATGAAATTATACTTAATTTGATTTAAGTATATCGAATATTTCCCAAGTGTTGAAAATAAATAGATTTGTGAAATACTTATTATTAAATAAGTATGGAATTGCTTTTCCAAAAAATGAAATGAAATGTTTTTGAGAATTTATCTTTGAAAAGATAAATTGAAGTTGAATATTGAAATCGATTTGAAAATCGTATATCAGTAGATATTTTTGAAATATAAATTCACTATGGAATTTATAAAAGAAATGGAAATTCGTTTTAAAGAAAATAAACGTTGGTTTATTTTTGAAGTGTGGAAATTTTATATCTAGTAAAGATATTTTTGGAAGATTAAATAATTTGGAAAATTATTTGGAATCTGATGATGTTGCGCATCTTTATTGATAGTTAAATAACCGACTATCAATAATTACCTTTAGATAGGTATTTGTTGTGATTGGATGAAATTGAATGCCACACTTATTTTTAAATAAGCGCTCACTATTCGGGTTAGCCGGGAAAGGACCATGGGGTCGTATAACCCATTCCGAATATGTGATACGTCGTTATGAATTGCATTCGAAGACCGGTGTTGAAGACCGGATATTTTTGAAAACAGAAGGATTACCGTCGAGTTACTCTACATCGGCTGATCTCCGGTTTAGAGGTTTTATCACCCTTAGTGACGGGAAGTCCTGACGTGATTGAAAATTATCCGGATGTGCAAAGGCTTCGTGAGAAGTGCCTTCGGTTCTGTTCGATCCCGGAACAGACTTATATGGATTGTGTGTCTAACGTTACAATTTGAGATATAAAGCTGATTCCTTTCAAATACATTTCTGTTGGTGGCGGAGAATTTATTCTCTTAGCTTAACACCCTTCTCTGAGACGTACGAGCTCAGAGGTTATGTAGTTGAAATTTATCAGCGATATATCCCAATATGGTAACGTGGCATACTGAGTGTTGCTGTGAAATGATCAGTGTTTGATCATTTGTGATATGATCATTTGTTTGATCTTATATCTTTGTGATCATAGGTTGATCATTTTGTTTGACCCGAAGCAGGGCTTTTTGAGAAAGCGTAGCTTTGTGGACGAGACTTCGTCGAGCCTCACACCCCGGAAATGGTCGAAACAGGAAGGATGCGGCAAGGTTCTAGGGAGTAGCGCCCCTTAGTGTATGTCATTCCTTTTGGATAAAGGTGGTATCATGGTATGGAGCCCAGATACTTAACCTCTGTGGTTACTGCATTATTATTATCTATGTGGTTTGTTGCGAATCGGGGATCCTCGGGAAGATCGGTGACGATCGGGGGATGGCATACGCGTGTCAGTAGTTACCTATTTTTGCAGTGGTAACCCGGCCTTGTGTTGGCAGAGATCTAACCGTAATGTTAGGTTATTTCTCGGGTCGTCTATTCCAGGGACGTACCCATCGTGGATAGGAAGTTCCTTAGCCTGACCATTTGTTGGAAATCCAAAGAAACAATACGAGCCTTTACGATTTCAATTGTATAACCTGTCTCCTCAGGAGGCAGCTATAGCAGGCATAATATAATGGTACCTATGCTGGCTAAGATTTATATTCTACTTTCGAAATGTTTTCCACTATGCACTAATAATAATATCAAAAAGAATTTGATTTTTGCGTAGTAAGCATCTTTGACTATCATAAGAAGAAATCTCCTCCAAGTCTGCGTTTGCATTGTGTGTGTGGTGGGAGGTCTTATGGTAGTTTCATTTTCCAAAAGCATTGCGAATTGACATTAAAGTTTTCCTGTTGTTTATTTTAAAGAATAACTGTTTTACGATCTCACACCAGTCACCATGACTGACTCGGAGTTTATTGTTTCCCTTCTAAACTCTGGGTGCCCACCAATTTCCACACGGGCAGCCTAGAGTTATATTATCAGGATATTCTGGATATTCTGGAGCTTTGGAGATAAGCTGGATGACGAGACGTAGTATTTGTATCTGATATTATTTATTCCGCTGTGTATTCTGTATGAGGACAAATTATATAACTGTCCATTGTTGTATATTGACTTTGATGATTGATGTATGTATAAAATGATATAGTTCTTTGTTTAAAGATTATTCATTTATCTATTATATATTGTTCCGCTGCGATGTGTAAGATTCTGATATTGTTTTCTGTTCTGATGTTGTTCTGTTGTTCTTCTTTCTTCTCTTTTTCTTCTATCTTCTTCTTCTTCTACTTTTTCTTCTTCTTAAAACCCTCACTATTGGAGTTTCCGGCACTCGATTGCTCGGCAGTCGATAAAGTGAGTATCGATGTCGAATTTTCGAAAGTCGAAAAATCCGGTATGTGAGAAAGTGGTATCAGAGCATATGGTTAAGCGACAACCCTGCTCTGTTGGGTGTTACTCATTAGAGATAGAGTCAGTAGTACTCTAGAATGAGTTAAGTGTAATAATAGATATGAGCACGTATTTGTTAGTGAATATAAAAATGTTTTATATTGTGTTTGCTTATCCGTTGAGATGTTTGTGAATTTCGGTCGGTATGTGGGACGCCATATTATCGATAGGGATTTCTAAACACTTAAACGAGGCAAGACGACATAGTATTGTTTTAAAATAGGGTAAATGAAATAATTTTACCCAAAACTATTTTGTATAGAAAAGAAATGTTTTTCTATGAAGTACTATAGTATATGGTTGCATGGTTGTTAGAAGTGATAATATTAATCTATTATCATTGAAATTGAATAAGAAATTCAAAATCGTAACTCCAAAGTTAAGAAATTAATTCACATACTAATGAAATTTGAGAATGTAAATTATAAATGTGAATTGTAATTTAAAACGGAATTCCAGAGAAGTTTTTGGAAATGTTTTGAAAAGAATTTGAAAATTTTGGAGATTTGGAAAGTTTAATTCCTTTTTGATTTGAAAATGGATTTCAAGGGTTTTGAAAAATGTTTTGACGGAATGAAAAGCTCTAAACTCTTTTCGGTCGCTGGAAAATAACTTCGATGATGACCGCGGCATCACCGGTGTTTATTTTCGGGTTTCCAAAAGAGGTATTGCTGCCAAATTATTTTAAAAGGAAGTTGTTTGAAAAATTTGGGTTTTGTTTTCGAAATTCAAAGGATAAATTTGAATTGTTTTCAAAATGGCTTTGAAATGTTGCTAAGACTCTGGAATACTATGAAATATTGTAAGTTGATAACTTATACAATTTGAATTGATAGAATAAATTCAATTTAAAAGGTGAAGTTAAATAAAAGAAAGTATAAGTGAATGTGAATGTATAAATGATTGTATAAATCAAGATGTAAATAAGTTGATAACTTATAGAATATTTGAAATCTGATTGGAATGAAATTCAAATTGAAGACGAATGAATTAGAAATTGAAACTAATTTAAAATGGTGCAGTTATAAATGAAAGGTAATTGATGAAATTCAATATTCGGAATAGAAGATAAAATTGAATTCGAATAGAAATTCGAATGTAAAATTGAATGAAAAGAAGGTATAACTTCAACAGTAAATGTCTAGGCAGTTTGTACTAGAAATTTTGTAATCAAATTTGCAAAATAGTTTGAATATGTAACTAGATATTATGGCTAGTAGGATATACAGGTATAAAGGAATTGGAATTTAATTTCGAAGATAATTTGAATTGCTCGAAAAAGGTATGTATTTAAATTTGAATATGAGATTTGATGACTTATTTCTCTAGCCGCTTGGCTTTTTCTTTCTCTTTTTGAAATCTGAGAGTCCGTAGGGACGTTTTGTAGTCGTGCCGTATTAGCCGCGCAAAGGAGACGCTGGCGAAATTTTTCGAAAATTTAGGGCGTTAGAAAATTTTTGTGAAAATTTGAAAATTTAAATTTGAATTTGAATTTAAATTTGAATTTTGAAGTTAAACAATGTTGTTTGAAACTTATAATTGAAGTTGGAAAACGAGTTGAATGATAACGAATCTTTAGTAGAAAGATTTGTTTTGATAAATTGATAAAACTATTGAATGTTGAAAAATAGTAGACGAGTTAAGGACCATTTTTTCCTAACTTGTAATTTCGAGGACGAAATTCTTTTAAGGAGGGAAGTCTGTAACGACCCTGAATTTCGAACAAATTAAATTTAGAATATTTAATTAATTTTAAATATTTGAACGACGATTTAATTTGAATCCCCGATATAACTCTGATTTTGGCGATTAAATTTTAAAATTTAATCTATTGAACGGGATAAAAATTTATATCTTCAGTTTAGAGCCGACTAAAAATATTTCAAAGGCTTAGGAAATTTATATTGATAATACTGAAGACAATGAAAGCTTCAGAAATTGATTTGGAAACAATCTGTTCAGTTTTGAAATTAAACCGTTTGAATTGAATTTGAAAAATAGCGTTCCGTGGCGCAGTCTCGGAATTCGACGAAACCAGTTCCATTGGGTCCGTAATATTGAAATACTATCGGATTTCAGTTTTCGTATTTTTTTGGTGTTAATATGTGACCATACGATATGCAAACGTGTTGAAAATAAAATCAAATTCAATTTAAATTTAAATTGAAACTGGTCAAAATCAAAACCCTGTAGCGCCTTAAATCGTTCCCTTTGTTTCAGCCTAAAAACACGAGAGAAATCATGAAACCCATACCTCTCTGCAAAATCACGTAATGTGGTTCCCTCTGTTATTTCTTTTTTAATTTTACCCATCTCGTTCAGATTCGAAGAAAAAATTTAAATGGCCGCGAGTTCTCTTCTCGTATTTCTTCCCATTCCTCCTTTTCAAAATCACGGAAGAATTCGTGCCAATCTTCAAAATCCTTAGTTGAAGCCTCGTTTTAAAATCCCTAAATCGCGTTCCCTCTCCTCCGTATAACGATAAAACCAAATGGCCGAAGCCTCATCAAAATCTTAAAATCAAATCGCGGCTGGGCATGGGGTCGTGATTCGTTCGCGACCAAGTGGGGTGGGAGGCGAAGCTCCGGGTTGTGGCCTGGTCATCGACTCGGTGTCGCGGCGTCGCATGGGGTCGCGTGGGATGGCATCGAGGCGAAGCAAGGGGCGGCGTGGAGATGGCGTGCGCCTGAGGCACTGGGGTTTGGGCGAACTCGTTTGGCTACATTTTGGGTTGCGTAAATGCTAATAAAATAACTACTTTGCTTAAAATTCTAATAAGGTACGCCTACGCAATAAAAATAGGAAATATGAACTGTTTTTCTGCTTTTCCGACCGAGTGGGTCGATGTATATATATTTATATCTTTTGTCAAATTGCAAAAGCTCCTCCGTACAAAGGAGACTCCGCCAAAATTTTCTGAAAATTTTGAGAGTTAGAAATTTTTTTTGAAATTTTTGGAAATTTTTCACTAATGACAAAAGATTTAAAATTGGAATTTGGAATAAAGGTAAATAAAACTCAATATTCAGAATTAGAAGATGAATCGAATTCAAGTAAAATTCGAAATGAAAATCTGAATGAAAATTTGAAAGTAAGATGAATTCAAATAGAATTGAAATTGTAAATTGAATTCAAATGGAATTGAAAATGTAAAGTTGAATGGAAATGAGTATATAACTTTGTTTGTGAAGTGAAAATGAATATAAGAAGTATGTAAACACTTATATTGAACTTAAGAAATGAATAAATGAAATTCTTAAGTAAATTGGTATTGGAAAATCCAATAAGTGAATTTGGACATTATTGTTCAGTAAAATATACAGGGATTGTAAAGGCTAAGGAAAATGGAATTGGATTTTGATTTCGAAGATGAATTTGAATTTGTTCGACAAGAGGTATGTATTTAAATTTCAGTATGAAATTTGATCTTTTCTTGTCTAGCCGCTTGGCTTTCCTTTCTCTTTTTGAATCGGAGGGGCCGTTGTGCCATTTTGTACCGAGCTAGCCGCGCAAAGGAGACGCTGGCAAAAATTTTCGAAAATTTAGAGTGTTAAAAATTTTTTTGAGGAAATTTTGAAAGTTTAAATTTGAATTTGAATTTAAATTTAAATTTGAATTGTTAAGAAAGCAATGTTGTTTGGAACCTATAATTGAAGTTGGAAAGCTAGTTGAGATGATAATGAATCTCTAATAAATAGATTTAGGTTAATAAGTTGATAAAACTATTGGATTATGAAAAATAGTAGACGAGTTAAGGACCATTTTTCCTAACTAGTAATTTCGGGACGAAATTTTTTTAAGGGGGGATGATTGTAACGACCCAGAAATTTTGAACATTTGAAATAGAATATTTAATTGAATTTAAATATTTGAAAGTTGATTTAACCTGAGTTTCAAATGTATCTGTTTATTTGGCAATTTAAATAATTGAATTTAATAATTGAAAAATTGAATAAATTGCTGAATTGCTAATTTCGGACCTGTTAAAAATATTTTCAAGGCTTCAAAAATTCATATAGACAATACTGAAGATAATAGAAGCTTCAGAATCAAATTTGGAACTGTTTGTTCAGTTTTGAAATTTTGTTGTTTACATTGATATTTGAGAAATAGCGTTCCGAGGCACAGTCTCGGAATTCGACGAAACAAGTTCCATTGAGTCCGTAATATTGAATTATTACCGGATTTCAATTTTCGTAGCATTTGTAGTGATCGTTTGGCCGTACGTTAAGTAAACGCGTTGAAATCTATATCGAATTCAATTTAAATTTAAAATTGTATTTGGTCTACATCAGTACTTTGCCTTCCCATCAAAAACACTGTAGCCAGGTAATGCAAGCAAGTTGATATCAAAGACTTTCTCTGCAAAGTCACGTACTCCTGTCTCCTCTTTTTCTAACATCTCGTTCTTATCCATTCTTTTAGAGTAAACGAAAACTATTTCGTTCAATAAAATAAAAATCATGGCAGCCCTTTTTGTTCAAAACTATTCCCAAATGCCTCTCCTCTCATTCAAAAAAAAAATTGCTGTAGCCTAGAATTCAAATTCAACGAATCTGCCTCTGAATAGAAATCTTGTTCGAATAGCTAGGGCTCGACGTCGAGCATCTCGAGTGACAACGAGCGATGAAATCGCTGTGGTCACGAGCAGATGGCCAAGGTCGAGGCAAATGGTGGCGCGCGCGTTCATCAGAGGAGGGTTCAGCGTCGTTCTCAAAGTCGTGACGTTCGCCTAGTTGCCGTGAGTTCGAACACGATGTCGAGGCTTTGGGGTCGCGATCGAGGCATTTGTTGGTGGCATACTCATGGAGTTCCTCGACAAGCAGGGGTGTTCACGGCAACACGTAGGGTTTCGAATTCGAGAGCTAGGGTTCATTCGGGACTGTGGTCGCGATGATTTGGGGGTTTCACGAGTCGAGGCAGTGACTTTGTTTTGGCCGATAGCAGGGGTTGTGGTCGCTGTTATTGGTGATAGCTGTTGTCAGTGTGGTATATGAAATTTATTCAATTCAATTTAGATTTAAATATGGATTTAAAAGGAAAATGAGTTTAAATTCAGATTATTAGTTTAAAACCAGATGATTAGTCTAAATTTAATTATTGGTCAATTTAATTTATTAATTAGTAAATATTTGGTAGATTATCTCTAATGTTAATAAATCATTAGATTAAAATTTTAAAATTGAAATTAAAGAAAATTATTAAAGGAGAAGCTGTTAATTAAAACTATCACAGAAATTTATTATTCGATTTAATTCGAATATTAATTAATTGTATAATTGCTTATACAAGGTCAAACCTGTGAAATCAAGGCGGAAATGGAAAATGGATTGCAAAATAAAAGCTAAGGTGAGATCTTCTCACTCAAAATGAAAAGTGGATTTTTATTTTGCAGTTATTGATTGATTGCTGTTTGGATTGTGATATTAGATAAAGTAGAATATATCTATATGCTTTGCCAAAAAAAAGAATATGTATATATATATAGAAATATATATATATATATATATATTGGCATATGTATATATTGCAGTTGTTGATTTCCCGCATTATATAGCGGATGAGACCCTATTTCGCCGCATAATAGCGGATGATATTTTATAAAATCCCATATACCACGATATTCCACCTCGAAGTGGAATTGGTATTGTGCTAACATCTGTGGATGCAGGGAAACAAGTTAGAGGGATCCAACTGGATTCCTCAAATTGTTTGAATATTATTTCATATGTGAATGATGTGATTATTGATAATCTATGGATGATTTATTGATAATTGTAATTGTTGAAGGCTAAAATTTAGCTGAATGTATTTTTGGTATCGTTGGATACCAGAAATGAATATAAATTGGATTTTGAAATTAAAGAGGAAAATTTTAAGTGAATTTATTTTTAAGAATTGAATTTATTGAAAGAAGGAATTTTAAAGTATTAAAATTTGATTTTCGAAATCTTACCGAATAAATTCCAAAATATGGAAAAAATGAGTTTTGAATAATATTGTTTCAAAAGTTGAAGAATTCATTTAAAAAAATGGAATTTCGAATAAGTTGGAAAGAACAAAGGAATTTATTTAAAAGTGATAAACTTTTAGAAATCAATTTGAAATTGATTTGGTATTGGAAAACGAACCTTTGAGAAATCGATTTGGAAATTTATTTGGAGTTGAAAATAAATTTATAAATCAAGTTTGTAATTAATTTGGTAATGGAAAATAAATCATTGGAAAATTTATTTGAAATTTATTTAGTGTTTGAAAAATGAATTTGGAAGTCGATTTGCAAATAGTTTGTTATTTGGAGATAAACTTAGAAATAAATTGCAATGGTTTGTTCTATTGAAATAAAACTTAGAAATAAATTTATAATTGATTCGATATTGAAATAAAATTAGAAATCAATCTGGAATTTGATTTTGGGGTTAAAAGTGAATATTTGGGAATGTAAATTCAAAATGGAAATTATGAAATGAAAGGGGAATTTGTTTTAAAAATAAACGCTGATTTATTTTTAAAGTATGAAAGTAAATGTAACGACCCGTATTTTTATGGATCGAAACATCGTAAAACAGTTGACATTTGGTCGCATTGTTGATAAGTCGTCCAGAGTCTAAGTCTTAGGTCGTATGAAGGTTTGGAGCGACCTAAGGAAGTGGACGAGTTAAGGGGTAGACGACCTAGGAGATTGGAGCGACCTAAGGGAATTGGCGACCTAAGGGTTTGGGATAGGTCGTGTAGAAGATAAGTCGTGTGGTGGCTTAGGTCGTGGAGTAGGTTAGGTCGTAGACGACTTAAGAGATTGGGCGAGTTAACGACCTAAGGGATAGGTCGGTCAGCGACCTAAGAGAGTGAGCGACCTAAGGGAGTGAGCGACCTAAGAGAGTGGGCGACCTATAGGAAGTTATTGACCTATAGGGTTGAGCGACTTAAGGATAGGCAGCGACCTAAGAAAGTTAGCGTGTTAGCGTAGTTAGGTCGTTAGACGACCTAAGGAGTTAGGTCGTAACCTGGCTAAGTGTTAGGTCGCGTGTGTGTGTTAAGTCGTAGGTTTGTTAGGTCGTTAGGTCGTGGCATTGTTAGGTCGCGAGGAAGCGGTCTGTGTTAGGTCGCTAGGCTGCATCTTCGTTAGGTCGTAGGTCGCGGATGCGCGTAGGTCGTTGGATTTGATAGGTCGCATGGATGCGCATTCGTTAGGTCGTAGGTCGTTTGGGTGTGCTGATGCGCTAAGTCGTTAGGTCGTAGATGCGCATCTGGTTAGGTCGTAGGTCGCGGGGAAACACATCTGGATAGGTCGTAGAGGCTTGGGGCTGTTAGGTCGAAGATTTTAGGTCGAAGGGTTTTAGGTCGTAGGTCGTGGACGACCTAACTCCGAGTGAGCGACCTAAGGGGTATTTCAGCCTATAAATAGGAGGGTTCTTCTTCATTTTTGGGATCCGGATTTTGAAGCGACGAAGTGCTGCCATTTTGAGAGCTCGACTTCTACACTTCTTCACTTCTTTTCTCCACTCTAAATCTAGTGATTCCTTCCATCCAAATCGAAGATCAAATTGAAGATTCAAGAGCTTAGATTGAAGATCTTCGTCCATCGAAGAGAGATTTCATCGTTTGAAGCGGATTGGTGATAGATCGAGTTAGATCCTTCGCTGTCCAGATCTGAAGTGGGTTTCTTTTAAGGTGTTTAGGAGATTTGGTGAGTGGTGATTATCTCTCACACGGATCCAAAGGAGTATATCAGATCATTGGCTTGATTTTGAATTAAAATAGTGATTTCCATGCATTTTCCTAAAGATCCAATGTTCATAATGATTTAGCATCCATTTTACTACATGTTAAGCTATGCAAGTTCATTCATCAAGATTATAGAGATATTGCTCATGTTTTCATGCTTGTTAGACTTTTGACTCTTTAATTACGAAATTGCCATTATTGTTATAATTGTCTATTTAGATAATATTTGAATGCTTGTTTACTTGGATTAATGTTTGATTTGATTGATTGCTATGAATTAGATGATTGATGATTTGATTTAGACCGAAGATGATTCAAAAGCTAAGGGAAAGGCTCTTGAATTGGAAAAGCTGCTCGTGGCATATATAGTGGATGATGAAGCTCATATGGATAGATTTGATGATGATGTTGAGATGAAGCTTTGCTATGATGATGATGAGGCGAAGTATGATATGAGATAGCCTTGGTCTAATCCAGACGGGATCATTCCAAGCAGATTGATAATTCGGTGATATGGTTCGGGTTTGAGGATAATGGTTTGCTCGAGAGGCGCTTGAGCTAGTATGGAAATAGTCGTCGAGGAGGATGACTAGAAGGCTGAGATATCATCGTTGTTGAAGGTTCTAGCATGCTCAAAGCAAGAGTACGTTGGGCAGATTCGATAGTCCCTGAAGGCTTCTGATTGGTAGTCAAGTACTCTGGGCAGATTCGATAGTCCTAGGCACGGGTCACGATGACGTGCGGAGTTATGTCTAGAACCGGGGTTTCCATTAGCCCTTGATGGACGGATGAAATAAAGAGCCGGTCATTCAATTAACGATGATATCGAAGCAATGATAACAGTGATAGCCAGAGTCATGGATGTTTGGTTGTATCGTCATTCGGTCTCAAGAGCGGTAGTTTCTGGGTGCTTATCTGATCTTGGTTTAGGCCTTGGGGGTTTGTACTTGGAAAACATCGCCCTTGACTCGAGTGATAATTGCTTTACTTTAAATTGTATGCTCTGCTATGTTTGCTTCTACTTAGTGTGTGTCTGGGGGCTATCACTGTAGAAAGAGGTGGAGTGGGAGGGTGTTTGCACAAAAAATGGACAAACACCTCAAAGTTGTATGATTTAGTAGATCTTATGTTGTTCTTAGCGATTTGAGTGATTTATGCAAATATATGAAAAGCAGGGGCTAAACTGTAAAAAGACACGCAAATTTATAGTGGTTCAGCCAGAATGTGCCTACGTCCACTTTATATGTTATTTCTCTTCTCTTGTTTTGGTTACAAGTACAAAGCTTTGATACAAGTAAAAGAAAGTTGTTTGAAAGTTCCTTCCGTGCTTGAGCTCTCCAACTTGACCCCATTGTTGTACCCCTGCCCCTCTATTTATAGAGTGAGGCTGGGGGTAGGGGTCATGGATGTATATAACAGCTGGTGGGCCTGGGCTGACGCGACCTGGCCTGGTATTATTGTCCCGGAAGGAATTGGTCTCCGGTAGGAGAATGGTCCGGTAGGTTGGTTCGGAATGTCTTGGTCCGGTAGATGGCGGGAGGAGCTTGGTCCAGTAGATGCTTGGTCCGGTAGATGGTGGGAGGAGCTTGGTCCGGTAGATGCTTGGTCCGGTAGATGGTGGGAGGAGCTTGGTCCGGTAGATGCTTGGTCCGGTAGATGCTTGGAGATGGAGTTGGTTCGGCATTGCTTGGGGAGGGAGTTGGTTCGGCATTGCTTGGGGAGGGAGTTGGTTCGGCATTGCTTGGAGATGGTGTTAATTCGGCATTGCTTGGAGAGGGAGTTGGTTCGGCATTGCTTGGAGATGGAGTTGGTTCGGCATTGCTTGGAGAGGGAGTTGGTTCGGCATTGCTTGGAGATGGAGCTTGGTTCGGTGGCAAGGTCGAAATACACCCAACACTTGCCCCCCAAAGCAGGTTGTGTGCCAGCACATGGCGTGCTTTGTTTCTCCTTTGAATAGTCACATCCGGTTCCAGATGCCGAATCGGTTGGTTCGGTTGTCCCGGTATGTCTATAAATATGGGCTTTGTGTTACTGCTTACCCTTCACCGTCTGAAGAGCCGAACCAGTAGAGTACCGAATCAACTAGGGTACCGAATCTTGTTAGTGCCGAACTTCGTTAGTGCCGAACTTCGCTAGTGCCAAATCAACACAGGTGCCGAATCAGGTAAGATCTTATCTGCCGAATGACTTCATAAGTTTTGAACTACCGGATGAACTTGAAGTTTTTGTATTACCGAATGACCTCATATCCTGGGCTACCGAATGAAATCGGGTGTCGTGATTGCCGAATGAGTTTTAGGTGCCAGATGAGTCTTTGTATTTGGAATGTCGAATGAACCTTGAGACTCTGAATACCGAATGAATTTTAACCTTTACCTTATCGGATGACAATAGGAATTTGGGCATTTTGACTTTATGAGTGAAATTTCATATTATACACATACTTGTTTACATCCTCTGTTCTAATAATGTGTTTTTCCGGTGTTGCAGATAATGTCTCATAAAGCGGAAACTCGATCGGACAAAAAGAAATCTGGGGGCGAAGGAGGTTCCTCTGCCGTGCCCCCAGCTCAGCCGAATCCAGAACGTCACGGATCTGCCTCGAGATCACTAGTGGACGGGTACGGCCCACAGGAGCTCCTGAACTCCCCGCCCGATTGCTTTCCTAGCTCCCTCAAGGAGGAGCAGCTTGATGTCATCTCCCGTTCTTTCGGAATTGATAGGGCGCACTTGCTGTTGCCAGGGAGAGAAGTTATGCCATACGACCCTCCTGAAGGGTACTTTGCCTACAGCAGATACCACTGTATGTGTGGTGCCATTCCTCCTCTTAACGCTTGGGTAGCCAGCTTCCTCACATATCTAAAGGTGGCCCCATTCCAGCTTCAACCCAACTCCTGTGCTATACTGGTGAGCCTCTTCGTCATTTTCCAGAGGAAGTATGGTCGTGCTCCTTCCAACCGGGAGATCCGGTACTTATATAACCTGAGGGGCTATAAGAAGGGGTCCCCATACATCAGCTTGGAGTCAGATGTAACCTTCAAGCCGGTCTTGGATCTGTATTCCAAATTCAGTATGTTCAAGAAGGAGTGGTTCTTCGTCAGAGATGACTCTGTTTCTCTTCGGCGTTTTACTTCTGGATGTAAGTTGATGCTTTATTTATAATTTCCATTCTGGCTGCGATGCTTCTCCTCATACATTTTCATTTTTCGCTAGCGACAGGTGGCTTTGCAGTTGTGGAGACTGATCGCCTGGTTCAGATGGCGGCTGAGATAGAAGCTATTCTCGGGAGATATAGGTCATCTGCCTACCTGATCAGAAACACGACCCTTCTGGAGTATAACTTAATTCTTCCACAGCAGTCAGTAGTCAAGCTGAGGGAAACGGCGGAGGAGAGGGCGGCTGCTCAGGCTAAGGGAAGTGTCACGGTAGAGAGTAGCAAGAGGAAACCTTTCACAAAACCTCCAGCCGTCGGAGGTAAGAAACTTAAGAAGTCGGACGGTCCCTCCCCTAGCAATTGTCCACTTACTCAGGAGGAGGAAGACGTAGAGGAGGTAAGAGGTGAGGGTGGAGGTGACCGGGAAGGTGGCGATGGTGGTGATGGCATCGGGGCCCTGCTTCCTGGGCAAGCAGGCGAGATTCAGGAGTGGACGGATGATGTATTCCACCAAGCTTTTGAGGGGCTGGACGAGGAACTGGCTTTGATAGAGAAAACTGGGAAAGCTGACAAGGCTGGGACTGGTGCAAGCGAGCCTCCTCAGACTATTCCAGCCAAGGTGGCTCCGACGACTCAAGGTGAACTTTTGACTCCTGCGGGCTCCATTTATGATAGGGACTTAGGAATATTTTATGACCCGCTCCCGTCCTGGAATGAAATCCAGGACTTATTGCAGTATCCTACTCCTCCCCAGGGTTTGTACAACCTCAGATGTGTTTCCTTTCTTTTTACCTTTTAATTTCCTGTGTTTTCTCGAATTATAGATAAATGCATGCTTGTGATACTTTTTCTTCATATTAGGAGTAGGCAAAACGGCCAAGGCCTCAGATCTTCGGCACAGGCTTGAACAGTACAAGCTCTCCAAAGCTTCCGCCAAGCCGAAGCCTTCGGCCCACCGTTCCGGGGATGTAGTCGGCTACCGTCCTCTTCTCGGGGTTATTGACGAGGGCATTAAAAAGAGAAAGAGGAGCCATCCCTTATCTGAATCTTCACTTGGTCCTCAGCCTCCAGTTCAGCTTCTTCATGATATCACGGAGGAGGATACTGAGTTCGTACTTTCTCCGCACCCGTCTGAAAATCCTACCGTCACTCAGATTGATCGTCCTGACTTGGCTCGGAATCCATTTGCGGGTCATCCTGACCTGGGTCCAAGTTCCCATGATATTATCTTTGACGAAGTTACTGGTGAGCACCTTCTTCCCCGCAATCCCATGGTACGGGTGCTTGATGAGGCTAAGTCCTTAGATCTCGATCTACTTACTACTCGGGTAGTCACCATGGGAGACGAGGCCAAGGCTAATATTGATCGGGTGGCGGAGGAGACTAGGAAGCTGATGGGGCATCATGCCCGGCTGGTTAAGGCTGGAGAGGAGATTGGGAGTGCCAACATCCGACTAAGATTGATGGTTTCGGACCAGGCCAAACAGCTCGCTAATCAGGCCATTCAGATTTCTCAGCATGAGGCTGCCTCCGGGCGGTTGAGGAAGGCTATGGAGGAGGCTAGTAAGGCGGAACTGCGGAAGATGGAGGCTGCCTGCAAGGAGCAGATAAATATGGCCATCTCGACAGTGGATGAGGTTCGGAGGGCGGATCTTGAGCGGGTAGAGGAGCTGTCGGGGAAGCCTGAAGCCGCAGAGCTTGCTCAGGTTAGGCTGAAGGAGGAGATGGAGGCGATGTGGAAATCCCTTTAGGCTGACTGCTCGAGATACCGTTTGGAGAGAGAAGCTGCTGTTGGAAGGTTGTCGGCTTCCGAGGCCCGGATGAGGGAGTTTGAGGAGAATGAGGGGATGATGGATGAAATGCTTCAGGACATGTACTTCCGAACTTGGAAGCAGGGCAACCTATCCTGGATGGATGATTATCCTAGGGTCATGGCTAAGATTTATCTTTGGGCTCTGGAGGAAGCTAAGGCGGATGCGGATAAAGAGGGTGGTGTGGCCTTCAGCATGGATGTGGTCACTGCCCAGTTTACCAAGGAGGAGAAGGTGGCGGTGAAGGAGGGTATGCGGTTGCTTGCTGCTGAGGAGGCAGGTGTGCAAGTAGAGGATGACGACCAGGATAGTCAAGAAGCAGGTGCTGGTAAGTCTTCCTTTTTAGTCTCTCCATTAACTTTGGTTGCTTATCACTAATGAATCCTTTCTCTGACTGGACAGGTGGTCAACAGGACAAGGATAAAACTCCAATGCAGCCGGCCCCTTGATCAGACTTGGAAAATTCTTTTTGTAGACTTGACATGGCCGTATACGTTAGTCTTAAAACAGTAGAGTAACTTTTAAGTTGTAATTCTTTTGCTACTTGTAATAAATAGCTCTATTCTTGATGTGTAATTCTTTAACTTAAGCTGATTTTGTCGTCTTCCGAATGTTTGTTGCTATTTTGACATGTCGTATATAGCTATGCATATTTTTGTAATTGAATTGTGTTTGGTGTCAGGTTCTGGTTTTAAAACATAATTTCATGACTTGTAATATTAGCGTGTGGTGAGAACAAATTATAGTCATGTATTTGTACACAAAAGAAGAAAATACCGCCTTTCATGTTTTAATCATAGATGGCAGTTTTGAATATCTTGTATGACCGAGCATGGAATGCAGTCGAGTGCCTTGCCATCCAATCGTGAGTCCCTACACCCATTGGCTAATATCTCCTACTCTGCATCCTGTACTTTAGGGACCGTTATAGAGGATAGGAGAAAAGCTTTTTAAGTAAAATTGAAATATGTGAAAAAGTAAAACTTCCAATCACGGAAGGCCTTCGATGTGCTTAAGTTCGTGGCAAACGGGTTTTGTAGTCACTTTCCCTAGCTGTGGGTCTTGGAGACATTTGTCACCCATCTTACGCCTCCGTGGGGAGTTAATTCTTTTTTACCACAGCCGCACTTAAGACACATCGGAGTCGAGATCGTGCACAGTAACTACCCGGGCCATTATGGCCCGTAATCGTGGGTATTATTCGATTTACTGTGGCCGGCTAGCGTGGGTGCCGATCGTCAACTGTGAACTGCCCCTGGCTGGCCACACCTTATGTTGGGGCTTATAGTCGGTTCACAGTTGCCGGCGAGCCTAACGCCGTAATGAGCTGCCTCGGCTATAGTCGGCCCTCTCGGTGGCTTATAATCGGCTCATTACAGTTGGCTTTAAGGGCCGTCGCGAGCAATGAGTTAACCCGCAGCTGAGGGATGCTGGAGCAAAAGTGTCTCATTGGCGAGGGCATAGATTCACATAGTACCTGTTAGGTTTTGCCCAGGTGAAGTTGCGCCGTGGAGTGCTTTGAGTGGAAATGCTATACGCATAGGATTTTGTTCAACAGAAAAGGATAAAGTTAACAAGTAGCCAAGATATAAAGGAACAAGTTAAAAAAAGAGACAAGGTTTTTTAAGGTGGTTCGGCATGAAAAGGCCTACGTCCACTGATTCTCTTTGTTAATTCACTTCATATGGGCAGTACAAGTTAAGAAAAGTATCGACGAAGGTGCTGGATGTTCCATGCCCTCTGGAACACCTCTCCGTCCACTGTTGACAAAATATAAGCTCCATTGTGGAGATCTTTATGAATTACATATGGTCCATCCCAGATGGGGTCTAGTGCTCCGGGGCGAGGGAAGATTCGCTTGAGGACAAGATCCCCTTCTTGTAAGGTACGATGCTTGACTTTGGAGTTGTATTGCGCTGCCACTTTCTGCTTGTGGGCTGTTGTTTTAAGGACTGCATCATTTCTTCTCTCCTCGACTAGATCCAAAGACATGTGGAGGAGCTCTTCATTCTCTTCCGGGTTATAGTGGATCCTAGGGTGGGAAGGCACAATGGTTTCAACTGGGAGCATAGCCTCTGATCCGTATGCCAAAGAGAAAGGAGTGTGCCCCGTCGATGTTCTGAAAGATGTGCGGTAGGCCCACAGGGCCGTAGGGAGTTCATCCACCCAAGCGCCCTTTGACTTTTCGAGCTTCTTTTTTATCAGAGTTTTCAGAATTTTTTTGACTGCTTCGACTTGTCCGTTTGCCTGGGGATATGCTACGGATGAGAAGCTTTTATGAATTCCGTGCTTTCGGCACCAGTTGGCGAATTCCTCGCTGTCAAACTGAAGTCCATTGTCTGATATGATTTTGAGTGGGACTCCGTACCTGCACAGAACATTTTTGATCAAGAAGTTAATAACTTTTGCTGAAGATACTTTATTCAGAGGTTCCGCTTCCACCCATTTGGTGAAATAATCAACTGCCACTATGGCATATTTGGCCCCGCCTCGGCCCATCGGCAGCTCGCCGATTAAGTCAATTCCCCATATTGCGAAGGGCTAAGGGCTGGTCATTTGAGTAATCTCAGTTGTTGGTAGCCGCGGGATCTTAGCAAATTTTTGGCATCTGTCACACTTCTTGACGAAATCTAAGGCGTCCCTGCTTAAGGTAGGCTAGAAATATCCGTATCGGAGTATCTTTTTTGCTAATGTTTGCCCTCCGGTGTGATCTCCGCAGCTCCCCTGATGGATGTTGGATAAGATTTCCTTGGCTTCTCTCCTAGCGACACACCTTAATAACGGGTTAGAGAATCCGCGCCGATAGAGGATGTCTTCTTGTATTGTGTAGCGGGATGCTTTCCTCAAGATTTTCTTGACTTCGTTACGCCCGTTGGGTAGAGTGCCACTTTGTAGGTAGTCTCGGATGGGAGTCATCCAAGTTGCTTCTTCGGTTGCAGCTATCAGATTCACTTGCTCAAAACTTGGGGCCAGTTGCTTTGAGATGGTTACTGCCCCGAAGATGGTGATGTCTCTCACACTTGCTTGCTTTGCCAATTCGTCGGCCTCTCGGTTCTCCTCCCGAGGGATGTGTTTGACTAAGTAGTGGTCCAATCGGTTGAGAAGTAACTTGGTCTTCTTTAGATATGCTATGAGTCGTTCTTCTCGAGCTTGGAATTCTCCTAGTATTTGATTAACAATAAGTTGAGAATCGCTGTGAAGGCACAAAGAATTGGCTCCGATTTCTACGGCAATTTCTAGTCCAGCTATCACTGGTTCATATTCTGCATTGTTGTTGGTGGCAGCGAACTCCAACCTTATAGCGTAGTGCAGTTTGTTTCCCCTAGGAGTGATTATTACCACACCTGCCCCCGAGCCTTGTTCGTTTGATGCACCATCCACAAAGAGATTCCACTTGATATCTTCTGCTATTTCCAATTTCTCCTTATCTTCGTTGGTAGTGAATTCTGCAATGAAATCAGCCATGGCTTGTCCCTTGATGGCGGTGCGAGGGTGATAGGTGATAAAATACTGACTTAGTTCAATGCACTATTTAAGTAGTCACCCAGAAGTGTCGGGACGATGGAGTACCTGCCTCAGTGGTTGATCAGTCAGAACTTTGATGGAATGGGACTGGAAGTAGTGACGCAGCTTTCGTGATGTGATTAGTAAACAGTATGCTAGCTTCTCAAGTTTAGGATATCTGACTTCTGCCCCAGTAAACCTTTTGCTGACGAAGTAAACTAGCCGCTGCGTGCGGTTGTCTTCCCTTACCAAGGCAACGCTTAGGGCGTGAGATGACACATCAAGGTATATGTATAACTCTTCGCCTTCGCTTGGAGTCGAGAGTACCGGTTGTTTCTGGAGGTGTTCGATTAGGTTAAGGAAAGCGGTTAAGCATTCGTCAGTCCATTCGAACTTTCCTTTGTCTTTCTTTAGAGCTTCGAAAAATGGGACGCACTTGTCCGTTGCCTTGGAGATGAATCGGCTTAGGGCAGCCACTTTTCCATTTAGGCTTTGCATTTCCTTTCGGGTGGAAGGTATCTTGATATCCCTTAGCGCTCAGACTTGTTCAGGGTTTGCTTCTATCCCTCTGGCATGAACGATGAATCCTAAGAACTTTCCTGATGACACTCCGAAGGAGCATTTTAGGGGATTCAACTTCATTCCATATTATCGAAGTACTTGAAACATCTTGCCTAGGTGGCTTACGTGATCTTTGGCTTTCCTTGACTTTACCAGCATGTCATCCACATATACTTCCATAGTTTGTCCTATTAGCCCTGCAAACATCTTGTTGACGAGGCGCTGGTAGGTGGCTCCTGCATTTTTAAGTCCGAAAGGCATTACCTTATAGCAGTATAAACCTCGGTCGGTGATGAAACTAGTGTGGTCTTGGTCGGGAGCATGCATAGGAATTTGGTTATATCCTGAGTATGCATCCATAAAAGATAGGAGTTCGTGCCCGGCTGTGCTGTCTACAAGTTGGTCGATTCTGGGAAGTGGGAAGAAATCCTTTGGGCAGGCGTCGTTTAGGTTGGAAAAGTCAATGCAGGTTTGCCACTTCCCATTAGCCTTTTTTACCAGCACCGGGTTGGCGATCCATTCCGGGTAGATAGCTTCTCGTATGAAGTCATTGGCGAGTAGATTTTTTACTTCTTCATCGAGGGCTGCTGATCGCTCTGCCCCCATACTTCTCTTTCTTTGTTTTACAGGCGTCTTGGTAGGATCAATGTTTAATACGTGGCATGCTATGTCGGGGGAGATTCCGGTCATGTCAGCGTGTGACCAAGCGAATACATCCAAGTTGTGGCGGAGAAAATCGATGAGTTGTTCCTTCAATTCGGCTTTTAGTTGGGACCTAATTTTCAATAGTCTACTTGAGTCGTGCTTGTCTACAGATATAAACTCCATAGCCTCTGCAGGCTCGGCGGTGGCCTCCTCCTCTTTGTCCCTAGGGTCTAATTCATTGAAAGGGTCGCTGGTATATCGAAGAGGAGGGGCTTTCTTTAGTTGCTATGCTTCTAGACTTTTTGTGCAGAGGGCAATCTCTACACCCTTCCCTTTATCCTTCCTGTGGTTGTTGCGAAGTTCAGTCACATAGTAGTCTCGAGCAACGTCCTGGTCTCCTTCCACTTCCCCTACTCCATTGTTTGTTGGAAATTTCATCTTTAGGCACCATGGGGCTAAGACAATTTGGAAGTCAGACAAGGATGTCCTTCCTAAGAAGGCGTTGTAGGCCGACTGGTTTTCTATTAGTACAAACGTCTGTTTCCGTACAGCGGAGCGGGGATGGCTTCCAATCTCAACAAAGAGGTCCAGTTGCCCGAGGGGCATTTTCGCATCTCCAGTGAAGCCGTGTAGTGGTTTATCGCAGGGAGATACATCCTTCATTGATAGCTTCATTTTGTCGAATGCGTGTTTGAACAGGATGTTTACTGAGCTTCCAGTGTCTACCAGGATTCGGTAAACTTCGACGGGACCAAGTCGGGCAGAGATGACCATGGGATCCATGTGAGGGTACTGCCTTCCTTCTAGGTCACGCTTACCGAATGTGATGTCATCACTTTCTTTCCGCTTCGGGTGGCGTTCTTCTATAACCGAATTGACATAGTCTTTATTGTCTCTAAGCGACTTTCCGTACCTTTCCATCTCTTTCCAGCTTCTGTCTGCGATGTGTGGCCCTCCTGAGATGGTATGGACCACTATCTTTTCTTGACTAGAGCTCCTAGCGTTGCGGTTTCCTCTGTCGGGCCCTGGTGAGGGTAGCCTTGGGTTTTCATTGGCAGGAGCTGGGGTCTTGTCCTGAACTTTTACATAATGTTCCAGTTTCTTTCTTCTGATGTGTTCCTCAATCAGATCTCGGAGATGATGGCATTCGTTGGTATCATGCCCGTGAGATTCGTGGAAGCGGCAGAACTTTCTAGACTTCTGTGCGTTATCTGATTCCTTCTTGTATGGTGGGCGTTTGTATCTAACTTCGCCTTGGGTGGCAAGGAAGATATTTTCGACGGTCTCGTTCAAAGGAGTGTAAGTGTCGAATCTTGGTCCTGGCCGATATAGGCGCTTTTCTCCCTTCTTGCCCCCAGCATTGTCTCTGGAATCATTTCTTCGAACGTCCCTTGCCACAGCAGGGGCGTTGCCATGGGTTGTCTTATTTTGCTGTCCTGACTGCCCCTCAACGGCAGCATCCTCAAGCCTCATGTATTTCCCGGCTTCATGGAAGAAATCGGGTAGAGTAGCTGGTTTTTCTTTTGTCAACCTTCTAGCAAATTTAGTGTCCGGATGCACACCACTGCAGAGGGCCATTAGGATAAGCTTCTCATCGGCATCTTGGACTACGGCTGCTGCGGCGTTGAATCTGGTTAGGTATTGCTGCAGCTTCTCTCCAGGTTTCTGTTTGACGCTGGATAAGGAATAAGCATCCTTAGGTTGCTCCACATGAATGCGGAACTGACTGATAAATTTTTCTTTCAACATCTCCCACGAGCTGATGGATCCCTGGGGTAGATGACAGAACCAGGAGGTAGCAAGATCTGCTAAGAAGAGCGGAAAGCATTTGCACAGTACTCCCTCTGTCGCCCCACTCATGAGCATATGCTGCGTGTACCTCTGTAAGTGTACAACGGGATCAGAGGTTCCTTTGTAGGGTTCCATTGTTGGCATCTTCCATTCTCGGGGGGTGATAGCAATTTCGATATTGCGGGCGAAAGGGCTGGTTACCCTAGCGCCTATCCCTCGATCTCTTTGCTCCCGTTGGACACACTCTCTGAATAAGCGTGCCATCCTTTCATCAGAACTTGGAGCAGATAGAAATGAGTTTGGTTCTGTTCTGTGGGATTGATTCCGTCCAGATGACCTGTAGGGATGGTATCGCCTATCATTCCTCATATTTTCCAGTGGCTGCCTTTGATCTTCTGGGAGCATGCTCGGGTCAGCTACAGTTGGCCCTTGCCTTGATCTCCCCCTGCTGGGTTCTGATCTAAGCACTTCCTCAGGTCCAACTTCGGGCTGGACTCTAGCTCGGCCCCGTTCACTGGCGTTTCTGTGGTTAGGCAGCATGACAGGCTCAGCTACAGTTGACCTTCGCCCGGTACCTCCCCCGTTGGGTTCGGTACCAAACGTTTCCTCAGGCCTAACTTCGGGCTGTGCTCGGTCTCGGCTGCTACCATGGCTACTTCTGCCGTTAGCTCCTTCGAAGAAGGAAGATCTTTGTTGTCTCTGAGATCCTCCAGACTGGGACTCACCCCATGATTCAGTGTTGCGGTTGGATTCTTCAGCGTCCCTTAAGCGTGACATGAGATGGTCCACCAAGGCTTCCTGCTGGGACGTGAAGCGGTTAGTTACTTCAACCACAACTCTATCCAGATCTGCCCTAGTAATTGCTGTAGGCTGTTCTGTGGCAGGAGTTGTTGGGTTAGCCTGTTCTTCATTTGTTACTGTTGCTGGAGGAGGACGATTTTCTTGATTCGTGACAGCTGGATCTGGAAGACTGCTGGATGCGATGTTTTTTCCTTTGTTAACATCTTTTCTCTGTTTGGGAGGCATGTTTTCCAAGTAGCGAACGATGCTGTTAGGAAAGCTGTTAAGTGGATGAAGCTGAAGCTTCGAGCTTCTCCGCTCTCAGTGAAAGCACCAAAAATGTTTGCACAAAAAATGGACAAACACCTAAAAGTTGTATGATTTAGTAGATCTTATGTTGTTCTTAGCGATTTGAGTGATTTATGCAAATATATGAAAAGCAGGGGCTATACTGTAAAAAGACATGCAAATTTATAGTGGTTCAGCTAGAATGTGCCTACGTCCACTTTATATGTTATTTCTCTTCTCTTGTTTTGGTTACAAGTACAAAGCTTTGATACAAGTAAAAGAAAGTTGTTTGAAAGTTCCTTCCGTGCTTGAGCTCTCCAACTTGTCCCCATTGTTGTACCCCTACCCCTCTATTTATAGAGTGAGGCTGGGGGTAGGGGTCATGGATGTATATAACAGCTGGTGGGCCTGGGCTGACGCGACCTGGCCTGGTATTATTGGCCCGGAAGGAATTGGTCTCCGGTAGGAGCATGGTCCGGTAGGTTGGTTCGGAATGTCTTGGTCCAGTAGATGGTTGGTCCGGTAGATGGTGGGAGGAGCTTGGTCCAGTAGATGCTTGGTCCGGTAGATGGTGGGAGGAGCTTGGTCCGGTAGATGGTGGGAGGAGCTTGGTCCGGTAGATGCTTGGTCCGGTAGATGCTTGGAGATGGAGTTGGTTCGGCATTGCTTGGGGAGGGAGTTGGTTCGACATTGCTTGGAGATGGAGTTGGTTCGGCATTGCTTGGAGAGGGAGTTGGTTCGGCATTGCTTGGAGATGGAGTTGGTTCGGCATTGCTTGGAGAGGGAGTTGGTTCGGCATTGCTTAGAGATGGAGCTTGGTTCGGTGGCAAGGTCGAAATACACCCAACAGAGGGTTGTATTCCTATTCCTTTTTCCTTTATGTTCTTTTGGTATGTTGTTAGTTAAT
The DNA here is from genome assembly GCA_030737815.1 of Allium fistulosum. NCBI lineage: Eukaryota > Viridiplantae > Streptophyta > Magnoliopsida > Asparagales > Amaryllidaceae > Allium > Allium fistulosum. The sequence goes on along the minus strand of CM060903.1, from coordinate 1,252,080,143 downwards.
TTACCGCTCACTAAGACTGTTGTCTGACTCAAGGCTTTATGTTTTAACTCTTATTGCCTTGGGCTGTTCATCCATTTTGGAACGGGCAGACTAGGTAGCAGGTGACAGGTGATGTTCTTGCTTTCCACGATGCTGATGTCGAAGACGAGCTGGAGGCTTGCATATTATCTTCTTATTATATGTACTAGATGTTCCGCTGTTTGTATATTCTCTGATTGTTATGTAGTGAGGCTTGATGTCTTGACTGTTCAGATGTTTGTATTCAACTATTATGAGGTATTATTGATGAGATTCTATTCTGTGAAGCTTCACTATATATATTTAATTGTATTTTGTCCATGCGCTGTGAGTAATACGATAGATTCTGTTGTTTTAATTTACCCTGGCAATCGTCCATGGTCACCTGGCACACTATACAGCGCACCTATTTCTAGGTTCGGTGCAGGGGTCATGGGCGGTCGTCACATTTGGTATCAGAGCTTTGGTTAATCGATTTTACCCAACGGTCGCTGACGTAAATACGTATGAGAGACGTAATTGTATTTTGATGGATGATTACTATATATAATATAGTAGCTTAGTAGAGTTTGAGTCCTTTATGCAGTTGTTTCTCTAGGTGTGCTAATCATTCCTTTTTATAGATATTAAGGATGAGTCGAAGAGGGAGACCAGCTGCTAGGGAAGGCCGTGCTACTGAAGGGGCTGCTGATTATGCTGCTATGTTCGAAGCTATGATGACTTCGATCATGAGAAGGATGCCAGCTCCGGGGCCATCGGTGGATGTTGGAGTTCAAGTTCAAACTCCAAAACCGATGGATTTTGCTAAGCTGTGTAAGACTACACTGCTCTTGGAGGAAAGGTTTTCTTGGGAACGGAACCAACCATTGAAGTCCAGAGGTGGATAGATGCTTGTAGAAGGATCTTCAGTGATTTGGAAATTGAGGATGCAACTAAGAGAAAGTTAGCATCAAGACAGCTTCAAGGGAGGGCTTCTGATTGGTGGAACTCTATCACCATTGATACTCCGGAGGAAGAAATTACTTGGGAGCAATTCCAAGTCAGATTTGAAGCTAAGTTCATTTATACAGCTCAGAAGTCTGTTCTGTTCAAGAAGTTTGTAGAGCTCAAGCAAGGTGGAAGACCAGTTCTTGAGTATGTTTCTGAGTTTGAAGCTTTGTCCAAGTATGCCCGGTCGTATATTGAGTCTTCGTATCAGAAGAATGAGAAGTTTGTGACAGGCTTGGACAGTTATCTTGGGAGACAGTTGGTGGATCATTTGGACGATCCATTTGAGAAGCTTGTAGAGAAGGCTCTCAGGCATGAGAATCTGTTTCCTAAAGAGGGATCTGTTATTGCTGTGACCAAGGAGGAGTCTAGACCACAGCAGGGTGGAAACAAGAAGAGGAAGCAGCAGCAACAAAAGGGTAAGGATGGCCAGAAGAAGCCGAAGAGCGAAGTGACTTGCTTCAATTGTCAACAGAAGGGCCATTTCTCCAGGGATTGCAAGCATCCAAAGGTGCCGGTGAAGTGCCACAACTGTGACAAGCTGGGGCATGTTAAGAGGAATTGTCCTGAACCGCGGAAGGACAAGCAGATTGTGCAAGCTTATGCTTTGGGGACTGTTCCATCGTCTTCGAAAGCTCCTACCGCTGATGAGAAGGGAAAGAGTGTAGTGGTTCAAGGTACTCTCTCCATTTGTGGTGTTCCAGTTAGAGTGTTATTTGATACTGGGGCGTCGCATTCTTTTGTTTGCAGTGAACTTGTAGGCCGGTTGGGTTTAGAACCGGATATTGTTGATAGGCCATTGGTTGTGACTAATCCAGTTGGGGGTTCGTCTTGTTTGTGTATGTTATGCCATGGTCTGATTGTATCGAGTCATGATTGCTCTTTTGTTTGTGATTGTTTTGTTCTTAACTTTGCGGGGTTCGGAATTATTTTGGGTATGGACTGGCTTAGGAAGTATGCAACAAAGGTTGATTGTGAGAGGTTGGAGGTGACAGTCGAGAATGTGGAGGGGCGAAAGATTATGATACGATGTAAGCATGAAGAAGGCGTCTTCATGAGCTTCATGTATTCGCTGATTGTTCCACGGGATGGACTGCCATCTGTGCCAATCGCTAATGGATTTGAGGATGTCTTTGTCGAGGTCAAAGGGTTACCGCCGCATAGAGAGATCGAGTTTCATATAGATCTAGTTGAAGGAGCCAGACCTGTTGTGATGCCTCTTAGGCGGATGGCGCCTAGGGAGCAGAAAGAGTTGAGGGTGCAGGTTGATGACCTTTTACAGAGAGGATTCATTCGGCGTAGTGTGTCCGAATGGGGTGCACCAGTGGTGTTCGCAACCAAAGCAGATGGATCGTTGAGGTTGTGTGTGGATTATTGTGAGCTGAATAAGGTGACTAAAAAGAACAAGTATCCATTGCCGAGAATAGATGACTTGTTTGATCAGCTTCACGAAGCTAAGGTGTTTTCTCAAATGGATTTGGCAACGGGATTTCACCAATTGAGAGTGGCTAAGGATAGTGTGCCGAAGACTGCTTTTAGGACACCATCCGGTTTCTTTGAGTGGCTGGTAATGCCGTTTGGATTGACTAATGCACCAGCATATTTTGTGGATCTTATGAATAGAGTGTTCAGGGATTAGTTGAGTAAGTTTGTGCTAGTGTTCGTGGATGATATTCTGATTTATTCCAAAACTGAAGAAGAGCACAAGACGCACTTGCGTATTGTTTTGGAAATCTTACGGAAACATCGGCTGAAGGCTAAGTTTTTGAAGTGTCACTTCTGGAAGAGTGAAGTGAGGTTCTTAGGCCATGTTATCTCTGGAAATGGAATAGCGGTTGATCCCGCTAAGGTGGCAGCAATCCAGGATTGGGTTAGACCTAAGAATGCATCTGAAGTGAGAAGTTTTCTTGGATTAGCAGGATATTATCGACGGTTTATCAAAGACTTCTCCAAGGTAGCTGCACCGTTAACAGGATTGACGAAAAAGAATCTAGTGTTCAGATGGGATGCTAAGTGTGAGCAAGCTTTCGGAATCCTGAAAGAGCGATTGACAAGTGCTCCTGTTTTGACTATTCCAAGTGGGAATGATGAGATGGTAGTTTACACCGACGCATGTGGTACTGGACTTGGAGCAGTACTGATGCAGAGAGATAAAGTTGTTGCGTATGCAAGTCAACAACTGAAACCGCATGAAAGGAATTATCCGACTTATGATTTGGAGTTAGCGGCGATTGTATTTGCTCTGAAGATGTAGAGACATTATCTATTGGGAGTTCGATTTGAGTTGTTTACGGATCATAAGTCGTTGAAGTATCTTTTCTCCCAAAAGGATTTGAATCTTCGGCAGCAACGGTGGCTAGAGTTTTTAGCATCATATGATTTCGGTATAGCTTATACTCCGGGAAAAGGTAACGCAGTGGCAGATGCGTTAAGTCGAAGACATGCAGGATTGGGAGCCATGTTTTCAGAATGGAAGAATCTCGAGTATTTAGCTGGATTTGACTTCAGGCCTAGATGTGAATTGGACCCTGAGATATTGGCAAACTTATCGATAAGACCGACTCTTGTGGAAAAGATTTGCCAGAGCCAAAAACGAGACGATAAGCTTGTCAGGATTATCCATGATTTGGAATCTGGATTGGACCCAGAAAAGGATAAAGGATTCGAGGTCGATCGAGAGGGTTGGCTTCGGAAGCAAGGACGACTAGTTGTTCCCGATATCGATGAATTGAGGAATGAAGTTCTGAGGGAAAGTCATCACTCGAAGCTGACAATTCATCCAGGTGGAAATAAGATGTATCGGGATATGAAGAGAACCTATTAATGGGAAGGTATGAAGAAGGATGTTGGAAATTTTATTTCCAAATGTATGAACTGCCAGTTGGTAAAAGCCGAACAGAAGAAGCCAAGTGGATTGCTTCAGCCATTAGAAGTTCCTACATGGAAGTGGGAGCAAATATCGATGGATTTTATTGATGGACTGCCTAGAACAATAACAGGAAATGAAGGGATTTGGGTCATTGTAGATTGTCTGACTAAGAGTGCAAGATTCATTCCTGTTCGATCGACTAGGACTGCATCAAAGTTGGCTGAGTTATATGTTAAGTGGATAGTTCGATTCCATGGTATTCCGAAGAGTATAGTGAGCAATCGAGATCCATTGTTCACTAGTGGATTTTGGAAGAGCTTCCAGGAAGTTTTGGGAACCGAGTTGTGTTTAAGTACTGCTTATCACCCTCAAACAGATGGTCAGACCGAGAGAGTCAACCGAGTTTTGGAAGATCTCCTCAGAGCTTGTGTTTTGGATTTCGGAGGATCATGGGAAGATCACCTTCATTTGGTGGAATTTTCGTATAATAACAGTTACCAGTCAAGCATTGGTATGGCACCGTATGAGGCATTGTATGGAAGACCGTGTAACTCTCCGACATGTTGGTTAGAGACAGGAGAAAAGCTGATACTTGGGCCAGAAATGATTCGACAGACCTCGGATTGCATAGAGATCATTCGGCAACGAATGAAGGCAGCCCAAGACAGTCAGAAAAGTTATGCCAATAAGCATCGTAAAGATTTGGAATTCGACGTAGGTGATATGGTTTTTGTGAAGATTTCTCCTCTGAAGAATGTTATTCGATTCGGGAAGAAAGGTAAACTGACTCTGAGATTTGTTGGACCATTTCCGATCACCGAGCGAATTGGAAAGCTCGCCTATAGATTGGAGTTACCAAAGAAGATGTCGGGTGTGCACAATGTTTTTCACATATCGTACCTACGGAAGTATGTGCACGACTCGAATACAGTGGTTTCTGCTGATAGCTGTGAAGATTTCGAAGTTGATCCAGTCGATAAGAGACCTCGTAAGCCGCTTCGTGCTATGGAAACCGACATGAAACAGCTTAGGAGGAAGGTAGTTAAGTTTCTCAAGATACAATTGAGTGATGATGATAACGACTATACATGGGAGGTGGAAGAGAGGATGAAAGCAGCTCATCCTGAACTCTTCAAGGTATGGCCCTAAGGTGTCGTGTCATCTAACGACATTGTAACTTGTTCTAAGTTTTAGAATTCTGCATGCTAAGCTAGAATTTGATGCATGGTTTGTTGATTGCTATGGATGGTAGGCATGCAGAATAGTCTTTGATTGCTATGTTTGTTTGGAATTTTGGGGGCGAAATTCCTAAGGGGGAGAGAATGTAACGACCCGTATTTTTACGGATCGAAACATCGTAAAACAGTTGACATTTGGTCGCATTGTTGATAAGTCGTCCAGAGTCTAAGTCTTAGGTCGTATGAAGGTTTGGAGCGACCTAAGGAAGTGGACGAGTTAAGGGGTAGACGATCTAGGAGATTGGAGCGACCTAAGGGAATTGGCGACCTAAGGGTTTGGGATAGGTCGTGTAGAAGATAAGTCGTATGGTGGCTTAGGTCGTGGAGTAGGTTAGGTCGTAGACGACTTAAGAGATTGGGAGAGTTAACGACCTAAGGGATAGGTCGGTCAGCGACCTAAGAGAGTGAGCGACCTAAGGGAGTGAGCGACCTAAGAGAGTGGGCGACCTATAGGAAGTTAGCGACCTATAGGGTTGAGCGACTTAAGGATAGGCAGCGACCTACGAAAGTTAGCGTGTTAGCGTAGTTAGGTCGTTAGACGACCTAAGGAGCTAGGTCGTAACTTGGCTAAGTGTTAGGTCGCATGTGTGTGTTAAGTCGTAGGTTTGTTAGGTCGTTAGGTCGTGGCATTGTTAGGTCGCGAGGAAGCGGTCTGTGTTAGGTCGCTAGGCTGCATCTTCGTTAGGTCGTTGGTCGCGGATGCGCGTAGGTCGTTGGATTTGATAGGTCGCATGGATGCACATTCGTTAGGTTGTAGGTCGTTTGGGTGCGCTGATGCGCTAAGTCGTTAGGTCGTAGATGCGCATCTAGTAAGGTCGTAGGTCGTGGGGAAGCGCATCTGAATAGGTCGTAGAGGCTTGGGGCTGTTAGGTCGAAGATTTTAGTTCGAAGAGTTTTAGGTCGTAGGTCGTGGACGACCTAACTCCGAGTGAGCGACCTAAGGGGTATTTCAGCCTATAAATATGAGGGTTCTTCTTCATTTTTGGGATCCGGATTTTGAAGCGACGAAGTGCTGCCATTTTGAGAGCTCGACTTCTACACTTCTTCACTTCTTTTCTCCACTCTAAATCTAGTGATTCCTTCCATCCAAATCGAAGATCAAATTGAAGATTCAAGAGCATAGATTGAAGATCTTCATCCATCGAAGAGAGATTTCATCATTTGAAGCGGATTGGTGATAGATCGAGTTAGATCCTTCGCTGTCCAGATCTGAAGTGGGTTTCTTTTAAGGTGTTTAGGTGATTTGGTGAGTGGTGATTATCTCTCACACGGATCCAAAGGAGTATATCAGATCATTGGCTTGATTTTGAGTTAAAATAGTGATTTCCATGCATTTTCCTAAAGATCCAATGTTCATAATGATTTGGCATCCATTTTACTACATGTTAACCTATGCAAGTTCATTCATCAAGATTATAGAGATATTGCTCATGTTTTCATGCTTGTTAGACTTTTGACTCTTTAATTACGAAATTGCCATTATTGTTATAATTGTCTATTTAGATCATATTTGAATGCTTGTTTACTTGGATTAATGTTTGATTTGATTGATTGCTATGAATTAGATGATTGATGATTTGATTTAGACCGAAGATGATTCAAAAGCTAAGGGAAAGGCTCTTGAATTGGAAAAGCTGCTCATGGCATATGTAGCGGATGATGAAGCTCATATGGATAGATTTGATGATGATGTTGAGATGAAGCTTTGCTATGATGATGATGAGGTGAAGTATGATATGAGATAGCCTTGGTCTAATCCAGACGGGATCATTCCAAGCAGATTGATAACTTGGTGATATGGTTCGGGTTTGAGGATAATGGTTTGCTCGAGAGGCGCTTGAGCTAGTATGGAAATAGTCGTCGAGGAGGATGACTAGAAGGCTGAGATATCATCGTTGTTGAAGGTTCTAGCATGCTCAAAGCAAGAGTACATTGGGCAGATTCGATAGTCCCTGAAGGCTTCTGATTGGTAGTCAAGTACTCTGGGCAGATTCGATAGTCCTAGGCACGGGTCACGATGACGTGCGAAGTTATGTCTAGAACCGGGGTTTCCATTAGCCCTTGATGGACGGATGAAATAAAGAGCCGGTCATTCAATTAACGATGATATCGAAGCAATGATAACAGTGATAGCCAGAGTCATGGATGTTTGGTTGTATCGTCATTTGGTCTCAAGAGCGGTAGTTTCTGGGTGCTTATCTGATCTTGGTTTAGGCCTTGGGGGTTTGTACTTGGAAAACATCGCCCTTGACTCGAGTGATAATTGCTTTACTTTAAATTGTATGCTCTACTATGTTTGCTTCTACTTAGTGTGTGTCTGGGGGCTATCACTGTAGATAGAGGTGGAGTGGGAGGGTTGTATTCCTATTCCTTTTTCCTTTATGTTCTTTTGGTATGTTGTTAGTTAATTTACCGCTCACTAAGACTGTTGTCTGACTCAAGGCTTTATGTTTTAACTCTTATTGCCTTGGGCTGTTCGTCCATTTTGGGACGGGCAGACTAGGTAGCAGGTGACAGGTGCTGTTCTTGCTTTCCACGATGCTGATTTCGAAGACGAGCTAGAGGCTTGCATATTATCTTCTTATTATATGTACTGGATGTTCCGCTGTTTGTATATTCTCTGAGTGTTATGTAGTGAGGCTTGATGTATTGACAGTTCAGATGTTTGAAATGGAAGTGTATTTTCCTTGAAAAAAAAAACCGAGTATATTCCAAAGTAGCTTTTAAAATATAAATTAAAAGTTCTAAGTGGGTTTTTAAAAGATATATTTGGAAATATATTCCGTGTAAGGAAATTTATTTGAAATTGATTTTCAAAAGTTGAAAGGTGAAAAGTGATTTGAAATTGGTTTTCAAATGTGATGTGTGGAAAAAAATATATATCTCGTGAAGATATTTTGAAATTAAATAATTTAGTAAAATTATTTGAATCTGATGATTGTTGTGAATATTGTTGATAGTTAAATCACCGACTATCAATATTTGCCTTTGAGATGGCACTTGAATTTGTTTTTAAAAACAAACGCTTATTATTCGGTTTAGTCGGGAAAGGACCTTTATGTCATATAACCCATTCCGAATTAGTGATACGACGATATGGATCGTATTGAAGACCGGTGGTGAAGACCGGGTATTTGTGAAAACGATAGGATGACCTATCGATTGTCTCTGCACCGTTAGCTACGGTATAGAGATTTCCTTTGTGATGGGAAGTTTTATCGGGATTGTGAATACCCGGATTGCAAGGGCTTCTTCGGAAGTGCCTTCGGTTCTGTTTGAACCCGGAACAGACTTGTATGGTTACGTGTCTGACATTACGTTTTGAGATATAAAGCCAATTTCTTTCAAATACATTTCTGTTGGTGGCGGAGAATTTATTCTCTTAGCTTAACACCCTTCTCTGAGACGTACGAGCTCAGAGGTTATGTAGTTGAAATTTATCAGCAATATATTCCCAATTTGGTAATGTGTCATGCTGAGTGTTGCTGTGATGATGATCATTTATTGATCATTTGTGATCAAAGCGTGACTTTGTGAAAAAGCGTATCTTTGTGGACGAGACTTCGTCAGGGCCTCACAACCCGAAAATGGTCGAAACAGGAATGTTGCGGCAAGGTTATGAGGGTCGCGCCCTTTAGGGTATGTCATTTCCTTCTGGAAAGGGGTGGTATCATGGTATGGAGCCCAGATACTTACTCATGTGGAAACACTTTATTTATTATGTGTGATGTTGTTACCGAACGCTCGGATAAAGGTCCCAAAGGACCGGGGGATGGCATATTCGTGAGTTACCTAGTTACAGGGGTAACCCGGCCTTGTGTTGGCAGAGAGCAGTTGTCTCTCGGGACGTCCAGCCAGAGGCGATCCCATGTGGCAGTAGGAAAGGAAGTTCCTTAGCCTGACCATTTGTTGGAAATCCAAAGAAACAATACGAGCCTTGTACGGTTTAGTTGTTTAACCTGCTATGGAATGTGGCGGTAACCTGCTATTGAACATAGTAGCTATAGTAGGCATAAGTGCGGAATGTCTATGCTGGCTAAGATTAATATTATACTTTCGAAATGTTTTCCACACTAGACATTAATAATAATAATCCAATGATTTGTGTAGTAAGCATCTTTGACTATCATAAGAAGAAATCTCCTCCAATTCTGCGTTTGCATTGTGTGTGTGGCGGGAGGTCTTATGGTAGTTTCAATTTCCAAAAGCATTGCGAATTAATTTCATTTTCTTTGTGAAAATAACCTTTTTATGATCTCACACCATTCACCATGACTGACTCGGAGTTTATTATTCCCTTCTAAACTCTGGGTGCCCATAATTTTCCACACGGGCAGCCTAGAGTTATTTTTATCAAGATATTCTGGATATTCTGGAGCTTTGGAAGCAAACTGGATGGCGAGACGTACACCCGTACTTGTTTATTTATTCCGCTGTGTATTATGTATGAGGACAAGTTATATAACTGTCCAGTGTTGTATTGAATTGTATATTGACTCTGATTGATGCATGTATAAACTGATATAGTTCTTGTTTAAAAGATTATTGATTTATCTATTATATATTGTTCCACTGCGAATGTGAGATTCTGATGTTGTTTCTTTTCTGTGTTTTTCTGTTCTCCTTTTCTTCTATCTTCTTCTACCTCTTCTTTTAACCCTAATGGTTCGGTTTTTCGGCATTCGATTGCTCGGCATTTGATACAGTGGACATATTAATGTCGACTTTCGAGCGTCGAAAAATCGTATCGTTACAAGTGGTACCAGAGCATCCGGTTAAGCGATAACCCTGGCTCTGTTGGGTGTTACTCATTAGAGATAGAGTCAGTAGTACTCTAGAATGAGTGTGAGTGTAATAATAGATATGAGTGTGTATTTGTTAGTGAATACAAAATATGTTTTGTATTGTGTTGACTTATCAGTTGATTGTTTATAGATTCTGGTCGGTGCAGTCTGGCCAACTGTAATCGATAGGGGTTTCTAAACTCTTAAACAAGATAAACTGACACAGTATTGTTTTAAAATGGGGTAAATGAAATAATTTTGTATATGGATGCTCGGTTGTTAGGAAGTGATAACATTGAAATATTATCATTATTATATGAAAAACGAATAAGAAATAAAATGATATAACCAAATATTTGAAGATAAATTCATTTAACAAATGAAATTTATAAATATGAATTGAAAGTATAATAAAATAAAATCCATATACGAATGAGATTTGGGAATGTGAATTGTAAATGTAATTAACAAATTGAAATGGGATTCCATAGAAATATTTGAAAATAAAATTCATTAATGGAATGTAAATAAGTTGATGACTTATAAAATATTTGAAATCTAATTGGAATGAGATTCAAAGTGAAAATGAATGAATTTGTGAATGAACAAATGAGTTTACATTTGTAAATAAATAAATTAAAGAAATGGAATGAAATTTGATTTGAATAAAGTTGAATAAAAATCCAAACTTGGGAAAATAAAATAAAATGGATTGAGTTTAAGTAAACTGATTTGATAATTTATTAATTCACAAAATAATGAATTGGAGATTGAATTGGTTAAACTAAAGTTGAGTTGTAAGCTAAATTTAAAATGGTTTGAATTTGTATATAAATTCAAGTGGGTAGTAGAAATAAATTGAAAATTTCCTTGTTATTGATACAATGAATTCACGATGAATTGAATATGGAAGTTGAAATTCAAAATGAATAAGTGAATATACTAATTGAATTAAATTAGTGAATGGAATAAATTTGATAAATAAAAATCAAATCAAGAATTGAAATTGGAAATTGTTTACAAGGAAATGAACTTGAGTTTTGAAGTGAAATAGCTTAAGTAAATATTGAATAAATGCTCGACTTAAGAAAATTTTTGTGAAATGGTTTCAAATTAAATGAATGAGGATATGGAATGTAAGTTAAATTGAATGGAATCAATTTAAATGATTGTTAGCTCAAGTAATCATTTAGTTGCATGAATATTAACAAATCTGAATAGAAAGAATTATCGTTTGACAAAAACAAGATTGTATAAATTCTATGAGTTAATAAAAGCAAATAGAAATTGATTTTTGTTTATTTGAAATAGATATGAGTTAGATTCACTTAGAAATGAATTGAATGTAAGAAAGTGAGTTGTTAATCACTTGAATTGAATAGAAATTGAATGTGAATTAGATGGAAGCGATTTAAGTTGAATTGAAACCTTATGAATTGCTAATGGAATTTATTTTGGATGTATGGCTAATGAAATCTATATATTTTTTATTGAAATAGGTGAATTGTTAAATAGATTTCCTATATTTGTCACTTACCTGTTTAAATTGAGTAAGTGCATGTTTTTGAAGCCGTTTGGCTGCATTTTGGGTTGCGTAAATGCTAATAAAATAACTGCTTTGCTTAAAATGCTAATAAGGTACGCCTACGCAATAAAAATAGGAAATATGAACTGTTTTTCTGCTTTTCCGACCGAGTGGGTCGATGTATATATATTTATATCTTTTGTCAAATTGCAAAAGCTCCTCCATACAAAGGAGACTCCGCCAAAATTTTCTAAAAATTTTGAGAGTTAGAAATTTTTTTTGAAATTTTTGGAAATTTTCCACTAATGACAAAAGATTTAAAATTGGAATTTGGAATAAAGGTAAATAAAACTCAATATTCAGAATTAGAAGATGAATCGAATTCAAGTAAAATTCGAAATGAAAATCTGAATGAAAATTTGAAAGTAAGATGAATTCAAATAGAATTGAAATTGTAAATTGAATTCAAATGGAATTGAAAATGCAAAGTTGAATGGAAATGAGTATATAACTTTGTTTGTGAAGTGAAAATGAATATAAGAAGTATGTAAACACTTATATTGAACTTAAGAAATGAATAAATGAAATTCTTAAGTAAATTGGTGTTGGAAAATCCAATAAGTGAATTTGGACATTATTGTTCAGTAAAATATACAGGGATTGTAAAGGCTAAGGAAAATGGAATTGGATTTTGATTTCGAAGATGAATTTGAATTTGTTCGACAAGAGGTATGTATTTAAATTTCAGTATGAAATTTGATCTTTTCTTGTCTAGCCGCTTGGCTTTCCTTTCTCTTTTTGAATCGGAGGGGCCATTGTGCCATTTTGTAGTCGTACCGAGCTAGCCGCGCAAAGGAGACGCTGGCAAAAAATTTCGAAAATTTAGAGCGTTAAAAAAAATTTGAGGAAATTTTGAAAGATTAAATTTGAATTTGAATTTAAATTTAAATTTGAACTGTTAAGAAAGCAATGTTGTTTGGAACCTATAATTGAAGTTGAAAAGCTAGTTGAGATGATAATGAATCTCTAATAAAAAGATTTAGGTTAATAAGTTGATAAAACTATTGAATTGTGAAAAATAGTAGACGAGTTAAGGACCATTTTTCCTAACTTGTAATTTCGGGAAGAAATTCTTTTAAGGGGGGAAGATTGTAACGACCCAGAAATTTTGAACATTTGAAATAGAATACTTAATTGAATTTAAATATTTGAAAGTTGATTTAACCTGAGTTTCAAATGTATCTATTTATTTGGCAATTTAAATAATTGAATTTAATAATTGAAAAATTGAATAAATTACTAAATTGCTAATTTCGGACCTGTTAAAAACATTTTCAAGGCCTCGAAAATTCATATAGACAATACTGAAGATAATAGAAGCTTCAGAATCGAATTTGGAACTGTTTTGTTCAGTTTGAAATTTTGTTGTTTACATTGATATTTGAGAAATAGCGTTCCGGGGCACAGTCTTGGAATTCGACGAAACCAGTTCCATTGAGTCCGTAATATTGAATTATTACCGGATTTCAATTTTCGTAGCATTTGGAGTGATTGTTTGGCCGTACGTTAAGTAAACGCGTTGAAATCTATATCGAATTCAATTTAAATTTAAAATTGTATTTAGTCTACATCAGTACTTTGCCTTCCCATCAAAAACACTGTAGCCAGGTAATGCAAGCACGTTGATATCAAAGAATTTCTCTGCAAAGTCACGTACTCCTGTCTCCTCTTTTTCTAACATCTCGTTCTTATCCATTCTTTTAGAGTAAACGAAAACTATTTCGTTCAATAAAATAAAAATCATGGCAGCCCTTTTTGTTCAAAACTATTCCCAAATGCCTCTCCTCTCATTCAAAAAAAAAGGCTGTAGCCTAGAATTCAAATTCAATGAATCCGCCTCTGAATAGAAATCTTGTTCGAATAGCTAGGGCTCGACGTCGAGCATCTCAAGTGGCAACGAGCGATGAATTCGCGTACGACAATTTGTGGTCACGAGCAGATGTCCAGGGTCGAGGCAAATGGTGGCGCGCGCGTTCGTCAGAGGAGGGTTCAGCGTCATTCTCGAAGTCGCGATGTTCGCCTGGTTGCCGTGAGTTCGAACACGATGTCGAGGCTTTGGGGTCGCAATAGAGGCATTTGTTGGTGGCGTACTCATGGAGTTCCTCGGCAAGCAGGGGCGTTCACGGCAACACCTAGGGTTTCGAAGTCGAGAGATGGGTTCAGGACTGTGTTCGCGATGATTTGGGGGTTTCACGAGTCGAGGCAGTGACTTTGTTTTGGCCGATAACAGGGGTTGTGGTCGCCGTTATTGGTGATAGCTGTTGTCAGTGAGGTATATGAAATTTATTCAATTCAATTTAGATTTAAATATGGATTTAAAAGGAAAATGAGTTTAAATTCAGATTATTAGTTTAAAACCAGATGATTAGTCTAAATTTAATTATTGGTCAATTTAATTTATTAATTAGTAAATTTTTGGTAGATTATCTCTAATGTTAATAAATCATTAGATTAAAATTTTAAAATTGAAATTAAAGAAAATTATTAAAGGAGAAGTTGTTAATTAAAACTATCATAACGAAAATTTATTATTCGATTTAATTCGAATATTAATAAATTGTATAATTTCTTATACAAGGTCAAACCTGTGAAATCAAGGCGGAAATAGAAAATGGATTGCAAAATAAAAGCTAAGGTGAGATCTTCTCACTCAAAATGAAAAGTGGATTTTTTTTGCAGTTATTGATTGATTGCTGTTTGGATTGTGATATTAGATGTAGTAGTATATATCTATATATATATAGCAATATATATATATTGGCATATGTATATATTGCAGTCGTTGATTTCCCGCATTATATAGCGGATGAGACCCTATTGCGCCGCATAATAGCGGATGATATTTTATAAAATCCCATATACCGCGATATTCCACCTCGAAGTGGAATTGGTATTGTGCTAACATCTGTGGATGCAGGGAAACAGGTTGGAGGGATCCAACTGGATTCCTCAAATTGTTTGAATATTATTTCATATGTGAATGATGTGATTATTGATAATCTGTGGATGATTTATTGATAATTGTAATTGTTGAAGGCTAAAATTTAGCCGAATGTATTTTTGGTATCGTTTGATACCAGAAATGAATATAAATTGGATTTTGAAATTAAAGTGGAAAATTTTAAGTGAATTTATTTTTAAGAATTGAATATATTGAAAGAAGGAATTTTAAAGTATTAAAATTTGATTTTCGAAATCTTACCGAATAAATTCCAAAATATGGAAAAAATGAGTTTTGAATAATATTGTTTCAAAAGTTGAAGAATTCATTTAAAAAAAATGGAATTTCGAATAATTTGGAAAGAACAAAGTAATTTATTTAAATGATAAACTTTTAGAAATCAATTTGAAATTGATTTGGTATTGGAAAACGAACCTTTGAGAAATCGATTTGGAAATTTATTTGGAGTTGAAAATAAATTTAGAAATCAAGTTTGTAATTAATTTGGTAATGGAAAATAAATCATTGGAAAATTTATTTGAAATTGATTTAGTGTTTGAAAAATGAATTTGGAAGTCGATTTGCAAATAGTTTGTTATTTTGAGATAAACTTAGAAATAAATTGCAATGTTTTGTTCTATTGAAATAAAACTTAGAAATCAATTTGTAATTGATTCGATATTGAAATAAAATTAGAAATCAATCTGGAATTTGATTTTGGGGTTAAAAGTGAATATTTGGGAATGTAAATTCAAAATGGAAATTATGAAATGAAAGGGGAATTTGTTTTAAAAATAAACGCTGATTTATTTTTAAAGTGTGAAAGTAAATTTATGGATTTGGAACGTAAATTTAAATTAAATTGATAAGGATTTATTTAATTGGTTTAAATGGACCATTTTGAAATGGAAGTGTATTTTCCTTGAAAAAAAAACCGAGTATATTCCAAAGTAGCTTTTAAAATATAAATTAAAAGTTCTTAGTGGGTTTTTAAAAGATATATTTGGAAATATATTCCATGTAAGGAAATTGATTTGAAATTTATTTTCAAAGGTTGAAAGGTGAAAAGTGATTTGAAATTGGTTTTCAAATGTGAAGTGTGGAAAAAAAAATATATCTCGTGAAGATATTTTGAAATTAAATAATTTGGGAAAATTATTTGAATCTGATGATTGTTGTGAATATTGTTGATAATTAAATCACCGACTATCAATATTTTCCTTTGAGATGGCACTTGAATTTGTTTTTAAAAACAAACGCTTATTATTCGATTTAGTCGGGAAAGAACCTTTGTGTCATATAACCCATTCCGAATTAGTGATACGACGATATGGATCGTATTGAAGATCAGTGGTGAAGACCGGGTATTTGTCAAAACGATAGGATGACCTATCGATTGTCTCTGCACCGTTAGCTACGGTATAGAGATTTCCTTTGTGATGTGAAGTTTTATCGTGATTGTGAATACCCGGATTGCAAGGGCTTCTTCGGAAGTGCCTTCGGTTCTGTTCGAACCCGAAACAGACTTGTATGGTTACATGTCTGACATTACGTTTTGAGATATAAAGCCAATTTCTTTCAAATACATTTCTGTTGGTGGCGGAGAATTTATTCTCTTAGCTTAACACCCTTCTCTGAGACGTACGAGCTCAGAGGTTATGTAGTTGAAATTTATCAGCAATATATTCCCAATTTGGTAATGTGGCATGCTGAGTGTTGCTGTGATGATGATCATTTATTGATTATTTGTGATCATAGCGTGGCTTTGTGAAAAAGCGTAGCTTTGTGGACGAGACTTCGTCAGGGCCTCACAACCCGGAAATGGTCGAAACAGGAATGTTGCGGCAAGGTTATGAGGGTCGCGCCCTTTAGCGTATGTCATTTCCTTATGGAAAGGGGTGGTATCATGGTATGGAGCCCAGATACTTACTCATGTGGACACACTTTATTTATTATGTGTGATGTTGTTATCGAGCGCTCGGATAAAGGTCCCAAAGGACCGGGGGATGGCATATTCGTGAGTTACCTAGTTACAGGGGTAACCCGGCCTTGTGTTGGCAGAGAGCAGTTGTCTCTCGGGACGTCAAGCCAGAGGCGATCCCATGTGGCGGTAGGAAAGGAAGTTCCTTAGCCTGACCATTTGTTGGAAATCCAAAGAAACAATACGAGCCTTGTACGGTTTTAGTTCTATAACCTGCTATGGAATGTGGCGGTAACCTGCTATTGAACATAGTAGCTATAGTAGGCATAAGTGTGGAATGTCTATGCTGGCTAAGATTAATATTATACTTTCGAAATGTTTTCCACACTAGACATTAATAATAATAATCCAATGATTTTCGTAGTAAGCATCTTTGACTATCATAAGAAGAAATCTCCTCCAATTCTGCGTTTGCATTATGTGTGTGGCGGGAGGTCTTATGGTAGTTTCATTTTCCAAAAGCATTGCGAATTAATTTCATTTTCTTTGTGAAAATAATTGTTTTATGATCTCACACCAGTCACCATGACTGACTTGGAGTTTATTGTTCCCTACTAAACTCTGGGTGCCCATAATTTTCCACATGGGCAGCCTAGAGTTATTTTTATCAGGATATTCTGGATATTCTGGAGCTTTGGAAGCAAACTGGATGGCGAGACGTACACCCGTACTTGTTTATTTATTCCGCTGTGTATTCTGTATGAGGACAAGTTATATAACTGTCCAGTGTTGTATTGAGTTGTATATTGACTCTGATTGATGTATGTATAAACTGATATAGTTCTTGTTTAAAAGATTATTGATTTATCTATTATATATTGTTCCGCTGCGAATGTGAGATTCTGATGTTGTTTCTGTTCTGTGTTTTTCTGTTCTCCTTTTCTTCTGTCTTCTTCTACCTCTTCTTTTAACCCTAATGGTTCGGTTTTCCAGCATTCGATTGCGCGGCATTTGATACAGTGGACGTATTAATGTCGACTTTCGAGCGTCGAAAAATCGTATCGTTACAAGTGGTACCAGAGCATCCGGTTAAGCGATAACCCTGGCTCTGTTGGGTGTTACTCATTAGAGATAGAGTCAGTAGTACTCTAGAATGAGTGTGAGTGTAATAATAGATATGAGTGCGTATTTGTTAGTGAATACAAAATTTGTTTTGTATTGTGTTGACTTATCGGTTGATTGTTTATAGATTCTGGTCAGTGCAGTCTGGCAAACTGTAATCGATAGGGGTTTCTAAACTCTTAAACAAGATAAACTGACACAGTATTGTTTTAAAATGGGGTAAATGAAATAATTTTGTATATGGATGCTCGGTTGTTAGGAAGTGATAACATTGAAATATTATCATTATTATATGAAAAACGAATAAGAAATAAAATGATATAACCAAATATTTGAAGATAAATTCATTTAACAAATGAAATTTATAAATATGAATTGAAAGTATAATAAAATAAAATCCATATACGAATGAGATTTGGGAATGTGAATTGTAAATGTAATTTACAAATTGAAATGGGATTCCAGAGAAATATTTGAAAATAAAATTCATTAATGGAATGTAAATAAGTTGATGACTTATAAAATATTTGAAATCTAATTGGAATGAGATTCAAAGTGAAAATGAATGAATTTGTGAATGAACAAATGAGTTTACATTTGTAAATAAATAAATTAAAGAAATGGAATGAAATTTGATTTGAATAAAGTTGAATAAAAATCCAAATTTGGGAAAATAAAATAGATTGAGTTTAAGTAAACTGATTTGATAATTTATTAATTCACGAAATAATGAATTGGAGTTTGAATTGGTTAAACTAAAGTTGAGTTGTAAGCTAAATTTAAAATGGTTTGAATTTGTTTATAAATTCAAGTAGGTAGTAGAGATAAATTGAAAATTTCCTTGTTATTGATAAAATGAATTCACGATGAATTGAATATGGAAGTTGAAATTCAAAATGAATAAGTGAATATACTAATTGAATTAAATTAGTGAATGAAATAAATTTGATAAATAAAAATCAAATCAAGAATTGAAATTGGAAATTGTTTACAAGGAAATGAACTTGAGTTTTGAAGTGAAATAGCTTAAGTAAATATTGAATAAATGCTCGACTTAAGAAAATTTTTGTGAAATGGTTTCAAATGAAATGAATGAGGATATGGAATGTAAGTTAAATTGAATGGAATCAATTTAAATGATTGTTAGCTCAAGTAATCATTTAGTTGCATGAATATTAACAAATCTGAATAAAAAGAATTATCGTTTGACAAAAACGAGATTGTATAAATTCTATGAGTTAATAAAAGCAAAAAGAAATTGATTTTTGTATCAATTGAAATAGATATGAGTTAGATTCACTTAGAAATGAATTGAATATAAGAAAGTGAGTTGTTAATCACTTGAATTGAATAGAAATTGAATGTGAATTAGATGGAAGAGATTTAAGTTGAATTGAAACCTTATGAATTGCTAATGGAATTTATTTTGGATGTATGGCTAATTAAATCTATATATTTGTTATTGAAATAAGTGAATTGTTAAATAGATTTCCTATATTTGTCACTTACCTGTTTAAATTGAGTAAGTGCAGGTTTTTGAAGCCGTTTAGCTGCATTTTGGGTTGCGTAAATGCTAATAAAATAACTGCTTTGCTTAAAATGCTAATAAGGTACGCCTACGCAATAAAAATAGGAAATATGAACAGTTTTTCTGCTTTTCCGACCGAGTGGGTCGATGTATATATATTTATATCTTTTGTCAAATTGCAAAAGCTCCTCCATACAAAGGAGACTCCGCCAAAATTTTCTGAAAATTTTGAGAGTTAGAATTTTTTTTTGAAATTTTTGGAAATTTTTCGCTAATGACAAAAGATTTAAAATTGGAATTTGGAATAAAGGTAAATAAAACTCAATATTCAGAATTAGAAGATGAATCGAATTCAAATAGAATTGAAATTGTAAATTGAATTCAAATGGAATTGAAAATGCAAAGTTGAATGGAAATGAGTATATAACTTTGTTTGTGAAGTGAAAATGAATATAAGAAGTATGTAAACACTTATATTGAACTTAAGAAATGAATAAATGAAATTCTTAAGTAAATTGGTATTGGAAAATCCAATAAGTGAATTTGGACATTATTGTTCAGTAAAATATACAGGGATTGTAAAGGCTAAGGAAAATGGAATTGGATTTATATTTCGAAGATGAATTTGAACTTGTTCGACAAGAGGTATGTATTTAAATTTCGGTATGAAATTTGATCTTTTCTTGTCTAGCCGCTTGGCGTTCCTTTCTCTTTTTGAATCGGAGGGGCCGTTGTGCCATTTTGTAGTCGTACCGAGCTAGCTGGGCAAAGGAGACACTGGCAAAATTTTTCGAAAATTTAGAGTGTTAAAAAAAAATTTGAGGAAATTTTGAATGTTTAAATTTGAATTTGAATTTAAATTTAAATTTGAATTGTTAAGAAAGCAATGTTGTTTGGAACCTATAATTGAAGTTGGAAAGCTAGTTGAGATGATAATGAATCTCTAATAAAAAGATTTAGGTTAATAAGTTGATAAAACTATTGGATTATGAAAAATAGTAGACGAGATAAGGACCATTTTTCCTAACTTGTAATTTCGGGACGAAATTCTTTTAAGGGGGGATGATTGTAACGACCCAGAAATTTTGAACATTTGAAATAGAATATTTAATTGAATTTAAATATTTGAAAGTTGATTTAACCTGAGTTTCAAATGTATCTGCTTATTTGGCAATTTAAATAATTGAATTTAATAATTGAAAAATTGAATAAATTGCTGAATTGCTAATTTCGGACCTGTTAAAAATATTTTCAAGGCTTCGAAAATTCATATAGACAATACTGAAGATAATAGAAGCTTCAGAATCGAATTTGGAACTGTTTTGTTCAGTTTTGAAATTTTGTTGTTTACATTGATATTTGATAAATAGCGTTCCGGGGCACAGTCTCGGAATTCGACGAAACAAGTTTCATTGAGTCCGTAATATTGAATTATTACCGGATTTCAATTTTCGTAGCATTTGGAGTGATCGTTTGGCTGTTCGTTAAGTAAACGCGTTGAAATCTATATCGAATTCAATTTAAATTTAAAATTGTATTTGGTCTACATCAGTACTTTGCCTTCCCATCAAAAACACTGTAGCCAGGTAATGCAAGCACGTTGATATCAAAGACTTTCTCTGCAAAGTCACGTACTCCTGTCTCTCTTTTTCTAACATCTCATTCTTATCCATTCTTTTAGAGTAAACAAAAACTATTTCGTTCAATAAAATACAAATCATGGCAGCCCTTTTTGTTCAAAACTATTCCCAAATGCCTCTCCTCTCATTCAAAAAAAAATGGCTGTAGCCTAGAATTCAAATTCAACGAATCCGCCTCTGAATAGAAATCTTGTTTGAATAGCTAGGGCTCGACGTCGAGCATCTCGAGTGGCAACGAGCGATGAAATCGCATACGATAATTTGTGGTCACGAGCAGATGGCCAGGGTCGAGGCAAATGGTGGTGCGCGTGTTCGTCAGAGGAGGGTTCAGCGTCGTTCTCGAAGTCGTGACGTTCGCCTGGTTGCCGTGATTTCGAACATGATGTCGAGGCTTTAGGGTCGCGATCGAGGCATTTGTTGGTGGCGTACTCATGGAGTTCCTCGGCAAGCAGGGGCGTTCACGGCAACACCTAGGGTTTCGAAGTCGATAGCTAGGGTTCATTCGGGACTGTGTTCGTGATGATTTGGGGGTTTCACGAGTCGAGGCAGTGACTTTGTTTTGGCCGATAGCAGGGGTTGTGGTCACTGTTATTGGTGATAGCTGTTGTCAGTGAGGTATATGAAATTTATTCAATTCAATTTAGATTTAAATATGGATTTAAAAGCAAAATGAGTTTAAATTCAGATTATTAGTTTAAAACTAGATGATTAGTCTAAATTTAATTATTGGTCAATTTAATTTATTAATTAGTAAATTTTTGGTAGATTATCTCTAATGTTAATAGATCATTAGATTAAAAATTTAAAATTGAAATTAAAGAAAATTATTAAAGGAGAAGTTGTTAATTAAAACCATCATAACAGAAATTTATTATTCGATTTAATTCGAATATTAATAAATTGTATAATTGCTTATACAAGGTCAAACCTGTGAAATCAAGGCGGAAATGGAAAATGGATTGCAAAATAAAAGCTAAGGTGAGATCTTCTCACTCAAAATGAAAAGTGGATTTTTTTTGCAGTTATTGATTGATTGCTGTTTGGATTGTGATATTAGATATAGTAGAATATATCTATATATATAGCAATATATATATATATATATATTGGCATATGTATATATTGCAGTTGTTGATTTCCCGCATTATATAGCGGATGAGACCCTATTGTGCCGCATAATAGCGAATGATATTTTATAAAATCCCATATACCGCGATATTCCACCTCGAAGTGGAATTGGTATTGTGCTAACATCTGTGGATGCAGAGAAACAGGTTGGAGGAATCCAACTGGATTCCTCAAATTGTTTGTATATTATTTCATATGTGAATGATGTGATTATTGATAATCTGTGGATGATTTATTGATAATTGTAATTGTTAAAGGCTAAAATTTAGCCGAATGTATTTTTGGTATCGTTGGATACCAGAAATGAATATAAATTGGATTTTGAAATTAAAGTGGAAAATTTTAAGTGAATTTATTTTTAAGAATTGAATTTATTTAAAGAAGGAATTTTAAGGTATTAAAATTTGATTTTCGAAATCTTACCGAATAAATTCCAAAATATGGAAAAAATGAGTTTTGAAAAATATTGTTTCAAAAGTTGAAGAATTCATTAAAAAAAATGGAATTTTGAATAATTTGGAAAGAACAAAGGAATTTATTTAAAAGTGATAAACTTTTAGAAATCAATTTGAAATTGATTTGGTATTGGAAAATGAACCTTTGAGAAATCGATTTGGAAATTTATTTGGAGTTGAAAATAAATTTAGAAATCAAGTTTGTAATTAATTTGGTAATGGAAAATAAATCATTGGAAAATTTATTTGAAATTGATTTAGTGTTTGAAAAATGAATTTGGAAGTCGATTTGCAAATAGTTTGTTATTTGGAGATAAACTTAGAAATAAATTGCAATGTTTTGTTCTGTTGAAATAAAACTTAGAAATCAATTTGTAATTGATTCGATATTGAAATAAAATTAGAAATCAATCTGGAATTTGATTTTGGGGTTAAAAGTGAATATTTGGGAATGTAAATTCAAAATGGAAATTATGAAATGAAAGGGGAATTTGTTTTAAAAATAAACGCTGATTTATTTTTAAAGTGTGAAAGTAAATTTACGGATTTGGAACGTAAATTTAAATTAAATTGATAAGGATTTATTTAATTGGTTTAAATGGACCATTTTGAAATGGAAGTGTATTTTCCTTGGAAAAAAAAACTGAGTATATTCCAAAGTACCTTTTAAAATATAAATTAAAAGTTCTAAGTGGGTTTTTAAAAGATATATTTGGAAATATATTCCGTGTAAGGAAATTGATTTGAAATTTATTTTCAAAAGTTGAAAGGTGAAAAGTGATTTGAAATTGGTTTTCAAATGTGAAGTCTGGAAAAAAATATATATCTCGTGAAGATAGTTTGAAATTAAATAATTTGGGAAAATTATTTGAATTTGATGATTGTTGTAAATATTGTTGATAGTTAAATCACCGACTATCAATATTTGCCTTTGAGATGGCACTTGAATTTGTTTTTAAAAACAAACGCTTATTATTCGGTTTAGTCAGGAAAGGACCTTTGTGTCATATAACCCATTCCGAATTAGTGATACAACGATATGGATCGTATTGAAGACCGGTCGTGAAGACCGGGTATTTGTGAAAACGATAGGATGACCTATCGATTGTCTCTGCACCGTTAGCTATGGTATAGAGATTTCCTTTGTGATGGGAAGTTTAATCGGGATTGTGAATACCCGGATTGCAAGGGCTTCTTCGGAAGTGCCTTCGGTTCTGTTCGAACCCGGAACATACTTGTATGGTTACGTGTCTGACATTACGTTTTGAGATATAAAGCCAATTTCTTTCAAATACATTTCTGTTGGTGGCGGAGAATTTATTCTCTTAGCTTAACACCCTTCTCTGAGACGTACGAGCTCAGAGGTTATGTAGTTGAAATTTATCAGCAATATATTCCCAATTTGGTAATATGGCATGCTAAGTGTTGTTGTGATGATGATCATTTATTGATCATTTGTGATCAAAGTGTGGCTTTGTGAAAAAGCGTGGCTTTGTGAAAAAGCGTGGCTTTGTGAAAAAGCGTAGCTTTGTGGACGAGACTTCGTCAGGGCCTCACAACCCGGAAATAGTCGAAACAGGAATGTTGCGGCAAGGTTATGAGGGTCACGCCCTTTATGGTATGTCATTTCCTTCTGGAAAGGGGTGGTATCATGGTATGGAGCCCAGATACTTACTCATGTGGACACACTTTATTTATTATGTGTGATGTTGTTACCGAGCGCTCGGATAAAGGTCCCAAAGGACCGGGGGATGGCATATTCGTGAGTTACCTAGTTACAGGGGTAACCCGGCCTTGTGTTGGCAGAGAGCAGTTGTCTCTCGGGACGTCCAGCCATTGGCGATCCCATGTGGCAGTAGGAAAGGAAGTTCCTTAGCCTGACCATTTGTTGGAAATCCAAAGAAACAATACGAGCCTTGTACGGTTTTAGTTGTATAACCTGCTATGGAATGTGGCGGTAACCTGCTATTGAACATAATAGCTATAGTAGGCATAAGTGCGGAATGTCTATGCTGGCTAAGATTAATATTATACTTTCGAAATGTTTTCCACACTTGACATTAATAATAATAATCCAATGATTTGCGTAGTAAGCATCTTTGACTATCATAAGAAGAAATCTCCTCCAATTCTGCGTTTGCATTGTGTGTGTGGCGGGAGGTCTTATGGTAGTTTCATTTTCCAAAAGTATTGCGAATCAATTTCATTTTCTTTGTGAAAATAACTGTTTTATGATCTCACACCAGTCACCATGACTGACTCGGAGTTTATTGTTCCCTTCTAAACTCTAGGTGCCCATAATTTTCCACACGGGTAGCCTAGAGTTATTTTTATCAGGATATTCTGGATATTCTGGAGCTTTGGAAGCAAACTGGATGGCGAGACGTACACCCGTACTTGTTTATTTATTCCGCTGTGTATTCTGTATTAGGACAAGTTATAATTGTCCAGTGTTGTATTGAGTTGTATATTGACTCTGATTGATGTATGTATAAACTGATATAGTTCTTGTTTAAAAGATTATTGATTTATCTATTATATATTGTTCCGCTGCGAATGTGAGATTTTGATGTTGTTTCTGTTCTGTGTTTTTCTGTTCTCCTTTTCTTCTGTCTTCTTCTACCTCTTCTTTTAACCCTAATGGTTCGGTTTTCCGGCATTCGATTGCGTGGCATTTGATAGAGTGGACATATTAATGTCGACTTTCGAGCGTCGAAAAATCATATCGTTACATTATTTATTTTATATACTACAACTAGTCTATAGTAGTGAGTACTTTGATCAAATATCTTGAACTCAAAGAAATAAATCTTATAGAAAACAATTTTCTATACAAAAATTCATATCGAAATAGAAATCGTATTTCTCATTCCAATTTTAAGTATTAATTATTATTATTACAATTCATGTTTCCTATGTTACTTTATGAAGTAGAAATGACGATTTACTCTCTTTATCCTAATCGTACCTTAAATCACATCTACTCTTGTATATTAGTTATTCTTTCTAAATGGTTGAACTATTCAAAAGAATACCCTAACTACAACATCATAACAAAATCTTTATAAAAGCACACTCGATCATCCTTAACGTTTAAGGACATCAAATATGTTGCACTTTGCATAAACATATCAAACTGACATTTCAGTGATTGAGTTCTTAGATATATCTTATATTTTTAGTCTAGTATCACATTTAAAACAATCTGATCCTTTTATAATCAATCAAATTGAATACTTGATCTCACAGTACTGTTTATTGGCTTATTTCACATGAATTAACTTCATCAATGTATTGTACATTGCGAACTGTGACCGTATCTCATATGACATTTATATGCAATAGTATATGGATCAAATATCCGTAGTCTTATACTGCTTTTAGAGTTCGAAACTCATAGAATGCAATATACGGTCATGACCAAATAAACATGTAAGTGACCGAATTATGAATGTATTTGATATTTCTAAAATTAGGCCGCTTGCATGGGTATTGAAACATTAACATGCAATAAGCATTTATTGGTAAGTATATGTATTATATTTCTATTTTTTAATCTTTAGTTCGGTTCATTTGTATATCTTAATTAATAAATGTTTTATCAATCATATTGAATGCACAAATTTATCAAAGTAGATTATTATAACATTATATAACATATGTTCTTACAATATTAGAAAGGTTAAATGTTATTATTTCATTTTTCTAATAAGGCTTCCACTAGTCTTTTATGTTTCACCAAAACCTAAATGAAACATAGAAGTCTTTCAACTTCACTAGTAGGTGTTAGGACTCGTCCATTTTGGAATTCTAACCTTGAGTTTGCTTCTAAGTCATAGCTCTATTGATGATGGATAACTCCTTATCGGTTGTATCGTATATAATTCCTAACCCTTAGTCCTTGTCCTAATTTTACTTCGACCTCGAGTTTTCTCAACAAATCAAAATGAAATAATTCACTCGGATCTACCATATCATGACGGCCTAAGTATTGTACATGCACCTTGAGTTTACTCAATAAATACATATAGTTATCTTACCTTGTCTACTCAATATATTAATAGTACTGCACATAACATCCTTATCTTGAGTCTGCCCTATAACTAATGAGTATGCAAGTAATTTACTAATATATATATAGTAGAGGATTTGCAAAGTAATTAGGGAATATGGTGACTAATTAAGTAATTTAATTGTTTATTTAATCTGGTATCTTATAAAATGCGTATCTTTTGCATATTAGGTCCGTTTTGGATGCGGTTTCTTACATTGCACTTGTGATAGAGAGCTCTATGAGTTGGTGATGGTTCCGTCAGGTTTGGTTGAGTTGAGTGATATTGTCTCTTACGATACTATGATTGTTAATATAGTGTTAAAATGATGTTTTGAAATGATTTCTAACTTTAGAACTTGATTTTTGACATACATAAACTTGTAGCTTATTTTATAAAAGAATTTAAAAGAATGTTAAAAATGATTTTAAATTAAATATCATATTTTTTTTCCACCGGCGCACTATTTTGACGATATTGATAGATCTAGGCTATTTTGATATAAATCCCCTATTGGTTGTTTGGATGGATTGTATTTTGTTATTATAGATCTATTATAAGCCATTATAAACATTTCTTTGCTTATTGGTTGCATGTCTGCTGGTTTGTTAGTTGGTTGAAAACACCATTCGAAGGCGATATAGGATTATAAAATATTTTATAGGATAGGATTTCATGCATAGAGTTTTGTGCATGTCGATTGATCTAAAGACGAAGAATGGACTTAGGAATGAGCTTTGGATTTTAGGATGGATGCTGGACGTTTTCATTTGGTTTGTATTTAACCACTTTTGGTTAAGTGCATGACCAAAGTGGTCGTTATCGACTACTCTGGAGTGGTCGATATCTAGCACTATAGATGATGGAGGATTTGGCCAATTTTAACGTGGACGATGAAGAGGCTTCAAGGAGCATGATGTGATGGTTCATTCGATATTTGATTTCGATGCGATGGCCCTTTGGCGAGTGGTTTTGGTGGTGAAGCGAAGATGTGACGCTTCGACATGATGACTTTACGATTCGACGATGATGATTTTGTGATGGGAAGTGATGGCTTCGATGCTGGAAAGCTACACTCCAGGATGTAGAGTAGTTAGATGGAAGGAACTGATGGAGGAAGGTTATAGGACACATGATGACACACTATGACTCATGATGGTTATCTAGAGTAGTTCCCAACCATGACGACTTCAGACAGGAGTTGTGAGGACAGTTCTAGGATGAGCTCTACCATGGATGACGTGTGCAAAGGGATCATGGATATTCGTAGTTCTTCGATGTGTACTCATAAGGCAAGGGTGTGTGAGGACACTCACTTGGGCTATGAGGTGTGCCCCGGATCGCACGATGTTTCGATCCGAGTACCCTAGGCTATTATGGAGTGTGCAGTCTAGTTCCTCACCTTCTAAGTAGCATGGATTTGAGTAACGAGAAACTATAAATGTTGAGTAATCCTTGACTATTACAATGGGGTCATATGAGTATCATATATGCAACTTACTAAGTGAGTGAATGTGAAGATGGATGCCATGTTTTCTTTGGTTTTTTATCACCTTAGGGATGTCACACGATGTAGATATTCTCGATGCTGATATCTAGACACCCTTAGTACTTTGATGTATAGTACACCTATAATGTAACGACCCGAAAATTTCGATCTCGAAAATCCCAGATAGTTAGGAAAGAAGAAAAGAGGTAGAAGAAGAAACAGGAAACAAAACATAGATTCTCACATTCGCAGTGGATCAAAATATAATATCAAATAATATCAGTTATACAAAGAAGAACTGTATCTGTTAATTTATATCAATTCATCAGAGTTACAACCACTACACAAACATTGGACAGTTAAAATCAACTTGTTCCAGACTACAATCTATACATACTACACATTCTCATATACACAGCGGAAAACACTCTATACGTTCCTACCATCCAGCTCGCCTCCAGAGCTCCAGAACGTCCTAACCTGAAAAGCTGTAATACTCGGTCTGACCCGAGCATTACGTCAAAGTAACACCTGGGTCAGGCTGGAAACCAGTGTGAGTAAACCCATCTAACATGAAATATAAATACATAAAACTTATTTAAAACCCGGGTTAACTCATACTTCACTACAAGTTCACAACTTGTTATAGTCAACACTTATTTTCACAAATCAACCCCTAAGTACCCTTACTTAGTTTAAATGGTCCAGTTTACTTAATTTATTACATTCCAGCCTATTTAATTTACAAATCAAATCAATAAAGAATTATAGATTACTAATCGAAGTGGTTTCGGGTATTTACTGATACCCGACCTCGGTCTCTTCGAATCCAATGTTATTTATTAAACCAAAAGTTTAAGTTTAAACAATACAATTTATACACAACAATTCATCTCAAATCACAAAGCATCACATATCACATGTGATATCCCGGGATTACAGGGGATTTAAAATATGATAATCTTTTAAATTAATTATTAAAATTGGTAAAATTATTGTTTTCAAACAATTTAATAATGAGTTGTTTTTAAATATAGTTATAAACAGATTTTAAATAGGTATATTATTTCAAATTTAATAAGTATTGATTAAATGTATATATATATGTATATATTTAAATTGTTTTTAAATAGAATAATTATTTACAAATCTAATAATGTGTTTATTTAATTTTATATATATGTTGAGTTGATTTTAAATTTGGATTTTTAAAGTTGCATTTGAATTTGGATTTAAGAATTGAGTTTAAAGAAAAATATATACATCTTAAAATGAAAATAATAATATAGTTTGAATTTAAAATATATGAATAAAGTTTTTATTTAGAAATAAGATTTGTTCTATATTTTTCCTTTTAAAGAAATTTATTTATAGAAATTTGAAAGAGTATTTATTTAATAGGAATAAATACAAAAGCTTTTGAATATTCATTTTAAAATGGATTAAATATAATATATATGATTCTATTAGGATATAATTGGTTTATATTCTATTTCCTTTTAAAGATTGTATTTACATAAGGTTTAGAAAAGTATTTATAAATTAAGAAATGTATTAATCAATTAGGAAATTAATAATAAAAAGCTTTAAAATAATATGAATATAAATAATTACAAGTGTTAGCTTCTTAACCATGTTAAATACATGTGTTAAGTAATTGAATAAGGTATGAGACAAGTGTCTCCTTTATTTTATTTTTCTTTAAATTTTAAATAAAATCAAAATCTACTTATATAAACTTCTATCTTTCCCCTTCATTTTCTTTTTCTAATTTCATTTCAAAGACAACAACCCAAAACTGAAATTTATTTCAAAACTCAAGAATCAAATCTAAAATCATCTTCTCAATCAAAAACAGAAATATATTTCCAAACCAAGAAATTACAACCTAAAACCAAGTAAACCAATCTGAATATTTTCTCTATAATCTCCTCAAAACCAAATGTAAACCAGAGAATTATAAAAGCCTGTAATCTCCTCTAAAACAAATGAAACCCGAAATCAAAGATCATAAAGTTTTCAAGTTTCCAGTTTCTAAAGTATTAAGCATTTCAGTTAAAGCAAATTAAAGAAATTCAGTTTCTGGAATCAAAAACAAGTGCATGCAAATTCATTCCTGCTTCAAAAGCTTTCCAGTTCATTATAAAAGCTGCTCTCTGCATTTTCAAAAGGTGAGTAAACCTTTATTTTTAAAAACAGTTTTAAAAATACTAACTCAGTATGTATAAACATATGTTTCTCTGTTATTTAGTATGAGCAAACTCACTTACTACTTATGTGCTTTTGATATAGTAATTGATTTTGGAAGTATGATTGTTTGAAAATGTGTATGCCTGATTGTTTTAAAATCTTAAATACATGTTTACACGAATGAAGTACTGTGATTATGTTTGGACATAAGTGATCATCTCTGTTCTCAGTTTTTAGAGTTTAAAGCTTAGATTAAAATTCCTCTCACTCTAATCTCTGTTAGGCCGGGGTATTTAAACTAAATATGTTTGTAAAGTCAAGATCTAGGCCTTAAAAAAAATACTTTTGAGAAAATTTAAATATAGATTATCTGGAAATTTAAATATACAGTGAACAAGCTTTCAACACTTAATCTATTTTGTTGCATGTGAGCAAATTTCTAAGACTTGAATCTGTTCCTATAACTTGATATTGGTGATTGATTCTTGAAATAAATGGTTGCATGATTGTAGAAATGATTGTATATATACATAAATATACATATGTTGAAAATGCATATCTGTACGCAAAAATATTCACTCTGTTCTAAGTGTACAGGTTTTAAAACCTGTTCCAAATTAAGAATCTCTTCCTATGATTTCTATTGCTAAGAATGTTTAAACAAAATGTGTTAATATTCACTAGATCTTGTTTTTTTTTTTTATGAATGAGAAAATGTTTAACTGGAAATCTTAATTTCACAGTATATATATATATATATATATAGCTAGGTAAATCAATGAATCAAATTAAATGTTTTGAATATATATAGATTCGAGTTTAAAATTTAGGAATTATGATACTAGTATTAAGATTTTTAGGTTTGAATTTGAAGATAATTCTTGAGTTAAACAAAGGTGGCACTTTTGTAAAATTCTGGTGATCGGGGGATGATTGGGCCTCAAGATCGTGGGTGAAGTTAGATTGGATGTTGGCAATTCCAGGAAAAATACTCGCATAAATTTTCATCGATCATGATGGTCAAGCGTATTGATTTTAGGGTTTTAGCTAGTTTTGTTTCGATTTGAATGTCGTGACTGTCACGACTTGGAGATTCGACCGGAGTCGATCGCATTTGGGGAAAATTGGAACTCGTGGACGTGGCGTTTCGATGGTAGGGACGGCGAGGTCTAACGGCGTCGTGGTGATCGGCCGTGGGTGGTTTTGGGGGAAGTGACAGCTGCAGTTTTCGAGCTGAAGGTCGAATTTTGATTCGAATGAGGTTTGTTCGATCTGGGTTTGTATTTGTGCTCACGTGCGATCGTGTGATCGTCGGCGATGGATGCGATGGTCTATGGTGGCCGGAGGCGATGGGGCATGTGCACGTGCGCGTATGCACGTTTGAGTGTCTGGGTATGTTGGCTTTGGGGAAGAAGAAGTTATCTCGAGGAAGTCTCGTGAAAATTTCGTGGTCGACTCGAAGCTGATGGTTTTCGCGTGGACTCGGAAAAGACTCGGGGAAAAACGTGTTTGGCTCGGGTTATTTAATTCCAGTGACCTGGTTTTGGAATTTTTAAAGTAAATCATATCTTAGTGTTTAAAAATTAAAGCATGGACAAGTTTTTAAGTATTAAGAACAAGTTTTAGATAAATAATTGTTTAATTGGATTAAACATGTTTGAAATGTTTTTGTTTCAAAGATTTTAAAGTATATTAAAATTAAATGTTTGAATTGTTTTGTTTAAAATAAATTTTATTTCAAAATTGATTTCTAAATTTGCTTTTAATGAAGTAATGATTTGAGTAAATATTTAATATAAATGTAAAGTTTATTCTTAATTAGTTAAGTAGAAATTAATTAAGAACAATTAATTAATAAATAAATTTAAGCTTAATTAATGTTTGTAATTACGAATAATTACTTAATAAAGTAATTAGTGGATAGTTAATGAATTAATTAGAAATTAAGAAATGATTAATTAGTTAATTAATTAATTTTAGATTAATTAATTAGTCTAATTAATTAAGATAATCAATTATGATTAATTAATTGAATTACTTAGTAAAGTAATTAATGGATAAGTACTTAATGTAATTAAATTAAGAATAATTACTTATGGAAGTAATTAGTGGATAATTATTAATGGAAGTAATTAAGTAGAAGTGATTAAGGGTTAAATCACTTGTTGTAATCAATTAAGGAATTAATTAAGTTAATTGTTTAAAGTTAATTAATTATGGAATAATTAAATTAAAGAATTAAGAATTATTTAATGATGGGATTAATTAATTGTTAAGGTAATTAGTTAAGAGAGATCATTTAATGAAGTAATTAGAAGATAATTACTTATGTAAGTAATTAAGAGTTAACTACTTAATTATTTTAGTTAATTAATTAATGTGATTAATTAAATGTGTTTAATTTAAGATTAATTAATAAGTGAAATTAATTAAAAAGAAATTAATTAATAAGTAATTAATTAAGGATTATTTGTTAATATAATTGATAAATAATTACTTAATGAAGTAATTAAAGATTAATTAATTAGGTTAATTAATCAAGGTTGATTAATAAAAGCAATTAATTTAAGTATGATTAATTAATTGTAATTAATTGAGGATTAATATAATTAATTATAGTTAATTAATTAATAAAGGTTCATTAATTATTGTAATTAATGATAGTAATTAAATGTTAATTACTGTATATGGTTAAGGATAATTACTTGAATGTAATTAAAATATAATTAATCAAAGGAGATTAATTAAGGAAGATCATTAAGAGATGATTAATTAATTAATTTGAAATTAATTAATGATAGTAAGCAGGGTTAAGATAATCCAAGTGATCAAAGGATAGTAATTAATTTAATTAAAGATTAATTAAATTGATTTGGAGTTAATCAATTCTGCTTTTGAATGATTGATTGATATTGGGTGATTGGTTGATATTGGATGATTTGGATATCTTTGATATATGTGATATGCTGCTTTGTGAGATGAATGTTTGATATGAATTATCTATTGTGATAATGTGATTTATCTATCTGTTTATATCATCCTGAATATAAATTTAAATGTTTTAAACCTTTAAACAACTTGGCCTTAAAAGATACGTTTTGGATTTCGATGAGACCGGG
The DNA here is from genome assembly GCA_030737815.1 of Allium fistulosum. Taxonomy (NCBI): domain Eukaryota; kingdom Viridiplantae; phylum Streptophyta; class Magnoliopsida; order Asparagales; family Amaryllidaceae; genus Allium; species Allium fistulosum. Next base: position 1,252,047,077 of record CM060903.1, on the reverse strand, counting down.
ATCGGGTTTCCGTATACCGGATTTCCAGGTCTGGAGACCCGAATACCACATCGATCCAAATTTACGATAGGTCGTGAATCAAGTGAAGATGAAGATTCAGAGTGCAAGGGTTATTGTCGTTAACTCTGAGGGTGATTCCAAAACGAGTGTAACGAGATAATGCCTTCGGTTTCGTTCGAACCCGGAACGAACTTGTATGGATTGAATGCTTTCAGAACATCGTCAGGTGGACGATGAGCATTCTAAGTGATGTGTTCTTTTCTAAGGTAATCGTGACCTCAAGCCTCACAAACCGGGAATGGCTAAAACAGGGGAGGTGCAGCAAGGTTAGTGGGTAGCACCCAAGTAGGACAAGGTTACCTCTGTCTAGATGTCCCTTTCTATTTTCGACTTAGTGGTGCGGTTGCTGATCCCAACCGTGAGGTATCTTGTGCGGGAATTATCCAGTAAGGGATGTTCCGACCTTGTGTTGCAGGGGATTGGGAGTGATCCTCGGTACGGTGATCTAGGCCACGTACTGTGACGGGCGGTACCCCGGTAGCCCTGCCATTGTATGGAATCCAAACTCCAATAAGTGCCGTACGTATTAGTTGTGCCCAACTATGTTGGAATGTGAGATGTAAGCATTTCAGCTATTTCTGTATTTTACTTGAAAACCCTAGACCCTATTATAATACAATCGAATTTCCTATCAAATGTTTTGGTTAGCGTAAGGTAAAAACTTACCCATGTTTATGTGTGGGAAGTCTTACGTGATACCTTTTCTTTCAAAAGGTTTTGAAGTTAAGCAAGTTTAACCCGTTTACTCACACCAGACCCATGTCTGACCCAAGTTGTTTATTTTTGTTTTATAAACTCTTGGGTACTCAAATTTTTACGAGTAGCCAAGGGATTCAGGTTAGCTTTGACGAGTAATCTGGAGGAGTAATGGAGCAGGAGGCTTCAGCGTTGTAGATAGATAGTAGTTTCCGCTGTGTTATCTCTATGATAGTGTTTTGTATTGTATCGAGTTGTAATAACTAGACAGATGTTTATAACTGTCTAGTATGTGATGTATATGTTGTATAACTCTGATAAGTGTTGTATACTATGTAACAGTTCATGTTATTAATATAATTTATTCGTTCCGCTGTGTGAGATTCTAATGTTGTTTCTTTCTCTCTTCTCTTCTTTTCTATTTTCTACCCCTTTCTTTCTTATTGACGATGCGACTTTCTATGGAGAGAAAGTCATGGTCGTTACAGTGGTATCAGAGCATAGGTTGAGCGAATGCCTAAGCTTTTGGTTAAGTGAATATCAGAACACTAGGTTGAGTGAATACCTAGGTTCAGAAGGATTGTTCATTAGAGATAGGATCTGTAGCAACCTATTTGAGTCTGAGTATATATATATACGAGAGCGCGTATTTGTTAGTTATATAAAATGGTTTTATATTGTGTTAATTGATCGGTTAAGTGGTATATGGATTCTGGTCAATACGAGTAGCTAACGTTATTGATAGGGATCTCTAAACACTTGAACCAGGTCAACGGACACAATATTGTTTTAAAGAGGTAGATGAAATAATTTTACCCAGAAATAATTTCTATATAAAAAAAAATATATATATATATCATTTTAAATATATATATTTATGTATTTCTACCTATTTATTGGGTTACCTGTTCGGGTTTTCCAATATAGGATATAAAGGTAGATAGGGTAGTGGTGTGTGTAACACGACTACCAATGGTTGGAGTCTGAGTGTTGAGGTTGGAAGTGTATCTGTCGAGACTGTAGACCCAATACCGTCTCGAGTAAACTTTGCTGTGGTGAAGGATTTCATCGATCTCCGAAGGAAACTGTAATGGTTCGGAGTTTATCTTTGAAGTTTGGATGAGTAAAGTTGGATCTGTCGGTTGAACAGAAGCGAGTGATGGTACCTTGATACCTCAGGTAATAGTAGCTGTATGATGAGATACAGTGACGATGGATGTTCCGAAGATGTTTTCTTTGGAACAAGATTAAGGAAGTGTGTATGCTTCGGTGTTGTGGCTGAGTTCAGCATGGTGTTTCTGCTTTGGTTTGGAGTTCGAGTTTCTCGAAGAGCTTTGGATAGGAGCATCAGTGTCAGCAGTGCTACTCGGAGTGTTCTGTAATGGCAAGAAGTTTTCTAGCTGAGCAGTTTTTCTGGAAGTGAAGTTCAGAAGCAGCAGAGTGGATCCATTTCTTCGATAAATTGGATAAATAAGTGTAAGCTGTTCTGATTGGTAAAGAGGAACAGTTTTTCTTTGGAAATAGGTTGGGTTGATCGCAAAAGTGACTTGTGATTGCTGAGTGTTCTCTTGGGTTGTCAGAGTTTTTCTGGATGTCTTCAGAGAAGTCAGGAGTTTGTCTGCATCTGAAGGTTGAGTTTTCTTATCGACTGGATTCCATGAGTGATATCGGTGGTTCAGTCTAGTGGAAGGATGTTTCCTAGAGATGGATTTGGTGAAGCAGCTCAAGTTTTGATGGAGTATATGAGTTTTCTTTATGGATCAGTGAACCTTATTTCTGGAATGAGTTGTCCAGTCTGTGCTTGTGACCTACCTCATATCGGAGTTGAGCAGCGAAAGCAGTTTGGAGTGTATCCCTGGATGGGAGAAGTAAGTTTGGAATCTACTAATGTTGTGAAGTAGAGTTATGTTTGGATCTCGTCTGTGTTCTGATTTGGATAAGTAATTGGTCTACTTGGTTGAATTGTCAGTTTGGATAACTGGAATTCATTGAGTTTTACGTATCTCTGAGGGAATACGTATTTGATCTATCTCTGGTTTTAGAATCTGCAGTTTGGGAAGTTTGGTAGTTGAGTCAGACTCGTCTATAGTCTGATATTCTGTTTAGTTCTGTAGATCTAGATGAGTAGGAGATCTATAGCTTAGTAGTTTAGATTGTTGTAGAGCGAGTATCCCGGTATATATATATATATATACTTGGGGAAACTCGTGGAAATTTAGGAAGCTTATCTGGATCTGTGTCCGGATAACTAATATTGATTGTTTGATTTGAATTGTTTGTTTGGATAAAATTGGTTGTTTATTTGTGTTAGCTGATAGGTATGCTTAGATTGGTTGAAATAAAATATAAAACTTTGGATTATCTTTTGTTTTAAATTTCGGGGACGAAATTATTTTAAGGGGGAAGGAATGTGATATCCCGGGATTACAGGGGATTTAAAATATGATAATCTTTTAAATTAATTATTAAAATTGGTAAAATTATTGTTTTCAAACAATTTAATAATGAGTTGTTTTTAAATATAGTTATAAACAGATTTTAAATAGGTATATTATTTCAAATTTAATAAGTATTGATTAAATGTATATATATATGTATATATTTAAATTGTTTTTAAATAGAATAATTATTTACAAATCTAATAATGTGTTTATTTAATTTTATATATATGTTGAGTTGATTTTAAATTTGGATTTTTAAAGTTGCATTTGAATTTGGATTTAAGAATTGAGTTTAAAGAAAAATATATATATCTTAAAATGAAAATAATAATATAGTTTGAATTTAAAATATATGAATAAAGTTTTTATTTAGAAATAAGATTTGTTCTATATTTTTCCTTTTAAAGAAATTTATTTATAGAAATTTGAAAGAGTATTTATTTAATAGGAATAAATACAAAAGCTTTTGAATATTCATTTTAAAATGGATCAAATATAATATATATGATTCTATTAGGATATAATTGGTTTATATTCTATTTCCTTTTAAAGATTGTATTTACATAAGGTTTAGAAAAGTATTTATAAATTAAGAAATGTATTAATCAATTAGGAAATTAATAATAAAAAGCTTTAAAATAATATGAATATAAATAATTGCAAGTGTTAGCTTCTTAACCATGTTAAATACATGTGTTAAGTAATTGAATAAGGTATGAGACAAGTGTCTCCTTTATTTTATTTTTCTTTAAATTTTAAATAAAATCAAAATCTACTTATATAAACTTCTATCTTTCCCCTTCATTTTCTTTTTCTAATTTCATTTCAAAGACAATAACCCAAAACTGAAATTTATTTCAAAACTCAAGAATCAAATCTAAAATCATCTTCTCAATCAAAAACAGAAATATATTTCCAAACCAAGAAATTACAACCTGAAACCAAGTAAACCAATCTGAATATTTTCTCTGTAATCTCCTCAAAACCAAATGTAAACCAGAGAATTATAAAAGCCTGTAATCTCCTCTAAAACAAATGAAACCCGAAATCAAAGATCATAAAGTTTTCAAGTTTCCAGTTTCTAAAGTATTAAGCATTTTAGTTAAAGCAAATTAAAGAAATTCAGTTTCTGGAATCAAAAACAAGTGCATGCAAATTCATTCCTGCTTCAAAAGCTTTCCAGTTCATTATAAAAGCTGCTCTCTGCATTTTCAAAAGGTGAGTAAACCTTTATTTTTAAAAACAGTTTTAAAAATACTAACTCAGTATGTATAAACATATGTTTCTCTGTTATTTAGTATGAGCAAACTCACTTACTACTTATGTGCTTTTGATATAGTAATTGATTTTGGAAGTATGATTGTTTGAAAATGTGTATGCCTGATTGTTTTAAAATCTTAAATACATGTTTACACGAATGAAGTACTGTGATTATGTTTGGACATAAGTGATCATCTCTGTTCTCAGTTTTTAGAGTTTAAAGCTTAGATTAAAATTCCTCTCACTCTAATCTCTGTTAGGCCGGGGTATTTAAACTAAATATGTTTGTAAAGTCAAGATCTAGGCCTTAAAAAAAATACTTTTGAGAAAATTTAAATATAGATTATCTGGAAATTTAAATATACAGTGAACAAGCTTTCAACACTTAATCTATTTTGTTGCATGTGAGCAAATTTCTAAGACTTGAATCTGTTCCTATAACTTGATATTGGTGATTGATTCTTGAAATAAATGGTTGCATGATTGTAGAAATGATTGTATATATACATAAATATACATATGTTGAAAATGCATATCTGTACGCAAAAATATTCACTCTGTTCTAAGTGTACAGGTTTTAAAACCTGTTCCAAATTAAGAATCTCTTCCTATGATTTCTATTGCTAAGAATGTTTAAACAAAATGTGTTAATATTCACTAGATCTTTTTTTTTTTTTATGAATGAGAAAATGTTTAACTGGAAATCTTAATTTCACAGTATATATATATAGCTAGGTAAATCAATGAATCAAATTAAATGTTTTGAATATATATAGATTCGAGTTTAAAATTTAGGAATTATGATACTAGTATTAAGATTTTTAGGTTTGAATTTGAAGATAATTCTTGAGTTAAACAGAGATGGCACTTTTGTAAAATTCTGGTGATCGGGGGATGATTGGGCCTCAAGATCGTGGGTGAAGTTAGATTGGATGTTGGCAATTCCAGGAAAAATACTCGCATAAATTTTCATCGATCATGATGGTCAAGCGTATTGATTTTAGGGTTTTAGCTAGTTTTGTTTCGATTTGAATGTCGTGACTGTCACGACTTGGAGATTCGACCGGAGTCGATCGCATTTGGGGAAAATTGGAACTCGTGGACGTGGCGTTTCGATGGTAGGGACGGCGAGGTCTAACGGCGTCGTGGTGATCGGCCGTGGGTGGTTTTGGGGGAAGTGACAGCTGCAGTTTTCGAGCTGAAGGTCGAATTTTGATTCGAATGAGGTTTGTTCGATCTGGGTTTGTATTTGTGCTCACGTGCGATCGTGTGATCGTCGGCGATGGATGCGATGGTCTATGGTGGCCGGAGGCGATGGGGCATGTGCACGTGCGCGTATGCACGTTTGAGTGTCTGGGTATGTTGGCTTTGGGGAAGAAGAAGTTATCTCGAGGAAGTCTCGTGAAAATTTCGTGGTCGACTCGAAGCTGATGGTTTTCGCGTGGACTCGGAAAAGACTCGGGGAAAAACGTGTTTGGCTCGGGTTATTTAATTCCAGTGACCTGGTTTTGGAATTTTTAAAGTAAATCATATCTTAGTGTTTAAAAATTAAAGCATGGACAAGTTTTTAAGTATTAAGAACAAGTTTTAGATAAATAATTGTTTAATTGGATTAAACATGTTTGAAATGTTTTTGTTTCAAAGATTTTAAAGTATATTAAAATTAAATGTTTGAATTGTTTTGTTTAAAATAAATTTTATTTCAAAATTGATTTCTAAATTTGCTTTTAATGAAGTAATGATTTGAGTAAATATTTAATATAAATGTAAAGTTTATTCTTAATTAGTTAAGTAGAAATTAATTAAGAACAATTAATTAATAAATAAATTTAAGCTTAATTAATGTTTGTAATTACGAATAATTACTTAATAAAGTAATTAGTGGATAGTTAATGAATTAATTAGAAATTAAGAAATGATTAATTAGTTAATTAATTAATTTTAGATTAATTAATTAGTCTAATTAATTAAGATAATCAATTATGATTAATTAATTGAATTACTTAGTAAAGTAATTAATGGATAAGTACTTAATGTAATTAAATTAAGAATAATTACTTATGGAAGTAATTAGTGGATAATTATTAATGGAAGTAATTAAGTAGAAGTGATTAAGGGTTAAATCACTTGTTGTAATCAATTAAGGAATTAATTAAGTTAATTGTTTAAAGTTAATTAATTATGGAATAATTAAATTAAAGAATTAAGAATTATTTAATGATGGGATTAATTAATTGTTAAGGTAATTAGTTAAGAGAGATCATTTAATGAAGTAATTAGAAGATAATTACTTATGTAAGTAATTAAGAGTTAACTACTTAATTATTTTAGTTAATTAATTAATGTGATTAATTAAATGTGTTTAATTTAAGATTAATTAATAAGTGAAATTAATTAAAAAGAAATTAATTAATAAGTAATTAATTAAGGATTATTTGTTAATATAATTGATAAATAATTACTTAATGAAGTAATTAAAGATTAATTAATTAGGTTAATTAATCAAGGTTGATTAATAAAAGCAATTAATTTAAGTATGATTAATTAATTGTAATTAATTGAGGATTAATATAATTAATTATAGTTAATTAATTAATAAAGGTTCATTAATTATTGTAATTAATGATAGTAATTAAATGTTAATTACTGTATATGGTTAAGGATAATTACTTGAATGTAATTAAAATATAATTAATCAAAGGAGATTAATTAAGGAAGATCATTAAGAGATGATTAATTAATTAATTTGAAATTAATTAATGATAGTAAGCAGGGTTAAGATAATCCAAGTGATCAAAGGATAGTAATTAATTTAATTAAAGATTAATTAAATTGATTTGGAGTTAATCAATTCTGCTTTTGAATGATTGATTGATATTGGGTGATTGGTTGATATTGGATGATTTGGATATCTTTGATATATGTGATATGCTGCTTTGTGAGATGAATGTTTGATATGAATTATCTATTGTGATAATGTGATTTATCTATCTGTTTATATCATCCTGAATATAAATTTAAATGTTTTAAACCTTTAAACAACTTGGCCTTAAAAGATACGTTTTGGATTTCGATGAGACCGGGATCGGGTTTCCGTATACCGGATTTCCAGGTCTGGAGACCCGAATACCACATCGATCCAAATTTACGATAGGTCGTGAATCAAGTGAAGATGAAGATTCAGAGTGCAAGGGTTATTGTCGTTAACTCTGAGGGTGATTCTAAAACGAGTGTAACGAGATAATGCCTTCGGTTTCGTTCGAACCCGGAACGAACTTGTATGGATTGAATGCTTTCAGAACATCGTCAGGTGGACGATGAGCATTCTAAGTGATGTGTTCTTTTCTAAGGTAATCGTGACCTCAAGCCTCACAAACCGGGAATGGCTAAAACAGGGGAGGTGCAGCAAGGTTAGTGGGTAGCACCCAAGTAGGACAAGGTTACCTCTGTCTAGATGTCCCTTTCTATTTTCGACTTAGTGGTGCGGTTGCTGATCCCAACCGTGAGGTATCTTGTGCGGGAATTATCCAGTAAGGGATGTTCCGACCTTGTGTTGCAGGGGATTGGGAGTGATCCTCGGTACGGTGATCTAGGCCACGTACTGTGACGGGCGGTACCCCGGTAGCCCTGCCATTGTATGGAATCCAAACTCCAATAAGTGCCGTACGTATTAGTTGTGCCCAACTATGTTGGAATGTGAGATGTAAGCATTTCAGCTATTTCTGTATTTTACTTGAAAACCATAGACCCTATTATAATACAATCGAATTTCCTATCAAATGTTTTGGTTAGCGTAAGGTAAAAACTTACCCATGTTTATGTGTGGGAAGTCTTACGTGATACCTTTTCTTTCAAAAGGTTTTGAAGTTAAGCAAGTTTAACCCGTTTACTCACACCAGACCCATGTCTGACCCAAGTTGTTTATTTCTGTTTTATAAACTCTTGGGTACTCAAATTTTTACGAGTAGCCAAGGGATTCAGGTTAGCTTTGACGAGTAATCTGGAGGAGTAATGGAGCAGGAGGCTTCAGCGTTGTAGATAGATAGTAGTTTCCGCTGTGTTATCTCTATGATAGTGTTTTGTATTGTATCGAGTTGTAATAACTAGACAGATGTTTATAACTGTCTAGTATGTGATGTATATGTTGTATAACTCTGATAAGTGTTGTATACTATGTAACAGTTCATGTTATTAATATAATTTATTCGTTCCGCTGTGTGAGATTCTAATGTTGTTTCTTTCTCTCTTCTCTTCTTTTCTATTTTCTACCCCTTTCTTTCTTATTGACGATGCGACTTTCTATGGAGAGAAAGTCGTGGTCGTTACATCACATATCGGAGATATCACATAATTCAAGGCATTCAATAATCCATAAGCAAGATTAATCAACCACACCATCTCTAATTAATTTAATTAACCACCAATGAATTAAATTAGTTACTTTAATTACTTTTAAATCCTGCATACTTAACCTTAATTAATTACAAACCAATTAACTAATCATCCTTTAATTACCCATCTTAATTAATCATCCTTGATTTATTATTCTTTAATTACATTAAGTAATTAGCCTTTAATTAATCACAAAAATTAATTATCCTTAGCCATTTACAGTAATTAACTTTAATTACCCCCATTAATTAATTAACTATAATTAATTACATTAATCCTTAATTAATTACATTAATTAATTATTCTATAATCACTTACATTGATTAATCATCCTTTAATTAATCAGCCCTTAATTAATTCATAAATTATATTAATTAATGATCCCTAATTATTTTCATTAATTAATCACTCTTCTTAATTAATTACATTTAACAAGAAATCTTTAATTAATCACATTCATTAATCACCCTTGATTAATCACATTCATTAATTAACTATCCTTAAGTAATTCATTTAAAAATATACTTTAAACCTTTAAACTTGTTTAAACATTTTGATTTTTATAAAACTTTATTTATTTCAAAACTAGGATACAAAAATGTATTTTCAACCCATACTTAAAAACTTGATTTAAAACTCCATCAAGCTAAATACTAAAATTTGGAAATCATTATACTTCATAAAAACATATCCATACTTAGTTTTGAAACCTGAATTCTGTTTTTAATTTAAATTTAAAAACCTGAACAAAGTTTTCTTCAAAAATCTTAAAAACTAGAACAAACCGATTGACCCGAGCCCAAACCCTCAAAATCCCGAGCCAAAACTCACAAATCTTCGAGCATCTCACGCAAATGACTCGAGAAAAACTCGAGTACCCTTCTTCACTGATCCCAAACTTCACTAGATACAAAAATGCACCGTGCACATGCATCGGCACTCCAGCCAACTCCGATCAGTGCTATGACTGTCCATAACTCGGCGACGATCCATCTGGGCCTCACAAACACCCAGAATCCCAAATCATTGACAAATTAGAAATTTTGCTATGGAACCCAAACTGGAACAAGAACAACCGTCACATAATCAACTCGCACCGCCGCCTCAGGCCATCAGGGTCAACGCACCCTCGTCCAGAGCTCCTCCTATCAACCACGCACCGCCACCAATTGTCCTGGTCCAGTCCGATGCAACGTCAGCATTGCAATTGGTCAATTTTCGACCAATACCAAACTGTAAGCTTAAACCCTAGATCATCTAAATTTAGCCACCACAATGATCGGAAATTTTTCCAAGCATTTTTCTCAAACTCCGCGACCTCCCAGCGAGCTTCAGCCATGATCGCGAGACCTGTCCGATCATCAATCACCAAAATTTGCCCTTAAACCTAATATCGTTCATCCCCAAATTTCTCAATGAATATTTTCTTAAAACTTTCAATTCCACCTTTAAAAATCATTATTTTCAATAACGTTTAAGAAGATATAGTTGAAATCAGAAATCATGATGGTTGAAATTTCAACATTTGTTGGGTTTGCCTGTAATTTCAATTTTCCAGAGAACGCTTTGATTTGATTTACTTAAATCTATTTTTAGAACTTAAATCATGTTTAAACAAACAACTTTTGTTTGAATTTTAAAGTTTAACAATGATCAGGGAAAGAGATATCAATTTTTGAATAGGTTTTTGAATTCTTGTAACCTGGAACAAAGGGTACTTATGCCTGTAACTGACATGCACAAACAATATGTACACATACACATCTCTGTATACATGCAAACACATTTTCAATTAATCTTACTTAAGCATGAGTTCAAACAACATATCACATTCCAGAGTCTCAAAAAGTTTACTCACCTAGACAGGCAAAGCAGAGAAAGCCTGGAATCTGACAGTTGATTGAAACTTGATCTTCAATTTTAACTTGATTTTCTTTAAACTCTAAAGTTTTTTAAGTTGATGTTGAATTTTTGATCTTACCACTTGATTTGAATCTGAGCTTAAATCCGATGTTGTAGAATCTTGAATTTAATTAGCTTAGCTTCAGGTTTCAAATTGTAAAGATGATTGATAGTTGGTTGCTTCCTTTGATTTGTTTACTAGTTATAGTGTTATAGGTTTTGTTTTGATTTGGTGATTTGTTTTACGGGGTTTGAGTTTTGATCTAGTTGAGGAATGTTTAACAGATTTGAGTTTTCTTTGTATTGAAAATGAAGAATAGGAAAAGAATTGAAGAAAAAGGGAAAGATGTATATATAGACTAAATTAGGATTTATGAAAAATATAAAAGAAAATAAAATAATAAGTGACACTTGTAAAAAAAATAAACATTTGTCATTTAGGCTTGTTAATCTAATTACACATGTTATTTAGAGAGGTTTAAATCTTAACACATGTAACTTGCATGCATAAATAAATTTTTTAATGTTTTAAAAAGCTTTTTATAATTATTTTCCTAATTAATAAATACATATATAAATAATTTCCTTTAAAAAGAAAATAATATAAAACAATCTATATTCTAAATATAATATATTCTCAAATCCAAAATATATTTAAGATATATCTCTATCTTTTGAATTTCAATATTCTAATCCAAATTCAAATTCAATTTAAAAATCCAATTTAAAATCAACCCAAATATATACATTTAAACAAACACAAATTCAATTTGTTTGAAAACAATAATTTTTCCAATTAAATGATTATACCAATAGATTATCAAATAAATATTTATCCAGATATAAATATTTATTCCCTGATTTATTAGTATTTCTATTAATTAACATAGTTAATTATCAATTAACAGACATTCCAAAACCCGAGTTATCACAATCCTCCCCCCTTTAAATCTTTTTGTCCTCGAAAAGGAACGAAGCTAGAATTTAATTTTATAGCCAATTATCAGTTGAATTATACTTTAAGCAATTTAAACTTCTCATTCCATTTTTTAAACTTGTTTTTTTAAAAAAACACTTTAAAATCTAAATAATATTACCAAAATAGTTTTTTTTACAAAAATACTTTTATAACTCGATGTTTCCACAAGTCCATCCTCGTTCTCACAGAAATTCGGTCATACGTTGATCAGGCGTAAGACTGAAAATCTATAAGTACTTGGTAAACCCGTTTTCGACACCCTTTGAAAATACTGGAAAATATTTTGTTGAAAATATAGAAAACGTTTTTGAAAATAGAGGAAACATCTTTGGTCAGAATGCTCTGGAAATCATCACCCCCTCCATGGTCGCAGTTAACCCGATGGTTACGTTGCCATCCCAGCAAAATCCATAGATAACTGTAGGCCTCCGCGCCCCTTGATTACACCATGGAACCCGCTACAGATTGCAGTTACATCCAGGGTTACGTTGCCATCACAGCAAAAGTCCATGTAACTATAGGCATCAGCGCCCTCGAATTTCGCTGCCAAAAAATGAAACTTCTCCACTCCCACATAGGTCGCAGACTACATCAGTCAAGTCCCAATGTAGCCTTAGGCTCTCACGGCCTCTCAACTTTCGCTATGTCTTCATAGATCGCAATCTACCGATGTTACGTTGCCATCCCGGCAAAATCAAACGTAGACCGTTGGCTCTCAGCAGCACACACGACTTCCGCTATGGTCCGCAGCAGATCGCAGTGATATCGAGCTACACTGTCGTCACAACATAATCCAATGTCTCTGTAGGCATCAGCGCCCTCGACTTTCGCTACCCACTACACATAATCCTCAGGAACTAGTTTGTCCGGACTCCTCACAGGATCAACTTTAGAACCCCGCTTAGGGTTCTAGGCAGTACCACCCTGTGGCACTCCTAAGAAGTTCATTTCAAGAGAGCGCCTTTTTCCCCAAAGCCATTCTCAAAACACTTTATACTATACACTTATAGTATCTTCAAATCATACTGTAACGACCCGGTATTTTCAACCATTCGCATCCATTATAAGTTTATAGGTAGACACTCATGCCGGAGTTGAATTGCTCAAAATACCGCGTTGTAAATAAAATTTGGCAAATCTCAGAATATGCAGTAAATAAATATAATCACAGAACACAAACGCAGAGTAAAATAATGCAGCGGAAGTAAAAGAAATAGTAGTTCATGAAGCTACTATATAAATATACCAGAGTTAGACAAGATACAACAGAAGAAATAAAGTACAACAGAAGTTTCAATATGATAACCAAGTACAAGCTGAATAGAACAACCGAACTGAAATAGATAGGACAAGACAAGCAGATCATCTCCAGCGATTCAAATCTCCAAGAGTGCGGAAATCCAAATCTATGAATAACTCAGGCTGACCTGAGCGTAAAGCAAAACACAAAACACTCGAGTCAGGACAATATATACTTATATAATGTAAACCAACTCAAGTGAACTGTAATAAAGGTACAAGTAACTTAGAAGATGCTTGGGACCGCCCATCCTCTAAGGATCCGTTAAAATATCTACTATGTAGTAATATTCACTATTATAATAATGTCTAATAAGTAAAGTATAATCATATAGAAAATAGCGTTAAGGGGATGGAGAACCTTAACGCGGTCGGATCTTAAAATCATAATCGTAGTGGGTTCGATATGGTAGGTGACACGGCACACAAGGAAATGCCAGGGTAGATATACCAATTACGCACACGGACTGATGGATACGCATAGCAGCCACTACCGTTCCACCTCGAACAACACTCCCAAATCAAGGGTGGCCACCAAAATCAAAAAGTAATAGAATGGTATCGAAGAAGTGTGTCCGATACGAGGTGCTACCTCACTGGCCCGAGATCGCTCCTGTTTTAGTCACCTTATGCCAACTCACGGGAGTTGGGTCCACGTATATACCTTAGGATCGTCGCCACCATCCTACTTCATTCTGGAAACTCCACCGCGTACACAGTTGTCAAAGTGGTTTTCGGTATCGACAGAGAGTATGTCCATATCTGATCCCGGTCTCTTTAACAACCAATCGTTATTATAACCCGTGGTTATAACTTTTAAAACAATACTTTACTTCAAAATAAAATATCATTTCAATATATCAAAATATCATATCTTTCCAAAACTTCATTTCAAATCATTTTAATATATCAAATATCAATCTTTCCAAATCTTTATTTCAAATCATTTTAATATAATAAAATATCATATCCTTACAAAACTTCATTTCAAATCATTTTAATATAATAAAATATCATATCCTTACAAAACTTCATTTCAAATCATTTTAATATAATAAAATATCCTATCAGTTCAAATCCAAATATTCAACTTTAAATACCATTTAAATTCAAAGATATCGTTCATTTACTATCATTTCAAATCACCTTTAAATAGTTTATATTCCAATCAAAATAATTCATTTAAACCATTTAAATGTGTAATTATTATATTTTCAAATCAAGTATTCAATTTCCAAAGTTTCAAACCATTCTGAGTTCGTTTACTAAGTCAAAAACCCTAATTATTAAAATTTCAGCATTTCACAGCATTTAAAAACAACTGCTATAGGTTATATTTGAAAACATTTTTAATTCAGCAAAGACAGCACTTAAACTGCTGTTAAAACTCAGTTTTAGTTGAATTATAGTTCAAAACAGAAAAGACAGCATTTCAGAAGTGCTGCGGTAGTTCAGATTTCAAAACAAGGATTAAATTTGGTTTCAGCAAAGACTGCAGACCATTATAGCATTTCCAGAGAATGCTATAATAGACCTGAGTTCAATATTAGCCTATAAGTCCAATTACAGCAACTACAGCATTTCAAAAATGCTGTAATAGCTCTTTTTACACAATTTTAGTTCAAAACAGAATCTATAGCATTTCTGAATGCTATTAAAAGTTAATTTCAGGTGTTAGTGTATTTCCAGCAATTAAGTAACTTTAATTTAAACACATAAACATTTTAAAAATCATATTTTAACATTTAAAATGTTCATTTACATATCGTTTAACATATATCTTTTCATAATAAATTTCTTATAATAAAATCCAATTTTCAACAATTTAAGTGTAAAAGTTTCTAATTCTTCACATTTCAACAAATAACTTAACACTTCAAATTTAAATTACCATTTCACAAATTTAACTAAATTTCCAATTTTATTTAATTAACTTAACCCTTTAATTAAAACCAAATTTCACATTTCCTAGTCAAGTTATATTTTAAAAGATCACTTTTAAACATTCATTTATTTAACCACTTAAATTCATAGAAAAATCAATAATACTTTAATAAATCACTTAAATTCAAATTTAATCAAATTATCATATTTTACCATTTTCCAAATATAATTAAATTTTCATTTTTATTTATATAACTTAAATATCATTTTTAACCAAAATTCCAAATTCCAAACTTAAGTTATATTTTAATAATCCAATTTAACCATTCATTATTACATTTTTAACTCATAGAAAAATCATAATTTCTTTATTTTAAAACATTTCAAAATCTATTTAAATCAAATTTCATAAATTTATATTTTTAAAAATACTTAAAAATATCCAAAACACTTTATAAAATAACCACGGGCCTGTATATAATTTTCTAACCTAGGTAAAGTGATACAGATATGTATCATTTCAATCCGCAGTAAAAGAAAAGAAAAATCCGGGTTCTATCATTTCAAACCCGCAATCCCAAGTTAAAATAAATTAAATAAAAATCGTTCAGGCCTATCATTTCAGCCCATAACAATTTTTCCCTATTCTATAGTCCGTTCGGGTATGTATCATTTCAACCAATAGTGATTCTAGTCTACAGGGAACTTGCAATGGTGATAACTGATATAAATAACAGAATAACATTAAATAACAGTAACATATGATATAACAGGTGTATAAACATCATATGATCATAATATAGTCAAGTATAACATGATAATATATTTCCACAGATTCACAGGGTGTCAATTTACTAGTTATATAGGTACATATTGTCTGGTGAGAATAACTCACCTGTTTGTGCTGGAGATATCAAAACCAATGACACAATGGAAACAAAAGCACGATGACAAGACTACGGACTTGAGTGGAGAGCGAATCCAAGCTACAACTCTTGTGCATAACCAAAAACAAACAACCAAAACAACAAAATTTAATACGACTTTAAAATGAAATAACTTTGAAATGAAAAGAGATTTGAATGTCAAATCTTTTGCCTTGTTTTCTACAATGCTTTGCATGGCCTAGGGGTTTATTTAGGTCAGGTTTGACATGACTTTGGCACAGGTTTGATCATAGGAATGGATGGCATAAAGGCTAGAACATGTGGAGGAAGTTACAACACAAGAATATCAAGAGACTAGGCAACATAGTGGAGTTTGGTTCAACTTTTGGCTCGGTCTATGGGTCAAATGGCTCGACCATCATCTGGTACAGGTCTGGACAGAGGTTTGGGTGATGAGTAGCAGCAGCCAAAGGTCATGTAGCAAGTGGTGGTGGTGGCTAAGGGGTGGCCAAAGTAAGATATGGAGGGTAGGTGATGATATGTGTGGTCTAGGCAATGTTTTGTGGAGTTTTGTGGTGATGGCTTCAAGTGGAAGGTCATGGCCTGTCTTGGTTAGAGGGAAGGGAGTGTTTGCTGTAGTAGATGGAGGAGGAGATGATGGGGATGAAGGTGGTAGAGGCTAGGCTAAGCAAACATGTGAAGAGATCAAGGTAAAATTGCATAGAAAAGTAAGAAAAAAAATAGAAAGAAAAGAGGGAGATTACCAATTTTTTTTGCAAGATGGAGGCCATGATTTATTTTAGGGTTTTGGAGCTTTGAAAATTCGTGAATAAGATGAGGGAGTCGGCTGAAAATGAATGAGGAAAAGAATGGCAAAAATAAAATAAAAGATGTATTGATTGAAAAGAAACGGTAGAATTCAAAATGGCTAAGCACACAGAAGGTATCAAACTCTTCATATATCTTTAATTCCTTTTTTATAACTTTATATTTCTGGAAAAAAAAATAATCCCAGATAAAATTTCGAAATTTTATCAAAATATAATAATTTATATAAATATTTATCAATTATATAAAGTTAAATTAAGAAAATGGCTAAAATAGTAAACTAGTCTAGAAAATTTGGAATTGAATAGAATAAATTTTTAGAAAATTCATATGGGCTTGTAATATATTTTTAAACATAAATAATAACATGAAATAAAAATATATTCACAAAATAAACATTTAAAATTTAATTTACATATAATTTCTAATGAAGAAAATAGCAGAAAATAGGAAAACGGCCTTTAAAAATAGGAAATCATCATAGTAAATTTTGGAAAAATTGTATTATTATTTTTAAAATATTTAGAGATGAAATATACATAAATAAACATATTGACACATATTAAAATAAAATATAAGAAAGAAAATATGATTTATAAAATTTAAAATAGGCAAAATTGCACAATAAAACAAATTATACTAAAAATTGAAATGTACATAACTTTTACATTTTAACTCCGTTTTCAACGAAACGAAAAGTAGTGTTCAAGTTATTACATCTATTTTTATAATAAAAGATAAAATTTATAATTTCAAACTTTTAAATTTTTAAGTTTAAAAGTCAAAGTTTGACTATTTTAACCAAAATTCACATTTTCTGGAAATATTAAATTTAGTCATATTTGGAATTCAAATCCACATACAAAATCAAAGTTTTTATATTTACAATAACAAAATTTATTCTTTTCATAAATAAAGCTTTTAAATCTGGAAAAATCAATTTTAAAATAATTTTAAAATACAGGGTTGTTACACATACCCTTTATGATTTATATCAAAATCTCCTTTACACAAAATCGATATCCCAAATCGATAGTTCCAAACTTGGCTTTCCAAATTCCCAAAACTGATTTTTCTCAAAAATAAAAAGCTTTCCAAAATCCATAGGTTCCAAAACCTTTTCCAAAATCATTCTCATAAAATCCCTTATATATATATAACTATGAAAATCTTTGGATCACTTCATACTTGTATAAATTCCCTTTTTATACTTCAAATACTTTCAAAAACCCTTTTCTTCTGGCTATAGATTCAAATTTTCCATTTGAATTTTATTCTTATCCATCTTCAATCACAATTCCAATTTAATTTAAATCAAATTCAATTCAAATCTCAACTTAAAACCATCTCGAATTTCATTTTGAAATTTCCAATTCAGGTTGTTCATTCTAAACTCATTTAACTCCCCTTAAGTTAAATTCAATTTAATCCAGCAACCTTTACCCAATTTGAATTCCCATTTCAAATTTTAAACTTTATATTAATAATCTTCCCACTTATAAGTTCAAAAACTTATCACTTTGGGTTTTCATATCACATTCCAAGGAAAAATTTAAAACTCAACACTTAGAGTTTATTTCAAATCATCTTTGATATTATGTATATCCTCATTTATACATATTTATTTCCTTTACACACCAAGTTATACCTTAAATTTTTAAACCACCTTTGGTTTTAATTCAAAACAAATTTCTTTAAAATAATTTCAAGACTTAGATTTAAAACTTCACAATTTTAAATTATCTTCAATTCCAATTTATAAGTCATACTCACCTAAAAGTTTACTTCCCTAAAATATTTCATTTTGCTTAATCATTGTTTATTGGAAAACAATCATCATATTATTAAACACAATAACCATTCTATATTCTGGTTTGAATCCATTTCTAGCTTATCTTATTAGTATAGTTCATATTATCCAAATTCTATTTGGTTATATAAATTACCACCCAATTCTTATTATTACATTTAATTCCAATAACCATAAACCAATTCCTTAATATATATATATATATAATAATTAGAAAAACTATTGCTTTATATACCAAAAATATAAGCTTATATAAAAACTAAATTTAAAATCGTTTTAAAATCTTTATATAAGAAAATAACAAATACACCCTCATATATAATACACTCAACTCATCCTAGGGTACTACTGACCCTATCCTTAATGAGTAAACCAACCAGAGCCAAGGTTCTCGCTTAACCTGGCTCTGATACCAAATGTAACGACCCGAAATTTTCAATCTCGAAAATCTCAGATAGTTAGGAAAGAAGAAAAGAGGTAGAAGAAGAAACAGGAAACAACACATAGATTCTCACATTCGTAGCGGATCAAAATATAATATCAAATAATATCAGTTATACAAAGAAGAACTGTATCTGTTAATTTACATCAATTCATCAAAGTTACAACCACTACACAAACACTGGATAGTTAAAATCAACTTGTTCCATACTATAATCTATACATACTACACAGTCTCATATACACAGCGGAAAACACTCTATATGTTCCTGCCATCCAGCTTGCCACCTGAGCTCCAGAACGTCCTAACCTGAAAAGCTGTAATACTCGGTCTGACCCGAGAATTACGTTAAAGTAACACCCGGGTCAGGCTGGAAACCAGCGTGAGTAAACCCATCTAACATGAAATATAAATACATAAAACTTATTTAAAACCCGGGGTAACTCGTACTTCACTACAAGTTCACAACTTGTTATAGTCAACACTTATTTTCACAAATCAACCCCTAAGTACCCTTACTTAGTTTAAATGGTCCAGTTTACTTAATTTATTACATTCCAGCCTATTTAATTTACAAATCAAATCTATAAAGAATTATAGATTACTAATCGAAGTGGTTTCGGGTATTTACTGATACCCGACCCCGATCTCTTCGAATCCAATGTTATTTATTAAACCAAACGTTTAAGTTTAAACAATACAATTTATACACAACAATTCATCTCAAATCACAAAGCATCACATATCACATATCGGAGATATCACATAATTCAAGGCATTCAATCATCCATAAGCAAGATTAATCAACCACACCATCTCTAATTAATTTAATTAACCACCAATGAATTAAATTAGTTACTTTAATTACTTTTGAATCCTGCATACTTAACCTTAATTAATTACAAACCAATTAATTAATCATCCTTTAATTACCCATCTTATTTAATCATCCTTGATTTATTATTCTTTAATTACATTAAGTAATTAGCCTTTAATTAATTACATAAATTAATCATACTTAACCATTTACAGTAATTAACTTTAATTACTCCCATTAATTAATTAACTATAATTAATTAGATTAATCCTTAATTAATTACATTAATTAATTATTCTATAATCACTTACATTGATTAATTATCCTTTAATTAATCAGCCCTTAATTACTTCATTAATTATATTAATTAATGATCCCTAATTATTTTCATTAATTAATCACTCTTCTTAATTAATTACATTTAACAAGAAATCTTTAATTAATCACATTCATTAATCACCCTTGATTAATCACATTCAGTAATTAACTATCCTTAAGTAATTCATTTAAAAATATACTTTAAACCTTTAAACTTGTTTAAACATTTTGATTTTATAAAACTTTATTTATTTCAAAACTAGGATACAAAAATGTATTTTCAACCCATACTTAAAAAAATGATTTAAAACTCCATCAAGCTAAATACTAAAATTTGGAAATCATTATACTTCACAAAAACATATTCATACTTAGTTTTGAAACCTGAATTCTGTTTTTAATTTAAATTTAAAAACCTAAACAAAGTTTTCTTCAAAAATCTTAAAAACTGGAACAAACCGATTGACCCGAGCCCAAACCCTCAAAACCCCGAGCCAAAACTCACAAATCTTCGAGCATCTCATGCAAATGACTCGAGAAAAACTCGAGTACCCTTCTTCTCTGATCCCAAACTTCACCAGATACAAAAATGCACCATGCACATGCACCGACACTCCAGCCAACTCCGATCAGTGCTACGATTGTCCATAACTCTGCGACGATCCATCTGGGCCTTACAAACACCCAGAATCCCAAATCATTGACGAATTTGAAATTTTGCTATGGAACCCAAACTGGAACAAGAACAACCGTCACATAATCAACTCGCACCACCGCCTCAGGCCATCAGAGTCAACGCACCCTCATCCAGAGCTCCTCCTATCAACCACGCACCGCCACCAATTATCCTGGTCCAGTCCGGTTCAACGTCAGCGTTGCAATTGGTCAATTTCCGACCAATACCAAACTATAAGCTTAAACCCTAGATCATCGAAATTTAGCCACCACAATGATCGGAAATTTTTTCGAGCATTTTTCTCAAACTCCCCGACCTCCCAGCGAGCTTCAGCCATGATCGTGAGACCTCTCTGATCATCAATCACCAGAATTTTCCCTTAAACCCAATATCGTTCATCCCCAAATTTCTCAATGAATATTTTCTTAAAAATTTAAATTCCACCTTTAAAAATCATTATTTTCAATAACGTTTAAGAAGATATAGTTGAAATCAGAAATCATGATGGTTGAAATTTCAACATTTGTTGGGTTTGCCTGTAATTTCAATTTTCCAGAGAATGCTTTGATTTGATTTACTTAAATCTATTTTTAGAACTTAAATCATGTTTAAACAAGCAACTTTTGTTTGAATTCTAAAGTTTAACAATGATCAGGGAAAGAGAAATCAATTTTTGAACAGGTTTTTGAATTCCTGTAACCTGGGACAGAGGGTACTTATGCTTGTAACTGACATGCACAAACAATATGTACACATGTACACATCTCTGTATACATGCAAACACATTTTCAATTAATCTTACTTAAGCATGAGTTCAAACAACATATCACATTCCAGAGTCTCAAAAAGTTTACTCACCTGGACAGGCAAAGCAGAGAAAGCCTAGAATCTGACTGTTGATTGAAACTTGATCTTCAATTTTAACTTGATTTGCTTTAAACTCTAAAGTTTTTTAAGTTGATGTTGAATTTTTGATCTTGCCACTTGATTTGAATCTGAGCTTAAATCCAATGTTGTAGAATCTTGAATTTAATTAGCTTAGCTTCAGGTTTCAAATTGTAAAGATGATTGATAGTTGGTTGCTTCCTTTGATTTGTTTACTGGTTCTAGTGTTATAGGTTTTGTTTTGATTTGGTGATTTGTTTTACAGGGTTTGAGTCTTGATCTAGTTGAGGAATGTTTAACAGATTTGAGTTTTCTTTGTATTGAAAATGAAGAATAGGAAAAGAATTGAAGAAAAAGGGAAAGATGTATATATAGACTAAATTAGGATTTATGAAAAATATAAAAGAAAATAAAATAATAAGTGACACTTGTAAAAAAAATAAACATTTGTCATTTAGGCTTGTTAATCTAATTACACATGTTATTTAGAGAGGTTTAAATCTTAACACATGTAACTTGCATGCATAAATAAATTTTTTAATGTTTTAAAAAGCTTTTTATAATTAATTTCCTAATTAATAAATACATATATAAATAATTTCCTTTAAAAAGAAAATAATATAAAAAAATCTATATTCTAAATATAATATATTCTCAAATCCAAAATATATTTAAGATATATCTCTATCTTTTGAATTTCAATATTCTAATCCAAATTCAAATTCAATTTAAAAATCCAATTTAAAATCAACCCAAATATATACATTTAAACAAACACAAATTCAATTTGTTTGAAAATAATAATTTTTCCAATTAAATGATTATACCAATAGATTATCAAATAAATATTTATCCAGATATAAATATTTATTCCCTGATTTATTAGTATTTCTATTAATTAACTCAGTTAATTATCAATTAACAGATATTCCAAAATCCGGGTTATCACATATAATGACTATGATAAATAGTAGCATATATCTCGTGTTATGTGCTAACTCTGTGGATGCAGGGGCCGGTCAGGTATGATTCCCCATACCTTTTGTTCCATAAAATATACTGACTTTTATAGTGTTTTGAGATTATTTATCGCTCACACTAGACTGTTGTCTGAATCGAGGTTTTATGTTTTGCTTC
The DNA here is from genome assembly GCA_030737815.1 of Allium fistulosum. Taxonomy (NCBI): domain Eukaryota; kingdom Viridiplantae; phylum Streptophyta; class Magnoliopsida; order Asparagales; family Amaryllidaceae; genus Allium; species Allium fistulosum. The sequence goes on along the minus strand of CM060903.1, from coordinate 1,252,024,364 downwards.
TTATTATCTCAGGTACTCTTGAATAAGTAGACTAGATAGCAGTAAGTAGCACTTGGAGTTGTGTAGATGGACTAGCAAGAAGCGATGCTTTCTCATACTTATGTTTTGTATTTATTATTGTTTATTCTACTGTGTGACACTGTGGAGTCTTGACAGTGTTAACTTACTATTATTAGAGAGAGTTTATTAGTTGAGTTTACTTATCTATTATATAAACTCTATTATTTTTTTGAATAACTATATGAGCCTGTGTACTCTTGATTATGTGGTTTATGCGGTTATTACTATCCCGCATGTTTTATATCTGTAATGACTATTATATTTTATCTTATGCGCAATGAGATATACGATAAGTTATGTGATTGTTTGATGTTTTATTTCTTTATTTTCTTTTCTATTCTCTTCTCTTCTTTTCTATTCCTCTTCTTTACTTTTTTTCTTTACCTTAACAATCGTCCTACATCGACCGAATGCTCAACAGTGCACTTTTGGTTATATGAGCGTCGGTGGTGTAGGGCGGTCATCACATTTGATATCAGAGCTTAGGTTACGTGATCAACCTGAGTTGATACCATGATCCAATAGAAATTGGGAAGGAGTTGTCGTCTTAGACTGGATCGAGAGTATTCCTATATACGAGAGAGTGCATATTTGTTATATATTTTGGTTTTCAAAACTATATAGTAGTATATATAATATATAACTTGTATTGCACACATGATTACCATTAATGCAGTTTTTCTCTATGTGAGATTGATCATTCTTGTTATAGAATAAAAGTGATCCGACATACAAGAAATGCTGCTATAGACTCCATCTTCGGAGTGGGCAGGATCATGGGCTACTGACCTCGATTTGCAGAATATGTTTGTAGAGATAGTGTGAATCATTATCTAGAATGCCCTAGTCACTCCGAATGATTATGGTATTTAAGTGCAAATTCCTAGGGTCTACTTTGCCGACATGTAGAGTTTAAGTGGCAGACCATTCCTTGGAACGGAGTCGGCTATTGATGTGTAAGACGGGATGAATATTTGTAACAGGATCTTGGATGACTTGGAGTTAGTTGATGCAATGTGGTAGAAGTTGACCTCTATATGACTCCAGAGACGGACAATGAAGTGGTGGAGGACCCTTATAGCTTTGATTCCCAAGGATTATTTTACTTGGTATACGTTTATAGTTTGCATCAGAGAGAAAATTTATCTCGACTTTTCAAAAGTCGGTGTTGTTTAGGAAGTTCATCAAATTGAAATAAGACGATATGTCTGTGTTGGAGTATGTAACTGAATTCGATGTGCTATCGAAGTACGGTCTACCTTCCATTGATACTCCACTGTGAAAGAATGAAGAATCTATCACTGGGTTGAGTGATCATCTTGGGAAGCAATTGGTTGGTCATATTGACGAGAGCTTCAAGAAGTTGATCGAAAAGGCTTTACAATGTGAGAGCTTGTACCTAGTGTAGAAGGATTATCACGAATAGCCGAGGAGGGACAAAATGTGGAAGCATATGTATTAATGTCCACTACAATAAAAATCACTTTCAACAACATCTAAAGTTAGCGTTTTGATACAATATGTTGTTTTATAGTAATTAGGACTTAAATAATATAAAAGAGTTTTGTTAAACCGCTGCCTAAACATTCTCCTGCTTACCAATCCGTTTTCCTCTACTCATTTGTTACGTCAATATCCTCTCCAAACCTAATTCCTTAATCCATAAAAAGTTGTTGTTGCCCCCATCAAATTGTCGTTGCCCTTTGAATCTCGCTGCTGCCCCCATCAAATCATTGTCGCCCCTTGAATCTCGCTGCCGCCCCTCGGATTCTGCTCCTGCCTCACCCTCCAAGTGCTCCAACACCATCAATCCCTACCTCCCTTTAGCTAACTTGATACTGCAAGTTTGCGGTTGAACTTCACACCTGTATGCATACTAACACTTTGAATTATCATTCTCATCAATTTGGTTTTGCAAATCGATTTGTTGAATACAGTGTCAGCATGCAAACTCCCAGTTAAATGTTTTAATAATCAGCATGTTGAGTAAACTGTTATATCAATTACCAAGTTTCAGCCAATATTGGTTTTGAGATTCTTTTTATTTATGTTTCCATTACTTCCATATTATGAGCAACTAGACATGAGATAATAACCTCTTGTGTTTGCTGATCCCAACATACTACTTAATTATTTTGGTTTATATATATTAGACCTGAACCACTCTAATCATATATTAAAATTCCCCATTTTTCTTCTTTGAGTAAGCACACGTGAAATTGAAAAAAAATGATAATTTCTTATGTTAGTTTCTGATTCCAACATTGAATGTTAACTTTTCTTATGCCCATCGTTTGTTAAATCTGAATAGCTCTAGTAGTATAGTTTTAACCCGATCTAAGGGCATCACTTTGCTACTTTGTGCAGGCATTACTTCTGTCGTATGAGCAATTGGCATTACTTCTGTAATATAGTTTTAATCGAATCTAGCAAGCTTGCTGCTGCAAGCTTGCACTAGCAGTTTAAAAAGTATAGTACTAGCAAGCTTGCTGCTGCAAGCTTGCACCGACAGTTTAAAAACTATAGTGCTTGCTGCTTGCTGGAGCAAGCTTGCACCAGCAGTTTAAAAACTATAGGGCAATTTGCAATTCTAGTTACGGGAGTGAAAGATATTTTGTTTATTATTTTTTTGGGTGAAATTTGATGACTAAAATATCAAGGGGAAAGTTTCTACAAGGAAAATTTAAAATTTTGCATTGTGATACGCAGAGAATATTTTCATGTCAAATTCGTAATATAGGATATCTGCAATGAATTTTTTACTTTTTTCGCTTAATTTTTTTTGTCAATTGTTTTATGGACTAGTGTATTTAGTTGAATGGAACTGTGGTATAAGAACAGGTTGGAAGATCATTGATTAAATTCTAGGTGTAGTTGACTGATAAATTGGATTATAAATTGCAACTCATTATTGATCATATGCTTTATTTGAGTAGTTTATAAGTCTTGAGTTTAGTTGATTGATATGTACTCTTATGGTTGTGATCCGTTTAAAAGATAATAGGAAAAATGCTATAGATTTGATATGCATTGGCTGTAAATCATAATGGTTTATCTTTAGAAACGAAAACCTAGAGTAAAGTGTGTCTTTTTAACCCAGGTAAACTGGTGTAAATCCACAAGCTTTTTAACCATGTTCCATTAAACTCCACACATTGGGTAGTTAAACTCCACATATTGGTTAGTTATCATGATGTAAAGTACCCTGATTTTTGTTCGGAATTTGATCAGAAGAGCTCCTATAACATTCTGGGAAAACAAATATAATGACATAATTTGTATTGTTTTGAATGATGAGTGGCAAAGAAATCTCTAAAATAGATGTACAACAGGAGTATAATAGAGTACAGTAAATATATGATACTATCATGCATGCTCTGCTAATTAATCTACAGTATTTGTTAATAGGAACATATGCAGTTCATACTTCCATGATTTAAAGAGATATATAGTGACCCGTTAAAATAGATTCAGAAGTAAAGCAAATTTTACTATGTTATACACCACTGTTGAAGTCTACAGTTAAAAAATGGATTTATTTGAATAAGTTAGTAAGGAAAGTTTAAGAGAGATTGCCTCAATCCTGTCAAAAATGTTTCTAAGTTCTCTTATCCTGTTTATAAAATTTCTGTAGAGTAAACAGAAAGAAGTCTAGTAGAAGCTAAGCGTATAATAGATAAGTATCCTGATAGAATTCCAACAAGTGAATTTTGTAGTTCTATTGCTAATATCGCATACCTTGAATTCACAGACTCGCCTATCATTAATTCTTTTAGCATTTTAGGTGATTGTTGAGAAGGCAGATAGAAGTGATGTTCCAGAAATAGATAAGAAAAAGTACATGTTTTTACACAGTTGTTTCATCAAATTATTAACTAAAATGATTTATTTTTGAAGTTGTAGCTAATAGTCTCTTATCTGCAGCATAGATGTTCTTTCTTTAAAACATGGACTCGTATTCAAACACATAACCATTCATTTACAAGCTGACTCTAGCTTAATGACAAACCTGCCTACACTTTGGGGTGGGAGACAACGTGGATGAGAAGGGCAAGGAAAGTTTTAACTGGTAAAACAAGCAAGGTCAAGTTAAGGATGATTTCATGCTAAAGTGCTTTGTTAGTTATTTCTTTTCATTTTTCCAACAATTTTATGTTACATTGCTGCAGGTTTTGTTCGACACGCAGGATTTCTGGAAGGTAACCTAAATGTTGTTTTTGGGTTTGGTGGAATGGTAGGTACTACTCTTTGTAGCCACATGGACATCGATAAGGTATATTGTTTTATTTCGATAACCTACTATACTACATAACATTCGAGTGAGATTATGTACTGTAGACTATTCTATTATGAACAATACAATGACCCACTATTTTGGACCATTCAAATCGACAATAAATCCACACATGTCGGACTTGAATAATTCAAAACAATAGATTGTAAATAAAATTGGGAAACTCAAAATATACAGTAAATAAATCACAGATCACAGACACGGAGTAATATAAAAATGAAGCGGAAGCAAAGAAATAGTAGTTCATGAAGCTACTATATATATAATAACAGAGTTAACAAGATACAACAGAAATCACGAATACAAAGATGTCTCAATAAAATAGTCAAATATCGGATCTGAATACATCACTGGAGCCAATTGAATGACTGAAAGCAGAATCAATGGATGGATCCAAGCGAAGCTCCAACTCCAAAAGTGAGTCTCGAATACTGGTACAACTCAGTCTGACCCGAGTGTAAAGCAAAACACAAAACACTCGAGTCAGGACATACATACTTATACAATGTAAACCAACTCAAGTGAACCGTAATAAAAATGCACAAGTAACTTAAAGAATGCTTGGGATCGCCCATTCTTTAAGAATCCGATAAACTATCTACTATGTAGTAATATACACTATTATAATAGTGTCTAATAGTAAAATAAACTCACTTTTAAATAGCATTAAGGCTTTACATTTTCCACCTTAATACATAATAGTCCCAGTAGTCTATCCAGTATCAGCGTATCTTCAGATCAGGAGGCTACCCTAAATACTCCACAGGCTATGGCACAAAACCAAACTCGTAGTAAAGCTCGCTATGGTAGGTGACACGGCACAACGAGGCAATGCCAGGGTAGATATACCAATTACGCACACGGGCTGGTGGTAACGCATAACAGCCACTACCGCCCACCTTGGAACACACTCCAAAATCAAAAATCGAAGGGTGGCCAACAAATAAATCACAAAGTAATAGAATAACATCGAAGAAATGTGTCCGATCAGAGGTGCTACCTCATTGGCCCGAGATCGCTCCTGTTTTAGCCACCTTATGCTAACTCACGGGAGTTAGGTCCATGTATATACCTCAATAGGATCATTGCCCACCATCCTACTTCATTCTGGAATCTCCACCGCGTACACGGTTGTCAAAATGGTTTTCGGTATCGACAGAGAGTATGCCTATATCTGATCCTGGTCTCTTTGCCAACCAATCGTTATTATAGCCCATTGATATTTATTTCGAAATAATTTATACCTCAAAACAATATATCATATCCATTTCAAACTAGTTTATACTTCAAAACCAAAATATCATTTGAATATTTCCTTCAATTTATTTAAACTTTAAATATTCCTTTTTAGATCATCTTAAACCAAAACCACTTTATAAAGCCATATTCTTAAATCTTAAATTGCAAGTCAATATATTAAAAACAATTCTTAATTAAATACTATTTCAAATAAATTCATTTCCAAAAGTCATAGTACTTTCAAAGTTATAACACCTTTGAAACCAAACACTTTGAAACCATAATACTTTGAAACCATATCAATTTTAAAATGTTATCATTTGGAAATCATAATATTTAGAAAAATCATAACATCCTTAAAAATAATATTCATTACCAAAGTTATAACATTATTAAGTCCATTCGTTCAATTATACCAATTTCGAAAACATTGTATTAACTCATAAATTTCAAAAATGGTTTATATTTCACCTCAAAACATATTCATTTAAACCATTTAAATTCAATGTCAAAATCTTCCAAAATAATATTCATTTCCAAAGTTCATTGTAATTTCAGCCACAACAGCACTTATAAAGTGTTACGGTAAATATATTAACATTTCAAAAACATTGTCAAATTCAAAACAGCAGCACTTATAAAGTGCTACAGTAGGTATTAGAATTTCAAAACAGTTCAATTTCAGAAACAGCAGCACTTATAAAGTGCTGTAGTATTATAGTTATTTCATAACATAGTTAAATTTCAGAAACAGCGGCACTTTGAAAATGCTGCTAATACAATTCCAGATTTAATATAACATTTCAGAAACATTAAAAACTTCAATTTTAGCCATTTTTAACTTATAAAACATATCTCACATTTTAGAAATATTCATTTGGATATCAATTTACTTACAGTTTACATAAAATAACCTTTATAATTAAAATATCCAAATTTACTATAATTCATTTATTAAGTCAAAAGTGCACTATTTACTTAACGTTTTATTTTAACAAATAACTTAACACTTTATTTGAAATACCCATTTCATAAACAAAATATTCTTTTAATAAGTCAAACTTCACATTTCCAATTAAAACCAAATTTCCATTATAAACTTAAGTCATAATTTAAGATACATTTTACCATTTTAAATCATAATTATTTATTTTACAAAACATATCTATTTCATAAAATAAAATCTATTACCACCACTAGGTTAGATTTAAAAATTCCACATTAAATCAAATTTAATTATTAAGTTATTTATCATCAATAAAGATCTTTAAATAGCAATTTAAAACCAATTATTGATATATAAAGATTCCAACTTATAGAAAACCAATATAACTTTATAATTTAAAATCAAACCACTTATTGACTTATAAAAATTACATATATTTAAAATCATCGAATCAAATTTTTAAAGAAAATTTTCATATATCTTAAAACTTAAAAATACTTAAAAAAATTTAAGAAAATATTATTAAATATATAACCATGGGTCTGTATAATATTTTCTAACCTAGGTCAAGTGATACGGATATGTATCATTTCAATCCGTGATTTAAAAAGAAAAATCCGAGTTCTATCATTTCAAGCCCACAATCCCAAGTCAAATAAAATACAATAAAAATCACTCGAGCCTATCATTTCAGTTCATAATGATTTTTTCCTTATTCTAAAGTCCGTTCGGGTATGTTTCATTTCAACCCATAGTGAAAAGGGAACTTGCAGTATGAGATATAGATAATAAAATAACAGTAGAGCATATAATATCATATCAGGTGACGTAACAAATATATAAGCAATATATAACATCATATAATCATATCACATGCATATATGAACATAGCATATTAATTTTTACAATTCACATGTCATTGTTTCACAATTATATAAGTACGAATGTCGAGAGTAATAAACTCACCTTTTAAAGCTAGAGATGACAATTCAAAACACACAACTACGCTTCGAAAAGCATGACAAAGCGCGAATAGATTTGAGGAGAAGATGATGAGCCAATATTCAGATCATGCAATAAATAAAATAAAACAAATATAAGAATATGATTCAATACAAAAGATTATAGATTAAAACAATGAAAAATATGAATCAAGGTGAGATAAAATGGCTTCACCTATACAAGTAGGCTCGGCCACCATAGGAATAGGCTCGACCACATCACTATATGGCTCGGCCATGATGTTTAGAGTCAAGCTAGGCTCGGCCATGGTTGGATTCAAGGCAAGTATGCACGGCTATGGTTTGGAATGTGAAGAGATGCAAGTTGTAACACATGGAAGGCAAAAGGGCAAAGGCTATGATGTGTTTTGGTTCGGCCCTATGGCTTGTATGGCTCGGCCATGGTGTGGTCTTGGGTCAAGGCAACATAAAGCACAGCCATGAAGTAGGTGTTGGCCACGGCAAGGTAAGGAGGTGATGGTGTTTGGGTGTTGGTTGAGGCTAATAAAGGAGGAAGTGGTGAAATAAGGTGGTCGGCTATGATTTACTTTGGAAAATTCTAAAATTCACTTTTAAATGATTTAAAGATCAAAGTTTTTCAAAATAAAAATTTAATAAAAATATTTACAAAAATTATGGGTTGTTACAAACAAGGTGGTTCAGATCAAATTAGAACGTCCATTTTTCGATAATATATGATGAATTTGTTGAAAATCAAAAGCACTTGCTATAAAATGTGTCGAGAAATTAAAAAAGTTAACCGGGTTGACTAAATCTTATAACAATTAAATAAATTTATAAAAATTAACTAAGTTAAGTTTTATAAAATTTAAATAAGTTTATAAAATTAACCAAGTTTTTTAAAACTATTTAAGTTAAAAAAAACTAACTAATTTTATAAAACTTAACTAAGATAACTAAGTTTTATAACTAATTAATAACTTAAGTTCACAAAAATTAATGAAGTTAACTAAGTTTTATAAAACTTAAATAAATTAACAAAATTTTATAGAATTTTTACAAAGTTGACTAACTTTTATAAAATTAATTAAATTTACAAATTAACTAAGTTAACTAATTTATAAAAACTAAACAAGTTTATAAAAATAACTAAGTATATATAAAATAGCTAATTTAGCACTAGTTTCACCATGAATAATTAATGTATCTACCTTGGGTAAACAATTAGTTAACTCAGTTAATTATGTAGAATGCATGTTTCTTACTATAGTATACATATATCTAGCTTGAGGTTATAAAGCTAGTTTGGTAATTAGAAATGGTTTTTTTTACATAAATTAGATGTTGATTTATTATACATAAGCCAAATTACGCTCTTATTAGACAATCATTTAGTGCTAGTTTCTTACAACACTAATAAGGCATCTATATCAGCCTTAATTTAATTTTTCATCTGTGCAAATATGTGCACCAACAATACTGATTTTACGCATACTTCATCAATACTATAACTGGTTTATAAAAATTATAAAGTTTGTATAAAAATAACTAGGTTTTATAAAGATTTAACTAGATTAATTAATTTTTAAAAAAAGCTGCTAAATTTAACTAATTTGACTAGGTTTTATAAAAATTAACTAAATTTAAAAATAAGTTAAATTAACTACAGCTCATGAAGAAAACTACAAAAAGTGAGGTAGCTCATGAAGAAAAATGCAGCAAGAATGTATGCGGTGATACAAATACAAAATATGCACTACTTTTAGCCAAAATTACCTAATCCATATAATGAACTATCTTCCACTTTTCCCCCAACTATGATTTTTTATTTTTTAAAAATATAAAATAAAAATAAAATCAAGTTATATAAAAAGCTAAGCTTTCAAAAACTGTATATAATAGTGATAAATAGAAGATTCTACAAACCAACTCAGATTCTGTAAACATTATTGCATACTAACACAATTCACTTCAACATCTATAATTGGAGCTATGTACCATATATACACTCCAGCTACTAAGCAAAAGAGGATCCATTTTAATATGATGAGGCTAATCAATTTCGTATAATGGAAATAGCACAAAAGAGCATTTGAAATCAGTAAGAGTGTCTCCTATTTATATCTTCCTAAATAGTTTCATCTTTTACAAATTTTAAATTTATAATTATGGTCTTTGGATACAACAACAAAATATATGGATTTATCTTTACTTAACTATTAGTAGCTATACAAACTTATGAATTAAAATTTATATGTATGTATATCTATTTACAATTAATTAAATGAATTGCTATTTATATTCAAATTTGTAGACCTGTATATAAAGTATATATACAAATACACACAGATGTACTAGCTCTTATTGAAGGTTTTGAAAACTCAGTTTGGTATGTTAGTTTAATATCTGATATTGGTACTTTTTATACTGCATATAACTCACTGGTTGTCTAATTTGGATGCTGAAATATGAAGTTCTTCGGATGATAAATGAATGATGTTTTCATGTTAGAACATGAGTTAGTTGCATTATGAAATTTTGAAAAACCTTATGTTATGTATATAAATTGGAAATTGCGTAATTGGTATATATAACCTTGGATAAGAGTCTGTTGGCAATAGTTGAGGCAATGTAGAAGTACAGATGGATTTACTTTTACTTTTATTTTTTCTAGACATTCCAAGAGCTTTAGTTATCATGTTCTTGTTTGTTAATATTACCAAGCTTTCAACATTACTATGATTTTTTAAAGTCTTTATGACATTCTTCCTCTTTTGACATAGCAGTGAAAGTAATTCACTATTGTTTTGGATCCTACATACCATTCTCAAGTGGAAGTAGAATTTTCTATTCTTTTGATTGTAGACTAATTGCTCTTGCTTAAAGTCAACTTTTCACATTTTAAAAGTTTATAAAGAAAAAATAGTAGCACTTGAACAACTACTTCAAAAAAACCTGTTGATTAATATGAATTTAATTCAATGGAAATTTGTTACTGAATTTCATATAAGAATTAATTGTATATCAGATCACACCTGTTGATTAATTTTCTACTAGAAATTTTTTGGATGTATTTTTGAGTTTATCGCTGGTCTGATGATCTATATTATTTAGCATCTTTGACACCTAACATATATTCACATATATATATTGTGGGCTACTAGGCCTTTTCATAGTTCTTTTCCATGTATAATATTAAAGTATGAAATATTAACAATTACTAACATCCTGATTTCTTATCTGACATAAACAGGACCAATATTGTAGATGTCAAAAGAGAAAATTTCAAAAGCAAAGCAGGATGAAATCAACTATTTAATTGGTCATAAGTAAGTTGTCAATGCAAATATATATGAAGTATTATGTATGGACATGGGTAAAGATGTTTGAACGATATGTATAAAATATTATGTATGGACATGAGCAAAGATGTTTGAACGATATGTATGAAAATGGAAAAGTTGTTTGAACATGTATAAATATCGTGCTTTAATTTTCATATTTTTATGTTTAAATCTTTTGTATTTATATGCAAAGAAGAAATGGGTATGGATGTTATATATGTGGAAAAGCTAAAACAACAATGAAAAAATTCAGGAAGTCAGTATTACATTTAATAGTGTTTTGTATCATTTATCAAACGCTATAGAAATTAACACACTATAGAAAACTACATAATAGAATTGTCAAACGCTATAGAAATGTGCATAAAAACGTTATGGAAATTTGTATGATAAACGTTATAGAAAGTAATCATTGATATATTTCCTATAGCGTTTTTTCTTAATAGCACTGTTGAAACGCTATCGAAAAATTATTTTTCATAGCGTTGTTGCTTCTGCTATTTAAAGTTTACGGTCTACAACAGCATGTCGTTACACAATGTTCACTGAAATGCTATAGTAAGGTATAATCGGGTTTTTTAAATGCTATTAAATCCCCGGTTTGTTATAGTGGTCGTTTTGATTTCGTTAAGTGCTCCATCGACGAATGAGAAGGGAAATGACATTACTATTTGAGGTATGCTTTCCACTTGTGGCATTTCCATTTGTATTTTATTTGATGTCTAGGTTTCACATTCCTTAAAATCTAGTAATTTGTATATAAATTAGGATTGAGACCTGAAACTGTTAACTGACCTTTGGATTATGATTAATCTTATTGGCGGCTCAGCCAGCCTATATATATATATATATATATATATATATATATATGCAACGTCCCACATTTAGTTACCAGAAATTAATACTATGTATGACTGCAACATTCGTAGCGCGTAGTTTTTAGCCTCAAAATAGGGAATGTTACAACATGGTTTGGCTACACTTAGCCTTATCGAGTTATGGATGTTTGTTTGTTTGTTATTGTTTTGTCTTTGGTTTAATTAGGTTTGGTATTATAGTCTAGGAATTGACTGGCTTAAGAGGTAAGGAATAGTGGTGGACTGTGAGAGGCTGTTGGTGACGACAGGGACATGCAAAGAGCGGTAGGTAGTGTTTGGCTCCCCATCTGATGATGTGGTGTTGGTTAGCTTTCTATATTCACTCGATATCCCACACAATGAGTTGTAATCTGTACCGGCATCTAGAGAGTGTCCGAACATATTCAATTAGATGACTAGATTACCACAACATAGGGATTGAGTTCCGTATCAATCTGGATAAAGGTGTTAGACCAATAGTTATGCCTCAAAGAGCAGAGGAGACTAAAGGTGCGAGCGGATGGCATACTGATGTGAGTGTTCATTTGTAGGAACATATTTGAGTAGGATGCACCTATAGTGTTAGCCACTAAGGTGAATGGCTCTTTGAGGTTTTATATTGATTATGGTGAGTTGAATGGGATGACAAATAAGAATGCACTCCCACTTATTGATGGCTTGATCGATTAGCTCTATAGCACGAAGATGTTCTCTCAGTTGGCCCTTGCGATGGGGTTTCATCCACTGAGAGTATCTAGAGAGTGGGTACCGATCACAGCGTTTTATATGCTACTTTGATTTCTGATTGATTGGTTATACCGCATGGGCTAACCAACACATCGACATGCTTTGTTGATTTCTTGAACCATGTTTCGAGGAATCACTTGAGTGAGACTGTGCTTGTGCTCATTGATGATAATTTTGTCCACTCATGGATGAATGAGGAGCACAAGACATGACTAATAATTGTATTGGAGGTATTGAGAAAACACTGATTAACAACCAAAGATGATGGCTAGTAGCGGAAATGTAGTCTTGGCCTCCTACAACTTTGAAATTTCCTATAAACTCATAGCGGAAATGTGTAGTCTTCGATGCTTTGAGTGGAAGACATACCAGTTTAGGAGCAATGTTCGATTCGATGTGAGCTATAGCCAAAGACGATGGCTAGTTTGACTATTAGACCTTCTTAGATTTTGTGGATCGGTAATAGTTAGAGATGTCAAGCTAGAATAGAAAAGATCATGGCTAAATTAGAGGAACGAATAGTATCTGTAGAGGTGATATAGTGTGGACTCGACCGAGATAGTTGGCTTTGTAAGGATGAGATATTGTTTATTCCCAACATCGTTGGATTGAGGAATGAGATACTATCAAAGTGTTCACATTCGAGATTGACTATACATCTCAATTACAATAAAATGCACCGAGAACGAGATAGACATTTTATTGGGAATGGATGAAGAAAGACGTCGGACATTCATTTCGAGATGAATAAATTGTCAACTAGTAAATGTTGAACAGAAGAAGCCAAGTGGTTACTACAACCGCTTGAGATTCCCAGGTGGATATGGGAATAGGTATTGATGGACTTCATTGATGGAATGCCAAGGACTAGAAGTGAGTATGGTAACATTTAAGTCACAATCGATAGATTGGCGAAGAATGCTAAATTTATATTTGTTAAGTCCATTATAACAAAATCTAAATTTGCCAGTTATATATGGATAGTGTGATTCCATTCTGTGCTAAGAGCATTGTAAATGGCCGAAACCCATTGTTCAATAATGGGTTTTGGGAGAACTTACAAGAGGCATTTGGAAATTTAGCACCAAATCATCTAGATGATATCGAGACTTAACCAAAAACTTCGATACCTCATAGGCCTATTCATATCATAGGACATGATACGAAATAGGCTTGGAGGAAGGTGGTGGAGTAGTAAAGGTTCAGTGGAGTGAAAGCAGATGCGATAGCATATGGGAGAGACTGATGAGAACATAAGGACCGCTTGTCTAGAGCACTTCATTAGGGGAGATTTCTATTTTTTGCCAGCTTTCATATTGGATATCATATTTGATGTATTATACTAGATAGTTTAGTGTCCTGCATGCTAGGATAGGAATGGATGTTAGTTTTTAATGCTTAACCTCATATATGCCTACTTGATGATTGATTTTTGGCACTTGATATGATTACATATGCTCATATGGTTGTTAGGAATGTGGAAAAGTTATGGTTTGATATAACATATTTATTTGACATGATTGCTATATATATGATCTAGTATACTTATTTACATGATGATGTTACATTTGTGATTAATCCTCTTTGTTGATTACATATTCAAGTACATGGAAGAAAGTGTTGGCTATTTGGATGCCCGCTTTTATTCGCATGTAAATGGTATGCTCTTGCTATAAAAAAGATATATAACATATGTATTGTAGATTTCGCTATATATGCCTTGTTGTCCTCGGAAACGAGATGCCTCACGATGAGATGTATAAATATCCATGTTGTATTGGGATTTTTCCCGGACCTAGCCACGCAGGATGTGCTACCGAAATTTTCCTCATTTAAGCCAAAATTGAGAGAATAATCAATGTATCGAATATTAGACTTTGCCAACAGTTGATAGAGTCGGTAGTACATGATACTTAGTTCACTTGCCTTTTGATTAGTGAGTTGGGGATTTTGTTTTCCATTGTCCGTTTCTTTGGAAATAAGTGTGTAACTTAGACGTTTGATTTGCCACATTGTTTTCGGATTTGATAGTGATTGTACTTAGGGATGAGGATGATGGCTCCAACTGACTCCGAGTCTATTCCCTTTGTTGCGCTCACTTTTAGTGATTGTAGTTATGAGTTGATACGTGTGACGATTTTTCTCATGCCATTGCTTATGTGAGGGTGTTGGATTTTGTTGCTTTGTCCTTGGGATTTCCTTGGGATTTTGGGAATGAAATCCTTTTAAGGAAGAGAGAATGTACCGACCCATATTTTAAATGATTGGATACTTAAATAATTGATTTAAATACTGAATAGTTAATTAATTGACGATCATAAAATGTGATTTTTCTCATACGATTGAATTAGGACTCAAGACCACTTCCATTAAGTTCGTATCAATGTTGCAAATTAAAATAAATATAAGGATCGCTATATTTGGAGATCGGACGATCCAATAGCCGAAGCGATCTTGAAAAGCCCAAAATTATCATCTCAAAGTGCTATCTCGAATAGCAAATAAATTTATACTACTGGAACTGGAAAGTTGAGGCGATGTATACAGACGAGTTTTGTAGCGATCGGATGCACCATTTGATCATGTGAGCTCGAAATACATGACCGTTTATTTGAGAAACCAAATAAAAGAATATAATATTATTTAAATGTGCCAATCAAAACCCTTCTCCTTTTTTTCCCATTTACTATTACATTTCCGTGACCAAAAACAATGGTCGCCTCCTCTTCATTTACATTCAAAAATTAATATCAAGCAATCTACACAACTAAATATTATGAAATTAGTTTCATTGAGTTCATATCGAGAAGATCTTCACTTTGATCGTGGGGGAATTCGAGATGGTGGTGTTTGGCACGATCGACCCACTCATGACCGTGACTAGGGTTCCATATTAGTGGAGCTGCAGGCAGTGATAAGCGAAACGGAGATCATGGTTGGATTTCTCATGGTGAATATCACCTTCACCTAAAGTCTCATCAAGCCCGGTCAAGCGATGCAAAATGCATCCGTATGGGGGAGCATAGTCGGGGTCAGGTCGCACCTTATAGTAAGCAACCGAGCCCTATCTTTTTGGTACTAGGGCGGAGAGTTCGCAAAAAGGGACGTTTTGGCGAAAGAAACATCAAAAATCATTGAGTAAATTAGAAGAAATCGGGGTTTGAAGCAAGTGGGTTTTGGGTTTGGATACATGTACATGTACGGCCTATAGATGTTTAGAGAAGAAAGAATTAGCAAGATAATTAGGGAATTTGGTATTAACTAAGTCATTTAATTGTTTATTTAATTCGGTATCTTATAAAATGCATATCTTTTGCATACGAGGTTCGTTTTCGGTTTTTCGCATCGTGCTCGTAATGGAGAGCTTTACGACTTGTTGATAGTTTGGTAAGATTTGATTAAGATGAGTGATATTGTCTCCCACCATACTTGATTGTTAGTATAGTATTAAAACGACATTTTGGAAATGATTTCTAACTTTAAAACATGAATTTTTTACACATATAAACTTATAGCTTATTTTATAAAAGAATTTAAAAGCGTTTTAAAAATGGTTTTAAATTAAATATCACATTTTCCCCATTGACGCGCTATTTTGACGATATTGATAGATTTTGAATATTTTTGACATTAGTCCCTCATTGGCTGTTTGGATGGATTGTATTATGTTATTATATATGTATGTATGCTATTATAAACATTTCTATGCTTGTTGTTTGCGTGTCTGCTTGTTTGTTAGTTGGTTGAAAACGCCGTTCGAAAGCAATATAGAGTTAATATCTTATTATAGGATAGGATTTCTTGCATAGAGTTTCATGCATGTCAGTTGAACTAAAGATGAAGGATGGACTTGGGAATGTGCTTTGGATTTTGGGATGGATGCCGGACGTTTTCATTTGGTTTGTATTTAACCACTTTTAGGTAAGTACATGACCAAAGTGGTTGTTATTGACTACTCTAGAGTGGTCGATATCTACCACTATAGATGATGGCCGATTTTCCAATTTTAACATGGATGAAGGAGAGGCTTTGAGGAGCATGATGTGATGGTTCATTTGATATTTGATTTCGACGCTATAGCTCATCAACGAATGGTTTTGGTGGTGAAGCAAAGATGTGATGTCTCGACGCGATGACTTTACGATTCAACGATGATGATTCTATGATGGGAAGTGATGGTTTTGATGATGGATAGCTACACTTTGGGATGTAAAGTGGTTGGATGGAAGGAACGGTTGAAGGAAGGTTACGGGATGCATGACGATCCTCTATGACTTATGATGGTTGTCTAGAGTAGTTCCCAACCACGACGACTTCGAACGGGAGTTGTGAGGACAGTTCCAAGATGAGCTCTACCACGGGTGGCGTGTGCAAAGGGATCGTTGATATTTGTAGTGCTTCGTTGTGTACTTATAACGCAGGGGTATGTGAGGATGCTCAATTGAGCTACGGAGTGTGCCTCGGATCACACAATATTTCGATCCAAGTAGCCTGGACTATTATAGAGTATGCAGTCTAGCTCTTGGTCTTTTGATTAGCATGGATTTGAGTACCGAGAAACCAAGAGCATTGAGTAGTCCCTGACTATTGCAATAGGGTCGTACGAGTATCATATATCCAATGCACTAAGTGAGCGTAAGTGAGGATGGATTCCATGTTTGCTTTGGTTGCTTATCATCTTAGGGATGTCACATGATGTAGATATTATCAATGCTGATATCAGGACACCTTTAGTACTTTGATTCATAGTACACCCATGATGACTATGTATAGAGTAGCATATATCCCGTGTTATGTGCTAACTCTGTGGATGCAGGGACGGGTCTGGTAGGATTCTCCATACCCTATGATCCATAGACTATACCAACTTTTATAGTTTTTTGAGATTATTTATCGCTCGCACAAGACATTGTCTAACTCGAGGTTTTATGCTTTGCTTCTTATTATCTCGGGTACTCTTAAATGATTAGACCAGATAGCAAGTGTAAATAGAACTTGGAGCTGTGCAGATGGACTAGCAGGAATGACGCTTTCTCATACTCATATTTTGTGTTTATTATTATTTATTCCGTTATGTAACACTGTAAAGGCTAGACAGTGTTAACTTACTATTATTAGAGACAGTTTATCAGTTGAGTTTATTTATCCGTTATATAAACTCTATTACTATTTTGTATAACTTTATGAGCCTATGTACCATGATTGTGTGGTTTATGTGGTTATTACTGTCCCACCTGTTTTATATCTGTAATGATGATTATATTTTATTTGATGCGTTGTGAGATATATGACAAGTTATGTGATTGTGTGATGTTTTATTTCTTTCTCTTCTCTTTTATTCTCTTCTCTTCTTTTCTATTCATCTTCTTTACTTCATTTTATTTCCCTTAACAATCGTCCTACATCAACTGGATGCTCCATCAGTACACTATTCGGTTATATAAGCATTGGTAGTGTAGGGCGACCGTCACAATATGAGCTTAATAGTTAACCATAACATGACTAATTTAGAATGCATAGGCTATTGGGCTCTGATACCATTGTTGAAACTGGACCAGCGCACGCTGAAAGTTATTGATGAATTTAAAAAAAACTTCCCTTAGTGGATCTATATTGGGCTTATGAAGTCTAATTCATTTGGAATGTTTCTAAATATTATTTAAATAAAATATTTTATTTTATTTAAATTTATAAATTGTATAATTTTATCAATTTATATATCAGTACACATACATATATGTACCATATACACATTATATATGTGAGTGCATGTGTAACATGTCAATCCATGCGTATAACATGCCCATGTATAAATGTTGCAATTTACATTGCAACAAACACATTAGCTCATCCAATATGTAAACATATATTGTCCAAACATATGTCCATGTATAAACTATCACTTATATATAAATATTATAAATATATATAATATTTTTTTGAAAGGAATATATAATATATTTATATATATAATCTAATAAATAAAATATTAATGATATATATACACATATATGCATTTTATTATAATATACACACACACAAGTTATATAAATAATAAAATAAATAATAAATTTTTTATTGTTATTAAAAACCTTGAATAATATATGTAACAAAAATTACTATTTTTTTTATTTTAATATATACATATACACACACACACATAAGTGTATTTGTAATATATAAACATATATATATATATATTAATAAAATATATTTTTTAAATTCCAGATCGTGTGTACAACACAGAGATTTTTTTATTTTAATATATATTTTAATTGAATATTCGTTCGAAATTTCATAAAATATTAATAAAAATAATTTTTGAAATCTTTTTTTAAGTTTTAAATTTGTGATTTAAATTTTCAGTAAATCACAAATAAAATTATGAATTTTTAAAAAAATTCACATTTTTTAGATTAAATTTTATTTTCAATTAATTTATTAAATTTTAACCAATTTGAATAATAATTTTTTAAAATTAAAAAATTAAATTTTTTATATTTTCTGAGCAAGAGCTTATCTGATGTTAAAATAATTTTATAAATTTAAAAGCTAATTTTCATAAAATATTTGATTTAATATGATTTATTTATGTAGTATATTGATTTAAATAATATTAAATAATAATAAAAAATATTATGGTCACAAATTACTATTTCTATAAATTTCTATATATAATTATATAATTAATTTTAACCATAGCATAATGTTTTAATTAAATATAAATCGTATATATGTAATTAAATAATACATACATATAATATAATTTAATAAAATATTAATTATAATGTATAGTATGTTGCTGTACTAATGTGATGTGTAAAAAATGAATTTTTTAAATACACACACACACACATAAGCAAACTAATTTATAACAACATTAATACATATCAGAATCGTCACCTAACTAACAATATAATTATAATATTTATACATAATAAAATATTATTCATAGAATTATAAACTATAATTTGATAAGAACCATAAGTAAGTACCAAAGCCTTGAAGCACACCTTGAAAGGATTAACTCTCCCCTTTGAAACCTTTTCCGATCCGGCATACTGCTAGTCCTTAAACCGTTGACCTTCAGCTATCAAAAAGCAACCGATTCGATTTGATTCGAATTTGAATTAATGGAGGATGAAGGGAGTTGATTTCGGCTAGAAATGATAAGGTTTGGAGGCAAGCAAAAGTACTCAAACAAATGAGGATAGAGATGCTTATGTAGAGGAGAATTTAGAGACATTTTAGAATCAAGATCCTATATCATCAGTTACCAATTCTCTTCAATCTTAGCCCTCTATCTCCATGCCTCCTTAGCCCCATCACATGGCCACCAACTACCCTTATTGTAGTTGAAATTTCCAACCACTTTCATAGGCATTACATTAATTTAAAGCCCGAATGAATTATTTTGCAATAAAATCCAATTTAACGTGTATCGATATCCTATATCGATTAATATATTTACAACTACTATAAATATATTTAATAATATTTTTTCATCAAATCAAAATCAAAATTTATAATTAATGTTTCATATATATTAATAAATTTAATTAATTTATAACAATTATAAATTAATTAAATTATTTGGTCAAAGGATAATTCATCATTTCAGTTGTCTGACTTCTCAAACGTAAATTTGGTTAGCGATTAATATCAGACTATTCGAATCACACGTCACTTACCAGGTGGCATGGCATTTGGCCTAATTTATCATTTACATGATTTCGGTAAAATCCAATTTCACTTTTTTAAGCATTAGCAAGTTTTGACTTTTATTTACACTAATTCTCTTCGTAAAAGCAGTATCACTTTGGACTTATGGAATTTGGTAATGGTCAAAATTCCAATATCATCCATTTTCAACTCTATAGTCCAAACACAAAGTCCTTGGTTCAATAATAACAATTATGATTAACTAAAATGCTCTGGCCAGAGACTTTGACTTTGAGTTGACTTGACTTGTCTGTGATACCAACCCCGTATAACTGAGGAGACGAATCCTCTCTTGAATAGTGCTTCACTTTCAATACTTTCACTCAACCCAACTATAGTCGCTCAATGGACGCCGTGCCATGATTTGACTATAATCGAAGATGAGCTTTCATATTGAGGATTGGTAGTATTCACAAGTCAAGAGAACTATGTAAATTAGTCATACCGATGTTTTCTGTTTGGCCTTATTTATATTAACCAACTATAAAACTACCAAGTGAGTCATTTCATAGTCATCTAATAACTATTAGTATGTAACCCCTTGGTGCTCCCAGCAACCATTAGTAATACACTACCCAACATTTGGAGAGCTTACGTACTCTAGTCTCAATGAATATATTGAAATCCAGTCTCAATACATCTTGACTGGGAATATTTAAAATGGTATATTTATTTTCATTGTGATAAATTACTCACGGTTATAATACTTTGTAACTACTATCATAAAACATGCCATTTATGGATTTTCTGTTGAATATAGGTTTAATTAAATTAATTAACTAATATAACACATTATATCAAGTATATAATAGAAATAAAACATATTTTATTTCAAACAAGATTGGTTATCGAGTTAATATATGTAACAAATTATATACTTGCCCTTAGGGCATATCCCTAACTCTATCAATGTGAATATTTTGTAACTTTAACTAATGCTTTTTTATTATTAGAAATAATAAAGTAGAAACATATCATATGTTTTACAAAGATATTTTTTTTCTTTCACACTTTTGGTAAAAGAATAAATAAATGACAAAAAATATTTATAGATAATTATTTCCAATAAATGAACAAAATATTTCATTCCTTTCACACTTATAGCAACGTGATATTGTATATATTTTGTACGCCCAAATTAAAGTGTATATTCGATATGCATCAAAACATGTTGATAATTATTATCTTACATGCATAACATATGAATTAGGTTAAAATTATTGAATTGACATTTCTTTGTATAAAAATATATTATGTGCATTGGTATCGATGTTGAGTTAGTGCTACTAACAAAAGTCATGCCAAATGTCTGAATTTAAATGTTTGGACCAAGACATCATGTTTGGACCATGATACCATGTGACGAATAGAAACAAGTGAAGAATAATTGATTGAAAAAGGATAAGGTGATTAATTATTAAACTAGAGTTGAATTGAAATGAAAATTATGTTTGAATGTAGATTTTGAAAGTTACCGTGCTATAGGATCAAGTAATATGGAATATAATAAATAACTAGTAAGGAAAAATAATAGCAGTTAAGTAAAATGACACCAGGAATTTTTATACTGGTTCGAACTCTCGTTCTACGTCCAGTCCCAGACTCATTCCGGAATTAAAGCCAGCAACCCTCACTTAACCTTGAGGAACAAGTATTACACCGCCTGAGCAACCGAACAGGACTTGACCGCCTAAGCCACAAAACATGACTTGATCGCCTGAGCAACCAAAAAGGACTTTCTTACAAACTAGATTAACTTGACTTTGTGTGTTCTGAAAAAACACAGATTTGTCACTTGTAGTACACCCTTCCTATAATCTTTTCCTCATGAATGATGTATATAATTGTGTGTGTATGAAACATAGGAAGATTAGTATTGCTTGAAGAATATGGAAATGGAATCTTAAGCAATGATTGTATAGATATTTGTAAATAATAGAATCAAGAATGCAATGCTCGTTAGATCAAGAGAGAATAGAAAATTAGGTAGTTGTAACATTGAAACAAGAGTGCTTTTAGTATACGATGAATTACAATCTCTGGAAATGGATGCAACACTTCAAAAAGAAGACAACTTTTGGATCAATGGAAGTGTCCATTCAAAAATGTGACTATTGCAGGATTCAGTCGACTAAACTTGCTTGGTCAGTCGACTGAATTCAAAAGATGCACAAAAATCATGCACAGACTCAGTCGACTGACCAGGTGTATTTAGTCGTCTGGTCCGTGTAATATATAATAAAAAAATTACACTGACTCAGTCGATTGGTACCACTTGGTCAGTCGATTGAGTACTGTTTTTCAGTGCAGTCGAGTATGTGTGTGTGTATTTGAATTTAAAAGTGAATGCAAATTGAATTTGTGAGCGATGAGTCTTGAGGAAAGATTTTAACAAAGCACTAACTAGACTCTATATATATACTCATTAACTCTCGTTAAAATTTATAACTATACAAACCATATATTGAGCCGATGAGTCTGGATGTTGTCGTAGTCGTAGATTCGTGAATTGTTGTGTCTTTTCAGCAATCAAAACCTATGATCCAACATTCTCCCCCTTTTCGATGATAACAACAACATTCTCCCCCCTTTTGATGATGACAACTTCATTTTCCATGAATGAATCTTTGACAAGCTTTGTTGATCTCTCCCCTGAATATATTCCTGCAACTGTACTATAGTTTTCTCCCCCGAATCTATGCTATATATTTCTAGAAATAATTAATCTTTTTATTCTCCCTCTTTGTCATCGACAAAAAGAAGAGGTCTCAAAGTAGAGAATATGAATAATGATAGAAACACATAATCATAGAATAAAGATACATATGAAACAAAAAAACAAGAATAAGAATACATAACCACAGAGAACTACATATCCATAGAAAACAGTTAATCGCATAACTACAGAAATACAGAGTTTTTTAAAAAATGACATAGTTAGTCTAGAGAAACTGTTACTTAAACACACAACAAAAACACATAGACAATGTTTTGAAATAACACATAAGTTTATTTTTAAAAAAATGACTTGGATTGGAAGAGAAGAAATAACCTTACTCATCACTGTTGCTTCCTTCATTTGAGCTTTCTCCTTCTTCATCGCATTCCGTATCCTTATCGCCAATTTCGCCACCAACTTCTTCTCCTTCTACTTCTTCTAGTTCCTCATTTGAAGTCGACCATGTGAAGTGCTCAACAGGTCGTTTCCCATGTGAAGTAGTCACGTGAACGAAAGTTGAAGAAGGTTGAGAGCAAGTTATTGCTTCCCAAATATCATTGAGAAAACTCTTTATATGATTGAGCTTCTTGTTGACCTTAGTGATGGATTTTTCAACTCGAGATACATTTGATTCTACTTGAGAAAGTCGTTAATGAAGAAGTTGTTGGTTTTGGGAAATGATAGATACGGCTTCTTGAGGCCGTGCTTGAGGATCAACTTCTTGAATCTCAGTGACTTCACTTTTAGGTGGAGGAGGTTGAGATGAAGTAGAGGCTTGAACATGAGTTGTTTGTTGGCGAGTGGATGGTTGAGCTTGACTGGAGGATTGGTTTTCAAGCCAATGCTCATATGTAATGATGGTGTGGTTAAAATATTATTTCGGAAGATTCATTAAGCTAAGTGTCGTAGTGTTTAATGTGCCAATGGTTGAGCATTCCGAGTCGGCAAAAGGAACGTCAAAGTGCTCGAGAATACGCATAATATATGCGCCATAGTGAATTGTTCTCATGCCACTTTGGTTGAATGTTTGAAATTCATCCAAGATAACTTTACCCTAATTCACTCGACGACCTCCCCAAATAGCATACAAAGATTGAAAGTCCCTCATGTAAACATTGTCGTACTTCCTATCCTAGGGTTGATGGTATGGGTTAGCACACGATGAAAGATGCGAGCCTTGGGTCATAGCGCAACCGCCTTTAGTTCCGTTGTCGTTGGAGAGGAACAAATGACTTACACGATCTTGATTTTCCATGTTAACGGCTATTTCGCCAACTCTTCTCCTTCATCCGAGCCAATAAGAATTCTAGCAAGACGTTAAAGTGGAAGGAAAATTTTCACACCACATGCCATAGTCCAAACCACATTATCCAGGTTTGAGATGTTATGGTGGTCGAGGTTTAGGTTGGCATAGAAGAGCTTTACGAGTAGATGGTTGATTTTGTTGTTGTTTACAGCGAAATCAATTAGAGACTCTAGTCCACTGCGTCGAGCCAACTCTTGGATTGCATAAGGAGCAAAGTCAGCAAATTTCACAAACGATCCTTCGAAGAAGCGAGAATTTTTCATCTTATCGAATCGTTGTGCTGCCTTTTCATTGTGCAACCACCCTCGAATCTGAGAATCGGAAGGACCAGCTAAAGATTGGGATTGTCGAGCTCGTTTTGGTGCCATTGGTTGAGCTAGGGTTTGAAATGGAGGAGGATGATTTTAAATTTGAAAAAAATGGAGAGCTTTTTGAACGAATTTGAAGTGGGAGAGAGAAATAATGGTAGAAATTCGAAGGCAAAGAAATAAAAAAGTGAAAAAGAAAGAGATTGAATAGTTGTTTTTAAGTGACTTTTGGCCAGAAAACCTCGGTTACCAGTTTCAGTCGACTGAGTATTACAAAACCAGTCGACTGACTGGGTATTTTAGAAAAGAATTTATATGGGCCAGTCGACTGACTTTAGGGGTTCAGTCGACTGAACTCATCCCGAGACTTTTTAGTTCAAATTGGCCAAATTCAGTCGACTGAAATGTAAAGTCAGTTGACCGACTGCAGGATAAAAGCAATGTATAACAAAAGGTTCAGTTGACTGTTTATCCTATGTTAGTCGACTAGAATTATTAAAGACTGCAGGATGAAGATACATGCTTTTGAAACAATTTTTAGAAACAACACATATGATTATAATAATTACTAAAAGATTAACAGACAAAAATTTAAATCAATCAAACAAGAAACACAAAAGATATGATATATACATATATATATATATATATATATGAAATTTATGAAGACTTGGATGAAGAGGACGGAGTGTGGTAATCGTCCGGTTCAACTTTGGTATTCTCCTGAAGTGGTCGTAGTGGTGACCATCTATTTCCGCGTTCCCATGAATTTGGAGAGATAGGGGGACATTAAGGCGATGGTTCCCACAGGTTATGACGTAAAGGTGAACTTGGTTGGTGAACCGTATTGTGAGATGACGATCAAGAGAATTTTAGAGCCACTTGTTTGAGGAAGCTTAATCGCTTCGCATTTACCTTTTGCTTGTAATACAGCTCTCGCTGTAATTCCAGCGTCTCCCGTTGATAATGATGAATGTCATCTATCTTTCCTTTGGTAGATGGCAATTCGAAAAATATAGACCATTTAGCTCTTTTACCGAGAGGAGTATAGCCAATGTGAGTGGATGGTGGAATAATCGAAACGGGCTCATAAATGGGGGTTGGAATACGTAAGTTGACAGAATCTGAGCTAATAGAGGTATAGGAGAGGGAAGAGGATTCTGAGTGTGTTGAGAAGACATGATTGAAAATTAGAAGAGGTTGAATCTTTCTTTTTGAATTCAAGTAGTTTTTGTGAAAGAAGCAATAAAACATTCTTGAATTTATAAACAGAAGCTTTAAAAATAGATAGAGAAGAGTAATAAAAAAAATGAAAGCCAAGAAAAAATAACTAACTACCAAAAATAGGAATGGTTGTAAGAAAAGTAAAAAAAATCAGAAATAACTTGATGTAAAAAAAATAGAGATAAGGAATACCATATAGTAAAGTGGTAGAATACTATATTGCTAGGTTAGAGCTTTGAAGTTCAATTCTGGCAATCTTTAAAAAATTTGAAAAATTTTATTTAAAAACTTTTTGAAAGAAATTAACTATAGATCTTTTGAAGACAAAATTCCCAATTCTTTTTGAAGTTTAATAAAAATATTTTCATTCAAAGGTTTTGTAAATATATCAGCCAGTTGATTTTCAGAGGATACAAATTCCAACCTAACTAAATCCTTTTCAATATTATCACGAAGAAAATGGTGACGTATGTCAATATGTTTAGTTCGTGAGTGATTGACAGGATTTTAGATAAGTTTATAGCACTTGTATTATCATAGAAAATAGTAGATTTAGATAAATTTACACCAAAATCTTGAAGTGTTTGTTGCATATAGATGACTTGAGCACATGCTAAAGCAGCAGAAATGTATTCTGCCTCACAAGACGATTGTGAAACACTATTTTGTTTCTTGCTAAACCAAGAGACTAAGGATTGTCCAATGAAGTGACAAGTCCCACTAGTACTTTTTCAATCCGTCTAACATCCTCCAAAGTCAGCGTCACTATATGAAACTAACTCGAAAGGACATTCTTTCGGATAGAAAAGTCCAAAATCTTTGGTTTTGCTTAGATAATGCAATATTCATTTCACTTGCATATGTGATTCTTTAGAATTTTCTTGAAATCGAGCACATAAACAAACACTCATCATTATGTCAGGTCTACTAGCAGTTAGATAAAGTAATGATCCAATTATACTTCGATATAATTTTTGGTCGACACTTTTGCCATCTTCATCTCCATCGAGATGTATCGTTGTACTCATTGGAGTTGGTTTGGCAGAAGTAATATCCATACCAAAGCGTTTAATTAGATTATTACAATATTTTTCTTGATTAATAAAAATTTCATTTTCTAATTGTTTAATCTATAAACCAAGAAAATAAGATAATTCTCCCATATGTGACATTTCAGATTCTTTGGTCATTATTTTAGAACATTCCTGACATAACTTTTCATTTGTAGAACCAAAAATGATATCATCTACATAAATTTGAATAATTAAAATTCCATTTTAGTTCTTTTAATAAAAAGAGTTTGATCAACTGTAACAACCCGCATACTTTTACGATAATATATTTAAATGATTTATTTAAATATAGCATCGTTAGTTGAATTTAAAATTCCACAACGTGACTTTTTGTAAACGGTCGAATCCGGACTCGAGGCCACATCCATTGAGTCCAAAATGGCGTTTGCGACCTTTTTGAGTATAAACATCGATATGTTTGGAGTTGATTAGAATTTTGATATTTTCATTTGGGGCTTTAGGTTTGGGTTTCAACCCACTAACCCAACAAGAAAACCCAACCCCTCTACCTAATAACTCCCACTCCACTCCTCTTCATTCATTCATAACATTTCCTAACACTCTCAAGCCTTAGAAAGAATGGTGGGAAGAGGAAATTAAAATTCTAAACCCTAGTTTCTCTTAGGAATTCAAATTCAAGTTATAAATCAAAGAGAAGCTTAGGTAAGAATCCTCTTCATCTTCTCCATCTCAATCTCTCTACAATTTTCGGAAATTCCAATAACCTAACTAAGGAAAAACTTCACCTTTGATAATAGATTGAAGATTCTAAAGGTGTATTGAAGAGGAATTGATCTTGCCTAGTTTTAAAGCTTCTCATTCGTTGTTTTTGGGTTTAAAGGTGAGTTCTTTAACTCACATCTACGTCTATAGCTTTCATTGTTGTTAGGTATGAATTCCTAACATCTACTTCATGTTCATTTGCTTTTGATTTGAATTGATTTGGTTAATTTTCCAAATTTTGGTTTTTGAAGTCAAAATCTTTAAAAATCCTATCTTGGATGTTTTGACATGTTTTTGGTGGTGTATCGAATAGCCTATAGGGTTGGGTTGTCGATTGGCATAAATCCCTAGCATCCATCGCTCGTTCGATCGCTTTCCGTTTGGATTTTTGCCCTTCTTGGGCTAGGCTGATTTTTGCCTAGCAGGGAAATCCAGACGTCTGGTTGAAAAATCCAAACGCTTGGAAAGTGTCCCTGGAAAAAGAAAAAGTGCAGAGACAAAATCCAAACGTTTGGAATTAAATCCAGACGTCTGGTTGAAAAATCCAGACGTCTAGAATTGGTCCCTGGAAAAAGAAAAAAGGCAGAGGCAAAATCCAGACGTCTGGAAATCCAACCAGACATCTGGTTAGTGGTTCAGACGTCTGGTTGGTAATTTCAGACGTCTGGAACTGTTCAATTTTGCCTGTTTTGGCTATTTTGGGGGGGGGGGATTTCCAATTTTTAATCGATTTTTGTTGATCCGGGTAGTTGTTGTCAATTATCATTGACTTTGATGACTTCATTTATGCATTTTTGGGAATATCCATTTGATTGGATTTGATATCGATTTTTATGGTTTGAATTCACGTCGTCGAATGTGGATTTTTGGTGATAGATTGTTTTTACAATCATTTCTGTGATTTGTCACTTTTAAATACAAAGGTTTCCATACTAGTAGTAAATACTCAAACTCTTTCACAAAAATGATTTCAACGTCATTTTTAACACAATGCTTGTTTCTTAAAACCATTTTCCAATCTATTAGTATATACAAACCTTTACCTCATTCGTATGAGAAATCTAATTATACAGCTTAGTAAAACAAGTGGTATGAAACGCTTTCGTTTACTTTGTCGGTTAATTCTTAGACTTGTTCGATTGAACTCTTTTGACAATTTTCGAGTGGAAATCTACAATTTGTTCGTAAATATTTAAGTTAAGCCAGTGGTTTCGGGACATGAAGCTAAACTCATTTATTTACTAGCTTAGTGTAATTTACACTTATTGATCAATGATGATCCTTTGGTGATTTAGACTAGAGATGTGCGATGTATCTTTGTCCGTAAAAGGGGGACTATACCCTGTTAGGAGGAGCTATGGCTCATAGTCCGCAAAGGAGGACTATACCCTGTTTGGAGGAGCTTTGGCTCATAGGAGGAGCTACGGCTAATAGTCCGCAAAATGGGACTATACCCTTTTTGCAGGAGCTTCGGCTCATAGGAGGAGCTTTGGCTCATAGTCCGCAAGGGGGGACTATACCCTGTTTGGAGGAGCTTCGGCTCATAGGAGGAGCTTTGGCTCATAGTCCGCAAGGGGGACTATACCCTGTTTGGAGGAGCTCCGGCTCATTTTATGGGATAGTGACCCATTTGTGATACACGTGTTGGTGACATGCTCTCGTTCGTGATAGGCCTTCCCCTTTTATGTTTTCTGGATTTCTAATTGTTGATTTCTTGAATTTGTGTTTCACCAATTTTTGCGATTGACATTGATATGTTTTGTTAATATTTGGGGTTTGGTGAATAAGCTAAAGAATGTGATATTCTTTATGGATATTTGATGAGATTTGAGATATTGTATGATTTTTATTGTTATCGAATGTTTTACTTGTCACAGTATGGCATTGTCGTTATCATACATTTTTGTGGTATCTCTTATCCTTTCTCATCTCATATGATATTTATAGCTAGACTGATCCGATTATTATTTTTCTTCTTAAATAATATTCGGGTCAGACCGAGGTGTTTCAGGTTCTTCTACTTGACTTCTTAGCTGGGACTAGCTTCTGACTTTTGGCTAACTACTTTAGCTTAGTAGTTTTTGCTTTTATCCATTTGAGATAGAGACTCCTTGATGTATATTTATTCTTTTGTGATGTTGTGGATCTTGTTTGACCACTACTTTGATGTACACTTCTACGTGTTATATTCATATATATTTCCGCCTTAGTGATATGAATATCTGTGACTGATTTTGTGTTGTGCTTATTTTATATTTGTTTTCGATGGCCTCATAGCCACTTTGTAGTAGATTTGAGTTTGGATTGGATATGTCGGATTTCCTCTTGAAATGAAATGCATGATATACTATGTGACATATAGGTTCTCGCTCAAACCAATTATATAGTTAGTCGCTCCTCAACAACCTTATTCTTCGCGCTAGTCGACGGCATTACCCCATAGTGTTCTTGGCTAGTGTGAGTATAGAGGTGGGGCGTCACAGCTTGGCATCAGAGCCAAACTTCGAAACAATATAGAATATTATAACAAGGATCATTGTCCTAAGTCTCTCTTAAGAATCGTGCATTAGGATTTATCCGAGTCTTAGGACCCATTCTTTCCTATTTTCTGTTATGATGCCTTGTTTTATCAATCAAGTTTGTTTGATGTTTATTATGAGAATAACCTTTTTCCTCTTCTTTCTTACTTTCTTAAAGAAGAGAAATGGTTAGACCTGGCCGTTCCAGCGTTGGTCAATCCAGTGCTACTCCTCAGGATGGCGTATTTATGTCTGCCCAGCAGCTTTTAGATCTTGTAAAGAATGCCCAAGCTGTCGGACCCATTCCAGAGCCTACTCATCCTAAATCTAGGTTTGCACGCTTGTGCAGAGATTATACCAATTTGGGTGGAAGGCCATTCAAGGGTTCCGAAAGCGTTATAGAAATCCAAGCTTGGCTTAGATCATGCGATTGAATTTTTTCTCGCATGAATCTTGTGGATCTACATCGAGTCCAAGTGGCTTCTAGCATACTCCGGGAAAAAGCATTATATTGGTACGAGCTTTTGATTTCGGAAACTATTGAAGCGGATCTTACTTGGGAGCAATTCCGAGAAAGGTTCGAGTTGATGTTTGTGCCAGAAGCTGAAAAAGTAACTTTAGCTCGACGCTTTATTGATATTGTTCAAGGTGAATCTTCTGTGACGGATTACGTCGCATCTTTTGAATCTCTTTCTAAATATGGGGTCGAGTATATTAATACCCCATTGAAGAAAAATCAGAGGTTTGTCTATGGATTGAATAAGAACCTCAAAAAGCCTTTACTTCTGAAACCAGAAGTTTCTTTCGATCAGCTTGTAGATATCGCTCTTCGACTTGAAGAGGCCGATAAAGAAAGTGATGTTGAAGTTGTGGTTGCCAAACAGAACTTCCACAATAACCTGAAGAGGCCTATTAAGTTCAAAGACCCCAAATCCCAACAAGAAAGGGAAGCAAGAAACTTCGGTAGCAAAGACTCATACATCTAGTCGTGGACAATGCTACAATTGTGGTTCGATGGACCACTATGCAAATGAGTGTCTGAAACCCCTTTATTGTTGCTATTGCAAAAGTTTGAGTCATCAACTATCTGCATGTCCCATACTTCAAAGCAAGAAGGAGGGAAAGCTAAATGTTGTGCAAGCTCCTAGTGACACTTCTCTTGGTCAAGGTATTTCTCATTTAGTCCTTGATGGCATTAATTTGTTTTGTGATTATCCTATTCAAGTTCTTTTTGATACGGGTTCATCTCATTATTTTATATCAAAAGAACTTGTTGATTCTTTTTCTTTAAATATTATGGGCTTGATGACTTCATTGAGAATTGCGAATTCGATTGATGGATCCACAACACTCAGTTTACTTTGTAAAAATGTCAAGATTATTTTATGTAATTGTGCTTTCCGATCCAATTCGCATTTTATGTGCTACTTAGGTTTCGGGATGATTTTGGGAATGGATTGGCTTAACCGTTATGATGCCCATATCCAATATCCAGCGAGGACTATCTATCTTCAACATCCTCAATCTGTTAAGCAGATTTCTATTTTTCTTATTGATTTTGATTCCAATTTGGTGGCATCATTTTATTCTCTAGACCCACATGATGAGGAAGATGTTATTTCCCTCATTAAAGTAGTTAGTGAATTTTTGATATATTTGAGCCTGTCTTAGGATTATCACCTAAGCAATCTATTGAGTGGTGCTAAGGTCTTTTCAGCTCCACCTTGCCGCCGGCTTTCATCAGCTATGAGTTGCGGAGGGTAGGGTTCCCCTTACCGCATTCCGCACTCGTTATGATTCTCATGAGTGGTTCGTTATGTCATTCAATTTGACGAACCTTCTAGCTTATTTTATCCATCTTACGAATCGAGTATTCTACGAATATCTCGATATTCTACCCTTGTTTTCACTGATTATCAGCAATTTAAAATTTGCAAATCTTTTTAATAAGATATTTATAAGTATAATTGGATTTTGTTCTTAAAACGAGCAAAGAATATTCGTAAAATTTTTAAAGAGACATGTTTATCATATAGAAGATGATTTTTGCTGCATTGCCCATTGAGTGCTTTAAGACATCTGGTCGATGCGCCTGATCAACGTTATCGATAGGAATCTCCTAAACGCTATGATAAGACAGTCAGACACAGTAAATTGACATGTAATAAGTTTAAATTTTCTAAAAAGATGATTACATAAAGTTGATTATAATTTTGAATGTTTTAAGCTTTTCAGGAAAGAGGATCATTTTGAAAGAACTCCTTTTCGATGCTCATATTCTTGTGATTCCCGAAGGGAACCAAGACTTCACTGTTTGTACCGATGTTAGTCGTATTGGTTTGGGTGTCGTTCTCATGCAAAAAGGGAACACGTTATCGCTTATACTTCTATACAATTAAAGCCTGCTGAGACTGGATATGCCACTCATGATCTAGTGCTCGCGGCCATTGTTTCCACTCTTAGAATTTGGTGTTCATTCGTGTTTCACTTATGGAGGATGTTGTGCGTTTCAGTTGATCGAAAAATTAGCACCTCGATATATTGGTCCATTTCCCATCACCGAACGGATTGGTTCCGTGGCTTATCGCCTTTTATTACCGGCTCAATTTTCAACTATTCATGACGTATTCCACGTTTCTCAACTACAGAAATGCCTTAGAGATTCCGATTCCGTTCTTAAGCCCGGTGTTAATGAAGAAATTGAAGTTTCGCCTAATTTGACTTATGAGCAACATCCAATTCGCATCATTGCTACGGAGGTTAAACACCTTTGTAATAAAGATGTGTTGCTTATGAAAGTCCAATGGTCCTCAAATCCTAAAGATTGTTCTTGGGAATCCAGAGAATTCATCGAGCAAACACATCCGGACTTACTCTCTCGTGCTCTCTCGTGCTCCTTAAGGTGAACTTCTCATTTCAAAATTTCTTCTTTTGTGTTGTTATGCTTTAGTATGGTTGTTACTTTTTATTTTCTCCTTAAGTATTGCGAGGACACAATTTATTTAAGGAGGGGAGTCTGTAACAACCCGCATACATTTACGATAATATATTTAAATGATTTATAAAAATATAGCATCGTTAGTTGAATTTAAAAGTCCAAAACGTGACTTTTTGTAAACGGTCGAATCCGGACTCGAGGCCACTTCCATTGAGTTCAAAATGGCGTTTGCGACCTTTTTGAGTATAAACATCGATATGTTTGGAGTTGATTAGAATTTTGATATTTTCATTTGGGGCTTTGGGTTTGGGTTTCAGCCCACTAACCCAACAAGAGAACCCAACCCCTCTAACTAATAACTCCCACTCCAATCCTCTTCATTCATTCATAACATTTCCTAACACTCTCAAGCCCTAGAAAGAATGGTGGGAAGAGGAAATTAAAATTCCTAAGCCCTAGTTTCTCTTAGGAATTCAAATTCAAGTTATAAATCAAAAACTTAGGTAATAATCCTCTTCATCTTCTCCATCTCAATCTCTCTTCAATTTTCAGAAATTCCTATAACCTAACTTAGGAAAAACTTCACCTTTGATAATAGATTGAAGATTCTAAAGGTGTATTGAAGAGGAATTGATCTTGCCTTGTTTTAAAGCTTCTCATTCGTTGTTTTTGGGTTTAAATTTGAGTTCTTTAACTCACATCTACATCTATAGCTTTCATTGTTGTTAGGTACGAATTCCTAACATCTACTTCATGTTCATTTGCTTTTGATTTGAATTGATTTGGTTAATTTTCCAAAATTTGGTTTTTTGAAGTCAAAATCTTTAAAAATCCTATCTTGGATGTTTTGACATGTTTTTGGTGGTGTATCGAAGAGCCTATAGGGCTGGGTTGTCGATTGGCATAAATCACTAGCATCCATCGCTCGTTCGATCGCTTTCCGTTTGGATTTTGCCCTTCTTGGGCTAGGCTGATTTTTGCCTAGCAAGGAAATCCAGACATCTGGTTGAAAAATCCAAACGCCTGGAAAGTGCACCTGGAAAAAGAAAAAGGGCAGAGACAAAATCCAGACGTTTGGAATTAAATCCAGACGTCTGGTTGAAAAATCCAGACGTCTAGAATTGGTCCCTGGAAAAAGAAAAAAGGCAGAGGCAAAATCCAGACATCTGGTTAGTGGTTCAAATGTCTGGTTGGTAATTTCAGACGTCTGGAACTGTTCCATTTTGCCTATTTTGGCTATTTTGGGGTGGGGGATTTCCAATTTTTAATCGATTTTTGTTGATCCGGGTAGTTGTTGTGAATTATCATTGACTTTGATGACTTCATTTATAGATTTTTGGGAATATCCATTTGATTGGATTTGATATCGATTTTTATGGTTTGAATTCACGTCGTCGAATGTTAATTTTTGGTGATAGATTGTTTTTACAATCATTTCTGTGATTTGTCAATTTTAAATACAAAGGTTTCCATACTATTAGTAAATACTCAAACTCTTTCACAAAAATGATTTCAACCTTATTTTTAACACAATGCTTGTTTTTAAAACCGTTTTCCAATCTATTAGTATATACAAACCTTTACCTCATTCGTATGAGAAATCTAATTATACAGCTTAGTAAAACAAGTGGTATGAAACGCTAGCGTTTACTTCGTCGGTTAATTCTTAGACTTGTTCGATAGAACTCTTGTGACAATTTTCGAGTGGAAATCTACAATTTGTTCGTAAATATTCAAGTTAAGCCAGTGGTTATGGGACATGAAGCTAAATTCATTTATTTACTAGCTTAGTGTAATTTACACGTATCGATCAATGATGATCCTTTGGTGATTTAGACTAGAGATGTGCGATGTCTCTTTGTCCGTAAAAGGGGGACTATACCCTGTTAGGAGGAGCTACGGCTCATAGTCCGCAAAGGGGGACTATACCCTGTTTGGAGGAGCTTCGGCTCATAGGAGGAGCTACGGCTCATAGTCCGCAAAATGGGACTATACCCTGTTTACAGGAGCTTCAGCTCATAGGAGGAGCTTTGGCTTATAGTCCGCATGGGGGGACTATACCTTGTTTGGAGGAGCTTCGGCTCATAGGAGGAGCTTTGGCTCATAGTCCGCAAGGGGGACTATACCCTGTTTGGAGGAGCTACGGCTCATTTTATGGGATAGCGACCCATTTGTGATACACGTGTTGGTGAGTTTTCATGCTCTCGTTCGTGATAGGCCTTCCCCTTTTATGTTTTTTGGATTTCTAATTGTTGATTTCTTGAATTTTTGTTTCACCAATTTTTGCGGTTGAC
Organism: Allium fistulosum; assembly: GCA_030737815.1. Lineage (NCBI taxonomy): Eukaryota > Viridiplantae > Streptophyta > Magnoliopsida > Asparagales > Amaryllidaceae > Allium > Allium fistulosum. The sequence goes on along the minus strand of CM060903.1, from coordinate 1,251,989,089 downwards.
ATTGATATGTTTTGTCAATATTTGGGGTATGGTGAATAGGCTAAAGAATGTGATATTCTTTATGGATATTTGACGAGATTTGAGATATTGTATGATTTTTATTGTTATCGAATGTTTTACTTGTCACGGTATGGCATTGTCGTTATCATACATTTTTGTGGTATCTCTTGCCCTTTCTCATCTCATATGATATTTATAGCTAGACTGATCCGCTTATTATTTTTCTTCTTAAATAATACTCGGGTCAGACCGAGGTGTTTCAGGTTCTTCTACTTGACTTCTTAGCTGGGACTAGCTTCTGACTTTTGGCTAACTACTTTAGCTTAGTAGTTTTTGCTTTTATCCATTTGAGATAGAGACTCCTTGATGTATACTTATTCTTTTGTGATGTTGTGGATCTTGTTTGACCACTACTTTGATGTACACTTCTATGTGTTATATTCATATATGTTTCCGCCTTAGTGTTATGAATATCTGTGACTGATTTTGTGTTGTGCTTATTTTATATTTGTTTCCGAAGGCCTCATAGCCACTGTGTAGTAGATTTGAGTTTGGATTGAATATGTCGGATTTCTTCTTGAAATGAAATGCATGATATACTATCTGACATATCGGTTCTCGCTCAAACCAACTATACAGTTGGTCGCTCCTCAACAGCCATATTCTTCGCGCTAGTCGACGGCATTACCCCGAAGTGTCCTTGGCTAGTGTGAGTATAAAGGTGGGGCGTCACAGCTTGGTATCAGAGCCAAACTTCGGAAAAATATAGAATATTATAACAAGGATCATTGTCCTAAGTCTCTCTTAAGAATCGTGCCTTAGGATTTATCCGAGTCTTAGGACCCGTTCTATCCTATTTTCTATTATGATGCCTTGTTTTATCAATCAAGTTTGTTTGATATTTATTCTGAGAATAACCTTTTTCCTCTTCTTTCTTACTTTCTTAAAGAAGAGAAATGGTTAGACCTGGCCGTTCCAGCGTTGGTCAATCCAGTGCTACTCCTCAGGATGGCGTATTTATGTCTACCCAGCAGCTTTTAGATCTTGTAAGAATGCCCAAGCTGCCGGACCCATTCCAGAGCCTACTCATCCTAAATCTGGGTTTGCATGCTTGTGCAAAGATTATACCAATTTGGGTGGAAGGCCATTCAAGGGTTCCGAAAGCGTTATAGAAATCCAAGCTTGGCTTAGATCATGCGATCACATTTTTTCTCGCATGAATCTTGTGGATCTACATCGAGTCCAAGTGGCTTCTAGCATGCTCCAGGAAAGAGCATTAGATTGGTACGAGCTTTTGATTTCGGAAATTATTGAAGCGGATCTTACTTGGGAGCAATTCCGAGAAAGGTTCGAGTTGATGTTTGTGCCAGAAGCTGAAAAAGTAACTTTAGCTCGATGCTTTATTGATATTGTTCAAGGTGAATCTTCTGTGACGGATTACGTCGCATCTTTTGAATCTCTCTCTAAATATGGGGTCGAGTATATTAATACCCCATTGAAGAAAAATCAGAGGTTTGTCTATGGATTGAATAAGAACCTCAAAAAGCCTTTACTTCTGAAATTAGAAGTTTCTTTCGATCAGCTTGTAGATATCGCTCTTCGATTTGAAGAGGCCGATAAAGAAAGTGATGTTGAAGTTGTGGGTGCCAAACAGAACTTCCACAATAACCTGAAGAGGCTTATTAAGTTCAGAGATCCCAAATCCCAACAAGAAAGGGAAGCAAGAAACTTCGGTAGCAAAGATTCCTACCTCTAGTCGTGGACAATGCTACAATTGTGTTTCTATGGACCACTATGCAAATGAGTGTCCGAAACCCCTTTATTGTCGCTATTGCAAAAGTTTGAGTGATCATATATCAGCGTGTCCCATACTTCAAAGCAAGAAGGAGGGAAAGCTAAATGTTGTGCAAGCTCCTAGTGACACTTCTCTTGGTCAAGGTATTTCTCATTTAGTCCTTGATGGCATTAATTTGTTTTGTGATTATCCTATTCGAGTTCTTTTTGATACGGGTTCATCTCATTATTTTATATCAAAAGAACTTGTTGATTTTTTTCTTTAAATATTATGGGCTTGATGACTTCATTGAGAATTGCGAATTCGATTGATGGATCCACAACACTCAGTTTACTTTGTAAAAATGTCAAGATTATTTTATGTAATTGTGCTTTCCGATCCGATTCGCATTTTATGTGCTACTTATGTTTCGGGATGATTTTGGGAATGGATTGGCTTAACCGTTATGATGCCCATATCCAATATCCAGCGAGGACTATCTATCTTCAACATCCTCAATCTGTTAAGCAGATTCTATTTTTCTTAATGATTTCGATTCCAATTTGGTGGCATCATTTTATTCTCTAGACCCACATGATGAGGAAGATGTTATTTCCCTCATTAAAGTAGTTTGTGAATTTTCCGATATATTTCATCCTATTTTAGGATTATCACATAAGCAATCTATTGAGTGGTGCTAAGGTCTTTTCAGCTCCACCTTGCCACCGGCTTTCATCAGCTACAAGTTGCGGAGGGTAGGGTTCCCCTTACCGCATTCCGCACTCGTTATGATTCTCATGAGTGGTTCGTTATGTCATTCAGTTTGACGAACCTTCTAGCTTATTTCATCCATCTTACGAATCGAGTATTCAGTTCTTAAGCCCGGTGTTAATGAAGAAATTAAAGTTTCGCCTAATTTGACTTATGAGCAACATCCAATTCACATCATTGCTATGGAGGTTAAACACCTTCGTAATAAAGATGTCCTGCTTATGAAAGTCCAATGGTCCTCAAATCCTAAAGATTGTTCCTGGGAATCTAGAGAATTGATCGAGCGAACACATCTGGACTTACTCTCTCGTGCTCTCTCGTGCTCCTTAAGGTGAACTTCTCATTTCAAAATTTCTTCTTTTGTGTTGCTATGCTTTAGTATGGTTGTTACTTTTTATTTTCTCCTTACGTATTGCGAGGAAGCAATTTCTTTAAGGAGGTGAGTCTGTAACAACCCGCATACTTTTACGATAATATATTTAAATGGTTTATTTAAATATAGCATCGTTAGTTGAATTTAAAAGTCCAAAACGTGACTTTTTTTAAATGGTCGAATCCAGACTCAAGGCCACTTCCATTGAGTCAAAAATGGCGTTTGCAACCTTTTTGAGTATAAACATCGATATGTTTGGAGTTGATTAGAATTTTGATATTTTCATTTGGGGCTTTGGGGTTGGGTTTTAGCCCACTAACCCAACAAGAGAACCCAACCCCTCTACCTTAACTCCCACTCCAATCCTCTTCATTCATTCATAACATTTCCTAACACTCTCAAGCCCTAGAAAGAATGGTGGGAAGAGGAAATTAAAATTCCTAAGCCCTAGTTTCTCTTAGGAATTCAAATTCAAGTTATAAATCAAAGAGAAACTTAGGTAAGAATCCTCTTCATCTTCTCCATCTCAATCTCTCTTCAATTTTTAGAAATTCCTATAACCTAACTTAGGAAAAACTTCACCTTTGATAATAGATTGAAGATTCTATAGGTGTATTGAAGAGGAATTGATCTTGCCTTGTTTTAAAGCTTCTCATTCGTTGTTTTTGGGTTTAAAGGTGAGTTCTTTAACTCACATCTATGTCTATAGCTTTCATTGTTGTTAGTTATGAATTCTTAACATCTATTTCATGTTCATTTGCATTTGATTTGAATTGATTTGTTTAATTTTCCAAATTTTGGTGTTTTGAAGTCAAAATCTTTAAAAATCCTATCTTGGATGTTTTTACATGTTATTGGTGGTGTATCGAAGAGCCTATAGGGCTGGGTTGTCGATTGGCATAAATCCCTAGCATCCATCGCTTGTTCGATCGCTTTCCGTTTGGGTTTTTGCCCTTCTTGGGCTAGGCTGATTTTTGCCTAGCAGGGAAATCCAAACGTCTGGAAGGAAATCCAGACGTCTGGAATGAAATCCAATCGTCTGGTTGAAAAATTCAGACGTTTGGAAAGTGCCCCCAAAAAAAGAAAAAGGGTAGAGACAAAATCCAGACGTCTGGTTGAAAAATCCAGACGTCTGGTTGAAAAATCTATACGTCTGGTTGAAAAATCCTGACGTCTGGAATTGGTCCATGGAAAAAGAAAAAAGGCAGAGGCAAAATCTGGTTAGTGGTTCAGACGTCTGGTTGGTAATTTCAGATGTTTGGAACTGTTCAATTTTGCCTATTTTTAGGGGGATTTCCAATTTTTAATCGATTTTTGTTGATCCAGGTAGTTATTGTCAGTTATTATTGACTTTGATGACTTCATTTATGGATTTTTAGGAATATCCATTTGATTGGATTTGATATCGGTTTTTATGGTTTGAATTCACGTCGTCGTATGTGGATTTTTGGTGATAGATTGTTTTTTACAATCATTTCTATAATTTGTCACTTTTAAATACAAAGGTTTCCATACTAGTAGTAAATACTCAAACTCTTTCACAAAAATGATTTCAACGTTATTTTTAATACAAAGCTTGTTTTTTAAAACCGTTTTCCAATCTATTAGTATATACAAACCTTTACCTCATTCGTATGAGAAATCTAATTAAACGGCTTAGCAAAACAAGTGGTATGAAACTCTTGCATTTACTTCGTCGGTTAATTCTTGGACTTGTTCGATTGAACTCCTGTGACAATTTTCGAGTGGAAATCTATAATTTGTTCGTAAATATTTAAGTTAAGCCAATGGTTATGGGACATGAAGCTAAACTCATTTATTTACTAGCTTAGTGTAATTTACACTTATCGATCAATGATGATCCTTTGATGATTTAGACTAGCGATGTGCGATGTCTCTTTGTCAGTAAATGGGGGACTATACCCTGTTAGGAGGAGCTATGGCTCATAGTCCGCAAAGGGGGACTATACCCTGTTTGGAGGAGCTTCGGCTCATAGGAGGAGCTACGGCTCATTGTCTGCAAAGGGGAATATACCGTGTTCGAAGGAGCTTCGGCTCATAGGAGGAGCTACGGCTCATTGTCCGCAAAGGGGGACTATACCCTATTTGGAGGAGCTTTGTAACGACCGTGATTTTTGAATTACTGTCGTAGGAAATATTTTAAATAGAAATTTTTAAATTAAAATTTGGAAAGTAAATAAATAAATTTGCAATGCAAAAATGATTTCATAGTCAGTTACAAAGTCATTTGAAATAAATAGAAAGATTGTGTTATTTATCTTTGCCTTCACGTGTGAAAAGGAATTGGACCATTTCAAAAGCCAAAATAAACTTGCGGTCACCAAAGTTGTGAAGCAAAATGTTTGAACACTTTTGCTAGCAAAGTTTAGACACTTTGTTTTGCTATCATCATTTTTATATGCAGCGTGTCCTTTTCCACTGAAGCACGTTTCTCTAATTAATGCATTTGTACAAACTCTGTCAACATATATTTTAATTGACTTATGCACAATTTTAAGAAAAGGAAAGCAAGCTGTATCTTTCAATTTGTTCTTAATTATCAAGTGGCAGTTCATTCTTGGGTTGTAAAAATTTTCAGTAGCTCAGTAAACGCTTCTATGGCAGCTCAAAAAAAAAATTCTTGCTTCCTTCCCTTTGAATCTCAGTTTCTAAAAAGAAAAAAATTGGAAGCAAATATGTGAGTATAAACTCACATTTCTAGTTTATTCTTCACTTTATTATTTGCGCGTATGATTTATTGTACACAAACTTAGTTACGTGTACACATAAATATGTCATTCCTGTGTTAGTAGCGTGCATGCATATTGGGGTAAGTCCAGGCCTTTTTCCTTATCATTTCGAATTGTGGGTGATAAGTTGAGTTTCACGTTGCAATATCCAAATCATTTTGGACGTGTATACTTGTATAGTTTGTTTTCGGTTCGTATATGAGTACACTAGGTGAGTTAATTAGATTGCAAATATTCTTTTACATTTCGTGTAGGCATATTGTTAGCTTCAGGTCATTGGATTTTACATTTTCTTATTGCCAGAACATCATTTTTCGAGTAGTCATATACGTAGTTTTCCTAGAGCACTAGTTATAAATGGCGTGCAAGTTCAATATGTTAGTTTTAAATTTTTTTTATTTACTCACGTCACTATGCCTTGTCTTTGAAGTTGATCCAATTATATTTTTTCCCATGTATAGTTATTTGCATGCATGAGTTAAAGAAGTCAAGGTCATTGTTTATGGTTGTGCTTTATACGTGTGTTAAGATTTTGGTCCAGGTCAATCTTTCATTGTATCAACTTCTTATATTTTTATTAGCTTCAGTGTGTGCGTGGAAAAATTTATGGTGTCCAGGCACTTTTGAAAATCCACTTGCATGCTTGAAGTATTAAGGAAAGTTCAAGCATTTTATGCGTCACGAAATATAGCATCTGGTGGCAATCTTCATTTCATCATATAGTAAAGCAAGTGTTACATATAAGTATCTTCCCAAAAAGTCATGCGTGTGTATCATGCGTGCATATACTCTTCAACTCGTGTGTCAGATTGCATGTATCTTTTTATTTTATTTTATTTGTGTAAGAAAATTTTGCCTGGTTATGTACTTATGTTTTTCTAATGCCTTATTGCTTGCATACCTGAGGAACACGTGGTCGGGTCAGTGTATTTTGGTTCGTGCAAGAAGACACTATTAATTGTTACGTGCATATTAGTAGTGTAGACCATCATTGTTTACGTTGAACCGGTTTTACGTTGTAAAACATATTTTGTTGCCATTATTTTTATAACGGAATTTTTACACCGGTATTATGTTTTTTTAAGCGTGCTGTTTTGATGGCATTTTTGACGAATAAAAATTACTTTTGTTTTGACTTCAGTAACCATCAATTCTAAAGTGAAATTGTTTTTTAACGGTTATCCCGCAACGCTGATTTGATGTCCGTTTTTACGGTGTTTTGTGAAGCGCAATTTCCTCGTCGAAATTGCTATAGTTGTTGCTGTTTTAATCACGTGTTTTAAAAATCGTTTTAAAATAAAATTGTTTTCCAAAAATTTTACGGCTTGCACTTTCAAAAGAATGAGGAAGCGATTTAAACGCTTCAGCAAAATTGAGGACTATGAACCCTCACTTTTACTACTTCGGTTAATTCCAGACTTGTTCGTTTGAGAACGTAAAATGTTATTTATAATTAAATACACAATTTTTCACTTTCAAGGAAACGATGAAGAGATTTAAACGATTTAGCAAAAGTGCGGAGTATGGAACCATACTTTTACTATTTCGGTTAATTCTGGACTCGTAAATTGAAATATTTGCTGTTTGATGATTTTGATGATTTTGTTGGCCTTACGAGCCACTCTGCTGGACCTTCGGGTCATCTGATGGACCTTCGGGTCAATTACTAGTACTAGACCTTCGGGTCATTCGTTGGACCTTCGGGTCATATGTTGGACCTTCGGGTCATTTGTTGGGCGCCAAAAATTATGATGATAGTACTTGGTAGGCTTCGGCCAAAGGAGATGCACGTGCGGCGTAGCTAAAACTCGCCATCTGCTGGGATCGATCCATCTTTTATGTTGATTTTCTAGTTATCTTATATTGATTTCTAGATTTTGTGAATGCTGATTTTCAAGTTATCTTGTTTAATTTCAAGATTTTTGTGTACTGCTGCTTTAAATTCAATTATGAATTTGGAAGTTGATTTTGATGGGGTTTAATGGGATTTCTTCCTTTAAACTATGTTGATTACTATGTTGTATAGTCTCATTCGAGATTATAACTTTGTCGTATAGTCTCATCCGAGATTATAAATTTGCGTATTGTTGTTTTGAATTCAATTGGGAATTTAAAAGCTGATTTTGATGGAGTTTAAATTGAGATTCCTTTATTTGAACTATGTTGATAATTTATGTTGTATAATCTCATTTGAGATTATGATTATTTGCTTAAGTGTTGCTTATCATACACTTATTTCTGATGTTTAAATTAGACTGATCCGTTTATTATTTTCTTTTAAATAATACTCGGGTCAGACCGAGTTATTTCAGGAAAATCGCTATCTTTGATTCAGTTGCTGCTTCGGATTTTGGGATTTCACATCATCTTTTGTCTAGACTTCGAGGTGTTTCTTTATGGTGCATTGACTCTCGACTCGTGTATGTTGATGACATGTATATGTACATTTGGTTCATGTAAACTATCGATTGTTGTAGCATGTATCCAGACTTGTCTTCAGCTTTATATCTGATATTTCTGTTCTGATGAGGTTATACATATTTGTGTTTCTGTTATTATGAGTTGTTCCGAATTTTTTCTTAAGCCGCCGTAGTTTCGTTTTAGATTTGGATTGAATATATATCTTTGGGAGTAATTTACACAACTCCTATGGATGTAATCAATACTCGTCTAAGGCATAACTTACGGATGGTCGCTTCTACCAAGCCTTATTCTTCGCAATAGCAGACGTTATTCCTTATAATAACCTTTGTTATTGTGAGCATAGAGGTGGGGCGTCACAGCTTGGTATCAAAGCTGAAATTCAGAACAAATTATAATAAACACAGAACAGAAGCAGAATGGAACATGTATTACAACTATTCGAGGGTTTTATTCGTGCCTTTCTAATCTATCCCTTCGATGTTCTTGAACTTTTATCCTCTTTAACATGTTGGATTATGTCTAGGAATATATCTCATATTTCCATAGTATTCCATTTGTTAAAAGTCCTTACTAATCTTGCTCGTAGTTTCCTTGAGTTAAAATAAGGAAAGTCCTTTGTTTCTGATTGTCCTACTGCTCCTAAGGGTTTCAAATCCGGGAAGCTTAATGTTGCTAAAGCTTCTGGTGATTCTTCTCAGCCCAAAGGTTTTACTCCTATTTTGGAAGGTTTTATTTTATTCGTGGTCATTCTATTAGAGTTCTTTTCGCTACGGGTGCATCACATTCATTCGTGTCAAAGGAGCTTGTTGTTGTTATTCCTTTGGATGTTGTTAATCTGTGACCCTTTGAGGATTTTGAATCCTATTTGTGGATTCGCTACTCTTGGTTTGTTGTGTGTTGATGGCGAGATTATTCTTTGTAGTTTCACCTTTCATGTGAATTTGCATGTTATGGATCATCTTAGTTTTGATATGATTTTGGGTATGGATTGACTCGTCCGTTATGAAGTTCAAATCCTATGTCCCGAAGGAACTTTATATCTCAAGCATCCCGATGCTATCGAGTAGTTACCAATTATATTTTGAAGCATGTCATACTTCGAAGGCCATCATTTCTTCCTTCGAATCGAAGGATGTCATTGCTAATATTCCAGTTGTTTGTGATTTTTCTGATGTCTTCGAGCCTATTTCGTGTTTGCCGTATTGATCTTATCTCCGGTACTCATCATGTCAGTCGTCCTCCCACGAGGATGTCTACTAAGGAAAATGAGGAACTCAAGCAACAATTATCTAAATTGGAAGCCAAGCAATTTATTCGTTCTAGCTCATCTCTTTGGGGCGCCGCCGTTGTCTTCGTAAGAAGCCAGATGGTACTCTTAGGCTTTGCATTGATTATCACAAGCTTAATGAGCTAACTATCAAAAATAGGTATCCATTACCTAGGATCGACGACATGTTCGATCAATTAAGTGGCTCTAAGATTTTCTCCCAACTCGATCTTGCTACCGGTTTTTATCAGTTATGAGTTGCGGAAGATAGCATTCCACTTACCGCATTCCGCACTCATTATGATACTTATGAATGATTTATTATGTCATTCAGTTTGCCCAGCTTATTTCATCCGTTTTCTGAATCGAGTATTCTACGAATATCTTGATGACTCCATTTGTGTATTTATTGATTTTGAATGAAAACAGCAATTTAAAATTTTGCAAATCCTTTTCATAAGATTTATTTACAAGTGAAATTGGATTTGTGTTTATCATATGGAAGATGATTTTGTGATTGTATTGTCCATTGAGTGCTTTAAGAATTCTGGTCGATGCGCTTGATCAACGTTATTGATAGGAATCTCCTATACGCTTTGATGAGACAATTTGACACAATAAATTGACCTATAAAAAGTAAAATTTTCTAGAAAATGATTTCATAAAGATAATTGTAATTTTGGAAGTTTCAACTTTTCAGGAAAGAAGATTATTTGAAAGAACTCTTTTCCGATGCTCTTAACCTTGTGGTTCCCGAAGGGAACCAAGACTTCATTAATTGTACCAATACTTGCCTTATTGGTTTCGGTGCTGTTCTCGTACGAAAAGAGAGTAGTTGCCTATGCTTCTAGACAACTAAAGCCTAACGAGATTCGTTATGCTACCCATGATCTGGAGTTAGCCGCTATAATCTTTGCTCTAAAGATTTGGCGACATTATTTATTGGGCGAGCGTTTTATTCTCTTTACTGATCACAAATCTCTGAAGTATCTATTTACTCAGAAAGAACTTAATTTGAGGAAACAGCGTTGGCTCGAATTTCTTGCTTTATATGATTTTGATATTCAGTATACCCCTGGTAAGGGTAATCGAGTGCTGATGCGCTTAGTCGCAAGTAGCAAGTTGTTGTTTCCTTGATGCTAGCAGAGTGGAATATATTGGAAGCTTTATCTCTTTGTGATACTAGAAACTATCCTTCAGTTTCCGAGTCTCCCATGCTTTTATTTAGCATAGAAGCTCGTCCTAGTTTGTTGGATCATGTTGCCGATGCCCAGAAACAAGATCCACATATTGCTTATCTTATTCAGAGTTGTAATCGGAATCCCGAAGTGATGATCTGAAGGATTTCGATATTGATGTTCATGGTTGTATTCGAAAGAAGGGTAGGTTGATCGAGCCTAATGTTCCTAATCTTAGAAATGACATTCTTGAGGACTGTCATTGTTCTAAGTATACTATCCATCCGGGTAGTAGTATGATGTATACTGATATGACACACTTATACTTTTGGGAGGGTATGAAGTGTGATTTTGCATATTATGTAAGTCGTTGCATGACTTGTCAACTTGTTAAAGCAGAACACCAGCGTCCTAGTGGTCTTTTGCAGCCTCTTGAGATTCCATTATGGAAATGGGATCAAATTTCTATAGACTTCATTGATGGTCTACCTCGTTTGAGATTGGGCCATACTAGTGTTTTGGGTGATTGTTGATCGATTGACCAAATCAGCCCATTTTATTCCTATCAAGTCCAATCAGACTGCTCCTTTGTTAGCTAAGATTTTTATTAAAGAAGTCGTTCGACTTCATCGTGTGCCTAGTTCTATTGTTAGTGACAGAGATCCGCTATTTACTAGTGGTTTCTGGCGGAGTCTTCAGAAAGCTATGGGCACTAAGCTCAATCTCAGTACAGCTTATCATCCACAGTCTGAGGGTCAGACTGAAAGGGTGAATCAAGTTTTGGAGGATCTTCTTTAAGCTTGCATTCTTGATTTTGGTGGTAGTTGGGAAGACCACTTATCTCTTGTTGAATTTTCTTATAACAACAGTTTTCAATCCAGTATCGGTATGGCTCCTTTCGAAGCTCTTTACGGAGGGCCGTGTCGATCACCATCTTGTTAGTTGGAATCGGGGGGAAAGTTAGTTCTCGGCCCCGATTATATTCGTGATTCTTCCGAGAGGATTGATATTATTAGACAGAGAATGAAGGAGGCTCAGAATAGGCAGAAATCTTATGCCGATCATCGTAGGAAGCCTTTGAAATTTTCTGTTGGCGATCACGTATTCATTCGTGTTTCTCCGATGAAGGGTGTGGTGCATTTTAGTAGCTCTGGGAAATTGGCTCCTCGATATATTGGACCATTTCCTATTACGGAACGCATTGGCCCTGTTGCTTATCGTGTATCGCTACCTATCCAGTTTTCGGGAATTCATGACGTATTTCCTGTATCCCAGTTTCGTCGATGCCTTCGAAATTCGAATTCTATTATTGATCCTCATATGTTGCAAGATCTTAAGATCTCACCCGACGTGTCTATGGTGCAAAATCCTATTCGTGTGCTAATTTCAGAGGTTAAATGCCTTCGGAATATAGAAGTCCCGCTTATGAAAATTCAACGGTCCACAGACCCTAAGGATTGCACTTGGGAAACCGGAGAATTCATCGAGCGTTCTTATCCGGGTTTTCTCTCCTCTTCGGGTGGGGGTGAGCATTCTTATCCATCTTTTCCATTTTTATCTTTGTTGTGATAAATTATTGTGTTATTGACTGCTTCTAATATGAAAATTACGGGGATGCAATTTTTATAAGAGGGGGGAGTCTGTAACGACCGTGATTTTTGGATTACTGCCGTAGGAAATATTTTAAATAGAAAATTTTAAATTAAAATTTGGAAAAAAAAATAAATAAATTTGCAATGCAAAAATGATTTCTTAGTCAGTTGCAAAGTCATTTGAAATAAATAGCAAGATTGTGTTATTTATCTTTGCCTTCACGTGTGAAAAGGAATTGGACCATTTCAAAAGCCAAAATATACTTGCAGTCACAAAAGTTGTGAAGCAAAATGTTTGAACACTTTTGCTAGCAAAGTTTAGACACACTTTGTTTTGCTATCATCATTTTTATATGCGGCGTGTCCTTTTCCACTGAAGCACGTTTCTCTAGTTAATGCATTTGTACAAACTCTGTCAACATATATTTTAATTGACTTATACACAATTTTGAGAAAAGGACAGCAAGCTGTATCTTTCAATTCGTTCTCAATTTTCAAGTGGCAGTTCATTCTTGGGTTGTAAAAATTTTCAGTAGCTCAGTAAACGCTTCTATGGCAGCTCAAAAAAAAATCTTGCTTCCTTTCCTTTGAATCCCAGTTTCTAAAAAGAAAAAAATGAAAGCAAATATATGTGAGTGTAAACTCACATTTCTAGTTTATTCTTCACTTTATTATTTGCACGTATGATTTATTGTACACAAACTTAGTTACGTGTACACATAAATATGTCATTCCTGCGTTAGTAGCGTGCATGCATATTGGGGTAAGTCCGGGCCTTTTTCCTTATCATTTCGAATTGTTGGTGACAAGTTAAGTTTCACGTTGCAATATCCAAATCATTTTGGACGTGTATACTTGTATAGTTTGTTTTCGGTTCGTATATGAGTACACTAGGTGAGTTAATTAGATTGCAAATATTCTTTTACATTTCGTGTAGGCATATTGTTAGCTTCAGGTCATTGGATTTTACATTTTCTTATTGCCAGAACATCATTTTTCGAGTAGTCATATACATAGTTTTCCCAGAGCACTAGTTATAAATAGCGTGCAAGTTCAATATGTTAGTTTTAATTTTTTTTTTACTCACGTCACTATGCCTTGTCTTTGAAGTTGATCCAATTATATTTTTGCCCATGTATAGTTATTTGCATGCATGAGTTAAAGAAGTCAAGGTCATTGTTTATGGTTGTGCTTTATACGTGTGTGAAGATTTTGGTCCAGGTCAATCTTTCATTGTATCAACTTCTTATATTTTTATTAGCTTCAGTGTGTGCGTGGAAACATTTATGGTGTCCAGACACTTTTGAAAATCCACTTGCATGCGTGAAGTAGTAAGGCAAGTTCAAGCATTTTATGCGTCATGAAATATAGGTTCTGGTGGCAATCTTCATTTCATCATATAGTAAAGAAAGTGTTGCATATAAGTATCTTCCTAAAAAGTCATGCGTGTGTATCATGCGTGCATATACTCTTCAACTTGTGTGTTGCATTGCATGTATCTTTTTATTTTATTTTATTTGTGTAAGAAAATTTTGCCTGGTTATGTTTTTCTAATGCCTTATTGCTTGCATACCTAAGGAACACGTGGCCGGGTCAGTGTATTTTGGTTCGTGCACGAAGACACTATAAATTGTTACGTGCATATTAGTAGTGTAGACCAGCATTGTTTACGTTGAACCGGTTTTACGTTGTAAAACGTATTTTGTTGCCGTTATTTTTATAACAGAATTTTTACACTGGTATTATGTTTTTTTAAGCGTGCTGTTTTGATGGCATTTTTGACGAATAAAAATTACTGTTGTTTTGACTTCAGTAACCGTAAATTCTAAAGTGAAATTTTTTTTAGCGGTTATCCCGCAACGCTGATTTGATGTCCATTTTTACGGTGTTTTGTGAAGCGCAATTTCCTCGTCGAAATTGCTATAGTTATTATTGTTTTAATCACATGTTTTAAAAATCGTTTTAAAATAAAATTATTTTCCAAAAATTTTACGGTTTGCGCTTTCAAAAGAATGAGGAAGCGATTTAAACGCTTCAGCAAAATTGAGGACTATGAACCCTCACTTTTACTGATTCGGTTAATTCCAGACTTGTCCGTTTGAGAACGTAAAATGTTATTTATAAATAAATACACAATTTTGCACTTTCAAGAAACAATGAAGAGATTTAAATGATTTAGCAAAAGTGCGGAGTATGGAACCATACTTTTACTATTTTGGTTAATTCTGGACTCATAAATTGAAATATTTGCTGTTTGATTATTTTGATGATTTTGTTGGGCTTTCGAGCCACTCTGCTGGACCTTCAGGTCATCAGATGAACCTTCGGGTCAATTACCAGTACTAGACCTTCGGGTCATCTGTTGGACCTTCGGGTCATATGTTGGACCTTCAGGTCATTTGTTGGGCACCAAAAATTATGATGATAGTACTTGGTAGGCTTCGGCCATATGAGATGCACGTGCGGCGTAGCTTAAACTCGCCATCTGCTGGGATCGATCAATCTTTTATGTTGATTTTCTAGTTATCTTATATTGATTTCTAGATTTTGTGAATGCTGATTTTCAAGTTATCTTGTTTGATTTCTAGATTTTTGTGTACTGCTGCTTTAAATTCAATTATGAATTTGGAAGTTGATTTTGATGGGGTTTAATGGGATTTCTTCCTTTAAACTATGCCGATTACTATGTTGTATAGTCTCATCCGAGATTATAACTTTGTCGTATAGTCTCATCCGATATTATAAATTTGCGTATTGCTGTTTTGAATTCAATTCCGAATTTAAAAGCTGATTTTGATGGAGTTTAAATTGAGATTCCTTTATTTGAACTATGTTGATAATTTATGTTGTATAATCTCATTCGAGATTATGATTATTTGCTTAAGTGTTGCTTATCATACACTTATTTCTGATGTTTAAATTAGACTAATCCGTTTATTATTTTCTTTTAAATAATACTCGGGGTCAAACTGAGTTATTTCAGGAAAATTGCTATCTTTGATTCAGTTGCTGCTTCAGCTTTTGGGATTTCACATCATCTTTTGTTTAGACTTCGAGGTGTTTCTTTTTGGTGCATTGACTCTCGACTCATGTATGTTGATGACATGTATATGTACATTTGGTTCATGTAAACTATCGATTGTTGTAGCATGTATCCAGACTTGTCTTCCGCTATATATCTGATATTTCTGTTCTGATTAGG
This sequence comes from Allium fistulosum, assembly GCA_030737815.1. Classification (NCBI taxonomy): domain Eukaryota; kingdom Viridiplantae; phylum Streptophyta; class Magnoliopsida; order Asparagales; family Amaryllidaceae; genus Allium; species Allium fistulosum. The sequence continues at coordinate 1,251,973,758 of CM060903.1, read as the reverse complement.
TTATACATATCTGAGTTTTTGTTATTATGAGTTGTTCTGAATTTTTTCTTAAGCCACCGTAGTTTCGTTTTAGATTTGGATTGAATATATATCTTTGGGAGTAATTTACACAACTCCTATCGATGTAATCAATACTCGTCTAAGGCATAACTTACGGATGGTCGCTTCTAACAAGCCTTATCTTTGCAATAGCAGACGTTATTCCTTATAATAACCTTTGTTATTGTGAGCATAGAGGTGGGGCGTCACAAGCTTCGGCTTATAGGAGGAGCTTTGGCTCATAGTCCACAAGGGGGGACCATACCCTGTTTGGAGGAGCTTCGGCTCATAGGAGAAGCTTTGGCTTATAGTCCGCAAGGAGGGACTATACCCTGTTTGGAGGAGCTCCGGCTCATTTTATGGGATAGCGACCCATTTGTGATACACATGTTGGTGAGTTTTCATGCTCCCGTTTGTGATAGGCCTTCCCCTTTTTATGTTTTCTGGATTTCTAATTGTTGATTTTTGGAATTTGTGTTTCACCAATTTTTGCGATTGACATTGATATGTTTTGTCAGTATTTGGGGTTTGGTGAATAAGCGAAAAAATATGATATTCTTTTTGGATATTTGAGGAGATTTGAGATATTGTATGATTTTTATTGTTATCGAATGTTTTACTTGTCACAGTATGGCATTGTCGTTATCATACATTTTTGTGGTATCTCTTATCCTTTCTCATCTCATATGATATTTATAGCAAGACTGATCTGTTTATTATTTTTCTTGTTAAATAATACTCGGGTCAGACCGAGGTGTTTCAGGTGCTTCACTTGACTTCTTAGCAGGGACTAGCTTCTGACTTTTGGCTAACTACTTTAGCTTTGTAGTTTTTGCTTTTATCCATTTGAGATAGAGACTCCTTGATGTATACTTATTCTTTTGTGATGTTGTGGTTCTTGTTTGACCATTACTTTGATGTACACTTCTATGTGTTATATTCATATCTTTTTCCGCCTTAGTAATATGAATATCTGTGACTGATTTTGTGTTGTGCTTATTTTTTATTTGTTTCTGAAGGCCTCATAGCCACTGTGTAGTGGATTGAGTTTGGATTGGGTATATCGGATTTCCTCTTGAAATGAAATGCATGATATACTATCTGACATATCGGTTCTCGCTCAAACCAATTATACAGTTAGTCGCTCCTCAACAGCCTTATTCTTCACGCTAGTCGACGGCATTACCCCGTAGTCTCCTTGGCTAGTGTGAGTATAGAGGTGGGGCGTCACATCAACCTTCCCAATTTCAGAACCAGAATCTATTAGATAGCTTTTAAGACGTTCATACCAAGCACGAGGTGCTTGCTTTAGACCATATAAGGCTTTCTTAAGTTTATAGACGTGGTCTGGAAATTTTTCATGTGTGAATAAAGGAGGTTGTTCAACAGAAACATTTTCTTTTATATAACCATTTAAAAAAACACTTTTAACATCCATTTGATAAAGTTTGAAATTATGAAAACATGCAAAGGCTAGTAAAATGCGTATTGCTTCAAGTCGTGCGATTGGAGCATACGTTTCTTCGTAGTCAATTCCTTCTTCTTGATTATATCCTTGTGCAACTAATCTAGCTTTATTCCTAGTTATATTACCTTGTTCATCTGCTTTATTTTTGAAGAACCATTTAGTACCAATGACTGTTTGATCACTCGGTCTAGGAACTAGTTCCCAAACTTCGTTTCGTTCGAATTGGTTTAGCTCTTCTTGCATAGCTATAATCCAATAGTCATCAGTAGAGGATTCTTTTGCATTTTTAGGTTCAATATTAGAAAGAAATGCTACATTGCCCATTTGATTAAGTTGATTTCTAGTTCTAACATGTGAATCAATTTCTCCTATGACATTTTCCACTAGGTGATCTCGTAAAATCCTAGGAGGAGATCTTAATTCATTTTCATTTTGAACAATGTTTTCATCTTCTTCAAAATTATGAATAATGTTTTCATCTTCTTCAAAATTATTTTGAGTAACCGTATTTGTGACTATCTTAGGTAACTTCATCATCCTCAAAAAATTTATTAAATTTGAAATTTTCGTCGAATGAACATGAAGGGTTTCTTTGATTGTTTTTGTTCTTTTATTAAAAATTCGATAAGGTTTGCTTCGTTCTGAATATCCTACGAAGATTCCTTCATCGGATTTTGGATCGAATTTTCCAAGCCGATCATTTGTGTTTAAAATAAAACATTTTGAACCAAAAGTTTTAAAATAAGAAGTGTTTGGTTTTCTTTGATGAAAAAGTTCGAAAAGAGTGTGTTTTGTTAAAGGTTGGATGGAAACACGATTCAGAACGTAGCAAGCAGTTGCTACAGCTTCTGCCCAGAAATGTTTTGGTAATGTGCTTCCATTTAATAAAGTTTTGCACATTCTTGTAACGTTCTATTTTTTCTTTTAACCACTTCATTTTGTTGTGGTGTTCTAGGAAAAGAAAAATTATGATAAATTCCCTTTTTTTACAAAAATGTCCAAAAGCTTCATTTTCAAATTCACCTCCATGATCACTTCTAATACTTTTAACTTTCTAATTTGTTAGATTTTGAATTCTTTTTGCAATGATCTTGAAATTTCCAAAAGTATCACTTTTATTTGTCAGAAAAATAGTCCAAGTATATCTTGAGAAATCATCTACTATAACAAACACATATTTGTTATGGTTTATAGATGAACTTGAGTTGGACCAAAGAGATCCAAATGCAATAGTTCTATTGGTTGTATAGTAGAAATATTTTTCTTTGATTTAAAGGATGATTTTGATAATTTTCCTAATTGACAAGCATCACAAATATTGTTTATTTTAAACTTCATTTTTGGTAAACCTTTTACTAAATCATTTTTAGATAATTTACTTATAGCTTTGAAATTATTATGATAAAATCTTTTGTGCCATAACCAAGGATCATTTTCATTGGCTATTAAACACATATTTGTATTGTAATTTACATTCATATTTAAAACATAAATATTTTTATCTCTAAAACCTTCAAAAATAAGATTTTTATTTAGATCAAAAATGCTACATTTATTTTCAAAAAAAGAAATATTGAATCCTTTGTCACATAATTGGCTGATACTAAGTAAATTATGCTTCAAATTTTTAACTAATAAAACATTTGTAATAAGAGGTAAATTAGATATACCGATATTTCTCACATCGCCTTTGCCGATGACATATATTTTGGAATTATCTCCAAATATGACAGAACCTCCATCTGAGTAGATAATATTCGTTAGCATCCCTTTGTTTCCTGTCATGTGTTTTGAGCAACCAATGTCTAGTATCCATTTTCCTCTTTTTTTAGGTGGTACCTACAAAATACAGAAATAACATTGGTACCCACCATTGTATTTTGGGTCCTAAGAGTTAGATCTTAGGAAGCCAAACCCAAGAGGGTTCAGACTTCCTTTTGAAAATAAAATCTTTATTTTATGAATAGTTTTTATAAAAGATTTTATATATTTATTTCTAATCAAATAGTTATTTTTTTTAGGAACCCAAATTTTAATCTATTTAGTAAAATTTGAAATTTGTGAACTTGGTTTCTCAACTTTATTTTTCCTTTTATATGAAGAATTCTTTTTCTTTGGAATAATTTTAGAAGATTGCTTATATCATAATCCCTTTTTATTTGAAGCAGTTTGAGAATTTTCTATAATTTTGGAAAGATTTTCTCTACCTTTATTAAAATTAGAGACATTTTTAGTAATATCTTCTAACTTTGTTTTAAGGCTAGAGTTATCTAATTCTAAAATCTTGACATTTGCTTTAAGATCATGATTTTCAATTAATAGAGCATCATTCTTTTCTTTCTGTGTTTCTATCTCTTGACTTAACATAGAGAGTTGAGATGTCATATTAGAACAAGATTCTTGAGTAACTTCAAGTTCTTCTTCTAAGATTTGTTTCTCATCTCTTAGCATATCTACTTCGATTTCAGTTCTATTCAGTTTTTCAAGAGATTCTTTATATTTTCTTTTGATGTCTTTTATCTTTCAAGTAATTCTGAGTTTATTTCTAATAGATCATCAAAAGTTAGATCACCCACCTCATCTTTTATGGCCATAAAACATACATTGGCTTGTTCTGTATCACCGTCCAAGTCACCATCTGATGATGAAGATGATTCTGAATCGTCCCAAGTGACAAGGAAAGCTTTCTTCTTGAATTTGTCTTTCTTGTGCTTATGTTTTTCTTTCTTTTTCGCAGGACAGTCTTTCTTGATGTGGCCTTTTTGTGACATTCATAACATTCTAGAGCAGATGATGATGGTTTTTTGGTGTTGTTATTGTTGCTGAAGCTATTCTTGTTATTGCTGAATTTGTTGCTCTTTCTAAACTTTAAAAACTTTTTGAAATTTATAGCAATGAACGTCATATCTTCATCTGAATCCGATTCATCCTTTTTTGCTTAGAATGCTATATTCTTCTTATCTTAAGCCTATACTCATTTTGCCTGGAGATTAACTTCAAAAAACATTTGATTTCCTATCAACTCCTCCGGTTTTATGGTCGAAATGTCGTTAGCTTCTTCGATTGCAAAGACTTTTCGTTCCCACTCATCCGTTAGTGAGTTGAGGAATTTTGAAAAAATATCAAAATCTGTATAAGTTTCTCCTAATGCTATCAAAGAATGATATATATCTTGAAATTTAGAGTACATTTCATTTATAGTCTATCTTGCTTCATTTTAAAATTCTGGAACTGATTTTTGAGCATAGAAATTTTACTCTGTTTTACTTTGTTAGTACCTTCATGTGTACTTTTAAGTGTACGCCAAATTTCATGAGCAGTTTTACACATGCTTATTCTATTAAATTCATTTTTTTCTAATGCACAATATAACATATTCATAGTTTTAGCATTTGCACTAGCATCTACTTTTTTTGTGTTAGACCATGCTGAATATTCAGTAGTAGGCATAGTATATTCAGATTGCATAATGTTCCAGGTTTCATAACTACTTGCTTGTATATAGATTCTCATTCTAGTAGCCCAATAGTTATAGTTCATTCCATTAAATAGAGGTGGTCGTGCAGTAGATTGACCTTCTAGAAAGGTGGTGTTAGTTATAGTGCTGGTGTTGTTATCCATATTAAAAAAAAATATCATGTAACTATGTTACGGTTATATGATGGCCTTGCTCTGATACTAAATGAAAGTTACTGTGCTATAGGATCAAGTAATATGGAATATAATAAATAACTAGTGCGGAAAAATAATAGCAGTAAAGTAAAATGACACCAGGAATTTTTATACTGGTTCGAACTCCCGTTCTACGTCTAGTCCCAGACTCCTTCTGGAATTAAAGCTGGCAACCCTCACTTAACCCGGAGGAACATGTATTACACCGCCTGAGCAACCGAACATGACTTGACCGCCTAAGCAACAGAACATGACTTGACTGCCTGAGCAACCGAACATGACTTGACCGCCTAAGCAACAGAACATGACTTGACTGCCTGAGCAACCGAACATGACTTTCTTACAAACTGGATTAACTTGACTTTGTGTGTTCTAAAAAAACACAGATTTGTCACTTATAGTACACCTTCCTATCATCTTTTCCTCAAGAATGATGTGTATAATTGTGTGTGTATGAAAAATAGGAAGATTAGTATTGCTTGAAGAATATGGAAATGGAATCATAAGCAATGATTGTATAGAGGTTTGTAAATAATAGAATCAAGAATGCAATGCTCATTAGATCAAGAGAGAATAGAAAATTAGGTAGTTTGAACATTGAAACAAGAGTGCTTTTATAGTATATAATGAGTTACAATCTCTGGAAATGGATGCAACAGTTCAGAAATAAGACAACTTTTGGATCAATGGAATTGTCCATTCAAAAATGTGACTGTTGCAGGATTCAGTCGACTAAACTTGCTTGGTCAGTCTACTGAATTCAAAAGATGCATAAAAATCATGCACAGACTCAATCGACTGATCAGGTGTGTTTAGTCGACTTGTCCGTGTAATATATTAAAAAAATTTACACCGAATCAGTTGGTTGGTACCACTTGGTCAGTCGACTGAGTACTGTTTTTCAGTGCGGTCAAATATGTGTGCGTGTATTTGAATTTAAAACTGAATGCAAATTGAATTTATGAGTGATGAGTCTTGAGGAAAGATTTTAACAAAGCACTAACTAGACTCTATACACACACACACACTCATTGACTCTTGTTAAAATTTATAACTATACAAACCATATATTGAGCCGATGAGTCCGGATGTTGCCGTAGTCGTAGATTCGTGAATTGTTGTGTCTTGTCAGCAATTAAAACCTATGATCCAACATTCTCCCCCTTTTTGATGATGGCAACAACATTAAAATGAAAGTGACTATGCTATAGGATCGAAATGGCCAACAGTTGTAAACAATGTAAATGCAGTGGTAGTGCAATATAAACTAAGTTATCTGCTGATGCGGAATATGAGTATAAAAAGCATATAGTAAAGTAAATGAAGATGACACCAGGGATTTTTTTACTGGTTCGAACTTTCGTTCTACGTCCAGTCCCAGACTCCTTCTAGAATTTAACTATCAACCCTCTCTTAACCTGGAGGAACATGTATTACACCGCTTGAGAAACCGAACAGGACTTCTACCGCCTAGACAACCGATAGGACTTTTACCGCTTGAGCTACCGAACATGACTTCCAATACAAATAGTAATGTTGTTTCTGACTGAGTATGCTCTTGAATAGCGCTGATAAGTCAATAATGAATAGCCTTCCTATAATCTTCTCCTCAAGTAAAATATGTATATTTGTGTGTACATGAAGATAAGAAAGATTAGATTGCTTTAGGATTAGAGAAATAAATATGCGATTGCTCAAATATTCCAGCAATAAAGCAAGAAACTCAAAATTCAAGAAAGTATGAATATAGAATTAGAATTGTTAATTTAATCTTGAATTGAGTATGTATATATAGAGATTATAAAGTTGCAACTCCTGGTTAAAAGTTCTATTGAAAAGAAATCATTGCAACTCTTCTAGGAAGAGATTCCTCTTCACTGAAGAGAGGTGTCTTTTCAGGAAATTTGAAAAATTGGCAGTTAGAACATATTCAGTTGACTGAATATTATAGTTAGTTGACTGAATTAAAATAAAGAAAAAATAGTGCAGAAATATTCATATTCAGTCGACTGAAATTTTGATCCAGTTGATTGAATATTTTGTAAAGTCGGGTCTTTGAATATTTAGTCGACTAAGAGTAATTTAAAATATATGTGCATGTACCCGGGTTCGAGCCCTGCTCCATTCATTTTTTGAAAACTTGATTTTTCATTTAAAATATGAATTTACCAATGACCCAAGTTCAAGTATTGCTTCATATATTATTATTGATATTATTTTATTTTTTAAAATAAATTTTTTGTTACTTTTATAGAATGTTTCGAATGTGTATGTTTGCGAACTACTTGAGGAAAGATTTTAACATAGCTAAAAACTGGACTTTGATTCTAAACAACATATATATATATATATGTGAACCACACTTTATATTGTTGAGTCCGGCCTTCGTAGTTCTTTGTCGTAGATTCATGAATCTTCGTGTCAGTTGAATTTCTTGTCAATAATCAAAACATAAGATCCAACAGAGTCTGGTATTAAGCGATGTCAGTTTGCTGCATGAGAGGTTTACAAATGTTTCCATTCAGCTAATTGTTTGAAAGATTTTACATGATAATAGTGAAGATTATTAATGGCAATAGCTGAAGTTGAAATTTTAACTTTTCTATTGAGGGAAAATTACATAATTTATTTTTGAGTAACCCGTAGATTCCACAGATTCTGATTCATAGTAAAATAAAATTAACTTTGGGCACTTCTTGCATTATATAAATCATTATTTTACAATAAAATTTTCTTCTATATTAAGTATTTTTTACTTTTTTGCATATCTTGGTGCCTATTTTATAAATACAAATAATAATCTATTTTCATTACTTTGCATTATTGATTATGCTTCTTTACACCATTTGATCCTTTATTTCCAATAAAATGTCATGTAAAGTATTTTTGTGTATCTGTAAGTATTGTATTTAATAGTGATTTAAATTTACTCTGAATTAATTTTATTATCATATATTATTTTAGTTATTATATTCGCATGAATATTTGAAGTAAAAGGAAACATTATCTGGCTATACCAAATATTTGATTACCAATGTACATACTACGTATAAGTATCATGTTGTATTACGTTTTCTGTATCAGAAATATAATGTTTCAAATCTACTGTAATATTTTCTCTAATTCAATTATTATGCATAATGTCAAAAAATATAATAATGAAAATGTTGGAGTCTTATTTCTTTTGAAACTAATTGTAACATTATTTCACTTTGAATACAATTTCTCTATTCCAGGTTTTGAATACTGTTATCAAACCAAATTATGTTATATGTCAAACATAGGATAAAATTATGTTGACTTATATTGCTTACATTTGAAAACTAATAACCAGGCATGCTTATTAGTACAATATTTATTAAGTTAGAAACAACTGATTGTTGATGTTATCGTTCGTTGTATAAGACTGTTCGTTGTATAAGACCATTATCCTCTAAAATATTAATTTTCTCTTTATATGATTTGAGATTAGTTAAGAAAATTTATCAAAAAATATTTGTTAGTGTGTTTAAGAAAAAGCCAATCAAAAGAATTAAAATCTATAAATATGTATTTCAACTTTATATAACTTAAAATTCCAAAAATGCACTCTCGAAACTATATCATGAAACCCGTGTATGTAGCACAGGTTCACACTTGTACTTGTAAACAATCATGTTCTTTTGGTTTCTGAATATATGAAAACTAGTTATTTTTTGGTCTAGATATGGGCCTAAGTAAAATTTCTTGATAGAGAAATATGTATTTGAGTTACCAATATAATGATTATAAATATGAGAAAATTACTTATTTAGAATACATGTATGAGACTGGAGTTTTAATTATAAGTGCTGGGGATATGTGTAAACATGACGATTATGTTTTCCCCTTTGTATGAACTCAATTATTAGACCTAATGTTTGACATGTCATATTATAAGTGTATACTTTATGAGTTCTGCATGAAAATAGAAGAATGTCATGAGTTGAATTGAGTGTTGTATCAATTCATGATTGGTTTTAATTGATCATGGTTTTCACATGTATTGTGTTGATTTATATTTGTATGTATAAAATTACCAAACACATTAAAATAATATTGAATGTGACTGAAGATATTAAATTGAATACACTAATCTTTGTTAGTTAGATTGTATGTGGGGACACTAATTTGTTAGGTTATTTCATACCAACATGGTTCCTTACAAGAAACTAGAAGGAGTTATTCTTGGATTATGAAAATGTGTTCCAAACTAGAATTTCAAAAGTGTGGGGGTATTTAACTAAAGCGGATCTACCACAGTTTAGAAAACCAACAACGGAAATTACTATTTGATTTTGAGTTCCTTCATCTCCTTTTATTATGAGACAATAGATTTACAAAAGGTTAGCGAGGAATTTTTTTAAGTGGGTCGCACAATGTAGAGAAAACATGGAAATATTAGAATGTTTTTATGTGTCACCCATGATTCTTGTATATGTAAGAATAAATAACACAATTAGCCAAATGATGAATGTGATAAAATTGAAGGAAGCGTCATATTTCTCATGGATTATTAAAGATACTGTTACTTATGATATAAGGAGATACATTATATCTCCATTGATGGACATTAGAATTTTTAAATGACTGCTTAATGGAAAGAGAGACACATCTACTTCGAATCTAAAACAACTAAGAAATTGATGAAAGAATTGATCTCATAAAAATGAATATAATTAAATAAATCTTCATGGATTCGCTTCCTAAATTATCTTCAAAGGAAATTAGACCTTGAATTTCCAAGAAAAATGAGCGTCGAGCCTACAGTAGAGAAAAATGTAATGAACACCCATTAATGGTCAATCAATGCAACTTGATTACTCTTTCCCTTTCTATTTTTTGTATTAATGAATTTGATAGCTATTGTATAATCTATAACCAATTTTTTGATGGTGCTTTTTAAATGCACTTGATGGATTTTAATACTTGGTATGATTTTATGTCTCTTTGCTTTTATATAACCCGTAATCAATTTTGGTGCTACTTTTGAGACGTATCGGATGAATTTTTCTATTTGATATGATTTTGAGTTTTTTGTTTTCATATTATCCATAATAAATTATTGGTGGTGCTTATGTGGCGCACTTGATGAATTCTTATGTTTGATATGAGTTTGAGCTTATTTGGTTTTATATAATCCATTACAAGTATTTGGTGGTGCTTTTGAGACGCACTTGATAGATTGTACAATTGTTATGAATTTTAAATTCTTTGCTTTGTATATTCCATAGCCATTTTTTAGTGGTGCTTTTGAGATGCACTTGATGAATATACTAATTTATCATAGTTTAAGCATATTTTCTCTTTTTGAATCCATAACCAGCATTGGTCGTGCTTTTGAGACGCACTTGATGGATTTCATTGAGGCAATGCCTTATTACTCATATATAATTTATAGCCAATATTAGTGGTGCTTTTGAGATGCACTTGATGAATTATGTTCTATTTTTGTGCGAGGTTGAGCCTGCTGCTCTTAATGAGTCTATAGTCATAAGTGATAGTGCTAGAGTGGAGCACTTGATGGAATCATGTAACAGCCTGCAAATCCGTACCCCATTGAATTGACATTAATCTCCATTTATGAATTCAAGAAGAACGGAAATACGAACCATTAGTAATTAAAGAAAGAGAGGTAGAAGAAGAATATAGAAAACAACATCAGAATCTAACCATCGCAGCGGAATAAAATATAATATATATTAACAGATCTTTACACAAATCAAAAATATATCTGTTTTATACAATATATCATCAGAGTATACATCAGAGAACACATAACATACAACTGGACAATAATCATGTCATGTCCTCAATACAACAGAGCACACAGCCAAACAACACAGCGGAATATACATACATAAATACGGAAGATACGTCTCGCCAACTAGCTCATCTCCTGAGCTCCACAGCATCATATCATGTATCCTATAATACTCGGTCTGACCCGAGCATTATAATTAAATAACACCCGAGTCAGTCTGGAATACCAGCGTGAGAAAATCACACTCAAATTGATTATTAAAGTTTTCCAAACCCTTTGAAATCAAAAGCATCTTGTAAGACCACGCCACAAATAAACATGTCGGGTTTTTACCTTACGATAACCAAAACACTTTTTATCAAATCCGTCTGATATTATAATAGTGTTTATTGGAAATAAAATAAAATCAAGCTGAAATGCTTGCATCTCACGTTTCAGCAATAGTTGGGCACAATCAAAACCGTACAGGCACGTAGGGAGAATGGATTTCCATCAATGACTAGGCACTGGGGTACCACCTGTCATGGTACGTGGCCTAGATCACAGTACCGAGGATTACTCCCAATCCCCTGCAACACAAGGCCCGAACTATCCCTTACTGGATAATTCCGAATAAAATCACCCCACGGTTGGGATCAGCAACCGCACCACTAAGCCAAAATAAAAAAGGGTCATCTAGACAGGGATGACCTTACTCTCTAGTGGCTGCTACCCACGAAGCCTTGCTGCATAACCCCTGATTTTCAGTCATTCCCGGTTGATGAGGCTCGAGGCTAAGCGTTACCTTTCAACACATATCCTTTAGAATGCCCATCATCCACCTGACGATGTTTCGAAAGCATTCGTCCATACAAGTCCGTCCCGGGTCCGAACGGAACCGAAGGCACTACTCCTACTACATCCATTTGGAAATATCCTCAGGATTAGTAGCGACTAGCCCTTGCACTTCACTGCTCCATCTTCGATTCCAAACTCGTTTTCCCACGAAAACGTACAAACCGAATCGAAGTGGTTTTCGAGAAATATATCCTGATCCCGGTCTCTTCGAAATGATCAGGGCATTGGCCAATATTGATAGTCGGTGATTTAACTATCAATTAACATTCACAAACATCCATCAAACAATAAATAATTCTCCCAAATTATTTATTTATCTCAAAATATCTTCGCAAGACATATTTCTATTTCAAACCCCTTTGGAACAATTCCAAAACAGTTTCCTTTCACGGAATGCATTTTCCCAAATATTTATTTCCACTAAAACACCAAGTACAAAATACTTTTAGATTTTAAAATAATTTAAAAACACTTTATTATAAATACACTTTATAACATTAAAATTTAAAACTACTTTAATTCTTTATTAAAATATATACTTCAAGAATATTTAAAATAAAACCACTTTATAAATAAAAACTAAATTTCTCTTTTTAACAAAATACTAAGTCACTTTTATATAATTATTACAATAATAGGTTTTGAAAATCTTACTTTGGAAATTAACATTTAGAAAAAAAAAAATTTCTAAAACATGATTTTTAAAACATACTTAAAACTTTTAACTTATATTTCAAATTGCTTTGAAAACGTACTTGGCTATCCAAGGAAATACACTTCTCTTCACATCTTTTAAAAATAAATCAACATTTATTTTTAAACCAATTCATATCCCTTTATAAATTTCCACCTTGAATTTATATTTTCAAATATCCACTGATATTTTATTTTCTTTATAAACCCAGTTTATAAATTCCAAAATCTCACTTTTCTTTATCATTCTAATTTCAAACACTTAAATCAATTTACAATTGATTTAAATTTTGCTTCACATTGAAATAAATCTCCTTATTTACTTCATTTATTACAAAATATATTAACTTTTATTTCTTTCCAAAAATCCAATTCAATATATTTTGATAACTCCTTTTACTGAAGTATCCAATCCAATCATATCATCCAATATTTCAATCACCAATAAAATCATCACAGGATATCAATATTCATAACACAGAATATAAAACTGTCTAGATAATTTTGAGGAATCCAGTTGGATCCCTCCAACCTATTTCCCTACATCCACAGACATTAGCACAATACCAATTCCACTTCGAGGTGGAATATTGAAGTATATGGTTTTATAAAATATCATCCGCTATTATGCGACACATAGGGTCTCATCCGCTATATACTGCGGTAATATCAACTCCAATATATACATATTCCAATATATATATTGATATATATACTACTATATATACTATCATATCAAATCAATTCAGTCATTCAACCAATATTTAAATTTAACTATTTAAATTTAAATAGCATGCAGATGAGTGAAATTAACTCACCTTTGATTTTGTTGTTTGCAATCCATTCCAACTGGCTTGTTCCACAATTTAAAACCTTGAATAAACAATTATATGATTTCATTAATAGTTAAATTAATCACATCGCCATTACCACTTAATAATTTGATTAACCAATTTATTTTATTCAAACAAATTTCCCAATTAATAAATAATATTTCTTCTTATCATATACCTAATTTAAATTTCCCCTTTTCCCCCAATGTGTAAGTTTTGTGACAGGTTAGATATATATCATCATTATTATTATTTCTCTACAGTAAAGGCAAAAGTAAATGTCACCTTACTGAAATAATAATATTTATATATTTTTTTTTTCCAAACTGACTGTCTATATTGCTTTAAATTAAAATAACCAGAATAAATTTTTACTCTACTGTTTATTTCCTAGCTTATATAGATTAGAAATCTATTTTTGCACAAATTTCTATTTCCAGTTATATGCAGTTTCAAGATTTTAAAAACTAAAGATAATTACCTCACCGAACAACCCGAAGAAAACTTCAACCTCCAATTCGCGATACTCTTCACTGCTACCAGGCGACCCAAAGACACGCGACCGCCTGAACAACATAACCTCGCCCGCTTCCCCACAAGACTGCGGTCCAACCTAGCTTCTATCGATTCGACTCCCCCTCTCAAACCACTGCAGATCGACGACGAACCCCTCCCAACCATCGAGCTCTGCCCCATCGAGACATCTCGCGTACAAGCCTACGACCTCCCCTCGAACTCGCCAAGCTCGACGCGATTAGCCGCGACCATCGCGATTTCCACCATCGATCACTGCCTCGTCGTCGCTCGCGATTCAATCGTGTACGAACCCAAATCAATTACAGGCTTCGATTGATTTTTGAGAAAGAGCAGCCATTAATTGATTTTCGAGCTAGCTCGATAGAAATGTTTCGGCCCTCAATTTATTTTATTGAACGAGATGTTCTCCTTTATCACAATTACTTATTATATTTTTTTCAAATGGAAGATACGAGATGAAAATATCAAAATTAACGAAGACGCGTGTCATCAGAAAGAACACATGCTCAAAACAGCAAGACACGTGTTGCTTGCAGCAGACTCTCAATTAGATTATTTATTTTTAAATTTAAATTCAAATTGTAACGATATCACCACTCAAAATTTAACTTCCAATCGAGGCATGTCGCTAGGCGTTCATAATGTTATACCTCTATTCTGATCACACTGGAAAAGGTTTCGAGTCCTAACTCGATCATATGGAGAAGATAGCTTTTTGAACCCAGTAATTATATTGAATTTCGATTTAATTTCAACACGTTTATATACCGTATGTTTACACAACAACTCCAAACGCTCCGAAATTTAAAATCCGATAATAATACAATATTATGGATCCAATGGAACTGGTCTCGTCGAATTCCGAGACTGTGCCTCGGAAAGCTATTTTCAATTATCGATTTAAACGTTAAATTTTCAAAACTGAGCAAAACAGTTCCAAATTCAATTCTGAAAGTTCCAACACCTTCAGAATCATCAGTATAAATTTTCTAAGCCTTCATATTATTTTTGACGGGCTTAAAATTCCAGATACTATATTTTACTCAATTCCAATTATTAAATTCAACAATTAAATCACCAAATAAATAATGATATTTGAAATTTTGAGTTTAAAATTAACTCTTAAATATTTAAAATCAATTAAATATTCCAATTTCAAATATACAAAAATTTGGGTCGTCACATTCCTCCCCCCTTAAAAGAATTTTGTCCCCGAAATTACTAGTTAGGAAGAATGATTCAATCCCCATTAACTATTTCCTTAACCCAAATAATTTTAACCACCTCCCAAAACAAATCTTTTAATAGAGATACATTATCCCTCTTTCTAACCTTCCAAACTTACTCCTAAGTCCCAAACGATATTACCTTTCTTATCAGTTCAAATTTAAATTTGAATTCAAATTTTGAATTATCAAAATTTTCCCAAAATTTTTCTAACTCTCTAAGTTTCCGAAAAATTTCGCCAACGTCTCCTTTGCGCGGCTAGCTCGGTACAACTACAAAATGGTTCGACGGCCTCCCAAATCTCAAAAAGAAAACAAAAAGCCAAGTGGCTGGATCAAAAACCCAATCAAATTTCATATAGAAAATTCAAATACATATATTTTGTCGGGCCATTAAATTTTATCTTCTGAAATCAAAAATCCCAATTTATCCATTGCTTTTATACACCTGTATATCCTACTAATATTCAATCACAATTCCAAAGTCATTTTATACTGTTCTTTACAAATTTTCAATATTTGATTTACTTAAGCCCGTACGATGCTCATATATCATCCGTACGCAATATCAAATTCAATCGCTTACTCGATCACACAATTTCACTTCCGAACTAGTATCGTCCACCCGACTTCCTAGTGCGGACTCAGATCTGGTTTCTTGATCAGAAACCGTCATTCTCCTTGCATAGCCACAAACTATGATAGAGAATATCCAGAATCAATCAAAATCCATATCCAGGGTTCGCCGTCGAAAATCGAGTGAAAAATCCTATCTCGGATCGATATAACTATCTCGAAATTCTGTGCTCGAATTCTGGATCAAATCGCTATGCGAATAAAATAATATACGTACATCCTACGTATTAATTTCAATTAATTATCAATTATATCAATTTTCTCTTTTATTCATATTTATTTTGATTGTTATTCACTTATCCACAATTATCCCATTTCACAACTTCCAGTTTTAGTCTTCATTCAATTATTCACTTAGTATATTTCTCCATCTCAAAATTACTTAGTATATTCCCAATACCAATTTACTTAAGAACTTCACCATTCATTTCTTAAGTCCGACATAAATATTTCTTATATTTATTTTCACTACTTCACTACTGAAGTTTATATTCAAATTGAATTCCAATTCCATATGAATTTTAATTTGCTTCAATTTACTAATTCATTTCAAATCTCAATACCTTTATTTCTAAATTTTCATTCAGATTTTCATTTTCAAATTATACTTGAATTCAATTTGTCTGCAAATTCTGAATATTGAATTTTTTTATCCACTTTACTTTACATACACAATTTTAAATCAATCGTCGTTAGCGAAAATTCTCAAAAATTTTCTAACTCCCAAAATTTTCAGAAAATTTTGGCAGAATCTCCTTTGTACGGAGGAGCTTTAGCCATTTGACAAAAGAGATAAATATATATACATCGACCCACACGGTCGGAAAAACAAAAATAGTTCATATTCCTAGTTTAATTGCGTAGGCGTACCTTATTTAGCATTTTTAAGCAAAGCGGTTTTTTATTTTAGCAAGTTGTGCAATCAAATTCAGCCAACCGGCTTCCCTGAACCTGTACTAACTTAATTACAACATGTTAGTACTTAAATATATCCAACTTATTAGCATTTCACTTATTTTATAATAGCTAACACATGAATTCTATAAACAATGAATGTTATATACTTCCATAAGCACATATGAAATGTTCAACATTTATTTTAAATGCTTCCAATCAATACATATGCCATTTCATTCAGCTTAAGGGTTTACAATTCACTTCCCTTCATCCAATTCATTTTTAATTCCAAACAACTCATATTCATATTCATTTATATCAAAATCAATTTTATCTCACTTTTATCAATTAATTCCATTTTATGTTACTAATTTAATTCAATTAGTACTCATTCAATCCATTTAAACTTATTTCACATTTCTATTCACTTCCGAACTTATTATTTCAATAATAAAGCCACTTTAATTTTATTTCTTCTCACTTGAATTTTATTTGCAATACAAATCATTCTTATTTTAATTCAATTTCATTCAACTGCAATTCATATTTAATTCACTTACAATTTCAAGTTGAATTACTATCAATAACTCAAGCCTCACTTTCAAATTTTAATCGACCAATTTGAGTTCCATTTCCATATTCCATTAATAACTCACAACTCAACCTCTAACTTAATCACTTTAAATCTCATCAACCAATTTCAACTTACTAATTTATTCCAAATGAGTTATTTCCAATTATTATTCAATATTTGATTTTATTTGATCACTCACTTTAACTATTTTACTTGAGTTCAATCTATTTTATAATTCAAGTTTTGGATTTATTCATTTTCATATTTCATCTATTTACAATCAATCCCATTCACGTTTCTTTTGTTTTTAACTCGGGATTATACATTTTATTTAGCCAATATATTTATTATTCCATAAATATTTTAAATAAGATGCCAAAGTTTAAATAATTCCAAAAATTCAAAATCTCCTTTGAAATCAATTATATCCAAAATCCTTTTCAATTTCAAAACCAAACCCAGTTTTGCAAACAAACACCAGCCCAAAACATCCAGGTAGCAATGCCTCTCTTGGAAACTCGAAAATGAACACCGATGATGTCGCGATCATTATCGGAATTATTTTCCAGCGACCGAAGAGAGTTTAGTGCTTTTATCTCTTTAAAAATGATTCAAATATTTTTAATTCCCAAATCTCACCAGATTTCAAATTCAACTCAAAAATATTCCTCAAAAAATATCACCATTGTTTCTCCAAAGCTTTTGAAAAACATTTTCAAATCCAAAGGAATTTAAACTTCCCAAACTTTTCAACACCTCAAAACCTTCCCATCTTTATTCAAATATTTCTCTGGAAGTTTGTTTCAATTTATAAGTTACATTTATAATTTATATTTTCAAATTCCATTTGTTATATAAATCTATTCTTTAACTTTGGTTATAAGTTTTCAATTCTTATTCAATTTCACACAATAGTGATAATAATTTAATATTATCACTCCCTAACAACCAAGCAACCATATATATAATAATTACTACAAATTATTCCTTTCATATACAAAAATAATTTGGGTAAAATTATTTCATTTACCCCTTTAAAAACAATACTGTGTCGAATTGTCATATTCAAGTGTTTAGAGATCCCTATCAATAACGTTAATTACTCGTATTGACCAGAATCCATAAACTACTCAATAAACCAATCAACACAATATAAAACCATTTGATATTCACTAACAAATACGCGCTCATATCTATTAATACACTCAAACTCGTTCTAGAGTACTATCGACTCTATTTATGAGTAATCCCAATAGAGCCAAGGTTATCACCAGCCTAAGCTCTGATACCACTGTAACAGCCCGCAAATCCATACCTCATTGAATTGACATTAATCTCCATTTATGAACTCAAGAAGAACGGAAATACGAACCATTAGTAATTAAAGAAAGAGAGGTAGAAGAAGAATATAGAAAACAACATCAGAATCTAACCATCGCAGTGGAATAAAATATAATATATATTAACAGATCTTTACACAAATCAAAAATATATCTGTTTTATACAATATATCATCAGAGTATACATCAGAGAACACATAACATACAACCGGACAATATTCATGTCATGTCCTCAATACAACAGAGCACACAGCCAAACAACACAGCGGAATATACATACACAAATATGGAAGATACGTCTCGCCAACTAGCTCATCTCCTGAGCTCCACAGCATCATATCCTGTATCCTATAATACTCGGTCTGACCCGAGCATTATAGTTAAATAACACCCGAGTCAGTCTGGAATACCAGCGTGAGAAAATCACACTCAAATTGATTATTAAAGTTTTCCAAAACCTTTGAAATCAAAAGCATCTCGTAAGACCACGCCACAAATAAACAAGTCGGGTTTTTACCTTACGATAACCAAAACACTTTTTATCAAATCCGTCTGATATTATAATAGTGTTTATTGAAAGTAAAATAAAATCTAGCTGAAATGCTTGCATCTCACGTTTCAGCAATAGTTGGGCATAATCAAAACCATACAGGCACGTAGGGAGAATGGATTTCCATCAATGACTAGGCACTGGGGTACCACCTGTCACAGTACCGAGGATTACTCCCAATCCCCCGCAACACAAGGCCGGAACTATCCCTTACTGGATAATTCTGAATAAATCACCCAACGGTTGGGATCAGCAACCGCACCACTAAGCCGAAATAAAATGGGACATCTAGACAGGGATGACCTTACTCTCCAGTGGGTGCTACCCACGAAGCCTTGCTGCATAACCCTTGATTTTCAGTCATTCCCGGTTGATGAGGCTCGAGGCTAAGCGTTACCTTTCAGCACATATCCCTTAGAATGCCCATCGTCCACCTGACGATGTTTCGAAAGCATTCGTCCATACAAGTCCGTCCCGGGTCCGAACGGAACCGAAGGCACTACTCCTACTACATCCATTTGGAAATATCCTCAGGATTAGTAGCGACTAGCCCTTGCACTTCACTGCTCCAACTTCGATTCCAAACTCGTTTTCCCACAAAAACGTACAAACCGAATCGAAGTGGTTTTCGAGAAATATATCCCGATCCCGGTCTCTTCAAAACGATCAGCGCATTGACCAATATTGATAGTCGGTGATTTAACTATCAATTAACATTCACAAACATCCATCAAACAATAAATAATTCTCCCAAATTATTTATTTATCTCAAAATATCTTCGCAAGACATATTTCTATTTCAAACCCCTTTGGAACAATTCCAAAACAGTTTCCTTTCACGGAATGCATTTTCCCAAATATTTATTTCCACTAAAACACCAAGTACAAAATACTTTTAGATTTTAAAATAATTTAAAAACACTTTATTATAAATATACTTTATAACATTAAAATTTAAAACTACTTTAATTCTTTATTAAAATATATACTTCAAGAATATTTAAAATAAAACCACTTTATAAATAAAAACTAAATTTCTCTTTTTAACAAAATACTAAGTCACTTTTATATAATTATTACAATAATAGGTTTTGAAAATCTTACTTTGGAAATTAACATTTAGAAAAAAACAAATTTTCTAAGACATGCTTTTTAAAACATACTTAAAACTTTTAACTTATATTTCAAATTGCTTTGAAAATGTACTTGGCTATCCAAGGAAATACACTTCTCTTCACATCTTTTAAAAATAAATCAACATTTATTTTTAAACCAATTCATATCCCTTTATAAATTCCCACCTTGAATTTATATTTTCAAATATCCACTGATATTTTATTTTCTTTATAAACCCAGTTTATAAATTCCAAAATCTCACTTTTCTTTAACATTCCAATTTCAAACACTTAAATCAATTTACAATTGATTTAAATTTTGCTTCACTTTGAAATAAATCTCCTTATTTACTTCATTTATTACAAAATATATTAACTTTTATTTCTTTCCAAAAATCCAATTCAATATATTTTGATAACTCCTTTTACTGAAGTATCTAATCCAATCATATCATCCAATATTTCAATCACCAATAAAATCATCACAGGATATCAATATTCATAACACAGAATATAAAACTGTCTAGATAATTTTGAGGAATCCAGTTGGATCCCTCCAACCTGTTTCCCTACATCCACAGACGTTAGCACAATACCAATTCCACTTCGAGGTGGAATATCGTGGTATATGGTTTTATAAAATATCATTCGCTATTATGCGGCGCATAGGGTCTCATCCGCTATATAATGCGGGAATATCAACTCCAATATATACATATTCCAATATATATATATATTGATATATATACTACTATATATACTATCATATCAAATCAATTTAGTCATTCAACCAATATTTAAATTTAACTATTTAAATTTAAATAGCAACCAGATGAGTGAAATTAACTCACCTTTGATTTTGTTGTTTGCAATCCATTCCAACTGGCTTGTTCCACAATTTAAAACCTTGAATAAACAATTATATGATTTCATTAATAGTTAAAATAATCACATCGCCATTACCACTTAATAATTTGATTAACCAATTTATTCTATTCAAACAAATTTCCCAATTAATAAATAATATTTCTTCTTATCATATACCTAATTTAAATTTCCCCTTTTCCCCCAATGTGTAAGTTTTGTGACAGGTTAGATATATATCATCATTATTATTATTTCTCTACAGTAAAGGCAAAAGTAAATGTCACCTTACTGAAATAATAATATTTATATATATTTTTTTTCAAACTGACTGTCTATATTGCTTTAAATTAAAATAACCAGAATAAATTTTTACTCTACTGTTTATTTCCTAGCTTATATAGATTAGAAATCTATTTTTGCACAAATTTCTATTTCCAGTTATATGCAGTTTCAAGATTTTAAAAACTAAAGATAATTACCTCACCGAACAACCCGAAGAAAACTTCAACCTCCAATTCGGGATACTCTTCACTGCTACTAGGCGACCCAAAGACACGCGACCGCCTGAACAACATAACCTCGCCTGCTTCCTCACGAGACTGCGATCAAACCCAGCTTCTATCGATTCGACTCCCCCTTTCAAACCACTGCAGCTCGACGACGAACCCCTCCCAACCATCGAGCTCCGCCCCATCGAGACATCTCGCGTACAAGCCTACGACCTCCCCTCGAACTCGCCAAGCTCGACGCGATTAGTCGCGACCATCACCGCGACCATCGCGATTTCCACCATCGATCACTGCCTCGTCGTCGCTTGCGATTCAATCGTGTACGAACCCAAATCAATTACAAGCTTCGATTGATTTTTGAGAAAGAGCAGCCATTAATTGATTTTCGAGCTAGCTCGATAGAAATGTTTCGGCCCTCAATTTATTTTATTGAACGAGATGTTCTCCTTTATCACATTTACTTATTATATTTTTTTCAAATGGAAGATACGAGATGAAAATATCAAAATTAACGAAGACGCGTGTCATCAGAAAGAACACATGCTCGAAACATCAAGACACGTGTTGCTTGCAGCAGACTTTCAATTAGATTATTTATTTTTAAATTTAAATTCAAATTGTAACGATATCACCACTCAAAATTTAACTTCCAATCGAGGCATGCCGCTAGGCATTCATAATGTTATACCTCTATTCCGATCACACTGGAAAAGGTTTCGAGTCCTAACTCGATCATATGGAGAAGATAGCTTTTTGAACCCAGTAATTATATTGAATTTCGATTTAATTTCAACACGTTTATATATCGTATGTTTACACAACAACTCCAAACGCTCCGAAATTTAAAATCCGATAATAATACAATATTACGGATCCAATGGAACTGGTCTCGTCGAATTCCGAGACTGTGCCTCGGAAAGCTATTTTCAAATATCGATTTAAACGTTAAATTTTCAAAACTGAGCAAAACAGTTCCAAATTCAATTCTGAAAGTTCCAACACCATCAGAATCATCAGTATAAATTTTCTAAGCCTTCCTTTTATTTTTGACGGGCTTAAAATTCCAGATTCTATATTTTACTCAATTCCAATTATTAAATTCAACAATTAAATCACCAAATAAATAATGATATTTGAAATTTTGAGTTTAAAATTAACTCTTAAATAATCAAAATCAATTAAATATTCCAATTTCAAATATACAAAAATCCGGGTCGTCACAAATTATGTACTTGGGTGTGAAGGTGGGCCGCCTTCTATGAGAGACTTAAGCTCTCCAGAGCACTCATGAGTTCCCAAGGTAGGCACATGACCATTAAAAGTGTATACGTATCGCGGAGTTTGTAGAAATTAAAAGTGTAGTACGTGTTGTAAAATCTCAACCCAAATCTTTGTAGTTCAAGAAGAAATTCACTACTTAGATTGAGTTTTGAACTCACTTCTTTATGTATCAATTCAATCAAAAGACATTGGTACTTACGTATGAAACTTTCTTCTTGCCCATGTTATTTTGATTCATTTTCTTTGATTTTTATTTTAATTAGTGGGAGATTATTGGATAATTAATACAAAAACCAAAGTCTTTTCACTACTTGACCTTTTGCATTCTTTATTAATTAGAAAACATTTTTATTTATGTAATGCTTATTTATTGTGATCGATAGGCTTATGGAATAAAGGAGAACTGCATGTTTACTTTTAATCTCTCTCTTCTCTTTTCTTAGAAAAAGAATACAAAATTTAAAATAAACAAAAGCCTCTTTTTCATCTCTTTCTCTTCACAATTTCATCTAAAATAAAATATTTTTTTTAAAATATACTCAAACCTCATGACCAATGACTTCTACAGATCCCCAAATCCATCAAACATGAGTGCCAAGTTTGAAGGATCGTTGTGTTAACCTTGGAAAGTGGACAACAATTATTGATTACATCATAGCCATGTCAAATTTCGCTTTTAAAGTAGTGCGCTCATCCATGAAACGACCCATATCGCTTTCCTTTTCCATTATTCTTACCCATCAATTTTCCAATACCAATAATGTACATCTGAGTAGTCATTATGATGACATCGTTTGTTTAGCTCATAAGATTGAAATTGCTCTATGGATTCCTGCCTCGTCAAAACGCTATTAAATTTCTACTTTTTTTTGGTAGAATGTCAAGAGAAATGATTATAGACTTATAAAATTTTTGTTACAACTTGGGAGGAGAAATATCATGGAGAATCAGACATAAGGATGATGTTTTTCAATGCAGTATCCTCTAGGAAGATTGGAAAGTGTTTCTGGAGAGCATGGAGGGATAATTTTACCCTAATCCTTCTTTCATTTGACTTCAATGATGAATTTTTCAATACAATACAATTGCCCTATGGATAACAGGACCTCATTTTAGAAGATCAGTTGATTTGGACCTTTTGAACGACTAAGTTGTTTACATTGCCAGTGACGACCATGTCAGGAATATTGAAATATGGATACTCCATGAACTTAGGGTCAAAAAGTCATGTAGTATGGTGTATAAAATTCGACCACTATTGTACTTTAACTATTTCTACCCATTACAGATTTCAAAGAATGGAGAGTTCCTTGTATGCATTAAATCAGATATAATAGGAGAATATATGTTCTATTTGTAAAACTTAAACACCTAAGAAGTAAAATTTCAATAGAACTACAGCTTAGACTATTGTCTCGGACAGCTTATTCACTACAGTGCAATTCTACTTTCGCTCAAAAGTGCGAATGATGTTTCCAAGCAAGTTGTTATATTTTTTTGTTAATTTTTTGATAATTTTTTTGAATTAAAGTAGTTTTATTGGATATACCTTGGTGGTTCTGAATGACATCTTGATACATCCTATTGCAAATATAAATCACTATGTCATTCAATTATTTGCATCTAGTTCTACTACATAATTTTATTAGAGAAGCAAGTTAAGTGAATAATAATGATTGATAGTTGATGAAGTGACAGTAGCATCGTTATCTTTTTCATTATTAGTATTATTATTATTTGAAACGATAAGAGAACAAGGGTTTCAGAAATACCAACTGTAAATTAAGTAAACACAAATGGTGGAACAATCAACTATAGATCGGTGGTCACCAGTTCTATCCTAGTTCAGCCCTTGAACTATGGTACTATTCATAGTAAAAATGTTGCACATTACCGTTCTCCACGCGTTCGAAACGTTGGATGCGTCCGAGGTGTGAAGAACGATAACGGACCAACTGCTCAGTTGCCTTGTTGCTCAAATTTTTTGCATTTATGAATATTAATTAATTTAATAATGTTATAGTATTTAAATTATAATTTTTTTATTCTAAAATTAATAACTTGCGCAAATGAGGTCTGTTTGAGACGTGGTTTTTTGATTTGCGATCGTATTGTGGTATTCTACTTTATTAGTTGGTTTGAACTACATCTGAGCAAATTGAAATTTTACAATTTAATTTATATATTTTTACAAATTATTGACACTTATTATTCATTAAAAAATAAATAATTAAATAAATGTAAATTAATTTTATTTTAAAATACACATTTCAAATACTCCGCTCAGATTTTCCGCTCGCAGCCCCAAATACAACTCCCTTTCGACTAACTTTCTCGATCAAATACCCCACTTAATGCCCTGCTCGCTTCATAAAAAATGAACCTTATATGTTTTATACAAACAATGTTTCATTTACTTGATTTTAGTTTAAGAAAACTCGAGGCACGCATTATGATAAGAGAAATTGTTTGTACGAATTTGTAAATTTTTTGATAGAAAATGTCATATTAAGGTTGTTAAATTACCCTACTGATCCTTTTGAACTTCATCTACTTTTTATGGTGTAAGGATAAATTAGGTTTTTGAATTTTTTTGTCCTTTATCATATAATAATCATTCTTAACATGTGTTTATAGAGCGCATATTAATAGTGCTCTTTTTTTATAACAAGAATTGTATTTTATTCAATCAAAGCACTCATTTTGATATTTTGGGATTCGCCATAACCTCAAGAACTCGGGTGTAGAGCCACATACTACTAATCATTGAGCTAATGATCCTTGACATATGGCTTTGTATTTTTTTTGTTCTAAATTGATTTTAAGTAGTTATTTGAATAAATCTTAGTAATTGGCATAAAAATATAAATTATGTATAGAATTAAAATAAAATAACTCACATTGCAGAAAAAGGTTAAATTTCATTAAAAAGTACATTTTAGAATAATGGTACATCACGTATGTTTCGATTTAAATTTCTAGGCAAAATCATTCAACATTTTTCTAAAATCATTCTCCTTGTTCAACATAGACCGGTAGATAATACTTTGGTTTGTTCATAAATATTACTTCAAGCTCCTACTCCTAAATTTGTTGAGTGACGATCGAATTTTGATACGATGTTCAACAATTTGTTTGAACATGTTAGAATTTGGACCGTCTCTCGAAGTAGAGGTCCTCTAAAAATATAGTATCAATGTGTGCCGGAAAATGTCTGTAAAAGCATATATTCTCTAGGCATTCCAGTCGATGATTGTTTGTGTCGAAGAGTTGGTGCAGGAGGTTCGTTGACATTCTAACATATAAAAAAAATTATAAAAGAATATTATGTTGTATATAAGAGTGAAATAAATATAGTTAGAAAAGAAATTACCTTTGTTTAGAAGAAGATAAAATTAGGTTTGTATTTTTGGGATTTGGATGGAGAAGGAAAGAGAATGAAATTAGGGACTTATATAACTGGAAGAACAACAAGTCGAATTGATTGATGCCCGATATGAACCGTTACAATTATATGGCTCATTTGATTGATGTGTTTTGGGTAGCAACCTGGAAATTCGAACACTTAGTCTTCGAATATCGAAATGTTTTAAAATATAATTAAGTGCTATAAATATGAATTCATAACCTTATTAAACATCATTTAATTAATGAATAATGATAAGAAACTTGTTTTTGAAATTTTTTTACAAAAATATATTCTTCAAAGAAAAATCGATAATGATAAGACTCGTGTGAGAGATGTCGAACATGACCTCAACATTGGAAATGGCTAAACACGGTGTGGGATGCACAATCTCGGGTTTAACTAACCTTTGAGGGTATATCAAATCCATTATCAAGAGATGATGCTAGCGGGAGTTGTTGGTACTTGGTTTCACATGGTTCATACTATGTTGTAGCGATGGGCTAGTTGGTTTACCTTATGATATTTTATCTAGAGATATACTACACTCGAAAGGTAGTTTTTGGTCCTTGTCATGGAGATCTGCTTTAGTTTAATAAAAGCATCTCCACGGAAAAATCTATTATGAGAACGTACTTTAACGGTTTTGATTGTAACCTCTAATATGTTGTTGAATGTAACCAATGTAACGAGTCTAGCTATTTTATATGACTTATATTCTATACTCTATACATCACCTATCATATCACTGTATTAAACTAAATGAATGGTTGGTTTCATTTAAGGAAAAAACCGTTACGGTAATCCGTATGGTCATAATGGTTACTGTTACTTATTACATATCCCTTGATTTTCTCACGCTGGTTTACCAAACTGATCTGGATGTTATTTTCTTATAATACTCGGGTGAACCCGTGTATATTTATAGATTTAGCTTTGGATGCTTTGAGGCTTATGGAGAGAGGCTAGATGATTACCTACCATAATATTATTATTTTAGTTGCATTATCGTATTATATATATCAGCATTGTAAGGACATACAGTTATAACTGTCCAGTTTGATGATAGTACTTAAGTTATGGTAACTCCGAAATTTTTGTATTCGGAGTAATCCTTTGTACCGTTCCTCTGATATTATATATTATCGTTACATTATGAGATACTGATGTTGTTTTTATTCTATTGTATTTTTTACTTTACCCTAACTTTTTGTCTTTCTGGCACTTGAGAGTTTTGCATTCAAATACCTTATATATACATTGAGTGTCGACATTCAAGGGTCGAAAAGTAAGGTCATTACATTTGGTATCAGAGTTCAAGGTTAAGTGAACACTTTGGCTTTGGTTTAGGTATGGCTCATTAGATATGAAGTAATCAGCACCCTAGAATGATTTGAGTATATTATATATATATATATATATATATATATATATATATATATAAGTGCGTATTTGTATTTTGAAGATTAGACTTTTAAAAATTATTCCTTAGGAATATAACCTTCTAGTAATTTTTACTCTGAAATAACCCTATCCTTTTGTGTCCTAAAGAAGTTTTTCCTTAGTTAGGTAGTAGGAACTATGAGTTCTAGAGTTGCCAATGCTAGAGATGGTCAAGGTGCTACTATCATGAATGGCGGGAATCGATCACCGAGGAATGTTACTCTATTTAAGGATCTAAGGGTGAACGTCGTAGAGGAGGCCGTGCAGGTTAGGCCTCGGATGGGTTTTGCTTTGCTTTGTCGTGATTATGAGAGGTTGAGAGGTAAAATGTTTAGTGGCATAAAGACTATGATAGAAGTCTAGATATGGATCAAAGTATGTGATCAGATATTCAATGATATGGAGCTGATGACGCGATGAAGCGTAGGTTAGCGTCACGACATTTGACAGATGCAACCATGAATTAGTGGAGTTCTATTATAGTTGATGACCAAGAGAATGATTTCTCTAGGGCCCAATTTAAAGATGAATTTAAGATGAAGTTTGTTTCAAAAGCTGGAAAGACTTTGTTATTTATGAGCTTCTTGGATCTAAAGTAGGGGCCATGATAGTGGATGAGTATGAGAACCGGTTCATTGCTTTGTCTTGGTTCGGGTTAATGTTAGTTAACATGCCGCCGAAGAAGAATGTGATGTTTGTGGCAGGTATGCGTCTCTAGTTTCAGAGAAACATGACTAATTACCTTAGGGGTCTTTTGTGAATTTGGTGAATATAGGTTTGAGGTTTGAAAGTTTGGCACCAAGGCCTATTATTTCTGCACCAACTAGGGATAAGAAGCACAAGTTTCAATCGAATAGGTCTAACCTTATTTGCAACAAGTGTGGGAAGAGGAGTCACTTTTCTAATAAGTGTAGGTTAGGCAAAGGAGGGCAGATGGTTAAGGCACCGAGGGAGTGCTACAATTGTCATCAGCCTTACCATTTTGTTAGAGATTGTCTCATGCTCAAGAAAGAGGAGCAGCTTCGGGTTTTTTCCATTTCTGCAGTTGAGAAGGGAAAGTAGATTCTTGAGGGTATACCATGTATTTATGGCTTTCCTATTCATGTTTGTTTGACTCTAGTGCTTCTCATAGTTTCTTACCCCATAACTTTGATGATTGTTTAAATCATGCTTGGTCAGTTTAGGAGCATTGCTTGTTATTGATTTGTGCTCAATCGGTTTATGAGCAATTCTACCTTTCTACATCATGGGTTGGGTAGACAGTAATTATAGGTGTATTAAAATGAACACCTTGTGAATTATGTTTCATGGTTTGACTATAAGGCTTTCGGTGATAATGTTGAGTTAGAAGTTAAAATTTAGTAATAGATGTTTACTATAATCAGAAGGAAAGATAGAATATTTTGAAAATAAATATTTGTGAAAAGATTTATATAAGAGGATGATGTTATATGATTATAGACTATAAAATATGGTTTATAAACAGAAAATATTTAAACAGAGAATTTTAGAACTTAAATCCTGGTATCTTTGAAAATGTATTTCAAGAATTTGGAGGGAAAGAATATTAGTACCTTTGAAAGTAAATATTTGGGATTGGTTTAGATCATGATACTCAGTATTATTATATGAATTATTTGATACTGCTGTGTAACGATTTTGGTTAAGTACCAAAAGAGTATGGTTTGGATGTATTAAACTCACTTTTGTCACATGAAAATAATTTCGATGATGACTACTACATCATCAATATTCATTTTAGGTTTCTAAGTGGGGGGATGCTACAAAGTTTTTTTAGTAAAACAAATTTTGATTTAAATCCCGAAATTATGATTTGATATACAAAAGTTATATGTGTATATTATTTCAAAATGATTTGTAATGAAAACCGGTCCTTAGCTCTAAAGTTTCTTGTTAAGTTGTTTCATGGACACATGTAGCTTATGCATTAGGGAAGTATGGTATGCGGATCATAATATAATATGTTTGTTTAATATTTTTCATTTGTTAAAACAAAACAGAAATTTTCGACAATTTTGGATAGACAGAAACTTCCGAGTTGTTATAGAACTTGCAGTTAAGTTAGAGTTGAGTTTATATAACACTCAATTTAAAAAGGTGGCAAGTTAAAACAAGTGTTAAATGGTTAACATATTTGTTAATAAAAGCTAATTTAATGTTTTGGTATATACTATTAGGATATAGTGGAGTATTTTACGAGCATGAACTTAATCTATAAAATGTTTATAAACTTCAAGTTAGGTCTTATGATATGGTTCATAAATAATTTTAGTATGAATGACATACTATTTGTATAAAAGAAATGTGATATAAAGAAATAGTTAAGAAACCAATAGGATAAGTACGTTAAGTTATACATAGATTGTTATATTCGATAGACTGTTCTTGATTCAGTAATCGAGTACATGTTTTGGAGGTAATTTACACCGGTCCGAACAAAATTATTTCACTCGATTCTTGATGGTGACCACTTGATACGGGTTCGTGATAGATCCTGATGTTTTCTATCATAGTATATGGTTATGAAAGAAGAGTGGAGGTTCTAATCAATGAACCAAAATGGAGTTTGCACTAGAGAGGTCAAGTGATATATACTAGTTTGAAAGTGAAATTTTTGTGATCGAGTAAGTGATCAGATCGAATATTGCGTACGGGTGGTCCTTGTGCATCGTACGGGCTTTAGTGCATTTGTAGAATGTGTTATATTGGCTTCTGAAGAGTTTGGGGAATGACTCTTCGATTTGTCACAAGGTAGCGTGAATAATCGTATGAGTAATGATCTGAGACAGTTGAGCATAAGGTGTGCTTAGTAGATTGTTTATCATCCTTAGGCAATGGGAGAGTTTGAACCTAAGCAAACCATGAGCATCAGGTGCAAGTGATTGTGAATGCTAATTGAGTATTTGTGTGCATGTCCCTTTGTTAAGGTTAGAAGTGACATAGAGCAATGGTGCTCGAGGTTATGCGAGGAAGATAGAGGATAGTTTAAAGGAGTTCTATCTAGAGTTGCTTATAGACTAGAATTCTTTATTATCTTAATATCGTACATCTTTTGTAGTGTACTCAACGCTTGAAGTGGAGTCGCTTAGTATACATTTTTCTTTGCAGTCTAGTCTGTATATAGTTTCAGCAGTATGTTATATATATATATATCTTGTTCGTTTATCTCCTTTGATTATCTTTCTTGTTAGAATTTCAAGGACGAAATGTTCTAAGTGGGGGAGAATGTAGTGACCTAGAAATTCGAGCACATCGTCTTCGAATATCGAAACATTTTGAATTAAATATGATTTTATAACCTTGTTAAACATCATTTAATTAATGAATAATGATAAGAAACTTGTTTTTGAAAATTATTTACAAAAATATATTCTTCGACGAAAAATCGATAATTTGATTGGAAATCGGTTTATTGGCAAACAACTTTTTGATCGATATAAGTTGTTTGAACTCTTTTGCACTTGTATAATGATAAAATGAACACATTAGCAACTAATTAACACACATTTCTCTTCATAAAGCAATGGAAGGTTCTAGATGCTTCCAAGTGGATAAGAGATATTATCATGAGAAGGGTATAAGAGTATTTAACTAAAGGAGAAGTGATGGGAGGTGAGCCTTCCATGGCTTAGTAGGGGAGAGGGTGAGAGCAAGGTTAATGAGCATCACCTTGAAGCCTATAGAAGGAGAGGCATACCCATGTTAATAAATCACAAATTCACAAAGCAAAATTGAGCTATTTCATGTCTTCTTCTTCTCTTATGTTCTAAACAAAAAATTGCAAAACAATTCCAAATCCACTCAAAATTTGCCACAAGCCTTAGTACAATATTACAACACCTCCACTATGTTAAATATTGAAGAAAAAAGGCCATTATTCCCCCACTTAGCATACCCATGTGAAATTAGAGGGTGAAGGAGGCAAAAGGCAAGAGTGAAAGCAAGGAAGGAGAAGGAGGAAAGTGGTTGAAAGGTGGGGTTGGAGTTGGGTTGCTTGGACTTGGTTGTTTGTTGGGTTAAAGGTGAGTTGACAAATCACTTTGAATGGAAAATATAACATGTATACGTTAGTGTTTGATTGTGTTTAAGTTGTTGAATTGTTATTGACATTGTTAAAAACATTGGTTTTGGTTCTTGTTTTGAAAACAAGAAGCATAAGTGATCCATATGTATGGACTTGGAATGGACTTAAACAGACCTGTATGACTTGTGACAAGACCTTGAAACAAAACATATAGGTTATAGATAGGACTTTGGTTTAGATCGAACTTGGATTTGGAAGTGCACTTATATCGATAGTCGTTATGAATGCACTAGCGAATTGCCTTGTTTTTGGCAATTTTTATGGAACTTTGTAAAGAGATCCTTAGGGGTTTCTTGCCATATTTTTAATTTTTCTATGTATATTTATTGCGATTAAAAGTTTGGATAGCAAATGTTAAGTAACATATCAAAAAGTGGCCAAAACTTCACTTGTGTGAAACATCCCTATTTAACCTTGACTTTTGGACTTTAAAGGTTTGAAAAGATATTTAAAGCTAAGTATTTTGTTTCATTCTTTTTACAAGTGTTTACTAACTTATATTAGAATATTTCAATAGTGGTTTGAGATATTTATGAATTTTTAAGAATTAGTTGTGAATTTTTAAAGAAGATGATTTTATAATAAGAACTTGTTTTTTCAAGTTTTTAAGGAAATTATAAAGTAGTTATCTTCAAGTAATATTTTGAGTAAATGTTTTAAAACTTACTATAAGTATTTTAAAAGCATTTTTATGTATATATAGTTTTTATAAAATATGTTGATTATTTTATATCTTATGTAATAAATATCTTCTGAAAATAGTTTATTTAATATCCAGTTTTACAAATAAATAACTATACAAACACACACACACAGATATATATATATATATATATATATCATTTTAAAATGGGTTTTTAAAGTATAAACAAAAGGTTTAGAAAGGATTTAGAATTGCTTAATGGCTAAATGGTTAATTGATTAATTACCTGTTTGAAAGGTAATTAACTATGCTTAACACTAAAAGCCGACGAGGTAGACTTATTTATTTATGAGATTCAAGAATGAAGTGTTTTGGCAAGACTTTGATGCAATCGGTAGTCTAACTTACTAGGCTTCACTCCTGGATAAGGAATAGTTAAGTTGGAATGTTGGAAATGAGTTAAGTATACAGATATTGATTTGTATAAGCAACTATTTTTGACTAGATAGTCGACTATTGAACTTGACCTAATATTAACTTTGGAAGTATCCAAAGGCTTCACGATTTCATACCAATGAAAATCCCCGGGGAGGAGCATTGTCACGAAATGTCTCTAGCTTTTACTTTCTTCTGAAAGAACCAAAATTGAGTTTACCGAAAATTCATCGAATTGGCTTTGAAGAGACCAGGATCGGTAAGTGTTTTACCAAATGAATATTATTTGAGACTAGTATACGAGTTCTATGTTTTGGGAGCGGTTGAGAAGTGAAATGTTATAGAGTTGAACTGTCAATTTTAAGGTTAAGTCTAAAGGAGAGGTCACCGTTAACATTTCAAACAATGCTATCATATGAGACTGTCTATCTTGAGGAGTATTCCAAGAGATCGGACAACATTGGCATTTGTCGGAAAACTTATACGAGAATCTATATGGAGATTCGAGATCTGATTGAAATGCTAAAATCCATATAGCGATTCATGATCTGTTCGAGATGACGGAATCCATTTGGGGATTCGTGTTCTGTTCGAGTGATGAAGACTCAGGTGAGAGATGCTGAATGTGACCTCGACATCAGGAATGGTTAAAACATAGAGTGAGATGCATTGTCTCGGGTTTAACTAACCTTTGAGGGTATATCGGCTCCATTATCTAGAGATGCTTATAATGATGCTAGCGGGAGTTGTTGGTACTAGGTTCCACGCAGTTCATACTATGTTCTAGCGATGGACGAGTTGTGTTTACCTTATGATATATTTTATCTAGAGATATACGGGCGCTCGGAAGGTAGTTTTCGGTCCTTGTCATGGAGATCAGCTTCAGTTTACTGGAAGCATCTCCATGGAAAAATCCATTATGCGAATGTACTTTAGCGATTTTGATTGTAACCTCTAATATTTTGTTGATTGTAACTATTCTATCTATTTTATATGACTTATATTCTATAATTTAGACATTTCCTATCATATCACTGTATTAAACTAAATGAATAATTGGTTTCATTTGAGGGGAAAACCATTATGGTAATCCGTACAGTCTCAATGGTTACTGTTACTTGTTACATATTTGTTGAGTTTCTCACGTTGGTTTACCAGACTGATCTGTGTGTTATTTTCTTTTAATGCTCGGGTTAGCCTGTGTGTATTTCCATATTTAGGTTTGGATGGTTTGGAGCTTGTGGAGACAGGCTAGATGATTACCTACTGTAATGTTATTATTTCCGCTACATTACCATGTTGTATATATCAGCATTATTAAGACATACAGTAATAGCTGTCCACGCTGATGATAGTACTTAGGTTTTGGCAACTTTGAAATTCCTATATTCGGAGTAACCCTATATATTGTTCATTTGATATTGTATATTATCGTTCTGCTGTGAGATTCTAATGTTGTGTTCTCTCTTTCTTATTATATTATATTTTTTTGTTTTTCCCTAACTTTCTGTCTTTCTGGCACTTAGATGTTCAGGACATGAATACCGTGGAGTATTCAGTGTCGACATTCAAGGGTTAAAAAGTCAGGTTGTTACAGTTTATTTCAATTTTCGACTCGTACGATGTATCGAAAATTGTAACAGATCACGAAAAGGCTACGTTAGCAACATAATATATCAAAGTTATCTAGGTTTTGGATATATTTCTTAAGCTAGTACAATAAGTAAACATTTATTTCTGAATATGATTTAGGATGCGTTCTTGACGAACGGTAACAGAACATTTGAGAGGAGAATTTGAGCGGGGTATTTGAGCTGGGAAGTCGGCTGAATGAGGAATTGGTTTAGCGATGCGAACGGGGTATTTTGAGTGGAGTATTCAAATTGTGATTTTTAATTTAATTGATTTATAGTTAATTAATAATTTGTTTTATTATGTAATATGCATTTAATAATTACAAATAATAAAAAATAAATTACGATAGTTCATTAAAACAAGCAAATACACTTTTAAATTCAAATACATTCAAAAAATAAACTAAAACTAATGAAGAATATGATGCAATAACTTCAACTGGTACAACATAAGTCCTACTACCTCTGCATCAGCCAATGTTTTCACAATATCCAAGTTTGTGCATTCATCATAAAAAATCAACGTAAGCTTCCACTACTCAACAGATATAATAGGAGATAGTATACCATAACAATGATGCTAGGTGTGGCTGGAACGGTCCGAATGAACAATCAAACGTCCAACGTCATGCATGCTCGAGCTATCTTGCTTGGTATGTCTACTGCGCCTAGGCTAAGCGGGTGGAATATCACGGGCCAACCGAGTAATAATCCATATCGGCAGTAGTGAAATGCTTAGCGGGTGGAGTTGGAGCTATTGTATATTTGCAAGTGTGTTTTCCTATGCAGCATCCAAAAAGCTGATCCAACTCTCTGAACTTTAAGAGGGATTTTTTCCTAAATCTATTATATCTTCGTGTAATAGTATCCCACCGCTTCTCAGGACTGTCCAAGTAATCGTTCTCCTGATCGCAAATCACTCCTTCTAGTTATAGAAATTTGTCCCAATCGGTTCAGGAATGCTCAGGTTGTTCCATTAGTTCTTCATCTGTGTATGGGATCAGTCAAGGTTCAATTTGTCATTAAGTGTGGTTGCCATCGACATATATAGCCCATTGACTGAATTCCTTCCATCCGTCAGAAAATCTACGCACAGATCTGTGAAAACTTCATCCCTTTCAGGTGTCTATAAAACAATAGGCTGAGAGAAAGTAGAAGCAGTAGCAGAACCCAAAGACAAATATATATATTATAGAAAAGAAAAATTAAATATAAAAAGAGAAAAAATACCTGAAAAGAAGCTCGAGCAATTCGGTAGAAAGTGAGGAGGGGGAGGGGTGGATTACATAGGAGGAGGGAAGAAGAAAAGAGATAGCTGTTGGGGGGCAACGACACGATAGGACACCAACATATCTATTCCCTTTAACTGACTGAACGGTCCAAACGTCATGTTGCGAACATATCTTTAACGGAGCAAAAAAAGATTGTGAATGGCCCCTTAAATTTTGGCAAAGCTTGGAAGGATAACAATCATTATTTTTCTTTTCATTTGATCAATTTAATGACTAAATGTTAAGAGTTCTTTACTGTACCCAATTGTTGCCTTTGTGGGATATGTTTTATTTTATAAAAATCCAAGTCCATGATTTGCTTTAATCATTCAAAATACAACATTTGTAAAATATTCAAATTTGAAACAGTAATATCCGTTCAATTTTTTTTTAAATCCAAACCCATCCCTTGCTAAGTCCAATGGGATTGATCATACGCACGTAGTAACATGTTTCTTCTCCCAAAAAATATATTTGGATCCAACCTTTCTCAATCCTGCATTTGAACAAGATTCTTTACCAATATTTAACAATGTGGAAGTGTTGTTTTTACCCTCTCATCTTCTTCATCTTTCTTTCTCTTATGCTCTTCTTCTCCAAAATAAACCCTAATTTTATATTAAATAAGTATTAAATTTAGTAAAAAATTTCTAACAGAAGACACAACATAATCTGTAGAGCATCGCAAATACATGAGATAAATCAAAAAAATGTATTTGACAAATGCTTGTATGTCTACTGATACAAAATACAATTTATTAGTATACGAAGCCAAATATGTGAACGGGCTACCATGACAGAGGATGGAGGAATCTTGTTCAATTTACTCACCGTCACCACATTCCGAAAGAAGATAGAAAATGGTTGTCTTATGTAATGAAAAAGAAGAAAGGGTACCTAGCAAGCTTTGGTTCAACTGGACACTTTTTATTGCAGGTGCATGTGCATATGCAGTGCTTCTAGATCATGAATCTCTATCTGTTTTGTGCTAAGATATAGTTGTTGAAGTTTGTCGTTCTGTATCATAAATGACATATACGACGAGTGGTCTTCGTACGTGACAAAAGTAGGACGTTGTTGGTAAGACGGTTATGGAGCGGTAGAATGGAAGTAAGGCGGTTGTTCATAAGGAAACCTAGGAGGAGAATGCGATTGGTATGGTTGACTATAGGGAATGTTTGAATATGGCGTATAGCCATATTCGTGCGACAGACGAAGTGATTAAGTTGGTTAGGTGGACGTTGGTCGGAATAACCGTTGGAAAGATATGTGGATAATGATTTTTTGCTCATGACTTTTTTTACCAATGCGCTTGGATGAAAAGACATTTTTAAAATTGGTGTTGGAGGACAAAGAAGGGATGAACAGGTGATGCCGAAGAAGGAGGAGTAGGGGAGGACTTTATAGAAGGGGCGAAATACTAGTCGTTGAGCTAGCCGTTGGGTGCTCAATGACTAGTATTTATAACGGCGAAGTCTTCGTCATTATAAGTGTATAATGGCAAAGACTTCACCATTATAAGTGTATAATGTAAAAAACTTTGTCGTTATATACTTATAACAGTGAAGACTTTGCCATTATAAAAAGTAGTCCATGTTTACTTAACTTGCCATGAAACTGGTTCGAAGCAGACACAACAAACTGAACAAGCCATACTTGATTTCTCCATGGCTAGTTTTACAACTAAACAAGTCATTGTTGGTTGTGCTCTTATCAAACGTTTGTATGTCTCTCTATGTGATCAATTTAGATGTGTTGGCGTTCAATTTCATTTTCATCAATTAACCATGCGAAAATGGCCTTTATCTTTTTGGTGAACGGGTTGAGTTTGTTAATTAATAATACAACAAGTAGCCGTTGTAATATACGGCATTAAATGATATGTATAAACTCAAAACAAGTAATTAAACATAAAGTTTGTACAATAGAATAAAATGGAAAAAAATGTTACAAAAAAACATGAATATTTTCCAAACTTTTCTTTCACTTAAAGTAATGTCAGGTAACTCTAAACTTAAACTAATGTCAGGTAACTCTGAAATTATGATATTTTTGTCGGACCACATTGTCTTCTTCGATTTAGATAATTTTTCTTTTTACATTTTCTTCGAATAAGCTTGCTTATTTCTCTTTCTTTCTTCATTTTTTTATTTTTTTATTTTTTGGAATAGGTACTTTATTTATTAAAACCAAACTGAGATACAATTTATAACATGCAGAAAACAAACTACGCTAAATGTGTTAAAAATAAATTATCCTCAAAAGCCATCATGTGTTCCCTAAATGCCCGCATATGAAAAGAAAAAAGCATAAAAGCATCAGCCATGCAAGCTATGTTTCATCTTCTACCAAATATTTCTTAATTTCGTTCAATACTATATTCTACATCCTAATAAAAGTTCAGGGCGTTCGAAGTACTTATCATTCCCTCAAAGTTCGTCAAATATGATACTTGTCTCACACCAACGAGTGAATCCAATGCTACTTCCCCTTACTTCCCCTTTATGAAGTCAGCATTGATGCTTACATTACCTGAGAGAATACTCGTGATTGTCTTTATTTGTTTCATTTTATTACCTTTTGACTTTAACTGTGATACCGTATTTTGCCACATAGGATTATCGATCACACCATCAGATATTGTTGCAGTAAAATTGAAAGGGATTTTGTAACGACCCACATTTTTTTCCCAATAATTAAAATATTGAATTTAGTAAGCTTTTGTAATTTAATATTGGAAGGAATTAAAATTTATGATGTATGAATGAGAAAACTAACTAGAATGAAATTTAATGATGTTAATTTAATTGATAACTATTTTAATGCAATTTCAATTAATTAAAATGATTGTAAATTTAAAATTGGTTATAAACTGTAAATAAGTAAATAAACCAAATGTTGTATTTAAATGGTAAATTGCACGTAGTTAATTAGAATTGGTTAATATGGAATGATTAATTAGTATGTGAATTTAACTTGGTTGGTAAAGAGTAAACATGGAAATGTGTTTGAATTGGTAAGTTGTAACAATATTTAATTATAAATTCACTATTTAATTCATTGAAATAAATTGGAATCAATTGCAATTAATCTAATTGAATATTATAATTAATATGGTAAAAGATGATAACTGCAGACTATGGATGTAATAAGACGTAACCCAATGTTAATTATATCCGTAAGATGATAATTGATTGAATAATAAGTTATAAATCAAAATAAAAGAATTTATTTGAAATTAAAATATAATTAATTGGATTTTTATTACAATTGCAAATGAATGCTGTAATTATTGAAATATTTAACATTGGATCCGACATGGAATTTATTTTAAAAGATTATAAATGCCTAGGTAATCAAAAATGATAAAATTAGTTAACTTTTAAATTGGAATTTGAAAAGTGATTTAATCAATTTAATAATAATTAATTTAACTAATGTGAAATTAGCCATTTTGGCCACTGTCTCG
This sequence comes from Allium fistulosum, assembly GCA_030737815.1. Taxonomy (NCBI): domain Eukaryota; kingdom Viridiplantae; phylum Streptophyta; class Magnoliopsida; order Asparagales; family Amaryllidaceae; genus Allium; species Allium fistulosum. The sequence continues at coordinate 1,251,934,496 of CM060903.1, read as the reverse complement.
GATTTCGATGAAACCAGCTTTATCGAATCCGTAACGGGGAATTATTGTAGGATTTCAAGTTTTGTAGTGATCAGACATGTCGTTTGACCGTATGGGCTTGAAACGCGTAGAAATCAATTTAATGAATTCAATTTGAAATCAGCTGATTTTAAAAGTTAACTTCTTCATACAATGGAATTAGGACTTAAAACCTATTCCATTGAATTTAAAAATATCGAAAACACTATTTTGATATATGAGATGACCTACTTTCGTTTCGGAGACGGAACGGGCTTTTCGTGTCGTTATTGTCGTTTCGAACCGATTCAATATGTTCATTCTTTCTTATCGGGTCTTGTCCATATAAATAGATTTTTTCTAAACCCTAGCAGCCTTTCTATTTCTTATTACAGTACGTACAATTCCATCTATCTGTTCCTCCGTCTCAAATGGCAGAAACTCGAATTCCTAGATTCAATTGCAAATCAAAATCAAATCGAAAAATTAAAACTCCTCAAACTATATCATATTATATATCGTTGGAAAGGTCTTGACGAATGGAGTCTATGGCAATTGTTCATTTTTCGTAACAGTGTAGGAATCAATCGGAAATCTCGGTCAAAATCTAAATCGACGAAGCCTAAGCGCAGAATTGGGCGTTTTCGATTGGGGCAACGATTGGAGAAATTGTTCGTCGGTATTGTAGAGCATGGGGGATAGCGTCGAGTTTTGATGGTCGGAGCCCCTATTGTCGACAAGGTTGATTGGAATTGCTTGTTTAGGGTATAGAAACCCAAAATCCTAGGTGGCAGCGGCGCTACAGTTGAGGGGCCGCATGATCACCGGGCGGCACAGTGGAGCATGAATTAGCTGGAGGTGGTCGCGGTTTGGTCAACGGTGGCCGGAGTGGGTGGAGAGACGTGGTCAATGTTGCGGCTGAGGGAGAGGACGGGCCATGTTCGAACGTGTTTGTGAGATCATTCATAGGATGACGTGGCGGTTGTTGAGAGGAGGGTAATTCTCTTGTTATTATTTTATTTATTTTATCCAAATTTGAATTTCAATCATTCTAACGTTAATAACTTTTGCATACGGGGTCAGATTTAGGCGGTTTGTTCCGATGAGATCATATCGAAATTCCGGACATTTTTGAACTAGTTTGGACGAATTTTGAGACTGTTAGATTTTTGGCCTCTATTTGGATTTTAAATCAACGAAAAATCAAAAGTGAGTGTTTTAACCCACTCACAACTACTAAATTATCTTATGTTAGTTAAATTGGATTTATGATATGATTAAAAGTTGATTGACTGCTGTTTGATATATTTATATTATCATTGCAGTTAAATCTGACTTTTACTGAATTAAATTGCCATTTAATTTAGTATTGAATTTAAATTACCAGTTAAATACTTGTTATTGATAATCAGTAATTGTCGTTATTTATTGGTTGATTTGAATAAAGATTGCGTGTTGAAATGATATATACCCATAAATTTTAAATTTATTGCAGATTGAAATGATATATTTGTATCACTTGACCATTGGGTTGAATATTATAAATGGATACCTGATTGGTTAAATTAAACGATTTTAAAAACCTTAATTTTTTGAATCCAGTTAAATGATACTTTGAAATAAATTTGGTTTATATAAACTGAATTATTTTCAAAAATCTAAGCTTTAAATGTTGAAATTGGAATTGATTTAAATGAATTGTTTAAAGAATTTAAATTGAAATTTTAAAGTTGGATTTGAAGTATAAATGAAATTTATCGAAATTGAGTTATTGAATGTTTGAATATTTAAACTTTGAAATTTACTAAATTTAAAATAGTTTAAATATATAGTTCAAACATGGATTTGAAATCGGCATAGATTTAAAAGGGTTTTGTTGAGAATCCAAATTTGAAAGAGAAAAATTGAGTTCGTTAATTTGAAAGCTGGATATGGTCCAGATTTATTGAAATGGAAGAAATGATTAAATTTGAGATTTCTTTCAAATTAATTATTTTAATATATACTGGTTAAACCATTTATGTTAAACTATTAAACCATATTAAACCAATCTCTACCTATTTTAAACCATCTAAACTAATTTAATCTATTTTAAGCTATTTAATCTATTTTAACCTACTTTAACCTATTTAAACTATTTTATTTTAATTTAATCTATTTAAAACTATTTAAAACTATTTTAATCTAATCTATTTTAAAACTGTTTAAACTATTTTAAACTATTTTAATCAAATTTAAACTACTTTAAATTATTTTATCTGTTTTAAAATATTTATGACTACCTAAACTATATTTCAAATTTCAACGGCGCAAGGTTGAATTGGTTATATTTAAATCCTTGATTTAAAATCGTATATGGTTAAATGATGTTATAATCTAAGTAGGGATTTGAAATGATATTTTCTAGTGAAATAACATATTCTGAGTAATATATATGATGATTTTAAAATGAGGGTTTAACCTATTTTGGAAGTATGATGTCGAAAGTAAATATGATTTCGAAAGTGATATGATTTCAAATGTGACATGATTCCGAAAGTGAATATAATTTCGAAAGTGATATGGTTTGAATTGAATACGATATTTTGATATCAATTATGAATTGGTTTTTGAAATGTAAAGGAACCATCCGATGTGAAATAAGCATTTGGTTGTTAAGAGACCGGGATCAGATATTGTCATACTCTCTGCAAATACCGAAAACCACTTTAACAACTATGTACGTGGTGGAGATTCCAGAATGAAGTAGGATGGTTTGGCGAACGTTTCTATATGAGGTATTTACGTAGCCCTGACTCCCGTGAGTCATCTTGATGTGGCTAAAATAGGAGCTTTATCGGGCCAAGTGAGGTCGCTCCTCCGATCGGGCACATTTCTTCAATACCATATTACGACTTTGTGATTGATTTGGTGGCCACCCCTCGATTTTGATTATGGGAGTGTATTCCGAAGTGGGCGGTAGTAGCTGCTATCCGCCAGCACCACTCCGGGAGTGCAAATGGTAGAATCCTACCCTAGCATTGCCTTACGTGCCTTGCAACATGCCTTATCGCGCCTTATATGAGTTTGTTTTGTACCATGCCTATGGAGTGCTCCCTAGGTATCCTATCAGTTTGGTGGGGCTTACAGTATCTGTATAGACTACGGGAATATATAAAATGTGTTAAAAGGGATATGGGTAACGCCTTAACGTTATTTTAATACTTAACTTTACTGTAGACACTATTATAATAGTGTATTATACTATGTATGTAGATAGTTTAACGGATCCTTAGGAGATGGAATTCCAAACATCTCTTAAGTTATTGCACGCACGCTAGACACTGAATAGAAGATGTCAAATCCCGTAAACATCTCTGACGCCGTTACACTCATATTTATTTACTCTTGATTTAACTTACATAAGATCTTTTAGTTCTGACTCGAGTGTTTTGTCTTTTCATTACGCTAGGATCGGTATGAGCTTTTCAGTGTATCAAAGACTGCTTTCTGGAAGACGAAGACGAAGACTTAGTGGTATTATTATTTATTATATTTATTCCACTACATCATATTGTTCCGCGACATTATTTATTTATTCATGTTGTATGTACTCTGATTCTGTATTGTAAAAGTGTAATCAAATGTTATTTGTAAAAGAGCTTCATGAACTGTTTATTTGATTATTATATTTTGTCATTTCGTAGTTAGATTCTGTGTTTTGTTTTCTTTCTCGGTTTTTCTTATTCACCCCATAACAATCCTCCCTTTAGAATGGTTTGAGTTTGACATGTGTGTTTTATTGTCGATTTAAACCATCCAAAAAAGGTGGGTATTTACATTTGGTATCAGAGCTTTGGCTTAGCGATAACCTTAGCTTTGTGGGGTCTGACTCGTTATAAATAGGGTAGTATTATCCTAGAATGAGTTATCTGAGTGTGTGTGTGTGTGTATATATATATATGAGAGTGTACTTGTTAATGTTATAAAATGTTTTTGTATTGTGTTAATTTGTTCTGTTTAGTATTTATAAATTCTGATCGGTACATAGGACACTATGGCATCGATAGGGATTTCTAAACACTTAATCGGGCAGACCGACACAATATTGGTTTTGAAATATAGGTAAATGAAATAATTTTGCCTATTATTATATTTTGTATATAAAAGAATAATTTTATAAATAATATAGTTGGATGTGATATGTTGTTTGTTAGGAAGTGAAATTTATAAATATTGGTTGCAAAATATGATTTATAATAAAGTAAATATAAATTGGAAATTTGAGAACTTAAGTTCCAGGGTTTTGAAATTTGTTTTCAAAGGAGTTTGGAATATATTATTATTATTATTATTTGGAAGTATTTTCGAATATAAATATTTTCAATGTGATTTGAAAGAAAGTTTTAAAAAGAATTGTTAAAAAGGAAATAAGTTTTGTACTCCCTTCTCTGTCGTTGGAAAATAATTTCAATGATGAGTGCACGCATTATCGACATTTATTTTCGAGTTTCAAAGTGGGAAGACCACTGTAGTAGTTTACTACACATTTGTTTTGATAAACAAATCTTAAATTTTAATTTCTGAATATGATTGATATATAAAAGATATGTGTATATATATTATTTGAAAATGATTTGAAAATGGAACCCGATATTTAGTTCTTAAGTTTCTGTAAATTAGAAATTTTAATTATTATATTGAATGAAATCTTAACTATATTGATAATTGGAAACTACTGAAATGAGAAAAATAAGAAATTGGAAGCTAATAATTAAGGAAATATATAAGAAATTGGAAATTTGTAACTTGTAAATCAAAGATAATGTAATTTTAAGAAGATGTAAAGTGTTGAACATTTGTTAACTAAGTGAATAAAATAAACTTGTGTAACATTCAATTACTTCCTTAAAACATATATATATATATATGTGTGTGTGTGTGTGTGTGTGTGTATAACTTACCAGAAATGTTAAAAGTTGAAATGTTAAATAAGGATATGTAATAGAATATTATACAAGTAAAACTTAAGTAATGAAAGTATTCAATAGAATTATTTAAATAAATAAGAATTTTGATGTTTTAAAAATGTTATAAACAAAAGTTAATAATTTGAGATGCTAGTAATTAAATTTAATATAAAAAGTGAATACTGTAAGTAAATCATTATAAACTTGAGTTAATGATTGAAGCCATTTATAATTATAAATGAATAGTAAAGGTGAATGCTATATTGAGTAAATGATTATAACTTCAGAAAATGTTGAAATGATTTAGAAATAGATTTTGTATTCAACAATATTATATATATGAAAGAAATGAATTTGAAAACAAAAAGAGTTCAAATATAAGTATGAATTGATTCAAAAATGAATAATGATTTAAAAAGGAAATCGAAGTAGATAATAACTGTGAACAAAAAAATTGTAGAGACACTTACATAATATTTTAAGAATTAATTATGGATGATCTAAATAATTGAATGGAAATAATTTATTTAAGTAAACGAATGAAAATTTAATGGAAATTGGCATTGTATGAATGAATGAAACAAAAATGAACAGTAAATGACGTGGAAGGAAAGTAATAAGAATAAACGTAAATAATATTTGAAATTATTGTTTGTTTTGGCTTATGGATGTTTGAGAAATGATACTTCTAACTGTATAAGGATGTATAAATAATCTATTAAGTTTTATCTAACTGTTTAGTGTATGGTATACTTAGTAGTTTATTTATCACCTGGTACAATTAAAAGTTTCTGAACCCGAACAAACCATTTGTTTTAGTTGCTTTGGATAGATGGTTGATTACTTTGATTGCATGTGATGATTGTATGGTTTTGTTTCCAAGTGACTATTGTTATGTTGTGTTGATTTGTTTGTTATTAATTAAAACAGCTTAAATATTTCTCTTTTTACATAATTCTAACTCTTTGGATTATATAAGTGAAATACAGGTTTATGTAAGCAATAGCTACTGCTTTTGGTTTCATAAATAAAGCGTCGTTTGCCCAACAAGTAGGTACATTTTTGTATTACGGTTGTATAACGATATTATATTATTCTCCCGTGGTTTGGGATTTTATTTTTGAAATATGATATATATATATGGTTATTATTGATATTATTATTTCTTACGGACCTCTCAATACAAAGGAGACTCTGCTGAAATTTTCCGTGAATTTTTGACTTAGAAAATTTTATGGAAGTGGAAATTGTTGGATATATTTCAACCGGTCTCCCCGAACCAAATACCATCTCACCCAACCGAACCAAGTAAGCCGGACCACCCAACATGCTTCCCACCGAACCAGATCCTTCCAAATACCCACCGAACCAGCTCCTTCCTCGTGACTACCGAACCATCACCCAAGACCAAAGGTGCCGGACCAACCCCTACCGAACCACCTCCTGCCGAACCAACATACACTCCACTCACCACCGGACCAACTCCTCTTCCATGCCTTGCCGGATCAACCACCAGTCCACCTACCACCGGACCAAGACTACAACCCAACCATCAACGGACCAAGTGCTACCGGACCAAAATGTGCCAGGCCAGATCACATCAGCCCAGGCCCACCAGCAACTATACACATCCAAGACCCCTACCCCCAGCCTCACTTTATAAATAGAGGGGCAGGGGTACAACAATGGGGGACAAGTTTGAGAGCTCAAGCACAGAGAGAACTTTCAAACAACTTTCTTTTACTTGTATCAAAGCTTTGTACTTGTAATCTAAACAAGAGAAGAGAAATAACATATAAAGTGGACGTAGGCACATTCTGGCTGAACCACTATAAATCTGCGTGTCTTTTTACAGTTTAGCCCCTGCTTTTCATATATTTGCATAAATCACTCAAATCACTAAAAACAACATAAGATCTACCAAATCATACAACTTTGCGGTGTTTGTCCATTTTTTGTGCAAACATTTTTGGTGCTTTCACTGAGAACTAGAAGCTCGAAGCTTCAGCTTCATCCACTTAACAGTTTTCCTAACAGCATTGTTCGCTACTTGGAAAACATGCCTCCCAAACAGAGAAAAGATGTTAACAGAGGATAAAACATCGCATCCAGCAGTCTTCCAGATCCGGCTGTCACGAATCAAGTAAATCATCCTCCTCCAGCAGCAGTAACAAATGAAGGACAGGCTAACCCAACCACTCCTGCCACAGAAAAGCCTGCAGCAATTACTAGGGCAGATTTGGACAGAGTTGTGGTTGAAGTAACTAACCGCTTCACATCCCAGCAGGAAGCCTTGGTGGACCATCTCATGTCACACTTAAGGGACGCTGAAGAATCCAACCGCAACACTGAATCATGGGGCGAGTCCCAGTCTGGAGGATCTCAGAGACAACAAAGATCTTCCTTCTTCGAAGGAGCTAACGGCAGAAGTAGCCATGGTAGGAGCCGAGACCGAGCACAGCCCGAAGTTAGGCCTGAGGAAACGTTTGGTACCGAACCCAACGGGGGAGGTACCGGACGGAGGTCAACTGTAGCTGAGCCTGTCATACTGCCTAACCACAGAAACGCCAGTGAACGGGGCCAAGCTAGAGTCCAGCCCGAAGTTGGACCCGAGGAAGTGCTTAGATCAGAACCCGGCAGGGGAAGATCAAGGCAAGGGCCAACTGTAGCTGACCCTAGCATGCTCCCAGAAGATCAAAGGCAGCCACTGGAAAATATGAGGAATGATAGATGATACAATCCCTACAGGTCATCTGGACGGAATCAATCCCACAGAACAGAACCAAACTCATTTCTATCTGCTCCAAATTCTGATGAAAGGATGGCACGCTTATTCAGAGAGTGTGTCCAACGGGAGCAAAGAGATCGAGGGATAGGCGCTAGGGTAACCAGCCCTTTCACCCGCAATATCGAAATTGCTATCACCCCCCGAGAATGGAAGATGCCAACAATGGAACCCTACAAAGGAACCTCCGACCCCGTTGTACACTTACAGAGGTACACGCAGCATATGCTCATGAGTGGGGCGACAGAGGGAGTACTATGCAAATGCTTTCTGCTCTTCTTAGCAGATCTTGCTACCTCCTGGTTCTATCATCTACCCCAGGGATCCATCAGCTCGTGGGAAATGTTGAAAGAAAAATTTATCAGTCAGTTCCGCATTCATGTGGAGCAACCTAAGGACGCTTATTCCTTATCCAGCGTCAAACAGAAACCTGGAGAGAAGCTGCAGCAATACCTAACCAGATTCAACGCCGCAGCGGCCGCAGTCCAAGATGCCGATGAGAAGCTTATCCTAATGGCCCTCTGTAGTGGTGTGCATCCAGACACTAAATTTGCTAGAAGGTTGACAAAAGAAAAACCAGCTACTTTACCCGATTTCTTCCATGAAGCCGGGAAATACATGAGGCTTGAGGATGCTGCCGTTGAGGGGCAGACATGACAGCAAAATAAGACAACCCATAGCAACGCCCCTGCTGTGGCAAGGGACGTTCGAAGAAATGATTCCAGAGACAATGCTGGGGGCAAGAAGGGAGAAAAGTGCCTATATCGGCCAGGACCGAGATTCGACACTTACACTCCTTTGAACGAGACCGTCGAAAATATCTTCCTTGCCACCCAAGGCGAAGTTAGATACAAACGCCCACCATACAAGAAGGAATCAGATGACGCACAGAAGTCTGGAAAGTTCTGCCGCTTCCACGAATCTCACGGACATGATACCAACGAATGCCATCATCTCTGAGATCTGATTGAGGAACACATCAGAAGGAAGAAACTGGAACGTTATGTAAAAAGTCAGGACAGGACTCCAGCTCCTGCCAATGAAAACCCAAGGCTACCCTCACCGGACACCAGCAGAGGAAACCGCAACACTAGCAGCACTAGTCAAGAGAAAATAGTGGTCCATACCATCTCAAGAGGACCGCACATCGCGGACAGAAGCTGGAAAGAGATGGAAAGGTATGGAAAGTCGCTTAGAGACAATAAAGACTGTGTCAATTCGGTTATAGAAGAGCGCCACCCGAAGCGGAAAGAAAGTAATGACATCACATTCGGTAAACGTGACCTAGAAGGAAGGCAGTACCCCCACATGGATCCCATGGTCATCTCTGCCCGACTCGGTCCCGTAGAAGTTTACCGAATCCTGGTAGACACTGGAAGCTCAGTAAACATCCTGTTCAAACACGCATTCGACAAAATGAAGCTATCAATGAAGGATGTATCTCCCTGCGATAAACCACTACACGGTTTCACTGGGGATGCTAAGATGCCCCTCGGGCAACTGGACCTCTTTGTTGAGATTGGAAGCCATCCCCGCTCCATTGTACGGAAGCAGACGTTCGTGCTAATAGAAAACCATTCGGCCTACAACGCCTTCTTAAGAAGACCAGCCTTGTCTGACTTCCAAATTTTCCTATCCCCATGGTGCCTAAAGATGAAATTTCCAACAGACAATGGAGTAGGGGAAGTGGAAGGAGACCATGACGTTGCTCGAGACTGCTATGTGACTGAACTTCGCAACAACCATAGGAAGGATAAAGGGAAGGGTGTAGAGATTGCCCTCTGCACAAAAAGTCTAGAAGCATAGCAACTAAAGAAAGCCCCTCCTCTTTGATATACCAGCGACCCTTTCAATGAATTAGACCCTAGGGACAAAGAGGAGGAGGCCACCGCCGAGCCTGCAGAGGCTATGGAGATTATATCTGTAGACAAGCACGACTCAAGTAGACTATTGAAAATTGGGTCCCAACTAAAAGCCGAATTGAAGGAACAACTCATCGATTTTCTCCGCCACAACTTGGATGTATTCGCATGGTCACACGCCGACATGACCGGAATCTCCCCCGACATAGCCTGCCACGTATTAAAAATTGATCCTACCAAGGCGCCTGTAAAACAAAGAAAGAGAAGTATGGGGGTAGAACGATCAGCAGCCCTCGATGAAGAAGTAAAGAATCTACTCGCCAATGACTTCATACGAGAAGCTATCTACCCGGAATGGATCGCCAACCTGGTGCTGGTAAAGAAGGCTAATGGGAAGTGGCGAACCTGCATTGACTTTTCCAACCTAAACGACGCCTGCCCAAAGGATTGCTTCCCACTTCCCAGAATCGACCAACTTGTAGACAGCACAGCCGGGCACGAGCTCCTATCTTTTATGGATGCATACTCAGGATATAACCAAATTCCTATGCATGCTCCCGACCAAGACCACACTAGTTTCATCACTGACCAGGGTTTATACTGCTATAAGGTAATGCCTTTCGGACTTAAAAATGCAGAAGCCACCTACCAGCGCCTCGTCAACAAGATGTTTGCAGGGCTAATAGGACAGACTATGGAAGTATATGTGGATGACATGCTGGTGAAGTCAAGGAAAGCCAAAGATCACGTAAACCACCTAGGCAAAATGTTTCAAGTACTCTGCCAGTATGGAATGAAGTTGAATCCTCTAAAATGCTCCTTTGGAGTGTCATCAGGAAAGTTCTTAGGATTCATCGTTCATGCCAGGGGGATTGAAGCAAACCCTGAACAAGTCCGAGCGCTAAGGGATATCAAGATACCTTCCACTCGGAAGGAAATGCAAAGCCTGAATGGAAAAGTGGCCGCCCTAAGCCGATTCATCTCCAAAGCAACGGACAAGTGTGTCCCCTTTTTCGAAGCTCTAAAGAAAGACAAAGGAAAGTTCGAATGGACTGACGAATGCTTAACTGCTTTCCTTAACCTAATCGAACACCTCCAGAAACCACCGGTGCTCTCGACTCCAAGCGAAGGCGAAGAATTATACCTATACCTTGCTGTGTCATCTCACGCCCTAAGCGCTGCCTTGGTAAGGGAAGACAACCGCATGCAACAGCCAGTTTACTTCGTCAGCAAAAGGTTTACTGGGGCGGAAGTCAGATATCCTAAACTTGAGAAGCTAGCATATTGTTTACTAATCACATCACGGAAACTGCGTCACTACTTCCAGTCCCATTCCGTCAAAGTTCTGACCGATCAACCACTGAGGCAGGTACTCCATCGTCCCGACACTTCTGGGCGACTACTTAAATGGTGCATTGAACTAAGTCAGTATGATATCACCTATCACCCTCGCACCGCCATCAAGGGACAAGCCATGGATGATTTCATTGCAGAATTCACTACCAACGAAGATAAGGAGCAATTGGAAATAGCAGAAGATATCAAGTGGAATCTCTTTGTGGATGGTGCATCGAACGAACAAGGCTCGGGGGCAGGTGTGGTAATAATCACTCCCAGGGGAAACAAACTGCACTATGCTATAAGGTTGGAGTTCGCTGCCACCAACAACGATGCAGAGTATGAAGCAGTGATAGCCGGACTAGAAATTGCCATAGAAATCGGAGCCAATTCTTTGTGCCTTCACAGCGATTCTCAACTTATTGTTAATCAAATACTAGGAGAATTCCAAGCTCGAGAAGAACGACTCATAGCATATTTAAAGAAGACCAAGTTACTTCTCAGCCGATTGGTCCAATACTTAGTCAAACACTTCCCTCGGGAAGAGAACCGAGAGGCCGACGAATTGGCAAAGCAAGCAAGTGTGAGAGACATCACCATCTTCGGGGCAGTAACCATCTCAAAGCAACTGGCCCCAAGTTTTGAGCAAGTGAATTTGATAGCTGCAACCGAAGAAGCAACTTGGATGACTCCCATCCAAGACTACCTACAAGTGGCACACTACCCAACGGGCGTAACGAAGTCAAGAAAATCTTGAGGAAAGCATCCCGCTACACAATACAAGAAGACATCCTCTATCGGCACGGATTCTCTAACCCGTTATTAAGGTGTGTCGCTGGGAGGGAAGCCAAGGAAATCTTATCCAACATCCATCAGGGGAGCTGCGGAGATCACACCGGAGGGCAAACATTAGCAAAAAAGATACTCCGATATGGATATTTCTGGCCCACCTTAAGCAAGGACGCCTTAGATTTCGTCAAAAAGTGTGACAGATGCCAAAAATTTGCTAAGATTCCGCGGCTACCAACAACTGAGATTCCTCAAATGACCAGCCCTTGGCCCTTCGCAATATGGGGAATTGACTTAATCGGCGAGCTACCGATGGGCCGAGGCGGGGCCAAATATGCTATAGTGGCAGTTGATTATTTCACCAAATGGGTGGAAGCGGAACCCTTGAATAAAGTATCTTCAGCAAAAGTTATTAACTTCTTGATCAAAAATGTTCTATGCAGGTACGGAGTCCCACTCAAAATCATATCAGACAATGGACTTCAGTTTGACAGCGAGGAATTCACCAACTGGTGCCGAGAGCACGGAATTCGTAAAAGCTTCTCATCCGTAGCATATCCCCAGGCAAACGGACAAGTCGAAGCAGTCAACAAAATTCTGAAAACTCTGATAAAAAAGAAGCTCGAAAAGTCAAAGGGCGCTTGGGTGGATGAACTCCCTACGGCACTGTGGGCCTACCGCACATCTTTCAGAACATCAACGGGGCACACTCCTTTCTCTTTGGCATACGGATCGGAGGCTATGCTCCCAGTTGAAACCATTGTGCCTTCCCACCGTAGGATCCACTATAACCCGGAAGAAAATGAAGAACTCCTCCACATGTCTTTGGATCTAGTTGAGGAGAGAAGAAATGATGCAGTCCTTAAAACAGCGGCCCACAAGCAGAAAGTGGCAACACAATACAACTCCAAAGTCAAACATCGTACCTTACAAGAAGGGGATCTTGTCCTCAAGCGAATCTTCCCTCGCCCCGGAGCACTAGACCCAATCTGGGATGGACCATATGTAATTCATAAAGATCTCCACAATGGAGCTTATATTTTGTCAACAGTGGACAGAGAGGTGTTCCAGAGGGCATGGAACATCCAGCACCTCCGTCGATACTTTTCTTAACTTGTAATGCCCATATGAAGTGAATTAACAAAGAGAATCAGTGGACGTAGGCCTTTTCATGCCGAACCACTTTAAAAAACCTTGTCTCTTTTTTAACTTGTTCCTTTATATCTTGGCTACTTGTTAACTTTATCCTTTTCTGTTGAACAAAATCCTGTGCGTATAGCATTTCCACTCAAAGCACTCCACGGCGCAACTTCACCTGGGCAAAACCTAACAGGTACTATGCGAATCTATGCCCTCGCCAATGAGACACTTTTGCTCCAGCATCCCTCTGCTGTGGGTTAACTCATTGCTCGCGACGGCCCTTAAAGCCAACTGTAATGAGCCGATTATAAGCCACCGAGAAGGCCGACTATAGCCGAGGCAGCTCATTACGGCGTTAGGCTCGCCGGCAACTGTGAACCGACTATAAGCCCCAACATAAGGTGTGGCCAGCCAGGGGCAGTTCACAGTTGACAATCGGCACCCACGCTAGCCGGCCACAGTAAATCGAATAATACCCACGATTACGGGCCATAATGGCCCGGGTAGTTACTGTGCGCGATCTCGGCTCCGATGTGTCTTAAGTGCGGCTGTGGTAAAAAAGAATTAACTCCCCGCGGAGGCGTAAGATGGGTGACAAATGTCTCCAAGACCCACAGCTAGGGAAAGTGACTACAAAACCCGTTTGCCACGAACTTAAGCACATCGAAGGCCTTCCGTGATTGGAAGTTTTACTTTTTCACATATTTCAATTTTACTTAAAAAGCTTTTCTCTTATCCTCTATAACAGTCCCTAAAGTACAGGATGCAGAGTAGGAGATACTCGCCAATGGGTGTAGGGACTCACGATTGGATAGCAGGGCACTCGACTGCGTTCCATGCTCGATCATACAAGATATTCAAAACTGCCATCTACGATTAAAACATGAAAGGCGGTATTTTCTTCTTTTGTGTACAAATACATAACTATAATTTGTTCACACCACACGCTAATATTGCAAGTCACGAAATTATGTTTTAAAACCAGAACCTAACATCAAACGCAATTCAATTACAAGAATATACATAGCTATATTTCTCATACGACATGTCAAAATAGCAACAAACATTCAGAAGACGACAAAATCATCTTAAGCCAAAGAATTACACGTTAAGAATAGAGCTATTTATCACAAGTAGCAAAATATTACAACCTAAAAGTTACTTTACTGTTTTAAGACTAACATATACAACCCTGTCAAATCCACAAAAAGAGGTTTTCCAGGTATAATCAAGGGGCCGGCTGCATTGGAGTTTCATCCCTGTCCTGTTGCCCACCTGTCCAGACAGAGAAAGGATTCATTAGTGAGAAGCAACCAAGTTAATGGGGAAACTAAAAAAGGAAGACTTACCAGCACCTGCTTCTTGGCCATCCTGGTCGTCATCCTCTACTTGCACACCTGCCTCCTCAGCAGCAAGCAACCGCATACCCTCCTTCACCGCAACCTTCTCCTCCTTGGTAAACTGGGCAGTGACCACATCCATGCTAAACGCCACCCCACCCTCTTTATCCGCATCCGCTTTAGCCTCCTCCAGAGCCCGAAGATAAACCTTAGCCATGACCCTAGGATAATCATCCATCCAGGATAGGTTGCCCTGCTTCCAAGTTCGGAAGTTCATGTCCTGAAGCATTTCATCCATCATCCCCTCATTCTCCTCAAACTCCCTCATCCGGGCCTCGGAAGCCGACAACCTTTCAACGGCAACATCTCTCTCCGATCGGTATCTCGAGCAGTCAACCAGAAGGGATTCCCGCATTGCCTCCATCTCCTCCCTCAACTTGGCTTGAGCAAGCTCTGCAGCCTCAAGTTTCCCGGACAACTCCTCTACCTGCTCAAGATCCGCTTTCCGAACCTCGTCCACCGTGGCAATAGCCATGTCGATCCGTTCTTTGCAAGAAGCTTCCATTTTCCGCAGTTCGGCCCGGCTGGCCTCTTCCATGGTTTTCTTTAGTCGTCCAGAAGCAGCCTCATGCTGAGAAATCTGAATGGCCTGGTCAGCGAGCTGTTTGGCCTGATCTGAAACCACCAATCGTAGTCAGATGTTGGCACTCCCAATCTCCTCTCCAGCCTTAACCAGCCGGGCATGATGCCCCATCAGCTTCCTAGTCTCCTCCGCCACCCGATCAAAATTAGCCTTGGCCTCGTCTCCCATGGTAATTATCCGAGTAGTAAGTAAATCGAGATCTAAGGACTTAGCCTCGTCAAGCACCCATACCATGGGATTGCGGGGAAGAAGGTGCTCACTGGTAACCTCGTCAAAAGTAATATCATGGGAACTTGGATCCAGGTCAGGATGACCCGCAAATGGATTCCGAACCAAGTCAGGACAATCAATCCGAGTGACGGTAGGATTTTCAGACAGGTGCGGAGAGAGTGCGAACTCAGTATCCTCCTCTATGATATCGTGAAGAGGCTGAACCGGGGGCTGAGGACCAAGTGAAGATTCGGATAAGGGATGGCTCCTCTTTCTCTTTTGAATGCCCTCGTCAATAACCCCGAGAAGAGGACGGTAGCCGACTACATCCCCGGAACGGTGGGCCGAAGGCTTCGGCTTGGCGGAAGCTTTGGAGAGCTTGTACTGTTCAAGCCTGTGCCGAAGATCTGAGGCCTTGGCCGTTTTACCTGCTCCTGATATGAAGAAAAAGTGTCACAAGCTTACATTGATCCATAATTCAAGAAAACACGGTAAATTAAAAGATAATAGAAGAAAGAAAACACGTCTGTGGTTATACCAACCCTGGGGAGGAGTAGGATACTGCAATGAGTCCTGGATTTCATTCCAAGACGGGAGCGGATCATAAAATATTCCTAAGTCCCTATCATAAATGGAGCCCGCAGGAGTCAAAAGTTCACCTTGAGTCGTCGGAGCCACCTTGGCTGGAATAGTCTGAGGAGACTCGCTTGCACCAGTCCCAGCCTTGTCAACTTTTCCGGATTTCTCTATCAAAGTCGGTTCCCTGTCCAGCCCTTCAAAAGCTTGGTGGAATGCATCATCCGTCCACTCCTGGTTCTCGCCTGCTTTCCCAGGAAGCAAGGCCCCGATGCCATCACCACCGTCGCCGCCTTCCCAGTCACCTCCACCCTCACCTCTCTCCTCCTCTAAGTCTTCCTCCCCCTGGGTAAGTGGGCAATTGCTGGGGGAAGGACCGTCCGACCTCTTAAGTTTCTTACCTCCGACGGTTGGAGGTTTTGTGAAAGGTTTCCTCTTGCCACTCTCTGCCATGGCACCTCCCTTAGCCTGAGCAGCCGCCCTCTCCTCCGCCGTTTCCCTCAGCTTGACTACTGACTGCTGTGGAAGGATCAAGTTATACTCCAGAAGGGTCGTGTTTCTGATCAGGAAGGCAGCTGATCTATCTCTCCCGGGGATAGCTTCTATCTCAGCCGCCGTCTGAACCAGGCGGTCACTCTCCACAACCGCAAAGCCACCTGTCGCTGGCAAAAATGAAAACGTATGAGAAGAAGCATCGCAATCAAAATGGAAATTATAAATAAAGCATCAACTTACATCCAGAAGTAAAACGCTGAATAGAAACAGAGTCGTCCCTGACAAAGAACCACTCCTTCTTGAACATGCTGAATTTGGAATACAGATCCAGGACCGGCTTGAAGGTTACAGCTGACTCCAAGCTGATGTATGGGGACCCGTTCTTATAGCCCCTCAGATTATATAAGTACCGGATCTCCCGGTTGGAAGGAGCACGACCATACTTCCTCTGGAAGATGACGAAGAGGTTCACCAGTATAGCATAGGAGTTGGGTTGAAGCTGGAATGGGGCCACCTTTAGATATGTGAGGAAGCTGGCTACCCGAGCGTTAAGAGGCGGAATGGCACCATACATGCAGTGGTATCTGCTGTAGGCAAAGTACCCTTCAGGAGGGTCGTATGGCATAACTTCTCTCCCTGACAACAGCATTCGCGCCCTATCAATTCCGAAAGAACGGGAGATGACATCAAGCTGCTCTTCCTTAAGGGAGCTGGGAAAGCAATCGGGCGGGGAGTTCAAAAGCTCCTGAGGGCCGTACCCGTCCACTAGTGATCTCGGGGAAGATCCATGACGCTCCGGACCTGGCTGAATAGGGGGCACTGAGGAAGATTCTCCTTCGCCCTGGGACTTCTTTTTGTCTGATCGAGTTTTTGCTTTTGGAGACATTTATCTGCAACATAAAAAGCGTACTGTTAGAACGGATGATGTAAACAAGCAAATGCAAAGGTTCATTAGGTAGGACAATGCGAAGGTTCATTCGGTAGGGCAAATGCGAAGGTTCATTCGGCAGGGCAAATGCGAAGGTTCATTCGGCAGGGCAAATGCGAAGGTCCATTCGGCAGGACAGATGCAAGAGATCATCCGGTAATTCAAAATAGGCCCATTCGGCATTTAAACATACATGGTTCGGTAATCAGGTTGATTCAGTAATCAGGTTGGTTCGGCTATCTCAAAACGATGAAGGATGACAGTAACCTAAAGCCTCTATTTATAAGCAAAACATATCGACCGGACCAACCGGTTCGGCACACCCAAGACCGAACGAAGCCATCTCAGCCACAAGAAAACAAAGCGCGGCACCTACAAGCACGTACCTCACTTTGGGGGGCAAGTGTTGGATATATTTCAACTGGTCTCCCCGAACCAAATACCATCTCACCCAACCGAACCAAGTAAGCCGGACCACCCAACATGCTTCCCACCGAACCAAATCCTTCCTAATACCCACCGAACCAGCTCCTTCCTCGTGACTACCGAACCATCACCCAAGACCAAAGGTGCCGGACCAACCCCTACCGAACCACCTCCTGCCGAACCAACATACACTCCACTCACCACCGGACCAACTCCTCTTCCATGCCTTGCCGGATCAACCACCAGTCCACAGACCACCAGACCAAGTATTACCGGACCAAGACTACAACCCAACCATCACCGGACCAAGTGCTACCGGACCAAAACGTGCCAGGCCATATCACATCAGCCCAGGCCCACCAGCAACTATATACATCCAAGACCCCTACCCCCAGCCTCACTCTATAAATAGAGGGGCAGGGGTAAAACAATGGGGGACAAGTTTGAGAGCTCAAGCACGGAGAGAACTTTCAAACAACTTTCTTTTACTTGTATCAAAGCTTTGTACTTGTAATCTAAACAAGAGAAGAGAAATAACATATAAAGTGGACGTAGGCACATTCTAGCTGAACCACTATAAATCTGCATGTCTTTTTACAGTTTAGCCCCTACTTTTCATATATTTGCATAAATCACTCAAATCACTAAAAACAACATAAGATCTATCAAATCATACGACTTTGAGGTGTTTGTCCATTTTTTGTGCAAACAGAAATATTTTCAAACTTTTATTTAACTTGAATATGATGATCTAATTGTTTATAAATTTATATATTATATTTAAATACTTAATTATGTAAGTTTAACTTGTTTATATATTGATTGTTAAATAAAATAAGTTAGTTTCTTAGTTCCTTCTTTTCCTTTTCGAGGACGAAAAGTTTTGAGTGGGGGAGAGTGTAACGACCCATAGTTTTTTTCCCGATAATTAAAATATTGAATTTAATAAGATTTTGTAATTTAATATTGGAAGGAAATAAAATTTATGATGTATGAATGAGAAAACTAACTAGAATGAAATTTAATGATGTTAATTTAAGGTAATTGATAACTATTTTAATGCAATTTTAATTAATTGAAATGATTGTAAATTTAAAATTGGTTATAAATTATAAATAAGTAAATAAACCAAATGTTGTATTTAAATGGTAAAATTGCACGTAGTTAATTCGAATTGGTTAATATCAATGATTAATCAGTATGTGAATTTAACTTGGTTGGTATACAATAAACATGAAAATGTGTTTGAATTGGTAAGTTGTAACAATGGTTTAATTATAAATTCACTATTTAATTCGTTGAAATAAATAGAAATCAATTGCAATTAATCTAATTGAATATTGTAATTAATATGGTAAAAGATGATAACTGCAGACTATGGATGTAATAAGATGTAACCCAATGTTAATTATATCCATAAGATGATAATTGATTGAATAATAAGTTATAAATCAAAATAAAAGAATTTATTTGAAATTAAAATATAATTAATTGGATTTTTATTACAATTGCAATTGAACGCTATAATTAATGAAATATTTAACATTGGATCCGACATGGAATTTATTTTAAAAGATTATAAATGCCTAGGTAATCAAAAATGATAAAATTTGTTAACTTTTAAATTGGAATTTGAAAAGTAATTTAATCAATTTAATAATAATTTATTTAATTCACATGAAAATAGCCATTTTGGCCACTATCTCGGATTTCGATGAAACTAATTTCATCGGATCTGTAATGGTGAATTTTTGTAGGATTTCGAGTTTCGTAGCGATCGGACTTGTCGTTTGACCGTATGAGCTTGAAACGCGTAGAAATCAATTTAAAGAATTCAATTTGAAATCAACTGATTTTAAAAGCTAACTTCTTCATACAATGGAATTAGGACTTGAAATTTTTTCCATTGAATTTAAAAATATCAAAAATGTCTATTTTGATATATGGGATGACCTACTTTCGTTTTGGAGATGGAACGGGCTTTCGGTTCATTATTGTCATTTCGAACTGATTCGGTATGTTAATTCATTCTTATCGGGTCTTGTCCATATAAATAGATTTTTCTAAACCCTAGCAGCCTTTCTATTTCTTATTAAAGTACATACAATTCCATATGTCTGTTCCTCCTTCTCAAATGGCAGAAACTCTAATTCCTAGATTTAATTGCAAATCAAAATCAAATCGAAAAATTAAAACTCCTCAAACTATATCATGTTATATATAGCTGGAAAGATCTTGACAAATGGAGTCTACGGCAAGTGTTCGTTTTTTGTAACAGTGTATGAACCAATCGGAAATCTTGGTCAAAGTCTGAATCGGTGAACCCTAAGCGTGGAATTGGGCGTTTTCGATTGGGGCAACGATCGGAGAAATTTTTTGTGGGTATTGCAGAGCATGGGGATAGCATCGAGATTTGGTGGTCGGAGCCCCTATTGTCGACGAGGTTGACTGAAAATGCTTGTTTAGGGTTTCGAAACCCAAAACCCTAGGTGGCGACGGTGCTACAGTTGAGGGGCCGCATGGTCACTAGGAGGCGCGGTGGAGCATGACTCGGCTGGAGGTGGTCGCGACTTGGTCAACGGTGGCCGGAGTGGGTGGTGAGACGTGGTCAAAGTTGCGGCTGAGGGTGGGACGGGCCATATTCGAACGTGTTCGTGAGATCGTTCATAGGATGACGTGGCGGCTGTTGAGAGGAGGGTAATTCTCATGTTATTATTTTATTTATTTTATCCAAATTTTAATTTCAATCGTTCTAATGTTAATAACTTTTGCATACGAGGTCAGATTTATGCACGTTTTGTTCCACTACGATCGTATCGAAATTCCGGACATTTTGGAACCGGTTTGGGCGAATTCTGAGACTGTTCAATTTTGGGCCTCTATTTGGATTTTAAATCGACGAAAAATCAAAAGTGAGTGTTTTAACCCACTCACAACTTTTATTTACTACTATTATTATTTATTAGATTTATTCCACTACATCATGTTGTTCCGCTGCATTATTTATTTATTCATGTTGTATGTACTTTGATTGTATATTGCAAAAGTGTAATCAAATGTTATTTGTAAAACAGCTTCATGAACTGTTTATTTGATTATTATATTTTGTCATTCCGCTGTGAGATTCTGCGTTTTGTTTTCTTTCTTTCTCGGCTTTTTCTTATTCACTCCATAACAATCCTCCCTTTAGAATGGTTTGGGTTTGACATGTGTGGTTTATTGTCGATTTAAACCGTCCAAAAAAGGCGGGTCGTTACAGATTTCTTTCTGCCTTTACTTCCTGCTCTGTTTAAACCTAGAACTTGTTCCTAAGTGCCCAATGGGTTTTGTCCTCATATTGTTCAACTCTGAGATTGTTGTTGTTTTTGGATTTTATGTATTAGACTAAGATGTAATTTTGTCATTGGGGATAGATTCGGAACATTTTATGGAGTATACGTCTTGTTTGATGATAACAAATATATTTTTGTATTGTATTTCCTTTAAGAGTGTGTCAAATAATTTACAAATCATCAAAGCACAATTTTTTTCTAAGTAAATTGTCATCTATTGCAGTTCATATGCCTAATTTGCACGTATTACATTTCAAACACATCTATTTTTATTTGTAAAATAATATATTTATATATATAATTATTATCAAAAAGGAAATATTGTCAAATATTGCAACTAATTTCCATTTGATATATTAATAAATATATATTACGTCTAATGTGTTTGTCTAGTATTGTATATTTATAGGTTTTTCTGAAAATATATTGGTTTTTGAAAAAGTTTCATTTCAGTAAAATAAAAGCCGGATATACAAAGAAATAGAAAAAAATAAAGATTTATGGAAAAGGAAATATGTGATTTGAACCATTCAAAAGAAAAGATCAGTCTACATATTCATATTTGGTAGCATTCATTCAGCCAGATTCTCACATATAGTTAAGAATAATTTTTGCGGATTAGAGAATCAATCAAATATGACCATGTCATTTATTTAGCCATATTTTGGAAACAATCAAATTGAAAATCACTGTAGAATCACTCAAATACAAGAAATATAATTTCTTTCCCTAAACTATTATTGCCTCAACTTACGAGACAATGAGAATATCAATGCTATATATTCAAGACTTCTCAATTCAACAGATCATTGGATTACAACTCAATTTTCGTTACATTAGAGAATCAGAGAGAAACTTGCAATTTCTTCTTTCAATGGCATAAAAAAAATCTTATCACCCCTCTTTCAAACTTCAACCAAATCAGAATCAATTGTTCATCAAAATAACAAGTATGCCACCAACGAATATCATACCATAAAGTTCAGCAGTTTCAGGCCATAACAGTTTCAAAGTTAAGCATCACGACAAGGTCACAAACAACTAGACTGTCATCATCCACAATAGGCATCATCTCAGCAACCAACAATAATTCAAAAGATTCAATACAAAGCAACTCATCACCGATCAACGACATCTCAAGCATACTACAACTATCATATCATTTTCGATCAATTCACTAACACAAGATACAACAGGTCAATATCAACGTTGCAATCTCTGGCCATAACATGAGATCAAAAATATCTTGCGGCATCACATCATCAGTATCGTCCTTGAGTTTTTCAATCTCCTTTTTCAAATCGTGATTTGATTATCTTTAAATGAGACATTCGGACTATATTTTTAACATGGATTTTCAATGAAAACTTCTTTTGATATGAGAGTCTTGACTTGGGAATTTCTTTGAAAATATTGAAACTTTTTGAGATAATTTTTTATTTAATGCTTGACATGATTTTTTTTGAAATGATTATGTAAAATGAAAGTTCTTAAACATTATGATGAAATTCTTGAGATTGATTATTGACATTCAAAACTTGAGATGATTGTTGGAGAAACTTTTTTCTAAGATTTTTGATTAAATTTTCTAAGATTGGGCCTTTGATTTTATTTTTTTGATATATTAACGTATATACCCTTAGGACAAGTGTTATTCTTTACACAAATAGCTCTAAAGCCAATTTATATTATGTGTTCAAGGATATAATATAAAAGTGAAAATATTTTTGAGGTATTTACAAAGAATTTACTTTTGAAATTATATTACGATCAATTGAATTCTCTTATATGATTTTCAAAAGTATTTATATTGATTACATTGATGATTAAGGATATTGCATTTTGTACTTGATTAAATAATGACACTATGATATTTTTGATAATCAAGCATACATTAAAGTTTCTATTCTGACTATCACATATCTCACATCATTTCTGAATCTATCATTTGACTATTATATTCTATCGATTCATCTTACTTTCTTTCTTTTCACTATTATTCTTGGTTTTATATGAGTTGACTAGATTGACATACCTAATTTTTATTATTGACGGAATATGGAAAGTGAAAAATTACACATATGATAAAGGATCCCCTAAGCCCCAACAAGCCTATGAATAAATATGTTGGTATTCATCAATTAGCATCCATCCTCATCCAAGAGACCGCATGCCAATGCATGGATGAAAGGTTCTTGATCTCATCTACGATGAGCAGGGGATAAGTTATTTTAACATGAACAATATTTGTTATCCGCATTCATTCTCATCTGAGAATACGCCATTTAATTATGTAACATTTTATGTGTTATGTTATTTGAACTCTACTATATATAATTACACTTATTTTGTCACTCTTTTTTCGCTTATGGGATATGACTTTGATCGATATGGTTACTATGATTTATGACTAGTTTTTCATTAAATATTTATTGTCATATTTTCATCAAGTTTCATCATTCAGTATCGCTTTCTCATTGTGTTAATTTGATATTATTACTTTTGACGAAAATAAAAAGGGGAGAGAGGATTTAAGATTTGATGACATTACAAATTAAATATTATTATCATAAGAAATATTATTGGTCTAATATTTTATTCTCGAATATATATGCCACATATGTAGAGGAGCATATCAATAGGGGGATAATATTATAGATATTGAAACATTGTGCTAGATTTTGATTTTTATGATATCTAGAACACATTCAATTACACTTATCAAATCTTAATATATTCTTTTTTATCATCAAAAAGGGAAGATTGTGGAGTATACATCTTGCTTGATGATAACAAATATATTTTTATATTTTGAATTTTTTTAGAGTGTATTATAGTTTACAAATGATTTACAAATCATCAAAGCACAAGTTTATTTCTAAGTAAATTGTTATCCATTACATTTTATATGCCTGATTTGCACGTATTATATTTCAAACACATCTATTTTTATTTATAAGATAATATATACTTGTTATTATTATCAAAAAGGAAATATTTTCAAATATTGCAGTTAATTTTCATTTGATATATTAATAAATATATATTACATCTAATTGGTTTTTCTAGTATTGTATATTTATAGGTTTTTTCAGAAAAATATTGGTTGTTGAAAAAGTTTCATTTTAGTAAAATAAAAGGTTGGACATACAAAGAAAGAGAAACAGATAAAGATTTATGGAAAATGAAATATGTGATGTGAATCGTTCACAAGAAAGGATCGGTCTACACATTCATGTTTGGTAGCATTCACTCAACAGATTCTCACATACAGTTAAGAAATAATTTTTATGGATTGGAGAATCGATCAAATATGACCATGCGATTTATTTAATGATATTTTAGAAACAACCAAACTGAAAATCATAGTAGAATCGCTCAAATACAAGAAATATCATTTATTTTCCTAAACTACTATTGCCTCAACTGATGAGACGATGAGAATATCAATGTTATATATGATGGACTTCTCAATTCAACAGATCATTTGATTACAACTCAATTTTCATCGCATCAGAATGGAAGAGAATCTTGCAATTTCTTCTTTCAATGGCATAAACAAAAATTCAATCACCTCTCTTTCAAACTTCAACCAAATCAGAATCAATTTTTTATCAAAACAAGTATGTCACTGGCGAATCTCATACCATAGAGTTCATCAATTTCGGGCAATAATAGTGTTAGAGTTAAGCATCACAGTAAGGTCACAAACAACCAGACTTCCATTATCCTCAATAGGCATCATCTCAGCAACGAACAGTAATTTAAAAGACTCAACACAAAGCAGCTCATCATCAATCAATGGCATCTCAAGCACTGCAACTATCATACCATCTCCGATCAATTCACCAACACGATATATAACAAGTCAATATCAATGTTGCAATCTATGGCTATAAGACGAGATCAGAAATATCTAGCTACATTAAATATCAAGATCGTTGCATCTCATAGTCATCAAGATGGACAAAAAACCTCTCCACACCAACTACACTCAATAGCCAAGGCAAGACAATATACAGACACATAACCACAAACTTCATCCCTTCCAAACAAACAACAAATCATACCAAACAAATAACTTAACAACCGCCAAGTATCTCTGATTCACCTTCAGTACAGTGAACGACAAGACTCATTATACCACCAATCATTGAGCATCTATTGTTATATGTCTAGTATAACAAAATAGAGACTAATCAATAATAAACTCGTCTCACAAGTTTACAAATCAGTTTTCCACTACTTTGGAATTCTGTATTAGCTATTTTTAACAATAAGTATGTTGTAATTAATTACAACAACATACTAACAACTATAGTAATAATAACTATAGCGATAAATCAAATGTTATACTATTTAAGAAATAGTACAACATAGAAATGAAAATGATATATATATATATGTATAAATATATAAATCAACTAGAAATCTAACCGGTTGAAGAAGGAAATTTCATCTGAGGCTTGTCGTAACAATTTCCTTAAGACTTTATTCAAAGTCTCCTAAGATACAACAGACGTAAGCTGCTCGAGATCGTGATGTGTATGATCTTCTGTGTGATAGCACTGATTATGATTTTAAGAAATGAAGATAAAGAAGAGCTAATTCGGTTTTAAATGTAAGTGAGGAAAGTGACCAGGATTCCTCCTTATTTATAGTCGAATTCCCAATGGCTACACCCGCTGAGAAAAGTAGCATCCCTTCATTTGCAACGCCAAAAAGTGTTACTGTTCGCAACAGGCACTTCCTTTCATTTGCAACGCCAAAAACCGTTGCTGTTTGCAACAACCGCGTCCGTTCGTTTGCAACGCTTCAGAGCTGTTGCTGTTCGTTGTAATTGTCATCTGAAAAATTTGCGTCTCTTCATCAGTTACGGTCACAACTGTTGGAAAATCTATATCTATTTAAACACACTTCTGTTTTAAAATCAGTCCATTTTTTAGGTAGCAAAAATATATGACACAGCCCAATCTTATTGGACTCGCACCCGCATCCGACCTGATCCAGTTCGGTCGGTCGGACGGGCGGGCAGCGGCGCGCGCGCGTGTGTTAGTCCATGGCCATATAGGTCCTCTCCCTCGCACATAATTACCTGACCCTTAGGGCCAATATAGGGATTGAGAGTAAACTATATAAACAAGAAAATGGACTTATTTTTGGCGATGTGGGATATATCTCATTCACTATTTTTGAGAATTCTAACAATCCCCCACATGAATGATGATATATGTCTCCCCCACACAAAGTGTAATATCACACAGTTCATATGAAAATAATGCTATATCGAGGATAAGTAGATATTTCACTTTGAACTTTCCCTAGTTAAAACTTATCGGATATACTTGGCTAATTGGTGAATTATTTCATCTTGAACCGTTAGTCGTTATTGTATAACCAGACAGTAAGCTTTACAAAGCATTATTTCCCTTCACATCCAATCTCTTGGTTGTGTTCATTTTGGTCCTGAATAATTTTTGGTTCTGTGAGTGTTTATAGAGAATAAAAGCCTTTAATATTCTCATAGAGCCGACCCAGCTCACACTAACATAGGTGATTACAACCATTAAGAGTATCCTACATATACCCCACTTGTTATTTTCAAGATATGGTCATCATTAAAAAACAGTTTGAAGCTTGTTCATTATGTATATTGTGTGAAATTATCTAATAACAGTAAGTAACCCAAGTTTTGACGATTTTCAACTTATTCAAAATATTGAATCAAGTTTGTAATCATGATTATGTGACTAAATCATGAATTTTAGTGGAAGAACCCTGATTTTTAGGATCTTAGATAGAGAGAAATTCGAGATTGAACGATTTTCATTTAAAAATTAATTTCCGATGATATGTTCGATCAGAGGCGTGGAGGTTTGGTCGAGGAGGAGCGTGGTGACATGGGCGAGAGGTTCACCATGGTCGAATTTTGAATCAGGCTTTGATTTGAGATGGCGTGCGGTTTTTAAGGTTTAAGTAGCATAGATTGGGGTGTTCGGGTTGGTGACGTTCGCGGCCAAGGGAGATGATCGAACTTAGTCGCGGTTGGCGGGAAGGAAGCAGCGGCGATAGAGGTTCGTGCAATGGTAGTGGCTTAGCCGTAGGTGGTTAGGGTTGTGGGAAATTGAAGACTTGCTGAAGTCGATTTCGAGTTCAAATGGAAGGTGGCTGTTCGAATTAGCTTATTTGAGATGGAGGTGGCTGGAGCTTGTAATCGTGGGGCGATCGAGATGGCCAGAGTGAGGCGCACATGTGGGTGTCGTCGCGGTGGAGTATAGGGCAAAGCAGCCCCTGTGTTTGTGCACACGCCTGCACGAACGTGCACACGTGAGTGAGATGAAGGTGCTGTGGGTTTGAAAATGATGGAGTTGAGTGGTTCGTTTCTTCGTTATCTCCTACAGTTGAATTTGGGAAGAAACATGTGGTGTAAATAGTGGGTTTGGCCCGTGTTGTTGCTAGTGGGTTCAAGCATTTGTTCCAGAGAGAAAGGAAAAGAAAAGGAAGAAGAAAGGAAGTACTGTGCATTCTTTTGTAAGGGGTGACGTATTGGGCTTTGGCCCATTTATTATTTTGAGTGATGGAATTAACTTCTTCAAATTATTTTAAATATGTGTGTGTATATATATATAAAGCTGGTAACTTTGAAATGGAATATCTCAACAGTTTTAAACCCGATCAACACGATTTTTTTTGTGTTCTACTCGTATGAATACTGGGATTATAACTTAGATAGTTATTGAAATTAATGGTGACTTGATTAAGTACCATTGGATTTATTAAGCCTTTTTCCAAATTTGGAAGTTGATTTTTGAACCAAAGTTATTTTAAGGATGATTATTATTTATAATGACATATTAAAAATAATTAATAATTATTTGATAATGATTTAAGGTTAATTATTTTATGATTCTTAAAAGTTATTTAAAAGTATTTAATTATTGTTTTAAAAGTTATTAAATTATTTAAATATTTAAAAGTATATTTTAGTAATTAAATTAAAGTTATCTTATAATGATTTGATTTAAAAGTTAATTATTAATTAAGAATTAATCAGTATTAAAATATTATTATTTCAAAGATAATTTATTCAATTATTAATATTGTTTCAAAAATAATATATTCTATAGCAAACTGTTATGAAAGAGTATTTTCCTAAATTAAACTTGGAAATTTATTTATAAAATTTATAAGCATTATTTTGAGATAATTATTTTGGGAAGTAATGGTATATTTTCATGGCGGAAATCAGGAGGCAGAGATTGCCTAAGTTAAGTTTGGTTTTTCTGGGATAGAGACGCAACCATCGAGCTGCGATCCATGGTCAATACCGAATGGAACTTCCATATCTATTTTTTTGAAATAGTTTTCAAGTATTTTTGAAAGAAAGGATTTGTGAATATGCTTATCCTGATGAAATAAGTATATGAATATTTTAATAAGGAGATTCGAATTATCGAAATCAAATTAAATGAGGCTTATTGATTTCAGTGGGAAATGTGATCTTTGGTTGAATGTTTGTTTATTTGATAGTTAAATAACCGACTATCAAATCATGACCTAAATATGTAATCCTTCTTAATTTTGGTGGTAGGGAAATATTCCCTACTTAACACCGAAGGATTTTTAACTGTGGAAATATCTAGGGGAAACACGAGAATTATATGGTACGGTTACCATTGGGTTGCTATACTATATGTATAAACTTGTGGAACTTCTAGGATAAATGATAAGGAGATCCGTCCACTTAAACGGTTAGGGGTTGATCCCCGATCTTATGTATTGTCTGATTATTTCCTAAAGAACCGGTCTTGAGCATTCCGGAAAGGCGACGAATGGTTTTTGGAGCACCTAGGAAATGGAGAGTGTACTCGTAAGAGATGACTCAGAACCCATGACCTACTCCGAAACCATATACGGTTAAATGGAGGAGACGCGTTATATTTTGAGATATTGAAATCCATATGTGGTTCTGTGACTCATTGGAGTGTGGGAATCTGTGTGAGATTCCAAGATCTATTGAGATGTGGAATTCAGATGTGATTCTGTGACCTGTTAAGGTGGGGGAGTCCATGTAGGATTCCATAATCTATTTTGGAGACAGTGCATGAGCTGGAAGCCGGATGTGGCCTCATCAGCGGAAATGACTAAAACCAGAGATAGGATGCATAGCCCAGGGGTCTAGCTAACCCATGAGGGTGTACTCGTCTCTCTTTCTAACAAGTCTATATCGTTTATTTTATGCATGCTGAGAGCGATTGACTCGGCCTAGGTGGTCAGTTATGTATTTCCTATGTACCTCGGCTAGACATGTACTGACCCTCGGAAGGATAACTCTAATCTTTGTGTAGGAGGACCGTTCTCGAAGCACTGAGAACACCTCCATGGAAATCCTACACAATTAGCGAACGAGCTTTATCGAATTTTGATTTTATGACTAGTATCGTTGTAGTGTACACAGCACATGCATCGCAGCTACTTGTTATTATTACTTTGGCGATTAGACACTATTATAATATCAGATGATTTTAGATAAAGGAGTTTTAGTTATCGTAAGGTAAAAACCCATCCGTGTTTATTTGTGGTAAGGTCTTACAAGATACCATTGTTTTGAAAAGGTTATTAAACTTTAAGAATCAGCTTGACTACGTTTCTCAGGCTAGTTTAACCAGACTGAACCGGGCATGGTTTTTTCCTAAATGCTCGGGCCAGACCGAGCATATTTTCCCGGTTTAGATGGATATTTTGGAGCTTCAGGAAAGGAGCTGGAGGCCAGAGACGTATTCACATAGATGATTATATTTCCGTTGCTTAGATTGTTGTATATTATTCAGCAATTGTGAGGACAGGCTGTTATAACTGTCCATGCTGAATAGGTTAGTATACTCTAATTGATGTATATATATATTACATTTTTGTTTTTGTGTAAAGATTTGTTGTATAATATAGATTATTCGTTCCGCTATGAGATTCTGTGTTGTGTAGTTTCTTCTTGTCTTCTTTCTTCTTTCTTTCCCTAACTATCCGCCTTTCCGTTCGATTTGGGATGGACAAGTGTGGTTTTTTGTTAGTTTAAATTGTATGGAAAAGTGGGTCGTTACAGCGTGGTATCAGAGCCAGGTTGAGCGAATACCTTGGCTTTGGTGGAAATTAGAGATAGGGTCAGTAGTACCTAGAATGAGTTTGAGTTTGTATATATATAAGAATGCGTATTTGTTAGTGATATAAAATGTTTTATATTGTGTTAATTGATCTATTGAGTGGCTATGGATTCTAGTCAATATGAGTAGCTATCGTTATTGATAAGGATATCTAAACACTTGAACAAGGCCAACCGACACAATATTGTTTTAAGTGGGTAAATGATATAATTTTACCCAGGATATATTTTATATATAAAGGCAACGATTTTCAAAATATATAATATTTTGAGATGTTGTAGATAAGTGATGATAATATTCTATCATTGTCATCTAGGATTTGATTGGTCATAACCACCTAGTTTTGAGTATCCTCTATTGCATGTCCATCTGACTTGAATCTTCCTTTAGAAACCTAGGTCATGTAGATATGAGCTTTTGAAATTTTGATTTTTGAGTAAATTATGTTTACTAAAAGAAATTTAAAATATTTTAAGCTAAATATTTAAGGAAGATTTTACATATATAAAAGCTAATTTTATAATAATTTTATTTATAAAAAAGATATAATTGAGAATTTGGAACTCCAGTGATTTCGGGAAATTGCTTCAAATATTTTTATTTAAGGAAAATGATTATGGTATTACTTAAAGTTAATTTTTTTAAATGGTAGTAATTTAAAAGAGGATTTATTTAAAGTATGTACACATATGTATTATTTAGCATATGTGGACTCCTGGAAACCTTAGGATCTCATTTTTAGGTTTTTGTTAATTGATTATAGAGGACTCGTAGTGTCGTCAGAGGAGAGTGGATGGAGATTAGGAAGTATTTCAGCAGAGACGTGGCCAGAGAGATCATGGAGCCTATTAACCAACTATTGTTGTACAAGGAGGAGTCCGAGGTAGAAGAAGAGAAGGATTTCAAAGAAAAAGAGAAGGAAAAATTCGTGGCAGAGGATGAGGAGAAGTTCGAGGAAAAAGATGAGGAGTTTGAGGTAGAGGAGGAGCCCGAATCAGAGAACGATGATGCTATCATCAGGGAGATGGGCGAGATCACTAGCGAGCCGTTTGCAGATTTGGATACCCATCTTAGGGATGACTTATAACCTAAGGCATAGATGCTGATACCTAGGGAACCAAGACCGAAGATTGAATGGATTCCTGTCAGGGATGCTGATATTAGGGAAATGGAGGGACCCGAGGTGGAGGACTCCGATGGAGAGAGCCCACTTTGAGAAGTTAGTATGGGTTTGGAGTAGTTCTCTTAGATATGTACACCCTATTATGACATATTAGTAGTCCGTAGACGTCATGTATGTATGTATGTATATTTAGATCGTAGTTCGATCAAGTATCTTAGTAGATGCTTTTGTATGGATATATATGGTTGATATGTGTATCACTGGTTAGGGGTTATGGATATCTCTTAGATATGTGTATATGTATATTGTGACTATAGTTTTTGTAGTATCTAAGTTGATACTCATGCATGACTGGTATTTTGGATATAGATATATGTGATCGAACTTTTGTAATATGGATGTTTATTAATTCGTTAATAAATTAAAAATTTAGTTAGTTATGCTTATTAACCTGGTTACGAAAAATTTCAAGGACGAAATTCTTTAAAGGGGGAGGAATGTAATGACCCGGAATTTTTATCATCTTGAGTTATGAATATTTATTTTTAATATTCAATAATATGGCCTTTTAATCAAAATAAAACCCCTATTAAATGAAAATTTGTAATGATAAATAGTTTTAAATTAAGATAAGGTTTTAAATTTTCCAGATTTATTTATAAAAATAGAAAATTGATCTAAATTGGAATTTCTTATATATATTCATAACAACAAAATATATATGTAAAGTACAAAAACAAATTTCATAATAAATATGGATGGAAAGAAGAAGTTATGTATATGGGTAAATAGAAATGAATATAGCTTATGAAAAATAAGGTTGTATAAATAGAAAAGAGTTTTAAAATTGGGATTTTCTTATGTATATACATATAAGTTCAAAAGGAAAACTAAATAAAAATAGTATATGTATGTAAGTTCAATAAGATCTTGTATCCTGTATCAAGGAATATATTTTCGTATTAGACCATTTATATATATAGGATATGGTGAACATCTTAGGATATTTCATAGGTTCGCCACAATATATAAATTAAGAGCTCTGATATGGGATGTCAATAAAGGCACCTATTGATTATACCTAACTATCCCATGCTCTTCTTAAATTAAATTATAGGTGTATACAACTACATGGAACCCATAGCCTAGGTGTATACAACAATATACAATATATCATGGCATTTTACATACCGGGTCACCTAAGCTCTGATACATATACATATACATATATATATACATACATACATACATACATACATATATATATATATATATCAGGGATATAAAATGTGGGCTAGTCATTATATGGGAAAAAAAATATTCATACCTGGTCAAACAAAGAAAATTGTAGGCTGAAATATATTTCCAGTCAAACTTCATATCAAAGCCACCAAAATTTCATATCAAAGTCAAAAATCCTTGTACAGCAGCCATAAGGATCTTCAATCTTTTTCGAGCTCCAAAATTTTGTGCAATATACATCATTACACTTTTCAAAAATATATTTATATATAGGTGTGTGTATGTTTCAGGTTTTAAAACCCTGTCAACAAACATTGTAAGAAAAAAGAAGAAGAAACATTATGTTCTTTAAAAATCCAAAAGCAAGGCAAGTTATCAAGAATTCAGATCATAGTCTAGAATCCAACTAGAAGTTTTGGGAAGATCTAAGCATGTTTAAGGTGATAATTTAGATTTGGGGTGCCTGGAAAAGTTCTAAGCTCACTCTGTCATGTTTAACAGAGAAAAAATTTCATATATGCTCTAGTTCAAAAATCTTTATCTCTCTTTTCGTTTTGAATTTGCCGATGATGTAAACTGATGAAATGTTTGTTTTGGAGTATAGATCACACTACAAATAGTTTGAAGCTTATTCATTATATATATTATGTGAAATTGTCTAATAACAGTAAGTAACCCAACTTTTGATGATTTTCAACATATTCAAAACATTGAATCAAGTTTGTAATCATAATTGTGTGATTAAATCATGATTTTTAGTGTAATAACCCTGATTTTTAGGATCTTAGATCGAGAGAAATTAGAGATTTAACAATTTTCATTTTAGAAATAATTTCCGGTGATATGGTCGATGAAAGGCGGGGAGGTTTGGTCGAAGAGGAGCGTGGTGACATGTGCGAGAGGTTCACCGTGGCCGAATTTCGAATTAGGCTTTGATTTAAGGTGGCATCGAGTTTTTAGGGTTTAAGTAGCATGGATTGGGGTGTTCGGGTTGGTGATGATCTCGGCCAAGGTAGATGACCGAACTTAGTCGTGGTTGGCTGGAAGGAAGTGGCGGCGATGGGGGTTCGTGCAGTGGTGGCGGCTTAGCCACAGGTGGTCGGGGTTATGGGAAATTGAAGATTTGCCGAAGTCGATTTCGAGTTCAAATGGAAGGTGGATGTTCGAATTAGCTTATTTGAGATGGGGGTGGCTGGAGCTTGTAATCGTGGGGCGATTGAGATGGCTAGAGCGAGGCGCACGTGTGGGTGTCATTGCAGCGGAGTATAAGGCGGAGCAGCCCCTGCGTACGTGCACACGCATGCACGAACGTGAACACACGAGTGAAGATGAAGGTGCTGTGGGTTTGGAAATGATGGAGTTGAGTGGTTCATTCCTTCGTTATCTCTTGCAGTTGAATTTGCGAAGAAACATGTGGTGTAAATAGTAGGTTCGGCCCGTGTTGTTGCCAATGGGTTCAAGCATTTGTTCCAGAGAGAAAGGAAAAGGAAAGGAAGAAGAAAGGAAGCACTGTGCATTCTTTTGTAAGGGGTGACGTAATGGGCTTCGGCCCATTTATTATTTTGAGTGATGTTAACTTCTTCAAATTATTTTGAGTGTACTCCCGTAATACTCTTTGTTACAGTGGGTCTCAGAGTGGGGCGTTACAGTTTGTTATCAAAGCCTGGTTTCAGGAAGAACCATAATAAACACAAAACAAATACACTTAGTACAATACATTTTAATTAGATCCGAATTAAATAAAATCCCTTCCTTATGTTTATTGATAGATAAGTTAGGAATATGTGTAGGAATCTATTATATTCCGTAATATTCCTTAATGAATTATCTATCTTTGAATCTCCACTTGTCCTACTGCACCTCCTAGATCTGGCAAGCTTAATGCTGCCAAGGTTCCTAAATCTTTAGCTCAGCCTCGAGGTACGCATCCTTCCGTTCTCGAAGGTTCTATTTTATTTCATGGTAGATCTTGTAGAGTTCTCTTTGATATGAGTGCTTCTTACTCATTCGTATCAAAGGAACTAGTTGGTACTTTATCTTTGGATGTTACTTGTTTGGTTTCTTCACTAAGGATTGTGAATCCCATTGGTGGATCCACGACCCTTAGCTTGCTCTGTGAGAATATAGATATTGATCTTTGTGGCTTTTCTTTCCGTGCAAATCTCCACGTTATGGAGTATTTGGGCTTTGATATGATTCTTGGCATGGATTGGCTCGTTCAGCACGACGCCAAAATTATTTGTTCGGAGCGGATATTATTCATTCATCACCCTGACTCGTCCTCTCATTGGCTATTGTTCTTCAAGATGTTGGGCTTTCTGATGTTACTTTATTCTCTCTCGATTCACGAGATGAGGATTTGAACTTAACTCGTATTCCTGTTGTTCGGGATTTCCCCGACGTATTCGAGCCAGTATCCGGACTGCCGCCAAAGCGAGCTATTGAGTTCCGCATCGATCTCATCCCAGGCTCACATCCAGTTGGGCGTCCTCCTACGAGAATGTCTACCAAGGAGAATGAGGAACTCAGGAAGCAGTTAGTTGAGCTTGAAGCGAAGCAGTTCATCCGATCCAGTTCTTCGCCATGGGGTGCTGCTGTGGTCTTCGTTAAGAAGGATGATGGCTCTCTTAGGCTTTGCATTGACTATCGCAAGCTCAATGAGCTGACCATCATAAATCGCTACCCACTTCCTCGGATAGACGACATGTTTGACCAATTGAGTGGTGCGAAGGTCTTCTCTCAGCTTGACCTTGCCACCGGATTCCATCAGCTACGAGTTGCAGAAGATAGCATTCCTCTTACAGCATTTCACACTCGTTATGGTTCTTTTGAGTGGTTGGTCATGCCATTTGGCTTGACGAACACACCTGCTTTCTTCGTCGATCTTATGAATCGAGTATTCCGAGAATACATCGATAGATTCGTTCTGGTTTTCATCGACGATATTCTTATTTATTCTAGATCCGAGGCAGAGCATGCTCATCATTTGTGGATCGTCTTGGATACTCTTCGTCAGCATCAGCTTAAGGCCAAGCTCTCCAAGTGCCATTTTTGGGAGAGCAAGGTCAAGTTATTGGGACATATTGTATCATCTGAGGGGATTTCTGTCGATCCTGCCAAGATTGAAGCTATTCAGAATTGGAAGCAGCCTGAGAACGTTCATGATATTCGCAGCTTCCTTGGTCTGGCGGGTTATTACCGTCGATTTATCAAGGATTTCTCTCGTGTTGCACTTCCCCTCACGACTCTGACTCGTAAGGGGGTTCGCTTTATTTGGTCTGATAAGTGTGAAGTTTCTTTCCAGCGATTGAAGGAACTTCTCACTCATGCTCCTATCCTTATGGTTCCTGAGAGTAACCAGGATCTTGTTGTTTACACCGGCGCTTGTGGTAGCGGCCTCGGTGCTGTGCTTATGCAGAAGGATCGGGTAGTTGCTTATGCTTCTAGGCAGCTACGTCCGAATGAGGTTCGCTATCTGACTCATGATCTTGAGTTGGCAGCTATTGTCTTTGCTTTGAAGACGTGGCGTCACTTTCTATTAGGCGAACGCTTCACTCTTTACACCGATCACAAGTCGGTGAAATATTTATTCAGTCAGAAGGATCTCAATATGAGGCAGCAGCGATGGCTTGAGTTTCTCGCCTCATATGACTTAGACATTCAGTATACCCCTGGCAAGGGTAATCGTGTGGCTGATGCACTCAGTCGCAAACACTCGGCAGTTTTTTCTATGATGATAGCCGAGTGGGATATTCTTGAGACTCTTTCTATGTGTGATATTCGAAATCGAGCTCCGTCTTCTGATCCTCAGATATTGTTATTCAGCTTGGAAGCTCGACCTATTCTATTGGATCGCATTTCCCATGCTCAGCGGCAGGATCCAGACTTGTTTCGATATATTCATCTCCTTGAGTCGGGATCCAGTGATGAGACATTGTCGGATTATTCTATTGATTCTCATCGGTGTCTTCGCAGGAAGAACCGTATTTTGGTACCATCTGATTTATCACTTAGGCGTGACATTCTAGACGAGTGTCATCACACTAAGTACACTATACATCCCGGGTCGAGTCAGATGTATGCCGACATGTGTCACCTATTTTATTGGGAGGGCATGAAGAGTGATGTTGCAAGTTATGTAAGCTGTTGCATGACTTGCCAACAGATCAAAGCTGAGCACCAGCGTCCATCTGGTCTTCTTCAGCCGCTAGAGATTCCATTGTGGAAATGGGATCAGATATCCATTGATTTTATTGACGGTCTGCCTCGATGGAGGTCAGGCCATACTTCTATTTGGTTCATCGTTGATCGCTTGACCAAATCAGCTCATTTCATTCCTATTTAGTCCACTCGGACTGCTCCTCAGCTTGCCAAGCTATATGTGAAGGAAGTCGTTCGACTTCATGGTATTCCTAGCTCTATCGTCTGTGATCGAGACACTATCTTTACTAGTCACTTCTGGAAGTGCCTTACAGTCATCTTTGGGCTCAAAGCTGAATTTCTCGACTACTTATCATCCTTAGACCGACGGTCAGATGGAGAGGGTGAATCGTGTTTTAGAGGATCTTTTGCGCTGTTGTATGCTGGATTTCGGAGGTAGTTGGGAGGATCACTTACCGCTTGTAGAGTTCTCCTACAACAATAGCTTTCAGTCTAGTATTGGCATGGTTCCTTTCGAGGCTCTTTACGGAAGGCCATGTCGTTCTCCTTCGTGTTGGTTAGAATCTGGCGAGAAGCTCCTTCTTGGTCCAGATTCAGTTCGGGAATCTTCTGAGAAGATTATTCTTATTCGTCAGAGAATGAAAGAGGCGCAGAACAGTCAGAAATCCTACGCGGACAACCGTAGGAAGCCTCTTGAGTTCTCCATTGGTGATCATGGCTTTATTCGGATATCTCCTATGAAAGGGGTTGTGCGTTTCAGCTCTACAGGAAAGTTTGCTCCTCGCTATGTTGGACCATTTCCTATTACAGAACGCATTGGCCCCGTGGCTTATCGTGTGGCTCTACCTACTCACTTCTCTAGAATGCACGACGTGTTCCATGTTTCCCAGCTTCGCATGTGTGTCCGCAACCCTGATTCTATCATTGAGCCGCATGCTGTGCCTGATTTAGAGATCTTACCTGATTTATCTTTGAAGCAGCAACCTCTTCGTGTGCTTGATTCGGAGGTTAGACGCCTTCGCAACAAAGAGGTTCCACTCGTGAAGATTCAATGGTCACCGAATCCTAAGGACTGCACTTGGGAGACCAGAGAATCTTTCGAACGCTCTTATCCTGGCTTTCTCCCATCTTCTTCTGCGGGTGAGAATTCTCTATTTATCTCTATCACTTCTTTTGGGGATGTGACGTTATAGACGACATCTATCTTAAGGAATTGCGGGGACGCGATTTTCTTAAGGGGGGAGTATGTAACAACCCGGGATTTGCATTACCAATTAATAAATAAAAGTTAGGATTTTTATTTATTTTAATGAAGCATAAAAGGATTTGGAATAACAAAAATTTATTTGAAAAAGGCTATTTTAATTAAATGGGAAATATGGTATTTTAAAATGAGGATAAAATGTTATTTTTGGAAAGTTAAATATTTTAGGAGAGATTTTAAAACGGGTTTGGATAAGAAAAAATAAATGAGTTTTATAAACATCTATGAACACTTAGACTAATTTTTGGAAACATGTAAATAACTTTCTTCTTATTGGATTACTAAACCTAGTCCAATAACCCACCCTAAACCTCCTCTATAAATTATCTCAAACTCTCCTAACCTCATTCATTCATCCCTAATCAAAACCCTAATCATTTCCTAAAGCTTCTTAACAAAAATGACCTCTATCTTCATCTCCTTCTAGTTTTAGCTTATGCAAGTCATTCTATGCAAAGGTAATGCAAATACCCACCTCAAATCAGTTTTATATCTTTTTAATTTCTGAAATTTATTTGGTACCAAATGTTTTATGTGTTTTTTTTGATCTTATAGCCTCCTAATCATCTTTTGCTAACTTGGGTTGATGCTATAGTAGTCTTTGTTGCTTTCTAGAGAGGTATATTGCTAAAAACCTCTTCTAATATGTGTTTAATCATCTTTTGATTTCGGTAATCAGTTAGTAATACATGTTTTATTATGTAACATGTGAATCATAGCTCTTTGATCATCTTTGCTTTCATTTTGGGGTGTGCACATAAGGTGCTTGTAATATATGCTAGCTGAAATTATAATTAGTTTATTGCTGTTACTAAATTAGGCATATCTCATTCATCTTAAATCGGAATTAAAATTTTCTAGATGTTCTGGAAAGCTTATTCTATAGCCTATAACTTTTATGTTTTGTGCTTTGCCTAATTTTGAGGTTTGAATGGTCGAAATCACGTTTGTTTGTCGCTGACCTGACAACAAACTACAGGGTTGAGAAAATAAAAACCTGAAATTGATTTGGCCATAAGTTACTCGTTTCTTATCCAAATCTAATAATTTTGGATGTTCTGGAAAGCTTAGATGTAGGGCTAAACGTTTCATGTTTTGAGTTTTATGAAATTTCGAAGTTAATTTCGTCAAAACTGTGCATTCTTACCACTGTCCCGAGAGCACAACGACAATGATATATAATTTAGATCTGAGAATTGTTTTAGTCATAGAAATTTCATCCCCGATCGGAATTTGACGATCTTGATCATTCCGGAAAGCTTAGAAACTAAGCTACAACTTTTATTTTATTCATCTTGTCAGAATTGGAATTTTACTATGCCAAAATTGTGGTTTTTCATCTCTGGTCTATTAGTGCATAGCTACAGGCCTTAGTCTCTTTGCTCCCGTTGTTTTCAGCGCAGAACCCCGACTTTGCGACGCCATACCAGGCTCGTCCTTTGTCGGTTTCATTGTTTTTGGTCTCGTTAAAAATATGAGGTCGAGATCTTCAACCATGCAAAGTTTGGTTTAGATCTGGGTGCATTAGATACTTTGTTTCTATTGCTGAAGTAGCATCCAGAAATTGTTTTACAATAGTGATCATTTTCAGTTATCGTCGGACCAACTTTGAAACATTGTCATTTCTTCGTTTTAAGTCGGAACCGAACGATTCTTGTTGAATATCAAGTAGGAGTACTTTTCTACGCTCCTGCAAATTTTTATCAAGATCTGAGTTCATGTGACCCTTCGACCATGTCGTCGAAGTGGGACCTTTGCACTGTTTTGACACAGTAGAGTTTTGTGATTTTTGTCCGACTTTGAGACGACGCCGTTTCTTCGTTTCAAGTCGGAATCGAGTAATTCTTTCTGCATTCTGAAGTAGGAATGTCGGACTACGTTCCTAAAAAATTTCATGCCATTCGGATTCAGTTTGCTGGTCCGAATAATTTTTCGAACTTGGGTTCGCGTCAGTTTTGGACTATTTTCCAACACTTGGAATATTTTCAGTGATTTTCTGGTTTTATCGATTTCTTTGAGATTTGTCTCTGGATTTCATACACGGGCCTTATAAAAAGGTTTTAAAAGGATTTTTCACTCCGAAATGGCTTTCGAAATTATTATATAATATTATTTTTAATTAGTAAACTATTTACTCCATAATAGGAGAGTTTTCAAAAGCCGTTTTAAAGTGTTCTCAAAATCAATTATAAATCCGTTTTGAACCATTATTTTCTATAATAAAAATCTCACACTCACTTTTAGCACATCGAGCGAAGTGGAAAGGTGCTTAAACGGTTAGGAAATCTCCGGCCTATGGAACCGTGTGTATTTTCTTTCCGGTTAATCCCCGACCTATTCGATTGATCGTTTTGACTTTTGGGTCTAGTTTACCGATGATACGAGGTGGACTTTTTATTGTTTGGAATGTGAGCTTTCTATTGGTTAGTAAACCGTTTAGTGCGAACATGGGGTATGTGACTCATTGTTAACACTTTACGGGTTCCTCTCCAAGAAGTTTGTGACACATTAGCCTTTGGGCAGCCAGTACTGGACCTCTGGGTCACCACGCCTCTGGGCAACCGTCTCTGGACACCTATTCTATGGAGCAGTTACTTTTTCGGCGTGTGCCTCAGGGCCTTTATCCTTCTGGGAAGGATCTCGCCGTCTCGCGCGTTCCGCATCTGTGCGAGTGATCGATCACAACTCTACAGTACTTGGCAATAACGACTCCGGTCGGTGCACGTGCTATACTTGTATTATCTGATGATTTTTATATCCATTCGAGTACCGCCATTCGGTGTTGGTTCTATGGAACCATACGATGTAAGTGCGATTACCTTGTGTGTGACGACCTAGAATTTTTGAGTATTTGAAATTGGAATATTTAATTAATTTAAAATATTCAGAGGTTAATTATAAACTTAAATTTCAAATATTGCTATTTATTGAGTAATTTAATAATTAAATTAAATTTATTTGAAGTTGGGTAAAATAGTAAATCTGGTATTCTAAGCTAATTAAAAATATTTTGAAGGCTTGGAAAATTCATATTAATAATACTAAAGGTAATAGAACTTTTAAAATTGAATTTAAAAGTGTTTTGTTCAGTTTTAAAATATATCGTTTGAATCGATATTTAAAAATAGCCTTCCGAGGCATAGTCTCGGAATTCGACGAAACCAGTTCCATTGGATCCGTAATATTGTATTATTATCGGATTTCAAGTTTCGTATTTTTCGGAGTTGTTATGTGAGCATACGATGAGTAAACGCGTTGAAAATTAAATCGAATTTCAATTTAAAATTTAATTTTTAAATTTGTCAACATCAGCACGTTGTCTCCTTGAATCATGCCGAAGATCACGAAATTTATCGTGCAGAGCTTACCCCTTTGTTTCAAAGCATGGCCCCGTATCCTTTTCTTTCGTTCAAATCAAAATAAATCTATTCAAAGAAAATTAATGGCCGATTCCCTCAGCTTTAAATCAATCGAACGCATTTTTCCTCTGATAAAACTCGTTCACCATTTCAATTCGTAGGCCATCTCCCCCTTATTCCTAAATCAAGTTTCAGCTTGAAATCTTTCCCCCCTCATCAAAATCGAATTCGAGTCAACGAACGTGGCTGAAATCGAAGTCTCGCGCGACTTGGGAACTAGGGCGGCGTACGCACGCGATCGATTGCGCGTGGATTGCTTGCGCTCTCGTGAGCCATCCTCGAGCTCAGCGATGTGGAAGCTTCGATGAGGAAGCGCGAACGAGCTCGCACGCGTGGGAGGATTCAACTGCTTGTATGGGCGACGAGTGATGGATGGAGTGCGTTCTGACTTTGGCGACGTCCAGGCAGTAGATGGCAAGGAGGCAAGAGAAGTGGTGATGTCATGGTGACAACGATGAGGTGATATTCGCGATTTCGAGGGCAGTGGGTCCAAGTCGACGTTGTGACAAGGGCAGTGAGGCTTGGGCTCGACTTGTTTGACTGGGAGCACAGCGATGACGCGGCCTGGAGTTCGCGATGCAAACTAGGGTCGACGAGGTTGAGGTAGAGATCGGGATCGACTCGATCTCGATTTGGGTATCGACAATGAGGTGTCGACTTCGGGGCAGGATGCACTCGGGTGAAGCTGCCTATCGAGGAGTATCGACAGCTTGGTTGGTGAGAATCTCCGATCTGATTTACTTCATTTTTGTTTTACAGATGAGTTTTGATCTATAAGTACTAAATTAGTTTATATTAGATAAAGCTTGGAGAAAAATAAATAAATGAAAATAAAAATATTTTAAAACAGCAAGTTATTTTATTTACTTACTGAAAAGAGTGAATGCATATATACACTCATATGATTCAGAAATGGAACTTGTAAATGGGATACAGATCATTGTTATAAGTATATATATGGTTTCAATAAAAGGAAAATGAATATATACATACCTGTTTTAATTTGCTAGTTATTTTAATAATGGATTTGGCAGAAAAATAGTTTAACTAACCTATTTAAATTAGTTACTAAGAAATCTGAAAAGGTAAATTAGTTTAAAAGTTTAATCATTTGTTTAAATTGAATCATGAGTTAAAATTAAAACTGTTAAACGGTAATTGGTTATTCGATTTGTTCGAATATTAATAAAATCATCTAATATTTATTCAAGGTCTAAAATCAAGAAGAAACAGTCAGGATTGGATCGGATTGGCAAAACAAAATAAAGGTGAGTTAATCTCACTCAGTTAAATTTAAATTTAAATGGTTAAATTTAAATAATTTATTGGTTGAATTGATGTGGATGTGCTATATCATATATAGTAGTATATAGCAATATATATATATATATTGGCATATGTATATATTGGAGTTGTTGATATTCCCGCATTATATAGCGGATGAGACCCTATGCGCCGCATAATAGCGGATGATATTTTATAAAACCCATATACCGCGATATTTCACCTCGAAGTGGAATTGGTATTGTGCTAACGTCTGTGGATGCAGGGAAACAGGTTGGAGGGATCCAACTGGATTCCTCAAAATATTTAATTTTGTTTAAATATTCTGTGATATGATTGTTGATATCCTGTGATGATTTATATTGGATAATCTGGTTGGATTGAATTTCCCAGTATAATGAGTTATCAAAAGCAATTGAATTGGATTTTTGGAAAGAAATAAAAGAATAAAATTTAAGTTAAGTAATTCTAGTGAATTCGAATAAATTAAATATGGAAAAGAAGAATTTTAAATAAACAGAGAATATTGAATTTAAAGAAAACTTATGTGATGTTATTTA
Source organism: Allium fistulosum (assembly GCA_030737815.1). Classification (NCBI taxonomy): domain Eukaryota; kingdom Viridiplantae; phylum Streptophyta; class Magnoliopsida; order Asparagales; family Amaryllidaceae; genus Allium; species Allium fistulosum. Next base: position 1,251,891,475 of record CM060903.1, on the reverse strand, counting down.
AAGGGATAAAATTTTATTTTAATTCAATGTTTAAATGTAATTAAAACCAAAGAAGGAATTTGGGAAATCTGAAACTTGTGTTTCAGTTTAAAGATTTTAAATCATAATGAGAAATAAAATCTGGAAGTTAATGAATTTGGAAATAAATGGATTAAGTAAGGAAATTTATTTCAAAGTAAAATAAATTGGGAAATCAATTATAAATTGATTTAAATACTTTGGGATTTGAAATTTAAAGAGAAATGAGATTTTGGAGAGATAAACTAGGTTTATAAAGTGAAATGGAATATCAGTGGATATTTGAAATATAAATTCAAGGTGGGAATTTATAAAGGAATATGAATTGGTTTAAAAATAAATGTTAATTTATTTTTAAAAGATGGAAATTAGAAGTGTATTTCTCTGGATAGCCAAGTACGTTTTCAAACAAATTTTTAATATAAGTTAAAAGTTATAATTGTGTTTTTAAAAGCATATTTTAGGAAATCTATTATTTCTAAATGTTAAAGCCTAAAGTAGTATTTTCAAAAATCTATTATTGTAGTAATTATATAAAAGTGATTTGGTATTATGTTTTAAAAAGAGAAATTTAGTTTATATTTGAAAAGTGGTTTCATTTTAAATATTCCTTAAGTATATATTTTGTTAAAGTATTAAAGTAGTTTTTAAATTTCAATATTTTAAAGTATATTTATAGTAAAGTGCTTTTAAATTATTTTTAAATCTAAAGTATTTTGTACTTGGTGTTTCAGAGAAATAATTATTTGGGAAATGTATTCCGTAAGCGGAAACTGTTTGAAATTGTTTTCAAAAGGAGTTTGAAAATAGAAATATATCTTGGAAAGATATTTGGGCAAATAAATAATGTGGGAAATTATTTATTGTGTGATGGTTGCTTGTGGATGTTAATTGATAGTTAAATAACCGACTATCAATATTGGCCAAATGCGCTGATCGTTTCGAAGAGACCGGGATCGGGTTTGCTACATTACAGCGTGATAGGGGGTTCTCGCTTTGCGTTAGGTGGCGAACGGGAGACTCTTACCCCTACATGCCCCCGGGGGTAGTATAAGGCCTTGCGGGGTTGGTTGCGAGTCGAGAGGCTGGCCGTAAAAGCAAACCCGAGGTATCACTGTGAGCCACAGCGGGGCTGGGATGGTTAAAAAGCCTACCGGTCGTGAGCCGTTGCTGATGGTTGAAAAGCCTAGGACGTCACAGGTGGTATCAGAGCTTAGGCTGGCGATAACCTTGGCTCTGGTGGGAATTTTGAGAGTACTAATAGATATGAGCGCGTATTTGTTAGTGAATATAAAATGGTTTTATATTGTGTTGGTTGATTTATTGAGTGGCATAGGAACCTTCGTCGGCACAGTCTGGACAACTGTATCGAAGGGGTTTCTAAACACTTGAATAGAACAGTTCGACACAGTATTGTTTTAAATAGGGTGAATGAAATAATTTTGCCCAAATTATTTTTGTATAAAAAAGAAACGTTTTGTAAACTATTCTAGTTAATATATATGGTTGTTTGGATGTTAGAAGTGATAATATGGAATTATTATCATTAATATATGGAAACTTAACTAGAAATTGAAATTTATAACCAAAGCAAAGAATCAAATTTTATAATAAAATAAAATTTGAGATATAGATTACAAATGTAATTTATAAAATTGAAATAAACTTCATATACAAATGAGATTTGTACTTTAAAATAGAATTCCAGAGAAATGTGGAAAATAAATCGGAATGGATTTTAAGTTTGGAATTTTGGGAAAGGTTTGAAATTCCTTGAGATTTGGAAATAGTTTTCAAAGAATTTGAGGAAATAATAAGTGGTATTATTTCAGGAATATTTTGAGTTGAGTTTGGAATCTGGAAAGATTTGAAATTTAAAAATATTTGAAATGTTTTAAAGAGATAAAAGCATTTAATTCTCTTCCGGTCGCTGGGATATAATTTCGGTGATGACTGCAGCATCATCGATGTTCATTTCCGAGTTTCCAAAGAGAAATTGCTACCAAACTGTTTTAAATTGAATTGATTGTGAACTGGGTTGGTTTTGGAATTCAAAGGGATAATTGAATTTACCAAAGGAGTTTGGATGTGGTTGATTTCAAAAGTGATTTTGAAATTTTGGAAAATTGTTTAAAACTCTGGAATCTTATTTAAAGTTGTTTATGGAATAATAAAAATATTTATTGGCGAAATAAAATGTATAATTCTGAGTTAAAAGATAAAATGTGAATAAAATTTATTTTAAATAGAAGGAAGTACGAATATAAAAGAATGTGACTTATAAAATTTGGAAGTAAGATAAATAAGCCAAATAAAATTGTTTGTAATGGTAATGAATATAAAAATCCAAAATTTAAATTATGAAATAGATTGAACTCAAGTAAAATTGTTAAGAGTGATTTTTGAAATAAAAATCGAATATTAAGTATAAAAATTTGGAAACAAACTAATTTGATAATAAATTAGTTAATGAAATTTAAAGTGGTTAAATTTAGATTAAACTGTGAGTTAGCAATAGAGTTTGGAAATAAACTCGAAGTTTAAATAGAATTTGACCTGGACTGACAATGAATTAAAATAAGTAGAGGTGTTGTAAAATAAAATGGAATTGGATTAAAGTGGTGATAGTTTGTATTGAGAATAAAATCCAATTTAGTAGAGATAAACTGAAATGGCCTTGCTATTAATCAAATAAATTTGTAGAGTGAAATGAGATTTGATTAAAATAAATCCAAACTTGAATTATAAAATAAATTGAACTTAAGATAATTAAGTGAAGTGATATTTGGAATTAAAAAGCAAGTATTTAATTTTAACCAGTGGAGGAACTAATTAGATGATAAATTAGTTAATGAAATTGAATTGTGAGTTAATGAAATTGGATTAAAATAGTGATGGTTTGAATTGCGAATGAAATCCAAGTAAGTGAAAATAAATTGGAAATGGCCTGGTTATTAATAAAATAATTCCATATGAATTGAGTATGGAAAATAAAATTCATAATGATTGAGTGAATGGACCACTTATATTAAATAAATAAATGGATGGAATTTGATTAAATAAGAATCAAATGAAAGATGGAAATAAAACTTTAAAGGGTTGGTTAAATGGAAAATAAACTTAAGTTATTGACTTAAGTAAATGTGGAATGGAAACTGAACTCAACAGAAGAGTGATTTAAATAAGTTGAGAAATAGTTATTGAATGAATTAACTAGGATTGTTTTCGAGCTAAATAAAATTCAATATTCAGAAGTTGGAGATGAATTGAATTTAAGAAAATTATTAGAAATGAAAATCTGAATGAAATGTGGAATAAGTATTTATATTTGAAATGAAGTAGTAAATTGAAGTAAGTTGGAATTCATATGAAATGGGAGTTCAATTTGAATATATACACTTCAGTGGTGAAGTAGTAAATAAATATAAGAAAAATTTATATTGAACTTAAGAATTGAAGAATGAAATTCTTAAGAAAATTTGTATTGGAAATATACTTAGTAATTTTGGAAAAAAATGTATATATACTAAGTGAATAGTTGAATGAAGACAAAAACTGAAGTTGTGAAATGGGATAGTTGTGAATAAGGGGATAACAATCAAAAAGGAATGTGAATAAAAGAGAATTGATATAACTGATAATCAATTGGAATTTATACGTAAGATGTACGTATATTATTTTATTCGCATAGCTATTTGGTCCAGATGTCGAACACAGAATTTCGAGATAGTTTTATCGATCCGAATCAGGATTTTTCACTCGATTTTCAACGGCGAACCTGGATATGGATTGTTGATTGATTCTGGAAATTCTCTATCATAGTTGGTGGCTATGCAAGGAGAATGACGGTTTCTGATCAAGAAACCAGATCTGAGTCCGCACTAGGAAGTCGGGTGGACGATACTAGTTCGGAAGTGAAATTGTGTGATCGATTGAGCGATCGAATGTGATATTGCGTACGGATGATATATGTGCATCGTACAGGCTTAAGTAAAGCAAATATTGGAAATTTGTAAAGTATAAAATGACTTTGGAATTGTGATTGAATATTATTGCTTAGTAGGATATACAGGTGTATAAAAGCAATGGATAAATTGGGATTTTTGATTTTAGAAGATAAATTTAATGGCCCGACAAAAGGTATGTATTTGAATTTCTATATGAAATTTGATTGGGTTTTGGATCCAGCCACTTGGCTTTTTGTTTTCTTTTTGAGATTGGGAGGCCGTAGAGCCATTTTGTAGTAGTACCGAGCTAGCCGCGCAAAGGAGACGCTGGCGAAATTTTTCGGAAATTTAGGGAGTTAGAAAAATTTTGGAAAATTTTGATAATTCAAAATCGAATTCAAATTTAAATTTGAATTGTTAAGTAAGTGATATAGATTGGGGCTTATGAATAAGTTTGGGAAGTTAAAAGATGATTAGAGTATCATTAATGAAAGATTGTTGGGTATTGTTAAAACTGTTTGAATTTGGGAAATAGTTAACGGATATCGAATCATTTCTCTTAACTGGTAATTTCGAGGACGAAATTCTTTTAAGGGGGGAGGAATGTGACGACCCAGAATTTTTGAGTATTTGAAATTGGAATATTTAATTAATTTAAAATATTCAGAGGTTAATTATAAACTTAAATTTCAAATATTGCTATTTATTGAGTAATTTAATAATTAAATTAAATTTATTTGAAGTTGGGTAAAATAGTAAATCTGGTATTCTAAGCTAATTAAAAATATTTTGAAGGCTTGGAAAATTCATATTAATAATACTAAAGGTAATAGAACTTTTAAAATTGAATTTAAAAGTGTTTTGTTCAGTTTTAAAATATATCGTTTGAATCGATATTTAAAAATAGCCTTCCGAGGCACAGTCTCGGAATTCGACGAAACCAGTTCCATTGGATCCGTAACATTGTATTATTATTGGATTTCAAGTTTCGTATTTTTCGGAGTTGTTATGTGAGCATACGATGAGTAAACACGTTGAAAATTAAATCGAATTTCAATTTAAAATTTAATTTTTAAATTTGTCAACATCAGCACGTTGTCTCCTTGAATCATGCCGAAGATCACGAAATTTATCGTGCAGAGCTTACCCCTTCGTTTCAAAGCATGGCCCCGTATCCTTTTCTTTCGTTCAAATCAAAATAAATCTATTCAAAGAAAATTAATGGCCGATTCCCTCAGCTTTAAATCAATCGAACGCATTTTTCCTCTGATAAAACTCGTTCACCATTTCAATTCGTAGGCCATCTCCCCCTTATTCCTAAATCAAGTTTCAGCTCGAAATCTTTCCCCCCTCATCAAAATCGAATTCGAGTCAACGAACGTGGCTGAAATCGAAGTCTCGCGCGACTTGAGAACTAGGGCGGCGTACGCACGCGATCGATTGCACGTGGATTTCTTGCGCTCTCGTGAGCCATCCTCGAGCTCAGCGATGTGGAAGCTTCGATGAGGAAGCGCGAACGAGCTCGCGCGCGTGGGAGGATTCAACTGCTTGTATGGGCGACGAGTGATGGATGGAGTGCGTTCTGACTTTGGCGACGTCCAGGCAGTAGATGGCAAGGAGGCGAGAGAAGTGGTGATGTCGTGGCGACAACGATGAGGTGATATTCGCGATTTCGAGGGCAGTGGGTCCAAGTCGACGTTGTGACAAGGGCAGTGAGGCTTGGGCTCGCCTTGTTTGACTGGGAGCACAGCGATGACGCGGCCTGGAGTTCGCGATGCAAACTAGGGTCGACGAGGTTGAGGTAGAGATCGGGATCGACTCGATCTCGATTTGGGTATCGACAATGAGGTGTCGACTTCGGGGCAGGATGCACTCGGGTGAAGCTGCCTATCGAGGAGTATCGACAGCTTGGTTGGTGAGAATCTCCGATCTGATTTACTTCATTTTTGTTTTACATATGAGTTTTGATCTATAAGTACTAAATTAGTTTATATTAGATAAAGCTTGGAGAAAAATAAATAAATGAAAATAAAAATATTTTAAAACAGCAAGTTATTTTATTTACTTACTGAAAAGAGTGAATGCATATATACACTCATATGATTCAGAAATGGAACTTGTAAATGGGATACAGATCATTGTTATAAGTATATATATGGTTTCAATAAAAGGAAAATGAATATATACATACCTGTTTTAATTTGCTAGTTATTTTAATAATGGATTTGGTAGAAAAATAGTTTAACTAACCTATTTAAATTAGTTACTAAGAAATCTGAAAAGGTAAATTAGTTTAAAAGTTTAATCATTTGTTTAAATTGAATCATGAGTTAAAATTAAAACTGTTAAACGGTAATTGGTTATTCGATTTGTTCGAATATTAATAAAATCATCTAATATTTATTCAAGGTCTAAAATCAAGAAGAAACAGTCAGGATTGGATCGGATTGGCAAAACAAAATAAAGGTGAGTTAATCTCACTCAGTTAAATTTAAATTTAAATGGTTAAATTTAAATAATTTATTGGTTGAATTGATGTGGATGTGCTATATCATATATAGTAGTATATAGCAATATATATATATTGGCATATGTATATATTGGAGTTGTTGATATTCCCGCATTATATAGCGGATGAGACCCTATGCGCCGCATAATAGCGGATGATATTTTATAAAACCCATATACCGCGATATTTCACCTCGAAGTGGAATTGGTATTGTGCTAACGTCTGTGGATGCAGGGAAACAGGTTGGAGGGATCCAACTGGATTCCTCAAAATATTTAATTTTGTTTAAATATTCTGTGATATGATTGTTGATATCCTATGATGATTTATATTGGATAATCTGGTTGGATTGAATTTCCCAGTATAATGAGTTATCAAAAGCAATTGAATTGGATTTTTGGAAAGAAATAAAAGAATAAAATTTAAGTTAAGTAATTCTAGTGAATTCGAATAAATTAAATATGGAAAAGAAGAATTTTAAATAAACAGAGAATATTGAATTTAAAGAAAACTTATGTGATGTTATTTAAAGGGATAAAATTTTATTTTAATTCAATGTTTAAATGTAATTAAAACCAAAGAAGGAATTTGGGAAATCTGAAACTTGTGTTTCAGTTTAAAGATTTTAAATCATAATGAGAAATAAAATCTGGAAGTTAATGAATTTGGAAATAAATGGATTAAGTAAGGAAATTTATTTCAAAGTAAAATAAATTGGGAAATCAATTATAAATTGATTTAAATACTTTGGGATTTGAAATTTAAAGAGAAATGAGATTTTGGAGAGATAAACTAGGTTTATAAAGTGAAATGGAATATCAGTGGATATTTGAAATATAAATTCAAGGTGGGAATTTATAAAGGAATATGAATTGGTTTAAAAATAAATGTTAATTTATTTTTAAAAGATGGAAATGAGAAGTGTATTTCTCTGGATAGCCAAGTACGTTTTCAAACAAATTTTTAATATAAGTTAAAAGTTCTAATTGTGTTTTTAAAAGCATATTTTAGGAAATCTATTATTTTTAAATGTTAAAGCCTAAAGTAGTATTTTCAAAAATCTATTATTGTAGTAATTATATAAAAGTGATTTGGTATTATGTTTTAAAAAGAGAAATTTAGTTTATATTTGAAAAGTGGTTTCATTTTAAATATTCCTTAAGTATATATTTTGTTAAAGTATTAAAGTAGTTTTTAAATTTCAATATTTTAAAGTATATTTATAGTAAAGTGCTTTTAAATTATTTTTAAATCTAAAGTATTTTGTACTTGGTGTTTCAGAGAAATAATTATTTGGGAAATGTATTCCGTAAGCGGAAACTGTTTGAAATTGTTTTCAAAAGGAGTTTGAAAATAGAAATATATCTTGGAAAGATATTTGGGCAAATAAATAATGTGGGAAATTATTTATTGTGTGATGGTTGCTTGTGGATGTTAATTGATAGTTAAATAACCGACTATCAATATTGGCCAAATGCGCTGATCGTTTCGAAGAGACCGGGATCGAGTTTCCGTATACCGGGATTCTAGGTCTGGAGACTCGAATACCACTTCGATCCGGTTTGTACGTTTCGTGTAACGATTTCGGAGTCGAAGATGGAGCTGTGAAGTGCAAGAGCTAGTCGCTACTAATCCTGAGGATATTTCCAAAATGGATGTAGTAGGAATAGTGCCTTCGGTTCCGTTCGAACCCGGGACGGACTTGTATGGACGAATGCTTTCGTGACATCGTCAGGTGGACGATGGGCATTCTAAGGGATATGTGCTATAAAGGTATCGTTTAGCCTCGAGCCTCATCAACCGGGAATGACTGAAAATCAGGGGTTATGCAGCAAGGCTTCGTGGGTAGCCCCCACTTGAGAGTAAGGTCATCCCTGTCTAGATGTCCCTTTTATTTCGGCTTAGTGGTGCGGTTGCTGATCCCAACCGTGGGGTGATTTTATTTGGAATTATCCAGTAAGGGATGATTCTGGCCTTGTGTTGCAGGGGAGTGGGCGTACTCCTCGGTACTGTGATCTAGGCCACGTACTGTGACAGGTGGTACCCTAGTGCCTAGTCATTCGTTGGAAATCCATTCTCCCTACGTGCCTTGTACGAGTTTTGTTTGTATCACCCACGTTGTGGCTAGTATGCTGGAATTTAATCATGTAACAATTTCAGCTATTTTAATAAGTATTTGTGAATAGACACTATTATAATATCAGAGGATTTTTATAAAAAGTGTTTTAGCTATCGTAAGGTAAAAACCCGACATGTTTATTTGTGGCGTGGTCTTACGAGATGCTTTTGTTTTCAAAGGATTTTTGAAACTTTAAAAAATCAATTGAGTGTGATTTTCTCACGCTGGTATTCCAGACTGACTCGGGTATTGTTTTATATGATGCTCGGGTCAGACCGAGATAAACAGGTTCAGGATATGATGTCGTGGAGCTCAGGAGACGAGCTGGATGCCGATACGTACTTCCGTACTTGCTATTATTTTTCCGCTGTGTATTCAGTTGTATGTTATGGATGTTGATGTACTCTGATGATGTACTCTGATGCTATATTATATAAAACTGATATAGTTTTGATTTGTGTAAAGATCTGTTAATATATATTATATTTTATTCCGCTGCGATGGTTAGATTCTGATGTTGTTTTCTATTTTTCTTCTTCTACCTCTTCTTCTTAACATAAATGGTTCGATTTTCCGGGTCTGGAAAGTCGGGTCGTTACATTGTGGATTCACAGTGTCTCTGGACACTGCTTTTCAGTGTTTGATTTCATTGACTTTTCAGTATATCCCCATTGCTCTTTGGAGCATCGATCTTTGCTTGGGCATTGATTACAGACTCTGGTCACTCTTGGGATTATTGCTTATGGGCAACTTTATATAGCTTTGGCTACGCCGATGATATGAGGCGATTTTATTTATTCAACACTTTGGTGCTGATATTCTCTTTGGAGATTTTTACTGTTGATTGATGATTAGGGACCGTCATTATATTCATGTGGTCCAAAATACTCTTCTCTTAGGAAAAGTACTGTTTTATTTATGTACCGTATTATTATATATCTCAGTTATTACTGATTGTTTAGCTAGCCTGACCGGAGTGTTTTCGCTCGGGTCAGACCGAGTTGTTTCAGGTTAGGTCTCTGGACTTAGCTTCTGTGCTTCCGCTTGGACATTATCTGCTATGCTGATAGATAGCGCTTTTATTTGTCCACTATTCTACTACTCTGTTATTATTCAGACTTTGATATATACATATTTTTGACTCACATGTGTGGGCAGCGGCTTTGTACCCACTTATAGTATTTGGATCTGTATTGACGATGTATTGTTCTGGATTTTATATCTGTTATGTGATTCTGTTCTGTGATGTTTTATCATTTATTACTATGCTTGTTCTGATAGGTCTTTAGCCATTGTAATTTCGTTATGAATATTTATTGAATATGTCATACCACTTGAAAAAAATATAGATAGCATCCTTTCGACGTATTCAGTAGATAGTTATAGCTTGATTATAAATGGTCGCTTCTACTATACTCTATTCTTCGCTTTAACAGACAGTATTACTCCCGTAATACTCTTTGTTACAGTGGGTCTCAGAGTGGGGTGTTACATAGGGGCATAATTGGAAAAAAAAAAGTTATAAAATCTCAAAACACCTCAATTTGATGGGTTGAGAATTGTCATGAAAATTACACTGCACCGGTTTAATAACCAACAACAACCGGTATGAAAAAAACTTAGAAGCAAAGATTATGATAACACCTGATATACAGAGTCGTTCAAAACCTATCAAAGTTGGTAGGAAATAAACTCCCAAACGGAGCTAGGAGAATGAGACTTCTCTAGTTTTTGTTTTTACTATTAAGTGCACAGTACCTCTGGTTTGAGTTAATAAGCAACTTCATTCCTTATTCTTTATATATGCTGGAATAAGTGCACAGTATTATTATCTCTATTTACGATGTCTTTTCCTTGTCATTAGCTTCTCACCCATGTTTACTTCCAAATACTTGAGGCATTTCCTTAATATTTTCAACAATTAAGTGTGATGAAGTAAACATATTGCCTATTCTAGAAAAGTTGATTTTATTCATTTTGCTCAAGTTGTATTGCATATGATTGCATGTTAAATCAGGAACTCGCATATCTAAATATTCTGCATGAAAATTTGAAAACAAAATACAATGAATATTAGATTAGTTTTAACTTTGGACTTTGTGTACCAATTTGTTCATTGCTTATGAAACAAGACTAGGTTAGATAAATTAGTCATTTTATGAACTCGAATCTATCAATTTTCGTAGTTTAAAAGTAAAGAGTTCAAACTTTTTGGAACATTTTAATGAAGCATACAGTTTTCCTTTTTAATGCAATTAACTCGATAATAAAAAGCAATCATCTCGATTCAATAGTTCTGCATAGTACTGAGAATGCAAGGTCAATCCACCAATCCATTAGAGTGTGAATGTTTACATCACCTAGCCAATTACTAACACCACTTAAACATCTAATAAAATTAAATCAACAAAATTACTTCAAAACTCACCTTAAACGCAAAAGAAGATCTGGACATAAACAAAAAGGGTTATACATAATTGAAGAAGGTAGAAATAAAATAAAATCTAAAGCTCATACACGATCATTTCAGTCCTTTTAACAGTAGAAGAAAACGAGATGAATATAGTACATAAAAATATTTTAACAATTTCAAATTAGAAGTTGATGAGTTAAATTTTTTAATTATATTTAAATATACAAATAAATTAATATTTTGTGATCCAGTTAATGGGTGAAAGAGGTGTTTAGATGGGGTGAATATTATCACTCATTCATTAGCTTATATATATATATATATATATATATATATATATATATATATATATATATATATATATATATATATGAAACGTATTTTCTATTATGTTTATGGTTTTGCTGCGATTCACCATATAGATGTAGGGAGAAATACACAAACCTGTCAAGTTTATCCACAAACACGTAACAGAATTTAACCTATACATGCATGAACCACAAAACGGAGGAACACAGATTCAGACATCAGAACCACGAGTTCGTACTTGCGCATTCAATCTGTGCTCCGCCTTCTCCAAATGCAACTGCGCTTTTGCATCTGCTATCTTTGCTTTGCGCTTCTCCCGTGCCATATCTTTCTCCTTTTGTGTTATTGCCGCCTTTGCCTCCAATTTTTCTTCTGATTTTGCCTTCTGTTCTCTTACCTTCTCTTTTGCCGTGCTCACCAGGTCCTTTACTTTCACCTTTGCTGCCTGCATTTTTCTTTCTTCTTCCTTCTTTTTCAATTCCTTTTCTGATCTTACAAAAATGTTGCATGGCATTGTTATATTGTGTGGTGAAATGGAAAGATTTGAGCCACTTGGTTGGCATGCGGGTGAATACAACGGAATGGTTTTCCGCTGATTTAGGAAGAATTTTTTATTTTATCTTCACAACTACGATGTGACTTTTAAAAACAAAATCGCGGCTTCACAAGAGAGAATTCCAAATGAACTCCAGTTGACTCAAGGGTAAGAACTAAAGGCCGGGTTGAGGTGTGGTATGTGTGGTGCAAGAATTGAGTACACCTCAATTTCTCCAGATTTCCAATACATTTCAGAATTAAACAATAGTGTACTTACAAGATCCAGATTAAACAATAGAGTGCCGAAATTAATATTATCTAAATATTAAAGTTGCAACAACAATGAGATATGGTAGATCTTTGACATTTGACACATGTGTGTATATGTGTGTGTATATAGACACACATATGGAGCATTCAATGACACTCCTATTTTACAGCAACTATGTAGTCTTTTCCATTACACATTCTTAGTTAAATAATATGGCTAGCGTGAAGAGAGTGAAAGTCATTATTTAATTCGAATTCTGTATATGTATGTATATGTATGTGTGTGTATAGCGCTCAATGACACTTTTGTTTTGCAGCAACCATATAGTCTTTTCCATCGTACAATCCGCATTAAATAATATGACTAGTATGAGAAGAGAGAAAATCATACTATTTAATTCAGATTCTATTGTGGAAATCAGAGGGCTACAATGGTGTTGTACTATTTGGAATGTTATTGAACGTTATATATACATACATATATACATATACACACATATATATATATCTACACACATATGTGTGTATATATATATATATATATATATATATATATATATATATATATATATGTCTGTGTATATGTATATGTATGTATACACATATATGTATATACACACTAGTAGGTAGCCCTTAAGTTGCACGAGTTTGAAGTTAGTTGAGTTTAAAGTCTGTTGTATTTTAAAAAAGGGAAATTAGGGAAAATATGAGAAAATATAACTTGATTTTATTATGTTTTGTATGAAACATTATTTATTAAGTGATGCATCAATTATAAATTGAATTTATTGTACAAATATTGTCCATTTCTTGATTCCACATACGATATCAGTTCTGAGTTCTCTGTATTAGTGGAAAACTACAAAAGGATGTACAACAAAATTTACAAAAGAAAGGATTGAAAATGAGCAGGATGATAGGATAGGCACAAATAAGTTTGGATGAGATGCTTGAAATGTTGTGCTCTTAAACATAGTTCGGATGATAGAGATGCTTGAAATGCTGTGCTCTTAAACATGAAAACGTAAACGGTAATCACTATTAAAGTAACCAATACAATTGAAAGGATTTATTAGGATAGAAAAATAAAGTAAAGAATTGAATTTTTGCAAAATTTTAACTATGGTGAGTATAGTGGCTCTTCGCTAAATTATATTACAAAATTTAGGTAGTGATCCGATGAAATGGCTTTTTCTTTCTTTATATTTCTTCATACATAAAAATTGTTGTTAATCAAAAGAGCATGTAGAAATGATAACTGTATTAGATACTTATTCATGTTTATTAGGTTGATTAAGTGGATTCCATATCGTGGCAACATCCTTCATGAAGGCCTTTATATTGGTTGGCATGATAGAATGGGTTTTAAGTGTCCTAAATAACGTACCAATTACTCCCTAGGATACATACATTTCCTTTTCTATTTTTTCGCTTGGTCCTAATTAAAACTAGTGAAAATTAGGATGACATCCCTATTTTGTAACTTTGTATATGTTTGCCCCCTCCAAAGTTTCTTTTATTGTTTAAATTCCTATTTGTTCATTTATTCTTTCTCCGTTAAAATCGATTTCAAAATTTCAATCGGAATCGCCAAAATCAAGATGATATCGCGGAATTGTCTTCGTAGTCAATCAACATCGACATCGCAGAATCATCCAAACAAGATCACATTTGATCCGATTTATTAAATTATCAATACCGTCTTCATCAAATTATGTACGAGGGTCTTTCTTCATTTTAAGATTTTGTTTACCAAATTGATTCTGATTAAACAGTTATTTCAATGTTTGTTGTTTTTATTTCTATATTTTGTTGTTGATTTTTTTTTTTGTAACATCTTGATGAATTGAATCATGTAATCTTTCTTTATTGATGGTCTCATCTATGTTTGACAACAGTAGTGCGAACAAGTATTTTTGAATTGAATATAGTATCTTAGTGAATTGTTATAAGTTTGTTATTCATTTTATGCAAACAAGTAATTCTGAATTGATGGTTATAGAATTAGTGTTCATTGTTGTAATTTCTATATAGCATCTTGTTAAATTGTACTATGGAAAAGGAAAGAATGTTATGCATTTATTTTAGTGAACTGTCATGCAATTTCGTATTTGACAATCAAATATATATCAGGCAAATATTTGCCCAGTAATTATTTGCCTGATATATATTCGGATGTCAAATATATCAGTTTTGTTTTTTTTTGTCCTTTTCTTTTAATATATTGTATTTGTATTTATGCATGTCTTTTTCTGTTGATGTTCTTGTTGTTTTTATGTTGGAGGTTTGGTTTGAGTGATTCTGTGTTGAGATTGAGAAAAGATGTATGTGAACATTGGTCTGAATTAACATCTAGTTCTTTTGAATTGGTTTATGAAAGAGATAATAGGAAAAGAGTAACTGTAAATAATTCTGATTTGTATAATATATTGTTGCTTGTTGGTCATAGTCATGAAGATTATCTACTTGTTTTTGTTATATAAAAGAATTATTTATATGTAAGAGGTCTGATAGCAGTTCGGTTGATGTTAATTTTTCGTTAATTGCTAGTTCTTTTATTGAAGGTGGCTCATGTGATTTTTATATGGTTGTTTCTTTATTTGTTTCTAGTTCTTTTTTGATGCGGTTGTTAATAAATGATTCTAGCAAATCAGTGTTTACTGGAGTAGGTCAAAGATTTCCTGGTGGTGTGGAAGAGTTTCCATTGTATCTTATGATATGCTGTATTAAGAATGGATACAAGTTAATGTTGTTAAGAATGATAGGGATTCTGTTACGGCTATTTGTTTACGTGAAGGTTGTCGTGTTCACACTTCTCGTAAATTCAATCTTACAGGGTTTTTTATTATTAAAACTATGCAACCTATTCATTCTTGTAGGGTGGGCATTGTTGATGTTAACTATCCACTTTTTTCTAGCAATTTGATTAAGAAGTTTGTTGTTGAATTTACTCAATCGAATCCTTTAATGAGGACAAAAAACATTGTTCATTTATTCAAGACTGAGTATAATATTGTTTTAAGTTACTACTATGCGTACATCGGTGAGAAATCAACTCTTGAAGAAATCCATGGGAATGAATTGCTTTCCTACCATTGTTTGAAATCTTTCTATGAAACTGTTTTTGTTTGAAATCTTGGAAGTATTATTGAACTTCAAGGTCAACCTGCTAGTCTTGAATTTGAGAGGGATTTTATTGGGCACGAAGCATGCAAATTTGGTTTTGACTATTGTCATCTTTTGATTTTTCTTGATGAGACTTTTATAAAAGGAAGAGGACAAGATTGTATTATGTCTGCTACTGCTAAGAATGATAATCAGGATATGATATAGTCTTAATTTTTTTTACTCCTTTTACTTATTTTGATCTTTGAAAATTTGAGCTTGTACTTGCCCGACAAATATTTGTCCAACAAATATTCTATATTTTAGTGTTGTTGTAATTTTGATGTGTTCATAAGTTTTTATTTTATAAATATGACATATCTATTTTTGTTTATATTAGGGTTTTTTTTCCACTAGTTGTTGGTATTGTATCTTGTGAAAATGAACCTAATTGGCATTGGCTTTTGACAAAGCTTAGTGAAATGTTAGATGATGATAATCGTCTTTCACCTTTGTATCTGATCGCCATCCTTGTCTTTGCTTGCTGTTCCTCAAGCTTTCCCAAGTTCGGCTCATGGTTATTGTTACTATCATTTAAAGAATTATTTGAAGAGTTTTTTTAACAAAAAGGTGTTCTCAAGGCAAAAAGAAATGGATCATTTCTTTGTTTTTTAAAGTTGCCTTTGCCGCTACATTAGATATATTTAATCACACTTTATCTGAGTTTAGGCTTACTAGTGGGGCTGCAGTAGCAAGTTTTTTGAATGGTTTGTCTTTTGAAAAGTTTGGTAATGTTTTTATTGTTGGAAATTGTTATGGGAAAATGAGTTCTAACTGTGCTAATAGCTTTAATCATTGGATTTTGGAGGAAAGACATTTACCTATCAATGGATGTTTGGATAGATTTCATTTGAAGCTTATGAAACTTATGTCGGATCAACGTACAATAAGTAAAACTTGGAATAGTTATTTGTGCCCTGTTAGGGAAAACGTAAAGGGATTTGTACCTTGAGCATGTTCAATGGAAAATTACTAGATCAATTGTTGATATTTCCGAGGTTCAATGAACTCAAACTTATCATATATATTTGAGTGTTCGACGATGTAGTTGTAACTTGTGGCACATTGAGGGGTTTTCGTGTGCTCATGCTATTAGAAGTATACTTGCTTTTGATTTGCATGTTTATTGTTATATTGAGGACTATTTCAAAATATCCTTTTCCCGAACATCTTATCCTCATCTAATTCATCCACTTGTTAATTTTCGAATGAAAGATGTTTTACTCAATGATGTTGAAGTTAATCCACCCAAGAGAAGACGTGGTGCACGAGGCTTTCATCTTCAAACCGGATTAAATCGGCTTGTGAGTTAAATAACTGTAATCGCTACAATTTATGTAAGAAATTAGGTAATAACAAAAAGTCATGTTTATTAAGAAATCATATGTAATTTTAATACATTGTATGTTTTATGTTTTGAAGATTATTAAAGTATTGCCATATTCTTTCTAACTGAATTAAATGTGTTTTTTGTCTTATTAATTTATTTATTTTTCTCTTTTCGATTATAAGTTATTCTAGTAAATTTGTATGAATGGGAACTATTAAAGGGCAAATATTTACCCGGCAAATATTTTCTTACAAATATTTGCCCTGCTTATATTTACTATACAAATTTTATGTAGTTTGAGTCAGATGCTATGATTTCATGCTTTGTTTTATTAAATTAAATATTCTTTTTTGTTATTTTATTTATTTGTTTGGTTAGTAGTTCAATTTACTTTGTTTGACAAGTAACAGTTTTGCAATTAAAAGTCTGACAAATATTTACCATATTATCAAGCTAATATCTGGATATAGATTGCTTCCATGTATACTCGAGTAGGTTTGGCATTCAGTGGAGTTTTACATCCATATATACTTGATTAGGTTTTGACATTAGATCTTTTGCATCCATACATACCTAATTAGGTTTGGCATTCGATTGGCTTTTGCATTCCATGGATTGCTCGGTTGAACAATATATCATGTGTATAGATCGTTTTCATGTGCACCCGATTAGGTTTGGCATTCGGTTGGCTTTTGCATCGTTACATACGTGATTAGGTTTGGCATTCGCTTTGCTTTTGCGTGTATAAGTACCCAATTAGGTTTGAAATTAAGTTAGTTATTACATTTCATTGTTTGCTCGGTTAAACAATAGATCTTGGGTATAGATTGTTTTTATATGTACCCAATTAGATTTGGCGTTCTGTTGGCTTTTGTATCTATACATACCCGATTAGGTTTGGCATTCGGTTCGCTTTTGCATTCTATATGTACTCGATTATGTTTCGCATTTGGTTCATTTTTGCATTTCATGGTTTGCATGGTTAAATAATATATCTTGGGTATAGATCGTTTTCATGTGTACCCGGCTAGTCCTGGCATCCGGTTAGCATTTACATTCATGCGTATCCGATTAGGCTTGGCATCCAGTTAGCTTTTTCATCCAAACATACCCGATTAGGTTTGGCATCCGGTTAGCTTTTGGATTCGATGGTATGCTTAGTTAAACAATATATCTAGGGTATAAATTTGTTTCATATGTACTCGATTAAGCTTGGCATTCGGTTAGCATTTGCATCTACACATACCTGATTAGGCTTAGTATTCGGTTAACTTTTGCATGTATATGTACCCAATTAGGTTTGGTATCCAATTAGCTTTTGCATGTATACGTATCTGCTTAGGCTTAACATCTGGTTAGCTTTGCATCCATACGTAGCCGATTAGGCTTGGCATTTGGTTACCTTTTGCATTTGATGGTACACTTGGTTAAACAATATATCAGGGTATAGACTAGGCAACATATGCGTATACACTAGGCAACACTTTTCTTTCAGCATATATATACTGCCTTAGGAAATTCTAAAAGGTTTAACCTATAGATAGTTGGCTGATAATCAATCTTCTTCCAGACAAAGAAATCCTACCCATGGAAGGTCACCCATTCGTGGAACATTCAAATGATTAAAACAATATCTTAGGACTGTCGAGCAGATTCCTATCCCCCGAAATGCACTGATAGCACCTGTCGCCCCGCCTACCGATGCAGTACCTCATCATATTGATTTTCCCAAGATATGTATGGAATTTTTCTATATAGGAGGTAGACATATTTCGGAACTGAAGGATATTTGGAAGCTAAAGCTTGGGTGAGTGACTGCGAGAAAATATTTAGAGAGCTGGATTAGGATGATCAGTTAAGAAGGAGAACATCAGCTTGGCTCCTCAAAGGAGAAGCTTTGGAGTGGTGTAACTTTGTGACGAATGAGCACCTAGGAAAGATATTCTATTGCGACAAGTATAAGGACAAATTTGAGGTGAGGTTCATGTCTAGAGGAGAGTTAGCTTACAAATAAAGAAGTTCATTCAGCTGAGATAAGGAGATTCTACCCTTAAGGAGTGTATAGCTAAGTTTACTGAATTGGCTAAATTCAAGATGAGCCTAATGGAAACACCAATGAAAAAGGCTATGAAGTTCGTAAAAGGCTTAAATTTCCCCTAGGAGAAATGTTGTTGACCCAAGTACCTATTAGGGCCACGTATGAGATGTTGGTAGAAATGGCAATTCTGCACGTGGCCAACGAGGAAGATAAGGGAGTAGAGATGGAGAAGTCTGCACCAACCCAAAAGCAAGGAGGGTCCAAGAAGGGGAGCTTTTGGGTCAATAAGAAGTCGAAGGGGAAGTTTAAGAAGGAGAGAAGGTGTGTAAGAGATGCCAAAAGAAGGGTCATGAAGCTAAATATTTTAGGGTGAATATGATGAAGGAAGCCTTAAAAGGGAAGTTCTTTAACTGCCACAAGGAAGGGCATTACAATAATCAGTGTCCCAAGATGGCTAAGGAAGGATCAGGAGAACATGCCTATGTTATTGAAGCCGTCCCTATTATTAGTTAGCCACCAAGAGACCAAGGAAAAACCGCACTAGAAGGTATAACACTTATTATTTTGGCGACCATTCATACCTTATTTGATTTGTGGGCATTGCATTCCTTTATAGCTAGGAATGTAGTAAATCTCCTTAACATTGAAACCCAGATCGTCAACAGCCCAATAAAGTTTTCTAATCCTATTGGGGATTTGACCCATCTCTCTCTGATTTACAAAGACCTAGTGTTAGACACATATGATGTTGATTTCATATGTACTGTGTACGTTATAAATTTCGAGGGGTATGGGCTTACCTTGGGTATGGATTGGCTGTCATATTATGGAGCCATTCTTGATTGTGATAAGAGGTTAGTACGATTAAGAAGTTGTGGAGGTCATGGCCTAGAAATTCTTTATATACCCAAAGATTTAGTTGCGTTAAGCCATTTATACTTACTAATCCTATCTATTGTTAGAGAGCCATCATCTGTACCCGTAGTTTGTGAATTTCTTGATATCTTCGAGGAGATCTCGGGTTTCCCACCCTATAGGTAGATTGAGTTTTGAATCGATTTGAAGAAGGACGCAATGCCCATCGCTCTACCTTTGAGACATATGGCCCCAAAAGAAAGAAGGGAATTGGATAAACAAATCTTAGAGCTTTTGAAGAAAGGATTCATCCATAGAAGTACTTTTGAATGGGGAGCCCCTGTTGTTTCTACTACTAAGTCAGACGGTTCTTTGAGATTTTGTGTCGATTATAGAGAGTTGAACAAGTCGACAAGGAAAAATATGTACCCTTTACCTAGAATAGATGATTTGTTCGACCAACTTGTAGGAGCAAAAGTCTTTTCCTAACTAGACTTAGCAATGAGAATCCATCAGTTGAGGATTGTAGAGGAAAGCAAGCCGAAGACCGCATTTAATACACTAGATGGGCTTTTTAAGTGAGAAGTAATGCCTTTTGGACTGATGAATGGCCCAACATACTTTGTGGATTTGAGGAGTAGAGTATTTAGAGGGCAACTTAATAAATTTGTCATGGTGTTTGTTGATTATATCTTGGTTTTCTCCAAAGACAAGAAGGAGCATAAGGACGACCTTAGGGAGGTATTGGAGACCTTGATGAGGAACCAACTCAAAGCCAAGTTTTCTAAATGTCACCATTGGAAAAATGAAGTTTTGTTCCTTGGGCATATTGTTTCGGAACAAGGATTGGGTGTGGACCCTGCTAAAGTGGAAGTTATCCAAGGATAGAAGACTCATAGTAATGCATCAGAGGTTAGGAGTTTTCTAAGGTTGGTAAGCTACTATAGGAAGTTCATCAAGAACTTTACAAAAATAGCAGCCCCGTAACCCAATTGACTTATAAAATCTAGTTTTGTTTAGGATGATAGATATACCAAGGCATTTAAGAAGCTTAAGGAGTCATTGACTAGTGCACCTGTGCTCACTATTCCAGATGGAACCAAGCCATTTGCGCTTTTTACAGATGCATGTGGCATTAGATTAGAGGCAGTTTTTATGCAAGAAGGGAAAGTAGTTTTCTATGCTAGTAGACAACTGAAGGACCATGAGAAGAGGTATCCAGTGCATGATTTGGAATTGGCAGCCATTGTCTTTGCCTTAGAGATATGGAGGAATTATCTCTTGGAAAAAAGGTTTGAGTTATTCATTATAAATCACTCAAATAACTATTTTCCCAAAAAGATTTAAATCTTAGGTAGCACAGGTGGATGGAGTATACAACATCCTTTGACTTTAGTATTAAATATACCCATGGAAAAAGAAACGTAGTCGTTAATGCCCTTAGTTGGAGGCATGCTACCCTATGTGCTATATATGAATGGAAACAGATGGAGTTTCTCTCAAATTTTAACTTCCAACCATCAGTATAACTAATCCAAGGCTTTTAGCAGTTATGAAGATTAGACCAGCCTTGATGGATCGCATAGGACATGAGCAAGTGAAGGATGAAAAATTGGCTGAAATTTTGGAAAAAGTGATGAAAGGGGGCATTTGCCCTATGCTAGTAGGTATTTAGTTGATGATAACGGATGCTTAAGAACAGAAGGACTCTTTATGTTCCAATGACTGAGGATTTGTCGAAAGAAGTGCTTATGGAATGTCACCGCTCAAGAATGACTATTCAATTCAGAGGAGATAAGACTGTATAAGGACATAAAGAGAATATTCTTTTGGAATGGAATGAAGATAAGCCTTGCTGAGTTTATTGCTAGGTGTTTGACATGTTAGAAAATAAAAGTTTGCAAAGGAAGCCTGGTGGATTATTATTACTTTTAGAAATTTCAACTTGGAAGTGGGAACATATTTCAAAAGATTTTGTGGAAGGATTGCCTAGAAGTCAGAAGGGCAATGATGCTATTTGGATTATTATGGATAGACCCACTAAGAGTTCTCATTTTGTTTCGATTAGAAGAAATAAGATTACCGATTCTCTTGCATGGATTTATATCAAGGAGGCAGTTCGTCTATATGGAATTCCTATAATCATAGTCACTGATAGGGACCCCTTGTTCACTAGCGAGTTTTGCAGGAGCCTATAAACAGTTTTGAGAGCTTCTTTGAAATTTAGCACTGCATATCACCCAAATACTGGCGGGCAAATAGAAAGGGTGAATAGGATTTTGGAGGACTTGTTGAGAGCTTGTGTCCTGAATATCGGAGGACATTAGGAGAAGAATCTACCTTTGTTTGAGTTCGCATATAATAATAGCTATCGAGCGACGATTGGTATGGACCTTTTTGAAGCACTTTATGGACGGCCATGCAAATCGCCAAGTTGCTGGTGGGAAACCACTGATAAGTATTGCTCGGACCCGATTTGATCCGTGATACCACGAAAAAAGTAAAGTTGAACAGGCAAAGAATGAAGGCAGCACAAGATCGTAAGAAATCTTATGCAGCTAAGAGAAGGAAAGAACTTGAGATTGAGGTTGGAGATATGGTGTTTGTTAAAATATCCCCTCTAACAAAGGTTACTAGATTCGGCAAGTCTAGAAAACTTCCGCCAAAGTTTATTGGGCCATTTACAGTTTTGGAAAGAATAGGAAACTTGCATACCGTGTGAAGCTTCTGAAATGATTGGCAGGAGTCCACAATGTTTTCCATGTTTCTCAGCTTAAGAATGCCTTTATGACACTACTATTAGAGTTGAGCCTGATCAGTTGAGGGATTTAGAGATGGAGCCAACAGTGCTCTATGCCACCGCACGCACCGTGGAGCACGGAACTAGAAGGCTCTACAACAAATTTATTAGACTAGTCCAAGTATAATGGGGAGATAATCCAGTAGAAAGTATTTAGGAAACAGAGGAGAAGATGATGATCACTCACCCGGAGCTTTTCATTAGTAAATTTCCTCTTCAAAATTAGGGTTTTGAATGCATCGTGGTTGCTAGATTGGATGGTAGAAGATGGTTGCTACACTTTTGCACAATCATTCTACACTTATGTAGAAATTTTTATGCATGTTTAGGGTATTTGCATACATACTTTCATGACACGATTAAACATTCACGCTAGGATCAAGCTCATTTTAGTATATCTGCAGTACATAATCATATTGCACTATTTACTGGGTAGATGTAGATAACTTGGTTGCATAACATAGATGTTATTACGCGTTATGATGTTCACCCCTTTAAAGGTTTCAGGACGAATTTTTTTATGGGAAGGGAGGAAGAATGTAACATCCCATAAAATGAACCAAAAATAAATGGATTAAATTGAATTAAATAAGATAAGAAGAATATGTAAATTTTATTAAAGTTGAAATTTGACCATGAAAGTTATTCTGATGCGTTTATGGCAAAATTCTGATTTGTTTTCATATATAATATGCTGAAAATGGAGCTCAAATGAAGAAATTATGAGCGTTTGGAGTTTTCAGATTTAAATCAATTTAGCTTGAATTCAAATTTAAACAAGAATTTAAACTTAGGATTTGAATTTAAAAAAATTAACTTAAGGGTTGTGTAAACATTAGTTAAAGTTTGATTAACGTTTGAAGTTAAAGTTGATTAGGGGAAAAAAATTAATTAACAAAGCAATGGAATCAAATATTTCTCGAAATAATCAACCGGTCGATACCCTAATCACGACCGATCGACCCCTAGCGGTCGATCGATTGAATAGGGATGGTCGACCGGTCGGTGCTAGATTTTGGTTGTGGCGGCTAGGGTTTGAAAGGGCGTGTTATTATTTTAACGCTCAAGATCTATTTGTTCCTCTCATTCTACGGTTCTTGTGCGTTTCAACCCCTATAAATAAAACCCTATCCTCTCCATTTTTTATTCATATAATTTTGGGGAATACAACAAAATTCTGCCATTGTTGTCTCCCTAATAAGATTCGAAAACTTGGTAAAGAATTTAGGTAGAACTCAACCCATTTCTTATTATTTCTTCTTCCTCCAATCTATTCTTATACTATTCTTCTCCAATTTTTCTGAATCTAATGAATATATATACCTCTTCCCTATTGTGCGTGTAGGAAGGAATTGAAAGGCTACAAATCCATTGAAGTGAAGCTAAGGCAAATCTGTGAGTGGAAACCTTAGTATTTCCTTTTTAGTAATTTTTTAGTCTATTCCTTTTGGATTTGAATAGGCTTTAGTGATTTTGTGATTTTAAAAACGTGATAGATAAAATCCCCCAAAATTCCATTTTCTTTCGAAATGTCAATTCTATGTGAAGATTCTCGATTATTTACAATAATTTGACGGGATTTGAGCAATTTTTAATGATTTCATATTATATTCCACTTTTACTCCCTCTGTGATTCAAATTTATGATTCTCCAATAAAATAAGGGTTTAGATAACGAATTTACTCATCATTTACACCACTTATTCAAATTTCCTTCTTGTTTATTTCTTTGTAAAAAGGTGGAGTTGAATAGAATATGGGATTTAGATTGCAATTCCTTTTATATAGGATATTCCATTCAATTAATGAAATAAACCGAGTAACTAATTTATTTACAAGTCCGTAATTATAGTTTTGGTTACAGATAATTATTCCTTGTTTGGATATTGAAATCCCGTATTGTGATATACTAGAATCTTAGGAATTTGAAGAAAAATGGCTTGTAATAGTATTTGGTTAGGAAATTGAAACTTAACGCTACTTTAGGGTGTAAAACCAGAATTTATTAGGCATGCATATTTATTATCTCTACTAGCGTAATTAACGTATAATTATTGCGTACATGGCATAATCAATTAGGTAATTATTATTTTCATTTATTTTCCCCCGTTAGGAAGGTAATTATAACGACCCACCTTTCTGACCCCTAGGAACAACAGTTAAAACATCCTCTGTGTTCGTGTGCTATTGCCTAAGCATCAGAAGGTTGAATCGTCTTGAGGTTAAATAAAGAACAGAATAGAAAACCTCACAACGAAACTGTAAAATAAGCCATAACAGTCAATAGTACATCAGGTTACTCCTTAACAGGTAGTTATCAGAGTTACACAAAGTACTACAAATCAACTTAGGCAGTTATAACAACCTGCCTTTACATATGCTGAAACAAAATACACTTACACAAATAAGATAATACAGCGGAATAGATAACTAAGAAGATGGAAGCCTCCTGCTCGGATACCGTCTTAAAAAAGCCCACATAGACTTGTTACTCTCGAACTACTCAAATAAAATTGAGTACCTGAGAGTTCAGGGAATACAAACAACTCGGGTCAGACGATATGTCTGGTATGAGTAAAAAAATTAAATCAATAGGTGTGTGATTAAACACAAAAATGTGAGACCACGCCGTTGAACACAGAACGGGTTTACTCTCACATAAATCAACATCCAAACGTGAAGAATGGATAAATAATTAAACATCACGAAGAGTGGTTGACTCTTCACGATTAAATTATGGAAACAAATTTGAAGGTTCGAATCAAATAAGGAAAGAAAAATCTCCAACAAATGACTAGGAAGATGTACCACCTTTAAAGTATACCCCTAGTAATATACTCCTGAGAAGCTCATATACTTTGTGACACTTCTCAGATAATACCAAGACGGACCCCGTCAAACCTTAACGAGTATCTGAATATTTCACATCTAATAGCGCCATCGAATCCAATCTAGATGAGATGTGAAAGTACCCTAATGGGAGCAACCCCACATAGCTTGGCTCTCTCTCGAGCTTTGGATTTAGTCATTTCCGATAAAGGATATCAATGCTCGACGGAGCAACACATCATCTTAGAATGACGATTATAAAGAAGCTAAAGTAATCGATAGTTGAGAAACCAACTATCAAGGATATAAAATGATCGTATATGGAAATTAAGTCTTGTATACTTATTACCACTCATCAAATTCGAACTTGTAATATTTCTTGGTTAGCAATAATACCGGACAAGTCAAGGCAATGTTACCTCGAAGTCATGTCTCACGATTAATTAACTTTCGAAATAGTAACAAATCTACTTCTTTGATGTTTGGTGCTAATTATACAAATAAATCATTTCCATACAAGTGAATTGCTTTACGGAAATTAGTTCGTTTCCATAAACAATTCAAAATTTTCTTTTAAAAACCCGAATTCGTGCTTGGGCTTCACATTACAAGTATTAGCTTCAAAACATTTTGTTAAAAGAGTTTACTAACTTCAAAACATCATTATAAAGGATTTAAGTACTTTCAACATCCTTATTTAATTGGATACTTCGCTTTAACTATCATAAATGAGAATAATTAATTATCTTTAAACTTCATTAATCAATTTGGATAATTGACTTTCGACTACCCTTTAATTAAAAAGGTTAATCACCTTTTGAATTAACAGAACCAATTAAATTAATTTATTAAATTTAATCCCATTAATTACATTAATTATCTAAATTTAGACATCATTAATTAATTTAATTAATGATAAATAAATATCATTAATTAAATTAATTAATTTAAAACATAATTAAAGAAAATATTAATTAAATTTAAATTAATTAATCAAATTTAAAAATCATTAATTGAAATGAGTTAATTTATTTTAATCACCATTAATTAAAATGATTAATTAATTTTAATCCATCATTATTAAATAATTAATTAACTTTAATCATCATTAGATAAATTTTTTAATTAATTTGAAGTATCATTAACAAAGCAACTAATTAAATTTAAACACATCATTAATAAGTTAATTAATTAATTTTAAACTCATTATTAACAAGTTAATTATTTAACCTTAATCCATAATAATTAATTAATTATATATAATTTTTTTTATTAAATAGTTAATTAAATTTGAAATCATCCTTATTTAACAACTTTATTAACATGTAAAACCAAACCCAAGCTCGAGAAATAAATTGAAAAATTTCGATAAGGATATGTTGGTCGAAAGTGCCGATATAGCGATAGTCGCTATACAGACACTTCGACAACTAATTTCATGTCACTTTACTTTCATCCATACATCATATAACAAAAGCAAAACAATAATACAAAGCACTAAACTATTCTACAACATATAGAGAACAATCATTAACAATATAACTAACTTTTACTACTAACATCCAAAACTTGCTTACTAACTTGGTTACTAAACTAATAAGGCGATAACTTTTCAAGCTATAACTTAATCCAACATACATCATATGGTAGTACAAACACAGCAATCCACTAATAACAAATATATGAACAATATTTAAGTTTAAAAAGTTAAGATTTGAAAGATGAAATTTTTACTCACAATAGCTTACTAACTTCAACCGAACTTGTTCTAGAACTTCAAAATCATTTAGATCATGGTAAAAACTTTGGAAAAATGAAGCAATAGCATCAATATGGGCTCGGCCCTAACAAGTCTAGGCTTGGCCATAAAGAAATTTTGGTGATGGTGGGCTTGTTTTTGAGAATAAAGTATGGAAAAGAAGATGGAAGAGTTTAATAAGATTTACACAAGATTTAAAAGGAAAAGTTAACATTTTTGAACTTAAGAATTTGAAAGCCATGAAAACTTAAAGAAAACTTGCATGAAGGTTTGAAAGTGAAGATAGAAATGAGAAAATGAGAAAAGGTATTAGGAAATTAACTTTTATACTGATGGATAAATCAAATTACCAAACTACCCTTAAAGGGCATAACCTCCACTCCATGCATGCCATATCATCACCCTTGTCTCCCCCTTACCAACATGCATTTAAAATTAAAGTTGCCAAAATATCAAATCATGTCTACCATAATGTGACTATTTTCTATTTATTTTTTTATTTAGTTGCTAAAGTGTCACATCATCATTATCTTAAGTTAATTAACTTAATTAAACCTAATTATACTATCTTAAACCATATTATATAATTTGTTTGTGTGTGCATATATATAAGAAAGTGTACAACATTTTAAATAAATTTTATATGATGAAACGTCGAAAATTCGGAAAATAGTTTCCAGTCACATTTTCTGTTTTTCTTTGAACTCTTTAGTTTGTTAAACGAAATTAAAAAATGATTTTAATATCATTAATTAATATTTAAATTATGTTTATTTTATTATTAAAATCCATTATTTAAATATTCAAATACAAAGCGATTAATTTACGGGTCGTTACATTCTCCTAATTTAGGAGAATCTCGAAATTAATACACAAAGACAATCCAAAATATATATATATATATTATACCAAGAAATTCGTATAAAAGTGCAAAGCAACTATGTCATGAACGAACATACATAATGCATTAAAACAACAAACAAATAACCTGACATTACATCATGGGAAGTTTCTCTAATACGATCCTCGGTCTCCCAAGTACAATCGCGAGGGCCATCACTCCACTGAACCTTCACAAGCTTAACCACCTTGTTCCTTAATCTCCTTTCATCTCAGTCTACAATATGAACTAGGTGTCGGATAATAGTCAAATTCGGTTCTATTTTTAAGTCTTCCTGAACATATGTCTCAACAATCAAAGATGGATCATGAACATGCTTTCTCAAATGAGATACATGAAAGACATTATGAACTTCTGACAATCTTTCAGGCAATTCTACTCTATAGGATAATGATCCAATTCTCTCAAGGATTCTAAATGGTCCAATGAATCTGGGTGCTAGCTTTCTTGCCCTTTTGAATCTTACAACTCCTTTTATCGAGGAAACTTTTCTCCGACCGCAAACTCTAAGTCCCTTCTCCATAGGTCGGCATAATTTTTCTACCGATCCTGGACTTCTTTCATCCTTCCTTCGATCATAGCCACTTTCTATGATGCTTCTCGAATCATCTCTGGTCCAAGAACTAAACGGTCTCCAATCTCAACCCAACATCATGGTGATTTGCATGGTCGCCCATACAAAGCTTCATAGGGCGCCATGCCAATGCTAGCTTGGTAACTGTTGTTGTAGGTGAACTCTACTAAGTGAAGGTGAACTTCCCATGATCCTCCAAAATCCAAAATACATGCTTTCAAAAGATCCTCCAAAATCCAGTTCACCCTTTTAGTTTGTCTATTTGTCTGCGGGTGATAGGCTGTGCTCAAATTCAGATCTGTCCCTAAAGTGGCTTGCAATGCTCCCCAAAAAGACTGGTGGAGATGGGATCTCGATCACTGACTATACTCGCTGGAATTCCATGCAGTCGAACGACCTCCCTCAAATAAATTCCTGCCAAAAAAGCTATAGTTCTAGTTGACTTTACCGGAATAAAGTAGGCGCTCTTTGTTAATCGATCTACAATTACCCAAATGCCTTCATTACCTCTTCTTATTCTGGGCAACCCATCGATAAAGTCCATGGATACTTGCTCCCACTTCCAATTCAGTATCTCCAATGGTTGGAGCAACCCAACAGTCTTCTGCTGGTCACTCTTAACTTGTTGACAATTTGCACACCGACCCATGAAGATTGAAATGTCTCTCTTCGTCCCTTTCTACCAACAGGTCTTCTTCATATTCCGAAACATTTTAGTTACTCCTGGGTGGATAGATAACCTTGACCGATGGCACTCTCTCAGCACATCTTGTCTAATTCCATTAACTTCCAACACACAAATCCATCCATTCATTCTTAAAATGCCTCGAGAGTCTATTTGAAAACTAGAGATAGTTCCATCTTTAACATTCTTCTTAAGCCGAGCTTGAATATGGTCTTCTTGGAAATATGCAATTCTCTCCATTAGTGCTGGCTTAACTTCCAAATTTACAATCGTCGCCACATTCCTACTCAACGCATTAGCAACGGCGTTTGCTTTCCCCGAGGTGTAAAGAATCTCTAGGTCATAAAACGCGAGAAACTCCAGCCATCTTTGCTGCCTTAAGTTCAAATCATTTTAGGTAAAGAGATATTTTAATGACTTGTGATCCATATTTAACTCAAACTTTGCACTCAAAAGATAGTGCCTCCACACCTTCAGTGCGAAGACTACTGCCAAAAGCTCCAAATCGTGCACAACATAATTTTTCTCACGAGGTTCCAACTGTCGATTCACATACGCTATTACTTTACCATCATGCATCAAAACTGCTCCTAATCCGGTCCTACAAGCATCCGTGTAAACTGTTAATCCTTCATTTCCATCTGGAATAGTCAAGACAGGAGCGCTTGTTAATTTCTCCTTTAACTCATTGAATGCTTGATCTCACTTGGGTGTCCAAATAAACTTAGCATCCTTCTTTGTCAACTTTGTTAGATGAGAAGCAATATTCGAGAAATCTTTAATAAATCTTCTATAGAAACCTGCCAATCCCAAGAAACTTCTGACCTATGTCGCACTTTCGGGTTTCTTCCAATCTTGTACCACAACCACTTTAGCTGGGTCCATTGATATGCCTTCTCCCGAAACTACGTGCCCTAGAAATCTAACTTCGGATTTCCAGAAATGGCACTTAGAAAACTTTACCTTTAAAACATGACTTCTTAAAGTACTTAGAACCATTTGAAGATGGTACTTATGTTCTTCCTCCGTTTTAGAATAAACAAAGATGTCATCATTGAAGACTAGAATAAACTTGTAAAGAAAATCCCGAAACACTCTATTCATCAAGTCCACGAAATAAGTTGGTGCATTAGTCAATCTGAATGGCATGACTAACCACTCGTAAAAACTATTAGGGTTACAAAAAGCAGTTAAGGGTACACTCTCTTCTGCTACCCTTAATTGGTGAAAACCAGTGGCAAGTGTTAGTCCATGAGTTGATGGTTTTGATGACAACAACCTTAGAATAAGATTATAAAATATAAATACTAACATTATAGTTTAGATATATATATATATATGTATATGTATATGCAGGATTTAACCATGCAGGTACCAAGAATGAAGACTGTACAGTATAGAGATTCAAGATATCAAGATTGAAGACTCATGAGTATCAAGATTATCAATAGTTCAAGATTTCAAGATAAGTATTGAGTCTAGAATTTTGTTAAAACTTCACAATAGCACTGAAATCTTCACTCCATTTTTGTTTTGGGATGGAACCCATTTCTACCTTTTTAGTGGCTTATAAACCCACGACAAGTAGCTTACAAACCTACGACAAGTGGGTTACAAACCCACGAACATCCTTGTTTTTTACAAGTTCTCAAGTCCTGACATGATGAGATATTCTGTAGGAAGAAGCTTGCAAAACTACTTCAAAATGTTTTTCAAAACAACTTCGGAATGATTTTCAAAATTGCTTTTCAAAATGTTTTAGCCTTAAAAATTATCTTTTCAAATGATTTTCAAAAAGATGTTTTAGCCTTAAATATTCTTGTTTTTAAACTTCGTTTGTTTTAAACTATCTTTTAATTATAATATATTTATACTTAGATTTAAATATAAAATTATAGTAAAATTATATATATATATATATATATATTGTTCTCTATATTTATCTATGTATTTTATCAATAGTCAAGTATATTTATCAAGTTTAAAATAGTTTTAATATAAGATAAAGGTTATTTTCAAAGAAAATCAAAACATCAAATTTTCCTTTGGGATGTCGACATGCCCTAGTACCCCATGTCGACATAGTGTCAGTTAGAACAAAAAATATGAATTTCAAGTGTCTATTCGCCATAACCTTTCACGAATGGACATGACTGTTGTTCTTCTATAAATAGGGGTTAGTTTCAA
Source organism: Allium fistulosum (assembly GCA_030737815.1). Taxonomy (NCBI): domain Eukaryota; kingdom Viridiplantae; phylum Streptophyta; class Magnoliopsida; order Asparagales; family Amaryllidaceae; genus Allium; species Allium fistulosum. The sequence continues at coordinate 1,251,860,231 of CM060903.1, read as the reverse complement.
CGAATTTTATATCAGATTTTCTGGTTTTTCACTTCTCTTCTTCTTCCACATTTTCTTATTCAAAATCCTATCATCACTCTGCCGAAATCAACATTAAATCTAACTAGATTATCTCTGGTTTGATTCTCTATCACTATCTCAACAAGATCCAAGTGCTATTCAGAGTTATAGGCTTCTTTGTAATCTATCTAGCGAGAAAAGGTGTGATTGTAGCCTTGGAAATCAATCAAGCAAGAAAAGGTGTGATTGTAGCCTTGGAAATCAATTGGGTGAACTTGTTGCCTCGGAAATCAAGTATCTCTACCCAGAGGATTGTGATTCTGGAGGGTGTACCTCGTAGCCTTGAAACCAAGGGTTGTAATTGTTGAATTGCTTTTGAAAGGAAATCCGTACTTAGTTGTGCGGGACTGGATGTAGGGTAACCCCGAACCAGTATAAAATCCGGTGTGTTCTTTCCTTTACTGCATTTACTTTATTTCTGCATCTGTGTTTGTTTCTGTGATTATATCTGTGTTTGAATATTGCATACATTTGTGTTCAAATTAACATAAACTTAAAAGGATTTAGTAATTTCTTATAAACACTATTCACCCCTCCCCTCTAGTGTTATTCCTAGCCTTAAGATTCGTAATCCGCATTCCTCACATTTGGTATCAGAGCAAGGTTTTCAAAAGTTTCATAATCTGATTTTTGAAAAGTTTTCAAAATGGCTACCAACACTAGTACTGTTATTAACACTAGTATCCCTATCACTAGTTCATTTGTAGAAGGTCAGTCTACTGCCTGACCACCACTTTTTAATGGCAGTAACTATGCATATTGGGCATGTAGGATGAAAATATACTTACAATCTATAGGATTAGATACTTGGAATATCACACAAACTGAATATTCTGAACCCACAACTAATTTTGCACAGTGGACCACTGAGCAAAAGGCTGTTGCACAAAATAATTCTAAAGCAATGAATATTATGTTTTGTTAACTTGATAGGAATGAATTTAATAGAGTGTCAGTTTGTAAGTCTGCATATGAAATCTGGAAAACTTCGCAAGTGACTCACGAAGGAACAAGCAAAGTTAAACAGACCAAAATTTCCATGCTCTCAAATCAGTTTCAGTTATTTAAAATGAATACCAATGAGTCTATTTTAGATATGTATAGTCGATTTCAAGATATTGTGCATTCTTTAATATCCTTGGGAAAGGAATTTTCGAAAGAAGATCCAGTCAGAAAAATTTTAAATTCTCTCACTCCAAAATGGGATCAAAAACACTTTCAATTGAAGAGGCAAATGACATCAGTACCTTAAAGATAGAAGAATTGATTGGAAATCTAATGTCGTTTGAAGTCCAAATGATCGGGAGAAGAGAAAGCAAAGCATTTGAAAAGAAATCAATGGCATTCAATGCATTAACCGACAGATCAGACTCAAACAGTGATAATGATGAAGAGATAGCATTTATGACCAGGAATTTTCGGAAATTCCTGAAATACAGGAAGATGAATAATCTCAAGAGAAACAACTATAAGAATTTTGGAAATCAGAATGCAGTGCCAAACAATGTCAAATGTTTCAACTGTGATGAATCAGGCCATATCAAAAGAGACTGTCTGTATCCAGATATGCAGAATCCTCCTATAAACAATGATTCAGTAAAGAAACGGAAGCGTGCATTTACTGCTACTCTAGATGACTCAGACTCGTCTTCAAGCGATGATGATCAGAAAACAGATAACTCAAATTTGTGTTTCACGGCAGTTCACGACTTCAACAAATTCAAGAAAACGGACTCAGAAAAAGGTACACATTTACAATACAATTGATTGAAATTGCATGCTTAGAATTAGATGATTGATTGCTTGTTTGATTGATTTTGAATTGGTGTGTTGATTGAATTTTAAATTTATTTTTTATTTTATTATATTATAATTTTATTATTTTATTTTTATTATTTTTTAATAATATAATAATATTTTTTTGGAATATACTATAATTCTAATAACATTCCAGATATATATATATAGACATTAAAATAATAAATATATATTTATAAGAATACTTAGGAAAAATAAATCATAGAAATTCACAGGCACATGTCGACATGGTCCCTACCCTGATGTCGACATAGGTACCAGAATTAGAAATTCAAAATTTGAATTCAAATGGTTGAATTTCCCTCCACCTTTTCACTTCATTCAATACTCTGAAAAGGCATCTTTTGACGAAAGAACATGTCTTTCAAAAATCTATTAATTCACTATCTTTTATCACAACTTTTCACTTTCATTTTCAAATTCAAACTCCCTCTTCAAAACTTCAAGCTCTCTACTCTCTACTTTAATGGCTTCTTCTAGCAATCCCTCCACCATGAGACTTTCCAGAAACTTGAAAGAGCAACTCCTCAATAATCTGGAGGCAATAAAAGCATACATCAATTATGCTAATTATGGAAAAGTCCATCCCGGAAAGATTGCTATTTTTCAAGATTTTGCTTCTTATGAAATTGATACTCTTTTCACAAACAATCAAATTCTTAGTCTTGTTGATCCTTCTCAAAATGATTTTGTTTGTTACCCAATTCTTGTTAAAATTTTCTATGCAAATCTCAATCGAGAATTTTATGAAGGAAATGATAATGAAATTTGGAGTAGTGTTAAAGGCACTAAAATTGTTTTGAATTGTGATCTTTTGGGTACCATTCTCAATTGCAAAAACACGGGAATGGATCTTTCTAGTTTTCAAATCGATGAACATGATCGTGAGACATTTCATCATATTTTTGAAGGAGATGAAAACTTTGAATTTAAAAACCGAAACTTTCGTCCTAAAGCAAGAATTGTCAATCTTCTTTTACAACATACTTTGACCCCAAGATCAGGAAATTTTAACAATCCTACTTCAAAAGTGTGCAAAACACTTTTTGCTATTTTCGGAAATTATAATATCAATTGGGCGCAAGTTATTTTGGATGAGCTTCGTCCTTAAAATTTTGAAATGGGAGAAAACACTTTATACCATGGAATTTACCTTACTCGGATTTTCAACTATTTTGGAGTAAATTTCAAAGGAGAAGAATTTATTTCAAGAAAAGTTTTTAATATCTCAAACATTTCTCTCATGAAAATCCCATATGTTTTTCAACCTTATGAGACTCTTGCCGAAAAGGAAGAGCGTTTGGCTCATGAAGAAATGGAAGAGGAAGAAGAAGAAGAAGGGGATGAAATGGAAATAGAAGAAGAAGAAGGTGAAACATCCCTAGAAAGTATTGAATATCCCTCCAATCCTACCAACAAAACCCTTTTCAAAAATCAAAAGATTATTGTTGAGAATCAACGGGTTCTTAAAAGATCCGTTAGTAAAAAGTTGGATAAAATATCATCCAAGATGAACAAGTTTTTCTCCAAGGTCAGCAAGAAACTTGGATTATCTTCATCTTCATCATCCTCTAACTAGTTCTATATTTTCATATCATATCGAAATAGTTTAAGTTTGTCTTAATTTGACTGTTTATGTAGTTCTTTATGATTAATCATTGTATCACTCTTCTATGCAATGAAATTGAATTTCCTGTCTGTTATCTAGCTTACCTTATCTCTTGAATAAATGTTAGTACATTATATAAATATATATATATACACAATTATTCACAAAATCAAAATGGTCATCAAATTTGACTACTTCATGTCGACATCCCCCCTTTGACCATGTCGACATGTACTGGTCAGAAATGACACTTCACTTTTGAATTTGAAATTTGAATAACTACCATATGTCTATTCATTTCAAACGAATTTCTACACCTATATATACCCATTTCTTCCAGAATTAATTACTGAATATTATTTCTTATCTATTCTATCTCTCATTCTTCTCACAATTTCAAAAATGGCTAATCCAATTCATAACTTATCCGAGAATCTTGAAGAAACTCTTAATTCATTCAATAATATTCTCTCGTTCATTCTTCGTAACCAGCGACACTTAGAGTTGAGTCAAATGCAGATGATCAAGGAGCAAGAAAGGCATTTCGATGGATGATTTCTTCCCTGCACAAGGATGATAACGAAGCACATCCTCCTGTCTCTCTCACAAATGACAATGAAAATTGGGATGCCATCAAAGCAGACCCTATTTTCGAAGAAGAAGGATGGTGGAAGTTCCTCGTAACATTTAATTTGTTTGCTTTATTTAATTACTTTTTTGAATTGATTGTTTTGATTGAAATTGGTTATTTTGATTGATTTGATTAAACACTTTGTGTGGTTTGACGACCGTATAAATATACATTGATATTTTTATAATCGTTGATTGAATATCATGTCTATAAGTATAGTTATTTATTATATACTATATTATATAGTTTATTAATGTAGGTACTTGAGTACAAGAATGAGGGGGAGTTTTATAGTTTGGAGTTAGTTTGTTTTTGTTGATGACAAACGGGGAGAAATATAAAATAGGAGAGTTCGACATAAATTAAGGGGGAGTTATTGGATTTAGGGGGAGTCAATAGGATAGAAGTAATATTTTATAAACAAAGGTTGTCATCATCAAAAAGGGGGAGATTGTTAGTCCATGAGTTGATGGTTTTGATGACAACAACCTTAGAATAAGATTATAAAATATAAAACTAACATTATAGTTTAGATATATATGTATAATGCAGGATTTAACCATGCGGGTACCAAGAATGAAGACTGTACAGTATAGAGATTCAAGATATCAAGATTGAAGACTCATGAGTATCAAGATTATCAAGAGTTCAAGATTTCAAGATAAGTATTGAGTCTAGAATTTTGTTAAAACTTCACAATAGCACTGAAATCTTCACTCCATTTTTCTTTTGGGATGTAACCCATTTCTACCTTTTTAGTGGCTTACAAACCCACGAAAAGTAGCTTACAAACCTATGACAAGTGGCTTACAAACCCACGAACATCCTTGTTTTGTACAAGTTCTCGAGTCCTGACATGATGAGATATTCTGCAGGAAGAAGCTTGCAAAACTACTTCAAAATGTTTTTCAAAACAACTTCGGAATGATTTTCAAAATTGCTTTTCAAAATGTTTTAGCCTTAAAAATTATCTTTTCAAATGATTTTCAAAAAGATGTTTTAGCCTTAAATATTCTTGTTTTTAAACTTCGTTTGTTTTAAACTATCTTTTAATTATAATATATTTATACTTAGATTTAAATATAAAATTATAGTAAAATTATATATATAATGTTCTCTATATTTATCTATGTATTTTATCAATAGTCAAGTATATTTGTAAAGTTTAAAATAGTTTTAATATAAGATAAAGGTTATTTTCAAAAAAAATCAAAACATCAAATTTTCCTTTGGGATGTCGACATGCCCTAGTACCCCATGTCGACATAGTGTCAGTTAGAACCAAAAATTTGAATTTCAAAAGAAGTGTCTATTCGCCATAACCTTTCACGAATGGACATGACTGTTGTTCTTCTATAAATAGGGGTTAGTTTCAATGAATTTTATATCAGATTTTCTGGTTTTTCACTTCTGTTCTTCTTCCACATTTTCTTATTCAAAATCCTATCATCACTCTGCCGAAAACAACATTGAATCTAACTAGATTATCTCTGGTTTGATTCTCTATCCCTTTCTCAACAAGATCCAAGTGCTATTTAGAGTTATAGGCTTCTTTGTAATCTATCTAGCGAGAAAAGGTGTGATTGTAGACTTGGAAATCAATCAAGCGAGAAAAGGTGTGATTGTAGCCTTGGAAATCAATTGGGTGAACTTGTTGCCCCGGAAATCAAGTATCTCTACCCAGAGGATTATGATTCTGGAGGGTGTACCTCGTAGCCTTGAAACCGAGGGTTGTAATTGTTGAATTGCTTTTGAAAGGAAATCCGTACTTAGTTGTGCGGGACTGGATGTAGGGTAACCCCGAACCAGTATAAAATCCGGTGTGTTCTTTCCTTTACTGCATTTACTTTATTTCTGCATCTGTGTTTGTTTCTGTGATTATATCTGTGTCTGAATATTGCATACATTTGTGTTCAAATTAACATAAACTCAAAAGGATTTAGTAATTTCTTATAAACACTATTCACCCTCCTTTAGTGTTATTCCTAGCCTTAAGATCCGTAATCCGCATTCCTCACAGTAAGATCCAACTAAGAAAATATCCAAGCTTCATGGAGCTAGTCAAACATGTCATCAATTCTAGGTAATGGATACTTATTCTTGATAGTCCTCTTATTTAATTCTCAGTAATCCACACATAATCTAAGAGAACCATCGGCCTTGGTAACGAACACTACTAGCGATCCCCAACTTGATGTGCTGCGTCTGATCAAACCTTTCAGCAACAAATCAAATGTTTGCTTCTCTAATTCTCTTCTTTCATTTGGAGCCAACCTTCGAAGAGGGTGTACAATAGGTCTGGTTCCTGGAATCAAATCAATGCATAACTCTACTTCTCGATGAGGAGGTAAACCTTGCACTTCTTCAAAAATATCCTTGAAGTCCCGAATGATTAGTATATTCCTTATCTCCTCTTTGGGTATTTCGAGGGAATATAAAAAACTTCTCACCAACCCCCTAGGCTCTCCACAACATATATCAACGCTTCTACCTATTACATCTTTTACTACGATCACCCTTCTAACACAGTCCAAGATAGCTTTAAACTTAGATAACCAGTCTATTCCCAATAATATTCCAAAACCCATGAACCCGAGGACAAACAAGTCAGAAAAGAAAGGCTGATCTCGATAAGAAATAGGCACATTCAAATATAAGGTGTCAAGATTGGTCGCACCCCGAATTGGGTTCGACACACAAAGAGAATTATGGAGAATAACATATTTAAGATTCAACTGGTTCATTAGGTCATATGAGATAAGACTATGGGATGCACCAGTATCAAATAACACTCTGACAGGAATATTTAAAATTGATAGTCAACCTTGCAACACCTTCTTTCCTTTTGGGTCCATAGAAGTAGATGGTATTTCCTTAATAGCAAAAGCTTTTCCCTGAGATCCCTTCTTTGGAAAAGGGCACTAGTTCTTCATATGTCCATGTTTGTTGCAATTGTAGCATAGTGATCCACTAGCCAGGTTCGGGCACTGATTTGCAAAGTGGCCCATTTTGTTGCACTTATAACAAAGGATTTTGGTTAAGTCTAACTGCTTGTTTTGAGCTGGAGCTCCACCTCCAGTCTTCTTTCCCGATCACTTCTTCTTCCCTTTACGCTTGAAAAATGACTTACTAGCAACTGGTATCAACGATAAGGGTTGGGCATTAACTGCTGGCACTACTCCTTTCTGAACTCCTTGCTCAATATCAAGAGCTTCAAATCTCAAAGCCATACTGATCAGATTGGTAGAGGTACCATTGAGATGATTGGCCATTTCTCGATGAAAATCTGGTCGCATTCCTTTTACGAACACTTCATTCTTTTTAAGTGGTGTATCGATCAGTCCTGGTCTAAAGCGGGACAATGCATTGAACCTATGCTCATACCGTGCCACTGTCATCTCACCCTGTTTCAAATCCATGAAAACTTCTAAACAATTGAGTCATTCCCGCCTCTAGGATAAACTGAGCTTCAAAAACATCCTTAAACTGCACCCAAGAGAAATCTTCTTTTGGTGTATTCATGGTGACTGAATCCCACTAATCCATTGCTACTTTCTGAAGCTGACGCGATGCCAACATTCTCTTTCTAGCATCTCCCAACCGAAGATCCCCTAAAATTTACTCATAAGAGCGGAGCCATGTCTGAACCCCTAACATATCTTCAGTTCCATAGAAAGGCTTACCACCTAAAGTAGTGTAATTCTTGCAAAAGGTCGTAAAGTTCTAAGGTGGCTGAACTTACATATCTTCAGTTCCATAGAAAGGCTTACCACCTAAAGTAGTGTAATTCTTGAACAAGGTCGTAAAGTTCTAAGGTGGCTGAACTTACATCACTACTTTTGCTATTGTCTCATTTCTAGGAGCTCTGCTATTTGTAGACGTGCTGGTTCCAGATCCACTCCCTCTTCTTCCTCTTGTACTCATTTCAATAACCTGGATAAGTCACAGGTATCATTAGAATACAAAGATAAGGTCAATGATGGAAAAAGAGAAACCGCAATAAAGGATCTAAAACCAAGCTTTTAGAGAAGAAAAGGAAATGCTCTCTTAAGATTAACTCATTCCAGGGCTCTACTCACCTTATCTCTAATGAGTCGTACCCCAATTAGGCTAAGGTGTTTGCTCAACCCAAGCTCTGATACCAACTGTAACGACCCACCTTTCTGACCACTAGGAACGACACTTAACACACACTCAGTGTTCATGTGTTGTTGCCCAAGCATCGGAAAGATGAATCATAAATAAAGAACAGAATAGAAAACCTCACAATGAAACTGTAAAATAAGCCATAACAGTAAATAGTACATCAGGTTACTTCTTAACAGAGAGTTATCAGAGTTACACAAAGTACTATAAATCAGCTTAGGAAGTTATAACAACCTGCCTTTACATATGATGAAACAAAATAAACTTACACAAACAAGATAATACAGCGGAATAGATAACTAAGAAGATGAAAGCCTCCTGCTCGGATGCCGTCTTCAAAAAGCCCACATAGACCTGTTACTCTCGAACTACTCAAATAAAATTGAGTACCCAAGAGTTTAGGGAAAACAAACAAATTGGGTCAGACGATATGACTGGTATGAGTAAAAAAAAATTAAATCAATAGGTGTGTGATTAAACACAAAAATGTGACACCACGCCGCTGAACACGGAACGGGTTTACTCACACATGAATCAACATCCAAACGTAAAGAATGGATAAATAATTAAACATCGCGAAGAGTGGTTGACTCTTCCCGATTAAATTATGGAAACAAATTTGAAGGTTTGAATCAAATAAGGAAAGGAAAATCTCCAACAAATGACTAGGAAGGTGCACCACCCTTGAAGTATACCTCTAGTAATATACTCTTGAGAAGCTCATATACTCTATGACACTTCTCGAACAATACCAAGCTGGACCCCGCCAAACCTTACCAAGTATCCGAATATTTCACATATAATAGCACTACTGAATCCAATCTAGATGAGATGTGAAAGTACACTAATGGGAGCAACCCCACAAAGCTTGGCTTCCTCTCACACATTGGATTTAGTCATTTCCAACAAAGGATGTCAATGCTCGATGGAGCAACACATTGTCTTAGAATGACGATAATAAAGAAGCTGAAGTAACCGATAGGTGAGAAACCAACTATCGAGGATATAAAACGTTCGTATATAGAAATTCAGTCTTGTATAATTATCACGACTCATCGAATTCAAACTTGTACTATTTCTTGGTTAACAATAATACTGGACAAGTCAAGGTAGTGTTACCTTGAAGTCATGTCTCACGATTATCCTTAACTTTCGAATAGCAACAAATCTACTTCTTTGATGTTTAGTGCTACTTATACAAATAAATCGTTTCCATACAAGTGAATCGCTTTACGGAAATTAGTTCATTTCTATAAACAATTCAAAATTTTCCTTTAAAAACCCAAATTCGTGTTAGGGCTTCACATTACAAGTATTAGCTTCAAAACATTTTGTTAAAAAAGTTTACTAACTTCAAAACATCATTATAAAGGATTTAAATACTTTCAACATCCTTATTTAATTGGATACTTCGCTTTAACTATCATAAATGAGAATAATTAATTATCTTTAAACTTCATTAATCAATTAAAATAATTGACTTCAAACTACTCTTTAATTAAAAAGGTTAATCGCCTTTTGAATTAACAGAACCAATTAAATTAATTTATTAAATTTAATCTCATTAATTACATTAATAATTTAAATTTAGACATCACTAAATAATTTAATTAATAATAATAAATATCATTAATTAAATTAATTAATTTAAAACATAATTAAAGAAAAGGTTAATTAAATTAAAATTAATTAATCAAATTTAAAAATCATTAATTGAAATGAGTTAAAATTTTTATTTTAATCATCATTAATTAAAATGATTAATTTATTTTAATCCATCATTATTAAATAATTAATTAACCTTAATCATCATTAGATAAAATGTTTAATTAATTTTAAGTATCATTAACAAAGCAATTTATTAAATTTAAACACATCATTAATAAGTTAATTAATTAATTTTAAACTCATCATTAACAAGTTAATTAACTAACCTTAATCCTCAATAATTAATTTATTAATTATATTTAAAATCTTTATTAAAATAATTAAATAAATTTGAAATCATCCTTATTTAACAACTTTATTAACTTGTAAAACCAAACCCAAGCTCGAGAACTAAATCGAAAAATTTCGATAAGGATATGTTTGTCGAAAGTGCCGATATAACGATGGTCGCTATACAGACACTTCAAAAACTAATTTCATGTCACTTTACTTTCATCCATACATCATATAACAAAAGCAAAACAATAATACAAAGTGCTAAACTATTCTATAACATATAGAGAACAATCTTAACAATATAACTAACTTTTACTACTAACATCCAAAACTTGCTTACTAACTTGGTTATCAAACTAACAATTCGACAACTTTTCAAGGTATAACCTAATCCAACATACATCACATAGTAATACAAATACAACAAGCCAGTAATAACAAATATATGAACAATATTTAAGTTTAAAAAGTTAAGATTTGAAAAATGGAATTTTTACTTACAATAACTTACTAACTTCAATCGAACTTGTTCTAGAACTTCAAAATCCTTTAGATCTTTGAAAAAACTATGGAAAACTGAAGTCTTTAAGCCAATAGCATCAAGATGGGCTCGGCCCTAACAAGTCTAGGCTTGGCGATAAAGAAATTTTGGTGATGGTGAGCTTGTTTTTGAGAATAAAGTGTGCAAAAGAAGATGAAATAGTTTAAATAAGATATAAAAGGAAAAGTCAACATTTTTGAACTTGAGAAAAGTTTTGGAAGCCATGAAAACTTAAAGAAAACTTGCATGAAGGTTTGAAAGTGAAGATAGAAATGAGAAAATGAGAAAAAGTATTAGGAAATTAACTTTTATACTAATGGATAAATAAAATTACCAAACTACCCTTAACGGACATAACCTCCACTCCATGCATGCCATGTCATCACCCTTGTCTCCCCCTTACCAACATGCATTTAAAATTAAAGCTGCCAAAATATCAAATCATGTCTCCCCTAATGTGACTATTTTCTATTTATTTTTTTATTTAGTTGCCAAAGTGTCACATCATCATTATCTTAAGTTAATTAACTTAATTAAACCTAATTATACTATATTAACCCATATTATATAATTAGTCTATGTGTGCATATATATAAGAAAGTGTTTACAACATTTTAAATAACTTTTATACGATGAAACATCGAAAATTCGAAAAACAGTTTCCGGTCATATTTTCTGTTTTTCTTTGAACTCTTTAGTTTTGTAAACAAAAATTAAAAATGATTCTAATATCATTGATTAATATTTAAATTATGTTTATTCGATTATTAAAATCCATTATTTGAATATTTAAAAATTATTTGAATATTCAAATACAAAGCGATTAATTTACGGGTCGTTGCAGTAATTGATTATTAGGTGAAAATAAGAGAAAACTCTAACATAGCCTAATTATTATTTTAAGACGTAATAAGGGAGGTTCCTTAGAAGGCCTTATTTATGAAACAGTGAGATGAGTATGTATGTGTGTGAGTGTGTGTGTATATATCGAGAGTATTTAATTTATGGCTAAGTCATAAGGATGTAAGGTTAATAGCTTACATGGCGGAAGTCTACCCTTCACTTTGAGGCTATCAGCAGTTGTGTCCACTTTATTTAATGTGAGATATCATTGTGATAAATATTTGTAATGACGCGAGGTTAGTCCCAAATTCTGTAGGGAAAATCTGCCTAGTTAATTTGCTACCAGTTCCTACGAATAGTCGAACTAATGTGAGACATCATTATAAATATGGACCATAAGATGAAGGGCTTGCTTTAGGGTCTTGAGGTATTAAGTGGTTGTTTGAGGGCCCGCCTCTTTTCCCCAAGTGAAGTATTAAATGGTCAAGGGGTTACGTTATGTAGTATCTCAATGAGGGGGGCAGCTTTTGAAAATAGGTATTAAATGATGGGGTCTGCCTTAACTAATGTATTAAATGACCAGAGTTTTCCTATTTTCCACAATGAAATATTAAGTGGCCTAAGAGATTCCCCATGATGTCAGCTAGATATCATTGAGGAGTATGCCTTGGAAAATAGGTATTAAATGATGGGGCCTGCCTTAATTAAGGTATTAAATAACCAGAGTCTGCCAGTTTTCCAATAAAAGGTATTAAGTAGCTTGGGTACCGTATCTTACATTGTTAGCTATTTATGTTGTATGATTGAGATATAGGATTATAGAAACCTGCTTCTGGAATGGAAGGTATTAAGTGGTTGGACCCCATCCTTTCCTTATAAAGATGTATTAAATGGTTTAATGGTCTATTTTCGTAGACATATTATTATTTTGAGATATACTACCCAAGTATTGAAAAGGAAAGACTCGAGGTTTTTATTCACCAGACATTGTTGTTCTGACTCTCTCCTCACTACGGCACAGGTTGAAGACGTTGATGGAGAAGGTGACACTTGGAGATGGAGGTGATGGACTTATGGCAGTATTTACCATTTTTACTTTCTTTCATATGTACCCATGTTTTCAGACTATTAGTGTAACGGATTATGTTACAGTTTAATGGTATCTTGTATTTTGACTTTGTTACGAATTTGAAATAAATAGGTACATTTTACTACTATAACTTGTTCCATCCACTATGAATTCTGAAAGTTTAGTTATAGCTCTGTAACGTCATTTCTTTTACCACTAACAACTTAACTTAGAATGGATCTAAGTTTTGATGGGCCAGGGTCGAAATTTAGGCCTATTTTCTAGACCATACGCATATACACTAGGCAACCCTTTTCTTTCAGCATATAAATACTATCTTAGTAAATTGTCACTAAATAGTATAACCTATAGATAGTTGATATGGTCGATAATCAATCTTCTTCTGGACAAGGAAATCCTATCCACGGAAGACTACCCAGTCGTGGAGTTTGCGAATGCTTCGGACAATATCTTAGAACTGTCGATGTAACATTCTCTATCTCGAGGCCCGAAGCTAAGCGCTACAGATGCTACATCCATCTATAGCATTAACTTCAGGTGACAAAATACGGTAATTTTAATGGTATCCATAATATCAAAAGCATAAGAATATGAGACAAAATCACAGATTCCAAAAACAACTTTACCGATTACATTGCAAAACCATGTTTCATTTTTATTACATAATCCCAAACGTTTCCTAGGTTTTGATCAAATATAATTATTACAAAGCCAAGAGCGACATATGAAGATGCCCCCTTGGATGATCAGAGTACTCAAATAGACATTACTGTCTTACTACATCACAGCGGAAATAAAATTAAAACTCCTTAGTACCTAATTTTGCCTCCTGCTCATCATCGGAAGCTTTATTAATCCACCTACTAAACCTGAGAACCCCGACTCTCGATTTACAAAAATTAATTTTGAGCACCCGAGAGTTTAAGGGGAAAAACATAAACACCGAGTCAGACATAAAAGCCTAGTGTGTATAATTTTATTACATCTCGATTTACTGATATTAAGTGAGACTATGCCAATTCGCGGAACGGGTTTTCCCTCACTAATATCCCTTTAAAACATATCTTTTTGCAAATCAGAATCCAACAATCAAACTGATTAAATCAATAATAGCAATAACACATATGCTCATAAATCAGATAATAAATGGACTATATGTCCAAATAATTTAGTTTTGTTTGGCTAAATTCTTACCATTGGCTGACTCGGACCTACTAGACAAAATAAATAATCTAACATCTGTTAGACACACATCTGGACGGTCTGTCATTAACTTACTTCTCTCAGGGTCATCTGATCCTAATGGTTTTGCGGGCTCACCAATAACATATCTTCCTTCTCTGCATATTCCTTTCTGTGTGTACCATCATTTAAGTCTTACCTATGACTAAGCCCTACACACTGGAATTTTAGACTAATTTAGCTAGGGGTTGTAGCTAATGTATAGGGCACGACCTTATACCAGTCCCATCTGGTATTCAAATATCTGAGTCATTTACTTAGGGTTAACTACCTTATAAACTTTCCTTGAAAACGTCTTCCAAATTGATTTAACCCTTTAAATCATACTTAAAAAAGAAAAACATACTATTTGCTTTACTCAAGTCTTTGTGCCATGATATATGCTTTACACAAAAACATTATTGATGAAAACCTTCGAAACCTTGTTTAAAAGCTTCAAACAATCTCTTTCAAAACCTTTAGAAGTACCCCTTTCAAAACTAGTTAATTACTTTTCTTTGAACTCTAGGCCGAAAGGCTAAAACATACCTTTCGAAACCATTTAGAATAGACCTTTCGAAACAATTGCAAGTGTCCTATCAAAAGTTTTATAGAACCTTAGACATCCTTTTTTTAAAAACATTTTAAGCTTGCCTTTCGAAAACATTGGAAACCATCCATTCAAACACTAATGGTAAACCTTTCGAAAACATCCGGGAATCACCTCGTCGAAACCTTTATCCTATACCTTTCGAAAGCATTAAAGTTCTTTACTTAAAAAAAACCTTTCGAAATCATAGGGTTCAAATAAAAGTATGTAGAACATAGCTTCGAAACCATTTAAAATAATTCCTTTTTCGAAACCTTTGGGTTTAACTTTTGATATATCAATGGGGTCTTAAAAGAACTGGGACGAAAGCAACTCTTTTGAAAGCATTTTCCTAAACAAATGGACTGGATGGTGTCGAAATCAACCCCTTCGAAAGCATTGGAGAAGCGACTCTAAGTTTAAAGCAAAAGAACTCTTTCGAAGGCAATGCTTCGAAAGGTTGAATGCGGTAGCAGGGTTTTTAGCTCCTTTGAAAGGTTATTTTAAAACAAAGGGGGCAACCTCTTTCAAAAGCTCTTTTCCTTCAAACAATCGACCAAGTCGAAAGCTAGTTCCTTCAAAAACCTCATTTATAACCAAAATAGTTCTAAGTTTTCAAAAGCTACTTCAACCTCTTCGAAAGCATGTTTCGACTCCATACCTTTTGCCTAACTCCAATCCACTATGTACCGAGGCTGATACCATGTGTATTGGTTTCGACTTAGATGGAGGAGACTGTAGAAGGTCGAAAGGTGCTGCTATAAGTGACGAAGTAGTAAAACGTTATAAAACTGATTTTTAATTTTATGAAATAATTTCTTTCCCACTAAACTTCTTTCTTTGTCAACATATGATTGGCTGTCAATTCTTTTTCAAAATCTTTTCTAAAAGTGCTGCCGAATTTCAGCAAACAATTTAGAACATTTACAATTAGCCCCTTCACCTTTTATAAACATATAAAACATTTAAGTTCCATACCATAAATAATTTTATATCTTTAATAAAATACATAGGAGAATTTTCCAAAAATTCCCATAAATCACTTTTAATATGTTTTCTAACATATTTAAATTTCTGACCCAAAGTTAATACATAATAGCCGTAATTAATTTAAACCCAATATAACCATTTTCTTCACTAGAAAATTCGTAATAAATCCACATTAATTCAGAAAATTATAAACTTAAAACCCACCTTTAAAATAATATTTCTGACCTTCTATCAAAATCAGAAGGCATTTGGATTTCATTTGATAGGGTTTTTAAATCAAAACTTGTCATAAAATCTATATAAACCAACAAAAATCATCAATAAGCATATATATCTATTTAACATTCGAATCATGGTATAATTCTTTGCAAAACATACTTGGATCTGATCTAGAACCAAAAACAAGGAATATGAGATGTAATCTATTATTCACCATAGCTTGTGATTAAGGAGTTTGAGATTTGCTCTTGAATGAATTTGATTAAGCTTCTTCCTTTTGATTCTTGCTTATCTTCCTTTAGATCTCCTCTAATGGTGGCCGACCTTACTTGGTTAAATTTTTGTTTGTGTACTTTTTCAAATGAGTATGGATTAAGGGTTTAGGGTATAAGAATATAACCTATTCCTATTTTGCCCTTATTTATTACCCTTACTTATTTCATTTCAATTCCCTTTTAGTTCATTGATTAATTAGACACGGCTACCCTCTAATTGCACAAATCTCAATCCCTTAACCATTTATATTATTTCATTTAATTTATCTAATTAAATGTTCTAAATATTGTTATTCAAAATTAGGGTCATTACAGACTCCCCTTCTTAAAGAATTTTGTCCTCGAAATTAGGATAAGGTACTCATCAAAATCAATCATAAAGGTAAAACATACCATGAAACAATTCAGGATAAGCATCTTTAATCCTGCTCTCAGTTTCCCAAGTACAGTCTCTCTCGTTGTTAATCCATTGGACTTTGACTAATCTGACTGCCTTGTTCTTAGCCTCTTCTCATCTCTCATGATTATACGAACTGGTTTTCTAACTATAGTTAAATTTGGTTCCACTACTCAGTCATCTAACATAGTCGGTGCTATAGTAGTCTCTCGATCTCGAATACACTTCCTTAGATGAAAAATATGGAAAACATTATAAACTCCTGCCAAACTACTTGGTAACTCAACTTTATATTCGAGTTTCCCAATCCTTTCTACCATAGGAAATGGTCTTACAAATCTCGGCACCAATTTTCCTGATTTTCCAAACCTAATTTCCCCTTTCATCGGTGATATCTTGATGAAAACATGATCTCCAACTGAGAACACTAAGTCTTTCCATCTTCTATCAGCATAGCTCTTCTGCCAAGACTGAGCTTCCTTCATCCTAGCTCGAATGAACTCAATCTTTTCTGCAGCTTCTCTAATTAAATCCGGACCAAGAACTAACCTATCCCCGGTCTCTAAGCAACAAACGGGAGATTTTCATGGCTTTCCATATAAAGTTTCAAGCAGTGCCATCCTTATACTAGCATGGTAACTGTTGTTATATGAAAAATCAACTAAGTCTAGGTGGTCTTCCCATGATCCTCCAAATCTAGCACACAAGCTCATAACAAATCTTCTAAGACTTTGTTAACTCTTTCCGTTTGCCCATCTATCTACGGATGGTAAGCGGTAGTCATCTTGAGCTTGGTACCCAAAGTCTCCTGTAGACTTCCAGATCTCGCTAGTGAATAAGGAATCTATATCACTTACTATACTACTAGGAATTCCATGCAGTCTAACTATATTTTTCATAAATAACTTAGCTAAAACAAGTGTCGTCCTGGTTGACTCAACTAGAATGAAATGAGCACTCTTGGTCAACTTGTCCACTATAACCCATATACTTTCATTTTCTTTATTTGACCATGGCAATCCATCTACAAAATTCATCGAGATAGAATCCCATTTCCATACTGGAACATCTAAAGGTTGAGGCAACACACTTGGTTTCTGATGTTCGGCTTTTACCTGTTGGCAGTTCAGAAACAGTTTCACCCATAAGCCTACATCTCTCTTCATACCTTCCTAGAAGAAACTCCTTCTCATACCCTGAATTTTTAGTTCCTCTCGGATGAATAGTGAACTTCGAACGATGGCATTCATCAAGAACTTCTGTCCTAATGGTTCCCACATTCGGAACACATAGTCTTCCTCTCTTTCTTAACCACCCATTCTGGTCAAGACTGAAAATTTTCGAGTCATCGCTCTCTGATCCACTCCTTAACTTTCTGATTCATTCAACTAATAATGGATCCTCAATCTGTTTAGAAGCAATCTTTTCAATCATCACTGGTCGAACTTCTAAACATGACAACATAGCAGTCTCCTTACTAGATCTAGCTTTAGGTCTCCATGGTACCTTGCATGTAGCCAATGCTTCCAAATCTTTCCACTCGGCTATCATTGCCATCACTGCATTTTAATGTTTTCTACTAAGTGCATCTACAACAAGGGTTGCCTTTCCCCAATGTGTACTCATTACCAAAGTCATAAGTGGCTATAAACTCTAACCACCTCTGCTGTTTCATATTAAACTCCTTTTGAGAGAATAAATACTTCAGCGACTTATGATCCGTATACAACTCAAATCTTTCTCCCAAAAGGTAATGTCTCCACACCTTCAACACAAAAATTACCACTGCTAATTCTAAATCATGCGTTAGATATCTAACCTCATGCGGTCTTAAGCTATCGAGAAGCATAAACAATCACTTTACCCCATTGCATTAACATAGCTCCTAATCATGTTCCACATGCATCTTTATATACCACTAAATTCTGATTCCCTTTTGGAACAACAAACATAGGTGCATTAGTCAATAAGTGCTTCAATCTCTAAAATACTTCCTCACACTTATCAGTCTAAACGAACTTCACATCCTTTCACATTAGCTTGGTTATTGGTGCCGCTATTTGTGAAAAATCCTTAATGAATTTTCGATAATACCCAGCTAATTGAAGAAAACTCCTTATCTTGGTCACTGTCTCGAGTATCTTCCAGTTATTCACTACCTCGATCTTAGCCGGATCTATAGACAACCCTTTCTTTGAGACTATATGACCAAGAAACTTCACTTCCTATTTCCAGAAATGACACTTCAAAATTTTTGCTTCCAGCTGATGCTGCCTCAACGACTCAAGAACCACTCTAAGGTGAACTTCTGCTCTCTTTCATCTTTAGAGTGTATCATAATATCATCTATGAAAACCAACACAAACCTATCCAAGTGCTCTAGAAAAACTCGGTTCATCAAATCTACAAGGAATACTGGTGCATTAGTTAGTTCGAATAGCATAACTAACCATTCATACAGTCCATATCTGGTTCTAAACGACGTCAAAGGAATACCATCCTCTGCCACTCTAAGCTGGTGGAACCCTGTTGATAAATCCAGCTGGGAGAACATTTTGGCTCCACTCAACTGGTCGAACAAATCGTCAATTCTAGGTAATGGATATCAATTCTTTATCGCCTTCTCATTCAACTTACGATAATTGATACACAACCTTAACGATCCGTCTTCTTAGCAAAACACTATAGTTGCTCCCCAAGGTGAACTGCTTGATCTGATAAAATTCTTGCCTTCCAAATCCACCAACTACACCTTTAGCTCCCTTATCTCGGTAGATGTCATTTTGCTTGGCGGTCCACTCACTGGTTCTGCTCCTGTACCAAATCTATTCGAAACTCAATAGCCTGTTTCGGTGGCAGTACAACTATGGGTTTAAAGACATCTGTGAATTCTATAACAACGAAAACTTGATTCACCTCGTCTTCTACCTCCACAACACCCAACAAAGCATTAACCTCAAAACTAGGGTTTTCTATAGAGTATATAATCTGATCACTACAGGCAGGGTGTCTAAGCGATATTTTTCTATCATGGCAAAAAATTCTAGCATCGTATTTACTTAAC
Source organism: Allium fistulosum (assembly GCA_030737815.1). Lineage (NCBI taxonomy): Eukaryota > Viridiplantae > Streptophyta > Magnoliopsida > Asparagales > Amaryllidaceae > Allium > Allium fistulosum. Next base: position 1,251,840,794 of record CM060903.1, on the reverse strand, counting down.
CAATCTATACCCAAAATAATTTCGAAACCTACGAAATCAGACACATGCAAACTGCAAACAAAGATATGACCTAACAATTCAAACTCTAACTGGTCACACTTCATCCCAAGTGTCGCATATCCTTCAATCAGATTTGCAACCCTTAAGGAAGTAACTAGGTATGAGGGTTTTAGGTTAAGCTTATCTACCAAACAATGAGATACAAGAGAATGCGATACACCAGTATCAAATAGAACTCTAACCGATACACCATGAATCAAAAGCGTACCTCCCAACATAGCTTTTCCCTTCTCCTCTACTGTTGGTCTCGAGGTAGCAGGTTCCATTGCAAATATCATGCCTTTCGTATCCTTGGCTAGCTCTTTGCACTGGTTCTTATAGTGCCTAATCTGATTGTAGTAAAAACACCTCACTCATTTTTTCTCAGCAGCTTTCTTTCCTTTTCCAGTCCGGCATTCATGAGCATAGTGACCTTTCTTATCACACTTATAACAGACAACTTCTGCCTCCCCTTTCTTAGCAGCTCCACCCTTCTGAGCTCATTTCTTGTGGAAAAACTTCCTCTTCCGGTCCTACCCTCCTGTAGCTTCTTTTGCCTTATTTCCTTCAAGAAAAGCAAGCATCTCTTCCTACCTCAAGGCCATCTCAACAACATCACATGGATCTCTAATATGCGATAATGTAGCCTTAGCAAGCTCAGGCTTCAACCCACGAATGAACTTCTCATTCCTCTTAATAACAATATCAACTATAGCGTATCCCTACCTTGCTAACTCCTCAAATCTAGTTGCATACTCAACACTGTCATATCTGCCTGCTCCAACTCAGCAAATTTTTTGAGCAAAGTAGACTTTACAATCTCTGACATAAATCTTTCCTCAAACCTTCTCCTGAACTCAACCCAAGTCATAGTCTCCTCATTGACTCCAAGAATAATATTGTTCCACCAATACAGTGCTGCCCCTTTTAGCTGTCCAGAAGCGAGCCTTCTTTTCTGCTCATCATTGAGCCCCAAATCAGCAAAAATTCTCTTGCAATGAAGTAACCAATTCTCCATTTGATTGCGTCCTCAATACCAATAAATGGTTTTCCTCCCAACCTTGCAAAATCTCTACTCAGAAAAGCATAGTTATTAACTATTAGAGCTCCTTGATTTCATCCTTCAGCATTTCCTCCAACCAACCCCGCTGGAACTCCTACTTGCATCATGCTAACAAAAAACTGATACATTGTCCCCATATTGACCTATGAGACTCCAGCACCCACATTAGCAATTGGTGCCTGACCTTGATTCCTCCTAGTATTTGGTCTGGCATTCCCATTGGTGGTGGTGCTTCCCCCACTTCTAGCATTCATATCTTATGTCCGTAAAATCTGCATTATGGTCTTTGTAAGATACAGAAGAATAGCTTAAAAGAGTTGGGAGAATAGAGATAAAGCATATACTTATGTATAGCAAATACAACTACGTTATTGTAGCGCTATCCCATACCCTGATTTTTTCTCTAATTCCTTAGGATTATGTTTTCAAAATCATTTTAAGTTTGAAATTTCTTTTAAGTTTTTATTAAACCTATGCTCTGATACCAAGTTGTAACATCCCTTATCCTGAGGCCCAAAGCTAAGCGCTACAGATGTTGCAGTAGTCTATAGTATTAACTTCCGGTGACAAAATACGGTAATGTTAATGGTATCCATACAATAAGAGGTACATGAATATGAAACAAAAACACAAATTCCAAAAACAACTTTACCGATTACAATGCAAAACCATGTTTCATATTCTATTACATAATCCCAAACGTTTCCCAGATTTTGATCAAATATAATTATTACAAAATACGCCAGGAGCGACATATGAAGATGCCCCCTTGGATGATCAGAGTACTCAAATAGACATAACTGTCTTACTACATCACAGAGGAAATAAAATTAAAACTCCTATGTAGCTAACTTCTAGCTCCTGCTCGTCTTTGGAAGCTTTATTCGTCCACCTACTAAACCTGAAAACCCTAATTCTTAATCTACTCAAATTAATTTTGACCATCCAAGAGTTTAAGGGGAAAACATAAACTTCGGATTAGACATAAAGCTGGTGTGGATAATACTATTACATCCTGGTTTACTAATATTAAATGAGACCATGCCGCTTAGCGGAATGAGTTTTCCCTCACTAATATCCCTTTAAGATATATCTTTTTGCAAATAAGAATCCTGCAATCAAACTGATTAAAACAATAATAGCAATAACATATATGCTCATAAATCAGGTAATAAATGGACTATATGTTCGAACAATATAGTTTTGTTTGGCTAACTACTAACCATTGGCTGACTCGGGCCTACCAGAAAAAATAAATAATCTAACATCTGTTAGACACACTTCTGGACAGTCTGTCCTTAACTAACTTCTTCCAGGGTCACCTGATCCTAATGGTTTTGCGGGCTCACCAATGACCTATCTTCCTTCTCTGTATATTCCTTTCTGCATGTACCATCATTTAAGTCTTATCTGTGACTAAGCCCTACACACTGGAACTTTAGACTAAATTAGCTAGGGGTTATAGCTTAGGTAATGTATAGAGTGCGAACCTATACCAGTCCCATTTGGTATTCAACTATCTGAGTCCTTTACTTAGGGTTAACTACCCTTCAAGCTTTCCTTAAAAACATCTTTCAAATTGATTTAACACTTTAAATCATACTTAAACAAGGAAAACATATTATTTTCTTTACTCAAATCTCTTTGCCATGATATATGCATTACATAAAACATTGTTGATGAAAACGTTCAAAACCCTTGTTTAAAAGCTTTATACAATCTCTTTCAAAACCTTTGGAAGTACCCCTTTCGAAACTAGTTAATTACTTTACTTTGAACTCTAGGCCGAAACATACCTTTTGAAACCATTTATAATAGACCTTTCAAAACCATTAAAAGTGCCCTATCGAAAGCTTTATAAAACCTTAGACATCCTCTTTTTAAAACATTTCAAGCTTCCCTTTCAAAAACATTGGAAACCTTCCATTCAAACACTAAAGGTAAACCTTTCGAAAACATGAGGGAATCACCCTTTGGAAACCTTTATCCTATACCTTTTGAAAGCATTAAATCTCTTTATGTAAAATAAAACATTTGAAAGCATTAGATTCAAGTAAAAGTATGTGGAACATAGTTTCAAAACCATTTAAATTCATTACTTTCGAAACCTTTGGGTTTAACTCTCATTATATCAAAAGGGTCTTAAAAGAACTAGGACGAAAGTAACCCTTTTGAAAGCATTTTCCTAATTAAAAGAAGTGGATGGTGTTGAAACTAACCTCTTCGAAAGCATTGGAGAAGCGGCGCTAAGTTTAAAGCAAAAGAACCCTTTCGAAGGCATTGCTTCGAATGGTTGAATGCAGCAGTAGGGTTAACCCCTTCGAAAGCTTATTTTAAAACAAAGGCAGGAACATCTTTCGAAAGCTCTTTTGTTCAAAACAATTGACCAAGTAGAAAGCTAGTTCCTTCGAAAGCCTTATTTATAACCAAAATAGTTTTTAAGTTTTCAAAAGCTACTTCAACCACTTCGAAAGAATGTTTCGACCCCATACCTTTCACCTAACTCTAATCCACTACGTACCGAGGCTGATACCATGTGTATTGGTTTTGACTTAGATGGAGGTGACAGTAGAAGGTCGAAAGGTGCTGCTATAAGTGGCGAAGCAGTAAAACCTTATAAAATTGATTTTTAACTTTATAAAGTAATTCATTTCCAACTAACCTGCCTTCTTTGTCAACATATGATTAGTTGCCATTTCTTTTTCAAAATCTTTTCTTAAAGTGTTGCCAAATTTCATCAATTAACAATTTAAATCATTTACAATTAGCCCATTCACCTTTTGTAAACATATAAAACATTTAAGTCCCATACCTTAAATAATATTATATCTTTAATAAAATACTTAGGAAAATTATCCAAAAATTCCCATAAATCACTTTTAATATGTTTTTTAACATATTTAAATTTCTGACCCAAAGCTAATATATAATAGTCGTAGTTAATTTAAACCCAAGATAACCATTTTCTTCACTAGAAAATTCATAATAAACCCACATTAATTCAGAAAATTATAAAACTTGAAACCCATCTATAAAATAATATTTCTGACCTTATATCAAAATCGCAAGGCATTTGAATGTCAGTTGATAGGTTTTTCAAATCAAAACTTGTCATAAAATCTATATGAACCAACAAAATTCATCAACAAGCACATGTATCTGTTTAACATTCAATACATGGCATAATACTTTGCACAACATACTTGGATCTGATCGAACCAAAAACAAGAAATATGAGATGTAATCTATTATTCACCTTATCTTGTGATTAAGGAGTTTGAGATTTTCTCTTGAATGAATATGATTAAGCTTCTTCCTCTTAATTCTTGCTTATCTTCCTTTAGATCTCCTCTAATGGTGGCCAGCCTTACTTGGTTTAGTTTTTGTTTGTGTATGTTTTCAAATGAGGATGGATTAAGTGTTTAGGGTATAAGAATATAACCTATTCCTATTTTGTCATTATTTATTACCCTTACTTATTTCTTTTCAATTCCCTTTTAGTTCATTGATTAATTAGGCATGACTACCCTCTAATTACACAAACCTCAATCCCTTAACGATTTATATTATTTCATTTAATTTATCTACTTAAAATCCTAAATAATGTTATTCAAAATTAGGGTTGTTACAGTCGAGCATATTCTTGTCCCCTCAGCTGCACCGGTGGCACCAACTTCAGTCGAGCCCAATTTGGGTAGACTAACAATCTCCCCCTTTTTGATATCAGAGCTTTGTTTTCAAAAGTTTCATAATCTGAATTTTGAAAAGTTTTAAAATGGCTATTTTTGAAAAATCTGTTAAAACTAGTTTAGAATTGTTTAAATCATCATTATTCCATGAGTCTGCATATGAATGTTATTCAAATTCTAGTTGTCTAGCAAAATTTTATAATGTGCAGGAAAGATGCTTTATGGGTATTAAGGAATCAATCCACAATGGACAATCTGTGTAGATCAAAAGGAATAAGTGGATACTTGATAGTGGATGCTCTAGACACATGACTGGTAATCCGAATATGCTGAATAATATTATATACAAAGACGGAGGACTGGTTAACTTTGGAGACAACTCGAAAGGATACGTGATTGGCATCGGCAATGTCGGTAACTCTGAAACTACTATTATTACTAATGTTTTGCTAGTTAAGAATCTAAAACATAATCTATTAAGTATTAGTCAACTCTGTGATAAAGGATATAAGATTAAATTTGAAAAAGATAAATGTCATATTGAAGATAATAACTCAACCATAATATTTGAGGGAATTAGGAAAAAGAATATTTATATTCTTAGTATGAAAGTTTCAAATGATAACCTATGTCTTTTGGCAAATACAAGTGACCCTTGGAATTGGCATAAGAGATTTGGACATTTGAATTTAAAACTCTTATCTAGACTGTCAAAACATGATCCAGTAAGAAGCCTCCCTAAAATGAATTTTAAAGTAGATAGTTTATGTGATGCATGTCAATTAGGAAAGCTTAGAAAAAGTTCCTTTAAATTAAAAGATACGATTTCAACTTCAAAACCCCTTGAGTTACTTCATCTTGATTTATTTGGTCCATCTCAAATTCAGTCAATAAATCATAGTAAATATGTTTTTTTAATTGTAGATGATTATTCTAGATTTACATGGACAATATTTTTGAAACATAAAAGTGATACTTTTGAATGTTTTAAGAACTTTACAAAAAGGATTCAAAATCAATTATCTTTAAAAATTATAACTATTCGTAGTGATCACGGTGGTGAATTTGAAAATGAAAAGTTTGAGGAATTCTGCAACAAGAAGGGAATAACTCACAATTTCTCATTTCCAAGAACTCCACAACAAAATGGAGTAGTTGAACGTAAAAATAGAACGATACAAGAGTGTGCGAGAACTATGCTTTCAGATAGTAATTTACCAAAACACTTTTGGGAAGAAACTTTTGCTACCGCCTGTTATATTTTGAATAGAATTTTAATTAGACCTTTAACTGATAAGACACCTTATGAACTTCTTCATGGAAAGAAACCTAAGGTATCATACTTCAGAATTTTTGGAAGTAAATGCTTTATTTTAAATACAAAAGATAATTTGGATAAATTTGATCCTAAATCCGACAAAGGAATCTCTATCGGATATTCTAATAGAAGTAAAGCTTATAGAGTTTTTAATTTAAGATCTAACACCATCGAAGAAACAATGCATGTTTCGTTTGATGAAAATTTAAAAGATTTTGAAATTACAAATGATGAAGAAGATTTAATTACTCAAAATCAGGAATCAACCGAAATTAATAATGAAATTAATCATCCTAATAAAAGGATTAAACTTTTAAAAGATCATCCTATTGAAAATATAATAGGAGATATGCAATCTATTGGTACAACTAGAAATCAACTAAGTAAAATGAGTAATGTAGCATTTATATCATCTATTGAACCCAAAAATCCTAAAGAAGCATCAATTGATGATTCATGGATTTTGGCTATGCAAGAAGAATTAAATAAATTCACTAGAAATAAAGTTTGGGAACTTGTTCCTAGACCTAAAGATAAAACTATAATTGGAACTAAATGGGTCTATAAAAATAAAATGAATGAACAAGGTGAGGTCGTTAGAAATAAAGCACGATTAATCGCCCAAGGTTATTGTCAAGAAGAAGGTATAGATTGTGACGAAACCTTTGCTCCTATAGCAAGATTAGTAGCCATTAGGATTCTACTTGCTTTCACAAAACATAATAATTTCAAATTATTTCAAATGGATGTTAAAAGTGAATTTTTAAATGGATTTGTAAAAGAAGAAGTATATGTTGAACAACCACCACTTTTTGAAGATGAAAAATTACCAAACCATGTGTACAAACTTAAGAAAGCTTTATATGGTCTAAAACAAGCTCGTAGAGCCTGGTATGATATACTAAGATCTTATTTATTACAATCAAATTTTGAAATTGGTAAAATAGATAATACTCTTTTTATTAAAATAAATAAAAATGATATTCAACTAGTTCAAGTATACGTAGATGATATCATTTTTGGTTCAACTAACTTCGAAATGAATAAAGAATTTTCCGAAATAATGACAAAAGAGTTTGAGATGGGTCATATGGGTGAATTAAACTTCTTTCTAGGATTGCAAATAAAACAGTTAGATAATGGTATTTTTATTAGTCAAGAAAAATATGCTAAAGAACTAGTTAATAAGTTTGGTTTAACTACTGCGAGTGGAAAACCTACTCCCATGGCAACCAATGAATATCTAAGTAAAGAAGATCTCTCGAAAGATGTAGATCAAAAGTTGTATAGAGGAATGATCGGATCATTGCTCTATATCACTGCTAGTAGACCTGATATCATGCATAGTGTATGTCTCTGTGCAAGATATCAATCTCATCCTAAAGAAACTCACTTAAAAGCTGTAAAACATATCATAAGATATATTAAACACACCTCTGATTATGGCTTATTTTATCCTAGAAACGATTCATTTGATTTAATATCATACTGTGATGCTGACTATGCTGGATGTAAATCAGACCGAAAAAGTACAAGTGGAACTTGTCACTTTTTTGGACATTCTCTGGTTTCCTGGTTTAGTAAAAAGCAAAATACAGTTTCTCTATCAACAACTGAAGCAGAGTATATTTCTGCTGCTTTGGCTTGTTCTCAAGTAATATATATGCAACAAACCTTAAAAGATTTTGGATTAAATATCTCAAAATCGCCAATTTATTATGATAATACTAGTGCAATAAATTTATCTAAAAATCCTACTCATCATGCTCGAACTAAACATATTGATATTCGACATCATTTTCTTAGAGATAATATAACTAAAGAAGTAATTACTCTCGAATATATAAACTCTGAGAATCAAACTGCTGATATCTTAACAAAACCATTAAATGAATCTATATTTACTAAATTAAGAAGAGAATTAGGTATTTGTTCAATAACTGAAATATAAAACATAAATATATAACAAGTATAATTAAATAAATTAGAAGCCAAAATTAAAATACCCATGTCGACAACCCCATATCCCACCATGTCGACATATAACGGTATTTTTTGAAAATTAAAATTCCCACCAAAATTTGAAAAGTTGGTTATATATTCTTCCATATTTTGACTTTCTCTTCATTCTCTCTCATTTTCTTCTGGTTTAACTTCTGAAACAAAAAAATTATAATAATGGCTTCTCCATCAAATTCAAACATAAACTCGACTTTCTAATTTCACTCTCCTACTCCCGGCCCTCTTCAACGCTCCATTCACGCTCATGTGATAAAATTAGAGGATACTACAAAGGATATTCTGCAAATGGTGACTGAGATTCAAGTCAAACAAATTCGGATGAGTATTAGAAATTTGCAGAAGTTCCTAATGGATAACCAAGCGAACCCGATCTTGATCGAAGAAGAGTCTTCTAGTGACCATGCACAAGAGGACAGCGAAGAAGAGCCAATGGAAGAGGATGAAGCACCCTTGGAAGAAGAGGATGCACCTATTCATGAAGTGCAAGTTGAAGACGATGACACCATAGTTTGCGTTGGTGAAGTATGTTTTGATAAGGATGGAAACCTTGTCGAACAGCGTGGAAACTTCTGTCTCCACTATCCTAATTATTCGATTCATAGGTCTCCTATTGTCAAGAATACTCCTTAGTGTTCTTTCTTTCATTCTTTCGTTCGTATCGTTGTATATATAGTTGTTTATATTAAAAACACATGTATATTTGTTTACATAGTTTACACACATGTATAACATTATATAATAAATTGTGTTCTCTTATTCGTATATTATCGTATCTTTTGAATATATAGTTTATTAGTTAAGAAAAGTAGTTATTAAGAGTTTAGTTTAAAGTTAAGTATTGATTATGTATGACAACACTATCATTATAATCACAAGTAATGTAGTCTTAGTTTCAGGGGGAGTTATATAGAATTATATAGTATTATAATTATGGAGTTATATGGTTTTTGTTGATGACAAAGGGGGAGAAGTATAAAATAGGATAGTTAGGCATAGATTAAGGGGGAGTTATTAGAAGTATTAGGATAGAAGTGATATTTTATAAACAAAGGTTGTCATCATCAAAAATGGGGAGATTGTTAGTCCCTAAGGAGTTGGTTTTGATGACAACAACCTTACTTAGAATTAGATTATAAAATATATAATACTAACATTATGTGTAGATATATATAGATATGTTTGTACGTACTAAAGAATGAAGAACTGTACAGTATAGAGATTCAAGATCAAAGATTGAAGACATCAAGATTCAAGACTTATGAGTATTAAGAATTTCAAGAGTTCAAGTTTCCAAGATAAGTTATATAGTTAGGAATATTGTTAAAACTCATAGAAAGGCACTGACATCTTAAAATCTATTTTATTCGTGGAATGGAATCCACTTCGTGCTCATTAAAGGGATGGAACCCTAAGTAGGATGGAACCTATGAAGAATCTAGTGGAACATCTTTTTGTATTCACTTACTTTTATTTCAAAATGATTTTCAAAATATATAGCTTGTTTTTCAAAATAATTTTAAATATTCCTGTTTAAAAACCAAAATCATCTGTCCTGGTTTTTCAATATATTTTAGCCTAAAAAATATCCTTAGTTTTAAATATCCTTAATTTTAAATATCTTTGATTTTAAATTATTATCCTAAGTTTTTAAACTATAATTCTGATATTAATATATTTAGTTGTTTTATATATTTATACTTAAGATTTAAATATAAAAGTATAGAAAATTATTTTATATTTTTTAATATTGTTCTCTATAGTTATTTATGTATTATAACTATATATAAGTATATTTTAAAGTTTAAATATAAGTATAATATAATATAGAAATTAATTTCAATGAAAAACAAATCACTAAAAAATACAAGGGCATGTCGACATGGTCACATGTACCCATGTCGACATGGTGACAGTTAAATTGTTTTTTAAAAGAAGTGTCTATTTGCCACATCCCTTCACCAATGGACATGGCTATTGATCTACTATAAATAAAGGGTGTTTTCAACGAATTTTAATTACTTTTTTCTCTGATTTAACTTCTCTTCTTCTTCTCCACTTTCTTATTTACAAATTACACCATTACTCTGCCGAAATGAATATCGAATCTAACTAGATAATTTCTGGTTTTGATTCTCTCCACTATCTCTACAAGATCCAAGTGCTAATCTGAGTTATAGACTTTTTGTAATCAATTTCGCGAGAGAAGGTGTGATTGTAGCCATGGAAATCGATTGGGTGAACTTGTTGCCGGGTAAATCAAGTATCTCTACCCAGAGGATTGTGAATTTGGAGTGGTGTACCTCGTAGCCTTGAAATCGAGGGTTGTATTTGTAAGAATTATTTTTGAAAGGAAATCCGTACTTGTATTGCGGGACTGGATGTAGGGTAACTCCAAACCAGTATAAAATCTGGTGTGTTCTTTCCTTTACTGCTTTTACTTTATATTTGTATCTGTGTCTGATTAGTGTATACATTGTTAACAAATTAAGATAAATTCAAAAAGATTAACAAATTTCTTAAAACACTATTCACCCCTCCTCTAGTGTTAATTCTAGCCTTAAGATCCTTAATCCGCATTCTAATTGGGCTCAAGTTATTTTGGATGAATTTCGGCCTAAAAACTTGGACCTGGGAGAAAAGATTTTATATCATGGAATTTACCTTACTAGAATTTTCAACTATTTTGGAGTGAATTTTAAAGGAGAGGAATTCATTTCTAGAAAAGTTTTCAATCATTCCAATATCTCACTTATGAAAATTCCATACATCTTTCAACCTTATGAATCCCTTGTGGAAAAGGAAGAGCGTTTAGCTCACGAAGAAATGAAAGAAGGAGAGGAAGAAGAAGAAGAAGAAGGGGATGAAATGGATATTCAAGAAGAAGAAGAGGAAGGTGAAACATCTCTTGAAAGTATTGATTACACCTCCAAACCAACCAACAAGATGATTATCAAAAACCAAAAGATAATTGTGGAAAATCAACGGACACTTAAGAGATCCGTTAGTAAAAAGTTGGATAAAATGTCTTCTAAGATGAACAAGTTCTTCTCAAAAGTCAGCAAGAAGTTTAACCTTTCATAATCTTCATCATCCTCCAATTAGATCTATCTTTTCATACCTTGTCGTAGTTGTTTAAGTTTGAATGTTATTGTATTTCATGTTGTTTAATCCATGTATCATTCCAGTTTGAATTAATGTTGAAGTTCTTTCTGTTATCTAGCTTATTTCATCTCTAGAATAACTGTTAATATGATATATATAAATATATAAATATATATATATACATTTATTCAAAATCAAAAACAAGTCATCAAAACACAGATGACCCTGTCGACAACCCCCAAAGGCACCCTGTCGACATGCTTAAAATCTGAAGTGTCTTTTCATTTTAAATTTTGAATTTTAAACTTGTATCTATTCATTTCAAACGAAATTTACACCTATAAATACCTGTTCTCTTGCAAAAATCTTTACTCAAAATCATTACTTATCTATTCTATCTATATTTCTTCTCTTTTTCACAAAAATGGCCGATCCTATTCACAATTTATCTGAAAATCTTAAAGAAACTCTTAAATCCTTCAAGAATATTCTCTCTATCATTCTCTGTAATCAGCGTCACTTAGAATTGAGTCAAATGCAGATGATCAAGGAGCAAGAAAGGCATTTCGAAGCAATTCGATGGATGATTTCCTCCCTGCACAAGGATGATAATGAAGCACATCCTCCCGTTTCTCTCTCTGTTGATAATGAGAATTGGGATGCCATCAAACAAGACCCTATCTTTGGAGAAGAAGGATGGGTTGATGTTCCTCGTAATATTTGATTAACTTTGTTTAATTTTTATTTGTTTGCTTGCTTAATTAGGATTTGGTTTGATTTGCTTGAATTTGACTTAGTATGGATTGATATTATGTGTGTAAAATATAACATACATATGATTAGTATTAATAATATATGATCTTTTAAGTTATCATGATTATCAGTTTAACTATCTATTTTTATATTAAAAACTCCATTATGAATAAATAAATTGTGTTCTCTTATTCGTATATTCTCTTATCTTTTGAATAAATAGTTTAGTAGTTAGGAAAAGTAGTTATTAAGAGTTTAGTTTAAAGTTAAGTATTGATTATGTATGATAACACTATCATTATAATCACAAGTAATGTAGTCTTAGTTTCAGGGGGAGTTATATAGAGTTATAATTATGGAGTTATATGGTTTTTTTTGTTGATGACAAAGGGGGAGAAGTATAAAATAGATAGTTAGGCATATATTAAGGGGGAGTTATTAGAAGTATTAGGATAGAAGTGATATTTTATAAATAAAGGTTGTCATCATAAAAAGGGGGAGATTGTTAGTCCCTGAGGAGTTGGTTTTGATGACAACAACCTTACATAGAATTAGATTATAAAATATATAATACTAACATTATTATGTAGATATATATAGATATGTTTGCAATAACTAAAGAATGAAGAACCGTACAGTATAAAGATTCAAGATCAAAGATTGAAGATATCAATATTCAAGACTCATGAGTATCAAGAATTTCAAGAGTTCAAGTTTCCAAGATAAGTTATATAGTTAGGAATATTGTTAAAACTCATAGAAAGGCACTGGCATCTTAAAATCTATTTTATTCGTGGAATAGAATCCACTTCGTGCTCGTTAAAGGGATGGAACCTTAAGTAGGATGGAACCTACGAAAAATCTAGTGGAACATCTTTTTGTATCCACTTACTTTTATTTCAAAATAATTTTCAAAATATATAGCTTGTTTTTCAAAATGATTTTAAATATTCCTGTTTAAAAACCAAAATCATCTGTCCTGGTTTTTCAATATATTTTAGCCTAAAAAATATCCTTAGTTTTAAATATCCTTAATTTTAAATATCTTTGATTTTAAATTATTATCCTAAGTTTTTAAACTACAATTTTGATATTAATATATTTAGCTGTTTTATATATTTATACTTAAGATTTAAATATAAAAGTATAGAAAATTATTATATATATTTTAATATTGTTCTCTATAGTTATTTATGTATTATAACTATATATAAGTATATTTTAAAGTTTAAATATAAGTATAATATAATATAGAAATTATTTTTAAAGAAAAACAAATCACCAAAAAATACAAGGGCATGTCGACATGGTCACATGTACCCCTGTCGACATGGTGACAGTTAAATTATTTTTAAAAGAAGTGTCTATTCGCCACATCCCTTCACCAATGGACATGGCTATTGATCTGCTATAAATAAATGGTGTTTTCAACGAATTTTAATCACTTCTTTCTCTGATTTAACTTCTCTTCTTCTTCTCCACTTTCTTATTTACAAATTACACCATTACTCTGCCGAAATTAATATCGAATCTAACTAGATAATTTCTAGTTTTGATTCTCTCCACTATCTCTACAAGATCCAAGTGCTAATCTGAGTTATAGACTTTTTGTAATCAATTAAGCGAGAGAAGGTGTGATTGTAGCCCTGGAAATCATTTGGGTGAACTTGTTGCCCGGTAAATCAAGTATCTCTACCCAGAGGATTGTGAATCTGGAGCGGTGTACCTTGTAGCCTTAAAATCGAGGGTTGTATTTGTAAGAATTGTTTTTGAAAGGAAATCTGTACTTGTGTTGCGGGACTGGATGTAGGGTAACTTCGAACCAGTATAAAATCCGGTGTGTTCTTTCCTTTACTGCTTTTACTTTATATTTGCATCTGTGTTTGATTCTGTGTTCATATCTGTATCTGATTAGTGTATACATTGTTAACAAATTAAGATAAATTAAAAAAGATTAACAAATTTCTTAAAACACTATTCACCCCCCCTCTAGTGTTAATTCTAGCATTAAGATCCTAAATCCGCATTCTAACACTACCTATCGATGCAGTATCTCATCCTGTTGATTTTCCCAACATGTGTAAGGACTTTCCCAATATAGGAGGGAAGGCATAGTCTAGAACATAAGGATATTTTGAAGCTATATTTTTGGATGGGTGACTGCGAGAAAATATTTAGTGAGCTGGATTGGGATAATCAGTTAAGAAGTTGAATGGCAGCTTGGTACCTTAAGGGAGAAGCTTTGGAGTGATGGAACTTTGTTACTAATGAGCACCCGGGAAGGTTATTCTCTTGGAAGGAATTTAGGGACAAATTTGAGATGAGGTTCATGTCTAGAGCAGAGGTTATCTTACAATTGAGAAGTTCATTCAGCTGAGACAAGGAGATTCTACCATTAAGGAGTACATGGCTAAGTTTATTGAATTGGCTAAATTCGAGATGAGCCTAATAGACACACCTATGGAAAACATTATGAAGTTCGTGAAGGGTTAAATTCCTCGCTAAGAGAAATGTTGTTGACCCAAGTAATTATTGGGGCCACGTATGAGGAGTTGGTAGAAATGGCAATGTTGCAGGTAGCTAATGAGGAAGGTAAGGGAGTAGAGAAGGAGAAGTCTGCACCAGCCCGAAAGCAAGGAGGGTCCAAGATGGGGAGCTCTTGGGCCAATAAGAGGTCGAAAGAGAAGTTTAAGAAGGATGGGAAGGTGTCACATCCCGAAATTTTCGACTTTCGAAAATTCAACATCGATACTCACTTTATCGACTGCTGAGCCATCGAATGCCGGAAACCCGAAAAGTTATGGTTTTAAGAAAGAAGAAAAAGGTAGAAGAAGAAGATAGAAGAAAAAGAAAGAAGAACAACAACAGAACAAGAGCAGAAACAGAGAACGATATCAGAATCTCACATATCGCAGCGGAACAATATATAATAAATAAACACTAGTCTTTTAAAACAAAGAGCTATATCAGTTTATACATACATCAATCATCAGAGTCAATATACAACAATGGACAGTTAGATAACTTGTCCTCATACAGAATACACAGCGGAATAAATATATCTGATACAAATACTACGTCTCGCCATCCAGCTTGCTTCCAAAGCTCCATAATATCCAGAATATCCTGATAATATGACTCTAGGCTGCCCGTGTGGAAATTGGTTGGCACCCAGAGTTTAGAAGGGAAACAATAAACTCCGAGTCAGTCATGGTGACTGGTGTGAGATCGTAAAACAGTTTATCTTTAAAATAAACAACAGGAAAACTTTTAATGTCAATTCGCAATGCTTTTGGAAAATGAAACTACCATAAGACCTCCCACCACACACACAATGCAAACGCAGACTTGGAGGAGATTTCTTCTTATGATAGTCAAAGATGCTTACTACGCAAAAATCAAATTCTTTTTGATATTATTATTAGTGCATAGTGTAGAAAACATTTCGAAAGTATAATATTAATTTTAGCCAGCATAGACATTTCGAACTATGCCTACTATAGCTACCATCCAAACAGTGGGGCGCCACCATAAGTGAATGATAGGTTCTACAACTAAAACCGTACAAGTCGCGTATTGTTTCTTTGGATTTCCAACAAATGGTCAGGCTAAGGAACTTCCTATCCACGATGGGTACGTCCCTGGAATAGACGACCCGAGAACCTAACCGGATCTCTGCCAACACAAGGCCGGGTTACCTCTGCAAAAATAGGTAACTACTGACACGCGTATGCCATCCCCCGATCGTCACCGATCTTCCCGAGGATCCCCGATTTCCAGCAAACCACATAGATAATAATAATGCAGTAACCACAGAGGTTAAGTATCTGGGCTCCATACCATGATACCACCTTTATCCAGAAGGAATGACATACACTAAGGGGCGCTACTCCCTAGAACCTTGCCGCATCCTTCCTGTTTCGACCATTTCCGGGGTGTGAGGCTCGACGAAGTCTCGTCCACAAAGCTACGCTTTCTCAAAAAGCCCTGCTTCGGGTCAAACAAAATGATCAACCTATGATCACAAAGATATAAGATCAAACAAATGATCATATCACAAATGATCAAACACTGATCATTTCACAGCAACACTCAGTATGCCACGTTACCAAATTGGAATATATCGTTGATAAATTTCAACTACATAACCTCTGAGCTCGTACGTCTCAAAGAAGGGTGTTAAGCTAAGAGAATAAATTCTCCGCCACCAACAGAAATGTATTTGAAAGAAATCAGCTTTATATCTCAAATTGTAACGTCAGACACACAATCCATACAAGTCTGTTCCGGGATCGAACAGAACCGAAGGCACTTCTCACGAAGCCCTTGCATTTCCGGATAAATTTCTAATCACGTCCGGACTTCCCGTCACTAAGGGTGATAAAACCTCTAAATCGGAGATCAGCCGATGTAGAGTAACTCGACGGTAATCCTTCCGTTTTCAAAAATATCCGGTCTTCAACACCGGTCTTCAAATGCGATTCATAACGACGTATCACATATTCGGAATGGGTTATACGACCCCATGGTCCTTTCCCGGCTAACCCGAATAGTGAGCGATTATTCAAAAATAAGTGTGGCATTCAATTTCATCCAATTTACAACAAATACCATTCAAGGTAATTATTGATAGTCGGTTATTTAACTATCAATAAAGATGCGCAACATCATCAGATTCCAAATAATTTTCCCAAATAATTTATCTTTCAAAATATCTTTTACTAGATATAAAATTTCCACACTTAACCGTTTGAAAACAATTTCAAATCAACTTCCACATTTCAATTTATCTTTAAAGGATAAATTCTCAAAACAATTCATTCCATATTGGGAAAGTATTTCCTTACTTATCTAAAAATAGGTAATTCACAAATCATTTATTTTCAACATTGAAAATATTCAATATACTTAAATCAAATTTAAGTATAAATTCATTCTTTAAGGAAAACATTACTATAACAACATTTCCTTGAGTCAAAACGAATGTTACGTAAAACATCGTTACGACGACTCAAAATCATTAGTATAGGGATTCGAATTTTTAAGATAGATATGTAAATCCCAATACTATATAAAAACATTTCCTTTCGGAAATCATTTACTATAACAACAGTGTTATAGTCCATCATTTCCTTCTTCCTCGAAAACGTCTATTTCAACAATAAATGTTGAAATCTATGTTTTCGATATTTAACACATTTTTAAAACATTGATAAAAACAATTTAACTTCATTTTTAAAATATCACTTCTTCAAAAATGAATCCATTTTATTCAATAATATATTCACTGTCCAAAATCGTGAATATATCTTCTTTAATAATCTTCCATATTTAATTTATCAAATTCAATCTATTTCGAATTTATAAACACGTTTATAAATTCTATTTCCATTTAAAAAAAACTACAATTTATAAATCTTCTTTATTAACTAGTTCAATTCATAACTCAATTTTTATACTAACGGTCCATCTTATAAGTTAATACTTATAATTCATTTATTTTCAAAAATCGTTCTTTTAAAACTTTACAATTGTAAAGTTCATCCCTTTATAAATCATTTTAACATCATTTCCATTTTAAATTCACATTCCCTTATTTCAATTGGATTCATTTTTCCAAATATTCACTTTTGAATCTAAAATCGGATTTCAAATTAATTTCTAATTCTACTTTAACTCCAAATCAATTACAAATTGATTTCTAAATTTATTTTCACTACTAAAATAAATTCTTATTCTTTTCAAATTATTCAATATCCTGTTTTTAAATGGATTCTTCAAATTGAAATCATTTTACATTGATTTCCCAAATTATTTCAATTTACCGATTAAATTTCTAATTGGATTTCCAACTTATCTCCTTATAAATAAATTCCTTTTAAGGAAAATAATTTTCAATTGTTTTCTTTCAATCTATTTAAAAATCCAATTTTTAACTAAATTCTTCAAATAAAAATCACTATTTTATGAAATCCATTTATTTAACATTTTCACTTGATTCTGGAATTAATTCGATAAGATTATAAAAATTAACTTTTTATACTTTAAATTCTTTTCTTCAAATTTATTCAATTTCTAAAATTAATTCACTTTGAAATTTCTACTTTTATTTCAAAAATTCAACTTCGTTTTTCTTCGGAATCCAATGGTATCAAACATCCATTCAGCTAAATTTTAGCTTTCAAACAATTTCCAGACATCAATTCACTAACATCAATAATCATTCACAGATTATCACATCACAGTAAAATAAATTCAATCAATGTGAGGGGTCCAGTTGGATCCCTCCAACCTGTTTCCCTGCATCCAAAGATGTTAGCACAATACCAATTCCGCTCCAGTACGGAATTATCGCGGTATATAGGTTTTTTATAAATCCGCTTACTAACGGCGCAATAGGGTCTCATCCGCTATACGAGGCGGGAAAATCATCAATCCAATATATACATATGCCAATATGTATATATTGCTATATATATATAGATATATCCTACTATATCTAATATCACAATCAACATAGCCATCATATCAAACAATCAAGAACTGCAATCAATTTTTGAGTGAGAAAATAATCTCACCTTTGCTTTTATTTTGCCATCCCATTTACTTCAATCCTGATTTAGTTTTCCCGGTTTGACCTTGTATGAATATTTTATACAATTCTATTAATATTCGTATAAATCGAATAATCAATAACCACCTAAATGATTTGAATAAATCAATTATTTCATTTGAGCCATTCGAACAACCCATTAAGATAAAATAATGTAATTTAACTAATTTTCCTTTAACAAATTTTAGTAACCAAACTAATTATAAAATTTGAACTCCCTAACAAAATTAGTGGGTTTAACATTTGGGTACGTTTATTATCATATATTATCATTATTATTATTATTTCTTTTATAAATAACCTCATAACCATTTAAACTTCCCATTTTCCCAAATTTAAACCATACATATATATGTGTATTTACTGTTTACACATATATTACTAAATTCCAATGAAAAAAAATTTGCTTCTGACTTATATATATATATACTTAGAAATAAACTATATAGATTCCAAGCCCAAATTTTATACCAACTTTCAACAATTTAAATTCCTATATTCCCTTTTCTGTTTGCATAAAATTTCCACAGTAAACTCTTTTTTTTTTTTTTCAAGCTAGAAATAAATAGACGTTTCCTAACCTATGTATGAATATAAACGTGAATTAAATCCAAAAAGGTCTGCATACCTCACTCGATCGATCTGGAAACTCGAACTCGAGCCCTCTGGAGCAACATTTCCATCACCACTGCTTTGTGTGCTCGAGCTCACGTACGCGAGCCACCAAGAGATACCGCCGCCTCGCACAGTTGTCCACTAGACTATCCCAGCATCACGCGAAAGTGACATTGAACTCGCGAGTGATCGCGGCCCCAAACGAACAATCCCCGAAGCCTCAACGAACTCCACGACTACCATCCCAGCACGTCGCCGCTTCTGCCGTAAATATCGCGACGACTTCGCCTGACTTGATGTCGAACGTCCTTCGACCCATCTTCGAAATCGCGAATTCGATTGCACCTATCTCTCCTTACACGCGACTTCATACCCCTCGCGATGCCCACGCGAAAAATCCCCAACCCAGGCCAATGAACCCTAACTGCCTTCTCCTCCGATAATCAAGTCGCCTCGTCGCTCGCCAAACCCCATCGAGCAATCGCCTACCCTACGTCGTCGCGACCAACCACCCTCCATCAGATCGAACTACTCGCCACCAACAGATATCGCGAGTCGCCCCTTCGCTCGCGTGCGCGCTCGTCGCCCACCTTTTAAACGATTCGAACGAAAAAGAAAAGCAAGGGGAGGCTGCCATTTTTATTTGTTTTGATTTCTGTTTTGGAACGAGGCAGGTTTGATTTCTTTTGGAACAAGGGGGAAAAGAGATCGTGTATTTGCAGAGAGGTATGGTGGTTTAACAGGGAGATATGGGTAATCGTGGGTTTGAACGTGCTGTCGTTGACAAATTAAAATATTAATTTAAATTTGAATTTCGTTAAATATTCAATGCGTTTTCCTGTCGTGTTCTCACATACAAACTCCGAAAAATACAAAAATTGAAATCCGACAATTATTCAAAATTACGGACCCAATGGAACTGGTTTCGTCGAATTCCAAGACTGTTTGAAAAATGACTATTTTTAAATATCAATTTGAACAATTAAATTCAAAACTGAATAAATCGATTTCAGATTCGATTCTGAAGTTTTAATTATCTTCAGTATAATCAATATAAATTTTACCATCCTTTGAAATATTTTTAATCGGCCTAAATTTTGAAGATTCAAATTTTTATTCACTTTCAATAGATAAAATTTTAAAATTTAAATTGTCAGCTTCAAATTTAAATCGGGGATTCAAATTAAATTATCGTTCAAATATTTAAAATTAATTAAATATTCTCAATTTAATTCGTTAAAAATTCAGGGTCGTTACAGACTTCCCCCCTTAAAAGAATTTCGTCCTCGAAATTACAAGTTAGGAAAAGTGATCCTTAACTCGTCTACTATCTTTCCACATTCAAATAGTTTTATCAATTTTCCAAAACAAATCTTTCTACTAAAGATTCGTTATTATTCATACTAAATTTCCAAACCTTTCATAGTTTTCAAACAATATCGTTTACTTCAAAATTCAAATTCGAGTTTAAATTCAAATTTTAAACTTTCAAATTTTCTCAAAAAATTTCTAACACTCGAAATTTTCAAAAAATTTCGCCAGCGTCTCCTTTGCGCGGCTAATACGGTACGACTACAAAACGTCCCTACGGACTCTCAGATTTCAAAAAGAAAAAGAAAAAGCCAAGCGGCTAGAGAAATAAGTCATCAAATCTCATATTCGAATTCAAATACTTACCTTTAGTCGAGCCATTCAAATTTATCTTCGAAATTAAATTCCAATTCCTTAATAACACCTGTATATCCTACTAGCCATAATATCTAGTTACACTATTCAATCCATTTTGCAAATTCAATTACAAAATTTTCAATATAAACTGCTTATATCATCATTACTTCACTATTGAAGTTACATATCTATTATCATTTAATTTTACATTTCAAATCTCATTTGAATTCAATTTTACCTTCTATTCTGAATATTGAATTTTTATCAACTATCTGTCATTTACAACTGCACTATCTTAAATTAGTTCCAATTACTAATTCAAATTGATATCAATTCAATTTATTTTAATTCTACTTCGATTAAATCTACTTACATTTTAAACTGGATTTCCAATTTCCATACGAATTTTAATTCATCTTTCATTTACAATTATTCAATTCAATTCATTTGCTTACGAATTCGAAATGAATTTCAACTTTCAATTTCATCTTCATTTAATTGATTCACTTATACTTGCTTTGATTTAACTTCATTCTTTTAAGTTAAATTTATTCTACCAAAATTCAATTGGTATAAGTTATCAATTCAATAATATTCCATAAATATTTTTATAGGGTATTCCAGAGTCTTACCATCATTTCAAAGCTATTTTGAAAACAATTTAGCAGCAATTCCTCTTTTGGAAACCCGAAAATGAACACCAATGATGCCGCGGTCATCATCGAAGTTATTTTCCAGCGACCGAAAAGAGTTTAGAGCTATTTTCAAAAGACTTTTCAAAACCTTTGAAAATCACTTTCAAATCAAAAAGGATTTAAACTTTCCAAATCTCCAAAATTTTCAAATTCTTCTTAAAACATTTCCAAAAACTTCTCTGGAATTTCGTTTTAAATTATAATTCACATTTATAATTTACATTCTCAAATTTCGTTTGTATATGAATTTTATTTCTTAACTTTGGAGTTTATAATTCCAATTTCTTATTCAATTTTAGTGATGATAATTCACTATTATTATTTCCTAACATCCATGCAACCATATACTATAGTACTTTATAGAAAATGATTTCTTTTCTATACAAAAATAGTTTTGGGTAAAATTATTTCATTTACCCTATTCAAAACAATACTGTGCCGAATTG
Organism: Allium fistulosum; assembly: GCA_030737815.1. NCBI lineage: Eukaryota > Viridiplantae > Streptophyta > Magnoliopsida > Asparagales > Amaryllidaceae > Allium > Allium fistulosum. The sequence goes on along the minus strand of CM060903.1, from coordinate 1,251,818,771 downwards.
TTCTATTCGAGTGTTTAGAAATCCCTATCAATGATCGTTAATTACTCGTATTGACCAGAATCCATATACCACTCAACAAATCAATCATCACAATATAAAACAACTTTTTTATATTCACTAACAAATACGCGCTCATATCTATTATTACACTCAAACTCATTCTAGAGTACTGCTGATTCTATCTCTAATGAGTAACACCCAACAGAGCAGGGTTGTCGCTTAACCATATGCTCTGATACCACTTTGTCACATCCCGAAATTTTCGACTTTCGAAAATTCAACATCGATACACACTTTATCGACTGCTGAGCCATCGAATGCCGGAAACCCGAAAAGTTATGGTTTTAAGAAAGAAGAAAAAGGTAGAAGAAGAAGATAGAAGAAAAAGAAAGAAGAACAACAACAGAACAAGAGCACAAACAGAGAACAATATCAGAATCTCACATATCGTAGCGGAACAATATATAATAAATAAACACTAGTCTTTTAAAACAAAGAGCTATATCAGTTTATACATACATCAATCATCAGAGTCAATATACAACAATGGACAGTTAGATAACTTGTCCTCATACAGAATACACAGCGGAATAAATATATCAGATACAAGTACTACGTCTCGCCATCCAGCTTGCTTCCAAAGCTCCAGAATATCCAGAATATCCTGATAATATGACTCTAGGCTGCCCGTGTGGAAATTGGTGGGCACCCAGAGTTTAGAAGGGAAACAATAAACTCCGAGTCAGTCATGGTGACTGGTGTGAGATCGTAAAACAGTTTATCTTTAAAATAAACAACAGGAAAACTTTTAATGTCAATTCGCAATGCTTTTGGAAAATGAAACTACCATAAGACCTCCCACCACACACACAATGCAAACGCAGACTTGGAGGAGATTTCTTCTTATGATAGTCAAAGATGCTTACTACGCAAAAATCAAATTCTTTTTGATATTATTATTAGTGCATAGTGTAGAAAACATTTCGAAAGTATAATATTAATTTTAGCCAGCATAGACATTTCGAACTATGCCTACTATAGCTACCATCCAAACAGTGGGGCGCCACCATAAGTGAATGATAGGTTCTACAACTAAAACCGTACAAGTCGCGTATTGTTTCTTTGGATTTCCAACAAATGGTCAGGCTAAGGAACTTCCTATCCACGATGGGTACGTCCCTGGAATAGACGACCCGAGAACCTAACCGGATCTCTACCAACACAAGGCCGGGTTACCTCTGCAAAAATAGGTAACTACTGACACGCGTATGCCATCCCCCGATCGTCACCGATCTTCCCGAGGATCCCCGATTTCCAACAAACCACATAGATAATAATAATGCAGTAACCACAGAGGTTAAGTATCTGGGCTCCATACCATGATACCACCTTTATCCAGAAGGAATGTGTAACATCCCGAGTTTTTCTAACACGAAAAACCGGACCATTTGTGTTAAAGAAGAAGAGGTAGAAGAAGAAGAATCAGAAAATCAACAACAGAATCTCACATCGCAGCGGAATAAAATATAATATATACAAAACAGATCTTTACTCAAACAGAAAAATATATCTGTTTATACAATATATTTACAAAATACATCATCAGAGTTCATCACATCAATGACATACATCCAAATACACAGCGGAACAATAAACACATACGGAAGTACGTATCGCCATCCAGCTCGTCTCCTGAGCTCCACAGCTACAATCTGAACCTGTTTATCTCGGTCTGACCCGAGCATCATATAAAACAATACCCGAGTCAGTCTGGAATACCAGCGTGAGAAAATCACACTCAATTGATTATTAAAGTTTCAAAAATCTTTTGAAATCAAAAGCATCTCGTAAGACCACGCCACAAATAAACATGTCGGGTTTTTACCTTACGATAGCTAAACACTTTATATCAAAATCCTCTGATATTATAATAGTGTCTACAGAAAGTAAATAGAATCTAGCTGAAATGCTTGCATCTCACATTTCAACAATAGTTGGGCACAATCAAAACCGTACAGGCACGTAGGGAGAATGGATTTCCAACGAATGACTAGGCACTGGGGTACCACCTATCACAGTACGTGGCCTAGATCACCGTACCGAGGAGTACGCCCGCTCCCCTGCAACACAAGGCCGGAACCATCCCTTACTGGATGATCCCGAATAAAATCACCCCACGGTTGGGATCAGCAACCGCACCACTAAGCCGAAATAAAAAGGGACATCTAGACAGGGATGACCTTACCCTCCAGTGGGAGCTACCCACGAAGCCTTGCTGCATAACCCCTGATTTTCAGTCATTCCCGGTTGATGAGGCTTGAGGCTAAACGATACCTTTACAGCACATATCCCTTAGAATGCCCATCGCCCACCTGACGATGTCACGAAAGCATTCGTCCATACAAGTCCGTCCCGGGTCCGAACGGAACCGAAGGCACTATTCCTACTACATCCATTTTGGAAATATCCTCAGGATTAGTAGCGACTAGCCCTTGCACTTCACTGCTCCATCTTCGACTCTGAACACGTTACACGAAACGTACAAACCGAATCGAAGTGGTATTCGAGTCTCCAGACCTAGAATCCCGGTATACGGAAACCCGATCCCGGTCTCCTCGAAACGATCAGCGCATTGGCCAATATTGATAGTCGGTTCTTTAACTATCAATTAACATTCACAATCATCCATCAAACAATAAATAATTTCCCAATTATTTATTAATCTCAAATATCTTCGCTAGATATATTTCCAAATTTTCAAAACTCATTTGAAATAATTTCAAAAAGTTTTCGCTTACGGAATACATTTCCCAAATGTTTATTTCCTCTGAAACACCAAGTACAAAATACTTTTAGATTTAAAAATAATTTAAAACACTTTATTATAAAATATACTTTAAAACATTTAAATTTAAAACTATTTTAATACTTTATTCAAAAATTTATACTTTAAGAATATTCAAAATGAAGCTACTTAATAAAATATAAAACTAGATTTTTATCATTTAAAACATAATACCAAACCATCTTTAAACAATTACTATTAAAATAAATTTGAAAGATACTCGCTTTAAAGTTTAACATTTATAAATAATAGATTTTCCAAAAAACATATTTTAAATCAACTTTAAACCTCTAGCTTATACTTAGAAGTTTATTTTGAAAACATACTTGGCTATTCAGGGAGATACACTTTTCTTTCACATTCTTCAAAATAAATCACTATTTATTTTTAAACCAATTCATATCCCTTTATAAATTCCCACCTTGAATTTATCTTTTCAAATATCCACTGATATTTTATTTTACTTTATAAACCCAGTTTATAAATTCCAAAATCTCACTTCTCTTTTAAAAATCCCGTTTTAACGCTTAAATCAAATCCCAAATTGATTTCTGATTTACTTTACTTTGAAATAAATTCCTTGCTCATTTCATTTATTTCAAAATACTTTTAACTTAAGATTTATTTCTTTCCAAAATCCAATTCAATACATTTTGATAATTTCTTTTTCTGAAATATTCAATCCAACCATATTATTTAATATTTCAATTACCAATAAAATCATCACAGGATATCAATATCATAACACAGAATATTTAAACAAATTAAATATTTGAGGAATCCAGTTGGATCCCTCCAACCTGTTTCCCTGCATCCACAGACGTTAGCACAATACCAATTCCACTTCGAGGTGGAATATCGCGGTATATGGGATTAAATAAATATCATCCGCTATTATGCGGCGCATAGGGTCTCATCCGCTATATAATGCGGGAATATCAATCCCAATATATACATATGCCAATATATATATATTGGTATATACTACTATATACCATATCAATCAAATCAACCAATTCAATCACCCATCAATATTTAAATTTAACCAATTAAATTTAAATTATAATTTAACTGAGTGAGATTAACTCACCTTTGTCATTTTATTAGCATCCATTTGAAATCCAGCTTGCTTCTTTTCAGGTGTAGGCCTTGAAAAATAATTTATATGATTTATTAATATTCGAAATATAAATCGACCTTTGATTACCATTAAATTAATTTAATTAACTAATAATTTACTTTAACCCCTAATTTTCCTCGAAAATCTTTTGGTAACTAAAATGATTAAATGGGTTACTTTGAACCAAACTAGTACATTTATTTCTCCTAATTTCATTTCACTGTTCTATACAGTTTAAAACAAATGGATATATTATTTTTTTCTGAAAATATCAAAGCAGAAATCTCCTTTACTGTATATATATAACTTGAAACAATATGCATTTATTTTATAAAGATAATCTTTATTTTTCCCTCTGATAAAATATACTCATTAAATCGAAATAGATCAGAGAAAAACTCGAATACCTCTCTTACCAAGCTCGAGTTCGAGCCATCCACGCACCCAGACTACCATCACGCTCCACTCGGCTCGAGTTGAACCCTAGCCTCTCGTCGACTCTCCCTCCAGACGAACCCTTCCCTGCTGGTCGTGGCCTCCCACGCATGCGTGAGCGCCCCTCCTCCAACGCTCACCATCACCAGAAAAAGAAGAAGGAAGAACGAGACATCCCCGTTAACCTAGTGCGCCGCCTTTGCCTTGAGTCTCGAGCCTCGTCGAAATCGACTTCGAGCCCTCCAGGAACCCTAACCACGAACGCGCTCACGCTTATTCGCGATGCCACGCTTCCCCAACACTCGCGAGCTCGCGCTCGATCTCTCATGCGAACAGGTGGTAGTCGCGACCTCGAACCCACCATAAGCTTTGACCTCTCCACGCCTTCCAGTTACTTCCCACGCACTACGCAAAAACTCGGCCCACTCCCACACGATTTCATATTCAATTTGATTTGAATTGAACTGATGGGGAAGGATGAAATTTTGACTAGAAGAGAAGGAATGGGAGCAGTCGATTTTATTTTGATTTGGGGAAAGGTTTCGTTTAATAATGACTGGAATTGAATTGAATAAACGAGGAAGGAACTAGAAGTTTTAGAAAGAACGAGAAGTGTACGATGGAAGATAAGGGTAGCGTGTTAAAATAAAGATGAGATGGCTTATACAAGAAGCTTGACTAATTAAATTATTACCAATTAAATTTTCAGCGTGTTTATATATTGTACACTCACACGCTACCTCCAATCGATGCGAAATTTGAAATTCGACAATAACTCAATATTACGGACCCAATAAAACTGGTTTCGTCGAATTCCGAGACTATGCCTCGGACGGCTATTTTAAATTCAAATTTAAAACGATAAATTTCAAAACAGAACCAATCTCTGTTAAATTCAATTTTTACTCATCTATTATTTTCAATATTATAAATATAAATTTTACAAGTCTTCAAATTATTTTTAACAAGCTCAGAACTCAGGATTCTCTATTTTATCCTATTTTCAATTGTTAAATTCAATAATTAAATCATCCCATAAACAGTGATATTTGAAATAAAAGTTAATAATTTATCTCTGAATATTTAAAATAAATTAAATATTCTACTTTCAAATATTCGAAAATTCCGGGTCGTCACATTCCTCCCCCCTTAAAAGAATTTCGTCCCCGAAATTACTATTTAAGAAGAATGTTCCAATTCTCATTTATCATTTCCCTTAAACAAACAGTTTTATCAACTTATCATTCCAAATCTTTTATTTTAAGATCTTCACTTCAACTAACTGTCCTAACTTTAACCATAGTTTCCAAACAACTTAATTTTACTTCACAATTCAAATTCAAATTTGAATTCAAATTTTGAATTATCAAAAATTTCCAAAATTTTTCTAACTCCCTAAATTTTAGAAAAATTTTGCCAGCGTCTCCTTTGCGCGGCTAGCTCGGTACAACTACAAAATGGCTCTACGGCCTCCTAATCTCAAAAAGAAAACAAAAAGCCAAGTGGCTGGATCAAAAACCCAATCAAATTTCATATAGAAATTCAAATACATACCTTTTGTCGGGCCATTAAATTTTATCTTCTAAAATCAAAAATCCCAATTTATCCATTGCTTTTATACACCTGTATATCCTATTAAGCAATAATATTCAATCACAATTCCAAAGTCATTTTATACTTTTCTTTACCAATTTTCAATATTTGTTTTACTTAAGCCCGTACGATGCACATATGTCATTCGTACGCAATATCACATTCGATCGCTCAATCGATCACACAATTTCACTTCCGAACTAGTATCGTCCACCCGACTTCCTAGTGCGGACTCAGATCTGGTTTCTTGACCAGAAACCGTCATTCTCCTTGCATAGCCACCAACTATGATAGAGAATATCCAGAATCAATCAACAATCCATATCCAGGTTCGCCGTCGAAAATCGAGTGAAAAATTCTAACTCGGATCGATATAACTATCTCGAAATTCTGTGCTCGAATTCTGGATCAAATCGTTATGCGAATAAAATAATATACGTACATCTTACGTATAAATTCCAATTGATTACCAATTATATCAATTTCCTTTTTATTCACATTCATTTTGATTACATTCACTTATCCAAAATTATCCCATTTCACAACTTCCAATTTTAAATCTTTATTCAATTATTCACCTAGAATAATTTTCCCTCGATACCAAATTACTTAAGAATCTCACCATATTTCTTAAGTTCAAAATAAATATTTTACATACTGCTTATACTTATTTTCACTTCAATATCGTAGTTCATATCCATTTCTATTCACTTTTGTCTTTACAATTCCATTTGATTTCAATTTGGCTTCCACTCGAATATTTAATTAGTTGCACTTACTAATTAATTTAAATTTCGATTAACAGTTTATTCGCAAACTTCACTTCTTTAGTTCCTTCGACTTCACTTTACATTCACATTTGAATTAGATTTCAATATCCAGTTTCAATTTTATTTGCTTAGAAATTTAAATCATTTATCGTTAATGAAAATTTTCTAACTCCCAAAATTTATGGAAAATTTTGGCAGAGTCTCCTTTGTACGGAGGGACTTCTGCGATATCGCAGGATGCACAAATATATATATACATCGGCCTCAGGCCGGAAATCAAAATATATATCAATATATGCAGTTCATATTTCCTATTTTTGAATTTTTTTGCATAAGCGTACCTTATTTAGCATTTATAAAGCAAGCAGCTATTTATTTTAGCAAATTTCGCAATCAAATCCAGCCAAATGGCTTCCCGGTACCTGTACTAACTCAACTTAAACAGGTAAGTGACACTATCCAAAGTTTGTTATCATTTCAATTAATTTCATTAGTTAACACATACAACATAAGAAATATTCACTAAACACTTCCATAAGTGAATTTAATAGGCCCAACACAAATTAAATGCTTCCATTTAAATGGTTTACACTACATTACTTACATTCTATTCATTTTAATCCAAATGAATACGTATTTATTACGATTGATTTAAAAATCAATTATATTTCCTATATTAACTCACATTTACTACAATTGATTCCAAAATCAATTTTATTTCCTTTCTATCAATTCATAGAATTTTATTTAACCTCGTTTTACCTCTAACGATCCATTTTCTAATACAATTCGACAATATCAATGTGAATAAAGGATTACTTCAGCTTTAGAACCATTTAGGTTAAATCCAACTAAATTTACATTTAACCAATTCCATTTTAAATTTATTCACAACTTTCATTGTATTTCTTCCATATCCAAAGAGTTTGATTCCAAACCATTTTATTAAACTCAGCATCCAATACACCAAATAACCGTCACACAACTTACTTAAGTTATTTATTTCCTCCAAACAATTCCACCCAATAACTTAAGTTTATTTTATTCAACAACTTCCATTTAAATCCTTGATTTCATTTTCTTTTAATCAAATCCCAAGTTTGGATTTTTCATTTATTTGTTTTGAGTAGAATTTTATTCCATTCAATTAAACAATCACTTCATTTTATAACTATTCGAATTGATTCCAATTCAATTTATATTAATTCCACTCCAATTTAACATATTCTCTTTCCATTACATTCAAATTCTATTTTAATTCACAATCTATTATTGAATTTGTTTTATCAATAACAATGTCATTTTAATTCATTTGCAACCATTTCAATTTTATTTTATTTCTCAAGTTTGGATTTTCCCATATACTAAACAAATCTTATTTTGGTTTTTGTTTCACTTTCCAATTTTTTATAAGCCACATACTTACATTTTCATACTTCCATTCATTTATAATTAAACACATTCCCATTCATCTATTTTCAATCAATCCCATTCACATTTTACTTTTTAACTCGGAATTATACATCTAATTTAACCATGTATACCTTTTCTCCATTAGTTTCAATTATTTAATAAGCCATCGAAATCTATTTATTACAATTCAAATTTGTAAGTTTCTATAAGTTCCCCAATTTACTTACCCTCTATTTGTTTACTTCTTTTAATTTACTACAATTAATTGGCTTATATTCGAACTTATTTTCATTTCCTTACTTACTTCAAATTTTGTAAGTGTCCAAACTTTATTTATTATCCCATAAACATTTTAAATAAAGTTTCAGAGCTTTACAAATTTTCAAAATTTCAAAATTCCCTTTTGAAATCAACTATATCCCAAAATCCTTTGGCAATTCAACTATTCCTTTGAATTTTCAAAACCAAATCCAGTTCGCAAACAAATCCCATTTCAAACAACTCGGTAGCAATTTCTCTCCTAGAAACTCAAAAATGAACATCGATGATGCTGCAGTCATCACCGAAGTTATTTTCCAGCGACCGAAAGAGAGTTAAATGCTTTTATCTCTTTAAAATCCCTCCAAAACCGTTTTGAAACCATTTCCAACTCAAAGGAATTTTAAACTTCACAAAATTCCAAATTTAAAACCCATCTAGTTTTATATCCATCATTTCTCTGGAATTCTATTTCAAATTACTATCTCATTTGGATATGGAGTTTATTCCAATTTATAAATTATATTTATAATCTACATTTACAAATTTTATTTGTATATAAATTTATTTCTTAGCTTTTAGTTATGATTCCAATTCTTATCCAATTTGATATCTAAATGATACTAATTTAATATTATCACTCCCTAACAATCAAACATCCATATATATCAACTAGAATAGTTTACAAAACTTTTCTTTATATACAAAAATAATTTGGGTAAAATTATATCATTTACCCTACTTTAAAACAATACTGTGTCGATTTACCTAGTTTAAGGGTTTAGAAATCCCTATCGATATTGTGGCATCCCACACATCGACCAGAATCTATAAACACTCAACCGATAAGTCAACACAATATAAAACCATTTTATATTCACTAACAAATACGCGCTCATATCTATTAATACACTCAAAATTTCCCACCAGAGCCAAGGTTGTCGCCAGCCTAAGCTCGGATACCACTGTAACGTCCCGAGTTTTTCTAACACGAAAAACCGGACCATTTGTGTTAAAGAAGAAGAGGTAGAAGAAGAAGAATCAGAAAATCAACAACAGAATCTCACATCGCAGCGGAATAAAATATAATATATACAAAACAGATCTTTACTCAAACAGAAAAATATATCCGTTTATACAATATATTTACAAAATACATCATCAGAGTTCATCACATCAATGACATACATCCAAATACACAGCGGAACAATAAACACATACGGAAGTACGTATCGCCATCCAGCTCGTCTCCTGAGCTCCACAGCTACAATCTGAACCTGTTTATCTCGGTCTGACCCGAGCATCATATAAAACAATACCCGAGTCAGTCTGGAATACCAGCGTGAGAAAATCACACTCAATTGATTATTAAAGTTTCAAAAATCTTTTGAAATCAAAAGCATCTCGTAAGACCACGCCACAAATAAACATGTCGGGTTTTTACCTTACGATAGCTAAACACTTTATATCAAAATCCTCTGATATTATAATAGTGTCTACAGAAAGTAAATAGAATCTAGCTGAAATGCTTGCATCTCACATTTCAACAATAGTTGGGCACAATCAAAACCATACAGGCACGTAGGGAGAATGGATTTCCAACGAATGACTAGGCACTGGGGTACCACCTATCACAGTACGTGGCCCAGATCACCGTACCGAGGAGTACGCCCGCTCCCCTGCAACACAAGGCCGGAACCATCCCTTACTAGATGATCCCGAATAAAATCACCCCACGGTTGGGATCAGCAACCGCACCACTAAGCCGAAATAAAAAGGGACATCTAGACAGGGATGACCTTACCCTCCAGTGGGAGCTACCCACGAAGCCTTGCTGCATAACCCCTGATTTTCAGTCATTCCCGGTTGATGAGGCTTGAGGCTAAACGATACCTTTACAGCACATATCCCTTAGAATGCCCATCGCCCACCTGACGATGTCACGAAAGCATTCGTCCATACAAGTCCGTCCCGGGTCCGAACGGAACCGAAGGCACTATTCCTACTACATCCATTTTGGAAATATCCTCAGGATTAGTAGCGACTAGCCCTTGCACTTCACTGCTCCATCTTCGACTCTGAACACGTTACACGAAACGTACAAACCGAATCGAAGTGGTATTCGAGTCTCCAGACCTAGAATCCCGGTATACGGAAACCCGATCCCGGTCTCCTCGAAACGATCAGCGCATTGGCCAATATTGATAGTCGGTTCTTTAACTATCAATTAACATTCACAATCATCCATCAAACAATAAATAATTTCCCAATTATTTATTAATCTCAAATATCTTCGCTAGATATATTTCCAAATTTTCAAAACTCATTTGAAATAATTTCAAAAAGTTTTCGCTTACGGAATATATTTCCCAAATGTTTATTTCCTCTGAAACACCAAGTACAAAATACTTTTAGATTTAAAAATAATTTAAAACACTTTATTATAAAATATACTTTAAAACATTTAAATTTAAAACTATTTTAATACTTTGTTCAAAAATTTATACTTTAAGAATATTCAAAATGAAGCTACTTAATAAAATATAAAACTAGATTTTTATCATTTAAAACATAATACCAAACCATCTTTAAACAATTACTATTAAAATAAATTTGAAAGATACTCGCTTTAAAGTTTAACATTTATAAATAATAGATTTTCCAAAAAACATATTTTAAATCAACTTTAAACCTCTAGCTTATACTTAGAAGTTTATTTTGAAAACATACTTGGCTATTCAGGGAGATACACTTTTCTTTCACATTCTTCAAAATAAATCACTATTTATTTTTAAACCAATTCATATCCCTTTATAAATTCCCACCTTGAATTTATCTTTTCAAATATCCACTGATATTTTATTTTACTTTATAAACCCAGTTTATAAATTCCAAAATCTCACTTCTCTTTTAAAAATCCCGTTTTAACGCTTAAATCAAATCCCAAATTGATTTCTGATTTACTTTACTTTGAAATAAATTCCTTGCTCATTTCATTTATTTCAAAATACTTTTAACTTAAGATTTATTTCTTTCCAAAATCCAATTCAATACATTTTGATAATTTCTTTTTCTGAAATATTCAATCCAACCATATTATTTAATATTTCAATTACCAATAAAATCATCACAGGATATCAATATCATAACACAGAATATTTAAACAAATTAAATATTTGAGGAATCCAGTTGGATCCCTCCAACCTGTTTCCCTGCATCCACAGACGTTAGCACAATACCAATTCCACTTCGAGGTGGAATATCGCGGTATATGGGATTAAATAAATATCATCCGCTATTATGCGGCGCATAGGGTCTCATCCGCTATATAATGCGGGAATATCAATCCCAATATATACATATGCCAATATATATATATTGGTATATACTACTATATACCATATCAATCAAATCAACCAATTCAATCACCCATCAATATTTAAATTTAACCAATTAAATTTAAATTATAATTTAACTGAGTGAGATTAACTCACCTTTGTCATTTTATTAGCATCCATTTGAAATCCAGCTTGCTTCTTTTCAGGTGTAGGCCTTGAAAATTAATTTATATGATTTATTAATATTCGAAATATAAATCGACCTTTGATTACCATTAAATTAATTTAATTAACTAATAATTTACTTTAACCCCTAATTTTCCTCGAAAATCTTTTGGTAACTAAAATGATTAAATGGGTTACTTTGAACCAAACTAGTACATTTATTTCTCCTAATTTCATTTCACTGTTCTATACAGTTTAAAACAAATGGATATATTATTTTTTTCTGAAAATATCAAAGCAGAAATCTCCTTTACTGTATATATATAACTTGAAACAATATGCATTTATTTTATAAAGATAATCTTTATTTTTCCCTCTGATAAAATATACTCATTAAATCGAAATAGATCAGAGAAAAACTCGAATACCTCTCTTACCAAGCTCGAGTTCGAGCCATCCACGCACCCAGACTACCATCACGCTCCACTCGGCTCGAGTTGAACCCTAGCCTCTCGTCGACTCTCCCTCCAGACGAACCCTTCCCTGCTGGTCGCGGCCTCCCATGCATGCATGAGCGCCCCTCCTCCAACGCTCACCATCACCAGAAAAAGCAGAAGGAAGAACGAGACATCCCCGTTAACCTAGTGCGTCGCCTTTGCCTTGAGTCTCGAGCCTCGTCGAAATCGACTTCGAGCCCTCCAGGAACCCTAACCACGAACGCGCTCACGCTTATTCGCGATGCCACGCTTCCCCAACACTCGCGAGCTCGCGCTCGATCTCTCATGCGAACAGGTGGTAGTCGCGACCTCGAACCCACCATAAGCTTCGACCTCTCCACGCCTTCCAGTTACTTCCCACGCACTACGCAAAAACTCGGCCCACTCCCACACGATTTCATATTCAATTTGATTTGAATTGAACTGATGGGGAAGGATGAAATTTTGACTAGAAGAGAAGGAATGGGAGCAGTCGATTTTATTTTGATTTGGGGAAAGGTTTCGTTTAATAATGACTGGAATTGAATTGAATAAACGAGGAAGGAACTAGAAGTTTTAGAAAGAACGAGAAGTGTACGATGGAAGATAAGGGTAGCGTGTTAAAATAAAGATGAGATGGCTTATACAAGAAGCTTGACTAATTAAATTATTACCAATTAAATTTTCAGCGTGTTTATATATTGTACACTCACACGCTACCTCCAATCGATGCGAAATTTGAAATTTGACAATAACTCAATATTACGGACCCAATAAAACTAGTTTCGTCGAATTCCGAGACTATGCCTCGGACGGCTATTTTAAATTCAAATTTAAAACGATAAATTTCAAAACAGAACCAATCTCTGTTAAATTCAATTTTTACTCATCTATTATTTTCAATATTATAAATATAAATTTTACAAGTCTTCAAATTATTTTTAACAAGCTCAGAACTCAGGATTCTCTATTTTATCCTATTTTCAATTGTTAAATTCAATAATTAAATCATCCCATAAACAGTGATATTTGAAATTAAAGTTAATAATTTATCTCTGAATATTTAAAATAAATTAAATATTCTACTTTCAAATATTTGAAAATTCCGGGTCGTCACAGAATGACATACACTAAGGGGCGCTACTCCCTAGAACCTTGCCGCATCCTTCCTGTTTCGACCATTTCCGGGGTGTGAGGCTCGACGAAGTCTCGTCCACAAAGCTACGCTTTCTCAAAAAGCCCTGCTTCGGGTCAAACAAAATGATCAACCTATGATCACAAAGATATAAGATCAAACAAATGATCATATCACAAATGATCAAACACTGATCATTTCACAGCAACACTCAGTATGCCACGTTACCAAATTGGGATATATCGTTGATAAATTTCAACTACATAACCTCTGAGCTCGTACGTCTCAGAGAAGGGTGTTAAGCTAAGAGAATAAATTCTCCGCCACCAACAGAAATGTATTTGAAAGAAATCAGCTTTATATCTCAAATTGTAACGTCAGACACACAATCCATACAAGTCTGTTCCGGGATCGAACAGAACCGAAGGCACTTCTCACGAAGCCCTTGCATTTCCGGATAAATTTCTAATCACGTCCGGACTTCCCGTCACTAAGGGTGATAAAACCTCTAAATCGGAGATCAGCCGATGTAGAGTAACTCGACGGTAATCCTTCCGTTTTCAAAAATATCCGGTCTTCAACACCGGTCTTCAAATGCGATTCATAACGACGTATCACATATTCGGAATGGGTTATACGACCCCATGGTCCTTTCCCGGCTAACCCGAATAGTGAGCGATTATTCAAAAATAAGTGTGGCATTCAATTTCATCCAATTTACAACAAATACCATTCAAGGTAATTATTGATAGTCGGTTATTTAACTATCAATAAAGATGCGCAACATCATCAGATTCCAAATAATTTTCCCAAATTATTTATCTTTCAAAATATCTTTTACTAGATATAAAATTTCCACACTTAACCGTTTGAAAACAATTTCAAATCAACTTCCACATTTCAATTTATCTTTAAAGGATAAATTCTCAAAACAATTCATTTCATATTGGGAAAGTATTTCCTTACTTATCTAAAAATAAGTAATTCACAAATCATTTATTTTCAACATTGAAAATATTCAATATACTTAAATCAAATTTAAGTATAAATTCATTCTTTAAGGAAAACATTACTATAACAACATTTCCTTGAGTCAAAACGAATGTTACGTAAAACATCGTTACGACGACTCAAAATCATTAGTATAGGGATTCGAATTTTTAAGATAGATATGTAAATCCCAATACTATATAAAAACATTTCCTTTCGGAAATCATTTACTATAACAACAGTGTTATAGTCCATCATTTCCTTCTTCCTCGAAAACGTCTATTTCAACAATAAATGTTGAAATCTATGTTTTGGATATTTAACACATTTTTAAAACATTGATAAAAACAATTTAACTTCATTTTTAAAATATCACTTCTTCAAAAATGAATCCATTTTATTCAATAATATATTCACTGTCCAAAATCATGAATATATCTTCTTTAATAATCTTCCATATTTAATTTATCAAATTCAATCTATTTCGAATTTATAAACATGTTTATAAATTCTATTTCCATTTAAAAAAAACTACAATTTATAAATCTTCTTTATTAACTAGTTCAATTCATAACTCAATTTTTATACTAACGGTCCATCTTATAAGTTAATACTTATAATTCATTTATTTTCAAAAATCGTTCTTTTAAAACTTTACAATTGTAAAGTTCATCCCTTTATAAATCATTTTAACATCATTTCCATTTTAAATTCACATTCCCTTATTTCAATTGGATTCATTTTTCCAAATATTCACTTTTGAATCTAAAATCGGATTTCAAATTAATTTCTAATTCTACTTTAACTCCAAATCAATTACAAATTGATTTCTAAATTTATTTTCACTACTAAAATAAATTCTTATTCTTTTTAAATTATTCAATATCCTGTTTTTAAATGGATTCTTCAAATTGAAATCATTTTACATTGATTTCCCAAATTATTTCAATTTACCGATTAAATTTCTAATTGGATTTCCAACTTATCTCCTTATAAATAAATTCCTTTTAAGGAAAATAATTTTCAATTGTTTTCTTTCAATCTATTTAAAAATCCAATTTTTAACTAAATTCTTCAAATAAAAATCACTATTTTACGAAATCCATTTATTTAACATTTTCACTTGATTCTGGAATTAATTCGATAAGATTATAAAAATTAACTTTTTATACTTTAAATTCTTTTCTTCAAATTTATTCAATTTCTAAAATTAATTCACTTTGAAATTTCTATTTTTATTTCAAAAATTCAACTTCGTTTTTCTTCGGAATCCAATGGTATCAAACATCCATTCAGCTAAATTTTAGCTTTCAAACAATTTCCAGACATCAATTCACTAACATCAATAATCATTCACAGATTATCACATCACAGTAAAATAAATTCAATCAATGTGAGGGGTCCAGTTGGATCCCTCCAACCTGTTTCCCTGCATCCAAAGATGTTAGCACAATACCAATTCCGCTCCAGTACGGAATTATCGCGGTATATAGGTTTTTTATAAATCCGCTTACTAACGGCGCAATAGGGTCTCATCCTCTATACGAGGCGGGAAAATCATCAATCCAATATATACATATGCCAATATGTATATATTTCTATATATATATATAGATATATCCTACTATATCTAATATCACAATCAACATAGCCATCATATCAAACAATCAAGAACTGCAATCAATTTTTGAGTGAGAAAATAATCTCACCTTTGCTTTTATTTTGCCATCCCATTTACTTCAATCCTGATTTAGTTTTCCCGGTTTGACCTTGTATGAATATTTTATACAATTCTATTAATATTCGTATAAATCGAATAATCAATAACCACCTAAATGATTTGAATAAATCAATTATTTCATTTGAGCCATTCGAACAACCCATTAAGATAAAATAATGTAATTTAACTAATTTTCCTTTAACAAATTTTAGTAACCAAACTAATTATAAAATTTGAACTCCCTAACAAAATTAGTGGGTTTAACATTTGGGTACGTTTATTATCATATATTATCATTATTATTATTATTTCTTTTATAAATAACCTCATAACCATTTAAACTTCCCATTTTCCCAAATTTAAACCATACATATATATGTGTATTTACTGTTTACACATATATTACTAAATTCCAATGAAAAAAAATTTGCTTCTGACTTATATATATATATACTTAGAAATAAACTATATAGATTCCAAGCCCAAATTTTATACCAACTTTCAACAATTTAAATTCCTATATTCCCTTTTCTGTTTGCATAAAATTTCCACAGTAAACTCTTTATTTATTTTTTTTATTTTTTCAAGCTAGAAATAAATAGACGTTTCCTAACCTATGTATGAATATAAACGTGAATTAAATCCAAAAAGGTCTGCATACCTCACTCGATCGATCTGGAAACTCGAACTCGAGCCCTCTGGAGCAACATTGCCATCACCACTGCTTTGCGTGCTCGAGCTCGCGTACGCGAGCCACCAAGAGATACCGCCGCCTCGCACAGTTGTCCACTAGACTATCCCAGCATCACGCGAACGTGACATTGAACTCGCGAGTGATCGCGGCCCCAAACGAACAATCCCCGAAGCCTCAACGAACTCCACGACTACCATCCCAGCACGTCGCCGCTTCTGCCGTAAATATCGCGACGACTTCGCCTGACTTGATGTCGAACGTCCTTCGACCCATCTTCGAAATCGCGAATTCGATTGCACCTATCTCTCCTTACACGCGACTTCATACCCCTCGCGATGCCCACGCGAAAAATCCCCAACCCAGGCCAATGAACCCTAACTGCCTTCTCCTCCGATAATCAAGTCGCCTCGTCGCTCGCCAAACCCCATCGAGCAATCGCCTACCCTACGTCGTCGCGACCAACCACCCTCCATCAGATCGAACTACTCGCCACCAACAGATATCGCGAGTCGCCCCTTCGCTCGCGTGCGCGCTCGTCGCCCACCTTTTAAACGATTCGAACGAAAAAGAAAAGCAAGGGGAGGCTGCCATTTTTATTTGTTTTGATTTCTGTTTTGGAACGAGGCAGGTTTGATTTCTTTTGGAACAAGGGGGAAAGGAGATCGTGTATTTGCAGAGAGGTATGGTGGTTTAACAGGGAGATATGGGTAATCGTGGGTTTGAACGTGCTGTCGTTGACAAATTAAAATATTAATTTAAATTTGAATTTCGTTAAAAATTCAATGCGTTTTCCTGTCGTGTTCTCACATACAAACTCCGAAAAATACAAAAATTGAAATCCGACAATTATTCAAAATTACGGACCCAATGGAACTGGTTTCGTCGAATTCCGAGACTGTTTGAAAAATGACTATTTTTAAATATCGATTTGAACAATTAAATTCAAAACTGAATAAATCGATTTCAGATTCGATTCTGAAGTTTTAATTATCTTCAGTATAATCAATATAAATTTTACCATCCTTTGAAATATTTTTAATCGGCCTAAATTTTGAAGATTCAAATTTTTATTCACTTTCAATAGATAAAATTTTAAAATTTAAATTGTCAGCTTCAAATTTAAATCGGGGATTCAAATTAAATTATCGTTCAAATATTTAAAATTAATTAAATATTCTCAATTTAATTCGTTAAAAATTCAGGGTCGTTATAGACTTCCCCCCTTAAAAGAATTTCGTCCTCGAAATTACAAGTTAGGAAAAGTGATCCTTAACTCGTCTACTATCTTTCCACATTCAAATAGTTTTATCAATTTTCCAAAACAAATCTTTCTACTAAAGATTCGTTATTATTCATACTAAATTTCCAAACCTTTCATAGTTTTCAAACAATATCGTTTACTTCAAAATTCAAATTCGAGTTTAAATTCAAATTTTAAACTTTCAAATTTTCTCAAAAATTTTCTAACACTCGAAATTTTCAAAAAATTTCGCCAGCGTCTCCTTTGCGCGGCTAATACGGTACGACTACAAAACGTCCCTACGGACTCTCAGATTTCAAAAAGAAAAAGAAAAAGCCAAGCGGCTAGAGAAATAAGTCATCAAATCTCATATTCGAATTCAAATACTTACCTTTAGTCGAGCCATTCAAATTTATCTTCGAAATTAAATTCCAATTCCTTAATAACACCTGTATATCCTACTAGCCATAATATCTAGTTACACTATTCAATCCATTTTGCAAATTCAATTACAAAATTTTCAATATAAACTGCTTATATCATCATTACTTCACTATTGAAGTTACATATCTATTATCATTTAATTTTACATTTCAAATCTCATTTGAATTCAATTTTACCTTCTATTCTGAATATTGAATTTTTATCAACTATCTGTCATTTACAACTGCACTATCTTAAATTAGTTCCAATTACTAATTCAAATTGATATCAATTCAATTTATTTTAATTCTACTTCGATTAAATCTACTTACATTTTAAACTGGATTTCCAATTTCCATACGAATTTTAATTCATCTTTCATTTACAATTATTCAATTCAATTCATTTGCTTACGAATTCGAAATGAATTTCAACTTTCAATTTCATCTTCATTTAATTGATTCACTTATACTTGCTTTGATTTAACTTCATTCTTTTAAGTTAAATTTATTCTACCAAAATTCAATTGGTATAAGTTATCAATTCAATAATATTCCATAAATATTTTTATAGGGTATTCCAGAGTCTTACCATCATTTCAAAGCTATTTTGAAAACAATTTAGCAGCAATTCCTCTTTTGGAAACCCGAAAATGAACACCAATGATGCCGCGGTCATCATCGAAGTTATTTTCCAGCGACCGAAAAGAGTTTAGAGCTATTTTCAAAAGACTTTTCAAAACCTTTGAAAATCACTTTCAAATCAAAAAGGATTTAAACTTTCCAAATCTCCAAAATTTTCAAATTCTTCTTAAAACATTTCCAAAAACTTCTCTGGAATTTCGTTTTAAATTATAATTCACATTTATAATTTACATTCTCAAATTTTGTTTGTATATGAATTTTATTTCTTAACTTTGGAGTTTATAATTCCAATTTCTTATTCAATTTTAGTGATGATAATTCACTATTATTATTTCCTAACATCCATGCAACCATATACTATAGTACTTTATAGAAAATGATTTCTTTTCTATACAAAAATAGTTTTGGGTAAAATTATTTCATTTACCCTATTCAAAACAATACTGTGCCGAATTGTTCTATTCGAGTGTTTAGAAATCCCTATCAATGATCGTTAATTACTCGTATTGACCAGAATCCATATACCACTCAACAAATCAATCATCACAATATAAAACAACTTTTTTATATTCACTAACAAATACGCGCTCATATCTATTATTACACTCAAACTCATTCTAGAGTACTGCTGATTCTATCTCTAATGAGTAACACCCAACAGAGCAGGGTTGTCGCTTAACCATATGCTCTGATACCACTTTGTCACATCCCGAAATTTTCGACTTTCGAAAATTCAACATCGATACTCACTTTATCGACTGCTGAGCCATCGAATGCCGGAAACCCGAAAAGTTATGGTTTTAAGAAAAAGAAGAAAAAGGTAGAAGAAGAAGATAGAAGAAAAAGAAAGAAGAACAACAACAGAACAAGAGCACAAACAGAGAACAATATCAGAATCTCACATATCGCAGCGGAACAATATATAATAAATAAACACTAGTCTTTTAAAACAAAGAGCTATATCAGTTTATACATACATCAATCATCAGAGTCAATATACAACAATGGACAGTTAGATAACTTGTCCTCATACAGAATACACAGCAGAATAAATATATCAGATACAAATACTACGTCTCGCCATCCAGCTTGCTTCCAAAGCTCCAGAATATCCAGAATATCCTGATAATATGACTCTAGGCTGCCCGTGTGGAAATTGGTGGGCACCCAGAGTTTAGAAGGGAAACAATAAACTCCGAGTCAGTCATGGTGACTGGTGTGAGATCGTAAAACAGTTTATCTTTAAAATAAACAACAGGAAAACTTTTAATGTCAATTCGCAATGCTTTTGGAAAATGAAACTACCATAAGACCTCCCACCACACACACAATGCAAACGCAGACTTGGAGGAGATTTCTTCTTATGATAGTCAAAGATGCTTACTACGCAAAAATCAAATTCTTTTTGATATTATTATTAGTGCATAGTGTAGAAAACATTTCGAAAGTATAATATTAATTTTAGCCAGCATAGACATTTCGAACTATGCCTACTATAGCTACCATCCAAACAGTGGGGCGCCACCATAAGTGAATGATAGGTTCTACAACTAAAACCGTACAAGTCGCGTATTGTTTCTTTGGATTTCCAACAAATGGTCAGGCTAAGGAACTTCCTATCCACGATGGGTACGTCCCTGGAATAGACGACCCGAGAACCTAACCGGATCTCTGCCAACACAAGGCCGGGTTACCTCTGCAAAAATAGGTAACTACTGACACGCGTATGCCATCCCCCGATCGTCACCGATCTTCCCGAGGATCCCCGATTTCCAACAAACCACATAGATAATAATAATGCAGTAACCACAGAGGTTAAGTATCTGGGCTCCATACCATGATACCACCTTTATCCAGAAGGAATGACATACACTAAGGGGCGCTACTCCCTAGAACCTTGCCGCATCCTTCCTGTTTCGACCATTTCCGGGCTGTGAGGCTCGACGAAGTCTCGTCCACAAAGCTATGCTTTCTCAAAAAGCCCTGCTTCGGGTCAAACAAAATGATCAACCTATGATCACAAAGATATAAGATCAAACAAATGATCATATCACAAATGATCAAACACTGATCATTTCACAGCAACACTCAGTATGCCACGTTACCAAATTGGGATATATAGTTGATAAATTTCAACTACATAACCTCTGAGCTCGTACGTCTCAGAGAAGGGTGTTAAGCTAAGAGAATAAATTCTCCGCCACCAACAGAAATGTATTTGAAAGAAATCAGCTTTATATCTCAAATTGTAATGTCAGACACACAATCCATACAAGTCTGTTCCGGGATCGAACAGAACCGAAGGTACTTCTCACGAAGCCCTTGCATTTCCGGATAAATTTCTAATCACGTCCGGACTTCCCGTCACTAAGGGTGATAAAACCTCTAAATCGGAGATCAGCCGATGTAGAGTAACTCGACGGTAATCCTTCCGTTTTCAAAAATATCCGGTCTTCAACACCGGTCTTCAAATGCGATTCATAACGACGTATCACATATTCGGAATGGGTTATACTACCCCATGGTCCTTTCCCGGCTAACCCGATTAGTGAGCGATTATTCAAAAATAAGTGTGGCATTCAATTTCATCCAATTTACAACAAATACCATTCAAGGTAATTATTGATAGTCGGTTATTTAACTATCAATAAAGATGCGCAACATCATCAGATTCCAAATAATTTTCCCAAATTATTTATCTTTCAAAATATCTTTTACTAGATATAAAATTTCCACACTTAACCGTTTGAAAACAATTTCAAATCAACTTCCACATTTCAATTTATCTTTAAAGGATAAATTCTCAAAACAATTCATTTCATATTGGGAAAGTATTTCCTTACTTATCTAAAAATAGGTAATTCACAAATCATTTATTTTCAACATTGAAAATATTCAATATACTTAAATCAAATTTAAGTATAAATTCATTCTTTAAGGAAAACATTACTATAACAACATTTCCTTGAGTCAAAACGAATGTTACGTAAAACATCGTTACGACGACTCAAAATCATTAGTATAGGGATTCGAATTTTTAAGATAGATATGTAAATCCCAATACTATATAAAAACATTTCCTTTCGGAAATCATTTACTATAACAACAGTGTTATAGTCCATCATTTCCTTCTTCCTCGAAAACGTCTATTTCAACAATAAATGTTGAAATCTATGTTTTCGATATTTAACACATTTTTAAAACATTGATAAAAACAATTTAACTTCATTTTTAAAATATCACTTCTTCAAAAATGAATCCATTTTATTCAATAATATATTCACTGTCCAAAATCGTGAATATATCTTCTTTAATAATCTTCCATATTTAATTTATCAAATTCAATCTATTTCGAATTTATAAACACGTTTATAAATTCTATTTCCATTTAAAAAAAAACTACAATTTATAAATCTTCTTTATTAACTAGTTCAATTCATAACTCAATTTTTATACTAACGGTCCATCTTATAAGTTAATACTTATAATTCATTTATTTTCAAAAATCGTTCTTTTAAAACTTTACAATTGTAAAGTTCATCCCTTTATAAATCATTTTAACATCATTTCCATTTTAAATTCACATTCCCTTATTTCAATTGGATTCATTTTTCCAAATATTCACTTTTGAATCTAAAATCGGATTTCAAATTAATTTCTAATTCTACTTTAACTCCAAATCAATTACAAATTGATTTCTAAATTTATTTTCACTACTAAAATAAATTCTTATTCTTTTTAAATTATTCAATATCCTGTTTTTAAATGGATTCTTCAAATTGAAATCATTTTACATTGATTTCCCAAATTATTTCAATTTACCGATTAAATTTCTAATTGGATTTCCAACTTATCTCCTTATAAATAAATTCCTTTTAAGGAAAATAATTTTCAATTGTTTTCTTTCAATCTATTTAAAAATCCAATTTTTAACTAAATTCTTCAAATAAAAATCACTATTTTACGAAATCCATTTATTTAACATTTTCACTTGATTCTGGAATTAATTCGATAAGATTATAAAAATTAACTTTTTATACTTTAAATTCTTTTCTTCAAATTTATTCAATTTCTAAAATTAATTCACTTTGAAATTTCTATTTTTATTTCAAAAATTCAACTTCGTTTTTCTTCGGAATCCAATGGTATCAAACATCCATTCAGCTAAATTTTAGCTTTCAAACAATTTCCAGACATCAATTCACTAACATCAATAATCATTCACAGATTATCACATCATAGTAAAATAAATTCAATCAATGTGAGGGGTCCAGTTGGATCCCTCCAACCTGTTTCCCTGCATCCAAAGATGTTAGCACAATACCAATTCCGCTCCAGTACGGAATTATCGCGGTATATAGGTTTTTTATAAATCCGCTTACTAACGGCGCAATAGGGTCTCATCCGCTATACGAGGCGGGAAAATCATCAATCCAATATATACATATGCCAATATGTATATATTGCTATATATATATAGATATATCCTACTATATCTAATATCACAATCAACATAGCCATCATATCAAACAATCAAGAACTGCAATCAATTTTTGAGTGAGAAAATAATCTCACCTTTGCTTTTATTTTGCCATCCCATTTACTTCAATCCTGATTTAGTTTTCCCGGTTTGACCTTGTATGAATATTTTATACAATTCTATTAATATTCGTATAAATCGAATAATCAATAACCACCTAAATGATTTGAATAAATCAATTATTTCATTTGAGCCATTCGAACAACCCATTAAGATAAAATAATGTAATTTAACTAATTTTCCTTTAACAAATTTTAGTAACCAAACTAATTATAAAATTTGAACTCCCTAACAAAATTAGTGGGTTTAACATTTGGGTACGTTTATTATCATATATTATCATTATTATTATTATTTCTTTTATAAATAACCTCATAACCATTTAAACTTCCCATTTTCCCAAATTTAAACCATACATATATATGTGTATTTACTGTTTACACATATATTACTAAATTCCAATGAAAAAAATTTTGCTTCTGACTTATATATATATATATATATACTTAGAAATAAACTATATAGATTCCAAGCCCAAATTTTATACCAACTTTCAACAATTTAAATTCCTATATTCCCTTTTCTGTTTGCATAAAATTTCCACAGTAAACTCTTTATTTTTATTTTATTTTTCAAGCTAGAAATAAATAGACGTTTCCTAACCTATGTATGAATATAAACGTGAATTAAATCCAAAAAGGTCTGCATACCTCACTCGATCGATCTGGAAACTCGAACTCGAGCCCTCTGGAGCAACATTGCCATCACCACTGCTTTGCGTGCTCGAGCTCACGTACGCGAGCCACCAAGAGATACCGCCGCCTCGCACAGTTGTCCACTAGACTATCCCAGCATCACGCGAACGTGACATTGAACTCGCGAGTGATCGCGGCCCCAAACGAACAATCCCCGAAGCCTCAACGAACTCCACGACTACCATCCCAGCACGTCGCCGCTTCTGCCGTAAATATCGCGACGACTTCGCCTGACTTGATGTCGAACGTCCTTCGACCCATCTTCGAAATCGCGAATTCGATTGCACCTATCTCTCCTTACACGCGACTTCATACCCCTCGCGATGCCCACGCGAAAAATCCCCAACCCAGGCCAATGAACCCTAACTGCCTTCTCCTCCGATAATCAAGTCGCCTCGTCGCTCGCCAAACCCCATCGAGCAATCGCCTACCCTACGTCGTCGCGACCAACCACCCTCCATCAGATCGAACTACTCGCCACCAACAGATATCGCGAGTCGCCCCTTCGCTCGCGTGCGCGCTCGTCGCCCACCTTTTAAACGATTCGAACGAAAAAGAAAAGCAAGGGGAGGCTGCCATTTTTATTTGTTTTGATTTCTGTTTTGGAACGAGGCAGGTTTGATTTCTTTTGGAACAAGGGGGAAAGGAGATCGTGTATTTGCAGAGAGGTATGGTGGTTTAACAGGGAGATATGGGTAATCGTGGGTTTGAACGTGCTGTCGTTGACAAATTAAAATATTAATTTAAATTTGAATTTCGTTAAAAATTCAATGCGTTTTCCTGTCGTGTTCTCACATACAAACTCCGAAAAATACAAAAATTGAAATCCGACAATTATTCGAAATTACGTCCCAATGGAACTGGTTTCGTCAAATTCCGAGACTGTTTGAAAAATGACTATTTTTAAATATCGATTTGAACAATTAAATTCAAAACTGAATAAATCGATTTCAGATTCGATTCTGAAGTTTTAATTATCTTCAGTATAATCAATATAAATTTTACCATCCTTTGAAATATTTTTAATCGGCCTAAATTTTGAAGATTCAAATTTTTATTCACTTTCAATAGATAAAATTTTAAAATTTAAATTGTCAGCTTCAAATTTAAATCGGGGATTCAAATTAAATTATCGTTCAAATATTTAAAATTAATTAAATATTCTCAATTTAATTCGTTAAAAATTCAGGGTCGTTACAGAAGGTGTGTAAGAGATGCCAAAAAAGGGTCATGAAGCTAAAGATTGTAGGGTGAGTCTGATGAAGGCAGCCACTAAAGGAAAGTGCTTTAACTGCCACGAGGAAGGGCATACAAGAATTAGTGTCCCAAAATGGTAAGACATATATTTCTTTCAAATATAAAATTTTATGAATCACTTAACAAACATTATATGCATAAATAATAATATAAAGTTTAATTTATGATTGATATATCGAACATTACATAATAAAATTTTATTTTAACAATATTTAAAGTACGAATACTATGTTTTTACAACATTAGCATGTACAATGCATGAGATACATTTTATTACTTTGTTATTATTGTCGTTGTTATCTACAGGTTTAGTAAATTGAAGAAAACATAGTTTTTCCTTAATTATCTTATATTACATTTAAAATTCTTATCAATATCGATTTTCAATTTAACATCTAAAACCCATCATCGTACAAATGTGCGGGTGCGCATGTGCATAAATACACATAAGATCACTAATTTATATTATTACTTCAAAAATGAAATATTACATCAATATTTTTCTTTGAGATTTATTACATAAATAAATACATACAATTATTTCACATATATAGGTGTATTAGTCATATTTAATGAATAACTTTTTATTTCAAAATATAAATTAAACTTATTTAAAATTAGATAACATATCTTAAAGCATAAAAATAATAGCAATATATCTTTATCTATTAAAAGTGCAAATTATAAGACAATATGTTTAACATATAATTTCCCTAAACTTTAGAATTAATTTTAAAACTAATTTGAAACATAATATACCATTTTAAATAGTTAGAATATGAAAATAATGAATATATGATTATTTTTAACTATTTGAAAATAATATTTTAATATATTTTACTACTAAAACATAACATTTTAACATACTAAAATTGAAAAAACAATAATGATAATTTTTCTATAAACTCATCTATGTTTATTTAATAAATATAAATTAGTGAAATATTATCTTAATATTATAAGTTTCAAAATTATTTTATAATCCAAATATATTATTTTAGATGTTTATAATCTAAAAAAATAAGTGCTAAATAGTCGATTATGTTAATATCTTAAATTAATTAATATATATGTTTATTTAAGTATTGATCTGTTAAATAATATTAAAATAGAACAAAATATTTTTTTCTTAATTCTTTTTTTTTAATATTTCTTCTTTATTCTCTCTATTGATTTGTCATGGAGCTTCTCACGAGTTTAGTAAGTCAAAAATAAAATAGTGTCATATTTGGTTATCTTTTACTATATACTATATGTAACGACCCTGAATTTCGAACAAATTAAATTTAGAATATTTAATTAATTTTAAATATTTGAACGATGATTTAATTTGAATCCCGATATAATTTTTAATTTGACGATTAAATTATAAAATTTAATCGATTGGAAGTTGAATAAAAATTTGAATCTTCAATTTAAGTTGAAGAAAAATATTTCGAAAGCTTTTAAAATTCGTATTGATAATACCGAAGCTAATCGAACTGTCAGGATTGAATTTGAAACTGTTATGTGCAGTATTGAATGTAATCGTTCGAATCGAATTTAAAAATAGCCGTCCGAGGCGCAGTCTCGGAATTCGACGAAACCAGTTCCATTGGGTCCGGAATATTGTATTATTGCCGGGTTTCAAATTTCGTATCGATCGAAGTTGTTATGCGAGCGTACGGCGTATAAACGCGTCGAAATCAAATTGAATTTAAATTTAAATTAAAATTTAGTCAAACCTCAGCACGTCATCTCCCTAAATCTACGCCGAAAATCACGATACAAAATCGTGTATGCACGTTCTTCTGCAAAATCACGTATACTCGTCCCTTCCCCCTTTCGTTCTTTAAACAAAAATCATCTCGTTCAATTTAAAAATGGCCGAAGCCTCTCGTTTAAGAAAAGAAAAAAAAATATGAAAACCAACGAATCAATTTCGTTCGAGCAAAATGGGAAATGAGGGCTGCTCGATTTCGAGAAGGATTACGAGCATCGCCGCTCGCGAGCGCGAGGGGAGGAAATCGAGGCAGGGGTCGCGACGTCACCGTTCGATCTGAACTAGGGTTTCGAGACGTGGAGACGTGGCAAGAGTTCGTCAATCTGGTGATTTGAGGAGTATCGCGATGCTAGCAGCGAGCGAATCTGGGAAGTGATCGACGCGATGGCATTTGCTGGTGAAGGCACGCGTGGATTAGAGTTTGGGTGGTCAGGCGCGAGGCATACGTGGGGGCGATCGAAGTCCTGAGGTCGACGTCGCATTATCAAGTGGATCGTCGATTGACAGTTGAGGTTGGGGATTCGAGGCAGCACTGGAGGGATCACCGAAGTCGAAGGGCACCATGGGTTCTCGAGCGAGGAAGGACTGGCATCGACGTGAGCGTGGAGGCAATGTGGACTCGTTTGCAAGTAAACACGCGTGGAGAGGATTCGAGCGAGATTCCAAGCTCGGGTTCACTGTCGAAAATGTTCAAACAATAAGGTATTCTTCTTTGAATTTTTACAGATTTAAAATTTTAATTTAACCAAATATATATACATAGATATTTTGGACAGTAGATGGTTTGGAAATAAAATGTGAAGGAAGTATATACTGTTTTGTATAATTATGTATGACTAGAAATATATATATAGATAAAGTCTTGAGAAATAAATATATATGCTCATATATGCAGTAAAGAAGAAAATTTACTTAAGCAAATTTATTAAAGGAAATTGATTAGAATTAAAGATAAATTATTTAAAATAAAATTTTGATTGGATAGTTTATTTCAAAAGGAAATCAGTTAAAATTTAAATTAATTGTTTAAAAATGAAATCATTCGATTTTTTCGAATATTTATGAATTGTATAATTTATTTATACAAGGTTTAAAACCGTGAAGAAATGGTCAAAATGGAACGGATTGCAAATTAAAAGCTAAGGTGAGATTTTTCTCACTCGATTGAAAAGTGGATTTTACAGTTATTGATTTATTTGATGATTGGATGTGATATTAGATATTTTAGGATATATCTATATATAGCAATATATACATATTGGCATATGTATATATTGGATTGATGATTTCCCGCCTCGTATAGCGGATGAGACCCTATTGCGCCGTTAGTAAGCGGATTTTTATAAAACCCATATACCGCGATAATTCCGTACTGGAGCGGAATTGGTATTGTGCTAACGTCTGTGGATGCAGGGAAACAGGTTGGAGGGATCCAACTGGATTCCTCACCAATATTATTATTTGCAGATATTTGTTGTATATGTTGTTATCATATTGATATATGATATTGAATGTTGTGATGGACTAATTGGTGCGTTGCATCATCGGGTTCAATTTTAAAGTTTAAAAATAAACGATTTTTTACTTTAAAAGGATTTTTAAAGTGATCTTTGAAATTATACGTTTTATTAAATTTTTGAAGTAATTTATTTTAAATAAATAAACGTTCAAATCTTAAAGTTATAAAAGTTAAGATCTTTGTGAAATATAATCGAAAAGTGATTTTTGGATTAAATAGTTGATTTATTTATAAAATGGTTTAAATTGAGATTTTTAAAATATTATAAACGGTCTGCTTAAAAGGTTTATAAAGTTGACATTTTATAAATTAAGATATTGGAATTATAAAACGAGTTTTTATAAGTGTTAAAAATGAAGTGATAATAAAAATCATATGTGAACGAGATTTATAGATTTATAAAATTGTGGAGTATAAATTGTATAGAAGTTGTAGGATAGAAGATTTATAAGGAATTTGGTTATAAATTAGATCTTTGCACTTAGATGAGATTTGAACAGAATTTGCTAATAAAATGATTTTATAAGTTGAAATTGTTATGAAGTATAAATGTGATTTATAAACGTTGTTTATAAATCCGAAATCACTTATTTTGATAAGAAATTTTAGAAGTTAATAAAAGGAGATTTATAAATCGAAGCTGTTAGAAAATATAAAGGTGAATTTATAAACGTTGTTTTATAAATTCGAAATCAATCAAATTTGATGAATTTAATATAAAGGTTATTAAGGGAATTTTATCCACGATTTTGGATAGTGGATAATTTTTGAAATAAAAAGGTGTAGAGATTATTGAAATTTGGTTAGTGAATTATATTCACGATTTTGGACAATGAATATATTTTTAAGAAAAATGGATATGGTTTTGGGGAAGCGGTATTTTAAAATGAAGTTAATTGTTTTAACGATGTTTTAAAATGATTAAATATCGAAACCATAGATTTCAACATTTATTGTTGAAATAGACGTTTTCGAGAAATATAAGGAAATGGTGGACTATAACACTGTTGTTATAGTAAATGATTTCCGAAGGGAAATATAATTATCTAGTATTGGGATTTATATATATCTATCTTAAAATCCGAATCCCTATACTAGTGATTTCGAGTCGTCGTAACGATGTTTTACGCAACATTCGTTTTGACTCAAATAAATGTTGTTATAGAAAACGGTTTCCTTAAAAGGATGAAATATATACTTAATTTTGATTTAAGTATATCGAATATTTTCAAATGTTGAAAATAAAAGATTTGTGAAACACTTATTATTAAATAAGTATGGAATGTTTTCCAAAATGAAATGAAACGTTTTGAGATTTTATCTTCTTAAAGATAAATCGAAAATGAATATTTGAAAACGATTGAAAATCGAATATTAGTAGATATTTTGAAAATATAAATTCAATATGGAATTTATAAAGGAAATGAAAACTGTTTAGAGAAATAAACGTTGATTTATTTGAAGTGTGGAAATTTTATATCTAGTAAGATATTTTGGAAGATAAAATAATTTGGAAAATTATTTGGAATCTGATGATGTTGCGTATCTTTATTGATAGTTAAATAACCGACTATCAATAATTACCTTTAGATAGGTATTTGTTGTGAATTGGATGAATTTGAATGCCACACTTATTTTTGAATAATCGCTCACTATTCGGGTTAGCCGGGAAAGGACCATGGGGTCGTATAACCCATTCTGAATATGTGATACGTCGTTATGAATTGCATTTGAAGACCGGTGTTGAAGACCGGATATTTTTGAAAACGGAAGGATTACCGTCGAGTTACTCTACATCGGCTGATCTCCGATTTAGAGGTTTTATCACCCTTAGTGACGGGAAGTCCGGACGTGATTAGAAAATTATTCGGATGTGCAA
This sequence comes from Allium fistulosum, assembly GCA_030737815.1. Classification (NCBI taxonomy): domain Eukaryota; kingdom Viridiplantae; phylum Streptophyta; class Magnoliopsida; order Asparagales; family Amaryllidaceae; genus Allium; species Allium fistulosum. The sequence goes on along the minus strand of CM060903.1, from coordinate 1,251,787,800 downwards.
GGGCTTCGTGAGAAGTGCCTTCGGTTCTGTTCGATCCCGGAACAGACTTGTATGGATTGTGTGTCTGACGTTACAATTTGAGATATAAAGCTGATTTCTTTCAAATACATTTCTGTTGGTGGTGGAGAATTTATTCTCTTAGCTTAACACCCTTCTCTGAGACGTACGAGCTCAGAGGTTATGTAGTTGAAATTTATCAGCGATATATCCCAATTTGGTAACGTGGCATACTGAGTGTTGCTGTGAAATGATCAGTGTTTGATCATTTGCGATATGATCATTTGTTTGATCTTATATCTTTGTGATCATAGGTTGATCATTTTGTTTGACCCGAAGCAGGGCTTTTTGAGAAAGCGTAGCTTTGTGGACGAGACTTCATCGAGCCTCACACCCCGGAAATGGTCGAAACAGGAAGGATGCGGCAAGGTTCTAGGGAGTAGCGCCCCTTAGTGTATGTCATTCCTTCTGGATAAAGGTGGTATCATGGTATGGAGCCCAGATACTTAACCTCTGTGGTTACTGCATTATTATTATCTATGTGGTTTGTTGGAATCGGGGATCCTCGGGAAGATCGGTGACGATCGGGGAATGGCATACGCGTGTCAGTAGTTACCTATTTTTGCAGAGGTAACCCGGCCTTGTGTTGGCAGAGATCCGGTTAGGTTCTCGGGTCGTCTATTCCAGGGACGTACCCATCGTGGATAGGAAGTTCCTTAGCCTGGCCATTTGTTGGAAATCCAAAGAAACAATACGAGCCTTTACGATTTCAATTGTATAACCTGTCTCCTCAGGAGGCAGCTATAGCAGGCATAATATAATGGTACCTATGCTGGCTAAGATTTATATTCTACTTTCGAAATGTTTTCCACTATGCACTAATAATAATATCAAAAAGAATTTGATTTTTGCGTAGTAAGCATCTTTGACTATCATAAGAAGAAATCTCCTCCAAGTCTGCATTTGCATTGTGTGTGTGGTGGGAGGTCTTATGGTAGTTTCATTTTCCAAAAGCATTGCGAATTGACATTAAAGTTTTTCTGTTGTTTATTTTAAAGATAAATAACTGTTTTACGATCTCACACCAGTCACCATGACTGACTCGGAGTTTATTGTTTCCCTTCTAAACTCTGGGTGCCCACCAATTTCCACACGGGCAGTCTAGAGTTAGGTTATCAGGATATCCTGGATATTCTGGAGCTTTGGAAGCAAGCTGGATGACGAGACGTAGTATTTGTATCTGATATATTTATTCCGCTGTGTATTCTGTATGAGGACAAGTTTATATAACTGTCCATTGTTGTATATTGACTCTGATTGATGTATGTATAAACTGATATAGTTCTTTGTTTTAAAAGACTATTGATTATCTATTATATGTTATTCCGCTGCGATGTGTAAGATTCTGATATTGTTTTCTGTTCTGTTGTTCTTCCGTGTTGTTGTTCTTCTCTATTCTCTCTTTCTTCTCTTTCTCTTCTATCTTCCTCTTCTTTTACTTTTTCTTTTTCTTAAAACCCTCACTATTGGAGTTTCCGGCACTCGATTGCTCGGCAGTCGATAAAGTGAGTATCGATGTCGAATTTCCGAAAGTCGAAAATCCCATACGTGACAGCGTGGTATCACAGCATATGGTTAAGCGACAACCCTGCTCTGTTGGGTGTTACTCATTAGAGATAGAGTCAGTAGTACTCTAGAATGAGTTGAGTGTAATAATAGATATGAGTTGAGTGTAATAATAGATATGAGCGCGTATTTGTTATTTGAATATGAAATTGTTTTGTATTGTGTTGACTTATCGGTTGATTGTTTATGGATTCTGGTCGGTGCAGTCTAGCTAACTGTAATCGATAGGGGTTTCTAAACTCTTAAACAAGATAAACCGACACAGTATTGTTTTAAATAGGGTAAATGAAATAATTTTACCCAAAACTATTTTTGTATAGAAAAGAAATGGTTTTCTATGAATTATCATAGTATATGGTTGCATGGTTGTTAGGAAGTGATAATATTGAAATGTTATCATTATTATATGAAATTGAATAAGAAATTGAAATCGTAACTCCAAAGTTAAGAGATGAAATCATATACAAATGAAATTTGAGAATATAAATTATAAATGTGATTTGTAATTTGAAACGGAATTCCAGAGAAGTTTTTGGAAATGTTTTGAAAAGAATTTGAAAATTTTGGGGATTTAGAAAGTTTAAATTCTTTTTGGCTTGGAAATGAATTCCAAAGGTTTTGAAAAGTATTTTGGAGAGATGAAAAGCTCTAAACCATTTTCGGTCGCTGGAAAATAACTTCGGTAATGACTGCAGCATCACTGATGTTCATTTTCGGGTTTCCAGAAGAGGAATTGCTGCCAAATCATTTTAAATGGAAGTTGTTTGGAAAATTTGGGTTTTGTTTTGGAAATTCAAAGGATGACTTGAATTGTTTTCAAAAATGGTTTTGAAAAGATTTAAAAGACTTTGGAATACTATATAAAAAATATTTATGAAATATTATTAAGTAATAACTTATACAATTTGAATTTTGATAGAATAAATTTAACTTAAAAATAGAGTTAAATAAATGTAAGTATAAGTGAATAAATTTGAATAAATGAAAGAGAAATTAAAATTCATATGCAATTTGAAATCCAGTTTAAATATAAGTGGTTATAAACCAAAATAGTAAATTGTAATAAATTTTGGGAATGAACAAAAGAATAAAACTGGAATTAAAACTGAATGTTGAAAACAAATTTGAATTTGTAAGTGGATTAGAATTTGAAATGAATTAGTAATTGAAACTAATCTAAAATAAGCAGTTGTAAATGAAAGTGAATCGATGAAATTCAATATTCAGAATAGAAGTCAAAATTGAATTCAAATAGAATTGAAATTGTAAACTGAATCCAAATTAGATTGGAATTGTGAATTGAATTCAAATGAGATTGAAATGTAAAATGGAATGGATATAAATATGTAACTAGATATTATGGCTAGTAGGATATACAGGTGTAAAGGAATTGGAATTGAATTGCAAAGATAAATTTGAATTGCTCGACGAAAGGTACGTATTTGAATTCCAATATGAGTTTTTGATGATTTCTTCTATAGCCGCTTGGCTTTTTCTTTTTCTTTTTGAAATCTGAGAGTCCGTAGGGACATTTTGTAGTAGTACCGTATTAGCCGCGCAAAGGAGACGCTGGCGAAATTTTTCGGAAATTTAGGGCGTTAGAAAATTTTTGAGAAAATTTTGAAAGTTTAAATTTGAATTTAAATTTAAATTTGAACTTTGAAGTAAAACAATGATATTTGAAAACTATGAAAGATCCTAGGAAGTTAGTTGAGTTAATAACGAATCCTTAGTAGAAAGATTGTTCTGAAAATTGGATAAAATTATTAGATGTTGAAAAATGATAGACGAGTTAAGGGCATTTTTTCTTAACTTGTAATTTCGAGGACGAAATTCTTTTAAGGGGGGAAGTCTGTAACGACCCTGAATTTCGAACAAATTAAATTTAGAATATTTAATTAATTTTAAATATTTGAACGATGATTTAATTTGAATCCCGATATAATTTTGAATTTGACGATTAAATTATAAAATTTAATCGATTGGAAGTTGAATAAAAATTTGAATCTTCAATTTAAGTTGAAGAAAAATATTTCGAAAGCTTTTAAAATTCGTATTGATAATACCGAAGCTAATCGAACTGTCAGGATTGAATTTGAAACTGTTCTGTGCAGTATTGAATGTAATCGTTCGAATCGAATTTAAAAATAGCCGTCCGAGGCGCAGTCTCGGAATTCGACGAAACCAGTTCCATTGGGTCCGGAATATTGTATTATTGCCGGGTTTCAAATTTCGTATCGATCGAAGTTGTTATGCGAGCGTACGGCGTATAAACGCGTCGAAATCAAATTGAATTTAAATTTAAATTAAAATTTAGTCAAACCTCAGCACGTCATCTCCCTAAATCTACGCCGAAAATCACGATACAAAATCGTGTATGCACGTTCTTCTGCAAAATCACGTATACTCGTCCCTTCCCCCTTTCGTTCTTTAAACAAAAATCATCTCGTTCAATTTAAAAATGGCCGAAGCCTCTCGTTTAAGAAAAGAAAAAAAAATATGAAAACCAACGAATCAATTTCGTTCGAGCAAAATGGGAAATGAGGGCTGCTCGATTTCGAGAAGGATTACGAGCATCGCCGCTCGCGAGCGCGAGGGGAGGAAATCGAGGCAGGGGTTGCGACGTCACCGTTCGATCTGAACTAGGGTTTCGAGACGTGGAGACGTGGCAAGAGTTCGTCAATCTGGTGATTTGAGGAGTATCGCGATGCTAGCAGCGAGCGAATCTGGGAAGTGATCGACGCGATGGCATTTGCTGGTGAAGGCACGCGTGGATTAGAGTTTGGGTGGTCAGGCGCGAGGCATACGTGGGGGTGATCGAAGTCCTGAGGTCGACGTCGCATTATCAAGTGGATCGTCGATTGACAGTTGAGGTTGGGGATTCGCGGCAGCACTGGAGGGATCACCGAAGTCGAAGGGCGCCGTGGGTTCTCGAGCGAGGAAGGACTGGCATCGACGTGAGCGTGGAGGCAATGTGGACTCGTTTGCAAGTAAACACGCGTGGAGAGGATTCGAGCGAGATTCCAAGCTCGGGTTCACTGTCGAAAATGTTCAAACAATAAGGTATTCTTCTTTGAATTTTTACAGATTTAAAATTTTAATTTAACCAAATATATATACATAGATATTCTGGACAGTAGATGGTTTGGAAATAAAATGTGAAGGAAGTATATACTGTTTTGTATAATTATGTATGACTAGAAATATATATATAGATAAAGTCTTGAGAAATAAATATATATGCTCATATATGCAGTAAAGAAGAAAATTTACTTAAGCAAATTTATTAAAGGAAATTGATTAGAATTAAAGAAATTATTTAAAATAAAATTTTGATTGGATAGTTTATTTCAAAAGGAAATCAGTTAAAATTTAAATTAATTGTTTAAAAATGAAATCATTCGATTTTTTCGAATATTTATGAATTGTATAATTTATTTATACAAGGTTTAAAACCGTGAAGAAATGGTCAAAATGGAACGGATTGCAAATTAAAAGCTAAGGTGAGATTTTTCTCACTCGATTGAAAAGTGGATTTTACAGTTATTGATTTATTTGATGATTGGATGTGATATTAGATATTTTAGGATATATCTATATATAGCAATATATACATATTGGCATATGTATATATTGGATTGATGATTTCCCGCCTCGTATAGCGGATGAGACCCTATTGCGCCGTTAGTAAGCGGATTTTTATAAAACCCATATACCGCGATAATTCCGTACTGGAGCGGAATTGGTATTGTGCTAACGTCTGTGGATGCAGGGAAACAGGTTGGAGGGATCCAACTGGATTCCTCACCAATATTATTATTTGCAGATATTTGTTGTATATGTTGTTATCATATTGATATATGATATTGAATGTTGTGATGGACTAATTGGTGCGTTGCATCATCGGGTTCAATTTTAAAGTTTAAAAATAAACGATTTTTTACTTTAAAAGGATTTTTAAAGTGATCTTTGAAATTATACGTTTTATTAAATTTTTGAAGTAATTTATTTTAAATAAATAAACGTTCAAATCTTAAAGTTATAAAAGTTAAGATCTTTGTGAAATATAATCGAAAAGTGATTTTTGGATTAAATAGTTGATTTATTTATAAAATGGTTTAAATTGAGATTTTTAAAATATTATAAACGGTCTGCTTAAAAGGTTTATAAAGTTGACATTTTATAAATTAAGATATTGGAATTATAAAACGAGTTTTTATAAGTGTTAAAAATGAAGTGATAATAAAAATCATATGTGAACGAGATTTATAGATTTATAAAATTGTGGAGTATAAATTGTATAGAAGTTGTAGGATAGAAGATTTATAAGGAATTTGGTTATAAATTAGATCTTTGCACTTAGATGAGATTTGAACAGAATTTGCTAATAAAATGATTTTATAAGTTGAAATTGTTATGAAGTATAAATGTGATTTATAAACGTTGTTTATAAATCCGAAATCACTTATTTTGATAAGAAATTTTAGAAGTTAATAAAAGGAGATTTATAAATCGAAGCTGTTAGAAAATATAAAGGTGAATTTATAAACGTTGTTTTATAAATTCGAAATCAATCAAATTTGATGAATTTAATATAAAGGTTATTAAGGGAATTTTATCCACGATTTTGGATAGTGGATAATTTTTGAAATAAAAAGGTGTAGAGATTATTGAAATTTGGTTAGTGAATTATATTCACGATTTTGGACAGTGAATATATTTTTAAGAAAAATGGATATGGTTTTGGGGAAGCGGTATTTTAAAATGAAGTTAATTGTTTTAACGATGTTTTAAAATGATTAAATATCGAAACCATAGATTTCAACATTTATTGTTGAAATAGACGTTTTCGAGAAATATAAGGAAATGGTGGACTATAACACTGTTGTTATAGTAAATGATTTCCGAAGGGAAATATAATTATCTAGTATTGGGATTTATATATATCTATCTTAAAATCCGAATCCCTATACTAGTGATTTCGAGTCGTCGTAACGATGTTTTACGCAACATTCGTTTTGACTCAAATAAATGTTGTTATAGAAAACGGTTTCCTTAAAAGGATGAAATATATACTTAATTTTGATTTAAGTATATCGAATATTTTCAAATGTTGAAAATAAAAGATTTGTGAAACACTTATTATTAAATAAGTATGGAATGTTTTCCAAAATGAAATGAAACGTTTTGAGATTTTATCTTCTTAAAGATAAATCGAAAATGAATATTTGAAAACGATTGAAAATCGAATATTAGTAGATATTTTGAAAATATAAATTCAATATGGAATTTATAAAGGAAATGAAAACTGTTTAGAGAAATAAACGTTGATTTATTTTGAAGTGTGGAAATTTTATATCTAGTAAGATATTTTGGAAGATAAAATAATTTGGAAAATTATTTGGAATCTGATGATGTTGCGTATCTTTATTGATAGTTAAATAACCGACTATCAATAATTACCTTTAGATAGGTATTTGTTGTGAATTGGATGAATTTGAATGCCACACTTATTTTTGAATAATCGCTCACTATTCGGGTTAGCCGGGAAAGGACCATGGGGTCGTATAACCCATTCCGAATATGTGATACGTCGTTATGAATTGCATTTGAAGACCGGTGTTGAAGACCGGATATTTTTGAAAACGGAAGGATTACCGTCGAGTTACTCTACATCGGCTGATCTCCGATTTAGAGGTTTTATCACCCTTAGTGACGGGAAGTCCGGACGTGATTAGAAAATTATCCGGATGTGCAAGGGCTTCGTGAGAAGTGCCTTCGGTTCTGTTCGATCCCGGAACAGACTTGTATGGATTGTGTGTCTGACGTTACAATTTGAGATATAAAGCTGATTTCTTTCAAATACATTTCTGTTGGTGGCGGAGAATTTATTCTCTTAGCTTAACACCCTTCTCTGAGACGTACGAGCTCAGAGGTTATGTAGTTGAAATTTATCAGCGATATATCCCAATTTGGTAACGTGGCATACTGAGTGTTGCTGTGAAATGATCAGTGTTTGATCATTTGCGATATGATCATTTGTTTGATCTTATATCTTTGTGATCATAGGTTGATCATTTTGTTTGACCCGAAGCAGGGCTTTTTGAGAAAGCGTAGCTTTGTGGACGAGACTTCATCGAGCCTCACACCCCGGAAATGGTCGAAACAGGAAGGATGCGGCAAGGTTCTAGGGAGTAGCGCCCCTTAGTGTATGTCATTCCTTCTGGATAAAGGTGGTATCATGGTATGGAGCCCAGATACTTAACCTCTGTGGTTACTGCATTATTATTATCTATGTGGTTTGTTGGAATCGGGGATCCTCGGGAAGATCGGTGACGATCGGGGAATGGCATACGCGTGTCAGTAGTTACCTATTTTTGCAGAGGTAACCCGGCCTTGTGTTGGCAGAGATCCGGTTAGGTTCTCGGGTCGTCTATTCCAGGGACGTACCCATCGTGGATAGGAAGTTCCTTAGCCTGACCATTTGTTGGAAATCCAAAGAAACAATACGAGCCTTTACGATTTCAATTGTATAACCTGTCTCCTCAGGAGGCAGCTATAGCAGGCATAATATAATGGTACCTATGCTGGCTAAGATTTATATTCTACTTTCGAAATGTTTTCCACTATGCACTAATAATAATATCAAAAAGAATTTGATTTTTGCGTAGTAAGCATCTTTGACTATCATAAGAAGAAATCTCCTCCAAGTCTGCGTTTGCATTGTGTGTGTGGTGGGAGGTCTTATGGTAGTTTCATTTTCCAAAAGCATTGCGAATTGACATTAAAGTTTTTCTGTTGTTTATTTTAAAGATAAATAACTGTTTTACGATCTCACACCAGTCACCATGACTGACTCGGAGTTTATTGTTTCCCTTCTAAACTCTGGGTGCCCACCAATTTCCACACGGGCAGTCTAGAGTTAGGTTATCAGGATATCCTGGATATTCTGGAGCTTTGGAAGCAAGCTGGATGACGAGACGTAGTATTTGTATCTGATATATTTATTCCGCTGTGTATTCTGTATGAGGACAAGTTTATATAACTGTCCATTGTTGTATATTGACTCTGATTGATGTATGTATAAACTGATATAGTTTTTTGTTTTAAAAGACTATTGATTATCTATTATATGTTATTCCGCTGCGATGTGTAAGATTCTGATATTGTTTTCTGTTCTGTTGTTCTTCCGTGTTGTTGTTCTTCTCTATTCTCTCTTTCTTCTCTTTCTCTTCTATCTTCCTCTTCTTTTACTTTTACTTTTTCTTAAAACCCTCACTATTGGAGTTTCCGGCACTCGATTGCTCGACAGTCGATAAAGTGAGTATCGATGTCGAATTTCCGAAAGTCGAAAATCCCGTACGTGACACTATATATATATATATATGTGTGTGTGTGTGTTTAAAAATTGGTTCTTTTTATTGATGTATAAGAACCTTAGATGATCCATCTCCTTAAAAAACCCTACCAAAGTGATAGGGAAAAAGAGTACAACATCATCTAGGCAATGTACGCATACCAAGTTGTAATACATAAATCGGCTACATCATAATAACCAAGCCGTAAATTAATAATAAAATTAAAATAAAAAAAGAAGCCCGACCCATCAAGTCACTTTATTGCTCCTTGACCTTATTAGGTCTTCACTTCCATTCAGCTGGCTTCCACGAATCAAACTTTCATAATCAACTAACCTCGTTCAAATATATACCCCATTTCTGAGCAATCTGGCAATTTCTAGTGGTGCTAATCATCTTCTCCTTCGATCTCATCACGAGGTAAGAGATTTTTGACTGTATAATTTTGGACCCCTCTATTTTATTCGTCATTTTATGCTCAAAATCTTTTTGTTGCATTCATCCCAGATATGATAGATCATAGTGACAAGACAACATGAAGCGAGTTGAATTGATCTGATCTAGACTAGAGAATTCTCCTCTTGTTAAGTCTACTTCGTCTTCAAGATTTAGGGAGTGACTATCTGTGTTTAAATTGAGCTTTAACTTCATAATCAACCATATATATCTGGCATAATTGCAGTTGAAAAATAGATGGTTGATGCTTTCTGGTAGGTCTTTGCATAATACACATTTCTGTTCACAGTCGACCCCATATTGCCGTAGTTTATTTATTGTGTTAATTCTGCCTAGAATTACTCTATAAGCACAACACGATATTTTTTTTTACTGTTGACGTTGTTCCATATAACTGGGCACCGGTCCACTTGGTTATAAGTCTATTTATAGGTATGCCAAGTCTTGTTTAACGAGAACTGAATTTGCTTACACCATTCCCAATAGTCTGCCTGTCCTCTTGTGTCTATTTGTACTTAGTTGATTAAGGTAGAAGGCTCCATAGTTTCAGTTAACCTAAAAGTGTTCCACTGGTTGTGTTGCAGAGTACTAGAAATTGCAATGTGTTTGGTTTTTGAGATGTGATATCTATCCTAACCCAGTATGTCAACCAAAGACTTGCTGTTCATCCATGGTTCTGTCCATAGTAATGTACTGTCACCATCCACGATGACCCTTTTGATGCATTTTAGACTGTCAGTTTTATTATGTCTTATTATGTTCTTCATTGTAGAAGACATGTTGTTGTTAGGTTGAATTTGCCAGAATGTAGTGTTGCTGCAGTACTTGTTTTGCATCCATTTAGACCACATATTGTCTTTGAAATGAAGTTGCCATATAAGCTTTAAACAACCAGCAGTTATAAGGTCTAAAAAATTCTTTAATCCAATAACCCCTTCCATTTTTGGTATGAATAGTTTGCTCCATGCTATTTTGTGAGACTTTCTTGCTCAAAAAAAAATCATCACAAATATTATCAATATTAACTAGTGTATCCGATGGCATGTGATACACCAGCAACTAGTATAACACCATAGGAGTGATAATAGTATGTATAAGTTCTGCTCTGCCAGCCATAGATAGTAAACTGCTATCCCAATTGTCAAACCTAGCCATTATATTTTGAAATAGAGAAGTACATTCAGCATAGTGTAGATAATCAGTAGAAATTGGCACCCCTAAATACTTGACTGGTAATGATGATTCCCGAAGCTGTTGAATTTCAAGTATTTCAGTTCTGCTTTGATAGTCAGAACTGAAGTAGACTTTTGTCTTCATTTCATTCATTGTCAATCCTGCCACTATGCTTAAGCATTGAGTGATGTTTTTAATACCATATGCACTCCTAACATCCGCTGTAGCAAAAATATGACATCATCAACATAGAGTAGATGAGATAAGTGGGTTGGATATTGTTGATAGGGATGATATATCTCTTTCGAACTACTGCTTATATTTTGAGTGACATATATTCCATAGCAATGCAAAAAAGGTTGAGGGATAGAGGGCTCCCCTGCTTTATTCCCCTAGTTGAAGCAATGTAACCCTGCGGCACACCATTGATCAGCTCTGAAAAAGTAGGGGTGGTTATATATTTATGTATTAGATTAACAATCTATGAGGGAAATTCAATCTAGTAAGCATATGACATATAAATTCTCTATTTATCTTATCATATTCTTTTTGAAGGTCCACCTTTATGCAGAATTTCTTTATCCCCCTTTTGTTTTCTGATATTCTCATGGGCCAATAGAATGTTTTCTGCAATGTTTCGTCTAAGAATAAAGGCACATTGAGATTCAACAATTAGGAATGACAAAAATTCTTTTATCCTATTGCAATTTACTTTAGAAATAACCTTATAAAGAATATTGCAGCAGGCTATCGGTCGATAATGTAATATATCTGAAGTTTTATCAATTTTAGGCACCAAATTTTGAAAGGTGTTATGTAATCCTTCGTATATCAGCTGATGCATACACATAATTGATAGTATAAATTAACTCATCTTTAATATATCCAGTTTAACTTGTAGAACTTGGAAGAAAAACCATCAGGCCCTGGAGATTTGTCATCTTTAATTGAATAGATTGCATCATGAATTTCCTTTTCTGATATTGGTGTGAGAAGGTAGGATGTTCTTTTCAAAACCCAAAACCCTTCAAATTCTTTTCATCGATTAACATCTTAAAAAAAGAAAACCCTAATCACTTGAATTATAAATTGGAATTAGTTGCTACTTCAAAAATCGATGTCCGAATCGAGTTCAGAACTGAAGAAAGTTGAGATTCAGAAGATGAAAACAACACATATCAGAAAATCGAAGGATATCCATTAAGAAATTTCATCATTTCGATTTTTATTCTATTTTAATAACTAAATTTTATAAAATTTGCAGATATTTGTTAGGAAAGCTCAAAAACATTCATATACAAATAATATATGCCTAATTTAATGCATCGAAATAGTTACATGAAAATTTAAACATATTTTCCCAAACTAGTATACGATATTCTGAATTAATATAGAATTTTCTACAAATTGTTTACAGCAGTAGAAGTTTTGTATAACTGCACCCTTCTATGCAATTATATACAATAATTGCAGTCATATATGCGACTATATTTAATATTTGCAGACAAATATGCAATTATTGCAAACTAGCATTGTGGTACAATTTTTGCAGTCAAATATGCAAATATTGAAAATAAATGCATAAAACACTGCAAAAATATTGTTGACATTTAACAGTGAAGCATCTAATTATACAAATAAATATGCAAAAAAATTTCAGCAAATATTTTCTCATCTATATGCAGATATGTTGATTATTTCTAGTTGTACGCAATTTTATTGAAAAGTTGCAGACATATATGCAATTATTATGAATAGTTGCATACATCTTTGCAATTACCATTAACAATTGCATTTTTAATTGCATTTCACTTAAGAAGTTATGAATTGCATCATTTTTAAATGCATGTCTGATATGCATCTTAAAATTACTGCTGTTATATGCAAATTTTAACTGCATATGAAATATGCAGTTAAAGCATACAATTAAATGATGTAAATTTTAAGTGCATTTCACTTACGCAGTTAAAAAATCATAAGATTTTTATTATACTTGCAGACATATATGCAATTATTATGAATAGTTGCATACATATTTGTAATTATTTATGAACAACTATATTTTTAACTGCATTTCACTTATGCAATTATAAATTGCACCATTTTTAACTGCATATCTGTTATGCAGTGAAAAATAGCACATGTTAAATGCAATTTTTAACTGCATATAACATATGCAGTTAAACCATACACTTGAATCATGCAAACTTTAAAAAACATACACTTGAATCATGCAAATTTTAAAGTGCATATCACTTATGCAGTTAAAAAATCATAAGATTCTTATTATACTTGCATACATATTTGATATAAAGTTATGAATTGTATTATTTTTAACTGCAGTTAAAAATTACAGCCGTTAAATGTGTTTTTTAACTGTATACTTGATATGCAGTTAATAAATACAGCCGTTAAATGTAAATTTTAAATGCATTTTACATATGCAATTAAAAACTAAAAAGATCAACTGCATTTTACATATGCAGTTATCAACACATAAAATTCTACAATAATTCTCGACAACTGCTGAAAAATACACATTTATTTAGATAACTAAAGATTTTGATAAATACAGCCATGAACGCAATTACTTACTATAATTGCAGCAGAGTCTGCAGTTACTTTACCTGCATACAACTCAGCATTTACATACAAGATTAAAAATAAAATTTCTTTAAACAAAAAACATCATATTATTCGAATTACGTAATATAACTTATACTTGCTATGCATAATTATACAAAAAACATTGCTAAATTATCAAAAAATTGCAAAAAACAATAATACAAAGTCGATTGAAAATTAAATCAAGCGTTTACCTGCAAGATGATGAAGCCATAATGAATCGAAAAAAATTCGAACAGTAGATTGAATCAAATCTGATTTCCCTACGAAGATTTCAAATCTTGATCGCCAATACAATCACACGAGAATAGTCGACATGAAATAAATGAGGGTGACTAGGGAAACCAAATATTGTAAAAAAAATAGGGACTAGATTTATAAGTTTAAAACGGAAGGAGTTTTGGACTATTAAATTTGATTTTAGGGACGTGGGCCTAATTTTCACTTTTATTTAATTCTTCTAAGTTTAATAATCAATCTCTGAATTGGCGTCCCCCATGCAAATTCTGATAAAGCAGTTACTACTGATCTTGATAACCATTTATTAAATGCCAACTATTGTTATATCGGAAAGGTATACCCCTCTGCTTGACAGTTTGAGTACGGAGTTTGATGATGATGAGGGTAAGTGTGCGTGTGTATTACAATTTTATACTCTCATCCAAATCTAATCTGAATATTTCAAATAATCTAATCTGAATTTTAAATTCAGACATATATATTTATAATCCAAATTAATAATAAATATAATTTTCAGTAATTTATTCTTTTGTAACTTAAATCATTGATAGAATGATTTATTAATTATATTCTATTAAATAGTAGTAAGTTAGAAGGAATTTTAGATCACTTATGAACTTTGAGAATTAAAATCTATTATTATTTTGATCTTGTATTTTATATAAAGATCACAATTGTTTATAGTTTATGATTTTTTAATCCACTCAAAGGAACCCGATGGACCAATAAATTCCTAGGAGGAATTAAGTTGTGTCTATCCACTTCAACTCATGACACCTATAATTTTCGGATACTATTTTTTACGAGAGTGTGTGCAAGGCAGAGCTCGAACTTGGGTATGTTACCAGACCTAGGGACCCCTTTTCTATTGTGCCACACTTGCAGACTATTTATAATTTTTACGGTTATTAATAAATCACTTCTTGATTCTGACCTACCATTTAGTTTCAGGTAAAATTCTATCATTGTTTAATTAACTTCAACTACTTTACATTCACGTTCGTATTATTATTTTCCTTCTTAAATGATATTTAATAATAATAATAAACATGCATAATAATAAAAGCTCATTTTATTTTTCCTTCTGATTTTAAGTTGAAGTATAATTTACAAATTATTTTGGAACGTTCTCTTTAATTCCATTTAATTAAGCTACATTTAAGTTTATGTTATTATTTTTCTTGCTAATTGGTATTTTTATTACACACTAAATATACAAAATAATTGAAACACATGAGTTATGCAAATATATGCTTAACATTAGCATATTACATTGTATGTCAACTATTTAACTATGTATATTTGATAATTTCTTTTACAACATTATCGTGTGCAACACTTAGGTTACACACTAGTTTAAAATATATAAGAAAATGTATTTTGAGTAGATGCAAGAAAAAAGGTTAACTTCCTAATCATTTGAAAGCCTAAATTTTATGACAAAAATAACCAACGAAGACTTGAAACATAATTTATTTTGTTCATAAGCTTGTTCGAATTGAAAGCTAATGCTTTAAATTCATTGTTTTTTCATCATGAAGATAACAATGAACTATAACTATTGGCTTAGATTTAATTTAAAGCTACATCATGCCCAAAACTATTGAAAATCTTTAGGTTTCAATATGGAAAAAAAATTTCCAGAAGCATAGATATGATTTTTTTTTGAAAACCCAAGAGAACCCGACGGACCGGTAAACTCCTGAGGAGGGTATAGTAAAGCCGTCCGCTGATCCAAGCCCCCATACCTTAGCAACAACAAATTGTGATATTGCTTGAAATAATCAAAATTAAATAATACCATGGAAAAAAAATCAATAATCCACTTTAAAGTTTAATGTCAAAATCAGGATAAAATAGCTATCCATATTTTGCAAAAGGGCGAAAATCAAATGGAACATGCATTACCTTTCAATGACCTAGATTAACATCAAGTTGGTGTGAGGGAGAGAGCAAAGAAACCATAACTGCGTAAAATGGATTTTCGATCCAAATGAAAGCGAAATAAAAAAAGCAAGGACTGACCAAAGCATGCCTTGAGAATACGGGGACCGAAGATGTGGAAGGAGCAGCAACCGCCAAGGTTGGCGTGATGAAAGGCGGGCGGGATGATCAAATCACAATGGCCAAATTGGTACAATGTAGATCGCCAGTGAGTTTGAATGGCATTACCCCAAATCAGACTTAGGGTTGGATAGCTATGGGAATGGGAAGGAATCACAAAATTTTATGTGGTAACGATTCAATGTACGAATACACGTGGCAGAAAGCTATTCGATTTCACTAAGAATGCTTCAGAGTTTGGTATTTCTTACTAAGTATTAATATTATAGAGTGTGTGTATATGAATTTTGGTGCTAATGAAATATATCGATATAGTTGTACTAAAGTAAAATAAACATAAATAAAAATATTTTCTATTGAATAGATTCGGTGAAAATTTGAAAAGTTGGTTTCAAATTATTGAAAATTTTGAAATGATGGTAAAATATTTTGAAGTGATATAAAAAAATTTATCGAAGAAAATTGGAACTCTACTAAATGTTTGATAAATAGATTTCTTGGGAAGCTGATTCGTAAGTCTATTTGGAAAAAAATTATTACCAAATTTGGAATTTTATATTGATAATGTGCTTATAGTATATAAAAGATGCTAGATAATATATAGAAGTTTTCTAAGTTAAGCAATAATTTGTTATAATCATAATTCTCAAACTATCGATCCATTTTCGATAATTTTAATTTTATTTGAAGCTATTCAATAGAAATCAATTTTTTTGAAAGGTGATATAAAAATTTGAGTTTATTCATGAATTAGACATGAATTGATAAGGAAGTATCTTGCTGTTCCGAAAATGCAAACTACATAAAACATCGTTGAATTATTTTGAACATAACTTTTAAACGGTTTATTCGATTTTGATAATTTTTCCCATCCCGGAATGCTAAGAACATAAGAAACAAATTTTTGAGTGTTTCTAAATTTTTTAAAGTTTTCAATGCAAAAACATATGTTTATAAAGTGGGCCTGTGTATTATTTCGTTGTTAAAATCCGAGCTGCTCCTCTTTGGAAATTCCTCCATAACTCGAGTTGTATTCTACGTTTTTGCAATCTGAAAGATGTTTTGGAAAGCTAACACACTACATAACCACTTATTCTTTAACACCATTTGTTGATTTGAAGCTTTTTTCCTTTGAAAATTTGTTCGAAAGTGAGTTAAATAAGAATAAGAAGTTGTTTTATATTGAATGAGCACGTACATCTTATACTTCTTCATTTACAGCTAATATTTGAACGTGAGTTAAGAACATGTACTTTTGGAGCTTATGTGGATTGATTTGTAAGTGATAGCTACTTTTGCTTGCTTAGTAATAAGATAATTGCTTAGAACACTAATAAAAAGACACGTTTTTACGTTATATCGATATATTGGGATATTGTATTATTTTCTTGTATTTCCGGATGCCCCGTGTTGGGATGTATATTAATTTTTGCAATAATATTGTGTTTTGATTTTTTTGAATGCTCTTAATGCAAAGGAGACTTTGTCAAAATATTTCGAAAAGTTCGACACATAGGAATTTTTTCACAAAATATATCATATGCAATAAATAAAAACCTGCTAATTGAACTAATTTGAAATAGTAGCATACGATAAGATATATTTGAGTGTGAGAGCCACATAGAGGATTGAGTAAGTTTGGTTTATAGAAGTTTGTTAATATGAAGCAATTCAGGGTATGAGTTGCGAATGTCGATTTCCCTGTAGGAAATTACATGGACTCAATTTTCTTAAGGAAGAAAGTCTGTAACAGCCCTACATTTTACGCTGTATAAGTAAATAAATTTTATTAAAATATAATTCTTCAAATTCAAAATTTGATAATTAATCTTTTGGAAAATGTATTTTTAGTTATTTAAATTCTATTCAATAAAACATTTTGATTTAATAAGTAGAATCAAATTAATAAATTCCCTTTAGATAATTTATTTAAAATTAAATAATTTTTTTGATTGGATATAAAATATTTTTAAAAGTGTAAATTAATTTGAATTTTATTGAAATATATTCGTAAAAAAATGTTTAAGATCAAATTTAAATTGAATTAAAATGAGGCCTAAAGCAAATTAAGCCGAAGCCCAAAACTCACCCTCTGTATTCTAATTCATTCTAAACTCCTCTATCTTTTCCTTTATAAAATCAAATCCAACCCCTACCAGTTTTTTTTCCACTAAAATCAATATGCACTTCTCAAATAAATAAATAAATGAAAGAATCAAATCGAAGCCGCCTCGATCAGTGAGGGTGATGCTTGTTTGGGAATCGTGACATGGTCTTGCGATGTTGTTTGGTAGCTATGACCAACCTAGTACGTGTGAGCATGACCATCATGGGCGAGCAGGTTGGCATGGAGGGAGAAAGTCACGACTGGGTGAATTAGGGTGCTGGAGCGATGGTGGTGGACGATGACGTAGTATGGTCGGAATCAGTGAGAGGGAGGTGTTGCACATACAACCATGGCAGCTTGACAATGAGATGATGGGATGCTTGAATTTGGCATAGAGGTAGAGGTATGTGGCTATGCTGGCGACCTGGAGGTGCGACTTAGGTTAATGTACATGTTTTGGGCAACAATTGATTCAGAGATTGTTGGCGAAGACTTGAGCAAACATCGTTTGAGAGGAATAAATTCTTTTACTCACAACGATCATCTAATTATATGTTTATTATTGGTTAATTGATGTTTGAATTACGAATTGGCATTGGATGATCGATTGTATTTACTTGCATTATTTATTTGAGTTATTTTGGATAACTCACTACTATGATTTCGATTCTATATTCTATGAATTCCTTGATGATTTGGTGATGTGTTATTTGTTGTATTGTATCGAATTTGTGAAATTAAATTGTATAGCTTTAATTGATGGTTGTTGAGAGTAGATTAATAATTAATTATAATCAGAATAAATTGAAATGGAAGGTTTTGAATGATGGGTTATTTTTGGAAATAAATAGTAGATTTCCAAATTTTTATTTTTATTTAAAACAAGAAATTTTATTTATGATAGAAAATTATTTAAGAAAATTGTTTTGAGTATTTTATGAATAGAAACTGTTTGGAAAAATGATGAATTTCTGGAATTTTATTAAATAAGTTAAATTTTAGAATACTTAGGGCCTGTTTGGTTTGAAAATTAAATTTTGAGTTTTGTGTTTTCGATATATTTAAAAAGGCGTGGAATGGAAGTACGACGTAGGAAGAAATGGAGGGCATCGAAGGACGTGAACGGCGTGGGAGGGGAAAAAAGAGGAAAGGAAATGACGGGAAACAAAACAAAAATTTCTTTCAATTTTGTATGTTAAAACCATTTTCCGAAATGATCGTTTTTGAAAAGTAAATGCATTTTATCATTCAAAAATCCAAAATTGAAAATTACAAACCAAACGGAACCTTATATTTTTATTCACTTATTGTTGATTATAAAAATAACTAAAGTTGAAATTGATATTTTTAGAAGTGTTAAGTCAATTTTGTTTTGGATTTAATAATTTAGAAGTTTATAAAATAATATTTGTGGTTATAGTAAGCGAAAAGCAAATTATTTATTAAATGAAAATTTTTATGTATGAAATTTAATTTTATGGATTTAGGAGATTATTTTAATTGAAAAATCTTATTTGAAAAGTAGAATTATTTAAATTTTTTGTTTAAAGAAATCCTGAATTATAAATCTTACTTAAAATTATTAGAAAAGGACTCTAAAAATGTATTAATATTTTTAAAAGGATTTTTAAGTGATTTAGAATTAAATTGTAATTTATAGATTTCCTTATAATTAAATATAAGATGTGCAACCATTTATTTTGAGACAAAAAATAGAATTTGAGGAAAGGTTGGAAATTTTATAAATTGGTTTCTCTCGATTGAATGTTTATATTTGAAATTGTTTTCAAGATTTGGGGAAAATGTATTTTAAACCCCTTCCAAATCAATAAGAATAGAATTGTGTGTTTTGTTTGATTTATATTTTTGTTTAACGAGGAAACAAAATAATCGGAGTTATAGTACCGTCCGATGTGAGATTTTCAGTAATATTTCTTTGGTTGTTTTTTGGACTTTTATATAGAATAATTGTGTGATAATGAGTACGATTCATGAGCATTGAGTAAACGTGCAAGTAACACCATGTGGTATGGGATGCTTGAGCAGATATTCGTTCGATTACTTTCTGTAAGTAGATGTCACTCTAACATGGTCGGGTATACAAGGAATCATATTTATGGTGATGCACATTGAGACCGTGCAGGCTGAGAGTCATAAGTATGTCATTTTGTTGTGTGTACTTCTATTATACGTCGGGACATAGAATAGATTGGCTAGTATCAATCCCAGCGGTCCTACTGTAGAGTCGCTCCTTGAATCCATGGCACATGTTGATGTATATAGCTGAGAGCCACGACTGAGAGTCACCACCGATGTGTCACTTAGGTAGTAGTATATTACCATTGGGGGCACTTGCTAGGTCATGACTAATGCATAGCATAATCTTGCACATGATGGATATTGGGTCATGATGACCGTCGATGTAACTAAGGCTTTAGGAGTTGCACTGAGAGCATATGAGGAAGGATCCTCAAGCAGACTGAGAGCTGTCAGTCTCCAGTTTGGTTATTATTGATGAGATAGCATGAGAATATATAAGCACTACTTATTTACCTATATGAGATCATTGTGTTATCGGCTGAGAGCTAAGTTTACGGTTGAGAGCTAACATGATCATTTGTCGAGACTAACAGCGAAATAGATATGCATAATGCCGAGAGCATGTAGGACTGAGAGTCCCGATGATTATCCATGATACTGGGAGTTGAGTGGATTAGAAGAGGTCTAAGAGACCCTGTGATTATTTCATTAGCTGAGAGCCAAGTCGACTACTATGAGTTGAAAGTCTAGATAATGATTATGTGATTATCGATCAGTTGGATCATTTATGACTATAAGAGTCTATGTAGTTGTGTAACCTCGAATACATCGATTATACAGCTATCGAGAATAGTTAGAGACGCCGAGAGCATGGAGTTGGACCTTGTACATATCTTTTACATGGTTATCTAAGAGATGACCCTGGCTACCAAGGATATGCCATATTTATACTTCGTATTTGTTTGATTTGGTTGATTGTTATGTGTTATTGAGTGAGACGGATCCTGGGTATGTCTACTTTACGATTATCTGAGAGATAATCTAAGGCATTGCTAAGAGCATATCCTATATTGTTGTTAAGTTTTATACCTGATGATAGACAAATTATATTTGTATCACTTACTCGATTATATGCTTATTTGGTGTGTTGATTGGCTTTGCTTAGAAGTTGGAAAAGGGTTATCTTTAATGTGCATGGTTTTTTTGAGATATGTTAACACTTTAGATATGCACATGCCACTTGTGTTGCCCTTGTTTAAACCATGCCAGATGTTATTTTATATTGATATCTAGATTATGGACATAGTCTAACATGTGTGTTATTTATTTAATACCCGGATCAGTCCAAGTCAGACACTACAGGTTCCGTGACGAGGAGACCAGATTGTGGATGTTGGGCATAGATGGAGGGTACGTCATCATTACATATCATTGTCTATTGTATTACCTTATATATGTATGACATTATGTTCGATATTGGTGGAACATTGTGTATTTTGTAATCGTGGGAGTTTGACTCATTTTATACCACTGTGTATTGTATTACCTCATATATGTACTGTCATTTATTTATTACGTATTGTGTATTGTTCTATCTTGGAGGCATGCATGTTTATTGCATTGTGCCAGTACCGTGTACGTATATGTAAGTTGTTTATGATTTTGAAATACTTACTGGTATTTTCCCAAGGGTATATTCACGTGTGTACTCCATACAGCCTCATTCTCCGTACTACTTGACAATATTACCCGTTAATACTTTTAGATAGTATGGATATAGAGGTAGGGTGTTACATGAATTACAAGCGATTTAGACAAAATTGAGAGATTGGATTCGATTAAATTAAACTATGAAGTAACTAAATTGGTAGAAAAATGAAATTTCAGGGACGTAATTGAAGAAAATAATTGAATAATTCAATGAAATAAAACTACAAAGAAACAAGGATAAGAAGAAAGGAAAAAAAGAAATTTGAGCTTGACTGATCAGTAGTAGAGGCAAAATGTAGTAGAGATATCTATTGACCTATTGGCAGACCAATAGAACCCAAATACAACCGAAATGAAAACAGAAATAAAATAAAAGCAATTGATAAGGGTACTAAACAAAATAATAGATTTTATTACTGAAATAAAAGTTTCATTACATGAGAATAAAATAAAGAGAAAATAAGAAAATCCCTAAATTGATGCCATAATGGCATCCTAAAAGAAAAGTTAAAATAGATTCCTAAATGCTAAAATGTCTTCAGGTGTAGTTATGTGGAATTATTTATAGTGCAATCTAGATTTAGACTTGATCAAAAAATGCGAATTTTATAAAACTTTTAAACTCAGTCTTGCTCTGAAAGCTTTTTTATTCTATGTGTTCCATAATGTTCTCGAAACTTCTTTCTCCAATATATTACAGAACTTCTTGATTTGATGTGTTTTAGAAGGTTCTTGCTTTAGGGAACGTGCTTTGTTTTTAAAATATGTGTCAAGGATATTCGAACCACTGACTTCCAGTGAATGCCATCTTCAAAACTAGTTGAGCTACAACATTTATTGTGTACATACATGCATCAAACTCTTTTTTGTCAATTCTTCAATAATTTCTTCACACTTTAGAAATCAAGAATCTGCAATAAATACAATTAAAATACTAAGTAATACTGCCTTATGGATATTATAATGTGTAAATAAGCAGTTTTAAATATACACAATTTGATGTTTGTCAAAAACCCCCACTTTAGAACTTTTATTTGTCCTCGAATAAAGTCTAACAGGATTTGTTAGCCACACTTTCATTGGAAAACACGGTTGCATTTAGCATATGCAATAGGCCTTTAAACCCTAGGTGTCCTTAGTAGGACGAGTTGTGTCACGTGAGGGTTTCAGCGGATATTACTCGCACTATCCAAATGCAGTATGCATGATTCAAATGAAAATATATAAACGAAAAATATTTATGAAAGTTGATGAAGGAATTTATTTTTATATAGTTACAACATTGTAGTGCACACATGTTCTAGTCATAATCTAGAAATATAAATTCATCATATAGTCACAAACTTCAAACAAAATTCCAAGTTCTCATCATACTTTACTCTAGCTAGGTAGTTGTTTCAGTCAAACACATAGTGCTAATATGAAATTAGTTCTTTATTTGACTATCAAATTTTGCAAAGTGGTATTTCTATTTCAACTTATATAAAAAATTCGAATCAATAGAACTAAAGAAGAATGTTTTGAATTCAATCACTTACCCACTCTTTATTTTATTTTCTATATTATTATTTCTTATATTCATACACCTTACCCATGGACCAAGGTATACCACCCATGCACCGCCTTTCAGACTTACGTGAGAATGAAATAGAGCTTGGCAGATTATGCAAACCGACTCTAACTATGACAATAAAGGTCGGTGATCCTTAGTTGCCCAACCCATAAAATGGGATCAAGGTATACCATCCATGCACTACCTTTCGAGCTTACATGAGAGGGGGTCAGAGCTTGGTGAGTATGCACACCAATGCTAGATGTGCTAGAAATCGAAAGAGCAACTTTCATATTCCATGGCCATAACATAGCAACCCAAGGCGAACCTTAGTAGAGAACCCATGTCGCCAAGTCAGAGATTAAGGCATTGAAGCATGATATGAACTTCAAAAGCAAGTCCGAAATACATCAAAGGATTTTAGTAATCCAAGGAAGCTCAAGGGGGACCTTGTGTCGCCTGATCTGGCGATGGCAAGGGCAGATCTGAAAGGGAAAAAATTAACAATAGGGATTTTTGTGTGTGATGAATGTAGCAAGCAAATAGCAATGGGAAAAGCTAAGGTTTAGGGAGATAAAGGCGTTAAAAAGAGAAGTGAAGTAAAAGAGAGGAACGGGTTGGAGTAAGAAAATGAAGACGTCGGCTGGAAAGAAAACCCCAGTCCCCATTGACGATAATTTTGGTTTTATTTTTATTATCATTAGTGGATTATTTTTTCTATTTTTTTAAGAGAGAAAGTGAGTAATGCAAAATCATTTTAGCACCTCTTACTTAAAAAGATTTGAGAATGTAAATGCATGTACTTTAGACTTAGCACTTTTAAACGATGACAATAAATTTCATAGTCATCCCCAATGAGTCAACCAATGTATTAACTTCACTATTGTCTCTTGTAATTTAAACTTTTCATATTATTTTCGATTTGTAGCTGGTGATTTACAAAAATTCCCTTCAAATGACTAACACAGTGCCTATTTTCTCATGTTTGTTCAAAATAAACCAATGTTAAATATTTTTTTATTAAAAAGATATGTAGAGAAATGCTATATCCTTAATGCATATGCCTCAAAGAAATGTGAATGTACATGCAAAATGAATGCAATTTCGGAAAAATTACAGAATTTTAAAAAATATGAAATTATACGGAAAGGAAATTTGAATGCAATATGAATCTCCCCCCTCGCACTTAAATTTGACAATGTCCTCACTATCTAATAATGTAAAGGAAAGTACCCACAAATGGATGCAATGCAAATGATTTGTAATATAAAATGCAATAAAGCAATGTGCTCAAATGGATTATAGATGAAATAATACATATGTTAGAATCTTTTTCTTCCACACTTGGTTTTAATTTTATGTCCTCCACAAACACCATGTTTGGTTATGTTTTCTAATAAGCAAATTCATTTTATCAAAATTTTTCTTTATACCTAGATTTATTGTCGTTTAAGTTGATCTCTAGGTATCTTGTAAGTAGAAGTTTTTCTATCCAAGTTTGGTGCACGATGTGGTTCATGTACTCGAAAAATTTATTAGTGTGACCCTTTAGACATAGGTGATCATGCACAAGTATAGCTGAAATAGTAAAATCAATATGTTCAATTTATTTGGCTTGTGTTCTTCCTTTATAAGATGTATTTTAGGTTTTTGTTCAATATCGGTGGTCCCTTTGGTTCATATCTAACCAATTTCATTGAATTCTAGTTCAAACTTGGGTTCACATTCACCAGTTTCATTAGTTAACATTTCATTTTCACTAACAATAATATCATATTTTTCATTAGTTGTGATTTCTTCAAAATTAAAATTCTCAAAATTAGACCGATGATTTAAATTTTGCTCATTCTTGTGTGACAATTTATTCTCGAATGTCTGAAAAATTCAACTTCACCAAGTTCATCTTCTTTAACATAATTATTAACAACATTATTATATATGTAATTTTCCGCTTCCAAAATTGTTGTTTTTATCTTGTCCGTGTTAGGCAAAGGAGATCGAAATTCAAACATAAATCATTTTCTTTAAAGAATTGGACTCTAATTCAATTCGTAAATTTTGAACAACTTCATTAAGCTTATCGTTTTCAATCTTAAAAGTTATTATTTGGAAATTATCATTGTGGGTAAAATTTGGATTGTTTGTTGGTTTATTGTATGTTTGGATTTTAATTATTCTCGTATTGTTTCAAGAGAATTTCAAGCAACTTTATGCATTCATCGTATGTTTTGTTCAGTCTTCTTTTTTCCTCATATATATATTCACAGTTTTCAATTTGAACATTTTCTATATAATTTACTTGGTAAGTGAAAATTTCAAAATTGTAATCCAAGTAAGTCATTTTCGAGTACAAAACTATTTCCAAGTTGATTTTCATTTTTATTACCATGTGTATAATTTCGTTGATAAGAGTTATTTTCAAAATTATTTTCAACTTGATTTTCATTTTCATATCCATGTATATTATACTGGTGTAGGGAATCATTTTGATAACTGAAATCAGTTTGATAATGAAAATTACTTTGATATCGAGAATCAGGTATGTAATCAAAATTGTTAACGTTGTAAGAAAAATTATATCTTGGTTATTTTCTAAATTTTGACTTGGATTATTTTAAAAACATTGTTGAAACCAGAAATTAATTTCAAAATGATTTTTGTATCTGTACTGATTTTGAGAAAAATTACTTTTTTGATTTATTGGATATGATGGTTTTCTTTCTTTACTCATGAAGATCGTGACAAGTTTTGAGCAAGTGTTTTGTGTAACTTTTATCATCATATTCCCATTCTTCAATTGAAAACTTTTTGGTAGTTTTTTACGACATAAATTATTCTCAGAACTATGTTCCAAATCATCCCAATGATCAAAATTATTTCCATACTGATTTTCATTTCCGTTTTCATAAAAATTATATTGATGTTGAAAAACCGTTTTCTAAAATAAAATTATATTGAAGTTTGGAAGAAATATTGTAATTTTGGTCATTTTCAAGATTTTGACTTGGATTATTCCAAAAATTTCGTCTTTTTTGGAAATTATTTGTACTATAACCAAAGTCTCTTCTACTATCAAAATTACTTTCAAAATGTTAAAACTAATTTCAGGTTCAATGTCATTTGTACGTAGATTTGGTACCTAATCAAAATTCAAATAAAATCGATTATTTTGATTATTTTTAAATTTACGACTTTGGTTATCGCCATAAAGTAGCTCCCTTAAAGTATTTTTCTTTTTTGGATTATCGATAGACGAGAATTCGTTACACCGATTATCGAACATATTCATTTTTCATTTTTTGGAAAAGAATTTAAAACAAACATAGAGTATGAATGTAGTTGAAATAAAAGTGAACAATTACATAATTAAATTGATGTCCCAAGTTGCTTTGATTGTTCAATATTGAACCTTCATTATTTTTGTCCCAATTTAAGAGCTCATGGTCCACACTTGATGGCTGCGAAAAATGCTCCTTAATTTTTTCCCTTTCCTTTTTTTCTTTTTTCTTTACTTTGGACATCAACCTTTTATTTATTTATTTTTATTTGTTCCTTGCTTATTTTTTTATTCTTCATTAATTCTGGCCCCTAAAAAGAAAAATATAACCTTCAATCCATTCGTACTTTTTTACCTTTTAAGGACCCCAAAAAATTTACTCACCCATGTTGTATGCTACAAATCCTTGCCCTCTTTCTTTAAGCTGAAATTACTTTTCTATCTTCCTTTTTTTTCATTCCTTCTTATCTTCTGGTGTTGTGCGATGAGATGGATGAGATTGGGTTGTTGTGAATAGGATTTGGGCGGTGATGGTTGATTGCTTGCAGTGGCGAAGAAGGGAATATTTGGGTTTGTAGTGGTTCGGATCCGAAGGTAGAGATAGACATGATGGCCTTGTCGAATATGGGTAAGGGGTTTCTGGGTTCGACATGGGTTCAGTGAAGTTGGTAGCGAGTTTGTGGTAATTGATTTGGGTCGTGAGGAATTGGGTTGGTAGATGGGGTTGTTGATTTGGGCTAGCTCTATTTCCTCCCAAAATTTCCCTAACATACTCCGTTTATTTGAAGAAAACCTGCACATTGTTTTTTCTTTTAACCTCCCATTTTATTCGATAAATAACCATGTTTTCCACAATTTGCCAACGTCGGCTAATAAAAGTCACATTCAAGTTGAAATTTGTTTTATGTAAAACCTCACTTGGACCAAACAATGCTTTGTATGAAACCTCACTCGGACAGAGCAAGGATTTGTACGGAACCTCGTTTGGAACAAGCGAGGTTTTTTATGAAACAACGCTTGGACCAAGTTAGTTTTAAAAGAAAACATGAACACAATATCACTTGTGGGAAATTCATGTTAACTACGGTTTATGTAACATCCCCCACTTGGAGGCCAAAAAAAAACGGCTACGGATGCTGCAGTCATCCATAGTTATTAGTCCTCGACGGTCAAATATGGTAATGTTAGATAAATTGATATACCAAAAACACATGGATATGGAGAAGTTGAAAATTTCAAAACAACCTTCACCTTCCATTCCAAAACCATTTCAACATTCTTTACATAATCCCACAACATTAACCACATTCAGAAAAATATAATTATTACGACATACTCCAAGAGCGACATATGAAGATGCCTCCTTGGTGATCAGATTGTATAATAGGCAATTAACAACTTTGCCTTAACAAAACAACACAGCGGAATCACATGAGAAAGAACTTAAATAACTACATGCCTCCTACACGACTCCGGAAGCTTTTTCATCTTAAGAGGTACCTGAAAACCTCAAATCTCAAACTACTCAAAATCAATTGAGTACCCGAGAGTTTAAGGGAAAAATAAAAACTTCGAGTCGGACATAAAGCCTGGTATGAATAATAATATACCATCTCAAATCATTTAGAAATCTAGTGAGACCACGCCGCTTAGAGGAATGGGTTTCCCCTCACTAGTCTCTTAAAAACCTTTATAATTTTTTTTTTGTACCCCTGCATCCACAATGGTTAATTAAATTCATAACATTATTATGTGATGATATGTAAAACAACTGAATCAATCTTGGATTACCCATCCCCAATTCAATTTTACTATCTGTCATAATTATAGTTTCTAGGATTACTATTAACCTAATAGTTTTCATTGGCCGACTAATAACCAGTTAAACTTTTAAGGACTCCCTGTCCAATTATATAGTTTTCATGGTACTACTATGAACCTATTGGTAATTCCAATATCATTTCTTTAATCCTAGTTTTAATGGGCTGACTAGGAACCTATTGACTAACTGTCAATATCAATTTCTTTTATCCTAGTTTTCATGGCCTGACTAGGAATCTATGACTAACCGTCCATATCTTTTTTTCCCCTAGTTTTCATGGGCTACTAGGAACCTATTGACTATCTTTCAATGTCATTTTCCTTGCATTTTTCATGGGATTCTGTTAACCTATTGGCCCCTGCCAATATCTTTTATTTATATTCACTACTAGGTCAACCTAACTAGCTATTGCACCCATTTTTTTCCAAAGTACAGTTTTTGGATTCATTATAAAGTGAATATATACATATATGACGAAGAAAATGACATAACTTGGTTAATTCTTTTAACCCATTAAGATTTCTTCATAAATTCCATTTTAAATTACTTAGTTTGTTAATATGCCATGGTTTTTCTTTTAAATGAGATTGAATTGTTTGTTTTGAAAACTATACCTTTGAAATCTTCGAAAACTTGCTTTCGACCTTACTGAATAACCTCCTTCGAAAGCATATATCTCTTTTCAAAACATTAGACTTCTGCCTTTAAAAACACTTTAAAATCTTTCTTTCGACAACTTTCGAATATAATAAAGTGTTACTTATTAATTATTAGAAGAAAAGCTTCAAAACTATCAGAAGTATTTCTTCCTAAAGAATTGAAAGCCCCCCTTTCGACATCATTGGGTTTACCATATTAAGATATCATTTGGGTCTAAGAAATTATATGACCAAAAGTATCTCTTTCGAAACTATTCTTTATCATATAAAAATATTGAGGAATTTATGAAGGCGTCGAAACCATCCCTTTCGACAGAGCCAAAAGCTTACCTTTAAAATATTGAAGGATAGCTTCGAAACCCCTTTTGAAACCATTGCATTTGAAACCCATAACTCTTTCGAAAGCATTTACAATGTGGCTTAATATGGCTTTAAAACAAACAATACCTTTCGATAGTATAGATGACTTCAATACATTCAAAAGGCAAAAGAATCGACGATAGGCCTTCTACTAGATAAGAACCCCTTCTTTCGAAAGCATTGATTTATAATTAAAGGAACTCTTTCGAAACCCATTTTTCTTTCAAAACAAACATGGCAACCCCTTCGTAAACCATTATGAAACTCCTTTCGAAACATACGTATCGACTAAGTCGAAATCTTAGTAATTCAAAGGCAGGCGCTTATCTTTTTAAAACAAATTGAGGTAATGACCCCATCGGAAGCTATGCCTTCGACACCATACCTTTCGCCTTTCTCCAATCCACTACGTATCACCTAGATGATACCATGTGTATTGAATTTAACTTAATGGGGTTTTGAAATAGTCAAAGGCGAAAGGAAAAGGGCGAAAGGTCCTCAGAATAGAGGGAAAACCCGTTTTTCTAGGTCAAATACTAAATTAAGCAACTTATATACCTGCCTACGTGTAAATTTCTTATTGGTTGCCTTAACTTTTCCCATGCTTTCAAAACTATCCGCCTTTTCATTTTGGATAAGTATCAAACTTAAACTTTGCAAATAAAACCATCCTTTTTTTTCACGTAAATAATTTTGATCCTCTTCTCAAAATAATTTATTTTGTATATCAAATCACTTAAGAAAAATCCCTAAAATTCATAGAAATTTATTTTGATCATGTTATCTAACATATCAAAATTTCAAATCCAAATTCTTAATATATTTTCTGAAATAAATTACTAAACCCAACATTCTATATTTTCATTCAAAAATTCATAATAGCCTTTTCAAAGCTTGGAAAATTATCAAACTTAAAACCCAACTCTAAAATCATGTTTTGCATGTCATATAATTTTTCCATGGCATTTAAACATCAATATCACACGGTTTTGATCTAAAACCGTATGAACCATTATTTAAACAATCTTTTTTAATTTAAACAAACCATAATTCTAGCATATCATCATCAAACATCATATATACGAATTTAAACTTAAATCCGAAACATATATTTAACAAATAGAGATGGAAATTATCATTCACCTTAATCTTTGATAAGGAAAATGGATTGAGATGAGTTTGATTCCCCTTTTTACTTTATTTTCTTTTTCTTTGAATTTCCTCTTCTTCTTTTCTTTTTAACGGCCGACCTGGTCTTCTTTACTTCCGTTTTTAATTTTTGTAAGAAAATGAATATGAGTGTGAATGGCTTAAGGGTAAACACTGATATATATATATATACACACACACACACATAATGGTAAGGTTAGGTGTAGTTGAATCCTATTATACCTTTTCATAATTTTATTAGTCAATAAACCATTCTTTAGCCCAATTAAACTAATAAGCACGACCACTTATATTTATTCAAATCTCAGTCCCCTTATCACTTAACATTTACATTATTCTATTTAATTTGTCTAATCACTACAAGAAAATATGTTATTAATAATGCCATTTAATAACGCATTATTCTTTAGCGTTGTTGTTTGCACTTAATTATTTGTTTTTTAACACATTTTGTTTTGTACCGTGCCGTGTAACGCTCTTGGCTCCAAAATTTTCGTCTGCCCTCCAAGAAAACACTTAACAAGTTTCATATCCCTCCCAAAAACACTTAACCATTTTCGTCTCACTCCTAAAATAACACTAACAATTTTCTTCCCCAATAAAATAACCCTAATCGAAACTGTTCGCTCCATCTCCAATCTCTCCAGCCGTTCTCCTCCACTTCAACAGTTTGCACTTCAGTGGTCAACTGGAGCATCTGGAACCCTAATCTCTAATCTTTGATTTCGCTCTTCATCAATATTTGCACAGATTCGAAATTGAGGGACATATATTGGAAGGTATATTATCAAACATGATAACCTATAAATGATTTCGCTCTTTATCAATCTCCGACTATAGTCTAGAAAAAAACGTTTGATACTTTTGTTTATGAATTGCATGTTCGTTTTCCCAAAGAACGTTTAGTAATTTATTTTCGATAGCTTCTATGCGAATAGATAACTAGAATTGATATTTTTGTTTGACTTGCTTAAATGGTTTAGTGGGAAAACCGATAAAAATAATAATTGTATTTCAATATATTTAAATGGATATTGTTGCAGCAATAGTGAGTGATTTTCTGATTAATTGTAGTATGAGTAATCAACTGATACAAGGACCAAGATTTTGAGATAGGCATTTAATTATTATATTAAAGAATGAAGATGGCACTTTTTTTATTGTTAGCTGCTTTAGACATTTGATTATTAGTTTAATCGATATATTTTTCGAATACAACCAAAAGCAAATATTCAGCTGATAATGGTTCTTATTACAAGCACTGTCAAAATACAAAATCAAGAGGGAATCTAAAACCCGATAATTAATGCTATTTCATCTTATAAAATATGTTTAACTTTTTTCCAAAATATCAAATGCATTTTGAAGGTTTTAATACTATTTAATTTTTTCCTGTTGAGGTTAATTTGGTTTTATGGATTGTACCAGTAAATAGAGGGAGTTGTGTTATATACAATGGCTCACTTATTGTCTTTTAACCATAGATCACTAGATTAACTTTAAATTTTCTTATTTAAATAATTAAATTGCTACAAAATATTGTTTATTTGAAACTTTTTGTGTAATGGTTTGTATTTTGTTAATTCTCAGTATCATACAAAAATCAGCCTTACACTATTACATGGTTACTCATTTTCTGATAGTCATTTTCACCATCATTTGTTAATTGCCGATTTTTTGGGTACAAAGCTTCAATTCATTCCACGTTGTTTATTTTATCGTATTTTTTGAAATTCCTGCTATTTTCTTCTTGCTAGTCTTTTTAGTCCACTTTGGCTATTTGAGGTTCCAGCATCGAAAAAAAGTGTAGAACCAAAGTTTAACTTTCATGATGTCCTATGTAAATAAGAGAACACACTATGATATTTAAGTATTTTATGATCATCTACTAGCAATAAACTAATACTTTGCTTGATTCATGATGGTTGCTACTTTTTATTTCAACCGCTTTCCCTTTGTCCATAACTTTGGCCAACATGTAACATTTGAACTACTTCAAATTTAATGTTGTGTTTGATCAATAATTTTCTGTTCTGCTGCATTAACCTACATTACCGCTACCCTTTTCTATATCAAAATCATTGCAACTGCCATAGTAAAATACAAAACATGTAAAGCAGAAGTACTGTTCATGTCCCAAACCATATTAACTAAAGAAATGGGTTATCCATTTCACCCAAAAAAACAACGAAATAGACTTGTGGTAAATTTATATGGAGTGGTACGTAATCTTCATCTTTCTTTAAACAACACTACAACACAATTTACATTATAACAAATCATTTTTAGTTCAAGTAGATATTATATTATAGAATCTTCTAGCCCTTTAAACTATGTTTTAAAATTGGTAGAATATTCTACAAATCAATTTGGTTTCATAGAATATTCTTTAAACAACACTACAACACAATATACATTAAACAAAAATTTAAGTCTTTACCTATTTTAGACTATAGGGCCTATAGTTTGTTGTGATGTATTTTATAAAATTATTTCAAAAATATTATATTAATAGAATTAAATTTCTGTTGCAGCATATAATATCAAAATCGCAATCAGCAGTTGTTCCTAGCAAAAATTTTACGGAGAATATGCAGTTGGCTAATGTATTTCAGACAAAAAAGGATTAAAAAAAATTCTACATCCAAATCGACTTGAAAAAGGCGTAACATTGTTGTTCAAACCGTTTACAAAAAACATTTAATCCTTTATTTTCCTAGATGCTTGATCCTATACATTAATTATTATGTGTACTCAAGTACATAATCATAATGAAATTGCGTGCGCTTTTGTATTTTTTTACATTTTCAATTCAACATGCTTAAGCTTTCCTTAGTAGTTTAAGACCAAAAATCCTGGTTTGCAGAAATTGTGAAATGAATTTTTAGTGTACTTTTATCTAGTAAATAATCCACAAGCGTTCTATAAATAGACCGGTATTTGGCAAATTTATTTCAAATATATCTGATTTTAATTAACTATGGTAATAATCCACAAGAATTTTAAATTTGTTTCTCCCTCCTACAAGCACAATATTTTTTTCATCAGTTGTTCATGTTGCAGTTTAACTTGTTTTATTAATTCTAAGTAAATTTGCATCATGTTTCATATAAGATTATGTCTTCATGATTTTCATTAATTTGTACTGATACTTGATTATATGCTTCATGCAGCTTACCACATCAGATTCCTTGAGATTCATGTTCTAGACCTGTAGATTTTCCTTTGCTTGTTTAAGATTTGCAATAAGATTATGAGTGAAATCCCCTTATGTTGTAGCTTTATGCCCCTCTAATACACATTGCTGATATCCTTCAATATTACACCATGTATTGATATATCTGAAAGGCACATTCTTTATTTTTATTCTATTGTATATAATATGTATCCAAACTAATGCATTATACATGTTTGCTTGTTTTAACTATGCATGTAAATGAAAATTTATTTCCATGCTTTATGTTGATTGAGTAAAGGACTAGGAAGGAGATGGAGAAAGTTGACTTTAGAAATTCAGGTATAATTCTACCTCAGTGCTTCACCAGATTAGCTACTTTTTGATAGTCTATTAAAAACATGAAATTGTTATTTACTGCGATGTTTTTACCATTTACTGTGATATTTATAAAAGCCGGGTTTAATTAACATTCCATTTATTTAATAAAGGATCAGTGAGTGATGGACTGTTTAAAGCATTGCCCTAATTGGTGTTGAAATAGGAAAATTTTCCAATTTTGAATAAATATACTTACATATCAACAAAATTTCAAGTCTTGACTTCAGTTAAACCAGGAGAACATATCCATTTGTTTGATCGTAAAAATGGAACCTTTTTATATTGATGGCTACATGTATTTTTTTACCATTAGTTATATTAACTTATTAACGTTCATCCCATTAGCATCTAAGATCATGCTTAATACATCACTTTTATTATTAGAAAAAAGATTGTTTCTGTCATTCATCTATAGTATAATACACTTCTTTTATGAGTAGAAAAATGTTATTTTAAATGCCAGTATGCTAAATGTATAAAGTTATTTGGAGATGCATATTTTATTAGACAATGAAGATTATTATGTAGGTTGGAGTCCTCGTGCATATATTAAGATATTGGCTAAGTTATGTAAAGACGCAGGCAATCGAAATACCATGCTGGGATCAACATAGTCATGTAGTCAGGAAAAAAGAAAAGAGTTAAAAGCCATTTAGTAATAAGTTTTAACTAAGAATTTAGTCTTACTATATCAAAATAGCTCATTTAATTATTACCTTATTGTAAAACTTTCTTTGTCAATTGCTAATAGAACATTTTCCTTATCTCTTTAATTGAATTGAAAAGAAATTTGAACACTAAAATGTAGATTAACATCAGTTCTCTTCAACATTAAAATACATATTTGGCTCAAAAAACACAATTTTTTTTCAATCTTATGCTCCTTTGTGAATCATCAATCCACACTGTAGCCGTAAGTTTTATCTTTGAGTCATACCTATAGTTTAATATTATTTTGATAATTTTTGATATGTTATGTAAACATCATAAATATCAACTGATTTCAACACTGATTGCAGACTGTGGCCACGAGTTCTACACTAGATGCGCGTTGTACCTGTGTGCAAC
The DNA here is from genome assembly GCA_030737815.1 of Allium fistulosum. Taxonomy (NCBI): domain Eukaryota; kingdom Viridiplantae; phylum Streptophyta; class Magnoliopsida; order Asparagales; family Amaryllidaceae; genus Allium; species Allium fistulosum. The sequence goes on along the minus strand of CM060903.1, from coordinate 1,251,752,940 downwards.
AAACACAACGGTCCATGCAACAGGCCCAGCGGGCTCAATCACTTGCTCACTCTACCGCAAACCGATCATCTCATTCACAAAACTTTCTTTATTTAAACACTACACCAAACTTTCTATATTCTGCATGTGCGTATATATAGGTGGCTTAGTGTTTTCATATCTTACTGCCTTGCTTTGCTCTACTCATGTGAAAATATATTTAAACACTTCACCAATTTTTTTGCATTTTTATATAATTTGTATACTTTTGCACTTATTTTTACAAAAAATGAGCAAGAGTGGGAATGTGAAAACGAGAGCTCACATGCAAAAAGAAATCGACGAACAAAAAGGGAAATGTGCAAGAAAGAAGCAGCTTGAAGACAATCAAGTAGATGATCAGATTCATAATGAAGACAACCCACAAGCGTTAGAAAAAAATCAAGTACAAACTTTTCGCCATTCTTAAATTTTCATTTATACTTCTGTATTACTGTAAAGTTCTTTGTATCATTCAACGAATATTATTATTTTTATACAGAAAATGAGAAAGAAGAGTAAGGCTGTGAAAAAAAGAGGTTGCATGCAAAATGAAATCGACGAACATAGAAAGAAACGTGCAAGAGAAGAGCTATTTGAAGATAATCAAGTAGAAGATGAGGTTCATAATGAAGACAACCCACGGGCTTTAGAAAAAAATCTAATACAAATCAAAGTAGAAAAAAATGCTGAAATACAAGACAACCCACAAATAGTCAAAGACAATGTAGTTCAGTCGGAAGGAAACTCTGAAGGTCCAATAGATAGTGAGAGACATATACAAGATACCAATGCAAATATAAATCCAAGAAGAAAACCTAGAGGGCCAACTAAAGTTAGAAGACTTTCATTCAATTCTTTGGAGAAAATAGATGTTGAATTTAATAGTGCAGGCGAACCAATAGGACCAGGGTCGATCAAATTATCTTCTTATTTAGGACCGCTTGTACGAGAAATTGTTTCGGTTACACTAAATGAATGGAGACAACTTAGTACTGAATTGAAAGGTGTTTTATGGGAAATCATTCAGGTGACACTCTCTCTTTTGCTTTAAGATCAATCTTATATTGATTGCTTACCTCAAACACTCTTTACGCTAAATTTTGATTGTTGTAGGCGAGGTTTAAACTGGATTTAGATTGGCACAAAACATTAGTTTTTCAATAAATGAGCGGTATTTGGTGGGCGTCAAAATGTAGATTAGTTCGGCAACTGGTACAAGCAAAGTCTATGGAGGAAAGGCTTCAGTTGAAACCAGCTAACATTAAATGTATGAACGAGTGGAAGAAATTTATCAAGTTGAAAACAAGTTTGGAATTTAAGGTATTTTTTATAAACAACACTCATTTATGTATCATATCGAAGGGATAACATTACATTAAAATTATGGATAATATTTTAAAATCCCTTATTTTAGGCTTTGAGCGAAAAGAACAAAGCTATTAGATAGAAGCAGTTGCCACACACATGCAGTCGTAAAGGAATGGCTCGACTGGCTGAAGATTTGGTAAGAAAAGAGTAGTTTATTTGATGTAATATTTATGTACTTTTTAACTAATTAACACACAAAAAAGTTCTTTATCCTCCTTGAACACAAAACAGACAGAAAGAACATAGGTATTTTGAAAATTTCTCAAAATGAAAATTAGGAAATGCGTGTGGTTTAAAATTTGACTTTTTTCATTAGTTTTTTGCTTTTGTGACTTGCTAGCTTCTTCGAAGTTAATTTGACAAGTAAATTTCTTTGGATTTTAATAAGAATAAACATTAGAAAAACACAAATTAATTTGCATTTCTACAAAAGTCTAAATAAATGTTACAATTTGTTTGTTAGATAGTCTAAATTATTAATTAAGTATGATTTCATTAAATAACTTCAATTTTTTTATCATTATCGAATTCCATGCAATTTTGGCAAACCTTTTCAAAAAAGCAAACTAATTTGCGCCTTTTTAAAAGAACAAGATTTTCTACAAAACTTTATTTTTATTTTTCCTTTTAAATAAATTTCATATTGTGTTTTTTTATTAATTGCCTACAAACTATCTTTAAGTGCTGTTTAAAGCCAGCTTTATGAAAACAACTAAATTTCTAAGTAGAAATATATCATATGTACGCCCTAGTTATGCAGTGATTTAAAAATACTCAACCCGCCTATATACAAAAATAAAGTTCTTCATTCATGAATGACTGTGAATGTTGACATAAACAAACAATCCATGCAACAAGAAAATTTTAGTTGAAGCTACCAGAACATCTTTAATAAAAACATGAAAATTACAACTAATAGAATTCATGCAATATAATAGTCTCTGTTACAATATTAAGCCTCTAACACACTGCGTATGCATCCAGTGTTCACAGCAAAGAACTGCAAATTTTAGATAAGGTATGCACTGATTTCCCCCTTTTTACCGGATCAACTGCAAAATTAAAATATTACGAATTTATTAGCCTAAGAAATTATATATAGAACCATTGCAAAAGACTGTGAAAGAACAAGGCAGTTGGGGACTAAATCTAATAATATGAAAATCTTCCTAAATGGAATAAAAAGAAGAGTGAGAAGGAATCCTTAAAGTTGTGCTCATGTTTAATTTTGAAAGATCTACCATCATAATTGTTCCTTGTAATTTTCCTGACTATGTTGACAAAAAAGAAATGTTTTTTTTTTGAAATAGTACTTAGATAAAAATGTCACTAGGACAACAAACCACAAATCATGCGTCAATAAATGTTCAAATCACGTTACGCAAGTTTCGAACTTGTTAAAAATGAAATGTTAGTTCCTTGTTTCTAGAAAAATTGAATATTTTTCTTTTGATTGTAGAAAAACGAAAGTAGCGGTCACTTTCCTGTCTCTAGAAGTGTAGTTTGGATCAAATCTTGCACTAAGAAAAATGGTGAACCAGTGAATATGACTACTACAGATGCTATAGTAAGTCCATACTTTATAGATAATCTTAAATTTGTCAAGTTCAATATTGGTCATCTTAACTCATTTTACCTCATTTTTTTATAACATCTTAACTCATTTCAATATTGGGCACAAGTATGATTATTTCTATATCACTATTTGATTTAATTTATATCCATTGATGTTTTCATACTGGCAATTTAGGAATTTATTTTTCAGATCATCGTTAACTAGCAAATGAATGTGTCGATTGTCTAAAAGGACATGTTTGCCAAGCCATTGTTCTCAGCCCAGTTTTAGTCTGAACTCTAGAAGAACATGATATCCTTATGTTTTCAAAATTATCACCCTTTTTTATACTGCTAGGTACTTTGCTGAAATTAATTTATTGGAAATAGAAATATCGTCTTAAAATGCAAGGCCACTGTGTATTATAAGAATTGATGATCGTAGTTTATTGGTTATTGCCTGGATTTGCATTGTAAATTGACATATATTCGTCAATTGTTTTGGCAAGTCAATTTTCTACTATATTTACTCCAAAACTGTTAATAATATTATGCTATAGTTTGCAAATTTGACATATTATTTTTGTATAACTATGCATTAGATATAGTAACCAACTATCAGTGAATTTCAAAATGATCACAACAACTAAATTTATGTATTCAGGTCGCCAAATTTACAAAGCAACACATCTAAATGAGCAGTGAAATTCCCTACAGGTTGCTGAATTATAAGGCAAAAAAATATGCAGTGAATCTACCTTGTGGAAACTATATATTAGTTTATGAAGAAATGCAGATTATGTTTGGAATGTGATATTAAAAGAATTAAAGGTTGGTTATTTATATTCCTAAAGAAGTGTAAATGGTTATTTATAGAATAATGTAGTTTGTGTTACTTAGTGAATCTCGATGACAGATTTAGCAACCTTGTAATACCAATCAAAAGTAACTGGTTGGTGATAATATTATAACCACGTATAATGAAGCATTTACCAAAGCTGAAATTATAATCATCTTTCTCAGAAATATATGCGGTTCCTTCCTCTGTAACAATTTTCTCTGTTTCTTTTGATGCCATAATATATATATATATGTGCGTGTGTGTCTGTATACGTATATATACATATGTATATATATATAGATAAAAATGTAACAATAATCTATTATTAATCATGTTTTATAGGAAAAGATTAAACAAATTGAAGGTGTTTCACAATCGACCTCGTTAATAAACTACAAAGAAGATGCACTTGCACAAGTGTTGGGGCAAGAAAGACTGTGTCGACTACGAGCGATGGGAAGGGGAACGAGTCTTAGTAGAGCAACTTTAGCGCAAGTTAGGGATAAACAAACATTGCAACTTGAAAACAAAATGTTAGAATTAGAGAAGAAATTTCTATAACTAGAGAAATATTAGGTAAGATACATCTCTTATCTATTGAGTTTGAATGCTATATTTGCTAGTTGTTATAAGATTGTATTCTATGTTATTATGGTTGATTGCTAAATGTAAAACTAATGTTAAATTTTATTTGGTTTTGCAGAGTAGGCACAGTTGGACAGAAGTAAACAAACCTCAAGTAATTAATTTTTATTTTTATTGGTTTGACATCATTTTTATTTTAACTTTTTATACAATAATTAATATAATATTCCTATGTTTAATTGTAGTGAAACTGCGATAAAAATATGAAGAAGTGTGGTTTATTTGATTGGCGAGGGTTTGAAGAGAACGTTGTTGAAGGAAGAGTTGTGTTGGATGATCCTTACAAGCTTATCAATGATGTTCCTTTTGGGCCGGATGCAATGATAATTTTAGTTGACTGTCCAAAAAAGCCGGATGCTTTTCTATAGAAGCCTACGACTACTTTCACACTTATTGGGGAAACAAAGGATAATATTATGGTCTGGCCAACGAATAGAGTTGTTTTAAGTTCAAGTGATCACATTGAAGAAGAAGAGGAAATGGTAAGCATTTTTCTTCACAACGAACATGCAATTTTAATATATACAATTTTTACTAAATAAATATTCTTACCTCTAATAGAGTAGAACTAGCAACCAAGAATGCAAATGCAAGATTTTTGATTGGGGAGGGAGCAAACAATTAGTGTCTTTAGGACGATTACATTCGAGCATCTCAGAGGAAATTGTTAATGATGTTCCTCTTGGACCATCAGCCATGATTGTTTGGATAGATAATCCACTAAATCCATAAGCTTTTTTGTGGAGGCCAGCCCCTGATTTGATCTGAATCGCGGATGTTGTTGGTGAGAAGGTTGCGTAGCCTGAATTGCAAGTAGTTGTTGAGAAGGTTGATGCTACAGCTCCTATTACACCTATGACTATACTGAAAACATTTATGATACTTGATTTTTATGGTGTATTTCTATTTTTAAGGATTAGCAATTTCACTATTTTTCTCTTTTTTCAACTTACAGACTGCAAATTCAAGAACAAACGATAAATGCAAGTTGATGGATTTATCGGGAAAAGGGAATGTAGTTGCGTTAAGATGCATGGAGTCAACTGATCCTAATGCAAGGGTCCATTTCAAACCACTAGGAAACAATGTAGTTTAAGTTTGGATATAGACCGTAAAAGAACCGACCGAAGAGCTTTGGAGACAAACATCTGAATTACAGTACATGGAAGATGCAATCTCTTCTATTATAGTTTTGCCTGCTGTGCATGTCGTAATGGAATGAATAGTAAGTCTTTACCGTTTCATTTTTGTTTTTGGTTAGTTTACATGATGATGAATGTTCGAAAGTTCTCAACCCAAATAAATTCCCACAAACTTAATTTACATAACGATGATGAATGTTGGAAAGTCTCTCCACATTGAAGATGCCTAATATTAATATCTATTGTCCCAACTACGCTGCTTAAAACAATGCGATTGGTGTTTGATTTATAAAACGATAAACTTTTTATTAAGGAGTTGAAATAAAATAACAAGTTTTGAGTGTGAGTGTTAGTTTATCTTCAAACAAGAATGAGTAACATATGATACAGGAGGAAGAGAAGAAGGGTTAAAACTTAAAATGCGATATGTACATACGTTTTTATAGAAGTGCATTCAATTTACTTTTCATAACATGCCTCCCCTTGAAATTGAGAACAATTGTTGAAGAATAAGTTCTATTGTAATCTGTCTGTCATTCACAGGATTCATTACCGAGCATTCCCTGTTATCATATTACTACTTTATTTTCTTTATTGATTAATTGATTCTGCATCTGATGCTTAATTTTTACTTCCAAATACTATCAATTCAGTTGATTTTATTCTTATATCTGATAATCTATAAAGTAAGTACTCTTTTTTGCATACGTGACAAATTGTTTTCCTTTTGATTATAAACCATACAGATGTTATAATTTGGATTTATGCCTGTTGGACTAGAGCTCACTGTTGATCAAGAAATCCAATGCTGGTAAATTCCTTTTGGTGTATCTGATATCCTAGTATTAAATTCTATGTGACTTTTTTTATTTCAAATATTAAATGATTGCTCCAGAAATAATTACTATATATATTCACTGATATATGCGTATTTTAATAAATTCTAGATATTTTAGTTCCTTGTTCGATGAATGAATAATTTGACTAAGAGTGAATCTCAGGCATATATCAATCACTCTCACTCTCACTCGTCTCCTGGAGATTGATATAATGTATGACAAACATCGTCTCAGACAAACACACAAAATTAGTTTCAGACAAACGAAATTAGTGCATATAGAATTACTCTTCACATGAAATTAGTTTCATAATGTATGACAAACACACAAAATTAGTTTCACACAAACAAAAATAACATATCAATCACTCTCTCTGGTCTCCTGAAGACTCTTAATGATGTCCGAATCACCTGCACCATTTTTCCATGTAAAAAATATTAATAACAACTTACACCAATACACACTATAAAGTACACAAGTAACAACTAGTCCAGGTTATAATGTTCAAACAAAGTGTGTGTATATGTGTACACACATGACTATTAAATCAGATGTTTTATACACAGTATGGTAATTATAGTGTAACAATATTCCGTTATGGAAGTAAATTTTAACTGCGGAAAGCACTCACCTGGATCAATAATGCTCAGGCAGCAAACACGTAAATACTTTCCACATGCAGTTCCAAGATCAACATTGTCTGTAGCAATACACAAGGAGACTTATAATGTAGGTATTTCAAGTACTCTAACAAAGTTTCCTTCTCTATTTTGCTAAAATAAAGGTGTTCTCTTTACAATACACCAGGTTTTAGGCGAACTTCAAGTAGCACCAAATTAAAAGAGTCTAAGGCACATGCATGGGATTCAGTCTTAGTCAAATAAAAGACAAGTAGATTCTAGATTCAGGTTAATCTCTCCATGGTCTGTCTCACTAATATCCTCTGTTTTTTTCTTCACTAAACCCTTTTACCTGAGTGTACTACCATCCATCTAATAATAGAAGTTACTACCAATAACCTGTAATTTTCACACAATTTTGTATAATTATTTTCAAATTGTTATGAATTTTCAGGAAGTACTACCAATGACCGAAGACATGCATGAAGAAAGGCTTTGAGCAGTTCAAGTTCTTAGTGATGCATTTGGTACTTGTAGACGTTAACTTTGAACTATGTTATCTTTTGTTATCATGAATATGTATTGAATTTGGTAACTCATGTATTAAACTTATTTTTTGTTAGTTGATACTTTATTTTGTTATCATGAATATGTGTTACATTTGATGATTGTTATATTTTTTTCGTTCATACATTGTTCAAATTGTTATCTATCTAAAGAAAATTCATTTTGATTGTTATTATTAAAATGTAATAGTGGGGTGCATCAAATATATAGTAAAATAAAGCATAGCTCCTAAAAAGCGTTATAACTATATTAACATAAGTGCTATAAAAAGATAATGCAATGTATGAGGTTACTGTCAAAGTATAGCAGCAAATAGGTGTTATTGTATACACATTTTATAGTGGTATATATATGCTGTAAATGGTTGTAAAATATACTATAAACATGTTGGTATATAGCACGAAATAGGCGCTATAGAATAACTATTTTATAGCAGCTATACTTTGTTATAAAGATTATGTTATTTTCTTTAAGATTGAGATGTTTTAAGCAGTAATAGTGAGCTACCGTCTTTATGTAACATAGCGGCTAATTTATGCTATGAAATCATGCTCTTATATAGCGTTTTCTTGTGTTCTAAATGTGTAATTCTTTTTTATAACATGTCGATATACAGCATTTATCAAACTGCTATAGTTGTGTTTAATAACGGCTATATGCCGCTATAAAAGACTGTTTTTCTTGTAATGAATCAAATATCCTGAATAATGTTATTTAAAATTAAGGGTGTTACAGGCTCCCCTTCTTAAAGAATTTCGTCCTCTAAATTAAATAAGGATTAAATACTAATCATTGCAATCATCTGTAACCACTCCTAACAACTATACTATTTTATCTGACTGGCAATCATCTATATAAATCTAATATAGACATACCATTTAAAACAGATCAGGATAAGTACCTCGAATCTTGTCTTTTGTCTCCCAAGTACATTCCTTCTCGTTTTTGCTCCATTGCACTTTCACCAACTTGATTGTCTTGGACCTTAATCTTTTCTCATCTCTCGCCACAACCCGAACAGGTTGTCTAACAACTGTCAAATTAGGCTCTACTACTAACTCATCTAACACTGTTGGACGAATAGTAGTCTCTGGATCATGCACATACTTGCGAAGATGAGACACATGAAATACATTATGGACACCTGCCATATTGCTCGGCAATTCTACTCTATACGCGGGCTTTTCAATCCTTTCTATAATCTGGAATGGACCAACATATTTTGGTGCCAGCTTTCCTGACTTTTCGAATCGTATCGCTCCCTTCATCGGTGACACCTTAATAAAAACCTGTCTCCAATTAATAATTCTAGGTCTTTGCGCCTTTTATCTGCGTACCTCTTCTGTCTAGATTGAGCTTCCTTCATCCGATCTCGGATCAACTCAATCTTCTCTGATGCCTCTCTAACCATATCGAGACCTAATACTAATCTATCTCCAGTCTCTAACCAACAGCTGGTGATTTGCATGGCCTTCCATATAACGCTTCAAAAGGCGCCATTCGTATACTAGTCTGAAAACTATTATTATAGGAAAACTCAATCAAATGCAGGTGATCTTTCCAAGATCCACCAAAGTCTAGTACACAAGCCCTAAATAAATCTTCGAGTACCTTATTAACTCTCTCAGCCTGCCCATCCGACTATGGATGATATGTTGTACTCATCTTGAGCTTGGTACCTAATACTCTCTGTAAACTTCTCCAAAACTCGCTAATGAATAGTGCATCTCTATCACTAACCGTGCTACTAGGAATTCCATGAAGTCTAACTATGTTTTTCACGAACAACTTCGCTAAAACAGGTGCCATCTTGGTTGACTTGACTGGAATGAAATGGGCGCTCTTGGTCAATCTGTCCACTAAAACCCATATGCTTTCATTTCCCCTATTCAACCTTGGCAACCCATCTATAAATCCATGGATATAGAATCCCACTTCCAAACTAGAATCTCTAAAGGCTGAAGCAACCCGCTCCGCTTTTGGTGTTCAGCATTCACTTGTTGACAGTTAGCACATTGTCTAACCCACAACCCAACATCCATCTTCATACCCTCCCAATAGAAGTTTCTCTTCATATCTTGATACGTCATGGTTCCCCCAGGATGAATCGTAAACTTGGATCGATGACACTCATGTAGAACTTCTCACCTTAAGTTATCTATATTCGGAACACATAATCATTCCTTCTTCCTCAACCATCCTCTCTGGTCAATGCCAAAATCTTTAAGATCATCGATCTCGGATCCCACCTCGAGGCTTCTAATTTTCTCGACTAACTCTAGATCCTCTTTTTGTTTAGAAGCTATCCTCTCGATTAACACTTGTCAAACCTCTAAATAGGCCAATATAGCAGTACTCTGATAGAATCAGTAATCGATCTTGACTTTATACTACACGTAGCCAAAACTTCTAAATCCTTCCATTCTATCAACAAAGCTGACACCACATTCTGATGTTTTCTGATAAAGGCGTCCGCTACCAAAATCATAAGCTGCTAGAAACTCTAGCCACCTCTGTCGTCGCATATTCAACTCTTTCTAAGTGAATAAATATCTTAAGTACTTATGATCAGTGTATAGCTCAAATCTCTCTCATAAGAGATAATGTCTCCTAATTTTCAATGCGAAGATCACCGCTGCCAACTCCAAATCATGAGTAGAATATCTCACCTCATGCAGTCTAAGCTGTCGAGAAGCGTAGGCAATAACTTTACCATTTTTCATCAACACAGCTCGTAATCCCAATCCACATGCATCAGTGTACACCACCAATCCTTGGTTTCCATCCAGAACAACTAACACTGGCGCGTTGGTCAACAAATGTTTTACTTAATCCTCACATTTGTCGGACCAAATGAACTTCACATCCTTCTTGGTCAACTTAGTCAAAGGTGCTGCTATCCTCGAAAAATCTCTAATGACTCTCTGGTAATAGCCAGCAAGTCCGATAAAACTTCTAATCTCAGTTACCGTCATTGGTCTCTTCTATTTATTGACAGCTTCGATCTTAACTGGATCTACTGACAAACCTTCATTCGAAACTACATAACTAAGAAATTTGACCTCCTTCTTCTAAAAATAACATTTATAAAACTTTGTCTTTAGCTGATGTTGGGTATATTTTGACCCTACCGGACCAAACATCCACCATGTTCAACTCCCCACCGAATCAGTCTATGCCGAATCAACCTACACGCCGGTCCAAACTACACGACCGGACCAACTCCTCGCCGAATCAAACTACACGACCGGAACAACTCCCCACCGAATCAGTCTATGCCGAATCAACCTACACGCCGGTCCGAACTACACGACCGGACCAACTCTTCACCGAATCAACCTACCACCGAATCAAGGGATGCCGAACCAAGGTGTTCCAGGCCAGATTGTCTCAGCCCAGGCCCGCCAGCTGCTATATACCTCCAAGACCCCTACCCCCAGCTTCACTCTATAAATAGAGGGGCAGGGATACAACAATGGGGACAAGTTTTTGAGAGCTCAAGCACGGAAGGAACTTTCGAACAACTTTCTTTTACTTGTACCAAAGCTTTGTACTTGTAATCACAACAAAAGAAGAGAAATAACATATAAAGTGGACGTAGGCACATTCTGGCTGAACCACTATAAATCTGCGTGTCTTTTTACAGTTTAGCCCCTGTTTTTCATATATTTGCATAAATCACCCAAATCACTAAGAACAACATAAGATCTACTAAATCATACAACTTTGAGATGTTTGTCCATTTTTTGTGCAAACATTTTTGGTGCTTTCATTGAGAGGGTTGAAGCTCGAAGCTCCAGCTTCATCCGCTTAGAAAGTTTTCCTAACAGCATCATCCGCCACTTGGAAAACATGCCTCCCAAACAGAGAAAAGATGTTAACAAAGGAAAAAACATCGCATCCAGTAGCCTTCCTGATCCAGCTATCGCAAATCAAGTAAATCCTCCTCCTCCAGCAACGGTAACAAGTGGAGGACAGGCTAACCCCACCACTCCTGCCACAGAACAGCCTGCAGCAATTACTAGGGCAGATTTGGACAGAGTTGTTGTTGAAGTAACTAACCGCTTCACGTCCCAGCAGGAAGCCTTGGTGGACCATCTCATGTCACGCTTGAGGGACGCTGAAGAATCCAACCGCAACACTGAATCATGGGGCGAGTCCCAATCTGGAGGATCTCAGAGACAGCAAAGATCTTCCTTCTTCGAAGGAGCTAACGGCAGGAGTAGCCGTGGTAGGAGCCGAGACCGAGCTCAGCCCGAAGTTAGGCCTGAGGAAACGTTTGGTGCCGAACCCAACGGGGAAGGTACCGGGCGGAGGTCAACTGCAGCTGAGCCTGTCATGCTGCCTAACCACAGAAACACCAGTGAACGGGGCCGAGCTAGAGTTCAGCCCGAAGTTGGACCCGAGGAAGTGCTTAGATCAGAACCCAACAGGGGAAGATCAAGGCAAGGGCCAACTGTAGCTGATCCAAGCATGCTCCCAGAAGATCAAAGGCAGCCACTGGAAAATATGAGGAATGATAGACGATACCATCCCTACAGGTTGTCTGGTCGGAATCAACCCCACAGAGCGGAACCAAACTCATTTCTGTCCGCTCCAAATTCTGATGAAAGGATGGCACGCTTATTCAGAGAGTGTGTCCAACGGGAGCAAAGAGATCGAGGGATAGGCGCTAGGGTAACCAGCCCTTTCGCCCGCAATATCGAAATTGCTATCACCCCCCGAGAATGGAAGATGCCAACAATGGAACCTTACAAAGGAACCTCCGATCCCGTTGTACACTTACAGAGGTACACGCAGCATATGCTCATGAGTGGAGCAACAGAGGGAGTGCTGTGCAAATGCTTCCCGCTCTTCTTAGCAGATCTTGCTACCTCCTGGTTCTGTCATCTACCCCAAGGATCCATCAGCTCGTGGGAAATGTTGAAAGAAAAATTCATCAGTCAGTTCCGCATTCATGTGGAGCAACCTAAGGACGCTTATTCCTTATCCAGCGTCAAACAGAAACCTGGAGAAAAGCTGCAGCAATACCTAACCAGATTCAACGCCGCAGCAGCCGCAGTTCAAGATGCCGATGAGAAGCTTATCCTAATGGCCCTCTGCAGTGGGGTGCATCCGGACACTAAATTTGCTAGGAGATTGACAAAAGAAAAACCAGCTACTTTACCCGATTTCTTCCATGAAGCCGGGAAATACATGAGGCTTGAGGATGCCGCCATTGAGGGGCAGTCAGGACAACAAAGTAAGACGACCCATGGCAACGCCCCTGCTGTGGCAAGGGACGTTCGAAGAAATGATTCCAGAGACAATGCTGGGGGCAAGAAAGTAGAGAAACGCCTATATCGGCCAGGACCAAGATTCGACTCTTACACCCCTTTGAACGAGACCGTCGAAAACATCTTCCTTGCCACCCAAGGCGAAGTTAGATACAAACGCCCACCATACAAGAAGGAATCAGATAGCGCACAGAAATCTGGAAAATTCTGCCGCTTCCACGAATCCCACGGACATGATACCAACGAATGCCATCATCTCCGGGATCTGATTGAGGAACACATCAGAAGAAAGAAACTGGAGCGCTATGTAAAAAGTCAAGACAGGACTCCAGCTCCTGCCAATGAAAACCCAAGGCTACCCTCACCAGGGACCGGCAGAGGCGACCGCAACGCTAGCAGCTCTAGTCAAGAGAAGATAGTGGTCCATACCATCTCAGGAGGTCCACACATCGCAGACAGAAGCTGGAAAGAGATGGAAAGATATGGGAAGTCGCTCAGAGACAATAGAGACTGCGTCAATGCGGTTATAGAAGAGCGCCACCCAAAGCGGAAAGAAAGTGATGACATCACATTCAGTAAACGCGACCTAGAAGGAAGACAGTACCCTCACATGGATCCCATGGTTATCTCTGCCCGACTCGGTCCCGCCGAAGTTTACCGAATCCTGGTAGACACTGGAAGCTCTGTAAATATCCTGTTCAAACACGCATTCGACAAAATGAGGTTGTCAATGAAGGACGTATCTCCCTGCGATAAACCGCTACACGGTTTCACTGGAGATGCGAAAATGCCCATCGGGCAGCTGGACCTCTTCGTTGAAATTGGAAGCCATCCCCGCTCCGTTGTAAGGAAACAGACGTTTGTGCTGATAGAAAACCATTCGGCCTACAACGCCTTCCTAGGAAGACCAGCCCTATCTGACTTCCAGATTGTCCTAGCCCCGTGGTGCCTGAAAATGAAATTTCCAACAGACAATGGGGTAGGGGAAGTGGAAGGAGACCAGGATATTGCACGAGACTGCTATGTAACCGAACTTCGCAACAACCACAGGAGAGATAAAGGGAAAGGTGTAGAGATTGCCCTCTGCACAAAAAGCCTTGAAGCATAGCAACTAAAGAAAGCCCCCCCTCTTCGATACACCAGCGACCCTTTCAATGAATTAGACCCTAGGGACAAAGAGGAGGAGGCCACCGCCGAGCCTGCAGAGGCTATGGAGTTTATATCTGTAGACAAGCACGACTCAAGTAGGCTACTGAAAATTGGGTCGCAGCTGAAAACGGAATTGAAGGAACAACTCGTTGATTTTCTCCGCCACAACTTGGATGTATTCGCTTGGTCACACGCTGACATGACCGGAATCTCCCCCAACATAGCGTGCCACGTATTAAAAATTGATCCTACCAAGGCACCCGTAAAACAAAAAAAGAGAAGTATGGGGGCAGAGCGATCAGCAGCCCTCGATGAAGAAGTAAAGAATCTACTCGCCAATGACTTCATACGAGAAGCTATTTACCCAGAATGGATCGCCAACCCGGTACTAGTAAAGAAGGCTAATGGGAAGTGGCGGACCTGCATTGACTTCTCCAACCTAAATGACGCCTGCCCAAAGGATTGCTTTCCGCTTCCCAGAATCGACCAACTTGTAGACAGCACAGCCGGGCACGAACTCCTGTCTTTTATGGATGCATACTCGGGATATAACCAAATTCCTATGCATGCTCCCGACCAAGATCACACTAGTTTCATCACCGACCGGGGTTTGTACTGCTACAAAGTGATGCCTTTCGGACTTAAAAATGCAGGAGCCACCTACCAGCGCCTCGTCAACAAGATGTTCGCAGGGCTAATAGGACGAACAATGGAAGTATACGTAGACGACATGCTGGTAAAATCACGGGAAGCCAAAGATCACGTAAGCCACCTGGGCGAAATGTTCCAGGTACTTCGACAGTATGGAATGAAGTTGAATCCACTGAAGTGCTCCTTCGGAGTGTCATCAGGAAAATTCTTAGGATTCATCGTCCATGCCCGAGGGATAGAAGCAAACCCTGAACAAGTCCGAGCATTAAGAGACATCAAGATACCTTCCACCCGAAAGGAAATGCAAAGCCTAAATGGAAAAGTGGCTGCCCTAGGCCGATTCATCTCCAAAGCAACGGACAAGTGCGTCCCCTTTTTCGAAGCTCTAAAGAAAGATAAAGGAAAGTTCGAATGGACGGACGAATGCTTGACCGCTTTCCTTAACCTAATCGAACACCTCCAGAAACCACCGGTACTCTCGACCCCAAGCAAAGGCGAAGAATTATACCTATACCTTGCTGTGTCATCTCACGCTCTAAGCGCTGCCTTGGTAAGGGAAGATAACCGCACACAACGACCAGTTTACTTCGTCAGTAAAAGGTTTACTGGGGCAGAAGTCAGATATCCTAAGCTTGAAAAGTTAGCATACTGCTTACTAATCACTTCACGAAAGCTGCGTCATTACTTCCAATCCCATTCCATCAAGGTTCTAACCGATCAACCACTAAGGCAGGTACTCCATCGTCCCGACACTTCCGGGCGACTACTTAAATGGTGTATTGAGCTGAGTCAATATGATATCACCTATCACCCTCGCACCGCCATCAAGGGACAAGCCATGGCTGATTTCATTGCAGAATTCACTACCAACGAGGATAAGGAGCAACTGGAAATAACAGAAGATATCAAGTGGAATCTCTTTGTGGACGGTGCATCTAACGAACAAGGCTCGGGGGCAGGTGTGGTAATCATCACTCCCAGGGGAAATAAACTGCACTATGCTATAAGGTTGGAATTCACTGCCACCAACAACGATGCAGAATACGAAGCAGTAATAGCCGGATTAGAAATTGCTATCGAGATCGGAGCCAATTCTTTGTGTCTTCACAGCGATTCTCAGCTTATTGTTAATCAAATACTAGGGGAATTCCAAGCTAGAGAAGAACGACTCATAGCATATCTAAAGAAGACCAAGTTACTTCTCAGCCGATTAGACCACTACTTAGTCAAACACATCCCTCGGGAAGAGAACCAAGAGGCCGACGAATTGGCAAAGCAAGCAAGTATGGGAGACGAGGCCATCTTCGGAGCAGTAACTGTCTCAAAGCAAATGATCCCGAGTTTTGAGCAAGTGAATCTGATAGCTGCAACCGAAGAAGCAACTTGGATGACTCCCATCCGAGACTACCTACAAAATGGCACACTACCCGACAGGCGTAACGAAGTCAAGAAAATCTTGAGGAAAGCGTCCCGCTACACCATGCAAGGAGACATCCTCTATCGGCGCGGGTTCTCTAACCCATTATTAAGGTGTGTCGCCGGAAGGGAAGCCAAGGAAATCTTATCCAACATTCATCAAGGAAGCTGCGGAGATCACACCGGAGGGCAAACGTTAGCAAAAAAGATACTCCGATACGGATATTTCTGGCCCACCTTAAGCAAGGACGCCTTAGATTTCGTCAAGAAGTGTGACAGATGCCAAAAGTTTGCTAAGGTCCCTCGGCTACCAACAACCGAGATTACCCAGATGACCAGCCCTTGGCCCTTTGCAGTATGGGGAATTGACTTAATCGGTGAACTGCCAATGGGTCGAGGCGGCGCCAAATATGCTATAGTAGCAGTCGACTATTTCACCAAATGGGTACGGAGTCCCACTAAAAATCATATCAGACAACGGACTTCAGTTTGACAGCGAGGAATTCGCCAACTGGTGCCAAGAACACGGAATTCACAAAAGCTTCTCATCCGTAGCATATCCCCAAGCAAACGGACAAGTCGAAGCAGTCAACAAAATTCTGAAAACTCTGATCAAAAAGAAGCTCGAAAAGTCAAAGGGCGCTTGGGTGGATGAACTCCCTACGGCACTATGGGCCTACCGCACATCTTTCAGAACATCAACAGGGCACACTCCTTTCTCTTTGGCATACGGATCGGAGGCTATGCTCCCAGTTGAAACCATTGTGCCTTCCCACCGTAGGATCCACTATAACCCAGAAGAAAACGAAGAGCTCCTCAACATGTCTTTGGATCTAGTCGAGGAGAGAAGGAATGATGCAGTCCTAAAAACAGCAGCCCACAAGCAAAAGGTGGCAGCACAATACAACTCCAAAGTCAAGCATCGTGCCTTACGAGAAGGGGATCTTGTCCTTAAGCGAATCTTCCCTCGCCCCGGAGCACTAGACCCAATCTGGGATGGACCATATGTAATTCATAAAGATCTCCACAACGGAGCCTATATTTTGTCAACAGTGGACGGAGAGGTGTTCCAGAGGGCATGGAACATCCAACACCTCCGTCGATACTTTTCTTAACTTGTATTGCCCATATGAAGTAAATTAACGAAGAGAATCAGTGGACGTAGGCATTTTTTCGTGCCGAACCACTTTAAAAAAGCCTTGTCTCTTTTTTAACTTGTTCCTTTGTATCTTGGCTGCTTGTTAACTTTATCCTTTTCTGTTGAACAAAATCCTGAGCATATAGCATTTCTATTCAAAGCACTCCACAATGCAACTTCACGTGGACAAGCCCCAACAGGTACTATGCGAATCTATGCCCTCGCCAATGAGACACTTTTGCTCCAGCATCCCTCTGCTGCGGGTTAACTCATTGCTCGCGACGGCCCTTAAAGCCAACTGTAATGAGCCGATTATAAGCCACCGAGAAGGCCGACTATAGCCGAGGCAGCTCATTACGGCGTTAGGCTCGCCGGCGACTGTGAACCGATTATAAGCCCCAACATAAGGTGTGGCCAGCCAGGGGCAGTTCACAGTTGACGATCGGCACCCACGCTAGCCGGCCACAGTAAGTCGAATAATACCCATGAGTACGGGCCATAATGGCCCGGGTAGTTACTGTGCGCGATCTCGGCTCCGGTGTGTCTTAAGTGCGGCTGTGGTAAAAAAGAATTAACTCCCCGCGGAGGCGTAAGATGGGTGACAAATGTCTCCAAGACCCACAGCTAGGGAAAGTGACTACAAAACCCGTTTGCCACGAACTTAAGCACATCGAAGGCCTTCCGTGACTGGAAGTTTTACTATTCCACATATTTCAGTTTTACTTAAAAAAAAAAAAACTTTCCTCCTATCCTCTATAACAAACCATAAAGTACAGGATGCAGGGTAAGAGATACCCGCCAATGGATGCAGAGATTCACAATCAGATGGCGGGGCAGTCAACTGCTCTCCATGCTTGGTCATACAAGATATTCGAAACTTCCATTTACAAACAGAACATGAAAGGCGGTATTTTCTTCCTTTATGTACAAATGCATGACTATAATTTGATTTTTTTTTTTTCACACCACACGCTAACATTGCAAGTCATGAGATTATGATTGAAAACCAGAATCTAACATCAAACACAATTTAATTACAAGAATACACATAGCTACATTTCTCATACGGTATGTCGAAATAGCAACAAATATTCAAAGAAATGACAAAATCAACTTGAGCTAAAAAATTACACGTCAAGAATAATGTTATTACAAGTAGCAAGAATTACAACTTAGAAGTTACTCTACTGTCTTAAGACTAACAGATACAACAATGCCAAGCCTACAAAAAGAATTTTTCAGGTTCGGTCATGGAGCTGGTTGCGTCGAAGTCTTGTCCTTGTTCCTTTGCCCGCCTGTCCGGTCATAAAAAGGATTCATTAGTGATGAGTAACCAAGTTAACAGAAAGACTAGAAAGGAAGACTTACCAGTACTAGCTTCTTGACCATCCTGGTCGTCATCTTCTACCGGCACGCCCGCCTCTTCAGCAGCAAGCAGCCGCATACCCTCCTTTACCGCCACTTTCTCCTCCTTGGTGAATTGGGCAGTGACCACATCCATACTGAAGGCCGTTCCACCCTCTTTATCTGCATCAGCCTTAGCCTCCTCCAAAGCCCGAAGATATGTCTTGGCCATGACTCTGGGATAATCATCCATCCAAGAGAGGTTACCCTGCTTCCAAGTCCGGAAATACATGTCCTGGAGCATGTCATCCATCATTCCTTCGTTCTCCTCAAACTCCCTCATCCGGGCATCGGAGGCCGACAACCTTTCCACGGCAGCATCTCTCTCCAGTCTGTATCTCGAGCAATCAGCTTGAAGGGACCTCCGCATCACCTCCATC
The DNA here is from genome assembly GCA_030737815.1 of Allium fistulosum. Lineage (NCBI taxonomy): Eukaryota > Viridiplantae > Streptophyta > Magnoliopsida > Asparagales > Amaryllidaceae > Allium > Allium fistulosum. Next base: position 1,251,733,929 of record CM060903.1, on the reverse strand, counting down.
TCTTCCCTCAACTTAGCTTGAGCAAGTTCTGCAGCCTCAAGCTTCTCGGACAAATCCTCCACCTGCTCGAGATCCGCTCTCCGAACCTCATCCACCGTGGTAATAGCCATGTCAATCCGCTCTTTGCAAGCAGCTTCCATTTTCCGCAATTCGGCTCGACTGGCCTCTTCCATGGTTCTCCTCAATCGCCTAGTAGCAGCCTCGTGCTGAGAGATCTGGATAGCCTGATCCGCAAGCTGCTTGGCCTGATCCGAGACCACCAATCGAAGTCGGATATTGGCGCTCCCTATCTCCTCTCCGGCCTTAACCAACCGAGCATGATGCCCCATCAGCTTCTTGGCCTCCTCTGCCACCCGATCAATATTAGCTTTGGCCTCGTCTCCCATAGTGACTATACGAGTGGTGAGTAGATCGAGGTCTAAGGACTTGGCTTCGTCAAGTACTCGTACCATGGGGTTACGGGGGAGAAGGTGTTCACCGGTAGCTTCGTCGAAAGTAATATCCTGAGAACCTGGATCCAGATCAGGATGACCCGCGAAGGGATTACGGGCCAAGTCGGGACGGTCGATATGAATAACAGAAGGGTTTCCGGACGGGTGTGGAGAGGGTACAAACTCGCTACCCTCCTCAGTAATGTCATGAATAGGCTGAGCCGGAGGCTGAGGACCGAGCGAAGTTTCGGATAAAGGGTGACTCCTCTTCCTCTGCTGAATACCCTCTTCGATGACCCCAAGAAGAGGACGGTACCCGACTACATCCTCGGAGCGTTGGGCTGAGGGCTTCGGCTTAGCAGAAATTTTGGAAAGTTTATATTGCTCGAGCCTGTGTCGAAGGTCTGAAGCTTTGGGCGTCTTGCCTGCTCCTGATATAAAGAACAAGTGTCATAATCTTACATTACTATATGATTCAAGAAACGCGGTAGGTTACAAGTTAGAAAAGGAAAAGAAACACAGCTGTGGTTGTACAAACCCTGGGGAGGAGTGGAATACTGCAATAAGTCCCGGATTTCATTCCAGGACGGGAGCGGGTCATAAAATATTCCTAAGTCCCTATCATTAGTGAAGCATGCAGGGGTCAAGAGTTCACCTTGAGTTGTCAGAGCCACCTTGGCCGGAATAGTCGGAGAAGACTCACTTGCACCAGTCCCGGTTTTGTCCGCCTCCCCGGTCTTCCCTACCAAAGCCGGATCATCACCCAACCCCTCAAAAGCTTGACGGAGAGCATCATCCGTCCACTCTTGCATCTCGCCTACTTGCCCAGAAGACAGAGCCCTGGAACCATCACCACCCTGTCCATCTCCACCCTGTCCATCGCCACCCTCGTAACCAAGACGCTCAACGTCACTTCCGCCCTCCGCCTCACCTCTTTCCTCCTCCGCTTCTATCTCCCCCTGAGTAAGTGGACAATTGCTGGGAGAAGGACCGTCCGACCTCTTAAGCTTCTTACCTCCGACGGCTGGAGGTTTCGTAAATGGTTTTCTCTTTCCGCCCTCTGCCGCCTGAGCAGCCGCCCTCTCTTCCGCCGTTTCCCTTAACTTAAATACAGACTGCTGCGGAAGGATCAAGTTATATTCCAGAAGAATCGCATTTCTAATCAAGTAGGCAGATGATCTGTATTTCCCAAGAATGGCTTCTATCTCCGCCGCCATCTGAACCAGGCGGTCAGTCTCCACAACCGGAAAACCACCTGTCGCTAGCAAAAATGAGAAAGTATGAGAAGAAGCATCGCAATCGGAATAGGAATTATAAGTAAAAGCATCAACTTACATCCAGAGGTAAAGCGCCGGATGGAGACGGAATCGTCCCTAACAAAGAACCACTCTTTCTTGAACATGCTGAATTTAGAGTACAGGTCCAAGACCGGCTTGAAGGTCACAGCAGACTCCAAGCTAACATATGGGGACCCCTTCTTATAGCCCCTTAAATTATACAAGTACCGGATCTCCCGGTTGGAGGGGGCGCGACCATACTCCCTCCGAAAAATAACAAAGAGACTCACCAATATGGCATAAGAGTTGGGGTGAAGCTGGAACGGGGCCACCTTCAGGTACGTGATGAAGCTGACTACCCAAGCATTGAGTGGCGGGATAGCACCACACATGCAATGGTACCTACTATAAGCAAAGTATCCTTCGGGAGGACTGTATGGCATGACTCCTGGGCCCGGCAGCAGCATGAGGGCTCTATCGATCCCAAAGGAACGAGATATAACATCGAGTTGCTCCTCTTTGAGAGAGCTAGGAAAGCAGTCAGGAGGGGAGTCCAGCAACTCTTGGGGACCATATCCATCTACTAATGACCTTGGGGCAGGCCCATGACGCTCCGATCCTGATTGAGCTGGGGGCACGGCCGAGGACTCTCCTTCACCCCCGGATCTCCTCTTATCTGATCGAGTTTCAACTTTTCGAGACATTTATCTGCAAAAATGGGAAAAAATATATCGTTAGAATATACAAGCAGTATAATTTGGAATTTCACTGGAAGTTCGAAGTATAAAACACATGTTCACTCGGTACAAGTTCATTCGGGAAACAGATGCACAGTTCATTCGGTAATCTCGGGTTACCCGAGTTCATCCGGCTATTCACGAATGGGATTTCATTCGGCACTCGGTATCCATGAGTCGATTCGGTAAAAACTCATTCGGTGTTCTCATTACGAAGTCTCATTCGGCAGAAAAAATCTCACCTGGTTCGGCTAAGTTGCTTGGTCCGGCTAAATTGCTTGGTTTGGCAAACGCTCGAGATTGATTCGGATACACTTTGATTCGGCAAGAGACAACGGAATGGTTCGGTAGATGGAAAAACGAAGGCCCTAACCATCTACTTATAGACAAAAGCGGGCTACCGGACCAGATAAAAACGGGGAATTAGGATGGTCAAAAACAAAGCAGGATACGTGCATGCACCTACCCTACTTTGGGGGCAAGTGTTGGGTATATTTTGACCCTACCGGACCAAACATCCACCATGTTCAACTCCCCACCGAATCAGTCTATGCCGAATCAACCTACACGCCGGTCCAAACTACACGACCGGACCAACTCCTCGCCGAATCAAACTACACGACCGGAACAACTCCCCACCGAATCAGTCTATGCCGAATCAACCTACACGCCGGTCCGAACTACACGACCGGACCAACTCTTCACCGAATCAACCTACCACCGAATCAAGGGATGCCGAACCAAGGTGTTCCAGGCCAGATTGTCTCAGCCCAGGCCCGCCAGCTGCTATATACCTCCAAGACCCCTACCCCCAGCTTCACTCTATAAATAGAGGGGCAGGGATACAACAATGGGGACAAGTTTTTGAGAGCTCAAGCACGGAAGGAACTTTCGAACAACTTTCTTTTACTTGTACCAAAGCTTTGTACTTGTAATCACAACAAAAGAAGAGAAATAACATATAAAGTGGACGTAGGCACATTCTGGCTGAACCACTATAAATCTGCGTGTCTTTTTACAGTTTAGCCCCTGTTTTTCATATATTTGCATAAATCACCCAAATCACTAAGAACAACATAAGATCTACTAAATCATACAACTTTGAGATGTTTGTCCATTTTTTGTGCAAACAGCTGATGTTGCCTTAGTGTCTCAAGCACTACTCTAAAATGATCCTCATGCGCTCTCTCATCTTTCGAGTACACCAAAATGTCATCTATGAATACTAACATGAACCAATCCGAGTGTTCTAGGAAACTAGGTTCATCAAGTTCACGAAGAAAACAGGTGCATTCGTCAATCTAAATGGGATCACTAACCACTCATACGAACCATAACTAGTTTGAAATGCTGTCAAAGGAATACCATCCTCTGCCACTCTCAACTGATGGAACCCTGTTGCCAAATCCAATTTTAGAAAACACTTTGGCTCCACTCAATTAATCAAATAGATCGTCAATCCATGGCAAATGATACCTAATCTTGACCGTCCTTTCGTTCAGGTTGCGATAATCGATGGACATCCTCAATGACCCATCTGGCTTTTTCACGAAAACCATGGCCACTCCCTAAGGCGAACTACTTGATCTAATAAAATTCCTTTCTTCTAGATCCACTAGCTGCACCTTTAATTCTTTAATCTCAGTTGGTGCCATCCTACTAGGTGGTCTACTGACAGGTTCAGCTCTTGGCACAAGATCTATCCAAAACTCAATAGCTCGTTTCGGTGATAGTCCTGTGATCGGCTCAAATACATCTACAAGCTCTCTTGCAACTCAAACCTGACATAGCTCCTCCACTACTTCCAAAGCACTTAACACAACACAAGCACTTCGGTCAGAATTCTCTACTGAGAAGATGATTTGGTTCTGACTATTTGGATGCCTTAATGATATTTCCCCATCCTAGCAAAATATCCTAGCCTCATATCTACCCAACCAATCCATACCCAAAATGATCCCGAAATCTAAAAAATCATAAACATACAAACTGCATGCAAACATATGACCTAAAAAATCCAATTCTAACTGGTCACATCTCATCCCTAGAGTTGCATACCCTCCTATTGGATTCGCAACCATTAAGGAAGAAATAGGGTAAGTGGGTTCTAAGCATAACTTATTAACCAAATTCTGGGATATAAATGAATGTGATGCACTAGTATCAAATAGTATCCTAACTGGAATACTTTGAATCAAAAATGTACCTTCCATCATAGTCTTTCCCTTATCTGCTGCAGTTGATTTGGAAGAAGACAGAGCAAAAACCTTTCATTTTCTGCCCTAAATGGCTCTGGACATTGGTTCTTGTAATGCCCAACTTGATCGCAGTTGTAGCACTTAATATGCTTCTTATCCGCAGCCTTCTTCTGCCTCTTGCCTGACTGGCATTCATTTGCAAAATGACAATTCTTATCACATTTGTAGCAGACTAAATCAGCTTTTGACTTCTTGGCTGAATCTCCCTTCTGGGCTCCTTTCTTTTTGAAGAACTTCCTCTTCTTACCCTGAGGACCCTGGGATTCAACTGGCATCTCTCCAGCACAAATATCAAGCACCTCTTTATGGCGAATGGCCATCTCCACCACTACATTACAAGGATCACGGATATGAGTCAGCATCGCCCTAGCAAGCTCGAGCCTCAGTTCTCGAATGAACCTTTCATTCCTTCTGATGTCAACGTCTATAATAGCGTATCCATATCGAGATAGCTCATCAAATCTATTTGCATACTCAATAACAGTAACGACCCTGAATTTTTGACATTTGAAATGTGAATATTTAAGTGAGTTTAAATATTCGAATGATTGTTTAATTTGAAATTAAAATATCAGAATGAATTTGGCGATTAAATTATTGAATTTAATTATTTAATCTGGGTAAAATTTTGAATCTTCAGTTTTAAGCCGATTAAAAATATTTTCAAGGCTTTGAAAATTCATATTGATAATTCTGAAGGTACTGGAACTTTCAAAATTGGATTTGAAGCTGTTTTGTTCAATTTTGAATTTATATCGTTTAAATTGAATTTGAAAATAGCATTCCGGGGGACAAAACTCGGAATTTGACGAAACCAGTTCCATTGGATCCATAATATTGTATTATTATCGGATTTCAATTTTCGTAGTAATCAGAGTTATCGTGTGATCGTACGATAAGCAAACGCGCTGATATAATATAACGGGATATTTTTGAATATAAAAATATAAATTTTTAATCAACTTTTCGATACCGATCTACTTTCTGCCAAAACACGTTCTCCCTGAAGCATCACGTACCTTATCTCCTTCCTTTTACCCTTTCACAATTCAAATTCAGCTAAAAGTAAAGAAGCAAAAAAAAAATGGCAGAATGAAAAATTAAACGTGGGTTTTCCCTTCTACCTTGTACTGTTCAGTTCACAGAATATCAAAGAAAATCGAAAACCCTCTCCCTCTTCCCATTCGTTCGAAATCAAAGGGAATCCCCCTAAAACTAAAATAAATGGCGATCGAAGCTGCTCATTTCCATTCCTTCTCTCTTCCGATTCGAATTCAACTATGGCAATTCTGGGTCGCTCGTACTCGTGCACGCGTTTCATCGCGATGCAAGGGTTGCCGATCAATCTGGAGTAGGCGCGTGCGGCGAAGGGAAGTCAGGCGAAGTCGAGGTCGCGTGCACTGGCGCGTGTCACTGGCGAAGGTGTTATTGTGGAGAGGTGGTTCGTTGTGGCTTTAGGGGTTCAATCGACGTAAGGCGAGGCTCTCGGGTGATAGTTAGGGCTCGGCGAAGTGGGTAGAGTTTGTTGGTGATAGGTCGGGACGGCCGCAAGCTCGTTTAGGCGATAACTCGATACGGTAATAAGGTATAGATTAATTATATTCAATTTAGATTTTTATGTATGTATTCAAATGCATTTATTTTGATTTTACTTAACTAAATTTATTTATGAAAAAAAAATTATTTGCAGTATGTATATTAACATCAGATTTAAGACATTGTCTGTAAAACAGTAGGTTTTAAATTTTGGTGGATTTCGAAACAGTCTAGTTTAAAACAGTAATAATTATTTAGTTAAAATTGAATGGTTAACTACTTAATTTATTTAAAGGAGTCTAGTTAAATTTAATAATTAGTTAATTAAATCTATGGGAATTAATTTTTCGATTAATTCAAATATTAATAAATTGTATAAATGTTTATACAAGGTTTATAAAAATCGAGAAACAAACTGGAATGGAAATGGATTGCAAAATAAAGCAAAGGTGAGATCTTCTCACTCAGATTTAAAATTGAATTGCAGTTATTGATTGTGTTGATTGCTGTTTGGATGTGATATTAGATATAGTAGGATATATCTATATATATAGCAATATATATATATATATTGGCATATGTATATATTACATTTGTTGATTTACCGCATTGTATAGCGGATGAGACCCTATTGCGCCGTTAGTAAGCGGATGATATTTTATAAAATCCCATATACCGCGATATTCCACCTCGAAGTGGAATTGGTATTGTGCTAACATCTGTGGATGCAAGGAAACAGGTTGGAGGGATCCAACTGGATTCCTCAAATTGTTTGAATATTATTTCATATGTGAATGATGTGATTATTGATAATCTGTGGATGATTTATTGATAATTGTAATTGTTGAAGGCTAAAATTTAGCCGAATGTATTTTTGGTATCGTTGGATACCGGAAATAAATGAAATTGGATTTTTGAAATTAAATTTGGAAATTTTAAGTAAATTCCTTTTGAAAGAATTGAATAAATTTAAAAGAAGTAATTTTTTAAAAGCATAAAGTTGATTTTTTTGAAATGTTATCAAATTATTTCAAAAATATGGGAAAGATTATATAAATGGATTTTTGAATAATATTTTTCGAAAGTTGGAAAATTTATTGAAAATGGAAATTTAAAGGGTTTGGAAAAGATTAAGGAATTTATTTTTAAAAGTGATAAATTTCTAGAAATCCAATTGATAATTGATTTGGTATTGGAAAATAAATTTTTGGGAAATCGATATAAAAATTTATTTGATGTTGAATGAAAATTGATTTGTGTTGAAATAAAGTATTGTAATAAATTTGGAAATCGATTTGTAAAATGATTTAGCATTTGGAAATAAATTTAGAAATCAATTTGTAATTGATTTGTGTTGAAATGAATTTTGAAATCAATTTGTAATTGATTCGATATTGAGATAAAATTATAAATCAATCTTAAATTTTATTTTGGGATTAAAAATGAATATTTGGAAATGTAAATTCAAAATGGAATTTATGAAATGGAAGTGAAATTTGTTTAAAAATAAACGCTGATTTATTTTAAAGTGTGAAAGTAAATTTACGGATTTGGAACGTAAATTTAAAATAAATCGATAAGGATTTGTTTAAATTGGTTTAAATGGGCCATTTTGAAGTGAAATTGTATTTTCACTATAAAGCTGAGTATATTTTCCAAAGTAGCTTTTTAAAATAAAAAGTTAATGGTTCTAAAGCTGGTTTTTGAAAAGATATATTTGGAAATGTATTCCGCGTAAGGAAATTGATTTGAAATTTATTTTCAAAAGTTGAAAGGTGAAATGTGATTTGAAATTGGTTTTCAAATGTTGAAGTGTGGAAATATATATATATCTTTCGAAGATATTTGAAAATATATGATTTGGGAAAATTATTTAAATCTGATGATTGTTGTGAATGTTGTTGATAGTTAAATCACCGACTATCAATATTGCCTTTGAAATGACACTTGATTTGTTTTTCAAACAAACGCTTATTATTCGGTTTAGCCGGGAAAGGACCTTTGTGTCAGATAACCCATTCCGAGACTTCGTCGGGGCCTCAACAACCCGGAAATGGTCGAAACAGGAATGTTGCAGCAAGGTTATGAGGGTCGCGCCCTTTAGGGTATGTCATTTCCTTCTGGAAAGGGGTGGTATCATGGTATGGAGCCCAGATACTTACTCATGCGGACACACCTTATTTATTATGTGTGATGATGTTACCGAGCGCTCGGATAAAGGTCCCAAAGGATCGGGGGATGACATATTCGTGAGTTACCTAGTTACAGGGGTAACCCGGCCTTGTTTGGCAGAGAGCAGTTTGTCTCTCGGGACGTCCAGCCAGAGGCGATCCCATTCGGCAGTAGGAAAGGAAGTTCCTTAGCCTGACCATTTGTTGGAAATCCAATTCCCAGTATGAAAATTTTACGGTTTTAGTTGTAGAACCTGCCATTTACTTATGGTGGCGCCCCACTGTTTAGATGGTAGCTATAGTAGGCATAGTTCGAAATGTCTATGCTGGCTAAGATTAATATTATACTTTCGAAATGTTTTCTACACTAGGCATTAATAATAATAATCCAATGATTGGCGTAGTAAGCATCTTTGACTATCATAAGAAGAAATCTCCTCCAATTCTGCGTTTGCATTGTGTGTGTGGCGGGAGGTCTTATGGTAGTTTCATTTTCCAAAAAGCATTGCGAATCTATTTTATTTTCTTTGTGAAAATAACTGTTTTACGATCTCACACCAGTCACCATGACTGACTCAGAGTTTATTGTTCCCTTCTAAACTCTGGGTGCCCATAATTTTCCACACGGGCAGCCTAGAGTTATTTTTATCAGGATATTCTGGATATTTTGGAGCTTTGGGGATAAGCTGGATGGCGAGACGTACTTCCGTACTTGTTATTTATTTCCGCTGTGTATTCTGTATGAGGATAGGTTTATATAACTGTCCATTGTTGTATTGAGTTGTATATTGACTCTGATGATGTATTGTATAACTGATATAGTTCTTTGTTAAAAGACTAATGATTATCTATTATATATTGTTCCGCTGCGAATGTGAGATTCTGATATTGTTTCTGTTTCTGTGTTTTTCTGTTCTTTCTTTTCTTCTGTCTTTTTCTACCTCTTCTTTTAACCCTAATGGTTCGGTTTTCCGGCATTCGATTGCGCGGCATTTGATACAGTGGACGTATTAATGTCGACTTTCGAGCATCGAAAAATCGTATCGTTACAATAACTGACACTTCTCCCTGAACAAAATCCATAAATTTTCTCATCAATGCTGACTTGGCAACTTTAGAAATAAATCTCTTTTCAAATCTCCTTCGAAAATAAGCCCAAGTCAACTCTTCTTCTGGAACTCCTGCAGTCACATTCCGCCAGTGAAGTGCTGACTTTTGCAACTGCCTAGAGGCTGAACTTCTCTTCTGGTCATCTTCTAAACCTAAATCAGAGAAAATCCTTTCATAGTGTAACAACCAATTCTACACTTCTATAGCATCTTCTGTTCCCATAAACGGCTTTCCACCCAAACTAGTGTAGTCTCGGTTTAGCTTGGCATAATTATTCCCAATGGGAATCACATGATTTGGTCCTCCAATATTTCCAGCCACTCCAGCAGTTCTTGCTTGCATCAATGTAGCAAGGAACTGATACATCGTCCCCGCATCTACTAGCGGATTTCCAACACTCATATTAGCTTTCGCATTTTGATTAGCATTAGCCTATCGGCCTTGGTTCCTCCGGGTGTTAGGTCGAGCATTTCCATCAGTTGTGGTTCTTCCTCCACCTAGATTTCCTCTTCAATTTCCTTCTTCCATATCTTCTTTCTCATAAATCTGTATACGAGCCTTAGTAAGATACAGAAGAACGGTCTACGAGAAAGGGAAATTACGTACTTATATATATATACCTATATATCAAATACAATTATGTTACAACCGCGTTAGCCCAAACCCCGATCAAATTTTTGATTCATTGGATTATGTTTTTGAAAATCTTTTAGGTTTAAATTACTTAAATTTTCATAAACCTATGCTCTAATACCAACTTGTAACATCCCCCACCTGGAGGCCCAAACTTAACGGCTATAGATGCTACAGTCATCCATAGTTATTAATCCTCAGTGACCAAATACGGTAATGTTAGATAAATTGATATACCAGAAACACATGGATATGGAAAAGTTTAAAATTTCCAAACAACCTTCACATTCCATTCCAAAACAATTTCAACATTCTTTACATAATCCTACAATGTTAACCACGTTCAGAAAAACATAATTATTACAATATACTCCAAGAGAGACATATGAAGATTCCTCCTTGGTGATCAGAGTGTATAATAGGCAATAAACAACTTTGCCTTAACAAAACAACACAGTGGAATCATATGAGAAAGGACTTAAATAACTACATGCCTCCTGCACGACACCGGAAGCTTTTTCGTCTTAAAAGGTACCTGAAAACCTCAAATTTCAAACTACTCAAAATCAATTGAGTACTCGTGAGTTTAAGGGGAAAACATAAACTTTGAGTCAGACATAAAGTGTGGTATGAATAATAATATACCATCTCAAATCATTTAGATATTTAGTAAGACCATGCCGCTTAGTGGAACGGGTTTCCCCTCATTAGTATCTTAAAAACCTTTATAAACACATTTCTATACCCTGCATCCATAGTGGTTAATTCAATTCATAACATTATTACGTAATGATATGCAAGATAATTGAACCAATTCAGGATTACCCATCCTCAATTCATTTTTACCATCTGTCATAAATATAGTTTCTAGGATTACTATTAACCTAATAGATTTCATGGGCTGACTAATAACCGGTTAAACTTTTAAGGACTCCTTGTCTAGTTATATAGTTTTCATGGGATTACTATGAACCTATTGGTAGTTCGAATATCATTTCTTTTTTCCTAGTTTTCATGGCTGAATAGGAACCTATGGACTAACTGTCAATATCAATTTCTTTTATCCTAGTTTTCATGGGCTAACTAGGAACCTATTGACTAACTGTAACAACCCGAGATTCCACAATTATTTTGATATCGTCAGATGACGATTAAACCGGTTGTTAATAGCCATTGCAATTTTGAATCGATTGAAATTCTTTTCAGATTTGTATAATTCTTTAATAAAAGTTGGGCTAAAATTCGTTAATAAATTGTTGAACATTGGTGGGTTTTAAAGAAAGAAACATTTACCTTGGCCCATGTTGATTCTAGTTGCTGTGACATTATCTCAACCCGTTCCTTTTTTTTATCTCACTCGTTCAATCCCTAACTCACAAACGAACGGAAAAAAAAAATCGAAAATGGCGACCCATCCTCCTCTTTGTTCGATCAAATTAGGGCTTCAAGTTGGAGTCGCCGCTTTGCCTACTTGTAAGCGACGATACTTCAATTCTAGAAATGGGGCAATGGATCTGGGTTCATCTTTGCTTCGGAAGTTCGCAGTCTTCATCGATTGTTGGCTGCTCAGGAAAAAGAAAAAAAAAGAGGTGAGTAATTAAATTACTCACTTCTAATTTCGACTAAGTTTCTGTAGCTCGAATTGGTTTAATGATGATACGCTTGTTTGTTTTTGTTCGTATGTAATTGTTCAAATTGAATTGAGTTGACCATTTCCTTTCTTAATTGTTTGAACTGAATTGAGTGACCATTTCTTTTGGTTCGCTGTCGATAACTGCAGTTGCAATGGGAATCACTTATGTGACTTTGGCTCGCTCGTATATTTTTGCGGTTGTTATGATTTTATTCAACAGTTCGATTTGTTTTAACGTTGAATTTGGGTTGTACGTTTTCTTGGTAATTTCGCTTCGGCGTTGATTCTTTTGAGCTTCATTGTAGAAACTGCGCTTGTTCTTTTGAACTCATTCGCCAGTCTATTTATGTTGGCTATTCGATTTAGAGATGTTGATGATTTTTGGGTTGTCGACTTTGGTCATTCTTCGGTCACTCGATTTTGTTAAACTTGTATTTTGATTTGCATTTGCTTTGTTGATCTCGGCCTTGTGACTTCGGCACGGTCCCTGCTTTGATTGGTATTGTTTCATTTGAAATTGACATGTATGTGTGTACATATATATATGCATACATGTACAATTGGATTTGTTCGACTGTTTCTTGTTTTCTTGGTTATCAGGGCACAGTTGATTTCGCTTGAGTTTGACCAATTCTGTGATATTGACTTCTGTCTGATTTGCATTTGATTTTGATCTGCAGTTGTCTTCGACATCGAACTTGATTTTGTGATGTCGATCCTGTTCGACTTTTGCCATACTATTCACTGTTTTCGGTAGCACTTTCGACTGTGTTCATTTGTCTTCGCTTGCATTGTTCACTTTGGGCTTTGACTTTACCATTACCTGACTTCGGCACTGCCTTTATGTAAATGCATTGAAGTGGGGTAGATATAATGGCCACCATGTACATTGTTAGTTTTATATCCCTGTAAATAAATTTTATACATGTGTGACTATACACTCATGTTAACCTGATCTGTAGTAGCTTTGGCTTCACTGCATAGCATATTTGTTCATCTTAACAGTGTAGCATCATTGAGTTGCATTTTCACTTGATTGGAGCTTTATACTGCCGTCACTTGAAACTGTTTTGTTCAATCTTAGTCTTGACCACTTTGGCATTCCTATGCTCGATTCGAACATGTATGGTTGCGGTTGCTTGAGACAGCCATCCACTTTATTTCGATGTGTACTTGAGGCTTTCATGTCCTTGTAAGTTAGTACGACTTCAGGTTATATACATTTTATTGAGGTTACACCATCCAGTTTTGTACTGGTGCCTTCTTTGGTTCTTGAATATTTTTACTGGCCTGGACTTCCTCTGGACTCTGTAGTTTGATTGCAGTTGAGTTGTTCCACTTTTGGTAGGTTGAATTAAGTGGTATTATGGCCTTGCCCTTGGGAATTATATTTGCACTGTCCAGTTTACAGTGCATACATGTTATTGTTAGTTGTCTCTGTTGGATATTGATCGCCCTTGCACTCCTGGGTGCACCGTTCTAGTTTGTAGTGTGTAACATTACCAGTTCATGGTGATCTCCGCACTGCTTGTATACAAGTGTTCTTGTTCTTTTGGGCATCGCTGCACTGTTTTGTTGCTGCAGTTGAGTTGAGTCAGTAACTTGACCTCTGCATTTTGTAAGTGATTTGGTTTTGCAGTTTCGACGTACGGTAGTGGCGAGGCAGTGCACGCATGCGTGTACTGCAGCCACACCGAGATTTAATTTAATTTGATGCCATCTGTTTCTGTTTTATTAAGCGTGTTTTGAATTGGTTCATTTTGATTTGAGTTGGATTTGTTGGTTTTTGGATTCATTGATCTTCTGAGTATTTGATAGACTGTATTGGCGAGGCAGTACACGTTAGCGTGTACTGCAGCCAATCAGCACCGTTGTTTTAAACTGACATTTCAATTGTTTAAATTGATCTGGATTGCTGATTTATTGTTTAACACCGTTTAGTGTTATATCTGCCGTTATTCGATTCTTTTATCAAGGAGTCGGATATACGAGGTTTCTGTGACTGTCGTCTATTTGACTATTTGATTATTACTGCTATTGTGCATTAATAACTGAGTTTGAATTAGACTGACCCGTGTATTATTTTCTTTTGAATTTAATACTCGGGTCAGACCCGAGTTATTTCAGGTAGTAGATTTCCTTCTTTGAGTTGCTGTTCAGGATATGAAGACTTTTCACATCTTCTGAAGTTGTCTTTGTCATTTTGTAGTAGTTGTGTCATTGTATAGAACGATATGTATTCATGTATATTAGTCGATAATGTACGTGTATATATAACTTCTAGAGTCGACAGTTGTAGTTGTATCATGTGTATTGTATCAACTATGTATTAACTGACATCAGTTATATATATATGAGACTTCTGTTTTTATCCGTGTTCCGCATTTATATTATCTGTGTTATTGTTATATCTAATGTCCTAAACTATTATGAACTATCGTAGTTTGTTTTATACTGATAATTGGATATGTCGATGGGAGTAAATAAATAATAGATGAAAAATAAAAAGTATATACCACTCCTATCGAGATAACCAATATTAGTGTAAGGCCAATTACGGATGGTCGCTCCTATCCAGCCTTATTCTTCGTAATAATAGACAGTATTTCTTTTAATACTCTTTATTATTATGAGCATAGAGGTGGGGCGTTACAGTTGGTATCAGAGCTTGGGGTTTATGGACATAATATAAAACATAACTTAGATGGAACATATGTTACCACTATTAGTCGATGTTTTATTTGTGATTTGAGTCAAAACTAAAGTTTTGAAATTTCGATGAAATTTTTAAATATCTTTATTTAAAAATAAAAGGTGAATTTGTGTTCTGATGATATGGTTGATTTGAGTACTGTTTATCAGAGTGCGCAGCGGAAACAATGAAACTGTCTTCGCTGAGTACAACTGATAATCTATTTAATTCAGAAATTGAAATAAATTTCATTGGTTGTTTACATAGCTGTAATTATTTTGTTTCTTTGAGAATTTCGAATCCAAATTGAGGATTCGAAGAAATTATAGTTATGTGATTTTTGTTGAAATTTCCGCTGGCTTTCTTTTGAACTAATCATCTATTGATTAGATTTTGCTGTTTTGAATTGTCTTCATTGAAGAGGCATTCGAATGATTTCTTTGTTTATATTGTAATGTGCGTGCAAATATGAATTTGCACGATACTGCATTTATTTTATGTTGAACCGATGCTTGGTTATGAAACGTATTTTGTTGCCATTATTTTTATAACGGGATTTTTACACCAATGCTAAATTTTTGAAGCAAGTTGTTTTGTTGGCATTTTGATGAATGAAAATTCACTGATATTACATTTTGATGTAAATTATTTTGATGAGGTTTCGACGTTTTAAAATTTCTGTCGCTTTGACTTCAGTAACTGTCAAATTTTAAAAGTGGATTTTCAAGCGGTTATATCGCAATGCTAATTTGTGACCGTATTTACGGTATTTTGAGAAGTACAATTTCCTTATCGAAATTGTTACTAATTTGCTGCTTTAATCACGTGATTGAAAAATCGTTTTAAAATGAAAATTGTTTTATAAATTTTTAACAATTTGCGTTTTCAAAAGAATGAGAAAGCGACTTAAACGATTCAGCAAAATCGAGGATTATGACCCCTTTCTTTTACTGTTTCGCTTAACTCCGGACTTGTCCAGTTGAGAATGTGAATTGTTATTTTTACAAAATAAATAAAAAAATTGTTTTCAAAAATTTTAACAATTTGCGCTTTCAAAAGAATGAGGAAGCGATTTAAACGTTTCAGCAAAATCGAGGACTATGACCCCTTTCTTTTACTGATTTGCTTAATTCCGGACTTGTCCGTTTGAGAATGTGAAATGTATTTTTACAAAATACACAATTTTGCACTTTCAAGGAAACGATGAAGAGAATCAAACGATTTAGTAAAACACGTGGTATGGGACATGTGCGTTTGCTATTTCGGTTAATTCCGGACTCGTTAAATGAAATATTTGATGTTTTGTGTGCTTTCGAGCCACTATGAGGACCTTCGGGTCATTTGTTGGACCTTCGGGTCATTTGTTGGGCTTTCGGGCCACTCTGTGGACCTTCGGGTCAAATACCAGTACTAGACCTTCGGGTCACTCTGCGGACCTTCGGGTCAATCTGATGGGCGCCAAAATTATGTTGAGTACTTGGTAGGCTTCGGCCACTCTGAGATGCACGTGCGGCGAATTAAAAACTCGCCATCTGATGGGATCGATCCAAGCTTTTATGTTGATTTTCTAGTCTTCTTAATTGATTTCTAGATATTTGTTGTTTCCAATTATCTGCAGGTAATTGGATATTTGTTGTTTCTAATTATCGCTTGTGATAATTAGATATTTGTTGATATGAGTTCTGATTATCGTTTTTGATAATCGGATATTTGTTGTTTCTAATTATCGCTTGTGATAATTAGATATTTGTTGATATGAGTTCTGATTATCGTTTTTGATAATCGGATATTTGTTGTTTCTAATTATCGCTTGTGATAATTAGATATTTGTTGATATGAGTTCTGATTATCGTTTTTGATAATCGGATATTTGTTGTTTCTAATTATCGCTTGTGATAATTAGATATTTGTTGATATGAGTTCCGATTATCGTTTTTGATAATTGGATATTTGTTGCTTTTAATTATCGCTTTTGATAATTAAATATTTGCTGATTTGAGATTTAATTATCGCTTTTGATAATGAAATAATTGCTGATTTGAGATTTAATTATCGCTTTAGATAATTAAATATTTGTTGATATGAGATTTAATTATCGCTTTTGATAATTAAATATTTACTGATTTGAGATTTAATTATCGCTTTTGATAATTAAATAATTGCTGATTTGAGATTTAATTATCGCTTTAGATAATTATATATTTGTTGATATGAGATTTAATTATCGCTTTTGATAATTAAATATTTGCTGATTTGAGATTTAATTATCGCTTTTGATAATTAAATAATTGCTGATTTGAGATTTAATTATTGCTTTAGATAATTAAATATTTGCTGATATGAGATTTAATTATCGCTTTTGATAATTAAATATTTGCTGATTTGAGATTTAATTATCGCTTTTGATAATTAAATAATTGCTGATTTGAGATTTAATTATCGCTTTAGATAATTAAATATTTGTTGATATGAGATTTAATTATCGCTTTTGATAATTAAATAATTGCTGATTTGAGATTTAATTATCGCTTTTGATAATTAAATATTTGTTGATATGAGATTTAATTACGCTTTTGATAATTAAATATTTGCTGATTTGAGATTTAAGTATCGCTTTTGATAATTAAATATTTGCTGATTTGAGATTTAAGTATCGCTTTTGATAATTAAATATTTGCTTATTTGAGATTTAATTATCGCTTTTGATAATTAAATATTTGTTGAATTTGAAATTTGATTATCGTTTTTGATAATCGAATATTTGTTGATTTGAGAAATTTGATTATCGTTTTTGATAATCGAATATTTGTTGATTTGAGAAATTTGGTTATCGTTTTTGATAATCGAACATTTGTAGAATTTGAAATTTGATTATCGTTTGTGATAATCGAATATTTGTTGAATTTGAAATTTTAATTACCGTTTGTGGTAATTAGATATGTCTGATTTGTTTTCTGATTATCGTTTGGAGATAATTAGATAAATTGATGTTTGCTGATTTTGTTGATACGAGATTTTCTAGTCTCTAATTGGATCTAAATTATGCTGATTTTTATTGAATTGATGTTTCTATCTATCTCTGTTGATGGTTGGAGTTTACTGATTTTGAAATTTGTGTTTTCCAGTTAATTGTTGAATAACTGGATATTGTCAGTTTTGCGAGTTGTGATTTGTGCTTTCTAATCATCTCTGTTGATAATTAGCTTTTGTTGTTTTTCTAATATCGTATCGATGATTAGACATGGTTGCTTTATGATTTTTTGTATTTTAATTATCTTGTTGATAATTGAACATCGCCGATGATTGCATTTATTCAGTTTTGTTGTTTTCTGCTTATCTATTGATAGTTAGATTTTGTTGAAAATTTGTGAATCTCTTTTATTGGAATTAAAAGATCACTGTGGCATTTGAATTCTCGACTTTTATTTTTCTAGCTTAACCAGTTTATATTAGAAAAATAATTGTTATTGACGACCTTAGTTATGAAAATTGTGGGGACGCAATTTTTATAAGTAGGGGAGTCTGTAACAACCCGAGATTCCACAATTATTTTGATATCGTCAGATGACGATTAAACCGGTTGTTAATAGCCATTGCAATTTTGAATCGATTGAAATTCTTTTCAGATTTGTATAATTCTTTAATAAAAGTTGGGCTAAAATTCGTTAATAAATTGTTGAACATTGGTGGGTTTTAAAGAAAGAAACATTTACCTTGGCCCATGTTGATTCTAGTTGCTGTGACATTATCTCAACCCGTTCCTTTTTTTTATCTCACTCGTTCAATCCCTAACTCACAAACGAACGGAAAAAAAAAATCGAAAATGGCGACCCATCCTCCTCTTTGTTCGATCAAATTAGGGCTTCAAGTTGGAGTCGCCGCTTTGCCTACTTGTAAGCGACGAGACTTCAATTCTAGAAATGGGGCAATGGATCTGGGTTCATCTTTGCTTCGGAAGTTCGCAGTCTTCATCGATTGTTGGCTGCTCAGGAAAAAGAAAAAAAAAGAGGTGAGTAATTAAATTACTCACATCTAATTTCGACTAAGTTTCTGTAGCTCAAATTGGTTTAATGATGATACGCTTGTTTGTTTTTGTTCGTATGTAATTGTTCAAATCGAATTGAGTTGACCATTTCCTTTCTTAATTGTTTGAACTGAATTGAGTGACCATTTCTTTTGGTTCGCTGTCGATAACTGCAGTTGCAATGGGAATCACTTATGTGACTTTGGCTCGCTCGTATATTTTTGCGGTTGTTATGATTTTATTCGACAGTTCGATTTGTTTTAACGTTGAATTTGGGTTGTACGTTTTCTTGGTAATTTCGCTTCGGCGTTGATTCTTTTGAGCTTCATTGTAGAAACTGCGCTTGTTCTTTTGAACTCATTCGCCAGTCTATTTATGTTGGCTGTTCGATTTAGAGATGTTGATGATTTTTGGGTTGTCGACTTTGGTCATTCTTCGGTCACTCGATTTTGTTAAACTTGTATTTTGATTTGCATTTGCTTTGTTGATCTCGGCCTTGTGACTTCGGCACGGTCCCTGCTTTGATTGGTATTGTTTCATTTGAAATTGACATGTATGTGTGTACATATATATATGCATACATGTACAATTGGATTTGTTCGACTGTTTCTTGTTTTCTTGGTTATCAGGGCACAATTGATTTCGCTTGAGTTTGACCAATTCTGTGATATTGACTTCTGTCTGATTTGCATTTGATTTTGATCTGCAGTTGTCTTCGACATCGAACTTGATTTTGTGATGTCGATCCTGTTCGACTTTTGCCATACTATTCACTGTTTTTGGTAGCACTTTCGACTGTGTTCATTTGTCTTCACTTGCATTGTTCACTTTGGGCTTTGACTTTACCATTACCTGACTTCGGCACTGCCTTCATGTAAATGCATTGAAGTGGGGTAGATATAATGGCCACCATGTACATTGTTAGTTTTATATCCCTGTAAATAAATTTTATACATGTGTGACTATACACTCATGTTAACCTGATCTGTAGTAGCTTTGGCTTCACTGCATAGCATATTTGTTCATCTTAACAGTGTAGCATCATTGAGTTGCATTTTCACTTGATTGGAGCTTTATACTGCCGTCACTTGAAACTGTTTTGTTCAATCTTAGTCTTGACCACTTTGGCATTCCTATGCTCGATTCGAACATGTATGGTTGCGGTTGCTTGAGACAGCCATCCACTTTATTTCGATGTGTACTTGAGGCTTTCATGTCCTTGTAAGTTAGTACGACTTCAGGTTATATACATTTTATTGAGGTTACACCATCCAGTTTTGTACTGGTGCCTTCTTTGGTTCTTGAATATTTTTACTGGCCTGGACTTCCTCTGGACTTTGTAGTTTGATTGCAGTTGAGTTGTTCCACTTTTGGTAGGTTGAATTAAGTGGTATTATGGCCTTGCCCTTGGGAATTATATTTGCACTGTCCAGTTTACAGTGCATACATGTTATTGTTAGTTGTCTCTGTTGGATATTGATCGCCCTTGCACTCCTGGGTGCACCGTTCTAGTTTGTAGTGTGTAACATTACCAGTTCATGGTGATCTCCGCACTGCTTGTATACAAGTGTTCTTGTTCTTTTGGGCATCGCTGCACTGTTTTGTTGCTGCAGTTGAGTTGAGTCAGTAACTTGACCTCTGCATTTTGTAAGTGATTTGGTTTTGCAGTTTCGACGTACGGTAGTGGCGAGGCAGTGCACGCATGCGTGTACTGCAGCCACACCGAGATTTAATTTAATTTGATGCCATCTGTTTCTGTTTTATTAAGCGTGTTTTGAATTGGTTCATTTTGATTTGAGTTGGATTTGTTGGTTTTTGGATTCATTGATCTTCTGAGTATTTGATAGACTGTATTGGCGAGGCAGTACACGTTAGCGTGTACTGCAGCCAATCAGCACCGTTGTTTTAAACTGACATTTCAATTGTTTAAATTGATCTGGATTGCTGATTTATTGTTTAACACCGTTTAGTGTTATATCTGCCGTTATTCGATTCTTTTATCAAGGAGTCGGATATACGAGGTTTCTGTGACTGTCGTCTATTTGACTATTTGATTATTACTGCTATTGTGCATTAATAACTGAGTTTGAATTAGACTGACCCGTGTATTATTTTCTTTTGAATTTAATACTCGGGTCAGACCCGAGTTATTTCAGGTAGTAGATTTCCTTCTTTGAGTTGCTGTTCAGGATATGAAGACTTTTCACATCTTCTGAAGTTGTCTTTGTCATTTTGTAGTAGTTGTGTCATTGTATAGAACGATATGTATTCATGTATATTAGTCGATAATGTACGTGTATATATAACTTCTAGAGTCGACAGTTGTAGTTGTATCATGTGTATTGTATCAACTATGTATTAACTGACATCAGTTATATATATATGAGACTTCTGTTTTTATCCGTGTTCCGTATTTATATTATCTGTGTTATTGTTATATCTAATGTCCTAAACTATTATGAACTATCGTAGTTTGTTTTATACTGATAATTGGATATGTCGATGGGAGTAAATAAATAATAGATGAAAAATAAAAAGTATATACCACTCCTATCGAGATAACCAATATTAGTGTAAGGCTAATTACGGATGGTCGCTCCTATCCAGCCTTATTCTTCGTAATAATAGACAGTATTTCTTTTAATACTCTTTATTATTATGAGCATAGAGGTGGGGCGTTACACTAACTGTCAATATCTTTCTTTTTCCTTATTTCTCATGGTCTAACTAGGAACCTATTGACTATCTGTCAATATCATTTTCATTACTGTTTTCATAGGCTTATTGTTTGGCCCCTGCCAATATCTTTTATTTATATTCACTACTAGGTCAACCTAACAGGTTATTCTACCCTTTTTTCCAAAGTACAATTTTTGGACTCATTATAAAATGAATATATACATATATGAAGAAGCAAACGATATAACTTGGTTAATTCTTTTAATCCATTAAGATTTCTTCATAAATTCCATTTCAAATTACTTAGTTTGTTAATATGCCATGATTTTGCTTTTAAATGAGATTGGATTGTTTGTTTTGAAAACTATACTTTTGAAATCTTCGAAATCTTTCTTTCGACCTTACTGAATAACCACCTTCGAAAGCATATATCTCTTTTCAAAACATTGGACTTCTGCCTTTAAAAACACTTTAAAATCTTTCTTTCGACACCTTTCGAATATAATAAAGTGTTACTTATTAATTATTAGAAGCATAGCTTCGAAACTATCAGAAGTATTTCTTCCTAAAGAATTGAAAGTCTCCCTTTCGACATCATTGGGTTTACCTTATTAAAATATCATTTGGGTCTAAGAAATTATATGAACAAAAGTATATCTTTCAAAAATATTCTTTATCATATAAAAATATTGGGGAATTTATGAAGGCATCAAAACCATCCCTTTCAACAAAGTCGAAAGCTTACCTTTAAAATATAAAGGATGGCTTCGAAACCCCTTTTGAAACCATTGCATTCGAAACCCATAACCCTTTCGAAAGCATTTAGAAAGTGGCTTAATATGGCTTTAAAACAAACAATACCTTTCGACAACATTGATGACTTCAATACACTCGGAAGGCAAAAGAATCGGTGGAAGAGCTTCGACTAGATCGAAACCCCTTCTTTCGAAAGCATTGATTTATAATTAAAGTAACTCCTTTAAAACCCATTTTTCTTTTAAAACAAACATGGAAACCCCTTCGAAAGCCATTATAAAACTCCTTTCAAAAACATACGTATCAACTAAGTCGAAAGCTTAGTAAAACAAAGCCAGGTGCTTATCTTTTTAAAACAAACCGAGGTGAGACCCCATCAGAAGCTATGCTTTCGACACCATACCTTTCGCCTTTCTCCAATCCACTACGTATCACCTAGATGATACCATGTGTGTTGAATTTAACTTAATGGGGTTTCGACATAGTCGAAGGTGAAAGGAAAGGGGCGAAAGGTACTTAGAATAGAGGCAAAACCTGTTTTTCTGGGTTAAATACTAAATTAAGCAACTTATACAAACTAACATGCATACGTGTAAATTTCTTATTAGTTGCCTTAACTTTTCCCATGCTTTTCAAAACTAACCGCCTTTTTATTTTGGGTAAGTATCAAACTTAAACTTTGCAAATAAAACCTTTCTTTTTATTTACACATAAATCATTTTGATCTTCTTCTCAGAATAATTTATTTTTTATATCAAATCACTTAAGAAAAATCCCCAAAATTCATCGAAATTTACTTTGATCATGTTATCTAACATATCAAAATTTCAAATCCAAATTCTTAATATATTTTCTGAAATAAATTACTAAACCCAACATGCTATATTTTCATTCAAAAATTCATAATAGCCTTTCCAAAGCTTGGAAAATTATCAAACTTAAAACCCATCTCTATGCATGACATATAATTTTTCCATGGCCTTTAAACATCAATATCACATGGTTTTGATCTAAAACCGTATGAACCATTATTTAAACAATCTTGTTTAAATTTAAACAAACCATAATTCAAGCATATCATCATCAAACATCATATATACGAATTTAAACTTAAATCCAAAACATATATTTAACAAATAGAGATGAAAATTATCGTTTACCTTAATCTTTGATAAGGAAAATGGATTGAAATGAGTTTGATTCCCCCTTTTACTTTCTCTTCTTTTTCTTTAAATTCCTCTTCTTCTTTTCTTTTTAATGGCCGACCTGATCTTCTTTACTTACGTTTTTAATTTTTGTAAGAAAATGAATATGAGTGTGAATGGCTTAAGGGTAAACACATATATATAAAGGTAAGGTTAGGTGTAGTGGAATCCAATTATACCCTTTCATAATTTAATTAGTCTATAAACCATTCTTTAGCCCAATTAAACTAATAAGCACGGCCAGTTATATTTATTCAAATCTCAATCCCCTTATCACTTAACATTTACATTATTCTATTTAACTTATCTAATCAACTATCCTGAATAATGTTATTTAAAATTAGGGATGTTACAGTTCAAGTGAGCATGGTCTGTTAGGTTCCCACACTCGTTCCAAACTAAGTTTGTTTGGTTTTCTCAATTGCTCCATGCTTTGTTTCTAGTGCTTCCTCACTCACTTAAAGCTTGGTTTCTTGTGTTTTCTCGCTCACTTGAAGCTTCATTTCTTATATTTCTTCGAACTTTTTTTAAGGATCAATTTTTATCATGTTTATAATATACTACTACAGGGTTGAGGGCAATTTTTCTAAGTAATTTTTTTAAATTTACCGAGGGGTAAAGCAAAACAAAAGGGTGCTGATTGATGCTCTTGTTGATTTGGTGGAGGCAACTGCAAGAAAATAGGTGGTTGCGATACTGGCTGGTGAGGTGGTGAAGGAAGGTATCGGTGTCGGGGTTTATGGAGAAATAGGTAGTCGATGGGGGTTGTTGCATTGGTTTTGTATCGATAAAGCATTAATTAGGGTTTGCGATGTTGGTGAAAGTCGTGGCTTTGGATGTTGGAAGTGGAGAGATGGTTAGGTCGTCAGGATCTGGTGTTATGGAGGTAATGAGGGAGGGTTGTTAGATTAGTCATGTAGTGTAAGAGCCCGCCCGAAACAGGCCCAAATTTCAACCTAGAAAATGCCCATTGAAACTTAAACCCATTCCAATGCTGGTTATTGGTTGGTAGAGATAACAAAACAGAGCTATCTATCTATTCTTTAAGGACTCGTAGCGGAACTCGTAGCGGAAGGAATAAAATATAATAATAATAGGACCCATTTATTTCAAATCATTTCAAATGTTATAAAACATTAAATAATGTCAATCATTACAACATTTTGTTGAAAAATGCATTTTATGGGTACAATAGAAAATAACACAAAAAGATAGATAGTAACTGCCAAAAGCTTCATTCTCACGATATTCAAGCTTCATCTACTCCTCTAATCTATGCTGTAATGAGGAGGGAGTCAGAACAACAAGTGTCCGATGAATAAAAATCTCAAGCCTAACTATTCAGTACTTGGGCAGTATAATTCAAATAAGAGCATATCTTACATATTTAAACCATTTAATACTTCATATAAGGAAAGGAGGTGGGTCCTCGATCATCCACTTAATACCTTCCACTCTCGAAGCATGTTTCTAAATCCCACAATCCATATCCCATGTCATAAATGTCTAATCATTGTAGGAAATAGTACCTGGGCCACTTAATAGCTTTTACTAGAAAATAGACAGACTCTGGCCATTTAAGATCTTAATTGAGGTGACCCCATCATTTAATACCAATTCCCAAGGCGAACTCCTCACTGGTGACTATCTTGCTGACATTGCATGGAATCTCTTAAGCCACGTAATACTTCTTTATGGGAATGTGGACCCTCAATCAACTACTTAATACCTTAGCCCGATGTGGACCCTTATTGGGATACCACCTTATCGTGCTTAATAACCAACCTTTGACCATTTACTACTCCATTTAGGGAAGGCCCTCAAACAACCACTTAATACCTAAAGACTCTGAAGCAGGCTCCCGTACTCATATTGACATCTCATATTAGTCCGACTATTGGTAGAAACTGATAACCAGATTAACTGTGCAGCTTTACCCTACAGAATTTGGGAATAACCTCGCATCATCATAAACACTCATCATATGAGATGTCATTATGACTTGGTCATATTAACAACGCTCTTATATATTATCACATGTCTCACTGTGTCTATTAATTAGGCTAATAAGAATTCCTTCTTATTTTGCCGTAACAATCATTTTCTTTCTTAAGTGGGATTAATGATATTATTACCTAATTTACTATGCAATTATATGTTATAATTGTATGTTTATTACACTAATTAATATATAAATAAATACACACTTATTATTTTCTATGCGAGCAGAGGTTACGCCTTAACTATCGTTTAAATGTCAATTCCTTTTTAGCCATAGTTATACAAGTCTCTCCTTTTTCTTCCATTTTACCAATAATGTCCAAATTCCAATATCCGTAACAAGCGATTCTAATATCCATAATAAGAATTCAATACATTGCAATAAATAGACCTGTATATAAAATCTAAATCCAACTTATCTCATATTAAAACAATGGAATAAACCAAAATGGAAACATATAATTTAATCAATTCTACGCTCTGTTCAACTTTTTTACATGAATTTAAATAAGGGAAATTCTATTAAATTTTATAGAAATAGGCAGTGTAAAGTATAAATAAAGATTTGTCCTTTACACACCATTTCACAATTAAATCCCTTATTCATATTGGAAAAGAAGAATAAAAATTAGAACAGAAGGTAGAATACCTAAACTACAAATTCCACAAAACTCCATTATCTTAGCACAAAACAATTAAGACTCCAATCCTAAGAATTGATATTTCGCTCTGGGGGAGTTTTAGGGATTATTAATATGATGTTTTCATAATCAAAAACTCACCAAGGAATATATCAAATCCAAACTATACTATTCAACTACTAAAATAGAAAAACTATGATTTCCACTCATAGTTGGTTCTTAGCTTTGATTCTCTTTGGATTTTCAATGCCCATTATAATCTCCTTCAAATCTCTTCTTTTTTATATATACAATGAGGGATTTTTGTATTTATTAGATTCAAAAAGATAGTAGAGGAAGAGGTTTAGAAATTAAATGATAAACAAAGATATGTATATAGGATTTCTTACCTAAAACTCTAATGGAGTTCTCTGAATCTAAGATGAGATGAACTGATATAGCTTCGGTGATGTTCCCAAAATATTTGAGAATAAAAGTGAAGGGTCTGGGGTCTTATTTATAGTGGTTGAAACACACCATAAATAGATGAAACTTGGTTGAAAATGGATAAATATGGAACATACGAAGCTACTAAAACCCTAGCTGCACATAGGAAGCAATTCTTATTTTGGGAAGGTTATTTAACTTTTGAGTCGTTGTTTATTTAATTCCCTAATTACTCTTATCATTAATTGTTAACTTTAACGTTTACTTAGCCTCCAAGTCTAATAATAATTAATTTCAAATTTCAAATTTATGAATTAGATATTTTATTTGAATTTTAATTCTATTTAAATTATTCTAAATTTGAAAACTTCACATGCCCATAACTTCTTCATTTGAGCTCCA
This sequence comes from Allium fistulosum, assembly GCA_030737815.1. Classification (NCBI taxonomy): domain Eukaryota; kingdom Viridiplantae; phylum Streptophyta; class Magnoliopsida; order Asparagales; family Amaryllidaceae; genus Allium; species Allium fistulosum. The sequence continues at coordinate 1,251,707,317 of CM060903.1, read as the reverse complement.
TTTTCAGCATATTATATATGAAAATTGATAAGAATTTCACCACAAATGCAATGGTATAATTTTCATTTTTTTGAAACTCGAATTCTTATTCCCCACTTTCCGAACAGAATTTCAACGTTTATAAAATCTCCATTTTTATCCCTACCCTAATTAACTAAATTTCTCTTAATTTACTTCTTTAATTAGGGTTGATTTTACGATGTGTTACATGGTGGTAGGTAGTGACTGTGGAATGATGATGGGGATGGTGTTTGCTTTTGTTTACTATATAGAGATGGAGAGAGACGAGAAGGAAAAAATCATTTTTTGTGGGAGTGTCTTTCTTGTTAGTATAGAAAAAGGCAACAAAATATATTAAAATTTAGAAAGTGTAACGCCCCACCTTTATGCCCTCATTAACAAAGAATATTAACAAGTAATATCATTTGTTAATATGGAGAATAAGGCTGTTTAGGAGTGACCATCCATAATATTTCTTCAGGCGAGTATCAAATACGTTGAATATACAAATTTATTTTTTTTATAAGGAGAAATTCAGCTAATACTGTAACAACCCGCATATTTATCGATTTTATATTTAAATATTTTATCGTTAGTCGGATGTTAGTCCGAAAAGCTACTTTTTGCATACGGTCAAATTAGGACTCGAGACCACTCCCATTGAGTTCAAAATGACGTTTGCGATCTTTTTGAGTGTAAACTTCGATATGTTTGGAGATAGTGAAATTTTCGACACTTTTTCCCGCCTTTGACTTTGGTTTGGACTGCACCCCTTTAGTTCAGCCCAACCCTCTTTCTCATTTGTTCAAACACTTCAAGCTTTGTCAAAAATGGTGGTGGGAAAGAGAAATTAAAACTCCCAACTCAAATTCTATTGCAAATCCGAGATTCACCATCAAATTCAAGTAGAAGATTTTGGATTCAAGCTTTGGATTGCTTCTCCTTGCTTTCAAGCTTCATCTTCATCAAATTCCGTGAAAAGGTGAGATTTTTGATCTCACATCTTGCCTATATCTATCTTGGACTGTTGGGAATGATCCTCTATTGCATTTGTATGAATATCTGCATTTGGTTTGGATTGGATTGGCGAAAAACTCCAAAATTTAGTGATTTTGGTGAAAAACTGCTACTAGGTCGTTCTGGCCATTTTTAGCTCGTTCTGGCCCTCAAGTCGTAGGTCGTTGCCGACCTATAATCTCCAGGCAAAATGTTGAGTCGTTCGCGAGTTAAAGTGTTGAGTCGTTCACGAGTTACTGGCTTGAGTCGTTCGCGAGTTAAAGTGTTGAGTCGTTCACGAGTTAAAGGCATAAGTCGTTCACGAGTTAAAGGCATAAGTCGTTCACGAGTTAAAGGCTTAAGTCGTTTGCAGTTAGCTCGTTCGCCTCGAGTTAAGTCGTAGGTCGTTTGGCCTTAAGTCGTTTGCAGTTAGCTCGCTCGCCCTGGCTTAAGTCGTAGGTCGTCCTCGACCTAACTTCACTAGGTCGTTCCTGCCTTAGCTCGTAGCTCGTATTCAAGGCTTAGGTCGTTAAGTCGTTCGTTCCACTAAGTCGTTCAAGGCTTAGGTCGTAAGACCTTAGGTCGTAGACCCTTAAACTGTTAAGTCGCGTACTTTCTTAGGTCGCGCATCCCACTTAGGTCGCTTGACCTTAAGTCGTAGGTCGTCTCCGACCTAGCATTCCCACTGCTATTTCACTAGGTCGCTTGACCTTAAGTCGTAGGTCACTTGACTTTGTTAAGTCGCAGGACTTTGTTAAGTCGTAGGTCGTCTCCGACCTTATCCTTAGTCTTGTTAGGTCGCGTGAACTCTTAGGTCGAACCCCGTATTACTCTGCGTAGGCAATCTTATCTGAAAAGCGTTCAACAGAACTTCTTACTTTGATGGTTTTGAGAATTGATTTCTTTGAACCTTACTCACGTCTTCGAACGTGGATTTTATGATTGATTGTTTCTACAATCACTTCTATGATTTGTCACTTCAAAATATAAAGGTTTCCAATACTAGTAGTAAATATCAAAACTCTTTCATCAAAACGATTTCAACTCTATTTTCAATATCAAACTCGTTTATAAAACTGTTTTCCAATCTACTAGTATATACAAACCTTTACCTCATTCGTATGAGAAAATATAATTAAACGGCTTAGCAAAACAAGTGGTATGAAACGCTTGCGTTTACTTCGTCGGTTAATTGATGGACTTGTTCGATTGAAACTCTTGTGACAATTTCCTAGTGCAGATCTACAATCTGTTCGTAAATATTTGAGTTAAGCAAGTGGTTATGGGACATGAAGCTAAACTCTCATATTTACTAGCTTAGTGTAATCGACACTTCCTTATGATCACGATGATCATTCTTGTGATTTAGACTAGCGATTGTGCTATGTCTCTTTGTTTGCGAGGTTAGACTAGACACCATTTGTGTGATTTCGATTCACACATATCTCTTTATCTTCAAGGTTAGTCTATGCCTCATTGGTGTGATTTCGATTCACACATATTGAAACCCTTTATGATCGATGACGATCATTTTATGGTTTAGAGCATGGGTCGTATCTATTTAGGTGCGTCGATGTTTACTTCTCACATGGGTCGTATCTATTTAGGTGCGTCGATGTTTACTTCTCACATGGGTCGTATCTATTTAGGTGCGTCGATGTTTACTTCTCACATGGGTCGTATCTATTTAGGTGCGTCGATGTTCATCTATGCATGGGTCGTATCTCTCTAGGTGCGTCGATGTTCGACTTTGCATGGGGTGCATCTTTCTAGGTGTATCGATGCTAGACTTTACATGGGGCATATCTTTCTAGGTGTGTCGATGTTCAGTTTATGGGATTGGTCATCCTCTTTTCTTGAGATCTCTGGATTTTATGTTTCACCAGCTTTTACCATTGACATTGATGAGTATGTCATTTTATTGTGGCTTGGTGAATTAAATTAAGAATATGACATTTTTTTAATCTTTGAGAAAATTCTTGTGATATTGATTAATCTCTTGTTGATTATCATTTTCATACTTGTAGTAGTATGCTTTTTTGGATATCTTATATGTTTATGCCATATCTCTTGTTCTATATCATTTTATCTGATAATTATAGCTAGACTGATCCGTTTATTATTTTCTTCTTAAATAATACTCGGGTCAGACTGAGATTTTACAGGTGCTTCCTCATGACTTCTTATCTGGAGCCATCTTCTGACTTTTGGCTAACTACTCTAGTTTAGTAGTTTTTGTTTGTATACATTTGAGATTAGACTCCTTGATGTATACATATTCTATTACCTTGCACTTGTATCTATTCACTTGTGTTATTGTGGATCTTATTTGACCACCACTCTGATGTACACTTTCATGTGTTATATTCATATCTCTTTCCGCCTTTGTGATATGAACTGTCTGTGACTGATTTGTGTTACGTTTATTTCTATATTTGTTTCCGAAGATCATATATAGCCACCGTGTGATAGCTTTGTGTTTGTATCGGTATGTCGGATTTCCTCTTTAAAAGATATGCATCCTATTCTATCTGACATATCGGTGCTCGCGCAAAGAAGTTACACGGATGGTCGCTCCTCAACAGCCTTATCCTCCGTGCTAATTGACAGCACTACACCGTAGTGTTCTTGGTTAACGTGGGTATAAAGGTGGGGCGTCACAAATACGATCTAGGCGCAAAACAATAATACATTGGCTTGTTTATGATTCAGAGCGATATAAAACATCACAGACATAGAATCACAGATCGCATCGATAAATATAGTAGTAGAGATATCATATAACATATATGAGCCAACAAAGAAGTGAATTTAACTCGCAAATACACACACTAGGACTAAGGTACATCACCAAGTACAAAATGAGTCAACATCTCAAACAAGATACATACATACATACATACATACAAACATACATACATACATACATACATACATACATACATACATACATACATACATACATACATACATATATATATAAGATAACATATCAAAATGGACTAATGAAACATATAGATAACTAGCATAATCATCTACCCAAGCTAGCTCGGTCAAATCTCGGTCTGGCCTGAGCATTAAAATAATACCCGAGTCAGACTATCTCTAATTATCATAAAAGGCGAGTCCATAATAATAAAATGAACTCGCATAAACATCAAGGATAAAAGCTCATAGATTATACTTCACTAATCTACTAATACTTCATATGAAACTTCATGACTTAAGATTAAGCTATGCTCATTCAAAACAAAACATTAAAGTGATAACAACCATTAATTAGAGCATATAAATTCACAAACATAAATGAAAGTAAAAGACAAGCACATCACAAGTCAATAATCATCGTCGTGCATTTCACGTGTAATTAACTAACACTTTGCTAGTCAATTATCATCGGCGTGCCCTTCGCATGATAATAAATAAGCACTTCGCCAGTCGACTATAAGACAAGCGCATCGCAAGGTAACAACAAATGAGCACATCGCTCGTTTTATTTAATAGCTAGCCTAATAGACAAGTCCATCGCATGTCAACCCAAGGTATGAGTACATCGTAATTCATAACACATTCATAAATGAGTAACACCAGATGGGTCTGAAAACCCATAAAATCCACATAAATGGATCACCCAACGCCTAGTCGAAACTTGATGAATAACTATTATATACTTTCTACAAGTAATCATTCAAGTAACTACTGCATGTCCCATAACCACTTAGGTTTACTCAAATGTTTACTATAAGTTAGTAAACTCCACTCGATAATGTGATATACTTCAAATGAGTAACTAAATAAGTATGGTGCAAATGTCCCATAACCGCTTACAGTTAATTATTTACCAAGTCATTATAAAATCCCACTCATGCAAAATAAATATTCATTCGAACAAGTCCAAGATTGATTGGCAAAAAACAACCACAGGGTTTTATACCACTCGTTTTATCAAACCGTTTAAATCGATTTCTCATCCGATCGACGTCGTGCAATTTGAAAGATAATTTACTTTGACACCTTTTTGAAACTCATTTTATAAACTAGAATATATACATATATATTATAAAGCCTTTATAAATTTATACATCGGTATTTATAAATACACTTTTGAACCCATTATTCTAAACCAATTTAAAATCATTCATATTATAATTAAATATCTTTTATATGTATTTAAATAGATTTCAAATATCCTTTATACAATATATATATATATATATATATCTTTACTACTAATAATGAGAATTCCAACAACTAATTTCAACCGCGTCCTTTTGCATTACCAAAAATACCCTTCATTTCAAATTACATTTGCGAAACCTAAATCATTATCAGATCCAATCTCCTTCGTCCTCTTTGCCCTCTCTTCACGCCACACTCTTTCTAACCACGCATTCTTTCCAGTTACCTACATCGACTTCGTACCTCCTATAATGGCGAAATTGATCAAAGATAATGCCGCCACGTCATCCAACCAAATGATTCACCAACGCCGCCATTATTGAAACTATCACAGGTTCTTTCTACTCAGTGCAAGTTGAAACCCCTTTTATCTAACTCAGTGCTCCTTCTATCCATTGTTTACTGCTAAGATGAAGGTATACTAAATATCGATTTATTCATTTTTGCGAACTCTACTCGAGATTCATGTAACTAGGGCTATTGGTTAATTTGTGTACTTTTAGGTTGCAGTTGTATGTTTTGGTTGAAATGAAGGTTCAAGTACTATTTTACACATATAATTTATTGTTAATAATACTATTGGTAAAAGCTTGAGGGCTTTCACTGTAAGGATATTATATTCTACGAATGCTCGAAAAGTAGACAACGGATGAAGTATACTCTCCTAACTCAGAGTTGTTGGACTATAACTGGGTGAATTAGGACTATAGCTCAAAAAAGTTTAGATGTATTCATATAAAGTCAGACTATACATGGGAGATGATGGCCTATAGTTTGGAGAAGTCAAACTACAACATAGAGAAGTTGGGCTATAAGAAATCAAAGCTGGACCATAAGACAGTGAGGTAGGACTTGGTGAAGTGGGACCGTAAGCAGGTGATGTAAGACTATAGACTGAGCAAGGGCCTATAAACCGAAGATGTAGGGCTATAGGTTGGTGAGGTCAGACTATAGGTTGGTGAAGTTGGGCAGTAGCTTAATGATGTCAGGATGTAGCTTGGAGAACCTGGGGTGTTGCTAGGAGAAGTTAGGTCGCTGTTAGGAGAATTTTAGTGGTAGCTCGGAGAAATTGGGTTATAACTCGGAGATATAGGAAATACGATAGGCTATTATTGTTGTGGTTGTCATTATCGTCATCGATATCATGGTCATTGGAGTACCCACAATCAATCTTTATAAATTTTATCTTCAGTTATAAATCTATATCCATGTGCAAGCTAATAAGCCCTTTAACAAACTATTTCCATTGAAGATATATTCTTATGAGATGAAATCCTACACAACAGAAAGATAAAAAATAGTGATAGATCAGTTAAAGTATAGTAAAATTTTCAGAAGAAATAACTCTAAGTATCGTATGCTTATAACTGTTTTCTAAGTGAGTGTTGAGCTTTGAGACTAATCGTCTATGTATTGCATCAGTATGCATGTAGAAAGACACTGGCTGATGGTTGGCCGAGAGTTAGAGGACCATTTGCAAGAAATGGAGAGCCAGAGGCAGAAGGAGAGGCATCAGGGATAAGTTATGAAACTAACATTAACCAAATCAACAACAGTTATGAGAACTATAAAGGTGGTGGCAGTGGAAGTGATCAGTGTTGGAGGCAAATGCAGGCACTACCTCCTAAAGAGTAACATCCTACATTGAAGATGACTTCTTCGCTATCGATAATGCCTTTTTTGTGAATCTTCTCTTCTTAGTTAGAAATAATGTTAGTAACTTCTGTTATTTAAGTAATGAGTAATATCTGATATTACTAATTTGTTTCACAGGATATAAATAACTCTAGAATGTATGCGATCAATTTTTTGTACATATTACTTTGCATCCTAAATTTTGACTCTTTGGTAGTATAAACCTTTAATACATTTATCATTCCACCACCTGTGTTCCACATGTGTAAAGAGGGAAATATTATCTATTTTGAAAATTACCATCAAAGTAGGGTAGAGAGTTACCTTTGCAGTATAAAAATATGATCAAGTTAGAGAAGAAGACAATCAAAATATGCTTTGGAAAAGCTTGAACACAATGCAAGCTTCTTAGGTGGCAATGAACATTGTGAATTTGATGGGTTTATTCAAGGAGAACTTTATAATATTGTCGATTTTGTCTTAATTCTTATTTAGAGCGAGTGGCTAAAGTACTGTATCAAAAGTTCAACCAACATTAGAAAATTAAAAAAGGATGATTGCTTCAAGCTTGAATACGTCAATAACCCAATTTGGACATCATTTGGAACAACTTGATCCTTGATTCAAAAATAAGTTTTTGTGTTATTTGTCATTCCTTCCTTGCTTTTGTTCATATTTCAAATGGTTTTCCTTGATCCAGTTGTAATTCATGTTCTGAACATGTAGAAAATAATGTAAAGCTCACTTTTATGTTTCACATTGTTCTGCAATTTCAAAGCATACTTGCAACCCCTAAAATACCAACGTATTGTCATCATTGTTGTTAGTTGCATACAGTCGTTTCAGTTTTGTTTAAAGTAAACAGCAAGTCTAGGTAACAGTAATATAAGAAAGAACTAGTACATATACTGCCTTGCAACATAAATTTGGACTTATTTTTTATGGATTTAATGCTGTATTAGCAGGGGATAATGGATCATGAGGGGGCAAAAAAAATAAAAAAACAGTAACTATAGTTGATTGACAGATAAATCATATTAATTACAAAGTGCTTAATAATCATGATACCAGCAGCATTACCTCGGGAGACAATGTAAATATTAATACATTACCTCTTCAAATTATGAGAAGTAACATTTTATTGACTCATTTTTAGATGGATAAATGCATGTATGATTTCATAAATTCATATGTATACTATTGTTCAGTTGGTGGATACCGACAGAGAGTTGCAAAGATCTCCAGGAATACGTTAGTTTAGAACTCACTTTTCCATTTTATCAGTAGATGTAAATGTTGCCAAAAGCGCGGGCACTGAGGTATTTTTCATTCTAGCGTTGATTCCATATTAGTAGTGTTTTAAAGATTTGATCCAACCACGATTAACCATTAATCATGAAGCGTTTTGGCTCAAAAAACAAAATGACCTCGCTAGAGTAATGTTGAGAAGCATCCACTGCCATTCTTGCTTTCCCGAGTTCCCTGGGTCTATTATTTCTGTATTTATACAACTATCAATTTGTATTTCTATGTCTGAAATTATGTCGTTCTTTTAAATATTAATTGAGTGATTTTTTACATTCTACATAGTATAATTTGGACTATTGGATTCTATAGTATTATTTGCAAGTGGAACTATTGATGTTATTTGTTTGCGTTCTGTTTAACGATTGAACGTCATTTTGTCTATTTATTTCCATATTACCAAGGATCGGGAATAAACTTAGTTAGTTATAAGTCAACAGAGACAAATGCATGTTTTCATTTACAGCATACATAGACTTTTACATGTTTGTATTCTGACTGAACAAATGAGCTCTTCAAAAAAAATTTGTATTATTGAACTACTTTTCTACGCCTGAGAATAACGTTGACATCATTCAAAGACAATAGATAATAATTGAAAAAAAGGATTGAGAATCATATATACGAGCAACTGATTAGCCAATATCGGACAAATGCAATTTTGACTATTATTGCAGATAATACTTTCTTTCATTAATCATTGGTCATCTAAGGGAACAGAGTCTCAAGTCCGATTGATAGGATGGTATGCTCAAATAATTTTATCCCAATACTCGAAGGCAGGACATACAGAAAAAAAGTGCAGTTTCATACAAAATAAAAATTTAAGCTTCAAATAATCTTAATGTCAAAATAATAAAATTATAACTTAAGAAAGCATTCAAACTAAAGACCCGTTTTTAAAGATTTGAGCATACCAATCTTCGTGTAAAGATAAATTTATCCATCTTTTAGTTAAATAGTGGTATGTTAATCTGTTTTGTGGAAGTTTTATTTATTTATTTTGTGAGACAATAGAATACTCCATTTTTCAATATTTTTTTAATGCATTAGCTAGATGAAATGCATCGTTTATAGATCTAATATGAAAAAGGGTGATCATAAGTTCCCTATCAGAAACATAACTATCAGTGTGATAATCTAATACTATTTGAATAGAGATGAGATTCTCTTTCCTCAAATCTCATCTGCCCTCTATCCTTATATGATCTCTGCCCTTTATTCCATATATCAATGATCATCAACCAGTTTTGGTTGAATCAAAATGGACCAAGCCGATTTTGGCCCAACCCGTTTATAACCCATTTTTCTGACCCATTTAATACACTGATTAATCTAACCCACCCCTTTTAATTAGTGGGTTACCCATGCATCGTTAGTGGGTTACCAATGTTACTATTATTAGAGTTTCATTTAGGCATCAAAATCTTTTCAAATACACTGATTCCATTGCGTACGGCCTAGTCGAAGTTTAGAAGAAATTGAGATTGCGCAAAGAAAGATATTGTCTTATGTATTATTAAATATATACAAAAAGAAAAAAAAATGAAAATTCTTTTAGAATCAGCATTACTCTTTGCTAACCATACGTTTATAATTTCATGGAGTTTTTATATCCATAATTCTTTCTGTTTCCAACTGCCAATAACATTTCATTTATTGAATATAATATACCTAATTAATTATGAATTTGGGTACATATTCGTTAAGGCAGTGTTACTACACCTGTAAACAAAACTTTGTACATGCTTTGTAAAATACTACAAAGTGCAATGTTGAATTAATACATGCACATGGTGATTAGATGCAGGCCCACCTGAGCGTGCTTATATACTCGTTGTTTATTAAAGTACTTATGCAAGTGCTTGAAATATTACTACTTTGTACAGTAAAAGTTAATTTACTCTTCCTAAATAAATTGTCAACTTAATCCCATCTTTAAAATAGCCTTAACGTATGAATGAGACGTTTCAAAAAAATTAAACAGGAACGAGAAGATTCAATAACAGCCGCATCCAAACTTTAATAATAATGTTGAAATCACGTCCGCACATCCCTAGCAACATATATACCACTCCACCTCCATTGTTTTTTACGACGTAGGACTATTCTTCTTGTCAATGTGGGCCCATTACCCACACATAATGCGAGACACCCTAATAAATAACATTTACAAAACATCATGTTCCACAGTACACCATACAGCCCCCATAGATTTATCATACTCTTTCAGAATGAAGTTCCTGCTCCATTAAAAATTGCAACATGGAAAATCCTCAAATAAAAGCAAACATAAAACACAATTAAAATTACACAACACAACCCAAACTTTTTTAGAAAAAAACATATAACATATTATACGAAGAAAACATACCACAAAAAATACTTGAAATTAAAAAAACAATGTAAAAATAAGCTCCGAAAAGTGCAAAAATTTAACAAGTATTGGAACAAACTTGAAGAAATTTAAAGAAGCAGAACCTTAATTCTCAATATTAAAATCAAACGTAAAACTGATATTTTAAACTTACACTAAGGATTGTAACAAACGCCATATTACATAAAACAAATGGTGCATTACCTATTTGGAGGTGGGAATGACAGTTCCTGGAGGTGTAGAAATTCTTCACAAGAACACAATATGAATTCTACATCTTTTTGCCATCTGCTCAACCAACGACAAATAGTTAAGATTATGAAGATTTGTAATTTTAGCATCGGATTCTAATAATGCTTTAACAGGTCAGGTGCCACCAAATTATGCAACTTTTGCATCTTATTCAACTTCTTTGTTTTTTTAATGACATTTTTGTAACCCCTTAACCCAATAGGAATTAAAACCTAGTGCATAACATATGTGTATTAACATAAAGAATACTACAGTACATAGGTAAGGATAACACTCATATGATAGAAATTTATGACTTAGTATCTGGCTAAATCAAATGATAAAACTAATGTACATGAACTATAAATAAATAATAATCAAAATTTAAACTAGTGCTACTTAGTTGACTCTTCAGTCTATGACATAATAGCTAAAGGTGCATATCTTAAACTTGCACATTTCTATTATTCTTTTCATAATACCAAATAATTAGCATTCCCTTGCATCACTTTTGTTTTCATTAATGCTCATTACAATTCCAGTACAATAAACAACCAATATCCCAATATGATTATCCGCATCGCCCGTGTGTAGCATGGGTCACACACTAGTATACATAATTGAAATGATTTGGAAAACGGTTTGGTTTAGAAATTGTTCATTTGAAAACATTAGTTGGAATTGTGAAATAACTTGTGTGCAATGTCATGTCTAACTTCATGTATCCATAGAAATATTTCTATGGAATTATATCATCAAAATGAATTCACCAATCAACCATTTAAATCTTAACTATATGCATCCAAATCATCACATACTAGCAATAAAAACATTCCTATAACATTGAGAAGCAACCGAGCAAAAAGAAGGAGCAAACTGGGCTATTGGGAGGTCACATGGTACAACCTGGAATACGTTCCAGACTATGACCGGTGAAACGGTCCAAGTGGACTGGTGGTGCCGCCTGGAATGTGTTCCAGGTAGTGTCTGTGGCTCCTGGATGGTCCGTTTCTGACAATTTTCAAAATACGACTTCTATTGACTCCTAAGGTGATGAATTTTGAAGCATGCAAGCACACAAACATCATAGAATTGCATACTATATGAAATTAAAAGTTTAGGGTTTTCATCTAATAGGGAATATATCAATCAAATATGCAATATCACAACCAACTTGAGTTTAATTCAATCAATAATTCATCCAAACTACTAAATTAGTAAATGAATTCAGAATAGAGGTTGTTGTGATTTATGAACTCACCTTTCTTCATGGATTAGATTGTGAATATCCAGTAGCAATATTATTTCAACCAAAACCCTGGAATTGTTTCAATAACATAACAAAAGAAACAAACTTCAATAACATAACAAAAGAAACAAAGTTTACTAACCTGAATTAATTGCTTTCAAAAGACGACTAATAGATTTACTATATAATTTGGGGCTAAGAACTAGGTTTTGAAAGAAGGCAAATGTTTCTTCTTTTTGATACCTTAGTTTAGTCTGTTTACTGTAAACAAGGATGAGAATGAAAATAACGTACAAACTTGGCCTGAGATCTTCTCATGACAAATTAGGCTAATGGGTTTTAGGCCATATTAATTAACTTACAACCCAAAATGGAATAAAAGATTATTTCATACATTCTTTACTTGAATGCTTTATAAAACAACTAACAAAAATGTTTAAAACCATATGATAAATGAATCATTAATATAACTTCTTGAATATAGTTAAATTATAAATACCTATTATTTTAAAAGAAGTTTATAAAAAAAATTTAAATCATCATTTATTAACACAAATAAAAGAAATAAAACAAATTCTCTATTTCTTAATGAATGGACTTATTCATAAACTCCAAAAATATTCTCTTCATGTATTAATTCACCAATATTATAAAACTTTAGGATTCCCATTCTAAAGAATTTATTTTATTATTTAAAAAAATCAAAATTTCATGTTTGAGAAAGTCTATAACACATTTGAAGTTTAGTAATGCTTCTTTACAAAAAATTTAAAGTTCAAACATCACGTATCATACAAAAATCATCCCAAAACATTAAACAACCATGCGATTCTTCTAAACACAATGCATTGCTTCATTAAAACTTTATTATTAATAACCTAAATAGAGTTGGAAATATTTTTTAAACCTCTTTCCATTATTATTATTATGTATATATATGATGTTGATTACTTTTCTGTGATGTGCTTTACATTTAGTTATTGTATTTTGTTCTGATAGATCCGTTAGCCACCTATAGTTTTGGATTAAGCATTTACTGGGTATGTCGATCCATTGAGATAGAAAAGAAAAATCATATTGCATTTATCGACGTATTCAGTAGATGTTTAAGACAAAGTTATAGATGGTCGCCCTTAACCAGCCCTATTCTCCACTTTAGTAGATGGAATTACTCGTTAATTCTCTTTACTAAGGTGGGTCTCGGGGTGGGGCGTTACAGCATAGAAAATAAAATGCATGCTCAACTACTAGTTGTAAAATACAATATTTTCCCAAACTGAAAACACATCTATTTTTTCTAAAAATAGTTTTTAACAAATCAGTGTTTAACAACCACTTGATACCTTCCATTTCCGAAGCTTCTTTCTAAATTCCGTAACCCATATCCAACGTCATGTCTAATCAATGCAAGAAATTGGCAAACTATGCCCATTTAGAACCTCAATTGAGGCAAGTCTCATCATTTAATACCTATTACCAAGGCGGACTCCTCACTGGTGACTATCTACTGACATTGCATGGAATCCCTTGAGCCACTTAATACTTCTTTATGGGAAGGTGGACCCTCAATCGGCCACTTAATACCTTATCCTGAAGAGGACCCCTATCGTGATACCACTTATTATGCTTGATGACTAACCTTTGACCATTTACTACTCCATTTAGGGAAAAGTGGCAGTAACCCATATCCAACATCATAAATGTATAATCAATGCATGAAAATAGGAAGATCTGACCATTTAAAGCCTCAATTGAGGCAGATCCCATCATTTAATACCTATTTCCAAGGCGGACTCCTCACTGGTGACTATCTAGCTGACATTGCATGGAATCCCTTTAGCCATTTAATACTTCTTTATGGGAAGGTGGACCCTCAATCAACCACTTAATACCTTATCCCGAAGCAGACCCCTATCGTGATATCACGTATCGTGCTTAATAACTAACCTTTGACCATTTACTACTCCATTTAGGGAAAAGAGGTGGGCCCTCAGAAAACCACTTAATACCTGAAGACCCCGAAGCAGGCTCTTTGTATTATGACACATACTCATAATGACGTTTCACATTAGTCCGACTATTGGTAGAAAATGATTGCCAGATTAGCTAGACAGGTTTACCCTACAAATTTGGGGCTAACCTCATCTCTTCGTAAATACTTATCATAGGAGATGTCCTTATGACTTGGCCATATTTATAATACTCATATATTATTACACATCTCATCATATCTTTAATTAGGCGGTAAAAGAATTCCTTCTTATTTTGCCTTAACAATCATTTACTTTTCTTAGGGGGATTTAGTTACAATTATTACCTAATTAACTACACAATTATATGTTACAATTATATTTTTATTATGCTAATTAATATATAAATAAATACGTACTTATTATTTTTTATGTGGGCGAGATTATGCCCTCACTATCGTTTAAATGTCAATTCCTTTTAAAATAATAATATAAGTCTTTCTTTTTTCTTCTATTTTACCAATATGGTCCAAAATTCAATATCCATAACAAGGAATTCTAATATCCATAACAAGGGTTCAATACTCATATCCAATATTGTAATAAATAGACTTACATATAGAATCTAAATCCAACTTATCTCATATTAATACAATGGAATAAACCAAAAATGAAAACTTTTAATTTAATCAATTTAACGCTGTATTTAACTTCCTCTACATGAATTTAGATAATGGAAATTTTATTATATTTTATAAAAATAGGCAGTGTAAACTATGAATAAAGATTCATCCTTTACACACTATTTCTCAATTAAATCCCTTAATCACATTTGGAGAAGAAGAATAAGAAGTGGAATAGGAAGAAGAATACATAAACTGCAAAATCCACAAAACTCCATTATCTTAACAAAAAACAATTAAGATTCCAATCCTAAGAATTGGCATTTCACTTTAGGAGAATTTTGGATATTTTTAATGTTTTCATAATCCAAAACTCCCCAAGGCATATATCAAATCCAAAACTATACTATTCAACCACTAAAATAGGAAAACTAAGATTCCCACTCACATTTGGTCTTTAGCTTTGCTTCACTTGAAATTTGCAATGCCCATTATAATCTTCTTTGGATCTCTTCTTTTTTATATATACAACAAGGGATTCATATATATATATATATTAGATTCAGAAAGGTTGGAGGAGAAGAGGTTTGGAAATTAAATGATAAACAAAGATAGGTATATAGGATTTCTTACCTTGAATTCTAATGGAGTTCTCTAAATCTAAGAAGAGATGAGCTGATAGGGCTTCGCTGATGTTCCTAAAATATTTGTGAATAAAAGTGAGTTTAGGGTCTTATTTATAGTGGTTAAAACACACCAGAACTGTAGTATGAAACTAGGTTGAAAGTAGATAAATCTGAAGCGTACAAAGCAATCAAAACCCTAGCCACCACACGGTAAGCAGTTGACCTCTTCATTCTAAGTGGTCGGGCTCTAGGGGTCGATTTCTTCCTCCTATTTTGGGAAGGTCATTTAATTTTTGAGCCGTTTTTTATTCAATTTCCCTAATTACTCTTAACATTAACTGTTAACTTTAACATTTACTCAACCCCTAATTATAATCACAATTAATTTCAAATTTTGGAATTAATTATTTTATTTGATTTTGAATTCTATTTAAATTACTTTAAATCTGAAAACTTCAAATGCCCCAAACTTCTATGTTTGATCCCTATTTTCGACATATTATATATGGAAATTGAAGGGAATTTCGCCACGAACACAATGACATATCCTCATAGAATTTCCTTATTTACTTTGCTTTTCAATATGCATATATTTATCAAGTGGTTTAATCCCATTCATAAAGTTAACATAGGAATAAAATAGGAATATATCTTACATCATATTATTCACTTTTCTAATATAAAAGGGAGACAACTAGTGACTTCAACCCAAGAATTCTAAAAGAATTTTTTTTAGAAGCCGCCATTTATTATCAACTGATATAAATGGCGTTGAGGTCCTAATAATTCTTACTAAATTAAGATGGGTATTCCTAATATGTCATTTCACCATTACCCATTTCCTTAATTTTCTTTTTTAGTTTTTAATAAATGTGGTTCATCCATTACTTTAATTAATATCCATAGCAGTTGATCATTACTGTCAAAAGTTGACCGTTTCCAATTAATTATTCTTCAGGTTTCCAAAATCCATTTATTACTCAAATTTCTTTTCTTCCATAAATGTCACGTCAAGTGTCATTATCAGTCCCCATTTAATTCCATTTTTCCACTCATTAATTACAAATTTATTGCCCATTAAATTTGTAATTAATGTCCATAAATCATAATCCATCAATTACTAATTAATACACATATGGTCATAATTTAGGCAATATACATATATTCTTATTCCCAGTCATTATGCATAGCTATACGTTTATACCAATTTCTAAACTAGAACGTTTATTTCCAAATTTTTAATTTATTCGAGCTATCTTTAAAAAGGACTAACGCCATGATCTCCCATAAAATTAACCACAAATGAGATTTTTGCTTTGTTTGAATTTACAAAGAATATTATTTTATTGAAAGAGATAGTGTGAATAAATGGAACTGATATCCATATTCTACACATCTCTTTGCCTTTTTGTTGCACTTTTGTTAGTTCAAACAACACATTTTTATACATATTTTGAAATATGGTAATTTATGGAAATTACAATGAAACTACTCTAAATAAACTAAAATATAGAAAGTTACATTCTATGCTATCTAGGGGCAACCTAATTTAGAACTCAATTATAGATCTGGAATATCTTTACACTTTACCAACTTCTTCAAATAAAGATTTTAGTACCCCCATTTATTGCAAAATTAAAATTTCATAAACATAAAGTATTGAACTCAAATTCTCCATCTTCGAAAATATGAACCTAGAAACCGTTACGTTCCTTATTCTAAGGCCCAAAACTAACCGCTATGGATGCTATAGTCATCCATAATTATTAGTTCTCTACGAAAAACGCTGTTATGTTAGTCATATCAATAATCAGAATTACATGAATATGAAAAATATTAAACACAATTTTTAGTAGCAATTCTTTACCTTTCATTTCAAAAATGATATTTCATATTCATTACATAATCCCATTCACAAACCCACATTCAGAGAAATTATAATTATTACAAAATACTCCAAGGGCGACATATGAAAAAGCCCGCTTGGTTGATCAGAGTCAAATACTTGGCAATTATACAACTTTTTCATAAAATCCAAAACAACAGCATAAATAAATAGATACTCCTAAACATCTACTGTTATCTGGCATTTTAATCTGGCTATATTAAACTGATTATACAAAATAGATTGGACTACCATCAAGGCCGATGACTCCAAAGTAATGACTGTATGGCCTAGAAGTCAAGTACTGATGGTAACATGAAATCAATGTTGAATGGACTTGATGGATATGTAAGGCAGAGTGTTGAAATATGAAATATGGTTAACTCCTAGGAGGGATTGACATAAATTGGCTTCAATGATAGGGATCAACATGTTTTAGGGAGTGAGAGCATTCCCTATATCTTAAGATCCACAAGTCCAGTGCATATTTGTGAGCAAGATATGGGTATCCTAGGGAGCCTACCCTAGGGACCGAACCTCAAGGGGATGAATTTGGAGGGATCGGTATACTTCCCTAAGAAGGGATCGGTAGAAAGTTGCATGCAAACCATATTGAAGCAAAGATCAAGCAATAACTCGAGCTCCACTGATCCACATGGCATGAAATCTGGAGGCTAAGCTTATTTTAGCATGGGGAAGCCACCATAGGGATCGCACCCTAAAATTCAACCAAAGAAGGGATCGGTACCGATCCCTCTTCTTTGATTATTGGGCCATGTGACCCCTCTTGTGAGCCCATATGGTTTTGAGGGTCTCGGCTGAGTTTTCAAAGAGCTATTTGGCCATTTTCATCTATAAATACCAGCTTGGTTGTTCATTTTCGGGATCTTTATGCTGCTAGTTTCTTTATACTCTTTCGTAACTATGGATTTTGACCCGATCCCTTTTGTACTGAGATTATAATGTAATAATAAAGCAATCTATTCAAAGTGGATGTAGGCAAACAACGTCGAACCACTATAAATCATTGTGTGCATGTTATTATTTTAATTAATTGTATTTCCTTGCTATTATCCACTGTTTCCATTATTCTTCATTTATTTATCTTCAAAAAGTTCATATTGGCTATATGTACCAATTTTTCGTGTAAACATTTTGGTGCTTTCACTGAGAAACTTGATTCTTAGCTTATTAGGATCCGTTTGTTGCTATTAAATTACATAAAACCCAAAAGGAGATCCATAATTATTTCAGGAAGTTTTCTAGTTCTACTCAGATTTGCAAAAACTTGAGCAAAGCTATCAACAATAGTGAGGAACACTAGATTTACTTCTTAGAACGTGGAAGGATACGAGAATGTTAGTATCCAGCAAGGAGGCCCGAGCAATCAACCAATGGATATGAATACCGAACTAGTTGAAGTCAAGAATCTATCTGATTCTATTACAAAAGCTGAATTCCATAATCTGATGAGAGAGCTAATAGATAGCCGTTGACAATTAAATCGGCAGATTCAGACCAATATCAACCTAGTGAACCAACTCAGTCAACAACAGCGAGGAAAAACTAGGAGGGACCCTACCCCTTACTCGGCATCAGAGAATTCTAGTTCATCGGACGAATATCACAGACATAGGCACCGCGGAACAGACAAATATCACGTAGAAACTTCAGTGCGTCAATAGGCAGACCATCGTGGTCTACTAGGACTAATCAGTGCTGATCCCTCGTCTAGAGGAGGTAACTTACCTAGGCATACTGGGATTCAAGTTGGAGCTGCTGCGGCCGATTTGGATGATGGAGTTAAGTTAAATGTTGACCAAGTGCTTCCTCGAAATGACAATGAAGTGAATTTACGATATACATCGGAAAGATGTGGAATCAATAAGGTATGTAACGACCAGTAGTCATCGACCAGACCTTTCACGTGAGGTGGAACAAGACCACCACTTGGCACTAACTATCTAAACGTTGGACTTATCGGCTATGGTCAGACAGTTAGTGAGAGAGAGCCAAGGCTTGACCAATGATGATTGGGAAATTTCTAGAAGCCATACCTCGTTCACTAATAATGTTCTACATGTAGAGTATCCAAGGAGGTTCTGTGACGACCCGGCTTTCCACTCCCGGAAAATCGCATCGACAGTAAGAAAGAAAGGGGTGAGAAATAGAAAAGAGAAGAAGAGAAAAGAAAACAACAACAGATACTCACAGCGGAAACGAAACGAAATATAATATATCACATAAATATTACATAGTATCATATACATCAGAGTTACACAGATTACACATCACATACTAGACAGTTATAAACATCTGTCTAGTTATTACATCTCAACATAATACAGATCAATACAAAGATCAACACAGCGGAAAACTACTATCTATATCTACAACGCCGAAGCCTCCTGCTCCATTGCTCCTCCAGATTACTCGTCAAAGCTAAACCTGAATCCCTTGGCTACTCGTAAAAATTTGAGTACCCAAGAGTTTATAAAACAGAAATAAACAACTTGGGTCAGACATGGGTCTGGTGTGAGTAACAGGTTAAACTTATTTAACTTCAAAACCTTTTGAAAGAAAAGGTATCACGTAAGACTTCCCACCAATAAATATGGGTAAGTTTTTACCTTACGCTAACCAAAACATTTGATAGGAAATTCGATTGTATTATAATAGGTCTAGGGTTTTCAAATAAATATGAAATAGCTGGAATGCTTACATCTCACGTTCCAACATAGTTGGGCACAACTAAAACGTACGGCACTTATTGGAGTTTGGATTCCATCAATGGCAGGGCTACCGGGGTACCGCCCGTCACAGTACGTGGCCTAGATCACCGTACCGAGGATCACTCCCAATCCCCTACAACACAAGGCCGGAACATCCCTTACTGGATAATTCCCGCACAAGATACCTCACGGTTGTCATGACCAACCGCACACACTAAGTCGAAAATAGAAAGGGACATCTAGACAGAGGTCATCTTGTCCTACTTGGGTGCTACCCACTAACCTTGCTGCACCTCCCCTGTTTTAGCCATTCCTGGTTTGTGAGGCTTGAGGTCACGATTACCTTTTAAAAGAACACATCTATCTTAGAATGCTCATCGTCCACCTGACGATGTGCTGAAAGCATTCAATCCATACAAGTTCGTTCCGGGTTCGAACGAAACCGAAGGCATTATCTCGTTACACTCGTATTGGAATCACCCTTAGAGTTAACGACAATAACCCTTGCACTCTAAATCTTTATCTCGAATCTGAAAGTACTATCTCCGTCAACTCATTACGGAATCACCCACAGAGTTATACTGACAAAGAATCGTTCTTACACCTCGAGTCTTCACTTGCTCCATTTGGATTTCACGACCTAACGTAAATTTGGATCGATGTGGTATTCGGGTCTCCAGACCTGGAAATCCGGTATACGGAAACCCGATCCCGGTCTCATCGAAATCCAAAACGTATCTTTTAAGGCCAAGTTGTTTTAAAGGTTAAAACAATTTAATTCAATTATCTTTATACACTTAGAAAGATAATTCACAATAGATAATCAACATTATCAGATAATCCATACAATTCAACTAACATCCATATCATACAGCATATATCTCATCAGAGATATCAATCAATGCCAAGTATTCAATACTATTACTCATTCATAAGTAATGATTTACACTATCTCTAATTAATTTAAATTGAATTAAATTAATTACTTCATTTTATAAATCCTTCTTACTTACCCATTAATTAATTACAAATTAATTAATTATCCTCTAATTACCTTTTTCAATTAATCATCTTTGATTAATTATCTTTTAATTACCTTCAAGTAATTTATCCTTAATTAATTACTCAAATTAATTATCCTTAATCACTTATAGTAATTAACCTTTAATTACATCATTAATTAATTTACTAAAATTAATTAACTTAATCAACTATAATTAATTACATTAATCCTTAATTAATTACATTGATTAATTACTTCATTTATTAATTATTACTTAATTAACCAATCTTAATTACATCATTAATTATATTAATTAATGATCCTTAATTACAACTTAATTATTAAATTTTTTTTTTAAATTAATTACATTAAGTAATTAACCTTTAATTAAACAACATTTATTAATCACTTTTGATTAATCTTCAATTAGTAATTAACTACCCTTAATTACTTTCACTAACTAAATTAATTACTCCTTAATTAATTCCTTAATTAATCCCTTGATTAATTATTCAAAGTAATTAACTCAAATTACTTCTATTAATAAAATCATTTATTCAACTAATTACTTCCAGTAATTATCTTATTATTTACTTCCCTAAATAATCTTACCTTAATAATTACATTAAGTAATTATTATCAAATCATCTCTTGATTATTCTAAATTAATTAACTTAATTAATTAACTTAACAAATCAAATTAACTTCAATTAATTACAATAAGTAATTAATTCTTAATTACTTCCATTAAGAAATTACATTTTAAACAAATTCTATAATTGATTATCTTCAAATTAATTAATCTAATTAACTATTAAAATTAATCCTATTAATTAATTATTAAATAATCCATAGTTAATGACTTCATTAACTATTATTTAATTACTTTCCTTAAGTAATTAACTTATATTAATTATTATTAATTCCAAATTAATAAACTAAATAACCAATTTATTAATTTCTAATTACTTAATTAATTAAGTGTTAACCATAACTTAATTAAAATATTTAATTACTTATTAATTAATTCCTAACCATTAATTAATACTCTAATTTATAATCCTTAATTAAAAATTAATTATTCCTAATTAATTTATCTTAATCATTAATTAAAAATCAAGTCCTATTTAATTAATAAATCTTAATTACAAGTTAATTATTCTAAAAATAATTAATCTTAAACCTTTAAGATTGAACCTTTAATTACCTTTAAGTAATTATTTATTTCATTAATTTATTAGATAAATTAATTATCCATTTAATTACTCTAATAATTAAATGCATACAAATCATTAACTTATAATTAAACTTCAACAAGTTTTAAAATCAATTTAAAACCTTTAAATGATAAATAATATTTCTCTTATAAAAGAAATTTTACAAGATTTAAACAAGTCCCCTTTTAAATTCAAAACATTTAAATTTTAACAAACATTTAAACTTATTAAAACATTTGAATTTATAAAACTTATTTATCTTAAATCTAAGGTTCGAAACCAAACTTGAATCCATATATTACAACTTTGATTTCAATTCCTGTTTTAATATTTATTCACAAATTTAAATTCAATTTAAATTTAAACAAAACAGGTTTTTAAAACCTGGTAACAACTAAAAGTACTCGAGACCATCTGAAACTACTTCGAGTCGTAGCTCTGAAAACTTCGAGCTACTCACCTGAACAACCCGAGTACGACTCGAGAATGTCCTCTTCCCCAACACTTAAGCATTCCAGAAATAAACCTATCCCTTGCAAATTTCTTCGAGTCGAAGCCCAAAAACTTCGAGTCTTTCCCGTAAGATACTCGAACAAAACGCGAGAACTACCCCTATTAAAACCCAGACTTCACCAATGTACAAAGAAATACATGTGCACATGCACCATCGATCGTCAGAGCTTCGGCTTCCATTTCCATCGTCGACAAGTCCTCTTCGACCACCTCCACTCATCTGACCACCCAGAAACACCAATTCAACTCGAGGACGAAATCGAGCTTGCTACTTCAACCTGGAACAACTGGAACTACAACATCTAAATCTAGAAACGCCACGCCTAAACATCTCCGATCACCAGAATGTCAGATTCTCCGGCCTCGACATCGACAACACTTCCGGTTTCAATTCTCCAAAGCCTGGTGGAACTCGATCCACCAGAGAATTCGTGGTGCCTGAATCCTTGACCACCAGAAAAACTAGGTTTACAGACTTCCACGATCAACCATCGCCACCCCAGTCCCTTGATTACTCATTAACCATTTTTCCTGAACTTCACGATCATCTTTCCACCTCCAGAAGAAACCTCAACCTCCCAAACCCTTGATATTATCAGAAATTTCCAAAAATGCAAAATCTGTTAAATCCCAAACTGCTCCCTAATTCTATTCCTAAAAATCGAGATTTAGGTTTTAAAAATCAAGTCTTTGATTAAGACTTCAAATTATATACTTGACTTAATAAATTAAAATGTTTGATTTTCTACTTATCTTAAGTTAACTCTGTTCTTTCTTTTTCTTTACAGAGACATTCAAATTTTATTCTAAAAATATAAACTTTACTTCATGATTTAATCAACAACTTCTGTTTAAAATCTTAAACACTAATAAGTATCAGATTTAGTGATAATGAGTCTTCACCCAATTCTTAGATCTACAACCAAGAACAGACAAGAGCATATATTCATAGCAGCACACATATAAGCATTCATACACACAGAAGATTCACCAAAATATACACATGCAAAGCATACTTATTCCAGTAATCAACATACACACTATAAATATTCACATCACAACACAATTATCATATAATTAAACATGCAAATATAATTATACTTAAGTTATTTTAAGTAAGTAGGTTACTCACTTGATTTAAACAGAGGCAGCCTTTAGCTTTTGAAAACTGCTTTTGTATTTTAAAACTTGAATTGCCTTGCTTATTTGACTTTTAAACTGAGTTGCTTGCTGTTTAAATTTGCATGCAGAGATGAGTGTTTGAACATGCTTCCAGGTTGAAGAGAATGCAGGTTTTGAAAAGAATGCATGTTTGCAGACAGACTTGAGATGATCCCAGATTGCAAATGAATGCAGAAAGCTTCTTGATTGATTCCAGGTTTTGAAAAATGCAGACAGGCCTTGAAATGATTCCAGATTTGATAAACATGCAGGCAGGCTTAAATGTTGAAAAGAATTACAGGGGTTTGATTTTCTGGTTGAAGAAGATTTACATGCTTTTGAAATTGTGGTTTTGAGAGGAGTTTGAAAATCAGATTTTAAACTCAGATTTTAGACTAGAGAATTTGTTTTGAGAAGGGTATTGATCTATTTTCAGATTTGTATTAGAGAATTGTTACTGATCAGATTTGTACTAAAGAAAGAGATTTGAGTTTATCTTGTTTTTGAGAAGGAAATAGAAAGGATGAAGTAACGAAATGCATATGTGTATATAAGTGAATTTATGATAAATAAAATAAAAGAAAATAAAAATAAATGAAGACACTTGTCATAAACATTGGTTACTTAAATTACACATGTCAAAACAATGACTTTAGAAAATAATACATGTCTCTTAAGTAATTTACTTATTTTTATTTATTTTAAAAGTAAAATAAAAAGCCTTTTTGTTATTCTTATATAATTTTAAACTTAAGTAAAAATATCTTAAGCAATTAAAGTATTTTAAAACTATAAATTTACTAATTTAAATAACTTTGAAAAGTCATATTAAATTAAATCTAAATTCCCAATTTACCCAAAGCTTCTATTTACAATATATATAAATAAATATATATTTATTCAAATAGAAAATATCTTATTAACTTTTAAAAGATAAAATCACCAATTAATACTAATTTAATCAGATTATTAAATTAAATTCAGATCTTATTATCAAAGATCATCAATATCAATTTAATTATTTAACAGATTATTAAATTGATATTGTTAAAATTTCCGGGATATTACATTCCTTCCCCCTTAAAATAATTTCGTCCCCGAAATTTAAACAAAGGTAATTTAATAATCTTATTAAAGATTTTAAATTTTAAAACACAAACATATACTATCATCCATATGCTAACAACCATAGCAACCAATTCATCCAATCAATCAAATCTAACTATCCAGACAAAATTCTAGATAGAATTCCTCGAGTTTCCCCAAGTATATATATACCGGGATACTCGCTCTACAACAATCTAAACTACTAAGCTATAGATCTCCTACTCATCTAGATCTACAGAACTAAACATAATATCAGACTACAGACGAGTCTGACTCAACTACCCAATCCTCAGAACTGCTGATTCCAAATCCAAAGATAGATCAAACACGTACTCCCTCAGAGATACGTAAAAGACAATGAATTCCAATTATCCAAACTGACAATTCAATCCTGAAAACCCAATACTTATCCAAATCAGAACACAAAAGAGATCCAAACATAACTTTACTTCACAACATCAGTAGATTCCAAACTTACTTCTCCTATCCAGAGATATACTCCAAACTGCTTTCGCTGCTCAATTATGATCTGAGGTAGAACACAAGCACAGACTGGACAACTCATTCCAGAAATAAGGTTCACTGATCCATAAATAAAACTCAGATACTTCATCAAAACTTGAGCTGCTACCAACCTCTATCTCTAGGAAACATCCTTCACTAGACTGAACTACCGGTACTACTCCTAGAATCCAGTCGATAAGAAAACTCAATCTTCAGATGCGGACAACTCCTGACTTCTCTGAAGACACTCAGAAAATCTCTGATAACCCAAGAGAACACTCAAACTATCGCAAGTCACTTTTGCGATCAACCCAGTCTATTTCCAAAGAAAACTGTTCCTCTTAACAAATCAGAACAGCCCATACTTAACTATCCAATCCATCGAAGAAATGGATGCACCCTGCTGCTTCTGAATTTCACCTCCAGAAAAACTACTCAGCCTGACAACTTCCTGCCATCACAGAATACTCCGAGCTGCACTGCTGATACTGATGCCAAGGACTTTCTATCCAAAGATCTTTGAGAAACTCGAACTCCAAACCAAACAGAAATATCATGCTGAACTCAGCCATAACACTGAAACAGACACACTTCCTTAAACTCGTTCCAAAGAAAACATCTTCGGGAACATCCATCGTCACTGCATCTCATCACACAGCTACTATTACCTGAGGTATCAAGATACCATCACTTGCTTCTGTTCAACCGATAGATCCAAACTCTACTCATCCAACTTTACAGATAAACTCCGAACCTTAACAGGTTTCCTTCAGAGATTCGATGAAATCCTTCATCACAGCAAAACTTACTCGAGACAGTATTGGGTCTACAGTCTCGATAAATACACTTCCAACCTTAATTCCAACCATTGGTAGTCGTGTTTCATACACTACTACCCTATCTACCTTTATATCTTATATTGGAGAACCTGTATGGGTAACCCAACAATATAGGTAGAATATATATATATAGTTATATAAAAATTACAAATACGCTCTCTCACGATAGATACCACTCCAGAGCTAGGTATTCACTCAACCTACTGCTCTGATATTCACTTAACCAAAAGCTTAGGCATTCGCTCAACCTAAGCTCTGATACCACGTGTGACGACCCGGCTTTCCACTCCCGGAAAATCGCATCGACAGTAAGAAAGAAAGGGGTGAGAAATAGAAAAGAGAAGAAGAGAAAAGAAAACAACAACAGATACTCACAGCGGAAACGAAACGAAATATAATATATCACATAAATATTACATAGTATCATATACATCAGAGTTACACAGATTACACATCACATACTAGACAGTTATAAACATCTGTCTAGTTATTACATCTCAACATAATACAGATCAATACAAAGATCAACACAGCGGAAAACTACTATCTATATCTACAACGCCGAAGCCTCCTGCTCCATTGCTCCTCCAGATTACTCGTCAAAGCTAAACCTGAATCCCTTGGCTACTCGTAAAAATTTGAGTACCCAAGAGTTTATAAAACAGAAATAAACAACTTGGGTCAGACATGGGTCTGGTGTGAGTAACAGGTTAAACTTATTTAACTTCAAAACCTTTTGAAAGAAAAGGTATCACGTAAGACTTCCCACCAATAAATATGGGTAAGTTTTTACCTTACGCTAACCAAAACATTTGATAGGAAATTCGATTGTATTATAATAGGTCTAGGGTTTTCAAATAAATATGAAATAGCTGGAATGCTTACATCTCACGTTCCAACATAGTTGGGCACAACTAAAACGTACGGCACTTATTGGAGTTTGGATTCCATCAATGGCAGGGCTACCGGGGTACCGCCCGTCACAGTACGTGGCCTAGATCACCGTACCGAGGATCACTCCCAATCCCCTGCAACACAAGGCCGGAACATCCCTTACTGGATAATTCCCGCACAAGATACATCACGGTTGTCATGACCAACCGCACACACTAAGTCGAAAATAGAAAGGGACATCTAGACAGAGGTCATCTTGTCCTACTTGGGTGCTACCCACTAACCTTGCTGCACCTCCCCTGTTTTAGCCATTCCCGGTTTGTGAGGCTTGAGGTCACGATTACCTTTTAAAAGAACACATCTATCTTAGAATGCTCATCGTCCACCTGACGATGTGCTGAAAGCATTCAATCCATACAAGTTCGTTCCGGGTTCGAACGAAACCGAAGGCATTATCTCGTTACACTCGTATTGGAATCACCCTTAGAGTTAACGACAATAACCCTTGCACTCTAAATCTTTATCTCGAATCTGAAAGTACTATCTCCGTCAACTCATTACGGAATCACCCACAGAGTTATACTGACAAAGAATCGTTCTTACACCTCGAGTCTTCACTTGCTCCATTTGGATTTCACGACCTAACGTAAATTTGGATCGATGTGGTATTCGGGTCTCCAGACCTGGAAATCCGGTATACGGAAACCCGATCCCGGTCTCATCGAAATCCAAAACGTATCTTTTAAGGCCAAGTTGTTTTAAAGGTTAAAACAATTTAATTCAATTATCTTTATACACTTAGAAAGATAATTCACAATAGATAATCAACATTATCAGATAATCCATACAATTCAACTAACATCCATATCATACAGCATATATCTCATCAGAGATATCAATCAATGCCAAGTATTCAATACTATTACTCATTCATAAGTAATGATTTACACTATCTCTAATTAATTTAAATTGAATTAAATTAATTACTTCATTTTATAAATCCTTCTTACTTACCCATTAATTAATTACAAATTAATTAATTATCCTCTAATTACCTTTTTCAATTAATCATCTTTGATTAATTATCTTTTAATTACCTTCAAGTAATTTATCCTTAATTAATTACTCAAATTAATTATCCTTAATCACTTATAGTAATTAACCTTTAATTACATCATTAATTAGTTTACTAAAATTAATTAACTTAATCAACTATAATTAATTACATTAATCCTTAATTAATTACATTGATTAATTACTTCATTTATTAATTATTACTTAATTAACCAATCTTAATTACATCATTAATTATATTAATTAATGATCCTTAATTACAACTTAATTATTAAATTTTTTTTATTAAATTAATTACATTAAGTAATTAACCTTTAATTAAACAACATTTATTAATCACTTTTGATTAATCTTCAATTAGTAATTAACTACCCTTAATTACTTTCACTAACTAAATTAATTACTCCTTAATTAATTCCTTAATTATTCCCTTGATTAATTATTCAAAGTAATTAACTCAAATTACTTCTATTAATAAAATCATTTATTCAACTAATTACTTCCAGTAATTATCTTATTATTTACTTCCCTAAATAATCTTACCTTAATAATTACATTAAGTAATTATTATCAAATCATCTCTTGATTATTCTAAATTAATTAACTTAATTAATTAACTTAACAAATCAAATTAACTTCAATTAATTACAATAAGTAATTAATTCTTAATTACTTCCATTAAGAAATTACATTTTAAACAAATTCTATAATTGATTATCTTCAAATTAATTAATCTAATTAACTATTAAAATTAATCCTATTAATTAATTATTAAATAATCCATAGTTAATGACTTCATTAACTATTATTTAATTACTTTCCTTAAGTAATTAACTTATATTAATTATTATTAATTCCAAATTAATAAACTAAATAACCAATTTATTAATTTCTAATTACTTAATTAATTAAGTGTTAACCATAACTTAATTAATATTTAATTACTTATTAATTAATTCCTAACCATTAATTAATACTCTAATTTATAATCCTTAATTACAAATTAATTATTCCTAATTAATTTATCTTAATCATTAATTAAAAATCAAGTCCTATTTAATTAATAAATCTTAATTACAAGTTAATTATTCTAAAAATAATTAATCTTAAACCTTTAAGATTGAACCTTTAATTACCTTTAAGTAATTATTTATTTCATTAATTTATTAGATAAATTAATTATCCATTTAATTACTCTAATAATTAAATGCATACAAATCATTAACTTATAATTAAACTTCAACAAGTTTTAAAATCAATTTAAAACCTTTAAATGATAAATAATATTTCTCTTATAAAAGAAATTTTACAAGATTTAAACAAGTCCCCTTTTAAATTCAAAACATTTAAATTTTAACAAACATTTAAACTTATTAAAACATTTGAATTTATAAAACTTATTTATCTTAAATCTAAGGTTCGAAACCAAACTTGAATCCATATATTACAACTTTGATTTCAATTCCTGTTTTAATATTTATTCACAAATTTAAATTCAATTTAAATTTAAACAAAACAGGTTTTTAAAACCTGGTAACAACTAAAAGTACTCGAGACCATCTGAAACTACTTCGAGTCGTAGCTCTGAAAACTTCGAGCTACTCACCTGAACAACCCGAGTACGACTCGAGAATGTCCTCTTCCCCAACACTTAAGCATTCCAGAAATAAACCTATCCCTTGCAAATTTCTTCGAGTCGAAGCCCAAAAACTTCGAGTCTTTCCCGTAAGATACTCGAACAAAACGCGAGAACTACCCCTGTTAAAACCCAGACTTCACCAATGTACAAAGAAATACATGTGCACATGCACCATCGATCGTCAGAGCTTCGGCTTCCATTTCCATCGTCGACAAGTCCTCTTCGACCACCTCCACTCATCTGACCACCCAGAAACACCAATTCAACTCGAGGACGAAATCGAGCTTGCTACTTCAACCTGGAACAACTGGAACTACAACATCTAAATCTAGAAACGCCACGCCTAAACATCTCCGATCACCAGAATGTCAGATTCTCCGGCCTCGACATCGACAACACTTCCGGTTTCAATTCTCCAAAGCCTGGTGGAACTCGATCCACCAGAGAATTCGTGGTGCCTGAATCCTTGACCACCAGAAAAACTAGGTTTACAGACTTCCACGATCAACCATCGCCACCCCAGTCCCTTGATTACTCATTAACCATTTTTCCTGAACTTCACGATCATCTTTCCACCTCCAGAAGAAACCTCAACCTCCCAAACCCTTGATATTATCAGAAATTTCCAAAAATGCAAAATCTGTTAAATCCCAAATTGCTCCCTAATTCTATTCCTAAAAATCGAGATTTAGGTTTTAAAAATCAAGTCTTTGATTAAGACTTCAAATTATATACTTGACTTAATAAATTAAAATGTTTGATTTTCTACTTATCTTAAGTTAACTCTGTTCTTTCTTTTTCTTTACAGAGACATTCAAATTTTATTCTAAAAATATAAACTTTACTTCATGATTTAATCAACAACTTCTGTTTAAAATCTTAAACACTAATAAGTATCAGATTTAGTGATAATGAGTCTTCACCCAATTCTTAGATCTACAACCAAGAACAGACAAGAGCATATATTCATAGCAACACACATATAAGCATTCATACACACAGAAGATTCACCAAAATATACACATGCAAAGCATACTTATTCCAGTAATCAACATACACACTATAAATATTCACATCACAACACAATTATCATATAATTAAACATGCAAATATAATTATACTTAAGTTATTTTAAGTAAGTAGGTTACTCACTTGATTTAAACAGAGGCAGCCTTTAGCTTTTGAAAACTGCTTTTGTATTTTAAAACTTGAATTGCCTTGCTTATTTGACTTTTAAACTGAGTTGCTTGCTGTTTAAATTTGCATGCAGAGATGAGTGTTTGAACATGCTTCCAGGTTGAAGAGAATGCAGGTTTTGAAAAGAATGCATGTTTGCAGACAGACTTGAGATGATCCCAGATTGCAAATGAATGCAGACAGCTTCTTGAATTGATTCCAGGTTTTGAAAAATGCAGACAGGCCTTGAAATGATTCCAGATTTGATAAACATGCAGGCAGGCTTAAATGTTGAAAAGAATTACAGGGGTTTGATTTTCTGGTTGAAGAAGATTTACATGCTTTTGAAATTGTGGTTTTGAGAGGAGTTTGAAAATCAGATTTTAAACTCAGATTTTAGACTAGAGAATTTGTTTTGAGAAGGGTATTGATCTATTTTCAGATTTGTATTAGAGAATTGTTACTGATCAGATTTGTACTAAAGAAAGAGATTTGAGTTTATCTTGTTTTTGAGAAGGAAATAGAAAGGATGAAGTAACGAAATGCATATGTGTATATAAGTGAATTTATGATAAATAAAAATAAAAGAAAATAAAAATAAATGAAGACACTTGTCATAAACATTGGTTACTTAAATTACACATGTCAAAACAATGACTTTAGAAAATAACACATGTCTCTTAAGTAATTTACTTATTTTTATTTATTTTAAAAGTAAAATAAAAAGCCTTTTTGTTATTCTTGTATAATTTTAAACTTAAGTAAAAATATCTTAAGCAATTAAAGTATTTTAAAACTATAAATTTACTAATTTAAATAACTTTGAAAAGTCATATTAAATTAAATCTAAATTCCCAATTTACCCAAAGCTTCTATTTACAATATATATAAATAAATATATATTTATTCAAATAGAAAATATCTTATTAACTTTTAAAAGATAAAATCACCAATTAATACTAATTTAATCAGATTATTAAATTAAATTCAGATCTTATTATCGAAGATCATCAATATCAATTTAATTATTTAACAGATTATTAAATTGATATTGTTAAAATTTCCGGGATATTACAGGTTCAACATGCCATCGATGCTTTCCTACGAGGGAAAACCCGACACCAGGCAATACATCATGAGATATGAATGCTAATGGATTCTGCATGAGCAAATGATGCAACAAAGTTTAGATGTTTTCCTATAACTCTCTCTGGAATAGCAAAGATGTGTTTCACAAGGTTACCACCGTGGTTTATCTTTAGATTTGATAATTTGGCAATAAAGTTTGTGGAGCAGTTCTGAATGCACGCAACTCGCCTCAAAGATATGATGTCCCTGTCTAGTGTGATCCAGGCTCTAGGAGAATCATTGAAAGATTATTTGAAGAAATTCCATATAGCTATTAAAGAAATCAGTAATCTAAATGATCATTTAATATTGATGGAATAACAAGAGGGATTGACCTAGAATCTGATTTTGGCGATTGGTTAGCTGGCAAGCCACCATAACATTGGAACACTTTTACACAAAAGCGGCTCGGTATTTGAGGAAGGAGGAAGCCAAATCCTTGAGGAAGAAGAATGTTGTGGGACCGAGTGGAGAGGGAGTATAGAGTAATATTGCCGTAAATTAGTATGATGATAGCTCTGGAAAAGTTAAAGTTAAAGTCCAGAACAAACCGAATCAATAAAAGAAAGGCGGAGATAGGAGCCAGAACGAAAGAGGGATTTTAGAAGAGGGAATCCTAGGATTCCGATGTATAATACTTACATGCCACTGAATATGTCGTTGGAGAATATCTATCTATCTACCTACAATACCATGCACTATAGGAAGCCACCTCCAAAAGAATCAACAGAGAAGTAGAAACAAATCATGAAATATTGTCAGTTTCACCAATGCTATGGGCATAGCACAAAGGAATGCGGGCATCTCCAGAATATTATCGAAAAGCCGATCAGAGAAAGGAAGTTACAACGGTTTGTGAAAACTATGCAGGATGGCGGGCAGGGGACATCTGACCCCAACCGAGGACAAGCGCCGCATAGAGCTGAGGAGCCTGCGTGGACTGGTGGAAGATTAGAGATCAATACAATAGTCGGAAGACCGCATCCAGCTGATAAGAGTTGGCATGAAATAGAGCGCTATGCTAGCGCGATAAAGCACATGGATTTTGAATGTTGTTTAAATAGGGAAGATGGAGCTCTGGCAAAATAGCAACGTATAATGGCAGATGATATCGTGTTTAGAAACAGAGATGCGGACAAGGTGGAGGTTCCGATGATCGACACAATGGTCATTTCGGCCATGATCGGCCCTGCTTTAGTGAGAAGGATATTGGTGTGTTAGAACCCAGTATTTTGATGTTCTGATTATGACAACTATATAAGTATGTATTATATGAACTAACCAAAATTGCAGAAGAAGATACTATTCTACTCGACAGTAGATCGACGACCAAAGATTTCAAAGAAGAGTTTCAATATTTATAATTGGTTTGTCTATAGTCTAGTTAGTAGTTAATATTTGTTAAATTCTCTCTTAAGTGGTATATGCACGCACACATGGTTTTAAATATATTCAAATTAATTTACACAAACTTAAGTTTTGATTATAAAAATTTATATACCATCTTGCCTTCCAAACTAAGTCAAAAAGGCAGAAAGTGACAATTTCAGTCGATTGAACTGGGGTAGCTAGTTGACTGAAACGTGCACACAAGCACCAAATATTTTGCACATTTAGTCGACTTAAAACCCTGGTTTAGTCGACCGAATTAAGTAACTTTTCAACATATTTTTAAATTTCAAAATCTTTTGAATGTTCAATCGACTTAATCTATATTTTCAGTCGACTTAATATTCATAACAGCTATTTTTCTGAAGGGTCACCACTTTTCAATGAACAGAAACATCCGTTAATTCAACGGTTGTTTCCGTATCTCTTGGCCAAATTTTTTCACGAATAGTTACAACTTTTTAAAACTATAAGTAGCCTTGATTTCAGATTGCAAAGTACAACA
The DNA here is from genome assembly GCA_030737815.1 of Allium fistulosum. Taxonomy (NCBI): domain Eukaryota; kingdom Viridiplantae; phylum Streptophyta; class Magnoliopsida; order Asparagales; family Amaryllidaceae; genus Allium; species Allium fistulosum. The sequence goes on along the minus strand of CM060903.1, from coordinate 1,251,673,360 downwards.
TTATTCTCTGAATTAATTCTATATTCTTCCAAACTAATTTCTGCCATTTGCTTTGATAAATGCTTTCAAATCACTTAAACATTCAAGCACAAATCTATTTGAGATTACAATTGCTTCCAATATTCACGTACTACACTATATACCAGAAAAGAGAAGATTATAGGAAGGTTATACCCTAAAGACTCATCCGTGCTATCTATAGAGCACATTCAGTCAAGAAAAACTTTCTGTATTATAGAAGTCCCGTTCGGTTGTCTAGGCGGTAGAAATCTTATTCGGTTGTCTAGGCGGTAGAAGTCATGTTCAGTTGTCTAGGCGGTAGAAGTCCTATTCGATTGTCTATGTGGTAGAAGTCATGTTCGGTTGCTCAAGCAGTGTAATACCTGTTCCTTCGGGTTAAGTGATGTTTGATAGTTAACTCCGGAAGGAGTTCGGGGCTGGACGTAGAACGAGAGTTCGAACCAGTATAAAAATCCCTAGTGTCATTTACTTTACTTTTTACTTTTTATGTTTATATTCCACACAAGTAGATAACTTAGATTATATTCTATATTATGATCCTAGTAGCACTTTCATTTGGTATCAGAGCAAGGCCATCTTATAACCGTAACACAGTTATTGGATACACTATTAATATGGAAAATAACACTAACACAAGTTTTGTTGAAGGCCAATCCACTACATGACCACCACTATTTAATGGTTTGAACTATAGTTACTAGTCAACTAGAATGAGAATTTTCATGCAAGCAAATGGATATGATACTTGGAATATTACTCAAAATGAATGCACTATACCAACTACACCATTTGCTGAATGGTCAAATACACAAAAGACTGATGCTACATCAAATGCAAAAGCTATGAATATGTTATTTTGTGCATTAGACAAAAATGAATTCAATAGAGTTAGCATGTGTACAACTGCTTATGAAATTTGGAGAACTCTTAAATTTACACATGAAGGAACTAATAAAGTTAAACAAAGCAAGATATCTATGCTTAAGAATCAGTTCCAAAATTTCAGAATGAGACCAGATGAAACCATAAATGACATGTATTCTAGATTTCAAGACATACATCATTCACTATTGGCATTAGGATAAATTTTTTCAAATTTTGATATTGTTTCTAAAATTCTAAAATCTTTAATAAATGAATGGGAACAAAAGATCTTAGCTATTGAAGAAGCTAATGACATTTCTACCATCAAACCTGAAGAGTTAATTGGAAATCTGATGTCATATGAAGTAAATTTGTAGGCTAAGCAAGACCAAGCACAAGATAAAAGAAATATCGCTTTCAAAGTTGAACAAGAAGACTCAGATGAAGATGACATGGCAATGATCGCAAAGAATTTCAAAAATTTCTAAAATTCAGAAAGAATAAGAAATTTAGAAACAATAGAAAAGACAACACTAGCAAACTGCCAGTCTCAAATCTTGAATGCTACAAATGTCATTAGAAAGGCCATATGAATAAAGACTGTCCTAATAGAAAGAGAAATAGATTCAAAAATAAGAAGGACAATTCAAGAAGAAGTAGGCATTCTCAGTAACATGGGATGATTTAGAGTCGTCGTTATCATCAGATAGTGACACAGACAGTGATACTGAACAAGCCAACGTCTGCTTTATGGCTTTAACTGACGATGTAAGTGATTTATCTTTTAAAGATTTAATTGAGATAAATTCAGAAATGTTAGATAAACTCAAGGAAACTAAGATAAAATATAAAGATACACTAGAAAGACTAAAGAGAACTGAAATTGAAGTTGATACGCTAAGAGATGAAAAAAAAATTTAGAAGAAGAACTTGTTAATACACAAGAATCTTTATCTAATGTTTCTTCTCAACTCACTATGCTATCAAATGAAATAGAAGTGCAAAAAGAAAATAATATGATGCTAGCATCAGAATTATGATTTAAAATCAAATGTCAAAATTCTTAAGTTGAATAACACTAGTCTCAAAACCGAGTTACAAAGTATTACTAAAAATGTGATAAATTTCAACAAAGAAGAATAATATATCTTATAAAAATTATAATTTGCATAATAATTTTGTGAAAGCAAAATCAAAGGTTGTTACTCAAAAGAAAGAAGTTAGCAAATCTAGTAATATAAAAATTTGGGTACCAAAAACTAACAATAATCTAATCAGAAACAAGTATATAAAATCTTTTCTATCTACTGTTCATAAAAATAAAGATTTTATTTATAAAGGAAATTCTAAACCCTCATGGGCTTGGCTTCCTAAGATCTAACTCTTAGGACCCTAATAAAAAGTGGGTACCAACGTTATTTATATATATTTTGCAGGTATCGACTAAGAAAAGAGGAAAATGGATACTAGACAGTGGTTGCTCCAAACATATGACAGGAAACAATGATATGCTGACAAATATTATCTACTCGAATGGAGGATCTATCACATTTTGAGATAACTCCTAAGGATATATCATCAGCAAAGGTGATTGAGCAATGACGGTACATCTAATTTACCTCTTATTACCAATGTCTTATTAGTAAAGAATTTAAAACTTATTTTACTTAGTATAAGTCAACTATGTGATAAAGGCTTGAACATAACCTTTTTTGAAAATAAATGCAATATTTTTTATCAAAATAATAACCTTATTTTTGAAGGAACAAGAAAAGGAAATATTTATATATTAGATAGGAAAATCAATTAGAACACAAATATGTTTTTACTAGCTAAAGATAATGATTCTTAGTTATGGCACAAAAGATTTTGTCACATGAATTTTAATGCTATTAACAAATTATCTAAGAACAATTTAGTCAGATGATTACCAAAAATGAATTTTAAAGTTAAAAATATTTATGATGCATGTCAGTTAGGAAAATTAACTAAATCTTCCTTTAAATCAAAGAAAATATTTTCTACTTTATAACCACTTGAGTTATTACATTTAGATCTTTTTGGGCCAACTCAAACTCAATCTATAAATCATAATAGATATGTTTTAGTAATAGTAGATGATTTTTCAAGATATACATGGATAATATTTTTGAAAAATAAAAGTGGTACTTTTGAAAATTTTAAAACATTTGCTAAAATAATTCAAAATAGTAAATATTTAAAGATTAAAAACATTAGAAGTGATCATGGAGGTGAATTTGAAAATGAAGCTTTTGAGCATTTTTGTAATAAAAAGGGAATTTACCATAATTTTTCTTTTCCTAGAACACCATACCAAAATGGAGTTTTAGAAAGGAAAAACAGAACTTTACAAGAATTTGCAAGATCTTTATTAAATGGAAGCACTCTACCAAAACATTTTTGGGTAGAAGCTGTAGCAACTGCTTGTTATGTTTTAAATTGTGTTTCCATCCGACTACTAACAAAACACACTCCATATAATCTTTTTAATGAAAGAAAACAAAGTATTTCATATTTTAAAGTTTTTGGTTTAAAATGTTTTATTTTAAACACAAAAGATCAGCTTGGAAAATTCGATCCGAAATCCGATAAAGGAATTTTCATAGGATATTAGGAACGAAGTAAAGCATATCGAATTTTTAATAAAAGAACTAAAACAATCGAAGAAACACTTCATGTCTCCTTCGATGAGAATTTTATCTTTAATAAAAGTCTTGGGGATGATGAGATAATGACTAAGATAATCAAAAATACTGTTACCCAAAATTATTTTGAAGAAGACGAAAACGATGTTCATAATTTTGAAGAAGATGAAAACACTGTTCATAATGAAAATGGATTAAGGTCTCCTCCTAGGATTTTATGAGATCATCCTGTAGAAAATGTTATTGGATAAATTAATTCAAATGTTAGAACTAGAAATCAACTTAATCAAATTGGTCATGTAGCATTCCTTTCTAACATTGAACCTAAAAATGCTAAAGAAGCCTCTGCCTATGACTATTGGATTGTAGCTATGCAAGAAGAGCTAAACCAATTTGAACGAGACGAAGTTTGGGACTTAGTTCCTAGACCAAGTGATCAAACATTCATTGGTACTAAATGGGTTTTCAAAAATATAACTGATGAACAAGGAAATATTACTAGGAATAAAGCTAGATTAGTTGAACAAGGATATAATCAAGAGGAAGGAATTAACTATGAAGTAATGTTTGCTTCAGTCGCTCGACTAGAAGCAATACGTATCTTATTGGCTTTTACATGTTTTCATAATTTTAAACTTTATCAAATGGATGTTAAAAGTGCTTTTCTAAATGGATATATAAAAGAAAATGTTTAAGCTGAACAACCTCCTCTATTTTTACATGAAAAATTTCCAAATCACGTCTATAAACTTAAGAAAGCTTTATATGGTCTAAAAAAGCACCTCGTGCTTAGTATGAACGTCTTAAAAGCTATCTTATAGATTCTGGTTTTGAAATTAGGAAGGTTGGTCAAACTCTTTTTATTAAACGTACTAAAGATGATATTTTAATAATTCAAATTTATGTAGATGGCATTATTTTTGGCTCTACAAGCAAAAAATTATGTCAATAATTTTCAAAAATCATGACAAGAGAATTTAAAATGTTTCACATAGGAGAACTTTCATATTTTCTTGGACTACAAATTAAACAATTAACAAATTGAATTTTTTATAATCAAGAAAAATATTGTATAATCTCATAAAATGATTTGGTATGGAAAATACTTCTACTAAACCTACTTCTATGAGTACTACATTACATCTCGACAAAGATGAAAATGGCAAAAGTGTTGACTATAAACTATATCGTAGTATGATTGGTTCATTACTATATTTAACTACTAGTAGACCAGTTATAATGATGAGTATTTTCTTATGTGCACGATTTCAGGCAAATCCCAAAGAATTACATTTGCGGGCAGTGAAGCAAATTTTGCGTACTTAAGCAAAACTAAAGACTGCGGTCTCTTTTATCCAAAAGAATGTCCTTTTGAGTTAGTAACCTATGGTGATGCTGATTTTGGAGGGTATCGGATGGATCGAAAGAGTACTAGTGGTACTTGTCACTTTATCGGAAAATCTTTAGTATCTTGGTCTAGTAAGAAACAAAATTGCGTTTCACTATCGACAGGTGAAGCAGAATATATCTTTGCTGCTTTGGCATGTGCTCAAGTAATCTACATGCAACAAACACTACAAGATTTTGGAGTCACTACAACAAAAATCACTTTTAACAGCAACCATTATCAGCGTTTGTTAAACAAATGCAGTAAAAAGTATTTTAAATGAATTAATTTTCGTCAAAACGCTGACATAACGCGTTAACATTCATTATTATACCTTGTGAATTTTTTTTTGCTTTCCCTCCCTCTTCTTATTTCCTCTTCTTTTCATTTCCCTCTTTCTTCAATTTCATCCCGCCCTATTTCCCTTCCCTTAAATTTTCGTCGTTCTCTATTTCCCTTATTTTTCAATTTCACAGTTCCCTAATTCTCTCGTTCAGGTACGTCAGTTGATTCAGTTCTACTTCGTCTTCTTTTTTCCTGATGTTTGTATTCGGTGATCATATACTAATTTAGTTTTTGTTAGAAGGTTAATTCCAGAAGTCTCTAGTTTTGATTCAAACTTCGATTCATATTTTGATCCTGAAAATTGAGTAATAAATGGGCAGTGAGTTTCGCCTTCTTTTTTATCTGGTAATTTTTGCCTACTAGTTTAAATTAGGTTTGCCTCTTTGCATGGTTAATAGCCTTGTCTTCCTATTTTTTCGTGACTGCTTTGTGATACCTTGGTGATTGCTCTTGCAATGGGGATGTTTTCATTTAGTGATACCTTGTTGTGCTTTGATGAGCTTTTCCAGCTGTCTTTCTTCCTGCTTTGGGCTCCCTGACCGTGCTAGTGTTACTATTCGATGTGTTTAATGGGGTTCTTCCCTTTTGCCTTACTTTCGTCAAGTAGCGCTTCTTTCTTGTTGCTATGTCTCTGGTTGCGATCTGTTTATGCAATGTTTTTTGGCTTTTCGTGAGTATAGTGTTTTCATGTGTTGTGGCCATGTGCCAATGTTTGGAGCAGGTGCTTTCATGTGATTCGGTAGTTTTATTTTTGGAATAGTGATGCTTTTGTTCTGGTGGATTTATGATGTCTTCAGGATGGTATTCAAGTTCTGTTTATATTATTAGCGTATCTCTGGTTGTTGGTTTGCAACTTGTTGTTTTTGCTGGTATGCATCTGTAATTTTCTCTTCCAATTTTTTTTTGCTCCTTTTGTTGTGACTTAGTTTATTGCAATAATAATTCATCTGCATTTTTTTTGAAACCTTATGTTATCTGATCCATCACTGTAGAAATAAAATGCCCTAATGAATTCAGTGCCGGAAACCATCAAAATCTTTTCCCACCAGTTTTCATAATATCAAATGCTTCTTGATTTTTGAGACAACCCATTGTGATGGATATTCTTATTTAGAGATATATGGGATAAACCATTATGAATTTTAAATCGCATGTCTACACATGTGCATCAATGATAGTGCTGCCAGGATTGTTACAAATACGTTGGAAATTGTTTAATGATTACTAGAGAGGACTGGATTTTTTTCAAGTTCTTATGTACGCCCATAGTATGGCGCTCTGTTATTTTTGTTTACTTTTCCTTTTAACGCTCAACAGTCAAATTGGGCAATCGCATTCCCTTCTTAAAGGATTGCGTCCTGTAAGTCGTGGACACTACACTAAGAAATTACTCATATCCTACTGTTCAATTTTAACTGTGTATTACTGTCAATGTAGGTTAGCTGCATAAGAATGTTATCAGGCGAACGCGTGCTTACAGCTTCTCATGATGGCACTGTAAAAATGTGGGATGTAAGAACCGACACGTGTGTTGCTACTGTTGGTCGAACATCAAGTGCAGTTCTTTGCATGGAATATGATGACTCCACTGGAATCTTAGCAGCTGCTGGAAGAGACGTGTAGGTTTTTAAGGAATAAAAAGTTAAAACTAGCTTGTATGGCTACATGTTGATTTTTTTCTTTAAATTTTCTCCAGTGATTTTACTATACGCATTCTTGCTTTTATTCATAGAAATTCTGGTTTCCTTATCTAACTCCTAGCACATAATTATAAGTATTCCTCATTCGTTCCTTTCTTTTTCCCATACAGTAATGAAATTGTAGGATTTTTGAGAATCTATATAACAATCTGTGATTCTCGCGGCTAAAATTTTAAAATCGATATTATATCTTGGGGCATGAACGGGGTATTTGTGTTATACAGGGTGGCAAACATCTGGGATATCCATGCTGGTAGGCTGATGCATAAGCTTCAAGGTCATACAAAATGGATCAGGTATGTGAGCAAAAATTGTACAATCACATTGTTATTTAAGACATGGATGTAGCATGAACCCTAATGCAACATTTGATACTTGATCTTTTTTCTGCCTGTTACTGTGTATCATGGATTCTCTTGTCATAACTGATATGTATTGGAAATGAGTCAAATGATAAGACATGACATGATACTGATAACAATGATTTGGACTTTTATTCATTTTCTGTATTGACAAAGAGTGATGCATATATTTTGATGATAATGTAGGTCTCTAAGGATGGTTGGAGACACAATCCTTACTGGCAGTGATGATTGGACAGCGAGAACGTGGTCTGTGTCTCGAGGAACCTGTGATGCTGTTTTAGCATCTCATGTAGGCCCAATACTCTCTGTTGAGCAATCACCAACTGATAAAGGAATCATCACAGGTTAGCGCTTGCATATTTCTACCTATACAGTCTGGTTGCGAGTAGTTAGTTTTGGTGAAAGGAACATGGAAAGCTGGTTTGCTTCAAGGAAAAAGTGTTCCATCTCTTCATATCAAATATAGTGCAACACAAGTCCTATTAATTTCAACTGCAACCCAGGCCACTCTCTTCATTGATGAAACTGCATAATTGTGGAGATGCCATTGACACTTCTCCTTTGTTTCCCCAGTCATTACTTGTTTTCACGGTGTTCATATATCTACTTCTGCTATTAATAATCACAACTTAATTTCAATCATTATGAAAATTATTTGTTCTTGTTTGACATTATTTGCATATTCTTTAGGTTGGCAAGGCACTTTTTGATGGCCAGTTACTTGATGTGCATTTTACTCGATCATTCTATAAGCACATTCTTGGGGTCAAGGTTACTTATCATGACATTGAGGCCATTGATCCTGATTATTATAAAAATCTAAAGTGGATGCTTGAGGTATGTTTTTTGCAAAATTCTTCGATAATTTTGGGATTTTGGATCCTCTTTAGGATACTGAATCTTTATCCAGCAAATGTCTAATCTGTTATATTTTGCTAATTGTAGAACGACATCAGTGATGTTTTGGATCTCACTTTTAGCATGGATGTAGAGGAGGAAAAACTTATATTATACGAAAGAGCAGAGGTACGTCTTTGAGCAGAGATAGTTGAATTTTTTTTTCTGGTGTTACATGCATATAGGTGTTTCATTTTTACTTGGAAATTATATGGAAAACTATGCCAGGTTTTCAGTAGTTTGTTTGTCCCTAGACTATAGTTAAACTTAAACTGTCTAAAAAGTAGATTTGGAACCCAGAGAACTAAGCATTTTGCTTGTGAACTCTGAGCAAGTAATTAAATGCAATATGTTCATATTACTGTATGTATATTTGTAGCGTATAGCCAATTCCTGTCAAAAATGTGGTTTCATGTTGTCATTTTCCTATTGACAGAGACATATTAAATTGATCTAGCTATAAATAAGTAGGACGTCTAATGTGAATACACTAGCAATCATGTTGGAACTGGTAACAGTCATATGTATTTACTTGCTGTGAACACACTAGTAACCATATGTATTTTCTTGTTGAAAGAGACATGTACCTAATATTGTTTCTCATTCATTTTCAACTAACATGATAACCATCCACTCTGTATGTAAACACTTTCATAGCTTGTAGACTGGCTTTCATACTTAAATTTAGTTAATCTGCAAGTAAAGTATGAAATATTAGAACTTTTATTAATTATTATAATTTGTGCCTAAGTTAGTGTTTCCTTGCAAGTGTTTTTTCTAGAATAAAAAAATAAAATAAAAGACCTTTTTTGTTTATTATATTAAGTATTTTCCATTTAGAATTTAAACCATTTTATATTTTGTGCATGTCACTCATTGATCATGCTTTGTTCTTATTATTCTGCACATAAGCTATGAATTTGGTGCACATTTTTATTAGGTACCGTTCTTGGTTAAATGTAGTGTCCTTAAATTTTTCTTCTTCTTTTTTCTTTTTAATCAGCTGTATGATCCTCTGTTATACAACTTCTATCCATTTTTTTTGTCTTTCAAGTCTTAAAGTTTTTGTACCAATGATCCCACTTTTTTATAGTAATATTCAGTGTTTTCTATTATCAGCACAAGAAGACATCCAAATTATTGTGTCCCCAATAATATCTAGAAGGACAAAAGAAAGACAGGCGAACAGAGTAAATTCCATAAGAAGGTAAATCTATTACCTTCATGATGTACTGAGAGATATAGCAACACAAACAACAGGACTGAGTGAATTCATCGTATTTAAGTTAGAAGTTGTCAGCTATGCAACAACTCACATTGTTGATCACATGGGTTGTTTTGATAAGCTCTTGCTTGTTTTAGAACATGTCACTCCTTTTAGTAGGGATGTGAATTAAATCAAGTGGTGCAAATAGAAATTAGTGGTTTAACCTATGTATTTTTTAAACCTTATGTTATCTGATTTTTTTTGCTCCTTTTGTTGTAACTTTTCATAGGTTGCCTGATACACAAATAATTTTTTTCTCTATTTCTAAAAATGACGCTATAACATGGAACCGAGACAATGAAGTATTTTATTTTTTAGAAAACAACCAGCAATCTCAAATTATATTTAACAAATACCATAAGTCTGGTAAGAAAATGTTGACTGTTGACATGCCATAGAGGTTAAAAATACACATCAAACACATTTAGTTCCACATAACATCTTACTAAACAATAAATCAACCTAAAATGGTGAAAATCCCACTTCACACTTATACAATCATATTTATTACTTTATGTTAATAGCGACAGGGATATAATATTTATACTATATGATTAGGCAAAGCAATATCCTGTACAGATTTGTAGGCAATAAGTTTGCTCTCAGCAGCCTCTATTCTCTCCACCCTAGTGTTGAACTCAGCAAGACAACTATGATAATATCCCTTCGTTTCAAATAAAACCACTTAGACTCGACAGTGGTCGATGAAGGTACAAGATGAGTGTCAAGTAAATTTAGAATTCCATCACAGATTCTACTTAACTCAACCTCAATTTCATCACGGTATTCCCTAATCATAATCACATGATCTTCATAATCACATTTTCCATGTATACCCTTTACAGGCTATCGATTAAAACATGTAACAACCTTTGTTAGGCATAAGTTATTGTCTAAATATTTTTATGCAAATATTGAACTTGCCAATACACTAAAATTATAGCAAGGTCTCCAATACTTGAAATAATCTCAAGTAGAATCAACCAATATGTTATTATAAGCTAAATAGAATATTAAGTGGTGTGAACTTTGAAAAGCACAGAATGATCCCAAGAATATAGGTGGATCATATTTTTGAATAAATCATTTTAAAGAATACACCGTGGAAGAAGGCAATGAATTGTGATGGATAGTCAAGATACAACATACAATTTATAAATGGTATCACATACTGAATCAAATTCATGTTGCACATTCAAAATAAGAAAACCTATATAATATGACCTAAAGTTCAAATAGTTTAACAAATATATTCTTGCATGTACTTGTTTATGATCAAATATATATCGTCTATTATTGAAACAATGATATTTTGAATCTTTGATACATATTTTGTAGTTTTCGTATCTCAATCGGTTAAATATATATCGTCTATTACCATCATTTCCTTTTCTAGAACTATCAAACAAAGTTTTAAGTTCCTGGAGAACATTGATGGATATGGTGTTCTTCTAAAATTGTACTGTAATGTTTCTGAACACCATAACATTCTTAACTTACTCACAGGGAAAATGCTAATCACATAAAAGCCAAGTACATTATTGAGGCAGCAAACCATCCAACTGATCCGGAGGCTGATGAGGCAAGTGACCTTTTTAAATCAAAATTTTATCTTTATTTATGCGAAGTCGATGAATGTATCCTCAATTGATGATTTCATCGTATACATTGTTGTTACTGGTTGCACTTGTTCAGATTTTATCAAAGAAAGGTGTTCTTATTCTTCCAGACATATTGGCGAATTCAGGGGGAGTGACTGTAAGCTATTTTGAATGGGTTTAGGTACATTTTTGTTCAAAATTTTAAAATTCATTCGTGATTTACATCTTTTAATTGGCGTTTTTTTCTTTCTTTCTAGAAATAACACAAACAATGTAACTGAACTGCTGTACACTTGGTTGATAGAATGCAAAGACCATCTGTGTAACTGGTACTAACAATTGAAGAAGCATTACTATGATCCACATTATCTTAAACAAGAGGTAAGATATAATTGTTCCTCATTCTAGTTTAGTTTTGGAAATTATTAATTGCACGTTAAATTTACTCTTTACTCCATCCTCTGTACTATTTTCAAATTTAAAATGGAGTGTTATAGAAAAGATTGAAGCTTTTTAACAAATTTCTTTGTTAATAGTTTATTCTCAGTGCCAAATGTGGAGTTGCAGCAGCTGCTCACATTTCACTTTGGTGGCCTTGCGAATCTTAGGATCAGGAACCTTTTGTGCTTATTCCAAAAAATGGCTTGAGTGGAGGTAAAAGGAAGTTACCTTAAAGGAAGCTAACAAAGAGCGTAATGGCATTTCATGAAGAATGAAATGTAAGTGAATGGATAATTTTATTTTAAATTATGTTTTTCGTCTATTTAAAGAAATGCCCAATGCACAGTTGCCAATGCAAACCATATTCACTTAGTGAAAACTGTAGTTTATACTCAGTGCAAACTTCCTTTTCCACTGGCAGTGCAAATTGTAATTTGTACTTAGTACAAACTCTCGTTTGCACTCGGCGCAAAATAAAATTTGTGCTGGCAGAGCAAACTTTTTTGCACAGGTTTAAAGATGGCATTGTTAGTGCAGATAAGCATCTAATAAGCATTTGTTTTCTTTCAGTTTTACTAACAAATCCATCCACTGTTCTTTTGAGCTTAATTGTTCACCTTACTTAATTATTCTATATACAGTGATAACGAGAGGATTTGCGTTGTTTTAGGAATACAAGCTTCGGGAATTTGTTCTTCAAAGTGGCTGGAACACCCGAAACTGTGAAAAGCACTGTTTACCAGGTACCTTTTTTAAAATCAGATGTACTTTTTATTAATGATGGCTTAGTTAGAAATTATTGCTGTTTAATTAGTATTATCTATAAAATCATCATAAAACATTAAAGAAAGGAAATTTGTTTTGCTTTTATTCAAAATTGTGATATATTCATTGACATTGTTGTTGTTGGTACCTCCATGAAGTTGCAGTTTGAAATTTATTAAATGTTTTATAGTACTTTGTAAATTTTATTATAGCAGGCATTCTAAAACAATGGTTTATAGTATAAATAAAGTATTTTTGTATTGTGGATTGCATGCTCTCTAGAGTTTCCTGGACAATATACGTATCATATTCTTTTCTTCTTTTTTTAATATGAAAAGATAAAAAAATGGAAACTAAAATAGTATTATGATATTTTTCCTTTGTAGGTGGATAGATATATTTGAGGGAATAAAATAGTAACATACTGCAGCAAGTTATGGATTCGAAGTTACTTTTGATGCCATAACTACATTTTGGTCTTTATGCTTGTATGTATTACTACTTTTGGCCACAAGTTGCGGCTTGTTCTACATTGAAATATTATGTACTTATTATCTATTTTGATGTAAGAATATTGTGTACGTTCATTCTGTAATGTTTATGGATATTATTGAAACTTGATTTATAGATGTTTTTTGTATATTAATATTGTTTTAGCTAGTTTATTTAACAGATTATTATTCATTAGAACATGTTATATATACTGGTTGCTTGATTATACTCAAAATGTAGTTTTGGAATATGAAAATATAGTGGAATGTTAATGCTGTAAAATTCATATAAATAGAAGACAACATCTATTTTAATGCTGTCAATGAAGACACAACAGCGTTTAATTCGTGTTGTAATTATCATTAAATAGTGAGTAACAGTGTTTATTAAACGCTGTTGTAAACTATAGTAAAACATCATCCCAACTGTAAAAACATAACACATCACGCATTAAACGCTGTAATAAAAATATTAACAGCCTAAATAAAACGCTGTCAAAAGAATAATTTCCACAGCGTTTAAAATTAAGCTGTTGTAAGTTCTCTTTATACGATAGCTTATCGTTATACAGCGTTTGTTCTAACGCTGTTGTGTCATATAACAGCGTTTAATAAATGCTGTGGTATCAATTTTTTTACAGCGTTTTCTATTTTGCTGTTAAAACTTTTGCATCTACGACAGCATGTCGTTATACAGCGTTTATAATAACGCTGTCGTATCATATAACAGCGTTTTTGAAACGCTGTCAAAAGCTGTTTCTGGTGTAGTGAGTTAATCTTTCAAATTAAAAAATTTATTGTGATAACACAAGTGCAATAAATTTATTTAAAAATCCAATAAATCATTCCAGAACTAAGCATATAGATATCAGACATCATTTTCTCAGAGATAAAATAGAAAAAGGGAATATTTCGCTAGAATTTGTTTCTTTATAAAATCAGATAGCTGACATATTTACAAAACCTTTAAATGAAAATAGTTTTATAAAATTACGTCAAGAATTGGGCATTATATCTTTACATGATTTATAATTTCAAAATTTTAAATTGTAAAAATGTTTTAAGAAATTTTTTTTAAAAAAAAAAATTGCTGTTGTTGGCACTCGAACTTAGGTCGCCGGTAAGGGAATTTCATGTCTTTCCATTTTTCTATTGTGTTACTTGATACACTTCGCACTATTCTCCTCACATTTAATAAATGGCTCTTATTTCCTTTTCATTTTCCACCTTAAGAAGTTTTCTGGCTGTAATCACTCAAGTCTTCTTAATCTCAGATTTGCATACATTTATTTAGCCTACTTTCTCATATTTAAAGACTTCTATTTATTCATCATGTTCATCATCTCTAAAAATATTTCGAAAAGTTGAAATTTTTTATTCTTTTTCTACAACATATCAACATGTCTTCGCAAAATGAATCAAACCAGTCTTCTATTTGTTTCTGCACACCTACATCGAAATCATCAAAAACCTCTAACACTCCCACCCCAATTTGTAATCCTGTAAAATTCACACCATCACCAACTCATCATACAGGATATACTCCATAAGGGAAGAGAACCAAACGTACTCTACTTTTTGGTTCTCCGTTGACTAAGGAGAAAATAGACGATATTCACCATTACTAGAGAGAGACTCTGGAACTTCAGTGTGAACTCTACCATGAACAGAAAGTAAATGCTAAGCGTTTATGTTTTTTGGAGCAGGCCGCGTTGATGTTCTGTGGGTCTTCATCAAAGGAGACTGTACATCAACCTTCGCCTATCCATTCTCAAGCTCCACAAAATCCTTGGGAACCTAGTCCACAACATCCTCAGGTGTCACCAAACTCCTGGGAACGTGGAAATGGTTGGTCACCGATCCAGCCATTACAGGAAATCACGAAGATTGAACCACCCTCCCACGACTCTCATTCCTCAGAATTTTAGATTCCTTTGTATATTTATTCTTGTTAAAGTATTGTATGATTGTATAAATGTTTTATTAAATAATAAAACATAAATATTATCAAAGTTTTTACTTTAAAACTTTTTACTCCATTCATCGGTCTGTAAGGCTCCCAGCCACAATTCCAGTCGACTGATAGTAATATTTCAATCGACTAAAACTTTGAATATGCACAACACGGTCGACTACCTTTACCAAATCAGTTGATTGAATTTGATCATTTCCAGGCTATTACACGCGGGTTAAATTTCTGAGTATTTTAGTTGACTGATTTATAATTTCAGTTGACCGAAAATTCATACTTACTAACAATTTTCTAGATTTCAGTCTACTGGAAAAAAATTAAGTCGACTGAAATATGCATTTTCCAGGAAAAATACTTCGGGATTAAAACCTTGTTCTTTTCAGTCGACTGCCACCAAGATTCAGTCGACTGAATCTATGTTTTCTGGTTTACCAAAAGCTTTTTGCACAAATTCCAATACATCTTTTCCACCTACCCTATAAATACATCATCTTCTAACCCAAACCGTACCTCATTTCAGAAAGAAACCCTAGCTCCTAAAATTTTCAAATCAAATTCTCTACTTCAAATTCCAATCAACCTCCATGGCTCCAAGAACTAAATGACCACGCCAATCAACCGTTGGACCATCGAAAATCCAAATCAGGTCTTGGTTACACGATGAAATAGCCATCACTCGATTCAAGGCCATGCATAGCTCTAGAATATTTGATGGCTCCTTTGTTAACTACTCGGATTTCAATGCCTATGGGATCCGAGAAATGGCGGAAGCTAGTGGTCTTGAAGCTTTTCTAACCTTTGATGCAAACAACATCAAGATCTACCCTCTTCTCATCAAACATGAACTTGAATCAGCAAGATCCAAGGAATAAGGACGATTGCATATGGACTTATGTTTGCAACGTCCGGATTTACCTTACACTTCAACGACATGGATATATTCTTCGTTGTCCGTTCGAAGTCCTCGACATCAACGATGTGGAAGTCAATATGGATAATTAGGATGAGGTCTCTCATCAGTTCCTTTCTGATGATATGACCATGCTCAAGTCCGTCGCATTGCGACCAAAGGCACGTATTCTACATCGTGCCCTTATCCGCTCCATCCAACCCCGTACCGGAAGCTACGAGAAAGTTTAGAAGCATGACTTCCAAGCACTTTATGCCATCTACTCTTACTAAAACATTAATTGGGTAAAAATCTTTCTTGATGAGTTCCTCACTGTCAATCATAAGACGAGCTTCAAGACGATATTCTATGGAACATACATCATGCGAATTCTCCAGAATTTCGGTGTCACAATCCCCGATGCCGATTTCATAACCGTTGGAGAGATTAACCCTAAGACGCTAAGTCTTATGGGATTACCGAAATGCTTACCGCCACAAGATATAATTAGCTTCCAACAATGGGTGGCTAATCAAGCTTAAGGGATTCTGCAACCTCATATGCCACATATTGGCTCCTCATCCTCTCAACCTTCCCGCCAAACTAAGGAAGAAGAAGAAGGCGATGACATCATCGAACTCTGTGGTGATTTTCCTCCCAAGGAAAGTCTTATCACCCTCTGGCGGAATCAAAGCAAGCTTAATCAACATTTGGCCAACATTGAAAGAAACGTCGTCAAGACCAACAAGAAGCTTAACTCAATCAAGGGCTTCTTGAATAAAATTTGGGAAAAGATCTTATGCACCGGCTCAACTTCCACAAGCGTAGCCGAGAGTCCTCCCGCTCCTTTCTCATGGACAACATCCGAAGAAGAAGAAGAGGAAGAGGAAGAATCCCAAAATAAGGAAGTGTAGTTTTCTTTTTTCATGTCAATGTATGTTTGTTTGTGTCATTTGTACTCATGAACATATAATGTTAGTTTTGCTTATGTTCCAATGTTATGCCATTCTCAATTGTTGTCTACAACATCTAGCCTTTTCTTATTTATTATGCTTTCATTGATTAACAATATTCATATTCAACTGTACTATAATAGATATACAACTAGTATTCCTTTTTGTCGATGATAAAGGGGGAGAAATATTAAGATAAATATGTAGTTTATCGATTCAAGGGGAGTTTTATTGTTTTATTGTTTTTTATAAGTTTTATAATCTTTTGAACTTACATAGTTGTCATCATCAAAAAGAGGGAGAATGTTAGAACTCGGTATTTTGATGTTTTGATTATGACAACTATATAAGTATATATTATATGAACTAACCAAAATTGTAGGAGAAGATACTATTCTACTTGACAATAAATCGATGACCAAAGATTTCGAAGAAGAGTTTCAATATTTATAATTGGTTTGTCTATAGTCTAGTTGGTAGTTAATATTTGTTAAAATCTCTCCTAAGTGGTATACGCACGCACACATGGTTTTAAATATATTCAAATTAATTCACACAAACTTAAGTTTTGATTATAAATATTTATATACCATCTTGCCTTCCAAACTAAGTCAAACATGCATAAAGTAACAGTTTTAGTCAAATGAACTTGGGGAGCCAGTCGACTGAAACGTGCACACATGCACAAAATATTTTGCACATTCAGTCGACTTAACACCTTGTTCAGTCGACCGAATTAAGTGACTTTTCAACATATTTTTAAATTTCAAAATCTTTTGAATGCTCAGTTGACTTAATATTCATAATGGCTATTTTTCTAAACGGTCACCAATTTTCAATGAACAAAAAAATCCGTTAATTCAACAGTTGTTTCTGTATCTCTTGGCCAAATCTTTTCATGAATAGTTACAACTTTTTAAAACTATAAATAGCCTTGATTTCAGATTGAAAGTACAACATTATTCTCTGAATCTATTCTATATTATTGCAAACTAATTTCTGCCATTTTCTTTGATAAACGCTTTCAAATCACTTACACATTCAAACACAAATCTATTTGTGATTACAATTGCTTGCAATCTTCACGTACTACACTATATACCACAAAGGAGAAGATTATAGGAAGGGTGTACTCTAAAGACTCATCCATGTTATATACAGAGCACATTCAGTCAAGAAAAACTTTCTATATTGTAGAAGTCCTGTTTAGTCGCTCAGGCGGTAGAAGTCATATTCGGTTGTCTTGGCGGTAGAAGTCCTGTTTGGTTGCTCGAGCGGTGTAATACTTGTTCCTCCGGGTTAAGTGAGAGTTGATAATTAAATTCCAAAAGGAGTCTAGGACTAGACGTAGAACGGGAGTTTGAACCAGTATAAAAATCCCTGGTGTCATTTACTTTACTGTTTACTTTTTATATTTATATTCCGCACTAGTAGATAACTTAGATTATATTCCATACTATGATTTATAATAGCACTTTCATGGTGGACTGTGGAAGTTCTGTAAATATAATTTTCAAAAAAGCTAATGATCAGACGAGGATGGAAGCCAAGGACTTGAAACCGTCTAAAGCCCGCATTTGTTACTTTAATGGTGCTTCAACTGAATCTATTGGATATGTTAAATTACCTGTAGAGTTGGGAGAATGTAACCGTAGGAGAGTGCGGATTCTACCCTTTGTTGTTTTGGATGTTGACTCTCCATACAATACTTTTCTAGGCCAACTGGCCCTAGCTGAGTTTTGAGCAGCTTCTGCCGCATGGCGCTTAACTTTGAACTTCCCGATAGATAATGGTGTTGGAGTTTTTCATGGTGATCAGGCGGCTAGACATGCCTGTTATATGGATGATTTGAGGGATTCTCAACGGAAGGAGAAAAGTAAGGGTGTGGAATAGTCAGTCCGGATCCAAGCCAATGAAGATTGAAAATTAGCGCCTAAGCCTTGGCTCGGGCGCAACAGTCGGCTCTATAGAGATATTGATCTAAGAGATGACAAGGAGGAGCCCAAAGAGACCAAGGCTACACCAGCTGAGTTGAAGATTGACACAATAGTCAGCCACGATGACCTATCATAGGTTTTGAAGATCGGATCGCAGCTCAGACCCCGATGATGAAAGAACTTGCTGGATTTCTTTGAGTGAATTACGACGTGTTCGCTTAGACCCACTCTGACATGTGTGGGATCTCGCCTGTCATTACGAGCCATGCATTGAATATCGACCTGAGGCATGTCCTGGTGAAACAAAAAAGATGTGGCATGAATCCGGAGAGATCTGCTGCTCTTAAAAAGGAGTTGGATAGATCCAAAGACAATGGGTTTATTCACGGCACCCTCTACCCTAAGTGGGTATCTAATCTATACTTGAGAGAAAGGCGAATGGAAAATGGTAGACGTGTGTTGATTACTCCGACTTAAACAAGGCATGCCCGGAAGACAATCTTCCCCTTCCAAGGATCGACTAGCTAGTAAACTTGACTATCGGACATGAATTGCTATCTTTCATAGATGCGTACTTAGGATATAAACAAATCCTGATGCACATTCTCGATCAAAAGCATACCGGCTTCATTACTGATGTTAGATTATATTGCTATGTGGTGATGCCATTAGGACTAATAATGCTGGAGCGAGCTACTAGCGCCTAGTTAATAGAATGTTTAAAGATCAGATTGGAAGAACGATGGAGGTATATGTGGATGATATGCTCAAGTCACGACAGTCTAGCGATCATATTAGAGACTTGGCAGAAATGTTCGACATCTTCAGACATTATTAAATGAAGATTAACCCTAAAAAATTATCCTTTGGCATTGCATCAGGAAGTTCTTGGGTTTCATCGTTAATTCCTGTGGAATCGAAGTCAATTCTGAGAAATTCCAGGATATTCACAATATCCAAGCGCCATAGACCATCAAACAAGTATAGAGCCTGAATGGAAAAATTGTTGCCCTAAGACGATTCATCTCTAGAGCTGCCGATAAATGCATTCCTATCTTTGACTTGATTAAGAGAGGAAAGTGGAATTTCAAATGGATATAAGATTTTAAAGATGCATTCCAAGCTTTGGTGAATCGCTTAGAGAGACCTTCCATCTTATCAAAGCCAGTGGATCATAAAGATTTATTTAGATATATGCTATAAGTGCCGTGTTGGTTCGTGAAGAGAATCGAATCGAGCGACTAGTCTATTATGTTAGCAAGAGATTGATAGGAGCTGAAAGGAACTATCTGAAGATAGAGAAACTGGCATATTGTTTGCTGATTGCATCACGAAAGCTCCGCCCTAACTTCCAGGCATATCCTATGAATGTTTACACCAACCAGCTGTTACGACATGCCCTGCAGCGACTTCAGTATCTGGAAGGTTACTTAAGTGGTATATCAAGCTTAGCCAATTCGACATCACTTATCTTCCCTGGAGGGCTATCCAGGATCAAGCATAGCAGATCTTATAGCAGAATTTACTATGCACGATGATTTCTCGAAGAGCAGTGAAACCCCTGCCATACGGTAAAAGCTGTATACAGATGGAGCATCCAATGATTGTAGTTCGGAGCTAGGATTGTGCTTGTAACTCCCAAAAATCTGCCAAATTGCTATGCTTTAAAGCTTGATTTCGCCGCAACAAACAACGAAGCCAGGTATGAGGTTTTGATTGCTGGACTTAAAGTCGCTAGAGAACTGGGAAAAAAATCTTTTGAAATCTTTTGTGACTCACAATTGGTAGTATATCAAGTCAAGGGAGATTACCAAGCTAAAGGATGACGGCTTGCTCCATAGCTTACCCAAGTCTAAAAGTTGTTGACTAACTTTGAGTACTACGACATTATGCACATTCCTCAGGATCAAAACATAGAGGTTGATTCACTGTCAAAGTTTGCTAGCAGCGAGGACACACAATAGATGGGCTTGGTTCCAGTCGAAGTATTAAATGACCTAAGTATATACCTGATGGAAATCAACCGAGTACTAGAGACAGAGCCAGAGAGGAAATGAGGATGAATCCAATAAAAAAATATTTGCTACAGGGAGTTCTTCCTGAATAAAGGAATGAAAAGCAACAAGTCCTTTGTAAAGCTTCATGATATATCATACAGGAAGGAGTTATGTACAGAAAGGTATTTTCTGTTTCCCTGCTCTAGTGTATCGCTCATGATGAGATAAAACGAGTCCTAAAGGAAGTTCATGAAGGAGAATGAGGCGATTACACCGGAGGCAAACTCTAGCAAAGAAAATACTTCATTATGGGTATTATTGGCCAACCATCATTCGAGATGCTAATGATTATGTGAGGCGATTCGACAAGAGCCAGATATATGCAAAAATACCAAGAGCTCCGCTGACGGAAATAACACAAATGGTTAGTGCATGACCATTTTCTATAAGAGGCATAGATATTATTGGTTCTTTATCAATCTCTAAAGGTGGTGCGAAGTACGCCATCGTTGCAATTGATTACTTCACAATTGTGCCAAAGCAGAACCATTAGCTACGATCACAACAAAGAAAGTAATCAACTTCATTATCCGAAACATCTTCTGTAGTTTTGGTCTTCCACAAACTATTATAACAGACAATGAGACTCAATTCGACGGTGCTGAGTTCAAAGACTTCTGCTCTCGGCATCGTATTGAAAAATGATTTGCAGCAGTTGCTCACCCTCAAACAAATGGGCAAGTTGAAGCTGTGAACAAAATCATAAAATAAATTTTGAAGAAGCATTTGGAAAAGGCTAGAGGCAAGTGGGAGGATGAGCTCCCAACAACACTATGGGCTTATAGGACCACCCACAAGTCCACAGCTGGCCATACTCTATTTGCCCTCGCTTAAGGTTCCGAAGCAATTTTTCCTATTGAGCTCGAAGTTCCTTCCCATCGAGTGACTAACTATGATCCCGGAACAAATAAATATTTCCTCTTGGAATCTCTAGACTTTATAGATGAGAAGCGTGAGGAAGCTGATTTGAGGGTAGCTACACACCGACACCGAGTAGCCCGATACTACAACACGAAAGTTCGACCTAGAACCTTTGAAATAGGCAATCTCATTTTAAAACGGGTTTTTCCTACCCGATGCATATGAATCCTACTTGGGAAGGACCACACGTCATTGAGCACAGGCTTGGAGAGGGAACTTTCAAGCTGGCGACTATTGATGGCATCACACTCCCAATGGTGTGGAATAGTGAGCATTTACGATGCTATTTCACTTAATTTATTTCATTTTCATTCAGTTGTATTTACTTTTAGAATTTGCTTTAGATTTGATTTTCCGAATATCTAATAAGACAAATTATGTCATTTCCTTCCGTTTAGCAAATAAAGTCTTGAACTTCCTTTAAATCTGTGTTTGATGTAGCATTACATGTTAGTTAAATTATGAAACTAACTGATGTCATATGTCTGAATAGGTTCCCAGAGTTTGGAACCAACCAATTAAACTAATTCCCGATTGAATTAAACAAGATGAGCGTGGTTCGACCGTTCATTTGTTAACTCTCGTTCATAACCCAACGAATGGAATGCATAAGGAGGAATGGATGTGACTCGACCATCCAATGACTAAATAAATCCCACCGAGCGATGGGATTGAAATAAATCAAAGGCGATTTGATACAAAAGATTTCTTGCTAGATCAAACCCCGAACCTTGGGGGCAAATCAATCAATTAAGGAAAGTATGGTTCGACTATTTTTCGGGATAACTCTAAGGCTCCAGAGTGTGGACCGGAGAATAATCACAACCCTGGTGCGATTCGACCACCCTCTAACTAATTGTTATCCCTAGAGTGCGGATATGAGTATAAACAAATATATGAGTGCAGTTCGACCACTCACTACTCCTTGAACTCCGGCCTGAAACCGACAGCAGGAGTATAAACTTGCAAAGGATGGAGTTCAACCATCCACCGCCTAACTTCGCTAACCCAAGACTGGGAGCACGGGTGTAATCCCTCAAACCGCTGAATTTGACAGCACAACATTAGGGCTCAAGCCCCGTGTTTGGTATGACTCAGGGCCATGACCGCATGGAGGCCTTAGGATAGAATTAACAAATTATCATCCAGAGCAACGAGTAACGAATTATAAGTACATTGAATGGAAAGTAATAGCTAAAATATATAGATAACAATTCACACGAGGTTTCAACAGAAAACAAAAAACTTTTATTCACATGATAAGCTTCAAAATTATGATACAAGATTATTCAGAAGATGGGGACCATACTCGTAAAACCATGGCCAACAAAAAGAAAAATAGCCATAAAAGCTATATGCAAACAGAGCTGAAACGATGGCTATTTCTTTTATCTTCTCTTGTTTTTGGATTTTCAAGAGTGGCGCCACCCAAACTTCCACCTGTTCTCTTCCTTGATCCATTACCACCTTTGGCGGGGAAGCTTTCAAAAGTAGGAGGGAGTTTTCTAAAATTGACCCTCCCGGTGGGATGATATGTAATGGGATGAGATTTGGATCATCAATATCCACATCAACGGGTTCAGACTTGGCTTTTTACTTCAACAACTCCTTCCTCTCAATGCACTCATTTAAGCTGAGCTCATCGGCGTGTTTAGTGGCGCTGGTGGTCCCAACATCATCAGATTCATCCAATAACGGCGGATCTTTAGCCTTATCATCGTCGAGTGCTCCAACAACTTGAGTGTTGGGCCCTGGAGCAGCGGTGGCCGTTGGAATCTTAGTTGATGTCGGTTGTTGCTCCACAACGGCACTACTTTTGGAGTTTGGCCGGGACCTGGATGACCAGTAGATTCATGGAAATAAGATGATAAGCCCACGATTACTAGACACGAAGAAAGAAATCGATCGAAAAGTGGAAAGTAGAGCAAAATACCCACATCCGGCCGACTTTGAGTCATTATCGGGGTCCCCCTTCCAGAGTAGGGGTCAGCACTTTAGATTGATAATCGAGGTTTGTCTAGATCATATCTTAGATCTTGTCTTGGGCCGAAAGAAACTAATGCTCCAGTTGCTAAAAAATAAGTGGAGTGCTTGGGATCAGACTTCGAAGACTCAGCGGTATTTTTCCCTTTGCCGAAAGATGTTAGAATGTCAAAATATTGAACTCTCACGGCAGCAAGGTCTAGAGATTCATTTCCACGAAGGATCTCCCGCATTAGTTTCTCTCTATCTAAATTGACTTCGCCAAGGTCTCTCTTTTTCTATTCGATAATATACTCCCAGGCCTCGGCGAGCAACTCAAGATAACCCTTACAAGAAAGCTCAGATCATGGTGGAGAAGGACTTTAGCATTGTATTCGATGATCAAGGGATCGAACATGTCCTTGATTTCATTCCGACCGGCTTCCTTAGCATCCTCTACCGGGCCTCGAGCGGTTCTCTCATCTCATTGCAGTCTGCTTCCTTTGCCTCTTGCTTGAGGACTTAAATCTGATCAAGTTGCTCATCAAGTTTAATCTTCAAAGTCCGGGCCTCAACAGCTTCTTTGTAATATCTGTGCGATTCTTCTTTAGCTTCGATCTTCTCTTCCCCCTCTTTCTTAAGAAGCTCTTCAAGCTCCTCAACATGGCAGGCCAAAATACTTTTCTCCTTTAGTAAGGAATCCTTTTCCATTGTAAGTGCACCACTGCGGTTAAGGGCAGCATCAAGTTCCTTTTCATGGGCAGCTTCCAAACGACTCACTACCTTTGATGTTTCCTTGGCACTCCTTATTCTTTAGTTAGTTTTGTCGCAACTCCGAGATCCCATTATCTTGGTGCTCGATAATATCTTTATCGTGGATCACCTCTAGCTTGAGATGATCTACCTTATGTTGTCACTTGATAGACACCTCGAAGAATTTTTCTGCCAAGTGCCGGAACGATTCATGCTGCATGAAAACATCGTTGACGCATGCGAGAGAGCTTGCTTTGACAGTCGCTGATATTGCATGAATAGTGGGGAGGAACTTAAGCCATCAAAACAAATCTTTGGGAAAATGAACTTAACTTTTGCCAATTTCTCTACTATGGAAGCTTCAAGAGCAGCGGTCAGCAAAGATGGATCAAAAGCAATGATTGGACGTTTGGTCAACCTGCAGTCATGAGACTTCTTGGAGCTGGATGAACCAGAATATTGCTCAGGCAGTGCAGGAGCTAAAGGACCATGAAAAGAGGTCGGATCGCCATAATGCATAGGAAGATTAGGTTGCACTTCCTGATAGGACGACCAATGTTGGGATTTATGTTTTGAAGATGAAGATTCCCTTGAGCGGCGACTTCTTTCTTGGTCCTCATCCCTCTCTCTATACCTACAAGATTCTAAATCATGTCTGGATCCATATTACATCAAGGAGCCCCTCAAGCAATCAAAATCTCAAGACTGAGACATTGAACCTACAAAAAACCAAACGCCAGAGTATAAGTGACCATTGCACAAAAGGTAGATGGAAATCGTATGGTGAAGTACACATGATTGTGAGTGTCCTAGTGCTCCCTAACGGACCGGTTGGTGTAGCGTTGCTCATGGGAATTTTCTCTCCTTTGCCGCTAGGAAGAATGTCGTCACCAATTCTGGTAGGAGAATTAAGCCCATCGATGTTGATGTTAGGGAAGTCATAAGTCATAATGTCATCAATAATTTGAAGATTTGAAAACCCTTTCATCGAACTTTCTAAATGTTTGGAAGATGACTCTTCATCGATGGAAGTGATAACAAACTCCAGATTCTTAGCATATTTTTTCTTGCAAAACTTATATGCATGATTCTTTCTTCTCTTAGCAAGCGTGTGGGGTTGCATGCCTATGATGGTTTGACCACAGGTGCCTTGCCTGGGCCTGCATCAGCATCACCAAGCTCATTGATCTAGGTACCCCTAATTTTGCCTTCTTCGCCGTCATACCAAGTCCCCTCGACCAGAGGAACGAAAGGGTTATTGGTATCCCCTTCTTGTTCTATAGCGTTTCTTGGTAATGTAGCACTTACATGGAGCCCAATGCTATTACCTTCTTCTAGTAATCCAAATAGAGATAACAACTCGTGGTTACAAGTAGTCTAATGTCCCTGTCTTTGACATGGGTAGCACGAATTATGGAGATTTCTCTTGAAAAACTATTGCCCTTTGGACATCAGTGGACACCTGTAGATATTCAAAATGTTAGTTGATCAAGAATATGACTTGGATTAGAGAATTTGAAAATAAAGTGAATTTGACATATTCATCCTTCCAACCATCACCTTGCAAAACTAGGCCGATATTGAACGTAGAACCATTCGTGTTTGAAAAGGGTAAGTTTGTTCCAAGCACCAGTTAAGACTTGACAGTTGGGTAAAGGCTCGAGGAAAACATAAGAAGGACTTCCCGATCATCGTTAAAAGTTATAAATGAACCTTATGTCCTCAAGAGTTGGCGAGTGGAACAGAACACTCATAAATAGTAAAAAAAGTTCCATGGAGAAAGGCGTAGCTGTTCGAGTGAAGTTGAGTGGGAGATATTCTAAGATATCTTAACATTTCCCGAATAAAAGAATTGAAGGGCGACACGCATCCGGCCTAACACATGAATTTGTTGCATGCCATGTACCCCTCCCGAGGCAAGTGAGCCCTGCCATTTATTGAAGGAGCCAAAACGTCTTCAAATGGAATTCCATGTCTGGAACATAGTCTACGAAGGGAGACCTTACAAATTCTTCATTTTTGATTTTTCATGGTTTATATTTTTGGATTTTCCTTCAAAAAAGCTCAAAACTTAAGAAAAACAAAAAAAATCCAAAAAAATAAAACAATTTTTCAAAAACAAATTTTTAGAATTTTGATTTATTTTTGGAGAAATACTATAGGATAAGTATAGGATTTTTGGTTATTAAAGTGAAATTTTTGAAATTTATTTGTCTTAACAAAAACAAAAATAAAGTTTGATTACAAGTAACAATGGTTTAACAAGTATGTAGGAAGATTCATGGTGATAATTATGAAGTATATCCTAACTGAAAATCTTTGTTTAAAAAATGGTGGATTTAAAGTAAAGGATATAACATTTTTGATCTTCTAAGTTAAATGGTGCTCATATGATATTGTAAAACTCTCTCTTCATAATATATATATATATACAAAGAAAAGAAAAATTTATATACATGCATATATTTTATAAACACCTAGAGTGATGTATTCACACACAAGTGTGTTTACACATAAGTGTGTACACTCGCCTTGCTCTGTACCCTTCTCACGTAAGCTCGAAAGGCAGTGCATGGTCGGTATATATGGCCTTAGTTTATCTGAGTTAGTGTATGTATATAAAAATTCTTTCATTAGTAATGGTTACAGTCAATAGGTTAACACACTTGTGTATTCACTCGCCATGCTCTGTATTCCCCTCACGAAAGCCGTAAGGCAGTGCATGGGTAATATATCTCGCCTCAGTTTATCTGAGTTAGGCATATGTAAATATTATTAATATCGATAAAATTTTCAAATAAGAGAGTAAGCAATTGAAATCCAAGCACTATTTTCACTTGTTTTATTTGACTTGTTATTAAAAAGAAATGAAAATACCACTTTGAAAAACTTTGATAATCAACTAAGGATCTATTTCATAGTTACAAATATGTTATCAACTAAAACAACTAGCCAAACTAGAGTCTATTTGTTATGATAACATAATTTTTATTGGAAATTATGGCAAGTAAAAGGACTTAAATTTCTTAATAATGCCGAAACTTATATTTAACTTATTCATGTTGATTCAAAAGTAAATCCTTCATTTGTAAATATTCTCAAAAAACTTGCATCCATATCTTTGTAAATAAATATTGCATTTTTCATGTTGCATTTGGATTTTGTAGGTAGTATCCGTTGAAAACCCTCATGAGACAACAATCGTCCTACTAGGGACACTTAGAGGTTTAACAGCTTGTTGCATACGCTCAATGCAATTGTGCTCCCTATGAAAACGGATTTATCTTAGTTTTAGTTTATTCGAGCATGAATAAAAAGATAAGTGTGGGGGTATTTGATGTCACGTAAATGTGCATATTTTTATTTCTATATTTAATCTAATTTAATTAAATAAATGAGCATATAGGATATTTTAACATGTTTAAACCAAAATTTCAATTATTTTCAAATCATCATTTATTCATCTTCATATAGGGGCAAAATGGTCATTTTGTGCATCTATTAATTTTGAGAATATTTATTTATGCATTTTATTATTATTTGTAGGAATTTGAATGGAAATATGATGAAGGCTTCATGGAAAATATGCATGCGCAAGAGAAGACAAGCAAATAAAGATGGAAATAAATTATTTCATACAACATGAAGGACCCCACTTACCATGATGTACAATAAAGAGCTAATGCACATGTTAAATGACCATTAAAGGTTACATGCACATCTAATGGTTGATTATGCTCATGCTAATGACAACTTGAAGGCCACACTTCCTAGAGGGGTATTTTGGGTAGTCCCCAAAAATATGCATTAGGGTTTCAGGCTTGTATAAATACCCCATATGTTCATGTAATTAAGCTCTTAGCCTCCTCTTTAGTTAGTTTAGTTTTACGCTCAAAAATAAATAAAGACTATCTTTTCTTCTTTATGGCTACTTAGCCATCTTCTCCTTTCATGTAACTTTCTTTTTTATGCTTCATTCTCTTTTCTATTTACATGCTTTCTTTCCTTCCATGTTAGTAGTTTGGATTTATTTATGCAAGTAGATTAGTTTTTATTTTATTTAGCTCTCTTTTTCTTATTGTTTTTGTTTCATGTCTAACTCTACATTTATTGAAATGATAACAAATATGAGAGGCTAAACCCCTTCAATTTAGGGGTAATGAAGCTCTCTTAATTATGTAGATTCAACATTTTGATAATTTTTTATATCTTTTTGTGCTTAATGACAATGTCTGAATGGGTAAATGTTTTGTTGTTTTAACTTTGAATTTGATAGCCTATGTTGTTGACACCAAATAGGCTATGCTTAAATAAACACAAACACAAATTACCTCATCATCTACATATGATTATGTTAATGAAGTGAATATTAAAATCAAAATTTGATGGTCTATATTTCTAATCAATAGTTAATAGATCATACTTAAAATAAATTTTATTTTTCAAGTTCATTATCATTTCCATGAGAGTTAAAAAGTGGTTTAATGGGTATGTTATATTTGATGGTTTATGTTGGGCTAGTTAATAGCACAAATAGGCCATACTTATGATAAACATATCAACTAAATTCACTAATGACCAAAAGAGAGATCATAATTTCATATATGTCGATTTATGCGACCTTGAGAAGGACATTGCCTATAAATTGCCTTCTACTCTCATATTTTTATCCACTTTCTGTTAGTTTTCTAGATTTTAGCTAATCACAACTTCAATTCTTGGTTTAATTTGATTGAATAGAATTTTAAATCAATACAATTCCCAGCAGATCGAACCGTACTCGCCACGTACTAGAATTGTACGCTGTACTCTTGCGATTATTTTGAATTTAATTTTTTTGGCTATTTTCCAATCCGATAGAGAATTAGCCATTAAACAAGTTTTTGTAGTGAACCAGAGAGTTTTATTTGGAAGTTGTGTAGGCAGTATGTGGGAAGAGTTATGGTTTTAGTCAGAAAGGATAGTATATGGTGATGACAGGGGTTGAACTGTGTTTTGCTGGTGGTTTATGGTGATTGCAAATGAGTTTGTATTTAAAGAGGGAAGAAGGTGACAATTATTTTTTGTAGGAAATTGAAATGTAAATGGAGTGTGATGTATATGTCAATAGGAAGTGTGAAGATGGTTGAAGAAGAAGTAAGTATGCACATGAAGATGGTGAACTGGTAGTTGGAGGTGATTCAAGTTTATTGACTGATATCAAGTGGTCAGTGATCGAGGCAGATGGATGGTATGAAGGCAGTGATAGTTTGATGTGGCTGACTATGGGCGGTAAGGGATGTGAAGGAGTGACTGGTTGAGGTGGTAAGTGGCACTGGTGGCAGTTTTGTAAGTAGTACAAGTGTGGCACAGTGCAACAGTGGATTTTGTGGTAGCATAGTTTGATGTGTGGAGGGTAAGTTGTATGTATTGAGGAGGTGGTATGGCAGGTTGTAAAGAAATTTGGTAAGAGAGTAGTGGCAAATATGTAGTTGAGTGGTGCGTAGTCTGGTGTATGTGGTTGTATTGTAACAGAGATATCAGTGCAAAGGGGATGGCAGAGAATGGCTAAATTGCACTGTTGTTCGACAAGGCAGTTTTAGGCAATGCAAATTTGTAATAAGAGATTGTAAATGCAAAAAAAAATTGTAAAAGAAAGCAGAAAATGTAACTGTAATGAATAATAAAATATTTTTGTCTTAAAATTGTGTTTTTTAAATAGAAATGCAAAAACAATAAACAAACACACAAATCAAATCCCACAACAAATATACACACAACTTTTTAAAAAAACAACTCAACACACAAAAATCAAATAAAAATAATTCGAAGAATAGAAATAAAATCAAATTAATTCTGTGGCAACGGCGCTAAAATCTTATTTGATGGCTAATTCTCTATCAGATTAGAAAATAGCCGAAAATTTTGAATTAAAAATAACCGCAAGCGCACGACATACAATTCTAGTACGTGACGAGTATGGGTCGATCCGTAGGGAATTGTATTGATTTAAAATTCTATTCAATTGAATTAAACTAAGAATTGAAGTTGTGATTGGCTAAAAATTTCTAGAAAACTAACAAAAGAAAGTGGATAAAAATATGAGAGTAGAAGGCAATTTAAAGGCAATGTCCTTAACAAGATCACATAAATCAACATATATGAAGTTATAATCTCTCTTTTGGTCATTAGTGAATTTAGTTGATATGTTTATCATAAGTATGGCCTATTTGTGCTATTAAGTTGCCCAACATAAACCATGAAACTTTAACATACCCACTAAACCACTTTTTAATTCTTATGAAAATGACAATGAACTTGAAATAAAATCTATTCTAAGCATGATCTATTAACTATTGATTAGAAATATAGACCACCAAAATTTGGTTTTAATATTCACTTCATTACCATAGTCATATGTAGATAAAGTGGTAATTTATGTTTGTGTCTGTTTAAGCATAGCCTATTTGATGTTAACAACATAGGCTATCAAATTCAAAGCTAAAACAACAAATTTTTTACTCATCCAAACATTGTCATTAAGCACAAAAGGAGATCAAAAATTAGCAAAATGTTGAATCTACATGATTAAGAGAGCTTCATTACCCCAAAATTGAAGGGGTTTAGCCTCTCATATTTGTTATCATTTCAAAAACTTTAGAGTTCAACATGAAACAAAAACAAGAAGAAAAGGAGAGCTAAATAAAATAAAAGCTAATCTACTTGCATAAATAACTCTAAACTACTAACATGGAAGGAAAGAAAGCATGTAAATAGATAAAAGAATGAATTAAAATTGCAAAAAAAAGAAAGTTACATGAAAGAAGAAAATGGTTAAGTAGCCATGAAAAAGAAAAGAGAGTCTTTGTTTATTTTTGAGCCTAAAACTAAACTAACTAAAGAAGAGGCTAAGAGCTTAATTACATGAACATATGAGGTATTTATACAAGCCTAAAACCCTAATGCATATTTTGGGGACTACCAAAATACCCTTCTAGGAAGTGTGACCTCCAAGTTGTCATTAGCATGAGCATAATCCATCATTAGATGTGCATGTAACTTTTAATGGACATTTAACATATGCATAGCTCCTAATTGTACATCATGGTAAGTGGGTAGGTGGGATCTTCCATGTTGTATGAAATAATTTATTTCCATCTTCATTTGCTTGTTTTCTCTTGTCCAAGCATATTTTCCATGAAGCCTTCATCATATTTCCATTCAAATTCCTACAAATAAATATAAAATGCACAAATAAATATTCTCAAAATTAATACATGCACAAAATGACCATTTTGCCCCTATATGAAGATGAATAAATGATGATTTGAAAATAATTGAAATTTTGGTTTAAATATGTTAAAATACCCTATATGCTAATTTATTTAATTAAATTTGATTAAATATGGAGATAAAAATATGCACATTTACGTGCATATCACCAACTCTAGAGGCTTAAGAATCTATCCGGTTATCTAAGAGTGTAGCGCCTTCTACAGCGTCGAGCGCAGGACTTACATCTTCAGCCGAGAGGACGAGAACATTAGAAAAAAGGTTTGCTAACGGGCCAGAAACTTCCATTTGTTCAGTTTGATGACCAGTGGAATACCTGTCAGATATGGTTGCGGAACACGACTCAACTTCGGATTGCTATGTTACGAGGCTGGTGTATAAGACATTGCAGCTAGATGCTCTAAACGTCTGAAGTCCATGTCAACTATACTTGGTAGATAATCGGGATTAGAAAAGTTTACCTATCCCTCCATGCTAAGTGTGATCTAGTATGGTGCAGTGTGGTGCAATGAGGTGTATTATAGAAATAAGTAGCTTAAAATAAGAAAGTAAAGTGAAATGACGAGACCTTGGATTCCGACCAGAGTGACCATCATCGATGACCATCTGAACTGTAACGACTTCGATCTTTCAACGCTCTAGAGTCGACATCAATACGTCCACTATATCAAATGCCGTGCAATAGAATGCCAGAAAACCGAATCATTAGGGTTAAAAAGAAGAGGTAGAAGAAGACAGAAGAAAAAGAAAGAACAGAAAAACAGAAACAGAAACAATATCAGAATCTCACATTCGCAGCGGAACAATATATAATAGATGAATGAATAATCTTTAAAACAAAAGACTATATCAATTTATACATTACATCATATCATCAGAGTTTACAACAATACGCATCACTGAACAGTTATATAAACTTGTCCACATACAGAATACACATCGTAATAAATAAACAAGTATGGGAGTACGTCTCGCCATCCAGCTTGCCTCCAGAGCTCCAGAATATCCTGATAACATAACTCTAGGCTGCCCGTGTGGAAAAGTATGGGCACCCAGAGTTTAGAAAGGGAACAATAAACTCTGATTCAGTCATGGTGACTGGTGTGAGATCGTAAAACAGTTATTTTCACATAGAAAATAAAAGAAATTCGCAATGCTTTTGGAAAATGAAACTACCATAAGGCCTCCCACCACACACACAATGCAAACGCAGAATTGGAGGAGATTTCTCCTTATGATAGTCAAAGATGCTTACTACGAAAAATCAGTTGATATTATTATTAATGTCTAGTGTGGAAAACATTTCGAAAGTATAATATAAATCTTAGCCAGCATACAACCATTATTGTATGCCTACTATAGCTACCATCTAAACAGTGGTGACAACCATAAGTAAATGGCAGGTTATACAACTAAAACCATACATGGTTCGTATTGGGAATTGGATTTCCAACAAATGGTCAGGCTAAGGAACTTCCTACTGTCAATGGGATCGCCTCTGGCTGGACGTCCCGAGAACCTACCCGGATCTCTGCCAACACAAGGCCGGGTTACCTCTTACACTAGGTAACTACTACTCGAGTATGCCACCCCTCGGTCCTTTGGGACCTTTATCCGAGGCGCCTCGATCACACAGCAACAATCACACAGTAAATGAGATTGGAGCAACCACACAGGCAAATATCTGGGCTCCATACCATGATCACCTTTTTCCAGAAGGAAATGACATACCCTAAAGGGAGCGACCCTCATAACCTTGCCGCATCTTTTCAGTTTCGACCATTTCCGTTTTGTGAGGCTCTATGCAGTCTCGTCCACAAAGCTACGCTTTTTCACAAAGCCATGCTTTGATCAACAAATGATCAGCAATCACACAACAACACTTAGCATGCCACACTACCAAATTGGGAGTATATCACTGATAACCTTAAACTACATAACCTCTGAGCTCGTACGTCTCAGAGAAGGGTGTTAAGCTAAGAGAATAAATTCTCCGCCACCAACAGAAATGTATTTGAAAGAAATCAGCTTTATATCTCAAAGTGTAATGTCAGACATACAACCATACAAGTCTGCTTCGGGTTCGAACAGAACCGAAGGCACTTCCAAAGAAGCCCTTGCAATCCGGGTATTCACAATTCCGATCGGACTTCCCATCACATAGGGAATCTCTATACTGGAGCAACCCAGTGCAGAGACATTCGACAGGTTGTCCTTTCATTTTCGAAAATACCTGGTCTTCACACCGGTCTTCAATTGCAATTCATAACGTCGTATCATTATTTCTGAATGGGTTATATGACACAAAGTCCGCTCCCGGCTTAACCGAATAATGAGCGCTTGTTTTAAAACAAATTCAAATGCCGTTTCAAAGGCAAATATTGATAGTCAGTGATTTAACTATCAAACAACATTCATAACAATCATCAGATTTAAATAATTTTCCCAAATTATTTATTTCCAAAATATCTTCACAAGATATATATTTTCCACACTTCAACATTTTGAAAACCAATTTGAAATCATATTTTCCACACTTTAAAAATAAATCAGTGTTTATTTTTAAAACAAATTTCCCTTTCCTTTATAAATTCCATTCTGAATTTACATTCCCAAATATTCACTTTTTATACGATTTTCAAATCGATTTCTCAAATATTCACTTTCAACTCCAAATCAACTTTCAAATTGATTTCTAATTTCTTTTCAAGCACCAAATCAATTCCAAATAGATTTCAAACAAATTTATCACCTTTTAAATAAATTCCTTTATTCTTTCCAAATTATTCAAAATTCCATTTTCAATAAATTCTTCAACTTTTAAACAATATTACTCGAAATCCACTTATTAAGCTTTTTTTTCCATATTTAGAATTTTATTCAATATGATTCAAAAATAAAACTTTATACCATTAAATTCCTTCTTTTAAATTCACCCAATTCTTTCAAAAAGAATTCACTTAAAATTTCCAACTTTAATTTCAAAAATCCAATTTTCTTTATTTCTGGTATCCAACGATACCAAAAATACATTCGGCTAAATTATAGCCTTCAACAAATTCAATCATCAATATAATCATTCACAGATTATCAATTAATCATCACACAACATATGAAACAAATTCATACAATATATGAAACGAATTCATATAATTTTGACGAATCCAGTTGGATCCCTCCAACCTGTTTCCCTGCATCCACAGATGTTAGCACAACAATTAAATACCAATTCCACTTCAAGGTGGAATATCGTGGTATATGGGATTTATAAAATATCATCCGCTATTATGTGGCACATAGGGTCTCATCCGCTATATAATGCGGGAAATCAATCACCAAATATATATATACTACTATATATACTATCACCCAAACAATCAATCAATCAATAACTGAATTTCCTATTTTTAATTTGAGTGAGAAGATCTCACCTTTGCTTTTAATTTGCAGTCCATTCCAACTCATTTCCATTTTCCGGCTTGTTTTCTTTCAGATATTGACCTTGTATAAACAATTTTATATGTTTTATTAATATCTAAAACAATCAACAAATCAATTTCCATTTAATAAATTTTATTTTATCAAATTAATTTAATCTCAAACAAATTTTCTATTTTTAAATCTTGTCTCTATACATATATATATATATATATACTGTTTTAAATATGTATGTGAATATATATATATATATTTCTATTAAATTAAAAACAAAGTTATCTTTAATTTACTGTGATTATCTTTTCTGTTTACTGTATATAAATTGAAAAATATGTTTTTATACTTCACTGGAATATTTTTCTTTGAACCTTATCTATATATATATTTTTTGTTTATATATCTATTTAAATTAAAACAGAAATTTTAAATCTTGCACTAAAATCAATACTGCTAAATATGTTCTGACCAAAATATACATACCTTCCCTTTTGACCAAATCTTTAATTTTATAACAGGGCACATATTATTAACACTATTCATATTTTAAAGCTAAACAGTAAGCATAAATATTCGTATAGATTTTTATCCTTTTCTAATCAAAAAACTGCTATTATTTTTTCTTCTTACTGTAAAAATTATTAAAACAGATTATTTTTTCTTCCTAGATATACATGTTCATATAAAAATAAATATAAAGAACATATACCTCAACTCTCATCACTACAGGCGCCGCTGAACCACCTTGACGTTCGATCTCGAGCTTTCCTCCCACGCGATGTCGAACTTCACGACACCGCACGCGCGAGCCTCATCGTCGTGCTTCCTCCCTGAAGCGCCTATAGCTCCGACTCTACGAACGCAACTTCGAATCGCGACATCCACTTCGACTGCGACTTCTCACGGCCCCGCCTCGTGCTCCCACGTCG
Source organism: Allium fistulosum (assembly GCA_030737815.1). Taxonomy (NCBI): domain Eukaryota; kingdom Viridiplantae; phylum Streptophyta; class Magnoliopsida; order Asparagales; family Amaryllidaceae; genus Allium; species Allium fistulosum. The sequence continues at coordinate 1,251,637,470 of CM060903.1, read as the reverse complement.
TGGCCGATGCAGCCGCGCTTCCCTGGAGTTCGATTCGAACGATTGGAGGAAGATGCCCATTTTTTTTAGATAGACTGTCGATTTTCGCTCAGCCCTGAATTGGGAAAAACGCGAGCTTCGACATCCACTTATTTTTGAGGAATGAATTCGATTTTTGATAAGAGGAAGGGGTGATTTTTTTAATCGGCCATTATTGTTTTGAATACGAGAAAGAAGGAGGATAACGAAGATATGGTTTCGTTTGATTTTTTCTTTGGAAAGAGAGAAGCGTGATCTGAAAGGAAAAGAGGAAGCACGTGAAGAGGAATCAGTGATTTGAGGGAAGAACGGCTGATGTTGATATAATTTTAACTGGAGACAAATATATATTATTAATTTAAATTCAAATTCGAATCGATTCGAAACAAAGCCAAAATTTTTGACTTACTATCAAGGCGTGCCGCTAGGCGTTCGTAATGTTATACGCCTATTCCGAATGCAATGGAAAAGGTTTCGAGTCCAAATTCAATCGTATGGAGAAGATAGCTTTTTGGACCAGTTATAATATTAAATTTTCGATTTAATTTCAGCGCGCTTGCTTATCGTACGGCCAAACGATCAACTCCAAACATTACAAAAATTGAAATCCGATAATAATACAATATTATGGATCCAATAGAACTGGTTTTGTCGAATTCCGAGACTGTGCCCCGGAACGCTATTTTTAAATTCAATTTAAACGATAAAATTCAAAACTGAACAAAACAGTTTCAAATTCAATTCTGAAGCTTTTATTATCTTCAGTATTATTAATATAAATTTTCTAAGCCTCGAAAAATATTTTTAATCAGCTTAAAACTGAAGATACAATATTTTACCCAATTTCAATAATTAAATTCAATAATCTAATTGCCAAATTCATTCTGATATTTGAATTTCAAATTGAACTAACTTCCAAATATTTAAAATCAATTAAATATCTTGATTTCCAATGTCAAAAATTCAGGGTCGTTACAATCTCCTCCCTTAAAAGAATTTCGTCCTGAAATCACAAGTTAAGAAGAATGCTCCAATACCCGTTTATCATTTTACCAAAACCAAACAGTTTTATCAAATTTTCAAACCAATCTTCTTTATATTAAAGATCATCATTTCAACTAACTTTCCAAACACTTTTATAGTTTCCAAGCAACTTTATTTTACTTCACAATTCAAATTCAAATTTAAATTCAAATTGTAAATTATCCAAAATTTCTCAAAAATTTACTGACTCTCTAAATTTTCGAAAAATTTCGCTAGCGTCTCTTTTGCGCGACTAGCTCGGTACGACTACAAAATGTCCCTATGGACTCCCAAATTCCAATAGAAAACAAAATGCCAAGTGGCAAAATAAAAAACCCAATCAAATTTCATACTGAAATTTAAATACATACCTTATTGTCGAACAAATTCAAATTTACCTTCGAAATCAAAATCCAATTCCATTTTCCTATAGCCTTTATAATCCCTGTATACTTTACTTAACAACAATGTCCAAATTTACTAATTGAATTTCCAATACCCATTTTACTTAAGATTTTCGTCCTTTAATTCTTAAGTTCTACATATGTATTTACATACTTCTTATATTCATTTTTCACTTCACTACCAAAGTTATATATTCATTTCCATTCAACTTTGCATTTTCAATTCCATTTGAATTCAATTTACAATTTCAATTCTATTTGAATTCATTTTACTATTTCAATTCTATTTGAATTCATTTTACAATTTCAATTCTATTTGAATTCATTTTATCTTCAAAAATTCACTTAGTGAAAACTCGATATTTACTTTTTCCAAAACTTTCAACTTCGACCAAAACAATGGTTTTCATTTTCTAGTCCAATTCTTACGTTTTCATTACAATTTAGAAATCAACTTTTCATTAACAAAAATTTCCCTTTTTTTCAAAATTTTTCAAACTCCCAAAATTTTCGAATTAATTTGGCAGAGTCTCCTTTGTACGGAGGAGCTTTTACAAAATCACAATAGATATAAATATATATACGTCGACCCACACGGTCGGAAAAATAGAAAAACAGTTCATATTTCCTATTTTTATTGCGTAGGCGTACCTTTTAGCATTTTTAAGCAAAGCAGATATTTATTAGCTTACTAGCGCAACCAAATCCAGCCAAACAACCCTCCTGTACCTATACTTACTCAATTTAAACGCATAAGTGACATATATAGGAAATTATTAACATTCCACTCGTTTTCAATAGCAAACGCATAGTTTTTCATAAGCAACATATGTGATATTCAAAACTAGTGTTAAAACCTTGAATATGTTTGCAACCCAATCACATATCATTCCATTAAATCCAAATAGTTTCAACTCAAATTCTTACTGTAACGACCCACTATTTTGGACCATTCAAATCGACAATAAATCCACACATGTCTAACTTGAATAATTCAGAATAATAGATTGTTAATTTAAATTTGGCAAAACTCAGCATATACAGTAAATAAATCAATCACAGAATCACAGACACAGAGTAATACAATAATACGCAGCGGAAAAGATAAAATAGTAGTCCATGAAGCTACTATATAAACATCAGAGTTAGAAATAAAATACAACAGAATATCTCAAATACAGTGAAGTCTCCAATCCAAATAGATGACTTCTGTGAACGAATCAACTGGAAAGCTGGAAGCTGAATCAATAGTTGGATCTCCAAACGAAGCTCCAAACTCCAAAGGTGAGTCTCAGATGCTGTATCACTCGGTCTGACCCGAGCGTAAAGCAAAACACAAAACACTAGAGTCAGGATTAACATTCTTATATCAATAAATCCAACTCAAGTGAAATATCAACTGAAATACAATTAACTTAAAGGATGTTTAGGATAACCATCCTTTAAGGATCCATGGAACTATCTACAATGTAGAAATATACACTATAACACCGTGGTCATTTCAAATTTATTTATACTTCAAACCCAAATATCATTTCATTTCAAAATATCTATTTTCAAAATAGTATATATAGGTTAAATAATTTATAAAGTAAAGTATTTAAAATTTCCTCAAGTCTCACAAATCGATTCAAATCAACTCAAATTCCCATTTCCAATTTATTCAAAGCTAAATTCATCAATTCAATTCAGGTCTAAATATATTTCAAAGCTTTAATATTCAACATTTCAAAGTTAAATTTAACAGTTTCATATAGTTCTTGATTTAACTTTATTATTATTTAATCAGGGAATATTCATTTAATACATTCAATATCATTTAACTAGCCTTAAATTACATTTCTACTAAATATTCCTTTAAATTTATTTAAACAAGAATATTCATTAAATTATTTAAATTAAACTCAAGTTATAAATCATATCTTAAATCCCAATTTCAATAAGTTTTAAATCGGTTTAATTAAATAAAATTCTTTACTAAATTCAAATTATCTTCCCAACCTTAACTTATTCAAATTATTACTGAAATCTATTTTGAAACATAAATTTAAATACTCAACCATATTATATGTATTTAATCAATCATTCCCATTTATATATAATAATTTAAGGCTCAACATTTTAAAACCATATATTTCTTTCCAAAACCATAGAATTCATTTCAAAATATTTATATATATGGACCAACGGTGTCTGTATATATATTTATCATATGGTTAAGTGATACGGATATTTATCATTTCAATCCGAAATTTAATATATACGGGTAGATATCATTTCGACCCGTAATTCCAATTTCAATTCAAATGAAAAATCGTTTGGGTTTATCATTTCAACCCATAACGATTTTCTCCTATTCTAAAGTCCGTTTGGGTATGTATCATTTCAACCCATAGTGATTTCTATACTAACAGGGAACTTGCAGAGTGATAACAGATATAGAAATAATAACAACAGGCATATATCATCAATAACAATATAATATAAATAACAGGATATGGTGTCATATCCTACAGGTGAACAGTTACAGACAATAGCATATATAACAATTTAAATAACTACAGCAGCATATGTCAATTGTCGTTTCAATTGAAATCAAATTTATTAAATATAAGAACGTTAATTGTGAGTGATTGCTCACCTTTCGAAGTTAGAGAGATAAACAATGAAGTGAGCTATGAAATCCGCTGGATGGGTAAGATTTGATGCAGAAAATAGGCACGACGAACAAGGCTGATAATGGGAAATCGAAGGGAACCATTGAATGAGTTGATATAAATTGAACTAAATATATATGAAAACAATATATAGTTTAAAACAAATAAATAAAATTAATCATCATATATACATAAGATTGAAATAAATACTTGTATATTATAATAACCCATATTTCAAACCAATATCCAAACACCATATGTAATTTAAATCTTTATAAAAGTAACCTTTTATATATATTATTAAAATCAATATTCATTTAATATCATAAATATTCTTTCAAAATGTACGGCAACGCAGGCATGAATTTATATACACTTATCTTTAGACATATCAAACATGCAGACTACAAAATAATAATAATAATAATAAAAAATGCAGACCTTAAAAACAGGGCACAAGAAATATGAATACACTTATATACTATATGTGTACAAACAAATTTACCATATGCAGACCAACATTTTTTTTTGTAAACTAATATACTTATATGATATAATACAGAATGGGACGCTTGTAGTAAATCAATTATGCAGACTATCAATAGTAAAATAAAACGTATTGTATGTACATCAGTTATTAAAGCAAATATGTATAGATCCATACATCTCTATATATTATACAAAAATCCAGATATATGCGCACTCAGACTTATAAATGTATAGTCTTCAACTCAATCTCATACCTCACAGCAAATTCTTTAAAACATAGTATATATAGTACTACTTTTAAAACATTATATTGAAACTGATTAACAGACCCATACTTATCCAATAAAGCATCCCATGCCCATGCGTAGATAATATGTGTGCAGACTCAAAGGTACGTATATATATAGATATAATTTTGAAAACTAAGATATACATACCCACATAATGTAAAATATATATAACTAATATTATATAAACTAATATAAACATATACAGCAAAAGCCAATATATTGCAACATCTTATATAACTTTATAAATGCAGCAGCCTATATATACTATAAACATATAGCAAAAGTATATTGGAAAAATATAACTAACAGATGTATATTTACACTATCAGTAAAATCATATATATATTACATTCAAAAGCAATATACAAATTAGTATGTATACGTTTATATATATATATATAATATAAGGCAGAAGTATGTATATATACTCGATACAAACGCTAGGTGAACAAGGCGGGTGGTTGCGTGCCTTCGGCGTTGGAGATCTGGAGTGGAGGTAATGGCGGGAGGCAGATGGTTGATGGGGTAGAGCACTCAACGGGTTAGGTCGGGGCGAGGCATTGGGTGGAGGGAGGTAGCTCGGCCTGCACTATGGTGGAGGTATCTTGGTGAGGCGGTGAAGTTGTGGTGAAGGTGGGAAGGAAGGCGTGGTGATGGCTGCTGATTTCGGTGCTCTGGGTGGTCGCAGGTGGATGTGGCCGAAAGCTTTTGGTTTTGAGGAAGTGGGTTATTGATGAGGTGGCAAGAAGAAGAGAGGAGTGGCTCGGCAAAAATATTGGGAAGGAGGGAATTTGCAGAGGAGAAGGAAGATGAAGAACCAAATATGATTTCGCAAATAAAAAGGTGAGAAGTGAAACAAGGACAGAAGTGAATAAATATAAAGGAAAGGAATGGCAACGGCTTCCCTAAATTCAGCTACCTAGTTAAAGCAATTTATTAATTGATTGGGCTGAACGTTTGAAAAGAAAGGGCAGAGGTAACGTAAACGAAACGTACCACAGCAAATATAAAAATTGAAGATATGGGAATGTAACAGCTGTAAATTGATTGAGCAGCTATTAAAGCAATTTACTGTATTGCTTGGGATCCATGTTCAAAATTGAAAAGGCAAAGGAAAGCTAACGGTCACAAATTATAGTACCGATACGATGCACATTTTATTGTTTCCGTTGCGTACCGGATTTCAAAATACGGAAATAAATATACTGCGAAGATCAGCATGACGAGATGATCAAAACGGTATACAGATATTAGTGGTACGATCATCCGATCAAAAGTCGATAATCGGTACCGAAAATGCTGCAATTTAGTCGAAAATAAGATAAATGGAGCTAGAAAAGTCCAAATTTGACGAAACGAAGACTGATGTTTCACTCAGAAGATGATTTAGAAATTTATTGTATAAAAATATTCAAGTTTGGAAAACATTTTATTTTCATCAATAATTAACTGACTTAAATTGAAATAGAATTTCACAAGAAAATAAACTTTAATATTATCATATGAAAATTTACCAATTGCTATATTAAAATAGACGTATTCCAAAAAATAAGTTTTTTTTTCAAATTTTATTGTTTAAATTTCACAAAAATTCAATTACATACGTTATTAAAACCAATCAAAATTTATGGGTCGTTACACTTACATTCAATTCGTTTTCAATTAATCTACATTCACTAATTTGCATTCACATTAGTTCACTTTCAATTCAAATTCAATTACATAGCTTTTAATTTCATTTATTCAATTGGATATGAATTTTTTTATACAATCAACTAACAACAATCTAATAATCAAATCATAACCAACATAACCAAATTATAAAATTTACATTCGATTGATTAATATTCAATTCATTAGTTCAATTCAATTGCTAATTCATTTAACATTTCAAGTTGAATTTCATTACATAACTCAAGTTCACATTCATTTAATAAATTCACTATATTAATTCACTTCGATACCAAAAAATTTCATTCTACATTACTTAAGTTATGCTTCATTTCAAATTTCCACTTACATTTACTTTCGCTATACAACTTAAGTTCACTCTAATTTGTTTCAAATTCTATTTTATTCAACTTTTGCTTAAGCCAAATTCCATATCACCATTCAAATTCAGATTCAATTTTGCTTAACAAAATATTTAACCATTTTAATAATTGGTTTTACTTATCTTTTCCAATTCTATATGTTTTACTTATTTTTTTTCCCAAATCATTAATTAAACTTCAAATTTCAATCTTAATCCAAGTTAAATTCTCACTTTTAACTTCTCATCTTTAATTTTAATTCAAAAATTCAAATCTAATATCTGTTCTTGGTTATATAAACTATTTCAGGTTTTATAATCTCATTTGACTATAATATTAGCACCCAAACATCCAAGTTATATAATAATTTCGGAAAATACTTCATTTTATATCAAAAATAATTTGGATGAAAATATTTCATTCACCCACCTTTGAAAACAATATTGTGTCGAATTGTTCTATTCAAGTGTTTAGAAACCCCTTCGATACAGTTTTGCAGACTGTGCCGACGAAGGTTCATATACCACTCAATAAACCAATCACCACAACATAAAACCATTTTATATTCACTAACAAATATGCGCTCATATCTATTAATACACTCAACTCATTCTAGAGTACTACTGACTCTATCTCTAATGAGTAACACCCAACAGAGCCAAGGTTGTCGCTTAACCAATTGCTTTGATACCACATGTAACGACATCGATCTTTCGACGCTCGAGAGTCGACATTAATACGTCCACTGTATCCAATGCCGCGCAATCGAATGCCAGAAAATCGAATCATTAGGGTTAAAAAGAAGAGGTAGAAGAAGACAGAAGAAAAAAAAGAACAGAAAAATAGAAACAGAAACAATATCTGAATCTCACATTTGCAGCGGAACAATATATAATAGATGAATGAATAATCTTTAAAACAAAAGACTATATCAGTTTATACATTACATCATATCATCAGAGTTTACAACAATACGCATCACTGGACAGTTATATAAACTTGTCCATATACAGAATACACAGTGAAATAAATAAACAAATACGGGAGTACGTCTCGCCATCCAGCTTGCCTCCAGAGCTCCAGAATATCCAGAATATCCTGATAACATAACTCTAGGCTGCCCGTGTGGAAAAGTATGGGCACCCAGAGTTTAGAAAGGGAACAATAAACTCCGATTCAGTCATGGTGACTGGTGTGAGATTGTAAAACATTTATTTTCACAAAGAAAATAAAAGAAATTCGCAATGCTTTTGGAAAATGAAACTACCATAAGGCCTCCCGCCACACACACAATGCAAACACAGAATTGGAGGAGATTTCTCTTTATGATAGTCAAAGATGCTTACTACGAAAAATCAGTTGATATTATTATTAATGTCCGGTGTGGAAAACATTTCGAAAGTATAATATAAATCTTAGCCAGCATACAACCATTATTGTATGCCTACTATATCTACCATCTAAACAGTGGTGACCACCATAAGTAAATGGCAGGTTCTACAACTAAAACCGTACAGGGTTCGTATTGGGAATTGGATTTCCAACAAATGGTCAGGCTAAGGAACTTCCTACTGTCAATGGGATTGCCTCTGGCGGGACGTCCCGAGAACCTACCCGGATCTCTGCCAACACAAGGTCGGGTTACCTCTTATACTTGGTAACTACTACTCGAGTATGCCATGCCCCGGTCCTTTGGGACCTTTATCCGAGGTGCCTCGATCACACAGCAACAATCACACAGTAAATGAGATTGGAGCAACCACACAGGCAAATATCTCGGCTCCATACCATGATATCACCTTTTTCCAGAAGGAAATGACATACCCTAAAGGGAGCGACCCTCATAACCTTGCCGCATCTTTCCTGTTTCGACCATTTCAGGTTTGTGAGGATCGATGCAGTCTCGTCCACAAAGCTACGCTTTTTCACAAAGCCATGCTTTGATCAACAAATGATCAGAAATCACACAGCAACACTTAGCTTGCCACACTACCAAATTGAGAGCATATCACTGATAACCTTCAACTACATAACCTCTAAGCTCGTACGTCTCAGAGAAGGGTGTTAAGCTAAGAGAATAAATTCTCCGCCACCAACAGAAATGTATTTGAAAGAAATCAGCTTTATATCTCAAAGTGTAATGTCAGACATACAACCATACAAGTCTGTTCCGGGTTCGAACAGAACCGAAGGCACTTCCAAAGAAGCCCTTGCAATCCGGGTATTCACAATTCCGATCGGACTTCCCATCACATAGGGAATCTCTATACTGGAGCAACCTAGTGCAGAGACATTCGACAGGTTGTCCTTTCATTTTCGAAAATACCTGGTCTTCACACCGGTCTTCAATTGCAATTCATAATGTCGTATCATTATTCGGAATGGGTTATATGACACAAAGTCCTCTCCCGGCTTAACCGAATAATGAGCGCTTGTTTTAAAACAAATTCAAATGCCATTTTAAAGGCAAATATTGATAGTCGGTGATTTAACTATCAAACAACATTCACAACAATCATCATATTTAAATAATTTTCCCAAATTATTTATTTCCAAAATATCTTCACAAGATATATATTTTCCACGCTTCAACATTTTGAAAACCAACTTCAAATCATATTTTCCACACTTTAAAAATAAATCAGTGTTTATTTTTAAAACAAATTTCCCTTTCCTTTATAAATTCCATTCTGAATTTACATTCCCAAATATTCACTTTTTATACGATTTTCAAATCGATTTCTCAAATATTCACTTTCAACTCCAAATCAACTTTCAAATTGATTTCTAATTTCTTTTCAAGCACCAAATCAATTCCAAATGGATTTCAAACAAATTTATCACCTTTTAAATAAATTCCTTTATTCTTTCCAAATGATTCAAAATTCCATTTTCAATAAATTCTTCAACTTTTAAACAATATTACTCGAAATCCACTTATTAAGCTTTTTTCCATATTTGGAATTTTATTCAATATGATTCAAAAATAAAACTTTATACTGTTAAATTCCTTCTTTTAAATTCACCCAATTCTTTCAAAAAGAATTCACTTAAAATTTCCAACTTTAATTTCAAAAATCCAATTTTCTTTATTTCTGGTATCCAACGATACCAAAAATACATTCGGCTAAATTATAGCCTTCAACAAATTCAATCATCAATATAATCATTCACAGATTATCAATAAATCATCACACAACATATGAAACAAATTCATACAATATATGAAACGAATTCATATAATTTTGACGAATCCAGTTGGATCCCTCCAACCTGTTTCCCTGCATCCACAGATGTTAGCACAACAATTAAATACCAATTCCACTTCAAGGTGGAATATCGCGGCATATGGGATTTATAAAATATCATCCGCTATTATGCAGCACATAGGGTCTCATCCGCTATATAATGCGGTAAATCAATCACCAAATATATATATACTACTATATATACTATCACCCAAATAATCAATCAATCAATAACTGAATTTCCTATTTTTAATTTGAGTGAGAAGATCTCACCTTTGCTTTTAATTTGCAGTCCATTCCAACTCATTTCCATTTTCCGGCTTGTTTTCTTTCAGATATTGACCTTGTATAAACAATTTTATACGTTTTATTAATATCTAAAACAATCAACAAATCAATTTCTATTTAATAAATTTTATTTTATCAAATTAATTTAATCTCAAACAAATTTTCTATTTTTAAATCTTGTCTCTATACATATATATATATACTGTTTTAAATATGTATGTGAATATATATATTTCTATTAAATTAAAAACAGAGTTATCTTTATTTTACTATGATTATATTTTCTGTTTACTGTATATAAATTGAAAAATATGTTTTTATACTTCGCTGGAATATTTTTCTTTGAACCTTATCTATATATATATATTTTCTGTTTATATATCTATTTAAATTAAAACAGAAATTTTAAATCTTGTAGTAAAATCAATACTGCTAAATATGTTCTGACCAAAATATACATACCTTTCCTTTTGACCAAATCTTTAATTTTTAACAGGGCACATATTATTAACACTATTCATATTTTAAAGCTAAACAGTAAGCATAAATCTTCGTATAGATTTTTATCCTTTTCTAATCAAAAAAACTGCTATTATTTTTTCTTTCTTATTGTAAAAATTATTAAAATAGATTTTTTTTCCTTCCTCGATATACATGTTCATATAAAAATAAATATAAAGAACATATACCTCAGCTCTCATCACTACAGGCGCCGCCGAACCACCTTGACGTTCGATCTCGAGCTTTCCTTCCACGCGATGTCGAACTTCACGGCACCGCACGCGTGAGCCTCATCATCGCGCTTCCTCCCTGAAGCGCCTGCAGCTCCGACTCTACGAATGCAACTTCGAATCGTGACATCCACTTCGACTGCGACTCCTCACGGCGCCGCCTTGTGCTCCCACATCGTTGCCGATGCAGCCGCGCTTGCCTGGAGTTCGATTCGAATGATTGGAGGAAGACGCCCAATTTTTTTATATTTTTTTTAGATAGACTGTCAATTTTCGCTCAGCCCTGAATTGGGAAAAACGTGAGCTTCGACATCCACTTATTTTTGAGGAATGAATTCGATTTTGGATAAGAGGAAGGGGTGATATTTTTTTAATCGGCCATTATTGTTTTGAATACGAGTAAACAGAGGAGGATAACGAAGATATGGTTTCATTTGATTTTTTCTTTGGAAAGAGAGAAGCGTGCTCTGAAAGGAAAAGAGGAAGCACGTGAAGAGGAATCAGTGATTTGAGGGAAGAACGGCTGATGTTGATATATTTTTAACTGGAGACAAATATATATTATTAATTTAAATTCAAATTCGAATCGATTCGAAACGAAGCCAAAAATTTCGACTTCCTATCAAGGCGTGCCGCTAGGCGTTCGTAATGTTATACGCCTATTCCGAACGCAATGGAAAAGGTTTCGAGTCCAAATTCAATCGTATGGAGAAGATAGCTTTTTGGACCAGTTATAATATTAAATTTTCAATTTAATTTCAGCGCGTTTGCTTATCGTACGGCCAAACGATCAACTCCAAACATTACAAAAATTGAAATCCGATAATAATACAATATTACAGATCCAATAGAACTAGTTTCATCGAATTCCGAGACTGTGCCCCGGAACGCTATTTTTAAATTCAATTTAAACGATAAAATTCAAAACTGAACAAAACAGTTTCAAATTCAATTCTGAAGCTTTTATTATCTTTAGTATTATTAATATAAATTTTCTAAGCCTCGAAAATATTTTTAATCAGCTTAAAACTAAAGATATAATATTTTACCCAATTTCAATAATTAAATTCAATAATTTAATTGCCAAATTCATTCTGATATTTGAATTTCAAATTAAACTAACTTCCAGATATTTAAAATAAATTAAATATCCTGATTTCCAATGTCAAAAATTCAAGGTCATTACATCAACTGGTGAGGAGATTAATCGGTTGTGTAAGCTTTGGGATTAACTATCACCATATCAGAGTGTGAAATCCGTTATTCAAGTCCATATGCTAAGTTTTAGTTCATGTTCTAAGTTCCCAAGATTTGATCGTTCAGTTTTGAGTACAATAATGAATATGTAAGTCCTGTTGTTCAATTGTCATCGTATGTTCAAGTTCACTGAAATGGGATTGGTTGTAATCGCTCAAACAAGTGATTATGGATTAGGTTTCGAATTCAATCCAAAGCCAAAGGATTAGCCAAGTACATAAATGCTAATCCCTATATGCCGACCCTTATATGCCAATCCTTATACACTGACCCATATCTGTCGATCCCTATCCCAAAGCAATGGTGCCGATCTCTCTCTTAAAACAAATTATGTCGATCCCTTTCCTTTAACAAAAAATGCCAATCCCACCATGCTACCCATTTCCACCGATCTCTTTTTTCCTAACTTCCAATACCGAACCTTCCACGCTAGCCCACTCCTTTGTTCAGTAAGGATATCGATCCCTCCTTAATCCATTAAGACCACCGAACCCTCCCTGTGAATCGAAAGCAACTGATCCCTCTCCTTCCACCTTCCACCTTCCATGCAAGCCTTCTAACCTTTTAGTCGAACCATATTGCATTTAACTTCTCCTCTCATCCAAGTAGTTCTTTGATTTTCCATTGGTCGACCTCAATATTGTCGCCAATAGAATAGAATCCACCATCTCGTCATAAAATCGAAATTTAAAGGCAAATAAGCTACCTAAATGCATTAGAGATGGGTGATTCGAGGAGAAAGAACGAAGTATGGTTCGAATGAAAGGTGAAACGACAATCTAAAGCTAAGTCGAAAGGTTAATGTTTGGACGAAGGCAACGTTTGAGTAGGGGAGGAAGGGCTCGGATTTTTTATGGTAAAAGAGGGTTCGATCTTAAGGATATGGATGGGAAGAACGTAGAAATGTTGGATACCTGAAGGTTGGGAAGAAGGGATGTTAGTTTATATAAGGGAACGAAGGGGTCGGCCCATGGTTTTAAGTAAGAGAAGAGGGATCAGCATAATACGTGTCGATCCCTGCAAACATATAGAAAGAGGGAAGGATCAGCTAGCAATATGTCTATCTCTATGAACATAAGGAATGGAAAGGAGGGATCAGATAAGCATATACCAATCCCTAAAATAATCAATATATATATATATATATATATATATATATATGAAATGAGGGATTGGCTATGAGCATGTATACAAACTAGCATTAGCATGGGAATTATTAAAAGCATGTACATAGAAAATACAATGGAAATTGGCGACGACCCATGAACATATGAACACGCCCGGGAGCTAACAACAAAGAATGTGTATATGAACATGCACAAGCATGGCCCAAAAAGTTCAAATTTTGAAATCGACAGAAATTGAAATCGAACTTGTAGCCTTCATGTTCGAAGCTGGACCAGATAACCAAAGCTTGTTAGTCGTATTGAACCGAACTTATATATATCAGCTGATGAAGTATAACCCTGGTTTTATACTATCAGAAACCAACCAAGCGACATGACGACCAATGAGAAATATAGCACCTGGAAAAATAATTCGACAGATGGATAACAACTACCCAGGAAACTGGACGGATTTCTTTTCGACAACTTTAATTTGCTTCGATTCAAAGCACATCATGTTCATTACAAAATGTACTTTGGGAGGCAAGTGTCATCTAGCATTTTAACTCGGCTATATTGAACTGATTGCACAGGTCAGATTGGACTGCCATCAAGGACAATGACTCCAGAGTAATGATCATGGGGCCTAGAAGTCAAGTACAAATGGTAACATGAAGTCAATGTTGAATGAACTTGATGGATATGCAAGGCAGAGTGTTCGAAATATGAAATATGGTTCAAATCCTAGGAGGGATCAACATAATTGGCATCAATGATACAGATCGACATGTTTTAAGGAGTGAGAGCATTCCCTATAGAAAACAATTGGTATCTCAAGGTCCATAAGTCCAATGCATATGAAATTTTGTGAGCAGGACATGGGGATCCTAGGGAGCTTACCTAGGGATCGCACCTCAAGGGGATGAAGTTGGTGGGATTGGTATACTTCCCTAAGAAAGGATCAGTGGAAAGCAGCATGCAAACCATACTGAAGTGAAAAGCAATAACTCGAGCTTCATTGATCCAATTGGCATGAAATTCGGAGGCTAAGCATATTTTAGCATGAGGAAGCCACCAAAGGTATCGCACCCCAAAATTCAACCAAATAAGGGATCGGATCCGATCTATCTTCTTTGGTTATTGGGCCACAGGACCCCTCTTGTGGGCCCATATGGTTTTGAGGGTCTTTTTGCAGAGTTTTCGAAGAGATATTCAGCCGTCTTCATCTATAAATACCGGCTTGGTTGTTCGTTTTCGGGACCCCTCCACTGCTAATTGCTTTATACTCTTTTGCAACTAAGGATTTTGATACGATCCCTTTTGTACTTAGATTATAAAGTGATTAATAAAGCAATCTATTCAAAGTGGACATAGGCAAACAACGCTAACCATTATAAATCGCTGTGTGCGTGTTATTCTTTCAATTAATTGTTGTTTCCTTGTTATTATCCACTGTGACCATTTTATTCTTCATTTATTTCTCTTCAAAAAGTTTCTATTAGGTGTTTGTGCCAGTTTCTAGTGCAAACAACTAGATTGCCACCTACATGTCTCCGAAAGCTTATTCATCTAACTGGAACCGGAAAGCCTTTAAGCCCGACCTGCTCAAATGAGTACCCAAGAGTTTGAGGGAAAAAGTAAAAAAATCGTGTCAGACAACAGTCTGGTGTGAATAATAACCTTCCATCTCGAACCAAAATAAATATCTAATGAGACCACGCCACTAAGCGGAACAGGTTTTCCCCTCACTGGTATCTTAACCAAAACTAATCAACCATATATTATGCTCCTGCAACCATAATCATTAGAACAAAAAATAGCATTTATATTTATGCAATATATACTGGATTAACCATCCTAATTTATTAGATTACCCATCTTAAGGTCAAATTACTACCCATCATAATTTAAACTGACTATCCGCCTTATTTTAATCCGAGTACCCGTCTTATAAGTATGTGCACCACCCATCTCCCATTTAAACATATTCATAGTTATATGGACTATCCATCTCACATATAATTATTACTTGGATTACATTTCCTCTACCATACTGACTATTCTCACAAATGGTTTCGTTGTTTAAATTATATGACTATCTATTACACATATTCCATTTAATTTATAATGATGTGGAATATCCAACACACATCCCATAGTTTTCCTAGGATGATTATGAATCCTTCATTAATCCCATAGAGATTATCCATCTCCAGCATGATGTAAACTATCCATCTCACATCCTATAGTTTTCCTAGGATAAATATTAACCCATCATTTAACAATTTAATTCATGTTACACACATGTTTAACCTACGCCTATTGGAATCCCCAATTTGATTATCTCCCCTTAAAGTTATAACATTTCAAAGTGACATACATTGGTTTCCCCAAATGATTTATGTCGAACACATTAAAAATATCCATAGGTATCCCTAAGGTTCTAAAATCATAATCAAAGATATAAGGCTCACCGCCATTAAATAGTTAAAATTAGATCAATGTCGAAGTAAAAATATTTAGCAATTCTAAGCATATCTATATAGATGTCCACAATGATAGTGTCAAAATTCTTATTTAAAATGGTATTGGTATCCCCAATGTTTTATGTCAAATTTACTTTACTTTGGCACCACCAATAACCATGTCGAAAAGAAACTTAAGGCTCTCCACCCTTAAAGTAGATAGGGGACATTCAAGCTGCACCATGCCTCTTCGAACCTCTATCCAAGGTAAACAAAGCTTAAATTCTTTTAAATATAAAATTTCCATATCGAAGATAGTGTCGACGACATAGTTAACATATGGGGTACCTACCCTCTTTAGCAGAGCTTTAGGATATTATAAAACAATTGGCTAACTACCAAAGACCAACATATAGGGTCGTTGACCCAAATAAATAGTGGTAAAAAGACTAGCAAAGTAAATAGAAGTTTTATTCTTAACTTATTTCAGCTATTATGCCACTTATTATATATATATATATATATATATATATATAGTCGAAGTCATAACAAGCGATGTAACTGCCTTTTGCATAATGGACTTCAAAGGCATTGAAACTAACAGTGTGCGGCTTCAATTAAAATCGTACTCGAAGAGGGGCAGCATCGACTTAGACACGAAGTGGCATTGCCGCCAAACATAAGTTGCTGACGTTGTCGGCATCGACACCGTTGGATTCATTACTGAGTAGCCATCATGCGCATCCTTCTATGCCAACATCGACACTCATAGAAGCAACGTTAATTTAGGCCCGGCGAGAATAATAGTGACATGGCACTATCGTAATTATCAATAAAACTGATTTATTACAAATAAAAGTAAATTCTTTTCACCAAACCTTAATTTTTGTTCAAGTTCTATTGGATAAAACAATTTCTTTAACAATGTTTTTCAGAAATTACTACCACATGCATTTTTCAAATTCCAAAACATATACCAAACTAATTAATTAATCCTTAATTAATTTTCCTTTTAAATGCTTTTCTAGTATATAAAATTCACACTAATTCGAAACCTCTTTGGAAAAATCCCAAAAATTCGAAGAAATTCCAAAATACCATATTCTTCATTATATAAAAATCTCGAAGCCAAAAACCCTATTTAATAATTTTTAATTAAAACCAAAATTAATCAAATTTCCTCCTTTGCAAAATCATAAAATATTCTACTTAATCCGAAAAACTATGAAATTAACAACCCAACTTTGAAATATCCTTATACACATCATATCAAGAATTTGAATCATTTGGAGAATAAAAACTTAGATTTTATCCTTAAAATCTACTTAAATAATTTCGCAGATATTCCGTACATCATTATTCTATCTAAATAATGATTAGATTACCATATCTTGGCAAACCAAATAATAATCATTTGGGTACTATCCATAATCGAATTCTAAAACAAGCAAATGAGATGGTTTAAGTATTATTCACTTTATAATTAATTGTTAGAGTTGAGATTTGGTTTGGGTTTAGCTTCCTCTAAACTTTGCATGAATCTCCCTTAGATTTTGTGCTTCTTCCTCCTAGGTTATGGATGGCCTCTTTAGATTTTTCTTTGGTTTTTTTTCGTCCATGAAAAGTGTGAATGATATGAGGGAGAGAGGGTTTAAGGGATATAGGGTAGGTCCATACCTAATTTGCCCCTCTCATATACCCTGTTATATATTAAGTTTTCCAATAACCCCATTCATTAATTTATTAGGGCACAACCTTATTAATGCCCAATTCTCATTCTCCTAGCTCTTTACATTATTATTTTTAGTCTATCTAATTAAATATCCTGAATAATGTTAAACTAAAATTAGAGGTGTTACAGGCTCCCCTCCTTAAAGTATTTCGTCCTCAAAATTCAATAAGGACTACTTAACAAGCATATCAAACATGCAAACATACTAGTATATCCTACCAGCTACTAAGTCTATATATAACAAATATAGAACATACCATCATAATAGCTAAGGGTGAGTATCCCTAATCCTATTATCTGCCTCCCAAGTACAATCTTTGTCATTGTTACTCCACTGGACTTTCACTAACTTGACTGTCTTGTTTCTTAATCTCTTCTCATCTCTTACTACAACTCGAACTCGTTGTCTCACAAAAGTCAAATCCAGTTCTACTACTAAATCTTCCAATGCACTCGAAGCAATAGTAGCCTTTGGATCATGTACATACTTTTTAAGATGAGAAACATGAAACACATTATGGACACCTGCGTTACTACTTGGTATGCGAGCTTTCCGATCATCGCTATAATAGGGAATGATCCAATGTATCTCAGTAACAGTTTCCCTGACTTTCCAAATTGTACCACACCCTTCATCGGTGATACCTTAATGAAATGCGATCTCTTCTTGAGAACCTTAAATCTTTACGCCTTTTATCGGCATAACTTTTATGCCTAGACTGAGCTTCTCTCATCCAATCTCGGATTAACTCAATCTTCTATGTGTCTTTTTTTACCATATCCGGCCTAAGGACCAATCATTCTCCGATCTCTAACAACCATACTGGTGATTTGGATGACCTTCCATGTAACGCTTCGATAGGCACCATCCCTATACTAGTCTGATCACTATTATTATAGGAAACTCAATCAAGTGCAAATGGTCTTCCTATGACCCACCAAAATCTACTACACAAGCCCTCATCAAATCCTTAAGTACATTATTGACTCTCTCTGTTTGCCTATCTACTAGTGGATGATAAGCGGTACTCATCTTACGCTTGGTACACATTACCTCCTATAGACTCTTCCAGAATTCACTAATGAACAAAGCATCTCTACCACTGACTATATTACCAGGAATCCCATACAGTCTAACAATATTCTTCATAAACAACTTAGCCAATACAGGTGTCGTCCTGGTTGACTTAATGGGAATGAAATGTGCACTCTTGGTCAGTCTATGCACTATGACCCATATACTTTCATTTCCCCTATTTGATATTGGCAACCCATAAAAAAATCCATGGATATCAAATCCCATTTCCAAATAGGTATGTCTAAAGGCAGAAGCAATCCACTTGGCTTTTGATGTTTGGGTTTCACTTGTTGCCAATTCACACACTACTTTACCCATAAGCCTATATCTCTTTTCATACCTTCCCAAAAGAAACTTCTCTTCATATCCTGATATATCTTGGTTACCCCAAGATGAACCACAAACTTCGATTGATGGCACTCCCTAAGAACTTCCTTTCTTAGGTTTCCAACATCAGGAGCACCTAACCATCCCTTCTTCCTTAACCATCCTCTTTGGTCAAGACTGAAATCTTTTGGATTATCGATCTCGATTTTATCTTCCAATCTTTTAATCCTTTCGGCTAGCAATGGATTATCTCTTTGCTTAGAATCAAACCTTTCGATCAACATTGGTCGAACTTCCAAGCAAGATAACATGGATGTACATTGAATAGAACTAGCAGTCGATCTTAACTGCACACTATAAGTAGTCAATTTCTCTAGATCCTTCCATTTTGCCAACATAGCTAACACCACATTCTGATGTTTCATGCTAAGTGCATCTATGACTTTATTTCCTTTTCCTAATGTATACTCAATACCAAAATCATAAGCTCTTAAAAACTCCAACCACCTCTACCGTCTCATATTCAACTCTTTCTGAGAGAATAAATAACTCCAAGACTTGAGACCCAT
Source organism: Allium fistulosum (assembly GCA_030737815.1). NCBI lineage: Eukaryota > Viridiplantae > Streptophyta > Magnoliopsida > Asparagales > Amaryllidaceae > Allium > Allium fistulosum. The sequence goes on along the minus strand of CM060903.1, from coordinate 1,251,617,755 downwards.
ATACAACTTGAATCATTCTCCTAAAAGATAGTGCTCCATATTTTCAATGCAAAAATCACTGCTTCCAACTCCAAATCATGAGTCAGATATCTAACTTCATGTGGTTTGAGCTGTCAAGAAGTATATGCAATTGCTTTACCCTTCTGCATCAACACAACTCCTAATCCAGTTCCACTGCATCTGTATATATTACTAGATCCTGATTCCCATTTGGAACTACTAACATGTGTGCATTGGTCAAAAAATGCTTCCTCGCATTTGTCGGACCAAGTAAACTTCAAGTCCTTTTTGGTTTGTTTAGTCAAGAGTGGTGCTACCCGTGAGAAATCCTTGACATATCTCTGGTATTAGCCAGCGAATCGAAGAAAACTTCTTATCTCGGTCACCGTTTTGGTCCTTTCCAACTATTAACTACTTCTATCTTAGTTGGATCCACTGACAACCATTCTTGTTGAAACTACATGACCAAAATACTTCACTTCCTTCTTCAAGAAATGACACTTTGAACACATTTCTCTCAGTTGATGCTGCCTCGACGTCTCAAGCACCATTCTAAGATGAATATCATAATCTCTATCATCGATATAATATATCAGAATTTCATCAACGAATACCAATACGAACCTATCCAAGTGCTCTCGGAAAATCCATTTTATCAAATCTACCACCCTCAATCAGAATGTAATCAATGAACCATACCTCGTGCGTAACGTCGTCAAAGTAATACTGTCCTCCACCACCCACAATCGATGGAACCATGTCACTAAATCCAACTGGGAAAATATTTTGGCTCCACTCAACTAATTAAATAAATAATCAATTCTCGGCAAATGATGTCAATTCTTTATGTCTTCTCATTCAATTTACGATAAGCGATGCACAATCTTAACGAACGGTCTGGTTTCTTCACGTATACGGTGGCCACTACTCAAGGCGAACTACTTGGTCTAATAAAACTCTTTCCTTTTAAGTCCACTAGCTGCACCTTTAACTCCTTCATCTCAGTAGATGTCATCTTGCTAGGTGGTCTACTCATAGGTTCAACTCTAGGTACAAGATCTATTCGAAACTCATTAGCTTGTTTCAGTGGTATATCTTTAACCGGCTCAAAATCATCGGTAAATTGTCTTACAACTAAAACCCGATTTACTTCGTCTTCCACTTCTAGGCATCCAATAAAGCATAAATTTCTGGACTCAAAATCTCAACAAAGTATAATATTCGGTCACTATCATCAGGGTGTCTCAATGATATTTTCCTATTTTGGAAAAATATCCTAGTATCAGATTTACTCAACCAGTCTATACCCAAAAGAATCGCAAAACCCACAAAATCAAACATAAACAAACTATATGCAGAAGTATAACCTAGCAACTTAAATTTTAGATGGTCACATTTCATCCCTAGAGTTATGCACCCTCCTATTGGATTAGCTACCCTTAAGGAAGTAATAAGACACGATGGTTCTAAACATAACTTATATACAAAACACTACGATACAAATAAATGCGATGCACCGATATCAAATAGTGCCTAACTGGTATGTATGAATCAAAAGTGTACCTTCTATCATAGACTTTCCCTTCTCAGCTGCTGTTAGCTAGATGTCATGGTTCCATAGCAAAGACCTTTCCTTTTCCTTCCTTGGCCACTTCTGGACATTTGTTCTTATAATGCCCCCACCTAGTCACAGTTAAAGCACTTTACACTCTGCTTCCTTACAACCACCTTGCCATCATTAGATCAACACTCGTTAGCATAGTGCCCCTTCTTATCACAGCTGTAATAAACTATAACACCTTTCCCCTATTTTGGCAGCTCCATCTTTCTGAGCTCCTTTCTTCTTAAATAATTTCCTCCTTTTATTCTAAGAATTCTGGTTCTCCACTGATTTCTCTTTCCCAAAGGTCGAAAGCATTTATCCATTACTGATGGCCCTTTCCACTACTAAATTCGATGGATCTTTGAGATGTGGCATAGTTGCCCTAGTAATTTCAGGTCTCAACCCTTGGATAAACTTCTCATTCCTCTTAATAACAGTGTCAATAGTGGCATACTCGTATCTTGATAGCTCATCAAATTTAGCATAGTATTCCACCACTGACATTTCTTCTTCTACTCCAAATCTATAAACTTCTTGAGCAAGGCTAACTTGGCTACTTAAGATAAAAACCTTCCCTCGAATCTCCTTTGGAATTCTGCCCAAGTTAATTCCTCTTCTGGTACCCCTACGGTCACCTCATTCCCCCAGAAAAAAGAAGCTCCTTGCAACTGTCTCGAAGCCACCCTCCCTTTATGCTCATCATTCAGACCTAAATCCGCAAAGATCCTTTCACAATGTAATAGCCATTTCTCCACTTCCATTGCATTCTCAGTCCCCAGAAAAGGCTTCCAATCCAAACTGGTTAATCTCGACTCAGCTTAACATAGTAATTACCAACTGGAGCTACGGGATTGACTCCTCCCGCATTAGTAGCATTTCCCCCAGCTACTCTTATAGTTGCTCCAACTTGCATTAGATTGATGAATAACTAATACATAGCCCCCATATCTACTAATGGGGTCGCAGCACCTACATTGGCATTTGCATTTTGATTAGCATTTTCCTGTCGACCCAGTTCCTCTTAGTGTTGGGCTGAGCATTTCCATTGGTTGTGGTGCTACCACCACCTAGATTCACTCTCTTGTTTCCTGCTTCCATATCTTTCTTTCTTGTAAATCTACATACGAGCCTTAGTAAGATACAAAAGAACAGTCTAAGAAAGAGGGGAGAATACATACTTATATCTAGCAAATACAAGTACATTACTGTAGCGTAAACCTAAACCCCAATCTTATTCTCTGATTCATTTGGATTATATTTTCAAAAACTCTTTAGGTTTAAATTTCTTTTGATCATAAAGCTATGCTCAAATACCAACTTGTAACACCCCTAATTCTAAGGTCGAAAACTAAGCGCTACGGATACTACAGTCATCCATAGTTATTAACTCTCAACGAAAAAATGCAGCTATGATAATCATTCCAATGATAAGAAGTGCATGAATATGAAAAATATTAAACACAATTTTTCTTAGAAACTCTTCACATTTAATTTCACAAATGATATTTCACATTCATTACATAATCCCAATCGCAAACCCACGTTTAGAGAAATTATAAGTATTTTGTAATGCTCCAAAATCGACATATGAAGATGCCCCCTTAATTGATCAGAGTCAAATATTTGGCAATTATACAAATTTTCCATTACATCCAAAACCATAAAGTGGATAAATAAATACTCCTAAATAGCTAGATTGCCTCCTGTATGTCTCTAGAAGCTTATTCTTCTAATGGGAACCCAAAAGCCCTTACTCTTGACCTACTCAAATGAGTTCCCAAGAGTTTCAAGGGGAAAACAAAAACTTTGAACGGACAACATTCTGGTGTGAATGATAACCTACCATCTCGAACCAAAATAGATATCTAGTGAGACCACGCCGCTAAGCAAAATAGGTTTTTCCTTCACAAGTATCTTAACCAAAACTAACCAACCATATACCATGCTCCTGCAACCACAATAATTAAAAACAAAAAATAGCATTTATAGTTATGCAACATATACTTAGCTTACTTCGGCTATTATGCCGCATAAAATGTATATATAAAGTCAAAGTCATAACAAGCGGTGTCCCTGCCTTTTGCATAGTGGACTTCGAAGGCATTGAAAATTATGGTATGTGGCTTCAATTAAAATCATAGTCGAAGAGGAATGATGTTGACTTAGATTAATCATGAAGTGGCATTGCTACCAAACATAACTTGTCGACGATGTCGGCGTCGACACTATTGGATTCATTCCATAGCTACCTAAGTAGCCGTCGTATGGTTCCTTCTATGTCAACATCGACACTCATAGGAGCGGCATAACTTTAGGCTCGGGGAGAAAAATAGCAACATGGCACTATCATAATTATCAATAAAATTGATTTATTGCTAATAAAAGTAATTGCTTTTCACCAAACCTTAATTTTTGTCCAATTTCTATTGGATTAAACAATTTCTTTAACAATGCTTTTCAGAAATTATTGTCGCATACAATTTTCAAATTTAAAAACATATACCAAACTAATTAATTAATATCCTTAATGAATTTCCTTTCGAATGCTTTTCTAGCATATAAAATTCACACTAATTCGAAATCTCTTGGGAATAATCCCTAAAATTCATAGAAACTCCTAAATACCATATTCTTCTTCATACAAAAATTTTGGGGCCAAAAACCCTATTTAATTATTTTTAATAATTAAAACTTGAAATTAATCCAATTTCCTCCTTTTTAATAATTAAACCCATCTACAACATATCCTTTTACACATCATATCAAAAATTCGAATTTTTGGAGAATAAAAAATTAGGTTTTACCCTTAAAACCTACTTAAATAGTTTCATACAAATTCCATAAATCATTATTCCATCCACACAATGATTATACTATGATATCTTGGCAAAACAAACAATAATCATTCGAGTGTTATCCATAACTGAATTATAAAGCATGAAAATGAGATAGTTTAAGTATTATTCACCTTAGAATTAATTGCTAGAGTTGAGATTTGATTTGTGTTTAGCTTCCTCTGAATTTTGCTTGAATCTCCCTTAGAGTCCGTGCTTCTTCCTCCTAGGTTATGGCCGACCTCTTTAGGTTTTTCTTTTGATTGTTTTTGTTTGTGAAAAATGAGAATGATATGAGGGAGAGAGGGTTTAAGGGATATAAGATAGTCAATATCTAATTTGTCCCTCTCATATACCCTCTTATATAATAAGTTTTCCAAAACAATGTCATTAGTTAATTTATTAAGGCACAACCTTATTAATACCCAATTCTCATTCTCCTTAATTATTTACATTTTTCTATTTAATCTATCCAATTAAATATCTTGAATAATGTTAAACTAAAATTAGCTGTGTTATAGAATCCTTTACCAAGAATTCAAAATTTCTTAGTTCAACATAGGAGCGGATTAATTTCTCTTTTAAAACTTTCTTCATCAAAGACTTAATTTTTTAAAAGTTAGACTTTCATTTCATACCATTCAAAGACTGCTAGGTTTTCAAAAGGAACTATGAAAAGCTTCCCTTTTCAATGACTTACTAAAATAAAGACTCGCTCATTTTTAAAATAGTATCTTTAATACAAAACATTCAAAATGCAATTATCATTCTAAAATAATAGTTATTCCTCAATTATCATTTCAAAATGACAGTATATCATTCTAAAATATAGATAAATATCTATTGTCTTATTACTCAAAACATACCGTTATTTGACAAAATATTTTTTGTAACTTTATTCAAAACTCTTAAAATCTCTTACAATCATTTTTTTATCAACTCCAATTTATTGTTATTCAAACAAGTTCTGAATTTGAATTTGAAAATCTGCATATATAAAATTATCATCTTGACATAAGTGCTTTTCCAAAAATATCCAACTCTTTTATTAATTACCATCATTTAAATTTCCAAAAACACCTTATATAAACAATGGAGAAATGAAGTAGACAAAGGTAATACTCATCTTATTCCTATTACTCTTCTTCCATGTCATTTATTACTGGATTAAAATTCCCAATTCTATCACTACCTAAATTCAGCTATCATTCTTTCAGTTTTATTATATGGGAATGTTCCTCCAACCTACCTTATTGGACATTCTTATCCTTCTATCATAGGTTGATCAAGTGTCATTTTCATTTGTACTAAATGAAATTTAAGAAAAAGAAGCTCTAATTTTATAAGGTAGGAAAAGCCATGCATTTCTCAAAAGAAAAATCTTTTATTAAAAATCTTTGGATCAAAAACTTTAGCCTCAATAATTTAAGAACTTCAAGAATGCAAAATCCTTTTGAGTTAATTAGAACTTTCTAGCTCAACTATTTATAAATTATAACTCTCAAGATTTCCTTGCTCTTTTCAAAATAACATCTTCCAAATTGGTAAAGTAGAATAATTTATAAAAAAAAGAAGAATAAAAAAATGAAAAATCCAAAAGTTTAATTCAACAAATTCTAAATTGAGACATTAACAAATGAGAACCTTGTCTTTCATCACTTCTTTCTAAACTTTTACAAATGGTAGTAAATTTCCAAAGCTGTCAAAAATCACTTTCTATCAAAAAAATTCAACTTACAACATAACAGATTTTCATTTAATAATCTTTTGAAAAGATCTTCCAAAACTTTCAAGGAGTTTTCAAAAACCTTTTTACCATTTTTTTCATGGGGTAGGATTTAAAAAAATTGTCTTTATTTTTCTTTCCTTTGAACTCCCTACTCAAACGTCTTAAAAATCTACTTATCTACTTGTGGTGATTTGTGTACACCTTCTTACAGAATCTTATTTCACTATTATATCCCCTACTTCCATATGTTTACAAATACTATGCATTATAACATCTAACTATTACCTAACATTTATATTTACTACTCTCATAAATGTCACTTTATCCGTATTAAATGGTTATTATCTTAACGGGCATTTCCTAAAGACATTTATTTGCTTATTCAACATTACCTATTTAACTTCTTCCTTATCTTCCCTTAATTACACTAATGGTCTCATAAATCTATTTAATTTCTTGTAACTCCTCACGTATTGCACATTCATTACCTATTAAATTTTTGGAGTTACAATCTTTTCTTCTGTAAATCCTATCCTTATTATTTATTATGCTTATAGGGTCCTCAATGGTAAGGAAGTCTACATCCAACAAACAAGTATAAATTTAACTCTATTTATTTTTCCAACTCATAGTTGCTTCACTCACCCTTTCGCAATATGGTAGAAACTACTTTTATAGTCAGAATTTATAGAGTTAGGCGTAAATTCAAAATATGTTTGTATATATATAGGATTTTTGGAAAATATTTTCAAAAATAACAAATATGCCACTCATACGTATATTTTTTCCCATTGATCGGGAACCTTAGCTCTAATACCAAATGTAACAGCCCGCCTAAAATAGGCCCAAATTTCGACCCAGAAGATGCCCATCGAAATTTAGAACATTCCAAAGCTAGCTGTTGGTTGGTAAAAATTAACAAAACATAGCTATCTCTCTATTCTTTCAGAACTCCCATTGGAAGGACTAAAATATAATAACAATTATAGTACCCATATATTTCAATTTGTTTCAAATGCATAAAACATTACATAATGTCAACTATTACAACATTTTGTTTAAAAATACATTTCATAAGTACAATAGAAAATTATACAAAAAGATAGATACTAATTGCAACTAGTTTCACCCTCACCATCTTCAAGAATCATCAAATCCTTCTCTATCCTGTGTTGTAATGAGAAGAGAATAAGAACAACAAGTGCCTAGTGAATAGAAATCTCGAGCCTTACTATTTCAGTACTTGGGAAATATAATTCAGATAAGAACATGTCTTACATATTTAATCCGTTTAATATTTCCTATGAAATGAGGTGGGTCCTCGATCAACCACTTGATACCTTCCATTCCCTAAGTAGTTTCCTAAATCCTATAACCCATATCCCACGTCATAAATGTCTAATCAATGCAAAAGATAGTCCCAAGCCACTTAATACTTTTTACTGGTATATAGGTAGACTCTGACCATTAAAACCTCAATTGAGGCATACCCCATCATTTAATACCTATTCCCAAGCGAACTCCTTACTGGTGACTATTTAGCTGATATTGCATGGAATCCCTTGAGCCACTAATACATCTTTATGGAAAGCTGGACCCTCAATCAGCCACTTAATATCTTATCCTAAAGCGGACCCCTATTGTGATACCACTTATCTTGCTTAATAACTAACCTTTGACCATTTACTACTGCATTTTGGGAAAAGAGGCGGGCCCTCAAACAACCACTTAATACTTCAAGATACCGAAGCAGGCTCTTTGTATTATGACCCGTACTCATAATGACATCTCATATTAGTCCAACTATTAGTAGAAACTGATAGCTAGATTAGGTGGGCAGATTTACCCTATAGAATTTGAGGATAACTTCGCGTCATTATAAACCCTTATCACTTGAGATGTCCCTATGACTTAGTCATATTTACAACACTCTTATATATTATCACATATCTCACCATGTCTATTAATTAGGCTATATAAGGATTCCTTCTTATTTTGCCTTAACAATCATTTACTTTCCTAAAGGGGATTTATTGACACCTGTTACCCAATTAACTATCCAATTATATTTTATAATTATAAGTCTATTACGCTAATTGATATATAAATAAATACGCACTTATTATTTTCTATGCGAGCAGAGATTATGCCCCAACTATTGTTTAAATGTCAATTCCTTTTTAACCATAATTATACAAGTCTTTCCTTTTTTTTCTTCCATTTTTACCAATAATGTCCAAATTCCAGTATCCATAACAAGGATTCTAATATCTAAGGACTAAATACTCATATCCAACATTGCAATAAATAGACTTGTATAAAAAGTCTAAATCCAACTTATCTCTAAATATAAGAAGAGATGAACTAATAGAGCTTCACGGATGTTCCTAAAATATTTGTGAATAAAAGTGAAGGGTCGTATTTATAGTGGTTGAAACGCGCCAAAACCGTAGGATGATACTAGGTTAAAAATGGATAAATCTGGAACATATAAAGAGACCAAAACCCTAGCCGCCACATAGGAAGCTGTCCTTATTTTGGGAAGGTTATTTAACTTTTTATTTAATTCCCTAATTACCCTTCACAATAATTATTAAGTTTAATGTTTACTTAATATCCAAGTCTAATCACAATTAATTTCAAATTTCTAATTTGAGAATTAATTGTTTTATTTGAAATTAAATTTTATTTAAATTATATTAAATTTGAAAACTTCAAATGCCTATAACTTCTTCATTTGAGCTCCATTTTCAGCATATTATATATGGAAATTGATCAAAATTTTGCCACAAACGTAACGATATACCTTTCGTTGTCAAATTCCAACTTTTATAATATTTTCATTTTTATCCCTACCCTAATTAATTGAATTTCTCTTAATTTACTTATTTAATTAGGTTTGATTTTATGGGGTGTTATATGGAGGCAGACAATATATGTGGAATGATGATGGGGATAGTGTTTGCTTTTGTTTCCTATAAGGGATGGAGGGAGAAGAGAAGGAAAAAAGCATTTTTTGTGGGAGTGTTTTTTTGTTAGAATAGAAAACAATGATAAAATGTATTAAAATTTTGAAACTGTAATGCATTACCTTTGTGCCCTCATTAACAAATAATATCATCTGCTAATGTGGAGAATAAGGTTGTTTAGGAGTAATAATCCCTCATATTGCTTTGGATGAGTATCGAATATGTTGAATATAAAAAAATTCTAAGGATAAATTCAACGAATATGATCCAGATGCAAAATAATGATACAGTGGCTTAATTATGATTCTGAACAATATAAAACATTATAGACACAGAAACATGGATCGCATCGATAAATATAATATAGGACATATCATATAACATAAGTGAGCCAACAAAGAAGTAAATCCAACTCACAAAATACATACACTACGACTAAGGTACATCACCAAGTACAAAATGAGTCCATATTTCAAACAAGATGCATACATATTTATATAAAATAACATCTCAATATTGACTAATAACACAAATAGATAACCAGCATTAACTTTTATCCAAGCTAGCCCACATCCAAAAGCCAAAAGTCCCTTCTACCTATCAAGTCTTGGTCTGACCCGAGCATTAAAATAACAACCTGTCAGACTATCTCTAATTATCATAAAAGGTGAGTTCATAATAATAATAATGGACTCCAATAAACAAGGATAAAATCTCATAGATTATACTTCACTAATCTACTAATACTTTATATGAAAATTCATGACTTAAGGGTAAGCTTTTCTCATTCAAAACAAAAGATCAAAGTGATAGCAACCATTAATTAGAGCATATAAATTCACAATATTAAATGGAAGCAAAAGACAGGCACATTGCAAATCAATAATCATCATTGTGCACTTTACACGTAATTAATTAAGAATTCCAAGTCAATTATCATCGGCATGCCCTTAGCACGATACTAAATAAGCACTTCGCCAGTCGGCTATAAGACAAGTGCATCGCAAGTCAACACCAGATACGAGCACATCGCTCATCGTAATTAATAACTAGCCTAATAGATAAGTCCATCACATGTCAACCCAAGATACGAGCATATCACAAGTCATAACTCATTCGTAAACGAGTAACACCAGATGGATCTGTAAACCTATAAAATCCACATAAATGGATCACCCAAGGATGAGTCAAAACTTGACGAATAAGTGTTATATACTTGCCATAAGTAATCATTCAAGTAACGACTACATGTCCCATAACCTCTCGAGTTTACTCAGATGTTTACTAGAAGTTAGTAGACTCCCTTTGGTAAGTGTGATATACTTCCAATTAGTAACTAAACAAGTATCGCACAAATGTCCTATAACCGCTTAGTGTAACTTAATTATTTACTAAGTCATTAAAAAATCCCATTCGTGCACAATACATATTCATTTGAATATGTCTAAAAATTAACCGATAAAACAAACACTTTCGTCGCTCATTTTATTAAACCGTTTAAATCGAATTCTCATCCGATCGATGTCGTGCAATTTGATAAAGATAATTTAGTTTGACATCCTTCTTGAAACTATCATTTTATAAACTAGAATATATATATACTTATATATTAGAAAGCCTTTATAAATTTATACATCGGTATTTATAAATACACTTTTAAACCCATTGTTCTAAACCAATTTAAAATCATTGATGTTGTAATTAAATATCTTTTATATGTATTCAAATAGATTTCAAATATACTTTATATAAAATGTATATATGCATACTCGAAATGATTTGAAAAATGGTTTGGTTTAGAAATCGTTCTATTGAACACACTGGTTGGAATTGTGAAATAAATTGTATGCAATGTCATGTGTAACTTCATTTATCTATAGCAATATTTCTGTGGAATTAAATCATCAAAATGAATTCACCAACCAACCATTCAAATCTTAAGTATATGCATCCATATCATCACATACTAGAAATAAAACTTGCCTATAATATCGAGAAGCAACTGGGCGAAAAGAAGGAGCAAACTGGGCTTTCGGGAGGTTATGCGGGACAACCTAGAACACGTTCTAGGCTGTGACTGATGCACCTGTCCGAGCGGACTAGTGGCACCGCGTGGAGCCTGTTCCAGGCAGTGTCCACGGCTCCCGAATGATCCATTTTCGACGATTTTCGAACTGCGACTTCGGTTGACTCCTAGGGTGATGAATTTTGAAGCATGTAAGCACACAAATATCATGGAATTTCATACTATATGAAACTAAAAGTCTAGAGTTTTCAGTTAATAGGAAATATAGTAATCAAATATGAAATATCACAACTAACTTGAGTTGAATTCAATCAACAATTCATTGAAATTACTAAATCGGTAAATGAATTTAGAATAGAGATAGTTATGAGTTCTAAACTCACCTTTCTTCTTGGATAAGATAGTGAATATTCAGCAGCACTATTATTTCAACCAAAACCCTAGAATTGTTTCAACAACATAACAAAGAAATAATTATTTCTAACTAAAAACTGAAATAAAAAAATTACTAATTAGAACGAGAACAAGGTTTGATTCTTTTACTTGAATTAATTTCTTTCAAAAGACTGCTAATAGATTTGCTGTATAATTTAGGGCTAAGAACTAGGTTTAGAAAGAGAGAAATTTTTTCTTCTTTTTGGTTTCTGAGTTTAGTTTGTTTACGGTAAAACTAGGATGAGAATGTAACGAACGTATTGAACTTGGCTTGAGAATCCTTTTCATCACAAATTAGGCTAGTGTGTTTTGGGCCATATTAATTAACTTACAACCCAAAATGGAATAAAAGATTATTTCATGAATCAGTAATATAACTTCTTGAATATAACCAAATTATAAATACCTATTTATTTTAAAATAAGTTTATAAATTTTAAATCATTATTTATTAACAAAAATAAAAGAAATAAAACAAATTCTCTATTTCTTAACGAATGGACTTATTCATAAACTCCAAAAATATTCATTTTATATATTAGTTCACCAATATTATAAAACTTTAGAATTCACATTCTAAAGAATTTATTTGTTATTTAAAAAAAAATCAAACTTCCTATTTAAATATGTAATTTAATCATTATTTTATTTTTTAATTAAACAAAAAAATACAAGTTGTTACAGATTTCTCCCCTTAAAGAAATTACGTCCCTGCAGTTTCATATTCAAGAAAGTCTATAACACATTTAAATTTTTAGTAATGCTTCTTTACTAAAATTTTAAAGTTCAATCATCACATATCATACAAAAATCATCCCAGTATTAACAACCATGCAATTCTTCTAAACACAATGCATTGCTTCATTAAAATTTTGTTATTAATAACCTAAATATAGTTGAAAACATTGCTTAAACCTTTTTCCATTATTATTATAAGAAAATAAAATGCATGCATAACTGTTATTTGTAAAATATAATATTTTGCCAAACTGAAAACTCTTCTATTTTTTTAAAATCCGTTTTTACACATCAGTGTTTAACAAACAATAGCAAGCATAATTTGAATAAACTTATGAAACAAAAGTTTTTCTTTATGGTTATATCTTTCGTGAAAGCACAAGTTTACTAAAATCAGATTAATGATTCACAAGTTATGATCAATACAAGTTCAGTTTATAGCTTAGGAAATTAAGACAAGAAAGAGTTTATAGCTCTGCTAAAACATGAATTTGACCCACAAAATTTGAAAATCTGTAAAAACATTCAAAACAAAAATTCATCCTTATGGGATTATCTTTCTTCTCCAAAAAGATTCAATAAAAAAGGATTTACCAATCAAATGATATGTCATTTTTACTACAGCACTTTTTAAAGTAACTTTCAACAATTATGTTACTTGAAACTTTTAATTTATTCCAAATTGAAAGTTTAACTACAAGTCTTCTTAATTATAATTTTTAAAATAATTTTTTTATTTCAATATCTTACTTTTGGAAAGTTAAAAGTTATGAAAATTAAATTCCCATTACAAATTTCTCACCAAGAAAATAAAATAAGTTACACAAAGAAGAAAATTACTTCACATGCAATATGTAGCTCTAAATAAAATAATATGCACACACTTCTAGATATAAAATAAATTTAGATTTTACCATGTCTCAATTTTTCGTTTAAGTGTTTAGGTAATCTCTATCGATCTGTGAGCACCCGCATCGACTAAGATTCTTAACCACCAAATTCTTATGGATTTTTAATTACTTTATAAAATAATTTTTATAATTAAATTTCTTTCTTAAATCATATATTTTCTTACATAAAATATTTATATTTTCGAAGCATACATTCACTTAGCTCACTTTTTTTTGCAACAAAAATACATCATTCATTCATTTAATTGTTGGTACATATATTAAGTTACTTAATCCCATTTAAATTATACTACACATATACTTTAATCATCATCCAAATAAAAATCAATAATGTAGAACATAAATTCATCACAAACTTTTTTAACCAATCAATTTTAATGAAAGGCTATCTACTAATTTTTCACCATGCAAAAATACTTACTACTAGATCCTAAGAAAGGAGCTAACATCTAATTATTCAAAGAAATAGCACCAATGGCTCTTTCAATATCGGTAAATAAAAGCATCTGTGTTGATTGAACCTATGTTGGGTTCCTAAAAAGAGGAAATCCTAAGAATGGAAGAAAGAAAGAGAAGCTACCTAATGCTGACTAGGACCTCTAACCGCTTTCTTGGTGCAACAGGACAAGCGAATACTAGATGACCTTCTTTCCTACAGTAGCGACATTTCTTGAGCCTTGGGCAATTCTTGATTAAGTGATCCTTGGCTCCACAGTTGAAACACTCGCCTAATGCACGCCTTCGGTTGTTGAATTTGGAATCTTACTTCTTCGCCTTCTTATTTAGAACTCTGGACTTCTACTTGTCTGTCAGTGCCTTCCCCTTATAGTTGAATTTCTTCTTTGTCTGGGGTTCTTCATCGCACTCTCCTTCTACCTCTCCTCAAGTCTAAGTGCGGAATCCATGAGCTTCACAAATGAGACTTCAAGCTAGGTCAAAACTACCCTCCTCAAATGCTTTCTCAATCCATATACAAATTATAGATTCTTATGTAGTGGTGTGCGGATAAGCTCCAATCCATACTTGGAAAAGGACTCGATGCGGCCACGTACTCTGAAATCGAGTAGCTACCATGCCTAAAGCCAATTAACCTTCAAACTAAGGTTACCTTCTCCACCTATGGCATGAACTTAAACTCAAAATAGACTCTGAACTCCTCCCAAGTCAACTCTGCCTTATCTATCTCTGCCACTAGCAAGTCATACAAGTCCAAAGCTCTCCCCTATAGCTGACTCGATGCCACCTGAACTCTATGAACACCTAACAACTCCATATGACTAAAGATTTGCTCGCATGTCTTCAGCTAAGCTTGAACTCCTATAACTTCTTTGGTGCTTGTAAACTGTTTCCCTCCAAGGTGAAAAAAATCACTGCATATGCAGACGAAAGCTGAACGGTGAACGAAAGGGTGTGCAGGTAGCCAGGTACTGCACTAGGAGTCTGAATTGGTCGAGCAAAGTCCAAAAACTGCTCAAAAGTCAAGAATACTCCCTCCTTTTTGGGAATACTAGACGGCCCCGAGTCAGAACGAGTATTCCTTCCTCCAGTCATACTCACTCTTGCCACATGTGAGCGATAACAACATAGCTGATAAGAAAGAAATAATACAAATATGTTCCCATAATATCCCTTACTCTATATATTCTATACTAGAAAGAGGTAACATCTACCATACACACCCAAGGGACAGGATTCTAAGTCTGTCTAGGCCAGGATTCATATTTCTCATATCCTGTATTGTTCTGAACCTTGCTTTGATACCAACTGTAGCGTCCCACCTTTATGCCCTTATTAAGAAAGAATACTAATAAGTAATATCATTTGCTAATGTAGAGAATAAGGCTGTTTAGGAGCGAACATCCCTAATATTGCTTTGGGCGAGTATCGAGTACGCTGAATATACAAATTTATTATTTTTCTAAGGAGAAATTCAATGAATATGATCTAGGCATAAAGCAATAATACAATGGTTTGTTTATGATTTAGAACAATATAAAACATCATAAATACAGAATCATGGATTGCATTGATAAATATAATAGAAGACATATCACATAACATAAGTGAGCCAACAAAGAAGTGAATCTGACTCACAAAATACACACACCAGGACTAAGGTACATCACCAACTATAAAATGAATCTACATGTCAAAAAAGATACATATATACATAAGATAACATCTCAAAATGGACTAATGACACATATAAATAACTTCATAAACTTCTACCCAAGCTACCCCACGTCCAAAACCAAAAGTCCTTACTACCTATCAAGTCTCGGTCTGACCCGAGCATTAAAATAACATCCAGGTCAGATTATCTCTAATTAACATAAAAGGTGAGGTCATAATAATAATGATGATGATGAACTCAAATAAACATCAATGATAAAAGCTCTTAGACTATACTTCACTAATCTACTTATACTTCATATGAAACTTCATGACTTAAGGTTAAGCTATGCACATTAAAAAATAAAATAAAATTAATAGCAACCATTAATTAGATCATATAAATTCAAAATCATAAATACTAGTAAAATAAAAGCACATTGCAAGTCAATAATCGTCATCGTGCACTTCACACGTAATTATCTAAACACTTCGCTAGTCAATTATCATCGACGTGCCCTACGCACGATACTAAATAAGCACTTCACCAGTTGACTATAAGACAATTGCATCGCAAGTCAACACTAAATATGAGCACATCGCCTATCATAATTAATAGCTAGCCCAATAAACAAGTCAATCGCATGTCAACCCAAGATATGAGCACATCACAAGTCATAACTCATTCGTAAATGAGTAACATCTGATGGGTCTAAAACCCTATAAATTCCTCATGAATGGATCACCCAAGGACGAGTCAAAACTCGACGAACAAGTGTTATATACTTTCTACTAGTAATCATTCAAGTAACGACCGCATGTCCCATAACTTCAAGGGTTTACTCAAATGTTTACTATAAGTTAGTAAACTCTACTCGGTAAGTGTGATATACTTACAATTAGTAACTAAATAAGTATCGCACGAATGTCCGATATCCACTTAGCAATACTTAATTATTTAATAAGTGATTATAAAATCCCCATCGTGCAAAATAATTGTTCATTCGAACAAGTCCAAGTATTAACCGATAAAATAAAAGCGAGCATTTCATACCACTCATTCTATTAAACTATTTAAATCGATTTCTCATTCGATCGACGTCGAGCAATTTTATAAAATTAATTTACTTTGACATCCTTTATGAAACTACCATTTTATAAACTAGAATATATATATATATATCAGAAAGCTTTTATAAATTTATACATCGATATTTATAAATACACTTTTAGAGCCATTGTTCTAAACCAATTTAAAATCATTGATATTATAATTAAATATATTTATATGTATTGAAATAGATTTCAAATATCCTTTATACAAAATATATATACACACATATTCATACTCGAAATGAATTAGAAAATGGTTTGGTTTAGAAATCATAAAAAATAGTAGTTGGAATTGTGAAATAACTTGTGTGCAATGTCAAGTATAACTTCATATATCCATAGTACTATTTCTATGGAATTATATCGTCAAAATGAATTCAACAATCAACCATTTAAATCTTAAATATGTGCATCCAAATCACATGATAGCAATAAAACATGCCTATAACATCGAGAAGCAAGCGGGCGAAAAGATTGAGCAAACTGGGCTGTTGGGAGGTTCTGTACAACGTGGAAAGCATTCCAGACTGCGACCGGTGGACCGTTGGTGCCACCGAGAACGTGTTCCAGGCAGTGTCCGTGGCTCCCGGATGGTCCGTTTCCGACGATTTTCGAACTACAACTTCTATTAACTCCTATGGTGATGAATTTTGAAGCATGCAAGCACACAAACATCATGGAATTACATACTATATGAAATAAAAATCAAGGATTTTCATCTAACTGTGAATATAGCAATTAAATATGCAATGTCGAAACCAACTTGAGTTTAATTCAACCAACAACTCATCCAAACTACTAAATCGGTAAATGAATATGGAATAGAGATAGATGTGAGTTCTAAACTCACCTTTCTTCTTGGATTAGATGATGAATATTCAACATCACTATTATTTCAAACAGAACCCTATAATTGTTTCAACGAGAAAGAAATTTACTAACTAAAAAGTGAAATAAAATTTACTACTTAGAAGGAGAATAGGGTTTGATTCTTTTACCTAAATTAATTACTTTCAAAAGACCACTAATAGATTTACTATAGAATTTAGGGCTATGAACTAGGTTTTGAAAGAGGGCAAATGTTTCTTCATTTTGGTTTCTTAGTTTTGGTTTGTTTACTGTAAAACAAGGATGAGAATGAAGGTAATGTACAAAACTTGGCTTAATAATCCTTCTTATCACAAATTAGGCTAATGCGTTTTACGCCATATTAATTAACTTACGACCCAAAATGGAATAAAAGATTATTTCATGCATTCTTATACTTGAATGTTTTATAAACCAACTAATGTTTAAAACCAAGTGTTAAATGAATCAACAATATAACTTCTTGAATATAATTAAATTATAATTATCTATTTATTTTAAAAGAAGCTTATAAATTTTAAATCATCATTTATTAACAAAAATAAAAGAAATAAAAGAAATTCTTTATTTTTTAATGAATGGATTTATTTATAAACTCCAAAAATATTCACTTCGTCTATTAATTCACTAATATTATAAAACTTTAAAATTCGCATTTTAAAGAATTTATTTATTATTTAATAAAATCAAACTTCTAGTAAAATTTATAATTTCAATCATTATTTTATTTTTTAATTAAACAACAAAAATACAGGGATGCTACAGAAAGAAATGAAATTTATTGACAAAAAACGGAAAAACAAAATAAAAACAAAGCATAACAAAAAAGGAATAAAGTAAACATAAAAAATTAACATAAATCAAATTAACATAAACACTAGAATTAACCAAACTCCCCGACAATGGCATCAAAAGCATGGTCGACGATATTTGATGTGAACAAAGACCATGATTTATCTTATCGTAAGTATATGACGTCCGTTGTAATATTTGTGCATGTACGGGTCGAATCTACAGGGATTTTAATAATTTTAATGTTTATTTAAAATGTGTTGCCAAAGGCATCCCTTTTTCCTTTTCCTAATACTATAGAAAAAATAAACGCAATAAAATTTGCGTGCTTTCTAATACCATAGTCATTTTACATGGCAATTAAACACCGTGTAAAGTCGTTTTGCACGGCGACCAACAACCGACCAACACTATTTTCCGCGATCATCAACCACTAAACTACTATTGTTCGGATGTTGGTCGATGTGGAAATGGTGTTGGTCGACGGTTGTTCGTCGTGAATAAAAGAGTCAGAAATGATGTCTTTGGTAGCCCTTTAAAAAGTCTGCAATTAGGAAGAGTATAGTTGAAAATTTTATGGTATTTTTTAGCATGGGCACTAGAAGGAGGAAAATGAGGTGCTCTTATGTAAACACTCCACCTCTATACATATACTATCTAAGGGAATTACTAGGTAATATTGTAAGATAATACAGAGAATAAGGCTATATAGGGTACATACGTGAATATTCCTTTAGGCTAACATTGGTATGTACTTAAACATCAAATAATAACTCACCTATACGTAGATGATATTGGCATAAAAACTAAACACGCGTGCCTCCAAGATAGTACAATGTGTAATATACAGTAAATATCAAAGATCACAGAGTCAATCACAGCGATATTATATATATGTGTGTGTGTGTATAATACAAAAGTATACAACATATGTCCAATATACATCACAATAATATATACTCAAGAGACTGTACAATATAGGCTGTTAATCTATAATACCAATTATCTAGTCTCCTCTATGCCTAGAAAACACATACTAGTCTCATCGTCCCTGAACTTGAAATGTCTCGAACAGACCCGAGTATTATATAACAACACACGGGTAATACTATATCTGGAAGATAGAAGACAAAATAGTAATATCTTAAACCACATCAAAATCTCAAGTATAACATCAACCACAAACCATGCATAGGAAAATGTCATCACCTATATAAATCAAGACAAATAATAAATTAGAGAAATAATATCAAATGAGTAAATCATCTGTATGTGAGATCATCCTCAATATATAATATATAATCAAGTAAAATAAGGCAAACATAGCAATGCCTAAATGGATATAAATAGACATTCCCGAGTTTGTCAAACGCATAGAAATGTAATAAGAAAGCAAACACATATTCAAACATATAATTGGTGACACACACCTATAAAGAACAGAGGGCGACATACGCCTATAACGTATAGTTGGCGACACACGTCTAAGAGATATTAATTGGCAATACATGCCAATGAGTGTTAATTGGTGACACACACCAAGAAAAGATAATAGGCAATAAATGTTAAATAAAAAGGTGTCCGATGACACACACCAGGGAAGGATATGGGGATTGATCATAGTTTGGACACTATCTCAGGTATAATAATAGCTCATCATTTCAAGTAGTAGTATAAGCATATGTTTATATCACACACACCAGAACCCGATGGAGACTGACAGCGCATACACTTGCCCTAAGAGACTCATACTTGTCCATCTAACATGGTCATACAATTTTAGTTACCTCGATGAACATCATGACTTATATCCATTAATGTGCTCGACTACATGAGGACCCAATCATGATCCTGCACATGCCTCTAAAATGGTAATAGGCTACTGGCCTCGGTGACACAAAAGGGCTACACATCACTAAGCCACGAATCTACACTTTGCCGACACACGGCTATAAAAAGAGTGTTTCAGATCTTGGGCACGACCACTGCGATCAAGCCACTAGAATGGATACTAGATGATCGGTTCACTCCCACATCATAAAGGATGTCAAACAGTGACTACAGTAAAATATATATAATAGATGATACACAACTATATATGCCTATCGACACACGACAATATACATATGCCGAAACACAGCTAAATACATATGCCGACACACGACTTTATACTATTGCCGACACATGGGTAAATACATGACCCACGGCACTAAGCCTCATCATACATAAGAAATCCCCATATGAGTGTTATTCACGAGCATATGATAATAGAATAAATAACATAACGACATCTTATACCACTACGTGTTACTAATTCGTTTATTCAGAGCTCATATATCACACTTACTCCTCCATAGTATACTATATAATGAGTCCAAAGAATAACCGAAGAAATATTATCGAAAGTCCTATACCAATCGGTATTGTAACTCCATTTATTTATATTTCTTGTTAAACAGAATAGAAAATAATCAAACCATTCAGATATAAATTTAGAAAAGAGATTAAATTTATAAAATATATAATAGAACTTCTTAAATCAATTTTATGTTTAGAAAATGGTAAAATCTTTAGAAAAAAACTTATATATACTGAATGATATATTCAGCTTGTTTATTTAATCCTAATATAAGATTCAATTACTATAATTTATTCCCAAAACCTCATATCATAACAAGAGATTTTTATTTAATCAAAACATATCCAAAATCTTACAATTATCTCTAAAAAAATACTATATTTCTTAGTTTTGAAAACTCTTTCGATAGTAAATAACCATAATGATAAAAATCACTTAAAATAATATAATCATTTTCGTAATATATTTTATAAAATTGTAATATATTATATTTTTCCTTAAAATAATTCCAAAGTTATAATATATCATAATATTGACAATTAAAGGAGCTTTATAACCAAAAGAATGCTATATTTATAGGTATAATTCAAATTATATTTGTAAGTATAAAAATAATTGATTAAAAAGAATATAGTAGATTATTTATAAAATGCTTTTAATAAAACTTCAATACCCTTAAATAAATTTTTAAAACTTTTCAAAACATCTTTTTAAATAATAAAATAAATAAATACCTAAATATATAAATTATGGAGTAAAATTGCTCCAAGAATATTAATTAACCAATCAAAACTATATGTATGACCCAAATCAAGTTCCATTGAACTCCGATCATCTATAATATACACACATATCAAAATAAAATTATATATAGTTTGGTTCACAATCGAAAAGAATTCCATTTGCAAATTGACATCTCCAACCAACACAACATCAACCAATTCCAATACCAATATAGCCAACACTCCAAACAACAACAATCCCAAATAATTAATCAAACCAATCAATTTAACCAAATAATTCAAATTATATATTGAATAAATGTCTAATATGAATATCTATAACGATATAGTTGTGAGCGTAGTAAACTCACCGAAACGATGCTCGTTTAACCAAATTGACGATTGCATCATGGCTTTTCACCTCTGCCGCTGCTTCCAACATGCGCCAATATCCACGCTCCTAAATAATCAATTCCCAAAATTCTAGTCCGCCGCCACAACAATCACCAAAAACCACATCATCTTCTTGCATGAACACACAGCCAAGCACTAGTCACCAACCACAAGCCATCACTGCACACGCCATCATCAGGTTTCGTACTCTCTATTATTGCCTGATAACTTTGCAACAATTAGCACGCTCGCACTTCACCATAGCATAAACACACACGCATGCGTGAATCACCAATCGCGATGTAGCTTCATCCTCTTGCCCCAGCATCGATGCCAGCCAACCTCGATCACCGTCACCAAGAACGGCGTCTCGTGCACGATTGCCTCCTTTTTTGCTTCTGATCATGATTTTTATTTTTAGCAAATTAGGATTAAAAATGTAAGACAGGGGATGGGTCAGGTTTTAGGACTTGAATTGATAAGGTAGGGGCTAGAAAAGCAGAGAAGGGAATGTGTTTTTAATAGGCTTGGGCCTATAATATATGTTTTCCCCATTTGTTTTAATAATCTCCTCATTTAAATTGTATTTAAATTTTCGATCTAATTTACACTTCACTCTACAAATTATATTATGGTAACTGGAGAATTTTATTTAATTCGATGCCCGCTTATTTATTTTCCACTATTTCAATTATATAAAAATTATTTACACTTTTGAATATTTATAATTAATTAAAACATTTTATTTGATTTCGATATATTATCCGTAAAGGGTTTATAAATTTAATTCAATATATTAAAACAAAATCTCTTATTAAATAGAATTTATTTAGGTAAAAATTTATTTCCATAAATAGTAGTTATTAAAATAAAATTCAAATGATTTTATAATTAAATTTATTTATTATTACAACGTAAAAAGCAGAGTTATTACATCTTAGCAACACACTATTTAAATACTTTGTGAGTTAGACAAAATCAAGAGATTAGATCCGATTAAATTAAACTATGAAATTACTAAATTAGTAGAAAAATGAAATTATAGGGAAATAATTAAAGAAAATGATTTTAATTCAATAAAATAAAACTACAAAGAAACAAGGATAAGAAGGAAGAAATAAAATAAAATTTGAGCTTGATTGATTAATAGAAGAGCAAATAAGTAGCAAATTGATTTACTGGCCTCTTGGCTAGCTAATAAATCCACAATAAAATTAAAATGCAAAACATAAACAAAACAAAATAAAAGCAACTAATAATTTTACTAAACGAAATAAGTGATTTTATTACTAAAATAAAAGTTACATTACATTGGAATAAAATAAAGAGAAAATAAGAAAACCCTAAATTTATGCCCTAATGTCATCTTAAAAGACAACCAAAAATAGATTCCTAAATAGCAAGATGTCTTCAATTGTGGCTAGGTGGAGGTATTTATAGAGCTCTTGCAATCCACGTTTAGACTTGGCAAAAAAATGAAAATTTTCTAGAACTTTAGACTTGATCTTGCTTTGGAAATCTCTAGGGAATGTGCTTAGTTTTAAAAATATGCATCAAGTAAGATTCGAACTAATGATCTCCTGATGAATTCACATCTACAAAACAATTTGAGCTACAACGTCTATTATATACATACATGCATTCAACCATTTTGAGCCAATTCTTCAATAATTTCTTCACTATTTAGAAATCAAGAATTTGCAATAAATACAACCAAAATACAAAGTATTACTACTTATGAAGACAAGAATGTGCATATAAGCAATTTAAAATATACATAATATGATGTTCATCAATCACTATAAGTTGAATAACGTGACAAAGAAAATAAGTATCCACTCTCGTGTATTGATGACTTGTTCGATCAGGTCCTTGGTGCTAGAGATGAGATTTCATCAACTGAGAGTGGTAAAGGAAAGTGTGCCAATTACAGTGTTTTGTACACCATCTGGATCTTATGAGCAGTTGATTATACCGCTCGGGCTGACCAATGTGTAGGCATAATATGTTGATCTCACAAACCATATTTTCAGTGATCAACTCAATAAATTTGTGCTTTATGTTCATTGATGATATTCCCATCTTCTCATGGGCAGAAAAAGAACATAAGACATACTTGAGGATTGTGCTTAAGGTGTTGAAAAAGAACTAATTGAAGGTGAAGATTTCGAAGTGTCACTTATGGAGGAGGGAAGTGCGATTTTTTAGGCCATGTTATTTCTGAAAGGGTATTGTTATTGATACTGCAAAAGTTGCAGCAGTCTAAGATTGGGCCAGAATTAAAAATCTATAGATGTAAGGATTTTCTTGTGATCGGTTGATATTATAGACAATTCATCCATGACTTCTCTAAGTAGCAACTTCGTTGACTTATTTGATGAAGAAGAGTCAAACTTTTGCTTGGGACGTGAGATATGAGCATGCCTTCGTGAGTCTAAAAGAGCGATTGATGAGTGCACTAGTGTTGACCATTTCGAGTGGGAATGAAGAGATGATGGTATACATCTATCCTTATAGTACCAGATTGAGTGTGGTATTGATGCAGAAGGTAAGGTTGTCACATATGCTAGTCAACAACTTAAGTTGCATGAGACAAAATACCCGTATGATGATTTGGAGTTAGTAATGAACGTGTTTGCACTGAAAATTTGAATGTATTATCTTCTAAAAGAGAGGTTTGAGTTGTTTACCGACCATAAATCTTCGTAGTATCTCTTTTCACAAAAGGTTCATAAACTTCAGCAGCAGCAATGGTTAAAGTTCCTCGCCTCTTATGATTTTGAAATTTCCTATACATTAGGAAAATGAAATGTAGTTGTTGATACTTTAAATAGGAGACATGCCAACTTAGGAGCTATATTCCTATAGTGGACGTAGTTAGAGTATATTATTGGTTATGATTTCCAACCAAGGTACAAGCTAGAGTAAGACATGTTGACAAGCTTGACCATCAGACCTATAGATTGATACTAGTCAAAGACGTGATGCCAGACTAGGCGAGATTAATGCTAAGATTAAGGGTTAAATAGAATCTGAATACATGGCGCTGTACAAACTTTACCATGATGTTTGGCCACATAAGGATGGGAGATTGTTTGTACGTGATGTCGATGGGTTGATAGATGAGGGGCTACAAGAGTACCATCATTTAAGATTAACTATACATCTTGGAGTCAAAAATGTATAGAGATATAAAGTAGACATTTTATTGGAAAAGGATAAAAAAAGACATTGGGATATTTATCTCGAAGTGTATGAACTTCCAGTTGGTAAAGGCAGAGTAGAAGAAGCCTAGTAGTTTGCTGCAACCACTAGAAGTACCTTAGTAAAAGTAGGAACAAGTGTCGGTGGACTTCACCGATGGACTATCATGGAATAAGGGAGTGTATGATAGCATTTGGGTCATAGTCGATTGACCAAGAGTACTAGATTTATAGCTGTTAAGTCATGTAGGACGACAACCATATTGGCTAAGTTGTATGAAGACTAGGTTATGCAATTCTGTGGTATGCCGAAGAGCATTGTAAGCGATAGAGACCTATTATCCATGAGCATATTTTGGAAAAGCTTATCAGAGGAGTTTGGGACGGAGCTACATCTATGTATAGCATATCATCCTCAAACGGATGGCTAAATCAAGAGAATGAATCGTATCTTAGAGGATCTCTTACGAGCTTGCATATAGGACTTTGGAGCTTGTCGGATGATTGCTTAAATCCTGTTGTGTTTGCATACAACAATAGTTATTAGTCAAGCTCGATTTAGCATGATTCGAGGCGTTATTGATAGAGTTAAGTATATCCTCTAGGGCATTATGTAATTTGTTACATATATCTAACTCAATAACCAGTCTTATTCAAATAAAAGGTGTTTTTTCTTTCTATTATATATTTGTTATACTAGATAAATTAATTAGGTAATTAATTTAAAATATATTAAATAGAAAATCCTTAAATAATATGTTATGTGATAGTTATTAACAATTTTTTGTAATCATGAGAAATCGATCAAATTTAAGATAACATATTATTTTAAATATTACTAGTCAAGATGTTTTAATACGGGACATCGATACATCCATGGGGACAAAAATGCATAACGGTCTTATAATGTTGAGCGGTGTATTACGCATGCTGTTGGGGACGCCAAGGGGTTACGTACTGATAATTATTGGATATCTCTAGAATGACTCACTCGAGAGTTCTCTGTTTGTCTATATAACTAAGGTCAAATGGAGTATTTCAAACAAATGATGTTATACAAATCGTTCTACTTGAGAATGCTATGAAACTTCAATATGGACACTCCATTATAATTATAGTTAAATCATGGCATGACTCCCATTAAATGACTATAGTTAGGTCCGTGTTTGTAACGACCCGGAATTTTCGACTCCGAAAATCCCGAATTGTTAAGGAAAAGAAAAAAAGAAAGAGGTAGAAGAAGAATAGAAAACAAAACTTAGAATCACATATTCTCACATTCGCAGCGGATAAAATATAATATCAAATAATATTCTTTACACAAAGAGAGCTGTAATTGTTATTTTACATTCACTACATCAGAGTTACAACCATTTACAAATATACTAGACAGTTAGAATTAACATGTCTCAGATAAACAACAGTAATATGCTCAGCGGAATACACTCCATACGTTCCTGCCATCCAGCTCGCCACCTGAGCTCTAGAACATCCTAACCTGAAAATCTGTAATACTCGGTTTGACCCGAGCATTACATCAAAGTAACACCCGGGTCAGGCTGGAAACCAGCGTGAGTAAACCCATAAAATTTGAAATACTAATTTATAAGACTAATTTAAAACTAGGGTAACTCGTATCTTCTACGAGTTCTTACTTATTATAGTCAAACCATTATTTCACAAAATAATATCTAAGTACCGTTACTTAGTTCCAATGGTGCAGATTACTCAATTTATTTCATTCCAGCCTATTCGATTTCCTAATCAAATCTATAAAGAATTATAGATTTCAAATCGAAGTGGTTTCGGGTATTTACTGATACCCGACCCCGGTCTCTTCGAATCTCATGTCATCTTAACCAAGTCATTCAATTAAATACAATTCAACTTAAAATACAGGATGTCACTTTTACACAGCAATTTATCATCTATAGATAACCACATCATCACTGTCCACTAAAAACTGATATCACGAAACATTTCATATCAGAGATATCAACCAATGTAAGGCATTTAACATCATTCAATCATCATAAGTAAGATTGATCACTTCCTAATTAATTTAATTTATCTCTAATTATTATTAATTTCTAAATTTAATCACTTAGATTACCTTCTCTTAACCTAAATCAATTATAACCCAATTAATTAATCATCTTTTAATTATCCATCTTAATTAATCATCCTTGATTAATTATCCTTTAATTACATTAATTAATTATATAAATTAATTAACCTCCCATTCATATTATTTACATTGATCCTTAATTAATTACTCAAATTAATAATTCTATAATCACTTATATTGATTAATTATCCTTTAATTAATCATACTCATTAATTAACTAACCCTTAATTAATTACACTAAGTAATTAATACTTAATTACTACCATTAAGTAATTTCTCTTTTATTACTTACATCAAGTAATTATTCTTTAATAAATCACATTTAGTAATTGTCCATTAATTACCCACCTTAATTAATGATATTAAGTAATTATTCTATAATTACTTCATTAAGTAACTAACACTAATTAATTTCATTAATTGATTAATTCTAAATAAATTAATGATCCTTTAATTAATAACTTAATTAATTTATCACATTTATAAATTAATCCTTTAACTTTGATTACACAAATTAATTACTAATTACCTTAATAGTTTAATTAATTAATAATTTCTTAACTGATTTCATAAATTAACCTTCCATTATTAGATAATTATACTTTGATTATTAATATACTAAAGTTATTTTGAAATCTTTTGACTAACTAAAGTTTAATCACTTTCTAATTCATCATTATATCATATTCAAGAATTTTATTAAGTTAATTATCCGAACATAATTATTTAAACAAACAAATTTAAGACATGCTTTATCTTTAAAAATTTAAATCTTAAAAACTTGTTTCAAAATTTGTTTTAAAATTTCACTTAGATGTTGTTATCCTTTCTATTGAAAACTACAACATTTTAAAATATGAAATCTGGTCTACACATTTTCTTTTATAAAACTGTTCATGTTTTCAAATTTTAAAACTCTGGTTAAAACATTTACAAAATACCGAGTCCAATGCATAAACTCACGAATGAAAACTCGAGTCACTCACAATCCTCCTGCCACTTCGAGTCGAACCACCAAAATTTTCGAGAAACTCACCAATATTCTCGATGCTCTCATCACGTAGCAACCATCAGATACCAGAGTATACGCGTGCACGTGCACGACTAGCCTGACGACCTCCGACCATCGCTGATCTTCCCAACGAGTCGCGGACGATCTCATCACCCTGAACAACAACCCAGTATCACCAAAATCACCATGAAACCTAAAAGAGCTATCTAGCTCCACCTGAAACCCGACTTCGATCACCAATTCACTTCGCACCTCCATGTCACTTCGCCAGAATTCTCGCCACTTCACCAGGGCCTCCGCCTGAGTCCCTAGCTCCTGCTCCCCCTTGACCGATCACCTCAAAAACTCTGACGACGTTGCAATTTCCTCGAGAACCAATTCGACCAAAACCACAGTTCAAACCCTAAATCCACGTCGCTCCATCACCACAACGAATTATAAATTTCCTAACTATTTTTTCGATGATCCTCGCTTCGCAAACCTCCTCCAGCACCAACCACGACAATCATCTCCTCCTTGATCGTCGACAATCGACAGTTAACCCAAATCTGATCAACTTGTAATATCTCACTAATCATAATCTTAAAATTTAGGATTCCATTCTTAAAAATCATTACATTCAAATACGAATTGATTCATGATCAAAACTTAGAATTTTAAGCATCAAAATCTTGACTTGAAATCTATTTTTACTGTCGATTCTTATTTTAGAATATATTTACTTGATAGATGCATTTTGGAAATATTTTTAAAAGCTTAATCTGGTAAATACACACGAATTTCCTTTAAAGATGTTAACATGAAATTGATTATATCAAGAGGTATATATTTTTAAATGTGGTTTAGCCTGTTAGAAATAAACAGAGACTAAATATTTATACATAGCTCTATACTTTATATATTTAGTAATTCAACTATTATCCAGACAATATACATTCATGCACATCATGATTTCCACATTTCTTCAAAAATTTAGCAACAGTAAAATCCAGATTTGAATCAGATTTAAATCTTTTTAAAAGTTATTATTTAATCACCTGGAATGAAAACAGAGGACTGTAAATGATTTTAAATTTGAATCTGGAACTTAATTTTAATTTGCTAATCTGTTGCTTTGAAATTAATGCTTGAACCTTTGATTTACTCTATTGATCTGTACTCGAATTTGGCTGAGTTGCTTTGAACTTGCATTTGTTTTAGTTCTCAGGTTGAAGACTTTGAAACTGGTTTTTAGTTTGTTTCTAGATTCGTTTGCTTTTCATTTTCTTGAGAAGGATGAAAGACGATTATACATTAGCCTGGTTTAAACATTTTGAATTTTATTTCCATCAAAAACTTAAGGAAATAAGGTTGCCACTTGTATTCATTATGCTAACACTAAGCTAACAAATGTCAATGCATGTTATCCTTAGCTTCCACTTGTATTTTACATGCTTTATATATTTACAAATATTAAAAACTTATTTTAAATATCTCTTATGTGTATTTATATTAATATGTATTATCTCTCTCTATATATATATACAAAGTGCATAAATCTCAAATATAAAAGAAAGTGTATTTAAACCCTTGTTAAATCTTATTTTAGGCTATTATATTTTAAACTACTAAATATTTTTTTTTATTAATCTATGTCGATATTTTTTTTATACAAATCATAATTAGAACATGTATAAATTTTGCCAAAATGAATATTTATAAAAGAAGGTCATTAAACTAATATTGTCAATTCAACAATTATATCAAGAGATTATCAAACAAATAATTATCCAGATATTTATTATAGTTCAAATTTATCTATGTAAATATCCAGGTATATGTATATCAGAATTTTATTTGTTCAAATTTAGTATTTTAAAAATTTTAATCCTTTTAATTACCAATAAACAGATATCCAAAAATCCGGGTTATCACATTCCTCCCCCCTTTGAATCTTTTCGTCCTCGAAAAGGAACGAAGCTAGAATTTTATTATTATTTTTTTAATATACTTTATATCAGTTAAATTTTCTCTTTGAACATATTTTTAAAACACTTTAAAAATCTTTATAATATTACTAAATTAGTTTTTATAAAAATGCTTTTATAACTCGATACCAAATGTAACGACCCGGAATTTTCGACTCCGAAAATCCCGAATTGTTAAGGAAAAGAAAAAAAGAAAGAGGTAGAAGAAGAATAGAAAACAAAACTTAGAATCGCATATTCTCACATTCGCAGCGGATAAAATATAATATCAAATAATATTCTTTACACAAAGAGAGCTGTAATTGTTATTTTACATTCACTGCATCAGAGTTACAACCATTTACAAATATACTAGACAGTTAGAATTAACATGTCTCAGATAAACAACAGTAATATGCTCAGCGGAATACACTCCATACGTTCCTGCCATCCAGCTCGCCACCTGAGCTCCAGAACGTCCTAACCTGAAAATCTGTAATACTCGGTCTGACCCGAGCATTACATAAAAGTAACACCCAGGTCAGGCTGGAAACCAACGTTAGTAAACCCATAAAATTTGAAATACTAAGTTATAAGACTAATTTAAAACTAGGGTAACTCGTATCTTCTACGAGTTCTTACTTATTATAGTCAAACCATTATTTCACAAAATAATATCTAAGTACCGTTACTTAGTTCCAATGGTGCAGATTACTCAATTTATTTCATTCCAGCCTATTCGATTTCCCAATCAAATCTATAAAGAATTATATATTTCAAATCGAAGTGGTTTCGGGTATTTACTAATACCCGACCCCGGTCTCTTCGAATCTCATGTCATCTTAACCAAGTCATTCAATTAAATACAATTCAACTTAAAATACAGGATGTCACTTTTACACAGCAATTTATCATCTATAGATAACCACATCATCACTGTCCACTAAAAATCTCATATCACGAAACATTTCATATCAGAGATATCAACCAATGCAAGGCATTTAACATCATTCAATCATCATAAGTAAGATTGATCACTTCCTAATTAATTTAATTTATCTCTAATTATTATTAATTTCTAAATTTAATCACTTAGATTACCTTCTCTTAACCTAAATCAATTATAACCCAATTAATTAATCATCTTTTAATTATCCATCTTAATTAATCATCCTTGATTAATTATCCTTTAATTACATTAATTAATTATATAAATTAATTAACCTCCCATTCATATTATTTACATTGATCCTTAATTAATTACTCAAATTAATTATTCTATAATCACTTATATTGATTAATTATCCTTTAATTAATCATACTCATTAATTAACTAACCCTTAATTAAATTACACTAAGTAATTAATACTTAATTACTACCATTAAGTAATTTCTCTTTTATTACTTACATCAAGTAATTATTCTTTAATAAATCACATTTAGTAATTGTCCATTAATTACCCACCTTAATTAATGACATTAAGTAACTATTCTATAATTACTTCATTAAGTAACTAACACTAATTAATTTCATTAATTGATTAATTCTAAATAAATTAATGATCCTTTAATTAATAACTTAATTAATTTATCACATTTATAAATTAATCCTTTAACTTTGATTACACAAATTAATTACTAATTACCTTAATAGTTTAATTAATTAATAATTTCTTAACTGATTTCATAAATTAACCTTCCATTATTAGATAATTATACTTTGATTATTAATATACTAAAGTTATTGTAATATCCCGGAAATTTTAACAATATCAATTTAATAATCTGTTAAATAATTAAATTGATATTGATGATCTTTGATAATAAGATTTGAATTTAATTTAATAATCTCATTAAATTAGTATTAATTGGTGATTTTATCTTTTAAAAGTTAATAAGATATTTTCTATTTGAATATATGTATTTATTTATATATATTGTAAATAGAAGCTTTGATAAATTGGTTGAGATATATTTTTAAATAAAGCTTAAATAAATAAGATTAACAAAAAGGTTTGTTTTGTTTCTTTTTTAAATATCACTTGATAATATAATATCTTATATAAATTATTTAAATATCAAATATGTTAATTTCAAATAATAAGTATAATGTATTATTTTTATTAATATGAATGGATTTTAAAGAATATGGGATTTTTATTTAATTGAATGAATAGTTATATATGTATATATATATATATAACTTAACTTTTAAATTGAATCTTAGGATTTAATTTAAATTGAATTTGAAATCAAGTTTTGAAATTCAAAAGAGTAAATATTTAAATTGCTTTGGAATTTAGAAAATTGTATAAACTTTTAGTTATAAATAAATTTCGTTTTCTTTCTTTAGAAAGTAAATTGTATATATATATATAAGTATTTTATAAGTAAAGAAAAAGGCTTTTTAATTACTTTAAAATAAATAAATATGTAAAAACTACTAAAGAGACATATGTCATTATCTTAAGTTATTGTTGTAACAAGTGTAATTAAAGGATAAACTATAAGGACAAGTGTCTCATTTAATTTTTATTTTATTTTTATAAATCATAAATTTACTTACATATGAACATTTGCATATCTTCATTTTCTTTCTTTCTATTTTCCTTTTCAAAAACAAGAAACCATCTTCCTCTCTAATGCAAATCTGATAATCAGTAAACAATTATGCCTCCAACCCAAAATCAAAATCACTCTTTTAAATCAAAGATCAAAACCTATCTCATTTTCAAAATCAAGTCTTCAGCCTGATCATTCTTCTCATCTCTGGAAGCAAATTCAAGCTGTCTGCATTCAATCATCAACCTGGAAGCCAACATGCATGTGTTCAAATCCAATAAGTAAAGCCCAGCAAACTCAAGTTTTAAAATCAAATTCAAGAAGCATTCAAGTCTAAGGTTTCAAAAGCTAAAAACTGTCTCTGTTCATATGCAAATCTGGTGAGTAACTTTTAAACTTAAAATAAAATTATAACTTGTTGCTTGTGAAAATCCTTTTAAATTGTTGATGCTTGTATGTTAACAATTTTGTGACATTCAGTTTAAAATTTGAATTATATGATGTGATATAAGTATGCATGTCATAACAGGATGTTCTTCTCTGTTTGGATACAGGAGTTTAAAAATTAAAACTAAATCTGAATTCTTTTTACCTGATCCTTATTTAACTTGGACATCAAATAAAATTAGTTAGGCTTGAACTTAATCTAAGACTTAAAAATAGATGCAAATATTCTAAGTTTAAAAATATGCTGTTATCTGGAAATTCAGTAGCAAGCTATAATAATTTGATAAAACCAAATACTGAATTGAATTGATTCAAGTTGATATCTTGAATCTTCTCTGGAAATTAGGATTTTTAAAACAGAGATCAAGATTTTAAGCTTTAGAATGATTGTGTAATTTGAGTTTGTCTGAATTTGGATGTTTGAGCAACTGGGAATGGCCAGAAGGACTAGGGTGGTCGGAGCTTTGCCTGGAGGTGAAGGAGGGTGTAGTGGTGCCAGGAAAAATGTGAAGAAGGGTGTCTGATCGACGTGGCGATTGCGGCGAGGTGTTTTGGGTTTCAAGACCTAATTTTGTCAGGTCTGGTAACTAGGGCAGCGTGGAATCTAGAGTTGATCGAGTTGGTCGGGGATTTGGCAGATGGAAACTTGGTCGTAGACGAAGGCATGGCCAGAGAATTAGATTCTCTGATGGTCGAAATCGCGAGCACGAGCGGTGTTGCCAGGTTGGTCAGTGGTGATGGTTTCTTGTTCCAGGTAGGATGAATGCTCGAATTTGAATTCGAGTAGGAATCAAAGATAGGTTGATCGTTTTCTAGTATGAGGATGAACGTGGATTGGTGGAGATACTCGTCGATGACCGGAGTTGCCGTAGGTGACCGTGCACGTGCACGAGATCGGAAAGGTATCTGGGTGAAGTCTGTTTACTGGAGAAGACGAATGCAAGTCTCGGGTTTGCTCGTGGGAGTCTCGGGAATTTTGATGTGCGACTCGAAGTTGTTGGAGCTGGAAGGTTGGACTCAGTGACAAGGAAAGACTCGAGACTTTTGAGTGTTTTTGCGAGGGAGACTCGGGGAAACTAGGGTGGGAACTCGAAGCAGATTAGGTAGGACTCGAGTACCTTTTAGTTGACAGGTTTAAAAAAAAAACTGTCTGTTTCTAAAGCTTTAAACTGGTTTTAAATTTATAAAGAAGATTGTAAACAAGAATTTAAGTCAAGTTTAACTATGTAGATTCAAGTTGGTTTTGAATCTTAAAGATTTGAAATAAATAAGTTATAAATTTATATATTTTAAATAGGTTTTAAATGGTAGTTAGATTTAATTAAATGTTTAAAAACAAAAGGGAAATTGGTTTAAACTCTTCTTAAATTTCTTTTATAAGAGATAAGATTTTTAATAAGAAAAGTTTTTATATTTGTTTAAAACTTAGTTAAAATAAATTGGTATTCATTTTAAATACAACATTTAAAATGAAATTTAAAAGTAGATTTGAAATGGATGTTTCAAATATGAATGATAAATGATAACTTGTTTATCAATAAAAATAATGGTGTATCTTAAAGTAATTAGAGATTTGTGTTCATTAAATTTATTAGGAAATTTAATGGATAATTAATTTAATTGATTAATTAATCATTTGGATTAATTAAATAGGTAATTAATGGTTTAAACTAATTAATTAGTGATTAAGATTAATTAGTTTATAATTAAGTATTATGAATTAAAGTATTAATTAATGGTTAAGAATTAATTAATAAAGTAATTAAATATTAATTAAGTAGGGTTAACACTTAATTGATTAAATAATTAAAGTTTAATTAATTGGTTATTAAGATTTATTAATTTGGAATTAATAATAATTAATCTAAGTTAATTACTTAAGAAAAGTAATTAAAGAGTTGTTAATAGTAATGGAGGTCATTAACTATGGATTATTAAATAATTAATTAATAGGATTAATTTTAATAGTTAATTAGATTAATTAATTTTAAGAATAACCAATTATAGAATTTGTTTAAATATAATTACTTATTGGAAGTAATTAAGAGTTAATTACTTATTGTAATTAATTGAAGTTAATTTGATTTGTTAAATTAATTAATTAAGTTTAATTAATTTAGAATAATCAAGAGATGATTTGATAATAATTACTTAAGAAAGATTGTTTAGGGAGGTAAATAATAAGATAATTACTGGAAGTAATTAGTTGAATAAATGATGTTATTAATAGAAGTAATTTGAGTTAATTACTTTAAATAATTAATCAAGAGATTAGTTAAGGAATTAATTAAGAAGTAATTAATTTAGTTAGTGAAAGTAATTAAGGGTAGTTAATTACTGATTGAAGATTAATCAAGGTGATTAATAAATGTTGTTTAATAAAAGATTAATTACTTAATGTAATTAATTTAATTTAGTAATTAATAATTAAGTTGTAATTAAGGATCATTAATTAATATAATTAATGATGTAATTAAGATTGATTAATTAAGTATAATTAATAAATGAAGTGATTAATTAATATAATTAATTAAGGATAAATGTAATTAATTATAGTTGATTAATTTAATTAATTATAGTTAATTAATTAATGAAGTAATAAAAGGTTAATTACTATAAGTAGTTAAGGTTAATTAATTTAAGTAATTAATTAAGGATAAATTACTTGAAGGTAATTAAAAGATAATTAATCAAAGATGATTAATTGAAAAAGGTAATTAGAGGATAATTAATTAATTTGTAATTAATTAATGTTTAAGTAAGAAGGATTTATAAAATAAAAGTAATTAATTTAATTAACTTTAAATTAATTAGAGATGATATAGATCATTACTTATGGATGGATGATAATACTGAATGCTTTGCATTTGATTGATATCTCTTATGAGATATATGCTGTGTGATATGGATGGTTAGTTGAATTGTGATAATATGGATTATCTGATGATATTGATAATGTTGATTATCTATTGTGAATTATCTTTCTAAGTGTATAAAGATAATTGAATTAAATTGTTTTAACCTTTAAAACAACTTGGCCTTAAAAGATACGTTTTAGATTTCGATGAGACCGGGATCGGGTTTCCGTATACCGGATTTCCAGGTCTGGAGACCCGAATACCACATCGATCCAAATTAACGATAGGTCGTGAATCTCAAGTGAAGATAAAGATTCAGAGTGCAAGGGTTATTGTCGTTAACTCTGAGGGTGATTCCAAAACGAGTGTAACGAGATAATGCCTTCGGTTTCGTTCGAACCCGGAACGAACTTGTATGGACTGAATGCTTTCAGAACATCGTCAGGTGGACGATGAGCATTCTAAGATAGATGTGTTCTTTTTAAAGGTAATCGTGACCTCAAGCCTCACAAACCGGGAATGGCTAAAACAGGGGAGGTGCAGCAAGGTTAGTGGGTAGCACCCAAGTAGGACAAGGTTACCTCTGTCTAGATGTCCCTTTCTATTTTCGACTTAGTGTGTGCGGTTGAATCATGACAACCGTGGGGTATCTTGTGCGGGAATTATCCAGTAAGGGATGTTCCGACCTTGTGTTGCAGGGGATTGGGAGTGATCCTCGGTACGGTGATCTAGGCCACGTACTGTGACGGGCGGTACCCCGGTAGCCCTGCCATTGATGGAATCCAAACTCCAATAAGTGCCGTACGTATTAGTTGTGCCCAACTATGTTGGAACGTGAGATGTAAGCATTCCAGCTATTTCTGTATTTTACTTGAAAACCCTAGACCCTATTATAATACAATCGAATTTCCTATCAAATGTTTTGGTTAGCGTAAGGTAAAAACTTACCCATGTTTATTTGTGGGAAGTCTTACGTGATACCTTTTCTTTCAAAAGGTTTTGAAGTTAAACAAGTTTAACCTGTTACTCACACCAGACCCATGTCTGACCCAAGTTGTTTATTTCTGTTTTATAAACTCTTGGGTACTCAAATTTTTACGAGTAGCCAAGGGATTCAGGTTTAGCTTTGACGAGTAATCTGGAGGAGCAATGGAGCAGGAGGCTTCGGCGTTGTAGATATAGATAGTAGTTTTCCGCTGTGTTGATCTTTGTATTGATCTGTATTGTGTCGAGATGTAATAACTAGACAGATGTTTATAACTGTCTAGTATGTGATGTGTAATCTGTGTAACTCTGATAGATGATGTATATGATACTATGTAATATTTATGTGATATATTATATTTCGTTTCGTTTCCGCTGTGAGTATCTGTTGTTGTTTTCTTTTCTCTTCTTCTCTTTTCTATTTCTCACCCCTTTCTTTCTTACCGTCGATGCGATTTTCCGGGAGTGGAAAGTCGGGTCGTCTCACGTGGTATCAGAGCGAGGTTGAGCGAATGCCTAAGCTTTTGGTTAAGTGAATATCAGAGCAGTAGGTTGAGTGAATACCTAGCTCTAGAGTGGTATCTATCGTGAGAGAGCGTATTTGTAATTTTTATATAACTATATATATTTATTCTACCTATATTGTTGGGTTACCCGTACAGGTTCTCCAATATAAGATATAAAGGTAGATAGGGTAGTAGTGTATGAAACACGACTACCAATGGTTGGAATTAAGGTTGGAAGTGTATCTGTCGAGACTGTAGACCTAATACTGTCTCGAGTAAGTTTTGCTGTGATGAAGGATTTCATCGAATCTCTGAAGGAAACCTGTTAAGGTTCGGAGTTTATCTTTGAAGTGAAAATTTGGATGAGTAGAGTTTGGATCTATCGGTTGAACAGAAGCAAGTGATAGTATCTTGATACCTCAGGTAATAGTAGCTGTATGATGAGATACAGTGACGATTGATGTTCCCGAAGATGTTTTCTTTGGAACGAGTTTAAGGAAGTGTGTCTGTTTCAGTGTTATGGCTGAGTTCAGCATGGTGTTTCTGTTTGGTTTGGAGTTCGAGTTTCTCAAAGATCTTTGGATAGAAAGTCCTTGGCATCAGTATCAGCAGTGCAGCTCGGAGTATTCTGTGATGGCAGGAAGTTGTCAGGCTGAGTAGTTTTTCTGGAGGTGAAATTCAGAAGCAGCAGGGTGCATCCATTTCTTCGATGGATTGGATAGTTAAGTATGGGCTGTTCTGATTTGTTAAGAGGAACAGTTTTCTTTGGGAGTAGGCTGGGTTGATCGCAAAAGTGACTTGCGATAGTTTGAGGGTTCTCTTGGGTTATCAGAGTTTTTCTGAGTGTCTTCAGAGAAGTCAGGAGTTGTCCGCATCTGAAGGTTGAGTTTTCTTATCGACTGGATTCCATGAGTGATACCAGTGGTTCAGTCTAGTTGAAGGATGTTTTCCTAGAGATAGAGTTTGGTGTAGCAACTCAAGTTTTGATGAAGTATCTGAGTTTTATTTATGGATCAGTGAACCTTATTTCTGGAATGAGTTGTCCAGTCTGTGCTTGTGTTCTACCTCAGATCAGAATTGAGCAGCGAAAGCAGTTTGGAGTATATCTCTGGATAAGAGAAGTAAGTTTGGAATCTACTGATGTTGTGAAGTAAAGTTATGTTTGGATCTCTTCTGTGTTCTGATTTGGATAAGTATTGGGTTTTCAGGATTGAATTGTCAGTTTGGACAATTGGAATTCATTGAGTTTTATGTATCTCTGAGAGGTACGTGTAAGATCTATTTCTGGTTTTAGAATCAGCAGTTCTGGAAGGTTTAGTTGTTGAGTCAGACTCGTCTGTAGTCTGATATTCTGTTTAGTTCTGTAGATCTAGATGAGTAGGAGATCTATAGCTTAGTAGTTTAGATTGTTGTAGAGCGAGTATCCCGGTATATATATATACTTGGGGAAACTCGAGGAATTCTATCTAGAATTTTGTCTAGATAGTTAGATTTGATTGATTGGATGAATTGGTTGCTATGGTTGTTAGCATATGGATGATAGTATATGCTTGTGTTTTAAAATTTAAAATCTTTAATAAGATTATTAAATTACCTTTGTTTAAATTTCGGGGACGAAATTATTTTAAGGGGGAAGGAATGTAATATCCCGGAAATTTTAACAATATCAATTTAATAATCTGTTAAATAATTAAATTGATATTGATGATCTTTGATAATAAGATTTGAATTTAATTTAATAATCTGATTAAATTAGTATTAATTGGTGATTTTATCTTTTAAAAGTTAATAAGATATTTTCTATTTGAATATATGTATTTATTTATATATATTGTAAATAGAAGCTTTGATAAATTGGTTGAGATATATTTTTAAATAAAGCTTAAATAAATAAGATTAACAAAAAGGTTTGTTTTGTTTCTTTTTTAAATATCACTTGATAATATAATATCTTATATAAATTATTTAAATATCAAATATGTTAATTTCAAATAATAAGTATAATGTATTATTTTTATTAATATGAATGGATTTTAAAGAATATGGGATTTTTATTTAATTGAATGAATAGTTATATATGTATATATATATATATAACTTAACTTTTAAATTGAATCTTAGGATTTAATTTAAATTGAATTTGAAATCAAGTTTTGAAATTCAAAAGAGTAAATATTTAAATTGCTTTGGAATTTAGAAAATTGTATAAACTTTTAGTTATAAATAAATTTCGTTTTCTTTCTTTAGAAAGTAAATTGTATATATATATATAAGTATTTTATAAGTAAAGAAAAAGGCTTTTTAATTACTTTAAAATAAATAAATATGTAAAAACTACTAAAGAGACATATGTCATTATCTTAAGTTATTGTTGTAACAAGTGTAATTAAAGGATAAACTATAAGGACAAGTGTCTCATTTAATTTTTATTTTATTTTTATAAATCATAAATTTACTTACATATGAACATTTGCATATCTTCATTTTCTTTCTTTCTATTTTCCTTTTCAAAAACAAGAAACCATCTTCCTCTCTAATGCAAATCTGATAATCAGTAAACAATTATGCCTCCAACCCAAAATCAAAATCACTCTTTTAAATCAAAGATCAAAACCTATCTCATTTTCAAAATCAAGTCTTCAGCCTGATCATTCTTCTCATCTCTGGAAGCAAATTCAAGCTGTCTGCATTCAATCATCAACCTGGAAGCCAACATGCATGTGTTCAAATCCAATAAGTAAAGCCCAGCAAACTCAAGTTTTAAAATCAAATTCAAGAAGCATTCAAGTCTAAGGTTTCAAAAGCTAAAAACTGTCTCTGTTCATATGCAAATCTGGTGAGTAACTTTTAAACTTAAAATAAAATTATAACTTGTTGCTTGTGAAAATCCTTTTAAATTGTTGATGCTTGTATGTTAACAATTTTGTGACATTCAGTTTAAAATTTGAATTATATGATGTGATATAAGTATGCATGTCATAACAGGATGTTCTTCTCTGTTTGGATACAGGAGTTTAAAAATTAAAACTAAATCTGAATTCTTTTTACCTGATCCTTATTTAACTTGGACATCAAATAAAATTAGTTAGGCTTGAACTTAATCTAAGACTTAAAAATAGATGCAAATATTCTAAGTTTAAAAATATGCTGTTATCTGGAAATTCAGTAGCAAGCTATAATAATTTGATAAAACCAAATACTGAATTGAATTGATTCAAGTTGATATCTTGAATCTTCTCTGGAAATTAGGATTTTTAAAACAGAGATCAAGATTTTAAGCTTTAGAATGATTGTGTAATTTGAGTTTGTCTGAATTTGGATGTTTGAGCAACTGGGAATGGCCAGAAGGACTAGGGTGGTCGGAGCTTTGCCTGGAGGTGAAGGAGGGTGTAGTGGTGCCAGGAAAAATGTGAAGAAGGGTGTCTGATCGACGTGGCGATTGCGGCGAGGTGTTTTGGGTTTCAAGACCTAATTTTGTCAGGTCTGGTAACTAGGGCAACGTGGAATCTAGAGTTGATCGAGTTGGTCGGGGATTTGGCAGATGGAAACTTGGTCGTAGACGAAGGCATGGCCAGAGAATTAGATTCTCTGATGGTCGAAATCGCGAGCACGAGCGGTGTTGCCAGGTTGGTCAGTGGTGATGGTTTCTTGTTCCAGGTAGGATGAATGCTCGAATTTGAATTCGAGTAGGAATCGAAGATAGGTTGATCGTTTTCTAGTATGAGGATGAACGTGGATTGGTGGAGATACTCGTCGATGACCGGAGTTGCCGTAGGTGACCGTGCACGTGCACGAGATCGGAAAGGTATCTGGGTGAAGTCTGTTTACTGGAGAAGACGAATGCAAGTCTCGGGTTTGCTCGTGGGAGTCTCGGGAATTTTGATGTGCGACTCGAAGTTGTTGGAGCTGGAAGGTTGGACTCAGTGACAAGGAAAGACTCGAGACTTTTGAGTGTTTTTGCGAGGGAGACTCGGGGAAACTAGGGTGGGAACTCGAAGCAGATTAGGTAGGACTCGAGTACCTTTTAGTTGACAGGTTTAAAAAAAAAACTGTCTGTTTCTAAAGCTTTAAACTGGTTTTAAATTTATAAAGAAGATTGTAAACAAGAATTTAAGTCAAGTTTAACTATGTAGATTCAAGTTGGTTTTGAATCTTAAAGATTTGAAATAAATAAGTTATAAATTTATATATTTTAAATAGGTTTTAAATGGTAGTTAGATTTAATTAAATGTTTAAAAACAAAAGGGAAATTGGTTTAAACTCTTCTTAAATTTCTTTTATAAGAGATAAGATTTTTAATAAGAAAAGATTTTATATTTGTTTAAAACTTAGTTAAAATAAATTGGTATTCATTTTAAATACAACATTTAAAATGAAATTTAAAAGTAGATTTGAAATGGATGTTTCAAATATGAATGATAAATGATAACTTGTTTATCAATAAAAATAATGGTGTATCTTAAAGTAATTAGAGATTTGTGTTCATTAAATTTATTAGGAAATTTAATGGATAATTAATTTAATTGATTAATTAATCATTTGGATTAATTAAATAGGTAATTAATGGTTTAAACTAATTAATTAGTGATTAAGATTAATTAGTTTATAATTAAGTATTATGAATTAAAGTATTAATTAATGGTTAAGAATTAATTAATAAAGTAATTAAATATTAATTAAGTAGGGTTAACACTTAATTGATTAAATAATTAAAGTTTAATTAATTGGTTATTAAGATTTATTAATTTGGAATTAATAATAATTAATCTAAGTTAATTACTTAAGAAAAGTAATTAAAGAGTTGTTAATAGTAATGGAGGTCATTAACTATGGATTATTAAATAATTAATTAATAGGATTAATTTTAATAGTTAATTAGATTAATTAATTTTAAGAATAACCAATTATAGAATTTGTTTAAGTATAATTACTTATTGGAAGTAATTAAGAGTTAATTACTTATTGTAATTAATTGAAGTTAATTTGATTTGTTAAATTAATTAATTAAGTTTAATTAATTTAGAATAATCAAGAGATGATTTGATAATAATTACTTAAGAAAGATTGTTTAGGGAGGTAAATAATAAGATAATTACTGGAAGTAATTAGTTGAATAAATGATGTTATTAATAGAAGTAATTTGAGTTAATTACTTTAAATAATTAATCAAGAGATTAGTTAAGGAATTAATTAAGAAGTAATTAATTTAGTTAGTGAAAGTAATTAAGGGTAGTTAATTACTGATTGAAGATTAATCAAGGTGATTAATAAATGTTGTTTAATAAAAGATTAATTACTTAATGTAATTAATTTAATTTAGTAATTAATAATTAAGTTGTAATTAAGGATCATTAATTAATATAATTAATGATGTAATTAAGATTGATTAATTAAGTATAATTAATAAATGAAGTGATTAATTAATATAATTAATTAAGGATAAATGTAATTAATTATAGTTGATTAATTTAATTAATTATAGTTAATTAATTAATGAAGTAATAAAAGGTTAATTACTATAAGTAGTTAAGGTTAATTAATTTAAGTAATTAATTAAGGATAAATTACTTGAAGGTAATTAAAAGATAATTAATCAAAGATGATTAATTGAAAAAGGTAATTAGAGGATAATTAATTAATTTGTAATTAATTAATGTTTAAGTAAGAAGGATTTATAAAATAAAAGTAATTAATTTAATTAACTTTAAATTAATTAGAGATGATATAGATCATTACTTATGGATGGATGATAATACTGAATGCTTTGCATTTGATTGATATCTCTTATGAGATATATGCTGTGTGATATGGATGGTTAGTTGAATTGTGATAATATGGATTATCTGATGATATTGATAATGTTGATTATCTATTGTGAATTATCTTTCTAAGTGTATAAAGATAATTGAATTAAATTGTTTTAACCTTTAAAACAACTTGGCCTTAAAAGATACGTTTTAGATTTCGATGAGACCGGGATCGGGTTTCCGTATACCGGATTTCCAGGTCTGGAGACCCGAATACCACATCGATCCAAATTAACGATAGGTCGTGAATCTCAAGTGAAGATAAAGATTCAGAGTGCAAGGGTTATTGTCGTTAACTCTGAGGGTGATTCCAAAACGAGTGTAACGAGATAATGCCTTCGGTTTCGTTCGAACCCGGAACGAACT
This sequence comes from Allium fistulosum, assembly GCA_030737815.1. Classification (NCBI taxonomy): domain Eukaryota; kingdom Viridiplantae; phylum Streptophyta; class Magnoliopsida; order Asparagales; family Amaryllidaceae; genus Allium; species Allium fistulosum. The sequence continues at coordinate 1,251,574,334 of CM060903.1, read as the reverse complement.
TGTATGGACTGAATGCTTTCAGAACATCGTCAGGTGGACGATGAGCATTCTAAGATAGATGTGTTCTTTTTAAAGAAAATCGTGACCTCAAGCCTCACAAACCGGGAATGGCTAAAACAGGGGAGGTGCAGCAAGGTTAGTGGGTAGCACCCAAGTAGGACAAGGTTACCTCTGTCTAGATGTCCCTTTCTATTTTCGACTTAGTGTGTGCGGTTGAATCATGACAACCGTGGGGTATCTTGTGCGGGAATTATCCAGTAAGGGATGTTCCGACCTTGTGTTGCAGGGGATTGGGAGTGATCCTCGGTACGGTGATCTAGGCCACGTACTGTGACGGGCGGTACCCCGGTAGCCCTGCCATTGATGGAATCCAAACTCCAATAAGTGCCGTACGTATTAGTTGTGCCCAACTATGTTGGAACGTGAGATGTAAGCATTCCAGCTATTTCTGTATTTTACTTGAAAACCCTAGACCCTATTATAATACAATCGAATTTCCTATCAAATGTTTTGGTTAGCGTAAGGTAAAAACTTACCCATGTTTATTTGTGGGAAGTCTTACGTGATACCTTTTCTTTCAAAAGGTTTTGAAGTTAAACAAGTTTAACCTGTTACTCACACCAGACCCATGTCTGACCCAAGTTGTTTATTTCTGTTTTATAAACTCTTGGGTACTCAAATTTTTACGAGTAGCCAAGGGATTCAGGTTTAGCTTTGACGAGTAATCTGGAGGAGCAATGGAGCAGGAGGCTTCGGCGTTGTAGATATAGATAGTAGTTTTCCGCTGTGTTGATCTTTGTATTGATCTGTATTGTGTCGAGATGTAATAACTAGACAGATGTTTATAACTGTCTAGTATGTGATGTGTAATCTGTGTAACTCTGATAGATGATGTATATGATACTATGTAATATTTATGTGATATATTATATTTCGTTTCGTTTCCGCTGTGAGTATCTGTTGTTGTTTTCTTTTCTCTTCTTCTCTTTTCTATTTCTCACCCCTTTCTTTCTTACCGTCGATGCGATTTTCCGGGAGTGGAAAGTCGGGTCGTCTCAGTTATTTTGAAATCTTTTGACTAACTAAAGTTTAATCACTTTCTAATTCATCATTATATCATATTCAAGAATTTTATTAAGTTAATTATCCGAACATAATTATTTAAACAAACAAATTTAAAACATGCTTTATCTTTAAAATTTTAAATCTTAAAAACTTGTTTCAAAATTTGTTTTAAAATTTCACTTAGATCTTGTAATCCTTTCTATTGAAAACTACAACATTTTAAAATATGAAATCTGGTCTACACATTTTCTTTTATAAAACTGTTCATGTTTTCAAATTTTAAAACTTTGGTTAAAACATTTACAAAATACCGAGTCCAATGCATAAACTCACGAACGAAAACTCGAGTCACTCACAATCCTCCTGCCACTTCGAGTCGAACCACCAAAATCTTCGAGAAACTCACCAATATTCCCGATGCTCTCATCACGTAGCAACCATCAGATACCAGAGTATACGCGTGCACGTGCACGACTAGCCTGACGACCTCCGACCATCGCCGATCTTCCCAACGAGTCGCGGACGATCTCATCACCCTGAACAACAACCCAGTATCACCAAAGTCACCATGAAACCTAAAAGAGCTATCTAGCTCCACCTGAAACCCGACTTCGATCACCAATTCACTTCGCACCTCCATGTCACTTCGCCAGAATTCTCGCCACTTCACCAGGGCCTCCGCCTGAGTCCCTAGCTCCTGCTCCCCCTTGACCGATCACCTCAAAAACTCTGACGACGTTGCAATTTCCTCGAGAACCAATTTGACCAAAACCACAGTTCAAACCCTAAATCCACGTCGCTCCATCGCCACAACGAATTATAAATTTCTAACTATTTTTCCAATGATCCTTGCTTCGCAAACCTCCTCCAGCCCCAACCACGACAATCATCTCCTCCTTGATCGCCGACAATCGACAGTTAACCCAAATCTGATCAACTTGTAATATCTCACTAATCACAATCTTAAAATTTTGGATTCAATTCTTAAAAATCATTACATTCAAATACGAATTGATTCATATGATCAAAACATAGAATTTTAAGCATCAAAATCTTGACTTGAAATCTATTTTTACTGTCGATTCTTATTTTAGAATATATTTACTTGATAGATGCATTTTGGAAATATTTGTAAAAGCTTAATCTGGTAAATACACACGAATTTCCTTTAAAGATCTTAACATGAAATTGATTATATCAAGAGGTATATATTTTAAATGTGGTTTAGCCTGTTAGAAATAAACAGAGACTAAATATTTATATATAGGTCTATACTTTATATATTTAGTAATTCAACTATTATCCAGACAATATACATTCATGCACATCATGATTTCCACATTTCTTCAAAAATTTAGCAACAGTAAAATCCAGATTTGAATCAGATTTAAATCTTTTTAAAAGGAATTATTTACTCACCTGGAATGAAAACAGAGGAATGTAAATGCTTTTCAATTTGAATCTGGAACTTAATTTTAATTTGCTAATCTGTTGCTTTGAAATTAATGCTCGAACCTTTGATTTACTCTATTGATCTGTACTTGAATTTGGCTGAGTTGCTTTGAACTTGCATTTGTTTTAGTTCTCAGGTTGAAGACTTTGAAACTGGTTTTTAGTTTGTTTCTAGATTCGTTTGCTTTTCATTTTCTTGAGAAGGATGAAAGACGATTATACATTAGCCTGGTTTAAACATTTTGAATTTTATTTCCATCAAAAACTTAAGGAAATAAGGTTGCCACTTGTATTCATTATGCTAACACTAAGCTAACAAATGTCAATGCATGTTATCCTTAGCTTCCACTTGTATTTTACATGCTTTATATATTTACAAATATTAAAAACTTATTTTAAATATCTCTTATGTGTATTTATATTAATATGTATTATCTCTATATATACAAAGTGCATAAATCTCAAATATAAAAGAAAGTGTATTTAAACCCTTGTTAAATCTTATTTTAGGCTATTATATTTTGAACTACTAAATATTTGTTTTTATTAATCTATGTCGATATTTTTTTTATATAAATCATAATTAGAACATGTATAAATTTTGCCAAAATGAATATTTATAAAAGAAGGTCATTAAACTAATATTGTCAAATTCAACAATTATATCAAGAGATTATCAAACAAATAATTATCCAGATATTTATTATAGTTCAAATTTATCTATGTACATATCCAGGTATATGTATATCAGAATTTTATTTGTTCAAATTTACAAATTTAGTATTTTAAAAATTTTAATCCTTTTAATTACCAATTAACAGATATCCAAAAATCTGAGTTATTACAGTGTTGAAACATTGGAAGTGAAACACTATTCAATAGATAATTCATCTCCTTAGTTATATGAGGTTAGTGTTGCGACCAACTATAGTCAACTAAAAGTCAAAGTCTCTGGCCAAAGAAATATGGTTAATAATAATAGCGGGGATACAGCGAGAATATAGAGAAATATAATGGATGACTATAAAATAGCATATAAAATTCTTACTTAATGTTTTTACCAATATATAAATGGTAATTAAATGAAAAATTAACATTCAATTGAATTATAATTAATGCATAAATAATTTTAAATAAAAACACGTGCGAATATACTATAAATAAACATAAAACTGTTACATAACATAATTGAATTTAGTAGAATATTAGAGTATTTTCATTTCTAAAAAATATTAAAATTTTAATTAAATAAATTAATTTCATAATTTTTATAATGTATAAATGTCATTTTTCAATTCATTTCTTTTAAAGAAAATATAGCGGAAATAGTGGAATACAGCGGGAATAACGGGATGTAGCAGAAATAGTAGGGTTTAAAGCGGAAAGGCTATATTTGGGGCTATATGGAAAAATCATAGCGGTAGAAATCCGCTATGAAAAATAGCATGGTTATAACAGGGTAATAGCAGGGCATTAACTACATAGTTATTGAATCAAGGATTTTTATGCATTTAATTTAGAGTTGAGCAAGCATTTTGATAGAGAAACAAATAGTTTGATTTTAAGTCAAAGTGCAAAGGAAACATGTATTTGTAAGAAAGATTATCAAAGATACTAAAATATTTCTAAAACTGTAAGGTAATATCAAATTTGTGATTGTTAACAATGAACTAAAGTCATAATCATGTTTATTTGATTATTTAACATGTGATATTGGATTTGAACATGACATCTCTTATAATCAGCATAAAAGATTGTTGGGATTGTCCCGAATGATATACACAAACACAATATTAAAATTCTTTATTATGGAGCATATAAGATAGGTTCCTTATGCAATGGCGATAGGAATTATCATACATGTTATATTGTCTAAAATATCACACTTCTCTTATGTATTTTATATATAGAGCAGGTATCAAATCCGAATTAAGATCATTGAATGATAGTTTTGAATGTTCTCAAGTATTTATGAAATATTGGAGAATTATTTATAGAAATAATGAACTGCTTATGAAAGAGTGTGCGAACTCAAACTTCATAAGTGTTATCAAGTATAGTATATCAATCCTAATTTCTTGTTTAAACTTAAATTAAGAACTTTAAGTTATAAATGGTCCAAATAATTAGTATGGACCGATTCGACCAAAGGCTAAGTACATTGCCTTGATTATCACAACAATAATAGAAGTATAAATAAATATAATTTATAATTAAGCCAAGGGTGATTCCAAATTTTGAGAATCCCATGACATTATTTTATGATAACAATGCTACTATACAGTTTGTAAAGATGTAAAGCTCACCAGAAGTCCAGAAACATATTTTGAAATGTTCCACATGATAAAAGCGGTTGATTAAAGTTGGAGAGACTTGACTGATGGAGTAGATAATTAAAACATTATAGCATACCCATTCAATAAGGGATTAGCTTAATTAGTTTTTGAGAAAATTGATCGATGAAATTAGAATAGGATTCCATAATGACCTCAACTGCAAGTGGGGGATTAGTAGAGCTAGGGGTAGCCCTAAGGGCAATCATGTAATTTGTTACATATATTTAACTCGATAACAAGTCTTGTTCAAAATAAAAGGTGTTTTTCTTTCTATAATATACTTGTTATATTCTTATAATTAATTTAAGGTTAATTAAATATAAAAATCTTAAATAATATTTTATGTGATAGCAATTATAATGTATTGTACTCATGAGAAATTTGTCACATTAAAAATAACATATTGTTTATAATATTCCTAGTCAAGATATTTCAAGATGAGATATCGATACATCATAAAGACTAGAGCGTGTAACGCTCTCCAAATATTGGATTGTGTATTACCCATGGCTGATGGGAATACCAAGGGGTTAAGTAATGATAGTTATATGATAACTATGGAATGACTCGCTTGAGAGTTATCTATTGGTTTATATAACTAAAATCAAACAAAGAGTCTTGAAGTAATAATGTTACACAATTCCCTCGACTTGGGAAGACCATGGAGCTTCAATGTGGAAACTCCACTTTGATTTTTGTTTAAATCCTGACATGAAATCCATCAAACGACTATAATTGGGTCTAGTTGAAGCTTTGAAAGTGAAACACTATTAAATTGAGGATTCATCTCCTTGGTTATATGAGGTTAGTGTGATAGTCAACTACAGTCAACTCAAAGTCAAGTCTCTGGCTAGAGAAATACGATTAATAATAACTGTTATTATTGAATCAAGGATTTTCAAAGTTGAATGTGGAACGATGTTGGAATTTTGATGAAGAGAATTGGCGTAAATAATCATTACTACCTAGCACCACCTTTAATAAGTAGAACTGATTTTACTAAAATGGTATGTAAGCGATAAATTTAGCCAAAATTTCATACCATTAGCAAAGTAGCATGTGAATGCTAATACTCGAATTGTTCAATATTAATCATTGATTAAATTTACACCTTTGAGTCGCACAACCGTAATGAGGAAAAAGTCAAAAAAACCACACAATTTAATTAATTTATAATTTCTGTAAATTAATTAATATATATGAATTATAAATTACTAAATTTTATTTCATTTGTTTGATTATAATTAATGTTTAAAATGGTGCATATATAAAAGTTATAAACATGTGTATTGATATACGATGTCGGTAGAATATTTAAATTGGATTTAAATAAAATAAATACAAAGTAGGTTTTTAAATAAATTAAATTAATTAATATATCTAAAATATTAATTATTATTTTTGATGACAGAAATTTTAGTTTCCAAAATTTTATTTTATTTTTTCGAATTCCATTAGTATTTAATAAAGCGTGCACATAAAAGTTATAAATATGCGTATCGATATACAATATCTGTAGAATATTTAAATTGAATTTAAATAGATTAATGCAAAGTGATTTTGGAAATTTTTAGGGCCATATGGCACCTATTATGGCTAGCCATGGACAATAAAGAGAGTGAGAAGATTTGATGTGTGTTAATTGGGAATTAAATAGAGAAAGTTTTAAAGGAGGGAATTGAAAGATCTCAATGCTTTATATAAAACGTGTTTCCTCTTATTCATTTCATTGCTCTCTACAGACAATTCTGATTCTACCCTTTTTGTTTCTTCCAATCAAGTAATGGCCAAATTTTAATGGGTAACATAGCTAAAAGTTCCTAAAACAAAATTTAATTAAAAAACAGAAGATAGTTTTTATCTCTTGATTCCTGCAAAATCTGAATGTTGATTTATGAATCTAGGAGCTATGGTTCATCGTTTAGGACGTTATGTTTTAGCCACATCCTATACTGATTGTAAATCATGTTTGTTCATATATTAACCATGTTCATATGCTTTGAATCCCTTACACATTGTAAATCAAATGTTTGTATATTCATACCGTAGCATAATTTCAAATCTCTTTTTTACATCTTAATTAATTATTATCGATATAATTTGGTTCCACCATTTTGCTATTCCTTAATTAATTATATGACAAATATGTTTATATAGTTCTAATCATTCATATGATGTGATTATTTATTTATACTGTTCATATAATTTGATACTAAATCATTTATAAAGAATTTACATGTGCTTAAATTGTCCAATCTAATTTAGTTATTGTTATGAAATCATTTTAATTGGATTCCCTTTAATTAAATATATTCATGCTACATGGCTGTTTTTATTTTTTTATGAAAATAATTTTGATTAATTTTCATTTAATTTTTGGTTGAATATAATTTTGATTGAATCAACTTTAATCACTTGAACTTACTTTTAAAATGAAAACGTGTATTACTTAGTTGTTGTTTGAATAATTTTGGTTAGTTGTTGTTTACACAAGTGCAAGAGTTATTTCAACTAAAAACTCACAAATGTATATTTACGTGAAACCTTAATTTAATTGACTCCTTTCCTAAATTGTAAGTGGGATTTAAATTTATCAACTCTCGATTCATATATATATATATATATATATATTAAATTGCAATCTTCAAATACGCATGTTGTTTTATATATCAAAACATTGTACAAATGAATATTTTTATGTGTATCCTATTTTGTATTCAATTTATAAAATAGAATTTTATGTAAATTTTAAAATTTATTTTAAACCCATGATTTATTATATATATATATTTATTTGTTTATATGTGTGTGTGTGTATACATATATTTTATTAATCAAAACCTTGGATAACAAAGGCATGTACAAATTTAGTCACAAATGTCATTTAATATATCAATCAATCTAATTACAGAGGGAGATATAAATTAAAGGTTTCTCTCTCTGTATATATAAATCCATACCTTTTCCAATTAATTGTATAAGTTGAGAGAGAGAAACAAAAGGTTTTCTTCTTTATATTATTTTTTCATGTCATTGTTACACAAATACACACTACTTATATGTTGCACTTACACTTAACAGATATGAATGTATTACATACATTCATTATAAATACAAGTAAATTCAAATTAAACTAAAACTTCAATTTAAAATTTAAAATAAAATAAGATATTTAAAAAAAATTAGATTGGATCTAAAACCTCTTTAGACTTCATAGGCCAATAGATCTAAAATGGTAAATTTTTTGAAATCAACATATCTTATCCACTTCCAACTGGCCCAGTTCCAATAAGTATATGGCCTACCATGCAACACTCCTTCATGTTGGTGGAAAGCAGGACAAAAATTATACCTGGGCCAATTATGATTAGAGAGACTTCAGAGAGGATCAAAATCATTCAGCAACAAACGAAGCCGCTCAAGGTAGAAAAAAGAGCTACACTGATAAGGGATGTAGAGATTTGGAGTTCTTTTTCGGCAATATGGTATTTGTCATGGTCTCTCCATTGAAGAATCCTGTTCGATTCGATACTAAGGCAAAGTTGGAACAATGGTTTATAGGTCCTTTTCCGATACTTCATAGAATTAGGTATTCTTTACTTACTAAGATATCATGTTTATTGTAATCACTTTCACTATTCGATGTCATATGGTGTAGTTTAGTATCTTGCATGATTAGTAGGCATAACTCGTATTTTTTGCTTATATATACGCGTATTTGATATTTAATGATTACTATGCTTGTTTATAATTGTTGGGTATGCAGAGAAACCTTGTTTGATTGTGTTTAGTAAATTTTGGGGATGAAATTCCAAAGGATGGAAGGGTGAATGTAACAACTCGTATTTTACGCATCGAAGGATCGTAAATATTAATAATAATTTAATATTTGATTGAATGATATCCAATTTTAGGTAATTTTGAGTAGCGAAAATTTAAACCCAAAGAAATTTTATCTGACCATTTTTACCTTGAAACTTGAAGGCTTGTAACTTTTGATAACAATTGAATTAGGGAGGATTGATTAGCGGGTAATTAAGGTTATGCCTGAATTAGGCCCTATAATCCATTTCGAGATTAGGATAACCAACTGATGTGACACCACATAATCACTTTTTCATATTCCCAAAAACCTTCTAATCTCCGCTAATCTCTTCCTTAACCCAAAAGTGACCAAGATCTATGCTTTTCTAAGCCCAATCAACTAATTAAAGGATAATTTGAGAGGGTATCAGGTTGGAATCACTTGATTGCTATTTGGAGTACCTTGGATTTTGGTTTTCTATTGTCCATGTAGAGATTCATGCTAATTTAGATTGAGTTATCCATATATTTTTTGATCACTACTGTAGAAAAGTTATCAAGGGAAAAAGAAGCAACTAAGTCAATGGGATAATATTGAAGCATTGGCAAAAATGGGTATCGAGCCTGTATATATGTGATGTTATAACGAACTATTAAATTCATGATAATTCATGAAGCTTCTAAGACAGTGATATATCGAACCTATAACGGTGCACTAGTGATAGGGGTATCAATCGTATAAAGAAAATATGTCAAGTTTGAACATAGCAAGGTCATTATGTCTTTATAACCGTAGGAGATGGTATCGAGCCTTAACAACCATAAGGGTTGTTCAGCATTTAAAGCATAAAATGATGTCGAACCTATATGAAAATTAGGATATTGAGCATCCAAGAAGTTAGAAAGTCCCAACAAAGGATCTAGAGGAACCAACTCACTAAAGTTTAGCAAGCCTCTATAACAATAAGTCTTGTTGAGCATTTACAAGCATAAGGTGGCATCGAACGTTTTGCAATAAAGAGAAGGTGTCAAGTTTTTGAAAGGTGATGAGGGTGTCGAGCCAGTAAATGCTTATAGATATCGATTTACAAGAGAAATGAAGGAATAGGGGATGTTGATCCTCAACAACAGTAAGTATTGTCTAGCATCCACAAGTAAAAGGCAATGTCGAGCAGCTAACAATAAAAGAGGATATCGAGTTTCTATGGGACGATGAGACTTTGATACACCAACTATTATTGATCCTCTACAATAGTAACAGTTTTCGAGCATCTACAGCACAAAAGGCCATCAAGCCCAAAGATAGTAAGGACGTCAAAGACGCAATAAGAGATATCAAATGCCAATGTCATAAAGGCTGCTAGATAACAAGGTTGACAAAGGTATAAGAATGGATGCTGCACCACTGGAAGATGTCGAGTATTTAACTACAAGGAAAGGATGTTATATTTTTGCAAGGAAAGTTGTGTTGTCGAGCTTCTACAAATATACGATGTCAAATCTCTATAAAGGAATGCCGAGATTTTATCAGGATGGTGTAATCAGAGCCCTTGGAATCAAAACCAAGACACTTGTCAATCATCCCCTTTAATTGATACCATTATAAATAGACCCCCATCGTCAACTAGAAGGGGGAGAATCATTCTTTCTCCATTTCTCAATTTAAAGTTGGAAACCGTTAATTAATTTGGGGATTTTCTAGAGCCAATCATAACTTTTAAATTTTTTGCACATATGGACTTGAACATTTATCTTTGCATAGCATATTTCCCTCGAATATGTATACTTGACTATTATTGAATAATGGACATGCATATAACATCACCTTTGGACTTGGACTTGAACTTGGACTTACATATTGTTAATTTGTACAGGGCTACTTACGCCCTTGTTTAAATTGAAGTTTAGCTTACATATGGCCTATTTTCCCCATTGATATATGGAAAAGGGACTATTATATATTTATGTGAAATGCCTACTTGCCCATTGTCATGTGAATGAAGGCTTATTGCATAGGTATGTGACTCGCCTATTTTACCCTTAAACATGTGACTTGAATTTTTAGACAACTTCAAGATTATATTGAAGTCAATGGGTATTATTGGAACATTTTTGAATAAGGCTACCTTGTATAACATCTGGGTGTTGAGCCAAAATTCTAGTTCGATATTTTAGCAATAGAAGGAGGTTCGAACCTCCATGTCAACATTTCCTTACTTTGAAGCCTACTAATTGAAATTTTGTTTCAAGAAAATGGTGAGGACTAAGAAAGTCAATGTTGTAAATGAAGAAGTTGTACAACGAACAACTATGGAAGATAATGTCACTCCGAACTTCAATTTGAAGAATACAGAGGTTAGACAACCTTTAACACTATCAAATCCAATAAGTAGAGAAGCTATAATTCAAGATTTGACACAGCGACTTATAGTGATGTAAGAGCTTCTTGAGAAAGTTATTTCCCAAAAGCCTTCTCAAACATTAAATTTTACCGAAGAAGGAGAAGAAGTGGAATCTCCAAGGAGAAACTTAGACACCTAAATACTCAAAAGTAAAGGTAAGGGCAAAAGTATCATGGGCCCACAAAGAAAGAGAGAAGACCAAAAAGAAGAGCCAGCAAGTTATTCTCCAAAATCACAAATGAAAGAAGACAACAAGGCTAAGATGAATCGTCGAAAGGAAAACAGAGAAATGCTAGCAGAAAGATCTCCTGAGCAATTAAGTAGCTCGATCTCATACAAAGAATATAGGCCCTACAGATAGGACTACCGTGATGTTAAAACCTATCTAAAGGACATGACCAACAAAATGGTGAAGGATATGCTTGACCTTAAGGGAAAGAGGACCCTTGATCCAAGGGTTAACAATAATTTTCGAGAGGATCCAATTTACAGAGAAGATAATGTCCATCCAAATCCCCTCCCATATCAAAATTCCTTCATTGAAGTATGATGAAACAACTAATCCAGATAACCTTCTGTTGGCTTTCAAAAGCTAAATGGACTTGAATAATGCCTCTGGGGAAGTTCATTGTAGGATTTTCCCTGCAACTTTTCATAGAGCAGTTACCAAATGGTATAAGCACTATGGAGAAAAGACCATCGATCTTTAGGAGTAGTTTTCTTACGAATTGCTGGCATAGTTTTGCATAGGTGACGATCCTACCATAGATTCCAGTGTGCTAGCTAATGTTAAACAAAGACTAGGGATTAATTGGTGAATGTTTGAGGAGATTCAATACAGAAGTGGTGAAAGTGGAAAATATGACCAAGAAGGAGAAGCTGATGGCAATATATTTGGGGATAATTGAGCAAACTTCTTTCTAGAAAGAGCTCTATATTCATGGGTGTAGTGATCTCTAGACTTCCATTTCCAAGCTGATAAATTCATTCACATGGACGAAATCTACCATGCTAGAAAGAAATCTCGACCAAAGAAAGAAGGAGGAAAGTTCAATTTCGATCGCCTTAATAAAAAGCTAAAATAGGACGAGAGTAGAAGAGGAAGGTGGGAGGAGATCCCTAAATACAATTATATAAACTTGTACAAACCCATCTCCTACATTTTTCTATAGCTAAAGATAGTTGAAATTTCCCTACTTCCTATAAAGCAAGGAACCATCCGAAGCCCAAGAGAGGGGAGATTATTGTACCTATAACAAAGAAAATGGGCATAAGACCGACGAGTGCCATGTCTGGCAGGTATGATTCAGAACATGATCAGCTCAAGATCTCTTAAGGAATTCTTTAAGGAGACTCAAAAATATTCCTATCTCGAAAAGAATAATCAAAGGCCTTTGAGCAACACTGCTAATTTATAGAGAATGATTTCCAATGAGACTTTATTCTTCCAGTTAATCACATAAATGTCATTCATAGGGGTCCCTACATTACTGGGAATAGCAAAAGGGCTAGGTGCATGTATGTAAGGGAAGCATAGGATGGAATTTTCGCCTTCTAAGAGGAACCACCATTCCAGAATCACAGGTTCCAACTTCAAATGCCTAACTTGACAATAACTCAACAAGAGCCAAGGGGAGTCTCTTATCTACATAATGACCCACTAATGATAATCGCTCAAGACTCTTTGTGGTGAAAATGATTTTGCTAGATATTGGAAGTGCAATAAATGTAATTTTCAAACACGCATTTAACTAGGTGAATATTCTAGAAGGAAAATTGGAACCAAGCCTTGGGCCCATATTTGGGTTTAATAATAAAGGATTGACTCCAGTAGGTCAAATAAAGCTCTTTATACAGGTGGGAATTCCTCCATATTCCAGAACCTTCGAAACTCTTTTCGTAGTCATGGACCAACCCTTATAATTCTTTTCTTGGGAGGCCTGCTTTACATGAAGTGGATGCATTTGTCTCACCCAAACATTTAATAGTAAGTTCTTACCTAAAAATGGCTTAAGTATCAGAAGGGAGGAGTAATTTAGCTCCCAAGAACTATATTTTGCTACGCTCGAGCAATTTAATAAAGATGGCACTTCTTGTTACAACTTAGAGAAAGGTAAATTGAACCAAACTTAAACTGAGAATCTCTTATATAGTAGCTCTTCAAGCCTACAATTCAAGGAAAACAAACAGGAAGAAGTAGGAGGAAAGCCTGTGAATGTGCTGAAAAGATTCTACTTCTCCAAGAGAAAAGGATAGCGAAAAGAAGTAAACCAAAAGACCAATGAAATAGCGGGTGAGGAAATTATTACCAAATTAGATTACAGAAGTGAGTAAGAGAGAATGAAATATGTCGAAGAACTAGAAGAGATAAGCCTAGATCTACTTGACCTAACAAAATAGTAAAAATTGGAAAAGAACTAAGTGACAATCTTAGAAGAGAGCTTATCCAATTCCTCCAATCTAGCAAAGATGTGTTTGCTTGGACTCGTTTAGACATGGTCGAGATAGATCCAACAATTATGAGCCACACTCTAAATGTAGATCCAAAAGTCATTCATGTTCAACAAAAGAAAAGGCAGTTTGATAAAATTTGAGCTGACACTGTTATCCAACCTTTTGGCAATGTCGAGATATCATTAACTTGGCTAGAAACTGATGGTTACCAGCCTTGAGAATCAGTTGTATATGACACTATGAACGATCGTCGAGCAGATCCGGACCGGACCTAATCGAGGAGTAATCAATATGGAGTGATAGGCATAGCCCCATGAAGCTATATTCCAAATTTCAGTTAGTCGGAGTTCATACGCTCATGTTACAGACAAAACAAGGATTTACATGGATTTATCGGGAATGATCCATAAAACAGCTCAAATAAGTGAAGATCGATCCATAACTCAAAATCCACAAGGCCAATTCACTTGAAATTTTCAGAGCATAAGTATACTGAAGAGTGGAGCATACAAAAATGGTCGTAGGTCAAAACTTTAAGGTTCAAGAAATGCCGATCGTTTTATGTCGATCCTATATAATGATCGGTGTAGCTTAGTGAACGATCCAAATGCAACAAAGATTAATCCATATCTCACAATCTACAACTCAAAATGACTTCATATTTTAGGAGCAAGGCATAGAGGCATGTGAGACCCCCACAAAAGATCGCATGGAAATCAGAGACAAAAATAATGATCGGTATAGTTTATACCGATTGTTCTAAAACAACAAGTAATGTTCACCAATCAGTATGGTGGGCCCCTATGGACCTGGAGAGCCTTTCGCCGAAATCTTAGCGAAATATCTCATCATCTCACCCTATAAATACATACCTACGGGTTCATTTTCGGGATCTTTATACTGCTTGTTACTCTAGACTCCATTGTAATCAAATGTTATCTTTGTTATCAAAGTGGACGTAGGCATACAATGCCGAACCACTATAAACCTCTGGGTCTTTAATTACTTCTTATTATTTATTGCTTACTTGTTCATCTACTCACTTTAATTTTTCTTTTCTTCATTTACTTCTCTACAAAAACAAGTTTTGGGTGTTTGTAACCATTTTTGGTGCAAACATTTTGGTGCTATCACTAAGAGCCTTAATTCTCAGCTAATTGGGAACCCCTTTTGTTGCTACTGGATTGCATAAATCCCCCAATTGAGATCAATAGTTATCTTCAGTAAATTTGCTCATTCAACTCAGATTTGTAAAAATCTAAACAAAGTTATCAATAATGGCAAGGAATACTAGATCTACTTCTCAGAACATGAAAGGAAACGAAAATGCTACTATCCAACAAGGAGCCAAAGCAGTCAACTAATGAATGTGAACCAAGAAGGCATGGAACGGCTTGTACACATCGACCAGACCATTCATGTGAAGTGGAACACGACGACCGCTTGGCACCGACTATCCAAACACTGGACTTGTCAGCTATGGTCAGACAGTTAGTGAGAGAAAGTCAAGGCTTGATCAATGATGACTAGGGAATCTCAATAAGCCATACCCTATGCACTAATAATGTTCTGCATGTAGAATATCCAAAGAGGTTCAACAAGCCATCGATGCCTGCCTATAAGGGAAAAACCAACCCCAAGCATCACATTATGAGATATGAATGGCTGATGGATTTCAAACGAGAAGGTTATTTAACCGAGTGTAGACATTTTCCCATAAATCTCTCTGTGATAGCAACGATGTGGTTCACAAGGTTACCTCATGGTCGATATTTAGATTTAAAGATTTAGCAACAAAGTTTGAGGAGTATCGAATGCACGCAACTCACCCCAAGAATGTAATGTCCTTATCAGGCGTGATCCAAGGTCCAAGAGAATCGTTAAAAGATTATTTAGAGAGATTCCATATAGCTTTACAGAAATTAGTAATCTGAATGACCATGTAATATTGATGGCCGTGACAAGAGGGATTGATCCAAAATCTAATTTTGGCGATTGATTAGCCGACAAGCCACCCATAATGTTGGAATGGTTTTACGCAAAGGCGGCTAAGAAAGGAGGAAGGCATATCCTCTAGGAAGAAGAATGTTGCAGAACCAAGTGGAGAGGGAGTACAAAGTAATATGGCAATAAAGCAGTCTGATAAAAGCTCTGGAAAAGTTCAAGTGAATGTCATGAACAAACCGAATCAGCAAAAGAAAGGCGAAGATAAGAGCCGAAAACAAAAGAGGGATTCTGGAGGAGAAAAGCCTAGGATTTCGATGTATAACACTTACACGCCACTAAATACGTCTCCGAAGAATGTTTATATGTCTACCTGTAATATATGTAGTATAAGAAGCCGCCTCTAAAAGAATCAACAGATAAATAGAAACAAACCAGGAAATATTGTCAGTTTCACGAATGTTATGGGCATAAAGCTAATGAATGCAGGTACCTCCATGATATTATTGAAAAGCTGATTGGAGAAAGGAAGTTACAACAGTATGTAAAAAACCCGTAGGATGGCGGGCAGGTGACGGTCCGACCCCAACCGAGGAAAAGCACTGCATAGGGCTGAAGAACCTGCGCGGACCGGTGGGAGATTTTCCGAACTATTATATCCATAGTTTTCTAACGAAAAAATAAAATCGAGATTTCGATAAGTAGATTTTGAGATATGAGTAAAACAAGCTTTTTGAAAAATCGCGGTTTCGCAGTTCGGAATCCAAAACTGGATTTCTTTGAAAATAATGTTTTATAATTGTTTATAATATGGAATAAATCTTGTAAATTTTTTAAAATGTTTTTAAAGTGATTTGAATAAGAAAAATGAATTTTCAAATAATAAAAAGTCGTTTTGATAAATATAGCTTATAAAAGCACTTTCAACACCACTTTTCCGTAGCACTTTTCTGTAACTTTTAAATTTTAGTTTTAAACTTAACGATTATTTTCCAAATCTCTAATGAATGTTTTCAAAATGATAATTAAGTGTTTAATAATGATTGGAGGTTTCCTAGCTTATTTAACAAAGTTTAAATAAATGTTTAAAGGAAAGCTATTATAAATAAGTGGTTTAATCTTGGCTCTAAAAGCCGACGAGTAGACTGGATTTTTCTACTAATGAGAGTTTATTAATGAGATCTAAATGTGAGGTGCTTAAACTAAGGAGATGTTCAGGAGTAACCAATGCCTTGGCACACCTGGCCTCTTCCCTAGGCGAGGGATAGATAAGGTTTAAATGTCGGAAACGAGTTAAGTATGAAATGATTTAATTTTCCAAATTTAAATTAAATAAACTTTGATTTTATAGAGATGATCTTCTTATTCTTTGTGTTAAAACCCGAAGAGGGAACTTGTACTATTCGTAAAATTTAAAAGGTGATTTCGCATTTATTCCACCCATAGTATTTGTTGAATACGGGGATTGATATTGAGTAGAATTAGATGATTTCTATAGATTCTGCTCACTTAATACTTATTGATTTTGGATTAACATCCTAGATAACTTGGTTTTAACTCAATCAAAATTTCGAGTTTTGAATTAAGAAATCTTTGTTAAGATTTAAATGAAATGATTTAGAAATATTTTCCTAAGTGAAAAATGAAATGATTTCGAATTATTCCAAGTTTAAAATGGTTTAAAGTAATCAAAGTATTTGATAAGAGAGCTTTAATGATTCCACATATGCTGAAAAGAATGTTCAAAAAAAAATATCTCCAGATGATATTTTGATAAAAAGAATTTAATCAAATTAAAGAGTGATTCCCTATTCACAAAAGCTCTTTTTATCGATGATTGGTTTGAAGGATCCAGGGTCGGTTCTGGGGTAATTCCTATCCGAAAACCACTTCGAACCAATGTATGGGTTCGAAAATTGAAGACCTGATAAAGAAAATGAAGGATGAAGATCGAAGATTTTTCGAGTGAAAGGACAGCTAGTTGATAATTCTGGTTAGCTCCCAAATACTAAAGTAGCAGTGGTCCATTCATTTCTAAAACTCTTTAGGTTGCAAGGACTTCTCACTACTAATCCTAGGTCTAATTCCTAATAGGATGTGGTAGGAGAGTGCCTTCGGTCGTTTAGTCCTAGAAAGACTTGTATGGACGAATGTCTGATGTTGCATTTCTAGTTACATAAGTGATCTCTACGAACGTATTATCTACTTGGTAGCGGAGAAGGCAACTTCTCTTAGCTTAACACTCTTTCCTAAGACGTATGAGCTCAGGAGTTATACGCTCGTAGAAATCAGTTGTGTAACCATGGAATGGTAGATTGGCATTCAAAGGAAGAGGATGTGCTATGTGAAAGGTAATCGTTACCTCAAGCCTCACACCCAGAAAGGGCCGAAACAGGGTAGATGCAGCAAGGTTATGTGGTTCGCAACCATTAGGATATGATCATCCCCTTCTAGATATATTTACTCCCACTATGACATTTGGGACTTAAATTATTGTTGATGTATGCTATGAGGTCCCTCGGATAGGTCGGTAACGACCAGGGTGATGACATATTCGGTACTATCTAGGAAGAGGTAGGCTGGTCTTGTGTTGGTAGAGGACCATCAGTTGGACCTCGGTACATTCCTCTAGAGATGTACTGTCGAAAGGTAGTCCCTTCACCTGGTCATTTTTATGGAAATCCATTTTCCAATAAGTGCCAGCCATTTTGTTTGTAGAACCTATGTTTATGGCTAGTACGTTGGAATTTAATCAATGTAACAATTTCGGCTAAGATTAATAAGTTTACTTGCAAATGTTTTCAAAGATATGTCATTAAAAATAATATTAAGTGATCTTACGTAATAATGATTTGATTATCATAAGGCAAAAACCCGTTCCATGCGGTGTGGTCTTATGAAATACCTTTTTGTTTTCAAAATTCTCACACTAGTCTCATGACCGACCCGGAGTTTATTTTTCCCTTTCCTTAAACTATGGATGCCCTAATTTTCTCGGGCAGGCTAGTAGTCGGGTTTAGTTTAGAAGAAATCTAGATGGAGCTCGTAGCATGAAGTTAGAAGATTTTACTGAAGATTTTGGTCCATTTCCACCACACTCTTGTACTATATTATTCTGCATTTGTAAGGACAGGATTTACAACTGTTCATGTTTTTAACTGTGGTAAATGTATTTTAAATTCCCGCTGTAAAGTTTACGTTGAAATAATATATGTGAGATTTTGTTCTGTCTTTATTTTTCTTTCTTACCCTTGAGAATCCGCTTCTCCGGCACTTGGATTTATGGCATGTGAATATCGAGGATGTATTAGTCTCGATTTTTGAGAGTCAAAGAAACGGGTCCTCATGCATTTTGTTTTCAAGTCAAAGTTATAATCATCTACAACTCTCTTAAAGACTAGATTTGCAATTCAAAGACACAAGTTCATAGATTTAGTTATGTACTTAGATCAGCCCAGATGTGAAGGAGAGGGACATAAGAGCTTTCGTGGCTAACTAAAGTTATTTATGCCAATTGCACAAGTTTAAGGTGAGTATATATTGATATTGCTCACATAGATGCTTATTTGATGACTGCATATGCTAGAAGTTGGTTCTTTTGTTTGAATTATGGTTATCATGGTATCATTTGGATGACCATTGTAATTGTCGATTGAATTTTTTTGGAAAAGAACAAATGGGCAAAGGAGACTGCCAATTTAAATTTTCAATTTGGGTTGGGGGTCGAAATTAGGGCAGAGAAGAAGTCCACTTTTAAATTTTGGATGGTGCAAGGATAAGGGACGAGGTTAGATTCCTTCCCTAAAATTACAACGATTGTGAGGTGCCAAAATGGCATAACACATACTCACCTACATATGTAAGTGAGTAACTAACTTATATACGTAGGCATTCATACTCACCTATGCAAGTAGGCGAGGTATAATCTCACTTGCACAAGTAGGTGAGATAGTTCTCACTTGCCTACGCAAGTGAGAACTAGTGGGTTGAAGTTCACTTGTTTTAGCAAGTGGCCTGCAGCCCACTATGCATGCCTAGGTTTATTTAGGCATAGCATTAAAAAAAGGGTCATGAGTTATCCCACAGCCCATATTAAAAAAAGAAAAAAGGAAATCGAAGAACAAATTGTTTATATGTATAAATATAGTTGTATTCACAACCTGTTTTTTCTTACTTTGCTAACAAAGGTACTTAGATAGAAAAAAGTATTTTGTGCACCTATTTCCATTACATAAAAATGTTTTGAAAATTACAGTGATTTATATAAAGATAAATAAATATACTATATATACACACACAACCTTATGTTATAAAATGAGTGAAGTTACATTTCTATGTTGTTGATGGTATAAAATGGTTGAAATGCATTACTATGACATCTGTGGTAAGTTATATGATTGTACTATGAGTATAGTTTATTGGCATAGACTGTATATATTGCTCCTTATATGTGTATTATGTTTAATTCATATGTTGTAGAAATGAAATAAAATCATAGAATGATGTTTGTCACAAAGGAAATTATAGTTGAATTGCACCTTGTGCATTACTCATTGTTATTTACCTTATGCTTCTTATGAAGTTGTTATTATGCTATATGTATTTACCCTTTTGTAAGGTTATGAGTGTAAGAGCATATGTCGTGATGATGCTAAAGTCACTAAATGATGTTATGTGAATGATGAACCATGATTAAAAATCCTTAATGACATTGTGTTAAATGATAGTTAGGAGGGGTTTATTGCAGTAACGAGAGCGTGGAAAGTATAATAAACTAATTAAACAAGATGAGACACCAGATAGGGTAGATCAATCCTAGTTAGGACCAAGTGGCATTCTGACCTACTCGCCATCGGTCTGATAACCTGTTGTATGAGCACACCAACAATAACAAGCATGCAGTATATTGGTTGGAAATGATGATGCCCATGTAATAGAGAATAAATAAATAGGTCAAATAGAGGAACCCACAATTCTAGCAAAGGATACACAAATGAAAAAGTCTGTGTACCTTGGTATCGGTTAGTGTTTTGCATAGTTATTATTTCGGTCAAGGGATACACGAATAAAAAACCCATGTATCTTAGTATCGATAAGCTTCTAGTAAAGTTTTAATTCTTGTCGAGAGATACATGAATGTGTTATCAGCAAGTTTTCCATAGTCTTTGAACAGACTCGAATGATTGAACTGAACTAAAGATCAATAAAGAAATGGATTTAAACACTTCGAAAGCAACATAAAATTGCCAAATGGAAAAGCACAAAAGAGATGGCTAAAATTGGATAATGTTTTACAACTTGGACCCCTTGACCTGGCCTCTATAACTCAATCTCGAGTTGTAACCCTTGATGAGTCAACAAAGTTTGTCTACTAGATGAGGAACAAAAAAAAGTAGAGATCAAAACAAAGCAAGGGACATAGCATCAACTTAGCACTGAGTTGTAAAGCACAACTCGAGTCTGTGTTGTGAAGCACTAGCTGACTTGGCCATGATTTCTTGCTTGAGACTTAATTCTAGACATGAAGAACATGGATGAATATTTTTTAATGATTTTGGCGACAACATCGTTTATAAATAAAGGAGGAAATGCACATGAAAGGAGACGTTTTCTCTTTTCCTTTCTTGAATCTGAATTAATACGATTCGTGTAACTCAAGCCTAATCTATAAGATTAGGAGTTGTAAAACCATTTTGAAGGAGAAAAGTACGATCAATATATATGGATTAAGTAGGCGTAGGCCAGATTATTTGCTGAGCCACTATAAAAATTATGAGTTCTTTCTGTCTTTAATATCTTTATTTTTACTTTTGCTACTTGATTGAATGTTTGTGCCATTTTTGGTTCAAACATCTTGGTGCTTTCACTAAGAAGCAGTTTGGATTTGGAACTTAAAACTTGATTTGAAGAAGTTGAAGAGATCATCAACAAGGAAAGCTATTGCTAGAGGAAGCCAACAGAAGCATAGAGGCAGCCATGAGGTGCATGCCTCAAATTTGAATCTATTAATCAACGTGACTAGCAAAGAGATGGATAGGATGATGATAGGGATGCAAGATAAACAAGTGGCTCAACAAGAAGAGATGCTGAATGGGTTCTTCAGAAGAATAGAACAATAAAGAAAAACAGAGTAGTTGGAATTCAAAATTAGATAACAAAAGGCAAAGTAGATGGACAAGGAAACAGAGTAGGACTAGTTGGATCGAACCCTATAGAAGTGCCACAACTTGGTATCCAGTTTGACAACTTGGTAGCAATTCAAGAAGTCTTGGTGGCATGGTTAATTTGGATTTGAGACAAGGTGGAGCATGCCCAAGGAATGATGTTGAGCTACAGAATGGAGATCTGACTGCGAATGTACAACCATAAATATTAAAGCCAGAAAATCTCTACAGGAATGCAAGGCAAGGTGAAGGACTAAATCAAAGGCACATGGAGCCTTAAAGATTTGAACCAAATTAGGATGGTCATCTAGCGGAGTTAATAAGGCAAGTATTCTAAGGTGGAGCTCCAGTTTAGTGTTTGGAGGATGTCAACAAAAACCCTTTCATCCTAAACATTCGATTCACTAAATTCCGCCATATTTCAATCTACTTAACTTAGAGCCGTACGATGGAAGGACAGATCAAATAGTGCATTTAATGAGATATATCCAACATATGGGATTGTTGGGTGCTTCGGATGAAGTAATGGGACGGGTTTTCCCATTATACTTGGCAGATTTAGCAGTGATATGGTTTCGACAACTAAAAAATAAGTCCAATAACAGGCGAACTGGATTAGTGGAGAAGTTTGTGAACCTGTTCAGATTCATATAACATGACCAAAGAATGTAATGACATTTTTGAGTGTAAAGCAAGCTGGCTAAGACCTTACGATGTTGCTTAACCTGATTCAATGCGGCAGCAGCTGTAGTGTAGCAACCAGATCCGTTGATAATCCTGATAGCGTTGGTTTTTGAAATTACTAGTAAGACTGATTTTAAGATAGGTTTAGAGTGGGATCCCCCATGCATCTTATCGATTTTTACTGTTAAACCGAGAGAGATATTTGTGCCAGGAGATCGCAGAAGATGAGAATGCTAAAGTCAACGGTGTGGATGATAGAGGACCATCCAAGGCAAGATATGGAAAGGAGAGAGGAAAGCTAAAAGCTGACGCTGGCTGTGGAGGATCGAAGCGACAAAGGAGGGAGCCAAAGATTTCCTCCTACATAGATTTGACAGAACCCTTGGGGAGGATTTACAAGGATACCGGTGGTGTAATGCCCTAAAATTTCATAAATATAACTTAAATATTAATAATAAATAATAGTATATAAATTTGAAATTTAATGGGAGGGTATTTTAGTAAATTTTAGTAGAAGGGAAAAATGATAAATTTTACATATAGTTGAACTAACTGGCAGGAGTCGCACCATTGTGTAACTCTCATTTTTTGGTTGAGATGGATTATTCATTTATTTAAATCGGACGTCCTATGAGTGACATATTGGGGTTTTAGTATAGTGGACTGAAATCGTGCGTGAACAACTGACCAGGCTAGGCTGAGTTGAGATGTGTTTGAATTCAGATTCAAACTGAAATACCATTTCATAATTTTTCCTCCAAAGCCTACCTGAAAATAAAGTACATACATTTCTTTCTCATTTTCTCATTTCTAAAAGCCATCGAACTCTTTTTCTTCCTCTTTCCTTATCTTACCATCAATTTCTCATTTCTTGATGTAATTTGATGAGACAAAGGACGCTTTGGATTTATAGGGCCCTTTATCATCTAGAGTAGGAAGTGTAGCCTAATTCAGAAATTTGGATTGTTGAAAATTTTGGGACAGTAGACGAAATTGGTTTCTTTTGGCTTAATTTTAGTGTGTGTGGCTTCTCCAATCTTGTATAATACGTCGGTAATGGTATACGATGATTTAAACTATCCTAGGGCTAAACCACGAAGTAAATTTTTTCCTAATTGATGATGTATGAATTTGAGAAACATAAATACATACTTTGCTTTTTAGAAAACTTCAAAAAAACATAAATTTGACATTAATCTAAACTAAAATCTATAGAAACTATAATTTGACAATATGAACATGTCAAGACCTTGAAAAACTAGTAGATAATCGTATGCGTATGATATAGAACCTTCAGAAACAAGAAATAGGTAAATATATTATATGGTATTTTGGGCTTTTGAATGCCCGTATCGTTGTACGTTGTTTCGATCTTTTGTGTGGTGTTCTCTAACGACTATATTATGATGACTTGACATGTATGGCTATCGTTTGGATGCATAGTTTGATGGCAACAATGATGTATAAATTTCAAAGATGCTACTTTGGAATGATAGGTTCTTGAATCATGTATGGATGGATGTGTAACTTGATAATGACAGAGTATGGTTGTATTGCATGTAGTTTTAGATGAATGAATGGAATATGCAGAACTTGATGACAATAACGAGATATTAGTGTGTATGGCTTTGAATTGTGCAGTTTGATGATGTGGTGTATGTAGTTTTGGCGATGAACGAATATCTGAATCTTATAGCGTGCACGAATGATCTTTGATTCATGGTATTAGCGAACAGTCTCCAATAGAGCAACAAGGCTGTTCCAGGAGAATTTTAGTGTGGACAAATGTCGACCTATAGCGCATGTGGTAGAACCAAACATGAGTCCAATACGTATTACCATCCTTTACCGTAGGTGGCATGACTAGATAGTAGCTATAGAAGTATAATCCTTTATCATAGGTGGTGAGATTGGATTAGGTAAATGTGAAATCCTCTACTATAGGTGGCGAGATCGTATTTTGTATATAGTATTCTTTACCATAGGTTTTCGAGATCGGATCAATTTAAGATACTATAATACCATTCTCTAGCGCATGCAGTGGGAACATAAGGTATTATACATTAGGCTTAAATCATGTTATATAATTATCACAATAATATGCATATATTAGATTTGCTTCACTCATTTAGACGTATGCCTGACCCACTCCTATGTTTTCTCTATCTATATTATTCAGGTTGATGGATTTTGGAGACGTGATATACTAGGAGTCAAGATATGTATATAATGTAAATATTAAATGTAAAGTTATATAAATAATTTGTATCTTAAAGATATGTGAAGTTATTTGGACTAACTAATGTGAAGATATTTGGTTTATTTGGATTAACTAATGTAACTAAAAGGCAGTTGGTAATTTGACACTTACAGGAGGAAGCAGTGTATTGGTGGAAGTTTGTCATAGTTAAAGCAGAAGAGAATAACATTATTTGGGAAACTTTTAAAAGAGAGTTTGAGATAAAATCCTTTTCTTGGGTTAACAGGGGAATGTTATTGGTGATGTTTATTCAGCTTAAGCAAAGGGACATGACAGTAAAAGAATATGTGAATTGATTTAATCAGTTAGCGAAGTTTGGATTTGAATTGATAATACTCAGGAGAAATCTGTGAAATTTTCTAAGGGATTGAAACCGTAGAGGGAGTTGGATTTGAGTTAGGTACCATTTGGAATGATTTTTGAAGGGTTAGTTGAGGCAGCTTTGTTGAAGTGTTGATTGGAGATTAGAATCGTGAGAACGAAGGACCACAAGGGGGCAGAATAAGAAGCATGTTACTGTATGTAGGAGGTGTAATAAGACAGAACATATAGCTAAGAATTATTGGTTGAACCTCAAGAAGGGAATAAAATGATATCAATGTGGGAAGATGAAATATTCGACAAGTGATGTAGGTCGAAACCATCAGGATGTCAAGGACAATTAAGACAGCAGGGACAACTGAAGGACGTTAAGTGCTATAATTATGAACATATGAGACACTATAAGAAGGAGTGCCCAACATTATAGAAGGAGGGTCAGATTTTTAAGGCGTATGCATTGAATGTTGTACCCACTTCTAGCATTCCACAAACGATCCAAGAGAAGGGGAAGTCAGTTATGGAAGGTGTGTCACTACTCTTTGATTTATCCCACCAGAGTATTATTTTAAATAGGTGCATCGCATTCATTCATTGTAACGACCTGAAATTTCACTTCTTTAATTTGCAAATATTTAATTAATTTTAAATAATCAAATAATAGATTCTATAATTAAAATAAACTCCTTTTTAATAATAAATAATGATGGTTGAATAGTTTTCAAAATTTGTTTAAAAAAATGTTTAGTTCAAAGAAGAATCGAAATTGTGATCGGGATATGTTTTAATTTTCGAATTTTCATCGAATAAAATTGTGGGAAAACGTTGTGCACATTTAAGTTAAATATTCACTTTAATTTATATAGCATTAATACACACACAGATATATATATATATATATATATATATATGAGATTACATTTTATGAAATTTTTAATTAAGTCTAGAAAAAAGTAAAGTGAAACATATACAAACATTTATACAAGAAATACATAGGCATCTTCGAGCATAATAGGAAGGGAGGAGACAAAGGGGTGGGCAGAAATGATAGAGTGGAGGAAGGACATGGCGAGGTAGAGCAAGGGGAGTGGAGGGCAAAGCACAAGGGCATAGTGGTAATTAACTTTATACATTTCCTATGAAGCCAAATTTCATCATTTCTTTTTCACTTTATTTATTTCCATTCTCATGAGAACTTGCATCTTCTGCATGAAATCATCTATGGCTTCCATTTTAAAGTTTAATGTTTAAAAACCCTCTCTTTTAGTTTTAAATCACTTAAAAACCTCCTCCTTCATTTTACAACTCCACTTCCCCAAAAAGCTTGCCCACACATCCTTGCTTCTTCCTAGGCTGAGCATTAAAGCCTTAGGTCAAACCCTACTCTCCACTTCACCAAAAACTTTATCTTCTCTAAGGCAAAGTATAGTTCTGGGTTGTATTCAAGTGCATAAGGAAGTTGGTTTGAAGTGGATAGCTTTCTAGCGAGAAAAGTTTTACTTTTCTTACTAAAGTTTTAGCTTTAGATGTTAAAAATAATCATTGTTTATTTGGTGTTTAAATATGACGATTACTTCGTGGATGATATATCATGGCTTGATTTGTTGGAATTTATGGTTGATTTGTATATATACACATATTATTTATGTATGTGGAATGTAATGTTGATTTGTAAGCTTGGAAATGAAACTAAAGGTTGGTAGAATGAAAGTTAGCTGATGACACATTTAAGTGATGTGTTCATGCTTGAGGTCCTATATGTTAAAGAAACTAGCATTTAAATTGTTTGTTTGGTGACGTCGAGATTCAATGGATAATTTATCTTTTTACTTACTTTAATTTCTAAAAAAAGGTTTTGTAAAAGGTATTAAACCTTACTTCTAGATTTTCCAAAATATTTTATTCACAAGTTATAAAGTAAGTTTTAAGCAAAAAGCAAGAGTTTGGAAATGAAGTGGAATGTTAAACAAGTTTTGAAATTACGGGTCGTAGAGCGATGGTCACTATAAATGCAGTTCGTAAAAACGAACTCTTTTGTAATATTTTAACTTCAGTATCCTTTCGAAAAATGTTTTAAAATCTTATATTTTGTATTCAAAAATTATAATTATTTAGTTATTAAATTAATTATTTATTGATTATCTAATTAAATAATTAAGTAAGATAATTAATACTTAATCATTAATTAAGTTATAGTTATTAGTACTTAGTTATTTTTAAGGAAGCTAATTATTAATTAGTTAATTAATAAAAGGTTAATTATTATTTAATTAATTAAGAATTGATTATTATTTGACAAAGGCTGATTATTAATTGATTATTTATTTTAAAAAGGGTTTAATTATTTAATTAGTACTAATTAAGTTAAGGTTTAATTAAAAGCTTAATTATGATTTAATTATTTTGAATTAAGGTTTAATTATCATTTAAATTTTAATTAATTATTATTTAATTAATTAATTAATTAAGATTAATTAATAGTTAATTATTATTTAAAGTTTAAATTATTATTTAATAATTAATTAAAGATTAAATAGGGTTTAATTATTCATTTAAAAGTTAATTATTGTTTAACTATTAATTAAAGGTTTAATTATTTTAAATAAAAGTTAAATTTTATTTAATTATTAAATAAAGTTTGAAAGTATTAAATCACTTTGTTTTTTTAAAGATGGTTTTGTTTTAAAGAAATTTTGTTTTAAAGAAAATTTTTATCTAAGGGATTTTTTCGTCGATCATCGTTAAGTAACCCCAATTGAATATGAAACCCAATGACATCTGTTTGGTAGAATAAATTACAGTTCAACCGTAATTCACCAAGTAGATTATGTTGACATTTATTAGATAGAATAAATCCTTATTCTGTTTTTTTAATTAAGTTGGATATTTACCCATATGTTGATTAATTGTTATTAGTTGACTCCCTTTACATATCTACTTGTTATGTAGTATGCATGTTTAAACTTAGATAAGTTAAACCTAATTAAATGAACTATTGTGGTCACTAAGCCTCCTTCTGATTCTGCAAAGTCCAATATATCATTTTATCATTTTTGAAATGGTTTAAAGTTTATTGTTATTTTAAACATGATATTTAAAGAATAATTAAATAATTATTTTATTAAATATTTGAAGTTAATTTAATATTTTTAAATGATTGTTTAAAATCGGTATTTTGTTAATATGGTTTAAAATAATTTAATGAAGAGTTTTTCAAATAATAACTCTTTTATTTAAAAGTGTTTTAAATAATTGATTTTATTAAGGGAACTTTATTTGTTAAGTTTTATTAAAGGAGTTTTTTTAAATAAAGAAGTTTTATAAGTTATTTGGGAGATTTATAAAGAATGTTACAAATGGTTTTGAATATTTATAAAAGAAGTTTTACGAGATGATTTGGAGTTTTGGATGAAGGAAATAATATGTACACAAGAGATTTTGTTAACCCAAAAAATGGAGCAACACCCTGGTTTGAGTGTGAAAGCACAAGCCCTATTCTTACTGAGCAAAAATATAGATAATAGGTATAGAAAGAGGCAGTAAGAGAAAGAAGATAAAATGATTTTTATAGTGGTTCGACTGTTAATGAAGCCTACGTCCGCTTTATAATTTCTATTATAGACGGATTATTATTACAAGAAGTGTTTGATTACAAGGCTCTTCATCGTCCTTAGCTAGATTGAACCCCAAGGTTGGAATCCACTGGAGAATCATACTGAATCCCTAGAGATTGTTGTGAGGGAGGCGAAGAGTGAAGAAAGTTTCCAACAAAGCTTCAGTAACCAGTCCAGAGAAGATCCCGTTTATGTTGCAGGTAGGATGGTATTTATAGAGATATGAGAGCTTTCGGGCAAGGCATGTTCGCCTACTGCTTGAAGATGGACACAGGAGGACTCAATAGAGCTTAGATCGCAACCCAAGCCAAAAGCATGGATCCATAGCGATCCATGGTCTATGGATTGCTAGCGATCCATAGTACTAGCTCGAGTGCGAGCTAATCACTTAGCCTCATTTTTCTTCTTTGCTTGTTTAGGTCACCACGATTTCATGATCAAGTATGGAT
The DNA here is from genome assembly GCA_030737815.1 of Allium fistulosum. Classification (NCBI taxonomy): domain Eukaryota; kingdom Viridiplantae; phylum Streptophyta; class Magnoliopsida; order Asparagales; family Amaryllidaceae; genus Allium; species Allium fistulosum. The sequence goes on along the minus strand of CM060903.1, from coordinate 1,251,545,388 downwards.
CGTTGGCGATCCATGGGGGTATGGATCGCTATCGATCCATATACTTAGCATATTTCCAAACTTTGTCTTTCAAGCTTCCTTTGCTCCCTATATGCCATAGCGACTCAAAGATGACATATGGATCGCTGGTGACACATAGAGCGATCCATACACTTAGACTATTTTTGGACTTTGATGTCTGGAATGCTTTTATTGCCTTGTATCGACGTTGTTCTTATAGTCTCGTTGCACGTCACTTTTTTTTGATGACGATTTTCTTGCTAGTTGTATTTAGCTACTGGTTGGACTGGACGGATGCTTGACTCTTGGTTTAGTCAAACTCAGTCGTTGCTTTTGTAATATGACTTTCTCTCTTTAACTTGTTGCTTTAGCCCTTTTGGTTGAGTTCCGAGCCATTCTAACTTCATCAAGTTGTTCCATCTTGTCTTGGATCATGCTAGCTTAAAAACCCAGATAACATTTGCCCTCCATAGTACGTCTTCATTGAAAACAAGATGTGCTTTGGAAGTTATCGTTTTCAGTCTCTGTTTGTTGAATTCCAAGTAATCGTGTTAGAGTTTCGCGAATACGAAGCAGGTTACGCTGTTGATCACTTAGTTTGTGTCTCAACCGCTACTTCTTGTCGTAACGAATCAAATTTCTCTTCATAGCTCCTCGGTATACCTTGAAATAGCAGCTACATGTCACAGTGCAAGTTTGAGGTCACAGATGGGCAACCCTATGGATTGCTGGCGATCTATAGCTGATGGATCGCTAGCGACCCGAGTACTTAGGATTTTTTGTTTTTATTTTTTGTTTCCTATTTATGCAGTTGATCCAACCTACCTCATTACTTCTCCATGATCCGAGCTTTTCTTCGTGCGATCTGAACCCTAAGCGATTCGATCCTTCCCATCGATTCGACCCATCATCTTCAATGATTCGATCCAAAAGCCTTGCCGATTCTCTGCCTTGATTCCTTCAACATCGCAGCTACAAAGCCTTGGCACTGCTCTTCCAGGTTACCATTAGTAGAAACCCTAGCATGCATGTGCGTTAGCTCGTTGCCGATTCATTATAGTTTGCTGATCTCAAATCTTCAACCAATTTTGTGTTTAGGTTGTTAATCTGAGGTGGGTTTGCCGATTACAACATTCGTTTAATGATTTGGCGGTGAGGTTACATTCATGCTATTTGTCGTGAGGAGTTTGAGTTGATTACGGCTTAATGAGGAGGATAGGAAATCGAGTCTTGAATTCCTCTCGAAATGACATTCGGGCCTTGCCTCGGTGCTTGACACATTTTGCTATCTTCGTCCATTGAGCCGGAATTGACTTATGCCAAGTTTCCTAATTGATATTTCACGACATATCGCGAATTGGTCCTGGCAATTTCAAAAAATTTGGACTTATCTTACTTGCTTTTTGCACGCTCAGTGTCCCTGTGCTGAAAAGAATCTTCCACGTCACTTTGGACAATGGATCCCTTATCGATCGTTGACCGATAATGGGTAAGTGTAGAGGAAGTAAAAACAAATGGAAATGATATGGGAAGTCCTTTTCCTTTTCCACTGTGAGCGAACTATCTATACGGGATAGAGCATTCATAGTGTTTCTGACACCGAGCTCACCCCTTATCGATAGCACACTGCACTTGCCCCATACATACTTGAAATCTGTTGTGTTGGCACAAATCATTGTCTCTCCCGAATTCAAGTGTTGTAAGGGAAACTATTAGTTTAGAATAGAATTACCTAACCGTTTTGGATGTGAGTTCTATTGTTTAGAATGAAGTATACATCTTTGTGCCATAAGTTAAGCGGAGGACGCCCGGTACTTTCAAAAGCTGAGTCGTCATCCATCGCCCTTTCTCCTTCCACCTCACAGGCTGAATATGGCTAGTTGGTCCCAGTAGGTCCGGTCTTGGATCAAACTCCCCTTAATTTTAGAGTTCTTCTCAACCTGCCAAAGAAAGCTTCTTCCGTGGTTTCCGCTAAGGTTCTGCCCAATATCTGCGTGCAACATGGTATACCAGAGGAAGATGTACGACTTCTAAAGAAGAATGAATTTTCTCACATGCCTCCCCAGGATATACCGCTTGTCATCGGTATATGTGCCTGAATGTAGTTGTGTCTCCTTTTAACGACTTTTTACGCGAGACTCTCTTTAATTTAGGCATCACCCCGTTCTAGATTCATCCCAACGGTTACGCTATCCTAACTTGTTTACATGTCCTTTTCATGCGTACATTCAATCAAGCTCCTAGATTGGACGAGTTGTGATACTTCCTTTCATTCAAGAGGAGAGATGAGTGTCCATCCTTAGACGTGAATAAAGCTCAAAGGAATCAAAAAATTATATTACGACTACAGAGCAACCTATCCCTGTTCAAGACTCAGTATTTCTTTGTCAGATGCACCGAGGGATTTAACCATCTGTGGACGATGGGGGTAAGTTATTTTCCCTAATTATTGAGTTCCGACATGTCATTGTCGGGCTTCTAATAAGTCGAACATTTCTTGTAGTTATCCCGAGGCCGAATAGGGACTTGCCTCTCAATGAAGTTTTTCGGACCTTGAAGGCTATCAACGTTGAGGAAAGATCCGTTAAAGTCTTGCTGACTAATGAAAACTTGCTCCAATATGGATTATTGCATCCGAGGAGATATGTTGTTCCAGTTTAGATCCCCTCTCCTTATTGATGCAGGGTTCGCACGTAATCCACTTCCTCTCCTCACGGCTCCGAAGAAGGCACTTCTCAAGAGAGAGAGGGCTTATCCGGAGAATCTACCGAAGAGGCTCATGATGGAAGAGATGCTGCTGCGACCAGAGTTAGTTGCTCCGCCAGAATTCCTTCAATTCTGGAAGAAGGAGAAGAAGAGTTCAAACAGAAGGAAGGCAAAGCCGTGGTGGACTTAAAAAAAGAGGAGGGGGACCTCGAGAGTAGTAGCGATGGTCCACTTCTAGTGATGAATTCTATGCAGAATCCGATGATTGAGATTCTGAATTGTGCGATGAGACTCCAGGGATGAGTCCCGTTATTCCAAGCTCACCTCTTCTAGACACGAGTGATAAAGACAATGCCCCGGAAATTGGAGGACGTCAGGATTCCTCGAGTAAAGATGCTAGCGCAGAGTTTGGAAATTTGAGCGATGTTTTTGTCGATTTTAACGCGTTTATAGGGGAAGATTTTAAATTTGAGGAGGTGCCCCCTCATTCAAGCCATGTCACTTCCGAAGTTAGTCCGATTCCTTTTCCAGCGCCTACCCAATCCAGTTTGTGACGTCGTTTTAGACACTCCTCCCAAACATACAACATGCTTCACTAGGGTTACACTTACTCGTACACACACTTTTCATGTTTTTTTTCTGTTTCTGAAACCTTTTATTTATGCTTCATGCCAGGTAGGACGAGAGGACGCGACATGTATGATGAGTTTGAGGAATTCACCGACTCCCAACGTTGGTCCAAGCGTTCTTCCGGTCGTCACCACCCCCGTGAGATGGAGGAAGAGTATAGAAGAAGGAAAGATCTTGAGGCCAAAACTCGTCGCCGAGACGAGAGAGAGTGGAATCGAACATACAAAGGCGGGTATGAAAAGAGAAAGACTTTCGATGAGAGAGAGGATCCATCAAAGAGGTCTAAATTCGACCACCATTCCCATTCTTCGGAGCAATGAGCTTTTGTTCCGATGCTTTCTTCAACGGGTTAGGAAAACCCCATTACTTCTGTCTCCGTTCTGCCTTCAACTTTCATTCTGTCATCTTCTATTGCTCTTACCCCAGTGCTTCACGTCCCCACCGAAGACCCGCCTATATTCTTTTGTCCGGTCCTCCCAGGCTTGTGGCGGTGCTCCCCGGGTGGTTTTTAAGGGGGGTTAAGTTTGATCGTGACCTCCATCCGGCCTGTAGAGATACTTACATGCAAAATCTTCAAGCTATCCAAAATGATTTACAGCAGGCCGAAGGGTGGGAAAAATTATGTAAGCAACTGGAAGATACAAATTATAACAACTACCAGGAAATCCTCTCTTTTGAATCAGAGAAGAATGATTTTGAAAGAGCGTAGACAGAACGCGATGCTAAGATTAAACAACTGGAGGAGGAGAAAGAAGTGGTGCTTCGGGAAAGCAAAAAGAACGCCTAATTGTTGAAGGAAATAAGAGAGGCCTATGAAAGAATTGAGACCGTCTATAGGGATGAGATAAAAAAGGCACATGCCGAAGAGGCTAAATTAAAAGAAGAGGTGGCTGCTTATAGCGCGACAATTGAAGCCCAAAAGAAAACTATCTTCAATCACGATCTTATTGTTGAGGGGCATAATAAGGCCATCTACGATAAGGCTAAGACAATCGCCTGGCTACATGATCAAGTTGTGTATCTTATCGCTGATAAGTTTCGCATCGAAGTCGAAAATGCCGTCGTTAAGGCAGATTATCTGGAGCTTTAGAACGCTTTCGAAAGGAAGATGGAAAAGATGGACGAGACATCCTGAACTTTTATGTCAACTCTCTACTTCATTAGGGGAGCCTCAGCTACTTAGGCCTAAAATTTCCACCCACTCTCGCTGTGGTCTAAGAAGTAATCTTAACCCGCTTTCGTTACAGTGGTGACATTTAATAACGAGCGAGAGTTAGAAAACGCCTGCCTTAATGAAAAATCAAATAAGGCATTACTGGAGGGCAAGGAGATTTTGTGGATCGAGAGGGAGAGAGAAGCTTCCAATGCCACTATGACTAGGACCGCTGAAGTGCTTACAAAGCCTTTCGTTTCTCGTGTCGGCGAGCCATCAGAGCAGCCCCGCAATCTGCCAACAAGTTTTGGACTTGAGGCTTCCCTTTGGATTATAGAGCCAGCTAAGGAGGGAGAAGGTGGTGAATATGAAGTTGACATTCTTGATCATTCTTCTGGTGCAGGTAATCCTCTTATTTCCCCCGAGTTCGGGAGCTTTCAGCTTATGCCGCAAGAGCCGGAAGAATTTAATGCTTTCATTTTTGATCTTATAGGCCTGTCTACCTTTTATGTTGATTTGCCAGCTTCCTCGACGCCTAGACTTGCTGCTATTTCCATAGCTTCCGTGCTTGTTTACATTCCTAATCCGGTCTCCATGTCCATGTTTGGCTCGTAGCCGTGGCCGGAGTCTAAGAAGATCGCCGCACTTCATGGTTTGGATGACCCTTCTGTATCTTTGAAAGGTGACGTAACAATGGCCGAAGTTAGGGAGCAGGAAGTTCAAATCGAGCAAACTCACAAGACTCGACAAGAATTGTTCGGTATCAAGAAAGATAAGGTTGAAGCGATCATGGCCTAGAAGAGCTCCCGCAAGTCACGAAAGCACAAAATGAAAGGCGAATCTTCTGAGAAGGTTCTAAAGCAGGAGGAAGACGTTAGCGCTCAGGAGATTATTGATATTACTGGCAACGACATCACTGCCGAGGGGAGGCAAAGACTTCGAATAAAGGGCAGAAAGGTGAGTAGTGGAAAGAAGCGTTGATAAGTTTGGGTGGTGACCGATCTGATTTTGATTCATTTTGAGTCGTTTTGTTCAAGTGCAGAGTCTGCACTTAGTGTTGGATCTGTAGTTTTCTTTTGTTGGCCGGCGTTGTGTAGGTATGACCCTCAAGTTTTGACCCTGTATAAAAGTAAATTATAAGTAATACATTGTTGATATTTTGACTGTACTCTTATTTGTCTGTTCATATGTGTTCTGTGCACTTGTGCATGTTTTGTTTACACTTATCCAGTTCTGTGATCACTACCAAATTTTTTTTAGAGTAGTAATTCTTTGTTTGGAGTAATAGAACTTGTGAAATTATTATTTTCAAGTGTTTTTATTTAAGTGACAGTGTATGACCCTCAGTTCACAGGGTTGTTTAGTTCAAACAATTGACAAATGACCGGTAACTTAGGGTTTAAATAGTCTGCATATTAATCACTTGAAATTTGACTAAATCACAGCTCAAATTTTCTTCTTTTAGAAGTTTTGTGACTAGAGCAGGTAGTCCAAGTGTTCTACGATGTTCTGATAAGTATGTGACATAGGGTATTTGGTATGTGCACACTATATAAGTTGGTTGTAGGCAGTTACACGCTGCCATTGTTAAATGTTATAGTTTTGGGCTCTCCGATTTTGTCACAGTCATGCCCATTGCTTCCGACGGTGGGAGTGGATTGAATCTTGTAATTTTGGTATGGAAAAATTGCCAGGTGTTGTCGGGGCAATTCCGGGACTTGAAAGTGCACGTGGTTTAAGGGATGCGCGGATTTTAGGATCGGTATGTCCCGCCGATCCAGAGTGGTTCTGGCGCTCCTCGATGTTGCCTATCTTTGGGAAACGTGAGGAGTTTACATTTTAGGAGCGTGATTTCATGGCAATGCTCCTTGGTGTTGCCTAGTTTCGGGCAACATGAGGATTTATGTTTTAGGAGATTGATCTCATGGGGATGAGAGTTCATGCGCGATTTGTGAAATGCGCGGCTTTTGGGACTGATACGACCCGTTAGCCTGGATCGGTTTTAGTACTCCTTGATGTTGCCTATCTTCGGGCAGTGTGAGGATTTTATGTTGAAAAGTTGGTGTGCGGCTTATGGGGTGCACTGCTTTGATACTCCAAGTGTTTCCTGACTTCAGGGAATGTGAGGAGTTTGTGTTTTGAAAGTTGTACATGGCTTATTGGATGCGCGGTTTTTAGTATTCCTCAGTGTTGCCTATCTTCGAGCAGCGTGAGGAGTGTATGTTTTAGCCTTCCCGATGTTACTGGGGCAACACTGGTATATAGAAGGCGTAGATCGGGTCCTGTCAATCCAATGGTTTGAGTCGATTTGCTTTCGTCAACCCGGCGGTTAGTTATTATGAACATAGTTTTGTCGATTCAAAAGGAAAATCAATTTTTTTAAGGAAAGCAGGGCAAATTTTTTCCTATTTGCAATGCCCCTGCCATCCCAGGATGGCTTATTGGATGAAAAATAGAGAGTACATAAGGTAGTTTTTAAATGAAGTAACGGTGGAGCGATTCATTGTTCCAGCCCTAGGGATTTGTATTCGGTCGACGGTTGTTAGCTTGAAAGTTCCGTCCCTTAGCTTTTGGTTGATGACATATGGTCATTCCCAGTTCGGTCCGAAGCCCCCGGGACGGGTAGACTCGCTTGATTACAAGATCTCCCACTTCGAAGGTTTTGTTATGAACTTTGGAGTTGAAGTATCGGGCGACCCTTTATTGGTGGGCATTGGTTCTCAACATTGCTTCTTCCCTTCTTTTGTCAATCATATCCAGCGATTCGAGTAGGAGCTACTCGTTTTTCTTTTGATTAAAATTTTGCCTTCGGTGCGAGGTGACTTCTAATTCATCATGAATCATTGCTTCTAAGCCATATGCCAGAGTGAATGGAGTGTGGCCGGTTGCTGCTTTGTGGGTAGTTCTGTATGCCCATAGTGCAAGTGAAAGTTCATCAACCTAGTTTGCTTTTGCTTTAGTTAGTCACTTTCTGATGATGGATTTGATGATCTTGTTTATTGCCTCCACTTGCCCATTTGCTTGCAGATGAGCTACCGCGGGAAAGCTCATCTCAATTCGGAAGCGTTTGCAGAAGTCTTTGAACTTGGTGCTTTCGAACTGAGTTCCGTTATCAGTGACAATTTTCTACGACACACCAAACCTGCAAATAATGTTTTTAGTAACAAAATTAATGACGTTCTTTTTGTTTATGTTGGCTATCGGTTCCGCTACGGCCCATTTCATGAAATAATCAATGGAAAAAATGGCATATTTGGCCCCTCCTTTCGCTATTGGCAAGACGTCGATCAAATCAATTCCTCATTTTGCGAACGGCCACTTGCTGACCATTTGCGTTAGATCTATTAAATCAGTTTTTTTAATTTTGCTGAATTTTTGGTAGCAATCACATCTTCTGGCGTAGTCTGCAGCATCACGGTTTATTGTTTGCCAGAAGTATCCGTACCGGAGGACTTTCTTCGCAAGGGTTTGCCCCCTGATGTGGTCTTCGCATTCGCCTTCATGAACTTTCCTTAAGATGTCGGAAGGGTCCCCAGAAGTAAATAGTACTTTATCGGCGTCATCCACATTTCTGGTTCGATGGTAATTTCGGAGATCTAGTCGACGTCCATTTCGTCTATGCTCGAGGTAGTTAGAGTTTCAACTAGGACTAGCCCCAATGATTGATCTTCTTCGGAGCTTGCCAGTTTTGCCAAATAATCTGCCTTGGTGTTTTGATCTAATGGAATGTGAGTTATGGTGTAGTGTTCGATGTCACTTAGCAGTTCTTGCACTTTTGACAGGTACGGGGCAAGATTCTCCCCTCGGGCCTGGTATTCCCTTTTTACTTGGCAGACGAATAGTTGGGAGTCGCCGTATATGTGAACAGATTTTATCTTGAGCTCTTTCACAACTTTTAATCCTACTACCAACGCTTCGTATCCCGTCTCGTTATTTGTAGCAGGGAATTCCAGGTGCAAAATGTAGCAAATGTCTCGTCCTTTGTGGGTTTCAAGCACTACTCATGCTCCTGAATAGAGGTTGTTAGATGCGCCATCGACAAAGAGTCTCCATTGCGTGCCCCGTTCTAGCTGTATTTCTTTATCGTCGTCCCATATAGTGAATTCAGCGATGAAGTCCGCTAACGCTTGCCCATTGATGGCCTTCCTTGGCTGGTATGTGATATCACATTGACTTGGTTCAATATTCCATTTGAGAAGCCATCTGGAAGTTTCAGGCGATACAACACTTGCTTCAAGGGTTGGTCAGTCAATACTTTAATTGGATGAGCCTGAAAGTATGGTCTTAACTTCCTGGATGCGATCAAGAGGCAATATACTAGTTTTTCCAGTTTCGTATAATTTTTCTCGACTCTAGTGAACCGCTTGCTAATGTAATACACATGTCGATGGATTTTCATTTCTTCATGCACAAGAGTGGTGCTCAATGCATGAAGTGAGATCGCTAAGTAAATTAACAGGTCTTCTCCATCCACAGGCTTTGATAGGATTGGCGGAGCTTCCATGTATCGCAGCAATTCTTCGAATGCTGTTTGATCAGCTTCACTCCATTCGAAGTTCTTCTTTCCTTTCTTTAGTGCATCAAAGAATGGTATACTCTTATCAGTAGCTTTTGAGATAAATCGACTTACTGCTACAACTTTTACATTCGGGCTTTACAGTTCCTTCTTATTCTTCATAGCTTAGACTTCTCGTAGTGCCATTATTTGTTCTGGATTTGCTTCGATGCCCTTGGCACTTACGATGAACCCTAAGAATTTTCTGGAGGCTACTCTGAAGTGACATTTGAGTGGATTGAGTTTCATTCTGTACTTTCAGAGTATTTTGAACATTTTAGTGAGATTATCCAGGTGGTTAGCAGCCGCTCGTGATCTTTCCAACATGTCATCCACGTAAACCTCCATAGTTTTCCCGATCTGACGCTTGAACATTGTATTTACCAACCTTTGATAAGTTGCTCTTGTGTTCTTCAAACTGAATTGCATTACCCTGTAGCAGTATAGGCCCAGGTCGGTGATGAAGCTGGTATATTCTTGGTCAGGCTCATGCATCAAAATTTGGTTGTACCCAGAGTATGCATCCATAAATGATAGCAGCTCCTGTCTTGTCGTTCTGTCCACAAGCCGGTCTATTCTGGGGAGAGGGAAGCTGTCTTTTGACCAAGCTTTGTTTAAGTCCAAGTAATTGATATAGGTTCGCCACTTCCCATTAGACTTTTTGACTAAGATCGGGTTAGACACCCATTTCAGGATAAGTTGCATCATGGATAAAAACCATTGGCCATTAACTTGTCCACCTCTTCCCTTAACACCTTGGACCATTCAGGACCCAGGCTGCACCTTTTTTGCTTTACGGATGTAAACTTAGGGTCAATGTTAAGCATGCGGCATATGATTTTTGGTAACACCCCAGACATATCGGAATGCGTCCATGCGAACACATCCAAGTTGGCACGAAGAAATTTAGTAAGTTCCAATCGCATCTTATTTCTAAGGCGTGATCCAATTTTCAAGAATTTAGTACGGTCATCCATATCTACCGGGACAAACACTGTGAATTCTGCTGGTGCTGCCCGTTACTCCCCTGAACTCTTCTTTCTAGGGTCCAAAGCCTTGTCGAATCGGATAAGGTCCCCAAGCCCGGGGCAGCTCTGTAGTTGCTATTCAGAGGGTTCACGGATATGGAGAGCTCTCTCTACATCCTTCCCTTTTTCCTTTTTTTTGGATTCACATAACTCTGCAATACAACATTCTCTGGTGACACACTGATCTCCTTTAACCACTTCGATTCCATTTGCAGTAGGGAACTTCAGGGTTAGACACTATTGGGCCAGAGCTATTCTGAAATCTGCTAGAGCGGGCCGTCCCAAGAAGGAATTATATGCGGACATTTTGTCTACGGTTACGAATGTCTGAATAAGGGTGACTCTTCGATCACCCTCTCCAAGTTCCACTGGCAGATTGATTGTTCCTATAGGTTGCTTGGATTCCAATGAACCCTTGGATCTTCGTTTGGCATGCAGACACACTTTTCATGCCAATTTTCATTTGATCAAAAGTACGTTTGAAAAGTATATTAACAGAACTACCACTATCGACCAACACTAGTCGAACAACAGCGGAACCGAATCCCTCGGTTACCACCATTGGATCGAGAGTCGGGGATTCGATCCCTTTAGTGTCCCAATTTCGGAACACTATGTCGTCACTGAAGACTTTCTGCAGCTTGGCTGGGGTTTCATCTTCTATTGCGAAACATGACTCCTTTGGAGCATGCTTCAACGAACTTGCATACCGCTCCATCTCTCCCCAACTTCTTTGCGCGAGGTGTGGTCCCCTAGATATTGTTCCAATAATAAGTCTTTGGTCAGTTCGTTTGGACCCTACTTCACTAGTTCCGGCTTGATTCCTTTGTTTCCTAGGAGGCTGAAGAGCCGTGGGTTGATCAAGGTTCTATGGCTTTCTCACATACTGTTGGAGTTGTTTTCCCGGATCAGCTCCTCAATGAGATTCTTCAGATGGTGGCATTCATTTGTGTTATGACCATGAGTCTTATGGAAGCGGTAGAACTTTCCTGAGCGTTTCTGCTACTCAATTACTTCCTTCCTATAGAGTTTTTGTATTCCTCGGTCCCCTCTGTTGCGAGATAAATAATTCTGGAGTGTCGTTAGAAGGGTATTGTCTTCAGGCCTAAATCTTTTAAGCCTTATATTGTTGCCATTACCATTCCTTTTATTACAGTTCTGATTTTTTCTCTTTTGATTTTCGTCTTTCCTTGTGGCTCCTTGAGTCATTCCAAAAGCGTGCATATTTTGATTCATTGCTACATCAATCTGTCTGATATTCATCGGTTGCACACTAATAGACTTCCTTTCTAGCTCTTGTGCTTCCTCCAATCTTAAGTGTTGACTTGCTTTACGACTGAAGTCTTTCGTCATGGTAGGTTTCTTCATCTTAACCCACTTTCCAAATTCATTCTCCGGGTGAATGGCATGAACTAACGCCATAAAAACCATATCCTCATTGGGGCTGCTTACTTCCGTCACTGTGGTATTGAACCGGTTCATAAAATATTTCAGTGATTCGTTGCGTTCATGGAACAATCCAGGTGGGGAGATGACATCTTTTGGTTGCGCGGTATGGATCCTGAATTGGTCAAGGAATCTTGTTGTTAGTTGGTCAAAGGTAGAGATAGATCTTGGCGTAAGCCTGGTGAATCACATAGACACAACTCCTTCTAGAAAAATGGGAAAACATCTGCACCGAACAGCCTCTGAAGCATTATCTCTGTCCATATACCAACTATACTTGTCTAAATGGGGTTTTGGGTCCTTCGTCCTGTCGTAGGATGGGATGGTTGGCATTGTGAATTTTTCTGGATATTTCTCATTCAAGATTTCATCGATAAAGGGAGTCCGACTTGGAGAAGATCCCCATTCATCATCTCTTCTATTTTTACTCTCATCCATTAATCGTTTAACCATATCTACTATATCTACTATGTATGCCTCTAATGTATAGTAATCCTGGGGACAGTAGTCATTCACTACACCAAGTGTTTGACTTTGCAAATGGACTTGAAGCACGGGTTAAAGCCTAGGCTCTCCTATCTTCGAGAGAGTCATTCCCGCGAGAACCCGTTGGCTTGCAGTTGGCCTAATTGGGGGTAGTTTGGACGTCCCTAGCATCATCGAATGCATTGATATTCTCTTCCAACTGGTTTATTGTTCTACATCTTCCGAGTCGGAGAGGTACATAGCTATATCTTCTTGCGAGGTCTTTGCCCCCTGATTCAAGTCCAAAATTGGTTGCCTTACGGCGAGCGGGGTATCGTATTTCCTTCCATGTTGTGTCCCATGGTTCCTGATGTCACCCTTTTTTGCGACTGTTTCCCGTTTCTTCCGTTAGACAAAAAACGGAAGAGTTTTCTTGTTCAATAGCAGCCACGATTCAAGCATAGTTCTTGGGACAGGACTTGACTGTAAGGTTAAAAGAGCATTAAGCTTCTCCATTAGAGCCTTCTATCTACTTTCCATTCTTTGGTTGATCTCGTCAACCATCTTATTCAACTCATCCCCAGTAATGACTTCGTGCTAACTAGAGGATGCTGGTGCCTGATTTATGAAGTTAGCACCATTTACTTCAGTATGTTGAGGATTAACATCTTCTCTAGCTATCACTGCCCTTATGGACCTTCCAAAGGTAGTTCTCCTTATTCCAGGAGCCATTGATTCCAAGCGGTAGATCTTTCAGGAAAATATTGGGGATCTAACTTCTAGACCTATGGGATCCAAAGTAGATAGCTAGTTCTGAATCCTGAGATGGGTTCTCAATGAAAGCACCCAAAAAGTGGATCAACATCCTGGTTTGAGTATGAAAGCACCAGCACTATTCTTACAGAGCAATATAGGTAATAGGTATAGAAAAAAGCAATAAGAGAAAGAAGAAAAAAGATTTTATAGTGGTTCGGCTGTTAATGAAGCCTACATCCACTTTATAATTTCTATTATAGATTGATTACTGTTACAAGAAGTGTTTGATTATAAGGCTTTTGATTGTCCTTAGCTAGACTGAAACGCAAGGTTGGAATCCACTGGAGAATCACAGTGAATCCTTTTGGAGATTGTTATGAGGGAGGTGAAAAGTAAAGAAATTTTCCAGTAGAGCTTCAGTAACTAGTCCGAAGAAGATCCCGTTTATGTTGCTAGTAGGATGGTATTTATAAAGATCGGAGTGCTTCTGGGCTAAGCATGTTCGCCAACTGCTTACAGATGAACACAGAAGGATTCAATAGGTCTTACCTCGTGACACAAGCCAAAATCATGGATCGCCAACGATCCATAGCAATAGCTCGAGTGCAAGCTAATCACTTAGCCCCATTTTCTTCTTCGCTTGGTTTAGGTCACCATGATTCCATGATCAGGAATGGATCACTGGCGATCCATGAGGTTATGGATCGCTAGCACTTAGCATATTTTCGCACTTTGTCTTTCAAGCTTCCTTTGCTCCCTATGTGCTATAGCGACTCAAAGATGACATATGGATCACTGGCGAACCCTAGTGTATGGATCGCTACACTTAGCCTACTTCAGGACTTTGATGTCTGGAATGCTTTTATTGCCTTGTATCGACGTTGTTCATGTTGTCTTGTTGCACGTCGCTTTGTTTTGATGATAATTTAGTTGCTAGTTGTATTTAGCTACTGATTGGGCTGGACGGCTGCTTGTCTCTTGGTTTAGTCAAACTCAGTCGTTTCTTTTGTAATATGACTTGGCTCTCTATAACTTGTTGCTTTAGCCCTTTTGGTTGAGTTCCAAGCCATTCTGACTTCATCAAGTTGTTTCATCTTCTTTTGGATCATGCTGGGTTAAAAACCCGGATAATAGATTTGTTAAGGATTTATTGAAGGAAATTTATAAAAGAACTTGAGATTTGATTTCCTTTAACTGACCTACTTAACTCTGGTGGTATGGACATCCTTTCCATAGTTAACATCGAAGGAATATTGTTTGAGGTTATCTTTATCTCCAATTAAAATAACATTTTGTTTTGATCCTTTGATATGATTTGTAAAAGAGAAACTTTTCACAAATGTTTTGTGAATATACTTATGTCAGTAAGATAAGTATATGGATGTTTTGGATAAACACATTTGAAAAGAAATTTTAATAAATGAACGAATTGTTTTGAGCTTAGTGGTTGCTATGGGTGATTAAATCTCTGAATTGTTGTTGTTTGTTTATTTGGTAGTTAAATAACTGACTACCAAATCTGGACCTGTTTTTACTCAGAAGTATGTGAGGTATCTTTGAGTTCCTTGGTAAGAACCCGAATATTTATTTCATAATTACAAAGAACCAAAATTAAGTTAGTCGAAAATTATTGTTTTCGAGGCATCAGTTTTCCGACTTTATCCGAACCACTCCAAACTAATAACGTTCGTGATGAAGTATGCTATGGAGCTATATCATTATTCCTGAGGGTAATTCCAAAATGAAAGATAGTAAATTTTGAATATTTGTTCGATCCCTGAACAACTCGTATGGATGAATGCTGGAATTGCATCTCTGCTTAGAGGGCAGTGTTAGCATTCCAAGATGGTCTGCTAGTAGAAAAGGTAAAAGCATAGCCTCAAACCTCACAACTCGAAAAAATAGCTAAAACAGGGTATGTAGCAAAGCTATGTGGCTAGCTACTATTAGGAGTTGTCATCCCCTTCTAGATTATCCCCTTAGAGTTGTTATGCGCGCATGCATTGAGGGGCAATGTTTGCAGCCTTGGTGTTAAGGGATGAGGTAATCCAGCTTGTCATGTTAAAGGGGCAGGCTGGCTCTATGTAGCATAGGAGTAGATGCGCTTGTAGCCCTCAGGTACATTTTCTAGAAGTTTACCATCGGAAGGTGGTCCCTTACCTAGTTATAGTTGGAACTCATTTTCCAATACTTGCCTTTACAGTTTTGATTATAGAGCCTAGTATGTTGGAATTTAATTAATGTAACAATTTCGGCTATGATTTAATATTTACTTTAACCCTAGACATTATTATAATATTACTTGATTTTTATAGTAAAATGTTTTAGTTATCGTAAGGTAGAAACCCAACCGTATTTATGTGCGGCGTGGTCTTATGAGATATGTTTTATTTTGAAAGGCTTTCCAAATATAGTAATACATATGGTTTATTTTGAGCTTTTCTCACGCTGGTTTTACCTGACTGACCTAGGCATTGTTTTCCTATAATGCTCGGGTAAGTCCGAGCATATTTTCTAGATTTAGCAGGATCCTTTGGAGCTTTCAGGAAACGAGTTGGATTCTCCAAGACGTATTCATGTATCTTATATTCTTCCACTATTGTCGTTTTATTTTCAGTCTATATTCATCAACAATTGTAAGGACTGGCAGTTATAACTTTCCAGGCTATTGTTGTGTACATAATAATATTCTACACTTTTTTGTAAAGATCTCGTGTATATTATAAATTTCTCGTCACGATGTGAGATTATGTTCTATCATTTTCCTTTTTACCCAAATGATCTGTCTTGTGGGCACTTAAATGATCGACACACAAATACTAAGGATGTATTAAGTGTCGTCTATAGGTGTAAGAAAGGCAGATCGTTACATTCAGTATCAGAGCGTAGAGTTAAGTGAGACCTTAGGTCGTGGTGGGGTAAACTCATTTGAGACAGGATAAGTGAGACCCAAGAATGAGTATGAGTGTATTATAAGATAAGAGCATGTGTTTTCTAGTGATTACAAAATGTTTTATATTGTGTTGATTTATCGGCTTAGTGGTTTATGAATTCTAATCTAGACATGGGACGCCACGATGTCGATAGGGGTTCCTAAACACTTTAATAAGGCAAACTGACAAAATATTGTTTTGAATTTGGTAAATGAAATAATTTTAATTAGGATTATATTTTATGAAAAAAGGAATAATTTTTAAAACTAATATAAATATTTTGTGGTAATTGTAGTTAGGAAATGATAATATTTGTTAATCATTTCTAGGTGATATCTTTTGCAATATAAATCTGGTTTGGATGTGTATCCTAAGGATATCTTACTATATTCAAGTGGTAAGAATTGAGTGCACAAGGAGGACATAGATGGGAAAAAGAATCAAATAGGATAGTCAATAAGGTTGCTAGGGCTTATAGTCAAGTCGTCAAAGCAGTTTTGGACCCAGAGGTAGAAGTTTTTGAAGATCAGAAGAAGCCAACAACCTCTTTAGAGAGTAGTATTAGCAATCATAAAAAGAGGAAATTTTTACCGCATTGGAAGGAGCCCTGGAGGAACACATTGGAAGAAGGTGCCTCGCAGAGGAAGTTTTTTACGAAGGGAAAAATAAATTACTAGCTAGTGGTTTCATAAGATAGTACATACCATAGACTATTGTACGAAAGGAGTAAGGAGGCCGGGGGTTCCCAAAGTTTGGGAAAAACATTGCGTTTTCTGCCATCGACTAGGGCACATCAAGAAGAATTGCTCATTTTAGAAAGGATACAGTTGGCTAGGGAAATTATTAATAAATTATCCCCTATAAGAGGGAAAAGATGGGGGACGTACCCATGGGTGGGTCTGGTGGACCGTAGTTTGGATAAGATCTTTGGGAAGAACCCTTAGTATGTTTGGTGTGTTTAGGAAATTATATATATGTTTTGAATGATATATAATTATCGTTGGTTTTTCTAATATCATTCTTTAATCTTAGAAAATAGTTTTGAAGGTTTAAAGTGTTTTTCCTTTGAAAAGTGGAAAGGCGGGGTTAAATAATTTTTGAACAACCTTAATAAAATCAAGACAAGTTTTAAAATGGGTTAAATTTAATAAGAAGGTTTTCATAAACTTAGTTTTATTAAACTATCTTTTGGGTTTAACATCTGGGAATATATTTTATATATAAAGGAATGATTTTAAAAAATTCTTATGTAGATATATCTTAAAGATATCCATCCTCGAGTATCCTTTCTTAGAAAATCCCCCTGGATATCTCATCCTTTGGAATAATCTTTTCTTAGGAATTCTCTTTGGTAATCCTTTCTTATTATCCTTAATTTAGAGTAACCATATTCTTAGAAATATTCTAAAGTATTTGATATGAATTCAGGTAGCAAAGAATTATGAATACTGGTATTTTTGAATCTAAGCTGTATGTTATTGAGGAAGGGCTACAAGATCAAGCCCCAATGGACTTTGCTTCGCTATGTCGTGACTTTGAGATTTTGAGTAAAAGGAAGTCCAGGGGTACTGAGTCCATCATTGAGGTTAATAATTGGTTGAGCTTGTGTGACAAGTTAAGGTAAAGACATGATGAATTGTATTCAAGGATCATTCGAGAAGGTAATAAGGAATGCTCCAAGATTTAAAGATGTATCTCTAAAGCTGCCTACTACTACACCAGTTGGAAATAAGAAGTGCAAGTTCAAGACTAATGTGCCCAAAAATGGTTGCTTCAGGTATGGAAAATATGATCACTTTTTTCAGGAATGTAGGTTGGGTAAGAAAAGAAAATTGGTGGAAGAAAAGGACACTAAGGTACCAAAGCTAGAGATGTAGACTGCACTAAAGGATTGTTATTATTGCCACCAGAAAGGTCATTTCGTCATAGATTATCCTATGCTCAGGAAATGGGAGCAGCCTAGGCCCTTTGTTTCATTTCGGCACCATCCACTTCAGCAACAACAAAGGGAAAGGAGGTTAGGGAAAGGTTTGTTTAGCATTGGGAAGATTTAAGGCTAGTATTAGGAAGTAGTATCCTAAGTTGTTCCTTATTAGTATCTTCTATTGTAACATATCTTTTGGAGTGTACTTCGATTCTGTGATGGAGTCACCTGGCTTATATCTTGGGTTCTTTTAGTTTGAACGATGTGTTATATATATATATATAATGTTCCTTCTGTTATCCTTGTTTGATATTGGTTCTTATCATAGTTTTATTCCTCTTAGCCTTGTAGCTAGACTAGGACTTGAACCAAAATGGTGAATGACTTTATATTGTGTCAAACACAATAGGATAAGGTTTGACTCATCATAAGTTATTTTGATTAGAGAGTAGGTCAATAAATAAAGTCAAAATTGAATTAATTTGATGAGAAGACTTAATAAGCATGGTTTTATTAAACAGTATTTTTTTGGATTTAAAATCTAGGATGTAACTTTTTATTTGATGTTATTAAGCCGGCTAATAAGCACCTTTACCTTAGAAGTGTCTAAAGAGAAGTAGACTCTAGGACAGAGTTCAGATACCAGGGTCCTACTCTTCTTAGCTACTTACCAAACCGATTTAGGTAAAGAGGTTATATTGGCTGACTTAATTTTGAGACCCAAATTATTTTAGGCCTACATCTAAAAAATTTAAAAGTAAATAGGATTCTAAAATCAGATGTTTCATATATACTCTTAGAATATAGGAGAGTACTATACAATTTAATAAATTTGAAATAATTTTATGAAAGATTTCAATAAGTTATAACATTTAAAATGTTTAAATCTAAGTTGAAATTTTTATGAGATGTTTTCATTAGATGGTGTGGGAGGGTAAAATGTAATTGAGTAGTAGGGGCCCTTAAATAAGTATGTAAGTTGTATGTAGATCCTTCCTTTTTTCATATGATTCTCAATCTAAGGTTCGAGTACGTGACTTGATAACATCGTTCCGAATAAGGATTTATCGCTTGATTTTTGACGGCGTACACTTGATGAGGGTTCTTAATATGAAACTAAGTTTCCTATTATAGTATATGGATATATAAGGAGAATCGAGTTTTCTAATTAAGAAGCCTGATCAGAGTCTGCACTAGGAAGTCGGGTGAGAGATACTAGTTCAGAAATAAAGCTATGTATTCGAGTAAGTGTTCAAATCAGATTTTGCATAGGAATGAACTATATACATCATATAGACTGATGTATAGTGTTGGTTATGCTTAGGATTGTTGATTCTAGGTTACGGTTGTAGTAAAATTTCAAGGACGGAATTCTTTTAAAGTGGGGAGAGTGTAACGACCTAGAATTCACTTGTTTAATTTGCAAATATTTAATTAATTTTATTATTCAATAATAGGTTTTATAATTAAAATAAACTACTTCTTAATAATAAATAATGTGATGGAATAGTTTTCAAAATTTGTTTACAAAAATATTTATTTCAAAGAAGAATAAAAATGTGACAGGGATCCGTTTTCCAAAATTTCAACTTTTTACTAAACAAAAGTTATAAGAAAACATTCTGCGCATTTGAGTTAAATATTCACTTTCATTTATAAATAAGTTATCAGTAATACATTCATACTTATGTGTGTGTGTATATGTTTATATATGAGATGACATTGTATGAAATGTTTAATTAAGTTTAGAAAAAAGTGAAGTGAAACATATAGAAACATTTATTACAAGAAATACTTAGGCATTATGGAGCATGATGTGAAGCGGGGAGACAAAGGGGTGGGCGGAAATGCTAGGGTGGAGGAAGGACATAGTTAGGTGGAACAAGGGGAGTGGAGGGCAAAGTACAAGGGTATAGTGGTAATTTACTTTATACATTTCCTATAAAACCAAATTTCATAATTTCCTTTTCACTTTATTTATTTCCATTCTCATGAGAACTTCCATCTTATTCATGAGCTCATCCATGGCTTCCATTTTAAAGTCTAATGTTTTAAAATCCTCTCCTTTTACTTTAAAATCATTTAAAAACCTCCTCATTCATTCTACAACTCCACTTCTCCAAAAAGCAAGCCCACAAACCCTTGCTTCTTCCTTGGCCGAGCATTAAAGCCTTAGGCCAAACCCTACTCTCCATGTAGGGCCACCAAAAACTTCATCTTCCCTAAGGCAAAGCATAGTTCTAGGTTGTATTCAAGTTCATAAGGAAGTTGCTTTGAAGTGGAGAGCTTTTTGATGAGAAATGTTTTACTTTTCTTACTAAAGTTATAGCTTTAGATGTTGAAAATAATCATTGTTTATTTGGTGTTTAAATATGATGATTACTTTGTGGATGATATATAATGGCTTGATTTGTTGGAATTTATGGTTGAATTGTATGTATATATGTATTGTTTATGTATGTGGTATGTAATGTTGATTTGTAAGCTTTGGAAAGAAACTAAAGGTTAGTAGAATGAAAGTTAGGATCTTGATAGTGTATGCTGTGATGACACATTTATGTAATGTTAATGCTTGAGTTCCTATATGTTAAAGAACTTAGCATTTAAATTGTTTGTTTGGCGACGTCGAGGTTCTATGGATAGGTTATCTTTTACTTACTTTAATTAAAAAAAAGGTTTTATAAAAATTTTTAAACCTCACTTCTAGTTTTTCCAAAAACGTTATTAACAAGTTATAAAGTAAGTGTTATGCATAAAGCAGGAGTTTGGAAGTGAATTGGAATATTAAACAAGTTATGAAATTATAGGTCGTATAGCGATAGTCGCTATAAATGCAGTTCGTAAAAATGAACTCTTTTGCAATTTTTAATGTTTTAACTTTAGGATTATTTTTTTAATAGAGGTTGATTATTAATTAATTATTTATTTTAAGATGGGTTTAATTATTTAATAATTACTAATTAAATTAAGATTTAATTAAAAACTTAGTTATGATTTAATTATTTTAAATTAAGGTTTAATTATTATTTATGTTTTAATTAAGGATTATTTTATTAATTAATTGAGTTTACAAATATTTAATTATTATTTTAAATTTTAAATTATTATTTAATAATTAATTAAAGGTTAATTAGGATTTGATTATTTATTTAAAAGTTAATTATTGTTTACTTATTAATTAAAGGTTTAATTATTTATAAATAAAAGTTTAAGTGTTATTTAATTATTAAATAAAGTTTGAAAGTTTTATATCACTTTATTTTTTTAAAGATGGGTTTTGTTTTAAAGAAAAATTCATTTAAAGAATATTTTTATCTAAGGGATTTTTTTTGTCGATTATCCTTAAGTGACCCCAATTGAATATGAAAACCAATGACATCTGTTTGGTAGAATAATAATTCTACTGTAATTCACTAAGTAGACTATGTTAACATCTATTAGGCAGAACGAATCATCATTCTGCTATTTTATTAACTTAGACATTTACCTATTTGTTGATTGATTATTATTGGTTTGTTCCCTTTACATATCTGATTGTTATGTAATACTTATCTTATAAATAAATGAACTATCATGGTCACTAAGCCTCCTTCTGATTTTGCAAAGTCCAATATTTCATTTTATCCTTTTGAAGTGGTTTAAAGTTTATTATTATTTTAAATATGATATTTAAAGAATAGTTAAACAATTATTTTATTAAATGTTTGAAGTTAATTTAGTCTTTTTAAATGATTGTTTAAAACCAGTGTTTTTTAATATGGTTTAAAATAAATTAAATGAAGAATGTTTTAAATAATAACTTGTTTATTTAAAGGTGTTTTAGATAATTGATTTTATCAAGGGAACTTTATGGATTAAGTTTTATTAAAGGAGTTTTTTTTTAAATAAAGAGGTTTTATAAATGAGTTTGGAGATTTATAAAGAGAGTTATAAATGTTTTGAATATTTATAAAAGAAGTTTAACAAAATGATTTGGAGTTTTGGTTAAAGAAAATATTATGTACAAAAGAGCTTTGTTAAAGTATTTATTGAAGGAAATTTGTAGAAGAATTTGAGATTTGATTTCTTTAACTAACTTCTTAATTCTAGTGGTATGGGCATTCGTTTCATATTTCACACCAAAAGAATATTCTTTGAGGTTATCTTTATCTTTAGTTTAAATAATAGTTTGTTTTGATCCTTCGATATGATTTGTAAATGAAAAACCTTCCACAAATGTTTTATGAAAATACTTATGTCAATAAGATAAGTATATGGATGTTTTTGATAAATACTTTTAAAAAGGGATTTTAATAAATGAAAGAATTTTTTTGAGGCCTAGTGGTTGCTATGGGTAATTAAATCTCTGAATTATTGTTGTTTGTTTATTTGATAGTTAAACAACAGACAATCAAATCTATACCTATTTTAACTCAAGAAGTATGTGAGGTATATTCTAGTCCCTCGGTGAAGACTTGAATATTTATTTCATACGTCCAAAGAACCAAAATTGAGTTAGCCGAAAATTATTGCTTAGTATGAAGACATCGGTTTTTGAATTTATCCGAACAGCTCAAAACTAATAATGTTCATGATGAAGTATGCTGTGGAGCTATACTATTCTTCCTGAGGGTGACTTCAAAATGGAAGATAGTAAATTTTGAATGTTTATTCGATCCCGAAACTACCTGTATGGACGAATGCTGGCATTGCATCTCTACCTGGAGGGCAGTATTAGCATTCCAAGTTGGCCTGCTAGTAGAAAAGGTAAAAGCGTAGCCTCAAGCCTCATAACCATGAAAAATGGCTAAAACAAGGTATGCAGCAGAGCTATGTGGTTAGCTACCATTAGTCACCGTCATCCCATTCTAAAGTGTCCCCTTAGAGTTGTTTTGCGCGTAGGCATCAAGGGGCAATGTTTGCAGCCTCGGTATCAAGGGATGAGGTAATTTGGCTTATTATGTTAAAAGGGGAGGCCAGCTTGTTGTAGCAAAGGGGCATGCCGGCTCTGTTTAGCAGAGGGTCAGATGCGTCTGTAGCCCTCAGGCACATTTTCTGGAGGCGTACCATCGGAAGGTAGTCTCTTACCTAGTCATAGTTGGATAGTCATAGTTGGAACCCATTTTCCAAGACATGCCTTTACGGTTTTGATTATATAGCCTAATATGCTGGAATTTAATTAATGTAACAATTTCGGCTATGATTCAATATTTATTTTAGTGAATATTAGGCTCAGGTCCCTAATCAGTTTCAAAATACACAAAAACCCCCGTAAAAAAATTATGTAAATTAGGTCCCTAGAATTAAGTTACTAAGCAATTGAATACAGTTATGCAATTATTCACTAAATAATTGCAGACATTTTTGCAATTATATCCAAAAGTTGCATAAATTTATGCAATTTTTTCGGTGAATAAATGAGGAAATTTCCGCAATTTTTTTGGTGAATAATTGCGGAAATTTCCGCAATTTTTTATTGAATAATTGCGGAAATTTCTGTAATTTTTTAGTGAATAATTATGGAAATATCTGCAATTTTTTGATATAATTGCATAAATGTCTGCAATCATTCACTGAATAATTGCAGTTGTCCTTGAGTTTGGTGTTCCTGTATGAATAAAATTTGTCTTAAGGAAGCTACAGGATTGTTAGTGCATGTAAAGGAGTGAGGAACGAAGTCCAAGTGGGTAGCACCGAACGAGTGGATCACTCCGCCCTCTGGATTCGTTGAATGACTCTAGACAAACTTTTTTTTACTGGGTTTTTGTGTATTTGGAAACTTATTAGGGACCTGTGCCAAACTGTCCCTTTATTTTAACCATAGACATTATTATAATTTTATTGGCTTTTTATAATAAAATGTTTTAGTTATCATAAGGTAAAAGATGTCCGTGTTTATGTGCGACGTGGTCTTCCGAGATACTTTTTATTTTGAAAAGTTTCTCAAATATAGTAATCTATATGATTTGTTCCAAGCTTTTCTCACGCTGGTTTTCCCAAACTGACCCGGACATTATTTTCCAATAATGCATGGGTCAACCGGAGCATATTTTCCAGATTTAGCGGGAACCTTTGAAGCTTCCAGGAGACAAGTTGGATTCTCCAAGACATATTCACGTATCTTTTATTCTTCTACTATTATAACTTTGTTTTCAGTCTATATTTTTTAGCAATTGTAAGGACAGACTATTAGAACTGTCCAGTCTGATGTTGCGTATAAAATAAAGTTCTTCTCTTTTTGTAAATATCTTATGTATCGTCATGATGCGAGATTCTGTTCTATCTTTTTCTTTCTTACCCCAATTCACCTGTCTTCTGGACACTTAAATGATTAGCACAAGAATATCGAGGATGTATTAAGTGTCGTCTTAGGTGTAAGAAAGGAAGATCATTACATTCATAGCCATGACATTAGTGGAAAGATTAGGAATAACCCTTGACTTTGTGCATAGATCGTTACTGTGTCGAATCCTGTTAAATTATCGATGCATTTGTTTACTATTTTTGTGACGACCTATATTTCAGTAGGTTTAAATCAACAATAATCCACACATATCCAACTTTAACAATTCGGAACATAGATAATCATTGGGGTTAATTAAGAAAAATAAGAAAAGAAGAAAACAAACACAGAATCTCGCAGCGGAATGATAAAATATAATAATCAAATAAACAGTTCATGAAGCTGTTTATGATATACATTTGATTATAATTTATACAACATTTATCAGAGTTATATATAAATCAGAAACAAAATATAATGGAGTATAACAACATGATGCAGGAAATAATAATAGTAATAATATACCAAACTTCGCCATCGTCCTCCAGAAAATGATCTTCAATGCGCTGAAATACTCAAGGCTGGCCCGAGCGTAATGAAAAGACAAAACACTTGAGTCAGGACTAAAATATCCTTATGTGAGTCAAATCAATATCACATAACATGAGTGTAATAGCGTCAGACAAGTTTATGGGATTTTACATCTTCTATCTAGTGTATAACGTGCGTGCAATAACTCAAGAGATGTTACGGGATTTTCCATCTCTTAAGGATCTGTCAAATATTATATGTAGTAGAATACACTATTTATATAATCTCTAATCAATAAAATAAATAATTTGCTTACCATTTAAAGCTTTGCATTAAACCCCCTCAACGCGTTTTTAAGCATTGTCGTACAGTTTGCATATAATGCACCAGTAGCACGTCGTGGAATAGGGATGCGCCGTGATACGACAACACTAAACCAAAATCGTAGGGGTCTCGTATAGGGGTAAATGTATGACAAGGCACGTGAGGCAATGCCTAAGGTAGGATACTACCAGTTCGGGTCGCAGGGCTGGTGGTAACGCATCGTAGCCATGACCGCTCACCGCATCCATCAATCCTATATTGTGTCAAAGGGAGGTTATCCCAAAATCAAGGTGCACCAATCGAAACCAACAACAACAGTAATAATATGGACCAAGTCCAAGAATAATCGAAGAACGGATGTCCGCTAAGGGTAGCTAGTCGCTTGGCCCTGTCAAGCCGTCCTGTTTTAGTCATTTCAAATTAGCACAAGTGCCGAGGTCTATCCATCATCGTTCTCTTTCTTCAAATCCAGCAAACGACGCCAAATCTAACCATTTCGTTTTGGAGTCTCCTCTACGTACATAGTAGTTAAAGTGGTTCCAATATTGACAGAGAGTATGCCAATGAGAGGCCTTGGTCTCTTTAACAACCAAACGCCGTTTTACACATCGGTTAGCTCTTTTACATTTCGAAAACCATTCATACTTCATATCAAAATATCATATTTTCTTCAAAATCAATTTCATTTCGAAATCATCATATTCACTCAAAATATACTATTTCACTTAAAAATCATTTCCCCTTAATATCTCGATTCAGTTCCAAAATTGCTTCGAATTTCCATTTGGGTTATAACTTTAATTTAACCCAATTCGCATTTTAATCCATGATTTAAATATAATCATTTCACCCTTTGACCGGTTTGAATTTTTTAGAAAATAGTTTGAAACTTTTTAAATAGTTTTAAAAAGTTAAATTAGTTTGAAATAAATAGTTTAATAAAATGGTTTATATATTAAAAATGGTTTATATATTAAAAATGGTTTATATAGGAAATAGTTTGGAAAATCAAATAATTTGAATATTTAAAAAGATAAGTTTTAACAATTTATATTAAAATAATTTATTTGAAAATAGTTTCAAAGTCAAACTGATTCAATTCAAAATCTTTCAATTCAGATCATGTTAAATCTCAAATCAATCCAAATCGATTAAATTCCGATTTCAATTCCAATTCAAATCAATTTCAATTTCCATTTTTAGCTCCAATTTCGATTCAACAATTCGATTTAATGGTTTAAATTTCAATTCAATTCTAATTTTAAACCATTTCAATTTATATTAATTTCAAGTTCACTTTCATAATATCGATTTAAATCACTAAATTCAAATTAAACTTCAATTTTCGAATTTTGATTCAAATCTTAAAATTAATTCCATTCTCGAGTCCAAATTTTATATATCCATTTAAATTACTTTTACTTAGCAATAATTCAAAGTTCGAATAAAAGTTCAAATCTTTTAAAACCAAATCATTTCTGGAATTCAAATCATATTTCGATTATAACTTCAAAATCTCAAATTTCATTTTTAAACAATTACGTTTAAAAATTCTAATTCCAAAATTTTGAGCTCAAGTTCGAAAATAATTCGATTTCCATAAATTTGATTTTTTTTTACTTCTTTAAATCAAAATAATTTAAATAATTTCAAATCAAAAATTTTAAAATCATTTAGTATAACCAATCTGGTGTCCGTATATAATTTTCTATCCTATGGCCAAGTGAATCAATTATTTGGATTTTAATTTCATGGATTGATATATATCATTTCAATCCAAAATAAATGTCTTAGGTATTTATCATTTCAACCTATTTCTTAATTTATTCAAAATAATTTAATTTATAGTTTTATATATTGTAAATAGTTTACAGGGTGATAATTGGATATATATATATATAAAATAAACATCCAAATTATCCAAAATATAAACCAATAGCATCCATCACAATCAATCATCCAAACAATCAATATAACACAATAGTTCATTAGTTATCAATATCGAGCGTCTAACTGGCTATTTAGTTTCAAATTTAACTGTCCATTTAAATCCTTATCAATTTAATTCATATATCAATCTAATGTCAATTAATTTACCAAACATCAGCCAATGATATTAAATTACTTCATGATATTAATTTAACTAACATAAAAATTAATTTAGTCAATCGTGAGTGTATAAAACATTCACTTTTTTATTTGAAACTAAAAATATTTCCAACTTCAAATAAAACCACTTTGACTCTATATCGTAGACGATGTCGATACGAAACCACCACAACTCATTTCGCCTGAATTGGACCTCGTATGTAGAAGTTACGCAATAATTAGCATTCGATATAATTTAAAACAAAATTAACTTGATTAATAAAACAAATAAAAAACAAACCAACTCAACTTTGCCTGCTCACTTGCTCACATGCACAACCACGCCTGCAACTCTTCCTCCCCAGGCAAAATCGCGATTTCTTCCTCGTTCTCTGTTTTCTTTTATTACAAGAACAGCTCCAGACTTCGAAACTACTCACGATCACGTTCTTCAACATGCGCACCACACAACGACCACCGGAGCTCCATCACTCACGAACGAACGCGTACGTGTTCATCAGAGCCATGAAATCCAAACCCTAAACGACAACTGACATCGCCACTAACCAAGCCTCAATGCGCCGCGCGCGCTCCAGCTCTCTCTACCGCCGCCGCTCCTTATTGCGATCGTCACTTTGATGTTTTTTTCTTTGTTTTTCCATCCCGATCGTTGCGTATTGAAATAAGGAAGATGGGAGTATGGTACGGGGAGACAAGATTGTGGGTATGATGCCCCACCTCTATACTCACACTAACCAAGGGCACTACTAGGTAATGCCATCAATTAGTACGAAAAATAAGGCTGTTGAGGAGCGACCATCTGTGTAGTTGCTTTGTGCAAGTACCAATATGTCAGATAGTAGGTCATGGATTTCATTTCAAGAGGGAATCTGACATATCAAATACAAACTCAAAGCTACTACACAGTGGCTATGTGGCCTTTGAAAACAAATACAAAATAAGCATAACACAAAATCAGTCACAGATATTCATATCACTAAGCTAAACAGATATGAATATAACACATAAAAGTGTACATCAAAGTAGTGGTCATAAAACATCCACTACATCACAAAAGAATAGGTACAAGTGCTAGACAAAAGAATATGTATATATCAAGGTGTCTCTATCTCGAATGTATAAAAACAAAAATTACTAAGCTAAGAAGTCAAGTGGAAGCACCTGAAACACCTCGATCTGATCCGAGTATTATTTAAGAAGAAAAATAATAACCGGATCAGTCTAGCTATAAATATCATATGAGGTGAGATAGTATAAGAGATATGACAAAAATATACGATAACAATAATACCATGTTGTGACACGTATATATTTGATAACAATGAAAATCATACAATATCTCAAATTTTCTCAAACACCTAAAAAGAATATCATATTCTTTAGCTTATTCACCAAACCTCAAATATTGACAAAACATATCAATGCAAATCGCACAAAATTGGTGAAACGCAAATTCCAAAAATCATCAATTAGAAATCCAGAAAACACAAAAGGGGGAGGCCCTATCACAAATGGGAGCATGGAAACTCACCAGCACGTGTATCACAAACGAGATGTTATCCCATGGGTAGCTAACCCATAGAGCCGGTGCAACGACGTAGTACAACGATACGCCCGAGAAACTTGAAACTCAAACAAGCCGGAACAACGACGTAGTACAGCGATACGCCTGATGAACCTGAAACTCAAATAAGCCAGAACAACAATGTAGTACGGCGATACGCCCGATGAACCTGAAACTCAAATAAGCCGGAATAACGACGTAGTACGGCGATACGCCGTTGAACCTGAAACTCCATAAAACCCATAGGTCGCTAGCCTAAAAAATGAGACGAAGCTCAACAGAACGGGGTGCAGTCCCCTATGCGGACAATGAGACATCGCATATCGTTAGTCTAAACCTCAATTTGATCGTCATAGATCAATAAGTGTAAATTACATCAAGGTAGTAAATAGATGAGTTTAGCTTCATGTCCCATAACCACTGGCTTAACTTAAATATTTACGAACAAATTGTAGATTTCCACTCGAAAGTTGTCACAAGATTTCAATCGAACAAGTCTAAGAATTAATCGAAGAAGTAAATGCAAGCGTTTCATACCACTTTTTTTGCTAAGTCGTTTAATTGGATTTCTCGTATGAATGAGGTAAAGGTTTGTATATACTAATAGATTGGAAAATGGTTTTAAAAACGAGTTTTGTATTAAAATTAGTGTTGAAATCATTTTTGTGAAAGAGTTTGAGTATTTGCTACTAGTATAGAAACCTTTGTATTTTAAAGTGACAAATCACAGAAATGATTGTAAAAACAATCTATCACCAAAATCCACATTCGATGATGTGAATTAAAACCATAAAAATCAATATCAAATCCATCAAATGGATATTCCCAAAAATCCAGTAAAAGAAATCATCAAAGTCGATAATAAACAACAACAAATAACCGGATCAACAAAAATCGATAAAACGGAAACCCACATAAAAATAGGTAAATTGGCTGAATTTAACAGCGCCAGACGTCTGGTGATTTTCCCAGACGTCTGAGCTGAAGATCTGGAAATTTCTTCCTGATTGCTCAAATGTCTAGGAATAACCTCAGATGTCTAAGCCGTAGGTCTGGAATTTTTATTCCTTTGCCTCAAACGTCTGAGTGTTTTCCCAGACATCTGAGCTGAAGCTCAAGGCAAAATTTGCCTAGGGCATTGGTGGCACAATCAACTCGGAAGCGATCGAATGAGCGATGGTGGCTAGAGATTTATGCCAAGCGACAACCCTGCCCTATAGGCTCTTCAATACACTCCAAACAACATGTCCAAACATCCATAGGAGGATTTCATAGATTTTGACTTCAAAATACCAAAATTGGAAAATTCACCAAACCAATTAAATTCAAAAGCAATTGAACATGAAATAGATGTTAGAAATTCATCCTAACAACAATGAAAACTATAGACATAGATGTGAGTTCAAGAACTCACCTTTAAACTCAAACACAACAATTGAGAAGCTCTAAAACAAGGAAAGATCAATCTCTTTTCAGCTTCAACTCTAGAAGCTCCAATCTATGATCATATGCAAATATTTCCTATGTTAGGTTATTGGAAATTATGAAAATTGGAGAGGGATTAAGATGGAGAAGATGAAGAGGATGCTTACCTAAGCTTCTCTTTGATTTTGGAGCTTGAATTTGAATTTCCTAAGAGAACTAGGGATTAGGAATTTTGATTTCCCCCATTTTTCCTTTTGCTTGAGAGTGTTAGGAAATTATGAAAGGAATGAATGAAGGGGAGAGGAGTTAGGTTATTTGGTAGAAGATTTTGGGTTAGCTTATTAGGTTAATGGGTTAAAACACAACCCAAAGCCCAAATGAAAATACCAAAATCCTAATCAACTCCAAACATATCGATATTTCAGTTTTCTTATAATAATAGCTTCCAATTTAGTATTGTTATGGCACCTTTCGAGGCACTCTACGGAAGGCTATGCCGATCTCCTTCGTGTTGGTATGAAGCCGGTGAGAAGCTGGTTTTAGGTCCAGATTTTATTCGTGATGCCATAGAAAATATTGACCTTTTTCGTCATTGGATGAAAGAAGCTCAAAGTAGACAAAAATCGGCCTATGCCCATAACCGAAGAAGGAATTTGGAATTTTCTGTGGGAGATTTGGTATACATTCATGTTTCACCTATGAAGGGTGTTGTGCATTTCAGTCGATCGGGAAAGTTAGCTCCTCGATATATTGGCCCATTTCCCATCACCGAACGCATTGGTTCCGTGGCTTATCGCCTTTCATTACCGGCTCAATTTTCTGCTATTCATGACGCATTCCACGTTTCTCAACTACGGAAATGTCTTAGAGATTCCGATTCTATTCTTGAGCCCGGTGTTATTGAAGAAATTGAAGTTTCACCTAATTTGACTTATGAGCAACATCCTATTCGTATCATTGCTACGGAGATTAAACGCCTTCATAATAAAGACGTTCCGCTTGTAAAAGTTCAATGTTCCACAAATCCTAAAGATTGTTCTTGGGAATCCAGAGAATTCATCGAGCGAACACATCCAAACTTACTCTCCCGTGCTCTATAAGGTGAACTTCTCACTTCAAAATTTTCTTTTTTGTTGTTATACCTTAGCGTGGTTGTTACTCTTTGTTTTCTTCTTAAGTATTGCAAGGACACAAATTCTTTAAGGAGGGGAGTCTGTAACAACCCGCATATTTTACGAATATATATTTAAATGTTTTATTTATGCAATTTCACAATTTCTTTAACATAGAGTTTGGCCAAAAGAGGTATGGTCCGATTGGACCGAACGGGAATAAAATGGGCGGATTTTGTAAGTCTATCTACAATCACCCATAGACTGTCATGACTCAAACGAGAATGGGGAAGACCATCAATAAAGTCCATGGAGACTTGATCCCACTTCAAAACTGGAATGTCCAAAGGTTGCAATAACCCACCGAGCCTTTGATGCTCGGCCTTTACGAGTTGGCAAGTCATGCAATGCTTAATAAAGTTAGCAATATCATGTCCGCGTACATTTTACTACTATCGGAATGAATGGTAAATTTTGAACGATGAGAATCTTCTAAAATGTCTTTACGAAGATCACTAATATTTAGCATGATAAGTCTATCAAATTTTCGAATGCCTCCACGAGCATTGATTTCAAAGTCTTTCAGACCATCAGTGTTATTTTTATCCCTACAACTTTGGCTAAGATGAGCCAATTCGGGATCTTGCTTTTGAGCTTCAAGGATACGGTCTAAAAGAGAAGGATGAGCCTCAAGGCTACATAAAACAAGAGATGAACACGAATTGGATTCACGATCTCGAATCTCACAAGTTGTAACAACCCACATATTTTACGATTGTATATTTAAATGTTTTATTTAAATATAGCATCGTTAGTCGGATTCAAGTCCGAAATGTCACTTTTTGCAAACAGTCGAATTGGGACTCGAGACCACTTCCATTGAGTCCAAAATGGCGTTTGCGACCTTTTTGAGTATAAACATCGATATGTTTGGAGTTGAGTAGAATTTTGACATTTTCACTTAGGGCTTTGGGCTTGGGTTTGGGTTCAGCCCACTAAACCAACTCATCTTATATCCTAACTCCACCCCCTCTCCTCTTCATTCATTCTATTATTTTCCTAACACTTCAAGCTTTAGTAAAAATGGGGGAAGAGATTGGAAACTAAAATCCTAAGCCCTAGTTTCCTTTGCAAATTCAAGTTCTAGCTCCAAAATCAAAGAGAAGCTTAGGTAAGCATCCTCTTCTTCTTCTCCATCTCAATCTCTCTCCAATTTCAGAAATTTCCTATGACCTAACTTAGGAAATATTCGTTGTAATCTTAGATTGGAGCTTCTAGAGTTGAAATTGAAGAGTAGTTGATCTTTTCTTTGCTTTAGAGCTTGTCGTTTGTGTTTTTGGGTTAAAAGGTGAGTTTTTGAACTCACATCCACGTCGATAACTTTCGTTGTTGTTAGGTATGAATTCCTAACATCTATTCATGTTCATTTGCTTTTGATTTGGACTGATTTGGTGAATATTCCAATTTTTGGTTTTTGGAGTCTAATTTTATGAAAATCCTTTTATGGGTGTTTGAACATGTTTACCGGGGTGTATCGAAGAGCCTATTAGGCTGGGGTTGTCGCTTAGCATAAATCCCTAGTCGTCGTTGCTCGATCGATCATTTCTGGTAGAATTTTACCCCACTTGGGGGCTAGGCTGATTCTGCTCTGGGAGTAGGTTCAGTCGACTGAATCAGGGGCAGAAAACATTATGTCCCTGTATCAGTCGACTGACCACCTGGGTCAGTCGACTGACCTAGAAACCGAAAGTTTCCAGGCTTTGTGTCAGCCGACTGACCCCCTGGTTCAGTCGACTGACCTGCTTGTATCAGTTCAACTTGCCTATTTTTCGTGGGTTTCCAATTTTAATCGACTCGAGTTGGTCCGATTTGTCGTTATCATTTATTATCGACTTTGATGACTTCTTTTTCGAGATTTTTGGGAATATCCATTTTGTTGGATTCGGTATCGATTTCTATGGATTTGATTCACGTCTTCGAATGTGGATTTTGGTGATTGATTGTTTCTACAGTCATTTTTGTGATTTGTCACTTTAAAATAAAAAGGTTTCTATACTAGTAGTAACTATTCAAACTCTTTCACAAATATGATTTCAACTCTATTTTAATACAAATCTCGTTTATAAAACCATTTTCCAATCTATTAGTATATACAGACCTTTACCTCATTCGTATGAGAAATCTAATTAAACGGCTTAGCAAAACAAGTGGTATGAAACGCTTGCGTTTACTTTGTCGGTTAATTCTTAGACTTCTTCGATTGAAATCTTGTGACAATTTTCGAGTGGAAATCAACAATCTGTTCGTAAATATTTAAGTTAAGCCAGTGGTTATGGGACATGAAGCTAAACTCATCTATTTACTAGCTTAGTGTAATTGACACTTTTTATTGATCGATGATGATCATTTTGTGATTTAGACTAGCGATGTGCGATGTCTATTTGTATGTGTGGGGACTAAAAACCCCGTTTGTGGAACTTCGGTTTAATTTGGTGTGGTAGCGACCCATGGTCTTTGGGCCGTCTGTGGAGCTTCGGCTCAAAATTGAAGGTTAGCGACCATGGAATAGCATTTCGTTTGTGATGCACGTGTTGGTGAGTTTTCATGCTCCCGTTTGTGATAGGCCTCCCCCTTTGTGATTTCTGGATTTCTAGTTAATGATTTCTAGAATTTGTGTTTCACCAATTTTCGTGGATTGGCATTGATATGTTTTGTCAATATTTGTGTTTTGGTGAATAATTTAAAGAATGTGATTCTTTTTGGTGTTTTGAGATGATTTGAGATATTGTATGATTTTTGTTGTTATTTGATGTATACTTGTCGCAGTATGGCATTATTGTTATCATACGTTTTCATGGTATCTCTTATCCTATCTCATTTTATCTGATATTTATAGCTAGACTGATCCGTTTATTATTTTCTTCTTAAATAATACTCAGGTCAGACCGAGGTATTTCAGGTGCTCCTGCTTGACTTCTTATCAGGGTCCGTCGCCTGACTTTTGGCTAACTACTTTAGCATAGTAGTTTTTGTTAGTATACATTTGTGATGGAGACTACTTGTTGTATAATTATTCTTTTGTCTAGCACTTGTATCTATTCTTTTGTGATGTAGTGGATCTTGTTTGACCACTACTTTGATGTACACTTCTATGTGTTATATTCATATCTGTTTCCGCCTTTGTGATATGAATATCTGTGACTGATTTGTGTTATGTTTATTTCTATATTTGTTTCCGAAGGCCACATAGCCACTGTGTGGTAGCTTTGAGTTTGTATTTGATATGTCGGATTTCCTCTTGAAATGAAATGTAAGTTATAGTATCTGACATATCGGTACTCGCATAAAGCAATTACACAGATGGTCGCTCCTCAACAGCCTTATTCTTCGCGCTAGTCGACGGCATTACCCCGTAGTGTCCTTGGTTAGCGTGAGTATAGAGGTGGGGCGTCACAGCTTGGTATCAGAGCCAAACTTCAGAACAATATAGAATAATCTAGCAAGGATCATTGTCCTAAGTCTATCTTAGGAATTGCGCCATAGGATTTAATTCGAGTCTTTGTACCGTTCTATCCTATTTCTTTTTTATGATGCCTTGTTTTATCAATCAAGTTTGTTTGATATTCGTTTTCTGAATAACCTTTTTCCTCTTCTTTCTTTCTTAAAGAAGAGAAATGGTTAGACCAGGTCGTCCTAGCGTCGGTCAATCCAGTGCTACTCCTCAGGATGGAGTATTTATGTCTGCTCAGCAACTTCTTGATCTTGTGAAAAACGCTCAAGCTACCAGACCCATTCCAGAGCCTACTCATCCTAAATCTGGGTTTGCACGCTTGTGCAGTGATTACACCAACTTGGGTGGAAAGCCTTTCAAGGGTTCCGAGAGCGTTATAGAAGTCCAAGCTTGGCTTAGAACATGCGATCGCATCTTTTCCCGCATGAATCTTATTGATCTTCATCGAGTCCAAGTGGCTTCTAGCATGCTCCAGGAGAGAGCATTAGATTGGTATGAGCTTCTGATCTCCGAAATTATCGAAGTGGATCTTACTTGGGAGCAATTCCAGGAAAGATTTGAGTTAAAATTTGTGCCGAAAGCTGAAAAAGTATCTCTAGCTTGGCGCTTCATTGACCTTTTTCAAGGTGAATCTTCTATGACGGATTACGTCGCATCTTTCGAATCTCTATCTAAATATGGGGTCGAGTATATTAATACCCCATTGAAGAAAAATCAGAGATTTGTCTATGGGCTGAATAAGAACCTCAAAAAGCCATTACTTCTGAAATTAGAAGTTTCTTTCGATCAGCTTGTTGATATCGCTCTTCGACTCGAAGAGGCCGATAAAGAAAGTGATGTTGAAGTCAAACAAAACATCAATAAGAAGAGGCCTTTTAAATTCAAGCCTAATCCCAACAAGAAAGGGAAGCAAGCAACTTCGGTAGCAAAGACTCCTACCTCTAGTCGTGGAGAATGTTACAATTGTGGTTCTAAGGACCATTATGCAAACAAATGTCTGAAGTCTCTTACTTGCCGTTATTGCAAGAGTTCGGGCCATACTGTATCTTTGTGTCCCAAACTTCAAAGAAAGAAGGAAGGCAAGCTAAATGTTGTACAAGCCCCTACTAACACTTCTCGTGGTCAAGGTATTTCTCATTCTATCCTTGATGGCATTATTATATTTTGAGATCTTCCTATTCGAGTTCTTTTTGATACGGGTGCATCTCACTCTTTTATATCAAAAGAACTTGTTGATGCTTTGTCTTTGAATGTTATTGGCTTGATGACTTCATTGAGGATAGCGAATCCGGTTGGTGGATCCGCAACACTCAGTTTACTGTGTAAAGATGTCGAGATTATTTTATGTGATTACTCTTTCCGTGCCGATTTGCATGTTATGCGTTACTTAGGCTTCGGAATGATTTTGGGAATGGATTGGCTTAACTGTTATGAAGCCCATATCCTATGTCCTGAGCGGACTATATATCTTCGACATCCTCAATCTGTTAAGCAGATTTCTCTTGTTCTGAAAGATTCAGATTCAGATTCCAATTCGAAAGCATCCTTGTATTCTCTAAATCCTCATGATGACGATAATGATGATGAGGAAGATGTCATTTCCCTCATTCACATTGTTTGTGAATTTCCCGACATATTTGAGCCCGTTTTAGGATTACCACCTAAGCGAGCAATTGAGTTCAGAATTAATCTAATCCCTGGAGCTCTACCTATCACTCGTCCTCCTTATCGTATGTCCAATAAGGAAAATGAAGAGATGCGTAAACAATTATCCGAATTGGAAGCAAAACAGTTTGTTCGTTCTAGTTCCTCTCCATGGGGAGCTTCAGCTATTTTTGTGAAGAAATCTGATGGTACACTTAGGCTTTGCGTTGACTACCGCAAGCTTAATGATCTCACCATCAAGAATAAATATCCCTTACCTCGGATTGATGATTTATTCGATCAACTTAGTGGTGCTAGAGTCTTTTCACAACTAGACTTAGCAACCGGTTTTCATCAGCTCCGTATTGCAGAGGATAGCATTCCTTTGACATCGTTTCGTACTCGTTATGGATCTTATGAATGGCTTGTTATGCCATTTGGTTTGACAAATGCTCCAGCTTATTTCGTTGACCTTATGAATCGAGTTTTCAAAGACTTCCTCGATCGATTTGTTCTCATCTTTATCGATGATATCCTTGTTTATTCTAAAACCGAGGAAAAGCATGCAAAACAACTTTGGATTGTGTTGGAAACTCTTAGGAGCAACCAATTGAAAGCAAAATTTTCTAAATGCCACTTTTGGCAATCTCGTGTGAAATTCTTAGGGCATATTATTTTTAAATCCGGAATTTCCATGGATCCTTCAAAGATTGAAGCGATTCAAGATTGGAAGAGACCGGAGAGTGTGACGGAAAAACATAGCTTTCTCGGATTGGCGGGCTATTATCGTCGATTCATAAAAGACTTTTCTAAAATTTCCGTACCTCTCACTTGTTTGACAAAGAAGGGAGTTAAATACATTTGGTCAGACAAATGTGAAGCTGCTTTTCAGAAACTAAAAGAACTCCTATTCAATGCTCCTATTTTTGTGATTCCCGAAGGGAACCAAGATTTTATTGTTTATACCGATTCTAGTCGTGTTGGTTTGGGTACCGTTCTCATGCAAAGGGAACGTGTTATTTCTTATGCTTCTAGGCAATTAAAGCCTGCCGAGACTAGATATGCCACT
Organism: Allium fistulosum; assembly: GCA_030737815.1. Lineage (NCBI taxonomy): Eukaryota > Viridiplantae > Streptophyta > Magnoliopsida > Asparagales > Amaryllidaceae > Allium > Allium fistulosum. The sequence goes on along the minus strand of CM060903.1, from coordinate 1,251,508,241 downwards.
CATGATTTAGAGCTCGCGGCTATTGTTTTCGCCCTTAGAATTTGGCGTCATTATCTTTTGGGAGAGAAATTTGTTCTCTACACCGATCATAAATCTTTGAAATATTTATTTTCTTAAAAGGAACTCAACTTGCGTCAACAACGTTGGCTCAAATTCCTTGCATCTTATGATCTTGATATTCTTTATACTCCCGGAAAGGGAAATCGTGTTGTCGATGCCCTTAGCCGAAAGCAACAAGCGGTTGTTTCCATGATGATATCCGAATGGAATGATCTCGCAACTTTATCCACTTGTGAGATTCGAGATCGTGAATCCAATTCATGTTCATCTCTTATTTTGTGTAGCCTCGAGGCTCATCCTTCACTTTTAGACCGCATTCTTGAAGCTCAAAAGCATGATCCCGAATTGGTTCTTCTTAGCCAAAGTTGTAGGGATAGAATTGATATTGAAGGTTTGAAAGACTTTTATATTGATGCTCGTGGCGGTATTCGAAAATTTGGTAGACTTATTGTGCCAAATATTATTGATCTTCGTAAAGACATTTTAGAAGATTCTCATCGTTCTAAATTTACCATTCATCCCGGTAGTAGTAAAATGTACGCGGATATGAAGCGAGTTTATTATTGGGATGGAATGAAATCTAATATTGCTAAATTTATTAAGCGTTGCCTGACTTGCCAACTCGTGAAGGCCGAGCATCAAAGGCCCGGTGGGTTATTGCAACCTTTGGAAATTCCAATATGGAAGTGGGATCAAATTTCCATGGACTTTATTGACGGTTTTCCCCGTTCTCGTTCGGGCCATGATAGCCTATGGCTGATAGTAGATAGATTTACAAAATCCGCCCATTTTCTTCCCGTTCGGTCCAATCGGACCGTACCTATTTTGGCTAAACTCTTTGTCAAGGAAATTGTTAGATTGCACGGAGTTCTTACTTCTATTGTTAGCGATCGTGATCCATTGTTTACTAGTGGATTTTGGAAAGGTCTTCAAAAAGCTTTGGGAACGAAGCTTAATTTTAGCACTGCTTATCATCCTTAGTCCGATGGATAAACCGAGCGTGTGAATCACACTCTTGAAGATCTTCTTCGTGCATGTGTTCTTGATTTTGGTGGAAGTTGGGAAGATCATATTTCTCTTGCTGAGTTTTCATATAATAATAGCTTCCAATCAAGTATTGGTACGACACCTTTCGAGGCACTCTATGGAAGGCCATGCCGATCTCCTTCGTGTTGGCTTGAAGCCGGTGAGAAGCTGGTTTTAGGTCCAGATTTTATTCGGGATGCCACAGAAATGATTGACCTTATTCGTCATAGGATGAAAGAAGCTCAAAGTAGACAAAAATTCTATGCCGATAACCGAAGAAGGAGATTAGAATTTTCTGAGGGAGATTTTGTGTTTATTCGTGTTTCACCTATGAAGGGTGTTGTGCGTTTCAGCCGATCGGGAAAATTAGCACCTCGATATATTGGCCCCTTTCCCATCACCGAATGCATTGGTTCCGTGGCTTATCGCCTTTTATTACCGGCTCATATTTCTGCTTTTCATGACGTATTCCACGTCTCTCAATTACGGAAATGCCTTCGAGATTCCGATTCTATTCTTGAGCCCGGTGTGATTGAAGAAATTGAAGTTTTGCCTAATTTGACTTTTGAGCAACATCCTATTCGTATCATTGCTTCTGAGGTTAAACGCCTTAGAAATAAAGATGTTCCTCTAGTGAAAGTTCAATGGTCCAAAAATCCTAAGGATTGCTCTTGGGAATCCAGAGAATTCACCGAGCGAACACATCCGAACTTACTCTCTCGTGCTCCTTAAGGTGAACTTCTTATTTCAAATTTCTTCTTTTTGTGTTGATATGCTTTTATTGTTGTTACTTCTTATTTATTTCTTAAGATTGCGAGGACGCAATTTCTTTAAGGAGGGGAGTCTGTAACAACCCACATATTTTATGATTGTATATTTAAATGTTTTATTTAAATATAGCATCGTTAGTCGGATTCAAGTCCGAAATGTCACTTTTTTCAAACAGTTGAATTGGGACTCGATACCACTTCCATTGTGTCCAAAATGGCGTTTGCGTCCTTTTTGAGTATAAACATCGATATGTTTGGAGTTGAGTAGAATTTTGACATTTTCACTTAGGGCTTGGGTTTGGGTTTCAGCCCACTAACCCAACTCATCTTATATCCTAACTCCACCCCCTCTCCTCTTCATTCGTTCTATTATTTTCCTAACACTTCAAGCTTTAGTAATAATGGGAGAAGAGATTGGAAACTAAAATCCTAAGCCCTAGTTTCCTTTTCAAATTCAAGTTCTAGCTCCAAAATCAAAGAGAAGCTTAGGTAAGCATCCTCTTCTTCTTCTCCATCTCAATCTCTCTCCAATTTCAGAAATTTCCTATGACCTAACTTAGGAAATATTCATTGTAATCTTAGATTGGAGCTTCTATAGTTGAAATTGAAGAGTAGTAGATCTTTTCTTTGCTTTAGAGCTTGTCGTTTGTGTTTTTGGGTTAAAAGGTGAGTTTTAGAACTCACATCTACGTCTATAGCTTTCGTTGTTGTTAGGTATATATTCCTAACATCTATTCATGTTCGTTTGCTTTTGATTTGGATTGATTTGGTGAATATTCCAATTTTTGGTTTTTGGAGTCCAATTTTGTGAAAATCCTTTTATGGGTGTTTGAACATGTTTACCGGGGTGTATCGAAGAGCCTATTAGGCTGGGGTTCTCGCTTAGCATAAATCCCTAGTCGCCGTTGCTCGATCGATCGTTTCCGGTAGAATTTTGCCCCACTTGGTGGCTAGGTTGATTCTGCTCTGGGAGCAGGTTCAGTCGACTGAACCAGTGGGTCAGTCTACTGAACCAGGGGCAGAAAACATTCTATCCCTGTATCAGTCGACTGACCACCTGGGTCAGTCGACTGACCTGGAAACCAAAAGTTTCCAAGCATTGTGTCAGCCGACTAACCTCCTTGTATCCGTTCAACTTGCCTATTTTTCGTGGGTTTCCAATTTTAATCGGATCGAGTTGATCTGATTTGTCATTATCATTTATTATCGACTTTGATGACTTCATTTTCGGGATTTTTGGTAATATCCATTTTGTTGGATTCGATATCGATTTCTATGGATTTGATTCACGTCTTCGAATGTGGATTTTGGTGATTGACTGTTTCTACAATCATTTTTGTGATTTGTCACTTTAAAATACCAAGTTTTCTATAATAGTAGTAACTATTCAAACTCTTTCACAAAGATGATTTCAACTCTATTTTAATACAAATCTCGTTTATAAAACCGTTTTCCAATATATTAGTATATACAAACCTTTACCTCTTTCGTAAGAGAAATCTAATTAAACGGCTTAGCAAAAGAAGTGGCATGAAATGCTTGTGTTTACTTTGTCGGGTTAATTCTTAGACTTGTTCGATTGAAATCTTGTGACAATTTTCGAGTGGAAATCTACAATCTGTTCGTAAATATTTAAGTTAAGCCAGTGGTTATGGGACATGAAGCTAAACTCATCTATTTACTAGCTTGGTGTAATTAACACTTTTTATTGATCGATGATGATCATTTTGTGATTTAGACTAGCGATGTGCGATGTCTATTTGTATGTGTGGGGATTAAAACCCCGTTTATGGAACTTCGGTTCAATTTGGTGGGGTAGCGACCCATGGTCTTCGGGCCATTTGTGGAGCTTCGGCTCAAAATTGATGGTTAACGACCATGGAATAGCGTTCCGTTTGTGATGCACGTGTTGGTGAGTTTTCATGCTCCCGTTTGTGATAGGCCTCCCCTTTTGTGATTTCTGGATTTCTAGTTGATGATTTCTAGAATTTGTGTTTCACCAATTTTCGTGGATTGGCATTGATATGTTTTGTCAATATTTGTGTTTTGGTGAATAATTTAAAGAATGTGATTCTTTTTGGTGTTTTGAGATGATTTGAGATATTGTATGATTTTTGTTGTTATTTGATGTATACTTGTCGCAGTATGGCATTATTGTTATCATACGTTTTCGTGATATCTCTTATCCTATCTCATTTTATCTGATATTTATAGCTAGACTGATCTGTTTATTATTTTCTTCTTAAATAATACTCAGGTCAGACCGAGGTATTTCAGGTGCTCCTACTTGACTTCTTATCAGGGTCCGTCACCTGACTTTTGGCTAACTACTTTAGCATAGTAGTTTTTGTTAGTATACATTTGTGATGGAGACTACTTGTTGTATAATTATTATTTTGTCTAGCACTTGTATCTATTCTTTTGTGATGTAGTGGATCTTGTTTGACCACTACTTTGATGTACACTTCTATGTGTTATATTCATATCTGTTTTCGCCTTTGTGATATGAATATCTGTGACTGATTTGTGTTATGTTTATTTCTATATTTGTTTCCGAAGGCCACATAGCCACTGTGTGGTAGCTTTGAGTTTGTATTTGATATGTCGGATTTTCTCTTGAAATGAAGTGTAAGTTATAGTGTCTGACATATTGGCACTCGCACAAAGCAATTACACAGATGGTCGCTCCTCAACAGCCTTATTCTTCCCACTAGTCGACGACATTACCCTATAGTGTCCTTGGTTAGTGTGAGTTTAGAGGTGGGGCATCACACAAGTGTACAAAGTCTCGAGATCATTCCATTCGAATATCATCATGGAAACAACTGCTTGTTGCTTACAACTATGGGCATCGACAACACGATTTCCCTTTCCGGGAGTATAAAGAATATCAAGATCATAAGATGCAAGGAATTCGAGCCAACATTGTTGATGCAAATTAAGTTCCTTTTTGAAAAAATAAATACTTCAAAGAATTATGATCGGTGTAGAGAACAAATTTCTCTCCCAAAAGATAATGACGCCAAATTCTAAGAGCGAAAACAATGGCCGCGAGCTCTAGATCATGAGTGGCATATCTAGTCTCGATAGGCTTTAATTGTCTAGAAGCACAAGCGATAACACGTTCCCTTTTGCATGAGAACGACACCCAATGCAATATGACTAGCATCGGTATAAACAGTGAAGTCTTGGTTCCCTTCGGGAATCACAAGAATAGGAGCATTGGAAAGGAGTTCTTTTAATTTTTGAAAGGCAGCTTCCATGCTAAATCATTTATTTCATGATCCACTTTCTCGAAAAGCTAAGACATTCAAAATTATAATTAACTTTATGTAATCATATTTTTAGCAAAATTTACTTATTACAAGTCAATTTACTGTGTCCGACTGTCTCATCATAACATTTAGGAGACTCCTATCGATAACGTTGATCAGGTGCATCGATCAGAATTCTTAAAGCACTCAATGGGCAATACAACAAAGAATCATCTTCTATATGATAAACTTGTCTCTTAAAAATTTTACGAATATTCTTTGCTCGTTTTAAGAAAAAATCCAATTATACTTATAAATATATCTTTTTAGAAAGATTTGCAATTTTAAATTGCTATTTAACCCATAATCAATGATACAAGGATGGACTCATCGAGATATTTGCAGAATACTCGATTCATAAGATGGATGAAATAAGCTGGAGGGTTCGTCAAACCGAATGACATAACGAGCCACTCATAAAAATCATAACGAGTGCGGAATGCGGTAAGTGGAACGCTATCCTCCGCAACTCATAGCTGATGAAAACCGGTGGCAAGGTCGAGCTGAAAAGACCTTAGCACCACTCAATTGATCGCTTAGGTGGCAATCCTAAAACAGGCTCAAAGATATCGGGAAATTCACGAACTACTTGAATGAGGGAAATAACATCTTCCTCATCATGTGTGTTTAAAGAATAAAATGATGCCACCGAATTGGAATCGAAATCATTAAGAATAACAGAAATCTGCTTAATAGATTGAGGATGTCGAAGATGGATAGTCCTCTTGGGATATAGGATATGGGTTTCATAACGAATAAGCCAATCCTTTCCCAAAATCAATTCTGAAACCTAAGTAGCGCATAACATGCAAATCGGATCGAAAAGCATAATCACATAAAATAATTTCGACATTTTTACAAAGTAAACTGAGTGTTGCGAATCCACCAACCGGATTCGCAATTCTCAGTGAAGTCATCAAGCCCATAATATTTAAAAAAAAGTATCAGCAAGTTCCTTTGGTATAAAAGAGTGAGATGCACCCGTATCAAAAAGAATTTGAATAGGATAATCATGAATCATAATAATGCCATCAAGGACAGAATGAGAAATACCTTGACCAAGGGAAGTGTTACTAGGGGTTCGCACAACATTCAGCTTTCCCTCTTTCTTACTCTAAAGTTTGGGACATGAAGATATAAGATGACCCAAACTTTTGCAATAGCGACAAGTAAGGGGCTTTAGACACTTATTTGCATAGTGGTCCTTAGATCCACAATTGTAGCATTCTCCACGATTAGGGGTAGGAGTCTTTGCTACGGAAGTTGCTTGCTTCCCTTTCTTGTTGGGATTAGGGCTTTTGAACTTAATATGCCTTTTCTTATTGTTATCAAGGCTCTTCTTGACACCTCCAACATCACTATCACTTCCTTTATCGGCCTCTTCAAGTCGAAGAGTGATATCTACAAGCTGGTTGAAAGACACTTCTAATTTCAGAGGTAAAACCTTTTTGGGGTTCTTATTGAAAGCACAGATAAACCTTTGATTCTATAAAAGATCCAAAAGTTGTTGGGCAGACATGAATATGTCATCCAGAGGAGGACCACTGGATTGACCAGCACTAGAACTGCCGGGTCTAACCATCTCTTCTTCTTTAAGAAAGAAAGAAAGAAGAGGGAAAACGGTTATTCTCAGAATGAATATCAAACAAACTTGATTGATAAAACAAGATATCAGAAAAGAAAATAGGATAGAACGGTAGGAAGACTCGAATTAAATCCTAAGGCACGATTCCTAAAGGAGACTTAGGACAATGATCCTTGTCATAATATCCTATATTGTTCCGATGCTCTGATACCAAGCTGTGATGCCCCACCTCTATACTCACACTAACCAAGGACACTACTGGGTAATGCCGTCAATTAGTACGAAGAATAAGGATATTGAGGAGCGACCATCTGTGTAGTTTCTTTGTGTGACTATCGATATGTCAGATAGTAGGTCATGGATTTCATTTCAAGTGGGAATCTGACATATCAAATACAAACTCAAAGCTACTACAAAGTGGCTATGTTGTGACGACCCGACTTTCCACTTCCGGAAAATCGCATCGACAGTAAGAAAGAAAGGGGTGAGAAGTAGAAAAGAAAAGAAGAGAAATAAAACAAACACAAATACTCACAGTGGAAACGGAATAAAATATAATATATCACATAACTATTACATAGTATCATATACATCATCTATCAGAGTTACACAGATTACACATCATATACTAGACAGTTATAAACATCTGTCTAGTTATTACAACTCAATACAAAACAAAGATCTAAACAAGATCAACACAGCGGAAACTACTATCTATATCTACAACGCTGAAGCCTCCTGCTCCATTGCTCCTCCAGATTACTCGTCAAAGCTAAACCTGAATCCCTTGGCTACTCGTAAAAATTTGAGTACCCAAGAGTTTATAAAACAGAAATAAACAACTTGGGTCAGACATGGGTCTGGTGTGAGTAACAGGTTAAACTTGTTTAACTTCAAAACCTTTTGAAAGAAAAGGTATCACGTAAGACTCCCCACAAATAAACATGGGTAAGTTTTTACCTTACGCTAACCAAAACATTTGATAGGAAATTCGATTGTATTATAATAGGGTCTAGGGTTTTCAAATAAATATGAAATAGCCGAAATTTTTACATTATTAAATTCCAGCATACTAGCCAACAAAGTGGGTTATACAATCAAGTCCGTTATCACTTATTGGAAATTGGATTCCATACAATGGCAGGGCTACCGGGGTACCGCCCATCACAGTACGTGGCCTAGATCACCATACCGAGGATCACTCCCAATCCCCTGCAACACAAGGTCGGAACATCCCTTACTGGATAATTCCCGCACAAGATACCTCACGGTTGGGATCAGCAACCGCACCACTAAGTCGAAAATAGAAAGGGACATCTAGACAGAGGTAACCTTGTCCTACTTGGGTGCTACCCACTAACCTTGCTGCACCTCCCCTGTTTTAGCCATTCCCGGTTTGTGAGGCTTGAGGTCACGATTACCTTAGAAAAGAACACATCACTTAGAATGCTCATCGTCCACCTGACGATGTTCTGAAAGCATTCAATCCATACAAGTTCGTTCCGGGTTCGAACGAAACCGAAGGCATTATCTCGTTACACTCGTTTTGGAATCACCCTCAGAGTTAACGACAATAACCCTTGCACTCTGAATCTTCATCTTCACTTGATTCACGACCTATCGTTAATTTGGATCGATGTGGTATTCGGGTCTCCAGACCTGGAAATCCGGTATACGGAAACCCGATCCCGGTCTCATCGAAATCCAAAGCGTATCTTTTAAGGCCAAGTTGTTTTAAAGGTTAAAACAATTTAATTCATTATCTTTATACACAAAGAAAGATAACAGATAATCAACATTATCAGATAATCCATACAATTCAACTAACATTCATATCACACAGCATATATCTCATCAGAGATATCAATCAAAGTCAAGTATCCAATACTAACACCCATTCATAAGTAATGATTTATATCATCTTAATTTAAATTGAATTAAATTAATTACTTCATTTTATAAATCCTTCTTACTTAACCATTAATTAATTACAATCAATTAATTAATTATCCTCTAATAATTCATTTCAATTAATCATCTTGATTAATTATCTTTTGATTACATTCAAGTAATTTATCTTTAATTAATTATTTAAATTAATTATCCTTAACCACTTATAGTAAATAATCCTTTAATTACTTCATTAATTAATTAACTAAAATTTATTAAGTTAATCAACTATATTTAATTATATTAATCCTTAATTAATTACATTAATTAATTACTTCATTTATTAATTATTACTTAATTAATCAATTCTTAATTACATCATTAATTATATTAGTTAATGATCCTTAATTACAACTTAATTATTAATTACTCAATTAAATTAATTACATTAAGTAATTAACCTTTAATTAAACAACATTTATTAATCACCCTTGATTAATCTTCAATCAGTAATTAATTACCCTTAATTACTTTCATTAACTAAATTAATTACTCCTTAATTAATTTCTTAATTAATCCCTTGATTAATTATTCAAAGTAATTAACTCAAATTACTTCTATAAAATCATTATTCAACTAATTACTTCCAGTAATTATTTATTATTAACTTCCCTAAATAATCACACCTTAATAATTACATAAAGTAATTATTATCAAATCATCTCTTGATTATTCTAAATTAATTAAACTTAATTAATTAATTTAACTAAATCAAATTAACTTCAATTAATTACAATAAGTAATTAATTCTTAATTACTTCCAATAAGTAATTCCATTTAAAACAAATTCTATAATTGATTATCTTTAAATTAATTAATCTAATTAACTATTAATATTAATCACATTAATTAATTATTTAATAATCCATAGTTAATGACTTCATTAACTATTATTTAATTACTTTCCTTAAGTAATTAACTTTATTAATATTATTAATTATAAATTAATAAATCTTAATAACCAATTTATTAATCTCTAATTACTTAATTAATTAAGTGTTAACCATAACTTAATTAATATTTAATTACTCTATTAATTAATTCCTAACCATTAATTAATACCCTAATTTATAATCCTCAACTACAAATTAATCATCCCTAATTAATTTATCTTAATCCTTACTAAATTAGTTTAAACCATTAATTTATTTATTTAATTAATCCAAATGATTAATTAATCAAATAAATTTAATTATCCATTAAATTTCCTAATTAATTTAATGAACACAAATCTCTAATTACTTTAAGATAAAACTTTGTTCTTATTGATAATCAAGTTATCATTTACAAAGTATTTTAAATCCTTAATTATAAATTAATTAATTCAAATCATTAATTAATTAAATAAATTAAACCACTTTAATTACCTTAAAGATTTAATGATTTAAACTTTAAGATAAAACATTTTCTTATCCATGGTTAGATTTATCATTCACAATTACATTTGAAATATTCATTTCAAAATTTACTTATAAATTTCATTTTAAATTTAAGCTTTAAAATGAAACCTAATTTATCTTCAATAAAATTTAAATCAATTTAAAACCATTAACTTTACCTTATAAAGAATACTTTCTCTTATAAAAAGAATTTTACAAGAGTTTAAACCAATTTCCTTTAAAATTCAAAACCTTTAAATATAACTAACATTTAGACTTATTTAAACATTTAAATTTATAAAACTTATTTATCTCAAACTAAGATATAAATTCAATTTGAGTCCATACTTCGGAAAACTTATTTTAACTTTGTTTAAAATCTTGTTTTACATTTTAAAATTCATTTTTAAATTTAAAAACAGACAGGTTATTTAAAACCTGGTACAACAGATTTTTAAAACCTCGCAACACTAAAATACTCGAGACCACTACACTTTACTTCGAGTCGCCCATTCAAAAACTCCGAATCTCACACGAACAAACTCGAGAAACTCGAGTTGTCTTCTCCTGTTCAAACCAGACTTCACCCAGACATTCGATCGCGTGCACGTGCACGACCACCAGCGTCAACTCCGACCATCGCCGAGTATCCCCACAAGTCAGCGATCCTCCCTACACCATATCACGATCATCAATTCTTCGATCACTACTCGAATTCGAAATCGAGTAGCATCACCCAAAACTGGAACAGAAAGACCAAACTCCCCAAAACCTGTCAGCACTTCCCCCACGGCGCTCCGTTCACCAGAGAGCTTCCACCACCGGCCACAGCCTCGCCTATGACCAAACTTCCCTCTCTCAAAAGCCTGAAGCACTCGATCCATAGTAGAAGTCGTGATGATCGATTTATCTAGACTAGTTAAAACTAGGGTTATAAATTTAAATCCTAAATCATTACTGCCTCTATGCTTTAATAACCTTCCTGACAATTTTCCTACCATCCATGATCATCCTACTACTATTACTGAAGAATACAACATACCAAACCATCGAGATCAACAGAATTACCCAAAAATTCATTTTTAGTTAAAACCAGAACTGCACCTTCATTACTAAACTAAAAATTATGATTTTAATACTAAAATTCATGTTATAGCTTATGTATTCAATTTATAAACCTGGATTTACGAATTACCCAGTTTGAATTTTCACTTTTATATACATACACTTGTTGTTTTTGGTCACAGAGACACTCAGACTTTAAATTTGACTTAACTAAATTTTTTAAACATTAGTATATGATAAATCAAACAATTTTTGTTTATAAGTTTTGTTCTAACAAAAACTAGATCAAGTGGTACAAGCTTTTAAATGAAATTTTGAGTCTGGGCAAACAAAACAAGAACAGAGTACAGTCACATATACACACCATACATCCACATATACATACAGGAAAATGCACTTGTATATTCATACATCAATACATATATATGCAGAACTACTTATAAAGATTCACATGCAACCATCTTTCATTCAGAACTTAACATGAATTTCAGAATCAACTTAAGTTTATTTTTAAAAATGTTACTCACCTGATTTAAACAGAGGCAGCCTCTTTAATTTTTTAAAAAGCTTTTGAAACTGAGAAACTTGAATGCTTTTGCTTTTAAAACTTTAAACTTGCATGCCTCTTAAAATCTGATTCTAAACTTGAGTTGCAGGGCTTAAAACTTGATTTAAACTACATGCATGTTGCTTCCAGGTTGAAGAAAGAATGCAGAATGACTTTTGAATTGATTCCAGAGATGAAAAGAATGATCAGGCTGAAGACTTTGATTAAATCTCAGGTTTGCAAAGGAACAGGCTTTGAGTTGTATTTTTGAATATGAGATTACAGGGATTTGATTTTGAAAACTTCTGGTTTTGAGGAGTTTTGATTACTGATTTTCAGGTTTTTGATTTTAGATTAGAGGAAGAGTTTGAGAAGAGGTTACTAATTATTTCAGATTTTATTAGAGGAAAGATTATTGATTTCTCTTGGCTTTTGAAAAAATGAGAAGATTAGAAAGAATGGGAAAATGAAGAAATGCAATGTTAATATACATGTATATTTATGATTTTATAAAATAAAAGAAAATGAAAATAAATAAGGACACTTGTCCTATACATTTGTTTATTAAATTACACATGTTATAATGAAGCTTTAGATAATGACACATGTCTTATAAGTAATTACTCATATTTCTATTTATTTTAAAATTATTTAAAAAGCCTTTTTCTTGTTTATTTAAACTTAAGTAAAATATATCTTAACCAATTAAAAGATTTATCTAAAGTATATTTAAAACTAAAATGTTATTTATTTAAATAACTTTGAAAAGTCCAGATTAAACTAAATCTAAATTTCCAATTTGCCCAAAGCTTCTATTTAAAATATATACAAATAAATATATATATATATATATTCAAATAGAAAATATCTTATTAGATTTTAAAAGATAAAATTACAAATAAATACTTATTTAATCAGATTATTAAATTAAATTCAAATCTTATTATCAAAGATTATCCATATCAATTTAATTATTCAACAGATTATTAAATTGATATTGTTAAAATTTCCAGGATATTACATATGTGGCCTTCGAAAACAAATATAAAATAAGCATAACACAAAATCAGTCACAGATATTCATAACACTAAGGCGGAAACAGATATGAATATAACACATAAAAGTTTACATCAAAGTAGTGGTCATACAAGATCCACTACATCACAAAAGAATAGGTACAAGTGCTAGACAAAATAATATGCATACATCAAGGAGTCTCTATCTCGAATGTATAAAAACAAAAACTACTAAGCTAAAGTAGTTAACCAAAAGTCAGAAGCTAGTCCCTGCTAAGAAGTCAAGTGGAAGCACTTGAAACACCCCAGTCTGACCCGAGTATCATTTAAGAAGAAAAATAATAACCGGATTAGTCTAGCTATAAATATCATATGAGGTGAGATAGTATAAAAGATATGACAAAAATATATGATAACAATAATACCATGTTGTGACACGTATATATTTGATAACAATGAAAATCATACAATATCTCAAATTTTCTCAAACACCAAAAAAGAATATCATATTCTTTAGCTTATTCACCAAACCTCAAATATTGACAAAACATATCAATGCAAATCGCACAAAATTGGTGAAACGCAAATTCCAAAAATCATCAGTTAGAAATTCATAAAACACAAAAGGGGGAGGCCCTATCAAAAACGGGAGCATGAAAACTCACCAACATGTGTATCACAAACGAGATGTTATCCCATGGGTCGCTAACCCATAGAGCTGGTGCAACGACGTAGTAAAGCGATACGCCCGAGGAACCTGAAACTCAAACAAGCCGGAACAACGACGTAGTACAGCGATACGCCCGATGAACCTGAAACTCAAATAAGCTAGAACAACGACGTAGTACGGATATACACCCGATGGACCTGAAACTCAAATAAGCCAAAACAACGATGTAGTACGGTGATATGCCCGGTGAACCTGGAACTCCGTAAAACCCGTAGGTCGCTAGCCTATAAAAATGAGACGAAGCTCAACGAACGGGGTACAGTCCCCTATGCGGACAATGAGACATCGCATATCGTTAATATAAACCTCAATTTGATCGTTATAGATCAATAAGTGTAAATTACATCAAGCTAGTAAATAGATGAGTTTAGCTTCATGTCCCATAACCACTGGCTTAACTTAAATATTTACGAACAAATTGTAGATTTCTACTCGAAAATTGTCATGAGACTTCAATCGAACAAGTCTAAGAATTAACCGACGAAGTAAATGCAAGCGTTTCATACCACTTGTTTTGCTAAGTCGTTTAATTGGATTTCTCGTACGAATGAGGTAAAGGTTTGTATATACTAATAGATTGGGAAACGGTTTTAAAAACGAGCTTTGTATTAAAAGTTGTGTTGAAATCGTTTTTTTGAAAGAGTTTGAATATTTGATACTAGTATAGAAACCTTTGTATTTTAAAGTGACAAATCACAGAAATGATTGTAAAAACAATCTATCACCAAAATCCACATTCGACGACGTGAATTAAAACCATAAAAATCGATATCAAATCCATCAAATGGATATTCCCAAAAATCCAGGAAAGAAGTCATCAAAGTCGATAATAAACGACAACAAATAACCGGATCAACAAAAATTGATAAAACGGAAACCCACATAAAAATAGGTAAATTGGCTGAATTTAACAGTGCCAGACGTCTGGTGATTTTCCCAGACGTCTGAGCTGAAGATCTGGAAATTTCTTCCTGATTGCTCAAATGTCTGGGAATAACCTCAGATGTCTAAGCCGTAGGTCTGAAATTTTTATTCCTTTGCCTCAAACGTCTGAGTGTTTTCCCAAACGTCTGAGCTGAAGCTCAAGGCAAAATTTGCCTAGGGCATTGATGACACAATCAACTCGGAAGCGATCGAATGAGCGATGGTGGCTAGAGATTTATGCCAAGTGACAACCCAGCCCTATAGGCTCTTCAATACACTCCAAACAACATGTCCAAACATCCATAGGAGGATTTTCAGAGATTTTGACTTCAAAATACCAAAATTGGAAAATTCACCAAACCAATTCAATTCAAAAGCAATTGAACATGAAATAGATGTTAGGAATTCATCCTAACAACAATGAAAACTATAGACATAGATGTGAGTTCAAGAACTCACCTTCAAAATCAAAAACAACAATTGAGAAGCTCTAAAACAAGGAAAGATCAATCTCTCTTCAACTTCAACTCTAGAAGCTCCAATCTATGATTATATGCAAATATTTCCTACGTTAGGTTATAGGAAATTATGAAAATTGGAGAGGGATTGAGATGGAGAAGATGAAGATGATGCTTACCTAAGCTTCTCTCTGATTTTGGAGCTTGAATTTGAATTTCCTAAGAGAACTAAGGCTTAAGAATTTTGATTTCCCCCATTTTTCCTTTTGCTTGAGAGTGTTAAGAAGTTATGAAAGGAATGAATGAAGGGGAGAGGAGTTAGGGTATTTGGTAGATGAGTTTGGGTTAGCTTATTAGGTTAATGGGCTAGAACACAACCCAAAGCCCAAATGAAAATATCAAAATCATAATCAACGCCAAACATATCGATGTTTATACTTAAACAAGTTGTAAACGTCGTTTTGAACTCAATGAAAGTGGTCTCGAGTCCGGATTCGGCTGTTTACAAAAATTCATATTTTGAACTTTAATTCAACTAACGATGCTATATTTAAATAAAACATTTAAATATATATTCGTAAAATATGCGAGTTGTTACAATGGGCGGCTTTGTACGAGATGTTGGAGGAAAAGAAAATATATATTATTATAATTTGAAAATATCTCGCCCTATCGACTCGCGAAATTTCAAACTCAAAATGAAGTGTGTCGCCTAGCGTTTTATATGTTTTACCCCTATTTCGAACAGAATGGAACTAGTTTTGAGGCCTAATTCGATCGTATGAAGAAGATAGCTTTTCAAACCGAATTATTTTAATTAAATTCTTGAGATTCAATTCTATGTGTTTCAAGCTCGCATGGCCGAACGACAAGTCTGATCACTACGAAACATGAAATCCTATAATAATTCACTGTAACGGATCCGATGAAACTGGTTTCGTCGAAATCCGAGACATTGACCAAAATGGCTATTTTTACTCATTAAATAAAATATGAAATTTCCAATTTCTATTTATTCACTTTTATATCCAATTTTAAATGTTAACAATCTTTATTCATATTCAAATAAAATTTAAATCAACTTTCGGCATCATTCTCATTCATATTTAATTCAAAATTCAATTATTTGAATAATTTCCAATACTAAATTTTAAATAATTTGATTATCAAATAATAAAATCTCAATGAATTTTACTTATCGAAAATTTATTTTTTTAACTAAATAAGTCAACATTTATTGTTCAATTTAACTAAATACATTCAATACGTAAAATTCATTTCATTATCTATTATTGCCAACATCTTCGAAATTGGTTATTTCAATATTTTATTCAAGTTCATATTAAATAAATTACATAAATAAATATTAAATTTTATTTCTAAACATTTTTATTCAATAATCATATTAAATTTAATAATTTAAAATAGTTAAAAATACGGGTCGTTACACTCTCCCCACTCAAAACCTTTCATCCTCGAAAAGGGATTAAGTAGAGAATTTTAAAACATGATTTTTGTCCAAAATAATTAACTAATAAACAATAAGATCTTATTAGAAAACCATTACTACGCTTCTGCTACACCACACCGATATCGGTTTACGGAAATTACAAGTTAGTTATAAAAAAAGTTATAAAATTTTAAAACCTCAAATTTTTCTAACACTTGGATTTACAGAAAATTTCGGCAGAGTCTCGTTTGCACGGCTCGATCGAAAAATTTTTACAATACAATATATAACACAAATATATATCAAATATACCAAATATACATCTCATCTCAATGATGAGGCATCCCATATGGAAAAATATAAAAGTGTGGTATATAATCCGATATATGTACCTTATTATTTTTAATACAAGCGAGTTCGCTCGTATTAAGCAAGCAAAAGCATGTAAAACCTACATATACGTCCAAATGGTGTTTGTATGTACCTATCTCAACTCAGATTAGAATATTAGTTACTTATAATAAGATATAAAACATGTATGACTTAAATAGAACCACATAGCATGAATTCTGAATCCAAATCATAAACATTAGCAGCAATTCACAACAAACAATAATGTGTAGCCAAAACAGTTATAGCAATGATTTACAACCAAGGAAACCATTCAACAATTATTAATATTCATCTAATTAATCCAAACTACCACAAATTTCATTTCCAATGTCAATGTTAAATTTATACACTTCATTAATATTAACATTAAAAAAAATTAATAACATTTAACCGGTTTGCTTCAAATTTATTCTCATCTATTTCATTTACATTCAATTTATTCAATTAAATTTGTTAAATTCCAATTGTTTCACTATAATTTTAACAAGATTTCATATAAATTCATTTATGGACCATTTTATAAATCACTTAAGTTAGATTTTATTTCATTTGCACTTAGTATATTCTATTTAATACTAATATCATTTATAAACCATTTCATAATCATTTAAGTTTATTATGAATATTTTATAAAATGCAGCTCATGTTTACTATTGCGTCATAACTTAAGCTTATATTAATTCATTGATTCACTTAATTATTTCATTTCATTCATTCAAGTTCATATAATAATTTTACTTAAGTAAATTTTAATTTATAACTCAATTCATATTAATAATTTTCTTTTTATCACAATCAATTCATTCAACTTCTCTTAAGTTAACTTTAGTTATAATTTATTTCATTAACTTATTTCATATTCAATCAGTTACCATTCAATTTTATTGAAACTCATTCTATTTGCATGTAATTTATTTACATCCAATTTAAATTAAGTTCAATTACTCATTAATTTTACTTACACTCATTTATTTTTATTCAATTTCTTTCACACCCAAACTGCATTTTATTTTATAATTCAAGTCCGTATTCATACTATTAGTTCATTTTATAGCTTAAGTGGAATTAATTCACTTTACTAATTCATCTAGTTCCATTCAAATCTAATTCAATTCATTTAATCTTTATTAAGTGAAATTTTATTTCATTTAATCCATTACTCATTTTATTTAACTTTATTCAAGTTAAAAAATTTCTCATCATTCACATTCATCAAATTTAAAATTTATCTTTAGCTTAATATTTCTCAAATTTATAAGTTATACAAACTTATTCACTTAAAATTTCATTTTATTATTTTATCTAATTCATTTCAAATACAATTCAATTTTATTTAAGCTTTCTTGAGTTAGACTGCATTTTATTTACTTCATTTCACTAACTCAATTTATTTAACATTTCTTAGGTTAATTCTTTTATTTCATATCTCAAATTTGAATCATCTTTTGTTTGCTTAACCAAAAATATTCAACAGTTTTAAAATTTAATTCTACTTTCCTGTTCACATTTCTAAGTTATAAACTTGTTTCTTTTCTATGCTATTTTCAATTTATAAGTTCAAAACTATTTCTATATATTTATCAAATCATACTTGGAATATTTTTTCCTCACAATCAAACTTGTTTTAACCGGAAATAATTTTTTTTAGTAGCAATTCTCACTCAGAAACTCGAAATGAATACTGGCGATGCTGCAGTCATCCCCAGAATTATTTTCCAACGACTAAAGCAAGTTCAATGCTTTTATTTCTTTCAAAATCCTTTCAAAATATATTTCTAGTCAAAACACTTTCAAATAATATTATTGTTAATTTTTTTGAAGGCTTTGAAAACAAATTTGAAAGCAACAGGTTTTTATATTCAAAAATTCTCAGTTTTTAAATTCTTTCTATTTAATTTTTTTGAAGGCTTTGAAAACAAATTTGAAAGCAACAGGTTTTTAAATTCAAAAATTCTCAGTTTTTAAATTCTTTCTATTTATAAACTATATTATAAATATACTTATACAATTCCAGTAGCTTATTATGAAAACATTTCGTTAATTTACATCTTTGTTATTTCAAACAATTCTTAGTGCAATTAGATTTCAATTCAATTTAATTATTGAACGCTTCGTGAAATAGAATTCACAAAGTATTCGTTTTATCTCAATTCAACCAATAATCGATGATAACTAAATATTATCATCTCCTAACAACTAACATTCATTAATAATTATATAGGCTTATGAAGGTTGTAATTATATATATATAATATAATTTAGGTAAAATTATTTCATTTACCCGATTTTAAACAATATTATGTCTACTTGCCTCATTTAAGTGTTGAGAAACCCCCATCAATAACACGATGTCCACGCATCAACTAGAATTCATATGGATAAGTAAACACAATATAAAACATTTTTAACACTAACAAGTACATGCTCTTATATATATTTACCCACAAAGAACTCATTTAGGGTATTACTATCCTATCTCTAATGAGTCAAACCCCACAAAGCTAAGGCTATCGCTAAACCAAAGCTTTGATACCAATTGTGACGACCCACATTTCGTAAGGTTTAAATCGACAATAATCCATACATGTCCAACTTAAAAAATCTGGAACATGGATAATCATTGGGGTTAATTAATTAAGAAAAATAAGAAAAGAAGAAGAAAACAAACACAGAATCTCGCAGCGGAATGATAAAATATAATAATCAAATAAACAGTTCATGAAGCTGTTTATGCTATACATTTGATTATAATTTATACAACATTTATCAGAGTTATATATACAACAGAAAGGAAATATAATGCAGCAGAACAACATGATGCAGGAAAAAAAAGTAACAATATACCAAATCTTCCTCTTCATCCTTCAGAAAATGATCTTAGATGCGCTGAAATATTCAAGGCTGATCCGAGCGTAATGAAAATATAAAACACTCAAGTCAGGACTAAAATATCCTTATGTAAGTCAAATCGATATCACATAACATGAGTGTAATAGCGTCAGAGATGTTTACTGGATTTTACATCTCCTATCCAGTGTATAACGTGCGTGCAATAACTTAAGAGATGTTATGGGATTTTCCATCTCTTAAGGATCCGTCAAAATATTATATATAGTAGAATACGCTATATATATAATGTCTAATCAGTAAAATAAATATTTTTCTTAGCTTAAGGCTTTACATTAATCCCCCTTAATGCGTTTTTAAGCATTGTCGTACAGTTTGCATATAACGCCCAGTAGCACGTCAGGACAACAGGGATGCACTGTGATACGACAACACTAAACCAAAATCGTAGTGGTCTTGTATAGGGATAAAAGTATAACAAGGCACGTGATGCAATGCCCAAGGTAGGATACTAACAGTTCGGGTCGTAGGGTTGGTGTTAACGCATCGTAGCCACGACCGTCCATCGCATCCATTCATCCTTTATTGTGTCAAAGGGAGGTTATCCCAAAATCAAGGTGCACCAATCAAAACCAACAACAACAATGATAATATGGACCAAGTATAAGAAAAATCGAAGAACGGATGTCCGCTAGGGGTAGCTACCCCGCTTGGCCCTATCAAGCCATCCTGTTTTAGTCATTTCAAATTGGCATAAGTGTCGAGGTCTATCCATCATCGTCCTCTTTTTCAAATCCAACAAACGACGGCAAATCCAACCACTTTATTTTGGTGTCTCCTTCGCGTACACAGTTTTTAAAGTGGTTCCAATATTGAAAAAGAGTATGCCAATGCGAGGCCCCGATCTCTTTAACAACCAAACGTCGTTTTACACACCGGTTGGCTCTTTTACATTTAAAAAACCATTCATACTTGATATCAAAATATTATATTTACTTCCAAATCAATTTCATTTCGAAATCATCATATTCACTCAAAATATACAATTTCACTTAAAATAATTTCCCTTCAATATCTCGATTCAGTTCCAAAATTGCTTCAAATTTCCATTTGGGTTATAACTTCAATTTAACCCAATTCGAATTTATATCCATGATTTAAATATAAACATTCCACCCTTTGACTAGTTTGAATTTTTAGATAATAGTTTGAAAAACTTTAAATAGTTTTAAAAAGTTATATTAGTTTAACATAAAATAGTTTAATAAAATGGTATATATTAAAATGGTTTATATAGGAAATAGTTTGGAAAATCAAAATAATTTGAATATTTAAAAGATAAGTTTTAACATTTTATATTAAAATAATTTATTTGAAAATAGTTTCAAAGTCAAACTGATTCAATTCAAAATCTTTCAATTCAGATCATCTTAAATCTTAAATCATTCCAAATCGATTCAATTCCGATTTCAATTCCAATTCAAATCAATTTCA
This sequence comes from Allium fistulosum, assembly GCA_030737815.1. NCBI lineage: Eukaryota > Viridiplantae > Streptophyta > Magnoliopsida > Asparagales > Amaryllidaceae > Allium > Allium fistulosum. The sequence goes on along the minus strand of CM060903.1, from coordinate 1,251,487,232 downwards.
ATTTTGATTTCCATTTTTAGCTTCAATTTTGATTCAACAATTCGATTTAATGCTTTAAATTTCAATTCAATTCTAAATTTAAACCATTTCAATTTATATTAATTTCAAATTCACTTTCATAATATCGATTTAAATCACTGAATTCAAATTAAACTTCAACTTTCGAATTTAGTTTCAAATCTTAAAATTAATTCCATTCTCGAGTCCAAATTTTATATATCTATTTAAATTACTTTTACTTAGTAATAATTCAAAGTTGGAATAAAAGTTCAAATCTTTTAAAACAAATCAATTTCCGAAATTCAAATCATATTTCGATTATAACTTCTAAATCTCAAATTTCATTTTTAAACAATTTTGTTTAACAAATTCTAATTCCAACATTTTGGGCTCAAGTTCGAAAATAATTCGATTTCCATAAATTCGATTTTTTTTTACTTCTTTAAATCCAAATAATTTAAATAATTTCAAATCAAAATTTTAAAATCATTTAATTTAACTAATCCTGTGTCCGTATATAATTTTCTATCCTATGGCTAAGTGAATCAATTATTTGGATTTTAATTTTAGGGATGGATATATCATTTCAATCCAAAATAAATGTCTTAGGTATATATCATTTCAACCTATTTCTTAATTTATTTGAAATAATTTAATTTACAGTTTTATATAATATAAATAATTTACAGGGTGATAACAGGATATATATAAAATAAACATCCAAATCATCCAAAATATCAACCAATAGCATCCATCACAATCAATCATTCAAATAGTCAATATAACACAATAGTTTATTAGTTATCAATATCGAGCGTCTAACTGGCAATTTAGTTTCAAATTTAACTTTCCATTTAAATCCTTATCAATTCAATTCATATATCAATCTAATGTCGATTAATTTACCAAACATCAGCCAATGAAATTAAATTACTTCATTATATTAATTTAACTAACATAAAAATTAATTTAGTCAATCGTGAGCGTATAAAACACTCACCTTTTTGTTTGGAACCAAAAATATTTCCAGCTTCAAATAAATACCACTTTGTCTCCATATCGTAGATGACATTGATACGAATCCACCGCAACTCGTTTCGCCCGAATTGGACCTCGTGTGGAGAAGTTACGATATAATTAGCATTCAATATAATTTAAAACAAAATTAACTTGATTAATAAAACAAACCAACTCAACTTTGCCTGCTCACTTGCTCACGTACACAGCCACGCCTACAACTCTTCCTCCCTAGGCAAAATCACGATTTCTTCTTCGTTCTCTATTTTTTTATTACACAAACAGCTCCAGACTTCGAACCCACTCACGATCGCGTTCTTCCACGCGCGCACCACACAACGATCACCGGAGCTCCATCACTCACGCACAAATGCATACGCTATCATTAGAGCCACGAAATCCAAACCCTAAACGACTGCCGACCTCACCGCTAACCTAGCCTCAACGAGTCGTTGCGCGTGCTCCAACTCTCCCTATCGCCGTCGCTCGTTATCGCGACCGTAGCTTTGATGTTTTTTTTCCATTTCTATCTGCTGCGTATTGAAATAAGGAATAGGGGAGTATGGTATGGGGAGATAACATTATGAGCGGCTTTGTATGAGATGTTGGAGGAAAAGAAAATATATATTATTATAATTTGAAAATATCTCGCCCAATCGACTCGCGAAATTCCAAACTCCAAATGAAGCATGTCGCCTGGTGTTCTATATTTTTTACCCCTATTCCGAACACAATGAAACTTGTTTTGAGGCATAATTCGATCGTATGCAGAAGATAGCTTTTCAAACCAAATTATTTTAATTAAATTCTATAATTAAATTCTATGTGTTTCAAGCTCGCACGGCCAAATGACAAGTCTGATCGCTATGAAACTTGAAATTCTATAATAATTCACTGTTACGAATTCTATGAAACTGGTTTCATCAAAATCTGAGATAGTGACCAAAATGGCTATTTTTACTCATCAAATAAAATATGAAATTTCCAATTTCAATTTATTCACTTTTAAATCCAATTTTAAATGTTAACAATCTTCATTCATATTCAAATAAAATTTTAATCAACTTTTGACATCATTCTCATTCATATTTAATTCAGAATTTAATTATTTAAATGACTTCCTATATTAAATTTTAAACAATTTGATTATCCAATAATAAAATCTTAATGAATTTTTCTTATCGACAATTTATTTTTTTCAACTAAATAAGTCAACATCTATTATTCAATCTAACTATTGACTATAAATACATTCAATACGTAAAATTCATTTCAATATCTATTATTGCCAAAATCTTCGAAATTGGTTATTTCAATATTTTATTCAATTTTGTATTAAATAAATTACATAAATAAACATTAAATTTTGTTTCTAACCATTTTTATTCAATAATCATATTAAATTAAATAGTTTAAAATATGGGTCGTTAATGATCTTAAGTTGGTTAAGCGGTCTAGAGTTAAGTTGTAATGCATATGTGCTTAGTTCTATAGAATACAGATTGATTATAGGAATGGATTGGGTGGCTTGATACGGAGTAATTTTGGATTGTGATAGAAGGGTTGTTCGTCATAGGAAGCATGATTTGATAGCTCTATGTGAGCCAGGCATTTCCATGATGAAGTCATATTTGTATTCGCTAGACCCATCATAGGAAGAGTTGGCATTTATCCCCATAGTTAATGATTTTCTAGACGTACTCGCTGAGGTTGCCAGACTTCCGCTTTGTAGAGAAATTGAGTTTAGGATCAACCTTGTGAAAGATGCTAGGCCTATGGTGATGCCTTTGAGACATATAACTCCAAAGAAGAGAAAAGAATTGGATAAACAATTTTTGGACTTGTTGCAGAAAGGATTTATTAAACAAAGTATTTTTGAAAGAAAAACCACTATCCATTATCTCATATCGACGACCTCTTTGATCAACTTGTCAGGGAAAAGGTTTTCTCATAGCTTGACCCTGCTATAGGATTTTCATTAGTTAAGAGTTACCGAGGACAACGTTCGGAATGTTAATATCTCGGTTATTGATTTTGATGACAACAACCATATAAAATATAGATATTAATGTTGTGCCAAGTTATATAGTACATAGTGCAGAATATTATACAGGTGCTGACTCGAAACTGTATATTGTAAAAGACTCAAGATAAAGATACAATGACTCATGAGTTCAAAGATAAAGAAATGAAGATCTCAAGGTTATAATTTAGTGTATAGAGTCATTAGTATATATTGATAAAGTCCTTGATAGGAATTTCTGATTTCTATCTTCAATTTCTGATCTTTGATACTTTAAACAAAAAATAAATTACTTTAATTACAAAATATATTTTTTAAATATTTTACAAAAGTTTTTTGAAGTCCAAAAATAATGTTAAAATTATTTTACAAAAGTATATAATTTTCAAATTATTTTAAAGAAAACAATTTTCATTTTTCCCAAGCGTATGTCAACATACATATCTACGGTATATCGACATACATATTGTCGAATGGTTTTTTTAAGTTTTGAATGGAAGTGTCTATTCGATACATCACTTCATGAATGGACACATTTGTTAATTTACTATATAAAGGGGAGTGCAAATGAATTTTTAACCAACTAATTACTTACTTTCTTTCCATTCCTTATTCTCTTATAAGTTCTTTTGCAAAAAATATTTATTCCCGTCAAAATTATATAGAGTCAATTCTTAGTTCACTATATTGATTCAATATAGCTTTCTTACTATTTGAAAACTCTCTCATTTCAAAGATCAAAGTGTTATCCAAGAGGCTATTGAATCCATTTCATCCAAAGTACAAAAAATCATCTTTGGAAAAACTATCAACTCAATTCGTGTGTTTTTGGGTGTGCTTGTTGCTCGTTCAAATTAAGTAGGTGTGCTTGTAGCCTATTCAAATCATGTAGGTATGCTTGTAGCTCATTCAAATCAATTGGTTTTGCTTAGTTGCCTATTCAAATCTAGTGAGTGTGCTTGTAGTCCAGTCAAATCAAGTTTACCCCGGACTCGGAATACAGAAGGGTGTGTCTCGTTGCCTTGAAATTAAGATTGTATTTGAGTTTTCCTTCTATCTGGTTAAAGATTGGCATTTGAAAAAGAAATCTTTACAAGTAATTGTACGGGAGTGGATGTAGGAGAAATCCGAATCAGTGTAAAATCCCCGATGCCATCTCACTCACTCTTACTTTACTTTATTACTTTTATTTTTATAAGCGATTTCATCTGTGACTGATTGTTAGTATAATTTTTTTTGTTAATCTGTGTTTTAATATTAATTTTGAAAGAAAATTAAAAAGATTAGCATAAGTTAGAAAACACTATTCAACCGCCCTCTAGTGTTAGAATAGCCTTAAAATCCATAATATCGCAACCCATATTTGGTACTAGAGCATTAGATTTTCAAAATGTAACGTCGGCCTTTTTGACCCCCAAATCAACACTAATCCATCCATGGTATTCACATGACGAGCACCCAAGTGCCAGAAAGGCAAAACGTTAGGGAAAAAGAAAAGAAGAAAAGAAAAAGGACAAGAAAGTAGAGAACACAATATCAGAATGTCACCACGGAACGATGACATATAATATCAAAATGATACTTGTACAAAGGAAAACTGTATATATACTATAATCAGAGTAAACTAATCTATCATCAGCCTGTACAGTTATAACAACCTATCCTTACAATTGCTGATATAAAAATAAACAAAGTAACGCAGTGGAAATAAAATCTATAGTAGGTGGTCATCGAGCTTCTCTCCTAGAGCTCCAATAAATCATCAATAATTTCTAGAAATATACACGGGGCTGACCCAAGTATTATAAGAAGAATAACACCCGGATCAGTCTGGTAAACCAGCGTGAGAAAACTCAAGTAATTTGATTTACTATATTTGTAAAACCCATTTTTAGAGTGAGTAAAGTTATCTCGTAAGATCACGCTGCAAATAAACACGGACGGGTTTTTACCTTACGATACCTGAACCATTTTATAAGAAAATTTAGCGATATTATAATAATGTCTAGGGTGTTGAATTTAAATATAAATCATAGCTGAAATTTTTATATTAGTTACATTTGACAACATATTTAGGTATATAAACCAACCGCTAAGGTACGTTCGGGTTAATTGATTTTCCATGGAGACCTCCTTAATAAGACTGATCTCCTATAACAGGATCAGAAAATACCTTCCTAGCACCGTATGTCTCTAGATAAGATATACCATAAGGTAAACACAATTGGGCCATCATACGAACAAATACGTGAATAATGTGTACCAAGTATCAACAACTCCCCACTAGCAACATCTATAAGCATACTCTTGATATGGAGTTGTCGTACCCCTCATGGGTGTGACGACCCGCCCTTTCAACCCTCGAAAATCAACATAAATACGCTCATTGTATAACATGTCGAACGATCGAGTGCCGGAAAGACAGATTGTTGAGGGGAAAGAAAGTAGGTAGAATAAAGAAGAAACTAAACAAAACAGAATCTCACAGCGGACTGAATAACATATAATATAAATAGTTCTTTACACAAATCAAAACTGTAATATACATATCTCACATCAGAGTACATAAATCAATAATTACCATCCTGGACAGTTATAACAACCTGCCCTCACATTTTCTGGTAATTTCAACAAACATTGCAGCAGAATAAAAAAGTATGAGAATACGTCTCGGTCTCCAGCTGATCTCCTAAGCTCCATAGTATCCTTGCCTAAACCTGTAATACTCGGTCTGACCTGAGCATTATGATAAAATAACACCCGAGTCAGTCTGGAAAACCAGCGTGAGAAAACACACTCAATTTGAATTATTAAAGTTATCAAAATCCTTTGAAAATCAAAGATATCTCGTAAGACCACGGCACACATAAACACGATGGGTTTTTACCTTACGATAACCAAAACATTTCATATCAAATCCTTTGATATTATAATAGTGTCTAAGTACAACTACTTATTCAAATAGCTGAAATTGTTACATTAATTAAATTCTAGTATACTAGTCTCTACAATCAAAACCGTAAAGGCACGTATTGGAGAATGGATTCCATATGACTGACTAAGCACTGGGGAACCACCTGTCACAGTACACGTCTAGAAATAGCGTACCAAGGACCATGCCGGGATCCCCTACAACACAAGACCGGACTATCCCTAACATGGATAGACTGAATATGCTATCACCTTGGGTGTTCCCACCCTCTCCCAAGCTCCTTCCATGTACCGTAGTAATAAATAATATCCAAGGTTATCTAGAAAGGTGATAAACATACCCTAATTGGGTGCGACCCACTTAGCCTTGCTGCATCTCCCCTGATTTTCAGTCATTACCAGTTGATGAGGCTAGAGGCTATGATTACCTTTTTAAGGAATTTTTACTTAGAATGCTCATTGCCCTCCAATGAAAATGTACTGATAGCATTCATCCATACAAGTCCGTTCTGGGTCCGAACGGAACCGAAGGCACTATTCCTACTACATCCATTTTGGAAAAATCCTCATGATTAGTATCGATTAGCCCTTGCACTTCACTGCTCCATCTTTGACTCTATGCTCTTGTTTTCCCTTTCGAAAACGTACTCGTTGGATCGAAGTGGTTTTCGGATAACTTATTCGATCCCGGTCTCTTCGAAACAACGTTCGATATTTTCCAGTAAACTCAACCCCGGTTCTTTAGTAAATAAACAGACGAAAATAAGATCGGAGATCACCTCCTAACTTTTAGTGGACGGGTTTCCTTATAAACATCCTAGAAGAACGAAATGAGTTTACACGTACAGTATAGCACCTCAAATGGTAACTGTACCATATAATTCCCGTATTCCTCTTAGATATTCCCAAAGTTATATTTTGGGTCCAGATTTTGATAATCGATTATTTAACTATCAAATAACAATCATTCAACCAAATATTTCCTTTTCCACTGAAAAACCCCAAATCTCTTTTTAATTTAATTTTAATAAATTAAATCTCTTTATCCAAAATATGTGTACTTATCTTATCGAATTCAATAAATTCACAAACTATCCTTCAAAAAATATTTGAAACCCTTTTTGAAAATAATGTGGAAAGTACCACTTCGGTATCAACCATGGATTCACAGCTTGATGGTTACATCTCTATCCCAGAGAAATCCAAAACTTAACTGCAAGCACTCACTGCCTTCGATTTCGCCATGCAGATATACCATTACTTTCCAAAAACTTTATTTAATAATTATCTCAAAATAATGCTTATAAGTTTCTAAAATAAATTTCCAAGTTTAATCTAGGCAAATATACTTCAATAAAAGTTATTATACAAAGCCATATTAATATTTAATAATTTATCTTTTAAAATAAATACGCTTGCTAATTCTTAAATAATAATAATAAATCTTTAACAATCATTATAAGGTAACTAATTAATAATTAAATATGCTTTAAACAATTTAAAACAATCAAATAACTAGTTTCCAGAATATTTTTAACACTTTTAAAGTTACCTAGTTAATAGTCAAAAATCATCTTTTTAAACAAACTCAATTTCTCGATAACAATATAACTCTTTTCGATTCCAATATAACCAATCCAATACTTATAAATCTCTCTCGATTTCAAAATCCTTTAATATTTAAACAAGTACCACTTAAGAATTTATTATCCAAATCCTTTTATATACTTTTATCCCAAAATTTGTATTTACAATATCCCGAATTTGTTAAGTACAAATTTCAAAACTATTATTTTATCAAATCAATTAACCCAAAATCCTATATAAATATTTTACTTCAAAAATCCCTTCAAATTTTTTTCAATTCATGCCATATATTACTAGTATTTAAAAATACCAAAACCTAGGCCAAAACTACCACAGTATCCAATCAATTCATATCACACCATAATCTATCACAGATTATTCAAACAAACATATACCACCATATATGAAATTAAATTCTACATTTTTGAGGAATCTAGTTGGATCCCTCCAACCTGTTTTCCCTGCATCCACAGATGTTGATACAATATAAAAATACCAATTCCCCTTCGAGGTGGAATATCGCGGTATATAGGGTCATCCGCTATTATGCGGGGCGCATAGGGTCTCATCCGCTATATACATGTGGGAATATCAATCACTCCAATATATATATATATACTACTATATATATAATATCACATTCAACTGATAAAAATATATCAACCCAACCAATCAATCAATAATTAATTTTAACTACTTGAAATCAATTGCAGTAGTCCAAAATTGAGTGAGATTAACTCAACTTGAGTTTTAATTTCGCCAAATGTTCAAATTTTAAATTAAATCGAACACGTTCGATTTAACCTAAAATTTGAACTCGCTCCAAACGTCTCCAAATCTATTCCAACACATATTGCTCGTTGCCACAATTTCGTCGCCACTTGTTTCGTCCGATTCTTACAATGTATGAAATAGTTATGCTACTTTAAAGATTTTATAATTTATAATACAATTAAATTTCAATTTTTTTTAACCTCTGAAAATCGTGACCGTTCAATATGGATAAGAAGATCTGGACCACCCCTTCTATCTCCTTTCTCCCTCGTTCACGTTCGTTTCTGGCGAAGCATCGCATTTGAAACCCACCCACTGCCATACAAAACTCGATCGCCTTCCCTCCTACAGGCCACCGAAAGATGATCGGCTACCCTCATATCGAAGCTCTACGCCGACTCCACCGACGCCCCACGACTGGTTGAGCTCAGCATGAAGGCTTCCTCGAAAAACGCGTACGAACCGGGCACGAATGGGGTGTGATTTTGACCTCCGTGATGCTCCGTTTCAGATCACCACTGTTAGATATGTTGAGCTCGACGAGCTCTACACATTTGTAGTTGGAAATTTTTGACGATATTGCGTGGATGGAGAGATCAGAGGGGAAGAAGATTGGAGCATTTCGACCATTGAATTAGATGGAGCGGCTGCATGAAAAATGGGCTAAGGTTTACTGTTGAATGTATATATATATATATATATATATATATATATATATATGCGTGCCTATATTATTTTATTATTATTTTTCACAATTTACATGCTTTTCCGGACGAACACCAATCGAAGCGTGCCACCTAGCATTTATAAAGTTTTACCCCTATTCCGAACACAATGTAACATGTTTCGAGGCCTAATTCGATCGTATGTGGAAGATAGCTTTTCGAATCGAATTAAATATTAAAATTTTGAAATTAATTCCAACGTGTTTCTATCCCGTACGACCAAACGGTAACTCCAAACGCTACAAAATTTGAAGTCCGATAATAATACAATATTATGGATCCAATGGAACAGGTTTCGTCGAATTTCGAGACTGTGCCCCGGAAGGCTATTTTAACGCGTCGATTAATCGAACGATTTTCAAAATCAACGGAATTGCTTGAAATTCAAATTTTAAAAACTTACCAACTCAATTATAATTCAAATAGAATTTATATTCATATTAGAAATCATTTCGAATCATACTAAATCAAAATTCAATTATTTACACTATTGCCATATATTAAATTTTCACTATTAAATTAATACATAAATTCCAAATTTTAATTTATTGACTTTTAATTCCATTCAAAAGTCTAATACCATCACTCTAATTCAAATAGAGTTTAAATCAACTTAGAAATCATTTCCTTTCCCTTTAACTCTGAATTCACATATTTTTTCCAATTTAAAATATTAATCTACTATTTACTAAATCTATTTTTAACCGATATATTTGAAATTATAAACCATTTCACTAATTCTTCCATATTAAAAATCAATAGATATTTCTTATTCAACCTTTAAAAATAAATTAAATGTTCAAAATCGAACGACCAAAATTCCGAGTCGTTACATTCCTCCCTCCTTATAAGAATTTCGTCCCCGAAATTGCTAAGGTAGGAAAAATGCTCCAAACGCATTAACTTATCTAAAACCCACTTAGTTAAAATCCTACATTCACTTCTCTAAACCCTTTTGGTTTTATCTAAAACAATTAGCTTCATTTATATTTTCAAAATCCTTGATTTCTAATACGATTAAAAAATCAACTCTTTAGTTAACAAACTTCCAAAAAATCGAAAAAAAATTCTAACACCCTAAATTTTCGAAAAAAATTTGACAGAGTCTCCTTTGTACGGAGAGCCTTTTACAATATGACAAGAGAGATAAAAATATATACATCGACCCACATGGTCGGGAAACAAAATATATATCAATATATTATAATTCTTTATTTTATTACGTAGGCGTACCTTTATTTAACATTTTTAAGCGAGCAGCTTATTTATATGCATTTACGCAACCATAATCTATCCCAACAGCTTCCTATACCTATACTTACTCAAAATAAGCACATAAGTTTTCATAAACATGAAATTTTCCATAACATTTCATTTCTTTACTAGCTAACACATGAACTTCATAGCCTGAACATGCCAATCGTATATTACAAGCAATTTTTAGGTTCCAACACTAATTTAATTTCTTTCCATGGATCCATATATCATTTCATTCAATTCGAAATGATTTACAACCAAATTTATTGCATTCAATTCATATTTACAACAAACAAACTCATATTCATTCCAAATTGATTTGTATGTTCTTTACTTGCATAAATTCACTTCTATTCAATTTCAAATTGATTCAGAATCAATTTATTCGCATTCCATTCATTATTAACCTTCATTATATGCAAATCCATTTTATTAAACTTCAATTTAATCCTTTTTAAATGGACTCTAAATCAATATTTTCTATTTTTAATTTGATCCCCATTCAAGTTATCCACCAAACTTTGTTCGCTTCATGTTGTATTAAACAACATTCCAATCCATGATAATTTATTGATGAATCCATTTCATAAATAATCACTTAATTTAAGTTTTCATGGCAACCAAACTCTAATTCATTTCAAATTGAATCTCATTCAATTTATTTGCTTTCATCTACTTAGTATATCCAATTTTATACTATAACTTGGGAATCATTCCATGTAATCGATTCTTGAACAATTTATTATATCATAACATGGTTCCTGCACTTGCATTTCTATTAACTTTACTTCCAACTTATATTACATCTTTTCCATTCAGTTTCATTTAACTCACAAACTGTTATCCACTTTATTCTATACTGAACGACATTTCATTTCATGCTAATTTCATTTATAAACCATTTCATAAAGTAATTTCTAATGGTTATTATAAACATTCCATAACGCTACTTAAGTTCATATCCAGCTTTATAACTTAAGTTCATACCCAACCTTATCCCATCAATATTCCAAAATCATATTCAATTCATTTTTTCTTAAATTGAATTCATTTCTTGTTATCAATTGCTTAACCATTTAACTTGGTCATACTTTTCCACTTCCTTGGTTTAACAAGTTATACAACTTATTTATTCACAATTCCCTGAATTTCCACTTAAGTTTACTCACATTCAATATTTATAACATATAGTTATATAATCCTTCACGGTTCATATTTATATTTAATTTACTCCATCTTAATTCACTCTCCATTAAAAATTCAAATTTTATGAATTTCCATTCTTTTACCATAAAATCAAACCGTTTTCATTTGGGTTTACTATTTCATTCTCAATTCATAAGTTCAAAATCTTATTTACTTAAAATCCCATTTTACTCACTTGAGTCCATTTACATTTTATAATCACAACTCTGGATTATCTATATCACTTTATAACTTAAGTTTATCCATTCCATTCAATAATTATAACTTATAATTATATAATTATTCTACATTTCAACTTAATATCCAATTTAATTCAACCTTATTTAACTTATCTTAAGTTAAATTTCAACCCACATCATTCATTTTAACTTACTCAAGATAAACTTTAATTCCAAGATTAAAATTCACACTTTCCTTTTCTTATCCATATCAACTTCAAATTATAAATTCAATAACTGATTTTCTTTTGACTTTACAAATCATTTAAATAGAAATCCCAGAATTCAATCACCCGGTTTTATTTCAAATCGTTTGAAATCATAAATATACATATATCACTTTTGTATATCAAATCATTTTTTTTTTGAAATCTCAAACCACTTGGTTTTTCCCAAAACAGTTCCCCTTAGAAATTTCTAAAACGAACTTGTTTATCAAACAAGTCCAAAGCAAAAATTCATAGCCAACACTATGGTAGCAACCCGTCACTTAGAAACTCGAAAATGAATACTGATGATGCGGCCATCATCACCAGAATTATTTTCCAGCGACCAAAGTAAGTTCAGTGCTTCCTTACACCCAAAATTCATTTTAAAACAATTTTCTATTCCAAAAATATCTCCAAAAATAATATCACCATTCTTCCTTTCAAACACTTTGGAAAACATTTTCAAAATCTCCAAGATTTAAAAATTCCCAAACATTAGTTCAAACCAAACTTAAAATATTTTCCAAAATTTTCGTGTTTTAAATTTCAGTTTAAATCAAATTTTAGTTATACTCCTTTTGTATAAATTATACTTATACAATTTCTATTTGGTTATATATAAAACCATTCCAAATTTTATAATCTATTCTGATTATAATATTAACAACCAAACATTCCAAACATATACACTATAATAATTTCAAGAAATTATTTCATTTATAACAAAATATAGTTTGGGTAAAATTATTTCATTTACCCACTTCAAAACAATACTATGTCGGTTACCTTGTTTAAGAGTTTAGAAAACCCTATCGATACGGTTGTACTTCCGTACCGACCAGAATGCATAAACACTCAACCGATAAGTCAACACAATATAAAAACATTTTATGTTCACTGAAAAATACGTGCTCATATCTATTGATACACTCAACTCATTCTAGAGTACTCCTGACTCTATCTCTAATGTGTAATCCCCACTAAAGCCTAGGTATATCGCCAACCTAAGCTCTGATACCAACTGTGTTGACCCGCCCTTTCGACCATTGAAAATCGACATAAATATGCTCATTGTATAACATGCCGAACGATTGGGTGTCAGAAAGACAGATTGTTGAGGGGAAAGAAAGTAGGTAGAAGAAAGAAGAAACTAAACAAAACAGAATCTCACAGCGGACTGAATAACATATAATATAAATAGTTCTTTACACAAATCAAAACTGTAATATACATATCTCACATCAGAGTACATAAATCAATAACTACCAGCCTGGACAGTTATAATAACATGCTCTCACAATTTCTAGTAATTTCAACAAAACACTGCAGTGGAATAAACAAGTATGAGAATACGTCTCGCTCTCCAGCTCATTTCCTAAGCTCCATGGTATCCTAACCTGAACCTGTAATACTCGGTCTGACCCAAGCATTATGATAAAATAACACCCGAGTCAGTTTGGAAAACCAGCGTGAGAAAACACACTCAGTTTGAATTATTAAAGTTATCAAAATCCTTTGAAAATCAAAGGTATCTCATAAGACCGCGCCATACATAAACACGACGGGTTTTTACCTTACGAAAACCAAAATATTTCATATCAAATCCTCTGATATTATAATAGTGTCTAAATACAAATACTTATTCAAATAGCTGAAATTGTGACATTAATTAAATTCCATTATACTAGGCTCTACAATCAAAACCGTAAAGGTATGTATTGGAGAATGGATTCCATACGTATGACTAGGCACTGGGGTACCACCTGTCACAGTACACGTGTAGAAACAGCGTACCGGGGACCATGCTGGGATCCCCTACAACACAAGACCGGACTATCCCTAACCTGGATAGATCGAATATGCTATCGCCCCGAGTGTTCCCACCCTCTTTCGAGCTCCTTCCATATACAGTAGTAATAAATAATATCCGAGGTTATCTAGAAAGGTGATAAACATACCCTAATTGGGTATGACCCACTTAGCCTTGCTGCATCTCTCCTGATTTGTATTCATTCCGTGTTGATTAGGCTAGAGGCTACGATTACCTTTTTAAGGAATTTTCACTTAGAATGCTCATTATCCTCCAATGACAATGTACTGATAGCATTCATCCATACAAGTCCGTTCTGGGTCCGAACGGAACCGAAGGCACTATTCCTACTACATCCATTTTGGAAAAATTCTCAAGATTAGTACCGATTAGCCCTTGCACTTCACTGCTTCATCTTCGACTCCATGCTCTTGTTTTCCCTTTCGAAAACGTACTCGTTGGATTGAAGTGGTTTTCAAGTAACTTACCCGATCCCGGTCCATTTGAAACAACGTTCGATATTTTTTGGTAAACTCTACCCCGGTTCTTTAGGAAATAAACAGACAAAAATAAGATCGGAGATCACCACCTAACCGTTAGTGGACGGATTTCCTTATAAACGTCCTAGAAGAACGAAACGAGTTTACACGTACAGTATAGTACCTCGAATGGTAAATGTACCATATAATTCCCGTATTCCTCCTAGATATTCCCAAAGTTATATTTTGGGTCCAGATTTTGATAGTCGGTTATTTAACTATCAAATAACAATCATTCAACCAAATATTTCCTTTTCCACTGAAAAACTCCAAATCTCTTTTTAATTTAATTTTAATAAATTAAATCTCTTATCCAAAATATGTTTACTTATCTTATCGAATTCAATAAATCCACAAACTATCCTTCAAAAAATATTTGAAACCTGGGAAAATTTTCCGTCGTTTGCCGTCGCAATGCTGGAACCATACGGTCGTCGCTAGCCATCGCCATACGTCGCTATCCTGAACCAGATGGCCGTCGCTAACCGTCGCTAAGCTGAAAACTTGAAAGTGGTACACATCTTCTTTATTCCTTCCAAACCATACAATAAACGTCATATCTCAATCTCACTTCATTCCCAAGACATATTGTAACGACCCGTAGTTTTCGATAATTAAATTTGTTAATTTAGTGAGATTTTGGTAATTTAATATTGAAAGAAACAAAAATTTGTAAATTAAAAATGAAATAATAACTAAGATGAAATGTAACAAGGTTAATTAAAGTTAATAATTAATGAATTGAATGAAATGCCAATAAATGAAAATAATCTAAATGCTATACTTAGTTATAAATTGAATATAAGTGAATAAATGAAATATTGGATTAACCAAGGAAATAATAGATAGTTAATGTTAATTGAACAAAAAATTAGTGTTACGAAAGAAATGGTAACATTTGTTGTAAGTAATAAACCTGTAAATGTAGTTAAAGATTTATGGTAACAACTATTATATGTTACCTCTTTATTTAGTCTATTAAATTGAAATGGGGAATCAATTAAATTAAATGAAATTTAATGTTACATTAATGAGATTAAGACAATAATTGAAAAATATGAATGTAATAAGATGAATGGAAATGTTAGTTTATTTCATAAAGTAATAATGGATTTAATAAAAAGAATGGAAATCAAGATTTATCAATTTATTGGAATTTAAATTGTAATAGTTGAAATTAGTGCAATTGAATGAAATTAATTATAACGAAAAGTGAAAGGAAGATGAAATGGGAAATTTGTAATGTATTAGGATATAAACCAATGTTAATTGTACCCTCGAGATGACAATTGATTGCATAACAGGATTTAAAATCAAATAAATGGATTTATTGGAATTGCAATTGAGAATTTATGAATTTACTGAAATTGAAATTAAATACTGTAATTGGTAAATTAATTAACTTTGAATTGATATCTAAATTGTTTAAAGTATTGTAATTGTTTAAGAAATCAAAAATGATAAAATTTGTTAATTATGGAATTTGAATTGAAAATTTGATTTAATTAATTTAATATTAATTAATTTAATTAACCTGAAACATAGCCATTTTGGCCACTGATTCGGATTTTGACGAAACCAGTTTCATCGGATCGATAACGGTGAATTATTATAGGATTTCAAGTTTTGTACCGATCGGACTTGTCATTTGATCGTACGGGCTCGAAACACCTTGAAGTCAATTTAATTGAAATCAATTTGAAATAAGCTGATTTTAACATAACTTCTTCATACAATGGAATTAGGACTTGAAACCTTTTCCGTTGAGTTTAAAATTATCAATAACATCTATTTTGATATATGGGATGACCTATTTTCATTTCGGGAATGAAACGGGCTTTTCGGGTCATTCATCGTTCAACTTTCCAAACCAATCGAGCTCATTCCTTTCTATTTTGTTCTGCCTATATATATATATCACTATAAACCCTAGGTCATTTCTTATTTCTGAGTTCAGTACGTACATTTCCTTCTCAACTCCTCATTCCAATGGCAGACAAACCCTAATTCCCAAATTGCAAATCCATATAAAAAAAATCAAATTGAAAATCAAACTCCACAAACTATATCGAATTATATATCGATTTGAAGCTCTCGATGAGCGCATATCAGATTTGTAATTCTCTTTCCAATTTGTACCTATGTCTGTCCACAAATTAAAGAATAAATCTCGGTCGTCCATTGATCGTCGATCAACATCGACCGATCGTTGATTCGGTGATACCGTGCCGTGGAGAGTGCGGAGTGGAGTTCATCTAGGCGCGTCGCACGAAGTTTCAACGACCAGATTGGCCGTGATAATTGCATTAGGGTTCGTGAATATGGGGCGGCGGCTGCTAATTCTTCAGGCTGTTGATGGCATTCGCAGGCGCCGTGGGCTGAGGGGGAGAAGGGTCGGAGTTGGTGCGGCGTTCTAGGGTGGTGACGTCGGTCGCGGTTGGCCGGGGCAGCGTGTGCGGCAAGGTTTAACGGCGGCTAGACGAGCGAGTGCGTTCGTTCATGAATGAGAATCAGGGACAAGGGTTTCGGCTTCTGTACACGTGGGCAGTGAGTGTTGGTCCATTTTTTTTATTTTGTTTTATCAAATTTCAATTTAAATCGTATAACTTCTTACATCGATATCTTTTGCATACGAGGTCGAATTCACGCACGGTTTTCTCCGCTGCAATCCTATCAAAATTCCGGACATTTTGACGTTAGTTTGGACAAATTCTGAGACAGTTCAAATTTTGGGCTTATTTTGAATTTAAATTCGATTTAAATTCAAAGGTGAGTGTTTTAACCCACTCACAACCTCTAGAAATTCTTATGTTTGTTAAATTAAATTTATGATATGATTAGAAATTTATTTATGACTGTTTGGTATATTTTAAATCATCATCTCAGTTAATTTGAATTTATTTGAATTAAATCGTTATTTAATTTATTATTGAATATAAATTGCCAGTTAAATACCTGTTATTGATTATCAGTTCTATATTGATATTTATTGATTGATTTGGATGTTGATTGTTGATATTGGATGAATGGATGTTGTATTTTATATCGTTATAAACTACAAGTTCACTATGGGTTGAAATGATACATACCCGAATGATCAATAGATTAGGGAAAAATCGTTATGGGTTGAAATGATAGACTCGAGCGATTTTATGGATTTTATTATTATTTCGGGATTGCGGATTGAAATGATAAATATCCGTATCACTTGACCCTAGGGTAGAGAATTATATACGGACACCGGATTGGTTAAATTTAAATGATTTTGAACCCTTAAATTTTGTTTTGAATTAAGTGATATTTTTGAAATAAAATCTGATTTATATAAATTGAATTTTTACCGAATTTCGAGTTTTATATAAAAAGATTGAATTGTTTTAAAGGAATGGTTAACAGAATAAAAAATTGAAATATATAGTGAACTTGAAATACATGTGAAGTTTATCGAAATTGAGTTATTAAAATCATTGAAGTATGACTTTGAAATATATTGAAATTTGAGTAATTAAATCGATGTTTCAACATGGATTTAAGAGATATTGAATTTAATATTTATTTAGAATTCTGAATCGGAAATTTTGAAATTGGGTTGGGACATTGAAATGGTCAAAATGTGTTGGAATGAAATAAATAGTTTAAATTGATATAAATTTCAAATTCATGTTTTAATATAATCTGTTAAAATATATATATATATATATATATATTATTTCAAAATTTCTAATTATTAATATTTTCAAAGTATTAAACTATTTTAACCTGTATTAATTATATTAAATCATTTTAACCTATTTTAAACCATTTAATTTATTTAAACTAATTAACCTGTTTTAACTTATTTTAAATCTAATTAATCTATTTTAAAGCTATTCAATCTATTTTAATTATATTTAATCTATTTAAATATGTATTAACTATTTATATCTATTTAAAACTATTTTCTTCTAATTTCCAAACTAAGTAAAATGGATGGGTTTATATTCAGATTCTCGATTTTTAAGTGAATGTGGTTAAGCGACATTATAACCTAAGTTGGGATCTAAATAGCATATTTGGTTTCATATGATAATTTTGAAATGAGAGTTTAACCTATTTTGGAAATATGACTTTTGGAAGGAAATGTAATTTCGAACTATGATTTCAATGTGATATAATTTCGGAAGTAAGTAATGATTTCGAAAATGATATAATTTGAATTGAATATGATATCTTGATATCAATTATGAAATGGTTTTGGAAATGTAAAAGAACCATCCGGTGTGTAATAAGTGATTGGTTGTTAAAGAGACCAGGATGGGATATTGTCATACTCTCTCCCAATACCAAAAACCACTTTGACAACTGTGTATGCGGTGGAGATTCCAGAATGAAGTAGGATGATGGCTACGATCCTAAAGGTATACATACGTGGACCTGACTCCCGTGAGTTAGCATAAGGTGACTAAAACAGGAGCAATTGATGGGCTATCATTCCTCCGATCGGGCACATTCCATCGATACTATATTCTGACTTTGCGATTTATTTGGTGACCACCCTCGATTTTTTTGATTCGGGAGTGTGTTCCGAGGCGGGCGATAGTAGTTGCTATGTGTTACCACCGGTCTGGAAGTATAATTGGTATATCTACCCTGGCATTGCCTAGTTGTGTCGTGTCACCTACCCTAGCGCGCCTTCTACGAGTTTGTTTTATGTCGTACCTATGGGGTATCCTCTGGCGGCCCCAGTTTACGGGGAGTTACGGTACTGTATAGACTATTGGCATTATAAAAATGTGTTAAGGGGGAAAATGTAACGCCTTAACACTATTTTAATACTTTTACTTTACTGTAGACATATTATGATAGCGTATTGTACTACATAGTAGATAGTTTAACGGGTCCTTAGGAGATGTGAATCCCGAACATCTCTTAAGTTATTGCACTCACGTTAGACACTGGATAAGAGATGTCAACCCCGTAAACATCTCCGACGCCGTTTACACTCATATTTATTTACCGTTGATTTAACTTACATAAGATCTTTTAGTTCTGACTTGAGTGTTTTGTCTTTTCAATTCGCTCAGGTCCGCCTGAGCATTTTAGGATTTGAAGACCTTATTTCTGGAGGACGAAGACGAAGATTTATACTACTATTATTTACTATATTTACTCCACTGCATTCATACTGTTCCGCTGCATTATTTATTTATCTCTGATATGTGTAACTCTGATTTTGTATTATACAAGTATAATCAAATGTTTTGTATACAGCTTCATGAACTATTATTTGATTATTATATTTTGTCATTCCGCTGTGAGATTATGTTTCGTTTTTTTCTTTCTCTGCTTTTTCTTATTCACCCCAATAATAATCTGCCCTTCTGTATGGTTTGAGTCGGCATGTGTGTCTGCTTAAAACGTACAAAAAGGCGGGATGTTACACATATAAACTCAATATCACAACCAGTAACATCACATGCAACGTATAATCTCATACATATCACAAATAATTAAAAACACAACGCAAATATCAATATTTGCATAAACTTTCATTAACTAAAACCAATATTTCATCAACCAACACAACCATATCTACACAAATACTCATGTTCATCAAATCCACAATCATCACAGTACACAACCATCAATAAAGTATCAACTCCATCAACACAAGTCAATAATTACACAACAAAACAATCACGGACAGTAAAAAAAATTTGTACCTACTCATCCACATCGTCATCATCTCCTAACCCATCCTCACCAGGCATCCTCCTATGCTCTGCTAAAAAGGCCGAAATCCGCTCATCTAGCAGCTGTGCCAGTCCTCCGCCCTTCCGCCGGTCATTGAATTCTGCCATCTGCTGCTTCAACTGAGCTATCTCCTCTTCGGCCTGAGATCTCCTATAAGCCCTTTGGGTCATTATTGCATGCAAATTATTTGATTGGAATATAATTTGCTTCAAGATTAAATATAATTTATATATTAGTTAATCAAGGAGGTAAGTTTACCTCCTAATTTCCGTAACCATAATGCATATTCCGAGTAGGCGGGTCAATGAGAGCATCCCAAATAGGGTTATCCTCCTCTAAGGTCAACTCATGGCCAGTGGACTGCGCCACTTGAGGTTTCTCTGCTTTATATCTCTCCTGTGATGACAAATAGTAGTTTGTAATAATAAATAATAAAGAATTTATTAAATGTGCAGTAAAAAAATTAAACAAATTTACCATCATAGATTTAGATTTATCGTCCTGTAAATTCATACAAAACATTTCCCTCCTCAGCCGTGCGCTCGACGGCATGTGTGTAAGTGCAGACCTCAGCCAATGTAGGCTCACGATTATATTTCTGAAACTGAAGTTATATATACAAATGAATAATGCTAACGATATGACTAAGTTATTTTACAACTATTTAGAAACACATTTTATAACTTTACCAATTCCTGCGATGCTGTTGGAAGGACTTCAACCTACCACGGCGCAAAGCAGGATTTTTAGCCCTGTTTGCACGGTTCTGCGCCGACAATTCCTATAAATGTAAACACACAATTAACTAAATTAATGCACCTAACGCACAATCTTGCTTGGACAATATGAAAGGATCATACTTATAGTAATGTGAGGTGTGCTTTATTTCTACAAGTTTATAATCTTTGTGCACGTTGATTTCAGAACCAGGAATATTGCTGAACCAATTGTACTTGAATAAAAAAACTTTTTCTGCAGGTTGTACATAATATGTCAATCCTAAAACCTGTGTTAATATGCCGTAAAAATCTTTTATATGCTTATCTGGATCGTCACTACCTTTGAAAAATATACCGCTGTTATATGTTAATTTTTCAGCACCATAATCCTTGGTGTTGAATTTAAATCCATTGATGAAGAATATTGGAAAAGTCTTGACATTTCTTTTTGGTCCGAACGCAAGATGTTGTAATCCTTCATCAACGATGTTGTTTCTTGGATCATAAACGTAGTTCGAAAACCATTTAGAAAATTCCTTACTGAGATCGCTAGATGGATGTTGTGATTCGTCAATACTGTGAATATATATGTACTATATGTTACATTATGATTAAAATGTAAGTATCATTGATATAAATATGAATTTATTATTACCTAACAAATGGTGCAACTTCAGCACAATTAACAAAAGCATATGTGTGTGCTACATGTTGATCTCTATCGTCTAACCATATTTCCACACATTTTCTAACAGGTCGGCCATGTTGTCTAAAAATAAACAACATTGTCTGAGAATAATCTTCTTCAACTGCTGCATCATTACGAGGACCACTTACAAATGATAAGTTCACATGGTCACTGAAGTAATGAGAGAAAAAGAATGCAGCTTCTTCTTCAAGATATGATTTGCAAATTGAACCTTCAACTCGTGCTTTCTATCTAATTTTTTTCTTCAGATGATTCAAGTACCTATTAACAAAATTAATTTAATTTAAATGCACTTACATAAATCTGAATTTTAAACAAACAAAAATTTTACGGATATTTACTATTACCTCTCAAATGGATACATCGCTCCATATTGCATATGACCTCGAAGAAGAGCTTCGGATGGAAGATGAACAGGTAAATGCTCCATTACATTAAAGAAACCTGGAGGAAATATTTTCTCCAGTTTGCATAGTAGTATAGGGATTTCTACTTCAAGTTTACGTATACGGTCGATTTTTAACGTTGTCGAACAAAGCTGTTTGTAAAACAGACTTGATTCTGTTATAGCACTCCACACTTTTATAGGCAACATTTCTTTGAAAACCACCAGTAATAAATATTCCATCATGTATGACAATCGTAACTTTTCATCCTACTCAATTTATTGTTTTTAAAGTCAACACATCTACGGAGAATAGAAGACATCCCATCAGGGCATTTTAGCCCTTCTACCCGCTTTAGCATGAGTTTTATTTGCTTGTTGTCTAGCTCATAGCATGCTTTGGGTTTTTTTATTGTCATTTGGCTTCATGTAAAGTTCGGGACGTTTACAAAAGTGTGTTATATCGAGTCTTGAATTCAGATCGTCCTTAGTTTTCCCTTTAACATTCATAATTGTATTAAACACGTTATCAAACACGTTTTTTTCATTGTGCATCACGTCAATATAATTTTGAAGTAAGAGATCTTTCCAATAAGGTAGCTCCCAAAATATAAATTGTTTGCACCAATTATGAATGTCCAGTTTACTTGGAATTTCAGTCTGTTCTCCAGTTTCATATATCTTCAGGTAGTCCTTTACAATTTCATAAATTTCTTTGCTTGACCAAATCTTTAGTGGTTGCATCCTCTCTTCTCTGTTAGCTTTAAAGTATTTTTTATCTCTTCTAAAAGTATGATTGGGATGGAGAAAACACCGATGACAATCAAACCAAGAAATTTTCCTTCCATACTATAAAGAAAATGATCTTGTTTCTTCCATGCAATAAGGACAGGCTAGACGATTGGCCGTACTCCAACCTGAAAGTATCACATATGCAGGAAAATCACTAATAGTCCATAACAAAGAAGTGAACATACGAAAATCCCTTTTTTGTGAAATGTCGTATGTTTCAACACCTTCAAGCCACAATGTTTTCAGCTCTTCGATTAATGGTTGTTGATAAACATCGATTCCTTGTGTCGGATCATCAGGGCTAGGGACGACAATAGTGAGAAACATGTATAGAGTTTTCATACACATCGATGGAGGTAAATTATAAGGAGTAACGATAATAGGCCAAGATGAATATTTGCTACCAAACTAAGAGGATGGCGAAAACTCATCCGTACATAAACCAAGTATGACGTTACGGCTTTCTGCAACAAATATGGATATATCTTATCGAAATGTTTCCATGCTTCTCCATCGGATGGATGTGTCAAAGTTCCCTCTATCTGTGTTCTCACGCTGTGCCATCGCATATGACATGCCATGGATGAAGACACATATAACCTTTGAAGTTCAGGGGTAATTGGTAAATAATGCATTCTCTTGTATGGAACTTACTTTCTTTTCTCTTGGTTTATATCTTTTCTCATTACATATTTTGTAGTTCCTAAGATTAATGTCATCTTTCCAATACAACATGCAACCTTTTATACATGTATCTATCTTTTGGTAAGGCAGACTGAAAATTGACATAAGTGTTTTCACTTTAAAATGACTATCGCACATCAGATTATTGGGTGGCATATGCCGTTTTGCAGCTTGTACAACTGCTGCAAATATAGCTTCTGTAAAGTTGAATTTTGATTTCATAGTGATTATTCAACGGTTACTGATAATTCGGTTCCACTTTTACAACCATCCCACAATGGTCTCTTAGCGGCATCCAATAAATCATAAAAAAATTGCTCCCACATTCGGTTCTTCTTCGACATTGACGTCTTCATCTTCAACTTGAACGATAGGGAACATTGATCGTGCTGCATCTTCCACCATACCTTCTATTGGATTTTTCATAACAACATCGACCTCTGACACAACAATGTCCGTTGTAGGTACAACAAGTTCTCCATGATGGTCCCATAAATAATAATTTGGCACAAATCCAGATTTATACAAATGTACTTTAACTGTATCTGGTTTTCAATGCTTCAAATGTTGACACTTACTACAAAGACAACGAAGTTCTCCGTTATTTTGATTATTAGATATTGTGAATCTAATAAATTCGTGTACACCATTGTAGAAATGTTCTTTCACTGAACCTTTTATTCCAGTTCTGATTTCATACATCCATGTACGGTCGACAAAATAATCGAACGTTGTTCCTAATTTAAAATAATAGGTTAGTACTTTCGATAGTACTTCACTTCACTTTTATTCTATGCACTACTTCTCACCCAAGTTTGTTTTATTTTCTAAAATAAAGTAAAACCTTTTAGGACTAAAGGCTTCACACACCACACTTTTGTCTAATTTCGACAACACTTCACTTCACTTCTCTTCTATGCATAACTTTGCATCCAAGAGGAGTATTTTTGTTATTGTAGTTTCTAAAATAAATTAAAACCTTTTGAGACTAAAGGCTTTAATTTATGGTTGTTGTATTTGTTATAATAATACTTAACGCTTATTTTCAAATCAATATGATATTCATTTCAAATTTTTTTAGACAATCGATTTTACAATATTTGTTCTTGTATATAAATTTCATAGCTTTTTAGAAAATCGATTTGAGTACACTATTTGTTATTGTTATATTCATTTGTTAACTTATTGGAATATCGATTTCAATAGCATATTTCTAGTTGTTATGTTCGTTTCTGAAGTTTAAAGAAAATTGATTTGAGTACAGTATTTTTTCTTGTCATATTTATTTCTCAAATTTTTGGAAAATCAATTTGAGTACAATTTTGTTGTTTTCATATTTATTTCTTGATTTTTTACAAAATCGATTTCAGCAGAATATTTATTGTTGTTATATTCGTTACTTAACTTTTTACAAAATCGATTTTAGTACAATATTCATTGTTGTTATCTTCATTTCTTAAACGTTTTACAAAATCGATTTAAGTTTAATATTTCTTAACGTTTTGTTAACTAAATTATACGCTTTATAACGTACTTTCAAACTCTTTTAACTAATAAATTTTAATTTACAGATTTTGTAAGCTAAAATTAGAAGTTATCACTAATAATAACAAATTAAAATAAATAAATTTTACACTAAGCACCAACAGTTATAATTAACATGCACTAATTAATTAAAAAATATTACTTATTTTACCCGTACCTACTTTGTGACGACTCGGGTTTTCTGACGTCTATAATTGGGTAAATAATTGATTTTAATTATTAAAATATTGAATTTTATTAGTCGAATAAATAAATTTTCTGATATTTAAATATCTGAATACATATAAAAATTAATTTAAAAACTATATTCAAATTTGAGTTATAACATGCTGGTTATGATAAATGTTATAGAAAAATAAATTATATGTATGTATAAACTCCACCATTTAAACTTAAGATAAATATCCATATATTTGTATATGTAAATATCCATTTATATAATATATACATGTGTAGGTATGTTATGAAAAATATTGTATAGATAAATAAATATATATACATGAACGTATAATTTCAAAAGGGTAAGATTTCAAAACTTATTACCATGTACATATGTTACAAGATCAAAACATAAGGAAAATAAAATGAATATACATAGGTTAAGATGTATATAATATGTGAATATATATATATGTGTGTGTGTGTGTAAATATATGAAATTTGGATGAAAGATATATATATATATATATATAAGCGAATATATATGAGGCATACTTGTATTTATACATTATTAGAAATTGGAAAAGGCAAATATATACATAAGGATATATATCTATATCAATGAATGTACATGTAAACATATTGACGACACATATATAAGTATATATGTGAAGTATGTATGTATGTATGCATACAAAGAGACAACATCTTGAATACATATCTATTCAAGCCAATAAAATGGCAAATCAACATAATAAATCATATCAACAGGAAATCCAATCAAGTCATTTTTTTCCAAGTCAATTTATTTTCAAGTGAAAAGAAAAAAAGGATGTGAAGTCTGTACAAATCTGTAGTCACCTATTGCATACCCAATTCTTTACCTCCTCTTATATACGTATAACCCTATAGCTCATACTCACGCAAGAAGAAATTACTAAGTAAAACAAAGATCTGTCATAAAGCAAACATAAGAAGATCAAGAGCAGTCATCATCTTGATAAAATTATGAGTAAACATCTACATTTTGTTTACAGTAATTTTTGTTATATACATATATAATGGTAGATCTGATAGATCCTAAAATTTATGTCAAATATTCATGAGTGGATGTGTGCAAATGCCTATTAAACATGGAAGATCACCCTGTAACTCAAAGAGGAAAAGAACTCTGTGCTTCTTCTCTTTTTCCTCTGTTCATGTTTCATTTGACAAAATAGTTAAACATCAAATTTAAAAAAAAAATCAATACCCAACCATCTACTTAGTTTTAAATCTCGAAATCAAAACAAAAACCGTTCATTTTTTAGTATAGATTGTTTTAAAATTTTTTCATTCGATTCCATTATGTGTAGTGGAAGGAAAATATTATTTACAGTAAACGATTTTAAAATGAATAAAATTCGAGTATCATGTTTTAATCAAATGATTATACGTTTGTGTTTGTCACTGAGAAACTTGATTTTTGAGCTTAGTTTGAAGGTTTTAAATCGTGTATTGAAAGAGGTAGAGGAAGTTGAACGGAATTGGGGAAGATTCGAATTTCTGGTAATCCAAGCGTTTTCGTGTCAGGGCTTCGGGCGTGGAGGAGCGTTGGAAGGTGGAGTTGCTAGGAAAAATGGCGTGTGATTTCTCTGGTGGGTGGATTGGCCAGTTGAACTTCGGGTAGGGTTTAAAGTGGGGATGAGATGGGTATCGAGTTTTGAGCAAATGGTGGGGAGAGGAGCATGCGCGATGGGGAAAAAGGGAGGAGGACGTCCCGACGAAACTTTGGGTGAAATTTGGGCGAGAATGGCAGTCGGAGATGGCGGAACAAGGCAGAGGTAGGAGGGTTGGTCATTTTCCTGGTAGTGGTTTTACGCTCGATTTTCGATTTTGGGTGAATTCTGGGTGGCTAGGGAGGTTATGTAGGTCGGAGGCGACTTGGGGGAGTGGTCGGAGGTGGTCTGCGGCTCGTCGCCGGCGTATGCATGTGCACGGTGAAGGGTATGTGTCAGGTAGTAGTAGCAGGAAAAAAGAGAAAGAAGAAATGAAGGAGATCTGGGAAAAGAAGGAGGAAGTGCAGTAGAAAAGAAATGGGCCGGGTTGGGCCAGCAAAAAAAAGGAAAATAAAAGGATAAGGATAAAGAAAAGAATAAAGGAAAAGAAAGGAAAAAGAATAAAGGAAAAGAAAAGAAAAAAATAAAGGAAGGAAATAAGAAAAGAAAAGAGAAAGGAAGTAAGAAGGAAAATAAAAAGTGAAAGAAAAGTTAAGGAAAAGAAGGGATGAAATATTTACATATATATTTATAAGTTAATTTATATTTTCTTTCGCTGAAAATCTATTTCCATTTAAAATCCATAAATTAAAGTGAAATGATATTTTAAAGTTTAGTGGTAATTAATTATATTATTATTGCTTGTCTTAAACATATGAATAATTAATAGTATTTTATAATTTATTTATTAGTTAATAAATGGTTTAAATTGTAATCAATTCGGATAAAAATATAAGTGAAATTGACTAAGTAAGTTAATAAAATCCTAAGAGTGGATCGTTTTGATATTTGGTACCATTCTATATCCTTGCCTATCTTTATTGGACATTCATTTTAATCATTCTTGTCTGTACCATCGAGTGGTCAAACAAGTTAAAATAATTAGATTTAAATGGTAATACGTTTTATTTGAAATGGGACATCTGTGATAAATTGCCATAAGTAATGTTGTCCCCCTAAGTAATAAATTTGTTTATCTTAAAAACAATTTACCTTTTTAATTTGTTATTTGGATTCGAAGAGGCCGAGATCGGATATCAGCAATATCCGGAACCGCTTCGATTTAATAAGCTCTACAAATCTTTACGGGTTTGATTATAGAATATAATAAGCTGGAATTGAATAAATTAAATGGATTTGACAATTTCAAAGGAGTAACTGTATTTGGACATCATTATAAAATTAATGGATTTCTACAATAGTGTTTGGTTATAATCAGATAAAACTCGTCGGGTTATACGAGTTACCTGGGTTTCAAAGGATTTCTACAACTTAAGTATTTCAAATTAAGTACGTTTACTCACGCTGGTTTCCAGCCTGACTCGGGTGTTACTTTATTGTAATGCTCGGGTCAGACCGAGTATTACAGATTTTCGGGTTAGGACGCTTTGGAGCTCCGGAGACGAGCTGGATGGCAGAGAAGTATTGATTATATTCCGTTGTGTATTATAGGCTATTTTATTTAGTAGTTGAGGACAAGTTATTATAACTGTCTAGATTTATTTGTTGATGAGTGTACTCTGATATCTTGTATGTATATTGATAGTTACAGCTTTTCTTGTATAAGTGTTGTTATTCTAAATTATATTTTGTTCCGCTGCGATTGTAAGATTCTGTGTTGTTGTTTTCTCTTCTTATTCTATCTCTTTTCTTCTAAACCTTAACAGTCTGGTATTTTCGGTACTCGATTTCTCGGCACTCTATACAGTGAACGTATTAGTGTCGATTTTCGAGGTCGAAAATCTTTCGGGCCGTTACATACTTAGGAACATATTAATCAATGATTATACACTAATTTTCACGTAAACGGTAACAAATATCGTTTTCCACTATAATAAACATTCACGTAAACTTATCAATAAGCAAAATCAATAATACTAATTTTCGCATTTTAAATCAACCCTAATTTTTAATTGTCAATTAAACCATCAAACCACTTACTAACATCCCCAAATCAACTAACACACTATTATCATCAACTTTAAATCAATAATCAACTAATTTTCTAAATTAGGGTTTTAACTCCAAATCAACTAATAAACAATATCATCATCTAATACCAATTAATCTAACATATTCAAACCAAAATTACTAAATTTTGCATAAATAGGGTTTAACAAAATATACCTCAAAAAATTGGAAGAAATAGAAGGAGGAAAGAGCGCGCAGCGGGAAGGGGTTGTCGGCGTCGGCTAGAGGCGGCTGGGGATGGCTGGAGGCGGCTTAGGGCGGCAGGAATCGAATTTGGGAAGAAGAAGGTAAGGGAGTGGAGGGAAATAAAGGGCTGAAATGTTTCTCTAGTTCGAGGGTTATATGTCAGGTAGGCGACGGCTAGCGACGGCTGCGTTTTTTAGCAATCGTCCAGATCTGTCGCAAACTGCAGTCGTTCTAGTAGTGCATAAACTTGGTGCAGGCTTAGAGTTTCGTCATAATCGGAGAATAGTACAGGTTAGGGTAAGACCTGACCCGTTTCAAAATCAATGCATCCTTCTACGCACTATCAAAGGTTGTATTCTAATTTACATATACATACTAATATATTTATATGTAAGAAAGGTAGATATTGAGAAAAAAAATTTGAGAAAAATGTGTGGTCCTCTACGAATAGAGGAGAGCACACATGTGAATGTATATATCACGTACATAAGGTGCTGCCAACATTCCTGGCAGGTAACAAAAACAAAATGCATATATCAAATCTCAGGTACTCCTAAGATGAGTTCCGGCAAGGCCACCACCCATCGCATCCCAATATCGAGCTCCGGCATGGCCACCGCCCGATATTGAGGTGTTAGAAGTACCTAAAAACTAAAGAAAAACAAAACTACTGGATGAAGACACAAACTAATAAGGAAGCTCCAAACATCTGAATCAGAAGGGGTGAATAAGCATCTGCTCTGGAGTGGATCTCGGAAAAGAGAGACCGCCCTGAAGACTCTGAACAAGAGGAAGAAGTACCAAACTGAAGAATAGATCCTCTTGAAAAAAGAACTCTATAATGAAGATAGCAGTATCCTATATCCGAGGAGATAACTGCTAGCAGTCCTGGATGAAGAAACTCTACTCTGATGACCTCTCTACAATCTGATATCCATCAATCTGAAGACAAGAGAACCTGCAAAATGAACCTAGTATCCTATCTCTCATACCTGTATCTGAAAACATGACTAAGGAAAAAAAATTGAATGGTACATATATATGTATATTTATATAATAAATATACATATATATGTATTTATAAGGAAGGAAATAAAAACCTAAATAAGACTATCTGGACAATAACAAAAGAAAAGAAAAACCTGTAAACTAAAACCAAAACAGAGACTAGTACAAAAAATAAGACAGATCTATTTTATGTACCTTTAATCATAAGTAAGTTATGATTAAAAGTGAAATCATCATATAAATTTGAGAAAAAATTAATAATACTATTATTAATATTAAAAAAAATATTATTATGATGAAAAAAGTTAATATTATGATTAACTTTGTTAAGATACCATTTGAAATGGATAATTTTAGCTAATTTATATTTGGGGTTAGAAATCCAATTAAAACAAAATGAAGAAATTGAAAAAAATCAATTTGTTTAAATGACTGTTATTATTATTAAAAATTCTTTGATTTCTTTCAAACCAAATAAACCAACTAATAATAATGAATAAAGTGTCTTGTAAAAATCTAATATTCTTTTTGAATTTGAATCTGAAATTATTCCAGTAGGAATCACAATCCGAAATTTTAGATATTATATTAAAGTTGAAAATTTTAAGAGTGTTAATTAGGATGTAATTAGAATCTAAACAATCATAATATAAATGATTAATGTCCTCAAGATGCAAATTAAAAAAATAACATTTATTATCATTTTGAATGTTTTTTCTTTTTAATAATTCTATTGTATTAAGTTTTCCATGAAGTATTAACCACATGTGAATTTTGGACTTAGGAGGAGCATTAGATTTCCACAAATATTTAAAAGAATTGTTTATAGTACCCAAAAAATTAATAAATCTGTAGAAAGAATTAGAAGTATATTTCTTACTCTTATCCCATTCCCAACTAATAAAATCATTATCATTATCAATATAATAAAGATTTAATCTAGCATAAAGCAAAGAAAGTTGCCTAAGGGTTGAATCAACTAAAATTCTGTTAAAACTGAAATTCCAAGGAGGATCATTTTCAGGAGAATAAACTTCATTGATTAAAGCATACTTAAAGTTACAAATTTCATACAGCTCCTTAAATTCTAAATTTAGAGGCAAGATCAAAATCCAACGGTCGTGCCAAAAAGAAGTACAATTACCTGAATGAATTATCGTATTAATTCCTAAGTTAAAAATTTCATGACATTTTAAAATGTTTCTCCAAAAATTAGATAAATTTTGGGTGTATGGATAAGCAATTTGATATAAATTGCTATTACCATTATAGTAATATTTGGAAATGATCTCTTTCCAAATAGCGTTATCATTTATATCTTTAAATTTCCAAAGCCATTTACCTAAAAGAGACAAATTCATATTACGCAAATTAATAACTCCTAAACCACCTTCCCTTTTGGCCTTACAGACGGTTTCCCAATTTACTAGATATTTTATATAATTATTAGAATTTTCCCCACTCCATAAGAAATCTCTTCTAATTTTATCAATTTTATTAATTTTATCAATAACCCAATCCAAAAACAGATGCATGGACATCCAATAAATCGGAAGGGCTGATAAAACCGAATTTATTAAAACTAGTCTACCTGCTCTAGATAAAAATCTCCCATTCCAGTTAGAAATCTTATTTTTAATTTTATCTATAATAATAATCCAATCATCATGTTTGAGTTTAGTGGGTCTAATCACAAAACCAAGGTAGTCAAAAGGAAAGTTCATAATTTTGCAATTTAAAGTATTAGCAACTAAGTTTTCGACTTTTTCAAAATCATTTAAAACTAACACAGAACTTTTTTCAAAATTTATTTTTAAGCCAGATAAAATTTCAAAACTATAAAGGATAAACTTGAGGGTTATAATGTGTCTAGGAAGGTGGGAAGAAAAAAGAATGGTATCATCAACAAATTAAAGAACCAAAATACCATTACGCGATATGTCATTTCCTACACATCCTAGAGATCCATTATCCACCGCTCTTTTAATAATTTTAGCCAAAACATCAGCAGTTAAGTTAAATAATAAAGGTGATAATGGATCCCCTTGCCTTAAGCCTCTCTTGGATTGAATTCTATTACCTAATATACCGTTAACCATAACATTAGAGTTTCCAGTTCTAAGCAAAGACATAATCCAACTGATCCATCTATGACCAAAACCTCTAGCATGAAAAATATCTACAAGAAAATCCCAATCCACCGAATCGAAAGCTTTAGCAAAATCAAGTTTTAAAATCGCACAGGTAATGTTATTCTTACAACGGTAATTAATATATTCTTGAACAACTGCCACCCCATTAGTGATATTTCTCCCTTTAATAAAAGCTGATTGTGAACAATCAATTAAATCATTCATTCTTTTACTAAGTCTATTAGTTAGAACTTTAGAAATGATTTTAACTAAACAGTTAATCAAAGAAATAGGTCTAAAATCTTTTAAGTTTTTAGCTCCTACTTTTTTGTGTAACAAAATAACATTTGCGAAATTAAATCTCCCTAATTGCAAATTACCGTTATAAAAATCATTAAACATATTAACTAAGTCGAATTTTAAAACGTCCCAAAAAGTAGTATAAAATAAAATTGGAAACCCATCAGGTCCAGGGGATTTATCACTTGGCATGTCATTAATTTCTTTTCTAATTTCCTCTTCAGAAAAAGGATTATCTAACTCTGATAAATCAACAATAGAATCAGATGGATACAGATCTATCCATCTAACATTGATTCTATGTTTGATTTTAGAACAAAAAATATCCTTATAATAGTCTGTAAAAGCCTTGTTAAGATCTCTTTGATCAACTAACTCTATATTATTAACAAATATAGAGTTAATTGTATTACTACATTTTCTACCATTAGCTATATAATGAAAAAATTTAGTATTATTATCACCTTCGTTGATCCATTGAAATCTGGATCGCTGTTTCCACATAACCTCCTCCTTTTCTAAAATAGAATTTAATTCATTTTTTAAATTAGCAAGAACATTACGTTCACCTAGATTTAGAGATCTAGATTCTTCTATCTTATTAATTTTAAGCATTTCATTTATAATATTATCTTTTTTGATTTTTAAATTGCCAAAAACATTTTTGTTCCAATTTTTAAGAAAAATCCTAAGATCCCTAAGTTTAGAAACAAAAGCATTTGCAGAATTATCCTTATTTCTGATATTATGGAAACTCAAAGAAATCCATTTACCTTTAACTAGATTCACGAAGTTAGATTCCAAAAGCCACATCTTTTCAAATTTAAAATTGTTAATAATAACTCTATGATACTCACAGGTAAGAATAAATGGACAATGATCAGAGTAGGTATAAGGTAAACCAGAGACTCTACATATTGGAAATTTATCTTCAATTTCATCACTAACAAAAATCTATCGAGAAGAGCCATGGATGGAGACTCTCTAGCATTACTCCAATTAAACTTTCTATTAGAAAGGGGAATTTCAATTAAATTAGAATTAATAATAAATTGATTGAATTCCTCCATAGCAGAGTAATCCCCTTCCCTGGGAAAACGCTCACCTATGAAACCGTAACATTAAAATCACCCCCCAAAATCCAAGAACCTGGGGCAAAGGATCTAAATTCTAAGCATTCATTCCATAAAATTCTCCGATTTATTTTAGAATTAGGCCCGTAAACATTAGAAATATTTAAAAAAGAGTTATCAGAAAGATTAATAAGAATAACATGAAGAGAATGCTGTCTAACAATACATTGAAGTAATTTAAAATAATTATCTCGCCATCCTATCATTAATCCCCCTGAAGAACCCACTGAAGGTAAAAAAACCCATTTTCTAAAGTGAAAACCGCCTAATCTTCTAAAAAAACGAATGTCGGGGCAATTAATTTTAGTCTCCTGAAGTAAAGCAATGTCAAAAGAATAGTCTTTAAAGAACGCTCTAACCTTATCACACTTATTCAAATCATTCAAACCTCTAATGTTCCAACTAATGATCCTCATAAACCAACTGTACTAGCCCTCTCTAATTCCTTACATCTAATATACTCTCTATTAATCTAAACGTCTGAAAAAATAAAAGAAGTATCACGAGGTAGCTGACTAAACTCAACTGAAGAAAGGCTGCCTAATGCATAAGTAGAATATGTGCTACCCAAACATAAACTCATACCTGAGCCTGGACTCGTAGTGCCACATGCGGCACTCGAACCAGGTAACTCACCAATAGAATGTGACTGGCAGTTACGAAGCCTAGCACTTCGGCGAACGGATCCACTAGAAGCTACTACTTTCTTATTCTTATCTTTCTTCACTGATGAATCCAAAGCCTTCGCTGAATTAATACTTGTAGCTACGCCAGTGTTCAAGAAGATACCACTATCACTAGGCTTGAGTTCTGAGTCAAACCCTGTTGAACTAGCTGCAGAAAAACCCACAGAAAACTGATCCGTGCTTGCATTCTTCATAGAGAATATGTCTGAAACTGAAGTAGAAACAAGCATTCTATCACCAGCTATAATCTCAGACAAGACTTCTGATTGGAAACACTGATAATCTATGCCAAAATCCACAATGGATGCACGAGAATTGGTGTGCATATCAATTGTGCATGAGTGAGATTCAGATGAAGTCATTTCCTTATCAACCTTGATCTCTAGCATCTTATCTAACGAGACAAAAAACTCATCTTCAATATAGTCTTCAACCTCCAAAGAGCCATCAATCCATTCCAGTAATTCATCATTGACCAAAGCACAATCTGAAAAAGCTTTAGACTTATACATAATACTGCTGTTATCAACTTTATCCAAATTTGAGATACTAACCGATAGAAAAAATTCTTGTAAATTTTCTGAAGTATTAACCAAATCTAATGATGGAATCTCACAACACTTTAGAGAATTTAAAACAGAGGCAAGACTGTTTACTTCGAACTTAGTAGAAGCAACAAAACTCTTTATTCCAAAAATCATTTGAACCCCATAACTGTTAATGCCTAGAACTATTGAGTCTTGATCCATTAAATCGAAAACAACATCACCGAGATCATCAGACCAATCTATCGTAGCAACACTCGAAAAACTACAGTCAAGTGAATTAACACCTCCACTACAATCAGGAATTGAAAGGCACTCTCTCGAGATATTCGATTGAACTGGAACAGTATGCTTGGTTCAATGCAATAGATCACTATTTTTAACAAGAACATCTAAAGATAAGTCAGCTTCAGGAATCGAAGAATGGCAATCAAATTTGTTAAATATAGATAACTCAAAATTCTTCTAAACACCATGTTTGGATGTACGCTTATCCCTTCGAGCAGATATGAATAGATGATCCTGATCTTCAACAATTTCGCATTTTTTTGATGATGGAATAAAATAAGACTGATCCAAACAAGAATAAACAGCAGGATCAAGGAGAATGGGGTCAACTCCCAGATAATTCTCTTTAACATCAAGAGAATTAGAAGAAGTCGATTCAACTGGGAAAACATCAGTAGGGATTGATTTATCATCCAAGATTTCAGAATGACCAACTACATCTGATGAACCACAAGAACTATCAGTGAATAATCCTTTGTCATATTTCGGCTCATTGATTATGTCAAAATGATAAAAAAGATCATCGAGATAGCTTAAACCTAAATCTTTTTTGGGCCAGAGATAATCGATCAACAAACCTCTTAACATCAAATATTTCAGAACGAATTGAAAACCATGATTGACCAAAGTAGAAGAAGAACCACCCTGCTCTTTGTAATTAGAAACAATGGATTCCTTAACTTCTCCAACATCAGATTTACCAAAAAAGATCTCTGGGTTGCCAAATCTATCCAAATAACCCTTACCTATGTTCAGCTCATTAATGATATTAAAATGATACAGCAATTCATCCAAAAAATTAATTCCCACATCTTTCTTGTCCCAGAGATAATCAAGGAGAACACCTTTCAGCTTCAAGAATTTCAGAACGAATAAGAATCCATGATTGTTCGAGTTCGATTTAGCATTCGAATCAATCCCACAAACTTTATTCTTATGCCCAAAGTTGTCACAAGAGAAACATCGAATCGGATCCCTACAGCTATTAGCTAAGTGGTTAAAATCCCCGCATCTGAAACAGTATTTCTTACCCTTTCTACATTCAATCCATTTCAAATTGGATTTACGATAAAAACGCTCCTTGATATTGAGAAGAAGATCGGTTTTTAACGGCTTGAGCATATGAATAGGGTAGAGAATTGCAATTGAGAAGATACTTAGATGCATGAGGCGTTGTGGATGACAATCGATAATCTTGGGAAAAAGATGAAAGCTTCGGCCAAACTTCTTGCGAGAACGTAGAAAACTTCGGACATATTTATTGAGAAGACGCCATTATAATAGATAAAAGATTTTTGTAAAAGATTATAGGTAGATATTGAAATTTTGATTATATATAGAAGTATATGCTGAGAAGATGAGAAAAAAAATTGATGTGCTCAATTATAATTCAAATAATATGTAGATTTCGTTATATAATTAGCAATAATGTAACTTAGTACTTAAAATACTAGACTTCATTGTATAGAACAGTACAGTATCTTAACTATGTACACTTATATGTTTAAATAGATCAACAAATCATAATTAATTGATGGGGGAATTAATTTAAAGGACAAAAATTTGTATATTTTTAGCCTCAAGGACACAACCTCAATATTTTAACCACAAGGACAAACATTCTCCAAAAAATTATTTATAAGGACAAACATTCTTCCAAAATTATTCATAAAGACAAACATTATTCCAAAACTGCTACCAAACTAAAAACTGATACCTAAAAACTGCTACCGATAACTAAAAACTGATACCTAAAAACTGCTATCAATAACTAAAAAATGATACCTAAAAAAGTTGTCCTTCAGACTAAAATACTGAAGGTTTGTCCTTAAGGTTAAAATGCTGAGAAATTTTGTCCTTGACAATAATTTCCTGTTAATTGATACTATGAACTCTCATAATACGGGTTTTGACGGATCAAAAAAGGGATGGATCAAGCGGGTCTGGACCTAAACCCATTTCGTTGCCATCCTCAAAAACATTGTTTCACTATTATATAGTATGATCTAGTATTACAAATTGAAATTGCTACCTTTGTAACTTGTTATTTGACAAACAAAATCATGGTTGGAATAAATTTATCACGCTGAGCATGGTTGCTTTTCACTACAGACTTACAGTAAGATCGTAAAACATCATTAAACAGCTGGAAAAAAAAGCCAAAAATAATAACAAATAAATAAAAGTATTTCTAAATATACTTTGCAATGTGCTTCAATATTCCTAACAACATTGTAGACTCACTTCAATAAAAATGTGTTCCAAAACCGATAATCAAATAGAGAATACGGCGAGCTTGTGTCTAGTTATCCACATAATAAAATGAGCATAGCCAAGGATGAGGCTTTCAATACGCACCAACCAATGCATAACAATATCATCCCAATCCATTCATCCTTTTCTTAAGCCTTCGCTCTCCTTCTCCTTCTAGCTCATATAACTAACTAAAATAAAAGATAAGCAATGGCTCTTAAGTTGTGGGCATCTTCAACTGCCAATGCTCTCAAAATTTCATGCTTAAGGACTTCACCTCTCTCGGCTCTCTCCATTTCAAGATGCTTCTCTTCTGGTATTCCACATTTTCTTTAATTTCTATAGTACCTTTTATGAATCAAACTTCCATAATCATAAGTATAAAACATTATATTTGTAGTATTGGAAGGGTTGAAGTACAGTCCTTCACATGAATGGGTGAAGCATGAAGGCTCTGTGGCTACCATAGGCATTACAGACCATGCTCAGGTAAACATAATTATTCATACAAGTGCTCAATATATTATACACATATTTATTATTGATACCGGAAATGGTGTGTATTATGCCAATATATTATGAATAGGATCATCTGGGAGAAGTAGTGTTTGTTGACTTACCTGAAACTGGAACAGCAGTGGCGAAAGGAGGGAGCTTTGGAGCGGTTGAAAGTGTAAAAGCAACAAGTGATGTTAACTCTCCAATTTCTGGTGAAGTCGTTGAAGTCAATACCAAGCTTACTGAAACGCCTGGTCTTGTAAGTGCACCATGTTTTACTATCGTTGTCTCTTAAATCACTAAACACTAACTGATTTTTATTTTTATTTTTTTTGGGTTAAAGGTCAACTCAAGCCCGTATGAGAACGGATGGATGATCAAGCTCAAACCAAGCAATCCATCTGAGCTGGAAGCCTTGATGGGTCCAACAGAATACACAAAACACTGTGAAGAAGAGGAAGCTCACTAGAACATTGATTATGTTTCACATTTGTTTCTTTATAAACAACGCTGTTATCAGTTTTCATGTTATGTGATAGTACGTGTTTTTCTTTCTTTGCTCTGAGTACTTTCTCAATACTTGGTTAATGAAGCATATATTGATCATTCATGGGACAGTGAATGCGAGAATATGAGATTGTTTCAGTTCACATATTATTCCAAATCATAACAAAAATCCACTCACTTATGTAGAAATATTAAAATGAGTTCCTTGAAGAAAAACAACAGGCCGTTGCTCGTTATTGATCATAGGCCGACAATCGATTTGAAGTGTGAATGTGTGATCTCAAAGTTGGTACTTCGTAGGTTTCTACTTTGATAAGCCGGAATAAAGTTAGTTATTTTAACACATATTAGTGTAAATCGCATGTACGTGCATTTATAAAAATATTTCATTTTTATTTAATAAAAATGAATGGATAGATACGTATTATAAATATAGAAACTTTGGTGGTCACAACACTTTTATTTCAAATAGTTTTATTAGTCGTGTTGGTTGGAAATTATTCCGTTGATGGATGGTCGGAAAGGAGATGGTGGTTGAGGTTGTAAAAGGATGATGAGATTCCGTTGATAGATGAAGTATATATTTGTCAAAAATACACCGTGGAAATCATATTTATTGAATTTTATTTATTAATAGTAGAGATAATCTGAGGTGGAGCCTTAGCGCAACGGTTAGGTCATCCGCATGATGATCTGGAAGCTTACGTTCGAGTCCGAAAACAGCAATTTCGCAATGCGAGTAAAAGGTTGCATACATTATTGACCTCCTCAGAGTCCGTTATTATGCGGAAGCCTTATGCACTGGGTTCCACCTTTAATAGTAGCCCTATGTTATTGACTTCAACTTGAATTTGATCATCCAAAAACTATCGGAAATCTTATATCAATATTTCTTTGTATAAAAGGGTGTAGAAAAAATATAGATTGTGTGAATTGCTATGATAACCTTTTACTTGTAGTATTGACATTTTCGATTTTGATCATTTCAACAAATTCAGATAATATCCTATGCGTACACAATATCTTTACTACTAATAAAGAAAATTCATTGAATAGATTTACTCGGTGTCTTTATGAAATTTTAAATATACCCTTTTATATCTCATAGAGAAATGGTATTCAAATATGGGGATATAGCCTATTATTTTCTAAGTACAACTGTTAGTCACCATTGAGAACTACAGTTGCGTTCACAAGATGAAGTATCCGAGTGTACCATATTGTCCCTAATTTAGGTGGGAGTTCATCGATCAAAGTTTTGCGTGATTCCGAGTTAGTATGAAAAAATTATTGTAGTCTAAATAAAAAAATAGCGGCTTCTACACTTGGTAGAATTCAAATATAAGGATGTGATAGCCTGTTATTTTCTAAGTACAACTGTCAGTCCCCATAGAGAAATACAGTGTGCGTTCACAAGATGAAATATCCCAGTGTTCCATATTTTTCGTAATTTAGGTGGGAGTTAATCGGTCGAAGTCTCGTCGGATTTCGAATTAGTATAAAGAAGTTATTGCAGTCTGAACAAAAAAATAGCGGCTTCTGCACTAGGCGGAGGTCAAATATGAGAATGTGGTAGCATATTATTTTCTAAGTAAACAGTCAGTCCCTATGAAAATCTACAGTGTGCGTTCACAAGATGAAGTATCCAAATGTACCATATTGTCCGTAATTTAGATGAGAGTTCATTGGTCGAAGTTTTGCCTGATTCCAAGTTAGTTTGAAGAAGTTATTGCAGTACGAAGAAAAAAAATAGCGACTTCTGCCTAAGCGGAGTTCAAATATGAGGATTTAGCCTGTTATTTTCTAAGTACAACTGTTAGTCACCAATGAGAACTATAGTGTGCATTACAAGATGAAGTATCCGAGTATACCATATTGTCCGTAATTTAGCTGGGAGATCATCGGTCGAAGTTTTGCTTGATTTCGAGTTAGTATGAAGAAATTATTGCAGTCTGAAGAAAAAATAGTGGTTTCTGCCTAGGCGGAGTTCAAATATGAGGACGTAGCTTGTTATTTTCTAAGTACAACTTTAGTCACCACGGAGAACTACAGTGAGCGTTGAAGTGGAGATATAGTTTGTTAATTTCTAAGTACAGTTGTTAGTCACCATAGAGAACTACCATGTGTGTTCACAAGATGAAGTAACTGAGTGTACCTTTAAGTTCGTAATTTAGGTGGGAGTTCATCGGTCGAAGTTTCGTCCGATTTCGAGTTAGTATGAAGAAGTTATTTTAGTATGAACAAAATAAATGGCGGCTTCTACCTGGATGGAGTCCAAATACGAAGATTAGCATGTTATTTTCTAAGTACAACTGTTAGTCATCATGGAGAACTACAATGTGCATTCACAAGATGAAGTATCAAGCTGTAGCATATTTTCCGTAGTTTAGGTGGGAGTTCATCGGTTGAAGTTTTGCCTAATTCCAAATTAGTATGAAGAAATTATTGCAGTCTGAAAAAATATAGCGACTTCTGCCAAGGCAAAGTTCAAATATGTGAGGATGTAGCCTGTTATTTTCTATGTAAGACTATTAGTCATCATGAAGAACTACAGTGAGCGTTGATGTGGGGATACAGCCTGTTATTTTCTAAGTATAACTATTTGTCACCATGGAAAACTAAAGTGTGCGTTCACAAGATGAAGTATCTGAGTGTACCATATCATCCGTAATTTAAGTGGGAGTTCATCGATCGAAGTATCGCCTAATTCCGAGTTAGTAAGAAGAAGTTATTGCTGTCTGAACAAAAAAATAGCCGCTTCTGCACTAGGCGGAGTTCAAATATGGGGATGTGGTAGCTTGTTATTTTCTAAGCACAACTGCCAGTACCCATGGAGAACTACAGTGTGCGTTCACAAGGTGAAGTATCCGAGTGTTTCATATTGTCCATAACTTAGGTGGGAGTTAATCGGTCGAAATCTCGCCGGATTCCGAATTAGTATGAAGAAGTTAGTGCAGTCTGAAGAAAAAAAAGCGTCTTCTACTGTAGGCAAAATTCAAATATGGGGATATGGTAGCATGTTATTTTTTAAGTAAACTGTCAGTCCCCATAGAGAACTACAGTGTGCGTTCACAAGATGAAGTATCCAAGTATGCTTTATTGTCCGTAATTTAGGTGGGAGTTCATCGGTCGAAGTTTTTCCTAACTCCAAGTTAGTTTGAAAAAGTCAATGCAGTCTGAAGAAAAAATAGCGGCTTCTGGCTAGGAGGAGTTCAAATATGAGGATGTAGCCTGTTATTTTCTAAGTATAACTATTAGTCACCATGGAGAATTACATTGGGCGTTGAAGTGGGGATATAGCTTGTTAATTTCTATGTACAACTGTTAGTCACCATGGAGAACTATAGTGTGCGTTCACAAGATGAAATATCCTAGTGTTTCTTATTTTCCATAATTTTGTTGAGAGTTAATCCGTCGAAGTATCGCCGGATTTCGAATTAGTATGAAGAAGTTATTGTAGTCTGAACCAAAAAATAGCGGCTTCTACACTAGGCGGAGTTCAAATATGAGGATGTGGTAGCATGTTATTTTCTAAGCAAATTGTCAGTCCCCATGGAAAACTACATTGTGCGTTCACAAGATGAAGTATCCGAGTGTACCATATTGTCCGTAATTTAGATGGGAGTTCATCGATCGAAGTTTTGCCTTATTCCGAGTTCGTATGAAGAAGTTATTATAGTCTTAAGAAAAAAATAGCGGCTTCTGCCTAGGCGGAGTTCAAATATGAAGATTTAGCTTGTTATTTTCTAAGTACGACTATTAGTCACCATAGAGAACTACAGTGAGCGTTGAAGTAGGGATATAGCCTGTTATTTTCTAAGTACAACTGTTAGTCACCATGGAGAACTACAATATGCATTCAAAACATGAAGTATCCGAGTATACCATATTGTCCGTAATTTAGGCGGGAGTTCATCGGTCGAAGCATCATCTAATTTCAAGTTAGTATGAAGAAGTTATTGCAGTCTGGAAAAAAAATGGCTCCTACACTAGGCAGAGTTCAAATATGGGTATGTGGTAGCCTGTTATTTTTTATGTACAACTGTCAGTCCCAATGAAGAACTATAGTGCGTTCACAAGATGAAGTATTCGAGTATTCCATATTGTCCGTAATTTAGGTGGGTGTTAATCGGTCGAAGTCTCACCGGATTCCGAATTAATACGAAGAAGTTATTGCAGTATGAAACAAAATGGTGACTTCTTCATTGGGCGGAGTTAAAATATGGGGATGTGGTAGCATGTTATTTTTGAAGTAAACTGTCAGTCCCCATAGAGAACTACAATGTGTGTTCACAAGAAGTAGTATCCGAGCGTACCATATTGTCCGTAATTTAGATGGGAGTTCATCAGTTAAAATTTTGCCTCTTTCCGAGTTAGTATGAAGAAGTTATTACAGTCTGGAAAAAAAATAGCAGCTTTTCCTAGGTAGAGTTCAAATATGAGGATGCATCCTGTTATTTTCTAAGTATAACTATTAGGCACCATGGAGAAATACAGTGGGCACTGAAGTGGGGATATAGCCTATTATTTTCTAAGTACAATTGTTAGTCACCATGTAGAACTATAGTATGCATTCACAAGATGAAGTTTTCGAGTGTACCATATTGTCCATAATTTAGGTGGGAGTTCATTGGTCGAAGTTTCGTCCGATTCAAAGTTAGAATGAAGACGTTATTGCAGTTTGAATAAAAATATAGCGGCTTCTTCCTAGACGGAGTTCGAATACGGAGATGTAGCATGTTATTTTCTAAATAAACTGTCAGTCCCCATGGAGAAATACAGTGTGCATTTACAAGATGAAGTATTCGAGTGTACCATATTGTCCGTGATTTAGGTGGGAGTTCATCGGTCGAAGTTGTGTCTGATTTTGAGTTAGTTTGAAGAAGTTATTGCAGTATGGAAAAAAATAGTGGTTTCTGCCTAGGCGGAGTTCAAATATGAGGATGTAGCCTGTTATTTTCTAAGTAAACAATAAGTCACCATGGAGAACTACAGTGAACGTTGAAGTGAGGATATAGCATGTTATTTTCTATGTACAACTGTTAGTCACCATGGAGTACTACAGTGTGCATTCACAAGATGAAATATCCCAATATTCCATGTTTTCCGAAATTTTGGTGGGAGTTAATCGGTCAAAGTTGCGTCGGATTTCAATTTAGTATGAAGAAGTTATTACAGTCTGAACAAAAAAATAGCGTCTTCTACACTAGGCGGAGTTCGAATAAGAGGATGAGGTAGCATTTTTTTTTCTAAGTAAATTGTTAGTCTCCATGGAAAACTATAATGTGCGCCACAAGATGAAGTATCCAATATTGTTCGTAATTTAGATGAGAGTTCATCGGTCGAAATTTTACCTGATCCCGAGTTAGTATGAAGAAGTTATTGCAGTCTAAAGAAAAAAAATAGCGACTTCTGCCTAGAAGAAGTTCAAATATGAGGATGTAGCTTGTTATTTTCTAAGTAAGACTATTAGTCACCATGGAGAACTACAGTGAGCGTTGATATGGGGATATAGCCTGTTATTTTCTAAGTACAACTGTTAATCACCATAGAGAACTACAATGTGCGTTCACAAGATGAAGTATTCGAGTGTATCATATCATCCGTAATTTAAGTGGGAGTTCATCGGTCGAAGTATCGCCGAATTCCGACTTAGTATGAAGAAGTTATTGCTATCTGAACAAAAAAAATAGCCGCTTCTACATTAGGAGGAGTTCAAATATGGGGATGTGAAAGCCTGTTATTTTCTAAGTACAACTACCAGTCCCCATGGAGAACTACAGTGTGCGTTCATAAGGAGAAGTATCCGAGTGTTCCATATTGTCCGTAACTTAGGTGGGAGTTAATCGACCGAAATCTTGCCGGATTCCGAATTAGTATGAAGAAGTTAGTGCAGTCTGAACAAAAAAAGCGGCTGTTTACAGTAGGCGAAGTTCAAATATGGGGATGTGGTAGCATATTATTTTTTATGTAAACTATCGGTCCCCATGGAGGACTATAATGTGCGTTCACAAGATGAAGTGTCTGAATATGCCATATTGTCCGTAATTTAGATAGGAGTTCATCGGTCGAAGTTTTACCTGATTCCGAGTTAGTATGAAGAAGTTATAGCAGTTTGAAGAAAAGATAGCGGCTTCTGGCTAAGCAGAGTTCAAATATGAGGATGTAGCATGTTATTTTCTAAGTACAACTATTAGTCGCCATGGAGAATTACAGCGGGTGTTGTAGTGGGGATATAACATGTTATTTTCTAAGTACAGCTGTTAGTCACCATGGAGAACTTAAGTGTGCGTTCACAAGATGATATATCCTAGTGTTTCATGTTTTTCGTAATATTGGTGTGAGTTAATTAGTCAAAGTCTCGCCGGATTTCAAATTTGTATGAAGAAGTTATTGCAGTCTGAACACAAAAAATAGCGGCTTCTACACTAGGCGGAGTTCAAATATGAGGATGTGGTAGCATGTTATTTTCTAAGTAAATTATCAGTCCCCAAGGAAAACTACATTGTGCGTTCACAAGATGAAGTATCCAAGTGTACCATATTCTCCGTAAATTAGATGGGAGTTCATTGGTCGAAGTTTTGCCTGATTCTGAGTTCGTATGAAGAAGTTATTGCTGTCTGAAGAAAAAATATAGCGGCCACTGCCTAGGC
The DNA here is from genome assembly GCA_030737815.1 of Allium fistulosum. Taxonomy (NCBI): domain Eukaryota; kingdom Viridiplantae; phylum Streptophyta; class Magnoliopsida; order Asparagales; family Amaryllidaceae; genus Allium; species Allium fistulosum. The sequence goes on along the minus strand of CM060903.1, from coordinate 1,251,442,293 downwards.
GGAGTTCAAATATGAGGATGTAGCTTGTTATTTTCTAAGTACAACTATTAGTCACCATAGAGAACTACCGTGAGCGTTGAAGTAGGGATATAGCCTGTTATTTTTTAAGTACAATTGTTAGTCACCATGGAGAACTACAGTTTGCGTTAACAAGATGAAATATCCGAGTGTACCATATTGTCCGTAATTTCGGTGGGATTTCATCGGTCGAAGCATCGCCTAATTCTGAGTTAGTATGGAGAAGTTATTGCTGTCTGAACAAAAAAATAGCGGCTTCTACACTAGGCAGAGTCCAAATATGGGGATGTGGTAGCATGTTATTTTCTAAGTACAACTGTCAGTCCCAATTAATAACTACAGTGTGTGTTCACAAGATGAAGTATCCGAGTGTTCCATATTGTACAGTGTGCGTTCACAAGATGAAGTATCCGAGTGTTCCATATTGTCCGTAATTTGGGTGGGAGTTAATCGGTCGAAGTCTCACTGGATTCTGAATTAGTACGAAGAAGTTATTGCAGTTTGAAAAAAAATAGTGGTCCTTCACTAGGTGGAGTTAAATATGAGAATGTGGTAGCATGTTATTTTTTAAGTAAACTGTCAGTCCCCATGGAGAACTACAGTGTGTGTTCACAAGATGAAGTATCCGAGCGTACCATATTGTTCATAATTTAGGTGGGAGTTCATCGATCTAAGTTTTGCATCATTCCGAGTTAGTATGAAGTTATTGCAGTCTGAAGAAAAAAATAGCGGTTTTTGCCTAGGCAGAGTTCAAATACGAGAATGTATCCTGTTATTTTCTAAGTACAACTATTAGTCACCATGGAGAACTACAGCGAGCACTGAAGTAGGGATATAGCTTATTATTTTCTAAGTACAACTGTTAGTCACCATGGAGAACTACAGTATGCATTCAAAAGATGAAGTATCCGAGTGCACCATATTGTCCGTAATTTAGGTGGGAGTTCATCGGTCAAAGTTTCGCCTAATTCAAAGTTAGTATGAACAAGTTTTTGTAGTATGAACAAAAAAATAGCGGCTTCTGCCTAGACGGAGTTCAAATACGGGGATGTAGCATGTTATTTTCTAAGTACAACTATTAGTCACTAAGGAGAACTAAAGTGTTCATTTACAAGATGAAGTATCCGAGTGTACCATATTGTCCGTAATTTAGGTGGGAGTTCATCGGTCGAAGTTTTGCCTGATTCCGAGTTAGTTAGAAGAAGTTATTGAAGTTTGAAGAAAAAAATAGCAGTTTCTGCCTTGGCGGAGTCAAATATGCGGATGTAGCTTGTTATTTTCTAAGTACAACTATTAGTCACCATGGAGAACTACAGTAAGCGTTGATGTGGGGATATTGCCTGTAATTTTTTAAGTACAACTATTAGTCACCATGGAGAACTACCGTGTGCATTTACAAGATAAAGTATTTGAGCATACCTTTATGTCCGTAATTTAAGTGGGAGTTCATCGGTCGAAGTTTTCTCCAATTTCGAGTTAGTATGAAGAAGTTATTGTAGTATGAACAAAATAAATAGCGACTTCTACCTCGGTGGAGTTCAAATACGAAGATGTAGCCAGTTATTTTCTAAGCACAACTGTTATTCACCCTAGATAACTACAGTGTGCATTCACATAATGAAATATCCGAGTGTACCATATTATCCGTAATTTAGGTAGGAGTTCATCGGTCGAAGTTTTTCCTAATTCCGAGTTAGTAAAAAGAAATTATTGTAGTCTGAAGAAAAAAAATAGCGGCTTCTGCCTAGGCGGAGTTCAAATATTAGTTCAAATATGAAGATGTAGGTTGTTATCTTTGAAGTAAAACTATTAGTCACCATGGAGAACTACAGTGAGCGTTGAAGTGGGGATATAGCTTGTGATTTTCTAAGTACAATTGTTAGTCACCATGTAGAACTATAGTGTGCGTTCACAAGATAAAGTATAAGAGTGTACCATATCGTCCGTAATTTAGATGGGATTTCATCGGTCGAAGTATCACCTAATTCCAAGTTAGTATGAAGAGGTTATTGCTGTTTGAACAAAAAAATAGCTGCTACTGCACAAGGCGGAGTTCAAATAAGAGGATGTTGTAGCTTGTTATTTTCTAAGTACAACTACCAGTCCCCATAGAGAACTACGATGTGCGTTCACAAGATGAAGTATCCGAGTGTTCCATATTGTCCGTAACATAGGTGAGAGTTAATCGGTCGTAGTCTCGCCGGATTCCGGATTAGTATGAAGAAGTTAGTGCAGTCTGAACAAAAAAACAACTTCTACACTAGGCGAAGTTCAAATATGGGGATGTGGTAGCATGTTATTTTATAAGTAAACTGTCGGTCCCTACGGAGAACTACAGTGTGTGTTCACAAGATGAAGTATCCGAGTGTACCATATTGTCCGTAAATTAGGTGAGAGTTCATCGGTCGATGTTTTGCCTGATTCCGAGTTAGTATGAAGAAGTTATTACAGTCTCAAAAAAATAGCGGCTTTTGGCTAGGCAGAGTTCAAATATGAGGAGTTAGTCTATTATTTTCTAAGTACAACTATTAGTCACTATGGAGAACTACAGTGAGCGTTGAAGTGGGGATATAGCCTATTATTTTATAAGTATAGCTGTTAGTCACCATGGAGAACTACAGTGTGCGTTCAGAAGATGAAGTATCCGAGTGTACCATTATGTTCATAATTTAGGTGGGATTTCATCGGTTGAAGTTTCATCCGATTTCGAGTTAGTATGAAGAAGTTATTGAAGTATGAACAAAAAATTAGCGGCTTCATCCTAGGCGGAGTTCAAACACGGGGATGTAGTCTGTACAACTATTAGTCACCAAGGAGAACTACAATGTGTGTTCGTAGGATGAAGTATCCGAGTGTACCATATTGTCCCTAATTTATGTGGGAGTTCATCGGTCGAAGTTTTATTCCGAATTAGTATGAAGTAGTTATTGTCTGAAGAAAAAAATAGCGGCTTCTGCCTAGGTGGAGTTCAAATATGAGGATGTAGCCAGTTATTTTCTAAGTACAACAATTAATCACCATGGAGAACTACAGAGAGCGTTGGAGTGGGGATATAGGATGTTATTTTCTAAGTACAACTGTTAGCCACCATGGAGAACTACAGTGCGTTCACAAAATGAAGTATCCAAGTTTACCATATTGTTCGTAATTTAGGTGGGAGTTCAACGATCGAAGTTTTGCTTGATTCCGAGTTAGTATGAAGAAGTTATTGCAGTATGAAGAAAAAAATTGCCGTTTCTACCTAGGCGGAGTTCAAATATGAGGATGTAGCCTGTTACTTTCTAAGTACAACTATTAGTCACTATGGAGAACTACAGTGAGCGTTGAAGTGGGAATATAGCCTATTATTTTCTAAGTACAACTGTTAGTCATCATGGAGAAATACAGTGTGCATTTGCAAGATAAAGTATCCACGTGTACCATTATGTTCGTAATTTAGGGGGGAGTTCATCGGTCGAAGTTTCATCTGATTCCGAGTTAGTATGAAGAAGTTATTGCAGTATGAACTAAAAAAAATAGCGGCTTCTGCCTAAGCGGAGTTCAAATATGAGATGTAGCCTATTATTTTCTAAGTACAAATGTTAGTCACTATGGAGAACTACAGTGTGCGTTCACAAGATGAAGTACCCGAGTGTACCATATTGTCCGAGTTCATCGGTCGAAGTTTTGCCTGATTCCGAGTTAGTATGAAGAAGTTATTGCAGTCCGAAGAAAAAAATAGCGGGTTCTGCCTAGGCGGAGTTCAAATATGAGGATGTAGCATATTATTTTCTAGGTACAACTTTTAGTCACCATGGAGAGCTACAGTGAGCGTTGAAGTGGGGATATAGCCTGTTATTTTCTAAGTACAACTATTAATCATCATGGAGAACTACGATATACGTTCATAAGTTGAAGTATTCGAGTGTTCTGTATTGTTCATAATTTAGATGGGAGTTCATCAATCGTAGTTTCGTCCGATTCCGAGTTAGTATGAAGAAGTTATTGCGGTATGAACAAATAAAATAGCGGTTTCTTGCTAGGCGGAGTTCAAGTGCGGGGATGTAACCTGTTATTTTCTAAGTTCAACTGTTAGTCACCATTGAGTACTATGGTATACGTTCACTAGATGAAGTATCCAAGTGTACCATATTGTCCATAGTTTAGGTGTGAGTTCATCGGTCGAAGTTTTGCCTGATTCCGAGTTATATTGTAGTCTGAAGAAAAAATAGCGATTTCTGCCTAGGCGGAGTTCAAATATGAGGATGTAGCTTGTTATTTTCTAAGTACAACTATCACTCACCATGGAGAACTACAGTGAGCGTTGAGTGGGGACATAGCATGTTATTTTCTAAGTACAACTGTTAATCATCATGGAGAACTACGGTATATGTTCATAAGCTGAAGTATCTGAGTGTTCTGTATTGTCTGAAATTTAGGTGGAAGTTCATCGGTCGTAGTTTCGTCCAATTCCGAGTTAATATAACGAAGTTATTGCAGTATGTGCAAAAAAACAACGGCTTCTACCTAGACGGAGTTCAAATACGGGGATGTAGCATGTTATTTTCTAAGTACAACTGTCTGTCACCATGGAGAACTACGGTATACATTCACTAGATGAAGTATCTGAGTATTTCTTATTGTCTGTAATTTAGACGAGAGTTCATCGGTCGAAGTCTTGCCTGATTCTGAGTTAGCATGAAGAAGTTATTGCAGTCTGAACAAAAAAAACAGCGGCTTCTACCTCGGCGGAGTTTAAATATGGGGATGCTACTATCAAATCTACTTCCACAGGTACAAATAAAAATGCATGCACGTTGTGATTAAATGCAGACCCACCTGGGCATGCATATGTACTCGTTTACATAATAATTATACTCAAAATTGATCACTTTGGTTAGGCTTAGTCAAAATATGACATTATATATTTAATTTACATGTAAGACCACCCATATTGAACTTTATCAACAATTTTCTATTGGACAACATGATGTGGAGCCTTAGTGTAACGGTTAGGTCATCTGCATGATGATCTAGGCGTTCAGGTTCGAATTCGAAAATAGTCACTTCGCAATGTGAGGAAAAGGCTGCGTACATTATTGACCTCTTTAGGGCCCGCTATCGTACATGAGCCTCATGCACTGAGTTCCACCTTTTTCTAATGGGCAATATATGTGACTTTATAAATTTGTTTATAAGTTTCTAATATTTTGCTATGTTATAGCATATGATACATTAAAAACAACATCATTCATTAATTGTGTTAATATGAATCAAAGTGGTTTATATATTTAATATAATACCTACTAAAGCGATTGTTGAAGTAACTTATGAACTTTGGATAAACAAGCATTTGGGGATGTTCAATTGAAATAAGGCCTTATAGGTCAACTAGAAGAAAATTGAACTTCAAAATAACGAACAATTACTTTATTGGTTATCCTAAGTGATTTAAGGTGCATAAGTTTTATGGTTCGACATTAAGAATTTTTTTAGAAGGGAACTACAACAATTTTCCTGAGGATGTTGAGTTTAGGGATAGAATTACAGTGAGAGACGTTGTTTTTAAGTATCATCGTCATTGATTACTACTGCAGTTGGTTTTTCTGACTTTGTAAAGGACTAGTTCTTTTAATTGGACAAGAAGTAGATTCAGAATTTAAAGAAAAAAAATGTTGAATATAGCATTTTCAAGTTGAGGTTAATATTTCAAAAGAACGGTTTCAACGACCTAAGTATGCAGTGCCACTAAAGAACTCAATTAAAAGTAATTTTTCTGCGGTCTTAATGAAAGACTCATTTAGAATTATCTTATCATTTGTTGCACATTTTGATCTTGAGTTATCATATGTATGTTAAAGTCGCATTTCTCAACGAAGACAATGAGGAAACAATTTGTATAGTGCAACTAGAGAGTCTTGAGTTCAAAAACTAAAGAATATGGTTTGCATATTACGAAAATCCATATGTGACTTAACCCCTCGTCAATGGTATCCAAAATTTCATCATATGTCGATTGGCTTTGAGGCAAACATCATCAGTAACCGCATGTATCTGAAGTCCAACGAAAGTAAATTTTGTATTTCTGGTTCTACGTGTTGATGAGAGATTCCTTCCCATCAACGAGTTAGGTATGTTGCTCGAAACTAAAAGATTTATTTTTAATAATTTTGAAACGAAAGATCATGATGATGCTTCTTTTGTTTTAGGCACTCAAATACATCTTGGCATGCATTAAGGTTCGACATTTTAAACTACAAATTAGATGATTTATTACCTTCAAAAGGGACAAACTTTATCCGAAACAATGACTCGAATATGACAACCCGAATTTTGAAATATTATTATTGTTTAATATAAAATTATGAAATTACGAAAGTGGTTATATTATGTGTAGTAAATAAGAAATTATGTTATTAATGGTAGAAAATAACTCCTATCGCGACCCCATACGACGTTTCTTCTGCGGTCAGCTAGGGCACAAACAACGTCAATGCAAGAAGTAAACCCCTCATCCCTTCAAACTCTCAGATCTACTTCGAATGCAATAAATTTCAATTTCTGCTTGAATCTATTGGAACTCCGCAAACTAATTTTGGCGATTACTTCCCATTCGCCTTCTAGTCCTTTGCGACTTTGGATCGAAAGTTTGATGGAGAATTTGAACGCGTTCCATTCAGCTCGATTTGTTGAAAAGCACCCAGCGTCAGAGTCGATTTATTTAAGCAGAAGAACACAGCTTGAGATTATTACTATGGAGAGTTCGCACTCTGCTTCTGAAGCAATCCCAGCTTACCTAACCCAAACATCCGATCCAATTGTTCAGCTAGCAGTTTTGTCACAGCCCTTTGGACTAGCTTTTGACGTAGTATATGAAGATCCTAATGTGCAGAAGTGCAATTTGTCTTTGTCTGGTTAGATAACTGAAGAAGATTAAGATGTAGATACTTCTGTAGCTGAAATCTACTCCTGTTGCAGATATTGACGTAGCTGAATCGACTCCTGTTGCAATCTGTGTGTTTGGATTTTGGCTATGGTAAGGGAGACAGGTTCGTCTTTTATACCCTGCAGTCTGCTACTCTTGAGGCAGCTGGAGTTTTGTCTAAGTCGGTTGAAGACGAACGATCGTCTTGTCCAGAGTTGGTCTAGAATACTAAGCTGGAACGGTATAGGTTAAAAATTTCACTCAAATGTTGTGGAATCAAAAGAATTTAAAAGAATTGGTCGGTTGATATTCATTTATTACATGAAATCAAAATAGAAACTCCTAGCCATAGATTTTACAGATCGATTGAGAGAAATTTGTTCACTTAATGAGTTTTTGTCCCTGCAAGGGGGAGCTGTAGGGGTACTATGACGGGTTGGTACGATGATAAACTTAGAGTGCTAAATTTCGATTGCTACTTGTACCTCTATCTACACTTCTGACAGCCAAAATTAAAGGTCGTCTTTTATAACAATATACTTTTCTTTCTACCACCACAAAAATTCAAATCACTTAAAATGGCGAGACATCCATCAAAACGCGGTCTTCCTCTGTTTGCACAAAAAATGGACAAACACCTCAAAGTTGTATGATTTAGTAGATCTTATGTTGTTCTTAATGATTTGGGTGACTTATGCAAATATATGAAAAGCAGGGGCTAAACTGTAAAAAGACACACAGATTTATAGTGGTTCGGCCAGAACGTGCCTACGTCCACTTTATATGTTATTTCTCCTTTAGATCTCAGATTACAAGTATAAAGCTTTGGTACAAGTATCTAAAAGCGTTTGAAAGTTCCTTCCGTGCTTGAGCTCTCAAACTTCTCCCCCATTGTTGTACCCCTGCCCCTATATTTATAGAGTGAGGTTGGGGGCAGAGGTCTTGGATGTATATAGCTGCTGGTGGGCCTGGGCTGAAGCAATTTGGCCTGGCAGCGTTCCGGTTCGGCGAAGCTTTGGTTCGGCCGTGCTTGGAGAAGGTTGGGATTTGGTAGGGATGTGGTCCGGTGATAGGTTGGTTCGGCATAGGGGTGTGAAGCAGTTGGTTCGGTGTTGTTTGGTTCGGTAGTTGTTGGCGAGGCCCCGGTCCGGTAGGAGATGGAAAATGTGTTGGTTCGGCAGGCAGGGAAGTGCTCTTGGTTCGGCAGGGCTGGTCTTGAATAGCCGAATGAACGTGTACTCTGGGTGCCGAATGAACTTGTACTCTGGTTGCCGAATGAACCTTACTCTGATTGCCGAATGAACCTTACTCTGGTCGTGGAGGAAACGCACCCAACACTAATATTCCAGTTTTGACCAAAAATGGGATAACACTTTGCCCCCCAAAACATGACTTGCGGTAGGAAGACGTGTTTTGTAATGCCATGAGCTGGATGTTCGTATCCTCAACAACCTGTAAAGAGCTTGATAGTTTTATATGGCCCCAAATGACGACCGTTCGGGATCGAGCTACTTGGGATGAAGCACGGCCGTTCATGGTCAAGCGCCTAACTTCAAATGACGACCGTTCGCGATCGAGTCATTTGAGGTGAAGTGCGACCGTTCGCGGTCAAGCGTCTAAATCCATGCGACGATCGTTCGAGATCGAGTCATTTGTGGTGGAATGTGATCGTTCACGGTCAAGCGCTTTACTTCAAATGACGACCGTTCGGGGTCGAGTCATTCGAGGTAAAGTGCGACCGAGCCCGGTCAGAAGGCGTACCTCGAATGGCGACCATTCGTGATCAAGCCACTTGGGGTGAAATGTGACCGTTCGCGGTCAAGCGCCTTACTTCGAATGACGATCGTTCGAGATCGAGCCATTCGTGGTAAGGTGCGACTGTTGGCGGTCGGGGGTGGACCTCAAATGGCGACCGTTCGCGATCGAGCCACTTGTGGCGAGATGAGTTGTGCCGTTCGAGGCGAGTTTGTGACTGTTCGAAGTCGGGTGCCGTTCGAGGCGAGTTGTGACCGTTCGAGGTCGGGTGCCGTTCGCGGTGAATCGTGACCGTTCGCGGTCGGGGTGCCGTTCGAGGCGAGTTGTGACCGTTCGAGGTCGGGTGCCGTTCGCGGCGAATTGTGACCGTTCGCGGTCGGGGTGCCGTTCGAGGCGAGTTGTGACCGTTCGAGGTCGGGGTGCCGTTCGAGGCGAGTTGATGTGTGCCCGGGGGGGACTTAATACCATCCAAACCAGATTCACGTTCGGGTGAGTTTCTGGATTGTCTGTTGTGGCGGTTTATCACTATCTCAGAGCATGCCTAGGGATCGTTCGCGATCCCGTACATGTGTAGGTAGTTTAGCCATTTTAGAATTATCAAAACCAAATATCCATTCAACTGATGAAATTTAAAATAGAAATGTTCAGCAAAGTCAAATCCAAATTTAAGAAATAAAGAACAAAAACAAAGTAGTGACGTCGGAGTGCAAACGCCTATATCGATGTGGTTTATAGTTGTATCAGAGCATGCCTGAGGATCGTTCGTGGTCCTGTACATGTGTAAACAACTTAACCGTATCAGTGTGGAGTTTGCTGCTCGTTCGTCGTTATCTCGATCAACGGATAATAAGATGACATCTCGATCCTGAGCCGTCTTCAGTTGGTGCGGGCGGTGGTCGTTCTTGTCCCACCGTTGTGGCCCTCCTTCTCACATATTGTGATAGCAAACCATTCCGAATATGCCCCTCCACCTCATCTTTCAGATGCCTGCAATCGTTGGTATGATGACCATTCAGGTCGTGGAACAAGCAATATCTGTCTGATTTCCTTTCGTTAATAGTCGGATCCCTTCGCATTGGCCTACGGTAGGGAACCTGCTCTCTTGTATCTTGATAGATTCGCTCCAAACTCTCATTCAGCTCGGAGTAAGTGGTGAATCGCGACTCTTTCCGTGGCCGCTTTGACCTGTCATCATTATCCTCAGCCTTTCTCTTTCCTTTACCAGTCTCCGCACCCCTTCCAGGTGGGTTTCCGCTCTTGATTGCGTAAACGTCAACTTCTTCCTCTCTTTCTGCACTAGCATCTTCCAAACGCAGAAACTTTTCAGCCTCATGATAGAACTCTCCCAGATTCATAGGCGGATCTTTAGTTAACGAATTCTTGAACTCCGTACTATCAGCTATTCCAGATACAGCCGCCATCATGACCATAGATGGATCTGGTCGATCCACTGATGCTGCTGCCGCATTAAATCGTGTTAGAAAACTCCTCAAAGTCTCTCCAGTTTTCTGCTTCAAGGTTGCCAAAGTCATCACATTCTTGGGTCTTGCAATATGAACCCTGAATTGCCTCATAAATCTCTCAGTTAAATCTGCCCACGTTCCTATGGAGCCGCTTTCCAGTTGTCTGAACCACAACGCCGCAATATCTGCCAAGTACAATGGAAAGCACCGGGCCATAACCTCCTCTGATGCCCCCAGCACTTCCATATGCCTTATATATTTTGTCAGATGAACCGTGGGGTCTGTCCTTCCATTATACATATCCAATGATGGTAGCTTAAAATCTGGTGGGTTCCTAGCTCGCCTGATTGTTGTGGTAAAAGGACTCCTATTCACATCCTCCAGGTCTCTATTCACTAGTCCGCCTCTCATAGCTCTTCTAACCATCTCAGCTAATCTGTCATTGTCTCCAAGCTGAAGTCCTCGTTCACTGCCTTCGACCTGCCCCCTGAGTCCGTGGGAGCTTTCAGGTGTATGCCCCCCTGGCGGAGCGTTCATTCTTCTATTGTTACCAGATTGTTCGGATGCCCCCGTCTCTCTTCTCGGGATTGGGTCAACATGTTCTGCATGTGTGCCTCCTAGCTCTGGTGCTACGCCAGATGGTCCTGCTCCGTTCTGAACTCCAGTTGCGCCTTGGTTCCGTGCTCCAAGTTGCCCAATCTGTTGAAGCAAGTTCTGGATCATCCCTTCTTGTCTTCTCATCATGGCCTCCATCTCATCCCTGGTGATGAAGACTGAAGCTTGGTTTGCTCCTGAGGAAGCCTCTTGACTCCCTTCCTGTTGACTTTGCTCTGACCTCGGCCTTCTGCTTGATTGTCTTGCCATGATTCTCCCAATCTGAATCTTTAGACTTTCAAATTCAGCTTCCAAGCGGTAGAATCCTTGAGTTCAATTCTCAGTGAAAGCACCAAAAATGTTTGCACAAAAAATGGACAAACACCTCAAAGTTGTATGATTTAGTAGATCTTATGTTGTTCTTAATGATTTGGGTGACTTATGCAAATATATGAAAAGCAGGGGCTAAACTGTAAAAAGACACACAGATTTATAGTGGTTCGGCCAGAACGTGCCTACGTCCACTTTATATGTTATTTCTCCTTTAGATCTCAGATTACAAGTATAAAGCTTTGGTACAAGTATCTAAAAGCGTTTGAAAGTTCCTTCCGTGCTTGAGCTCTCAAACTTCTCCCCCATTGTTGTACCCCTGCCCCTATATTTATAGAGTGAGGTTGGGGGCAGGGGTGTTTGTACCAAAAATGGGCACAACACTCTTCGGAAGTTTTTGAAGAGATAAAAGTGAAGAATGAAAATTAAAACTGTGGATTATCTAACAAAAACTCCAAATAACAGAAAGTAAATTGCAAAGACAAGCGATTTAGAGTGGTTCGGCGTTTTGCCTACGTCCACTATGAAGTTTGATGATTTTATTGCTCGATTACTTGAAGGTTACAGTAGTTGATAATGTAATACAACTGAATTCAAATGCTAAGTGTCAATCTAAAGCAGCGGCGGTGTTCTGGAGTAAATCTGGCAGAATCTGGGCGCTCTTCAGTACTTAGAATTCTCCGACCCCCTTTTTGAATGACCAGGGGGTCTATTTATAGGTGTTGGAGGCTGGGATTTCGCCTAAAATGTGGGGAGACCAGTTCTGGTACGTCAGGGGGCCCACATGGCCGAAATCTGGAGATCCGGGCCCGCTTTGGGATCGATTCGACCCTTGGTTCGAATCGATCAAGAAATCGTCCAATCGAGTTGAAATTTGGTGTGTACATTCTTCATCATGTGTTTGAGCTTCTGTGAAAATTTCATAGGATTTGGACTTGTAGAACTCGAGTTATGATCGATTCAAGTTGGCGTTTTTCGTATTCTGGAGTCGTTCGAATCGATTGCTTGAATCGATTCGTTCGAATCGATCTTCCTGCTTGTGACGATGGTGACGTGGTGCGCTTTCTTCGAATCGGTCCGCTTTGCACTCCGCTTTGACTGGGTCGAATCCACGACTTGGATTCGAAGATGGTGGAGTCGAGGGAATGGATTCGAAGGACCTCTTCCTTCGAATCGATGAGACCAATGCTCGTTCGAATCGACTTAGGCTCGTAGCTATGGATCGGTTCGAAGTTTGTCTTGGCCTGGGGATTCGAATGCATGGATTCGAAGGTCCCTTCCTTCGATGGATTCGAACTACGATGTAGGCGAGGGTGGATTCGAACTCAAGTTACATGAAGGCTTGCTTGACGTAGTTGAACGTAATGACTGCCCCAATCGATTCGAAGCCACTGATTCTGCCTGATGGAGTCGAAGCAATGGTGAGCTGATGGAGTCGAAGCAAATGGAAGTTCGATGGATTCGAACTGATCCCTGGCTAATCGATTCGAACCAAGGGTGGCTTACTTCATCTTTTGTCGACGATATCTTGAGCATACGAACCCGGATTGACCCGAAACTTGGAACGTTATTTCCTCTGGCCTTGCTTAGCATATCTTATCAATTGCAGCCCGATCCGGACTCGGACAAATTTCGTCGATATCCGCAGCGATCCTAACGTGTAACCGACTTCCAAGACGATCTGTTACTGTTTTCCAGTTAAGTCCTTGGTACCACGGCCTTGCCAAAAGGCGGGATAACATTTGCCCCCCAAAGTACGTCTTGTGTAAACATGACGTGCTTTGAAAAGTTGCAGTCTCTCACTGGACAGCTATGACATGCTTTACCGAAAGTTGCATTCTGTATCGCTGTAATCGACCGTCGTACAATAGTGACTGGCCGTCAGTTTTTTTTTTTTTTTTTTTTTTTTTGAGTCGTGACGAGATGAACATTCGATTCCTGTAAATGATAAAGATCAAACATTAGTCAGAAATACGTGCATACGTGTATTATCTTGGCTTTGATTAACGTTGCGTGATCGCAAGTTGTTGTCAGTTCGGTTTACTATCGAAATCTGCGTCGGTCCTCTCCTGGACCGATTTGAGATTTGAGTTAAAACACTGCTTTTATGATTATCTATGATCCTTCCCTCGTACTGATCCTCTCCTGAATCGGTATAAGAGTAGACAAGCAATTTTAAACATTGAGACTATTCGTCCATTTTCATCAGTGGTTGGCGATGGATTCGAAGGTGTGCCTCTTCGAATCGATATTGCGTTGTTTCGATGCTGCTGGAATGGATTCGATGTGGCAAAGGATTCGAAGCCGGATGGATTCGAACTAAAGGAGGGATTCGAACTGGTTGACCGACGCAGTGCTTCGAGTCGATGCTGCGGATTCGAAGGAAAAGCCTCGAAGTCGTCTGGTGTAGGTATTCGAGTCCGAGTCGACGAGGTCGCCTGGTCAGCTTCGAATCGATTTGGATCTGTGGCGATGGATTCGAAGATTCTGCTTCGAATCGATGAGTTAGACCCGTTATTCCCGGTTGCGCCTGACCGGGAGGCGAATGGTCTCGTTTCTCCTATATATACCGGGATCCTGTTCATTTTTTACTTTTTACTTTTCACTGTTTTGAGAGCTTCTTCTTCGAATCGTTTTTTCCAAGACCAAGACAAACCTGCTCTCCTTAAAACAATCGATTCCTTCCACGCTTTTACTCGAAATCCAAACAGGTATTCAATGGACCGATTCGAGATGAGAAAAACGAACTATCTTCGCCTTAGAAAATTCTGAGAAGTGACGAGATCTGACTGAAATGGGTCGACTCGATGGAGTCGAGGAGTGATGAGATCTGAATGGAGTGGGTCGTTTCCCGTTGTTTCGCATCGATCCAGGAATGACCGGTTCGAATCGATTTCGAGGGCAAGGTTTCGAATCGATGACTTGGAGGGAAAGGGTCGATTTGATCGATTCGAAGTGATGTCATTTAGATCGATTCGAAGGAAGTGAATACTGATCGATTCGAAACAATGTGGAGCCTACGAATTCGAAGCGCTCCTCTATCACAAAGTTACATCGAGTCGAACCATATGGATTCGAAGTACCTGGAATCGAACTCCATCGATTCGACCCTTATCGATTCGGAGTTGATGGATTCGAACGTCTTCGTCCTCTGATACCATTGCTTCTCGACTTGCTCCATCATATGAACTACGACCGGTTTCAAGTTATTCTCTGACGAACTTAACGAACTTTGGCATACTTGACTCCGACGAGCTTCGGCCTTGCATAATCGAACTTGATTAACAGACTCGAATCTGAATTTCCTTTGAAGCTCGTCGATGGAACCATGACTTAACCAATAATACAACTGATTTATACTTGAAGTTGGTCCGTAGCGTTTGGATGGCGCGGAAATGACGGTCAGCGATGACGGTCACTTTCTTTCTTAAATTCCCAAGTTATGTTGTACGAACATCTCGCTTCATTCTGTTAAATTTGCTCGAGTGATGTATAATACTTGCACTGCACGACATGTTCACACACACTACACTGGGGCATGCACGGGCTTGTTCATAAAATTAATGTTGCTTTCTAATGAGTTAGCTAATTATGGAATCTTCGAGCTCCCAACAACAAGAGGTGCAGAGCTCGACTCCTCCCGTGCTTGAGATTCCAGACATCCCTGCCGACGTAATCGATCCGGCTCCAGATGAATTGCCGGAGGCGATATTTATTGAGGACCCTGTCGACTCGGTTCAGTCCAACATATCTGAATCCTTGTTGGGACGAATATGTCTAAAGCATAACATATCTCTGGGTGACGTATTATTGCCCAGCGCCACCGATAGACCGCACAATCCGCCTGAAGGATATACAGCATTCTACCGTCATGCTTGTGCGGCTGGAACTCTTCCTCCCTTCAATCAATATATCCGAAGGATGCTATCATATTTAGGGATCGCTCCTTCACAACTTCATCCCAACGGGCACGCGCTGCTGAATAGTGTCTTCGTAATATTTATGGACTGTCTTTTTCGCCCGCCGAGGCCCTCTGAAATCAGACATATATTTAACTTCAAGAGCAGGGGTGATAGCCCGTCGTTTACATTTTTGGAGGCAGTTAGAAATTGCCAAGTTGTAGTTGGAGCTTGGACGCGTCTGAGCTATTTCAAGAACGAATGGTTCTACGTTCGGTGTCCTCCGGGTTTTGCTAGGCGATGGTTGTCTAGACGTAAGCGCCTTAACCTGTTTCTTTGACCAATATCTCTTCGGTATTAAAATTGACATTCCATTCCTTTTACAGCTATTATCTCTAGGCCCGATGGAGGGCGTTTCAAGGGTGCCGTCCGGAGTCTTCAAGAAGTTCCGAGCGAGCTGAGGCATATTGACTTGGTGCTGAACGACTACAACTTAAGAGTTCTGGGTTTGATCGACATTAATCAAAGCATAGTTGTCGAGGGATTTTCAAAGTCCGTCTCCAAGAAGGAAAATAAGAAGAAACCCAAGAAGAAAAAGGCGAAAAGGTCACTCGGGATCAGAATAATCGAAGCGAGTGACGAAGAAAGAAACCAGACGGATTCAGAGCTAATGGCCGACCTTTCGGGAAACTTGGAGGAATCGGGAGAAAAACGGAAAGGCAAGGCCGCCGTTTCCAAAAAACTTAAGTCAAAGGGGGGAAAATCCATAGATGTGTTTTTCCCCGCTTCCGGAGTTATGATTTCTGAGGCCGCCCCTTCTCACTCGAGAGATTCTCTCAAAGGGCTTGACGATATTCCTATCCCAGATTATATACCGATCTCTCATAATCCTGGGTTGGAGGAATTACAAGATGTCCTAAATATGAGCGAGCCCTTTCCTTTAAGTGCGGTCAACACTTCCGGTCGGTTTGGGGGTTTACACATTTACACACACTTCCACGGCACTTCATGACTTATGCATAGTAAACATTGCTTTATGGGATTTTAACCCGTAATTCTTTCTTATCGTAGGTGAGATGTCAGGACGTGGCTCCACTCTAGATAGGCTTAGGAATGTGCGCCAATCTTCTCCATTTTATGATTCCCGTAGGAGAGAGACGGATAGGGACCATGGGCGAGGCTACTCGAGTCAAGAACGTTACGATAGAGACAGAGATTACTCGCGTAACCGTTCTGGCTATGATTACTCTGACAGAGATCGGGGATACCAACACCGACCCCGATCTCGCTCTCCTCCGCCTCCCAGGGCTCCAGTAGACCTCCCAGGGCCATCTCATCAGCAACAGTTGCCTTCTCAGTCTTCTCGGCCTGATGCTCAACGGCCAAGAGTGGAACCAACGGCAGCTGCTATAATTGAACAAGCTCCGGCCGAGCTGACAAGCGAGGGAGCTGCCAAACTCGCCCAAATGAAAAACGACTACCCGGAGATTTGCATGGACGGCTACATCTTCCCGCCTAACTTCAAAAGAATTCCACCAGAGGCTGAGACCACTGCTCATAACTACATCCACGACTTCTACGCTCAGTACAAGGAGTGGTATAAGGCAGCCGTGAAGGCTTCTAGATTAGCTTTTGACAGGGCGAAAGTCATTGCCGAACGCGACGTTGATATCGCGAAGCAGAAACGCATCATTCAAGTTCTTCAGTCCGAAGTGGAAACGTCCCGAAAGTCAGAGCTTGATACACTCAAGAGACACGAGGGTGTCGTGGCCAAATTAGCGAGGATGCAACAAGAACACTGTGCTACAGTGGAAGAGATGGGCCATCGCAATACCACCGTTGCAGCTGAGCGAGACTTAGCCGTTAAAGAGCTGAACGAGCTCAAGGCCAAATTCGCTGAAATGGTGAAGGAGAAGGACGATGCGAATGCTACTGCTCAAGAGGCTTGCGACCAAGCAGTATCCCTCAGAGCCGAACTTGCTGCGGCGGCGGTCAAGGCTAAGTCTGTGGAAGCGGAGATTCAGGAAAAAATCTTGGAGGAGAGGTCCAGGCTAGATGCTGAGTTTGACGATCTCTTAGTCACATATAACGCTAATGTGCTGGAACACAGAAATCTAGCGTGGCTGGGAGATGACTCCATGATCTTGTATAATGCCTGGACCCGGCTGGTGAATGAGAAGAGAGCGGCGCATCCAGATGGAGCACTTGACGACTTTGAACTGGAGATGCGCCTGCTTACTGAGGATGAGAGGAAGACCCTTCATGAGGTGGTAATTTCTATGGCGAAAGAAAGACTCGGCGTCCAATCATTAGAGACAGGCGAAGGTTCGGGGACTGCGCATCACGAGGCAAGTGTTGGAGCCGTAATCTCAACATTGCCCGAGACTACTGGTGCGGTAGACCCCCAATCTGTCCCTGCATATAATCCTGACCAACCGTTATTATCTTCCGCCGATGATTCTACCCATGTTTCGGTCCAGACTAAGGAAGGTATTTGAGCGCTTCTCGTAGTTTTGTTGTGAAGAACCTTAAGCAACACACTTGGCTAACAATCTTCGTTTTGTCGTATTTCAGTGACCGAAGTTATAGTTTCTGCGCCCCTTGCTTTATCAATTCCTCAGCAAACACAAGGGGTAGTTTTTTCTGAAGCCATCACGACTTCTACTTTGATTGGCGAGGAGGGAGATGCAAATATGTTTTCTTTCAGCGCTCAGATGATTGAGGAGCTTCTCAATGAACCCATCGATCCCTCTGCCAACCCGTCCGATGTTGTGAATGAGGCTGCCCCGGCCGCTAGTTTATCTATGCCAGCCATTGGCACATCTGATGCGGCCCAAGCATCTCGTGAGGACGACGTTTTAGCTGAGATTGCTGCCGAGATGACAGCAGGGAATGTTGGTTCTAGTCCACCCGGGCCCGCCCCGTTAATGGTGATTTCGCCGGGTGGTACTGTATTGATTGAGACCGCTCCTGTCCCTCCTCCTGCTACTACTCCTATGCCCCCGGCTCGTCCTCCTAGAAGAACTTCCGTCGCCTCCAGCTCTGAGGAAGATGTCGACATCATATCGCTGCCGGAGGGCAAGCCTGAAAAGAGCAAGCGATTGAGGAAGAAGTCGGGCAGCGGATCAGGTGGAGCTACTCCGAAGAAGAAGATAAGGAAGAAGAAAGAATGAACTTCTTTCCCTAAATCTTTGTTGCGTAGGGTAGCATTTTGTCGATTTTTCTATAGCCGTGTATAGATGTGGATTCGGCTCCCACTAGCAGAATTTTTCATAAACACTTTGTAATCAGATTCTTTTTGTTGATAATGGAAATGAAAATCTATTCTCTTTCTGCCTTCATCTTGTTATGTGTTATGGTTCTGCCCCCTGCACTGGGGAGAAGTGTGGAGTTGACGTATGTTTATACTCTGCCTTGTGTACTGGAAGCACGGAGTTAATTAATGTTTACACTCCAGTTCGCGTCCTCGGAAGCTGGAGTTCGTTAATGTTTATACTCCAGTTCGCGCTCTCAGAAGCTGGAGTTTGTTAGTGTTTATATCCAGCTCGCGCTCTCGGAGTTCTCTGGGGTTTTTAGGAGACTGTTTATACTCCGCCTCGCACTCTGGGAGTACGGAGTTAGATGAACGTTTATACTCCGTCTCGCACTCTGGGAGTACGGAGTTAGATGAATGTTTATACTCCGCCTCGCGCTCTGGGAGCACGGAGTTAGATGAATGTTTATACTCCGCCTCGCGCTCTGGGAGCACGGAGTTAGAAGAATGTTTATACTCCGCCTCGCGCTCTGGGAGTACGGAGTTAAGTAAAAAGCTTGTACCCAGCTCACGCTCTCGGAGTATTCTGGGGTTTAGGAAAAATGTTTATACTCCGCCTCGCACTCTGGGAGTACGGAGTTAGATGAGAGTTTATACTCCGCCTCGCGCTCTGGGAGCACGGAGTTTAGTAAAATGTTTATACTCCGCCTCGCACTCTGGGAGTACGGAGTTTGATAAAATGTTTATACTCCGCCTCGCACTCTGGGAGTACGGAGTTAAATGAAGGGTTGTCGTGTATCAACCCATTTTCGTGGCTTGACGTGATGGCTTGCCCCCGAGCTCGGGTTTCATTTAGTGAGTGGTTGATTGCTTCACAGCCACTCCCTACTTGAATAAATTCCACTGTGTGATGGAACTTAGCTCTTCGTGCATCGTGATGTTGTACATTGTATTTAATGAATCACAGCTCTGGCTCGAAGAGATGGCATTTTATTGCTGAAATAAGAAAATATGGCAAATCAGTTGCCTTATTACAAATTCTAATTTCGAAATGCAAAAGTAAATTGCTGAATAAAAAACATAATGAAATGAATAAAGCCTGTCATATGTAATAGCGGCGGAGACTCTCGCTGTTCCAGGCTCTTGGCAAAACTAGACCGTCCACGGTTGATAGTTTAAATGTGCCATCTCCAAGTCGTTGCGTAATCACGTACGGTCCTTCCCAATTTGGTTTCATGTGTGAAGGAACCGGGTATACTCTCTTGAGGACCAGATCGCCGAGATCAAAGGTCCGGGGGCGAACTTTGGTGTTATATAATCGGGCGACCCGACTTCGGTAAGCGGCCGCTCTTAAATCAGCTTCTTCTCGTTTCTCGTCCAACAGATCCAAAGACTCAGCGAGTAATATAGTGTTTGTTTTCGGATCGTAATAAGTTACGCGGTGAGAAAATACTTCTGTCTCCACTGGAATGACGGCCTCCGAGCCATAGGATAAGGAAAATGGGGTGTGTCCAGTTGCGGTCTTGTGAGTTGTTCGATAAGCCCATAACGCCATAGGAAGTTCATCGACCCATTTGCCCCCAGCCTTTTCCAGTCGCTTCTTTAAGATGGATTTGATAACTTTGTTAACAGCTTCGACCTGACCATTTGCTTGTGGATGTGCGACTGCAGAGAACTTTTTATGAATATGAAATCGTTGGCAGAAACTCTTGAACTCTGAACTTTCGAATTGGGTCCCGTTATCGGTGATGATGGTGTGCGGGAGTCCAAATCGGCAAATGATATTGCGGACCACAAAGTTTATCACTTTCTTTGACGTAATCGTTGCGAGAGCTTCGGCTTCAGCCCATTTCGTGAAGTAATCAACTGCAACGATGGCATACTTCGCACCACCTTTTGCCAGAGGCAAAGCGCCAATGATATCGATACCCCACATAGCGAACGGCCAGGGACTGACCATTTGAGTTAACTCGGTAGGCGGGGCTCTTGGAATTCGAGCGTGTTTTTGGCACTTGTCGCACTTCCTGGCGTAACTGGCAGCATCTCGGTTTACGGTCGGCCAGTAATATCCATATCTGAGTATCTTCTTAGCAAGCGCTTGTCCACCGGTGTGATCGCCGCATTCTCCCTCATGTACATCATGTAACACTCGTTTGACTTCGTCGTGAGCGATACACTGGAGGAGTGGAACAGAATAACCTTTTCTATACATGATCCCATCCTGAATGATAAACCGCGAAGCTTTTCGTAGAATTTGCCTTTTCTCATTTCGGTGTTCAGGCAATATTCCATTCTCAATATAATTTCGATACGGAGTCATCCACGAATCTCTGCTGGGAAAGGTCTCTAACACATCAGTTGTTTTGATTCGATCGATGCTCGGGGAAGGCAAAGTTTCGACCGGGACGAGTCCCATTTGCTGTGCTTCACCTGTGCTGGCCAACTTCGCCAATGAATCGGCCTTTTGATTGCGATCTCGTGGTATGTAGTAAATAGTATAATAATCAAACTGATCCAGCGCTTCCTGAACTCGGGCTAGATAAGCAGCTAACCTTCGATCTCTCGCTTGATATTCTCCTCGTACTTGACACACAACCAACTGCGAATCACAATAAACTTCTATAGCGATAATTTTCAGATCTCTGGCAAGCTTTAACCCAGCCAACAGGGCTTCATACTCGGCCTCGTTGTTGGTTGCGTGAAAATCGAACTTCAGAGCATAGCATATAGATCGACCTTCGGGGGTTTCTAGTACAACTCCGGCGCCCGAACATCGATCGTTTGATGCACCATCTGTATAAAGTTTCCATATATATTCAGGAGATTCGCTGGTTTCAGGTAATTCGTCAGGAACAGTAAATTCAGCTATGAAGTCAGCTAGGACTTGCCCTTGAATGGCTCTCCGCGGAGCATAAGTAATGTCGAATTGGCTCAGTTCAATATTCCACTTGAGTAACCTTCCAGACGTCTCAGGCCGCGTGAGGACCTGTCGTAACGGCTGATCGGTATACACAGTAAGCGGGTGTGCTTGGAAATAAGGACGAAGCTTTCTCGAGGCAATGACCAAGCAATAAGCCAGCTTCTCCAACCTGGGGTAATTTCTCTCGGCTCCGGTCAATCGTTTACTGACATAATAGACCGGTTTCTGCACTCGATCTTCTTCCCGGACCAAAGCAGCACTGATCGCATGCTCGGATACCGCCAGATAAAGATATAACTGTTCGTGATCAATCGGTTTCGACAAAATCGGTGGCGTAGAGAGGTGTTGAACCAGCGATCGGAATGCGCCTTCACATTCCGTGGTCCATTCAAAGTTTCGTTTCCCTTTCCGAATTAGATCAAAGAAAGGAATACATTTATCAGTGGATTTCGAGATGAACCTGCTTAGCGCTGCTACCTTTCCGTTGAGACTCTGGACTTGCTTGATGGTCTTTGGAGTTTGCAAATTCCTTATTGCCCAGATCTTCTCGGGGTTTGCCTCTATCCCACGAGCGTTAACAATGAACCCTAGAAACTTTCCGGATGCGACGCCGAAGTGGCATTTTAGCGGGTTAAGCTTCATTCCATACTCACGCAAGATACAGAACATTGAATTTAAATCCTTGACGTGATCTATGGAAAATCGGGACTTAACTAACATGTCATCCACATAGACTTCCATGGTCTTCCCGATCTGATCAGCGAACATTCGATTAACCAAGCGTTGGTAAGTTGCTCCGGCATTCTTTAAACCAAAGGGCATGACTCTGTAACAGTAGAGTCCCAGATCGGTTACGAAACTAGTATGTTCTTGATCGAGTAGATGCATGGGTATCTGATTATAACCTGAATAAGCATCCATAAAGGACAACAATTCGTGACCTGCAGTTGAGTCAACGAGTTGGTCTATTCGGGGAAGTGGAAAACTATCTTTTGGACAGGCTTTGTTTAAATCAGAGTAATCGACGCAAGTTCTCCATTTCCCGTTCGGTTTTCGAACCATTACCGGATTTGACACCCACTCTGGGTATAGAGCATCTCGGATGAAACCATTCGAATGTAATTTGTCAATTTCTTCCTTAAGGGCGGCAGATCTCTCTGGATCCATACCACGCCTCTTTTGCTTGACCGGAACATGTCGTGGATCAATATTTAAAGAGTGACTTGCAATGTCCGGTGAGATTCCGCACATGTCGGAGTGCGTCCAGGCAAAGACATCAAGATTCGCCTGAAGAAATTCAACCAATTCCTGTTGTATCTGTTTTCCCAGTTGAGATCCAACTTTCAGTACTTTCGAGTCGTCATCCTCACTGACCGGGACGTCCACAGTCAGTTCGGCTGGAGACGCTTGATTCTCTTCTACTTCAGCTTTATCTTCGCTATTTCTAGGGTCGAGATCTCCAAGGAATTGGTAGTGGTGCCCGGGCCGGGGCCCAGGCGTTAGCTGTCAATTATCAGAAAAACGGACGCAGAGAGATTCCTCTACGCCCTTTCCTTTCTCCTTCTTCTGTGCTTCTCGCAATTCAGCAACATAACAGGCTCTTCCTACTGCCTGATCTCCTTGAACGATTCCTATACCATGATCGGTTGGGAATTTTAAAGTCAAACACCACGGGGCAATGGCTGCCCTGAATTCAGCGAGAGCTGGTCGACCCAGGAATGCATTGTACGGTGAAGCAATGTCAAGAACAACAAATTGCAGTAGTCGGACTCTCCTGCGCTCTCCGATCCCCAGTTCCACTGGTAGTTCTACTATCCCAGTAGGTATCGTTGCACTGCCATTGAAGCCATGAACCCGGGATTGGCAGGGTTTTAGGTCCTTTGCTTCCATCTTCATTAAATCGTAAGCTCGCTTGAATAGAATGTTTACAGAACTTCCACTGTCAACCAGGATCCTCTTCATCCAAGCAGGACCGACCTGGGCAGATATGACCAGTGGATCAATCGTTGGAGCTTCGATTTTGTCAGCATCTCTGCTTCTGAATATGATATCGTCAGACATCGTTTTTTGTTGCTTAGCCGGGGCTCCATCCTCACAATTACTGCAACATTCGAAGCTCGCATGCCGAATAGAGCTAGCATACGACTCCATTTCCCTCCAGCTCCTGTCCGCTGGATGAGGACCACCACTTATGGTATTGATAACTAGCCTCCCGCCTGTACGAGCGGGTTCCTCTTGTCTTTCCTGATCTTGCGCGCGGTTTGGATTCGATGGGCCCGCACCACCAGATTGCGGTGCCCGCACGAATTGATCTAACTTCCTCTCCCTGATCAACTTTTCTATCAGATCTTGCAAATGGCGACAGTCATTAGTATTGTGGCCATAGCTCTCATGAAACCTACAAAACTTTCCCGTCTGAATCTGCCTTTCTGACGACCGCTTCGGAGCGGGTTTCTTATACTGTTCTGTGTTGCAAGTTTGCAGATACACATTCTCCAGTGATGTGTTTAACGGTGTATAACTTTCAAACATCGGAGCCCTTCGCCGTGGGCCCGGATTCGGGTCTCTCTTCTTATTCTGACCATTGCCACCTCTTGGCTGAGCTTGTTTGTTCTGTATGTTTAACTGGACTTTTCCGGAATTGTCACCGGACTGTTTAACTGCGACATTGCTTTGTATTCCCTCACTTCTGGGTTTTGCATCGTCCTGCTTCCTAGACTGTTTCGCGTCCTCTTGCCGTAAGAATTGAGCGGCTTTGGAGTAGAAACGGTCCAACGATGCGGGGGGTTTTCCGGCTAACCAGTTTCCAAATTCAGAATCGGGATCAATTCCCTTTGTTAATGCCATTAAAATTGAGTTGTCGTTGGGATTACTAATTTCCACACATGCCGCATGGAATCTTTCCAAGTAACGCCTTAATGTTTCCCCACGAGCCTGGGTAACATTGGACAGGGTGTTAACATCTTTGGGTCTGGCAACATGCATACGGAACTGTTCAACAAACTTCTTAGCTAATTGGTCAAATGAAGAGATAGATCTTGGAGGTAGTCTTGTAAACCACATTGTCGCAATTCCTCCCAGTGAAATGGGAAAGCTGCGGCATTTCACTGCATCGTCGGCCCTTGCGGCGCTCATTGACCATTCGTATTTTAGTATGTGCTGATTGGGATCAGAACTTCCTTCGTACATAGGGAGGGTTGGCATTCTGAATCGCCGAGGAGGTTCAGCGTATAGTATTTCGTCCGTGAAAGGAGTATGGCTTCGAGAAATTCCCCAATCGTCATTGGTAAGTCCTTGGCTTTCACGGATCATCTGACGTATCATAGTCGAGATGTCTGGCATTGCCACATTTTGAGCCTGCTGAGCTAAGGTGTGGTCGGGTTCCACAATGCGAGTTTGGACCGGGCGCTGTCGACGGTCCAAGTTTCGCCTCCTTGGCTCAGCGTCTTCCTGGACGTATGGTTCAGAAGTACGTCCTTGCTGTTGATTACCCGAATCTGGAAGATATCGGGTATCGACCCTTGTTTCCGCTGTTGCAGCTGTGACGTGATTGTCCGTAGTATATTGTGAAGTACGGCCACCCCGTGCTGATGGTCCAGCCTGGAAGCTGGTTGATGGTCCTACCCTCAATTGCCCGACAGTCAGGGCGGGCTGATATCCCGTAGTCTGAGCATAATCTCCGTCTAATCGGGGACGGGTAGACCTACGATGATAGTCAGACGAGGCAGAACTTTCAGTGGGTGAGCGGGAAACATCATCCCTCCTAGACCTCCTACGGCCCTGGCGATTCAGTTGATTTGTCAACTCAATATTAGCTCGCAACTGTTCGGCTAACTGTTGTCGACTCTGAGTCAACTCTTGGAGTAACATCTGAAATTCTTGTCTAGTGACTGCCCCAGACGGATCCGAGTGGGCAGTGTTGTCTTGGTTGGGTGGCTGCTGTTGAGCAGGGTTTTGTCCATCCCTACCTTCTTGTCCTGGAGCTGCAGAAGTGGTTCTCGTGCTAACCATTTTGAACGATGAATCCTTTTCCTAGATTTTATGCAAATCTGAGTAGAATGGAAGGACTGTGAATCGAAGATCTGGATCTTCCTCTTGGATTTGTGCAATCCGGTATCGATGGTAGATCCAAGGAGCAGGAGAAAAAAGCTGGTTTTTTCTCAGTGAAAGCACCAAAGTGTTTGTACCAAAAATGGGCACAACACTCTTCGGAAGTTTTTGAAGAGATAAAAGTGAAGAATGAAAATTAAAACTGTGGATTATCTAACAAAAACTCCAAATAACAGAAAGTAAATTGCAAAGACAAGCGATTTAGAGTGGTTCGGCGTTTTGCCTACGTCCACTATGAAGTTTGATGATTTTATTGCTCGATTACTTGAAGGTTACAGTAGTTGATAATGTAATACAACTGAATTCAAATGCTAAGTGTCAATCTAAAGCAGCGGCGGTGTTCTGGAGTAAATCTGGCAGAATCTGGGCGCTCTTCAGTACTTAGAATTCTCCGACCCCTTTTTGAATGACCAGGGGGTCTATTTATAGGTGTTGGAGGCTGGGATTTCGCCTAAAATGTGGGGAGACCAGTTCTGGTACGTCAGGGGGCCCACATGGCCGAAATCTGGAGATCCGGGCCCGCTTTGGGATCGATTCGACCCTTGGTTCGAATCGATCAAGAAATCGTCCAATCGAGTTGAAATTTGGTGTGTACATTCTTCATCATGTGTTTGAGCTTCTGTGAAAATTTCATAGGATTTGGACTTGTAGAACTCGAGTTATGATCGATTCAAGTTGGCGTTTTTCGTATTCTGGAGTCGTTCGAATCGATTGCTTGAATCGATTCGTTCGAATCGATCTTCCTGCTTGTGACGATGGTGACGTGGTGCGCTTTCTTCGAATCGGTCCGCTTTGCACTCCGCTTTGACTGGGTCGAATCCACGACTTGGATTCGAAGATGGTGGAGTCGAGGGAATGGATTCGAAGGACCTCTTCCTTCGAATCGATGAGACCAATGCTCGTTCGAATCGACTTAGGCTCGTAGCTATGGATCGGTTCGAAGTTTGTCTTGGCCTGGGGATTCGAATGCATGGATTCGAAGGTCCCTTCCTTCGATGGATTCGAACTACGATGTAGGCGAGGGTGGATTCGAACTCAAGTTACATGAAGGCTTGCTTGACGTAGTTGAACGTAATGACTGCCTCAATCGATTCGAAGCCACTGATTCTGCCTGATGGAGTCGAAGCAATGGTGAGCTGATGGAGTCGAAGCAAATGGAAGTTCGATGGATTCGAACTGATCCCTGGCTAATCGATTCGAACCAAGGGTGGCTTACTCCATCTTTTGTCGACGATATCTTGAGCATACGAACCCGGATTGACCCGAAACTTGGAACGTTATTTCCTCTGGCCTTGCTTAGCATATCTTATCAATTGCAGCCCGATCCGGACTCGGACAAATTTCGTCGATATCCGCAGCGATCCTAACGTGTAACCGACTTCCAAGACGATCTGTTACTGTTTTCCAGTTAAGTCCTTGGTACCACGGCCTTGCCAAAAGGCGGGATAACAAGGGGTCTTGGATGTATATAGCTGCTGGTGGGCCTGGGCTGAAGCAATTTGGCCTGGCAGCGTTCCGGTTCGGCGAAGCTTTGGTTCGGCCGTGCTTGGAGAAGGTTGGGATTTGGTAGGGATGTGGTCCGGTGATAGGTTGGTTCGGCATAGGGGTGTGAAGCAGTTGGTTCGGTGTTGTTTGGTTCGGTAGTTGTTGGCGAGGCCCCGGTCCGGTAGGAGATGGAAAATGTGTTGGTTCGGCAGGCAGGGAAGTGCTCTTGGTTCGGCAGGGCTGGTCTTGAATAGCCGAATGAACGTGTACTCTGGGTGCCGAATGAACTTGTACTCTGGTTGCCGAATGAACCTTACTCTGATTGCCGAATGAACCTTACTCTGGTCGTGGAGGAAACGCACCCAACACTAATATTCCAGTTTTGACCAAAAATGGGATAACATCCTCCTTCACTCAGTTCAAAACGCAAGCTTCTCTCGTCGCTGAATCCTACTCCATCGTCGCCGCCGCCGATAATGAAGAAGCTGAGTTTGCATACCAGCATCGCTTCTCAACAGCCCACAACTTCGAGTTAGTCTCTAAACTTTAATTCGCGTTATTTAGGTTTAAATTTCTCATTCTCGTTTGTCAAAAGCCATATTTGTCATTCGTGTTGCTAAAAAAATTCTAATTTGTCATTCTGGTGAAATCCGAATGTTGTAGTCCACGTCTAATACTTGTTCGATTGTGAATTGACGAAAACCTAATTTTTGTTCGTTTGAACATGGTCGAACAGATAATTTTTTGAGTTGGGGATTGGTGTAAAACTTGTTCGGATGTTTATAGCCGAGTAAAGATTTTTTGGTCGGTTGAATGTCGCCAAACAGTTTATTTTTGAGCTGGGGGTATTGTTTGATATTTGATCGGTTGTTTATGGTCGAAATAAAGTTTTATGTTCCGTTGAACATGGCCGTGCAGATCAATTTTCTTATGCATGACTATGAATTTCATTATTTTTTGAATTACTATGAATTACTAAATTTTGAATCTAAATCTACGCACTAAATATGGATTGATGCACTATAAATATTAATGTGATATTGATGTACTGTGAATATTGTTGTGCTATGAATTTCAGTTTTTTCTTCAATACACAGTAAATTTGGGATGTGCTATGAATATTGATGTGTTTGTAAATTTAGCAATCATGCAATATAATTGTAAATTTCATCATATTTGTTATAGAAAAGGAGAAGCAAGCCATGATAGCTTCGTTGAGATGTAAACGTGCTGCGGGGCTAGAGAAGAAAAAAAAAGGAGTAATTAGTAGAAACTGAAAACGTAGAAGAGGAAATTAGAAATGATGAAGAACCGACAAATGGATCTGCTGAAGATGAATCGGGAAATGAGTCTGGTTCTGATTGTTCTGGAGAAGGATCGGAGAAAGATGGTTCGGACAATGCACAAAAGGAAACGGTAACAAATTTACCTCCTTCAGATCGTCCCTCTTCTAGCCAAGCTATTGCTCCTATACCGGTGAATAAATCCATATTAAAAAGCTTTGAATCGCATATTGCATTTGCTATATGGAGTAAGGAACATGTTAGTTTGATTTCACAATCAGTCTATCATATAATATTTTAAATATATTACAAATTATAATTTGTTTTGATTTAGGAGAGAGGCCCGCTCAAATGCATTTCACATACAATGAAGTTGAAAGAATGGATTATCGACGATATGCCAACTCAAGTTGCACAGAAAATTAAAAATTCTGGTTTGTATTCATTGACACAATACTCGTACAAGCATGTTGACTATGTAACAATTTCCGCTTTCGTAGAGAGATGGCATCCAGAAACTAATTCTTTTCACATGCCTTTCGGAGAAATGACAATAACATTAGATGATGTGGCACAAATTTTGAAAACTCCTGTTGTTTGTACCTGTATTTATAAGGACTCGAATGATCGTAATGCGATGGATCTTTTAGTTGATTATCTTGGCGTTGGAAAAGATGTAGCTAGGGAAGAATTAAATTATTCGAATTCGGTGAAGCTTAACTTCTTATTGGAAAATTTTGAAGATAAGGCAAAGAAAGATGATGCAAGTGAAGGTGATTATGAAGTTGTTGTTCGTGCCTACCTTCTTTATTTATTGGGTTGTACTTTGTTCTGTGATAAGTCAGGCACTAAAGTTTCCGTTAACTACTTGGAACGTTTGGAGAACGTCAATCAGTTGAATGAACAAGCTTGGGGATGAGAGCATTATTCACTCTAGGCTTTATGTCTGACTCGATGTCTTTGTTTCCCCTTAACCTCTTGGGTGCTCAAAATTGATTTGAGTAGGCTGAGGGTTGAGGATTGCAGGTTTTTGAGATTTTGGCGAATAAAGCTTCCGGAGATGAGCAGGTGACTGATGGATAGCTAAATTAGGAACCACAAATTATTTTGTTTTGATTCCGCTGTGTATATTTAAGTCAGTATGACTATATTTCTTTGATCAACCAAGAGGGCATCGTCATATGTCACTCTTGGCGTATTATTGTAAATTATATTTGATCATTGCATGGGAAATGTTTTGGAATTTTGTAACTTGAATATGATATTGTTTGGAAATGTATTCAGCAAAATATTGTTTTTTGAAATCTGTGATTTTTTTCATATTCAAGTACTACTGATATTATGGATACCATTAGCATTGTCGTATTTTGTTAGCAGAAGTTAATATTATAGATGACTGCAGTATCTGTAACGCTTAGCTTTTTACTTCTAGATACGAGATGTTACATAAATTTAATTTAACATTTTATTCTAATTAATTGATTCATATCTCCATATTTATTATTAAACCATTTTTTCTTTTCATATCCAATTCTTATCATTTTAATAAAATAATTCCTACCTAATTTCCAAATCATTTCCAATATTCATTTTAATAAACTCAAATACAATTTATTTCATTAATTAGTATTAATTAATTGTTAATTAATTGCTTTTACATGAAACTAATTCATTGTTGTCAATTTTAGATTTCAAATCATATTAAATTATCAAATATAATTTCAATAATATATATATATATATATATATATATATTCATGTACAATTATACGTCTTTTATTATGTATATAATTTTAAATCAGAGCGTTGGACAACAAATGCATGTGCAATGGGAAAATGGTTCCATTGCAGGGTAAATCCTAGCACTTACATATGCTCACATTAACTATGTACACTTCTTATCTGTAGCATGTGCACTTTACACAAACAAGTGTATTTGATACATTTGTAAACCAAAAGTTAATAATAATAATAATAAATTCTTTTAACAAATTAAGTAAAATAAAGATTTCATTTAAAATATTTTAGATAAGGTCTAAAATCCATTTAAACTTCGTGGCTCCAACAAACAATCTAAAATGGAACTTTTTTTGAAATAACTCATTTAACTTACTACGACCTTGCCCGGTTCCTTCAATACCATGTATGAAAAGAGAGAAACATTAACCTGCAAAACAAAAGCATTGATAAACGAAAGCAAACAAAAGCAGAATGTAGAATAATATCATATAAATATAATAAAAGCTCTAAATATTCAAATAATTTTAGCTTCAAAAGTAGGAAATTTGATTGAAAATATGTTAGATGTGAAGGGATGAAGGTAGCATGGTTAGAGAAATATAACGAAGAGATTGATTGGAAAGAAGTGTGTATGAAAATTATCGTATTGGTAGAGGAGGTAGAGTAGCCAACATAATGAAAAAGAAGTAGATAACGAAGGGTTTTGACTCTTTCGAGGATAGTTTCAAGTCAGATTCTAGAGGCAGTGCTATGTAAATAAATGTTAAACGAGTTCTAATGACATGCGTTTCGCTTGTGCAAGACTAAATGGTTAATACATATGGTAGGCAATACTCGAATAAAATGGAAAAATGTTATCAAATGACCGTGTGAAAGACAAATAATCAATGGCACGATGGGTTCATGCTTCACACATAAAAGATGAGATGTCAAAATCTGAAATTTAAAAGCTTAAATGTCGATTTTTAATATCATAACATTAGTTCAATGCTTGTAAAACTTGAAGAGAAGTTTAATATAAACGTAGTGTTAACCCATAAAATGGATCAACGTCGAGAAATCAGATGAAAGCACCAGTTCTATTCAAAATAAAGCAAAAGTATAGAAACAGCAGGAAAATAAAGGAAGACACAAGAATTATTATAGTGGTTCGACGTAATCTTCAGCCTACATCCACTTTAAACTTTGTTATTAGTTATTCTCTCTCTAGATTACAACTAGTTATATGAGATATGACCAAAATATAGTGGAACTTAGATTTACAATGGATTTCTAGAGTGTTTGAAGTAAAAAATAAGAGTGAAGAAGAAGAGGAAGTTTCGGATCCAAAGGTTAGAGAGCAGAAGAAGAAGAAGATCTCCTTTTGGTTGCAGATAGGTTGGTATTTATAGAGAAACATGTGTACATTTCCAAATGCCCACTTGCACTAAAGTCTAGAAGATAGCCCGGTACTTCATAAGAGAGCTCGGGAGCACACGAGTTAAAATGATAACCCGGTACTGACCCAAGCAAGTTAACTCTGTACCGAGTTAAGGATATTGATGTAAGTTTGAGTTTTTCACTTGCCTTGATCTTCTATCTTCTACTTGAGTTATTCTAAGATCAATTATTTCGCCTTTGAGTCGATTATAATGATCTTTCCAATAGGTGCATCCTTTGCTTTCATCTCGTCAATTCTTAGAATTGCTGGTCCAAACCATGAGAAAACCACTTGACCATGAGTTATTGAGTAGTATAAGAAGTGTATGATGTTCCGAAGGTAAAAAAATAGAGTGGGGATAACTCTGTACCGACCTGTCATAACTCAGCACCGAGTGATATCTTTAGCAAATTTTCCACTCAATCTCTTTGAGTTCAATTCTGTATTCATTCATTCATTGTGATCGTGTTTTCAAGTTTGTGAATCATTTCGTTCTTGTTTTGATCTTTTAAGTTTAGTTGAAATATGCTTTGGCTAAAAAGTGGGTTAACACATAGTAAGATGGATAAACACATATTAAATAATGTTTTAATATTTCTTTTCTCTCCTTTATCTTGTCAGTAGCAAAGGGATTATATATGATGGAGTTTTAAAACATTTTTAAAGAGCAATTTGATATTATTTACAATGCTTATTAGATTATTTGACTTAACAATTAACTTTTGTTTTATTATACGTAGCTCATATTTTGTCATTGTTTCCTGATTATAAAAGAAAAACCTAATTTGTTTGGAAAATGTTGATGAATGGGATTGAGAAAAAAGTTAATATTTTATTTTAGGTTGTGAAAACTTTGACACATGCATTAAAGGTGCGTATAAGGAAAACCTTCAAACAAATGATATATTTAATTGAAACGAATCAAATATTTACTTGTAATTTTAGTTATTTTATTTTGATAATTTTTTTGTAGAAAAATGTATAGTTAGAAATGATTTTAAAATGTTGAATTCTAAATTAAAACAATGTAAAAGAACAAACACACATATGTATGTATAATCTTAATTTTCTATAGTAATAAATCTTTTCCAAAAATCTTTTAAGCATGAAAAAACACTGAACATTGTACAAAATATTGTCTAAAGAATTTTTTTATATTATTAGGTGTAATAGTTTTCTATTTTCAAATATTCAAAAAAAATTCCCATAAAGTGTGGTAGAATTATACAAAAATCAAAATAAAACGTACATTCAATATAACTTTGAAATAAATGAAAAATGGACACATATTTATTGATGCTTAGAGGAGAAAAAACAATACAAAAATGGAACTAGAAAAAAAATATGTGTGAAAGATTGTTATTACAGAGATTCGAGCCTAAACTGTAATAGCATTCCAAACTTTACAATAATAATATAAATTAATTTTTGCAATGAGCGAGATTAAACTTGTGACCTTTTGGTCCTCATATATGTGCGTAGTAAGGATATTTTTGAAATTTCACAGTTGGACCAAGAATTTGTTACTCTATTCAACAACTAACAAATATTTGCTTATATTTGTCCATGCTTGGTATTTTGGGATTTATTCTGTTTTACTAGCAGCCCTTTTGTTAATGTAATGAACTGGTAATGTTATTAAAATACAGGTTTACTTATTTAAAAAAAAAACACGAAAACAAAAAGTGAAAATTTAGGTCGGTCTTCTATTTTCAAATTTGATACATGAAAAAGCTTTCTCAAAAGAGTTTTAAATTACAATGCTAAAGTTATTTTTGTCAAATTTCTTTTTTGAAAATCCAATCCGTACTTAATGGCAGGTTTCCATAAACAAAAATAATTTCTTTTCTTATTTTTGTGAGCAAAAACTGCAATCTGGCTCAGACTAAAAACAAAGTATTTTTATAATAGGTTTATGAAGAGGGGTGCTGTATATTTTGAAACTAAAATAAAAGTGTTTTACATTAGTAAACTAAACAGGAAATTATTCTCAAGGACAAAATTTCTCAGCGTTTTTGTCTCAAGGACAGACCTTCAATATTTTATCCTAAAGGACAACTTTCTTTAGGTATCAGTTTTTAGCCATTGATAGCAGTTTTTAGGTATCAGTTTGTAGTTATCGGTAGCAATTTTTAGGTATCAGTTTTTAGCTTGGTAGCAGTTTTGTTGTCCTTATGAATAATTTTGGAAAATTTTTGTCCTTATGAATAATTTTTTGAAGAATGTTTGTCCTTATGGTAAAAATATTGAGGTTGTGTCTTGAGGCAAAAAATATACAAATCTTTATCTTTTAAATTAATTCCCCCTAAAATAAAATAAAATGACTGTTATGTGCTGCATTAGTTGCTTATGCACCTTTGTACATATCACGTTGTAGTCTGTAGACACAAACAGACTTGCCATCAAAACGAAAACTTAGGTCCACGATTGGTTCATAAAATATCATTTAATATCAGATTAACTTTAACATAGAGAAGAATGAACTTAATGTGTAAAAAGTCAGATAAATCATGAATTAAAAAGTTTTTGAAACCAATCAAAGCTATCGTTCATCCACGGTCAAACCATCAGACATGGTTGCCTAGAATAGAGTTAAACCTTGGTTCAACGGACCATAAAATATCGGCCCATGAAAGTATTTGTAAGTATTTTTATTACTAAGTAGAACTGGGCCAAGCCAAAAAGTCCATGTGCCTGTTATTTGCCTGCTAGGTGAGGTACTTTTGGGTGAAAGTAGGGGTTTACATAGGTAGGCGGTGGCCAATACCATTGCCTATTTCTAACGTCCCAAGAGCACATGTTCAGTTGAAGAACGTGACTCCACGCAGCAATCAGATGTGATTTGTTCAATTTGCTGATGAACATATGACTGTTTTAGAACGGTGTGTTGTTTACCGTTTTAAATAAAACAACAAACAATTTACCGTTTTAAATAATCAATGTTCAAATGTAAACGACTAGTTGCAAGGACTATTTCATCCATATGTGTAACATTCTTCCCTTCTTCCTCCCTCCACAACAAACTTCTTCACTTCTTTTTTCTCTACTACACAATGATTTCTTCACAAAAATGTTCGGTCAAAATAACAGTGAGCAAAAAATCCATCTAAACATCACAAACTCGTCCATCCATCATACCCCTCGAACGAATATCTCGTGACTGTTTAAATTAAACAAATTCGTAAATATTTATTAAAAATGATAATTTATTTTAACCGTGCTGTGAAAAAAAAAATACTTAGAGCTAAGCTGATCTGTATGCTGACGTGTACTTCCTCTTCAGGAAATACTCGAAAATCGGTAATTCTCTGTGCTCGTACTCAAGTTCGGATCCTCCAAACCACTGAGCTCGGCAACTCTAAACAAAACCCTTCCCACTCCCCTACGACTCATGCCTGCTCGACCATTTCTGCAGCCTCCACGACTCCGTCGACCTCCGTGACCACGTTTGCATCCACCTTGCTCATTTGCATTTTCGACAGCTTCAAGTAGCTCTTCTATCTCATGGTTGTGTCAATACTGCTCAATCATAATATCTTCTCCATGGCGACTGCCATCATCACCGCCACACTGTGACGCCCCGGCTCCAGTGACCAAAATATCAGAGGGAGTTTACCGTCCGATAGCTCGGATCAATGGGCACTAAAGGAGCGATCTCTTGTCTATACTACTTTGGATCAACATGGATACGTTTAAAATACCTGAACATTTCTGAAATGATACGTATCTCATCTCGACACAATGTAGTATACACGAGTTCAGAGAATTTGTATTTAAATCACATAGCAGAATACAATAAATAATGGTTTCACAGAATAGCGGACCAAAATATATATATATATATATATATATATATATATATATATATATATATATGCATAGGTACAAACAGACGTCAGATTATTACCATATATCTACAACTAAGTCATCATGCATACTATATATAACTGTCCCAGCTACTACTTTCTCCATGCATAAACTTTTTTTTGTAAAATTTTTGAGCATTCTAGACATTTCAACATGTGTAGATCTCAAAACAAATTTAATCTGCATATTCTTGCTTGACTTTGGGGGTTTGGGGTATGAAATTGGTGAAAATGAGGTTAGTTTTCTTCTCAGTCGATTATAGAAATGAACGGGGGAAGAAGAAAGAAAGAAAATGAAGGGTGGTCTATGCCGTTTTAATATATTATGTATTTGTTTTTAAAATCGGTCTGTGACTAGTTTAGAAGTTACCTGTATGCGTAACTGATTGTTCATCCAAAACGAACAGAGAGATTAGAAGTGAACTGCTTCATTATCGGTAATGTTTGCTTTCAGTTTCAAAACAGACTGTTTGCTCAGCTGTGGGATGTGTGCATATCCTCTAATGTATGAAATCTGACACACTTAAACCCAAAAAAAAAAAAGGTTTTTTTTATTCGAATTTGTGTCGTATATTAGTGTAAGAAAAAAACAATTAATTAAAATATTAATCTAAATCACTCGTGTGTTGATGAAGGAAGTATTGTCACAGTTACGACATGGTCCGACTGAATGTACCTTGAGAACCTTCAATCATCACAGTTCTGTCCCAATTCAATCTTCAAAACTATGGTAATTTCTAAAAGCATTAAATGTATGACATTACAAACATTGGTTGCTTATCCAGGTTTTATGCAGACGATAATTTGACAATTCTTCACTCAATGTGTAATACTAGGATACCTAGATATAGATAGTTCTAAACGTGGATTATTTTTAAGACATTTTCCGTTGTTGTTGCCTCTACTTTAAGCCTTCACCAAACAAGCTAATGCAAAGCTAGTGTCCCTCTGTTTGGCCAATATTTATGGTTACTCCTGTTTTTATAACATCAGCCGTTTGAAGTTCGATATCCAATGAATTTCATTTGGACTACAGATTTTCTTTTCAAATTATTAATATGGTTTTATATTACATCCTGAATGACAATTCTGCTTATAAATTATAATTATAAGTATATGAATTTAATAGCAGTTTTACTAATTTACACTCTATTTGAATCCATGAATGCATTTATACATTGTCAATACTGAGAAGAAACTTAATACATACAAAACATGTCGATCACCAGGGGAAAAAAATGGAAATAAGGAAAAGAATTAAGCACGCATCCTAACTGAATTATTGCTTGTACATAGATACTACATGTGTACTTGTGTGTGAAACACAAACATGACCATTTCGTATCTTCTGCATATCTTTTTTTATACCTAATCATTTGACCCTGATTTTACTTGGGTTAATTGCATTTCATTGAAAACACAACTACTAATTAATTGACATTATGAAGAATATATCAGCTCCTATATATGACTAGCTCTATGAGTTACTATGAGATTTTAACTAAATTCTCACTGTTAACTACTCTATAATCCGGTTCAGAAGAAACAATGTTTGAAGAAACCAACGAACTCGTGGTTGAAAACAAAAATCTGACTAGTATTTGTTTCAAAAGAAAAGCATCTTCGAAAAATTAGGTTTTAATGACATTGTCATGTAAACTGTGAAGCCAGGTGTCAAAAATAAAAAGATTCTGAAGTTGGTTGTTCAAGTTGATGTACTTCCCATGTAACCATCATATGTTCACTGTGAGCACTACTTTTTCTTTAACTGATTCATTGTTATGTTAGCACAGGATGCTTGGTATTTATAATTTTTATACAGAATTAGTGATTATCATATCAATGTAAATTAAACTGTCACTTCCTACTAAACTAATACGTATCAAACATCAAATTGCAGTATGAGAATAATAAAACGATACAATTGAAAGGTATATCCAACTAGTAAGACAAACATTAATAGCTGTGACGAAAACAATGACTGATATTGAAAGTATAGTTATATCAAATAATTTATGGATAAAAAACATGAATTAAAATGGACACTGAAAGATGTATATGTAACAAATCATATTTTTTGATTAATAATAAATGAAGTCCATGTACAGGAAACCATCATTACATTAGCACATAAATCCATCAGCATCACGCAATACATATATAATTATATAAGCATATATGGCAAGTTATTCGATGCTTTCAAGCACCGACAATTCCTTGTAACAAAGCAACAATGCTTAAAGCAATAACCGAATGGTTTAAAAATTCATGATTCTCCTTCTCTAATGGTGATTTAATATCTCCATCTTTAAATCCATCCTCACACGTATCCGGTGCATCGATAACTGAACTCAACAGTATATTAGCATCATCATACCTTCCACTTTTAACAGCTCTACTGGAACTCTTCAAGTCAGCAACCACACTAGCATATAGCTCCAAACACGTCTCTAAGCATGATTTCAAGTAGGGAGATTTTGCAAGTTCTTTGTCTTTGAGGCTTCTCTTGATCTTTCTTTTTATGACAGAGGCGTTGCTTCTTGATATCTTTATTGCTATAACTCCAAGGCCTTTTAGATTTGCATTGTGAGCTTTTGGAATGGAGTTGAAGGAATCGATGCATAGAGTGAGGTTTACATTAGGGTCAGTTGATGCACATTTTTCGCATGTTTCTTGGATTATTTGTGAAGGGTTGGTGGTGCAAATTGCAAAGGCTTTTAGAAGGAAGAAAAAGAAGATGATCATGGAGTACTTGCAATGATTCATGTTGTATATAACATGAAAAAAATTTTTCACTTTTTTTTTCCTTCCCTTAATGTATATTTTACTTGGTGAATTTGGTAAGTAAACTTGTTTGATAAGAAAAGTAGAAAATAAGAATGATATGATAGAGAGAGAGAGGGGGAAATGGAGAGGAGATGAAAGAGGTATGGAGATAGTGTTGGTATATATAGCAAGGTGAGAGTGGGCCGTCACCTTCAACATAGTGGGATGGAAAACGGTTACTATCATCTATTTATTGATTAATTAGTATCTCAGGCCCTACTAAATCATAACCCTTCATTAAATATTAGTTAATTAAATTTGTTTTTGATGAAATATGACGATTTAATTCAACATTCAACTAAGAGGCAAAGGCATTTTCAGGAGGAAAAAAAAATACTTAAAGAAGCAAAGGATTTGCTCCTGAAAGAAAAGATTATAGATCAGACCTTCAATCAACATGGTTCATCTTGGCATTTATTTAATTTGAATAGGATGATCAATCTGCATTTATTAAATCTGGGCAGGATGATCAATATTATCTGGTTTTGATTGGAGGAGTTAAGATTTTTGGCTGTCCATCTGCAACCAAGTGAAATGAGAGAAGAGAGATCCATTGATCCAGTTGGTCACAGGTATAAATATATGTGGTTTTGCTAGCCACAGTCGCGTGATAAGCAACCGTAGGAGGACCTGCACAGGTAATTTAATGGCTGCTTTTTTGCAAATGGGACCCAGCTAAATATAAAAATATTTAAGTGAGATAATACTGCCTTCATGCCAAACTTTCCCTAGCCCAGCTCTAAATTTGTTCTTTACTGCCAGTTCTATTCTATCCTTGAAAGCACGCAAGGCTGTCTACCACGCTTAAGTGGTACTGAATCAGTAGGAAACCATGCACTACGGGGCGTTCTTTGCGAAAATAGGGAAAAATCTGAATGGTGCATTTTAATCGGGGAATTTGAACGAAAACGTTGGATGAAAGAGGAATGACTTTAGGTGCTCTAAATGGGCATTTGAAATGTATATATTATGAAATAAATTGATTTACATTTAATTATTTATTTATTTTTTAATGAATAACATGTATCAATAATTTGCAAAAATAAATAAATTAATTAATTAAGTTATAAAATTATAAATTGCTCGGATTCAATTGAAACTGATTTTATAGTGTAGAGCACTTTAATACGATTGCAAAGCGAAAACTGCATCTTCAATGACCCACATTTGCACAAGTTATTAATTTTAAAAATAAATAAAAATTTAAGTTTAACATTATTAATTAATCAATCACACCAACTCACCATTTTCCTTCCTTCCCCGCAACGGGTCAATGGCCCGCTGCCACATCCGACTCATGGAGAATGAAAACATGCAATTTCTGAGTGTCGAACGGTACCTAGATGAGCACAATTAAACGGTGCATTAAGCACTACAGAAGCACACCTAAAACCTGCTGGACCAACGACATCTGGTAGCGGGACAAAATGGAAACTAAAAAAATAGAAAAAACCTTTATAAATTATTTTACTAAATCTTAAACTTGTTTTATGACGATTAATTTGATTACGTTAAGTCATGTTTAATGTGTGTATCTACTATTAATAAAGATAATTCAATGAATAAGATTTCTACGGCGTGTTTTTGAAATTTCGAAAATATCCTACACAAAATCTCACCGTCTCCTCCACCATCATCCTCTTCCCGATCAACCGACAACGGAATTTCACTATCAACTTGCAACCGACACCGCCAATAGACTACTTGAAATAAATTTGTGATCACCAAAGATTTAGCACTTATAGCAGGTCCATTAATCTTTTGTTAAATAAACAGTAAATATCTTTAAATATTAGATGCACATACGTGCGATTTATACTAGTATATATAGTGGGAAAGATATGCATTTAAAATTTGAATTTAAACTCTTAAAGTAAAACATAATTTACTTAAAAAAATAAATGGTTAATTTTTAAACATTATGTGTTATAACTGCGATGAACCTGGCCATTTAAAACGAGACTATCCACATCCCGATAAATTGAAAACTACACCAAACACTGATTCATCCAGAAAACGGAAAAGAGCCTATACTTCAACATTAGACGATTCAAACACATCCTCAAGTGATAATGAATCAGATACAGAAATTGTTAATATGTGCTTCATAGCAATACATATTCAGAACAAAATGGTGAAATGGTCAAAAAAATGATACTCTTTTAATATATCAAAAGTTTTAATTTCTTGAATGAATTTTTGGTTGCTTTATTGATTGTTAGGAACATCCTATAGATTAATAATAATATTGGTAGAATATTGTGTGATTATATTTTAAATTTAAATATTTTATATATTTTAATAATATAAAATATTTTAAAATTATTTTTCTGTAAATATAATAACCATATATATATATATAATAAAATAGGATATAGTTAAACAAAAATCAATTTGAAATTTTTTGACCTATATGTCGACATACCCCACATGCATATGTCGACATATGTAGGTAGGGTTTGAATTTCAAATTCAAAATTTAATTTTCCTCCACCTTTTCACCAACTCCTATGTTATGAAAAGATGTCTCTTTACCAGAGAATATGTACTTTGGTTCTTTATTTACTTACTCCATCTCCATCCATTCATTTTTCACTTTCATTTAAAAATTCAAAAATCATAAACTCTCTTATCTTTTCAACCTACTCTTCAATGACAACCTCAAGCAATACTAAGGCAACCAAGAGGCTTTCGAAGAAAATAAAAAAAAATCTTTTTAATGATCAAGAAGACATGCAAGTCTATATTGAGTATATATCTTTGGAAAAAGTTTTTCTTGGAAGATTTGCTATTTTTGAAGATTTTCCAACTTAAGATCCTTTTAATCTTTGTTGTAAAATGAAATTATTTGTTCTATCGATGCTTCTCAAAATAATTTCATTTGTTATGCAAAATTGGTGAAGATGTTTTATGCAAATTTAAAAGGAAAGATTTATGATGGAAGAGAAGGAGAAGTTTGGAGTAGTGTCAAGTGGACACAAATTGTTTTAAATTGTGAACTTTTGGGTCACATTCTTGGATGCAAATCTAGTGGAACGGATCTTTCAAATTTTCAACTTGATTCTCAAAATCATGAAGTAATCCATGAAATTTTCGAAAGTGTTGATGATTTTGAATTTAAAAACAAAAACTTGCGTCCAAAAGCAAGAATTTTAAGCTCTCTTTTGCAACAAAGTATCACTTCTAGAACGGATAATTATAATAACCCGACACAAAAGGTTTTCAAAGCTCTTTTTGCCATTTATGGTCAATAAAACATAAATTGGTCTCAAGTCATTTTGGATGAACTTTTTCCTAAAAGTCTTTCTAAACATGAAAACACACTTTCATGGTGTGTATCTTATTCGCATTTTCAATTATTTTGGTGTCGACCTTAAAGGAGGGGAAAAAATTCCTCGATTTTTTTGACAAGACCAATATTTCACTTATGCATATTTCACCCTTTTAACACTTGCAGAAAAGGAACAAAGGTTGGCTTGGGAAGAGGATCAAGAAATAAGAGAAGAGAAGGAAGAGGAAGAGGAAGAGGAAGGAGAGGAAATGGAAGTCGAGGAGGAAGAACATGAAGAGGAGGAGGATACTTCTTTTGGAAAGTATCGATATGCCACCTAATCCATCCAACAAAGATCTTCTCAAAAATCAAGAGAAGATCATTCACAACCAAAGAAAGCTTAAGAAATCATTCTCAAAGAGATTTACCTCCATTTCCAACAAAATGGATAAATTATTTGGGAAGATCATCCGCAAGCTTGGTGGTTCTTCTTCATCTTTATCCACATCTTTCTAGTTGTTTGTTTAAGCTATCTTTGTATTTGGATTTTCTAGTTTTAAGTTTATACCGAATCTCATGTATCTTTCTTTTACTCCTTGTAATCATCCATATTATCAGTGAACATTCTATTTCCTGCTGTGATACATTGTCAACTATCTCTGGAAAGTCATAAAAATATAATAGTATAGGCCAAATACAATAAAAAAGTAAAATAAAGTGGTTTTGAAAATTATAGTGTATATGTCGACATATGCCAAGCATGTATGTCGACATATAACGACCAGTTTTCAGAATTTTTTTAAAATTAAAAAATAATAACTACCAAACACCAATTCATTTCAAACGACTTCTTACCCCTATATATACCTATTCACTTTAGAAAATCATTATTTTCAGTCTCCATCTTTACTCATTTTCATTCCAAAACTCTAATAAAAATTAATGGCTCTCCTACCCAAAAACTAACCGAGAATCTTGAAAAAACTTTTGAATCATCCGAGAACATTCTTTCTTTCATCTTAAGAAACCAAAGGCACTTAGAATCGAGTCAAATGTAGATGATCAAGGAGTAAGAAAATCATTTCGATGTGATTCGGTGGATGATTTCTACGTTGAACAAAGAAGACCTAACCGCTAATCCAGAGTGTAGCATCAGCAAAGATGATGAAGATTGGGATGCTATCAAAGCATATCCAATCTTTGGCACTGATGGATGGGTTGAAGTTCCTCGGAGTGTCTAGTTTAAATAGGTTTGATTGTATATAAATAATAATACTTGATTTGGTTTGAATTTGATTGGTTTGATTTGTGTGGATTTGTTTGAATGGTATGCGACATTAACTTTGTTGGTTTGGATGAATATTTAGATGATAATGATTATTTCATAATTATCTAATTTTACACATCACTTATTGTTTTTGTACAATCTTTCCCATCATCATTATATATAATTCTTATTTATTTAATTAGCATTTTATTTAGAGGGAATTAGAGTTAGAATTAGAGTAAGAGATAGTGTTAGAGTTATAGTTTTAGTTGGTAAATTTTGTGGATGATAAAGGGGGAAAATATAAAAAATCTAAGCATAGATTGGGGGGAGTTTTGTAACCCAAGGAGAGTTATATTATATTTTATATACTGAGTTGTCATCATAAAAAGGAGCCTTAGGTTTTGGCTTTGATGATAACAACTATAGGACATTATATAAGATATAGATACTAATGTTTTGTCAAGATATATATATATATATATATATATAGTGTAGGATATTAGACATGTGTTGATTAAGAAGACTGTACAGTATCAAGTAGATTCAAGATGATGATAATTGAAGATTCATGAGTATTGAAGAGTTCAAGATTTTAAGATATTTCGAATAAGTTATAAAGTCATAGAATTTTTGTTAAGACCCTAATAACACTTTCTTAATCTCTCTCTATTTCAAATAAGTTTTAAATATTTTTTAAATATCCTAGTTTTCAAAATAATCTTTTCACAGATCCATTCAAAATATTTCTCAAAATAATTCTTAACCTTTTAAATCTACAAAGATATTATATTAAACTTTTAAGTATTTTTTAATTTTTTTTTTTGATATTTTAGTTTATATATTCCTTATTTTTAATTTTTACATTTTGATTTTGGATATTTACTTATAATTTATAGCTATATCGATTTTATATATATTATTTACATTATATTGAATACTCTTATTAAATCTTTCAAAATTATTTTATAAAGTTTTATCAAGTTATATTTTGACTAAAATGTGTATAAACTATATTTAAATGATTCTACAAAGTATTAAATTATTTAACAAAGCAACGAATTTACAAATAATATTTTTAAAGTGTTTTTCAATTTATTGAAGAGTATGTCGATATACTCTATCTAAGTATGTTGACATAGTGGCCGTAATTTTCAAAAGTCAAATATGAATGATAGTGTCCTTTCATCATATCTCTTCGCGAATGGACATGACCGTTGTTTCCCTATTAGACTTCCAAACGAATTTTTAACATCTACTTTCTTATTTATCTCTCTATCCACTCTCTCATTTTCTAGACCAAAATATACCAAAACTCTACCGAAATTCAACCAGAATCAAATTCAATCATCACTAGTTCGATTCTCCTTTATCTACCCTTTAATTTCTCTCATATCTCTCACTCAAACCAAGATCAAAGTGTTATTCAAGAGTTATAGGATCAATTGTAATTAAGATCGAAGATCTGAGTCTATAAAACTCTATCAAATCATACTGATATACTTGTGGGTGTGATTGTAGCTTGTAAAATCAATTGGGTGTGCTTAGTAGCTCGTAAATTTAGTGGGTGAGCTTGTAGCCCAGAAATCAAATGACCACCCAAAGGTCAGGATTCTGAAGGGTGTGTCTCGTTGCCTTGAAGTCGAGATTGTATTTGCATTTACTAGTTGAAAAGAAATCCATACAAGGAATTATGCAGGACTGGACGTAGGGTAACTCCAAACCAGTATAAATTCATGTTATGTTCTTTTTTTTTTTATTTTACTGCATTTACTTTTATCTGTGTTTTGATTCTGTGATTGTTTATTACACCATTCCAAGTAGAATCTTAAAAAATTTGAAAAATATTCATATAATCAATTAAACACTATTCAACCCCTCTAGTGCTAATTTAGCCTTAAGATCCCTATTCCACTGACTCACAGCTTATACTTCTTTTGATGCTCACCATCTTATAGAGGTTCGATACCTCTTCATGTTCTGTTTAAATGTTTGACATCGTAGTTTATTGTGAAGTTTTGGCTTCATCTCTTGCTCTAGACACTATCGAAAACCTTTACAGATGTCGAAGCTCGATATCTCCCTTGATTCATGTGTACGGTGTCCCTTGTGGCTTTATGTCTTCATGTTAAATGGTTGCCACATTATTGACTCGGAAGCTCAATATACGATCTTAGATTTTCGACATGCGTTCATAAGCTCAATATGCTTTCTTCAGATGCTTGATACATGCATTTGTAATACAACAATCTTCCATTGTTTCCTTATCTCTTGTTCATTCTCTTAACATACTAGCTAGAAAATATATGGATAACATTTGCCCCCTTCCTTGTATAAAAGAAGCTTTTTTACCCTTTAGTGTAAAACCAAAAGTATCTTCTCGCCTTTTAGCTCTCCATGAGATTTTCTCTTCAATCTTGTTTTCCTGAATAACATAAAGTGAATGATGACGATGACTTTTATTATTAACCTTAAACTAAAATTTAGACATGGATTGACTTTTCTTCTTCATATAAAGATGCTTTCGTATTTCAATGTAGAGCCTAGTTTAATTAAGAAGTTCAGAAATCTGCTCGATAGGGGGACCACAA
Source organism: Allium fistulosum (assembly GCA_030737815.1). NCBI lineage: Eukaryota > Viridiplantae > Streptophyta > Magnoliopsida > Asparagales > Amaryllidaceae > Allium > Allium fistulosum. The sequence goes on along the minus strand of CM060903.1, from coordinate 1,251,397,298 downwards.
AATTAATTAGCCAGAAGACCAGAAATCCATCTGGTAAAAAGTGCATAAATTCTCTTTAATAAGAAGGCTAGAAATCATAAATTCATTAGTTAGGAAGAATAGAAATGCATCCGGTAATAACACCATAATTTTTTATCTTTATAAAAGACCAGAAACCATCTAGTAATAATACCATAATTTCACTAGAATAGAAGACCAGAAACCATCTAGTAACAATAAAATGCTTTTATTTGAATAGAAGACTAGAAATTCATCTGGTAATAATATAATAATTTTATTCGAATAGAAGACCAGAAACCTTCTTGTAACAATAGCATAATTTTATCAAAATAGAAGACCAGAAACCATCTGGTAATAATGCCGTAATTTTATCTGAATAGAAGACCAGAAATGGTAATAATACCATAAATTTATATGAATAGAAGACCAATAACTCATCTGGTATTAATACCATAATTTTATCTAAATAGGGGACCAGAAACCATCTGGTAATAATACCATAATTTTATCATAATAGAAGACCAGAAACCATCTAGTATTAATACCATAATTTTATCTGAATAGAAGATCAGAAACCAACTGGTAATAATACTATAATTTTATCAGAATAGAAGACTAAAAACCATCTAGTAATAATACCATAACTTTATTTGAATAGGAGATCAAAAATCCATCTAATAATTTTACGTCTCGGCTAAAATAGGAGACTGGATATTTGAGCGGTAACAGAGATTCTCATTGTTTACTAGAATATTTTTGACCGAGAGAATCCCAACTTTTCAAATGTCTATATTTGATGCTGAGATCCTTAATTCTGAGTAACAAATACTTCTTTTCCCTTCCTTTGAAGGTTACTTTATTCTTAGCTTAGTGTCAGATTGGTGTGCTTCATTACACTTCCTTTTAGGAGATTGCTTTGATCCATTCTCAGGACAAAGTCATATTTGTTTGACTGATTTCCTTTGCTTCTTATCACTCTTTGGATGATGATTTAGGCTTTGGTTCCTTTTGTCCCTTATCACTCTTTAGGTGATGATTTAGGCTTTGATTCCTTTCACCCCTTATTACCCTTCGTGTAGTGATTTAGGCTTTGGTTGATTTCTTTGGCCCCTTATCACCATATAGCTAATGGTTTAGGCTTGAGCCCCTTATTTCGTTATAAGTAATGATTTAGGCTGGTCGGTGCATTTGGTTAGCTATCCATAAGCAGAACCAATGTCTTACCTGTCGTCCCTCTAGGAGGCACTCTAATTTGGCCATATAGGCAGAAATAAAGGCTGGTTTGGTGCTTTGGCCAGACCATCTTAGGTGGGACCGCATGCTTATTCTACCTTCCTCTAGCAGGTGCTCTGATCGAGCCCTTATGGCATGATCAAAGTCTTTTCCTTCACCCCTTATTACCTTATAGGTAATGATTTAGGCTTTTCCTTATAGTTTATGTCTTTCATTTGATTATCGATTCCGTTGATATACTTATCTCAATTTTTTTATTCATCCATTGTTGGAAAGTAAGGCCTTAGATGCTCAACATTCCAAGTTCTCACTATCACTTTGCCATTAGGTCGGCATAATCAATGAGTCCATAGTGGAATTACTTCATGAATAACAAAGGGCCCTTCCCAATTTGGTCCGAGTGGTCCATCCGCCAGATTTTTGGTATTCGCTATGAATTTTGGGAGAACCAAATCTCCTTTTTGAAATGATCTTCCTTTAACTTTGGATTTATAATTCGTTGATATCCGTTGTTGATATTCGGTTGTTCGTATGGCTGCTTCATCCCTTAATTCATTGATTAAATCTAAGGATTCTTTATTCAATTCTTGATTGGGATCAAATGCATATGCAATTCTTAGATAAGATGGAACTTCAACTTCAATTGGAAGCATTGCTTTGCATCCATATGTCAAAGAGAATAGAGTATGTCCCGTCGTGGTTTTAGTAGAAACTCTATATGCCCAAAGCACTAGCAGTAGTTCTTCTACCCACTTTGTCCAGTTGTTTCTAAAGAATAGTTCTAATAGTTTTGTTGGCAGCTTCAATGGCTCCATTAGCCTTAGGATAAGCTACGGATGAAAAGCTTTCGATTATTCCATTCTTATTGTAGAATCTGGTGAATTCTTCACTTTCAGACTGAGTTCCGCTGTCGGACATTATCTTATATGGCATTCCAAATCAAGTGATTGTGTTTTCATTCAAAAATTCTAACATTTTCCTGATGTCATATTCGATAATGGTTCTGCTTCTACCCATTTGGTGATATAATCGATCGCTACTACTGCAAACTTAGCTCCACCTTTAGATATAGGTAATGGTCTAATTAAATTGATTCCCCATACGTCATATGGGCTAGAAACTTGAAAATGGGGTTAATTCACTTGGGGACATATGTGGAATTTTTGAAAATTTCTGGCACTTCTCACATCTCTTTACATGATTCACTACATCATTACTCATTTGGGGCCAATTGAAACATTGCCTCATGACTTTTTTTGCTAATTTTATTCTACTAAAATGAACTCCACAAAATCCCTCATGTGATTCTCTCAACAGTCGTAAGCCATTTTCCAGACTAACATACCTCAGGTAAGGGACTGAATATCCTTCTTTATAAAGTGTTCCGTTCATCATGGTAAAAGTTGGGGCTTTGCTCCTTATCATTCTAGCCTTTCTTTTGTCTTTTGGTAGTTTCCCTTCCACCAAGTACTCAACAATGGGTGCCATTCAATTATTCTCGTATTCACTATAAATTTCTACATGAATGGTTCTTTCTTGGTTTTTTCATTGCCATTTATTAATTCTTTTAATTTATATGCTTGATTAAGGGCTCGAGATCTAGTCAATACCATGACCTCATTTTCAGGTTCAGGGGCTTTTTCCTATATGCTGGGATTTTGTTGAAAACCCACAAGCATGATTTGAGTTTCTGGTGCTCCTCGTGAGCTAGCTAGTTTTGACAAAGAATCGGCTTGAGATTTTTCCCTCTAGGGACCTGGTGTATGGAAAAGTCTTCAAATTGAGCAAACATCTTTAGTATCTTTTTAACATAAAGGATCATCTTGGCATCTTTCGTTTGATATGTCTGGTTTAACTGATTAACCATTAACTGAGAATCGCTAAAAATGTCTATCCTTGGGATTTTTAACTAAAGAGCTAGAATAAGTCTTGCCACCATTGATTTGCATTTAGCTATATTATTAGTAGCGGGAAAACCTAACTTCATAGCATAATGCAATCAATGTCCATTAGGGGTAATAATTACGTATCCTGCACCAGTACCTTATTCATTTGATGATCCATCAACAAACAATTTCCATTTAAGCTTAACGTCTTTTCCTTCTTAGATTGTTCTTTAATGAATCTCGTACATTCATTAACGAAATTGGCTAAAGCCTTTCCTTTAATCTCCACTCGGGGTTGGAACTCGATATCATATTGACTTAGCTCAATTCCCTATTTACTAGGCTTTCTGACGTCTTAGGTTTACTAAAAATTTGTTTTAGTGGAAAATTGGTTAAGACCTTGATCGATTATGCTTGAAAGTAGGCCCTTAGCTTTTGAGCAGTAAGAATAAGACAGTATGCCAACTTTTCTATAACTAGATACCTTGTCTTTGCGTCTTTGAGCCTTTTACTTGTGTAATATACAGGAATTTGAATTTTAATATCTTCTCTTACCAAAACGGAACTTACTGCATGTTCTGAGACCTCCATGTAGAGATACAAATTCTCCCCTTCCACGGGGCTTGATAAGATCAGAGGTTTCTCAACACCACTTTTCAACTCTTTAAAGGCCTTTTGGTATCCTCTCCCCGTTTAAAGATTTTCTTCTTTTGATCACAACAAAGAAAGGGATGTACTTATCAATAGCTTTAGAGATGAATTTGTTCAAAGCTGCCACTCTCTTGTTTAAGCTCATCACATCTTTGCTTATCTTTGGTTCCGCCATATCCTTAAACGCTTTAATTTGGTTAGGATTGGCCTCTATTCCTCTAGCACCGACAATATATCCCAAGAACTTCCCAGATTGTATCCCGAAGGAGCACTTTTGTGGATTTAATTTCATTTTGTATCCTCTTAGTACTTCAAACATTTCCTCAAGATCCTTTAAGTTATTACTTTCTTCTTGGGGTTTTACTAGCATATCATCTACATATATCTCCATGTTTTGTCCAGTTTGTTCCTTAAACATTCTGTTTACTAGTCTTTGATATGTAGCCCCAACATTTTAAGTCCAAAAGGCATCACTTTGTAGCAGTTAATTCCCTAATCTATTATAAAGCTCATGTGTTCTTCATTTGGTTTGAACATGGGGATTTGGTTGTACCCTGAGTACACATCCATAAAGGATAACAGTTTGTGTCCACTTATGGCAATAACCAGTTGATCAATTCAAGGTAAAGGGTAACAATCTTTAACGAATGCCTTATTCAAATCAGTATAGTTGATGCATATTCTCCATTTTCCATTAGACTTTTTGACTAGCACGGGATTGGCCAACCATTTTGGGTAGAATACTTCTCTAATGAATCCATTTTCATGTAGTCTTTTGACTTCCTATTTCAATGCATTAGCTCGAACCTTATTAAATTGCCCTTTCTTTTATCGAATAGGAGTAATATTCGGATCTATGATCCGGGCATGGCTCTCGATTGTTGGATCTATTCCAACTATGTCAGAGTGGGTCCAGGTAAATACATCCTTGCTTAAAGAAATCGAATAATTCCCCTATGAGCTTATCGCCTAACTCCTTTCCAATCTTCCCTGATTTTATAGGACCAAGCGAATCCAGGCTTACCTCTTATAGGTCTTTGGTTGGCTATATTCTTTCTTGCTCATTTTTGCAATCTAGTTAAGCAACAATTTCTTCACCATCTATTTCACTGTCTACAAGGTTCGCATCGTTTTGTTTTCTTTTCCTCTCGGCAAAGTTGAATATTCTTAGTACATTCCCGGGCTTCTCAAATATTCTTATTTTCTTGTTTGCCTTGGATAGCCAGTTTGAAGGGCTATTGTTCAAGGACTTTTCAATTTTGGTTTTGCTCAATTCATTTTCCTTTGAGACATAACAAGAAACACCACATCTGTTGAATTTCTCAACTATTGCAAAGTACAGTTCTCGGGAGCTGAATTGCTCCCCTCTTATTGTTCCCTAACCATTCTTAGTTAGAAACTTCACCATAAGATATTTTAGTGAAATAAATGCATCCACATCATCTAGTGCTGGTCTTCCAAATAAAGCATTATAATATGAGGGTTGGTCCATTATCACAAATAGAGTTTCAAAGGTTTTGGAATACGGTGGGATCCCCATCTGCACCAAGATCTTGATCTGTCCTATTGGGGTAGATCCTTTATTGTTGAATCCAAAGATCGGTTCAGAGCTTGGCTCCAACTTCTCCTAGGGAATACCCATTTGATCGAAAGCATGTTGAAAGATGATATTCGCTACACTTACAGTATCCATTAAGATCTTTGTTACTATAGAGAGCCTAATTTGTGAAGTTATCATCAATGGGTCATTATATGGGTGACAGACCCCTCTCAAATCCTACGGGGTTCTTTTAGCTGTGCATTTCAAGCTGGTATTTGTGATTTTTGAGCGGTGGTTCCTCCTGAATGGAAAAGACTCCATCTCTTGCCTTCCTTATGTATCTGCTCTTGGCTCCTTTACTGCTTCCAGCAAGATGGGGACCTCTATGGATGACATCTACGTGGTTGATCAGAGGAATAAAGTTTGGTTGAGAGTCATTTTCTATGAAATTTGCAGTATTGTTTAGGGGCTTTTGATTGCTCAAATCAGGTCTGGAGGATTTTTGATTCTCTTTGACAAACTCCTTCAAAGATCCTGATCTAATCATGTTCTAGATTATTCCGGCCATAACACGTCACTCGTCAGTTTTATGTCTGTTCGCCTTATGGTAAGAACATTAGTCTCCCCCTTTTTCAGTTCTAGATTGTTCCTTGCTTTGTAGGAAGTGGGAAAGTTTCCTTCATCTTTAGCCATAGCGAAAATATAGGAAATAGATTTATTCAAAGCCACATAGTTAGATTTAGGGATCTCCTCTCATCTCGCTCTTTTATTTTCGTCCCATCTTGGCTTTTTGTTAGGGTGGTCACAACTAGATCTTCCCCTTCCCTTTTTTGACTGGGATTTATTCTTATCATAGTACATTTCATCCATACAGATAAACATATCAGGTTGAAAATGGAAATATTGAAGATCCCTACACCCATTGATGTAGAGTTCCTAACAGAAGGGGGTCTGTTCAATTAACCCCAATCACACTACCATTAGTTTTTCTCTATTAGTTATGTTTTTCGCCTTTAGTGCCATGGTATTGAACCTCTTCAAATACCCACCGAGTAATTCACCTGGTCTTTGTTTGACGTTTTCCAGCACACTAGAGTCAATAGTGGGATCTTCGCATGTGCAAAATTATGCTGAAACTCATAAGAAAACTGTTTTCAAGAGAAAGGTTTTCTCTCTGTAGTGTTTGTACTATCTGATAGCTGCTTCCTGAAAAGTCATAGGAAAATCTCTACAATGTACTACTCCAGAGGCATTGTGCAAATACATTTGGCTCTTAAAAGCCAAAAGATGGTCATCGGGGTCAATAGTTCTTTTAAAATTCAATGATGGGATTTTGATTTGTGATGGAATTCTGACAGTCATTATATCTTTTGTGAATGGAGCTTAACAACAATTATTGTTTAGCCTAGGGTCAAGGGTGCTTTTCCCTTTAAGATCAAGTATGTCTTTTACTATTTAATTGGCCATGTTTTTCAAGTATGCTTCATCATTATGATAATCCCTTCTGGAGCACTTGTATTTTTTGCCTGAAGTTGAGATACCTACTGCTTCGAAGATCCTCTTATTCTCCCTTCTTGGCCTTCTCTTTGATGATTCATCTTAATTTCGTGGTCTTACAATTCAGGATATAAACCGTTGGTCCTTCATTTTGAGTTCCTTTCTTTCTTTGGGGACCCATAATGCTTTTACTCATATATTTGCTGTTGAATAATGAGGTATCTAGATTCCACCTTGGAGATTCTACCACCTCTCCTCCTTCAGTAAGCTTTGCTGTTTTAGAAGACTTCTAGGAAAGAACTTTTTCAGGGAGTTCCTGCATCATTGCAAGTTGTTGAGTTGGACCTTAAATCTTAGCTTCTTGTTGTCATTACTGGTGCCAAAGGTTGTCTAGGTTCCACACTCTCAGTATTGAAATTTGGAGTGATGTTTTCCTCCAAGTTTGTTCGTTACAAAATCTTCACATTTGGTATATTAACCTTCTTAGCTCTTACTATTTTCCTACAGAAAAACATTACACAATTAGTTTCTAAGTAAGCAAAAATACGGTGGTGGTTTGCGCCCTCCTTCTAGTGCCAAAAATGTTAGACCAAAAGATTGGTTCAACGTTCCAAATTGTTGCTGAAGGTAATATTATTTGGAATGGTTCATGTAATACATGGGGAAGATATGAAAATTGCATAATTGTGAAAATTTATTGTTTGTTCAAAATTGAATGAAATAGGAAATCCACGTATATTATGGTCCTTTGTTTGTATGCCTTGGAGGCAATATATGCTTTATGCAAAGAAATTTTAATTTAGTTAAGGACTAAAGTGGATATGTTTGACATATAAGTTCAAATTTAGGTCATAGGTCCAAAGAATAAGTTATATGCACATCCATTCTATCAATAATAGAAAAGCCACATATATCGTAGGCGAATCTTATGCAGTGTTTATTTGTTTAAGGTCTTATGTGCAAAATGTTACAGGAATACTATCGGCACTAAAATGCACAAATCAGTTTAGGTTTACAACTTTTAGATTTAGGAAATGAGAAAACATTTAATCACCCCCATTTGAATGACTAAAGGGAGTCTATTTATAGAGGTCGGATGTGGCGGGTTGGCTGCAACGTTTCCATACAGCTAGGCGTTCCAATCTCTACTGCATTGATGTCATTCGATATCCCCTTTCCATTATTTTCATTCGACATCTTCTCATATTGCCTATATTCGATGTCGTGCTAACATTCGATAACCCTTCCTTTTGTGGAAACTCGGTATCGTTAGCTTGTTTGCAAATGCTTTACAATAGTTAATGTGGTAAAGGCATGATGAATTTTGTGTTATAGAAGTTCGATATTCCCTGTTCCTTCAGGTCTGCTATAGCACTTAAGTACTTGGTACCTTCATCACTCTATAGACTTGATAATTTGATTCATTGTCAATATTCGAAATCATCTTCTGCTAGTTAAATATTCAACAACTTCTTTTATCGAAGAGGCTCGCTGTCTCTTAGAGGTTTGGTGTCTCTTTGTTATTAGATGCTCGGTATCCTCTTTTGGTACAAGTTTGGCAACGTTTCTTATTGTAGTGGCTTGACATTTTATTGCATTTTTAAAGCTCGGCATCCTTCATATTGTAGATACATGCTATCTTCATATTGCAAATTCTTGATATCTTCATATTGTAGACCCTTGACACCTTTATAGTATAGATATATGATGTCCTTCGGATCGTAGATACACACCATCCTTTCTTAATAGACCGACATCCTCCAGTGATGTGGCATCCCTCCTTTGTTATATGCTTTCCAACACTTTGGGTTGTAGAGGCTCGACACCTCTTAAGAACTTGTTATCTCTTCTAAGTTTGTTATCTTCTTGTATGTTCGACATGCTTCATTAGCATGGCTTTCTTCCTCTGCACAAACTCGATATTCTCATTATTTCTTAAATATCGTCACCTTTTGGGTACTAGGTGTTCAGTATGCCTTTCTTAAATGTTGAGGTTTGACATCGCGCCTTACTTGCGAATACTTGATAATTCTTATCCTTCCTTTGATGCTTACTATGCTATAGAGGTTTGATACCTCTTCTTGTTCTGTTTATATGTTCGACATCATAGTTTATTATGATGTTTTGGCTTCACCTCTTGCTTTAGACACTCGAAAACCTTTAAAGACGTCGAAGCTTGATATCTCCCTTGCCTTATGTGTTCGGCGTCCCTTGTGGCTTCATGTCTCCATGTTAGATGGTTGCCACATTATTTCCTTGCAAGCTCAATATATGATCTGAGATTTTAGACATGCATTCATAAGCTCGGTATGACTTCTTTAGATGCTTGATACATGCAATTGTAATAGCACGATCTTCCATTATTTCCATATCCTTTTGTTCATTTTCTTAACATAGTAGCCATAAAATATATTGATAACACTCTACCTCTCTTTTTTTGTCCTTGGGGCAGTAATCTCTTTCAATGCCTTGATCTATTCTTGGTTAGCTTCAATGGCCCTTGAGTTTACAACGAAACCTTAAATTTTTCCTGGCACAATCCCGAAAGAACATTTCAGTGGATTAATATTCATTCCATACTTCTAAAGCAAATCAAACATTTCTAAGAGATTATCCATGTGATTCATCGATCACTATGACTTCACAAGCATATCGTCCACATAAACCTCCATTGTCCATTTGATTTGATTCTTGAACATCATATTTACAAGTTGGCTTTAAGTAGCTTCAGCATTCTTCAAACCGAACGACATCACTCGATAATAATACAGGGCCAGGTCAGTGTTAAAACTTGTATGATCTTGATCAGGAATGTGCATTGCTATCTGGTTGTAGCTGAAGTATGCGTCCATAAATGATAGTTGTTCATGTTCGGCCATTGAATCCACAAGTTGGTCAATCTTCGGTAATAGGAAACTATCATTCGGGTATGCCTTATTCATGTCTTAATAATCAATTCATGTCTGCAAATTTCCATTTGGCTTTTGACCAATATAGGATTTGACACCCATTCAAGGTATTGTGCATCACGGAAGAAGCGGTTTGCCTTCAGCTTATCCACCTCTTCATTCGGCGTAGTGGATTGCTACAGACCTAGGCTCATCTTTTTTGCTTCATGGGAAGGCATCTTGGGTCCACATTCAATGCATAACATGTTATCTCCAGCGAAATTCCACATATATTGGAATGCATCCAAGCAAACACATCCAGGTTTGCCCAATGAAACTGTATTTTGCATTATAAGGCCAAGCTGGGATCCGACCTTGAGAACCCGAGTATGATCATCATCATCGATCAGACATCTGATCCACAGGTGCCGCCCTCGCATCCTTAGGCACTTTTCAATGGTTCATAGGTTTATAGAAGTGGAAATTAGCCACAAGGGCCTCTTTAGCTAGTGCAATTAGTTTCTAGGACGCACAACTGAAATAATTACTTTTAAGGACAAAATGCAAAATAATTAGTTTCTAAGGCCTAAAAACCTATGAAATTATATCCTTGAAAGTAATTGGACTACTGACTTTGTCCTTAAAAGTAATTATTCTGCTGACTTTGGCCTTGAAATTAATTTCTATGGATGTGTGTCCTAGAAACTAATTGGACTGCAAAGTTTGTCCTTCTAGTGAAATGCCTCTTTATAGAACTTACTATAGGACTCGAGCCATAACTTGGACGGTGGTTGCTATGCATTATAAGTCTTGATGTAGAGAATATTCTCTGCATCTTTTCGTTTCTCACGTCGCTTCGACTCTTTATGCTCTATGATATAACATTTTCAACTAATACATTAGTCGTCCTGGATAGCTCTAACTCCATTCCCTGTGGGGAACTTCACCATTAAACACCATGGAGCAAGCGAATTCCTAAAACTAGCAAGGGCTAATCGACCCAGAAAAAGCATCATAGGACAAAAATCCATTGACCACCAGACACATCTGAACCTGCACTATCTTGTAGTCACCTTCGCTTAATCCACAGACAAATCAGTACAACTAGTAGGGTCTTTAGCCTCTCCATTAAAACCCTGAATATAAGATTTACATGGCTTCAAATCCTTTTCACTAATCTTCATTTGATCAAAAGTTTTCTTAAACAAGATGTTAACTGAGCTTCCACAATTGTACTTGGTGCAATGTAGCCACCTTACAATGGCCGTAATCACCATAGGATCAAGCATCAGTGCTTCAATCCCGTCAGCATCTCTATTTCTAAAAACATTATCATTATTCATCGTTATTTGTTGTAGTCCCATCCTTTTATGGCAAAGCAAATTTATAGAGGCACATGCCTCAAAGAAATGCCTTATCTGTCGATCTTGTTCCAGAGTCTTTCTATGGGATGAAGTCCTCCAGATATAGTGTTTATAACAATCATTATCTCAGGCTATCTTAGTCCCTCTCCACTAGACCCAATCCGATCTCTTTGGGCATTCTTCCCTTTGGATCTATAATTTGTTTGTCTACCAACCTATGGATTCCTTACGTACTGTTGTACCCTTTTCTTTCAAATAAAGTCTTCAATTACATCTATCAAATGATGACACTCATTGATTTGTGCCAATGGGTTTCATGGAAGATGTAACACTTCCCTAAGCCCCTTTCTTCCTTTGTTGCCTCCTTCCGAGGTGGATATTTATAATCTTTAGTTCCTTGCATAAGAGGGTAAATGTTTCGACCTAATCATTCAAAGGAGTAATCTCCCAGTCTCATGTACCTCGTGCGCTTCTTAGTGTCCTACTTCTTCCCACATGTGCCTTGGTTTATCCTTTTCGAATTATTATTCCTAAAGTTCACAATAACATTTCTGGAGGTCTCAACACTTTGTTTGATAGAAACAATTCTTTATACCACATCATTTGATACTCTACCACCAATTGGTTTTACGACCAGTTCTTCCTCTTCCAACCGTAGAAACTGGGTTGCCTTTTAATAAACTATTCCATTATAGGTGGCTACAATGGAGTCTAAACTGTTCCATAACTTCATTCCTAACTAGTTAAAAAATGATATGGACCTTGACGTTGGCGGAGTAAACTACATCGTTGCAACTTCATCTGAGAATATTGGAATACACCTATATCTCAATGCGTCAGTGTTGTGGGCACGATCCATGTGCCATCCATACTTTAAAAGACGCTGTATTTGTTCCATTATAAGACGACATTTTTGGCATCACAAATTTTCTAGGAGAACTCTCTTGTAAAATGTTATCAGTGAATGAGGTCTGGCTAGGTGATGAACCCCACACATCTTTACTCCTATGTTGATTTTCATTCAACAATCTCCTTACCTTTTCTACTATATACTCCTCACTGGATTGGGCAGCTGGGTGGTGATTGTCGGGAATAGCCTTAAGAGTTTGACTTTGCAAAAGCTTTCAGTTTGTTGCATAGCATCAGAGCTCCCCTGTCTTTGGGAGAACCATTTGTCTAGACCCTCTATGACGCCATATCGATTATGTGACATTCACCCAAACACTATCAATATATGCACTAGTATCTTGTGTTTGTACCAAAAATGGGCACAACACTCTTCGGGAGTTATTTGAAGAGATAAAGTGAAGATTATACATGTAAAACAGAGGTTATCTAACAAAAACTCCAACGAACAGAAATGTAAAATGCACAGACAAGCAATTTAGAGTGGTTCGGCGTATTGCCTATGTCCACTATGAAGTTTTGATGATTTTATTGATTCTCTTTCAATGATTACAAGCGGTTACAGCCATGAACAGCGGATTACAGATTAGAATTCGAAACTGACAGCAAAAGTAGGACGCAAATCTCAATCCGGCAGAGTCTGGACGCTTTTCAGAAAGAAGATCCTTTTTCTGTTGATTCTGGGGCTCTATTTATAGGCGTAGGAGGCTCAGATCTCGCCTAACTTCGGGAGACTTGGTCTGGCACGTGAGGGGGCCCACGCGACCGTTTCCAGAAAGTTTCGCCTCGATCTGCGATCAATACGAATCCATTTCGTATCGATCAAGATGATGTCCAATTGAGCTGAAATTTGGCATGGACATCCTTCAGTGTGCATGCAAGCTTCCCTGAAAATTTCATTGGATTTGGATCAGTAGATCACGAGATATGGTCGATACGAACTGAGATTTCTCGAAGGCTGTCCGGTTCGTCTCCATAATTTCGACTCAATACCTTCGTGTCGATGGCCGTGCGTGCTCTTGGGATGACGTGGTGCGCGCGCTTCGCCTCGATCCGGTTTTTTCTCCGCGTTGACTGCTTCGACTCCATGTATCTCACCTCGTTTCCTTCGATGGATGACACATTATCCAAACTGGTTGACCTGATGGATTCGAATAAGACTTCGTCCATGGATTTGAACCACGGTCATCTATGGATACGAACTGATTGTCAACTGGAGACGAAGAGACCCTCCCTTGATGGATACGAAACACGTAGCTCCCCAATGGGTACGAAGTCAAAGAACGTAAGTGGTTCCTTCCGAAGGACACGAAGTATTGAACATCTGATGGACACGAAGTTGACATCAAGTGACCGTTACGAACCAAGTGACTTGTTGATAGATACGAACATGTCTTTCTGGCTGAAGGTTTTGTCGATACGAAGCTTATCAATGTTTGGACTTAATCATTCTAATCGACACGATACTGATGGATGCAAAATAAGGACCACTGATGGATACGAAATCCATCGATACGAACCCGATATACTAGCTCCATCGATACGAATAGGTAGGCTTTGATGGATACGAAATGAGGTCTGCCGATGGATACGAAAACATGCTTTTTCCTCCAAGTTGTATCCATCATAACTTGCGTATATGAGCTCATATTGACTTGAAACTTGGAACGTTGGTTTGCTTTACTTTCCTGATCATGCCTCATCAGTTGGGGTGTGATCCGGACTTGGTAAAAATTCAGCGATATCCATGACAAGCGACATTTGGAATCCAACTCCTTGGTGTCCTGGCCTTGCCAAAAGGCGGGATAACATTTGCCCCCCAAAGTACGTCTTGTGGAAACATGACGTGCTTTGATAAGTTGTAGGCCTTCTCTGAACAATTTGAAAGTTGTACCCTGTATTACTGTAATTAACTGTTCTGTGATAATGGTTAGCTGACTCTTGATGACGTCGCAAGTTCGCGAGTTGTTGCCAATTTAGCTTGTTATTGAATTTCATATTAATTATCTCCTGGACCGATTTGGAAATCGAGTTGAAACGACGCTTGATGGTTGTTTTCGAGTAGTTCCTTTGTATCGATCCTCTCCTGCATCGATATAGAAGGTTGAATAGTAGCTTTTCGTAGCGATTCAGGTCAAGTTGATGGATACGAAATGTCCATTCGTACCGGTGATTCCTGATGGATACGAAATTGCCGTTCGCATCGATTGACACGCATCGATGTGAGTCGATGGTTGTGAAACGGATATTTCGAGTCGATGGTTGTGAAACGGATTCTTCGAGTCGATGGTTCGCTGTCCGTTTCGTATCGATGAAGACTTCGGGCCAAGTGGATTCTAATGAAGTCTTCGACTCGATCCACGAGTCAACTGGCTATGGTCGGTCGCATAGACTGGGAGATGAATCGACTCGGTTCTACACTCCATATAAATACCAGGGACTTCACCATTTTTCACTTTTTTACTTTCTACTTTTTACTGTTGCCTCCTGCTTTCGCATCGATCCGCATCCTTCGAGAAAGAAGAAAAACTGCATTCTGCTCTCGAATCGATCAGATTCATACTTTCAATTCTTCGAATTTGAACCTCAAATTCGGTAATGATCCGGTTGCACTCGAATCCAGGCGACAATGCTTGAATCTTAGATCCACTTTATCTTCACCAATCATCAAGCCCGGCAGCCTTTAAGGTTGGATCTGGGTCAAAGTTTGGTCGAAAATAGCCATGGCGACGTCTCCGTTGATTGGAGAAGAAAGAGTGGACAGAATAAAAGTGGATCGAACTGTGTTTCGAGCTGATCTGGGGGCCTGTGTTCGAATCGACGTGGGCAACAACGTCTCCGTTTGGATTTCGTATCGATTTCAGGAATATCCTAATGGAGGCGTTTTGGTTCGTGTCGGTGGGGATGGCAGTAGATCGCATCGTTCAATAACGATCGATGCGAGGATTAAGCGAGCCATCGTTTCGAAACCCTCGATTTCAGATCGATACGAAATTGATACGTCTTGATCGATACGACAAGCATCGATTCGAATGTGATCGATGTGAAACCGCGGCTTTCCTGATCAATGCAAACTTGAACAGTGACGATCGATTCGAAGTGTGCCCCTAGTGATCGATACGAAATTCAGACCTTGAGGGATTTGAATAAATTCCCCACGATCGATTCGAACCCTCCCTTTGATGGATACAAAATCCTCCGAGCACTCGATAATATAACTCCGACAGCTTCATTCTTGCATATCTGAACTTGACTGTTAACTGCATATCTGACTGCCTATCGAAGCTTGTCGATGGAACTATAACCTAACACCGTGACAACGAACTTTAACTTGAATCGATTGCCAACATTGGGATGGTTTGAGGATGACGGTCAGTGATGACGGTCGTTCCGACTGGGTTCCAATTATCCTTGTCGTCCACAAATTTTCTTTAACCTTCAAGAATTCGTCCAAGTAATGCACAGCACCGCACTGCACAATACACACTTTACATGGGGAATGCACGGGCTTTTTATCGTCTAATAATGGTTTCTCGTGAGTTAGCCAGTTATGGAACCGTCAAGTTCGCAGCAACAAGAAACTCAGAATCTAACCCCTCCCGGACTTGAGATCCCGGACATCGAGGCCGAAGTAATCGGTCCAGCCCCGGACGAGTTACCTGATGCATCTTTCATAAACAGTCCCCCGGATTCTGTTCCGTCCAATATCTCTGAAGATGCGCTGGGGAGAATATGCTTAAGGCATGGTTTATCGTTGGACGATGTAATGTTGCCTGGGCCGGATGACAGACCACACAATCCCCCAAAGGGATATACCGCCTTTAATCGTCATGCGTGTGCGGCCGAAACGCTTCCCCCGTTCAATGATTATATAAGGGAAGTGCTGGCTTATCTGGGGATCGCTCCGTCGCAGCTACACCCGAATGGGTACGCTTCGCTCAACAGCTTGTTCATTGCATTTATGGAGTACCTCCATCGTCCTCCTTATATGACCGATATAAGATACTTGTTTAACTTCAAGAGCCGGACTGACAGCCCATCTTTCACATTCTTGGAGTCCGTACGAAACTGCCAAGTGGTTGTAGGGTCCTGGACTAGACTAAGCTACTTCAAGTCGGAGTGGTTTTACGTTCGCTGCCCTCCAGGGTTTGCCAGAAGATGGTTATTCAGACGTGAGTATCGCCTCTTTCCCAAGTAGTTAACAAGGCGATTCATTAGCGAAATTGAACTCATGTTTTCCATTTCTCTTTTTCCAGCAATAATCCAGCGACCTGAAGGAGGTTACTTTAAGGAGATAGTTCGGGTTCTCCAGGAAGTTTCGGGTGAAGAAAGGAACATGGAAGTGTTGTTAACGGATCGGAACCTCAGAATCCTTGGGTTGATTAGTCGGAGGCAGAGCATAAGGCTCGATGGTGCATTAAAGACCGTCTCCAGAGAAAAGGTCAGGTGGAAGAAACCCAGGGTTGTGATAATTGAGGAACCCGATTCTGAGAGAACTCATACCGACGAGGAACCGTTAGTCGGACCCGCTAATGCAACCCCTGAATCCGATGCAAAGAGGAAAGGCAAAGCAGTGGCCTCAAAACAGCCTAAGTCCGTGAGGCGGAAGTCTGTGGTTTTGCACCGTCCTCTGCCAGGAGTTAGGATTACGGAAGCACCCTCCCTGCAAGCTGAAAATCAGTTCGAAGGGTCTGCTGACCCTCCAATCCCGGACATCGAGCCCGAGCAACACGACGTTGAATTGGGTGGACCGCGACATATCGTCGATGTTAGCGAGTCTCTTCCTGCCAGTGCGATTGACACTTCTGGTTGGTCCGGGGGGTTACACATTCACACACTCTTCACGGCACAACACATTTTCCTAACCGTAAACAACATATTGCAAACGGCTACTGATTCTTCGTGGTTTGCTTTTCAGGTACGATGTTTGGGCAAAGTTATGTGCTTGGTAGTTTGCGCAACAAGAGCCGTTATCATGAGCCGCGCAGGAGAGAGGGCGAGAGGGATTACGACTCAGGACATTCTGGTCAGGAGAAGTCTGACAGAGACAGGGGATACGTTCGCCGATCCCGATCTCGCTCTCCTCCCCCCAGGACCTCCGCGCCTCCTACGGTAGCAGTTACTCGTCCTCCTGACATTTCACGGCCTAGGCCACCTTCTCAAGCTTCAAGGCCCGATCCTCCGCGCAGGACTGAAATAGCCACCTCTTCGGCTACTGCACCGGTCCCGACTGAAGCGTCCAGTGAAGGAGCGCTTAAATTGGCACAAATGAGGAAGGAATTTCCCGACATCTGCTTTGACGGTTATGTCTTCCCTCCGCACTTGAGGAGAATTCCGCCAACCGCTGAAACCACTATCCATGATTATGTTGCGGACATCTTCTTCCGGTACAGGGAATGGGGACGGGCCGCGAGGAAAGCGTCCAAAGTGGCATTCGATCGGGGCGTCACCATTGAGAAGCTTGAGAAGGAGTTGGGTCACAATGACCGAATCATAAAAGCGCTCAACGCGGAGGCTGAGTCTTCCCGTAAATCTGAAATGGAGGCTTTAAAAAAGGTTGATGAAGTAAATGCTGCCATGACCAGGATGAAGCAAGAGCATTATACCGCCATCGAGGACATGGGTCATAGGAACACCACCATTACCGCCGAGAGGGATGCCGCTCTTAAGGAGCTTAATGAGCTGAAATCAAAGTTTTCCGAGATGGCGAAGGAGAAAGACGCAGCTAATGTCTCTGCGCAGGAGGCCTGTGATCAGGCAGTGACGCTCCGAAAGGAGAAGGAAGCGGCTATGCAACAAGCTCGTGAAGCTGAAGCTGGGGTTGACGAGAAGGTACGGCAGGCGGAGGCCAGGATTGAGGCCGAGGTAGAAGAGCTACTCGTCACTTATAACGCCAATGTGCTAAGGCACCGAGATTTGACATGGCTTGACGATTACCCCACACATCTCTACAACGCCTGGAGCTTACTGGTTGATGAGAAGTCCGGGCACCCTGATGAAGCCCTTGATGAGTTCAAGCTGGAGAACCGCATCCTCAATGATGACGAAAAGAAGGTTCTCCATGACTCCATGATTTCCCACGATAAGGAGAGGCTTGGTGCCCAGACTCAGGAAGTCGGAGAAAGCTCTGGTGCAGAGCACCATGTTATGAGTTCTGAGATAATCGTGTCATCTCAATCTGAGCCAACCCCGATGACCGACTCGTAGCATATCCCGGCATATGATCCAGACCGACCGCATCTATCTCCTGTTAAGGAGCATCCTTCCGAAGTCGTTCAGACGACCCCGAGCCAAACTGAGGAAGGTACTCTGAACTAACTTCTTGTATATTTGGATTGAAGAGTTTGTGTCGAAGTATACACTAATGACATGTCCTTTTTCTTTGATCAGTGACAGAAGTTGCACCAGCTGCGCCTTTCACCGCCCAAGAATCAGGCCAAGCGCCAGAAGCCATCATTTCTGAGGCGACCTCCGTCGTGGCAATGGCACCAGTCGGAGTAACGCAGGGGAGCTCACTTTCTTTCGATGAGCAGATGATAGACGAGCTTCTCGGCCGTCAGAGTGATCCCTTTGCGGACCTGCCGTTTGGCCTGGGTGGATTCTCGTCTACTTCTGGCACTTCAACCCAGACTATTATAGCTCATAGCGAGGCCAGAGCGCAACGGGAAGCGGCGATGTTGGCCGAGATTAATGCCGAGATGGCGGCCGCGTAGATGGCGGAGCATCAACACAGTGCCCCACTCCTCTTATGATTGTATCTCCTAGGGGCACGCTTATTGATACTAATGTACCAGTCCCTCCTCCGGCTGCGGAGTCTGTTCCTCCAACTCCTCCTGTGGGAAGCATCCCCATAGAGTCCAGCTCGGACGAGGACGTTGACATTATGCCTTCACCCGAAGGGAGCCTGCTTAAGGAGAAAGGTTCTAAGCAAAAGGGTACTAGTGGTTCCAGTAGCTCCTCGAGGAAGAAGAAGTTGAGGAAGCAGAAGGATTAGACACTCCCTTTAGGCATACTTTTTCTTTTTTGGTAGTCAAGGATTTTGTCATTTTCCTTTTTTCCCTTTTGTAGGCCGTGTTTAGATGCGGGTTCGGCCCCTGCAAGTAGGAGTATTTTGGAAAGGCTCATGTATGAACCGTAGCTTTTGATTTAGTTGAAAATAAAATTTTGTCTTCTAGTTTTAGCTTATGTTCCTTTCTATGCTTGAATATTGCAGTGTTCGAACTTTGGGAACATGGAGTTGATTGATGTTTGTACTCCGTCTTGCACTCTGGGAGCACGGAGTTGGTCGTTTATACTCCGCTTCGCACTCTGGGAACACGGAGTTAGTTGTTTATACTCCGTCTCGCACTCTGGGAGCACGGAGTTAGAATGTTTATACTCCGTCTCGCACTCTGGGAGCGTGGAGTTAGAATGTTTATAATCCGTCTCGCACTCTGGGAATACGGAGTTAGAATGCTTATACTCCGTCTCGCACTTTGGGAATACGGAGTCGAATGTTTATACTCCGTCTCGCACTCTGGGAGCGCGGAGTTGAAATGTTTATACTCCGTCTCGCACTCTGGGAGCGTGGAGTTAGAATGTTTATACTCCGTCTCGCACTCTGGGAATACGGAGTTGGAATGTTTATACTCCGTCTCGCACTCTGGGAATACGGAGTTAGAATGCTTATACTCCGTCTCGCACTCTGGGAATACGGAGTCGAATGTTTATACTCCGTCTCGCACTCTGGGAGCGCGGAGTTGAAATGTTTATACTCCGTCTCGCACTCTGGGAGCGTGGAGTTAGAATGTTTATACTCTGTCTCGCACTCTGGGAATACGGAGTTGGATGTATATACTCCGCTTCGCACTCTGGGAATGCGGAGTCGAATGCAGGATTGTCGTGTGTCAAATCCATCAATATTGGTGTAATGGCTTGCCCCCGAGCTCGGGTTTCACTTAGTGAGTGGCCGGTCATATCGCAGCCACTCTCCATTTGAATAAGTCCCACAGCGTGATGGGGTTTAGCTCTTCGTGCATCGTGATGTCGTATATCGTACTTAATGAATCACAGCTCTGGCTCGAAGAAGTGGCATTTTATTGCTGAAATAAGAAAATGCGGCAAAGTCAGTTGCCTTATTACAAAATTCAAATTTCGAAATGAAGAAACAAATTGCTAAATAGAATGAAATAAATAAAGCCTGTCATATGTAATAGCGACGGAGACTTTCGCTGTTCCAAGCCCTTGGCATATCGAGACCGTCAACGGTCGACAGCTTGAACGTGCCATCTCCGAGCTTTCGTGTAATTACATACGGTCCTCCCCAGTTCGGCTTCATGTGTGAAGGAACTGGGTAGATTCTCTTGAGCACGAGGTCGCCGAGTTCAAAGGTTCGAGGTCGAACTTTGGTGTTGTACAGCCGGGCGACCCGACTTCGATGTGCGGCTGCTCTCAAATCAGCCTCTTCCCGTTTTTCATCCAATAGATCCAAAGATTCGGCCAGGAGTATAGCGTTCATTTTCGGATCATAATAAGTCACGCGATGAGAGAACACTTCCATCTCGACCGGAATAACAGCCTCTGAGCCATAAGATAGGGAAAACGGAGTGTGTCTGGTCGCGGTTTTGTGGGTCGTTCGATAGGCCCATAACGCCATAGGAAGTTCATCGACCCACTTGCCCCCAGCCTTCTCCAATCATTTCTTCAGGATTGATTTTATAACTTTATTGACAGCTTCAACCTGTCCATTCGCTTGGGGGTGTGCGACAGCCGAGAACTTTTTGCGGATATGAAACCGTTGACAGAAATTCTTGAATTCCGCACTCTCGAATTGGGCTGCGTTATCGGTGATGATAGTATGCGGGAGTCCAAATCGACAGATGATGTTGCAAACCACGAAATTTATCACTTTCCTTGTCGTAATGGTTGCAAGGGCTTCGGCCTCAGCCCACTTTGTGAAGTAGTCAACGGCGACGATGGCGTATTTCGCACCGCCTTTTGCTAAAGGTAAAGCGCCGATGATGTCGATGCCCCACATTGCGAATGGCCACGGACTGACCATTTGGGTTATTTCAGTAGGCGGAGCTCTCGGAATTCGGGCATGTATCTGGCATTTATCGCACTTCCGGGCATAGTTTGCCGCATCTCGGTTCACTGTCGGCCAGTAGTACCCATATCGGAGTATCTTCTTAGCGAGAGCTTGTCCTCCGGTATGATCGCCACACTCTCCTTCGTGCACGTCATGTAACACTCGTTTGATTTCCTCGTGGGCGATACATCTGAGGAGAGGAACGGAATAACCTCTCCTGTACATGACTCCGTTTTGGATGACGAACCGCGAAGCTTTTCGCTGAATTTGTCTCTTCTCATTTCTAGGTTCAGGCAACGCCCCATTCTCAATGTAATTCCGATACGGAGTCATCCAAGATTCTCTACTGGGAGCGGTTTCAAACACAGAGTTCATTTCTATCCGATCGATGCTCGGGGAGGCCAAAGTTTCAACCGGGACAAGTCCCATTTGCTGCGCTTCACCTGTGCTAGCTAACTTTGCCAGTGAATCGGCTTTCTGATTGTGCTCCCGAGGCACATAATAGATGGCATAATAATCAAACTGGTTTAGTATTTCCTGAACTCGAGCCAAGTAAGCAGCCAGTCTTCGGTCTCTTGCCTGATATTCTCCTCGTACTTGACATACCACTAACTGTGAATCGCAATAAATTTCCGCAGCGATAATTCTCAAGTCTCTGGCAAGTTTTAGGCCGGTTAGGAGGGCTTCGTATTCGGCTTCATTATTAGTTGCACGAAAGTTGAACTTCAGAGCATAACATATGGATCGCCCCTTGGGAGTCTCAAGTACAACCCAAGCGCCCGAACACCGGTCATTTGACGCACCGTCAGTATACAGCTTCCAGATGTATTCGGGGATTTACTGGTCTCGGGCAAGTCTTCTGGAACGGTGAATTCAGCTATGAAATCTGCCAGGACTTGTCCTTGAATGGCTCTCCGCGGAGCGTACGCGATATCAAATTGGCTTAGCTCAATGTTCCACTTGAGTAACCTACCAGACGTCTCAGGCCGCGTGAGGACCTGTCGTAACGGCTGGTCGGTGTACACAGTAAGCGGATGAGCTTGGAAGTAAGGGCGGAGCTTTCTTGAGGCAATGACCAAGCAATAGGCCAGTTTCTCCAGTCTCGGATAATTTCTTTCAGCTCCTGTCAACCGCTTACTAACATAGTAGACCGGGTTTTGCACTTTGTCTTCTTCCCGAACTAGAGCAGCGCTGATCGCATGTTCTGATACTGCCAGGTAGAGATATAGTTGCTCGTGGTCAACCGGTTTTGACAAGATCGGAGGTGTGGAGAGATGTTGAACTAATGATCGGAACGCGCCTTCACACTCCGTGGTCCATTCAAAGTTCCGTTTGCCCTTCCGGATCAGGTCGAAGAAAGGAATGCATTTATCGGTGGACTTTGAAATGAACCTGCTCAATGCTGCGACCTTTCCGTTAAGACTCTGGACTTGCTTTATGGTTCTAGGGGTTTGCAAATTTCTAATAGCCCAGATCTTCTCAGGATTCGCTTCTATCCCTCGAGCATTGACGATGAACCCAAGGAATTTTCCGGATGCAACGCCAAAGTGACACTTGAGCGGGTTGAGCTTCATTCCGTACTCCCGGAGGATGCTGAACATTGAATTCAAATCTCTGACGTGATCTGTGGAGAATCGGGACTTCACCAGCATGTCATCCACGTAAACCTCCATGGTCTTCCTGATCTGATCAGCGAACATCCGGTTGACTAGGCGTTGGTATGTTGCTCCAGCGTTCTTTAGACCAAACGGCATGACTTTGTAACAATAGAGTCCCAGGTCGGTCACGAAGCTGGTATGTTCCTGATCAGGTAAATGCATGGGTATTTGGTTGTAGCCGGAATAAGCATCCATAAAGGATAGTAGCTCATGTCCGGCCGTTGAATCTACGAGCTGATCGATTCGCGGAAGTGGGAAGCTATCTTTTGGACAGGCCTTGTTTAGGTCAGAGTAATCAACGCAGGTTCTCCACTTCCCGTTTGGTTTCCGAACTAGTACAGGTTTGGACACCCATTCTGGATACAAGGCATCTCGAATGAACCCGTTTGATTGTAGTTTATCAACCTCCTCCTTAAGGGTGGCAGATCTCTCTGGATCCATACCGCGCCTTTTCTGCTTTACTGGGACATGTCGCGGATCTATGTTCAGGGAGTGACTTGCAATGCTCGGTGAGATTTCGCACATGTCAGAGTGTGTCCAGGCGAAGACGTCGAGATTCGCCCGAAGAAATTCGACCAATTCCTGCTGTGTCTGCTTGTTCAGTTGAGACCCAACTTTCAGCATCTTTGAACCATCATCCTCACTGATTGGGACGTCCACAGTCAGTTCGGCAGGAGAAGCTTGACTCTCCGTAGATTCGTCTTTATCCTCGTTGTCCCTGGGGTCCAGGTCTTTCAGGAATTGGTCGTGGTGCCCGGGCCGAGGCCCAGGCATCAATTGTCAATTATCGATAGAACGGACGCAGAGAGATTCCTCTACGCCCTTTCCCTTCTCTTTACGTTGCGCCCCACGCAGCTCAGCAACATAACAAGCCCTTCCCGTGGCCTGATCTCCTTGAACAACTCCAATCCCATGATCAGTGGGGAACTTCAACGTCAGACACCATGGGGCGATGGTCGCCCTGAACTCAGCTAGGGCTGGTCGACCCAGAAACGCATTATATGGCGAATCAATTTCTAGCACAACAAACTGTAACATTCGGACCCTCCGGCGTTCTCCAACGCCTAACTCAACTGGGAGTTCAGTTATTCCGATGGGTATCGTGGCACTTCCGTTGAAACAGTGGATTCTGGATAAACAGGGTTTCAAATCCTTTGTCTCCATCTTCATTAAGTCGTAAGCCCGTTTAAGCAAGATATTCACAGAGCTTCCACTGTCAACCAGGATCCTCTTCATCCAAGCAGGACCTACCTGGGCAGATATGACTAGTGGATCGATAGTAGGGGCTTCGACCTTATCGGCGTCTCGGCTCCTGAACACGATATCATCAGATATTATCTTTTGTTGTTTCGCCGGGGTTCCATCTTCGCAATTACTACAACATTCGAAGTCCGCATGCCTGATAGAACTAGCATACGACTCCATTTCCCCCCAGCTTCTGTCTGCCGGATGAGGACCACCACTTATTGTGTTGATAACTAATCTCCCGCCCGCACGGGCGGGTTCCTCCTCTCTTTCCTGATTTTGTGAACGATTTTGATTCGAAGGGCCCGCTCCGCCAGACTGCGGCGCCCGTACAAACTGATCTAGCTTCCTCTCTCTAATCAACTTCTCGATGAGGTCCTGTAAATGCCGACACTCATTGGTATTGTGTCCATAGCTTTCATGGAACCTACAGAATTTCCCTTTCTGAACCTGCCTCTCCGATGAGGGCTTCGGAGCAGGTTTCTTATATTGTACAGTGTTACAAGTCTGTAAGTATACGTTTTCCAATGACGTGTTTAGCGGTGTATAACTGTCGAACATCTGAGCTCTACGTCGTGGACCTTGGTTCTCATCTCTCTTCTTATTCTGGCCATTGTTTCCTCTCTGCTGGGTTTGTTTGTTTTGTATATTCAGTTGAACTTTCCCGGAACTCTCACCGGACTGTTTAACCGCTACATTGCTCTGTATTCCCTCAATGCTGGGCCTCACATCGTCCTGCTTCCTAGACTGTTTTGCGTCCTCTTGCCGCAAGAATTGAGCGGCCTTGGAGTAAAAACGGTCCAACGATGCGGGCGGTTTTCCAACTAGCCAGTTCCCGAATTCAGAATCAGCATCAATCCCCTTGGTCAGAGCCATCAAGATTGAATTATCATTAGGATTGGTGATCTCAATGCATGCTGCGTGGAACCTCTCCAGGTAACGTCTGAGCGTTTCTCCATGAGCTTGAGTGACGCTGGACAGGGTGTTAACATCTTTTGGCCTGGCAACATGCATACGGAATTGTTCTACAAACCTCTTGGCCAATTGATCGAACGAAGAAATTGATCTAGGTGGTAGGCGTGTAAACCACATTGTCGCGATTCCCCCCAGAGAGATGGGGAAACTCCGACACTTCACTGCATCGTCGGCCCTTGCAGCGCTCATCGACCATTCATATTTCAAAATATGCTGGTTGGGGTCACTATTTCCTTCATACATCGGGAGAGTTGGCATTCTGAATCGCCTAGGGGGTTCTGCGTGCAACAATTCGTCTGTGAAAGGGGTATGACTACGAGAAATCCCCCAATCATCATTAGTGAGCCCCTGACTCTCGCGTATCATTTGACGTATCATGGTTGATATATCCAACACTGGCAGATTCTGAGTATGATGAGCTACGGCGTGGTCGGGTTCCACGGTGCGATTATGGATCGGGCGCTGTCGACGATCCGTATCTCGCCTCCTCGGCTCAGCGTCTTCTGGGACATATGGTTCAGGAGTATGTCCACGCTGTTGATTGGTCGGTTCTGATTGATTTCGGACATCAACCCTTGTTTCTGCTGCGGCGGTTGCGGTGTGGTTATCCGTGGTGTACTGTGGGGCAGTAGTGTACTGTGGGGGCAGTGCCTCCTCGTGTCGAGGGTCCCGTTTGGAAGCTGGTCGATGGTCCTACCCTCAGTTGCCCGACAGTTAAGGTGGGTTGATATCCAGCAGCTTGAGCGTGACTCCCCTCTAACCGAGGACGAGTAGTCCGGTGGTGATAGTCAGATGAAGCTGAGCTTTCGGTAGACGCTCTGGAGGCATCATCTCTCCTGGACCTCCTGTGGCCCCGGTGGTTTAGCTGGTTGGTCAGCTCGATATTGGCGCGCAACTGTTCCGCCAACTGCTGACGGCTTTGGGTCAGCTCCTGGAGCAATACTTGAAACTCCTGTCGGGTGACTAGCCCCGTTGAATCCGAGTGAGCGGTATTGTCTTGGTTAGAAGAAGGCGGATGTGTGGGATTCTGCCTATCTCGGCCTTCTTGCTCTGTAGCGGTAGCCCCAGTTCTTGTGCTGACCATTCTCGGTGGTGGAGTCCTCTCCTAGATTTTGAGCAAATCTGAATAGAACGGAAGGATTCCGGACTGGATATCTGGATCTTCCTCTTAGATTTGTGCAATCCGGTATCGATGGCAGATCCAAAGAGCAGGAGAAAAAAAACTGGTTTTCTCAGTGAAAGCACCAAAGTGTTTGTACCAAAAATGGACACAACACTCTTCGGGAGTTATTTGAAGAGATAAAGTGAAGATTATAAATGTAAAACAGAGGTTATCTAACAAAAACTCCAACGAACAGAAATGTAAAATGCACAGACAAGCAATTTAGAGTGGTTTGGCGTATTGCCTACGTCCACTATGAAGTTTTGATGATTTTATTGATTCTCTTTCAATGATTACAAGCGGTTACAGCCATGAACAGCGGATTACAGATTAGAATTCGAAACTGACAGCAAAAGTAGGACGCAAATCTCAATCCGGCAGAGTCTGGACGCTTTTCAGAAAGAAGATCCTTTTTCTGTTGATTCTGGGGCTCTATTTATAGGCGTAGGAGGCTCAGATCTCGCCTAAACTTCGGGAGACTTGGTCTGGCACGTGAGGGGGCCCACGCGACCGTTTCCAGAAAGTTTCGCCTCGATCTGCGATCAATACGAATCCATTTCGTATCGATCAAGATGATGTCCAATTGAGCTGAAATTTGGCATGGACATCCTTCAGTGTGCATGCAAGCTTCCCTGAAAATTTCATTGGATTTGGATAAGTAGATCACGAGATATGGTCGATACGAACTGAGATTTCTCGAAGGCTGTCCGGTTCGTCTCCATGATTTCGACTCGATACCTTCGTGTCGATGGCCGCGCGTTCTCTTGGGATGACGTGGTGCGCGCGCTTCGCCTCGATCCGGTTTTTGCTCCGCGTTGACTGCTTCGACTCCATGTATCTCGCCTCGTTTCCTTCGATGGATGACACGTTATCCAAACTGGTTGACCTGATGGATTCGAATAAGACTTCGTCCATGGATTCGAACCACGGTCATCTATGGATACGAACTGATTGTCAACTGGAGACGAAGAGACCCTCCCTTGATGGATACGAAACACGTAGCTCCCCAATAGGTACGAAGTCAAAGAACGTAAGTGGTGCCTTCCGAAGGACACGAAGTATTGAACATCTGATGGACACGAAGTTGACATCAAGTGACCGTTACGAACCAAGTGACTTGTTGATAGATACGAACATGTCTTTCTGGCTGAAGGTTCTGTCGATACGAAGCTTATCAATGTTTGGACTTAATCATTCTAATCGACACGATACTGATGGATGCGAAACGAAGACTACTGATGGATACGAAATCCATCAATACGAACCCGATATACTAGCTCCATCGATACGAATAGGTACGCTTTGATGGATACGAAATGAAGTCTGTCGATGGATACGAAAACATGCTTTTTCCTCCAAGTTGTATCCATCATAACTTGCGTATATGAGCTCAGATTGACTTGAAACTTGGAACGTTGGTTTGCTTTACTTTCCTGATCATGCCTCATCAGTTGGGGTGTGATCCGGACTTGGTAAAAATTCAGCGATATCCATGACAAGCGACATTTGGAATCCAACTCCTTGGTGTCCTGGCCTTGCCAAAAGGCGGGATAACATCTTGTATGTCATTGGCACCACCATCCTACTAATGTCCCTCACTATCAGAAAAATACACTATGTCACGTGGTTGTTCACTGCCCAACTTCAAAACAATTCGGTATATACCCGACTATAGTTGGTACTGATGGTATTAGTCATGGCCAGAATTGCTCTTTCTCCTTCACTCTACTTCTTTGATGATTCAGCATCCTTCCTCTTTAGTTTTTGCTTGCCATCCCTACTATTCTAATCTAATGAAGATGAACTTTCCCCCTCAAAACTTGAAGATGATGAGTCCTTGCAATCTTCTTATGCCTTTGAGGTTGCTGGGACAACATAATGAAGCTTTGTCCATTCTTTCAAAGATATCATTCTAGCTATCCAACATCCTCTTATTCATCTCAGCAATAATTCTATCTAACTTAGCCTTTTCCACCATCTCCTATGGAGAAGAAAGTCATAGCAAAGCATTTGTTGGCTTAATATCCTCTTCAAAATGTTGAGAAGATTCATCTTCTCAAATAATAACTCTAGATCTCGTGGAAGTCTTCCTAGGGTCCATTTTCTTCAGATTTGATCCGGATTCTTCTTCAAGCCTCAGTGTTTCTGATCTACTTCAATCAAGATCAAACATTTGGATTCTCAAAATCAAAATTTCTAAGTTTGGCCTTAACTTTAGAATATTGTTCATAGTGAAAGCGCCAAAAATGTTGAGTCAAAAAGTGACCCAATACCCAAATCAATCAAAAACGATTGCAAACAGATGAAAAACGAAAATGACCAGCAAGAACACACAAATTTTATGGTTGGTCGACTTCAAATCAATGTCTAAGTATACTTTTATTTTATTTCAAGAAATTTGGCTCGATTACAAACAATTTACACAATTTCAAAGCTAGAAATGATGTAAATCCATGTTTGACAGCAATTTGTGGCCAAATTAGATTAAGGGAGAGAATAGAAATTCAGATCCTTCTTTTCATTCTTCCACCGCTCGTACTTACAGGCAAAATCATCCACCAGAGTGCTACATCATCGAAGACCGGGCAATAACCCAGATCCATGCGTTTAGGAAGGAGAAACAACTGTTTTTGTGATGTTAATCATATTGGTATTGACCATAATATGGTCGATACCGATCACATTTCCTCGAGGCCAAAATACTTTTCTTTTCATACTTATCCATATATACTGATTTCCAAGCTAAGTTATCAAAGTTGGTCCGTCGAATCAAGTTGATACCGACATGATTTGTCCTATGCGAGACTTGTCTTTTTTGCAAAGTACTGTAGCGGTTCACCTACTTATTCAGAAGTGGGCTCCTCTTATGATCATCTCGATACATAGATGATTGTGGTAGGTAACCGACCATATTCGATGTGCTCCAAATTTGCTCAAACTCCTTATGCTACATTATTCCATGGTTCAAGTAACTCCTTAAGTTCTTGATCCATTTCGTCATCATCTCGAAGTCTAGATCCATTGAGACGTCGCTTAGTTCAGATGCTGGATAATACTAAGAAAATTCTAGTTCAAAACCTAAATTAATGAAAATTTAACGCAATTGATCAGACCAAATTAATTCATAAGAAAATGAGATATTGGGCTGATGGCCCAATTACTCATTTAAAATAAAAATAACTACTTTCCTCTTTTCATTCTTATTACACTCAAAACGAAAAACAAAAGCTAGATGTCTTTCATAGTGGTTGCAACCTAAACAAGAAGAAGAAAAAGATAAAACAAAGGAAACTAGAGACTAAATCAACTAAAAGTATAGGTGAGTAATATATTCTCTAAATCTTTTCTTCCTTGTATTCCTTATGGCCATATGATTATTTTGGCAATTTCTTTGATTTTGTTGGTTTAATTAGTATGGGCGACGATAAGGAGGTTACTTAATTAAAGAGTTTATTTAATTAGTAGGTGGTAGAACAGATCCATATTATGTGCTAGACATGTCAGTAAGGTGCTCAAAATGGTATTGAAGGACTAAGTCAAACAAATCAAAAGTTATAAAATGTAAAGCTAGTGTCAGACATGCAAGTGGATTGGAAAACGAATTTTATGAACAACTTTCTCCACTTCCTTCTTACTCCAAATTCTCATTATATATTTCAAAAAATATACTTTCTACACTATTCAAATTCAGTCAAATTCGGTCTCTACTTTACTCATTCATTCTCTAAAATTTAGTCACTAATTTGAAGTATTCTCTCATAAATTCAAAAATCTAAGTGCTATCAAAGGGCTATAGAATATTCTGTATCCAAATTACAATTGTTTGTATTTGGAATCAACAACACTCTACTACTATTATTTTTGTTATTCTTGTTGCCCGTTCAAATTAAGTAGGTGTGCATGTTGCACGTTCAAGTCAAGTGGATGTGCTTGTTGCTCTTTTAAATCAAGTGGGTGATCTTATTGCCCGATTAAATCAAGAGAGTCTACCGTAAACTCAGAAAATTAGGAGGATGTATCTCATTACCTTGAAATTGATATTGTATTCTGGTTTGCTTACTACCTGTTTAAAGTGGGAGTTGGAAAGGAAATATGTACATACACTGTGCAGGACCGGACGTAGGATTGGTTAATCCGAACTAGTATAAAACTCCTGCTGTCACCTCTCATAATTTTACTTTACTTTTACTGCATATATATATATATATATATCTACAACTTCCTATTAATATATATATTTGTGTTCATTACCCGTTTTTAAATTCAAATCTTGAAATAATTTAGAAAAGTTCCATATAAGTTTACAAAACACTATTCACACGCCTCTAGTGTTAAAGTATCCTTACGATCCATTCACATTAGTACTACACCATTTCTGTAACGACCCGGGTTTTTCTAACACGAAAAACCGGACCATTTGGGTAAAAAGAAGAAGAGGTAGAAGAAGAAAATAAAAGAAAAACAACATCAGAATCTAACCATCGCAGCGGAATAAAGTATAATATATCAACAGATCTTTACACAAATCAAAATTATATCTGTTTATACAATACATCAGAATACATCATCAGAGTACATCAACATCCATAACATACAACTAAATACACAGCGGAAAAATAATAACAAGTACGGGAGTACGTATCGACATCCAGCTCGTCTCCTGAGCTCCACAGCATCATATCCTGAACCTGTTTATCTCGGTCTGACCCGAGCATCATATAAAACAATACCCGAGTCAGTCTGGAAAACCAGCGTGAGAAAATCACACTCAAATTTATTATTAAAGTTTCAAAATCCTTTGAAAACAAAAGCATCTCGTAAGACCACGCCACAAATAAACATGTCGGGTTTTTACCTTACGATAGCTAAAACACTTTATATCAAAATCCTCTGATATTATAATAGTGTCTACAGAAAGTAAAATAGAATCTAGCTGAAATGCTTGCATCTCACATTTCAACAATAGTTGGGCACAATCAAAACCGTATAGGCACGTAGGGAGAATGGATTTCCAACGAATGACTAGGCACTGGGGTACCACCTGTCACAGTACGTGGCCTAGATCACAGTACCGAGGAGTACGCCCGCTCCCCTGCAACACAAGACCGGAATCATCCCTTACTGGATAATTCCAAGTAAAATCACCCCACGGTTGGGATCAGCAACCACAACACTAAGCCGAAATAAAAGGGACATCTAGACAGGGATGACCTTACTCTCAAGTGGGGGCTACCCACGAAGCCTTGCTGCATAACCCCTGATTTTCAGTCATTCCCGGTTGATGAGGTTCGAGGCTAAACGATACCTTTTAGAGAACATATCCCTTAGAATGCCCATCGTCCGCTGACGATGTTTCGCAAGCATTCGTCCATACAAGTCCGTCCTGGGTTTGAACGGAACCGAAGGCACTACTCCTACTACATCCATTTTGGAAATATCCTCAGGATTAGTAGCGACTAGCCCTTGCACTTCACTGCTCCATCTTCGACTCCGAAATTGTTACACGAAACGTACAAACCGGATCGAAGTGGTATTCGAGTCTCCAGACCTAGAATCCTGGTATACGGAAACTCGATCCCGGTCTCTTCGAAACGATCAACGCATTTGGCCAATATTGATAGTCGGTTATTTAACTATCAATTAACATCCACAAGCAACCATCACACAATAAATAATTTCCCACATTATTTATTTGCCCAAATATCTTTCCAAGATATATTTCCAAATTTTCAAAACTCATTTGAAACAATTTCAAACAGTTTCCGCTTACGGAATACATTCCAAATATTTATTTCCTCTGAAACACCAAGTACAAAACACTTTTACATTTTAAAATAATTTAAAAACACTTTACTATAATATACTTTATAATATTGAAATTTAAAAACTACTTTAATACCGTTCAAAATATATATACTTAAAGAATATTTAAAATGAAACCACTTTATAAATATAAACCAAATTTCTCTTTTTAAAACATAATGCCAAATCACTTTTATATAATTACTACAATAATAGATTTTGAAAATCTTACTTTAGACTTTAACATTTAGAAATAAATCAATTTTCTAAACATGTTTTTTAAAAACAAAATTAGAACTTTTAACTTATATTTAAAATTGCTTTGGGAAACGTACTTGGCTATCCAGAGAAATATACTTCTCTCCTCATCTTAAAAATAAAACACTGTTTATTTTTAAACAATTTCTCATTTCCCTTAATAAATTCCCAATTTGAATTTATTCTTTCCAAATATCCTCTGGGATATTACTTTACTTTTATAAACCCCGTTTATAAATTCCATTGCCACATTCTTCCTTCAAATTCCCAGTTTCACAAATTTAAATCAATTCCCAAATTGATTTTCAATTTAATCCATTTATTCCAAAAATCCTTTAACTTCAGATTTTAAACCCTTCATTTGATTTAAAATACTTTTAACTGGAAATACCAATTTTAGATTTCCCAAATTTCCTTTTTAAGTTAAACTTTAAATTTTTAAAAATATTTCTTTATTCCTTTTCGAACAATATGACTTGAATTTACAATTCATTAATCCCTTAATTACTGTTATTGCAAATTCTTTACTTTTCATATTCAAAGTTATTTATTTGTATTTAACATCATTTCCATCTTTCAATTCATTCTTACTTCATTCAAATTTTCGATAATTATTTCTTTACAAATTTACTTCCTTTACTTCTTTCAAAAATCCAATTTATATATTTCTGGTATTTCCTTATACCCAAATATTCAATCAAACAATAACATTCAATATTCCAATATAATTTATCAGGAAATATTAAACAATCACAACAGAGGATATTGAGTAATATAATAAATGTTGAGGGGTCCAGTTGGATCCCTCCAACCTGTTTTTCCTGCATCCACAGACGTTAGCACAATATAAAATATCAATTCCACTTCAAGGTGGAATATCGCGGTATATGGGATTAAATAAATATCATCCGCTATTATGCAGCGCATAGGGTCTCATCCGCTATATAAATGCGGGAATATCAACAACTCAAATATATACATATGCCAATATGTATATATTGCTATATACTACTATATATATATAGTATCACATCAAACCAAATCAATCATTCAACCAATTATTTAAATTTAACCAATTAAATTTAAATTATAATTTAACTGAGTGAGATTAACTCACCTTTGCCCCTTATATTAGCAATCCGATCCATCTTGCCAATTCCTCCAGAAATTTTAGACCTTGAATAACATTATATGACTTATCAATATTCGGAATAGTCAACAGTTAATTACCATTTAATTAGTTACCCTAAACAATCAATTACTTCTTAGATTACTTAACAATAAATTTTAACCCATTTTCTTAAGATAAATAATTCCTAGTAACTAAAATAATCTTATAAGTAAATTGATCGAGTTAATCACCTATATATATATATTACTTTAAATCTAAATAGTAAATTTAATACGTGTATAAGTATATTTATTTTATTTCATTTTCTTAGAACTACTATACTAGAAATCTATATACAGATTTGAGAATCCACTAACTTTATATAAACTTTTATATCCTAAAATCTTATGTTTATATATACAAATTTTCTGTTTTAAACCATGTATATGTATCTTTGAAATAAAATTACCATTACTGTAAAAAAAAAAATACCAATACATTAAATTAAAAATCTAAACTAGCTTAAAATTAATTTTAAATGTATTAATATTTTAAATTACCTGAAAACGTACAGGAATTCGAAATCGCGAGCTCAACCTTCACGAGATCTGCCCAAACGAACCCTACTGTCTCGACTACGGCCATCGAAGACGCCCCCGACTCCATACGATGCCGAGCTTCTTGGCATCCCACGCGCGTACTAGGATCGTGCCCCACCCCATTACCATGGTACCGTGACCTAGATTCCACTCAAGAAAATCGATCGCTCAAGCTTGAACGAGGAACTGACATGCCTCCTAGGCGTTCGAGTCAATCCAGCTGTTGCCGAAGATCACGCGGCGACATCCCTTTCGCCTGCCGAACCCCGATCACCCCGCG
Organism: Allium fistulosum; assembly: GCA_030737815.1. Classification (NCBI taxonomy): domain Eukaryota; kingdom Viridiplantae; phylum Streptophyta; class Magnoliopsida; order Asparagales; family Amaryllidaceae; genus Allium; species Allium fistulosum. Next base: position 1,251,363,176 of record CM060903.1, on the reverse strand, counting down.
TCGCCCTACCTTCGAGTTCGTCGAAACAATCAACCCGAACTCGATCTCGAATTGAAATCGCGAAACCCCCCCCTCTCTCGAACGAATACTATCAGCGATTCATTTCTTTTTTTTTTCTTCTGGAACGAGAATGATTATATAAGAAATAGAGGGCGGCCATTAACTGTTTGAAGGGTTTGAATTTGCAAATGAGATTGAGGGATTTAAGGGAAATGGCCCGTGAATTAAAATTTGAGGAGGAAGTAATTTATGAAGTTGAATGTTAAAGATTTTTATCGTATTTTATTTTCCCTATCCAGTCGATTTGAGCTTAAGGAAGAAGGAAAGAAAGATCATGATTTTAAACGAGAAGGGAAAGGGTAGGTCTGCGTAATTCAGAAAGTAGGGTGGCTTCGAATGGAAGAAATGACCAGAGGTATTAAATTGATATGACTATAATGTGATTAAATTTTCGATCTAACTTTCAGTGCGTTTACCTACCGTACGATCACACAACAACTCCGAACGCCACAAAATTTGAAATTCGATAATAATACAATATTACGGATCCAATGGAACCGGTTTCATCAAATTCCGAGACTGTGCCTCGGAAGACTATTTTGAACGTCGATATAACCGATATATTTTTAAAACTAAACAGATCACCTCCGAATTAAATTTTAAAACTTTTATTATCTTTATTATTATCAATATAAATTTTTATAAGCCTTCAAATTATTTTTAATAGGCTTTAAATCCCAGATTTAATATCTTACCCAATTCCGATAATTAAATTCAACAATTACTCATCCAATAAATATTGTATAATTGAAATTAAAGTTAAAATTTAACCTTCGAAGATTTAAAATAAATTAAATATTCCCATTTCAAATATACAAAAATTCCGGGTCGTCACATTCCTCCCCCCTTAAAAGAATTTCGTCCCCGAAATTACTAGTTAGGAAGAATGATTCAATCCCCGTTAACTATTTCCCAAATTCAAACAGTTTTAACAATACCCAACAATCTTTTTATCAAAGACACACTATTCCACTTATTAACTTTCCAACTTACCCATAAATCCCAAACAATATCACTTACTTATTAATTCAAATTTAAATTTGAATTCAAATTTTACATTATCAAAATTTCTCAAAAATTTTCTAACTCTCTAAATTTTCGAAAAATTTCGCCAGCGTCTCCTTTGCGCGGCTAGCTCGGTACAACTACAAAATGGCTCTACGGCCTCCCAATCTCAAAAAGAAAACAAAAAGCCAAGTGGCTGGATCAAAAACCCAATCAAATTTCATATAGAAATTCAAATACATACCTTTTGTCGGGCCATTAAATTTATCTTCTAAAATCAAAAATCTCAATTTATCCATTGCTTTTATACACCTGTATATCCTACTAAGCAATAATATTCAATCACAATTCCAAAGTCATTTTATACTTTTCTTTACAAATTTACAATATTTGTTTTACTTAAGCCCGTACGATGTATATATATCATCCGTACGCAATATCACATTCGATCGCTCAATCGATCACACAAATTTCACTTCCGAACTAGTATCGTCCACCCGACTTCCTAGTGCGGACTCAGATCTGGTTTCTTGATCAGAAACCGTCATTCTCCTTGCATAGCCACCAACTATGATAGAGAATTTCCAGAATCAATCAACAATCCATATCCAGGTTCGCCGTCGAAAATCGAGTGAAAAATTCCAACTCGGATCGATATATCAATCTCGAAATTCTGTGTTCGACAACTGGACCAAATAGCTATGCGAATAAAATAATATACGTACACCTTACGTAATTAGCCCAATTGAATTTGTCCATTTTATCAATTTCCTTTTTATTCACATTCATTTTGATTGTTATCCACTTATTCACAACTATCCCATTTCACAACTTCCAATTTAACCTTTCATGCAATTATCCACTTAGAATAATTTCCTCGATACCCACTTCACTTAAAGAATTTCATTTTTCAAATCCTTAAGTTTAATATAAATATTTATACACTTCTTACATTAATTTTCACTTCATTTTTGAAGTTTATATCCATTTCTATTTATTTTTGTCTTTACAATTCCATTTGATTTCAATTTGGCTTCCACTCGAATATTTAATTAGTTGCACTTACTAATTAATTTAAATTCGATTAACTATTTATTCGCAAACTTCACTTCTTTAGTTCCATCGATTTCACTTCACCTTACATTCACATTTGAATTAGATTTCAATATCCAGTTTCAATTTCATTTGCTTAACAAATTTAAATCATTTATCGTTAACGAAAATTTTCAAAAATTTTCTAACTCCCAAAATTTACGGAAAATTTTGGCAGAGTCTCCTTTGTACGGAGGGACTTCTGCGATATCGCAGGATGCACAAATATATATATACATCGGCCTCAGGCCGGAAATCATAATATATATTAATACATGTAGTTCATATCTCCTATTTTGAATTACTTTGCGTAAGCGTACCTTATTATAGCAATTTATAAAGCAAGCGGTGATTTATTTTAGCAAATTTCGCAATCAAATCCAGCCAAACGGCTTCCTGGTACCTGTACTAACTCAACTTAAACAGGTAAGTGACCAATATACAAAGTTTATTAACATTTCACTTAATAACACATAGCTAAAAACATGGATTCCATAAACGTTGCATATCATATACTTCCATAAGCACATGTGAAATGTTCGACACTTATTTTAAAGGTTTTCAATCAATATTCAAACCATTTTATCCAATTCCAATAGCTTACAATTCATTTTCAATCAAACAACTCATATCATTACAATTGATTCAAAAACCAATTATATTTACTTTAGTCCCATGACTACTTTTAAAAGCAATTCCAACTCAATTTATATTTCATTCGATTTCATTTCTAATTGATTCCATTCAATTTACTTTACATTCCAAATTCACATTTATTTCATTTGAATCCATTTATAAATCTTGAAACATTTCATATTCCATTTATTTGATTCTCATCAATTCAATAACCCCATTCTCTTTATCCATTTTAATTTCCAACTCACATTATCAATTCATCCTTCAATTTATTAATAATGTCATTCAATTTATTCCATACTCCATATTTCATTTACAACCCAACATTTGATTTTTATCTCAAAAATCACTTTAACTATTTTACTGGAGTTCAATTTATTTTATAATCTAAATGTTGGAGTATACTCATTTTCATATTTCATCTATTTACAATCAATCCCATTCACATTTTGCTTTTTAACTCGGGATTATATATTTTATTTAGGCAATATATTTATTATTCCATAAACAACTTTAAATAAGATTCCAAAGCTTAAACAATTTCCCAGAATTTCAAAATCACCTTTGAAATTAACTATATCCAAAATCCCTTTAAATTTCAAAACCAAACCCAGTTTTGCAAACAAACACCAGCCCAAAACATCCAGGTAGCAATTCCTTTTTTGGAAACTCGAAAATGAACACCGGTGATGTCGCGATCATCATCGGAATTATTTTCCAGCGACCACAAAGAGTTTAGTGCTCTTATTTGTTTAAAAACATTTCAAATATTTTAATTTCCAAATCTCACAAGATTTCAAATTCAACTCAAAAATATTCCTGAAATAATACCATTATTTCTCCAAAACTTTTTTTTTGAAAACCATTTCAAAACTCAAAGGAATTTAAAATTTTCCCAAAAATCACAAATTGCAATTCCTTTAAATCTATACTCAAACATTCTCTGGAATTTTATCTCATTTCAATTTCAAAATTATAATCACCTTTACAGTTTACATTTACAAATCTCATTTGTATATGAAGTTTATTTCAATTCATAAATTACATTTATAATCTATATCTCAAATTTTATTTTATTATAAAATTTTATTCTTTGCTTTGGTTATAAATTTCACTTTCTAGTTAAGTTTCCATATATTAATGATAATAATTCCATATTATCACTTCTAACATCCAAACAACCATATATATTAACTAGAATAGTTTACAAAACGTTTCTTTTTATACAAAAATAATTTGGGTAAAATTATTTCATTTACCCTATTTTAAAACAATACTGTGTCGAATTGTTCTATTCAAGTGTTTAGAGATTCCTATCAATGTTGTGGCGTCCCACACATCGACCAGAATCCATAAACTACTCAATAAACCAGCCAACACAATATAAAACCATTTTATATTCACTAACAAATACGCGCTCATATTTATTTATACACTCAAAATTCCCAACAGAGCCAAGGTTATCGCTAGCCTAAGCTCCGATACCACTGTAACGACCCGGGTTTTTCTAACATGAAAAACCGGACCATTTGGGTAAAAAGAAGAAGAGGTAGAAGAAGAAAATAAAAGAAAAACAACATCAGAATCTAACCATCGCAGCGGAATAAAGTATAATATATCAACAGATCTTTACACAAATCAAAATTATATATGTTTATACAATACATCAGAATACATCATCAGAGTACATCAACATCCATAACATACAACTAAATACACAGCGGAAAAATAATAACAAGTACGGGAGTACGTATCGACATCCAGCTCGTCTCCTGAGCTCCACAGCATCATATCCTGAACCTGTTTATCTCGGTCTGACCCGAGCATCATATAAAACAATACCCGAGTCAGTCTGGAAAACCAGCGTGAGAAAATCACACTCAAATTTATTATTAAAGTTTCAAAATCCTTTGAAAACAAAAGCATCTCGTAAGACCACGCCACAAATAAACATGTCAGGTTTTTACCTTACGATAGCTAAAACACTTTATATCAAAATCCTCTGATATTATAATAGTGTCTACAGAAAGTAAAATAGAATCTAGCTGAAATGCTTGCATCTCACATTTCAACAATAGTTGGGCACAATCAAAACCGTATAGGCACGTAGGGAGAATGGATTTCCAACGAATGACTAGGCACTGGGGTACCACCTGTCACAGTACGTGGCCTAGATCACAGTACCGAGGAGTACGCCCGCTCCCCTGCAACACAAGACCGGAATCATCCCTTACTGGATAATTCCAAGTAAAATCACCCCACGGTTGGGATCAGCAACCGCAACACTAAGCCGAAATAAAAGGGACATCTAGACAGGGATGACCTTACTCTCAAGTGGGGGCTACCCACGAAGCCTTGCTGCATAACCCCTGATTTTCAGTCATTCCCGGTTGATGAGGTTCGAGGCTAAACGATACCTTTTAGAGAACATATCCCTTAGAATGCCCATCGTCCGCTGACGATGTTTCGCAAGCATTCGTCCATACAAGTCCGTCCTGGGTTTGAACGGAACCGAAGGCACTACTCCTACTACATCCATTTTGGAAATATCCTCAGGATTAGTAGCGACTAGCCCTTGCACTTCACTGCTCCATCTTCGACTCCGAAATTGTTACACGAAACGTACAAACCGGATCGAAGTGGTATTCGAGTCTCCAGACCTAGAATCCTGGTATACGGAAACTCGATCCCGGTCTCTTCGAAACGATCAACGCATTTGGCCAATATTGATAGTCGGTTATTTAACTATCAATTAACATCCACAAGCAACCATCACACAATAAATAATTTCCCACATTATTTATTTGCCCAAATATCTTTCCAAGATATATTTCCAAATTTTCAAAACTCATTTGAAACAATTTCAAACAGTTTCCGCTTACGGAATACATTCCAAATATTTATTTCCTCTGAAACACCAAGTACAAAACACTTTTACATTTTAAAATAATTTAAAAACACTTTACTATAATATACTTTATAATATTGAAATTTAAAAACTACTTTAATACCGTTCAAAATATATATACTTAAAGAATATTTAAAATGAAACCACTTTATAAATATAAACCAAATTTCTCTTTTTAAAACATAATGCCAAATCACTTTTATATAATTACTACAATAATAGATTTTGAAAATCTTACTTTAGACTTTAACATTTAGAAATAAATCAATTTTCTAAACATGTTTTTTAAAAACAAAATTAGAACTTTTAACTTATATTTAAAATTGCTTTGGGAAACGTACTTGGTTATCCAGAGAAATATACTTCTCTCCTCATCTTAAAAATAAAACACTGTTTATTTTTAAACAATTTCTCATTTCCCTTAATAAATTCCCAATTTGAATTTATTCTTTCCAAATATCCTCTGGGATATTACTTTACTTTTATAAACCCCGTTTATAAATTCCATTGCCACATTCTTCCTTCAAATTCCCAGTTTCACAAATTTAAATCAATTCCCAAATTGATTTTCAATTTAATCCATTTATTCCAAAAATCCTTTAACTTCAGATTTTAAACCCTTCATTTGATTTAAAATACTTTTAACTGGAAATACCAATTTTAGATTTCCCAAATTTCCTTTTTAAGTTAAACTTTAAATTTTTAAAAATATTTCTTTATTCCTTTTCGAACAATATGACTTGAATTTACAATTCATTAATCCCTTAATTACTGTTATTGCAAATTCTTTACTTTTCATATTCAAAGTTATTTATTTGTATTTAACATCATTTCCATCTTTCAATTCATTCTTACTTCATTCAAATTTTCGATAATTATTTCTTTACAAATTTACTTCCTTTACTTCTTTCAAAAATCCAATTTATATATTTCTGGTATTTCCTTATACCCAAATATTCAATCAAACAATAACATTCAATATTCCAATATAATTTATCAGGAAATATTAAACAATCACAACAGAGGATATTGAGTAATATAATAAATGTTGAGGGGTCCAGTTGGATCCCTCCAACCTGTTTTTCCTGCATCCACAGACGTTAGCACAATATAAAATATCAATTCCACTTCAAGGTGGAATATCGCGGTATATGGGATTAAATAAATATCATCCGCTATTATGCGGCGCATAGGGTCTCATCCGCTATATAAATGCGGGAATATCAACAACTCAAATATATACATATGCCAATATGTATATATTGCTATATACTACTATATATATAGTATCACATCAAACCAAATCAATCATTCAACCAATTATTTAAATTTAACCAATTAAATTTAAATTATAATTTAACTGAGTGAGATTAACTCACCTTTGCCCCTTATATTAGCAATCCGATCCATCTTGCCAATTCCTCTAGAAATTTTAGACCTTGACTAACATTATATGACTTATCAATATTCGGAATAGTCAACAGTTAATTACCATTTAATTAGTTACCCTAAACAATCAATTACTTCTTAGATTACTTAACAATAAATTTTAACCCATTTTCTTAAGATAAATAATTCCTAGTAACTAAAATAATCTTATAAGTAAATTGATCGAGTTAATCACCTATATATATATATTACTTTAAATCTAAATAGTAAATTTAATACGTGTATAAGTATATTTATTTTATTTCATTTTCTTAGAACTACTATACTAGAAATCTATATACAGATTTGAGAATCCACTAACTTTATATAAACTTATATATCCTAAAATCTTATGTTTATATATACAAATTTTCTGTTTTAAACCATGTATATGTATCTTTGAAATAAAATTACCATTACTGTAAAAAAAAAAATACCAATACATTAAATTAAAAATCTAAACTAGCTTAAAATTAATTTTTAAATGTATTAATATTTTAAATTACCTGAAAACGTATAGGAATTCGAAATCGCGAGCTCAACCTTCACGAGATCTGCCCAAACGAACCCTACTGTCTCGACTACGGCCATCGAAGACGCCCCCGACTCCATACGATGCCGAGCTTCTTGGCATCCCACGCGCGTACTAGGATCGCGCCCCACCCCATTACCATGGTACCGTGACCTAGATTCCACTCAAGAAAATCGATCGCTCAAGCTTGAACGAGGAACTGACATGCCTCCTAGGCGTTCGAGTCAATCCAGTTGTTGCCGAAGATCACGCGGCGACATCCCTTTCGCCTGCCGAACCCCGATCACCCCGCGTCGCCCTACCTTCGAGTTCGTCGAAACAATCAACCCGAACTCGATCTCGAATTGAAATCGCGAAACCCCCCCCTCTCTCGAACGAATACTATCAGCGATTCATTTCTTTTTTTTTTTCTTCTGGAACGAGAATGATTATATAATAAATAGAGGGCGGCCATTAACTGTTTGAAGGGTTTGAATTTGCAAATGAGATTGAGGGATTTAAGGGAAATGGCCCGTGAATTAAAATTTGAGGAGGAAGTAATTTATGAAGTTGAATGTTAAAGATTTTTATCGTATTTTATTTTCCCTATCCAGTCGATTTGAGCTTAAGGAAGAAGGAAAGAAAGATCATGATTTTAAACGAGAAGGGAAAGGGTAGGTCTGCGTAATTCAGAAAGTAGGGTGGCTTCGAATGGAAGAAATGACCAGAGGTATTAAATTGATATGACTATAATGTGATTAAATTTTCGATCTAACTTTCAGTGCGTTTACCTACCGTACGATCACACAACAACTCCGAACGCCACAAAATTTGAAATTCGATAATAATACAATATTACGGATCCAATGGAACCGGTTTCATCAAATTCCGAGACTGTGCCTCGGAAGACTATTTTGAACGTCGATATAACCGATATATTTTTAAAACTAAACAGATCACCTCCGAATTAAATTTTAAAACTTTTATTATCTTTATTATTATCAATATAAATTTTTATAAGCCTTCAAATTATTTTTAATAGGCTTTAAATCCCAGATTTAATATCTTACCCAATTCCGATAATTAAATTCAACAATTACTCATCCAATAAATATTGTATAATTGAAATTAAAGTTAAAATTTAACCTTCGAAGATTTAAAATAAATTAAATATTCCCATTTCAAATATAAAAAAATTCCGGGTCGTCACAATTTCCCACATTTGGTATCAGAACAATAGGTTTTCAAAAACTCATTATTTGATTTTTGAAAGTATAAATGGCTAGTAATACTGGTAGTAAACTCTTTAATAGTTTTGTTAAAGGACAGTCAACTACTAGAGCCTCACTATGGTAGTATTTATACTTACTAGTCTTGTAGGATGAAAATTTATTTACAATCCATTGGTTTAAATATTTGGAACATTACACAAAGTGAGTATACCGAACCCCAAACTGAATACTCAACATGGATACCATACCGAAAGACACAAGCACTCAATAACTATAAGGCTATGAATATTTTATTTTGCTCCTTAGATAAAGATGAGTTCTATTATAATACTGCTTATGAAATTTGAATAACATTACAAGTTACGCATGAGCATACAAGTAAAGTAAAACAAACTAAGTTTTCCATGCTAACCAACCAGTTTCAATATTTTACAATGAAAACAAGTGAATCTATTTCTGACTTGTAATCTAGATTTCAGGATATAATTCATTCATTAGTATCATTAGGGAAAAATTTCTCAGAAGAGGATCAAGTTAGAAAAATCCTTAATTCACTCTCTTTTGAATGGGATTAAAAGATATTAGCAATAGAGGAAGCTAATGATATTAGTTTATTGAAAATTGAAGAATTAATTGGTAATCTAATGTCCTATGAAGCATAGTTATAGAGTAGAAAGGAAAATGAAAAGAAATCAATTGCATTCAACGCAACAATCGATGATCTAGATTTTGATGATGATGATAATGATGAGAAGGTTGCTCTTATGACTCGAAATTTTAGAAAATTTCTGAAGTACAGAAAGATGAACAACTTTTGTGAACCAGAAAACAAAAATTCCAGAACTAAAAATGTTTTTAAGTGTTATGATTCTGGCGAATCTAGTCATCAAAGAAGAGACTACCTACAGCAAAAAAAGAAGAACTCATCTAACCCCAATTCATTCAAAAAGATAACATGGGCTTACAACGCAACTTTGGACGATTCTAATACAACATCCAGTGACAATGAACCAAACACTGAAATTATCAACATGTGTTTCATGATGTGGAAGATTAATCTGATGAAACAAAGAAAACAGTAAAATTGGTACTTTTTTACATTTCATTTTTAATTTTTTGGAAATCACTTAATATAGAAATAAGATATATAATAATAATAATAAAGTTATATATGAATATAAATACATATAATATAGTAAGTATATAAATATAAATATATATATATAATATTCTTTAATTTGAAAACTTCGGCCTAGGTGTCGACGTACATCACATGGATATGTCAACCTATAAGATAGAATTTGGAGAATGTTTTCAACATTTGAACTTTTGAAATTCTCTTTCTTTTACATTGATTTCAAAATTTGAAAAGCCACCTTTACACCTATCACATGATAGTTCAACTTATATTTATTTACTCCTTATCTCATCTTCTACACATACTTTATTTCAAAAATTCAAACTTATTCTTCATTCTCTTTCCTCTAAAACAATTCAATAATGTCTTCCTCAAGTCAACCCTCTTCATCCAAAGCCATTAGGCTTACCAAAAGAATCAAAAATCAAGTTTTCAATTATCAAGATTCCATTGAAACCTATATTAAGTGTGTTACTTATGGAAAAGTATTTTTAGGAAGGCTTGCAATAAATGAATTTTACTCTTATGGTTTACAAGATCTTGTTCTAGAAAATTGTATCTTTGGTTTAACTAATTTATCTCGAATTGATTTTGATTGTTGTCCCGATTTGGTTAAAATGTTCTATGCTAATTTGAATGGAAAGTTTTTTCAAGGAGAAGAACAAAAAATTTGTAGTAGTGTCAAAGATACTACTGTTGTTTTGGACTGGGAAATTCTTGGTCAAATTTTTTGTTATAAAAGTAGTGGAAATGGCCTCTCCTCTTTTGAAATTGTTTATGGTAATAGAGAAGTTATGCATGATTTATTTTCAAATGGTGAAGAGTATGGTTTTAAAGGCAAGAACCTTAGGCCTAAAGCAAGACTAATAAGTCTTATTTTACAACAAAGTATTACATTGAGGAGGGAGAATTACAATAACCCCACTCAAAATAGTTTTCAAAGCACATTTTGCTATTTTTTAAAAATATGACATAAACTGGGCTCAAGTGATTTTGGATGACTTTATACAAAAGATAATTTCTACGCATGAAAACACACATTACCATGATGTGTATCTTACTAGAATTTTCAATTATTTTGGTATTGCCCTAAGAGGTGAAAATATTTTGCCTTATAAAGTTTTTGACAAAACCAACCTCTCACTTATGCACATCCCTTTCGAATTTGAACCCTATGAGTCTCTTAACGGAAAGCAATGTATCAACCCAAATTTTGATTAACATTATTTAGGACATTTAATTAGACAAATAAAATAAAATAATGTAAAATGGTAAGAAGATTGGGATTTGACAATTAGAATGGGTCGGCCCTCGACTAATGAACTAATGGGATTAATTAAAACATTAATAAAAAAGAGGAATGCATTCTGGGAGAAAAATATGAAAATGAGTTTATTTCCTACTACTCCCTTCCATCCTCTTATCTTATTATCACTTCATTCAAAGAAAACAAAAACGGACCAAGGCCATCCATTAACAAGGGTTTCAAAGGGAATATAAGCTAGGAAAACAAGATCAAACCTAGAGGAATCAAATTAAAATACAAATCTCAACCTTCTTAATCCATTCAAGATAAATAATAATTATGCATCTCAAGTTTTGAATGTTACTTCCGGTTTTAAGTTCAAACCTGAATATTTTGCTTATATTATGCCATACTATGATAGTTTGAATGATTATATGCTTGTTGGTAAATTTATTTGATTTATTTTTGAAATTATTTGATAAGTTTGAGTTAGAGAACCTATCATATGATACCCACATGACTTTAGATTTTGATATGATGTTAGAAACATTACTTTGGAAGTGGGTTTTTAATTTTATAATTTTTGGATTTAACTCGAATATTTGGTGAATTTCCTAAGGTTGAAATTTGTTCATTTCCGATTTTAATTACTAGAAATAATCAACTTATGTTTTTGGTCCCGAAATTTTTATATGTTAAAGAAAATAATAAATAAGATTTATCATAGTTTAGGATTTTTCCCAAGTGTTTATGACTTAATGTGAATTATTTGAGCTAGAAAAGCTTAATTAGTATATTTAAATATTAATATAAAATGCCAGTTTGCAAGGTACTTTAAATCTGCTCCTCGGTAGTTTTTTGGAAAAGATTTTGGTATAAGAGGCTGTATCCAATAGTATTTTGCCAAATACAAGGGGTTAGTGAAAAGAAATTACTTTTATTAGTAAGAAATTAGTTTTTAAAGTAATTACGGCTTTGTCGCATTGAAGCTCACGACATTGCATTTGATAATGCCGCCCTATGGTTTTCGACGTCGACCAAGAGTAATCCATAGGGTATCAACTTCGGTTGCTATGGAATGCTTTGGCTTGGCCGAAGTGGAAAGCCAAGCATCAGGGTCGACATCGTGAATTTCGAAGTGGACTAGACTGATTTCCTTAATACGTTGATGTTGCACTTTTAACTATGCCGCTTGTTTTCAACAACGTCGCCGACCCTAATGGTTTCGAAGTGGTTTATAGCTGTGGTAATGATGTCGCATGTTTTTAATACATTGACTTCAACTTTATAGGCCTATACCACTACTATTGACTTCGGCAATATAAAATCTCGTGTCTTACAGCTTTGACCCTAATGACTGTCGACTTTAATTCTTACTACCTATTATCACTTCGGCCTTATTGATGCCACTTGTTTTCCTTAAGGCAATAATGTTGAAGTTTATCTATGTCGACTATATTCCTATAAGACTTTGAGTATGCAAACCAAGATTTACATTTTATAACGATGACACTCTAAGGAATGCGATGTACATGTTATCGACTCTATGGACTTATGTTTTTTATAAGCTAATGGTTTTAACGCTTTTATTGAAGAGAGGTGACGACCCTAATGGCAATAATGATGCTGAGCTTTATTAATATAAAGAGTTTTATTATCTTGGCCTTATGGCCCTATGTTTTGAAGGGCGAAGACCCCATCGACTATATCTTGCTGAGTTTTACCAATATAATGACATTATATTGTTTTGGCATTTAGCCTATGGTTTTGAGAGGCATGACCTCAAATAATTTCGAACTTCATCAATATGATTTTATATAAGCATATATCATGGCATAATTATTTTCGATATAGTAAAGGGCTATATTTCCCTTGTTTTGAAAGTATGATTTCAAGGGTTAAGTCATTTATAAAGAAAGTGTTTTTAAGGAAATAGAAAGGGGTATTTAGCCCAGAATTTTACTAAAGAGACAAATGTTTTTATCACTTTTAGTTCAATTGTGATAGGATGAATTGACTCAGAGATTAGAAAACCCAGATGAAACTGGTGTAGGGTCACGCCCTATACTTTAGCTAGTAGCCCCTAGCTAATATAAGTCCAAAATTCCAATGTGTAGGGCTTTGCCATGGGAAAGACTAAAAGTAAATTTATGCACAGAAGGGAATACACAAAAATGAGATGGGTTATTGGTGAGCTCGCAAAACCATTAGGATCAGTTGACCCTAGGAATAGTAAGTTTTGGAAAAACCATCCAGTTGTCTTCTAATAGCATGTTAGATAATTTGATATATCTGGTAGGCCCGAGTCAGCCAAAGGTTTGTAGTTAGCCTAAGAACACTACGATGTTAGGACGGTACACTCCATTGATTCAGATAGATTGTTCATGATTACCCATGTTGCATGCATGCACATTGTTTATATTGTTTATTTTAACCAGTTTGATAGTAATACTTTGATTTGAAAAAGATATATTTTAAAAAGGGATATTAGTGAAGGGAAAACCCGTTTCGCTTAGTGGTAAGGTCTCACTTAATAGATGACTGCCGCATCTGTAGCGCTTAATTTCAGACCTCACAATGGGAGATGTTACAACTTGGTATCAAAGCATAGGTTTTTGTAAAACTAAAGAATTTTGAACTTTAAAAAGAGTTTTTGAAAACATAATCTAAATGAATCAGAGAATAAGATTGGGGTATGAGATAACGCTATAGTAACGTACTGTACTTACTATATATAATATACGCTTTATCTCTATCCTCCCTCTCTCTTAGACCTTTCTTCCATGTCTTACTAAGGTTCTAATGCAGATTTAAGGAAGTGAGATACAGATGCATGAAATGGTAGAGTGAGTCTTGGTGGAGGAAGCACAACTACCAATAGAAATGTCGGGCCCAACACTAGGAGAAATCGAGATCAACAAACATCTACTAACGTAGGTGCAGGAACACCACCGGTTGATATGGAAGCAATGCATCATTTCTTCGTCAACATGATGCAAGCATGAGCTACTGCTAGATTAGTGTAACGACCCAGTTTTTCAGTCATTCAAATTTGGAATATTTAATTGATTTTAAATATTCAAAAGTTAATTTTATAAGTTGAATTACTTATATTTCAAATATAGTGATTTATTTGGATAATTAAATTGTTTAATTTAATATTTGAATTGTGTAAATAATTGAATATTGAATCAAATATGAATAAAAATAATTTATAATGTTGTTTTAAATTCTATTTGAGTTAGAATTGAATTAGTAAACTTTTAAAATTGAATTAAAAGTTAATTTACAGAAATTGGAAATTTTAATATTTAATTAACGTGTAAAAATAGCCATTTTTGACACTATCTTGGATTTCGACAAAACTAGTTTTATTGGATCCGTAATGGTGAATTATTATAGGATTTAAAATTTCGTGTCAATCGGACTTACGGTTTGGCGTGCGAAGCTGAAACGCATAGAAATTTATTTAAGTAAATTTAATTAAAATAATTTGATTCAAAAACCTATCTTCCAAATATTATGGAATTGGCCTACGATATATATTCCATTATGTTCGAAATAGGGGTAAAACATTATAAACGCCTGGTGGCACGCTTCGTTTGGAGTTCGAAATATTTTCGGATGAATAGTGCATGAATAATTTTATATAAAAGGACCCCATATCCATGAAGAAGAAGGGAAGAAAAAAGCACGCAGCCGAGATCTGATGTTCTGAAAAGTAACGGCCACGATCTGAAGGTTTAAAATAAATAAATAAAAAGTTATAAATTTTATTATATAAGAATCGTGTAATCTTGTAATTGCCATATCTTCTTCATACGAGGTCGAAATTGGGCGAAATGAATTATGTTGGGTTCATATTGATGAGCACTATATTTTAGAGCTGGATTGGATTGATCTGGGGCTAGTGAAAATTTTGGTTAAAATTAAAGCTCGTTTAATTTTAATCAAAATAAATCGCTACAACAACGACTGGTACAAAAGTGAGTAAAGCTCACTCTCTCTGTCTCGCTTATATTTTTACATAAGTGAGAATAAATTTTATTTATGATGATTGATGATTGTTTGGGTGAGATAGGATATATTATATATATATATTGATTGGTTTGGATATATTCCCGTATATTTTAGTGGATGAGACCCTGTACGTTCCCGTGTATGAGCGGATGACCCTTTGTACGCGCTTCTACCTCGAAGCAGACATTCTACAAATTTTCTCAGATGTATATTTGTTGAAGGTGACAGGTTGGAGGGATTCAACTGGATTCCTCATCATTGTTGATTTTTATCTTTAGATATTGTTATATATGCTGTTATCATGTGATATATGATATTTGAATGCCATGATTGATATGATTAGTGTGAATTCCCTTATTTAGCATTTTGCAGCATTGGGCCATATTTTGGAAATTTAAAATATTAGAATGATGATTTCAATTTAAAAAGGATTTCAAAGTGATTTTGAAAATATATAATTTTTGAATGATTAAAGAAATGGATTTATTTAAATAAATCAAAAGTTATGATTTTTATGTTGTAAAAATTGTGGTTTTGTGAAATATACTCAAATATGATTTTTTTTTGGAAAATGAAGTTAACTATTTTGTAAAATAAGTTAAATTGAGAATTTTGGACTTGTTATAAGTGGTTTATATATAAGATTTATAAAATTGATATTTTATAAATAAAAGTAATGGAATTATAAAAGTGTTTTATAAATATTAGAAATGGAATTGTAATCAAATTGTATATGGATTTGCAATTGAAATTTAGAAATGAATTTATAATGGATTTTATAAATAATAAGATTTGAAAAGAATGAATTTGTAAATAAGGGATTTGTAAGTAAATTGACTTATAATTGGATTTTGACATATAAATGAGACATAAATGGAATTTGTTAGTAAAGGAATTTTGTATATGGAAGTTTATAAAATATAAATGGAATTTATAAACATTGTTTTATAAACCTAGCTAAAATCAATTTAATTTGATAAGTTAAATATGAAAGTTTGGTAAAGGAATTATATTCACGATTTTGGACAGTGAATAGTTCTTTAAATTAAATGTATAGAAGTAATGAATTTGGTAAAGGAATTATATTCACGATTTTGGACAGTGAATAATCCTTTAAATTAAATGTGTAGAAGTAATGAATTTGATAAAGGAATTATCCTTTAAATTAAGCGTGTAGAAGTGATGAATTTGGTATAGGAATTATATTCACAATTTTGGACAATGAATAATCCTTTAAATTAAATATGTAGAAATAATGAATTTGGTAAGAGAATTATATTCACGATTTTAGACAGTGAATAATCCTTTTAATAAAATGAATGTTTTGGAAAGTGATATTATAAAATGGAGTTAAATGGTTTGAAAATAAGTTGTGAATTTACTTATTATTAAAATAGGCATATGAAAATGTTTTCCAAATAATCCAACAAGTGAAATGGTTTTGAATATTATCTTTTCAAAAGATATTTTGAAGTGTATGATTGGATAGTGATTTGATTTAGAAACGATTAATAAAAATCATGCCTAGTGATTACTTAAGTGCAAGATTTTGTTTGTTGCTTTGATAGTTAAATAACCGACTATCAAATTTGGCCATTTTAGTTTCTCAACTTGATGTGGAAACTAATTAGTTGTACATTTAGTACGTAACTGACTGTGTAGGCTTGATTTTCATTTGTGTTGAGAATGTTGATTCGTGTAGTGCGGAGTGATTACTCCAATCTATCGAGCTTCCTTCTTGGCCGAAGGATAGCAAGTTAAAAGTTGGAGACATGATTAGTTTATGAGGCTTAGTTTCTGTATGAGGTTGAGAAATGCTTTTGCGTTGTTGGTGCAAAAAGACCGGGATCATATTTATCTAAAAACCACTTCGGACCAACATTTATACGACGATTGTGCAGGTTGTTCGATGATATTGATATTTAGGATTTTCATAGTGAAGGACTGCTTGTTGATCGTTTGGGGTTAAAATCCCAATATACATCTAGTAGTAGTAGTCTCTTCGTTATGAAATATCCATTGCAAGGGCTGTCGCTACTAATCCGATAGGATGTGGTAGGAAAGTATCTTTGATTTGTCCTATTCCTGGACAACTTGTATGGACAAGTGTCTGACATTGCATTTCTAAGATTACGTAAATTGGTTTTTACAAACATACATCAGTTTGTTGGCGGAGAAGGCAACTTCTCTTAGCTTAACACCCTCCTTGAGACGTACGAGCTCAAGAGTTGTATTTTTGTGGAAGGCAATCAGTAGTCAACGGAAATGACAATGTGGTATTCAAAGATGATGTGATATGTGAAAGGAAATCGATACCTCTTTTGGCCTCACTCCTTGGAAAATGATTAAAACAGGGATAGGAGCAGCAAGGCTAAGTGGATCGCTCCCAATTAGAAGATGTCATCACTCTTCTAGATATATCTTTACATGCTATGACGTCGTGTATCTGATTATTGTCGTTGTATGCTCGTGGCCACGGATAAAGGTCGGTAACGACCGGAGTGATGACATATTCCATACTATCCAGGGATGGGTAGGCCGGTCTTGTGTTGGTTTAGGCAAGCAGTATTTGCTCCCTAGGTACATCCCTCTAGAGGTGTACTGTGTTGGTTCGGAAAGGTAGTCCCTTTACCTAGTCATTTGTATGGAAATCCAAAATCCAATATGTGCCTGCTATTTTCTATTGTAGAAAGCCTTGTATTACAAGTTGTAGGCTGGAATTTAATAATGTAACAATTTCAGCTATTTTACTATTATTTGTATAATAGACACTATTATAATATAAGAGAATTTGATATGAAATGTTTTGGTTATCATAAGGTAACGACCCGTAATTTTCGTCAATTAAAAATAGTAATTTAATAAATTTTTTTATTTAATGTTGGAAGAAATAAAAATATGTGATTTAATAATAAGAATATAACTGCAAAATGAAATGTAATAGTATTAATTTAGGGTAATTGATAACTGCTTTAAATGTAATTCCAATTAATTTGAATTTTTAAAGTTACAATTGGTTATAGATTGTAAATTTATTGTAATAATGTGTATTAGTTGATAAATTGGATAAAAATATTTACTGATAATTTAAATATGTGTAAATTAATGAAATAGTATGTAATTAATTGGAATTGATAAAAATTAGTGTTGTGTAAATAATTATAACCTTTATGTGTAGATAACAAGCATGCAAATGTGATTAAATATAGAAAAGATGACAATTGTTATTTGTTACCAATTTATTTAATTATAATTAAATGAAATTAAATGTTACGTAAAATGAGTTAAGATGATAACTGGAAAATGTGAATGAAACAATGTACAGAAATGTCAATTACATGCATAAGGTAATAATTAATTTAATAAAAAGAGTGAAACCAAGATAAATTAATTAATTGGGATTTTAAATTATAATTAATATGAAAATCAACAAAAATTCAATATAATTGTAGTATCGCAACTAATATGATAGAAGATGATAATTGTGGAATATTAATGCAAAATGAGGTAAACCAATGTTAACTAGGTCCATAAAGTGACAATTGATTGAATAACAAGAGGAAAAGGCAAATAAATGGATTTATTGGAATTTAAAGTGATAATTAATGTATTTATTTCAATTGAAATTAAACACTGTAATAAGTAAAATAATTCACATTGAATTGATATTAATTTTTTTTAAATTATTGTAAATGTCCAAGTAATCAAAAATGATGAAAATTGTTGGTTATTAAATTTGAAATTAAAAGAGGTGATTTAATTAATTTAATAATAATTTATTTAATTAACGTGAAAATAGCCATTTTGGCCACTGTCTCGGATTTCGACGAAACTAGTTTCATCGGATCCGTAACGGTGAATTATTGTAAGATTTCAAGTTTCGTAGCGATCAGACTTGTCGTTTGATCGTACGGGTTCGAAACGCGTAGAAATCAATTTAATTAAATTCAATTGAAATCAATTTGAAACAAGCTGATTTTAAGTTAACTTTTTGATATGATGGAATTAGGACTTGAAACCGGTTCCATTGTGTTTAAAATTATCGAAAACATCTTTTTGATATATGGGATGACGAACTTTCGTTTCGGAAGCGAATGGGCTTTTCGGGTCGTGATTGTCAATTTGAACTGATTCGATATGTTATTCTTTCTTATCGGGCTTTGTTAATATAAATAGTTTTTCTCTCAAACCCTAGTAGCCATTTTCTTATTATTTGTACGTATATTTTATCTACCTCCTCTTTCTCAAACGATAGTCAATGGCAGAAACCAAATTCCGTAATCCAAACCCTAATTTTAATTTCAAAAATTCAAACTCCTCCAAACCCCAACATATCATATACCGTTTCAAAGCCGTCGACGAGCGTAATCCACTAGTGCTATTCGTTTTTGCAACCGAATCACTATTTGCCCTGAAATCATCGAATTTATTTTGGCCGTCCGTATAAAGTTTTGACGATCCAACGGTGGATCGTCGTCCGATCGACGATCGGAAGGCGGCGTTGGGAAGGTGGTGTCGAGCAGGTCACGTGGTGGTCTTTGGTCAAGCTATGGGCATTGGAAATTGCCAGATTTGGTGAATGGAAGCGGCGGTTGCAGCGGCGTACTGGTATAACCGGAGTTCGCCGCAGCTTGGCCATATGGGCGGTAGGAGGGCATGGTGACGTTGGTGAGGTCTGATCAAGCAGTAGTTGGTCGAGGCGACGTGCATTTTGGTCAAAGCGCTGATGTAAGTGGCGGCTCAGGCTCAAGCGTAGCTAGGGTTCGCGAGGTAACGATATTGACGTGTTAAATTGCATATTATTTTATTTGTTTTAATATTTTAAACTCGTATAACTTCTAATCCTTATAACTTTTGCAAACGAGCTTGGATTTGGACGCGGTTTCTTCCGTTGGCATCGTATCAAAATTTCAGATGAAATGGCATTAGTTCGGTCAAACTATGAGACTGTTCAAATTTGGGGTTTATTTTGGATTTCAAATCGATTTGAAATCAAAAGCGAGTGTTTTGACCAACTCACAACTACTATATTATCTTATGTTAGTCAAATTTAATTTATGATGTGATTAGAAATAAATTAATTGATGTCTGGTATGTTAAAATTGTCATTCTAGTTAAATTTGACCTTTATTGCATTTAATCATGGTTCAGTTTAAATTAATTGTCAATTTAATTCTTGTTAATGATAATAAGTTATCTATTAATGTTTATTGGTTGATTTGGATTATGATTGTGATGGATGTTTGATTATTGATATTGGACGACTGGATGTTGTATTTTTATATTGTTATAACACTGCAAGTTCCCTATGGGTTGAAATGATACATACTCGAATGATCTATAGATTAGGGAAAAATCATTATGGGTTGAAATGATAAACTCGAGCGATTTTAGGGATTTTATTGAATTCGTGATTGCGGTTTGAAATGATATATAACCGTAAAAATTTAAATTGCGGATTGAAATGATAAATATCTGTATCACTTGACCATAGGGTAGAAAATTATATATGGACACCGGATCAGTTAAATTAAATGATTTTTAGTTCCTTAAATTTTGAATTCAGTTAACTAGCATTTTGAAATAAAAATTTGATTTATATAAACTGTGTTATTTTCGATAATCCAAGCGTTAATGCCGAAATTGGAATTGATTTAAAAAATTGTTCAAAGGATTTATATTGGAATTTCAAAGTTGAAGTGTCAAATATAAATGAATTTATCGGAATTGAGTTATTGAAAATGTTTGGATATAACTTTGAAATCTATTTTAAACTAATTTAAACTATTTTTATCAATTAAAACTATTTTAATTTATTTTAATCTATTATAACTTATTTAATCCAATTTAATATATTTTACCAATTTTTAGACTAATTAAATTTATTTAATCTATTTTAACTATATTTAATATAATTTAAATCTATTTAATCTAATTTAAATTTATTTAATCTATTTTAAATCTACTTAATATAATTTAAATTATTTAACCAATATTTAATCTATATTTAATCTGTTTAAATCGTGTTAAAACTAATTAAAGCTATTTAATCTATATTTAATCTATTTAAATCATTTTAAATCTAATTAAATCAAATTTAAACTATTTCTACTATATGAACTATATTAATCTATTTAAACTATTAAAACTATTTATGACTATCTAAATTATTTTTTGAAATTTCAGACTGTCTAAATTCGAAGTAATTATATTTAAATCCTTGATGATGGTACAACCTAAGTTGGAATTTGGAATTTATACCTTTTGTGAAATGACATATTTGAGTAAATATGATGGTTTTGGAATGAGGATTTAATTAACCTATCTTATCGTTAATTTTAAAGTGAATATGATTTTGGGAATGAATATGGTTGTGAAAGTGAATATGATTTTGAAAGTGATATGGTTTTGAGAATATGATATTTTAATATCAATTGTGACTTGACTTTTGAAATGTAAAAGAACCATCCGACGTGAAATAAGCGTTTGGTTGTTAAAGAGATCGGGATCAGATATTGTCATACTCTTTGCCAATACCGAAAACCACTTTAACAACTGTGTACGTGGTGGAGATTCCAGAAATGAAGTAGGATGGTTTGGCGAACGATTCTGTATGAGGTATTTACGTGACTCTGACTCCCGTGAGTCAGCTTATATGTGACTAACACATGAGCTATACCTGGGCCAAGTGAGGTCATTCCTCCGATCGGACATGCTTCTTCGATACCATATTATGACTTTGTGATGATTTGGTGGCCACCCCTTGATTTTGATTTGGGAGTGTGTTTCGAGGTGGGCGGTAGTAGCTGTTATGCATTACCACTAGCCCGGTTCTGCAATTGGTATATCTACCCTGGCATTGCCTCGAGCACCGTGTTCACATGCCCTATCACGCCTTCTACGAGTTTGGTTTGTACCATACCTATGGAGTACCCTCTGATAGCCCTCCAGTTTACGGAGGAATTACGATACTGTATAGACTATGGGAATATATAAAACTGTGTTAAGGGGGATATGGGTAACACCTTAACGCTATTCTAATACTTTACTTTACTGTAGACACTATTATAATAGTGTATTGTACTACATAGTAGATAGTTTAACGGATCCTTAGGAGATGGGAATCCCGAACATCTATTGAGTTATTGCACTCACGTTAGACACTGGATAGGAGATGTCAAACCCCGTAAACATCTCTGATGCCGTTACACTCATATTTATTTACTACCGATTTAACTTACATAAGATCTTTTAGTTCTGACTTGGGTGTTTTGTCTTCTCAATTCGCTCGATTCGGTCTGAGCTTTTCAGTGTACTGATGACTATCTTGTAGAGATGAAGACGAAGATTTGTACTATTATTATTATTATTATATTTATTCCACTGCAATATGTTGTTCCGCTGCATTTATTTACTTTTACTGCTGTATGTAACTCTGATCTGTATTATAAAAGTTTAATCAATGTTATCTATAAACAGCTTCATGAACTGTTTATTTGGTTATTATATTTTGTCATTCCGCTGCGAGATTCTGTATTTGTTTCTTCCTTTCTCTGCTTTTCTTATTTACCCCATAATAATCTTCCCTTTTGAATGGTTTGAGTCTGACGCATATGTTTTCTTAAAACGTCCAAAAAGGCAGGTCGTTACAGTTGGTATTAGAGCTTTGGTTTAGCGATAACCTTAGCTTTGTAGGGTCCGACTCATATTAAATAGGGTAGTAATACCCTAGAATGAGTCATTGAGTATATATATATGAGAGAGCGTATTTGTTAGTGTTATAAAAAGTTTTTGTATTGTGTTAATTTGTTCCATTTCGTATTTATAAATTTCGGTCGGTACATAGGATGCTATGGCATCGATAGGGATTTCTAAACACTTAATAGGGCAAACCGACACAATATTGATTTTGAAATACAGGTAAATGAAATAATTTTACTTGGCATATATTTTGTATATAAAAGAATAATTTTAAAAGCAATATAATAGGATGTAATATGTTGTTTGTTAGGTAGAAATTTTTATAAATATTGATTTAAAATAGGATTTACAAGTAAGGTAAATATAAATTGGAAATTTAGAACTTAAGTTCCGGTTCTTTGAAATTTATTTCAAAGGATTTTTGGAATATAATAGTAGTATTATTTGGAAGTATTTTCAGATATAAATATTTCAATAGGATTTGAAAGAAATGTTTAAAAGAATTTTGGAAGGAAATAAGTTCTGTACTCCCCTCTCTATCGCTTGAAAATAATTTCGGTGATGAGTGCACGCATCATCGACGTTTATTTTCGAGTTTCAAAGTGGGGAGACTGCTATAGTAGTTTTACTACACATCTATTTTGATGAATAAAACCTTAATTTTTAAATTTATAAATACGATTTGATCTATAAAGGATAAATATATACATTATGTTCTAAGTGACTAAAATGAACTCGGAGTTTAGTTCTTAAAGTTTCTGATAATTAGTAGTTTTCAATTATTGAAATGAATGAAATCTTAACTA
The DNA here is from genome assembly GCA_030737815.1 of Allium fistulosum. Taxonomy (NCBI): domain Eukaryota; kingdom Viridiplantae; phylum Streptophyta; class Magnoliopsida; order Asparagales; family Amaryllidaceae; genus Allium; species Allium fistulosum. Next base: position 1,251,339,393 of record CM060903.1, on the reverse strand, counting down.
TTTTAATAATTGGAAGTTTCTAGAATGAAGAAAAATATAAGTAATTAGATGTTAAGTGATTTATGGTATATATGAGAAATTGGAAACTTGTAAACTTAAGAATAATGAAAATTTAGAAGATGAATTATTGAACTTTGAAAAAAATGAATGAACAAGATGAACTTGTGTAACTTTCAATTGCATTCTTAAAACATATATATAACTTACCAAAATATTAAAAGTTGAAATTGTTAATAAGAATATGTAATAGAATATTATACAAGTAAAACTTAGAAAATGAACGGGTTCAATGGTATTACTTCTATAAATAAGAATTCTAATGTTACAAATTGTTATAAGCTTAGGTTAATAGTTTGAAATGCTACAAATCAAAGGTAATAGAAAAGTGAATAATGTAAGAAAACGTTTATAAGCTTAAGTTAACATTTAAGCTATCTATAATCAGATTGAATAGTAAAGGTGAATATTGTAAGTAAATGATTATAAACTTAAATTAATGTTGAAGCCATTTATAATTAAAATGAGTACTATATAAATTAAATGGTTATAACTTCAGAAAACAATGAAATGATTTAGAAATGGATATAATATTCAATAATACTTTATATGGAAGAATGAATGTGAAAAAGAAATAATCTATAAATAGTGAATTGAATTGTAAAGAAACTTACCTAATAATGTATAATCCAATAATTGAAATAAAAATAACTTATTTAAGCAATGAATGCAAAGTAATAAAATGAAAGAAAATGACATTGTATGAATAAAGAAGAAATGAAAATGAAATGTGGGTTTTTTTTTAGACACGCCGTTGTCCTTTACTTCAGTGGTGCAAAAACTCAAGCAGGTTTGGAAACTTAAAGGATCCGTGAAGATCAAATCTGATGGTGTCATCTTTCTTTTCCTGCTTTCTTGCGAAGAAGACAAGCTAAGTATTTTAAATGGGGATCCAATTATTATGAAGAACAAACTCTTTATTGTCAAGCCTTATGATTCCAAAATTAGTAACGTATGTGGTTCCGTTCACTCTGTTCCAATATGGGTTCTGTTCCACAACATCCCCCTGTTTGCCTGGACTCATGTTGGCATCAACTGGCTTTCGAGTAGGTTAGGAAAACTACTGTGTATGGACTCGATGACTGAAAGCCTTGAGAGACTCCATTTTGCTAAATGTTTAATTGAAATACGTCCAGACAACGTTTTAGTAGATGAGTTTCTAGTAAAGCTTGTTGATGGTGGAACCCAAAAAATCAAAGTTACTTACATGTGGAAACCTTTAATCTGTACAAATTGTGTTTCTTTTGGACACTCTAATGAGAAGTGTGAAATGCAAGTGCCTCCTGACCCTCTCACAACCCATATGAACCATAGCAAGCACGACAGAAATGTACCTAAAGTCCCAGTGAAGCATAAAGAAGTGTATACGGAAAAGGCGCCTTTAAGGTGGCATAAAGTAGGTAGATTTAACGGTAGAAAAACGCATGTTCCTCCTACTTTCTCTGCTAATCCCGTAGTGGTTACTGATAGAAGTCCATTTAAGGCTTCTAACATGGTTGGAGCCTCTAAAGCTATGGAAGGTGTCGATGAAGAAGTTCTCTTGGAAACCAGTAAGGAAAAACAAAAGAAGGAGGTCATCACAACTGGAATAGAAAGAATAGAAAGCAGTTTAGAACAAAATGATAAGTCCATAACTCAAAAGCCAAAAGAAACCGCTCGTGCAGAGGAGCTCATTATCATAACTCATAATAAATTTGGCATTTTGAACGACCATGGTTCTGTGGAAACTGAAGAAATAATGCAAGTTGCTCCACTTAAGGAATTTGCAGCAAAAAGTTTGTGTTCTCCGCAAAAAGCAGTAGCTAATTCATTAAACAATCTGGGTAATGTTAATAATCATGAAGAGTACGATTCCAACGCTATGCATCTACATGAATCCACTGAGTTCGGTCCAATCCCAAACCAGCTTTCAAATGCTTCCAACTCATCTACCAGTGTCATTAACGCCATCCCCCTTCCTACCCCACCTGCCTCAAGCATTAAATCTAATTGTCCTACTTATCTTGTCTCCCCTTCCACTTCTAGCGAAAACCAAATAACCATGCAAACTTCCCCATGCAAATCTCATTTCAATGTCACTTCTCTCCCTAACTCAGCTCACCATCTCAACGCCTCAGACACGTCATCTCCCTTAGCCTCTGAAGCCAAATCTCTCACGCAAGATTGTGTGCACGTGCACACGAAAAACCCTATCTCTGCTGACACAGCTCCTCTTGTCCTCTCGCAAGCTACCGATACATCTTCCACTTCAGTCCCTCACCTCTCTGTGATTGAAGTTCCTCAAACCAACGCGATTGTTAACTCTCATCAAATCCCTTCCCCTTCTGGTGGGTCTTCCTCCATCGCCGTGTTACTGCAGGCTGTGCACGCTGTGCCTGACAAGGATAACCCCTACAGTCATATCTTCCCTCCCAAAGCCTTCATCCCATTGCCTGATTCCTCCTCCTCTATTCTTGGCCCCCCACCATCCTCATCCAACTCTGCCCCTACTACGAAAACCTCTGGTGCCCTGACAAGGCAAATGAAGAAAGCTTTAATAGAATCCCTTGAGTTTACTCAATGACACACAATATATGCGTTTGGAACATCCGTGGAGCTCATGATGACTCTAAAATCCATCTTTGTAAAGAATTGATCACTCAACATGACCTGAGTATTCTAGCAATCCTTGAAACCAAACTGAACTCTGCTCTTTCTCGTAGAGCAGCCAACCTAATTATGCCAAACTGGAAGATTGTTCACAACCTTGAACAAGCTCCTTTTGGTCGCATCTTAATAATCTTTGATCCGGCTGTCCACCTCCTAACCCCCATCGTCTCCTCTACTCAATTCATCCACTGCCATAGCAAATTCATCCCCAGTAACACCTCATGCTACCTAACCTTTGTTTACGCTGAGAACGCGGCTAACTCCAGGGCCCCCTTCCTTGCAACCCTGCCTAGTTTAAGACAGAATACCCATCCTTGGGTGGTATGTGGCGACTTTAACTGCTCCCTTAGCCTTCTGGATAGAACTGGCGGCTCTCCCCTCTCCCTCGCTGAAATTAAACCTCTCAATGACGCTATCGAAGATGCTGAATTGATTGAAACTAAAGTCTCTGGCGCTAGATACACTTGGAACAACAAGAGAAGACATGGTGTTAGAACTTATTGTAAAATCGACTACGCATTCTCAAATCTTGTTGCTTTGACTGCCTGGCCTGCCATATTTAACCACATCCCCAATCCTTCCCTGTCCGATCACTCGCCCCAAATCATCCACATGGGTGGCGCTGTCATGAGAGGAAGTCCTCATTTTAAATTTTTTAACTCTTGGACTAAAGAACATGATTTTTTTGATATAGTGCGCAAAGTTTGGTCCTCTCCTAACTTTGGTAACCCTATGCTTGTTTTACAGAAAAAACTCAGGGCTACGAAAGAGGCTTTGAGAGAATGGGCCAAATCGAGATTTGGGGATGGCAGCAAGCAATCGACCATCTGGAAACATAAACTTCTGAAGATTCAAACAGAAATGCAACAGGATCCCAACAACGTTCGCTTGGCTTCTCTTGAAACTACCACAGCAAAGCAATATCAGCTGGAACTTCAGAAAGAGCTGGCCATGATCAAGCAAAAGACGCGCTCTCGATGGAATGAGGAAGGCGATCTAAACACTGCTTATTTCCACGCAACTCTTAAAGCGAAACACAACCATGAGAACATCCATAGAATTGTGGACTTGAATGGTAAAGAACAAACGAACAGAACTGACATCGACAAAGCGTTCATTGATTTTTTTGCTCAACTCCTTGGTAACGATGGAAATTTCAGCCCTCGTATTGATGATATAGACCCCCTGATCCTTCCGAAGCTCAACCAACATGACCATGCATATCTTTGTAATACAGTTACTGAAACTGAAATTAAGGATGCCATGTTTTCTCTTAACTCATTCTCTTGCAGTGGTCCGGATGGCCTCAACGCCTTTTTCTACACGTCTACCTGGAGCATTGTAGGTCGAGATGTGTGCCGAGCAATTAAATCAGTCTTCAAGAACTCAAGGATTATGGACACATATAACAACACTAATATTGCTCTCATCCCAAAATCTCCCACTGCCGAGACTGTTGCTGATTTCAGGCCAATCTCCTGTTGCAACGCGATATATAAGTGTATTTCGAAGATTATAGCATCTCGCCTGAAGGCGGTTCTCCCCAACATCATTTCTCAGAACCAATCCGCTTTCCTCCCGGGCAGAAACATATTAGACAATGTCTTACTATCTCACGAACTCCTCAGAGGGTATGGGTGTAAAAACAAGTCCCCTAGAGCGATGATGAAATTTGATATCAGTAAAGCTTTTGATTCTTTACAGTGGGATTCGCTGGTCAGAATTCTTGGTTACATGAACTTTCCGGCCCATTTTATTGCCTGGATATATACTTGCATATCTACGGTTAACTACTCCATCGTCATAAATGGTTCAGCGAAAGGATTTTTCAAAGGAAAGCAAGGCGTTCGTCAGAGCGACCCGATGTCCGCATATCTTTTCATTACAGTTATGGAACTTCTAACCCGCATGCTCGACAACTTAGTTACCAATGGATTGTTCCAACTTCACCCAAGATGTAGAAATCCACGCATAACCTCCCTCATGTTTGCCGACGATCTCGTTGTCTTTTGCAAACCCGATCCTATTTCCATTCACTCCATTATGCATGCCTTGGAAGCTTTCTACAGACAAACTGGTTTGAAAATTAACCTGGTCAAATCTGAGATTATGCTAGCTGGCCTTAATGACGAGCAAACTCTCTCCATTCTCAACTCCACGGGATTGCAGCCCAACGTTAACACGGCAACCTATCTTGGAATCCCTCTCGCAACTGCCAGGATCTCTTCCAGACAATGTTCCCCTCTATTTGCTAAAATCATGTCTAAACTGGAGTGTTGGACCTCCAGATCTCTGAGTCAAGCGGGCCGTGTTACCTTAGTCAAATCGGTTATTTTCGCAATGCAGGTCTATTGGGCTAAGACCTTCATTCTTCCTCTAAAACTAATCAATATGATCAGAACTGCTGCCATGAGATTCATATGGAAAGGATCCATTCATGGGAGGTTCACCACCCCGATATCATTCAAGCTTATTGAGAGACCCCTTCGTAAAGGTGGTCTAGGAATCTATAATATTGCAGTCTGGAATAAGGTAGCTCTAATTAAACACTTTGATAACTTCTTAAACAAGCGAAACAGTCTCTGGGTCCTCTGGTCAGAATATAACGTTATTAAAAGAAGGGATTTCTGGAGTATGCAACCCCCTCAAAACATAAGTTGGACTTGGAGATCAATCTTTAAGTTGCGTAATTGTATCATCCCCTACGTCCAATGCGGCATAACAAGCAGTGTCCAATTCTGGAACGATCCTTGGCTTGAACACGGTTGCATCCTTCGCACGAAACTTACGTATAGTGACATCATCCAATCTGGCATTCTCCCAGACTCCAAGGTCATGGACGTGTTTAGCAATGGTCATTTTACGCTCCCTAACACCTCGAATCAGGCTGTTCGTTGCATATGGAACCAGATCATAGCCTCTGAGGTCCCCCTATCCCGCAACCACAACGTTCACTGGAAAGGTATAGGTAATGTTTTCAAAAACAAGCCCATGTACATGTTCATGAATGGGCATGACAATCTGGTTGATTGTAAATGGCACAAAAGAGTTTGGTTCAGGGATAACAATGCTAGAGAAAATCTCCTATTCTGGAAAGTAATCAATAATGCTTTGCACACCCGTGTTAAGCTGTTTACCCGAGGTATGGACGTGCCAATTCACTGCACTTTCTGTAGCTCTGAACCTGAAACTAGAGACCATATATTCTTCGAGTGCTCTTTCGTCTTACGGATGTGGTCTAAGTTATTACAAAGGTTAGGTTACTCGGATGATCAGCTGTGGTGTGGGAATATTTGGAATGCACTTCTCAAAATCTCAGACATGAACGTTAGCAGGAATAGGTTTCTCTTCTTTGTTTTAAAGAAATTCCTAACTATTCTCTGGAATGAAAGAAACCATCGTATATTTCAGCCAGAGAGTGTCCGGAATGAAGAACTAATCTTCTGTCATCTCTTCTCCAATTTGAAAGCGGGGTTGAGCTCTGCGAAGTATGCTATCGACCCGGGGATACTAGCTGTTTTTTGATCGGTGGGCAGTCCTGTTACTGCTCTATTTGTTCGCTGTCTGTGTTTTTTTTTTCTTTCCTTTTCTTTTTTCTCTCTTGTCCTGTATTGGTGCACTATGTTGCCTCTGTCGTTTGCTTTGTTCCTCGCTCGTGTGTGTGGCATGTCCTTTATCTTCTTGTATGTTTTCTCTACAGTGCATTAATAAAGTGGTAGGGGTCCACTCAACCCCGTCGGCTATGCCAAAAAAAAGAAATGAACTTTTTTAAGTAATAACGAATGTAAATTAATGAAAATAAACATTATATGAATGAGAAAAGAAAAGTAAATGATGAAAAAAGGGAAAATCAAACTAAATAGTAAATGTGAAGTAAACTGAAATAAATTGTATACAATACTTCATTAATGAATTCATTTATGATCCAAATAATTGAAATGGATATAACTTATGTAGGTAAAGAATGTAAATTAATGAAATAAGCCTTACATGAATGAATGAAAATTTAAATTTTGTAAGTAATGAATGTGAATAAAATAAAATCATTATATGAAAGGAAAGTGAACAATAAATGATGTGAAAAAGATAAATAGAGTAAACTTAAAAATGTGTTGAATTCTTTGTTTGTTAGGCTTATGGATTGGTTGGGAAAGGATACTTCTATTTTGTATAGAGATGTATAAATAATCTATAAAGTTATCTACAACTATTGAGTGTATGGTTTACTTCATAGCTTATTTATCATTTTATATGATTAGAAGTTCTGAACCCGAACAAACCATTTGTTTTTGGTTGTTGTGGATGGATGATTGCTCTTTGTTGAAAATGATGTTTGTACTGTTGTTTTCAAATGATTACTGTTATGTGGTGATGTTTTGTTTGTTATTTATTGAAACAACTTAAATATTTTCTCTTTTACTTAATTATTAACCTCTTTGGATTATATAAGTGAAATACAGGTATGGAAGCAATAGCTACTGCTTTTGGTTTCATAAAATAAGCGTTGTTTGCCCGACAAATAGGTACGTTCTCGGATCACAGTTTTCTAGCAATATTATATTGTTTTCCCGTGGTTTGGGATATTTTATTTTTGAAAAATATGATATATATTATTATTGATATTATTATTTCTCCCAGACCTCTCCGTACAAAGGAGACTCTGCCGAAATTTTCCATGAATTTTGGACTTAGAAATTTTTTGTGAAAAATAGAAATGTTTTCCAACTTTTATTGAACTTGAATATAAAAGGATTTAATTGTTTATAAATTGATATATATTTTTTAAACTATTTAATTATGTAAATTAATTGTTTATAAATTTAATATTTTGAATAAGATACATTGATTAATTAATTCCTTCTTTTCCCCTCTTTCCCTTTTCGCGGACGAAAAGTTTTGAGTGGGGGAGAGTGTAATGACCCGTAATTTTCTTCAATTAAAAATATTGATTTAATAAAGTTTTGTGATTTAATGTTGGAAGAAATAAAAATATGTGATTTAATAATAAGAATATAGCTGCAAAATGAAATGTAATAGTATTAATTTAGGGTAATTGATAACTGCTTTAAATGTATTTCCAATTAATTGGAATGTTTAAAGTTACAATTGGTTATAGATTGTAAATTTATCGTAATAATGTGTATTAGTTGATAAATTGGATAAAAAGATTTATTGATAATTTAAATATGTGTAAATTAATGAAATAATATGTAATTAATTGGAATTGATAAAAATTAGTATTGTGTAAATAATTATAACCTTTATGTATAGATAACAAGCATACAAATGTGATTAAATGTAGAAAAGGTGACAATTGTTATTTGTTACCAATTTATTTAATTATAATTAAATGAAATTAAATGTTACATAAAATGAGTTAAGACGATAACTGGAAAATGTGAATGCAACAAAATGTACAGAAATGTCAATTACATGCATAAGGTAATAATTAATCTAATAAAAAGAGTGAAATCAAGATAAATTAATTAATTGAGATTTTAAATTATAATTAATGTGAAAATCGACAAAAAATCAATATAATTGTAGTATCGCAACTAATATGATAGAAGATGATAATTGTGGCATATTAATGCAATATGAGGTAAACCAATGTTAACTAGGTACATAAAGCGTCAATTGATTGAATAACTAGATGAAAAGGCAAATAAATGGATTTATTGTAATTTAAAGTGATAATTACTGTATTTATTTCAATTGAAATTAAACAATGTAATTAGTAAAATAATTGACATTTAATTGATATGAAAATTTGTTTTAAATTATTTTAAATGTCCAAGTAATTAAAAATGATGAAAAATGTTGGTTATTAAATTTGAAATTAAAAGAGGTGATTTAATTAATTTAATAATAATTCATTTAATTAACGTGAAAATAGCCATTTTGGCCACTGTATCGGATTTCAACGAAACTAGTTTCATTGGATCCGTAACGGTGAATTATTATAAGGTTTCAAGTTTCGTAGCGATCAGACTTGTCGTTTGATCGTACGGGCTAGAAACGCGTAGAAATCAATTTAATTAAATTAAATTGAAATCAATTTGAAACAAGCTGATTTTAAGTTAACTTCTTCATACGATGGAATTAGAACTTGAAACTTGTTCCTTTGAGTTTAAATTATCGAAAACATCTATTTTGATATATGGGATGACCCACTTTTGTTTCGGAAGCGAAACGGGCTTTTCGGATCGTTATTGTCAATTTGAACTGATTCGATATGTTATTCTTTCTTATCGGGCTTTGTTAATATAAATAGTTTTTCTCTCAAACCATAGCAGCCATTTTCTTATTATCTGTATGTATATTTCATCTACCTCCTCTTTCTCAAACGACAGTCAATGGTAGAAACTAAATTCTGTAATCCAAACCCTAATTTCAATTTCAAAAATTCAAACTCCTCCAAACCCCAACATATCATATACCGTTTCGAAGCTCTCGACGAGCGTAATCCACTGGTGCAATTCGTTTTTGCAACTGAATCACCGTTTGTCCTGAAATCGTCGAATTTATTTCGCCCGTCCTTATATAGTTTTGACGATCCAACGGTGGATCGTCGTCCGATCGACGATCGGAAGGCGGCGTTGGGAAGGTGTGGTCGAGCAGGTCACATGGTGGTCTTCGGTTGAGCTATGGGCACCGAAAATCGCCAGATTTGGAGAATAGAAGTGGCGGCGGCGGTGGCGTACTAGGATAACCTGAGTTCGCCGCAGCTTGGCCATAGGGGCGGTAGGAGGGCGTGGTGACGTTGGTGAGGTCCGATCAAGTAGTAGTTGGCCGAGGCGACATGTGTTTTGGTCAAAGTGGTGATGTAAGTGGTGGCTCAGGCTCGAGCGTAGCTAGGGTTCACGAGGTAGCGATGTTGACGTGTTAAATTGCATATTATTTTAGTTATTTTAATATTTTAAACTCGTATAACTTCTAATCGTTATAACTTTTGCATATGAGCTCGGATTTGGATGCGGTTTCTTCCATTGGGATCGTATTGAAATTTCGGATGACATGGCACTTGTTTGGTCAAATTCGGAGACTGTTCAAATTTGGGGTTTATTTTGGATTTCAAATCGATTTGAAATCAAAAGTGAGTGTTTTGACCCACTCACAACTACTAGATTACCTTATTTTATTTAATTTTAATTTTAATTTATAATGTGATTAGAAAAAATTGATTGATGTCTGGTATGTCAAAATTGTCATTCTAGTTAAATTTGACCTTTATTGCATTTAATCATCGTTTAATTTAATATTGAATTTAATTCATGTTAATGATAATTAGTTATCTATTGATGTTTATTGGTTGATTTGGATAATGATTGTGATGGATGTTTGATTGTTGATATTGGATGACTGGATGTTGTATTTTTATATTGTTATAACACTACAAGTTCACTATGGGTAGAAATGATATATACCCGAATGATCTATAAATTAGGGAAAAATCGTTATGGGTTGAAATGATAGACTCAAGCGATTTTATGGATTTTATTGAATTCGGGATTGCGGTTTGAAATGATATATAACCGTAAAAATTTAAATTGTGGATTGAAATGATAAATATCCGTATCACTTGACCATAAGGTAGAAAATTATATATGGACACCGGATCGGTTAAATTAAATGATTTTTAATCCTTTAAATTTTAAATTCTTTAAATTTTAAATTCAGTTAACTGTCATTTTGAAATAAAAAATTGATTTATATAAACTGTGTTATTTTGGATAATCCAAGCGTTAATGCCGAAATTGGAATTGATTTAATGAATTGTTCAAAGGATTTAAATTGGAATTTCAAAGTAGAAGTGTCAAATATAAATGAATTTATCGGAATTGAGTTATTGAAAATGTTTGGATATAACTTTGAAATCTATTTTAAACCAATTTAAACTATTTAATTAATTTAAACTATTTTTATCAATTAAAATTATTTTAATTTATTTTAATCTATTATAACTTATTTAATCCAATTTAATCCAATTTTACTTATTTTTAAACTAATTAAATTTATTTAATCTATTTTAACTATATTTAATATAAATTAAATCTATTTAATCTAATTTAAATTTATTTAATCTATTTTAAATCTACTTAATATAATTTAAATTATTTAACCTATATTTAATCTATATTTAATCATGTTAAAACTAATTAAATCAATTTAATCTATATTTAATCTATTTAAATCATTTTCAATCTAATTAAATCAAATTTAAACTATTTCTACTATATGGACTATTTTAATCTATTTAAACTATTTTAAACTATTTTAAACTATTAAAACTATTTATGACTATCTAAACTATTTTCTAAAATTTCAGACTGTCTAAATTCGAAGTAATTATATTCAAATCCTTGATGATGGTACAACCTAAGTTGGAATTTGGAATTGATACCTTTTATGAAATGACATATTTGAGTAAATATGATGGTTTTGGAATGAGGATTTAATTAACCCATCTTATCGATAATTTCAAAGTGAATATGACTTTGAGAATGAATATGGTTGTGAAAGTGAATATGATTTCGAAAGTGATATGGTTTTGAGAATATGATAATTTGATATCAATTGCGAATTGACTTTTGAAATGTAAAAGAACCATCCGATGTGAAATAAGCGTTTGGTTGTTAATGAGACCGGGATAAGATATTTTCATACTCTCCACCAATACCGAAAACCACTTTAACAACCAAAACCAAGTGAGGTCATTCCTGGGCTCTTTAACATACATGGGCCAAGTGAGGTCTTTCCTCCGATCGGACATGCTCTCCGCTAATACCTGATCCCGGTCTCTTTAAAGAGACCGTGAGTCAGCTTAGATGTGACTAAAATAGGAGCTATACCTGGGCCAAGTGAGGTCATTCCTCCGATCGGACATGCTTCTTCGATACCATATTATGACTTTGTGATGATTTGGTGGCCACCCCTAGATTTTTATTTGGGAGTGTGTTCCTAGGTGGGCGGTAGTAGCTGCTATGCGTTACCACTAGCCCGGTTCTGCAATTGGCATATCTACCCTGGCATTTCCTCGAGTGTCGTGTTCACATGCCCTCTCACACCTTCTATGAGTTTGGTTTGTACCTTACCTATAAAGTGCCCTCTTATGGCCCTCCAGTTTACGAAGGAATTACGGTACTGTATAGACTATGGGAATATATAAAAATGTGTTAAGGGGGATATGGGTAACGCCTTAATGCTATTTTAATACTTTACTTTACTATAGACACTATTATAATAGTGTATTGTACTACATAGTAGATAGTTTAACGGATCCTTAGGAGATGGGAATCCCGAACATCTCTTAAGTTATTGCACTCACGTTAGACACTGGATAGGAGATGTCAAACCCCGTAAACATCTCTGATGCCGTTACACTCATATTTATTTACTGTCGATTTAACTTACATAAGATCTTTTAGTTCTGACTCGGGTGTTTTGTCTTTTCAATTCGCTCGATTCCGTCTAAGCTTTTTAGTGTATCGAAGACTACCTTCTGGAGGATGAAGACGAAGATTTGCACTATTATTATTTATTATATTTATTCCACTGCATCATGTTGTTCCACTGCATTTATTTACTTATTACTGATGTATGTAACTCTGATCTGTATTATAAAAGTTTAATCAATGTTATATGTAAACAGCTTCATGAACTGTTTATTTGACTATTATATTTTGTCATTCCGCTGCGAGATTCTGTATTTGTTTCTTCCTTTCTTTGCTTTTCTTATTTACCCCATAATAATCTGCCCTTTTGAATGGTTTGAGTCTGACGCGTGTGTCTGCTTCAAACGTCCAAAAAGGCAGGTCGTTACAGGTTCAGATCGTTGCGTCTAGCTAACGTTATCGATATAGATCTTTAAACACTTGAACATGAAGATTGGACATAATATTTTTTTCGAAATTGGGTGAATGAAATAATTTTACCTTGATTATATTTTATATATAATTATATATATTGATTGTTGGTTGTTAATGAATAGTAATATTTGATTATTATCATTTGTTATTTGTTGTGTTTAAATAATAAATGTTGTTGTTATTATAAATCTAAACAAAGATAAACAAAACTGAAAGGATCTCATATAAAAAAAGTGAAATAAGAGAAATTATATAAGTATAAATTTACAACTGTGATTTATAAATATAAAATAAATGGATTTTAAAAGAATTTAAAGCACTGAATTCACTACAATTGCTAGGAAATAATAAGGATGATGACGGCCGCATCATCAGTATCATTTTCAAGTTTTTGGGTGATGGATTTGCTACCATTAGTAAATTGAAAATTTAAGTTTTGTTGTGATAAACAAATTTGAATTTAAAATCCAAGTTTGAAATTGATAAATATAAGTGAAATGAGTTTTGGACTTATAATATGAAATTAAAATTTTGACGTAAGTAAGGTTAAACCGAATTGAGTTAGCATAATAAAATATATGATTTGAAAATGGTATGTATAAGAAAAGACTCTTTCAAATTAAGCTATGAAATTAAGATTTTAACTTAAGTAAAAGTTAAATAAAATTGAATTAGTAAAATGAATTATATGAATTGAAGTTTAACTAAGCTAAGTTGAAAAAATCGAATTGAATTTGAAATAAATCAAATAGAACTAATATGAACTTAAGCTATTAAGTGATTATATAAAATGAATTGAAATTATAAGTGGTAAATGGAAGACAATATAAGTAAACATTCAGGAAATAATAAGTAATTAAGTTTTATAACTTATAAATTTGAGAGATAGTAATTAAAACAAATTTCTATTTGATTGAATAAGAGTAGTAAGAAATGAAATCTGAATTTGAATTGTAAGTTGAGATTAAACTTAAGTAATTTAAAATGAAGTTTGGAAAGAAATCTAACTTAAGTAATGTAGAATGAAGTTGAAATTTGATGTCGAAAGCAAATGAATGAATTGAAGTAATAGAATGTAACTTAAGTTGTTAACTAAATAAATTAAGATTAACTTAAGTTAAATGAAATGAATTTAACGAGCTAAGTGAAGAAATTGAAATGAATATGAACTTGAGTTAATAAATGAAATTCAACTTAAGTATATATATATATATATATGAATTGGGTTTAAGTTGAAATGTTGTTTGATAAAATTGGAAATAAACTTAAGTTGTGAATTAATAATGGACATAAAGAAGTGTTGTATATAAATGTTGTAATGAACTTATGAAAGAATCTATGTAATCATTATTAAGTGGATATAGTATTATAAGATATATACTAAGTAATGAATGTTGGATGTAAATGAAAGAAATGTAAATTGGTTGAATGTAAACTAATTGAATATGAATAAGAGAATGTTAGTAAAATCCAATGTTAATGAATCAAATGTGATTAAATTGAAGACCAATTCAATGAATATTAATGAGAAATGAATGTATATTGATTTGGTTATGGATTGATTGGATAGATACTGGTTTTTTGAATGTTAGTTGGATGATAGTTGTTTGATGGTTGAATTTGTTGCTTTTGATTGCATTTTCTATATTGGCATATATAGTTGGTGTAGTGGTATATGTTGTATATTGACATTACTTTTTATATACATGTTTCTCATATGTTTGTTGAGTGTTTAGTAGGTGCAAATGGCGTTGCTTCGCATTTGGAGCTCGCTTTCACGCTATATTAGCCGTATATGCTCGCTAAATAATATATAAGGTACATATCTCAGATTACATATCGTACTTCTGTATTTTTCTCTACGGGATGCCTCATCCTTGAAGATGAGATGTATATTTGTGATATATATATATATTGTAATTTTTTCAGATTGAACCGCGCAAAGGAGGCTCTGGAATTTTTTTTTGAAAATTTAAGACGTTAGATATTTTTTAAAAATTTTGGAAATTTTTTTGATAACAAAAATGTGATTTTTGAGTTATAATTTGAAATGAGATTTGTTGGTTTTTGAAATGATGTTAGTGATTTATGGAATCTTATTAGTAAATAACTAAGTATGAATTTAGAAACTTAAGAAAAGTTTTTGTAAAAGAGGGGAAGAATGTAACGACCCAATTTTTCAGTCATTCGAATTTGGAATATTTAATTGATTTTAAATATTTAAAAGTTAATTTTATAAGTTGAATAACTTATATTTCAAATATAATGATTTATTTGGATAATTAAATTTTTTAATTTAATATTTGAATTGTGTAAATAATTGAATATTGAATCAAATATGAATAAAAATAATTTATAATGTTGTTTTAAATTCTATTTGAGTTAGAATTGAATTAGTAAACTTTTAAAATTGAATTAAAAGTTAATTTACAGAAATTGGAAATTTTAATATTTAATTAACGTGTAAAAATAGCCATATTTCACACTGTCTCGGATTTCGATGAAACAAGTTTCATTGGATCCGTAATGGTGAATTATTATAGGATTTCAAATTTCATGTCAATCGGACTTACGGTTTGGTCATGCGAAGCTAAAACACATAGAAATTTATTTAAGTAAATTTAATTAAAATAAATCAATTCGAAAACCCATCTTCCAAATATGATGAAATTGGCCTCCGATATATATTCTATTGTGTTCGGAATAGGGGTAAAATATTATAAACGCCTGGCGGCACGCTTCGTTTGGAGTTCGAAATATTTTCGGATGAATAGTGCGCGAATAATTTTATAACAAAGGACCCCATATCCATTCATTTGCAAAACCCTAAATTCCTAAACCCTAGCCGCCACTAAAAATTCATTGGCCGAAAATATACGAAACTCTTCCCCTAAATTCTCGAAATCCATCGACTATTAGAGAAAACTTTCAACTAGGAAATAATCAAACTTCTTGAGCCTCCACATCCATACGGTTGTGATCGTTTTTAGTTCACCGAGGAAGCCAGAAAATGGCCGCGTTTGTCTCGAGTTCATGCACACTTTTCGATGCAATGGTGGAGCCAAGATTTTCATGGTCGTAGGCGATGGTGTGCATGGGGATGGCGCTGCTTTTGGCAAAGGTCGATCGTGTTCTAGTCGAGCATAGGGGGCGCGACAATTAAAGAAAGAACGACAGCTATGGGTTCAAACGCGTGAAGAAGCCTGGGGGTCGAACCCATGAAGAAGAAGGGAAGAAAAAAGCACGCGGCCGAGATCTGATGTTCTGAAAATTAACGGCCAGGATTTGAAGGTTTAAAATAAATAAATAGAAAGTTATAAATTTTATTATATAAGAATCATGTAATCTTGTAATTGCCATAACTTCTTCATACGAGTTCGAAATTGGGCGAAATGAATTATGTTGGGTTCATATTGACGAGCACTACATTTTAGAGCTAGATTGGATTGATTTGGGGCTAGTGAAAATTTTGGTTAAAATTAAAGCTCGTTTAATTTTAATCGAAATAAATTGCTACAACAACGACTGGTACAAAAGTGAGTAAAGCTCACTCTCTCTGTCTCGCTTATATTTTTACATAAGTGAGAATAAATTTTATTTATGATGATTGATGATTGTTTGGGTGAGATATGATATATTATATATATTGATTGGTTTGGATATATTCCCATATATTTTAGTGGATGAGACCCTATACGTTCCCATGTATGAGCGGGTGACCCTTTGTACGCGCGTCTGCCTCGAAGCGGACATTGTACATATTTTATCATATGTATATTTGTTACAGGTGACAGGTTGGAGGGATCTAACTGGATTCCACATCGTTGTTGATTTTTATCTATGGATATTGTTATGCTGGTATCATGTGATATATGATATTTGGACTCCATGATTGATATGATTGATGTGAATTCCCTTATTTAGTGCTTTTGCAGTATTGGGCCATATTTTGGAAATTTAAAATATTAAAATGATGATTTCAATTTAAAAAAGATTTCAAAGTGATTTTGAAAATATATAATTTTTGAATGATTAAAGAAATGGATTTACTTTAAATAAATCAGAAGTTATGATTTTTATGTTGTAAAAATTATGATTTTGTGAGATGTACTCAAATATGATTTTTTTTGAAATATGAAGTAAACTATTTTGTAAAATAAGTTAAATTACTTATTATAAATGGTTTATATATAAGATTTATAAAATTGATATTTTATAAACAAAAGTAATGGAATTATAAAAGTGTTTTATAAATATTAGAAATGGACTTGTAATCAAAATATATATGGATTTGCAATTGAAATTTAGAAATGAATTTATAATGGATTTTATAAATAATAAGATTTGAAAAGAATGAATTTGTAAATAAGGGATTTATAAGTAAATTAACTTATAATTGGATTTTGACATATAAGTGAGACATAAATGGAAGGGGCATTTCACTAGAAGGACAAACTTTGCAGTCCAATTAGTTTCTAGGACACACATCCATAGAAATTAATTTCAAGGCCAAAGTCAGCAGAATAATTACTTTTAAGGACAAAGTCAGCAGTCCAATTACTTTCAGTGACATAATTTCATAGGTTTTTTGGCCTTAGAAACTAATTATTTTGCATTTTGTCCTTAAAAGTAATTATTTCAGCCATGTGTCCTAGAAACTAATTGCACTTGCTAGAGAGGCCCTTATGGCTAATTTCCACTAAATGTAATTTGTTAGTAAAGTAATTTTGTATATGGAAGTATATGAAATTTAAATGGAATTTATAAACATTGTTTTATAAATCTAAAATCAATTTAATTTGATAAGTTAAATATGGAAGTTTGGTAAAGGAATTATATTCACGATTTTGGACAGTGAATAATCCTTTAAATTAAATGTGTAGAAGTAATGAATTCGGTAAAGGAATTATATTCACAATTTTGGACAGTGAATAACCATTTAAATTAAATGTGTAGAAGTAATGAATTTGGTAAAGGAATTATACTTTAAATTAAATGTGTAGAAGTAATGAATTTGTAAAGGAATTATATTCACGATTTTGGACACTGAATAATCCTTTAAATTAAATGTGTAGAAGTAATGAATTTGGTAAGAGAATTATATTCACGATTTTCGACAGTGAATAATCCTTTAAATAAAATGAATGTTTTGGAAAGTGATATTATAAAATGGAGTTAAATGGTTTGAAAATAAAATAAGTTGTTAATTTACTTATTATTAAAATAAGCATATGAAAAAGTTTTACAAATAATCCAACAAGTGAAATGGTTTTGAATATTATCTGTTTAAAAGATATTTTGAAGTGAATAATTGGAAAGTGATTTGATTTAGAAACGATTAATAAAAATCAGGCCTAGTGATTACTTAAGTGCTAGATTTTGTTTGTTGCTTTGATAGTTAAATAACCGACTATCAAATTTGGCCATTTTAGTTTCTCAACTAGATGTGGAAACTAATAGTCGTACACTTAGTATGTAACTGACTGTGTAGGCTTGATTTTCATTTTTGTTGAGAATGTTGATTCGTGTAGTGCGGAGTAGTTACTCCAATCTATCGAGCTTCCTTCTTCGCCGAAGGATAGCAAGTTGAAAGTTGGAGACGTGATAAGTCTACGAGACTTAGTTTCTGTGTGAGGTTGAGAAATGCTATTGCATTGTTGGTGCGAAGATACCGGGATCAAATTTATCTGAAAACCACTTCGGACCAACATTTATACGATGATTGTGCAGGTTGGTCGATGATATTAATATTTAGGGTTTTCATAGTGAAGGACTGCTTGTTGATCGTTTGGGGTTAAAATCCCAATATACATCTAGTAGCAGTAGTCTCTTTGTTATGAAATATCCATTGCAAGGGCTGTCGCTACTAATCTGATAGGATGTGGTAGGAGAGTACCTTTGGTTTATATTGTTCCCGAACAACTTGTATGTACGAGTGTTTGACATTGCATTTCTAAGATTACATATATTGGTTTTTACAAACGTACATCAGTTTGGTGGCGAAGAAGGAAAATTCTCTTAGCTTAACACCCTCCTTGAGACATACGAGCTCAAGGGTTGTATTTTTTGTGGAAGGCAATTAGTAGTCAACGAAAATGGCAATGTGGCATTCAAAGATTATGTGTTATGTGTAAGGTAATCGATACCTCTTTTGGCCTCACTCCCTGAAAAATGACTAAAACAGCGATAGAAGCATCAAGGCTAAGTGGATCGCTCCCAATTAGGAGATGTCATCACTCTTCTAGATATATCTTTACATGCTATGACGTCGTGTATTTGAATATTGTTGTTGTATGCTCATGGCCACGGATAAAGGTCGGTAACGACCAGAGTGATGACATATTCGGTATTATCCAGGGATGGGTAGGCCGGTCTTGTGTTGGTTTAGGAGGGCAGTATCTGCTCCCTAGGTACATCCCTCTAGAGGTGTACCGTGTTGATTCGGAAAGGTAGTCCCTTTACCTAGTCATTTGTATGGAAATCCAAAATCCAATACATGCCTGCCATTTTCTATTGTAGAAAGCCTTGTATTACAAGGTGTATGCTAGAATTTAATAATGCAACAATTTTAGTTATTTTAATATTATTTGTATAATAGACACTATTATAATATAAGAGAATTTGATATAAAATGTTTTGGTTATCGTAAGTTAAATACCTTGTCGGTATTTATTTGCGACGTGGTCTTACGAGATACCTTTTGTTTTGATAAAGGAAAAGTTTTGATAACTTAAAAATTTAGTTGAGGTGTGTTTTTCTCACGCTGGTTTACCAGACAGATCTGGGCGTTATTCCCATTTAATGCTCGGGTCAGACCGAGTATATTTACATGTTCAGATTTGGTGCTTTTGGAGCTTCAGCAGGCGAGCTGGAGATCTTCATGTCGTATACACATATCTGTTTATATTTCTGCTGCTTTCCATTGTGTTGTTGTAAATTATCAGCATTTGTGAGGACATGTTATTATAACTGTCCAAGCTGATGATTACTTATTGTGTACTCTGATATTGATTTATGTATATTACTGTTTCCCTTTGTAAAGATTATTGATCTATATTATATGTTATTCTGCTGCGATGTGAGATTATGTATTGTTTTGGTTTTGCTTCTCTCTTCTTCTTCTCTTCTCTTCTTCTTTCTTCTCTCTTTCTTCTCACCTCTCTTTTCTTTCTCATGATCATCTGCAATCGATGTGCTCTGGGTCAGACATGCATGATTTGGTGTCAAATTGAGAGGGTGCCGAGTGTGGGTCGTCACAATTAGTTGGTGGAAATGCTGGAGGAGCTAATTAAGAAGTTTAATTATGCTGTGTTGTGTAGAGACTACGCAGGACTTAGAGGGAAACCATTTATTAGAACGAAAGATGCAATTGAATTGGAAAATTGGTTGCTTCATTACGAAAGTATTTTCACTGATCTTGGTTTGAATGATGAACAGAAGAGAAGATTGACGTCCAGGCAATTACAAGGAGCTGTGTTTTACTGGTGGAATAGTATGGCTGTCAGGGTAGCAGATGAGACTTTCGCTTTGGTTGAATTCAGAAGAATGTTTGAAGAAAGATTTATGTTTGAGATCGCTAAGTCAACTATGTTGAGAAAGTTTGCTGAATTAGTGCAAGGTGATATGATTGTGTTAGAGTATGCAACAAGGTTTGAGGAGCTGTCTCGATATGGATATGCTACAGTGGATACAGTGATCAATATGAACGAGAAGTTCATTAGTGGACTGAGACCTGAGCTTGCTAGAGCAACTTTACCACATCTCAGCGATCTATCTGATATAGTCATAAAGATGGCTTTGAGAAATGATGAGATGCTTGTTTTCCTTGGTGGTAACAAGGCAATGGAGGCTCATAGTGGGAAGAATCAGAAAAGGAAGTTCTTTCATAAGAAAGGAGCTCAGAAGGGCGGAGCAGCTATAAAAGGAAAAGCAAATGTTGTGTGTTTCAAGTGCGACAAGAAAGGGATTTTTATGAAAGAGCATCGTTCAGGAGATGGAAAGACAATTATTGGAAGGAAGAATATAAAGTACTTTAACTGTGACTAGATTGGATACTATAAGAATCAGTACAAGGAACCAACTAAGGTGGAGAAAAGGAAAGTGTTTGTTTTGGAATCGGCTACCTCGAGACCTACAACTGAGCAGAAAGGAAAAGCTATGATGGGAGGTACTGTTTTGATTCATGGCTTGCCTGTTAGAGTACTATTTGATACTAGTGTATCACATTCTTTTATATCTCATTATTTGGTAGATAAGATTAACCTAGAACCCTCATACCTAATTTCTTCCTTAAGGGTTATGAATCTAATAGGAGAGTATGCAACTCTAAGGATGAGATGTGACCATTTAGAGTTTGAATTATTAAGTCATGTATTTGCCTGCTGTTTGCATGTGTTTAATTTCATGGGCTTTGGGATTATTTTGGATATGGATTGGTTAAGTAAATATGACGCTAGGATATTTTTCCACGATAGGAAAAATATCACTAAGACACCCTATTAGTAGCGACCGAATTATATACTCAGTAGAGAATCCAACTTCTGATATCTATGCTTTATTGATGTAATAGAGTAAGAGGATGAGTTGAATCGGATTTTCGTAGTTAGAGAATTTGCAGATGTTTTTGAGACTATTACAGGACTACTGTCGAAATGAGATATTGAGTTTCAAATAGATCTTGTACCTGGAGCTGAACCCCTAAGTAGACCGCTTAGCAGGATGACACCTATCGAGATGAAGGAGTTAAAGGTACACCTAGTGGACTTAGTTGGTTAATGAGGTAGACTTCACTAGGAGAGGTCATGGGATCGATCCTCATCAATGATGCATTTTTTATTTAAAATACTTAATTATGTAAATTTAAAGCGTTTATAAATTGAATATTTTGAATAAAATTATATCAAGTTTCTTAATTCCTTCTCGTTCCTTTTCGAGGATGAAAAGTTTTGAGTGGGGGAGAGTGTAACAACCCATATTTTTAGATAAATAAAAATATTAAATTAAATAAGATTTTGAAATTTAATATTATGATAAATTTAAAATTTATGATTTATTAATGAGGAAAATAATTAGATAATGATTTAATAATGTTGTTTGAATGTTATTGACAACTATTTTAATGTAATTTCAATCAATTGAAATAATTGTAAAGTTAATTTGGTTATAATTGTTAATTAGTAATAAAATAATTGTCGAAATTAATGTAATTTAATATTACAGTTAATTTGAAATAAGATGATAACTCAAGAATATGAATGTAATAAAATGTAAACTAATGTTAATTATATTCACAGGATAATAGTTGATTTAATAATAAGAGAGAAAATCCAAATAAAAGAATTTGATTGAAATTTAATTATATTTAACTAGATTGAATTTCAGTTGTAATTAAACGATGTAATTAGTGCAATATTTAAATATTGAATTTAACATGGAATAATTTATTTTAAAAGATTTTAAAATTTCCGTGTAATTAGAAATGATGAAAATTGTTAACTATTAAAATTGAATTTAAAGTGATTAAACCAATTTAATAATAATTTAATTAATTAACGTGAGAATACCTATATTTATCACTGTCTCTGGACGAAACCAGTTTCGTCGAATCCATAACGGTGAATTATTGTAGGATTTCAAGTTTCGTAGCGATCAGACTTATCGTTTGATCGTGTGAGCTCGAAAAGCGTAGAAATTGATTTAAAGAATTTAAATGAATATAATTTGATTTTGAATGCTAACTTCTATATACAATGGAATTAGGGTTTAAAACTGGTTCCATTGAGTTTAAAAATATCGAAAACATATATTTCGATATATTGGATGACCCACTTTCGTTTCGGAAGCGGAACGGGCTTTTTGGGTCGTGTTATCATTTCGAACCTATTCGATATGTCCATTCGTTTTTATCTATCTCTGTATATATAAATAGACTTTTCTCTAACCCTAGAAGCGTTTCATTATTATTTCTGTACGTACTTTATTCTCGTCTGTTCCTCTTTCTCAAACGTCAGAATATCAAAACCCTAATTCCAAAATTCAATTTCAAATCCAATTTCAAAAATTCAAACTCCTCAAATCATAGTAAATTATATACCATTTCGAAGCTCTCGATGAGCAAAATCTACTGCTGTAATTCATTTTTCGATTCGAGTTATGGTTTGGCCAGAAATCATCGATTTATTCTTGGCCGTTTGTTGTAGGATTTTCTTTCCGATGGTGGATCTTCATCGATGGGTCAATCAGAGGTTGCGGGCGCGTAGAGGAGGCAAGGGGCTGTCGATCTATCGGTTTAATTTGGTCTCATTGCTCCATAGATCGTTAGAATTTGATGATCTAAGCAGGCAACGACGAGCGTCTTCAGAGAGGCCAGGGATGGCTGCGAGCATGGCTAGGGAGCGCCTGGTCGAGGCAAGGGCTGCGGAGGTGTCAAATCATGATGAATGTGCTTGGGGCGGCCGTGGCAAGATGTTGCTGGCGGCTGTGTCAAGTTGCTGTAGCGAGGAACGAACGGCTAGGGTTTGTATAAGGTGACGTGTTAACTATTAATTTGCATTCTATTTTATTTAATCTAAATTTGAATTTCAATCTTCTAATGACAATAACCTTTTCATACGAGCTCCGTTTGACACGCAGTTTTCTCCGTTGCGATCGTATCAAAATTTCGGACATTATGGAAATAGTTTGGCTACATTCCGAGACTATTAAATTTTTAGGCCTAATTTGGACTTTAACACAACTTGAAATCAAAGGTGAGTGATTTAACCCACTCACGAATACTAAACCATCTTATGTTAGTTAAATTAAATTTATGATATGATTGGAAGTTTATTTATTACTGTTTGGTATTTTAAATTGTCATTTAAATTTAATTTGAGTTTATTTGAATTGAATTGCCATTTAAATTAATATTAATGTTTTTTTCCAGTTAAATACCTAACCATGATAACCAGTTTATTTGTTGTGATTTATCAGTTGATTTGAATGATGATTGTGATGGATGTTTAATTGTTGATATTTGGATGATTGGATATTATATTTATTTTATATGTTGTTATCACACTGGAAGTTCCCTTAGTTATTGTTAGGAAAATATGGGTTGAAATGATATATACACGAATGGTCTTATAGATTAGGGAAAAATCGTTATGGGTTGAAATGATAAACTCGAGTGATTTTATGGATTTTGAATTTTACTCGGGATTACTGGTTGAAATGATATATATACTCGTAAATTTATATTTTTGCGGGTTGAAATGATATATATCCGTATCACTTGACCATAGGGTAGAAAATCATATACATACACCGGACTGGTAAAATTAAGTGATTTTAAATCCTGTTAAATGATATTATGAACTAAAATTAGATTTATATAAACTGAATTATTTTCAAATCCAAGCTTTAAAATGTTGAAATTTAAATTGGTTTAAATGAATTGTTTAAAGAATTTAAATTGGAACCTTGTTTCCTGGATATTTGGCCAGGCAACTAGTACTCGGCATCTAGGAAAACTCGGCGTAGTACTCGGCAAACAGTACTCGGCATCAGAGAGTGTCCGGCATTCAGGAGTGTTTGGCGAAGCACTTGAAATCCAGGAGTACTCGGCGTGGTACTCGGCATCCAGTGGAACTCGGCGTCAGGGAGTACTCGGCATCCAGTGGAACTCAGCGTCAGGGAGTACTCGGCATCCAGTAGTGTTCGGCGTCAACTGTCACTCGGCGTCAACCAATGCTCGGCATCAGGACTGCTCGACATACAAGAGTGCTCGGCATCAAGACTGCTCGGCATCAAGACTGCTCGGCATACGAGACTGCTCGGCATATGAGAGCACTCGACATCAAGGAGAACTCAGCAACATCTGTGGTTCGACATACATGAGTACTCGGCGTAGTACCCGGTAGCATCAGAAGTACTTGGCACAAGAGTACTCGGCGTCTAGAAGAGCGTTCGGCTTTGACTGACTAACACCCTGCACTTCCCAAACATCAAACCACATCATTCGGCGAACCTTGCTCGGCATACGGCGACCACTGTACTCGGGCTGGAGCGTTCGGCAATCAGCCCACATGGGAAGTCCAGCCCATCTTTGCCTATAAATAGAGGGGCAGGGTCACAGTGAAATGGATCCTTTTTTGGAGAGAAAACACCGGGGAGACTCTGCCATTTTCAAGACTCATCTTCTCTACTTAACAACTTCACTCAAGCATTTGATTCACGAATTGTATTTGTAATCAACTATAAAGGAAATCAATAAAGTTGAACAAAGTGGACATAGGCAATTACACTGAACCACTATAAATTTGGTGTTCTTACTTTCTGCATTTAAATTAGCATTGTCTTCTCTGTTTAATTTACTTTCATCACTTATATCTCTACACAATCTTTCTGAACGAGGTTAGTGACCAATTTTGGTGCTAACACTTTGGTGCTTTCACTGAGAATTGAATTCTCAGACCTCAAGGATCTGCTTTGAAGCTACTGGATTGAACAAATCCCCCAAAGAAGATCCGACTCACTGATAGGACATTCGTTGATTCTACTCAGAGTTCATACCAATAACTCTACAATGGCAAGACCACGTACCAGGTCAGCTTCTCACAATGCGGATGCCCACGAGACTGCTAGCGTGCAACAAGTAGGGCCTAGCAATCAACCAGCAATTCCAAATACAGGAGTTTCCACTCAGGACCAAACTCCAGTTGTCACCAGAATAGAGTTTAACGACTTGATGAGAGAGCTCAGGGAAAGTAGGAGACAACTAGGAGAGCAGATGCAAGCCAATGCCAACCTGATGGCACAACTTACTCAACAGCAGCAACAGAATGCTGGGGGCAATCCCGCTGCTTACTCCTCATCTGACAGCTCTACTTCCTCTGATGAACCTCCCAGGCGCAGACGCCGTAAGACGGATGCTGCGCGAGAAGATGCTGTTGTTCGAACAGCTGGAGACCATGACCAAGCAAGAGCTGGAAGCTTCAGGACCGGGATACAGATGGAAGATAGAGGCCTAGAACATCAAAATGCTAATGATGTCGAACCTCAAGAAGCACGATTGGCAGATCGCCAAGAGAGGAGGCATCAGCATGGACATGCGCGTAGAACAGACTCCAACCTTCCGCCTTCCATACAGACACCCGATCTGACAGCCATGATCAGGCAACTGATGAGAGAGAATCAGGGCTTATCAAATGATGACTGGGGAGTGTCAAGAAGTCATACTCCGTTCACGGATCTTGTGTTGCAAGCGGCGTACCCCAGGAAGTTTAGTATGCCTACTATTCCTACATATGAAGGAAAGACTGACCCTAGACAACATGTCATGAGGTACGAATGGATGATGGATTCAGCCAGAGCGAATGATGCCACCAAGTGTAGGTGCTTTCCGATTACTCTATCTGGGATCGCTACTATGTGGTTCACCCGACTTCCTCCGCGATCCGTATCAAATTTCGAGGAGTTGGCAAAGAAGTTTATTGAGCAGTTCAGGATACACACTACGCGCCCAAAGGACGTGATGTCTCTGTCAAGTGTAATCCAAAATCCTGGGGAATCGTTGAAGGAATATTTGCAAAGATTCCACGTGGCAGCAACTGAAGTCAGTAATCCCAATGACCATGAAATTCTGATGGCTGTAATGAGAGATGTGGATCCAGACTCTGAGTTTGGAGACTGGCTGGCAGGAAAACCTCCATCTATGCTAGAGCGTTTCTACTCTAAGGCACACCAGTTCATAAGAAGAGAGGAAGCTAGGTGGGTACGACGAGATAAGGCGCCAGGGCCTGTCCAAGAGTCAATAAAGAGCAACATCGCTGTGAAGCAATCGGGAGACAGCTCGGGAAAGGTCCAAGTCAACGTCCAGAACAAACCTGGGCAACCCAAGGAGTCCGGGGGGAGGAGTCAAGGGAAAAGAAAAGAGGCAGGAAAGTGGAAGTCAAGAATTCCAAGCTACAGCGAGTACACTCCGCTAAACGCCCCACTTGAAAACATTTACCTATCCACCTGCAATGCTTTTCAGTACAGAAAACCACGTCCAAAAGAATCAACTGAAGAATAGAAGCGGACCGGGAAATATTGTCGCTTCCATGAGACTTATGGACACAATACGGAAGAATGTAGACACTTGCACGACGCTATCGAGAAGTTGATCAGGCAGAAGAAATTGCAAGAATTTGTGAAGGATCCACAAGAAGGAGGACAGGGAACGTCCAACCCAGGTCGTGCACCAGCTCCACGTCATCCCGAGGAGCCTGCCCGGACCGTTGGTAGACTGGTCATAAATACAATTATCGACGGGCCTCACCCCGCGGATAAGAATTGGCAGGAGATGGAGCGATATGCAAGTTCCTTGAAGCATGCAGATTTTGAGTGTTGTTCGAACATGGAGGACGGAGCCCCTGCTAAGCAGCAGCGCATAATGACAGACGATATTGTGTTCAGAAGTAGAGACGCTGATCAGGTAAAGGCTCCGACCATCGACCCCATGGTCATATCTGCAACGATCGGAGCAGCATACGTAAAAAGAATTCTGATTGATTCTGGAAGTTCAGTCAACATCGTCTTCAAGAAGGCCTACGATCAAATGAAGCTAGAAACAAAAGAATTGAAACCATCCAAAGCTCGTTTCCACGGCTTTAACGGCGCTGCAACTGATGTAGTGGGATATGTCGAGTTACCAGTTGAACTGGGACAAGGCGAGCGTCGGAGAGTGCGAATTCTACCCTTTGTAGTTTTGGATGTGGACTCTCCGTATAACGTTTTCTTGGGCCGGCCGGCCCTGGCGGAGTTTAGGGCAGCGTTAGCCCCGTGGTGTTTAACTTTGAAGTTCCCGACTGACAAAGGAGTAGGCATTGTTCATGGCGACCAAGCAGCTGGTCGTTCCTGTTATGTGGCCGAGCTCCGAGAGGCCTACCGGAGGGAGAAGGGAAAGGTTGCGGACAATCCCGTCCGCATCCTCAATGCGGATAATTGACAAGTAGTGCCTGAGCCATGGCTCGGGCATAGTTCTCGGATCTACGGAGATATAGATCCGAGAGACGACGATGAGAAACCCAGGGAAGAGAAGGCGGCACCGGCCGAATTAACAATTGACATTTCGGTTAGCCGTGACGACCCTTCGCGAATACTGAAGATCGGATCACAGCTAGGCCCCGCAATGACTGAAGACCTTAGCGACTTCCTCCGGGCGAACCTTGATGTTTTTGCCTGGAAGCATTCTGATATGTGTGGGATTTCTCCCGCCATCACGAGTCATATGTTGAACATAGACCCGAAATACGTCCCAGTCAAGCAAAAAAGGAGAGGAATGGATCCGGAGAGATTCGCCGCTCTTGGAGAGGAGGTGGACAAACTCAAAGCAAACGGGTTCGTCCGCGACACCCTCTACCCGGAATGGGTCTCCAACCCCGTGCTAGTAAAGAAGACGAATTGGGAAATGGAGGACTTGCGTAGATTATTCCGACTTGAACAAAGCATGCCCTAAGGACAGTTTCCCGTTTCCTAGGATCAATCAGTTGGTCGATTCCACCGCAGGACACGAGTTACTGTCATTCATGGATGCGTACTCAGGATACAACCAAATCCCAATGCATATTCCGGACCAAGAACACACCAGCTTCGTTACAAATGTCGGGATGTATTTCTATGTAGTGATGCCCTTTGGATTGAAGAATGCTGGAGCAACTTACCAACGTCTGGTGAATCGAATGTTCAAGGAACATCTGGGTAAAACCATGGAAGTCTATGTGGATGACATGCTCGTGAAGTCACGATGGTCAAACGACCACATTCAAGACTTGGCTGAAATGTTCGACATACTCAGGTTTTATGGCATGAAGATCAACCCGTTGAAGTGTTCTTTCGGCGTTGCATCAGGGAATTTTTTGGGATTCATCGTCAACGCTAGGGGAATCGAAGCCAACCCAGAAGAGATCCAAGCTATTCGAGATGTACAAGCGCCCAGGACTATAAAGCAGGTACAGAGCTTGAGCGGAAAAGTAGCTGCGCTGAGTCGATTTATATCCAAGGCAACTGACAAGTGCATCCCGTTCTTTGACATAATAAAGAAAGGAAAGAGAAATTTTGAATGGACGTCTAGCTGTGAGGAAGCATTCTGGAATCTGGTGAGGCATTTGGAGAGCCCACCAATGCTATCAAAACCAGTTGACCATGAGATGTTGTACGTATACTTGGCTGTATCCCCACATGCGATAAGTGCGGCTTTGGTACGAGAGGAGGATCGAATCCAAAAACCGGTGTATTATTTTAGCAAACGTTTAACAGGGGCCGAGAGGAATTACCCTAAAATAGAGAAATTGGCTTATTGCTTGGTGATTGCATCACGAAAGCTTCGCCCGTACTTTCAAGCACATTCAATCGGTGTTTATTCCGATCAACCCCTGAGGCAGGTACTCCAACGGCCGGTAACTTCTGGAAGATTGCTAAGATGGAACATCGAGTTGAGCCAATTCGATATCGCGTACTTACCACGGAGAGCCATCCGAGGGCAAGCATTAGCAGACTTCATCGCTGAGTTTACCATACCCATCAAACCGGACGATCACGACATCATTCCCCCCGTTCGATGGAAATTATACACTGGCGGTGCATCAAACGACCGTTGCTCCGGCGCGGGCGTAGTTCTTGTAACTCCGGAAAACCGATCGATCTGTTATGCCCTGAAGCTCGATTTCCCGGCTACAAATAACGAAGCTGAATATGAAGCACTGATCGCTGGCTTGAAGCTCATCAGGGAACTCGGGATCGAATCAGTCGAAATCTTTTGTGACTCGCAGTTGGTGGTTTACCAAGTACGGGGAGACTACCAAGCAAAGGGATGAAAGCTTGCTCCATACCTCATTCAGGTCCAAGAACTACTATCAAATCTTAAGCGTTATGACATCTCACATATCTCGCGCGAACAAAACAAAGAAGCCGACTTATTGGCTAAGTTCGCGAGTACCGACGATGCGCAGCAAATGGGATTGTATCCCGTCGAAGTCTTGCATGCCGCGAGCATAGACGAAATGAAAGTCGATCGCGTGTTGGGAACAGAAATCGAGAAGGAATCGTGGATAACCCCATTCAAACTGTACCTGACGACCGGGGCTTTACCAGGAAAAAGTAGCGAAAGACGGCAGGTCCTTCGAAAGGTCGCGCGTTACATAATGCAGGATGGATCAATGTATCGAAAAGGATTCTCAGTCCCGTTGTTACGATGCATCGCTCATGATGAAACAAAGCGAGTCTTGAGAGAGGTTCACGAAGGGGAATGTGGCGACCATACTGGGGGGCAAACGCTAGCAAAGAAGATCCTCCGCTATGGATATTACTGGCCCACCGTAAACCGGGATGCCGCGGACTACGCAAGAAAATGCGACAAGTGTCAAAGATATGCGAAAATCCCGAGGGCTCCATCAACGAAACTCACACAAATGATCAGTCCTTGGCCATTTGCGATCTGGGGAATCGACATAATCGGCTCTTTGCCTCTGTCCAAAGGTGGTGCGAAATACGCAATAGTTGCAGTCGACTATTTCACGAAATGGGCTGAGGCAGAACCTTTGGCCACTATCACCTCTAAGAAGGTCATTAACTTCGTTGTACGAAACAATATATGCCGCTTTGGCCTTCCACACACCATCATTACAGACAACGGAACGCAATTTGAAAGTAGAGAGTTCAAAGAGTTCTATTTAAAGTACGGCATCGAGAAAAAGTTCGCCGCCGTTGCACACCCAAAAGCTAACGGACAAGTTGAGGCCGTTAACAAAATAATCAAGTCCATACTGAAGAAACGTCTGGAGAAGGCTGGAGGCAAGTGGGTAGATGAACTCCCGACAGCATTATGGGCGTATAGAACTACCCACAAGTCCGCGACCGGCCACACTCCGTTCGCCTTGGCCTACGGCTCTGAAGCCGTTATACCCGTGGAACTTGAAGTTCCATCGCACCGAGTGACATACTATGATCCCAAGACGAACCAAAGCCTCTTGCTGGAATCACTGGACTACATCGACGAAAAGCGTGAAGAAGCTGAATTAAGGGCGGCGGCGCACAGACATCGAGTCAAGCGTTACTACGACGGCAGAGTCCGCCCAAGAATCTTTGATGTGGGTGATCTCGTTCTGAAACGAGTCTTCCCGGTACCATCACGCATGAATCCCAGCTGGGAAGGTCCATACGCCATTGAACGGAAGCTTGGAGAAGGAACATTCAAGCTAGCGACCGTTGATGGCGCGACACTCCCCCGAGCATGGAACAGTGAACATTTGCGGCACTATTACATTTAGCATGTTTTCCTTTCTTGTTGTAGGCACTGTTATTTCCTGCATGTTTCCATTCAAGAATGACTTAGTTTCCATTTTAAAAGTTGTAATCAAGCAATTTAGTTGATTTTCATTAATAAAGGCTTGAAGCCACATTTTCTATGAAGTTTCTATATCTCTTAATTGGATGATAAATTACATCATCCTGCACGACATACAGACTCGTACGAACGATCCCAAATCTCCGAATCCCCAGAGCGCGGATCGGAGTACTCTAAGTCCCCGGAGCGCGGACTAGAGTATAAATGATCCCAAATCTCCGAATCCCCAGAGCGCGGATCGGAGTACTCTAAGTCCTCAGAGCGCGGACTAGAGTATAAACGATTCCAAATCTCCGAATCCCCAGAGCGCGGATCGGAGTACTCTAAGTCCCCAGAGCGTGGACTAGAGTATAAACGATTCCAAATCTCCGAATCCCCAGAGCGCGGATCGGAGTACTCTAAGTCCCCAGAGCGCGGACTAGAGTATAAACGATTCCAAATCTCCGAATCCCCAGAGCGCGGATCGGAGTACTCTAAGTCCCCAGAGCGTGGACTGGAGTATAAACGATTCCAAATCTCCGAATCCCCAGAGCGCGGATCAGAGTACTCTAAGTCCCCGGAGCGCGGACTAGAGTATAAACGATCCCAAATCTCCGAATCCCCAGAGCGCGGATCGGAGTACTCTAAGTCCCCGGAGCGCGGACTAGAGTATAAACGATCCCAAATCTCCGAATCCCCAGAGCGCGGATCGGAGTACTCTAAGTCCACAGAGCGCGGACTAGAGTATAAACGATTCCAAATCTCCGAATCCCCAGAGCGCGGATCGGAGTACTCTAAGTCCCCAGAGCGCGGACTAGAGTATAAACGATTCCAAATCTCCGAATCCCCAGAGCGCGGATCGGAGTACTCTAAGTCCCCAGAGCGCGGACTAGAGTATAAACGATTCCAAATCTCCGAATCCCCAGAGCGCGGATCGGAGTACTCTAAGTCCCTAGAGCGCGGACTGGAGTATAAACGATTCCAAATCTCCGAATCCCCAGAGCGCGGATCGGAGTACTCTAAGTCCCCGGAGCGCGGACTAGAGTATAAACGATCCCAAATCTCCGAATCCCCAGAGCGCGGATCGGAGTACTCTAAGTCCCCGGAGCGCTGACTAGAGTATAAACGATCCCAAATCTCCGAATCCCCAGAGCGCGGATCGGAGTACTCTAAGTCCTCAGAGCGCGGACTAGAGTATAAACGATTCCAAATCTCCGAATCCCCAGAGCGCGGATCGGAGTACTCTAAGTCTCCAGAGCGCGGACTAGAGTATAAACGATTCCAAATCTCCAAATCCCCAGAGCGCGGATCGGAGTACTCTAAGTCCCCAGAGCGCGGACTAGAGTATAAACGATTCCAAATCTCCGAATCCCCAGAGCGCGGATCGGAGTACTCTAAGTCCCCAGAGCGCGGACTGGAGTATAAACGATTCCAAATCTCCGAATCCCCAGAGCGCGGATCGGAGTACTCTAAGTCCCCGGAGCGCGGACTAGAGTATAAACGATCCCAAATCTCCGAATCCCCAGAGCGCGGATCGGAGTACTCTAAGTCCCCAGAGCGCGGACTGGAGTATAAACGATTCCAAATCTCCGAATCCCCAGAGCGCGGATCGGAGTACTCTAAGTCCCCGGAGCGCGGACTAGAGTATAAACGATCTTAAACTCCGAATCCCCGAAGTGCGGAGCGAAGTACTCTAACTCCCCGGAGTGCGGACTAGAGTATAAACTATTTCAAGCCTCCAAGTCCCCGGGGCACAGAGTCAGCAAGAAGTCCAAGTACTCAAAAGATGTGGGACGAGAGGTACGCCATGTCCAAAAATGTTTGAACAACACCAGAATGGACCGGGAGATAATGCAACTCATAAGAACTTGAGTTATGGCTACAATTAGTCAGCAAACCAAATAAAGACAAGAGAATCATTCAAACAAAAAGAAACTAAAACTTTATTCAATAAGTCCAAAATGGGGATACATGATCACTCCTACAAAATTCAGACCTCTCTATACAAACTACAAGTTGCGGAAGATAAAAACAATTACAAAACTTAAGCAGGAAACTTGTTGAACAAGTGCATCGATTATTTCTTCGACTTCTTCTTCTTGTCTTCCTTTGGTGTTTCCGACGACTCCTCTCCTTCACGCTTTTTCTTGGACTTTTTGCTTGCTAGAGAAACGGAGTCAGGAGTAGGAGACGGAACATCTAGTGGTTTGGACCTGCCCGGGAGAATGATTTTCAAAGGTCTGTTCCGCGGGTCAGTGAGTTCCAGTATTTCAGACTCGACTTTGACTTTGACTTTTCTCTTCTCCTCGTCGGCAAGACGGTCCTTCATGCTCATCTCTGAAGTATGCTTGGAGGCACCAGTGATTTCAATTTCATCGCTTCCTTCGGTAGGAGACGAAGTATCAAGTTTGTCATCATCTAGCGCCCCGATCACTTGAGCGTCTGGACCGGGAGTTACTCCTGCGTGAGCAACGTCGCTAGTTTTCTCTGCTTCCTCCTTGGCGTTATCGCTCCTCGGAGTTGGCTCGGCGTCAGAGCAACCTGCACGAAAACATAAGGAATGAGCATTAGAACGAGTAGCCACTGCTGAAAAATGACGGGAACTCTTCAACTTCTAGAGAAAGAAAAATTTCCTACCAGGGTCCGGTTGGCTATCGGTGGCACGGGGGGTTTCACCCTCCAGGATAGGTGATAGCACATCAACACCAAGCCCGGGATCTTCGGGATCATAATTAGCATGCTGCTCGAATGGGTTAAGTGTTGGCCGACCGGCCGATTGAGCAGTGTAAGGAGCGGCAATGTGAGGAGTAGTAGCATCGGCCCCAGACGGGCCAGCTTCGTCATTCTTCTCTTTCGGAGGGGAAGAGCCTTTGCTATAAAGTGCCAATGCTGCGGATAAGTCCGATGGCTCATTCCCCCTTAGGAACTCCTTCACCAAGGCATCCTCATCGACCTTGTTGGAGCCCGACTCGACCTTCCTGATCCTTATCAAAGTTTCCCACGCCTCAGCCAGGGATTCGAGGTAGCCGTCGCCCAGAAATGTTAAGTCGCGGTGCATAAGGACGTGGGCTCCATACTCGGCGATCAACGGGTCAAACATACTTTTGACCTCTTCCCTGCCGGCTTCTGCGGCCGCCTCGAGGCGAGAATCAAGCTCTTCAACAGCCATTCTTTTGCCCTCCTCACGGGCCTCGTCCTTCATTTTCTCGACCCCGGCGAGTTCGTCATCGAGCTTTGTCTTCAGGAGTCGGGTAGCAACAATCTCATCACAGTATCGCTGCGATTCTTCTTGAGCGACTACTTTGTCTTCCTTCTCCTTGGAAAGTAATTCCTTCAGCTCCTTGACTTGGGTAGCAAGTGCGTCCCTTTCCTTTTGGACAGAGTCTTTTTCTAGGGCGAGGGCACCGCTGCGCTGGACTGCTTCGTCAAGCTCTTTTTTGTGAGCCGCCTCTAAACGAGTAACTGCCTCAGCAGTATTTTTTGCGCCTTGTTCAGCGGCTTCTAGCTTTGACTTATACGAAGCGAGCTCTTCGTCTTGGAGTTTGATGATTTTCTTATCGCTGTCAGCCTCCAGATTCAGACGGTCAATCTCGTGTTGATGCTCAACAGATACTTCCGAGATCTTCTCCACCCAGTGCACGAACGCGTCATGTTGAACATAGACGTCGTTGTTGCAGGCAATGGCACTTTGCTTTACGTGCCCAGGAATGTGATGGATGGCTGGGAGGAATTTCAAGCCGTCAAAACAGATTTTCGGAAACTTGGCCTTAAGGTCGACCATCTTTTCCGCAACAGTTGGGTCCACTGCAGGGGTAGGAGGAGGAGGCTTTGAGAATTCCGTTCTTTTACGTTGCTCTCGAACTTGCCTCGTACTCGATGAACTGGAGTGTTGTTCTCGAGCAGCATCAGACTGATAACCCTTCTGCGAAGGCTTCTCTTTATCCGGCTCAGTTGGAGGAGGAAGATCGCGGGACTGGGAAGATTGAGAATGTGCTTTCTTACGGTGAGACGACTCCCGAGGACGATTGTCCCTATCTTCATAATCACCTCGGTCCCTGCGTCTGCCTGAACCGGAATCCCGTCCAGAGTGATGGAATATAGAAGACCCCTGAAGGCGATCAAGTCCGTGAGAGCGGCCCATATCACCTGCAAAGAATGGAGATAGCAACGAGTTAAGGAGAATTCACGAATTAAAAAGACTTGAAGTATATTATGGAATGCGCGTGTGCGTGTGTGTCCTAGTGTTCCCCCCGATGGACCCGTTCGTTTATCTTTGCTAATAGGAGTGTTGTCTCCTTGAGCCGGGAGTTGAACTCCTACATTTCCTCTAGCGGGCGAAGAAAATTTGAGAGCTTCAGGATCATCGAACCCGTAATTAAGTAAATCATCGGGGATGGACAGGTTGGACAGACCCCTCAGAGAACTTTCCAGATGCTGTGAGGAAGCCTCTTTCTCAGGCGAAATAAGTGTGACCTTTGAAGTGCCACCAACTTTCTCCTTTTGAACCGTATACTTCAACTTCTTCTTTCCCTTCGAAGGGGAGGATGATGTCTCAATATCCTGAACTTCGATTGCCGGATTCCAAGCGGGACCCACGTTCTCGCCCTGAGTTTCAGGGGCATCATCCTCTTTGCGCTCGCCTTCTTCGTGCGTGTCGGGAGCGCGACGCGACGACGATCCGGCAAGTTTTTTCCCTTTACCGGACGGAGGTTTGGGAATGGTAACACCTTCTGGAAGGCTGATCCGACGACCAGGGGCTAGCAAGCCAAACCCCGACAGCGATTCATTTGAAATGATAGTCCGGATGTCTCGATCCTCAGCAGGAAGAGCTCTAATGGCTTCAACAGCCTCAGAATATCCTCGGCCTTCCGAACGCGGGTTGATACCTGAAAAGATGAAATGAAGAGTTAGGAAAAGCATGACTCCGATTAAATACGAATAGTGATTCAGCAGATAGACTTACTGCCTTCAACCCATCTCCTAGCGAAACCAGAAGGGCAGCGCACATAGAACCATTCCTGTTTATACAGGGCGAATTTGCTACATGCCCCTGTCAAGATCTGGCATTTGTGGAATGGCTCGAGGAACATAAAGGAAGGACTGTCTTTCCGTCTCTTGAACATATAAATGTATCTGATATCACCGGGGGTTGGAGGTCTGGAGAAGACGGCCATGAAAAGTAAGTAAGTCCCGTATAGGAATGCACGGCCGTTCGGGTGCAGCTGCGACGGAGCCATGTCTATGTACTGCAGAACATCCCGGAGAAATAAATTGAACGGAGGCACGCTACCCATCCAACACATGAACTTGTTGCAGGTAGTGTACCCGACTGGGGGCAGATGAGGACGATCGTGTCTCGAAGGAACTAACACGTCGGCAAAAGGAATCCCATGAATGGAGCATATCCGTCGCAGAGCAGCTTCGTTGATCTTCGAGGCTTGAGAATCGATCGGGTTTTCTAGTAAGATGGTTGCCTCCAGAGCATCAGGCGCCAAGTTATGAGCAGTAGAAGTCGATGGGTTAGAAGAATCAGCGGCTCCTTGCCTCGATGATGGCCCAGGCTTGTCGGATATGGTAGCAGAGCTAGATTTTCTCGACATCCAAAATAAATAACTAAGTGCTTGAGAGAACTATACTTAAAAAACGTTGAACGTTAGAATTAACAACACGAGTTTTCCCCCCACGTGGTGTGTGAACTAGTGCAAGCAATTGTGTACAAGCGATAAGAATCTAAAGGTTTTTAAAGATATAATAATTAGCTTCGAATCATCGCCTTCGAAGACCGTCATCGCTAACCGTCTCAAAAAGCTTGCCTTGAGGAGATCACAGTTCCAGATTCAGAAAGCATATGATTTATAAAGTGGCCGGCCTAAGTGTAGTCTGACATTGATACTGTTCGGCATTGAAATTGTTCGACCTAAGTTTCGTTCGGCATATATGTGTGTTCAGCATGTCTAAGTCCTGTTCGGCATGTATGTGTTCGTTCGGCATGTCTAAGTACTGTTCGGCACGACAGTTGTTCGGCGATTATGTCGTTCGGTCTAAATGATATTCGGCGTGTGTGTCTGTTCGGCATTAGGGTAGTGTTAGGCCTAAGTTCGTTCGGCTAGAGTAGCGCTCCGCCTTCGATCATAACTCCACACAGCTCCCTCTCCATTTACGCCGAACGACAGAGACAGATCGCCCGGCGCAGGTTACGCCGTTCGACTCCCCATCTTCCTTTTTTCTTCCAATCTTGATCAGCACAAAGGAGCCAGGCTTAACTACCATACACCATTCGGCGACTCCAAGCGAGCAAACCACTTCCACTAGCCACGCATTTACAATGATAGAAAAGAAGGCGTAAAAGAAAAATGGTGGAAGGGCGCCTGGTTATATAGAGGGAGGTAGAAGTCAAAGAGGCTATACCCGGTAGAACCGGTCAATACCGGAGTGTTCGGCATCGTAGCGGAGAGACGTTCGGCACGCGAGGTACGTTCGGCTTCGAACGTATCGTTCGGCATCCTAACCTCGTTCGTCTTGCACCTCCTTCACTAACATTCTCGTGAAGATACCTCCGAGATAAATTGTACCAGATTCAAAGCGCATCACGTTCGGCCATGCGATACACTTTGGGGGCAAGTGTTTCCTGGATATTTGGCCAGGCAACTAGTACTCGGCATCTAGGAAAACTCGGCGTAGTAGTCGGCAACCAGTACTCGGCATCAGAGAGTGTCCGGCATTTAGGAGTGTTCGGCGAAGCACTTGACATCCAGGAGTACTCGGCGTGGTACTCGGCATCCAGTGGAACTCGGCGTCAGGGAGTACTCGGCATCCAGTAGTGTTCGGCGTCAACTGGCACTCGGCGTCAACCAATGCTCGGCATCAGGACTGCTCGGCATACAAGAGTGCTCGGCATCAAGACTGCTCGGCATACGAGACTGCTCGGCATATGAGAGCACTCGACATCAAGGAGAACTCGGCAGCATCTGTGGTTCGGCATACATGAGTACTCGGCGTAGTACCCGGTAGCATTAGAAGTACTCGGCACAAGAGTACTCGGCGTCTAGAAGAGCGTTCGGCTTTGACTGACTAACACCCTGCACTTCCCAAACATCAAACCACATCGTTCGACGAACCTTGCTCGGCATACGGCGACCACTGTACTCGGGCTGGAGCGTTCGGCAATCAGCCCACTTGGGAAGTCCAGCCCATCTTTGCCTATAAATAGAGGGGCAGGGTCACAGTGAAATGGATCCTTTTTTGGAGAGAAAACACCGGGGAGACTCTGCCATTTTCAAGACTCATCTTCTCTACTTAACAATTTCACTCAGGCATTTGATTCACGAATTGTATTTGTAATCAACTATAAAGGAAATCAATAAAGTTGAACAAAGTGGACGTAGGCAATTATGCTGAACCACTATAAATTTGGTGTTCTTACTTTCTGCATTTAAATTAGCATTGTCTTCTCTATTTAATTTACTTTCATCACTTATATCTCTACACAATCTTTCTGAACGAGGTTAGT
Organism: Allium fistulosum; assembly: GCA_030737815.1. Lineage (NCBI taxonomy): Eukaryota > Viridiplantae > Streptophyta > Magnoliopsida > Asparagales > Amaryllidaceae > Allium > Allium fistulosum. Next base: position 1,251,300,965 of record CM060903.1, on the reverse strand, counting down.
GACCAATTTTGGTGCTAACAAACCTTAAAGTTGAATTTTGAAATATAAATGAAATTTATCAAAATTGGGTTATTGTAAATGTTTGAATATTTAAACTTTGAAACCTATTGAATTTGAAGTGGTTTAAATTTGTAGTTAAAATATGGATTTGAAATCGATATAAAATTGAAATGGTTTTAATGAGAATTTGAATTGAAACCTTTAGCCTTTTGAATTGAAATCGTTGAACTGGAATTGATTTAAGTTGATTTTTGGAACTAAAGTTGGTTTGAATTGATTTGTGAAATTGGAAGAAACAATTCTAATTTGAAACTATTTTTGATATAAACTCTTTTAACATATAAACTATTTTTCTCATTTAAACCATTTTAATATATTAACTATTTTTAATATGTAATCTATTTTAATATATAAATTATTTCTAATATATAAATTATTTCTAATATATAAACTATTTTTAATATATAACCTATTTTAATATATAAACTATTTTTAATATATAACTATTTTTAATATATAACCTATTTTAATATATAAACTATTTTTAATATATAAACTATTTTAATCTATAACCTATTTTTAAAATATAAACTATTTTAATATATATTATTTTAAATTTATAAACAACTTTTAATATATATATTTTAATATCTATACTATTTTTAATGTCTAACTATTCCAATATATAAACTACCTTCAATATTCAAACCGTTTAAAGTTGGAACTGTTATGATTCAGATTTAATTGGTTTAAATGTGAATATCTTGATATAATGGTTTAACCTATTTTGTGGTAATGATTTTGAAAATGAATATGATTTAAATTGAATAATGATTTCGAAAGTGAATATGATTTCGAAAGTGATATGATTTTGAAGTGAATATGATATTTTGGTATCAATTATGAATTAGTTTTGGAAACGTAAAAGAACCAACCGGTGTGAAATAAGCGTTTGGTTGTTAAAGAGACCGAGATCAGATATTTCATACTCTCTGCTAAAACCGAAAACGACTTTAACAACTGTGCACATGGTGGACAATCTAGAACGAAGTAGGATGGTTTGGTGAACGCTATTGCATGAGGTATGAACGCAGCCCTGACCCCCTTGGGTCAGCTTGATATGACTAAAACAGGAGCTATACCTAGGCCAAGTGAGGTTGCTCCTCCGATCGAACATGCTTCTTCAATACCATATCCGTTACTTTGCGATTGATCTGGTGGCCACCTTCGATTTGATTATGGGAGTGTGTTCCGAGGTGAGCGGTGGTAGCTGCTATGCATTACCACCAGCTCGGTTCAGTAAAACGGTAGTATCCTACCCTGGGCATTGCCTCGTGTGCCTTGTCATATGCCTTATCGAGCCCACTACGAGTTTGGTTTGGGTCGTACACTATGGAGTGCTCTCCGATAGCCCTCCAGTTTACAGAGGAATTACAGTATTGTATAGACTACGACATTTATAAAAATGTATTAAGGGGGATATGGGTAATGCCTTAATGTTATTTTAATACTTTACTTTACTGTAGACATATTATAATAGCGTATTATATTTAAGTAGATAGTTTAACGGATCCTTAGGAGATGGAATCCCGAACATCTCTTAGGGTCTTGCACGCACGTTAGACACTCGATAGGAGATGTAAAATCCCGTAAATATCTCTTAAGCCGTTACACTCATATTTACTTATTTGATTTAACTTACATAAGGTCTTTTAGTTCTGACTTGAGTGTTTTGTCTTTTCATTACGCTCGGGTCAGCCTGAGCTTTTCACTATTGAAGACATTATTCTAGAGGACAAAGACGGATTTTAGTTTTATATTATTATTTTATTCCACTGCATCATGTTGTTCCACTACATTATTTATTTATTTCTGTTATATGTATACCTCTGATCTGTATTGTAAAAGTGTAACCAAATGTTATTTGCAAACAACTTCATGAACTGTTTATTTGATTATTATATTTGATCATTCCGCTGTGAGATTCCGTGTTTTGTTTTTCCTTCTTTTCTTATTTACCCCATTAACAATCCTCCCTTTTGAATAGTTTGAGTTGACATGTGTGGTTTATTGTCAATATAAACCGTCCAAAAAGGTGGGTTGTTACATTCGCCTTAGGGAGCGACCGTGGTATTTGTGAAGAAATCGGACGGGTCGTTAAGATTGTGTATCGATTATCGTAAGTTGAATGAAAAGTTGATAAAGAATCGATATCCTTTGCCAGGATTCAATGATTTATTTAATCAGTTCAGTGGAGCCAAAGTATTTTTCCAGTTAGATTTGGAGACAAGGTTCCATTAACTAAGGGTGGCAGAATATAATATTCCATTGATGGCGTTTAGAATAAGATATGATTCCTATGAGTGATTAGTAATGCCAGTCGGATTGAAATGACCGCATTTTGTTACCAAAAATTAATACTATAGATGACTGTAGCATCTATAACACTTAATTTTGGGCCTCAAATGGAGATGTTACAAGGAAGAGAGATTAGCAATAGAAGAAGAACAATAAATTCTTCAAGAAGAAGAAAGTGAAGATATGAAAATCGATGAGGAGAAGAATAACAAGAAGAAGAAGAGGAAATGAACACTTCCCTAAAGAGCTTTGACAAACTGTAACAACATGTAATTTGCGATTAATTGAATAATTAATTAAAGGGTCAAGACGGGCTAAATAAGAAAATAAAGGGGACAATGAATTAATGAAAACGAGTATGTAGGCCAAAGCCTAAGTAATTTTGGGACAATAGAACATGATACTTTTCGTTCGTTTGTTCCATTCTTCTAAAATTAAAACAAAAGCTTAAAAGATCTATTAATGGTGGTGGCTTAGAGAATTAGGAGTAAGGAGAAAATAAAGCAAATACTAGATAATGAAAAGAGTGGAAGATCTAATAAAGTTTTCTTAAAATATTTAGGCGAGTACTACATAACTTTTTATTCATTTTGTTTTGGTTGATTCAGATTATGTTATTTTTATACTCATATATAGTTTTGCCAAAATGAAAATTTGTCATGATATCCTAACCATTGTTCCAAAGATAGGTTAGTATCTCCAAAAGCTTATGGCTTAGGAATAAATTGCTATGAATTTCTAAGACGAATACTTAGAAAATATACAGAGAGAATAGCTTGTAATTCAACTGAAAGACAAAGTATTAATAATTACTAGAAATGACATATATAATAAAATATTAATGTAAGGGGATAAGATCCATAAAAATAGCTGAAATGATAAATAAAGGACATTGTAAATGTCAGAAAGAGATGAAGTAATGTATCTAACAGTGACACGTCTAATGGCAGTCACGTGCCTTGTCAGAGGAGTCAGATACTGTCAAATACAGAGCTAAGAAGGCCAAACGTCTCTAGGGAGAACCGCGCTAGATAAAACCATGTAGAGTAGTGGGGTAGTGATTTGTCAAAGGAACCTAGGAAGTTTCTAAGGGAAAGTAGTTTTCCACCGCCAATTTGCATAAGACAAATAGCACCGCAATCAGATGAAGAGAATAAGATAAATTGCGCCATCATACTGCGCCGCAATTTGGAGGAAATGCACTCAATAAGTAAAGGATGTATTGCACACATGGGTCGGGGCTGGGTGTACTACACGAAAGTATTATGGGTAGAAGTAAGGTAAGGTATAGTAGGGCTTTTGACACCGAGTAAGGACGCTTACTCGAATGCACACCTAAAGAAGCTTCAGATAAGGAGAGGCATTCAACTTCTAGAGGTTTGTAGGGGGCTGATGCAATGCAACATCAAATTAAAAATAAAACAATACTGCAGGGGTGATTCTATGTAATATGGGACTACATGTGGCATATTCTTTGAAGTCCAAAATTAAATAATAATCAAAAGAGACCTACGGGTGGTTGATTCATAGCAGGTCAGGATTAAATGAATAAATGTTAGAGAAAGGGCCGCGGGTGGCTGATTCATAGTAGTCCCATGTCCAACATTAAATAAAATAATTAATTAGGACTTGTGGGTGGCTAATTCATAGTAGGTCTAGTATTAAATAAAGTAAATAAAAGAGACCTATAGTTGGCTGATTCATAGCAGGCTAGAATTAAATGAATAAATATTAGATAGAGGACTATGGGTGGTTGATTCATAATGGTCCTAGGTCTAATTAAATAATATAAAGATAAAGGAAAGGAAAATCCATAGGCGACTATTTCATAGCAGATTTGAACTTAATAAGTTTATAAGAATGGGGCTGTGGGTTGGGTACCATAGTAGCCCAAAGCAAAATAAAACGATATTGTAGGGACTGGGTCAATGCAGTATGAGATAGTAGTAACTATATAAAGGGAAAACTTGGGAAGTCTCCAGGGTAAGCAAATATGGTTTTTGTTGTGTGCAGTTGTATGTATGATGTTTCTAAGTAGTGAGGGGAAAACCCATTCTACATTATGTGGCGTAGTCTCACTATGTATTCATGATGTACTTTTAGGTAAGTATTATTCACATCAGACTTTATGTTTGATCCATGTGTTTATCATTGTTTTCCCCATAAACTCACAGGTACTCATTTGAGTAGGCTGAGTTTATGGGATAGGCAAGTTATTTTGGAAGTAGACCAAAGATTGAAGACGGTGCTAAAGGCCTAGTTATTTATAATTTATGCTAATTCCATTGTTATAAGTGTTTGGGTGGCATCTTTATATGTTGACTCGCCACTCTACTATGTATTTCAATGATTATATTTTGACCCCTTTGTGGGTACGACTTAAGGTTAACTTTAAACATGTATGCAATGAATATGAAGACAAATTTGATGAAATGAAAATAGTTTGTTGTTCTGTTTACTTCGAATGTTTTGATTATGAACTCACTCTTGGTCGCCTGAAAATAATTTTGATGATGACTGCAACATCATTGACATTCATTTTTTGGTCTTCTAATTGGGGATGTTACACAAATCATCCAGTTATTCTAACAAAGAAATTCTTAAAAACCAAGAGAAGCTTCTTAATAATCAAAAGAAGCTTAAACATCCATTTAGTAAGAAGTTCACTAGCATCTCAAACAAAGTGGACAAATACTTTGGGAAGATTATTAGAAAGTTTGGTGGAAATTCATCATCTTAATCCATATCATTCTATCTATTTAGCTATCATGTTTTCTAGCTTGTGCTTATGTTATTTTCATGTATTTTTCAATATGTTTATGTATCTCTCTAGTTTATTAATGAAATTTTCTTAGAGGCTTGATTTCTACTATCAATAATGTTCTTTTGCTCTCTAGAATCATAAACAAATACAATATAAAATATTAAAAAAAATTAAAACAAAAATAAGAAACATGCAAATTACTACATATATGTCGACATAGGTCACCTATGTATGTCGACATACACTAATAGTTTTTTTGAATTTTGAATTTCAAAAGGTTAGTTATTGTTTGGAGGTATTAGTTAGTAATCCGACTTATTACTTTTATAAAATGATTTTTCTTCTAAAAAACTCAAAAAACAATTAATCTTCTTATCTTATTCTTTACTACACATTTATACCCATAAAAATGAATCAAAACAACAATTTTTCAAAACAAAATCTAAGTGAAAATCTATAAGAGACATTTCAATCTTTCAAAAATGTTCTTTGCTTTAGTTTTCGCAATCAAAGATCTTGGAGTTGAGTCAAATGCTAATGATCAAGGAAGAAGAAAAACAATTCAATTCTTTTCGACACTTTATTTCTAGTTTTGCTAAAGAATTTCAAAGCAATGCACAGAATGCTTGAATTATAACATGAAAGTGGATAATGAAGATTGGGAGTTATCAACACCAATCCTATCTTTGGATCCGAAGGATGGGTCGAAGTTCCCAAGAAAATCTAGGTTTTAATTTATAATTGTAATTTATATTTATTGTCTGTAATATGTATTATACACTTCAGTTTGTATAATTGACTCTGGTTATATTTGAATTTTTGTGTAATTAATTAAATAACTATAAAATTTATGATGTATGGTTAAAACAAATATATTTATAACTATATATATAGTTAATTATAATATTGTTTGCACTTAGTAGTGATTTGTATACTGTCTACAATATTATCACATTTAATAGTATTTAATATATATCACATTTAGGAGGAATTTATTTTTCTTTACCTATTTTCATTAATGACAAAGGAAGAGATAAATAAAAATATATAATATATGCATATACTAAGTATTCAAAATACGGGGAGTTAACCAAATTAGGGGGAGTTACATTATAATTTGTAATGAATATATTTACATGGTTGCCATCGTAAAAAAGGAGGAGACTGTTAATACCTCAGATATTGATTTTGATGACAATAACTATATAAATATAGGTACTAATGATTTTTCAGATTGTATAGAATATTTTACAAGATATTATATAGATTTATACAAGTATAGGATAATCGAGTTTGAAGAATGATCGGTAAAATGATTAGAGATCAAGATTCAAAGATGATCAAGATATTTGAAGACTCATGATGTTTGTACAAAAAATGGACAAACACCTCGAAATCGTATGGTTTAGTGGATCTTGTGTTATTCTTAGTGATTTGAGCGATTTATGCAAATATATAAAGAACAGGAGCTAAACTGTAAAAAAGACACGCAGATTTATAGTGGTTCAGCCAGAATGTGCCTACGTCCACTTTATATGTTATTTCTCTTCTCTTATTCTGATTACAAGTACATAGCTTTGATACAAGTAAAAGAAAGTTGTTTGAAAGTTCCTTCCGTGCTTGAGCTCTCAAAACTTGTCCCCATTGCTGTACCCTTGCCCCTCTATTTATAGAGTGAGGCTAGGGGTAGGGGTCCAGGATATGTATAGTCGCTGATGGGCCTGGGCTGATGTGATCTGGCCTGGTATATCTTGGTTCGGCATTGCTTGGTTTGGAGGTGGTTGGAGTGTAGAGTGGACCGGTAGTGGGATGGAAGTAGGTTGGACTGGTGGTGGGATGGAAGTATATTGGTTCGGTGGCAGTAGGTTGGACTGGTGGTGGGATGGAAGTAGGTTGGACCGGTGGCAGCTGGTCCGGTGGGATGGAAGAATATTGGTTCGGTGTTTGCCTAAGACTACCGAATGGGTTCCTGCCGAATGGGCCTTGGAGGACGAGAATACCGGATGGGCTTAGGCGAGCCTGGATGGATGAGTCATGCTCCTTGGTCTCAAGGTCTTCTGGGTGAGAACGCGCCCAACATTTGCCCCCCAAAGTGGGGCATATGCCGGAATGTGCCGCGCTTTGTTTAAAAGATGATGACGTCAGTCTTGGATGCTTTCGCCGAATCAGCCGGTCCGGTCGTCTACAGTTGCCTATAAGTAAGGGCCCAGGGCCTCTATTACCTTCTACCGAACGAACAGCCAAGCCAAGTTAGTCACATAGCCGAATCAAATTCTGATCCTCTACCGAACCATCCCAGCTTGCCGAACCATTTCACTTGCCGAACCAGGTACTCAATTTCTCTTAGCCGAATGGTTTTTTGTCTGTGCCCACCGAATGAAGCGCGTGTGCCATACGTGCCGAATGAAATTTTCAGATGAGAATGCCGAACGAGAATGCCGGATGGAATCTTATATTCAGTTTTACCGAATGATAATGGGAGTTTTAAGCATTTTGACTTTATGAGTAGAATTCCATATTATATACTTACCCCTTTTTTTTTACATCCTCTATTCTAACAACATGTTTTCCCGGTGTTGTAGATAATGTCTCGCAAAGCAGAGACTCGATCAGACAAGAAGAAATCTGGGGGTGAAGGAAGTTCCTCCGCCGTGCCCCCAACTCAGCCGAATCCCGAACGTCACGGTCCAATCCCGAGATCACTAGTGGACGGGTACGGCCCTCAGGAACTTCTGAACTCCCCGCCCGATTGCTTTCCTAGCTCCCTTAAGGAGGAGCAGCTCGACGTCATTTCCCGGTCTTTCGGAATTGATAGGGCGCATTTGTTGTTGCCAGGGAGAGAAGTTATGCCGTACGATCCTCCTGAAGGGTACTTCGCCTACAGTAGATACCACTGCATGTGTGGTGCCATTCCTCCTCTCAATGCTTGGATAGCCAGCTTCCTCACATATCTAAAGGTGGCCCCATTCCAATTTCAACCCAACTCTTACGCTATACTGGTGAGCCTCTTCGTCATCTTCCAGAGGAAGTATGGTCGTGCTCCTTCCAATCGGGAGATCCGGTATCTATATAATCTGAGGGGCTATAAGAAAGGGTCCCCATACATTAGCTTGGAGTCGGCTGTGACCTTCAAGCCGATTTTGGATCTGTACTCTAAATTCAGCATGTTCAAGAAGGAGTGGTTCTTTGTTAGGGACGACTCCGTTTCAATCCGGCGCTTTACTTCTGGATGTAAGTTGATGCTTTTACTTATAATTTCTATTCCGATTGCGATGCTTCTTCTCATACTTTCTCATTTTTGCTAGCGACGGGTGGCTTTCCGGTTGTGGAGACTGACCGTCTGGTTCAGACGGCGGCTGAGATAGAAGCTATTCTTGGGAAATATAGATCATCTGCCTTCTTGATCAGAAATGCGATTCTTCTGGAATATAACTTAATCCTTCCGCAGCAGTCAGTAGTTAAGCTGAGGGAAACGGCAAAGAAGAGGGCGGCTGCTCAGACCAAGGAAGGTGTTACGGTAGAGAGTAGCAAGAGGAAACCTTTCACAAAACCTTCAGCTGTCGGAGGTAAGAAACTCAAGAAGTCGGACGGTCCTTCCCCCAGCAATTGTCCACTTACCCGGGAGGAGGAAGACATAGAGGAGGAAATAGGCGAGGGTGGAGATGGTCGGGAAGGTGATAAAGGTGGCGATGGCATCGGGGCCTTGCTCCCTGGGCAAGCGGGCGAGATTCAGGAGTGGACGGACGATGCGTTCCACCAGGCTTTCGAGGGGCTGGACGGAGATCCGGCTTTGGTAGAGAAAACCGGGAAAGCGGACAAGGCCGGGACCGGTGCAAGCGAGTCTTCCCAGACCATTCCAGCCAGGGTGGCTCCGACGACTCAAGGTGAACTCTTGACTCCTGCATGCTTCACTAATGATAGGGACTTAGGAATATTTTATGACCCGCTCCCGTCCTGGAATGAAATCCAGGACCTATTGCAGTATCCTACTCCTCCCCAGGGTTTGTACAACCACATATGTGTTTCTCTCCTTTTAATTTGCCGTGTTTTCTCGAAGTATAGAACAATATATGCTTGTAACACTTTTTCTTCATATCAGGAGCAGGTAAAATGGTCAAAGCCTCATATTTTCGGCACAGGCTTGAACAGTACAAGCTTTCCAAAACTTCTGTCAAGCCGAAGCCTTCGACCCACCGCTCCGGGGATGTAGTCGGCTACCGTCCTCTTCTCGGGGTTATCGAAGAGGGTATTCAGCAGAGAAAGAGGAATCGTCCTTTATCCGAACCTTCGCCTGGTCCTCAGCTCCCGGCTCAGCCTCTTCATGATATCACGGAGGAGGATAGCGAGTTTGTGCCTTCTCCGCACCCGTCCGGAAACCCTTCTGTTATTCATATCGACCGTCCTGAATTGGCTCGTAATCCATTTGCGGGTCATCCTGATCTGGATCCAAGCTCTCATGATATTACTTTTGACGAAGTCACTGGTGAACACCTTCTCCCCCGTAACCCCATGGTACGAGTACTTGATGAAGCTAAGTCCTTAGATCTCGATTTACTCACTACTCGTATAATCACTATGGGAGACGAGGCCAAGGCTAATATTGATCGGGTGGCGGAGGAGACCAAGAAGCTGATGGGGCATCATGCCCGGCTGGTTAAGGCCGGAGAGGAGATTGGGAGCGCCAATATCCGACTTCGATTGGTGGTTTCAGATCAGGCCAAACAGCTTGCGGATCAGGCTATTCAGATTTCTCAGCATGAGGCTGCTACTGGACGATTAAGGAAAACCATGGAAGAGGCCAGTCGGGCCGAATTGCGAAAAATGGAAGCTACTTGCAAAGAACAGATTGACATGGCTATTGCCACGGTGGACGAGGTTCGGAAAGCGGATCTTGAGTAGGTGGAGGAATTGTCCGGGAAACTTGAGGCTGCAGAGCTTGCTCAAGCTAAGTTGAGGGAGGAGATGGAGGCAATGCGGGGATCCCTTCTAGCCGACTGCTCGAGATACCGATCGGAGAGAGATGCTGCCGTTGGGAGGTTGTTGGCTTCCGAGGCCCGGACGAGGGAGTTTGAGGAGAATGAGGGGATGATGGACGAAATGCTTCAGGATATGTACTTCCGAACCTGGAAGCAGGGCAACCTATCCTGGATGGATGATTATCCCAGGATCATGGCTAAGATCTATCTTCGGGCTCTGGAGGAGGCTAAGGCCGATGCGGATAAAGATGGTGGTGTGGCCTTCAGCATGGATGCGGTCACTGCCCAGTTTGCCAAGGAGGAGAAGGTGGCGGTGAAGGAAGGTATGCGGTTGCTTGCCGCTGAGGAGGTAGGCGTGCAGGTAGAGGATGGCGATCAGGATAGTCAGGAAGCAGGCGCTGGTAAGTCTCTCTTTTTAGTTTCTCCATCAACTTGGTTGCTTATTGCTAATGAGTCCTTTCTTTGACTGGACAGGGGGTCAACAGGACAAGGATAAAGCTCCACTACAGCCGGCCCCTTGATTATATCTGAAAAAACTCTTTTTGTGGGTTTAACAGGGTTGTACATGTTAGTCGAAAAATAGTAAAGTAGCCTTTGGGTTATAATATTTTGCCACTTGTAATAAATAGTCTTATTTTTGACGTGTAATTCTTTAACTTGGGCTGATTTTCTTGAATGTTTGTTGCTTTTTCGACATGTCGTATGAGAAATATAGCTATGCGTATTCTTGTAATTGAATTGTGTTTGATGTCAGGTTTTGGTTTTAAAACATAATTTCATGACTTGTAATATTAGTGTGTGGTGTGAACAGATTATAGTCATGTATTTGTACATAAAAGAAGAAAATACTGCCTTTCATGTTTTAATCGTAGATGGCAGTCTTGAATATCTTGTAAGACCGAGCATGGAATGTAGTCGAATGTCCTGCCACTGTGAGTCCTTACACCCATTGGCGAGTATCTCCTACTCTGTATCATGTACTTTAGGGATTGTTATAGGGGATAGGGAAAAAGCTTTTTAAGTAAAATTGAAATACGTGAAAAGGTAAAACTTCCTATCACGGAAGGCCTTCGATGTGCTTAAGCTCGTGGCAAACGGGTTTTGTAGTCACTTTCCCTAGCTGTGGGTCTTGGAGACATTCGTCACCCATCTTACGCCTCCGCGGGGAGTTAATTCTTTTTTACCACAGCCGCACTTAAGACACATCGGAGCCGAGATCGCGCACAGTAACTACCCGGGCCATTATGGCCCGTAATCGTGGGTATTATTCGATTTACTGTGGCCGGCTAGCGTGGGTGCCGATCGTCAACTGTGAACTGCCCCTGGCTGGCCACACCTTATGTTGGGGCTTATAGTCGGTTCACAGTTGCCGGCGAGCCTAACGCCGTAATGAGCTGCCTCGGCTATAGTCGGCCTTCTCGGTGGCTTATAATCGGCTCATTACAGTTGGCTTTAAGGGCCGTCGCGAGCAATGAGTTAACCCGCAGCAGAGGGATGCTGGAGCAAAAGTGTCTCATTGGCGAGGGCATAGATTCGCATAGTACCTGTTGGGTCTTGTCCCGGTGAAGTTGCGTTGTGGAGTGCTTTGAATAGAAATGCTATATACTCAGGATTTTGTTCAACAGAAAAGGATAAAGTTAACAAGCAGCCAAGATACAAAGGAACAAGTTAAAAAAGAGACAAGGTTTTTAAAGTGGTTCGGCACGAAAATGCCTACGTCCACTGATTCTCTCTGTTAATTCACTTCATATGGGCAATACAAGTTAAGAAAAGTATCGACGGAGGTGTTGGATATTCCATGCCCTCTGGAACACCTCTCCGTCCACTGTTGACAAAATATAGGCCCCGCTGTGGAGATCTTTATGAATTACATATGGTCCATCCCAGATTGGGTCTAGTGCTCCGGGGCGAGGGAAGATTCGTTTGAGGACAAGATCCCCTTCCTGCAAGGTACGATGCTTGACTTTGGAGTTGTATTGTGCTGCCACTTTTTGCTTGTGGGCTGCTGTTTTGAGGACTGCATCGTTTCTTCTCTCCTCGATTAGATCCAAAGACATGTGAAGGAGTTCTTCGTTCTCTTCTGGGTTATAGTGGATCCGACGGTGGGAAGGCACAATAGTTTCTACTGGGAGCATAGCCTCCGATCCGTATGCCAAAGAGAAAGGAGTGTGCCCTGTCGATGTTCTGAAAGATGTGCGGTAGGCCCATAGTGCCGTAGGGAGTTCATCCACCCAAGCGCCCTTTGACTTTTCGAGCTTCTTTTTGATCAGAGCTTTCAGAATTTTGTTGACTGCTTCGACTTGTCCGTTTGCCTGGGGATATGCTACGGATGAGAAGTTTTTATGAATTCTGTGTTCTTGGCACCAGTTGGCGAATTTCTCGCTGTCAAACTGAAGTTCATTGTCTGATATGATTTTGAGTGGGACTCCGTACCTGCATAGAACATTTTTGATCAAGAAGTTAATAACTTTTGCTGAAGATACTTTATTTAGAGGTTCCGCTTCCACCCATTTGGTGAAATAATCAACTGCCACTATAGCATATTTGGCCCCGCCTCGGCCCATTGGTAGTTCGCCGATTAAGTCAATTCCCCATATTGCGAAGGGCCAAGGGCTGGTCATCTGAGTAATCTCGGTTGTTGGTAGCCGAGGGATCTTAGCAAATTTTTGGCATCTGTCACACTTCTTGACGAAATCTAAGGCGTCCTTGCTTAAGGTGGGCCAGAAATATGCGTATCGGAGTATCTTTTTTGCTAACGTTTGCCTTCCGGTGTGATCTCCACAGCTCCCCTGATGGATGTTGGATAAGATCTCCTTGGCTTCTCTCCCAGCGACACACCTTAATAACGGGTTAGAGAATCCACACCGATAGAGGATGTCTTCTTGTATTGTGTAGCGGGATGCTCTCCTCAATATTTTCTTGACTTCGTTACGCCCGTTGGGTAGAGTGCCACTTTGTAGGTAATCTCGGATGGGAGTCATCCAAGTTGCTTCTTCGATTGCAGCTATCAGATTCACTTGCTCAAAACTCGGGGCCAGTTGCTTTGAGATGGTTACTGCCCCGAAGATGGTGATGTCTCTCACACTTGCTTGCTTTGCTAATTCGTCGGCCTCTCGGTTCTCCTCCCTAGGGATGTGTTTGACTAAGTAGTGGTCCAATCGGCTGAGAAGTAACTTGGTCTTCTTTAGATATGCTATGAGTCGTTCTTCTCGAGCTTGGAATTCTCCTAGTATTTGATTAACAATAAGCTGAGAATCGCCGTGAAGACACAAAGAATTGGCTCCGATTTCTATGGCAATTTCTAGTCCAGCTATCACTGCTTCATATTCTGCATCGTTATTGGTGGCAGCGAATTCCAGTCTTATAGCATAGTGCAGTTTATTTCCCCTGGGAGTGATTATTACCACACCTGCCCCCGAGCCTTGTTCGTTAGATGCACCGTCCACAAAGAGATTCCACTTGATATCTTCTGTTATTTCCAATTGCTCCCTATCCTCGTTGGTAGTGAATTCTGCAATGAAATCAGCCATGGCTTGTCCCTTGATTGCGGTGCGAGGGTGATAGGTGATATCATACTGACTTAGCTCAATGCACCATTTAAGTAGTCGCCCAGAAGTGTCAGGACGATGGAGTACCTGCCTCAATGGTTGATCGGTCAGAACTTTGATGGAATGGGACTGGAAGTAGTGACGCAGTTTTCGTGATGTGATTAGTAAACAGTATGCTAACTTCTCAAGCTTAGGATATCTAACTTCTGCCCCAGTAAACCTTTTGCTGACGAAGTAAACTGGTCGTTGCGTGCGGTTGTCTTCCCTTACCAAGGCAGCGCTCAGGGCGTGGGATGACACAGCGAGGTATAGGTATAATTCTTCTCCTTCGCTTGGAGTTGAGAGCACCGGTGGTTTCTGGAGGTGTTCGATTAAGTGAAGGAAAGCGGTCAGGCATTCGTCAGTCCACTCGAACTTTCCCTTATCTTTCTTTAGGGCTTCGAAAAAGGGGACGCACTTGTCCGTTGCCTTGGAGATGAATCGGCTTAGGGCGGCCACTTTTCCATTTAAGCTTTGCATTTCCTTTCGGGTGGAAGGTATCTTGATATCCCTTAGCGCTCGGACTTGTTCAGGGTTTGCTTCTATCCCTCTGGCATGAACGATGAATCCTAAGAACTTCCCTGACGACACACCGAAGGAGCATTTTAGTGGATTCAACTTCATTCCATATTGCCGAAGTACTTGAAATATCTCGCCTAGGTGGCTTACGTGATCTTTGGCCTTCCTTGACTTTACCAGCATGTCATCCACATATACTTCCATAGTTTGTCCTATTAGCCCTGCAAACATCTTGTTGACGAGGCGCTGGTAGGTGGCTCCTGCATTTTTAAGTCCGAAAGGCATCACTTTGTAGCAGTATAAACCCCGGTCGGTGATGAAACTAGTGTGGTCTTGGTCGGGAGCATGCATAGGAATTTGGTTATATCCTGAGTATGCATCCATAAAAGATAGGAGTTCGTGCCCGGCTGTGCTGTCTACAAGTTGGTCGATTCTGGGAAGCGGGAAGCAATCCTTTGGGCAGGCGTCGTTTAGGTTGGAGAAGTCAATGCAGGTCCGCCACTTCCCATTAGCCTTCTTTACTAGTACCGGGTTGGCGATCCATTCTGGGTAAACAGCTTCTCGTATGAAGTCATTGGCGAGTAGATTCTTTACTTCTTCATCGAGGGCTGCTGATCGCTCTGCCCCCATACTTCTCTTTTTTTGTTTTACAGGCGCCTTGGTAGGATCAATGTTTAATACGTGGCATGGTATGTCGGGGGAGATTCCGGTCATGTCAGCGTGTGACCAAGCGAATACATCCAAGTTGTGGCGGAGAAAATCAATGAGTTGTTCCTTCAATTCAGCTTTCAGCTGGGACCCAATTTTCAGTAGCCTACTTGAGTCGTGCTTGTCTACAGATATAAACTCCATAGCCTCTGCAGGCTCGGCGGTGGCCTCCTCCTCTTTGTCCCTAGGGTCTAATTCATTGAAAGGGTCGCTGGTGTATCGAAGAGGAGGGGCTTTCTTTAGTTGCTATGCTTCAAGGCTTTTTGTGCAGAGGGCAATCTCTACACCTTTCCCTTTATCTTTCCTGTGGTTGTTGCGAAGTTCGGTTACATAGCAGTCTCGTGCAATATCCTGGTCTCCTTCCACTTCCCCTACCCCATTGTCTGTTGGAAATTTCATTTTCAGGCACCATGGGGCTAGGACAATCTGGAAGTCAGACAAGGCTGGTCTCCCTAAGAAGGCGTTGTAGGCCGAATGGTTTTCTATCAGCACAAACGTCTGTTTCCTTACAACGGAGCGGGGATGGCTTCCAATCTCAACAAAGAGGTCCAGCTGCCCGAGGGGCATCTTCGCATCTCCAGTGAAACCGTGTAGTGGTTTATCGCAGGGAGATACATCCTTCATTGATAGGTTCATTTTTTCGAATGCGTGTTTGAACAGGATATTTACAGAGCTTCCAGTGTCTACCAGGATTCGGTAAACCTCGGCGGGACCGAGTCGGGCAGAGATAACCATGGGATCCATGTGAGGGTACTGTCTTCCTTCTAGGTCACACTTACTGAATGTGATGTCATCACTTTCTTTCCGCTTTGGGTGGCGCTCTTCTATAACCGTATTGACACAGTCTTTATTGTCTCTAAGCGACTTCCCATATCTTTCCATCTCTCTCCAACTTCTGTCTGCGATGTGCGGACCTCCTGAGATGGTATGGACCACTATCTTCTCTTGACTAGAGCTGCTAGCGTTGCGGTTTCCTCTGTCTGTCCCTGGTGAGGGTAGCCTTGGGTTTTCATTGGCAGGAGCTGGAGTCCTGTCTTGACTTTTTACATAACGTTCCAGTTTCTTCCTTCTGATGTGTTCCTCAATCAGATCTCGGAGATGATGGCATTCGTTGGTATCATGTCCGTGAGATTCGTGGAAGCGGCAGAATTTTCCAGACTTCTGTGCGTTATCTGATTCTTTCTTGTATGGTGGGCGTTTGTATCTAACTTCGCCTTGGGTGGCAAGGAAGATATTTTCGACGGTCTCGTTCAAAGGGGTGTAAGTGTCGAATCTTGGTCCTGGCCAATATAGGCGCTTTTCTACCTTCTTGCCCCCAGCATTGTCTCTGGAATCATTTCTTCGAACGTCCCTTGCCACAGCAGGGGCATTGCCATGGGTCGTCTTATTTTGCTGTCCGGACTGCCCTCGACGGCAGCATCCTCAAGCCTCATGTATTTTCCGGCTTCATGGAAGAAATCGGGTAAAGTAGCTGGTTTTTCTTTTGTCAATCTTCTAGCAAATTTAGTGTCCGGATGCACACCACTGCAGAGGGCCATTAGGATAAGCTTCTCATCGGCATCTTGAACTGCGGCTGCTGCGGCGTTGAATCTGGTAAGGTATTGCTGCAGCTTTTCTCCAGGTTTCTGTTTGACGCTGGATAAGGAATAAGCGTCCTTAGGTTGCTCCACATGAATGCGGAATTGACTGATAAATTTTTCTTTCAACATTTCCCACGAGCTGATGGATCCTTGGGGTAGATGACAGAACCAGGAGGTAGCAAGATCAGCCAAGAAGAGCGGGAAGCATTTGCATAGTACTCCCTCTGTTGCTCCACTCATGAGCATATGCTGCGTGTACCTTTGTAAGTGTACAACGGGATCGGAGGTTCCTTTGTAGGGTTCCATTGTTGGCATCTTCCATTCTCGGGGGGTGATAGCAATATTGCGGGCGAAAGGGCTGGTTACCCTAGCGCCTATCCCTCGATCTCTTTGCTCCCGTTGGACACACTCTCTGAATAAGCGTGCCATCCTTTCATCAGAACTTGGAGCAGATAGAAATGAGTTTGGTTCTGTTCTGTGGGATTGATTCCGTCCAAACGACCTGTAGGGATGGTATCGTCTATCATTCCTCATATTTTCCAGTGGCTGCCTTTGATCTTCTGGGAGCACGCTTGGGTCAGCTACAGTTGGCCCTTGCCTTGATCTCCCCCTGTTGGGTTCTGATCTAAGCACTTCCTCGGGTCCAACTTCGGGCTGAACTCTAGCTCGGCCCCGTTCACTGGTGTTTCTGTGGTTAGGCAGCATGACAGGCTCAGCTACAGTTGACCTTCGCCCGGTACCTTCCCCGTTGGGTTCGGTACCAAACGTTTCCTCAGGCCTAACTTCTGGCTGTGCTCGGTCTCGGCTCCTACCACGGCTACTTCTGCCGTTAGCTCCTTCGAAGAAGGAAGATCTTTGCTGTCTCTGAGATCCTCCAAACTGGGACTCGCCCCATGATTCAGTGTTGCGGTTGGATTCTTCAGCGTCCCTCAAGCGTGACATGAGATGGTCCACCAAGGCTTCCTGCTGGGACGTGAAGCGGTTAGTTACTTCAACAACAACTCTGTCCAAATCTGCCCTAGTAATTGCTGCAGGCTGTTCTGTGGCAGGAGTGGTTGGGTTAGCCTGTCCTTCATTTGTTACCGTTGCTGGAGGAGGACGATTTACTTGATTCGTGACAGCTGGATCTGGAAGACTGCTGGATGCGATGTTTTTTCCTTTGTTAACATCTTTTCTCTGTTTGGGAGTCATGTTTTCCAAGTGGCGGACGATGCTGTTAGGAAAACTTGTTAAGTAGATGAAGCTGAAGCTTCGAGCTTCTAGTTCTCAGTGAAAGCACCAAAAATGTTTGTACAAAAAATGGACAAACACCTCGAAATCGTATGATTTAGTGGATCTTGTGTTATTCATAGTGATTTGAGCGATTTGAGCGATTTATGCAAATATATAAAGAACAGGGGCTAAACTGTAAAAAAGACACACAGATTTATAGTGGTTCAGCCAGAATGTGCCTACGTCCACTTTATATGTTATTTCTCTTCTCTTATTCTGATTACAAGTACATAGCTTTGATACAAGTAAAAGAAAGTTGTTTGAAAGTTCCTTCCGTGCTTGAGCTCTCAAAACTTGTCCCCATTGCTGTACCCTTGCCTCTCTATTTATAGAGTGAGGCTAGGGGTAGGGGTCCAGGATATGTATAGTCGCTGATGGGCCTGGGCTGATGTGATCTGGCCTGGTATATCTTGGTTCGGCATTGCTTGGTTTGGAGGTGGTTGGAGTGTAGAGTGGACCGGTAGTGGGATGGAAGTAGGTTGGACCGGTGGTGGGATGGAAGTATATTGGTTCGGTGGCAGTAGGTTGGACCGGTGGTGGGATGGAAGTAGGTTGGACCGGTGGCAGCTGGTCCGGTGGGATGGAAGAATATTGGTTCGGTGTTTGCCTAAGACTACCGAATGGGTTCCTGCCGAATGGGCCTTGGAGGACGAGAATACCGGATGGGCTTAGGCGAGCCTGGATGGATGAGTCATGCTCCTTGGTCTCAAGGTCTTCTGGGTGAGAACGAGCCCAACACATGAGTTTAGAGACAAAGACACAAAGATTTCAAGACTATGGTTTATAGTTATAGACAATAGATTAACTTGTTAAAGTCCTTGAATAGAATTTTATAATCTAAATATATTTATATATTTTTGAAATGTAATTCTACAAATATTTTAAAAGAGTTTTATATAGTAAAAGTATTTAAAAACTGTCTTTAAAGGTTTTACAAATTATTAGAATTTTATAAACACTTTAAATGGATTATTATTTTTTAATATTAACAAGGGTATGTAGACATAGGCTATATAGGTATGTCGATGTATGTACCATTGAAGAGGTGTGTTTTGAATTTTGAATAGTTGTGATTTTTTGGTTGTATCTCTTCACGAATAGATATGTCCCTTCATACACTATATAAAGGGGACTGGAAAATGAATTTTATGAACTACTTTCTTCTTACTCCAAATTTTCATTATACATTTCACAAATTCCACTTTCTATAACCTTCAAATTCACTCAGATTCAATCCCTACTTTAATTCATTCTCTACAATTTACTTATTGATTTGAAAGTATGCCCTTATCAATTCAAAAATCAAAGTGTTATCAAAGGTCTATAGGATATTCTGTATCCGAAGTAAAACTATTTGTACTTGGAATCAACGATTCTCTACTATAATTAGTTCGGGTGTGTTTGTTGCTCTTTCAAATTAAGTGGGTGTGCTTGTTGCCTATTTAAATCAAATGGACGTGCTTATTGCTCGTTTAAATCAAGTGGGTAATCTTGTTGCTCGACAAAATCAAGATAGTCTACCCTGAACTCAAAAAATCAGGATGGTGTATCTCGTTGCCTTGAAATTGAGACTGTATTCTGGTTTTCTTAATACTTATTCAATGTAGGCGTTGGAAAGGAAATCTACACATAAACTGTATAGGACTGGACGTAGGATTGGTTAATTCAAACCAAAAACTCCTGGTGTCGTCTCTCTTACTTTTATTGTATTTATATATATCCGTGACTGCCTGTTAATATATATTTGTGTTAATTTTCTATGTTTGAATTTAAAACTTCAAATAATTTAGAAAAGTTTCATATAAGTTATAAAATATTATTCATCTCCCATGAGTTTTAAAGTAGCCTCAAGATCTGTTTACATTAGTACTACACCATTTTCCACATAGTGTACTCTCAGAAGATTGGATTAAACCGGAAATTGTAATTTCCAAAGAAGTAAGATATGATAAGGCTTAAGATAGCCGAGATTGAAACCCAAGACATTAGTGATAATATGATAATCAATATTAATAATCAAAAGATGATTAGTTGGAATGTTAGCATAATAAATAATTAAGTGAAAATCCTAATAAAGAATGGTTAGGTAGTAGTTCAGTTATTTGCATAAGGTTTTGTGGCCGTCAATGAGTCGAAAGTGAAGGTGTAAGGCATTTGTGGCATCCTCCATTGAAAATGTAAGCATAATGCCTAGATGGGCAGCTGTCCGGACAACAAAAGAGATCGATGACAGGCCTAATTAGAAACCAAGGGAAGGGTGCAAGACGTGAGGATGCGGGTGGTAGTCTTGGCTCCAAAGTGAAGTTGGAGTAATGCATGAGAAGCATCCGATAGACGAAAATGTTGGTGTAAGGCCTCATGGCCACCATGATACGAAAGCGAAGGAGTAAGGCCTATGTGGCATCCGAAGACCAAAACCATATGCATAAGGCCATAGTGGAATGTAACATCCCGTATCTAGAGGCCAAAAGCTAAGTGCTACAAATGGTGCAGTCATCTATAGTATTAACTTCTGGTGACAAAATACGAAAATGCAAAGGGTATCCATAATATCATAAGCACTTGAAGATGAACAAAGTCACAGATTTCAAAAACAAATTTTATCGATTATATCTCAAAACAATAATTCATATCCAAGTTACATCATCCTAAAACGTTTCCCAGGAAATGGTCAAATATAATTTACAATAGTACACTAAGAGAGACATATGACGATGTCCCCTTGGTTGATCAAAGCAATATAGTCATATCAGACTTAATACACAATGGAAAAAAACAAAAGAATCTGTACTCCTAATTAGCTATCCTTTCTAAGAATGGAAATAAACAAAGTCGCACTTAAAACAGACCACTCAGACTTCCCCTTCTTGGCTGCTCCACCCTTCTAAGAACCCTTCTTGTGAAAGAACTTTCTCTTCTGATTCTGCCCAACCTGGACTTCTTTAACCTTATTCTTCTCCTAACAAGCAAGAATTTCTTCATGTCTCAAAGCCATCTCTACAACCACATCAGAGGGATCTCTAATATGTGGTAAAGTAGCCCTATCCAACTAAGGCTTCAATCCCCTAATAAACTTCTCGTTCCTCTTCATCACTGTATCAACAATAGCATAACCATATCGGGCTAACTCTTTGAACCTACTGGCATATTCCAGAATAGTCATCTCTCCCTGTTCTAGCTCAACAAACTTCCTAATCAAAACAAGCTATGCCATTACCGACATGAACCTCTCCTGGACCTCCTCTTAAACTCTGCCCAGGTCATAGTCTCCCCATCCACTGCCATAGTCACACTATTCCACTCAAAGAAAACAACTCTCTAAAGCTGTCTCGATGCCAACCGCCTCTTCTACTCATCATTGAGCCTCAAGCCTGCAAAAATCCTTTCGTAGTGCAACAACCAGTTTTTTACCTCAATGGCATCCTCTGTTTCGATAAATGGCTTCCCTCCGAGCTTAGTGTAGTCTCCACTCAACTTAGCATAGTCGTTGACAACTGGAGCTCCTGGAACTCCTCCTTCCACTACTCCAGCAGCAACATCCGCTTGCACCATGTTTACGAAGAACTGATACATAGCTCCCATTCCAACTTGCGGGACTCCAGCATCCACATTCTCTGCTTTTTCCTAACCCTGACTCTCCTCGCATTAGGCCTGGCATTCCCATCGGTGCCTTCCCCTCCTGGGTTAACTCTTCCTCTTCTACCTTCCATATTTGTATTCAAATCTCATGAGATACAGAAAAAGAACCTAACAAAGATAGGAGACTAGAGATAAAGCGTATACTTATATATAACAACTAAAAGTAAGTTACTATAGCGTTATCCCATACCACAACCTCAATCTAATTCTTTAGGATTATGTTTTCAAAAATAATTTTTAATTTAAAGTTTTTCACAAGCCTATGCTCCGATACCAAGTTGTAATATCCCGTATCTAGAGGCCAAAAGCTAAGTGCTACAGATGCTGTAGTCATCCATTGTATTAACTTCTGGTGACAAAATATGGAAATGCAAAGGGTATCCATAATATCAGAAGCACTTGAATATGAAAAAAATCACAGATTTCAAAAACAAATTTTACTGATTATATCTCAAAACAAGAATTCATATCCAAGTTACATAATCCCAAAACGTTTCCCAAGCAATGATCAAATTAATTTACAATAATACGCCGAGAGCGACATATGACGATGGCCCATTGGTTGATCAAATTCAATATAGTCATATCTGACTTAATACATAACGAAAATAAATAAAAGAATCTTTACTCCTAATTAGCTATCCGCCAGCCACCTACTCGTCTCTGGGAAATTTATTCGCTAAAAAACAAAAACCTGAAAACCTCAACCCTCAACCTACTCAAATCAATTTTGAGCACCCAAGAGTTTAAGGGGAAAAAAAAACTTCATGTCAGACATAAAGCCTGGTATGAGTAATACTGTTCATCTCTATTATTTTATGTTAAGTGAGACCACGCCGCTTAGCGGAACGAGCTTCCCCTCACTAACATCCTTTTTAAAACATATATTTTGCAAATCTTTTCCCGCAGCCAAAACCGGTTAAAATCTGTAAAGCATCATTATGTAAACATACATATCAGGTAATACATGAACTATCTGTTCGATCTTTATAGTTTTGTTTGGCTAACTATTGACCTTTGGCTGACTTGGGCCTACCATATAACATATGAAAATTTATCTAACATCTGTTAGACACTCCTCTTCTTTTGGACGTTTTGCCCTTCATTATTTGTTAACTACTTCTCTTCTGGATGGTCTGTTCTTAACTTATCATCTTCCATGGTCACCTAATCCTAATGGTTTTGCGGGCTCACTAATAACCTATCTATATACAAACATATATTTATTTCTATGTGTATCCATAATTTTAGTCTTACCTGTGACAAAGCCCTGAGCGTTGGAATTTTGGACAAAATTAGCAGGGGCAAATAGCTAATGTATAGGGGTGACCTTATACCAGTCCTATCTGGTATTCTAATATCTGAATTCTTTTACTTATGGGTCCCTTCCCATAATTTTCCTTGAAAACCTTTACAAAATGATTTAAACTCTATAAATCGAACTTAAATAGGGAAAATTTATATATTCTATGCTTTACTCAAAATCACCTTGCCATGTTATATATACTTTACTCTAATCTTGGTTGATGAAAACATTTAAACTTTGAAACTCGCCCTTTCGAATCTATTGAAAGTACCCCTTTCGAAACCAAGTAAAACCCTTCCCTTATTCTAGGCCGAAAGGCCAAAACCTTCCTTTCGAAACCACTCCCAAAATTCGTTCGAAACCTCTGAAAAACCTTTCTTTAGAAAGCTTTAAAACCTTAGACATCATCTTTAAAAGCCTTTAAACATTGCCTTTCGAAACCCTTGGAAAACGGTACCTTTTGACTCCTTCGAAATCATAGGGGAACCACCCCTTCAAAACCTTACATTAAAACCTTTCGAAAGCATCTAATCTTAACCTTTTGAATGCACTTGGGTTCAACTTAAAACATGTGGAAACCTTTCGAAACTATTCAAAAAATTTCCCCTTCAAAACCTTTGAAAGTCATCTTGGTCGAAACCATTTGGATTATGCCTTCAAGTAGAGCAAAAGGACCATAAATCCATTAAAGTCGAAAGCACTTCTTTTCAAAATCATTTAAATCATCTCTTTCGAAACCATTTGTGTTATACTTCAATTGGGTAAAAGGGTCATTAAAACCATTTAAGTCGAAAGCATCTGTTTCGAAACCATTTCCTAAGTAAAGAAGTGATGGTGTCGAAACCATCCCTTCGAAAGCATTTGAGAATTGGCCATATTTTAAAACAAAGCAACCCCTTCAAAACCACCTGGATCGATAGGTAGAAAGGGGCAATCAAAAGGCTTCAACTTAGTCGGAAGCAATCATTTAAAACAAAAGTGCAACCCAATCATAACCATTTCCTTTAAATCCATTTCACCTAGTCAAAAGCCAACTAAGTCGAAAGCTACTTAGTCAAAAGCAAGTAGGTGCATTTTCTTTTAAAAGCAAAGTAATTCCTCAATCCCTTCGGAACCCTAGGTTTCGACTCCATACCTTTCGCCTGCATCCAATTCACTACGTATCAGTTCCTTGATACCATGTGCATTGGTTTCAACTGTGTCAGAAGCGAAGCTAAGGAGGCGGAACCTGGTGCCGAAAGCATCGAAACAATGAAAAACATGTAGATTAGTCCTTTTAAACTATTTCTTTTGTACCTAACCTGCCTTGTTTGTCTAAATCTGATTGGTTGCCATTGTGCTTTTTCAAAAGTGCTGCCAATTTCCAGAAATAGTAAATTTAAACTATTTGCAAAGAGCCCCTTCTCCTTATATAAATATATATAACATTTAAGTCCCATATCTTAAAATAATTTTATATACTCATTAAATCACTTAGGAAAATTCTACCAAAATTCCATAAAATCTCTTTTAATATCTTTTCCAACATATAAAAATTTTAGACCCAAACCTTTTATTATTTAACAGTAAATAATTTATACCCCAAAATAAAATTTTCTTTACATATAAAATCCATAAAAATTCAGAAAATTCTAAAAATTGAAACCCAACTCCAAAATAATATTTTATGTCTATATAAAAATTCGCAAAGCATTCGGATGTCATTTAATAGGGTTTTCATATCAAAACATATCATAAAATCAATATGAACATGCATAAATCACCAACAAGTTTATATAATCATTCCATCATTCAAAAACATGGCAAAACATTGCAAAACATTTCGGATTTCTCCTTAAAACTGAAAAAAAAAACAAATGAGCGATGTAAACATCACTCCCCTTAGCTTTAGGGATTAAGGATATGAGATTTGAATGAATTTGATGTTGATTAAGCTTCCCCTTTCTCTTTCTTTCTCTAGCTCTTGTTAATGGTGGCCGGCTTTAGCTTTTAAAATTTTGAACAAATGAAATGAACTTGTATAGGATACACGGCCAAGGGTTAAAGATATAGGAATGGCCTCTTTCCTATTTTACCCCTCATATATTTCATGTTAAACTCTTCTTTTAATTCATTGTTTAAATGGCATGGCTACCCCTTAATTAGATCAAATCTCAATCCCTTAATCAACATATTATTTTATTTAATTTAGATAATTAAATATCCCAAATAATGTTATCAAAAATATGGGGTGTTACAGACTCCCCTCCTTAAATAATTTCGTCCCCGAAATTACGATAAGGTACACAACAATCAAGAAGTTAAAACATACCATCAAACAAATCAGGATAAGCATCTCTAATCGTGCTCTTAACCTTCCAAATACAGTCCATGTCATCGTCACTCCACTGGACCTTGACTAATCTGACCATCTTGGTTCTACGCCCCTTCTCATGTCTTGCAACTATACCAACTGGTTTTCTAACTATGGTAATGTCTGGTTCTACCACTAAGTCATCTAGCACAGTCGGTGCAATAGCAGTCTCCGGGTCTCTAATACACTTTCTGAGATGAGAAACACGAAAAACATCGTTGGACTCTTGCCAAACTGCTCGATAACTCAACTCTATATGCAAGTTTCCCGATCTTCTCAACAATAGGAAAAGGTCCGATGAATCTCAGTGACAATTTCCCCGATTTCCCAAATCTAATCACACCCTTCATCGGTGACACCTTAATAAATACCTGATCTCCAACTGAGAACTCTAAATCTTTCCGTCTTCTGTCAGCGTAACTCTTCTACCTAGGCCGAGTCTCCTTCATTCTAGCCCGAATGACCTTAATCCTTTATGCAGCTTCTCTGACTAAATCTGGACCAAGAACCAACCTATCCCCGGTCTCCAACCAGCAAATGGGAGATTTGCATGGCCTTCCATGCAAAGCTTCAAATGGTGCCATCCCAATACTAGTATGATTACTATTGTTATACGAAAACTCAACTAAATGCAGATGGTCTTCCCATGGTCCCCCGAAATCTGGAACACAAGCTCTTAACAAATCTTCCAAGATTTTGTTAACTCTTTATGTTTTCCCATCTGTTCGTGGATGGTATGCGGTACTCATCTTAAGCTTGGTTCCCAAAACTTCCTGTAGACTTTGCAGAACTCGCTAGTGAATAAGGAATCTCTATCACTAACTGTAACGACCCGTATTTTTACGGATCGAAACATCGTAAAACAGTTGTCATTATGTCGCATTGTTGATAAGTCGTCCATAGTCCATGTCCTAGGTCGTATGGTAGTTAGGTCGGAGTAGACGACCTAAGGAAGTGGAGCGACCTAAGGAAGTTGGCGACCTAAAGATTTAGGGATAGGTCGTATATGAGATGAGTCGTGTGGTGGCTTAGGTCGTGGGGTAGGTTAGGTCGGATGAGCGACTTAAGAGGATGGAGCGACCTAAGAGAGTGAACGACCTAAGAGTTGGCAACCTACAGGAATTGGCGACCTAAGAGTTAGCGACCTACAGGTTAGAGCGATCTATAGGAGTTAGCGACCTAAGGAATGAAGCGGCTTAAGGGGTTTAGCGACCTAGGGGTTGAGTGAGTTAACGACCTAAGTAAGATAGGTCGTGGACGAGTTAAGGAGATAGGTGGGTTGAGTCGTTAGGTCGCGTGGATGGTAAGTCGTATCCTACCCAAGTTAGTTAGGTCGTGAGCTTCTGTGTCTAGTTAGGTCGCGACCTTAGATGAGTCGTTAGGTCGCGCATTAGTGTTAAGTGTTAGGTCGTGACATTTTAGGTCGCGCATTAGTGTTAAGTGTTAGGTCGTGACATTTTAGGTCGCACATTTGAGTATAGTTAGGTCGTGGATGCGCAGATCTGTTAGGTCGTAGGTCGGAGTTTCGTTAGGTCGCGGATGCGCATAGGCTTAGGTTGTTAGGTCGAAGATTTTATGTCGTGGGGTTTCTTAGGTCGTGGATGACCTAATTGCGAGCGAACGACCTAAGGGAAATCAGCCTATAAATAGGCGGTTCTACCTCACTTTTTGGGATCCGGATTTTGAAGCGACGAAGTGCTGCTATTTTGAGAGCTCGAGTTCTACACTTCTTCACTTCTTTTCTCCACTTTAATCTTGTGCTTCCTTCCATCCAAATCGAAGATCGAATCGAAGATCCAAGGGCTTATATTGAAGATCTACATCCATCGAAGAGAGATTTCATCGATTGAAGCGGATTTATGATAGATCGAGTTAGATCCTTCGCTGTCCAGATCTGAAGTGTGTTGCTTTTGGGGTATTTAGGTGATTTGGTGAGTGATGATTATCTCTCACACGGATCCAAAGGAGTATATCGGATCGTTGGTTTGATTTGGTGTTAAAATAGTGATTTCCATGCATTTCCGTACACTTAAGTATAGATCCATTGTTCATGATGATTTGACATCCATTTTACTACATGTTAACCTATGCAAGTTCATTCATCAAGTTATAGAGATATTGCTCATGTTTTCATACTTGTTAAATTTGGACTCTTTATTTACAAGATTGCCATTATTGTTATAATTGTTTATTTGATCATGTTTGAATGTTTGATTACTTGGATTAATGATTGACTTGATTGATTGTTATGAATTAGTTGATTGATGATTTGATTTAGACAAGATAGTCGAAGATGATTCAAAAGCTAAGGGAAAGGCTCTTGAATTGGGAAAGCTGCTCGTGGCATATGTAGCGGATGATGAAGCTCATATGCATAGATTTGATGATGATGTTGAGATGAGGCTTTGCTAGGATGTGATGAAGCGAGGCATGATATGAGATAGTCTTGGTCTAATCCAGACGGGATCATTCCAGGCATGTTGATAACTCGGTGAAATGGTTCGATTTTGAGGATAATGGTTTGCTCGAGAGGCGCTTGAGCTAGTATGGAAATAGTCGTCGAGGAGGATGACTAGAAGGCTGAGATTTCATCGTTGTTGAAGGTTCTAGCATGCTCAAAGCAAGAGTACGCTGGGCAGATTCGATAGTCCCTAAAGACTACTGATTGGTAGTCAAGTACTCTGGGCAGATTCGATAGTCCTAGGCACGGGTTTCGACGACGTGCAGAGTTATGTCTAGAACTAGGGTTTCCATTAGCCCTTGACGGACGGCTGAAAGAATGTGCCGGTTATTCAATTAACGGTGATATCTTAGCAATGATAACAGTGATAGCCAGAGTCATGGATGTTTGGTTGTATCGTCATTCGGTCTCAAGAGCGGTATTTTCTGGGTGCTTATTTGATCTTGGTTTAGGCCTTGGGGGTTTGTACTTGAAAAACATCGCCCTTGACTCGAGTGATAACTGCTTTACTTTAAATGTTTGCTTTGCTATGTTTGCTTCTGCTTAGTATGTGTCTGGGGGCTATCACTGTAGAAAGAGGTGGAGTGGGAGGGTTGGATTCCTATTCCTTTTTCCTTTATGCTCTTTTGGTACGTTGTTAGTTAATTTACCACTCACTAAGACTGTTGTCTGTCTCAAGGCTTTATGTTTTAACTCTTATTGCCTTGGGCTGTTCATCCATTTTGGGACGGGCAGACTAGGTAGCAAGTGACAGGTGTTGTTCTTGCTTCCGACGATGCTGATGATGAAGACGAGCTGGAGGCTTGCATATTATTTTCTTACTGGATGTTCCGCTGCTTGTATAATTCTCTGAGTGATATGTAGTGAGGCTTGATGTATTGACTATTCAGATGTTTGTATTCAACTATTATGAAGTTTTATATGATGACATTCTATTCTGTGAAGCTTCACTATATATATGTTCTATTGTATTTTGTCCATGCACTGTGAGTTATACGATAGATTCTGCTGTTTTAATTTACCCTGACAATCGTCCATGGCTGCCTGGCACACTTTACAGCGCACTATCTCTAGGTTCAGTGCGGGGGTCATGGGCGGTCGTCACATTTGGTATCAGAGCATTGGTTAATCGATTGTACCCAACGCTTGCTGACCTAACTACGTATGAGAGACGTAATTGTATTTTGATGGATGATTACTATATATAATATAGTAGTTTAGAAGGATTTGAATTCCTTATGCAGTTGTTTCTCAAGGTGTATTAATCATTCCTTTTTATAGATATTGAGAATGAGTCGAAGAGGGAGACCAGCTGCTAGGGAAGGCCGTGCTACTGAGGGGGCTGTAGATTATGCTGCTATGTTCGAGGCTATGATGACCTCGATCACGAGAAGGATGCCAGCCCCGGGGCCATCGGTAAATGTTGGAGTTCAAGTTCAGGCTCCAAGACCAGTGGATTTTGCTAAGCTGTGTAAGGATTATACTGCTCTGGGAGGGAAGGTTTTCTTAGGAACAGAATCAACCATTGAAGTCCAGAGGTGGATAGATGCTTGTAGAAGGATCTTTAGTGATTTGGGAATTGAGGATGCGACTAAGAGGAAGTTAGCATCAAGGCAGCTTCAAGGGAGAGCTTCTGATTGGTGGAACTCTATCACCATTGATACTCCAGAGGAAGAAATTACTTGGGAGCAATTCCAAGACAGATTTGAAGCTAAGTTCATTTCTACGGCTCAGAAGTCTGTTCTGTTTAAGAAGTTTGTGGAGCTCGAGCAAGGTGGAAGACCAGTTCTTGAGTATGTTTCTGAGTTTGAAGCTTTGTCCAAGTATGCCCGGTCGTATATTGAATCTTCGTATCAGAAGAATGAGAAGTTTGTGACAGGCTTGGACAGTTATCTTGGGAGGCAGTTGGTGGATCATTTGGACGATCCATTTGAGAAGTTAGTAGAGAAAGCTCTCAGGCACGAGAATCTGTTTCCTAAGGAAAGGTCTGTTGTTGCTGTGACCAAGGAAGAATCTAAACCACAGCAGGGTGGAAACAAGAAGAGGAAGCAGCAGCAACAAAAGGGTAAGGATGGCCAGAAGAAGCCAAAGGGCGAAGTGACCTACTACAATTGTCAGCAGAAGGGCCATTTCTCCAGGGATTGCAAGAATCCGAAGGTGCCAGTGAAGTGCCACAACTGTGACAAGCTGGGGCATGTTAAGAGGAATTGTCCAGAACCGTGGAAGGACAAGCGGATTGTGCAAGCTTATGCTTTGGGAGCTGTTCCATCATCTTCGAAAGCCTCTACCGTTGAAGAGAAAGGAAAGAGTGTGGTGGTTCAAGGTACTCTTTCCATATGTGGTGTTCCAGTTAGAGTTCTATTTGATACTGGGGCGTCGAATTCTTTTGTTTGTAGTGAACTTGTAGGCCGGTTGGGTTTAGAACCGGATATTGTTGATAGGCCATTGGTTGTGACTAATCCAGTTGGGGGTTCATCTTGTTTGTGTATGCTATGCCGTGGTCTGATTGTATCGAGTCATGATTGCTCTTTTGTTTGTGATTGTTTTGTTCTGAACTTTGCGGGGTTCGGAATTATTTTGGGTATGGACTGGCTTAGGAAGTATGCGGCAAAGGTTGATTGTGAAAGGTTGGAGGTGACAGTCGAGAATGTGGAGGGGCGAAAGATTATGATACGATGTAAGCATGAAGAGGGCGTCTTCATGAGCTTCATGTATTCGCTGGTTGTTCCACAGGATGGACTGTCATCTGTGCCAATCGCTAATGCATTTGAGGAAGTCTTTGACGAGGTCAAAGGGTTACCGCCGCATAGAGAGATCGAGTTTCGTATAGATCTAGTTGAAGGAGCCAGACCTGTTGTGATGCCTCTTAGGCGGATGGCGCCTAGGGAACAGCAGGAGTTGAAGGTGCAGGTTGATGACCTTTTACAGAAAGGATTCATTCGGCGTAGTGTGTCCGAATGGGGTGCACCAATTGTGTTCGCAACCAAAGCAGATGGATCGTTGAGGTTGTGTGTGGATTATCGTGAGCTGAATAAAGTGACTAAGAAGAACAAGTATCCATTGCCGAGAATAGATGACTTGTTTGATCAGCTTCACGAAGCTAAGATGTTTTCTCAGATGGATTTGGCAACGGGATTTCACCAGTTGAGAGTGGCTAAGGATAGTGTGCCGAAGACTGCTTTTAGGACACCATCCGGTTTCTTTGAGTGGCTAGTAATGCCATTTGGATTGACTAATGCGCCAGCATATTTTGTGGATCTTATGAATAGAGTGTTTAGAGATCAGTTGAACAAGTTCGTGCTAGTGTTCGTGGATGATATTCTAATTTATTCCAGAACTGAAGAAGAGCACAAGACGCACTTGCGTATTGTTTTGGAAATCTTACGGAAACATCAGCTGAAGGCTAAGTTTTCAAAGTGTCACTTCTGGAAGAGTGAAATGAGGTTCTTAGGCCATATTATTTCTGGAAATGGAATAGCGGTTGATTCCGCTAAGGTGGCAGCAATGCAGGATTGGGTTAGACCTAAGAATGCATCTGATGTGAGAAGTTTTCTTGGATTAGCAGGATATTATCGTCGATTTATCAAAGACTTTTCCAAGATAGCTGCACCATTAACAGGATTGACGAAAAAGAACCAAGTATTCAGATGGGATGCTGAGTGTGAGCAAGCTTTCGAAATCCTAAAAGAGTGATTGGCGAGTGCTCCTGTTTTGACTATTCCAAGTGGGAATGATGAGATGGTGGTTTACACCGACGCATGTGATACTGGACTTGGAGCAGTGCTGATGCAGAAGAATAAAGTTGTTGCGTATGCAAGTCGACAACTGAAGCCGCATGAAAGGAATTATCCGACTCATGATTTGGAGTTGGCAGCGATTGTTTTTGCTCTGAAGATGTGGAGACATTATCTATTGGGAGTTCGATTCGAGTTGTTTACCGATCATAAGTCGTTGAAGTATCTTTTCTCCCAAAAGGATTTGAATCTTCGGCAGCAACGATGGCTAGAGTTTTTGGCATCATATGATTTTGATATAGCCTATACGCCGGGAAAGGGTAACGCAGTGGCAGATGCGTTAAGTCGAAGACATGCAGGATTGGGAGCCATGTTTTCAGAATGGAAGAATCTCGAGTATTTAGCTGGATTTGACTTCAGGCCCAGATGTGAATTGGAACCTGAAATGTTGGCAAACTTATCAATAAGACCGACTCTTGTGGAAAGAATTGGCGAGAGTCAAAAGCGAGATGATAAGCTTGTCAAGGTTATCCGTGATTTGGAATCTGGATTAGATCCAGAAAAGGATAAAGGATTCGAGGTCGATCGAGAGGGTTGGCTTCGGAAGCAAGGACGACTAGTTGTTCCCGATATAGATGAATTGAGAAATGAAGTTCTAAAGGAAAGCCATCACTTGAAGTTGACAATTCATCCAGGTGGAAACAAGATGTATCGGGATATGAAGAGAACCTATTACTGGAAAGGTATGAAGAAGGATGTTGGAAATTTTATTTCCAAGTGTATGAACTGCCAGTTGGTAAAAGCCGAGCAGAAGAAGCCAAGTGGATTGCTTCAGCCATTAGAAGTTCCTACATGGAAGTGGGAGCAAATATCCATGGATTTTATTGATGGACTACCTAGAACAAGAACGGGAAATGAAGGAATTTGGGTCATTGTAGATCGTCTGACTAAGAGTGCAAGATTCATTCCTGTTCGATCGACTAGGACTGCATCAAAGTTGGCTGAGTTGTATGTTAAGTGGATAGTTCGATTCCATGGTATTCCGAAGAGTATAGTGAGCGATCGAGATCCATTGTTCACTAGTGGATTTTGGAAGAGCTTCCAGGAAGTTTGGGAACCGAGTTGTGTTTGAGTACAGCTTATCATCCTCAAACAGATGGTCAGACCGAGAGAGTCAACCGAGTTTTGGAAGATCTCCTCAGAGCTTGTGTTTTAGATTTCGGAGGATCATGGGAAGATCACCTTCATTTGGTGGAATTTTCATATAATAACAGTTACCAGTCAAGCATTGGTATGGCACCGTATGAAGCATTGTATGGAAGACCGTGTAACTCTCCGACATGTTGGTTAGAAACAGGAGAAAAGCTGATACTTGGGCCAGAGATGATTCAACAGACTTCGGATTGCATAGAGATCATTCGACAACGAATGAAGTCAGCCCAAGGCCGACAGAAAAGCTATGCCGATAAGCGTCGTAAGGATTTGGAATTCGACGTAGGTGATATGGTTTTGGTGAAGATTTCTCCACTAAAGAATGTTATTCGATTCGGGAAGAAAGGGAAATTGACTCCGAGATTTGTTGGACCATTCCCGATCATCGAGCGAATTGGAAAGCTCGCCTACAGATTGGAATTACCAGAAAAGATGGCGAGTGTGCACAATGTTTTTCATGTATCATATCTACGGAAGTATGTGCACGACTCGAATACAGTGGTTTCTGCTGATAGCTGTGAAGATTTCGAAGTTGATCCAGTCGATAAGAGACCTCGTAAGCCGCTTCGTGTTGTGGAAACCGACACGAAACAGCTTAGGAGAAAGGTAGTTAGGTTGCTCAAGATACAATGGAGTGATGATGATAACGACTGTACATGGGAGGTGGAAGAGAGGATGAAGGGAGCTCATCCCGAACTCTTCAAGGTATGGCCCTAAGGTGTCGTGTCATCTAACGACATTGTAACTTGTTCTAGTTTTAGAATTCTACATGCTAAGCTAGAATTGGATGCATGGTTTGTTGATTGCTATGAATGGTAGGCATGCAGAATAGTCTTTGATTGCTCTGTTTGTTTGGAATTTCGGGGGCGAAATTCCTAAGGGGGAGAGAATGTAACGACCCGTATTTTTATGGATCGAAACATAGTAAAACAGTTGTCATTATGTCGCATTGTTGATAAGTCGTCCATAGTCCATGTCCTAGGTCGTATGGTAGTTAGGTCGGAGTAGACGACCTAAGGAAGTGGAGCGACCTAAGGAAGTTGGCGACCTAAAGATTTAGGGATAGGTCGTATAAGAGATGAGTCATGTGGTGGCTTAGGTCGTGGGGTAGGTTAGGTCGGATGAGCGACTTAAGAGGATGGAGCGACCTAAGAGAGTGAACGACCTAAGAGTCGGCAACCTACAAGAATTGGCGACCTAAGAGTTAGCAACCTACAGGTTGGAGTGACCTATAGGAGTTAGCGACCTAAGGAATGAAGCGGCTTAAGGGGTTTAGCGACCTAGGGATTGAGTGAGTTAACGACCTAAGTAAGATAGGTCATGGACGAGTTAAGGAGATAGGTGGGTTGAGTCGTTAGGTCGCGTGGATGGTAAGTCGTATCCTACCCAAGTTAGTTAGGTCGTGAGCTTCTGTGTCTAGTTAGGTCACGACCTTAGATGAGTCGTTAGGTCGCGCATTAGTGTTAAGTGTTAGGTCGTGACATTTTAGGTCGCACATTTGAGTATAGTTAGGTCGTGGATGCGCAGATCTGTTAGGTCGTAGGTCAGAGTTTCGTTAGGTCGCGGATGCGCATAGGCTTGGGTTGTTAGGTCGAAGATTTTATGTCGTGGGGTTTCTTAGGTCGTGGACGACCTAATTGCGAGCAAACGACCTAAGGGAAATTAGCCTATAAATAGGCGGTTCTACCTCACTTTTTGGGATCCGGATTTTGAAGCGACGAAGTGCTGCTATTTTGAGAGCTCGAGTTCTACACTTCTTCACTTCTTTTCTCCACTTTAATCTTGTGCTTCCTTCCATCCAAATCGAAGATCGAATCGAAGATCCAAGAGCTTATATTGAAGATCTACATCCATCAAAGAGAGATTTCATCGATTGAAGCGGATTTGTGATAGATCGAGTTAGTTCCTTCGCTGTCCAGATCTGAAGTGTTTTGCTTTTGGGGTGTTTAGGTGATTTGGAGAGTGGTGATTATCTCTCACACGGATCCAAAGGAGTATATCGGATCGTTGGTTTGATTTGGTGTTAAAATAGTGATTTCCATGCATTTCCGTAAACTTAAGTATAGATCCATTGTTCATGATGATTTGACATCCATTTTACTACATGTTAACCTATGCAAGTTCATTCATCAAGTTATAGAGATATTGCTCATGTTTTCATACTTGTTAGATTTGGACTCTTTATTTACAAGATTGTCATTATTGTTATAATTGTTTATTAGATCATGTTTGAATGTTTGATTACTTGGATTAATGATTGACTTGATTGATTGTTATGAATTAGTTGATTGATGATTTGATTTAGACAAGATAGTCGAAGATGATTCAAAAGCTAAGGGAAAGGCTCTTGAATTGGGAAAGCTGCTCGTGGCATATGTAGCGGATGATGAAGCTCATATGCATAGATTTGATGATGATGTTGAGATGAGGCTTTGCTAGGATGTGATGAAGCGAGGCATGATATGAGATAGTCTTGGTCTAATCCAGACGGGATCATTCCAGGCATGTTGATAACTCGGTGAAATGGTTCGAGTTTGAGGATAATGGTTTGCTCGAGAGGCGCTTGAGCTAGTATGGAAATAGTCGTCAAGGAGGATGACTAGAAGACTGAGATTTCATCGTTGTTGAAGGTTCTAGCATGCTCAAAGCAAGAGTACGCTGGGCAGATTCGATAGTCCCTAAAGACTACTGATTGGTAGTCAAGTACTCTGGGCAGATTCGATAGTCCTAGGCACAGGTTTCGACGACGTGCGGAGTTATGTCTAGAACTGGGGTTTCCATTAGCCCTTGACGGACGGCTGAAAGAATGTGCCGGTCATTCAATTAAGAAGCAATGATAACAGTGATAGCCAGAGTCATGGATGTTTGGTTGTATCGTCATTCGGTCTCAAGAGCGGTATTTTCTGGGTGCTTATCTGATCTTGGTTTAGGCCTTAGGGGTTTATACTTGAAAAACATCGCCCTTGACTCGAGTGATAACTGCTTTACTTTAAATGTTTGCTTTGCTATGTTTGCTTCTGCTTAGTATGTGTCTGGGGGCTATCACTGTAGAAAGAGGTGGAGTGGGAGGGTTGGATTCCTATTCCTTTTTCCTTTATGCTCTTTTGGTATGTTGTTAGTTAATTTACCGCTCACTAAGACTGTTGTCTGACTCAAGGCTTTATGTTTTAACTCTTATTGCCTTGGGCTGTTCGTCCATTTTAGGACGGGCAGACTAGGTAGCAGGTGACAGGTGTTGTTCTTGCTTCCGACGATGCTGATGACGAAGACGAGCTGGAGGCTTGCATATTATTTTCTTACTGGATGTTCCGCTGCTTGTATAATTCTCTGAGTGATATGTAGTGAGGCTTGATGTATTGACTATTCAGATGTTTGTATTCAACTATTATGAAGTTTTATATGATGACATTCTATTCTGTGAAGCTTCACTATATATATGTTCTATTGTATTTTGTCCATGCGCTGTGAGTTATATGATAGATTTTGCTGTTTTAATTTACCCTGACAATCGTCCATGGCTGCCTGGCACACTTTACAGCGCACTATCTCTAGGTTCAGTGCGGGGGTCATGGGCGGTCGTTACACTAACTATGTGTGACGACCCAAAATTTTGGATATTTGAAATGGGAATATTTAATTGATTTTAAATATTCAAAGGGGTGATTTTGACTTGAATTTTAAATATCACTATTTACTGGGTGATTTAATTATTGAATTTAAATAATTGGAAATTGGGAAAATTGTTGAATCTTGGAATTTAAGCTTGTTAAAAATATTTCAAAGGTTTATAAAATTTGTATTAACAATATTGGAGATG
Organism: Allium fistulosum; assembly: GCA_030737815.1. Lineage (NCBI taxonomy): Eukaryota > Viridiplantae > Streptophyta > Magnoliopsida > Asparagales > Amaryllidaceae > Allium > Allium fistulosum. The sequence goes on along the minus strand of CM060903.1, from coordinate 1,251,264,679 downwards.
ATAGAACTTTTAAAATTGAATTTAAAGGTGATCTGTTCAGTTTTAAAAATATATCATTTAAATTGATATTTAAAGTTGCCTTCTGGGGCACAGTCTCGGAATTCGACGAAACCTGTTCCATTGGATCCGTAATAGTGTATTATTATCGGATTTTAATTTTCATAGCGTTTGGAGTTGTCATGAGATCGTACTGTGGATAAACGCGCTGAAATCTATATCGAAAATTCAATATAACTGGGTCCAAAAAGCTATCTTCTCCATACGATCGAGTTAGGACTCGAAACCTTTTCCATTGCGTTCGGAATAGGGGTATAACATTATGAACACCTAGCGGCATGCCTCGATAGGAAGTCAAAATTTTGAGTTACGATTTCAAGATGATTTAAAATTTGAATAATTTATATAAATGGTTTGACTGGTCAAAATATTCACATCAGAACTTTATGCTTTCATCTCTCAATCACTGTAGCACTCCTCAACACGCCACCTTCCTTTCAAATCCACATCCTCTCCCTCTTTATTTTCAGCTGAGCCTTTCATTTAAATTTTAAAAACTTCAAAAGAGAAAAATGCCCGAAAATTTATATCTCTCGTTCAAAAAAAATAAAAAAAATAGCCGCGCTCCTCATTTCTTTTGTTCCAGACTCGAAATCACGTTATCTCCAAATCTTCGTCTCCCTACTATGTGAGGACCGAACGAAATTGGGTTCGGCAATTTGGAATCGAGCAGCACCGTGTAAATAGCATGCTTGGGGGTTCCACGAGGCAGCGCGGTGGAGTTGGGAGGACGCGTAGATGGGCGAGGTCGATGGACTCATAGCCGGCGGCGGTGAGGTGGGCTTCCGTGCTTGATTTGCAGTTGAAGCCTAGTTTGCATCTTTCTTGTAAGGTATATGATAATTTACCTTTAATTAAAAAATTTACAGGTGAAAAAATATATATTTTAACAGTGAGGTATCTGCTGTTTCATTTTCTTTTTCAATTTAATATATATATATATATGTACACATTTTAATTTACTATTAAATGAAAAAATATATATATATAAAGTTAAAACAGGAAAGGAAGAAAAAGAATTAGCCGTGAAGGGGAGTATGATATAAACAGTATTATATAGTTACAGATAAGGTTTGGGAAAAAGGGGCAGGTATTTTAAATGTGAGGAGTTTATATAAAAATAGATTTTTAAATCTATATAGATTATTTTACAAGTATATAAGAAGTTTCAAAAATAAAGATAAATATATATACACACACACATTTTAGATTCACTAGGTTATTTTAAAATAATGTATTATTGGAAATTAATTTATTTAATTAACTTATATAATTATTTTGGTTACTAAAAATTATTTAACGGGAAATTAGTTTAAATTACATCATTAAATGTTAATAGGTTGTTCGGTTTGTTCAAATGAAATAATTAATTAATTAAAGTTATTTAAATGATAATCGATCATTCGATCTGTTCAAATATTTATAAACTATATAATATTTATTCAAGGTCAAAAACCGTGAAGAGACGAGCCGGTTTGGATCGGATTGCAAATTAAAAGTCAAAGGTGAGTTAATCTCACTCATTTGGATAACGTTAAATTTAAATAGTAAAATTAAAATTATTGGTTGATTGCTTGAAATTGATTATTATTATCAGTCTGGATGTGATATTTTATATATATAATATATATAGAATATATTGGAGTGATTGATTTTTCCCGCATTATATAGCGGATGAGACCCTATGCGCCGCATAATAGCGGATGATATGAATATAACCCCATATACCACGATATTCCACCTCGAAGTGGAATTGGTATTTTTATATTGTGCTAACATCCGTGGATGCAGGGAAAACAGGTTGGAGGGATCCAACTGGATTCCTTAAATGTTGGAATTTATTTTCATATTCGGTGATATCTTTTGTTTGATAATCTATGATAGATTATATGGATTATATTAGGAATTGAAAATACTGAATGCTATGGTTTGACTGAATATATTTTGGGTATATTAAGATATCAAAAATATAAAAGTGGGATTTTGAAGGAAATTAAAAGAGAGGATTTTTAAGTAAAATAATTATAGTGAATTTGGATAAATTAAAAGAATGAGTTAGAAAAGGATAAAAGTTTGATTTAAAATCCTATCAAATAATTCTGGGGTATGGGAAAATAGGGATTTGAATAAATGGGAAATAAAGAGTTTTGGGGATTTAAATGATATTGTTTAAGGATTAAAGGACTTATTTTAAATTCAGGATTTAAAATGAGTTGGGAGAAATAAAAAGAGAATTTTGAAATTAAGTAAGGAATTGATATTCCAGATTTAAATAAGATTTTAAATCAGAAGAGGCAAGTGAATTTGAAATTAAGGGTTTGGGGTAATTTTGATGAATCCAGAAATAAATTTCAAAATGAATTAATTTAGGGAATCGAATTGAAAACCGATTAGATGTTTTGAAATGGTGATTAAAAGGAAAGTGAGGCTATGGATTTATAAACTGGGTTTATAAATAAAGTGGGAAAAATAGCAGTGGATATTTGAGATTTTAAATTCACGATGGGAATTTATAAAGGAATGAGTAAATCATTTTAAAAACAAAAGAGCGATTTTATTTTAAAAGTGTGGAAATAAAAATTTACGGGGTTGGGACGTAAATTAAAGTGGGATAAATCGAGAATGATTTTAAAGTGGTTAGACTGGATTTATTGGAATGGGAAGTGTAGTTTCCTGAAAAGCTAAGTATATTTTCAAAGGAGATTTTTAAGTATAAATTAGAAGTTTTAAAATTTGTTTTAAAAGAATGTTTTAGAGAAATTTATTATTTAAATTGTTTTAAAATTTTAAGGGTAAATATTTATTAAGTTAAGTATAGTAGTTAATGGTTTTGAAGATTTAAAGTGGTATTATGATTAAAGGAAATTATTAAATATTTATATTTTATAAAATAGCTTTATTTTTGAAGTAGTTTGACTAAAGTTTTATTTGAAAATTTATTATAAAATTTAGTGGCTAGTATTTTAATAAAGTGTTTAAGTAGTTTTACTTTAAAAGTTTTAAGTGTATATTTTTGGATAAAGTGGTTTAATTTGTTTAAAATCTAAATTAGTAAGACATGGTGCTTTTTAGGGGAAATAAAACAATTGGTTGGATGATTGTTTGAATTGGTAGTTAAATAACCGACTATCAATATTGGCTAATGCGCTGATCGTTTCGAAGAGACCGGGATCAGATTTAATTATCCGAAAACCACTTCGATACGGTTTGAACGTTTGCGAATGAAGACCATGAAGATGTTGAAGACGGTGTTTCGGTTTGTCCAGACCCATGGCAACTTGTATGGATGAATGCTATCAGACCATCGTCAGGATGACGATGAGCATTCTAAGTGAAATGTGTTCTAAAAAGGTAACGCATAGCCTCAAGCCTCATGAACCGGGAATGGCTAAAACAGTGGAGGTGCAGCAAGGCTAAGTGGTTAGCAACCAATTAGGGTAAGGTCATCCCTGTCTAGATGTCCCTTTTTGATTTCGGCTTAGTGGGCAGTTGCTGATCCCAACCGCGGGGTGATCTTATTCGGACTATCCAGTAAAGGGTAGCTCCGGTCTTGTGTTTCAGGGGATCGGGCGTGATCCTCGGTACTTTGATCTAGGCCAGGTACTATGTTGGGCGGTACCCCAGTAGCCCGGCCATTGATGGAATCCCAATCTCCAATAAGTGCCTTCAGACTTGTTTGTATACCTATTATGCTGGAATTTAATGAATGTAACAATTTCGGCTATTTGAATAAGTATTTGTGCTTAGACACTATTATAATTTTAGAGGATTTCATATAAAATGTTTTGGTTATCGTAAGGTAAAAACCCGGCATGTTTATTTATGGCGTGGTCTTACGAGATACCTTTGATCTTCAAAAGGATTTTGAAAACTTTAATAATCCAATTGAGTATGTTTTTTCACGCTGGTTTTCCAGACTGACTCGGTTGTTATTTTATTATAATGCTCGGGTCAAACCGAGTATTACAGATACAGGACGGGATGCTGTGGAGCTCAGGGGACGAGCTGGATGACAAAGTGTATTTCCGTAGATTTGTATATTCCGCTGTGTAAGGACAAGTTACTAAACTGTCCAGATTTGATGCGATGATTGTGTACTCTGATGATTGTAAGTACTAAACAGTTACATATTCTTTTGTATATAAATCTGTTGTTATATATTGTATTTTGTTCTGCTGCGATTGTGAGATTCTGATGTTTTCTATTTCTTATTCTACCTCTTTCTTCTTTAACCCTAATGGTTTGTATTTCCGACCACTTTGAGTGGAACTGATAGAGAATATTGTCAACTCAAAGGGGTACGGATTTGCGGGCTGTTACACTATGCTACTGGTCTGAAGGTTAAGCGAGAACCTTGGCTCTGGTGGGGATTACTCATTAGAGATAGAGTCAGCAGTACTCTAGAATGAGTTTGAGTGTATTAATAGATATAAGCGCGTATTTGTTAGTGAATGTAAAATTGTTTATACTATGTTGATTGGTTTGTTGAGTAGTTTATGGATTCTGGTCAATATGAGTAATTAACGTTATTGATAGGGATCTCTAAACACTTGTACAGAACAATTCGACATGGTATTGTTTTAAATAGGGTGAACGAAAATTTTGCCCAAATTATTTTTATATATGAAAGAAATAATTTTCGTAAATTATTATAGCTATATATGGTTGCTTGGTTGTTTGATAATATTAAAATTATTATCATTATTGTGTGGAAATTGAATAAGGAAGTGAAATTATAAACAAAGGTTAAGGAAATAAATTCATATAACGGAATGGAATTTATAAATGTGAATTATAAGTGGGACTTATAATTTGAAATAGAATAAAATTTCAGAGTAATATTTGGATATAGATGGGAAGATTTGAAATTTGAAAATTTGGGAAAATTTAATTTCCTTTCGGTTTGAAAATGATTTCAAGGGTTTTGGAGGAATAATAGTGATATTATTCGAAAATATTTTTGAAATGGGATATGAAATCTGGGAAGATTTGGGATTAAAAATATTTGAAATGTTTTGAAAAAAAATTAAAGCACTAAACTCTTTTCGGTCGTTGGAAAATAATTTCGGTGATGACTGCAGCATCATCGATGTTCATTTTCGAGTTTCCAAGAGAGGAATTGCTACCTGAATGTTGTGAACTGGAATTTGTTTGAAAAAGTTGGGTTTGGTTTTGAAATGCAAAGAAATAATTGGATATACCAAAGGGTTTTGGATATAATTGATTTCAAAAATGATTTTGAAATACTTAAGTGATTGTTTAAAAACTCTGGAGTTGATTTAAAAACGCTTGCGAAAACAAAAATGAGTTTTGATAACTTATAAAAATTGAAATTCGTGAGAATAAAATTTAACTTGAAAAGAGTTAAAAAAAGTAAGTGTGAAAATGAAATAAGTTAGAAAGTAAGCCAATTGAATGAAGTAAATTTAAAAGATTAATGAATGGAATGCAAATAAGTTGGAAAACTTATAGAAGTTTAAAAATTTAAACGGAAATGGAATTTAACTTTGATTAAGTGAATAAAAGTGAATTTGAGAAGTAAGTCTAAGTAGACTAAATGAAATGGCCATTGAAATAAAAAAAGATTCATTAAGTTGGAAATAAATATGGGGATGAACAAGTTAATTTAAAGGTATAAGTAAATGGAATTCAAACTGAACATTGGAATTGAATTTGAATTGTGTTAAATAAAGTGAAGTTGAAGAATTAGTTCAAAGCGGACTAAAGATAATAGAAGTTTGGAAATAAAAATGGTTTGAGATGAATAAATTAGTAAGTGGGACTAATTAAAGAAATGGTTAAGTAAGAATGGGTTTGAGATAAGGTGAATAGAATTCAATATTAAATTTGATTTGGAAATAAATTAAGAATAAAAGGTAAATTGAATTCATATGGAATTGGATATCCAATTTGAATAAAGGTAGATATAAACAAAAGTGATAAAGTGAAAATAAATATAAGAAGTACATAAAATATTTACATTGGTCTTAAGAAATGGATGGTGAAATTCTTAAGTAAATTTGGAATTGAGAAGTATACTAAGTTAATATTTGAATGAAGATCAAGTAAAATTGTGAAATGATAAGTGTGGATAAGTGAATAGAAATCAAAATAAATGTGAATAAAAAGAAATTGATATAGCTAATAATCAATTAAGATAAATACGTGAGATGTACGTATATTGTATTATTCGCATAACGACTTGATCTAGATTCGAGCACAGAATTTCGAGATAGTTTTATCGATCCGAGTTGGGATATTTCACTCGATTTTCGACGGTGAACCCTGGATATGGAATTTTGATTGATTCTGGATATTCTCTATCATAGTATATGGCTATGCAATGAGAATGACAGTTTCTGATCAAGAAACCAGATCTGAGTCCACACTAGAGAGTCGGGTGGACGATACTAGTTCGGAAGTGAAATTGTGTGATCGAGTGAGCGATCAGATTTGTTATTGCGTACGGATGGTATAGGTATATCGTATGGGCTTAAGTAAAGCAAATATTGAAAATTTTGAAAAGAAGTGAATAAAATGATTTTGAATTCTGTGATTTGATATTACTGCTAAGTAGGATACAGGAAATTTAAAGTAAAAGGGAAATTGGTGTTTTTGATTTCAGAAGATAAAATTTGAATTGCCCGACAAAAAGGTATGTATTTAAATTGTCGTATGAAATTTGATGATTTTCTGATCTAGCCACTTGGCTTTTGTTTTTCTTTTGAAATTGGGGGCCCGTATGGGCATTTTGTAGTTGTTCCGATCTAGCCGCGCAAAGGAGACGTTGGCGAAATTTTTAAAAAATTTGAGGAGTTGGAAAAATTTTTGAGAAAATTTTGATAATTTAAAATTTGGTTTTAAATTATAATTGGAATGAGTGAGTAAATAATATTGGTCGGGAGCTATGGGTGAGTTTGGGAAGTTAGTACAAGGGATAGTGTGTCTTTAATAAAAAGATTGTTTGGGAAAGTTGTTCAAAAATTGTTTGGCTTTGGGAAAATAGTTAACGGGTTATGGACCATTCTTCTTAACTAGTAATTTCGGGGACGAAATTCTTTTAAGGAGGGAGGAATGTGACGACCCATAATTTTGGATATTTGAAATGGGAATATTTAATTGATTTTAAATATTCAAAAGGGTAATTTTGACTTGAATTTTAAATATCACTATTTATTAGGTGATTTAATTATTGAATTTAAATAATTGGAAATTGGGAAAATTGTTGAATCTTGGATTTTAAGCTTGTTAAAAATATTTCAAAGGTTTATAAAATTTGTATTAACAATACTGGAGATGATAGAACTTCTAAAATTGAATTTAAAGGTGATCTGTTCAGTTTTAAAAATATATCGTTTAAATTGATATTTAAAAATTGCCTTCCGGGGCGTAGTCTCGGAATTCGACGAAACTAGTTCCATCCGTAATAGTGTATTATTATCGGATTTTAATTTTCATAGCGTTTGGAGTTGTCATGTGATCGTACGGTGGATAAACGCACTGAAATCTATATCGAAAATTCAATATAACTGGGTCCAAAAAGCTATCTTCTCCATACGATCGAGTTAGGACTCGAAACCTTTTCCATTGCGTTCGGAATAGGGGTATAACATTATGGACGCCTAGCGGCATGCCTCGATTGGAAGTCAAAATTTTGAGTTACGATTTCGAGACGATTTAAAATTTGAATAATTTATATAAATGGTTTGACTGGTCAAAATATTCACATCAGAACTTTGTGCTTTCATCTCTCAATCACTGTAGCACTCCTCAACATGCCACCTTCCTTTCAAATCCACATCCTCTCCCTCTTTATTTTCAGCTGAGCCTTTCATTTCAATTTAAAAACTTCAAAAGAGAAAAATGGCCGAAAATTTCTATTTCTCGTTCAAAAAAAATAAAAGAAATAGCCGTGCTCCTCATTTGTTTTGTTCCAGACTCGAAATCACGTTATCTCCAAATCTTCGTCTCCCTCCTCTGTTATTTGCAGATCGGCATATATATATATATATATATATATATATATATATATATATATATAAAGTGGGATTGCGAGTGAGGACCGAACGAAATTGGGTTCGGCAATTTGGAATCGAGCAGCACCGTGTAAATAGCATGCTTGGGGGTTCCACGAGGCAGCGCGGTGGAGTTAGGAGGACGCGTAGATGGGCGAGGTCGATGGACTCATTGCCGGCGGCGGTGAGGTGGGCTTCCGTGCTCGATTTGCAGTTGAAGCCTGGTTTGCATCTTTCCTGTAAGGTATATGATAAATTACCTTTAATGAAAAATTTACAGGTGAAAAAAATAATATTTTAACAGTGAGGTATCTGCTGTTTCATTTTCTTTTTCAATTTAATATATATATGTACACATTTTAATTTACTGTTAAATGAAATATATATATATATAAAGTTTAAAATAGGAAAGGAAGAAAAAGAATTAGCCGTGAAGGGGAGTATGATATAAACAATATTATATAGTTATAGATAAGGTTTTGGAAAAAGGGGCAGGTATTTTAAATGTGAGGAGTTTATATAAAAATAGATTTTTAAATCTATATAGATTATTTTACAAGTATATAAGAAGTTTCAAAAATAAAGATAAATATACACACACACACACACAAACACACACATTTTAGATTTACTAGGTTATTTTAAAATAATTTATTATTGGAAATTAATTTATTTAATTAACTTATATAATTATTTTGGTTACTAAAAATTGTTTAAAGGGAAATTAGTTTAAATTACATTATTAAATGTTAATAGGTTGTTCGGTTAGTTCAAATGAAATAATTGAATAATTAAAGTTATTTAAATGATAATCGATCATTCAATCTGTTCAAATATTTATAAACTATATAATGTTTATACAAGGTCAAAAATCGTGAAGAGACGAGCCGGTTTGGATCAGATTGCAAATTAAAAGTCAAAGGTGAGTTAATCTTACTCATTTGGATACCGTTAAATTTAAATAGTAAAATTTAAATTATTGGTTGATTGCTTGAAATTGATTATTATTATCAGTCTGGATGTGATATTTTATATATATATAGTATATATAGAATATATTGGAGTAATTGATTTTTCCGCATTATATAGCGGATGAGACCCCATGCGCCGCATAATAGCGGATGATATGAATATAACCCCATATACCGCGATATTCCACCTCGAAGTGGAATTGGTATTTTTATATTGTGCTAACATCTATGGATGCAGGGAAAACAGGTTGGAGGGATCCAACTGGATTCCTCAAATGTTGGAATTTATTTTCATATTCGGTGATACGTTTTGTTTGATAATCTATGATAGATTATATGATTTATATTAGGAATTGAAAATACTGAATGCTATTGTTTGATTGAATATATTTTGGGTATATTAAGATATCAAAAATATAAAAGTGGGATTTTGAAGGAAATTAAAAGAGAGGATTTTTAAGTAAAATAATTATAGTGAATTTGGATAAATTAAAAGAATGAGTTGGAAAAGGATAGAAGTTTGATTTAAAATCCTATCAAATAATTCCGGGGTATGGGAAAATAGGGATTTGAATAAATGGGAAATAAAGAGTTTTGGGGATTTAAATGATATTGTTTAAGGATTAAAGGACTTGTTTTAAATTTAGGATTTAAAATGAGTTGGGAGAAATAAAAAGAGAATTTTGAAATTAAGTAAGGAATTGATATTCCAGACTTAAATAAGATTTTAAATCAGAAGAGGCAAGTGAATTTGAAATTAAGGGTTTGGGGGTAATTTTGATGAATCCAGAAATAAATTTCAAAATGAATTAATTCAGGGAATCGAATTGAAAACCGATTAGATGTTTTGAAATGGTGATTAAAAGGAAAGTGAGGCTATGGATTTATAAACTGGGTTTATAAATAAAGTTGGAAAAATATCAGTGGATATTTGAGATTTTAAATTCACGGTGGGAATTTATAAAGGAACGAGTAAATCATTTAAAAATAAAAGAGCAGTTTTATTTTAAAAGTGTGGAAAGAAAAATTTAAGGGGTTGGGACGTAAATTAAAGTGGGATAAATCGAGAATGATTTTAAAGTGGTTAGACTGGATTTATTGGAATGGGAAGTGTAGTTTCCTGAAAAGATAAGTATATTTTCAAAGGATATTTTTAAGTATAAATTAGAAGTTTTAAAAGAATGTTTTTGAGAAATTTATTATTTAAATTGTTTTAGAATTTTAAGGGTAAATATTTATTAAGTTAAGTATAGTAGTTAATGGTTTTGAAGATTTAAAGTGGTATTATGATTAAAGGAAATTATTAAATATTTATATTTTATAAAATAGCTTTATTTTAGAAGTAGTTTGACTAAAGTTTTATTTGAAAATTTATTATAAAATTTAGTGGCTAGTATTTTAATAAAGCGTTTAAGTAGTTTTACTTTAAAAGTTTTAAGTGTATATTTTTGGATAAAGTGGTTTAATTTGTTTAAAATCTAAATTAGTAAGACTTGGTGCTTTTCTGGGGAAATAAAACCATTGGTTGGATGATTGTTTGAATTGGTAGTTAAATAACCGACTATCAATATTGGCCAATGCGCTGATCGTTTCGAAGAGAACAGGATCAGATTTAATTATCGGAAAACCACTTCGATCTGGTTTGAACGTTTGCGAATGAAGACCGTGAAGATGTTGAAGACGGTGATTCGGTTTGTCCAGACCCAGGGCAACTTGTATGGATGAATGCTATCAGACCATCGTTAGGAGGACGATGAGCATTCTAAGTGAAATGTATTCTAAAAAGGTAACGCATAGCCTCAAGCCTCATCAACTGGGAATGGCTAAAACAGTGGTGGTGCAGCAAGGCTAAGTGGTTAGCAACCAATTAAGGTAAGGTCATCCCTGTCTAGATGTCCCTTTTTGATTTCGGCTTAGTGGGCGGTTGCTGATCCGAACCGCGGGGTGATCTTATTCGTAATATCTAGTAAGGGGTAGCTCCGGTCTTGTGTTGCAGGGGTTCGGGCGTGATCCTCGGTACTCTGATCTAGGCCACATACTGTGATGGGCGGTACCCCAGTAGCCCTGCCATTGATGGAAACCCAATCTCCAATAAGTGCCTTCAGACTTGTTTGTATACCTATTATGCTGGAATTTAATGAATGTAACAATTTCGGCTATTTGAATAAGTATTTGTGCTTAGACACTATTATAATATCAGAGGATTTCATATAAAATGTTTTGGTTATCGTAAGGTAAAAACCCGACATGTTTATTTGTGGCGTGGTCTTACGAGATACCTTTGATTTTCAAAAGGATTTTGAAAACTTTAATAATCCAATTGAGTGTGTTTTCTCACGCTGGTTTCCAGACTGACTCGGGTGTTATTTTATTATAATGCTCGGGTCAGACCGAGTATTACAGATACAGGACAGGATGCTGTGGAGCTCAGGGGACGAGCTGGATGACAAAGCGTATTTATGTAGATTTCTATATTCCGCTGTGTAAGGACAAGTTACTAAACTGTCCAGATTTGATGTGATGATTGTGTACTCTGATGATTGTAAGTACTAAACAGTTACATATTCTTTTGTATAAAAATCTGTTGTTATATATTGTATTTTGTTCCGCTGCGATTGTGAGATTCTGATGTTGTTTTGTATTTCTTTTCCTACCTCTTTCTTCTTTAACCCTAATGGTTTGTAGTTCCGACCACTTTGAGTGGAACTGATGGAGAATATTGTCGACTCAAAGGGGTATGGATTTGCGGGCTGTTACACTATGCTACTGGTAATTCTGTGCAGTCTAATTACATTTTTCATAAATAACTTCGCTAAAACAGGTGCTATTCTAGTTGACTTAACTGGAATGAAAAGGGCACTCTTGATCAATCTGTCCACTATGACCCACATACTTTCATTTCCTCTATTCGACCTTGGCAACTTGTCAACGAAATCTATAGAAATAAAATCCCATTTCCATACCAGAATATTGCATGGCTGAAGCAATCCACTTGGCTTCTGGTGTTCAGCCTTTGCTTGTTGTCAATTCAAGCAATGCTTTACCCATAAACCAATATCTCGCTTCATACCTTCCCAAAAGAAACTTCTTTTCATATCCTGATACATCTTAGTTCCTCCTAGATGAATAGAGAACTTCAAACAATGAAATTCCTCCAAAACTTCTTTCATTATGTTTCCTATACTCGGAACAAATAATCTCCCTTTCTTTCTTAATCACCTATTCTAGTCAAGACTAAAATCTTTTAAGTCATCGTCTTCGGCTCTATCTCTTAACTTTCTGATCCGTTCAGCTAGCACCAGATCCTCCTCCTGTTTAGAAGCAATCCTTTCAATCATCACTGGTCGAACTTCCAAAAAAGATACTATTACGAGATATCTCCACTAGACCCAGCCTTAGATCTCCACTGCACTCTGCAATCTGTCAATGCTTTCAAATCTTTCCACTCAACAATCATCGCCAATACTGCATTCTAATGTTTCCTTCTAAGCACATCTACAACCTTATTGCCTTTCCCTAGTGTGTACTCAATCCAAAAATCATTAGCGGCTATAAAATCTAACCACCTCTGCTGTATCATGTTCAACTCCTTCTGAGAGAATAATTACTTCAACGACTTATGATCTGTATATAACTCAAACCTCTCTGCCAAAAGTAATGTCTCCACACCTTCAATGCAAAAATCACTGTAGCCAGTTCCAAATCATTCGTCGGATACCTGACCTCATGCGGTTTAAGTTATCTAGAGGCATAGACAATCACTTTACCTTTCTGCGTCAGCATGGCTCCTAATCATGTTCCACACACATCGGTATAAACCACCAAATCTTGATTCCGATTCGGAACAACCAACATAGGTGCATAGGTCAATAAGTGTTTCCAACTCTCGAATGCTTCCTCACACTTATCGGTCTACACAAGCTTCACATCCTTTCTTGTTAGCTTGGTCATCGGTGCTGCTATCCGTGAAAAATCCTTAATGAATCTCCGATAATACCCAGCCAACCCAAGGAAACTCTTTATCTCCATCACTGTCTCAGGTCTCTTCCAACTATTCACCGCTTCAATACTAGTCGGATCTACTGACAACCCTCTCTCCGAGACTGCATGACCAAGTAACTTCACTTCCTTCTTCCAGAATGACATTTCAAAAACTTCACCTTCAGTTGATGCTGCCTCAGCATCTCAAGCACCACAGTAAGATGAACTTCATGCTCTCTTTCATCCTTAGCGTATATTAAGATATCATCTATAAAAACCAATACGAACCTATCCAAGTGCACTCGGAAAACTCGGTTCATCAAATCCATAAAGAAAGTCGGCGCATTAGCCAGTCCAAACGGCATTGCTAACTTTTCGTACGATCAATATCTGGTTCTAAACGCCGTCAAAGTATACTATCCTCTGCTACTCTGAACTGACGGAAACTTGTTGCCAAATCCAAGTGAGAAAATATCTTAGCTCCACTTAACTGATCGAACAAATCGTTAATCCTTGGCAATGGATATCGATTCTTTATCGTCCTCTCATTCAACTTACGATAATCAATACATAGCCGTAACGATCTGTCCAGCTTCTTAGCAAACACTGCGGCTGCTCCCTAAGGCAAACTACTCAGCCTAATAAAACTCTTGCCTTCTAAATCGACCAACTGCACCTTCAACTCCCTCATCTCTATAGGGGTCATTCTGCTTGGCGGCCAACCCAGTGGTTCTGCTCCCCCAACCAAATCTATCTGAAACTCAATGGCTCGTTTCAGTGGCAATCCTACTATAGGCTCAAACACATCCGTGAATTCTCTAACCATGAAAACTCAATTCAGTTCATCCTATAACTTCATAGTACCAAACAAAGCATTCACCTCACCTCCAGAACCTCCACATTATAAACAATTCAATCACTATAATCAGGGTGTCTAAGCGATATGTTCCTATCCTCACAAAATATCATAGCAATTACTCACTTAACCAATCCATCCCAAGAATAATCCCAAACTCCACAAAATCAAACACATGCAAACTGCAAACAAAAGTATGACCTAACAGGTCAAACTCTAACTTGTCACATCTCAATCCTAGAGTTGAATGCCCTCCTATTGGATTCGCAACCCATCAGGAAGTAACTAAATATGTGGGTTCTAGGTTAAGCTTATCTATCAAACATCCAGATATAAAAGAATGTGATGCACCAGTATTAAATAGAACGCTAACAGACATACCATGAATCTGAAGTATACCTCCCAAAACCGCCTTTCCTTTCTCCTGAGCCATCGGCTTAGAAGCAGCAAGCTCCAATGCAGCCTTTTCCATCCTTAGCAAGATCCTTGCATTGATTCTTATAGTGGCCTATCTGATCGCAGTTGAAGCACCTAATGTTACTCTTCCCAATCACTTCCTTAGCCTTCCCGATACGACACTCATTGGCGAAATGACCCTTCTTGTCGCACTTAAAATAGATCACTCAGACTTCCCCTTCTTGGCTGCTCCACCCTTCTAAGAACCCTTCTTGTGAAAGAACTTCCTCTTCTGATTCTGCCCAACCTGGACTTCTTTTACCTTATTCTTATCCTAACGAGCAAGAATTTCTTCATGTCTGAAAGCCATCTCTACAACCACAGAAGAGGGATCTCTAATATATGGTAAAGTAGCCCTATCCAACTCAGGCTTCAATCCCCTGATAAACTTCTCGTTCCTCTTCATCACTGTATCAACAACAGCATAACCATATCGGGCTAACTCTTTGAATCTACTGGCATATTCCAGAATAGTCATCTCTCTCTGTTCTAGCTCAACAAACTTCCTAATCAAAACAAACTGTGCCATTACCGACATGAACCTCTCCTAGAACCTCCTCTTAAACTCTGCCCAGTTCATAGTCTCCTCACCCACTGCCACAGTCACACTATTCCACCAAAAGAAAGCAGCTCTCTTAAGCTATCTCGATGCCAACCGCCTCTTCTGCTCATCATTGAGCCTCAAGTCTACAAAAATCCTTTCGTAGTGCAACAACCAATTTTCTACCTCAATGGCATCCTCTGTTCCAATAAATGGCTTCCCTCTGAGCTTAGTGTAGTCTCCACTCAACTTTGCATAGTCATTGAAAACTGGAGCTCCTGGAACTCCTCCTCCCACTACTCTAGTAGCAACATCCGCTTGCACCATGTTTACGAAGAACTGATACATAGCTCCCATTCCAACTTGCGGGACTCCAGCATCCACATTCTCTGCTTGTGCCTAACCCTGACTCTCCTCACATTAGGCTTGGCATTCCCATCGGTGCCTTCCTCTCCTGGGTTAACTCTTCCTCTTCTACCTTCCATATCTGTATTCAAATCTCATGAGATACAGAAAAAGAACCTAACAAAGATATGAGACTAAAGATAAAGCGTATACTTATATATAACCAATAAAAGTAAGTTACTATAGCATTATCCCATACCACAACCTTAATCTAATTCTTTAGGATTATGTTTTCAAAAATAATTTTTAATTTCAAGTTTTTCACAAGCCTATGCTCCGATACCAAGTTGTAATATCCCGTATCTAGAGGCCAAAAGCTAAGCGCTACAAATGTTGTAGTCATCCATTGTAATAACATCTGGTGACAAAATATGAAAATGCTAAGGGTATCCATAATATCAGAAGCACTTGAATATGAATAAAATCACAGATTTCAAAAACTAATTTTACTGATTATATCTCAAAACAATAATTCATATCCAAGTTACATAATCCCAAAACATTTCCCAGGCAATGATCAAATATAATTTACAATAATACGCCGAGAGCGACATATGACGATGCCCCATTGGTTGATCAAATTCAATATAGTCATATCTGACTTAATACACAACGAAACTAAATAAAATAATCTTTACTCCTAATTAGCTATCCGTCAGCCACCTGCTCGTCTCTGGGAACTTTATTCGCTAAAAAACAAAAACATGAAAACCTCAACCCTCAACCTACTCAAATCAATTTTGAGCACCCGAGAGTTTAAGGGGAAAACAAAAACTTCACCTCAGACATAAAGCCTGGTATGAATAATACTATTCATCTCTGTTATTTTATGTTAAGTGAGACCACGCCGCTTAATGGAACGGGCTTCCCCTCACTAACATCCTTTTTAAAACATATCTTTTGCAAATCTTTTCCTGCAACCAAAACTGGTTAAAATCTATAAAGCATCATTATGTAAACATACATATCAGGTAATACATGAACTATACGTTCGATCTTTATAGTTTTGTTTGGCTAACTATTGACCTTTGGCTGACTCGGGCCTACCAGATAACATATCAAAATTTATCTAACGTTTGTTCGGCACTCCTCTTCTTCTGGACGTTTTGTCCTTCACTATCTGTTAAATACTTCTCTTCTGGACAGCCTGTCTTTAACTTATCATCTTCCAGGGTCACCAGATCCTAATGGTTTTGCGGTCTCACTAATAACCTATTTGTATACAAACATATATTTCTTTCTGTGTGTATTCATAATTTTAGTCTTACCTGTGACAAAGCCCTATACGCTGGAATTTTGGACAAAATTAGCTGGGGCAAATAGCTAATGTATAGGGCATGACCCTATACCAGTCCTATCTGGTATTCTAATATCTGAGTCATTTTACTTAGGGATCCTTTCCCATAATTTTCCTTGAAAACCTTTTCAAAATGATTTAAACTCCTTAAATCAAACTTAAACAGGGAAAATTTATATATTCTATGCTTTACTCAAAATCACCTTGCCATGTTATATATACTTTACTATAATCTTGGTTGATGAAAACATTTAAACTTTGAAACTCCCTCTTTCGAATCTATTGAAAGTACCCCTTTCGAAACCAAGTAAAACCCTTCCCTTAATCTAGGCAGAAAGGCCAAAACCTTCCTTTCGAACCACTCTCAAAATTCTTTCGAAACCTCTGAAAAACCTTTCTTTCGAAAGCTTTAAAACCTTAGACATCATCTTTAAAAGCCTTTAAACATTTTCTTTCAAAACCCTTGGAAAACCTTTCCTTTTAATCCTTTTGAAACAACTAGAAAACCACACCTTTCGACTCCTTCGAAACCATGGGGGAACCACCCCTTCGAAACCCTACATTAAAACCTTTTGAAAGCATCAAATCTAAACCTTTCGAAAGCACTTGGGTTTAACTTAAAACATGTGGAAACCTTTCGAAACAATTCAAAATTTTACCCCTTCAAAACCTTTGAAAGTCGTCTTGGTCGAAACCATTTGGATTATGCCTTCAAGTAGAGCAAAAGGATCATAAACCCATTAAAGTCGAAAGCACTTCTTTTCAAAATCATTTAAATCATCTCTTTCGAAACCATTTGTGTTATACTTCAATTGCGTAAAAGGGCCATTAAAACCATTTAAGTCGAAAGCATCTGTTTCGAAACCATTTCCTAAGTATAGAAGTGACGATGTCGAAACCATCCCTTCGAAAGCATTTGAGAACTAGCCATATTTTAAAACAAAGCAACCCCTTCAAAACCACCTGGATCGAAAGGTAGAAAGCGGCAGTCAAAAGGCTTCAACTTAGTCGGAAGCAATCATTTAAAACAAAAGTGCAACCCAATCGTAACCATTTCCTTTAAATCCATTTCACCTAGTCAAAAGCCAACTAAGTCGAAAGCTACTTAGTCAAAAGCAAGTAGGCGCATTTTCTTTTAAATGCAATGTAATGCCTTAACCCCTTCGGAACCCTTAGTTTCGACTCCATACATTCCGCCTATATCCAATTCACTACGTATCAGTTCCCTGATACCATATGCATTGGTTTCGACTGTGTCGAAAGCGAAGCTAAGGAGGCGGAACCTGGTGCCGAAAGCATCGAAACAATGAAAAACATGTAGATTAGTCGTTTTAAACTATTTCTTTTGTAACTAACCTGCCTTGTTTGTCTAAATCTGATTGGTTGCCATTGTGCTTTTTCAAAAGTGCTGCCAATTTCCAGAAATAGTAAATTTAAATTATTTGCAAAGAGGCCCTTCTCCTTTTATAAATATATAAAACATTTAAGTCCCACACCTTAAAATAAATTTATATACTCATTAAAACACTTAGGAAAATTCTACCAAAATTCCCGAAAATCTCTTTTAATATGTTTTCCAACATATAAAAATTTCAAACCCAAACCTTTTATTATTTAACCCTAAATAATTATAACCCAAAATAACATTTTATTTACTTGAAAATTCATGTAAAATCCACAAAAGTCCAGAAAATTCTAAAAATTGAAACCCATTTCCAAAATAATATTTTTGTTATATATAAAAATTTGCAAGTCATTTGGATGATATTTAATAGGGTTTTCATATCAAAGCATATCATAAAATCAATATGAACATGCATAAATCATCAACAAGTATATATAATCATTCCATCATTCAAAAACATGGCAAAACATTGCAAAACATTTCAGATTTCTCCTTATAACTGAAAACAAAACTAATGAGAGAAATAAACATTATTCACCTTAGCTTTAGGGATTAAGGGTATGAGATTTGAATGAATTTGATGTTGATTAAGCTTTCCCTTTCTCTTTCTTTCTCTAGCTCTTATTAATGGCGGCTGAGCTTAGCTTTTAAAATTTTGAACAAATGAAATGAACGCGTATAGGATACATGACCAAGGGTTAAAGATATAGGAATGGCCTCTTTCCTATTTTACCCCTTTTATATTTCATGTTAAACTCTTCTTTTAATTCATTACTTAAATGGCACGGCTACCCCTTAATTAAATCAAATCTCAATCCCTTAATCAACACATTATTTTATTTAATTTTTCTAATTAAATATCCTAAATAACGTTATAAAAAATATGGGGTGTTACATGGAAGCTGAATGAATAAGAGTTAATGATATGTATATCTACCGCAAAAGTATATAATTACTTAGGGGTAGTCAACGGTAGGGTATTTCGGTTTGGTTGAAATATCATTTTTATTAATCGAACTAAGGTGCTTCTTTCGATTAGCTCCACAATTTTTTTGACATTTAATAATAAACCCAAAGCCTCGTTTCGCTATTCAATCCAATAATTTTTGCTTCGGTATAGAAAGGGGAAAACTCGTTCCGCATCTTGACGGCGTGGTCTTGCTATTTTTATATGCTTAGGGTAATATGTTACTCATACCAGACTTCATATCCAGCCCATGTTTTATTCATGTTTTCTATATAAACACATGGGTACTCATTTGAGTAGATTGAGTTATAGGCCTAGATAGGTAGCTTTTGGGAAAGTTCAAATAAAGTAATGTTTAACGACAAATTTCTACCGAATTAGAAAACTGTCGATAAATTTCAATTAAAATTTCTACCGCAAGTGTACAACGTATAAAAGTTAGTACGTTGTGAGTACAGGTCGATCCGCAGGGAATTGTTAGAGTTTAAAAATCTATTCAATCAAATTATACCAAAGTGGAGAGAAGATTGTTAACTACAAATTGTAAACAAGTTGAAGCTAAAATTAGAATAAAAGTGAGATTAAAAACTATGAGATTAGAGAACAATTTAGAGGTAAATACACTCTCATATTTTTGTAAATCAACAAAAAAATAATTTACGATCTCTAGTTTTCATATTAAATGAAATAATTGTTACATTTATCATAAGTATGGTTGATTTATTTTTGGCAAAGCCAGCGGGGTTAACTGGGCCCCTACCAGTTTTATTGCAACACAATAAAAGGGTACATAGAAAAATTGAAAGAAAAGAAAAGAACAAGGAAAATACAAGGGAAAAACACCAAAAATCAAGCCCATCCAAGAATCAAATCATGAGGGTAAGCTCTTTTATTGTTCTTCAATTGCAAGTAAGTACCAGACTTTACTTCATACCACAACACTTCAACATTCTTTCTTTGATTTTCAAAAAAAATAGCATTCCTTTCTCTCCATATTACACTTATGTATATTTTCAAGCAAACTGCTAAAATCCTACCTCCATCACTCCTCCACCTAGTGGCTTTAAAAATAATACTCCAGTCAATGCTTGAAATAGTTGAAGATAGATTGATTCCAGTAATACAACTAATTCTATCCAATATGAAGTGAAGAGCTGGGCAATAAAAAAAAAGATGCTATGAAGTTTCATCATGCAGATCACAGAACAGACATTGTGTTGAACAAGCCAAACCATACCTATTCAAAACACTTCTTGTTAGTAAAGCTTGATTAATAACTTTCCACAACATCAGGTTATCTTTTGGAACAGAATCACTTGTCCAAATAACAGGGAACCATTTGGAAGCAGGCAATGGAGCACTAGCAGCAACATGTTTGTAAACACCTTTGACAGTGTGTGGCTTCATGTCCCAAACAACAAATGGAACTTGATTATCAGATATGAAATTTTGTTGTATTTCACACCACAGCTGCCTAATAAAATGATTGCTATTGTATGGCAACTGCAATTTCCCTTCATGTAAAAATTCATTTACCTTAGCATCATTGTGAATTCCAGATTGTAAAATCTGAGAATAATCACACACTTTGGATAGGATCTTCCCTTTACTAACCCATGGTTCATGCCAGAAACTAACAACAGTATTAGCATTTACAAGATATTGAATCATAGGTCGGTAGACTTCTCTTAGCTTCAACATGTTTCTCCAATTCCAACTGCAATTCTGTGGGATATCCATAAACCAAAATTGTTTTCTCTTTATGTTGTAATGCCACGTCCAACTAACCCATAAACTTCCTCTCTTGTTAATGAGGTCATCGAAGTGTTTACTAAAGGCTGCAATATTCCACTTCCTGACATCAATAACTCCAAGGCCTCCTTGTCTCATGGAAGTCTCAATTTTGGAAAATGAACAAGGCATCAGCTTCCTGTTGTGAATACTACCAGTCCAAAAAAATCTATACATGGAAGACCTAATAAGTTGTAATAGTTTCACAGGAAGAATCAGAGTACGTTCCCAATAGACAAGAGAGGAAAAAACAACATATTTAATAAGCACTAACCTACCACTCTGAGTCAAATGCCTATTTGCCCAAGCAGTCATAACAGTTGTAATTTTATTGTAAAGTGGTAAACAATCAACTTTAGTAATTCTTTTTGAAATTAAGGGGAGACCAAGATACCTCATATAAGTTTCCATACAAGAGAAGCTAATATGTTGATGTAATACAGCAGCATGATCTTCACTGACACCAGCAACTAACATAGAAGATTTGTCTTGATTAATAGATAGGCCAGTCATATAGTAGAAAGACTGCAGAGCATCTATTAATCCACTCAAGGAGGGTAACTCAGGCTTGGTAAATAACATAACATCATCAGCAAACATTATTGAAGTTATTTGATGATGGGAGCACTTTGGGTGAAACTTTATAAACTTTTGAGAGTATCTTGTCCTTAGAATAACAGTAAATACTTCCATCACCAACAAAAATAAGTATGAAGATATTGGATCACCCTGTCGAATACCTTTACTACTTCTGAAATAACCCACAGGCCTACCATTTAAAACAATAGAGAAAGAAGGTGTGGAGATGCACACATATATCCAAGACACAAAATTTTTGGGAAATCCCATCACAGCCATTATTCTGACAATAGAGGCCCAATGTATAGAGTCATAAGCATTGGATATATCAATTTTAAGAACAGCTGCAGGGGGCACATTACTTCTACCATAACCCTTTAATAATTCCTGAGCAAGAAGGACATTATCAAGTATATTCCTAGAAGGAATAAAGGCAGCTTGATTGCTAGAGATTACATTTGGCAGAACACTGACAAGACGACTTGCAAGAATTTTAGAGATACATTTGTAAACTACATTACAGCATGATATAGGCCTGAAGGAGGAGACACTAGTTGGAGGAGTAACTTTAGTGATAAGCGCAATATTAGTGAAATTGACTTCCCCAAGTAACTTGCATTTGTTAAAGAAATTGTGAATAGCTTGACAGAACTCACCACCTAGCACACTCCAAGTAGATATAAAGAAGGTCACATTAAAACCGTCAGGGCCACCAGAAGATTGCTGATTCATGGAGAAAAGAGTAGTCTTTATTTCCTCATCAGAAACAGGCCTAATAAGTGAAGCAGCTTCCTAGATAGTAATACATGGCAGAGTAAGGTTTGTAATTTGGTCAAGATCAGGAAAGAAACCATTAGTGTTACCAAGCAGATTAGAGAAGAAATCAATAAACGCTTGGTCAACAGTATCTGCAGTTGTAAATAGAGTACCATGATCATCATTAATACTAAATATATTTTCTCTGGCATGCTTAACCTTTATTGATTCATGATAGAACTTAGTGTTCTTTTCTCCTTCATCTATCCATCTTTTATGCAATTGTTGCCTCTTCATGCTAGCTTCCAAGAAGAGAGCATTGTTAACCTCACTGAATAATTTGCCTTCTTCAGCAGCAGCATGCACATCTAGAGGATGCTCCATCATATAATCTTGTTGTTTCTTCAGCTGTTCCTGAAGTGAGGTTGACAACAGGCTTCCAGTACCAAAAGTGATAGTAGCCCATTGTTTGATCGCCTGTTTGATGCTTTTTAACTTCTTGCAAAACTTATACATAGGATTACCATAACAAGTAAATCGAGAGTTAACTTGTGAGACAAAAACAAGAAAGTTCTCATGCTTAACCCAAGCATTAAAAAATTTAAAACTTCTCTTTTCCCTTCTAAAATGGTGACCAAGAGTTAAAATTAAAGGAGAATGATCTGACATTATGGGCTGAGGAAGGAAAACAGATAGGGAAGGCCAATGGTTGAGAGCTTGGATATTACTGAAAGCATGATCAATAGTTGTGAAGGTACGAACACCACTACGACTTCTGTTGTTCCAAGAAAACTTTGCTCCTGACTTGTTAACTAAGGTCAAGTCAAAATCAAAAACAGCAAGGTTGAGGGGATCAAGATCTCCAGGAATAAGAGGAATTCCCCCAAATTTGTCATTATAGTCATAACAGGAGTTGAAATCACCCAAAACAATCCAGGGGTGAGTAGATTGTCTTAAAGGAGGCAAGGAGTTGAAAAAGGAATTCCTGGCAATGACAGAGTTGTCAGCATATACAAAAGTGATGTAGTAGGAGGATAGAGATTGATTATCATGGACATGAAAATGTATGTACTGTCTAGAGGACAGAATAGGAGATAGAGTCAACACTGCAGGGT
Organism: Allium fistulosum; assembly: GCA_030737815.1. NCBI lineage: Eukaryota > Viridiplantae > Streptophyta > Magnoliopsida > Asparagales > Amaryllidaceae > Allium > Allium fistulosum. The sequence goes on along the minus strand of CM060903.1, from coordinate 1,251,241,487 downwards.
CATCGATAATAAGGATTCTACCATAAAAAGCAATATCAAGGTTATGATGGATGGACCAGTTTGGGTTAATGTATGAAGCAGCTTTAATGGATAATGAAAGATTAAGCTTTGTTTCAAGCAGACCAAAGAGACAAATATTATACTCAAAGATAATTCTCTTAACTTGATCAAGTTTCAAATTACTATGGGCTCCTTTGAGATTCCAAGAAGCAATTTTTTTATTCATTAAAAATTTATTGAGGAAGGTTGGAGTTATTTCTTCTCTTAGCATAAAGAGATCTAGTTTCAATTTTCCTACGAGGTAGAGACTGAGGGGAGGATGGTTGAGAGTTTGAAAGGGAGGAAGAAGGATCAAGAGGAGTGCCTGAAAGAGGTTGAGTGTTGCATGAAGGCCAACCAAGCAACTCAATAGAAAAGTTGTAATGAGTATGGACAGGAGGTTGAACATCATCAGATGATTTGTGCATGGAGGTAATTAATTGAGTAACTTGCAACTCAAAAGTTTTGCACCAGCTTTTGTCAAAATCCGACACAAGAGAATCAGAAAGTGCATGCACTTCAGAAGTATCAATACCAACTTCTTTGTTACTGCTTCGAATGGTAGGAACCTTTATAGGCATTATGTGCACAATAGAATTTGAAGACAGATCTTTATTCATAGGTTCATTGCCATCAACAGAAGTAGTGATATTCAAGGTAGTATCATTGTGTTGTTCTTCACAATTCACTTCATTAGTTATTTCCCCTTCCTCTACATCATAATTTTCCAATAAACCTTGCTCATTCTCTACAGATAGCAGTAAGTTGAACTTGTTATGTATAGTAACAGCACATGCTAGATCATCACAGAGTGACTTATTCACATCAACAAGGTCAATTATATTTTCCTTATTTCCATCATGAACAATTTTTTCCTTTGCACCTGGCATCTTCAAAGCAGTGACTTCTACTTCTTCACATATAATTGTTTTTTTCCTTATTCTTATTGACTTTTTTCCAGACTTGCTTCACTTTGTCTTGTTTATCAATGTTTTTCCCCTTCTTCATCTTGTTCTTATTCACATCCCTAATTTTCTGCTGCTCATTAATCTCACAAGGGTGTTCAACATTTCCTTCACATACAACTTTCTTGCAGAAATTAACCAAATGCCCAAACTCCTTACATATAGTACAAATTTCTGGTTTCCACAAGTAATCAACTTTCACAATCTGTTCAGAACCATCAAGCAATTTTACTGAAAAGCTTTCTGGTAATTCATTCTTTGGGTATACTTCAACCAAGCATTTAGCAAATGAGATACGTTCAAATTTTTCAGTTGATGCATCCATACAAAGAAGTTTTCTAACCCTCGAAGCTAACCAGTTAATACCCAATGGTGACCAAGCATACAATGGTATGTTAGATAGTTTAATCCAATCTAGAACAACTTTGATGCTACTACAACTATTGCCTATATTTTCATCCCAAGGCTTCACTATAAAAAGCTTGTTCCTCATCAGAACTGGGTCAGATTCAGATATTCTTTTCCTATCTTCATCATTAGTGAACTTGAACAAGAACAGGAAACCATCAGATTTGAGAGATATAGATCCACTAAGTTTCCAAGCTCTTTTGAGGTAATACAAAACTATGGAGTATGGAAGAGGGTTGTTAAGAAAAAAACCAATAATATATTCTTTCCACATGGAATTTCCTGCCATAACAACTTCATCAGGAGGCACAATAGCATCACCATTGTACTCAAGTTGTATGACACGTGGCACATATTTACCAACATTATTCGGTTTGGCTTTGAAAAGAGAGTTCCAAGCAAGTGGAGGATGGGATTGAGTTAGAGAAGGCAATGGAGGAGAAGAGAGAATGGGAGCTGAAGACTTAGGAGAAGCTTTTGCAAAAAAAGGGACACTGACACAAGGGAGGTTTGATGGATAAGGGTCTGGCAGAGGAAGATGGGATGAAGCAGAGGGAGGTATAAGAATAGGAGATGAAGGACATGGTTGAAGAGAAGAAGAGGGATGGGACGGGTCAGCGGGAAGAGAAATCAAAGAAGGAGGGGACCCCATTTTTAGAAGGGATGCTTTTAGTTACATGTGTATGTTATTAATTAACATAACTTAAACCATCAAACTATAATGCAACAAATAAACCACTTATAAAATATCATGAAAATAAAGCCAAAGCAAAAGCTATTTTAAGCATGATATAATTACTATTGTAATTAGTAATATGGATCATCAAATTTTGTTTTTACTTTCATTTCAAAATCAAAAATCAATTAGCAAATGATGACGTAAATTGTGTTTATGTTGAATAAGAATAGCTCATTTGCAAAAGCAACATAAGCTATCAAACCCACTTGTATAAACTTACATCATAATTCACTTTCATGAAGCACAAACAAAAGAGATCATAAATCATAAAAATGTTGAAGTTACGTAGAGTTAGAGAGCTTCATTACCCCTAAATTGAAGAGGTTTAGCTACTCATTTATGTTATCAAATCAACATTTGTAAGTTTCAACATTAAAAAGCAAAAGAAATAAAACTAAGCAAAGAAAGCAAAAGAGATTAGCTACTAACTATTTGCATAAAAATTAAAGTTACACTACTTGCACGAATGTAGATCTAAGTTATAAACATGAAATAAAAGAAAGCATAGAGATAAAAATCAGCATAAAAGCAAGGAAAAGCATGTAGAAAAGAGAAGAGAAAGAGGCTTGGAAGCCATTTTTATTTCATGTAACATTGAGCTTACAATTTGCTTGCTTAATTTCCTAAGTAATTTTAAAGAGTAGAAGATATTTACATATACATAAGAGGGCTATTTATACATGCATAAAACCCTAATTCAATTTTTAGGGTGCTTCCCAAAATGCACTTTAGGAAGTGTGGCTACCAAGTAACCATTAGCCACTAATTAATCCATCATTAAAAGTGCATGAAGCTTTAACCTCCACTTAGTTGTCCTTTAGCTTCTAATTGTAGATTTAGGTAAGTGGGTGGGGTCCTCCATTATCATGAGCTTGAATTATTTCCTCTTCATTCCTTTGTATTCCTTTATGCATGCACATATCTTCATGAAACCCTCTTCCATATGCATCAAAATTTCCTATAAAAATCATAAAAAATGTCCAAGTAAAAGTTCTCAAATTGACACATGCATAAAAATGACCATTTTGCCCCTGAATGAAGATGAATATATGATGATTTGAAAATAGTTGAATTTTGGTTTTAAACATGTTAAAATGCCCAAATATGATACTTATTTAAATATAAATAGATAAAATATGAATGTAAATATATGCACATTTACGTGCACATCAAATACCCCCACTTATCTTTTTATTCGTCCTCGAATAAAAGAAAACTAAGATTAATCTGTTTTCGTAGGGAGCACGATTGCATTGAGCATATTCAATAAGCCGTCAAACCTCTGGGTGTCCCTAGTAGGACTAGTGTTATCTCGTGATGGTTTTCAGCGGATACTACCCACAAAATCCGAATGCAAAGTGAAAATATTTACAAAATGCAAGATTTATTTACAATGAGATGAATGCGAGTTTTTGAAAATATTTACAATGAAGGATTTACTTTTAAATTAGCACAAATAAGTTAAATATAAGTTTTGGTCATTAACTTCAAAATTTAAGTCATTTACTCGTCAAAATTTCCAATAAAAATCAAGTTGTCATAACAAATAGACTATAGTTTGGCTAGTTGTTTCGGTTGATAACACAATGTAATTATGAAATGGATCCTTAGTTGATTATCAAAGTTTGTCAAAGTGGTATTCTCATTACTTTTCAATAACCAGTTAAATCAAACAAGTAAAAATAGTGCTTAGATTTCAATTGCTTACTCTCTCTTATTTGGAAATTTTATTGATATTAACAATATTTACATATGCCTAACTCAGGTAAACTGAGGCCAGATATATTACCCGTGCACTGTCTTGCGGACTGATGTGAGGGAAATACAGAGTGTGGTGAGTGAACACACAAGTGTGAACACTTATCGACTGTAGGCATTATTAAAAAGAATTTTTATATACATACACCTAACTAAAATAAACCGAGGCTAGATATACCGATCATGCACTACCTTCCGGGCTTACGTGAGAAGGGTACAGAGCATGGCGAATGAACACACGAGTGTGAACACATGACTCTAGGTGTTAAAAATATATACATATATACAATTTTTTTTACTTATATTTTTTTTTGTTTTTTAGAAAGAGAGAGTTTTGCAAAATCATCTTAGCACCATTTAACTTAGAAGATAAAAATCTTATATCCTTTACTTTAAATTTACCACTTTTTTGAACAACGATTTTCAATTAGAACATACTTCATAATTAACACATATGAACCTTCCTATATACTATTTAAACCATTGTTATTTGTAATCAAACTTCATTTTTATTTTTGTTATGACAAATAAATTTTCAAAAATTTCAATTTATTAACCAAAACTTATACTTATCCCATAGGGTTTCTTCAAGAATAAATCAAAATGCTACAAAGAAAATATTTTTAAGATTTAGAAATTTTGAGATCTTTTTTCCTTAAGTTAAAAGAAGATGAAAATTAAAAAATGCCATGAAACTTAAAAAAATGAAAATGAGACTCCCCCTCCCACACTTAATTTTGACTGTGTCCCCACAGTCAGTGCATGATATAATGAGTGTAATGGGGAAAAATATGTACATATTTTCAAAAGAGGGTTAACATTCTTACTAGACGTAGCTTGGCTCATGAAGGATCATGAGCTCCTCCTCTTGGTTATTTGGTAATTCCAAGAAAGGTTTCAAAATATGACCGTTGACTTTGAAAATCAATCCATCCTTGGGGTTTTCTATTTCTACGGCACCATGTGGAAAACAGTTCGTACCACAAATGGTCCGGTCCATCTCAATTTAAGTTTCCCAGAGAATAAATGAAGTCTTGAGTCATATTAAAGAACTTTTTGGTTAGGTGAAAACGTTTTCCTTAGGATTGACTTGTCATGAAAAACTTTTGTTCTTTCTTTGTAAATTTTCTCGTTTTCATACGCGTCGTTCCTAAGTTCTTCTAGTTCGTTGAGTTGTAGTTTTCGGTTTTCGCCAGCTTTTTCAAGATCAAAGTTTAAGTTCTTTATTGCCCACAACGCTTTGTGTTCAATTTCAACAGGTAAATGGCAAGCTTTACCATAAACTAAACGAAATGGGGACATCCCAAGGTTAATTTTAAAAGCAGCACGGTAAGCCCAAAGCGCGTCGGTCAATTTATGAGACCAACCTTTTCTATTTTTGTTGACAGTTTTCTCCAAGATTTTTTTTATTTGACGATTTGAAACTTCAACTTGCCCACAAGTTTGAGGATGATATGGAGTGGATAACTTGTGGGTTATCAAGTATTTCTTCATTAAAGTTTCAAAAGAACGATTGCAAAAATAGGTCCCGTTATCACTGATTATTGTGCGAGGTGTGCCGAACCTCAAAAAGATGTTTTCTTTGAGAAATTTCACAACAATTCTATGGTTATTGGTTTTGCAAATAACACCTTCAATCCATTTTGAGATGTAATCAACAGCGAGAAGGATATACAAGTTTCCAAAAGAATTGGGAAAAGGTCCCATAAAGTCGATACCCCAAACATCAAAGATTTCGATCGTAAGAATGGGGTTTAGAGGCATCATATCTCGTCGAGAAATTCGTCCAAGAATTTGACATCGATCGCAAGTTTTACAAAATTCAAACGAGTCTTTGAAAAGAGAAGGCCAATTGAAACCACACTGAAGCACTTTTTCCGCAGTTTTTCGAGGACCGAAATGTCCACCGCACGCTTGATCGTCGCAAAATGAAAGAACACTCCTGATCTCATTATTCGGAATGCAACATCGGATGATTTGGTCGGGACAATATTTGAACAAGTATGGATCGTCCCAATAGAAATATTTCACTTGGGACATGAATTTGTATTTATCCTGTTTGGACCCAGACGAGGGAGTTTCTTTAGTGACTAAGTAGTTCCCTATATCAACGTACCATGGGTCGATAGAAATTGAAAGAAGTTGTTCATCATGGAAGTTTTCATTGATTGGCAAAGAAGATGGTGCGTTCGGAAGATGAGATAAGTGATCGGCTATGACATTATCAGATCCTTTTCTTTCCTTGATTATAAGATCAAACTCTTGTAGTAAAAGGATCCAACGAATCAAGTGAGATTTAGCATCCTTTTTAGCGAAGAGATATCGAAGCGTAGAATGGTCCGTGTACACAGTAATGTGTGACCCGAACAAGTAAGGTCAAAACTTTTCGAGAGCAAAAACTACCGCTAGAAGCTATTTTTCAGTGGTTGTGTAGTTAAGTTGAGCGTCGTTCAGAATCATGCTAGCGTAGTAAATAACGTGAAGGGTCTTGTTGATGTGTTGTCCTAAGACTGCACCAACTGCAAAGTTTGAAGCATCACACATTATTTCAAATGGGAGATCCCAATTAGGTGTGCAAATGATTGGAGCTGAAATGATTTTTTTTAAGACGTTCAAAAGAAGAGATGCAGTCAGAGTTGAAATCGAATGGAACGTCTTTTCCAAGGAGAGTCGTCAAAGGATGAGCGATATTGCTAAAGTCTTTCACAAAGCGTCGGTAAAAGCCAATGTGTCCTAGAAATGATCGAATGTCCTTAACAGATTTGGGAATGAGTAGGTTTGTAATTACATCGATTTTCGCTTTATCTACCTCAATGCCTTTATTTGAGATGATATGTCCAAGGACTATGCCTTGTTTGACCATAAAGTGGCATTTTTCCCAATTCAAAGTCAAATGTTTTTCTTTACATCGATTTAGAACCAACTCGAGATGATGCAAACATTGGGAAAAAGAATTGCCAAAGATAGAGAAATCGTCCATAAAAATTTCTAGAGAGCATTCAATCATGTCAGAAAAGATGCCAACCATGCATCGTTGGAAAGTAGTAGGAGCGTTGCAAAGTCCAAATGGCATACGTCGATAAGCAAAGGTACCAAATGGACACATGAAAGTCGTTTTCTCTTGATCTTTGGGAGCGATTGGAATTTGGTTATAGCCGGAATAACCATCAAGGAAACAGTAGAATCGTGGCTGGCTAAACGTTCGAGCATTTGGTCAATGAAAGGAAGAGGGAAGTGATCTTTACGTGTTGCGGCATTTAGTTTCCGATAGTCAGTGCAAACACGCCAACCCGTTTGAGTTCAAATTGGAATAAGTTCGTTTGAATCGTTCTTAACAACCGCTAACCCATGAACTATCAGAGATTGGGTAAATGATTCTGTTGTCGAGAAGTTTAAGAATTTCATCATGCACTGCATCTTTCATTTTTTGATTAAGTCTTCGTTGCGCGTCACGAACAAGCTTGGCATCGTCGATTAAATGGATGCGATGTTGAACAATAGCAAGGCTAATTCTCTTAATATCGGTAATGGACCATCCAATCGCTTCCTTGTTTTTTGAAAGAATAGAGAGAAGAGAAGTTTCTTGGTCAAGAGAAAGATCGTTAGAGATTATGACCGAACAAGTTTTGTTTTCACCTAAGTATGCATACTTAAGGTGATCGGGAAGTGGTTTGGGGTCCAACTTTGGGAGTTTTTCGATCAAAGATTGGGTTGAGATTTGGACTTAACTGGAATCGATTCAAAGGGAAGAGTGTATTCAATCTCGTTGGGGATTTCGTGAAACAATTTTTCGTATTCAGCTTTGTGTTCGCTGTTCAGGTCAAGTGTCTCGTTTTCGAAGTTTTCGTGAATGGCACTAACTTCCAATGTTTGGTCACGAGGTTCATTCGATTGGCTTTCATGATTGAAAATTTTGAGATCCAAAAGAGATTTTCATCGAACAATTACGATAATTGATTAAGGCATTTGAGGTGGCTAAAAATGGTCGGCCTAAAATCAATGGAATTTGACTTGCGGGATTTGTCACGGGTTGTGTTTCGAGAACGATAAAATCAACGGGGAATATGAATTGCCCTACTCGAATGAGCACGTCCTCGATTTTTCCCACGGGCTTCTTAATCGAGCGATCGGTAAATTGAAGCGTGACTTTTGTGGGTTTAAGCTCTCCTAAGCCTAATTTTTCGTACATGGAGAATGGAATCAAGTTGACACTCACGCTTAAGTCTATCTAGCATTAGTTAATCGTCTTATCTCCAATTGTAAACGAAATCGTAGGGCAGCCAGGATCTTTGTATTTAACGGGCATGGATTGGGACAAGACTTCACTCAAACTGGCGGCCAAAAAGACTTTTTCGGTACTTGAGTGTTGGGTACACAAGTCCTTAAGAAAGTTCGCGTACGTTGGGACTTGCTGACCGATGTCAAGAAGCGGAATGTTAACTTTGACTAGTTTAAAAATTTCCACCATCTTTTCCATTTGGTCCGAGTGTTTCTTTGGTCGAAGATGACGTGGAAATGGAACACGATACTCAGTAGGTGGGTCTACTCGAGTAGAAGAAGAAGAATTTCGATTGGCATTTGATTCAACGTTTGGCTCCACGTTCTGTTCTGATTCATTTGTTGTTTTAGAAGTGTCGAGAGAGGTTTTCGGTAAATCGTTTGGGTTAACGACCTGATTATCTATTTGTTTACCGGAACGAAAAGTTGTGATAGCATTCAATTGAGTGACGTTGCTATCTTGAACAACATGGGCTTGATTTGAATTTATGTTTTGATTTCTATGATTTGGAACGGGCTGGCTTGGGAATGTTCTTCGTTCGCGTTCACTTACAGACGTGGCTAATTGACTCATTTGCATTTCAGGTTTTGCAATCGATTGGTTTGTGTTTTGCATATATGAGGTCAATAAATTTTGCAAATTGTTGTTTGATTGAAGGTTTTGAGTAGTTGATTTAGCCAACGTTTCAAGAGTTTTCTCAAGTGAACTTAAACATTTATCGTCTTGGGGAGGATGAGCAAAATTTGGTTGAAAATTTGATTGTTGCGGTTGATTATGAGACGGACCCGCAAAGTTTGGTTGAAAATTGTTGGGCTGAAAGGGAGGATTCGAAGCATTACTCGGGAATGCTTGAAAATTGGGACGAATCGTATTCGTGTTGGGATTGTTTTCGTTCCAAGCAAAATTTGGATGATTTCTCCAACCAGGATTGTACGTTGGAGAAAAGGGTCATTTTTAGCTTTATTGAAAGCATTGATTTGTTTGACAGAATTGGGACACTGATCGGCTATATGATTATGATCGTGGCATTTATAACACATGGGTTGGGAAGCTTGGTTCATTTGGTTCGATGAGAAAACATGATCGAATTTTTTAATCATTGCATCGATCTTAGCTTCCAAAGCAAAAGACGATCCTATCGAGTGTGCACTCGATCGTGAGTAAATTAATTTTTCGTTCGAACGTTCCCATTGGGATGATTTTTCGGCGAGGTTTTCAAGAAATTGCCAAGCATCGTCATGATGTTGGGCAAGAAAGTTGCCTTGGCACATTGATTCGAGCATGATTCGTGAGCTGTTTCGAGTCCATCGTATAAGATTTGGCAAATCGTCCATTTTTTGAAGTTATGGTGTGGACATTTTATCAAAAGCTCTTTGAATCTTTCAAAATATTTTCCGAATGGTTCTCCCTTGAATTGATGAAAATTTACAATTTCGTTTCGGATTCTACTCGTTTTTTCCAAGGGGTAGAACTTTTTTAAGAAAGCTTTTACGAATTCTTCCCAAGTTTTAATCGAGTTCGATGGTAAGCTGTAAAACCATTTTTCAGCATAATCCGTAAGAGTGAATGGGATTAATCGAAGTTTGATTCCGTCATCGAAAAGTTGTTGGAGTTTAATGGTTGCGCAAACTTGTTCGAATTTTGTCAAGAAAATGTATGGGTCATCGTGTTCGAAATTGCAAAATTTTGGAAGCGTGGCAATATGGTTCGTGTGAATTTCGAAATGGTTACCCGAGGGGCGGGTAACGTGATGCAAGATGGAATAGAAACTCTATCTGGAAAGATCCTATCCATAAGAGTTCGAGGGGCATTCTCGTTCGCCATTTCGGGAGGATCGTTTGTTCGAGTTAAATGGTTAGTTGTTGAATCGCGATCCCAATGATTTGTTGTTGTGTCACGAGTCCAAGTACTCATGCATAAGCGAAAATCGAGAAGAGAAAGAAGTTAGAAACAAGTTTAGAGAATCAAACAAGATTTGAAAAACGATGTGAAAAATTTGTTTGTTTTTTTAATAAGGAAGAAAACTATTTGCCAAGTGAAATTTATTTTCAAAAGAGAAGTTTGATTTTTGTTTTGTTTTTTTGGCTTTTCAAATTTTTATATGTTTTTTTTTGTAAATTTTTTATTTTTGAATTTTCAAATATTTACCAAAAGGATTTTTGTTTTTAGAAAATGGAAATTCGATTTTTGTTTTTGTTTTTGAATTTTCAAATTTTTTTTGTTTTTGAAAAGATTTTATATTTTTTTTAATTTTTGTTTTTGATTGAAAATTTTCAAAGGAAATTAAGAAGGATTTTTTTTTGGTTAAAAATTAAGTAAAGTAAAATTTACAATTTTTTTGGACTTTTTGATTTTTGATTTTTGATTTTTCTTTTAAATATGCATGAACTAATGCAACTAAATGAATGCAAAGGACTTAATTATAGTTTTCTGTCCTTAGTAGCTCCTAACCCAAAATTGTGTAATCACACTTTGTCTTAAATCAACAAAAATATTTCTCAGCCAGGTAACGGGCAGGAGTTATCGGTGCACCACGAATCACCGTAGCAATGCAGCCGAAGGTTTAAGTACCTTCAGAGGAACAACCAGTATAATATATACGAATCACCATAATTTTTATAACTGGTTATTACTCTGCCGTAGCCTAGACACTAAGAAATAAAATTGAGCCTAGACACTAAGAAATAAAATTGTTCAAAGAAAACAATTGTGAAGATACATTAATCCCTAAGTGAGCTCATGACACCCTTAAGTCGAATGTCTAACCTTTATTATTAGTCAAATTACACGATGAAATGCGTTTATGGGCTAAGGAACGGGTGATGAAATCTGTCACCTTATGTGAATTAGGGTATTGCCCTTAGAAAATAAAATAAGATGAGATGAATGCAAAGCAAAAATTATACATGAATTTACAATGCAACTAAAATGAAGTTTGTTTTTGTTTTTGGATTTTGAATTTTTTTTAAATATAAATGCAAATGCAAACAATCAACATTGCAATTGAAATAAAAAACAAGTGATGAAAGCACGATACCAGAGCGTGCAGATTATTAGCAATTTTTTTTAGCGGTGATTTTTTATAGCAAACAAAGCAATTTATTTTTGGCAATCACTTCTGCCACCTGCAACCTGAAAATTTAAACAAGATATATACAATTGTTTATATATATATATCAAAAAAGAAACTAAAACAAATGAGAACAAAATTAAAACAACTTAAAACAAACACCAATTTTTGTTTTTGTTTTTTTGTGTGGAATGAAAGTTCAAAATGAATTTTTAATAATATATATATATAAATCTAAGCCCAACACAGCCCAATTTTCCAAAGACAACCCAACAACAATTTTTTATTTTTTTCTTTTTTTTTTTTAAAAGAAAAACAAAGGCTGAATTAAAGAAGGCTACTTATCCTCAGTATACAATATTCTTCAAAACACTTCGATTATAATCAAAAATAAAAAAAAATTCTTTGCAACTTAAAATCAATTGCCGATCAAAAAAGAAAAATTTCAGTCCTCATTCGCAATCTCGGAACCATTCAGGCGCCAGATTTGGGGATTTGATGATTGCAGAGGTGGTCGCGGTTGTTAAATAGGTTGATGGATCGGCAATTCGTGGGTAAAGGTCGAGGGTGTTCAGCGATTAGTTTGGAGGAGATTGGGGTGGAATTGCTAGAGACTGAGTGCTACGATTTGATTTGGAGTTTCAGGCGAGTGGTTTCGGCAGTGGATTTAGACATGGTGGCTGTTGATTATGAGTTGCACTGTGGTTGCTACCTGGTGGAGGAAGTCGTGATGACTTCAGGTGGATTGGCGTTTTGGTGGATTGAGTACAGTTGTAGAGGGGTTGCACGATTGTAGTTTTTGGGTTTGGGTTGGCGGTTTGAGTGGTCGAGCTGCTTGGTGGAGTTGTGGTGATATTCGATTGCAGGCTGGTGATTGGAGAAGCACGTGTGGTTAAGGGTTTGAATGGAAGTTTTGATAAGTAATGCACTGGTAGGGGATGAAAGTGAAGGAATGCAAGTTGATGTAGACAATAAGTTTTCTTTTTTTGGGTTGTTGTCGTATGAGGAGGGAGCAGTTGGGTACGTTGTCTTGCCTAAAAGTAGTAAGGCAGTAGTGGGGAGAAGGTGGTGGCCGAGAGAAAACACTGCAGTGGTGGTAAGATGAGTTGCTGGAGTGATTTGTGGCAGTAGAGGGTATTGTTTGTATGAGGAGAGTAAGTTGTGGTGGTGGAGCAGCAATTTTACTTGAATTTGAAGGTGAGTTGTCTGGTGATACTGGAAGTAGGCACTGGCAATGGCAGGTAAGTGACTGTGGTGAACATAACTGTTCTGGTTTTTTTCTTCTTTGGTTGTTGTTGTGATTGTAATTGGTGTTTGAGGAAAAGAGGCGGGTTCAGTTGTGGTTTGGGTTGTGGTCAAAGTTTGGTCGATGGTATGTCCGAGTTGAGTTGTTGAACAGGGAAGTGTTTATAGCAATGGAATGTTGAATGTGGTTGTGGTAGAATTGAATTGCTTGCTGAAGGATGTGGTTCTGAGGAGATGGTATGCTGTTGTAACAGAGAAGTTTGGACAGAGTTGGTGATTGTTTGTTGGTGATGAGGTCTGGTCTAGTGTGAGTTGTTAAGGTGAAGCAGTGAAGGTGTAACTTCAGTGGTTCTAGGAAGTATTGAAGTGTTGTGTAGTTTTGTTGGCTCTGGTAGGATTATGGTTGGAAGAGGTTGCTTGTATGGAAAGGGGAATTGGTCACTGTTGTATTTGATGTGTTGATGATAGAAATGGTGTGTATGGTTTATGGAAATGGTTATGGCAAATGGTTATTGATGCAAATCGCAGATTGAAAATAGATGAAGTAGTGAGGCAGTGGTAGGAGGTAACAGAAGTGATGGCAGTAACAGGCTAACAATGTGACAGTGAGGAGAGGTGAATGCACAGAAAATGCACAACAGAAAATGAACAGTGCAATTTTGTAGATTTGTAAATTGTAAATTCAAGCTTAAAAATTGTAAATGTAATTGAGATGGAATAAAAAAAATTTCTTTTTCAATGGAAGTTGTGTGTGTGTGTTTTTTTAATATGAAATGCAAATGCTAAAATAATAAGAAAAACTAGCACACAAACACAATGCACATAAAAATCAAACAAGCACACTAATTTTTTTTAAATTGCAAACACACACACAAAATAAAAACACACAAAAATCAATCTAAAATAATTCGAAGAATAGAAAATTAAAATCAAGACAAATTCCCCGACAACGGAGCCAAAAATTTGTTTAACGACAAATTTCTATCGAATTAGAAAACCGTCGATAAATTTCAAATTAAAATTTATACCGCAAGCGCACGTCGTACAAAAGTTAGTACATTGCAAGTACGGGTCGATCCGTAGGGAATTGTTAGAGTTTAAAAATCTATTCAATCAAATTATACCAAAGTGGAGAGAAGATTGTTAACTACAAATTGTAAAGAAGATGAAGCTAAAATTAGAATAAAAGTGAAATTAAAAACTATGAGATTAGAGAACAATTTAGAGGTAAATCCACTCTCATATTTTTGTAAATCAACAAACAAATAATTTATGATCTCTAGTTTTGATATTAAATGAAATAATTGCTGCATTTATCATAAGTATAGTTTATTTATGTTATTAATTAACATAACTTAAACCATCAAACTATAATGCAACAAATAAACCACTTATAAAATATCATGAAAATGAAGCCAAAGCAAAAGCTATTTTAAGCATGATATATTTACTATTGTAATTAGTAATATAGATCATCAAATTTTGTTTTTACTTTCATTTCAAAATCAAAAATCAATTAGCAAATGATGACGTAAATTGTGTTTATGTTGAATAAGAATAGCTCATTTGCAAAAGCAACATAAGCTATCAAACCCACTTGTATAAACTTACATCATAATTCACTTTCATGAAGCACAAACAAAAGAGATCATAAATCATAAAAATGTTGAAGTTACATAGAGTTAGAGAGCTTCATTACCCCTAAATTGAAGAGGTTTAGCTACTCATTTATGTTATCAAATCAACATTTATAAGTTTCAACATTAAAAAGCAAAAGAAATAAAACTAAGCAAAGAAAGCAAAAGAGATTAGCTACTAACTACTTGCATAAAAATTAAAGTTACACTACTTGCACGAATGTAGATCTAAGTTATAAACATGAAATAAAAGAAAGCATAGAGATAAAAATCAACATAAAAGCAAGGAAAAGCATGTAGAAAAGAGAAGAGAAAGAGGCTTGGAAGCCATTTTTATTTCATGTAGCATTGAGCTTACAATTTTCTTGCTTAATTTCCTAAGTAATTCAAAGAGTAGAAGATATTTGCATATACATAAGAGAGCTATTTATACATGCATAAAACCCTAATTCAATTTTTAGGGTGCTTCCCAAAATGCCCTTTAGGAAGAGTGGCTACCAAGTAACCATTAGCCACTAATTAATCCATCATTAAAAGTGCATGAAGATTTAACATCCACTTAGTTGTCCTTTAGTTTCTAATTGTAGATTTAGGTAAGTGGGTGGAGTCCTCCATTATCATGAGCTTGAATTATTTCCTCTTCATTCCTTTGTATTCCCTTGTGCATGCACATATCTTCATGAAACCGTCTTCCATATGCATCAAAATTTCCTATAAAAATCATAAAAAATGTCTAAGTAAAAATTCTCAAATTGACACATGCACAAAAATGACCATTTTGCGCCTTAATGAAGATGAATATATGATGTTTTGAAAATAGTTGAATTTTGGTTTTAAACATGTTAAAATGCCCAAATATGATACTTATTTAAATAAAAATAGATAAAATATGGATGTAAATATATGCACATTTACGTGCACATTAGGTAAGTCGAAGACCAAACAAGGGGCTTGATTTTTATATTTTTATTATTATAATTACGCTGTATCTAGTGTTCATGATCTCATCTTCATATGTGGTGCATTAAGCTAATAGTTATGTTGTACTATACTTTTGACTCTACATAGGTATGACTTTGGGATGTAAATATTTTTGAACTAAATTTGTAATGTTGTGCTTGTTCTAGTTATATCTGCTTTGTTTACTTAAGACTATACTAACAGAACTAGTCTTTGTTGTCTAAAGATGATTCCAAGGTGACTGTAGCATATTGGGGTTCTATCTTTGGATCATAAAGCGAGGGATGTTACAACTGGTATCAAAGAATTTGTTAGTCTCTTAAGTTAAACAGAGGTAAGTTAAACACCTTGGGAAGGGTATACGCTAGTATATGAAATATTTCTCTTTTCCACATAGAGATATAGATAAGCACAAAGGGATTTTCTATTACTAAAACACTTTATTTCTTTCATTTTCGATAAAGACTTTCTTAGAAGAAATGGATCTAAGAAGCATAAGGGCTAGGGTTAGAGGTGCTAATATTAAAAGAAAGGATGAAATTGCTCAGTCTGTCGAAGGAAATGGCGATGAAGTACCTCTGGCTGTAGTAAATGAGGCAGTCCTGCCTGTGGCAGGAAAGGGTATGAATTATCTATTCTTCTAATTCATTGTCTAATTGATGCAAGAGGTCATGTCAGATATAATTGAGTCAAGACCGGCGACTAGAGTGGATTTTTCCAAGCCGAGTCAGGACTATAGGAATCTAGGAGGAAAAATGTTTAATGGAAAAGAGACGACATCAGAAGTACTAAATTGACCACCGGTGTGCGAGCACATCTTCAGGGATTTGGGCTTGAATGACGAGCAAAATTGGTAGGTTGTTTCAAGATAGATGCATGGGGGTGCCTTGGAATGGTGGGAAACTATGACAATTAAGACATCTAAGAAAGAGATTACTTGGGAGCAATTCAAAGAGAGATTTGAGGCCCACTTTATTTCTAAGTCTTAGAGGAGTGTGTTGCTAAGGGAACACATTGATCTCCAACAAGGGGATCTTTCTATGGAGGAATAAATTTAGAAGTTTAACACTTGGCAAAGTCTGGTCGAGAGTTGGTTAACACCCCACTGAAGAAAAATGAGAAGTATGTTAGAGGTTTGAAGTAGGGTTTGGATCACAAGGCAATGGCATATCTAGTGGCACCTTTTGAGTTTATTATGGATATGAGAAGGAGGTATGGTAGCATGTACTAGCACAAAGGAGGGTGGAGATGAAGCTGAAGGAAGAGCAGAAGAAGAGATTTAACCCTTACTAGAAAAGGAAAAAGCGGCGGCCGGGGAAAAGCCCCGGAAGGAGGAAGCCAAAAGGATCTTTCAAATATTACTTGTGAAAATTGCAAGTAGAAGGGGTATTATTCATCAAAGTGCTTGCAACAAGCTACAGAAGGTAAGCCAGGTGTTTCAACTATAATCAACCAGGCCATAAGAAGAAGTACTGCTCTGGACTGAAGAAGATGACATTGTTTGCCCTAAAAGGATTGAGGGTAGGGTCGTCTGTCGAGGAGAAAGGCAAAAATGTCATGTCGGAAGCTATGATTTCCATTTCCAACTTTTCAATTAGAGTTCCTTTTGATACTCGAGCTATGCATTCTTTTATTTCTAAGTATGTGTTTGATAGAGTAGGGTTGGGTGTTACCTACTTCATTACTTCTTTGCGTGTAGTTAATCTGATTGGTGGGTATGCCACTCTTGGATTGAGGTGCATTTACCTATAATTTAACCTATGTGACCATTTGTTTTTATGTGATACATTTTTGTTTGACCTCGAGGGGTACGAAGTGATCTAGGTTACGGATTGGTTAGTACAAAATGAGGTCAGGATTTATTATGTGGAGTGGATCATCGCATTGCGGATCCCAAAAGGAAGGGACATGGTCTTAGTGTTTTTGGATGAGTTAAAGTGAAGATCTGGAGTTTTGTTTTGTGCCCTAGCAAGCCTTGAGGAAGAGGTAGAAATTTTTTTTATGGTTCAAGCAATTGCTAACATTATTGAACTTGTAATTAGTTTGCCTACGAGAAGAGCGATTGAGTTTCACATTGACCTAGTTCTGAGGGCATAACTTGTTGTAAACCATATAGCATATTTCCACCAAGGGAAATGAAGGAATTAAAGAAGTAGTTAGTGGAACTTGGGCACCGGAGTTTCATTAGGCCGAGTAGTAGTTCGCCATGAGAGGTCTCACCAGTATTTGTAAAGATGTCGGTAGGATCACTTAGAATGTATATTGATTACAGGAAGTTGAATAACCTAACAGTGAAGAATCGTTACACATTGGCGAGGATAGATGATCCATTTGATCAGTTGAGTGGAGCCAAAGTATTCTCATAATTTGATTTGGCTATAGGATTCCTTCAATTAAGAGTTGTTGAGGAGTGTATTCCTTTGACCACATTTAGGACAAGGTATGGTTCAATGTGTGGTTGGTTATGCCATTTGGACTGGCCAATGCTTCGGCTTTCTTTGTAGATTTAATGAATTGAGTCTTTCGTGATCAGTTGGACAGATTTTTGGTTGTCTTTATAGATGACATATTTCTATATTCTAAGAATGAGCGAGAGCATGAAACTCATCGTAGATTGCTCTTAAAGTCCTTGAGACAACACATGTTGAAGGCAAAGTTTTCCAAGTGCCATTTTGGAAACCTGAAGTAAAGTTCCTGAGCCATATGGTTTTGAAGGAGGGAATAGCAGTAGACCATCAAAAGTAGGAGCCATGAATGATTGGAACTGTCATCGAGACTGGAAGTTTCTTAGGGTTGGCCATATACCATTAGATGTTAACTAAGGACTTCTCCAGGATAGTAGTGACATTGACCAAACTTACCCAGAAGAATGAAATGTATGTTTGGAAGAGAGAGTGTGAAGCAGCATTCCTAGATTTAAAATTTCGGTTGACAGAAGCTCCAATTTTACTTATGCCGGAAGGAAACGAGGATATAGTGGTGTACACGGCTGCTTCGAGTTCATGTTAGGAGCAATGTAGATGCAGAATGGCAAGGTTATAGCTTATGCATCTTGATAGTTGAGACCCTATGAGGTATCCAATCGATGATTTAGAATTAGTAGTGATTATCTTTGTGCTAAAGATCTAGAGGCACTACCTTTTAGGCGAAAGGTTCGAGCTATTTATTGATCATAAGTCCTTAAGATATTTTGTCTCTCAAAAGGAGTTGAAAATGCGACAACAATGATGGTTAGAATTCTTGGTATCATATGATTTTGGAATAAGTAAAGGAAATAAAGTTAGCGATGCGTTGAGCAAGAAACAACAAAATTGTATTCTGGCTATGATTAGGGAGTGGAATACCTTTGTGACGCTAGCTTATTGTGACATGCTGTTTCAGCCAAAGGCAAGTCCGAGTGAAAATTTGGAATTTTGTCTTGTTTAGAAGTTCATCCAATACTCCTAGAGAGGTTTGCAAAAAGGCAGAGGAAAGATCCATTATGCGTTGAAAGCGTCCAAGGGTTAAGGAGTGGTGCTGAGACTTAAAGGCTGAAGGACTTCGGTATTGATAGGAAAGGCTAGCTTTGGATGAAAGGAAGGCTATATGCTCCAAATAGTGGAGACCTTCGAAACCATGTTTGGATGAATTTCAACGTTCAAAGTTTTCCGTTCACTTAGGAGGCACTAAGATTTACTGAGACATGAATTGGAGTTGTTACTAGGAAGGAATCAAAAGGCATATTAAAAAATATGTAGGGAGGTGCCTTGCATGCCAACAGGTTAAAGCATAATATCAGAAGCCAAGTGGCCCTTTATGAAATTTGGAGGTTCTGATATGGAAGTGAGATTTGATTTTGATGGACTTTGTTAATGGTTTTCCAAGAACCAAAACTGGAAAGGAGAGTATATGGGTTATAGTTGATAGGTTAACTAAGACCACCCTTTCATTCCAGTAAAGTCCATGAGGACAGCAGGTAGGTTTGTCGAAATGTATATTAAGACTATTGTAAGACCTTATGGAATTCCAAGTATTATAGTAAGTGACCATGACCTATTGTTCGTCGATAATTTTGGCAAAGCTTGCTGAGTGCTTTGGGTTCAGGGTTATGTATGAGTACTGTTATCCGGCCTTTTGGTCTGGCTATATTCAGACTAATTGGACAAGTTAGATTCGACTATCGTCAAGGCCGATAGCCCAAAGAGATGATTGTAGGGTCTAGAGATCAAGCATAGACAACAATATGAAGCAACGATCAAGAAAAACCAAGATATGAACCCTATAGAACATTCTAAGTATGGATTATAGCCTCAACTAGGCCAGGGATCGGGTATGATCCCCACCTCTTTGCAATGGATCAGATCATATCAGCTTAGTAGTTAACCTCAATAGTGATTGATCGATATATCAAAGTTCATAAGTCAAATGCAAAACAATTTTGGTGACATGGATTTAACATGAAGGAGGACCCACCAGAGGGATCGTGATCCCCCACTTGACCATTAAGAGGGACCCACCAAAACTTCTATCATCACTCCCCTCCTCCACCATCCTTTATTCGACCAACTAACTTTGCTGATATTCCTCCCTCCGCGAGCCTGACCTCCTTGACCTATCTATGCCAGGCCTGCTTTCCCCGAATGGAAACATACAATGTGAAACCTACTAGGCCGTACTGTGAACGCGTTTTTCTCTTGACCCCCAAACGCCTCAAAACTCCGGCCAAAAGTGCTTCCCACTACCAAGAACCCGAATCTATGCCTCAAAGCACCAATCGACGACCATACCTCGAGATAAATCAACCCTAGAACATGCTATACAAACTGACGAACCAAAAACAAGAAGCCGCAACCCCCAAACCCTATGCCAAATTGTAGATCTCACAATCTCAAATGCAAAGATCACACCCTTTGATTTTTATGATTTTAATTTAAATTTTTTTCGAACTTTTTTAGGAGTGGATGTATGTTTTGCTTTTTTGTACGAAATGAGACATTTAGGGGATGATGAAAGTTGAGATAATAGATTTTGTCTAAGTTTTGTTTCTCCTTCCTTTTTTAGTTTATATTGAAGTTTCCGGTATTTCGCCATACAGATCTTTATTTGCGTATGAACTCCAACGATAAAACAATAATACAATCGTGCTCATAATAGCTATGGAACCTCAAAACAATAATATACATAGCAGTTAACGTATTTTGTAAAATCACAAAAAACACCGCCATTTACCGCAAAATCGTCAAACGATAATTTAAATATTTTCCGAATTATAAATTATAGAAAAACCAAATAAATAAAAATAAAAACATGTCAATAGAAATCAAGTTGTTATATTGAAATTTAGTTTCTTATTATTTAGTGGAACTGTTTATTACTGTAAATAAATTTATATAATGAATTCACCATTATTATTTATAAATTAAAAGGAGTTAACTTAGACATTAAATTAATATTCAATTAAAAATCCAGTTATTTGAAACACTATTCAAAAATTATTTCACAATTCAAATATTTTAAACAATCCCAATATTTGAATTTAAGTTTAAACCTTTTTAAACAAATATTTCAATGTTTGAAATTACTTAAATATTCAAGATCACAAGACCAAAATTCCGGGTGCGTACCTTCTCCCTCCCTTAAAAGAATTTCGTCCTCAAAATTCCAAGGTAGGATAAATGCCTCTAAACCCTTAAACTTTCAAAATCAATTAGTTGAAACTAGTTATCAAAGTTTGTAAGTTTTTAAAGTTACGGAAAATTTTGACAGCTTCTTCTATGCACGACTTGATCGGAAAAACTACAAATTGCCACTACGGGCCCAAACCAATCAAAAGAAAACAAAAGCCAAGTGGCTTTCCATATCTAGGCATAAAATCATAATCCAAACAACAAATATAAACATGTATCTATTAGATGAGCAACCAAACTCTACTCATCAAACCAAAAGCATCAAACTAGCCTTTGCTTCCACATACATGCACCTTATTTACTATTAATATCCAACCATATAACTCATAGACATATAATTTGCATTTTTTAAATCAAAATATAGAATTAATATTAAGCATGTATGATGTACATAAATCATCCATATGCAATATCAAATCTGATAGCTCGCTCGATTACACAATTTCACTTCCGAACCAGTGTCGCTCACTAGACCACTCTAGTATGTACTCTGATCCAGATCGTTGATTAGATACCATCATTCTTCTTACATAGCCATCAACTATGATAGAAAACATCAAAATCAACTCAAAAATCCATATCAAGTGTCCACCGTCGAGAATCGAGTGAAAAATACTAAATCAGACCGATGAAAATCACTTCGAAATCGTGCACTCGAATCTGGATCAAAATAGTTATGCCAACAAAATGGTCTACATACAACTTACGTATTTATTCCAATTGGTTTTCTTAGTTCCACCAGTTCCCTTTTTAATTCATATTCATTTTAAATCCCATTTAATTATACCAGTAGTATATTTCATTTTACACTAAAATCTATTTATGAACCATTTCAGAAAATCCTTACTTATGTTTATAAACATCTTATAAAATACAACTTATGCTTATTATCACTTCAAAACTTAAGTTCATATCCATACAGCATTTTTCTACAACTTAAGAGTATATATACAGAATTCAATTGTTTGTTTTACTAAACCTAAATGTTTAACAAATTTTAATTATTTTTTAAATTTCTATCTCTTTAAATTTATAAGTTACAAAAACTTATTTTCTTAAATTTCACCAAAAACATCTAGCTTCAATTTCTATAACAACTTTAGAAGTCTCAACTGCCCAATATTATCGAAAATTCCATTTCATTTCAACAAATGAGAATTACCAAACATCATACCAAAATGAGAAGCAAAACCAAACTACCATAATGTATAGGATACATGCATCCATATAATAACTTGACTGAAAACTTCAGACTTAAATACCTAGTTTTATTTCAACTCTATTTTGAAATAATTAATATATACATAACTTCTTTTGTATATTAGATCATACTTTTGGAATTCAAGACAAAACTTGTTTTATCCAAACAACTTTATAGGTCAAAATACTATGGTAACAATCCCTCACTTAGAAACACGAAAATGAACACCGATGATGCTGTAGTCATTATCAAAATTATTTTCCAGCGTCCGAAGTGAGTTCAGTGCTTTCTATCTCCTATATTTCTATTCAAAAATACTTCCAAATAATACCATTATTGTTTCCTCCAAAACTATGAAAAATCATTTCCAAAAACAAATGGGATTTAAATTCTCTAATGCTTAGCTTAAATCCTTATTCTTTATAAACCACATTTATAAATCATATTTATAAAATATTCACTTTCTTATATAAGACCATTTCGCAAATGAATATCTTTATTTGGATTATAATAAACAACTGTTAACCCGCCTTTTGGTAAGGCCGTAGATAGGCGAACTTAACTAAATTGACTACTCGTTCGTCGAGGTTGGTTCATAACAGATTTAGTCAACTGGATGGATGGACGATCAAGCATGTATAATAATCATGGATCTACAGCCGGGATTCGGCATAGTCGATGGACGAAGGTTATTGGATACTTGAAACTTGGGTTTCGATAAGTCACAAGTCGCCCTGGATTTGCTTCGAGTCGTATGGAGTCGAACTTCGAGTTGTATGGATGATTTCTTCGAGTCTTTTAGGTGGCTCGGCATGGGTGGCTCGGCATAGGTGGTACGACATTGGTGGCTCAACATGGGTGGCTCGGCATTGGTGGCTCTGCCGTATTGGTGGCTCATCATGGAAGGTGGTTCGGCCTAGATAGATCATGAGTCAGCCTTGGTTGTCGCTCGACATTGTGGTTCGGTCGGGGTGGCTCGGTAGGAATGGAAGGAACAGGCTCGGTACGGAATGGGGCTCGGTTGCTTCGAGTCCTAAGGTCCTTTGCTTTATGTTGTCGCTTGGTATCTCAGTGGGATATAAAGTGGGTCGACTTCGTGGGATGTGGCTCGGCGTGGTTGGTTCGGCAAGTGCTGATCGGTGACTTGGTGGTGTGGACGACCTGGTGGTGTGGCTCGGTCACTGGTGGTGTGGATCGGCATACTAGAGTTTGGAGTGAATCGGCATAGGTCGGTCGACATGGCAGTGTGGGTCGGTCATGATGGAGGGTATTGGCTCGGCTATGGTCCTGATAGGCCCGGGCTACTCAGGAAGCCCAGTAACTCGGGATTTGCCTATAAATATAGCATGTCGGACTTCAGAAAAGGGATCTTCCTTTCGACTCTCTTACTTTCTCTTTTCTAAAACTAAGGCAACTCTGCCATTTTGTAACTGTAATCGATTCTAACATCAATAAAAAGGAAACTTCTGGAGTGGACGTAGGCCGGAGTTAGACGAACCACTATAAAATCTGTTGTTCTCTACTTCTTTCATTTTAATTTCTTATCGTTCTCCATATTAATGTTCACCACATATATGCTATCTGTGAGCTGTGACTGGTATTTGGTGCTTTCGCTTGGATTTGGGTGTTAGTGACCAATTTTGGCACTAACAACAACCTTTTATTAAAGTTAAATTTTTAACCCAACATTATCACGGAATGACTTATAGTCAAATTGTGAAACTGAATTCACAATGTGTTCATTTAAATGTTTCTGCAATTACTCTTTACCCAACTTATACGGTGAAAAGGATAAAACTATTCCTAATAAACCACAATAGTCAATGCCCATAAACTAGTCGGGCAAAACTACTCAATCAACAAACAGTAGACAATGCTCCTAACTGGGTGAGCATTAATTAAACAATAAATGATAATAATTAAATATTATCATTCCCTAACAAACAACACATCTATAATAACTATACTTAGTTTATGAAAATTATTCCTTTATATACAAAATATAAAATCTTGGTAAAATTATTTCATTTACTAATTTTCAAAAACAATACTGTGTCGGTTTGGCTTGTCCAAGTGTTTATAAACCCTATCGATACTGTGACATCCCACGTCTCGACCAGAATTCATAGCCACCCACAGATAAATCAACACAACATAAAACATTTTTATAGCATTAACAAATACGCTCTCTTATATATATAATAAACTCAAACTCATCCTAGGGTCTTGCTTAGCCTATCTCAAATGAGTAATCCCCACCAAAGCCTAGGAGTTCAATAAACCTAAGCTCTGATACCAGGTGTAAAGTCCCCCTAAACGGGTGGTGCTTACACGATGGTAACCTCAAATCTGATTTTATGGCCAACCTCTCGGCTGCAACCAACCCATTAATTTCAGGGACATGTAGGCGTTAGAGTCTAAGCTTTGGCATAGTTCACAAAGCGAGAAACCCCTACTACGTTAAAGCAACTTTGAAAACAGATCTAATCCTGGTCTCTCCGAACCGATAATGATAATTTAAAACCGACTAATTTTGATAGTCAGTTATTTAACTATCAAATAAACAACAATCGCATCAGGGATTTAATTCCATAAGGAAAACCAACATTGGTTAAGCACATAAGCACCAATTGACGACCACATAAGCACATAAGGGATTAAATTGTACAGTGAACGTGTTTTGCTCCCGACCCTTTGATGCCTCCAAACTCTGGTCAAAAGTGCGTCCCACCACCAAGAAACTGAATCTATGCCTCAAAGCACCAATTGACGTCCATGCTCCGAAATAAATCAAACCCTATAGCACAATTTACAAATTGACGAACCAAAAAGAAGAAGCCACAACCCAAAAAACCCTATGCCAAATTGTAGATCTCGTAATCTCAAATGTAAAGATCACATCCTTTGATTTTATGATTTTGACTAAATTACTTTTGAATTTTTGAAGTAGTGGATGTATGTTTTTCTTGTCTGTACGAAATGAAACATTTAGGGGATGATGAAAGTTGAGATAATAGATTATGTCTAAGTTTTGTTTCTCCTTCCTTTTTATTTAGTTTATATTGAAGTTTTCGACATTTCGCCATATAGATCTTTATTTGCGTATGAACTCCAAACGATAGATAAAAAATATGGTCATGCTCAGAATAGCGACGGAACCTCAAAAAAAAATAACACCGATTAAAGTATTTTATTAAATCATAAAAACACTGTCGTTTGTCGAAAAATCATCAAATGATAATTTAAATATTTTCCCAATTATAAATTATGGAAAAATCAAATAAATAAAAATAAAAATACGTCAATAGAAATCGATTCATTAGATTGAAATTTAATTTCTTATTATTTATTTGAACTATTTATTACCTTAAATAAATTTACAGAATGAATTCACCATTATTATTTATAAATTAAAAGGAGTTAATTAATACCATTAAATCCATTAAATTAATATTCAATTAAAAATCCAGTTATTTGAAAAACTATTGAAATATTAATTCACAGTTCAAATATTTTAAACAATCCCTATATTTGAATTTAAGTTTAAACCTTTTTAAACTAATATTTTAATATTTGAAATTAATTAAATATTTAATATCAGAAGACCAAAATTCTGGGTCATTACATTATGCAATCCCAAAGCTGACTAGTATTGTTAGTGAATCAGCTTTCAAATTCTCTCCTCTAGGAATATGTGTTATCATATAATGCTCGATATCGTCAGCAGTTCCAAATTTTTTGTCAAGTAAGGAGAAATTCTATCTTTGCCAGATATCCCTTCTTCCCCTTGCGGACCACCAACTGAGAGTCGCTAAAAATATGCAATGCCTTAACTCCTGGTTCCCTTGCTATCTTGAGTCTCGCAATTAGTGCTTCGTATTCATCTTCGTTGTTTGTTGCTGGAAACTCTAGCTTCAAAAAGTAGCACGTCCTTCATCATTCAGAGGCAATGAGAATCTTTACAGCCTTAGAATCATGTTTTTGGATGCTCCATCTATGTACAATTTCTGTTGTGGTAGTTGGACCAAATCTTCTTCTACTTCTCCATCCCAAACGACGAACTAGGTACTGAAATCAACCAAAACTTATCTTCGAATCGCCTTTCCAAGAGTGGTAAGATATGTCATATCGGCTTAGCTTGACATTCCACTTTATCAACTTCCTCGAAGTCTCGGGTCAATATAGCACTTGCCTCAATGGCTGATCAGTTAGCACATTTATTGAGTGAGCCTTGAAGTATAGTCGCAACTTCCTCATAGCAATCAAAAAACAATATGCCAGCTTCTCTAGCTTTGTATAATTATTCTTCACTCTAGTAAACTATTTTTCGATATAATACACCGACCTTCGGATTCTGAATACCTCACACACTAAGGCCACACTTAGTGCATGAGCAGACACTGCTAAGTAAGTGAACATATCCTCCCCTTCCAAATACTTTGACGGGATTAGTGGTCTTTCCATATGCTCTAACAAGTTTTAGAAAGAATTTTGGCATACTTTCATTTAGAAAAACGTCCCTTTTTTCGTCTTGAGGGCACTATAGAATGGTATACATTTGTCCTTTGCTTTCAAAATAAATCGACTCAATGTGATAACTTTCTCATTTAAGCTCTACATTTCCCTCCCCATTTTCATCCCTATCTTCAAGCTGGTAACCTCACTTAACGCTTTGATCTATTATGGGTTAGCTTCAATGCCCTTAGGTTTTACAATGAAACCCAAAAAAATGCTCGATGCAATTCCAAAAGAACACTTCAATGGATTAAGCTTCATCCCAAATTTCCAAAGTACATTGAACATCTTTGAGAGATCGCCCATGTGATTCATCAACCATTATGACATTAAAATCATATCATCCATATAGACCTCCATAACATATCCAATTTGATCTTTGAACATTCTATTCAACAATGGCTGGTAAGTAGCTCAAGCATTATTTAGACAGAACATCATAACTCGATAATAATTCATCCCCAAATCAATGATGAAACTCGTATGTTCTTGATCTAGGACATGCATCGCTATCTGACTATAGTCGGAGTACGCATCCATAAAGGGGAGCAGTTTATATCTAGCTATTCTATTTACAAGTTGGTTGATCCTCGGGAAAGGGAAGCAGTCTTTCAAGCATGCCTCATCCAAGTCCGATTAGTCAATGCATGTCTGCCATTTTCTATTTGCCTTCTTAACCAGCATAGAATTTGATACCCATTTCGGGTATAATGATCGTGGATAAAACTATTTGTCTTTAGCTTATCCACTTCTTATGCCAATGTAGTGGATCACTTTGGTTCCATATTGCGTCTTTTTTGCTTTACATGAGTGCATTTTGGATCCACATTCAATGCATGGCATACTATCTCTGATGAAATTCCGTACAAATAAGAATGCATCCAAGTAAACATATCTGTGTTTGCTTAGAGAAACCTTACCAAGTCATTTCTAATTTTCAGGACAAGTTGAGATTTGACCTTGAGAACTCGTGTGGGGTCATCTTCATCAATCTAAATATTGATCATCAGCTCTATCAGAGTCGCCCTCACATCCTTTGACTCTTTTCATGGGTCAATAGCCCTATAGAACTTGTTGTGGACCCTAGTCAATGCTTAGGCAGTAATTTCTAAGCATCAAAAGACTTAATGCACGAAGGCTTCTCTACATTTTTCCCTTTCTCACATTGCTTCAACTCTCCGAGCCCTATGACATAGCACCCTCAACTTGTGCTTTGGCCACCTTGGTTCACCCTGGTTCCATTTACAGTAGGAAATTTCATCATCAGACACGAAGATGCAGTTGCGACCTAAAAATTAGCAAGGGTCGATTGGCCCAGAAAGGTGTTTAATGCTAAAAATCAATCAACAACCACAGACATATGCATCCACACAACCATGGAATCACCCAATCCTAAATCCATTGGCAATTATATGTGCACAACATGCTCCTTAGCCTCTCCAATAAATCCTTGAAAGTGGGATTTATAAGGCTTTAGATCCTTCTCGTCTAGGCACATCTTGTCAAAGGTCTTTTTGAAAACGATGTTCATCGAGCTCCCATAGTCAATAAGGACTCGTTGCAGTGTAGCTGGCCAAATCATTATCGTAATCACCATGGGGTCAAGCGGCTGTGCTTGCATCACTTTAGCATCTCGATTTCTAAACACGATATCATTAGTACGTTCTTAGTTGTTCGGTTGGAGTCCTATCCTTTATAGCACAACATGTTTCTTGAGGCAGATGCCTCAATGAGATGCTATATCGCTCCATTTTATACCAGCTTTTCTGTACTGGATAAGGACCTCTAAAGATGGTATTAATCATAATGCCTCTCGTGGGCTATCTTGGTCCCTCTTCAATGAACCTAATCTGATACCCTTGGGTAGGCTAGCCTTGGGGTATACTGTTTGTTTGCCCCTACCTTGCGGGTTCCTAACATACTGTTGTAACTTTTTCTTGCAGATCAAATGTTTGATAACATCTTTTAGATGCCTACATTAATTCGCATTATGCCCATGAGTCTCATGGAAGCGATAATACTTCCCTAGACATCTCTCTTCTTCAATCAGCTCCCTAAATAGGTTTCTTGTAGTCCTCGGTACCTTGCATGGCAAGGTAGATATTTTCAACCATATAATTCAAATTAGTATAATCTACAAGTCTAGTGTACCTCACGCACTTCTTGGTGTCTTTCTTTTTTCCACCAGCATCTTAGTCCTTTTTTTTACTCCTGTTGTTCCCAACTTTAACTATACATTTCTAGAAATATCCCCACTCTGTTTGACAGCAAAATTGCTTTGTATCATGCTATTCGACCCCTTTTAACATCGGCCGCCATTCTAGCAACCAAATATACCTCTTTAAAGCACAAAAATTAGGATGCCTTTCTATAAAACTACTCTATAGTATATGGTTGCTTTCTCTTCAAACACCTACTGACATCCATTATCGGGTTAACCCAATTTATTATTGCTATCAACATAATATCTTCTTTAGGGTTGCTCACCTTATTTGCTACAACATTAAATATTTTCATAAAGTTCTTCAAAGACTCTCCAAAACTTTGATGAACATTTGACAATGACATCACATCCTTCATCCGCATAGTGTGGACTTGAAACTATTCCATGAAATTATTAATCAGCTGATCAGATTAAGATATAGACCTAAGCGCGAGTTAAGTGAACTATGTCATTGCTGCTCCATCTAGGAATATAAGAAAACACCTACATTTGATTGTGTCATTTGCACAAGTGTAACATCCCCCACTTGGAGGCCCAATACTAATGGCTACGGATGCTGCAGTCATCCATAGTTATTAATCCTCGGCGACCAAATATGGTAATGTTAGATACATTGATATAACAAAAGCTCATGGATATGGAAAAAAATTAAATCAACTAATCAACTTTCTCATTCCATTTCAAATCATTTCAAATTTATTACATAATCCCAATACGAGAACCACGTTCAGAGAAAATATAATTATTACAACATACGCCAAAAGCGACATATGAAGATGACCCCTTAGATGATCAGAGTATAATATAGGCAATTTAACAACTTCTCCTTTACAACAACGACACAAAGGAATAAAAATAGAAAAGAACTCTAGGTAGCTATCATGCCTCTTGCACGTCTCCAAAGCTTATTCGTCTAAAGAGGTACCTAAAAGCCTTAACTCTCAAACTACTCAAAGTTAATTGAGCACCCGGGATTTTAAGGGGAAAACATAAACTTCGAGTCAGACATAGAGCCTGGTATGAATAATAATCTACCATCTCAAACCATTCAGATATCTAGTGAGACCACGCTGCTTAGCGGAACGGGTTTTCCCCTTACTAGTATATTATTCAAAACTTTGTAAAACCATATACTGTGCTCCTACATCCACAATGGTTAAAACATAGCAATTCAAAAAATTAGGATGATATGCAAACAAGTAAGTCAATTGTGGATTACCCATTCCCATTCATTTTTGACTATCTGTCCTAGTTAAAGTTTCTAGGGTCACTATTAACCTAATAGTTTTCATGGGCTGACTAATAACCTGTTTAATACTTATGGACTCCCTGTCAAGTTTCATAGTTTTCATGGGATCACTAAGAACCTATTGGCCCCTGCCAATAACTTCACTGTTCCATAGGTTCTCCCTGAACCTATTGGTATCTCCAATAACTTCCCTCTTATCCAAGTTTTCATGGGTTGACTAGGAACCTATTGACTTCTGTCAATAACATAATCCGGATATAGTTTTCATGGGTTCACTACAAACCTATTAGCCCCTGCTAATACTCTTTCTAATCATTGTTTTCATGGGTTTACTATGAACCTATTGGCCCCTGCCAATAACTTTTTCAAATCATATTTTTCATGAGTTTACTATAAACTTATCTATCTGACAACTCCTTTAACTATTATTTAGGCATCCTATATTTTGGTCTATCTGACCTCCTTGATGCAATTCTACTCATTCAGGAGTTAATTCAATTTATATTCACTACTGGGTCAACCTAGTTGGTTATTCTACCCTTACTACCCAAAATGCAGTTATGGGTCCATTAAAATGTGAATATATATATATATATATATATATATATTAGAAGAAGCAACCATATTAACATAAAAATACCAACACCCGTGGTTTAATATCCTTGAAATTAATTTCATATAAAACATGGTTAATCCTTTTAACCTATTATTTTATCAAGGAATGCTTCTTCAAAACCTCCAATTTAAAAGCTCTTTTATAATGCCATGGGTTTTACCTTTTAAAAATTGAGAATGGGTTCTTTGTTTTAAAAACTAAGGGTTTCGAAACCTTTAATCTTTACTTTCAAAACCATTGGAAAACTTCCTTCCAAAAGCATTCAAAACTCTAGGCACCTACCTTTCGAAACACTTTAAAACCTTCCTTTCGAAGCCTTCGAGTGTATTAAAGTAATACCATTCAATTATAGAAGCATATCTTCAAAACCATTTGAAAGTACCTCTTTTGAAACCATTGGGTTTAACTTAAAACATATTTTATTGGGTCTAAGTGAACTTATTCTTAATTTAAACCATTAGAAACTCTGGCTCCATACAACTGATCAAATAGATCATCAATTCTCGACAAAGGATACTTATTCTTAATTGTCCTCTCATTCAACTTACGATAGTTGATACATATCCTCAACGACCAATCCAGTTTCTTCATGAACATCGCGGCCGCTCCCCAAGGTGAACTACTTGGTCTAATAAAATTCCTTACTTCTAGATCCACTAGCTGCACCTTCAATTCCTTCATCTTGGTTGGTGTCATCCTGCTAGGTGGTTTACTCACAGGTTCAACTCCAGGCACAAGATCTATCCAAAACTCAATAGCTCATTTCGGTGGTAGCCCTGTAACTGGCTCAAAGACATCTACAAACTCTCTTGCTACTTGAACCTGACTTAACTCTTCTCCTACTTCCATAGCACTTAACAAAGCACAACCACTCCGGTAAGAATTCTCTGCTGAGAATATGATTCGGTTATGACTATCAGGGTGTCTTAGTGATATCTCCCTATCCTGGCAAAATATCCTAGCCTCATAATTACCCAACCAGTCCATACCCAAAATGATTCCGAAATCTATGAAATCATAAACATATAGACTGCATGTAAATTTATGACCTAACAATTCTAGTTCTAACTGGTCACAACTTATCTCCAGGGTTCTAAACATTAACTATCAACCAAACACTGATATATAAATGAGTGTGATGAACCGGTATCAAATAGTACCCTAACTGGTATACTATAAATCAAAAGCATCCCTTCCATCATAGTCTTCCCTTTTTCAGCTGTAGTTGGCCTAGCAGATGATGGTCCAATGGAAATAACCTTTCCTATCTCCGCCTTGACTAGCTCTGGACTCTAGTTCTTATAATGCCCAACCTGGTCACAGTTGAAACACTTCACATTCTTCTTTTCTGCAGCCTTCTTTCCCTTGCCTGGCCGACACTCATGAGCATAATGACCTTTCTAGTCACACTTGAAACAAACTAAATCAACCTTTTCTTTCTTGGCAGCTTCTCCCTTCTAGGCTCTATTCTTCTTAAAGAACTTTCTCTTCTATCCCTGAGAACCTTGGGTTTCAACCGGCTTTTCTCTAGCACAAATAGCAAGCATCTCCTCATGTCAGATTTCCATCTCCACAACTACATTAGAAGGATCCCAGAGATGTGTCAGGGTCGCCCTAGCAATCTCAGGCCTTCATCCTCGAATGAACCTCTCATTCCTCCTTATGACGGTTTCTATAGTAGTATACCCATATCGGGACAACTCATCAAGCTTAGTAGCATACTCGATTGCCGACATCTCTCCCTGCACCAAATCCATAAACTTTCTCATCAATGCTGACTTAGCAACTTAAGATAAAAACCTTTATTCAAGTATCCTTCTAAAATCTGCCCGTCAACTCCTCCTCCGGAACCCCGGTAGTAACACTACTCCACCAATGAAATGCTGCCCCTTGTAATTGCCTAGAGGCCAGCCTCCTCTTTTTCTCATTCTCCAAACCCAAATCAGCAAAGATTCTCTCGCAATGCAATAACCAATTCTCCACTTCTATGGAATCCTCCATTACCATACACGGTTTCCCACCAAGACTAGTGTAATCCCTGCTTAGCTTAGCATAATTATTCCCAACTGGAGCCATAGGATTAGGTCCTCCAACATTTCCAGCAACACCAGCAGCTTCTCTTGCTTGCATCTGATTGATGAAGAACTGATACATCGTCCCCATATCCACTGGTATATTTCCTGCACACACATTGGCATCTGCATTTTGGTTAGCATTAGCCTATCGACCCTGGTTCATCCTGGTGGGTCGAACATTTCCATTGGTTGTGGTGCTTCCTACATCGAGATTTTATCTTCTGTTTCCTGCCTCCATATCTTCTTTCTCGTAAATCTGCATATGAGCCTTGGGAAGATACAGAAGAACGGTCTAAGAGAGAGGGGAATGCATACTTATATATATATATATATATCAAATACAAGTACGTTACCATAGCATTATCCTAAACCCCGATCTTATATTCTAATTCATTGGATTATGTTTTGTAAAATCTTCTAAGTTTAAATTTCTTTTAAGTTTCATAAACCTATGCTCTGATACCAACTTGTTACATCCCCCACTTGGAGGCCCGAAACAAACGGCTACGGATGCTGTAATCATTGATAATTATTAATCATCGGCGACCAAATACGGTAATGTTAGATACATTGATATAACAGAATCACATGGATATGGAATTTTTTTTAAAATCAACTAAATAACATTCTCCTTCCCTTTCAAACCATTTCAAATTCATTACACAATCCCAATACGAGAACCATGCTCAGAGAAAAAATAATTATTACAACATACCCCAAGAGCGACAATGATACCCCCTTGGATGATCGAAGTATAATATAGGCAGTTTAAAAACTTTGCCTTTACAACAACAACACAATGGAATAAAAATAGAAAATAACTCTAAGTAGCTCTCATGCTTCCTGCATGTCTCCGGAAGCTTATTCATCTAAAGAGGTACCTGAAAGCCTCAACTCTCAAACTACTCAAAGTTAATTGAGCACCTGGGAGTTTAAGGGGAAAACATAAACTTCGAGTTAGACATAAAGACCGGTATGAATAATAATCTACCATCTCAAACCATTTAGATATCCAGTGAGACCAAGCCGCTTAGCGGAATGGGTTTTCCCCTCACTAGTATCTGATTCAAAACTTTATAAAACCATATACTGTGCTCCTGCATCCACAATGGTTAAAAAATAGTAATTTAAAATATTAGGATGATATGCAAACAAGTAATTCAATTCTAGATTACCCATCTCTATTCATTTTTGACTATCTGTCTCCGTTATAGTTTCTAGGGTCATTATTAACCTAATAGTTTTCATGAGCTGACTAATAACCTATTTAATACTTATGGACTCCCTGCCCAGTTTCATAGTTTTCATAGGATCACTAAGAACCTATTGGCCCCTGCCAATAACTTCATTGTTTCATGGGTTCTCCCTGAACCTATTGGTATCTACAATAACTTCCCCCTTATCCAAGTTTTCATGGGTTGACTAGGAACCTATTGACATCTATTAATAACTTAATCCAGATATAGTTTTCATGGGTTCACTACAAACCTATTGGCCTCTGCTAATAGTCTTTCTAATCATAGTTTTAATGGGTTTAGTATGAACCTATTGGCCCCGGCCAATAACTTATTCAAAGCATAGTTTTCATGGGTTTACTGTAAACCTGTCTATCTGACAACTTCTTTAACTATTATTTAGGCATCCTATATTCTGGTCTATCTGACCTCTTGGATGCAATTCTACTCATTCAGAAGCTAATTCAATTTATATTCACTACTAGGTCAACCTAGCTGGTTATTCTGCCCTTTGTCCACAAAATGCAGTTACGGGCCAATTAAAATGTGTACATATATATTTCAAAAAGAAACCATATTAACATAATAATACCAACACCTGTGGTTTAATATCCTTGAAATCAATTTCATATAAAACATGGTTAATCCTTTTAACCTACTATTTTATCAAGGAATGATTCTTCAAAAACTCCAATTTAAAAGCATTTAAAAGCTCTTTTATAATGCAATGGGTTTTACCTTTTAAAAATTGAGATTGGGTTCTATGTTTTGAAAACTAATGCTTTCGAAACCTTTAATCTTTACTCTTAAAACCATTGGAAAACTTCCTTTTGAAAGCATTCAAATCTTCTTTTCAAAACACTAGGCACCTGCCTTTCGAAACACTTTAAACCTTACTTTCGAAACCTTTCGAATGTATTAAAGTAATACCATTCAATTATAGAAGCATATCTTCGAAACCATTTGAAAGTACCCCTTTTGAAACCATTGGGTTTAATTCAAAACATATCTTGTTGGGTCTAAGTGAATACACGCGAAAGTACCCCTTTTGAAACCATTAAAAAGAGTTTGGGGAAAAATAGATGGCTTTGGCACCATCCTTTCGAAAGCTCAAAACATTTAAGTAAAATATTTGAAGGATAGCTTCGAACCCCCTTTCAAAGCCATTGCCTTCCAAACCCTTGAATCCTTTCAAAGCCTTTAGAAAGTGGCTCAGTACAGGTTTAAAACAAAAGCTACCTTTTGAATTAGTTGATGACCTCAATCCATTCGAAAGGCATAAGGACGACATAAGGGTTTTGACTTGGTCGAAACTACCCTTTTCGAAAGCATTGATTTTAAAACTAAGTAACTCATTCGGAAGCTACAATTTAAACAAGAAGCGGCAACCCCTTTCGAAAGCAATTTAAAAAGACCCCTTTGAAAGCATATGTTTCGACTCCTTCGAAAGAATTTGTAAAACAGACAAGCACATTTCTTTGGAAAATAAAACAAAGGTTTCGACCCCATCAAAAGCTATTTTTCGACACTACGCCTTCCGCCCTTCTCCAATCCACTATGTACCAACATTGTGATACCTTGTGTATTGGTTTCGGCTTAGTTGTTTTTGACCTAGTAGGTTTTGACTTGGTTGAAGGCGGAAGCATAGGGTCGAAAGGTGGCTTCTAAAAGAGGCGGAACATATTTTCTAAATAAAGTCTGATTTAATGCCATTTAAAGTGAATACTTTATAACTAACCTGCCTATTTGTAATCATTTGATTGGTTGCCATAACTTTTCAAATTCTTTACAAAAATAACTGCCGCTTAATTTCAGATCTAAACAAGGATTAATTTAACAAATAATCCCTTCCATTAAGCAAACCTAACAAAACAATTAAGTCCTTCATCTAAATTAATTTTATATCCACAATAAATTACTTAGTAAAAACCCCAAAAATCATAGAAATTCACTTTTAATATGTTATCTAACATATAAAAATTTCAGAACCAAACTCTTAATAAAATAACCGAAATTAATTTCTAAACCCAATTACTGATATTTTCTTTTGAAAATTAATAATAAACTTTCCATAGCTTGGAAAATTATAAAAATTGAAACCCATCTCCAAAATCATGTTTTACGCGACATATAAATTCCTCATGGCATTCGAAATTTAATTTAAACAATTTTACCCTTAAAACCGTGTATAAACAATTATCAAACAATCTTGTTTGAATCAAATATGTTGTAAAATCCAAGCATATCATCATCTAAAATCATCATAATGGATTTAATCCTTAACCCGAAAATCAAATGATCACAAAAGAAAAATATAGATGGTTTTGATTATTATTCACCTTGATTAGGATAAGGACTTTGAGATTATATTGAGATTGATTCCCCTTGCTTAAATCCTTAGCTTTAATTTGATTTCCTCCTCTTTTCTCCTAATTAATGACCAGCTTCTCTTTTTTTTGTTTGCATTGTTTGTTTTTAGAAAAAGGAATGTGAATTGATAGGAAATGAGAATATTAACGGTAAGGGATTATGGTGCGGCTATTTCCTAATATGCCCTTGTTTTAATTAAGTAACATATAAAACCATTTATAAGACCATTTATATACTCGGCCTCTAAGTATTTATTCAAACCTCAATCCACTTATCACTCTAAGATTTACATTATTCTATTTAATTTATCTAATTAAATATTCTGAAAAATGTTATTAAAAATTAAGGGTGTTATAGGCTCCCTTCCTTAAAGAATTTCGTCCACAAAATTCAGTAAGGACCACATACTAAACATAGCAATCATCTATAACCACTCCTAACAATCATACTAGCCTACCTAATATAAACATACCCTCAAAGCAGATTAGGATAAGCATACCGAATCTTGACTTCTGTCTCCCAAGTACTGCCCTTCTCGTTGTCGCTCCAATGAACTTTCATCAACTTTATTGTCTTGTTCCTCAACCTTTTCTCATCTCTCGCTACAACCCGAACTGATTGTCTAACAATAGTCAAATTAGGCTCTACTATCAAATCTTCCAACCCTGTCGAAGGAATAGCAGTCTCAGGATCATGAAACATAATTGCGAAGATGAGACACATGAAATAAATTATCGACACCCGTCATACTGCTCGGCAACTCTACTTTGTATGCGAGCTTTCCGATCCTCTTTATAACTTGGAACAGATTAACATATCTCGGTGTTAGTTTCCCTGACTTTCCAAATCGTACGACACCATCCATTGGTGATACTTTAATGAAAACCTTATCTCGGTGTCAGCTTCCTTCATCCTTTCTTGGATTAACTCAATCTTCTCTGTCGCCTCTCTAACCAGATATGGACCTAAGACTAATCCGTCTCCAGTCTCCCACCAACATGCTGGTGATTTTCTTAGCCTTCCATACAAAGCTTTAAAGGTGCCATTCCTATATTAGTCTGATAACTATTATTATAGGAAAGCTCTACTAAGTGTAGGTGATCTTCCCAAGATCCACCAAAGTCCAATGCACTAGCTCTTAGTAAATCCTCGAGTATTTTATTGACTCTCTTCATCTTCCCATCCGTCTGAGGGTGATATGCAGTACTCATCTTGAGCTTAATGCCTAACACATCCCATAGACTCTTCCAGAATTCAGTAATGAACAAAGCATCTCTGTCACTGACTATACTACTAGGAATTTCATGTACTCTAACTATGTTCTTCATGAAAAACTTAGCTAAAACATGTGCCGTCCTGGTTGATTAAACTGGAATGAAATGGACACTCTTGGTCAACTTGTCCACTATGACCCATATACTTTCATTTCCTCAATTTGACCTTGGAAACCCATCTATAAAATCCATGGATATTAAATCCCATTTCCAAACTGGAATCTCTAAAGGTTGAAGCAACCCACTCGACTTCTGATGTTCGGCTTTCACTTGTTAACTGTTTGCACACTGCCTAACCCATAAGTCAACATCCCTCTTCATACCTTCCCAATAGAAGGACCTCTTCATATCTTGAAACATGTTGGTCCTTCCAGGATGAATCGTAAAATTGGATTGATGACATTCTCCGAGAACATCTTCCCTTAAGTCCTCAACATTTGAAATGCACAACCGTCCCTTCTTTCAAAACCATCCTCTCTGGTCAAGACTAAAATCCTTTAAATCATCAATCTCAGTTCCTACCTCAATCATTCTAATCCTCTCGGCTAATACTGGATCCTCTTTCTGCTTAGAAGCAATCATGTCGATCAACATGGGTCGAACTTCTAAAAAGGACAACATGGCGGTACTTTGACTAGAACTAGTAGCCGATCTTAACTGCACACTACAAGTAGTCAAAGCTTCTAAATCTTTCCATTCTACCAAAATAGCTAACACCACATTCTGATGTCTTCTCCTAAGAGCATCCACTACCTTATTTCCTTTCCCAGGAGTATACTCTATACCAAAATCATAAGAAGCTAAAAACTCCAGCCACCACTGCTATATCATATTCAACTCCTTTTGAGAGAATAAATACCTTAAGGACTTATGATATGTGTATAGCTCAAATCTCTCCCCTAAGAGATAATATCTCCAAATCTTCAAAGCGAAGATCACCGCTGCCAACTCCAAATCATGAGTAGGATATCTTACTTCATGCGGTTTAAGCTGTCATTAAGGGTAGGCAATAACTTTTCCCTTCTGCATCAACACAGCTCTCTTCCAGTCCCACATGCATTGGTATACACCACACCAACCCTTGGTTCTATTTGGAACTACTAGCACAGGTGCATTGGTCAACAAATATTTTAACTTAAGGAATGCTTCATCGCATTTGTCAGACCAGACAAACTTCCCATCCATCCTAGTTAACTTAGTCAAAGGTCTTGCTATCCGTGAGAAATCCTTGATGAATCTCCAGTAATAGCCAGCAAGTTCAAGAAAACTTCTAATCTCAGTCACCGTCTTTGGTCTCTTCCAATTATTAACAGCTTCAGTCTTATCTGGATCAACTGATAAACCTTTCTTTGAAACCACGCGACCTAGAAACTTAACCTCTTTCTTCCAAAAGTTACACTTGGAAAAATTTGCTTTTAGCTGATGCTGCCTCAGCGTCTCAAGCACTACTCTAAGATGATCCTTATGCTCTCTTTCATTCTTAGAGTATACAAAAATGTCATCTATAAATACCAACACAAACCTATCCAAGTACTCTCGGAAGACTCGGTTCATCAAATCCACGAAGAAAGCAGGTGCACTCGTTAACCCGAATGGCATTACTAACCATTCGAATGATCCATATCTATTCTGAAATGCTGTTAAAGGAAAACTGTCCTCTGCCACACTTTACTAATTGAAACATGTCGCTAAATCCAATTGGGAATACGCTCTGGCTCCACACAACTGATCAAATAGATCATCAGTTCTCGGCAAAGGATACTTATTCTTAATCGTCCTCTCGTTCAACTTACGATAGTCGATACACATCCTCAACGACCCATCCAGCTTCTTCACGATCACTGCGTAGCCACTCCCCAAGGCGAACTACTTGGTCTAATAAAATTCCTTCTTTCTAGATCCACTAGTTGCACCTTCAATTCCTTCATTTTGGTCGATGTCATCCTGCTAGATGGTCTACTCACAAGTTCAGTTCCTGGCACAAGATCTATCTAAAACTCAACAACTCGTTTCGGTGGTAGTCTTGTAACCATCTCAAAGACATCTACAAATTTAACTCTCTTGCTACTCGAACGTGACTAAACACTTCTCCTACTTCCATTGCATTTAACAAAGCACAACTACTTCGGTCAGAATTTCCTACTGAGAATATGATTCGGTTATGATTATCAGGGTGTCTTAGTGATATCTCCCTATCATGGCAAAATATCTTAGCC
The DNA here is from genome assembly GCA_030737815.1 of Allium fistulosum. NCBI lineage: Eukaryota > Viridiplantae > Streptophyta > Magnoliopsida > Asparagales > Amaryllidaceae > Allium > Allium fistulosum. Next base: position 1,251,201,746 of record CM060903.1, on the reverse strand, counting down.
TCATACTTACCCAACCAATACATACCCAAAATGATTCCGAAATCTACGACATCAAAAACATACAGACTACATGTAAACTTATGACCTAACAATTCTAGTTCTAACCGATCACATCTCATCCCCATAGTTGCATACCCTCCTATTGGATTTGCAACCATTAAGGAAGTAACAAGGTATGTGGGTCCTAAACATAACCTATCAACCAAACAATGAAATATAAATGAGTGTGATGCACCGGTATCAAATAGTACCCTAACTGGTATACTCTGAATCAAAAGCATACCTTCCATTATAGTCTTCCCATTTCCTGCTGCAGTTGGCCTAGCAGATGATGGTCCAATAGCAAAAACTTTCCCTTGTCCGCCCTGATTGGCTCTGGACACTGGTTCTTATAATGCCCAACCCAGTCATAGTTGAAACACTTCACATTCTTCTTTTCTGCAGCCTTCTTTCCCTTACTTGACCGACACTCGTGAGCATAATGATCTTTCTTGTCACACTTGAAACAAACTAAACCAGCTTTTGCCTTCTTGGCAGCTTCTCCCTTCCGGGCACCCTTCTTCTTAAAGAACTTTATCTTCTTTCCCAAAGAACCTTGGGCTTCAACCGGATTTTCTCTAGCACAAATAGCAAGCATCTTCTCATGTCGCATTATCATCTCCACAACTACATTACAATGATCTCAGAGATGTGTTAGGGTCACCCTAGCAATCTCGGGTCTCAATCCCTGAATGAACCTCTCATTCCTCTTGATGAGGGTGTCTAAAGTAGCATACCCATATCGGGACAACTCATTAAACTTAGTAGCATACTCGATTACCGAATTCTCTCCCTGCACCAAATCCATAAACTTTCTCATCAACACAGACTTAGCAACTTTAGATAAAAACCTCTGTTCAAATATCCTTCTACAATCTGCCCAAGGCAACTCCTCCTCCGGAACCCCAGCAGTAACATTATTCCACCAATGGAATGTTGCCCCTTGCAACTGCCTAAAAGCCAGCCTCCTCTTTTTCTCATCCTCCAAACCCAAATCAACAAGGATTCTCCCGCAATGAAACAACCAATTCTCAACTTCTATGCCATCCTTCGTTCGCATAAACAGTTTCCCACCAAGACTAGTGTAATCCTTGCTTAACTTAGCATAATTATTCCCAACTGGAGCCACATGATTAGCTCCTCCAACATTTCCAGCAACACCAGCAGTAGCTCCTGATTGCATCAGAATGACAAAGAACTGATACATCGTCCCCATATCCACTAGTGGATTTACAGCACCCACATTGGCATCTGCATTTTGGTTAGCATTAGCTTGTCGACCTAGGTTCCTCCTGGTGGGTTGAAAGTTTCCGTTTGTTGTGGTGCTTCCTCCATCAAGATTTCCGCTTCCATTTCCCGCAGCCATATCTTCTTTCTCAGAAAAATTCATACGAGCCTTAGTAAGATGCAGAAGAACGGTCTAAGAGAGAGGTGAATACTTACTTGTATATATCTATATCAAATACAAGTATGTTACCTTAAGGTTATCCCAAATCGTGATCTTATTTTCTAATTCATTGGATTATGTTTGGAAAAATCTATAAGCTTAAATTTCTTTTAAGTTTCATAAACCTATGCTCTGATATCAAGTGTAGGTGATCTTCCCAAGATCCAACAAAGTCCAATAAACTAGCTCTTAGTAAATCCTCGAGTATCTTATTGACTCTCTCCGTCTGCCCATCCGTCTGAGGGTGATATGCAGTACTCATCTTGAGCTTAGTGCCTAACACATCCTGTAGACTCTTTCAGAATTCACTAATGAACAAAGAATCTCTATCACTGACTATACTACTAGGAATTCCATGTAGTTTAACTATGTTCTTCATGAACAACTTAACTAAAACAGGTGTCGTCCTGGTTGATTTAACTAGAACGAAATGGACACTCTTGGTCAACCTGTCCACTATGACCCTTATACTTTCATTTCTTTATTTGACCTTAGCAACCCATCCATAAAATTCAGGGATATCGAATCCCATTTCCAAACTGGAATCTCTAAAGGTTGAAGCAACCCACTCGACTTCTGATGTTCGGCTTTCACTTGTTGACTATTTGCACCACTGCCTAGCCCACAAGTCAATGTCCCTCTTTATACCTTCCCAATAGAAGCTCCTCTTCATATCTTTGTACATATTGGTCCCTCCAAGATGAATCGTAAACTTGGATCGATGACATTCTCTAAGAACTTCTTTCCATAACTCTTCAACATTCGAAACGCACAACCGTCCCTTCTTTCTAACCACCCTCTCTGGTCAAGACTAAAATCCTTTAGATCATTAATCTCAGTTCCTACCTCAAGACTTCTAATCATTTCAACTAATATTGGATCCTCTTTCTGCTTAGAAGCAATCCTTTCGATCAACATGGCTTAAACTTCTAAACAGGACAACATGGCGGTACTCTGACTAGAACTAGCATCGATCTTAACTGCACACTACAAGCAGTCAAAGATTTTAAATCTTTCCATTCTGCCAACATAGGTAACACCACATTCTGATGTCTTCTGCTAAGAGCATCCGCTACCTTATTTCCTTTCCCAGGATTGTACTCTATACCAAAATCATAAGCAACTAAAAACTCCAGCTACCTCTGCTATATCATATTCAACACCTTTTAAGAGAATAAATACCTAAAGGACTTATGATCTGTGTATAGCTCAAATCTCTCCCCTAAGAGATAATTTCTCCAAATCTTCAATGCGAAGATCACCGCTGCCAACTCCAAATCATGAGTAGGATATCTTACTTCATGCGGTCTAAGCAATCATGAAGCGTAGGCAATAACTTTACCCTTCTTCATCAACACAGCTCCTAGTCCAGTCCCAAACGTATCGGTATACACCACCACCCTTGGTTTCCATTTGGAACTACTAACACTAGTGCGTTAGTCAACAAATGCTTTAACTTAAGGAATGCTTCCTCACATTTGTCGGACCAGACAAACTTTACATCCTTTGTGGTTAACTTAGTCAAAGGAGCTGCTATCCATGAAAAATCCTAGATGAATCTCCAGTAATAGCCACTAAGTACAAGAAAACTTCTAATCTCAGTAACCGTCTCTGGTCTCATCCAATTATTAACATCTTTGATCTTATCTGGATCGACTGACAAACATTTCTCTAAAACCACATGACCAACAAACTTAACCTCTTTCTTACAAAAGTGAAACTTGGAAAACTTTGCTTTTAGCTGATGCTGCCTCAGCGTCTTAAGCACTATTCTAAGATGATCCTCATGCCCTCTTTCATAATTAGAGTATACTAAAATGTCATCTACAAATACCAACACAAACCTATCCAAGTACTCTTAGAAGACTCGATTCATCAAATCCATGAAGAAAGCAGGTGCATTCGTCCACCCAAATGGCATTACTAACCATTCAGATGATCCCATATCTATTCCGAAATGTTGTCAAAGGAATACTATCCTCTGCCACTCTTAACTGATGGAAACCTATCGCCAAATCCAACTGGGAAAACACTTTGGCTCCACATAACTGATCAAATAGATCATCAATTCTCGGCAAAGGATACTTATTCTTAATCGTCCTCTCGTTCAACTTACGATAGTCGATACACATCCTCAACGGCTCATTCGGTTTCTTCACGAACACCGCGGCCGCTCTCTAAGGCGAACTGCTTGGTCTCATAAAATTCCTTCCTTCTAGATCCACTAGCTGCACCTTCAATTCCTTCGTCTTAGTCGGTGTCATCCTTCTAGTTAGTCTACTCACATGTTCAGCTCTTGGCACAAGATCTATCCAAAACTCAATAGTTCGTTTCGGTCGTAGTCCTTTAAACGACTCAAAGACATCTGCAAACTCTCTTGCTACTCGAACCCGACTTAACTCTTCTCCTACTTCCATAGCACTTAACAAAGTACAACTACTTCGGTCAGAATTCTCTACTGAGAATATGAATCGATTATGACTATCAGGGTGTCTTAGTGATATCTCCTTATCCTAGCAAAATATCATAGCCTCATACTTACCCAACCAATCCATACCCAAAATGATTCTGAAATCTACAAAATTAAAAACATACGGACTGCATGTAAACTTATGACATAACAATTCTAGTTCTAATTGGTCACATCTCATCTCCAAAGTGGCATACCCTCCTATTGGATTCACAACCTTTAAGGAAGTAACAAGGTATGTGGGTTCTAAACATAACCTATCAACCAAACACTAAGATATAAATGAGTGTGATGCACCGGTATCAAATAGTACCCTAATCGGTACACTTTGAATCAAAAGCATACCTTCCATCACAGTCTTCCCTTTTTCAGCTGTAGTTGGCCTAGCAGATGATGGTCCAATGGCAAAAACCTTTCCCTTGTTTGCCCTGATTGGATCTGGACAATGGTTCTTATAATGCCCAACCTGGTCCTAGTTGAAATACTTCACATTCTTCTTTTCTACAGCCTTCTTTCCCATGCACGACTGGCACTCATGAGCATAATTATCTTTCTTGTCACACTTGAAACAAACTAAATCAGCTTTTGTCTTCTTGGCAGCTTCTCCCTTCTGGGCTCCCTTCTTCTTAAAGAACTTTCTCTTCTTTCCCTTAGAACCCTGGGTTTCAACCGGCTTCTCTCTAGCACAAATAACAAGCATCTCCTCATGTTGGATTTCCTTCTCCACAACTGCATTACAAGGATCCAGGAAATGTGTTAGGGTCGCCCTAGCGATCTCGGGCCTCAATCCCTGAATGAACCTCTCATTCCTCATGATGACAGTGTCTATAGTAGCATACCCATATCGGGACAACTCATCAAACTTAGTAGCATATGGGATTACCGACATCTCTCCCTGCACCAAACCCATTAACTTTCTCATCAACACTGACTTATAAACTTCAGATAAAAACTTCTGTTCAAATAACCTTCTATAATCTGCCTAAGTCAACTCCTCCTCTGAAACCCTGGCAGTAACACTATTCCACCAATGAAGTGCTGCCCCTTGCAACCGCCAAAAGGCCAGCCTCCTCTTTTGCTTATCCTCCAAACCCAAATCAGTAAAGACTCTCTCGCAATGAAACAACCAATTCTCAACTTCTATGGCATCCTCCATTCCCATAAACGGTTTCCCACCAAGACTAGTGTATTCTTTACTTAACTTAGCATAATTATTACCAATTGGAGCCACAGGATTAGCTCCTCCAACATTTCCAGAAACACCAGCAGTAGCTCCTGCCTGCATTAGATTGACAAAGAACTGATACATCATCCCTATATCCGCTAGTGGATTTACAGCACCCACATTGGCATCCGCATTTTAGTTAGCATTAGCTTGTCTTCCTGGGTTCCTCCTGGTGATACAGAAGATTTCCTCTTCTGTTTCCCGCATCCATATCTTCTTTCTCGTAAATCTACATACGAGCCTTAGTAAGATACAAAAGAACGGCCTAAGAAAGAGGGGAATATGTACTTATATATATCTATATCAAATACAAGTACGTTACCATAACGTTATCCCAAATAACGATCTTATTTTCTGATTCATTGGATTATGTTTTGAAAAAATCTTTAAGCTTAAATTTCTTTTAAGTTCATAAACCAATGCTCTGATACCAAGAGTAGGTGATCTTCCCAAGATCCACCAAATTCTAATACACTAGCTCTTAGTAAATCCTCAAGTATCTTATTGACTCTCTCTGTCTGCCCATCCGTCTGAGGGTGATATGCAGTACTCATCTTGAGCTTAGTGCCTAACACATCCTATAGACTCTTCCAGAATTCACTAATGAACAAAGCATCTCTATCACTGACTATACTACTAGGAATTCCATGTAGTCTAACTATGTTCTTCATGAACAACTTAGCGAAAACCGGTTCCATCTTTGTCGATTTAACTAGAATGAAATGGACACTCTTGGTCAACCTTTCCACTATGACCAATATACTTTCATTTCCTCTATTTGAACTTGGCAATCCGTCTATAAAATCCATGGATATCGAATCCCATTTCCAAACTGGAATCTCTAAAGGTTGAAGCAACCCACTCGACTTCTGATGTTCGGCTTTCACTTGTTGACTGTTTGCACACTGCCTAACCCACAAGCCAACATCCTCTTCATACCTTTCCAATAGAAGCTCATATTCATATCTTTGTACATATTGGTCCGTCCAGGATGAATCGTAAACTTGGATCGATGACATTCTCCAAGAACTTCTTTCCTTAAGTCCTCAACATTCGAAACACATAACCGTCCCTTCTTTCTAACCACCCTCTCTGGTCAAGACTAAAATCCTTTAAATCATTAATCTCAGTTCCTACCTCAAGCCTTCTAATCCTCTCAGCTAATACTGGTTCCTCTTTCTGTTTAGAATCAATCCTTTCGACCAACATGGGTCAAACTTCTAAATAGAACAACATGGTGATACTCTGACTAGAACTAGCAGTCGATCTTAACTGCACACTACAAGTAGTCAAAGCTTCTAAATCTTTCCATTCTTCCGACATAGGTAACACCACATTCTGATGTCTTCTGCTAAGAGCATCCGCTACCTTATTTCCTTTCCCAGGAGTGTACTCTGTACAAAAATCATAAGCAGCTAAAAACTCCCGCCACCTCTGCTATATCATATTCAACTCCTTTTGAGAGAATAAATACCTTAAGGACTTATGATCTGTGTATAGCTCAAATCTCTCCCCTAAGAGATAATGTCTCCAAATCTTCAATGTGAAGATCACCGCTGCCAACTCCAAATCACGAGTAGGATATCTTTCTTCATGCGATCTAAGATCTCATGAAGCGTAGGCAATAACTTTACCCTTCTGCATCAACACAGCTCCTAGTCCAGACCCATATGTATCGGTATACACCACCAACCCTTAGTTTCCATCTAGAACTACTAACACTGGTCCGTTAGTCAACAAATGCTTTAACTTAAGGAATGCTTCCTTACATTTGTTGAACCAGAAAAACTTCACATCCACCGTGGTTAACTTAGTCAAAGGTGCAACTGTTCATGAGAATCCTTGACGAATCTCCAGTAATAGCCAGCAACTCCAAGAAAATTTCTAATCTCATTCACTGTCTCTGGTCTCTTCCAATTATTAACATCTTCGATCTTATCTGGATCGACTGACAAACCTTTCTATGAAACCATATGACCAAGAAACTTAACCTCTTTCTTCCAAAAGTGACACTTGGAAAACTTTGCTTTTAGTTGATGCTGCCTTAGCGTCTTAAGCACTACTCTAAGATGATCCTTATGCTCTCTATCATCCTTAGAGTATACTAAAATGTCATCTATAAATACCAACACAAACCTATCCAAGTACTTTTGGAAGACTCGGTTCATCAAATCCATGAAGAAAGCAGGTGCATTCGTCAATCCAATTGGCATTACTAACCATTCGGATGATCCCATATCTATTCTGAAATGCTGTCAAAGGAATACTGTCCTCTACCACTCTTAACTGATGGAAACCTATCGCCAAATCCAACTGGAAAAAAACTCTGGTTCCATACAACTGATCAAATAGATCCTCAATTCTCGGAAAATGATACTCATTCTTAATCGTCCTTTCGTTCAACTTACGATAGTCGATACACATCCTCAACTACCCATTCGTTTCTTCACGAACACCGCGGCCGCTCCCCAAGCTGAACTGCTTGGTCTAATAAAATTCCTTCCTTCTAGATCCACTATGTGCACCTTCAATTCCTTCATCTTGGTCGGTGTCATCCTGCTAGGTGGTCTACTCACATGTTCAGCTCTTGGCACAAGATCTATCCAAAACTCAACAGCTTATTTCGATGGTAGTCCTTTAAACGGCTCAAAGACACCTCCAAACTGTCTTGCTACTCGAACCTGAATTAACTCTTCTCCTACTTCCATAGCACTTAACAAAGCACAACTACTTCGGTCAAAATTCTATATTGAGAATATGATTCGGTTATGACTATCAGGGTGTCTTAGTGATATCTCCCTATCCTAGCAAAATATCATAGCCTTATACTTACGCAACCAATCCATACCAAAAATGATTTTGAAATCTACGAAATAAAAAACATACAAACTACATGTAAACTTATGACATAATAATTCTAGTACTAATTGGTCACATCTCATCCCCAGAGTTGCATACCCTCCTATTGGATTCGCAACCCTTAAGGAAGTAACAAGGTATGTAGGTCCTAAACATAACCTATCAACCAAACACTAAGTTATAAATGAGTATTATGCACTGGTGTCAAATAATACCCTAACCGGTATACTTTGAATCAAAAGCATAACTTCCATTATAATCTTTCCTTTTTTAGCTGCAGTTGGCCTAGCAGATGATGGTCCAATGGCAAAAACCTTTCCCTTGTTCACCCTGACTGGCTCTGGACAATGGTTCTTATAATACCCAACCTGGTAACAATTGAAACACTTCACGTTCTTCTTTTCTACAGCCTTCTTTCCCTTGCCTGACCGACACTCATGAGCATAATGATCTTTCTTATAACACTTGAAACAAACTAAATCAGCTTTTGCCTTCTTGGCAGCTTCTCCCTTCTGGGCTCCCTTCATCTTAAAGAACTTTCTCTTCTTTCCTCGAGAACCCTGGGTTGCAACCGGCTTTTCTCTAGCACAAATAACAAGCATCTCCTCATGTTGGATTAAGATCTCCACAACTACATTACAAGGATCCTGGAGATGTGTTAGGGTCGCCCTAGCAATCTTGGGCCTCAATCCCTGAATGAACCTCTCATTCCTCCCCATGACACTGTCTATAGTAGCATACCCATATCGGGACAACTCATCAAACTTAGAAGCATACCCATATCGGGACAACTCATCAAACTTAGTAGCATACAGGATCACTAACATCTCTCCCTGCACCTAATCCATAAAATTTCTCATCAACACTGACTTAGCAACTTCTGATAAAAATCTCTGTTCAAATATCCTTCTAAAATATGCCCAAGTCAACTCCTCCTCCGAAACCCTGGCAGTAACACTATTCCACCGATGAAGTGCTGCCCCTTGCAACCGCCAAAAGGCCAGCCTCCTCTTTTGCTCATCCTCCAAACCCAAATCAGCAAAGACTCTCTCGCAATGAAACAACCAATTCTCAACTTCTATGGCATCCTCCATTCCCATAAACGGTTTCCCACCAAGACTAGTGTAATCCCTGCTTAACTTAGCATAATTATTCCCAACTGGAGCCACAGGATTAGCTCCTCCAACATTTCCAGCAACACCAGCAGTAGCTCCTGCCTGCATTAGATTGATAAAGAACTGATACATCATCCCCATATTTACTGGTGGATATATAGTATCCACATTGGCATCTGCATTTTGGTTAGCATTAGCTTGTCGATCCGGTATCCTCCTGGTGGGTCGAACATTTCAGTTGGTTGTGGTGCTTCCTCCATCGAGATTTCCTCTTTCGTTTCCAGCCTCCATATCTTCTTTCTCGTAAATCTGCATATGCGCCTTTGTAAGATACATAAGAATGGTCTAAGAGAGAGGGGAATACATACTTATACACACACACACACACATATATATATATATATATATATATCAAATACAAGTACGTTAGCATAACGTTATCCCAAACCCATTCTTATTTTATGATTCATTGGATTATGTTTTGAAAAAAAAATAGGTTTAAATTTCTTTTAAGTTTCAAAAACCTATGCTCTGATACGAACTTGTAACATACCCCACTTGGAGGCCCAAAACTAGCAGCTATGGATGCTGTAGTCATCCATAGTTATTAATCCTCAGTGACCAAATACGGTAATGTCAGATACATTGATATAACAGAAACACATGGATATGGAAAAAAAATTTAATCAGCTAATCAACTTTCTCATTCCATTTTAAATCATTTCAAATTTATTACATAATCCTAATACGAGAACCGCGTTCAGAGAAAATATAATTATTACAACATACGCCAAGAGCGACATATGAAGATGTCCCCTTGGACAATCGAAGTATAATATAGGCAATTTAACAACTTTGCCTGTACAACAATAATACAGAGGAATCGAAATAGAAAAGAACTCTAAGTAGTTATCATGCCTCCTGCACGTCTCTGGAAGCTTATTCATCTAAAGAGATACATGAAGGCCTCAACTCTCAAACTACTCAAAGTTAATTGTGCACCCGAGAGTTTATGAGGAAAACATAAACTTCGAGTCAGACATAAAGCCTGGTATGAATAATAATTGATGTAGGCCAAACTATAATTGCCCAAGGCATAAGTCGTGACCGACTTATCAAAGCTAAGGACATAAGTCGTGACCGACTTATGGAAGGCGAGGAGATAAGTCATCCACTACTTAAGGCAGAAGCTATAGGTCGTCCACGACCTATGGAGCCATGTGAGGGGAAGCGGCGAGTTAACGAATCGGCATTGAGTCGTCTACGACCTATCAGTTCAGATGGGAGGGAGTTACGACTTAAGGAGAGCATAAGTCGTTCGGTGTTGATGAGTCGTATACGAGTTAACGGTGCAGCTATAAGTCGTCCACGACTCAACTGGAAACCAGGGGAAGGAGTTAACTCGAGTTCGCGACCTAACGAAGGTTTTAAGTCGTCCCAGCGACTTAGTATAACTCGGCAGCGACTTAGTGAAAGGCCACGACTTAACAAAGCTGAAGGTATAAGTCGTCCACGACTTAACAAAAGGAGTGAAGAGGAAGCGAGTTACGACTTAGTTAAGTCTCGTGAACGACCTAATGAATCTGGACTTAAGTCGCTGAAGCACACTGCCGTTGATTCTTCTACGAGTTAATCTCTACCGTTGTTCTTTAGGTCGCTGATATGAGATGCGCATGTTCTTAAGTCGCTAAAGCCTGTTGTCGTAGATTCTTATGCGAGTTAATCTACACCGTGGATTCTTAAGTCGAAGGAAGAGGCTGTTGTGTTGGTTGTTAAGTCGCATCTGTTATAAGTCGTTTGTAATTTTGTTTTAAGTCGTAATCTGATAAGTCGTAAATGACTTAAAGGGAGTCGTCTGTGAGTCGTTTACTTTTGAGTCATGTACTGTAAATAAGTCGTGAGTCGTGTTGTATGTTGATAAGTCACTAAAGGCATGTAGTGTAACTGTTTGTCTTAAGTCGTCTCCGAGTTAGGATGGGTCGTAGGTCGTAAGTCGGAACCGACTTAGGAGTTAGTGAATTTCTGTTGTGTTGAGTTATAGCCTATAAATAGGCGTGTATGGTCATTTTGTAAGGTTGTTGAATATTGAATAAAATTCTCTTTTGATTGCTTTGTGCTTTCATTCAAATTGGTAGTTGAGTGTAATCTCCTATCTCCTCTTTCGGATAATCGAGTGCGCTCGATTCAACGATTGTAGAAGCCGATTTGCGGAATCAAGTGCGCTTGATCAACGCTCGAAGAATTGAAGATCTTTGAACCCGGTATCGTGCACGATCAACGAGTTCGGGATAGCTAGAATTCGGTATCTTCGGATCAACGAATTTGGGCATTTCAGTATCTTCCAGTCCACCGATTACTACTTTCACCGATTGAAGATCGTTTTGATTAATCCGCTGCGTCAGTTTGGTATCAGAGCTTGTTCTAGCCAATCATAGCTAGATCGAGACTTGGAGCCTAATCATTTTGAAGAGATTTGCCGAGATTGAAGGTTGCTTATCACGGCCGAGAGTAAGAGGATTTGTTCGAAGAGTGTTTGATCGAATTTGAATTGGAGACCGAAGCTTTGTCCATCGTGTTCATCGCGATTTGCTACAAAGTGGAAGTTTTCGATCCGTTTCATTTTGGATCAAAGTTCGAATTGTGTTTGAATTTGAAGTGTTTGTAAAGTTTTCAAGTATGCCGCCAAGAAGAGCTAATCGCCACCAAAACGTAGAAGCTTTGTATTAAAGAGAAGAAGCTGATGAGATGGAGCAAAGAATCAATGAGAACTTTAGTGAAAAGCTTAACGAAGGAATTGGCCGGTTAGAGAAGCTTATGACGGAGATGAATCAAAATCGGAGAAGGGTTTCACCTGAATCTAACCATGGGGGTAGTAGAGTCTCGCCACATTCCAATCGAGACAGAAGTGTTGAAAATGATCAAGGGCGTGGGAGGAACGTGAATGATCGTGAACGGAGGAATGTAGATAGAAGGGATGATGGTGGAAGGCGTAATGGTAGTAGAGATGTGGGTGGACGAGATAGACAACGATATACATCTGATTTTGAAGAAGAGTATGATGGTGGTAGTGATCGAGGACAAGGACGAGGACAAGGGAGAAATTACTCTGAGTATGATCACAAGTGGGAGTCGGGGATGAAGACTGAAATTCCTGAATTCAAAGGTGGTATGCAAGCGGAGGAGTTTCTAGATTGGGTAGCTAATGTTGAGGAGATTTTTGACTTCAAAGAAGTTCCAGAACATCGTAGAGTGAAGTTGGTTGCTACGAGGCTGAGGGGTAGAGCTTTGGCATGGTGGCAGCAGACCAAACTTACACGTGATCAGATGGGAAAGTCAAAAGTTGAATCTTGGGAGAAGATGAAGAAATTGATGAAAGCAACGTTTTTACCTTACAATTATCAATCTTTGATGTATCAACGTTTGCAAAACTTGAGACAAGGGATGAAATCTGTGAATGACTATGCTGATGAATTCTATCAACTTATTGCAAGGAATGATATTATGGAAACAGAAGAACAACTGACATCTAGATTCATTGGGGGATTGAGAATGCAGATCCAGGATATGGTGAATATGTTCGATCCAAGATCTGTGGCGGAAGCACATCAGAAAGCGTTGGCTTGGGAGAAGTAGGGACGACGAGGGGGTAGTGTGTTTACTAATTCCAACAATCAAGTGAAGGGTGTTAGTGGAAGTTCTAATGTGTCTAAACCTATCAGTAAACCAGTGGTGAAGGAGGCTGAGAAGGCAAGGGTTAACAATGGTTTCAAATGTTACAATTGTCAGGAATTGGGTCATAAAAGCAGTGAGTGTCCAAAGCCAAAGAAGAGAACCATGATTGCAGAAGTTGAGGATGAGGATGAAGAAGCAGAGTGCTCTAATTCTTTACCAGTTGAGGAGGAAGATTTACTGTCAGGAGATGATGGGTACGCATTGATGATGAGGAGAAGTTGTTTAACACCGAAGCAAGAGGAGGAAAGTAGTTGGTTGAGGAACAATATCTTTCAATCTACATGCACTATTCTGGGAAGAGTTTGTAAATTTGTTATTGATGCTGGGAGTTGTGATAACATTATCTCTACAGAAGCGGTGAAGAAGTTGGAGTTGAAAACCAAGAAACATCCTAAACCGTACAAGTTAGCTTGGTTGAGGAAGGGTGGTGAAGTGAAAGTTGGACGTAGAGCTTGTGTGAAGTCTTCAATTAGGAAGAAATACAAAGATGAAATCTGGTGTGATGTCGTAGATATGGACGTTTGTCATTTGTTGCTGGGGAGACCATGGCAGTATGATCGAGCTGTGCAACATGATGGGCGTACCAACAGTTACAGTTTCATGTTTGAAGGCACAAAGATTACTCTAGTTCCGAAGAAACAACAGAAGGAGAGTAAGTTGGAGGAAATTGAAGAGCTTAAAACTTTGTTATCGTTGAAGGAGTTTGTGAAGGAAGTAGAGGAGGAACCTGAAGTGTTTTTGTTAATTGGGCGAGAGAGTAGTGAAGAGGTTGAAATTCCAGAAGAAGTTAAACCAGTTTTGAAAGAATTTGACGATGTATTTCCAGAGGAGTTGCCAACGGAGTTGCCACCGTTGAGGGATATACAACATCAGATAGATCTTGTTCCAGGTGCTGTGTTTCCACACAGACCACATTATCGAATGAGCCCGAAGGAACATGAAGAGTTGCGGAGGCAAGTGGAAGAATTGCTTGAACAAGGGCGTGTGCAGGAGAGTTTAAGTCCTTGTGTTGTACCAGCTTTATTGGTACCCAAAAAGGATGGAACATGGAGGATGTGCACCGACAGTCGAGCATTGAATAAGATCACAGTCAGATACAGATTTCCGATGCCGAGGCTTGATGATTTATTGGATCAAATCAGTGGGTCCGTAATCTTTTCTAAGATTGACTTGAAGAGCGGTTATCATCAGATTCGCATTAGACCAGGGGACGAATGGAAGACAGCATTCAAGACGAGGGAAGGCTTGTATGAATGGCTGGTAATGCCGTTTGGTCTATCGAATGCACCGAGTACATTCATGAGGGTGATGAATCAGATTTTTCGACCATTCATTGGGAAATTTGTGGTGGTGTATTTCGATGATATTCTGATTTACAGTGGGAGTCCAGAGGAACATTTGAATCATCTTAGAGAAGTGCTGATGGTATTGCGACAAGAACAATTCTATGCTGCTACAAAGAAATGTGTCTTTATGGCAAGGAGTGTTTTATTTCTGGGATATGTTGTATCGGAAGAAGGAATACAGGTTGACCAAAGTAAAGTTGAAGCAATTAGAGATTGGCCGCAGCCCAAGACGATAACGGAAGTTCGTAGTTTTCATGGGTTGGCTTCATTTTATCGGAGGTTTATTCCACACTTTAGTAGTGTGATGGCACCTGTTACGGATTGCATGAAGGGTAAACAGTTCGCATGGACGGAGGAAGCTGGGGTTGCTTTTGAGCGAATCAAAGAACTTTTGACGTCTGCACCAATTCTAATATTACCAGATTTTCAGTTAGTGTTTGAACTACATACTGATGCATCCAAGGTTGGAATTGGAGGAGTGTTGAGTCAGAAGGGACGTCCAATTGCATATTTCAGTGAGAAGTTGTCAGGAGCGAAGATGCGATACAGTACATATGATGTGGAGTTTTATGCTGTTGTGCAATCAATTAAACACTGGAGACATTATCTATTTCAGAAAGAGTTTGTTCTGTATACTGATCATGAAGCATTAAAGCATTTGCAAGGGCAAGACAAGATTTCAGCGAGACATGCATCATGGATTGCATATCTGCAACAATTTACATTTGTTGTTAAACACAAGTCAGGGGTGACGAATCGAGTGGCTGATGCTTTAAGTAGAAGGAGTCATTTGTTGACAACGATGAAAGTTGAGGTGACTGGTTTTGAATTATTGCCGGAGCAGATTGCAGAAGACTCTTATTTTAAGAAATTTGTTGAACAGGACAATGAAGGGAAGACTGATGAGTTTATGATGGTAGATGGTTTTCTGTTTAAAGGAAGTCGATTGTGCACACCGGAGGGTAGTCTGAGAATGAAGATTATCAAAGAGTTACACGAAGAGGGACATGTTGGAAGAGACCGTACCTTACAATTAATTTCACAATCCTACTTTTGGCCATCGATGAGGAAAGAAGTGGAAAGATTTGTGGAGCGATGTCACATATGTCAAGTTTCGAAAGGAACTGCGACTAATGCTGGTTTATATATGCCATTACCTGTACCAATTAAACCATGGGTTGATGTAAGTATGGACTTCGTGTTGGGATTATCGAGGACACAGCGTGGTAACGATTCCATATATGTGGTGGTGGACAGATTTTCGAAGATGGCACATTTTATTGCTTGTAAGAAGACGGCAGATGCTGTTCATGTTGCTCAATTGTTTTTCAAGGAGATCTATTGACTTCATGGATTGCCAGAATCTATTGTGTCGGATAGAGATACTCGATTTCTAAGTCACTTTTGGTTAAGTTTGTGGAAAATGGTGGGAACGAGACTGAAATTTAGTAGTGCTTATCATCCGCAGATGGATGGACAGACCGAGGTGGTGAACAGATCATTGGGAAATTTGCTGAGGTGTCTTGTTCAAGATAATCTGAAGAGTTGGGATGTGAAGTTATGCCAGGCAGAATTTGCTCATAATCATGCTGTGAATCGAAGTACTGGGTTCAGTCCATTTCAGATAGTATATTCAAGCTTACCAAAGGGACCGTTGGATTTAACGGTAGTGCCACAATCAAAGAAGACAGTTAAGAAAGCTGCTGATTTTGTTGAAGGGTTGACGGAATGTCATAAGGTCGTTCAGGAACGATTGGAGAAAGAAAATGAGAAATATAAACGAGCTGCAGATTTGAAACGACGAAATGTTGAGTTTAACGAAGGAGATATGGTTTATGCAGTGTTAACAAAAGATCGTTTTCCAGTAGGCGCTTATAACAAGTTGAAAGCCAGGAAAATTGGTCCGGTGGAAGTTGTGAAACGAATCAATGAAAATGCTTATAAACTGAAGCTGCCAGATGATGTGTATACGTCTGATGTGTTCAATGTTAAACATCTCGTACCATATCACGGGGATGAACGAACTGATGTTGAGGAAGAGGCAAATTCGAGGACGAATTTCTTTCAACCTGGGGAGGATGATGTAGGCCAAACTATAATTGCCCAAGGCATAAGTTGTGACCGACTTATCAAAGCTAAGGACATAAGTCGTGACCGACTTATGGAAGGCGAGGAGATAAGTCATCCACGACTTAAGGCAGAAGCTATAGGTCGTCCACGACCTATGGAGCCATGTGAGGGGAAGCGGCGAGTTAACGATTCGGCATTGAGTCGTCTACGACCTATCAGTTCAGATGGGAGGGAGTTACGACTTAAGGAGAGCATAAGTCGTTCGGTGTTGATGAGTCGTATACGATTTAACGGTGCAGCTATAAGTCGTCCACGACTCAACTGGAAACCAGGGGAAGGAGTTAACTCGAGTTCGCGACCTAACGAAGGTTTTAAGTCGTCCCAACGACTTAGTATAACTCGGCAGCGACTTAGTGAAAGGCCACGACTTAACAAAGCTGAAGGTATAAGCCGTCCACGACTTAACAAAAGGAGTGAAGAGGAAGCGAGTTACGACTTAGTTAAGTCTCGTGAACGACCTAATGAATCCGGACTTAAGTCGCTGAAGCACACTGCCGTTGATTCTTCTACGAGTTAATCTCTACCGTTGTTCTTTAGGTCGCTGATATGAGATGCGCATGTTCTTAAGTCGCTAAAGCCTGTTGCCGTAGATTCTTATGCGAGTTAATCTACACCGTGGATTCTTAAGTCGAAGGAAGAGGCTGTTGTGTTGGTTGTTAAGTCGCATCTGTTATAAGTCGTTTGTAATTTTGTTTTAAGTCGTAATCTGATAAGTCGTAAACGACTTAAGGGGAGTCGTCTGTGAGTCGTTTACTTTTGAGTCATGTACTGTAAATAAGTCGTGAGTCGTATTGTATGTTGATAAGTCGCTAAAGGCATGTAGTGTAACTGTTTGTCTTAAGTCGTCTCCGAGTTAGGATGGGTCGTAGGTCGTAAGTCGGAACCGACTTAGGAGTTAGTGAATTTCTGTTGTGTTGAGTTGTAGCCTATAAATAGGCGTGTATGGTCATTTTGTAAGGTTGTTGAATATTGAATAAAATTCTCTTTTGATTGCTTTGTGCTTTCATTCAAATTGGTAGTTGAGTGTAATCTCCTATCTCCTCTTTCGGATAATCGAGTGCGCTCGATTCAACGATTGTAGAAGCCGATTCGCGGAATCAAGTGCGCTTGATCAACGCTCGAAGAATTGAAGATCTTTGAACCCGGTATCGTGCGCGATCAACGAGTTCGGGATAGCTAGAATTCGGTATCTTCGGATCAACGAATTTGGGCATTTCAGTATCTTCCAATCCACCGATTACTACTTTCACCGATTGAAGATCGTTTTGATTAATCCGCTGCGTCAATAATCTACCATCTCAAACCACATTTAGATATCTAGTGAGACCATGCCGTTTAGCGAAATGGGTTTTCCTCTCTATAGTATCTTATTCAAAACTTTATAAAACCATATATTGTGCTTTTGCATCTACAATGGTTAAAACATAGCAATTCAAAGTATTAGGATGGTATGCAAACAAGTAATTAAATTATGGATTAACCATCCTTATTCATTTTTGACTATCTGTCTCCATTATAATTTCTAGGGTCACTATTAACCTAATAGTTTTCATGGGTTGACTAATAATATGACGACCCACACTTCAGAAGGTTTAAGTCGACAATAAACCACACATGTCCAACTCAAAACAATCCAAAACACAAATAATCAATGGGGTTAACTAAGAAAAATAAGAAAAGAAGAAAACAAATACAAAATCTCACAGCGAAATGATAAAATATAATAATCAAATAAATAGTTCATGAAGCTGTTTATACTATACATTGGATTATAACTTATAAAATATTTATCAGATTTATACATACAATAGAATAATAGAACAATGCAGTAGAACAACATGATGCGGGAATAATACTAGTAATAATATACCAAATCTTCATCTCCGTCCTCCAGAAAATAATATTCAATGCACTGAAATACTTAGGGCTGACCCGAGCATAAAGTAAAAAAATACACTCGAGTCAAAACTAAAATATTCTTACATAAGTCAAATCAATATCATGTATAACATGAGTGTAATAGTGTCAGTGATGTTTACGGGGTTTTACATCTCCTATCCAGTGTATAACGTGCATGCAATAACTCAAGAGATGTTATGATATTTTCCATCTCTTAAGGATCCGTCAAAATATCTATATATAGTAGAATACGTTATATATGTAATGTATAATCAATAAAATATATATTTTTCCTAGCGTTAAAGCTTTACATTAATCCCCCCTAACGCGTTTTTAAGCATTATCGTACGGTTTGTATATAATGCCCTAGCAGCATGTAGGGGGACAGGGATGCGCCGTTATATGACAACACTAAACCAAACACTTAGTGGTCTCGTATACGGATAAAGGTATGACAAGGCACGTGAGGTAATGCCCAAGGTAGGATACTACCAGTTCGGGTCGTAGGGCTGGTGGTAACGCATCGTAGCCACGACCGCCCACCACGTCCATCCATCCCATATCGAGTCAAAGGGAGGTCATCCCAGATCAAGGTGCACCAATCAAAACCAACATCAAGGAAATAGTATGGACCAAGTCCAAAAATAAAATCGAAGCATAGATGTCCGCTAGAGGTAGCTACCCTCATTGGCCCTGTCATGCATCATGTTTTAGTCATTTCAAATTGACACATGTATCGGGGCTATCCATCATCATTCTCTTTCTTCAAATCCAGCAACATATACCAAATCCAACCACTTTATTCTGGAGTCTCCTCCGCGTACACAGTTGTTAAAGTGGTTCCAATATTGATAGAGAGTGTGGCAATAAGAGGACAACCAAACGTTGTTTACATACCGGTTGGTTCTATAACATTTCGAAAATTATTCATACTTGATATCAAAACATCATATTCACTTCGAAATATCATTCATTACAAAATTATCATATTCAGTATGAAATCAATTTATTTAAAAAGTCATTTCGAATTTCGACTTTGGTTATAACTTCATTTTAACCAAATTCGTATTTAAATCCACGATTTAAATATAAATAGTTCCCAACTTGAATAGTTTGAATTTTTGAAAATAGTTTGAATAGTTAAAATAGTTTGAAAAGTTAAATAGTTTGAAAAATTAAATAGTTTAATATAAAATGATTTTAGTATTAAAATTGTTTATATAGTAAAATAGTTAGGAAAATCAAAATAATTTGAATATTAAATAGTTTATATTAAAATAATTTATTTTGGAAATAGTTTCAAATCAAACTTCTTCTTTCCATTTAAACAAATATGGACTCAGGTCCAAATTTCAAATCAAACAAATTCAATTTCCAAACTTTCAATTCAATCTACTCAATTTCGATTTAATTTCAAATCAACTTAATTTCGATTTCAATTCGAATTAACTTCAATTTCGAGACGTTCATTTTTAACTTCAAATTCGATTCAATGATTCGGTTAAATGGTTTAAATTTCAATTAAATTCTTATTTTAAACCATTTCAATTTATATAAATTTCGAGTTCACTTTCAAAATACCAATTTAAATTACTTAAATCAAATTAAACTTCAATATTCGATTTAAGGTTTAATTCTTTAAAATAATTCAATTCCAAGCCCAAATTGAAATTGTCCATTTCACTTACTTTACTGGGATATATTTCGAAGTTCGAATAAAAGTTCAAGTCTTTTAAAATAAATTAATTTCCACAATTCAAATCATATTTCAAATATAATTTCAAATTTCAAATTTCATTTTTAAATAATTTCCTTTAATCAATTTCAATTTCGAAATTTCAAGCTCGAGTTCGAAAATAATTCAATTTCCATAAATCACTTGTTTTATTCTTTAAAACGATGTCATTTAAATAATTTCAAAAACCAAGAATTTTAAAACCATTTTATTTAACCAATCCGGTGTCTGTATATAATTTTCTATCCTATGACCAAGTGAATAGTTATTTCAATTTTTAATTGCGGGCGATGGATATATATCATTTCAATCTAAAATAAATGTCATAGGTATATATCATTTCAACCTGTTTCTTAATTTATTCAAGATAATTCCAATAATAGTTTATATGCTGTCAAATAATTTACAAGGTGATAACATGATAAATATAAAATAAATAAACATCCAATCATTCAGAATATCAACCAATAGTCATCCATCACAATCAACATCCAAAACAGTCTATATATCACAACAGTTAACTAGTTATCAATTTAGGGTGTTTAACTTGCAATTTAATTTCAATTCAAATTTAAATGTCGATTTAAATTCCTATCAGTTCAAACCATATATCAATTTAAATATCAGTTAAATCACCAAACAACAATCAATAAAAATAAACACGTCATGGTTTCGATTTAACTAACATAAAAATATTTAGTATTTCGTAAGCAAGTTTAATCACTCACCTTTTATCTGAACTGAAAATTTTTCAGATTCAAATAATTACGAATCCAATTCCATGTCGTTGCCTTTGTCGATACGATCGCAATGCGACTCATTTCGTTCGAAACGGATCTCGCATGAAAAAGTTATACGATAATTAGCGTTTGATATAATTTAAAATATAACTAAGAAAATAAATTTAATTCAATTCTCACCCAAATCCATCTTCCCTCGTTTAACTCCAAGCAATGTGTTAACGCTAAAAAGTGAACGATAACACCCGGTATGTGTAATAGAATTGTGAAAGCACCACCCGTTGGTACGGGAACAGAATATAAGCTGAAAATAGCAGAAAAGCAGTAAATGAACAACAGGTTTATAGTGGTTCGGCCCGTAATTGAGCCTACGTCCACTTTATAGTCTTTTATTGCTGATTCGGTTACAATTTGATACAATATCCTTCAAAATACAATACAACTTGATCACGAAAGCAATCTTGACTACTAGCTCAATCTTTGATGATGAAACTCGACGAATCCGTGTTGGATGTAAGGAGTTCTTCTCGAAGCTTGTTGTAGCGTCTCGAATGCTTGAAGATCTTTGATTGCTGAATGAGTGGAGACTTCGACAGAGTAACGGTGCTTGAAGAAATGAATGGCCAAAAGTCCCCTCCTCGTTGGAGTTTGAGACCTATTTATAGGAGCTGATTCTAAATAGGAAAAATTCTCTAAGTCCTTAAGTCGTAGCCGACTTATAGCAAGTCGTAGGTCGTAAGTCGGCGACGAGATAGGGGTGGTGCAAGTTGTTTCTGAACATCCAGAACGAGCAAGTCATAAGTCGGCACCAAGTTAATATACATCGTAGGTCGTAATGACTTAAGAAATCGTACGCGACTTAGTATAAGTCGTAGGTCTTAAGTCGTTATCAATCGCCTTAAGTCAGAGACTACCTTATCTCGTAGACTCTTAAGTCGGAGCATTATTTAACTCGGAGCCCTTTCTTAACTCGGATTGTGCCTTAACTCGAAGTATTGCTAGGTCGGTAAGCTTTTAGGTCGTAGACGACTTAAGCTAAGTCCTGAGTTTCTTAAGTCGTAAATCTTTTAAGTCGTAGCACCTTCTTGAGTCGTATAGACCCTAACTTGCTGAGTTGTTAAGTCGGAGACCTTTTAACTCTTTGAGTCGTAGATAGCTTAACTCGTTGAGCCGTCTGAGCCATGAGTCGTAGATAGCTTAACTCGTTGAGTCGTGAAGCTCTTAAGTCGTATACCTACTGAGTCGTAAACTGTTAAGTCGTGTACTTCTCTTGAGTCGCGCAGCTCTTAAGTCGTAGCCTGTAGCTTAGGTCGCCACATTGCTAGGTCGGAACATTGCTAGGTCGCAATGTTTCTTGTAGTTAGGTCGCAAACTTCTCTTAGGTCGTAGCTCCCTAACCCGGTAGGTCGTAAGTCCTCTGAATAGTTAAGTCGTAGGTCGCTGACCTGCTTCACGAGTTAGGTCGTAAGTCGTTAACTGTTTAACTCGTTAAGTCGTAGCTTCCTGTAGGTCGTTGCATATCCTAAGTCGTTCACTTTGATAACTCATAGGTCGTTGCTAAAGAGGCGTTAACATTTGCCCCTCGAAGTACACGCCTAGGTCGTGGGTCGTGTGCTTCGACCTTCTCTTGTGCTTTGATTAGTTGTTATATCGTGAACGACTTAGCGAGGACATAGGTCGTGTGGTGCCGGTTCGCATTTCATTGCTCTGGGTATAAATATTTTAGGTCGTTACTCCCTCATCTCATCTGACTGCATTCTGCCATTAACAAGATTTCAAGCTCTCAAAGGCGAATCCAACTACTCGTCCACCAAACATCTTCAATTTCGTATTGCGTAAGTGATCCCATTCTCTACTCAATCCTCGGCTATCACCGAACTATGAATTTCGCTTACCTTATGCCTTGCTTCATGATTTTTGTTTCAATTGATCGCCGAGGAAATCGAAATGGTTCGATTTGGCTTTCGGTGATTTGCGAGAAGAAGGGGAAGAGTTTCAGTGTATTAGGTTGGCTGATTTGTGATCTTAGAAGGGATGAAGAGGCCATTATTGGGTTGGAGAATTATGAGGAATGGGATTCTCAGTAGAGGAAAGAATTTGAGGAGAGGAACTGATGCTTTGGTTTGAGTAGGAGATAGCTCGAGATCCCCTGAGAACGACCTAACACTTTCTCAGCTTGGATCGCGCGCGACTTAACTCTTCTGGTTGCTTACTGCAGCATTAGGTTTAGGTCATTGCCGAGCTAGGACAATGTTACTTTGACTTTTCTTTTGTGCGGCTTACGGCCTAAAAAGTTAACGACCTATCTTGTTGCAATTTCTCATGGATCGTTGACGAGTTAGCACTTAAATCCTTAACTTGCGAGCACATCTGAATGACTAGGTCGTGGATGAGATAGCCCTTAACTCGTAACTCGCGAACTCATCTGAACGACTTAATAACTTAAAACTCCATTGCTTCGAATTCTTGGACTTGAATGATCTGAATTAAGAGAACATGCCTTGAACATTTGCAAAGCCTTAATGGAATTTGACTAAACCTTAGTTTCAAACTGCCAGAATGAATTGCTTGAACTTCTAACTGCTTGAACTTAAACTTTTTGTTGTACTTTCTTGCAGATCACTTTAGTTTTTCAGTTGTCAACCTGTTAAACATAACACTTGCAGAAAAGAGGGACGAATATACTGTCATTGACTG
Source organism: Allium fistulosum (assembly GCA_030737815.1). Classification (NCBI taxonomy): domain Eukaryota; kingdom Viridiplantae; phylum Streptophyta; class Magnoliopsida; order Asparagales; family Amaryllidaceae; genus Allium; species Allium fistulosum. The sequence continues at coordinate 1,251,178,312 of CM060903.1, read as the reverse complement.
CCCACATCGAACGACAGATTAGCCAATAAGAAATAAGCAACTCAAATGAACTTATATGTATGAAATGTTGTGAATTGATAAGTTCAGGTGAAGCATTTAAAGTAAAGCCTAAACAATCAATTGAAGCTAACTTGTATGCATCAACACTGTACTTGTACTTATAATAACAAGCCCCGGAATTCTCTATTTGACAAAAATCAATCGATTTGATTCCAGTTATGTTTACTTGTTATTTCACTAGTTTTACACAACACTTCACACTTTTAGGAAACGTGCACCTTAATATTTGATCATCCAGTTGATTGTGTAGAATGGCGTCCCAACAAGAAGACTTGGAACTAGCCGGAGAAGCTTTTCTGATTGCTACTCCATTGAATGATCCTCCAGAAAGGACTTCTACCACTCTGAGCCATAAAGTTTTCCGTCAATTATGCATTCAGTTTGGAATTGCTGAATCTGACGCTTTGTTCCCGGGAGTAAATGACACTGCTGATAGGCCGCCCCATGGCTTTGTTGCAGTTAATCGTCAAATGTGCTTGAGTGGAGCTATCCCACCATTTAACGACTGTCTTCGAGAACTTCTCCTCCGACTATCTATTTCCCCTTTTCAACTACACCCTAATGGCTACGCCATCCTGCTAGGACTGTGTGTGCTTTTTAGGAGAACGCTGGACCATTTTCCCAGTTTTGGAGAAATTTGCTTCCTGTGCTCATTTGCAAAGAACAAAGACCATCCCTCTATCACAGTTGTAAGGAGTGCCAGGAACCGTAAACTGATTATTGGTCTTCCCGAAAGCGTTCCTGGGTTCCTGAGCCAGTTTTTCTTTGTTCGCTGTCCCCCGGGATTTTACGCCATCTGGAGAGTGGGAAGTACGACCATCTATCTTTTCCCTGTGTTTTCTAAATTCTTCGAAGTCCAAATTGTCAAGTGTTAACTTATTTTCCTACTTTTTCAGCGCTCCCTCCCCCCTCTAGGGAACCTCGTCACAAAACTACCTTCGAGAGGCTTATGGCCGTGCCGGTTGAGGAGAGGAGTGTTCAATTTCTATTGAAAGATGAGTTCCTCCACGAATTTGGACTCTTACATCCTTCCTGCTCCACTCAGCCACATGAAGTCTCTAATTCTCCAGCTGAGGAGTCAGATGCCCCCGTTCCTGCTAAAGAACCTTTACCGAAAGAACTTACCGTTGAGACTTCATTGGTAAAATGTTCTACTCCTACCGACATTGCGGGGTCGTCCAGTAAGTTAGCACTTGCCTCGGTTATTGAAGAGGAGGAAAGTCTTCACATTCTTGAAAAGACGGCTGAGGTGGAAGTTGAAAAAGATAATTCTCCCGTGCATCATGGCGATGATACTTTTGACAGTCTGAGCGACATCATGATAACCTCTCAGGAACTATTTAAAGATGACGTCTCTAAAGCGATCTCTTCTGTCATCGAAGCAACTTCTTCTTTGCAACAAACCACAACGCCTTCTATACAAGCCGTCACCATTCCCACACAAAAAAGTGGTTTGTAGTTCGACGCGCATAGCCCACACGCCACACACACTTAGGATTTTGGCACTTATATGCACTTAGCTCCTTTAGTTTAAAAATTTCTAAGACTTGCATTTCTTTTTCAATTTCAGGTTCTACAATGGGGCGAAGTGGCTCTTACTTTGACAAATTCCAGCGTCACGGAAGCCGCGATGCTTATGACTTTAGGAGTTATATCGGTGCCCCGAAGGAAACTGATGAGGAAAGGGCTGCCAGAAAGGCTCACGAGAGGCGAGCTCATGAAGAACGTCGTCGGAGAGAAGATGAAGAGCACTATGGGAGTAGGGACGAGCGACGTGACTCTTCCCGCAGAAGCGACGATCCTTACAAGAGGAAATCTTACGACGACAAGGGGAAGAGTCATACTTCCGATGATTCCAGCAAACGGATCAGACTTGGCGAGAAAGATACGTCTAATATCTCGGAAAAGACTACCGCTTCTATTCCTCCTAATACATCGTCCGGTTCTCCTGCTCTTAAGAAGTCTGACATCCAGGCACTTATTAATAGGCCTCAGTATCAAGCCGGGGACGGGCCTCCCACACTTCAGAGCCGATTTCCAAATTGGTGTCTAAGAGGAGTCCGTTTTGACTTAGATTTGGTTCCCATTGATAAGCAGGCAATGCTGAGAAATGTCGATGCTGTCAAGCTTGATATTGAAAGAATGTCTGGATGGCAGAAGCTGGTTGATGAACTTCAAAGGGTCAACCATATGAACCTTGAGGCCATGTTGACCATGGAAAACGATAAATCTGAATGGGATAAAGTCTGCAAACAGCATGATGCTGAAATGAAAAGCATTAGTGATGGTTATGGGAAGCTCGAAGCTGAAGTTGAAAGACTCAAAAATGAGCTTGCTACTTCTTCCACTTCTTATTCTCAAAAAGAAGAAATGCTCCAAAAACAAGTTCGAGATGCCCATGCTGCTCAGCGAGATACTGAAGTGAAACTTGAAGCAAAACGACATGTTACTAGAAAATACCGTGATGACGCTGCTCAACTTCAGGAGAAAATCAGCTCTCGAGACTTAGAAAATGCGAGGCTACAGTCTCAGTTATTGAAGGCTGAAAGAGAGCGTGATGAAGCTCTCTCTGGTAAGGCTGCGGCTGAAGAATCCCACAAGGCAACCAAAGCCACCATTGACGCAACTTTATTCGACTTTTATATGCATTGCGTCCTGGGGCGTAGGAGCCTTTCATTTTTGGGACCAGAATATGAAGTCACCTTAGCGGAAGTATGGGAGGCAATCATTGATATGTTCGGCGATGCCGGTTATGCTGAAGCAGATCTTCAAGCTACCTATTTAGATGAGAGCGCCCGCGCTGCCCTTGCCAAAGGAAAAGAGCAGCTTACCCGAGTGCGGGCCGAGGCGACGGGAGAGAAGCTTCCTAAGAAAGAAATACCTCATATTGCTCCTGCTTATACTTCGGCTTCAGCTCACGCGGATATTACTGGCTCTAGTTCTCACTCCACGCCTCCCGCTAAGGTTGACAAAGAAACTGTGACCACTCCTACAGAGGAAGAGGCAATGAAGGACTTCCAGGCTCGGGAATTTGAGATTGATCCCGCCAAACCGACTTCTCCAGGTAACTTTGACGAGATGAATTCAGTGAATCGCTTATTCGACTTAACCGAGTTCGACGAACTTCTTACTTATTACTTAAGCTTTGACGATCCACTGTCTTCTTTTTTCTCGGAGAATACTGATTTTAATTTCTTTTATTATGCAGCGGGCGCGCCAGTAACTGCACCAATTTTTCCTTCTTCAGCTGTCGTTCCTCCTCCTTCTCAAGTTACTCCTCTTCCAGCTTCTCAACCAGGCTCACAGGAAGAACAGATAGCAGCCCTTCAAGGCTTGGACGAACCACCTGCTTCCGAGGAGCAGAAAGCAGAAGATCTGGAAGATAGTGAGAAGACCCTGGAGCAGTCTTTTGACTACGACACAAAGCTTTCTACATTTCTTACTCCGGGGAGTGAGTCTTCTTCCAAGAAGAAGGGGAAACGTGTGGTTTCGAAGAAAGGAAAGAAAAGTTCTTCTGCTGCTGGAGATGAAGCAGAACTCGATCCGGCTGAGTCTCTTTCTCCTTCTTCTCCGATACGGCCTCCGAAACTAATTACCAGGCCGGGTAAAGGCTCCAAGGGTGGGAAGAAGGAGAAATGAGTTTGATTTTGCCTTTTCTGTTTTTTGCATGTATTGACCGGAGATTGTGCGGATATCGGTCTCCGCTCCTTTTTGTAATCTGCACAATGTAAAAAGTTTCCATAGTATTGAATAAAATAGCTATTTTACTTGTACAAATTCTTGTGTATGTGAGAATGCATCTTTTTCTCCTTTTTAGTGTAGAACAAATGATTCCTTTTTTTTGTTTGAACAAACTTTTTGTCTGTTTTTTGAGAATGCATTTATTCCACATCTATTTTTCATGATATTGTAATGAACTCGCGGTATGTTGCTTGCATATTACTTTATTCATGTAACTGAATTGTATAGTGTTGCCCCCATACCGCAAGTGCATTGCAACATTTCTAGCTTCTTCAAGACTGATACTCTTACTTCAGAGAATAACTACTCCACTTTTAAGGGAAGAATCATTCTGTTTTTAATAGAGTATAACTCGTCTTCAGAGAAGTTTTTACTTTTTCTTTCTTCCTGAAGAACACTTCAACTTTTGGGAATGATCACTTTTATTTGTATAAAAGTGAATTTTCCTGCACAGTGAAATGAGCTTCTGAAGAAGGTTTTGATTTTGTGCCCCAGTAAAGGGTTTATTTTTGGTACTTCAAGCAAGGTGAAGTACGCCTCTAAAGAGGTCTTTTGGTCTCTGAAGAAAAGCAATTTTGGTCTCCGAAGAGAAGCAATTTTGGTCTCCGAAGAGAAGCGATTTTGGTCTCCGAAGAGAAGCGATTTTGGTCTCCGAAGAGAAGCGATTTTGGTCTCCGAAGAGAAGCAATTTTGGCATTTCAGCTCTGGTGAAGTGGGTCTCCGAAGAGAAGCATTTTTCACTTCTACACGGGTGAAATGTGCCTCCGAAAAGGGCTTTTTAGCATTTCATCACTGGTGAAGTGGGCCTCAGAAGAGGAGCATTTTGCACTTCTACACGGGTGAAATGTGCCTCCGAAAAGGGCTTTTTAGCATTTCATCACTGGTGAAGTGGGCCTTAGAAGAGGAGCATTTTGCACTTCTACACGGGTGAAATGTGCCTCCGAAAAGGGCTTTTTAGCATTTCATCACTGGTGAAGTGGGCCTCAGAAGAGGAGCATTTTGCACTTCTACACGGGTGAAATGTGCCTCCGAAAAGGGCTTTTGCCTCTGAAGAGGTCTTGTGATTGTCTGGAAGTTACTTTCTCATGGTTGAATGGATCCACGGGGCGGATGCAAGTTGTTTGATTGGATGTTCGTTTGCACAAACGATCGCAATTTAACTAACAAGGGCCCTGTTCCTTCAGCGTGGGAAGGTGCCCCTCCGGTGGTTCCACCAATCTTTTTATTGAGAGAAGCACTTTCGTTTATTGGCGTGCCTCGTTAGAGGGCTTTGTTGGCCTTTGGGAAGGAGCATCGGTTGGTTAGTGTGCCAGGAAGGTTGCGTCTCAGGGGCGAGTAGATCCACGGGACGGACGCAAGCTGCCTGATCGGATGCATCACGATCAGTTAGTAAGGGCCCTTTTCCTTCTGCTTGGGAAGGTGTCCCTTCGGTGGTTCTACCGGCCCTTTTTATTGAGTGGCATACCTCCTTTTGGCTGCTTCTATGTTTGGTGGCCCATGTTCCCTCATCATTTGCTAATCAGCTACCCTTTATTATTGTTTCCAAGCGCGTCTTCCTTTGCAAGTAAATTGTCTTATCCGAAGAAGTGGACTTCACTGTTGGACAACTTCACAGGACAAACGCAAGTTACCTAGTTGGATGTCTGTTCGTATTGACAGTCACAACCACTTAACGAAGGTTTGCCTCAGTGGAGTTACCAACTTTTTATGTGAAGTTCTTCTTATATGGGATTTGAATATGGAATTTTTGGTTGCTTGGTATTTGCTTAATAATTGATTTGTAGGGCTTGCTTAGCTTTGCGATGGGTGAGCTTTGCTTTAATGACCTGCAATATTAGATCGACATTTTAGCAATACATTTAGAGTATTTACACATCGAAATATAACAGGCATTTTGTAATAGAAAACACAGAATTCATAGTTTTTTTTTATATTATTCAGTCACACTGATTTCTCAGCGGTTTACAATGCGGAAGTCATACATCCATTATCATTTTTACAAATTCAAGCAATGCTGTTAAGTAAAAAATGGATGCTAGCTATTGTTGTTTCAGAATCTCCGGACTGATTTTCCATTTGCACTAGATTCGCAGCTTCGGATTTATATGCCAGAGAAAGTGCGAGATGCCCTAGTTGCAGTTTTGTGGACAATTAGCAGTCGTCCCAACTTCTGCCCGCTGGGTGTGGACCTCCTGTGACATCATTAATGACCAGCTTTTCTGAATCTTGCACTGCAGTGTTGTTGAGAGAATCGGATTGATGGGTAGGACGTTGTTGATCCCGAGTGGATGAGGTTGGATCGACTCCGCGTCTCTTATCGTATTCTTGGAGTTTACCCTGCTTCAGCAATTCTTCAATCACATTCTTTAATTGGCGACATTGGTCAGTGTCATGGCCAGGTTGATTGTGAAATTGGCAGAATTTTCCATTACGCTTTGCACCTCTCGTCATCTCAGGTGGCTTGGGATACCTGACAACATCCTTTGTTGCAAAAAAGATATTTCTTGGCGTATCAGTTAAAGGAGTAAAATCCGAAGGATTAAAGCGGCGAGGTTTCTTTTCATTTCCCTGGCTCTTTCCTCCTTCATTCTCCCTTTTCTGACTTTCGGATTCTCTTTTATTAGATGGGACATTGTTATTATTAGCTTGGGCAACAACCACTTTCGATGTCGTAGAAAGGCTTTCAAGGCGAATGAACTCGTCGGCCTTTTTATAAAAATTTTCAAGCGAGTTCGGTTCCTTCATCTTTAGCCATATCCCAAATTTGCTCGATTTATCAATGGCTCGCATCAAATAAGTCAGGATCATGCGTGGTTCCGCATTTTCTACTTCGGCTAAAGCTATATTGAAACGGCTCAAGAAAGATTTGATTGATTCTCCGGGCGCTTGTTCAAGGTTAGACAGTGACATTATATCCTTAGCTTTTGAAGCATACAATCTGAACTGTTCTTTGAACTTTTGCGTTAAGTCGGAGAACTTATCTACAGACCGAACTGGAAGCTTTGTGAACCAAAGTAAAGCCACACTTTCCAGGTATACTGGAAAGTATCGACACATGATCTCGTCTGATGCTCTTGCACCGGTCATATGCCAATCGTATTTGTATAGGAAATGATTAGGGTCACTCGTTCCCCTATAGGCTTGGATAGTAGGAGGTGCAAATTTCCTTGGAAATTCCGCTTTCAGGATCCTTTCCGTAAACGGAGTTCTGCTCGGTGCAAATCCCCAGTCGTTCTCATCCTCTTCCCTTTGCATGCTCTCTTTCATAATGCGGTCAACCATTTCGGACAGGTACTCTTTATTGTTCAAAGACATCTCTGGGCAGGCATTAGTCCTTCCCTCGGAAGTTTGCCCGGGCATATGTTCACGATCAGTTGGCTGCGGCATAGAACCATCAGCTTGGAAAGGTGGCATTTCAGGAAGAGTAGTTTGATGGTTTTCTGGTTGACGATTTGCCCCGAGCAGAGCAGTTAATCTATCCATCATCAAAGCGTTTTGGGTTTCAATCTGTTGGTATAATCCAGAAACTGCATCATCCAATTCAGCCCTGGTGACTCCAACGGTAGGAGTTGCTTGGTCTGTTGTTGGGGAAGCGGAAGTCCCTTCATGGGCATTTCTGGATCTGACCGGTCTACCTCTTCTTCCAGGAGCCATCATTTCAAATCAACTTCTGGTTCTTAAGAGAAGTTCTTTTTATGAGTTTTTTGCGAAGAAACGGTGAAAATCTTCCTAAGTTCAATTCTCTCAATGAAAGCACCAAAATGTTAACGCTAAAAAGTGAACGATAACACCCGGTATGTGTAATAGAATTGTGAAAGCACCACCCGTTGGTACGGGAACAGAATATAAGCTGAAAATAGCAGAAAAGCAGTAAATGAACAACAGGTTTATAGTGGTTCGGCCCGTAATTGAGCCTACGTCCACTTTATAGTCTTTTATTGTTGATTCGGTTACAATTTGATACAATATCCTTCAAAATGCAATACAACTTGATCACGAAAGCACTCTTGACTACTAGCTCAGTCTTTGATGATGAAACTCGACGAATCCATGTTGGATGTAAGGAGTTCTTCTCGAAGCTTGTTGTAGCGTCTCGAATGCTTGAAGATCTTTGATTGCTGAATGAGTGGAGACTTCGACAGAGTAACGGCGCTTGAAGAAATGAATGGCCAAAAGTCCCCTCCTCGTTGGAGTTTGAGACCTATTTATAGGAGCTGATTCTGAATAGGAAAAATTCTCTAAGTCCTTAAGTCGTAGCCGACTTATAGCAAGTCGTAGGTCGTAAGTCGGCGACGAGATAGGGGTGGTGCAAGTTGTTTCTGAACATCCAGAACGAGCAAGTCATAAGTCGGCACCAAGTTAATATACATCGTAGGTCGTAATGACTTAAGAAATCGTACGCGACTTAGTATAAGTCGTAGGTCTTAAGTCGTTATCAATCGCCTTAAGTCAGAGACTACCTTATCTCGTAGACTCTTAAGTCGGAGCATTATTTAACTCGGAGCCCTTTCTTAACTCGGATTGTGCCTTAACTCGAAGTATTGCTAGGTCGGTAAGCTTTTAGGTCGTAGACGACTTAAGCTAAGTCCTGAGTTTCTTAAGTCGTAAATCCTTTAAGTCGTAGCACCTTCTTGAGTCGTATAGACCCTAACTTGCTGAGTTGTTAAGTCGGAGACCTTTTAACTCTTTGAGTCGTAGATAGCTTAAATCGTTGAGTCGTCTGAGCCATGAGTCGTAGATAGCTTAACTCGTTGAGTCGTGAAGCTCTTAAGTCGTATACCTACTGAGTCGTAAACTGTTAAGTCGTGTACTTCTCTTGAGTCGCGCAGCTCTTAAGTCGTAGCCTGTAGCTTAGGTCGCCACATTGCTAGGTCGGAACATTGCTAGGTCGCAATGTTTCTTGTAGTTAGGTCGCAAACTTCTCTTAGGTCGTAGCTCCCTAACCCGGTAGGTCGTAAGTCCTCTGAATAGTTAAGTCGTAGGTCGCTGACCTGCTTCACGAGTTAGGTCGTAAGTCGTTAACTGTTTAACTCGTTAAGTCGTAGCTTCCTGTAGGTCGTTGCATATCCTAAGTCGTTCACTTTGATAACTCGTAGGTCGTTGCTAAAGAGGCGTTAACACAATGTGATTTCAATTTTTTTAACAAAACTGCGAACGATGCTCGAACGCGCAAAGCACCACCGCGACAGCCATCAAGACCGTGCATGACTGTGCCTCGCGCGCAACCCCCTACTGGGCCTCGCGCCCCAGCGCCGCCTCGCATCTGCCCACTTTTTTTTATTGAACGATCAATCGCTAAAATGACACCCAGATCCACGCGCGCCACCGTCGTGCCACTGTGCACCTCTTCTACCGCGCGCCACTATCGCGCTAGTTCCTTGTTGCACGTGTTTGCACGGTCGTCGAGAAACCCTAAACTACGATCGAACGCAGCCATTGTCGCGCCGCCTGCAGCCGTCGCCGTCCACGACGCCGCCACTCCCTCGCGCACACGCTTCATTTTGTTTTTTACTTTTCTGTCTCTCTGCAAAAATTTGAAATGGGAGAGAGAGGACGATACCTAGGGGAGACAGGAAGGTGGCTGAGCATACGAAGTATTTAGTGATTGTGTATATATATATATATATATTTGTGTGTGTGTGTGTGTGTTATTCTAATTAGTAAATGTCTAACTTTTGAAACGTTCGAAATTCTCGAACTCCAAATGAGGCGTGCCACCTGGCGTTCTACATGTTATTCCCTTATTCCGAACACAATAAAATATGTATCGAAGGACAATTCCATCATATTCAGAAGATAGCTTTTCAAATCGAGTTATTTTAATTAAAGTTCCTTTAATTAAATTCTACGCGTTTCAAGCTCGCACGGCCAAACGACAAGCCCGATCGCTACGAAACTTGAAAGCCTATAATAAATTACCATTACGAATGTAGTGAAACTAGTTCCGTTGGAATCCGAGACAGTTGCCCGAATAGCTATTTTTACACGTTAATTAAAACGGAAAATTTCCCAAAATCAATTTAATTACTTTAAATTCAATTTTAAAAGTTTACTATCATCATTCTAGTTTAAATAAAGTTTAAATCAACTTTTAAAACCATTTTCATTCATATTAAATTCAAGATTCAATTATTTAAATAATTTCCAATATTAAATTTAATTTTTTTAATTATTCAATAAATTGCTATATTTAAAATACAAGTTGTTTAACTTATAAAATTTAACTTTTAAAACGAATTCAAATAATAAAAAGACTACTTCCATTTTACAGTAATTCAACATCAATGCAAATATTTACAATCTAATATAAGTTATCACCTCTTATCCTATTGAATTTTGTTATTCAAAATTTTTTTAATCTAAGTTCATATCCAGTAAATTACATTAATAAATCATTAAATTTTTATTTCTTACCATTTTTGTTCAATAATCATATTAATTTTAATAATTTAAAATAGTTAAAAATACGGGTCGTTACAATCTCCCTCACTCAAAACTTTTCGTCCTTGAAAAGGGGCTAAGTAGAGAATCAAACCATTGATATATTTTACTCAAAATAATCAACTTATAAAACATTAAAATCTTATTAACAAAACATTTACTATGCTTCCGCTACGCCGCTCCGATACCGGCTTTACAAAAATTACAACTTATTTATAAAACAAATTATAAAATTTAAAATCTCAAAAATTTTCTTACACCCGAATTTATGGAAAATTTCGGCAGCGTCTCCTTTGCACGTCTCGATCGTAAAAGTTTACAATACACACACACACACACAGATATATATATATATATATTTCAAAAATACATCTCATCTTAATGATGAGGCATCCCGTAGGGAAAAACATAAAAATGTGGTATGTAATCCAAGATATGTACCTTATCATTATTAATACTAGCGAGTTCACTCATATTAAAGCGAGCAAAATCATGTCGAATCGCATATACATCTAATGGTCTTCATATGTACCTATCTCAACTCAAGTTTGAAATATTAGTTGCTTATAAAAAGATACAGAGACATGTATGAGTTTAATAGAACTATATGACATGAATTTTGAATCCAAACCATCAGCATAAGCACTAATACACAACAAGATAATCATATGCAATCAAAAGTAGTAATAACAAAGATTTACAACAAAAGAACCCATTCAACAAACAATATTCATCCAATTAATTCAAAAGTATCACAATTTACATTTTCCAATGTCAATAATTAATTTATACACTATCATTTCTTATTAACGTTCATTCTTTATTAACGTCCATTTGGTTTGCTTCTAATTTATTTACATCTATTCCATTTAAGTTCAATTTATTCAATTTCAATTATTTCACTTTATGTTAACACATCTCATATCAATTTATTATGGACAATTTATAAAATCATTTTGTTAATTCATTTCATTTCAGTAAGTAAAAGTTATTAATTTATAGAGAATGTAAGAACTAAACACTAATTTCTTTCCATATCATTTTTGAAATAATATATGTACTCATATTTTTATATATCAAATCATATTTAGAAATTTAAATCAAAAATCTGTTTATTGAATCAAATGCATACCAAAGCTAATAAGTGGCCTCCCCCACTTTGAGACTCGAAAATGAATGTCGATGATGCAGCCGTCATCACCAAAATTATTTTCCAGCGGTAGAAGAGAGGAGTACAAGACTTACTTCCTTTTAAAATCCATTTTTGAAAACAACTTCTATTTGTAAATATTTTAAAATAATACTAATATTATTTTAAAATTCTTAGAAAACAATTTCAAAAGCATCGGAATTAAAGTTCTCAAATTCTCAGTTTAAATTCAATTTTTTTTAACTTAAACTAAGATTAGATTTTACTTAAGTTCATCACTTAAGTTCATAAATATCCATAAACTCAAATTAGTTAAGTTAATACTTATAAATTTGGTTTTATAACCTTTTCACTTCATATTCAATTTATTATATAAATCCATTCATTTCATAATTTAAACTTAAAATTTAAATTATTTCTTACCACTTTTACTTAACCTGAATTAATTTTTTTTTCATTTTTCATTCATATTCAACAAATTTAAAATTTGTTTTTAGCTTAATATTTCTCAAATCTATAAGTTATACAAACTTATTCACTTAAAATTTCATTTCGTTATTTTATTCGATTCATTTCAAATACAATTCACTTTCATATAAACTTCCTTCAGTTAAACTTTATTTTATTCACTTCATTTCACTAACTCAATTTATTTAACATTACTTAGGTTAATTCTATTATTTCATACCTCAAATTCAAATTTTCTCTTGTTTGCTTAACCAAAATGTTCAACTATTTTAAAATTTGGTTTTACTTTCCTATTCAAATTCATAAGTTATAAACTTATTTCTTATCTATACTAATTTCAATTTATAAGTTCAAAAACTATTTTCATATATTTATCAAATCATACTTGGAATTTTTTTCACACTCAAAACTTGTTTTAACTGGAAATAGATTTCTTTCGGTAGCAATTCTCACTCAGAAACTCAAAAATGAATACTAACGATGATGTAGTCATCCTCAGAATTATTTCTTAGCGACTAAGGTGAGTTCAGTGCTTTTATTTCTTTCAAAATCTTTTCAAAATATATTTCTAGTCAAAAACACTTTCAAATAATAGTATTATTAATTCTGAAGGCTTTGAAAGCAATTTTGAAAGCAACAATATTTAAATTCTAAAATTCTCAGCTTTTAAATCCTTTCTATTTATAAGCCATATTATAAATATACTTATACAATTCCATAACCTTATTATGATAACATTTTGTGACGCCCTACCCCGAGACCCACATTAACAAAGAGAATTACTGGGTAAATTCTGTCTGCTAATGCAGAGAATAGAGCTGGTTAAGGGCGACCATCATAGTCTTGAATTAGATGAGAGCTACGTATGTTGATTTGGTACTCTTTTTTGTCATCTCAAGTATTCGACATACTTAATTCCTATCCAATACACTACTATGGTGGCTACAGGATCGATTCAGAAACAAAATAGAATAACAACAATCACAAGTCACAGAATGGCAACATAGATAATATACATATACACATACATCAAATGTAGTACAACAAGTCATAAGTGGTATTCAACCACAATATATACATACATCCCCACAAAAGAATAGATACAACACAAAGTTCCCAACAAAATGACTACTATACAAAAACTATGCCATTTATCCAAAGTAAAAGGAGAAGTCCAAAAGATATAGCTAGCCAAGGTCCAAAAGTCTAACATGCAACTCGGTCTGACCCAAGTAATAAATACACTGGTCAGGCTTACTAGAATATGAAATTAGCTAGAGATAAGAGAGATATAAGTGCATAAGGGAAACCTTCCTTTAATTATAAAGGAATGGTATAAGTAGGGTTCAATTACAATGCCATGGTATAGATTCACAAAGGGTTGTTGCATGAATAGATTTAGTTCATTATAAGAAATTCATACTCAAGGACATTCAATATAAATGTAAGTAACCATACAAAAGCCATATGAGAAAATCATCAAAATCTCCAAACTCGAATCTCATGGAACTCTAAAAAGAGTTCAAATCTCATCAAAATGAAATCACCATATATATACATAACATCTCATTTAGCTCTAGGCTATCGATGTAACAAAGATATCTCAAAAATGGTAAAATCGTGATAAAACTCAGAAAACCCGGATTGGCCAGATCCCTGATTGCAATGCCGAAGCAATGTTGCACGTGCCAAACTCTTGTCCAGTGCTATCTATAAATTAGGTACCTATCTCATGGACCCGAAGGTCATACTCATGGTAATCGAAGTCACATAACTCGTGGTGACCGAAGTCACATAACTCAAATGACCCGAAGGTCTATAGCACTGGCATACTTGTGGATGTGTCACAAACTCTCGGATAGGAACCCGGAAAGTGTTAAAATGCGTCCCACACCACATGCTCGCACTAAACGGTTTACTAACCGCTAGTTAATTCCACATCATAAAAATAAATCACAAATCTCGAAAATCTCAGAAATCTCATATCTTGCCTCGTATCATTAGCAAGTGCAATTCTCATAAACCATAATTCTCGAAATAGGGAAATCTCAACTTAAGACTCGCCTCATCTCATCGGCAAGTGAAACAATATACGTATATGGTTCTCATCGATTATAATTCCTAAAATAGGAAATGTTAAAACACTAAACTGGCCAAATAATGGCTAACTCCGATAATTCCTATAAATAGGAATTATAAATCTTAAAAAAGCCATAAAATGGCAAATCTGAATTATTAACTCAACTCAATATACTCGAATGGTTTCGATTCTACAAGCCTAGAATTAACCGAAAAAGTAAACTCACATGTCACATACCACGTGTTTTAATAAACGTTTAATTCACTTTCTCATACGTCCAAAAAGGGTCAAAATAGTGTATATTATTTATAAAATAATTTACTTGAGAAAATAGAATTTCAAAACAATTTTCTGAAATCATTTTGAAGACATTTATTTGAAAACTCTCCTTATTATAAGAATTAAATATATTTAAAATACTAGGAAATAATTTAATAATAATTTAAAAATGATTTGAAAATATTTTAAAATAATGATTTCAAAAGCCAAATTATTTAGACATCATAGCCTTTATCACATTCAAAAGTCATCTCAAAATTGCAATTGAATGAAAAGGTTGCAGAAAACTCGGAAAATCAATAGCATATAGGCCAAAAGCAGGTCGACCTAAGGGTCGACCATGCATTTCCTTAGGTAAACCGTACGGTTGACCTGGGGAAGTGTATGGTTGACCTCTAGGTCGACCATTCATATGGGAATTTTTTTCTCTTGTTCCAGGTCGTTTCTCATGCGTGTTTCAAACTTTGAGCACAATTTTGTAGCTACAGGTTGTTTCAAACAATGAAATTTGACTTGGACATAGAGTGACATGCAATCTACACAACGGAAAAGATCCGGTAGCAGTTCGAGACAAAAACAGGAAGTTATGGCCACTCAAACTGGCAACCAGAGATCAGAAATCAAAGAAACAACAACAGAAAGAATTTCATATACAGTAAGCTTTTTAGAGCAAATTTCTTTACAGGCAATACTTATTTCAGTTAGAAAATGTGAGTTTTGTACTCACCTTAGCAAAATAGCAAGATATTAAGTGATTTCAAGCTGAAGATGGTGGCTTTTGGTGGAGAATTAACCTTCAGTAACCTGTAAAAGCTGAAAGAAAGGCATGCAACAGGAAACAAAAACATTACAGACAAATTCATATCTCAATTCAAGAATTTTGATGAAATATCTCAAGTATTGGTGGAGATTACCTTCTATTATCTTGTTTTAGTGGATTTTCTACTTGAATTTGCAGCAATTTTGAGTGGGAATTGATTTAGTTTGAGGAAGCCATTATTTTCTTCCTTTCTATTTACTGTAAGTTTTGTTTCTGAGGAAGAAGAACTAAACTACATACAGTAGTTTGTTTCTCACCAGAAACATCTAGATAATGGATTTTAGGTTTTAAAACCTAACCCAAAAAGCCCAAGGCAATATTATTTAGAGAAAATGTTGAGTTATATTCATTTTTATCTTATATTATCAACATATACACACTTTTCTTCATTTTAAAACCAAACAAAATGTATACAACCAATTGTTATGAAATAAAATTGTTATTATACAAAAAAAAATTTAATCATAAAAAGTTATTTTTAACAATAAACCCTATTTTAAAAATATTACACAATTTTCACTATTTTAGTGTAAAAACACTATTTTTAACACAACAAAATTTATTTTCTTCTTAAATAAATTACAATAAATCATTCCAACTTTATCTTATCATCAAAATACTATTTTTAAACCATATTTCATCTTTTATATTAATAAATACATATTTACTTCATATTTCTCCCTTTTAAAATCAATAAATGGGTAATATTGGCATTAACTTCCAATATTATTGCATTTACCCAAATAAAATTACGAATTGATTATTTTCAATCCAAATTATCGAAATAAAGTTTTTAAAACTTTATTTCCATCAATTTATATTTATTTCAACAATTTAATGTCGAAATACATCTCTTGATTAATTTATTAACTCAATTTAACAAAATTCCAATATTTTTATCTTATTTAACCAAATCTCCTAACAATCAAATTTCAAGCCAAATATTTATTCTCAAACACATTGTTTATTTAAAATAAACAAATTTTTACCCAATTTATCTCCTCCATTTTATTTTATTTAAATAAACAACCTTTAATAATCACATATTTCTTTTAAAATTATTAAAAGAAGTAAATGACAATAATTAATGCAATTATTGCATTCTCTCCAAATAAAAACCATTTACCAATCATTATTAACCCAAATAAATAAAATAAAGTTCCAAACTTTATTTTCTCTCATTTTGATTTCCAAATTTCATTGTTTATTCCAAATAAATAATTTAAAATTTCCAATTTTATTTTAATTACAATATTAAATTATAGCTACGGTTATAATTTAATATTAATAGGTAATCTCCAAACCAGGGTTGTTATAGACTTCCCCCTTAACAAAATTGCATCCTC
Organism: Allium fistulosum; assembly: GCA_030737815.1. NCBI lineage: Eukaryota > Viridiplantae > Streptophyta > Magnoliopsida > Asparagales > Amaryllidaceae > Allium > Allium fistulosum. Next base: position 1,251,161,927 of record CM060903.1, on the reverse strand, counting down.
GCAATTTCTAGAGAAGAGTTTGTATTTAACACAATTATTTCATCAATCAAAAGAAAGATAGACAAGCTCGAGATTAAAATTTCTCACTCTCAACTCAAGACGAAAGAAGACCAAGATAAAAATTGCTCAGTAAATTCAATGATTTTCTTCAGTATAAATACTAGGATTTGCTGACCATTGAATTTCTTTAAGTAATACATCATGATTTAGAAAGTATCTCACTTTCGAAACAAAACACAACGGGATGTTACTCAAAAATCTATTGAAGGAGATTGATTTCGCAAAAGTTTCTCGAATAGAGTTGGGATTTAGCATTGCTTTATCCGAACTCTAACCACAAGCTGATGACTTTCTGTATGTCACTACGGAAGGAGCCACACTGATACTAAGATAACAATTGAGGTAAGAAAACCCGATGAGAGGTGGTTACTTCAAAGACCACATAACTCAAACGACCGTAAAATGCTAGTCGTTAGACCATTGCACTAAGGCAAGACAATCACGAGGAACACAATAGATATAAATTTTAATTTACAATCAAAATTTATTAGAGTATGAAATTCATTATCTTCAAAATCATAATCTAAATTTTTGTTTTACAATCAAACTTTTTAAAGTTCCAAAACTCATTACCTTTAAATTCAAAATCTCAAATTTTCAACACATGGAAATTTTCCAAACTCCTTCATATAGTTCTTATAAAATGACAAATAATTTCAAACTCATATTCCCTTTTATTCCAAAATTAAATTTTCGAGAGAATTTTATATTTTCATTTCAATAATTCTTAAGATAAAAATTTTAAAATTTACTACTCTTTATTTTAAATACCTAAATTCTCAAAACAAACTCCTCTTTAACATGTATAACTCATTTTAAAATATTCAATAAACATTTATTTTTCAAACAAAGTATTATCTCATCATTTCCACAATAAAACATAACTATATTCAAACTCATACATTTCAATTAACATAATGGCATTGCCTCGCCATTGATTTATAATAAATAACCATATCGATTGGCTTCAGAGTTGACCAAATGATCAAAACCGCCTTGCCACTCATCCAATCCGACTATGGTACAATGGATGCATATACCATCCAGATTAAAATTTAATTCTCAAATCTTTTTAATTTATTTCCAAATTTAATCTCATTAAAACTAAATTTATCATGTCTTATTGTCTCATTACAACGTTTAGGAAATTCCTATCGATAACGTTGATCAGGCGTATCGACCAAAATTCTTAAAGCACTCGATGGACAATCCAACACAAAAATCATCTTCTATAAAAGAAGTACCTCATATTTAGTTCTCAAAGTTTTCTTTATTTATCCCAAAAACCAAATCCAATTTCTCTTAGAAATATACCTTCAATTTTTTTTGAAAAATTTGAAACACAATTTATTACATATATCCAAAATCAAAAACACAAAAGGAGAGTCATCGAGATATTCCTCGAATACTCGATTCACAAGATTGAAGGAATAGATTGGAGTATCCGTGATTCCTCACACTATAACGAACTACTCGAAAAACTCATAACGAGTGCGGAATGTGGTAAAAGAAATACTATTCTCTGCAACTCGTAGCTAATGAGAATCAGTGTAGGGTCAAGTTGAAGAAAGACCCTAGCACCACACAATAGATTGAATAAGAAATCAACAAGATATAAGGGTAAGGGTAATATATCTTCTCAAATGAGAAGAAGAACACTTAACAACATATCATTATTCCGAATGAAATAGTATCATAAAGCCTATCAACAAAGGAGTATCTTAAGAAGATATCTCAAAAGAGGTAAGAATGGCAAATGTTGAATAAAATCAATGAATTACCTCATTTCCTTTGTCGGGATCCACGTGGAAGGATGACCGAAAGGCTAAGAACCAAGAATGAGGTCAATATAATACTCGATTGCCCGATTGGGTGTCATACCCGAACGGACTTACTAAAATCAATAGAGTCATAATAACGGGAATTCGAGATATATCATCAACATCTCGATACTTAAAAGTGACTACAAAGACTTCAGAATCATAATCAGTGTTAGCGCCAAAATTGGTCACTAACCCCCAAATCCAGATGAAAGCACCAAATACCAGTCACAGCTCAGAGATAGAATGTATGTAGAGAGTAATAATGTGAAGAACAGTTAAAACTAAAATGAAAGCAGTAAAGAACAACAGATTTTATAGTGGTTCGGCTAACTCCGGCCTACGTCCACTTAGAAGTTTGCTTTTTATTGCTGTAATAATCGATTACAGTTGCAAAATGGCAGAGTTGCCTTAGCCTTAGAAAAGAGAAAGTAAGAGAGCAGAAAGAAGATCCCCTTTTACTATGCCCCTGCCTCTCTATTTATAGGCAAAGATGGGTTGGACTTCCCTGGTGGGCCTGGTAGCCGAGTACCTCAGCCCAAATGGAGTGGTCTCCATATGCCGAACCATAGATGCCGAACGCTGAATGCCGACCACGGTGTGAATGCCGAACGATCTCCTCATGCCGAACGTTGGGAGGTGCGAGGTACCGAGGTATCGAGGTACAGAGGTGCGAGGTACGAAGGTATGGAGGTGCGAGGTATAGAGGTATCGAGGTGCGAGGTGCAATACCGAGCGAGGTGAGGTATGCCGAACGACCCATCCAATGCCGAAAGCTCCTTGATGCCGAACGATCCATCCAATGCCGAACGTCTCCAGATGCCGAACGTTGGTTAATGCCGAGCGGTCCATCCAATGCCGAACGACGATCTCTCTATGCCGAACGCTCGTCCAGTGCCGAACATTCCCCTATGCCGAACGATCCTTCTAATGCCGAGCACTCGTTCAGTTCCGAACGATCCCTCTATGTCGAACGACGATCTCTCTATGCCGAACGCTCGTCCAGTGCCGAACATTCCTCTATGCCGAACGATCCTTCTAATACCGAGCACTCGTTCAGTGCCGAACGATCCCTCTATGTCGAACGACGATCTCTCTATGCCGAACGCTCGTCCAGTACCGAACATTCCACTATGCCGAACGATCCCAATGTCGAACCATTGATCAACCTTTATCCAACCATATTTCCATCTTCCAAGCATGTTGCGTCATTTGTCCATCCAATCAACTGAATCCATCGTACTCTAGCCTCGACGAACATGCAGTTGATTAGGTTAAACCCGTCTGTCCGCGGCCTTGCCAAAAGGCAGGTTAACACTTGCCCCCCAAAACATGCCTTGTTGTGAAAGGTGTGTTTTGAATAGCCTCAAGTCCAATTTCCCAAGTATGTATGTTATCCACATCCATATTTCTGATTCATAATCCAATCCATTTCCAAGCCATCTTATCCGAGTGCCACATCCATACCCTGATCCATTTCCACGACTGTTCCGAGTCGATGTCTGATTCTTATCCTGTGACCAAGTCCTTATCCAATTCCACATCCATTGGAACCCGACTACCGAGTTCCAATCCATCCATATCCAATAACCTATAACCATATCCGTAACCTCTCCGGGTCGATATCCAAATCCGGGACCGCTCCGGGTCCTTGTCTGAATTCTTAGCTATTCATAGCCAATATTCAAATCCGTAACCTCTCCGGGTTCTTGCCAAGCGCAATCCACACTTGACGACCTACGTTAAGTAATTCCATGGTGTTCATGGTTCAGTGTCCCTGAACGTCGAAGAATGCCGTGGCTTAAGTCCTAAGCCGAATCCTGGTCACTCCGGACCCTTGCCGAGCATAGTCCATACTCGACGACCTAAAATAGTAACCGATAGTATATGGCCTAAGTCCTAGGCCGAATCCTGGTCTCTCCGGACCCTTGCCGAGCATAGTCCATACTCGACGACCTTTTAGCCAAAATCCAGAGAAAATCCAATCAAAATCCGATCCGAAATCCAAATCCAAAATAGAAAACCAGAAACCCATATTGAAAATCCATACCAAAAAACAAACATCCAAACCAGAATCCGAACCAGAAAATGAGCAAAACAGGGAGTTCAAACCAAACTCCAAAACCAAACCAGAAAAAGCAAATGTCCAAGTCAAAGGAAAAAACAGATTTCACAAACCCGGGCGTTTCGGTAAGCCATCATCTCAGAGCATGCCTGAGGGTTATCTCCGACCCCGTACATGAGTAAGTGATTTAACCGTTTGCCCGGAGTTTGTTACTTATTCCAAACCATCAAGATTAGTTGATGACCAATCGGCCACCATTCTTGGGCCTCATGCCCTCATCGTTCAAGGCAGGCGGTGGCTGCTCCTGTTCCACCGCCGCATTCCGAGTTCCGACATACTGTCGCAACTGACCATTCCTTATATGCTCCTCGATTATGTCCTTCAAATGCCGGCAGCTGTTAGTGTCATGCCCGTCCAGGTCATGAAAGAGACAGTGCCTTCCTGACGCCCTTTCTCGTTCTGAGGGTTCCCTCCTTGCTGGCCTTCGATAAGAAAGGCGATCTCGAGTATCTAAGAAAATCCACTCTAACGTTGCGTTCAATCCTATGTAAGTGGAGAACTTTGGTTCTCCCCAGCGCTTCCTTTTCCCTTTATCCTTGCCCCCACCCGAGCTTTCGTCGGGTAGTCCTCCATCCTTAGTCATGTTTACTTCCTTTGACCTCATGTCCAAACATGCATCCTCTTGTCGAAGAAATCTTTCAGCTTCATGAAAGAATTCCCCAAGATCCAACGGTGGGTCCCGTACCAATGATACTATGAAATCCGAGTTATCTCTGACTCCTGATACCGCAGCCATCAGAACCATTGATGGATCTGGCCGATCCACCGAAGCAACTGCTGCATTAAATCGAGTTAAGAATGTCCTGAGCGATTCATCTGCCCCTGTTTGACTGACGTTAGCATCATCACGTTCTTTGGCCTTTTTATGTGAACTCGAAACTGACTTAAGAACTTTTCCACCAGTTCTGTCCATGTTCCAATGGATCCATCCTCCAGCTGTCTAAACCACATAGCAGCAATTTCAGTCAAGTACAGAGGGAAACATCGGGCCATAACCTCCTCCGTTGCCCCCAGCACTTCCATATGCCTAGTGTATCTCATCAAGTGGTCGGTGGGATCCGTCTTCCCGTTGTATACTTCTAGAGTGGGTAGTTTGAAATCGGATGGATTCCTAGCTGTCCTAATGTTCCGGGTAAACGGACTTTTGTTAACTACCTCTGAATCCCTATTTGTCAGACCTCCACGAATAGTCCGCCTGATAATGTCAGCCAATCTAGTGTTTCCAACTAATCCAGACTGCCCCCCAAGTCCCCGAGGAAATTCTGGCACATATTCTTCATCACGTACTCCTGGTGGCGTGCCCCCGAGTCTAGGTCCATCCAGACTGTTAACTGTTTGTTGATTGGGAGCTGCCCCCTGTTGATTCACTCCATCTGTCCGTTGGTTGAGTTCCTCTGGTCCAGCTCCATGATCTTGAGCACCAGCAGTTCCTGGTTGTCCAAATTGCCTAAGAAGAGCCTGCATCATCTCCTCTTGCCGTTTCATCATCTGCTCTTGCATAGAATTCATCATCACTTGCATCTCGTCCCGAGTTATGTAGATGGATGCATGACCCTCTCCAGCTCCAGAAGATGCCGCTTGACTTCCTTCCTGATTGCTCCTTTCCACTGCTAGCCTCTTCGTTGGTGGTCTTGCCATTGCTTTCTAAGATCCAAGTTCCTAACTCCAAAATTCCTGATTGTTTCAATTTCTCAATGAAAGCACCAAAGTGTTAGCACCAAAATTGGTCACTAACCCCCAAATCCAGATGAAAGCACCAAATACTAGTCACAGCTCAGAGATAGAATGTATGTAGAGAGTAATAATGTGAAGAACAGTTAAAACTAAAATGAAAGCAGTAAAGAACAACAGATTTTATAGTGGTTCGGCTAACTCCGGCCTACGTCCACTTAGAAGTTTGCTTTTTATTGCTGTAATAATCGATTACAGTTGCAAAATGGTAGAGTTGCCTTAGCCTTAGAAAAGAGAAAGTAAGAGAGCAGAAAGAAGATCCCCTTTTACTGTGCCCCTGCCTCTCTATTTATAGGCAAAGATGGGTTGGACTTCCCTGGTGGGCCTGGTAGCCGAGTACCTCAGCCCAAATGTAGTGGTCTCTATATGCCGAACCATAGATGCCGAACGCTGAATGCTGACCACGGTGTGAATGCCGAACGATCTCCTCATGCCGAACGTTGGGAGGTGCGAGGTACCGAGGTATCGAGGTACGGAGGTGCGAGGTACGAAGGTATGGAGGTGCGAGGTATAGAGGTATCGAGGTGCGAGGTGCAATGCCGAGCGAGGTGAGGTATGCCGAACGACCCATCCAATGCCGAACGCTCCTTGATGTCGAAATCCATCCAATGCCGAACGTTTCCAGATGCCGAACGTTGGTTAATGCCGAGCGCTCCATCCAATGCCGAACGACGATCTCTCTATGCCGAACGCTCGTCCAGTGCCGAACATTCCTCTATGCCGAACGATCCTTCTAATGCCGAGCACTCGTTCAGTGCCGAACGATCCCTCTATGTCGAATGACGATCTCTCTATGCCGAACGCTCGTCCAGTGCCAAACATTCCTCTATGCTGAACGATCCTTCTAATGCCGAGCACTCGTTCAGTGCCGAACGATCCCTCTATGTCGAACGACGATCTCTCTATGCCGAATGCTCGTCCAGTACCGAACATTCCACTATGCCGAACGATCCCAATGCCGAACCATTTATCAACCTTTATCCAACCATATTTCCATCTTCCAAGCATGTTGCGTCATCTGTCCATCCAATCAACTGAATCCATCATACTCTAGCCTCGACGAACATGCAGTTGATTAGGTTAAACCCGTCTGTCCGCGGCCTTGCCAAAAGGCGGGTTAACAATCAATATTCCAAAGATAAGAACCAACGGAATTTGGATACCTAAATATAGGATCCCTCAAATCCCAAAATGTGGCTTGATAAAATTCAAGCCACTCCCTTATAGATTACTCCAAACTCTAGATAAAAAATAGCATGCTAATTCGCAAGCAATGATAAACTACAAGGAACATCCTCAAAATTCTCACACCAAGTATTGCGGATCCCCTCAAAAGGATTCGCAATCCTTAAGTAAGCAACGAGACCGGAGCATCTAATAGCATTAACAAATTTCTTCGACACGGATAAATGTCAATCACTCATATTGAAAAGAATTCAAATCGAACGATCATGAAAAAGAATAAGACCTTTCTAAATGATTGGAGATATACCTCGAGACTGAGATGCACTACCAGAAGCCTTCGCCCCCATTCAGATTCCCCACACTAGAACCTTTCGCTTTCTTAGGACACGAAGAAACCATATGTCCTTTCTTCTTGCAATAAGCACATTTGCGGGGATGAGGACACTCTCTAGCTAGGTGATCACGAGAACCACAATTGAAGCAAGCTAAAACTCTAGCTGAAGAAGGTGCTGGATAAGGATGAAAACTAGAACCATCTTGCTTTTCCTTCTTCCTCGGAGGAAAGGATTGGGATCTCTAAAAGGGAAATTTCTTCTTATGTGGGCTCTTTTGAACCTCGGCCTCATCACTACAATCCCTTTCTTTTTCAATGGCTTCGAGGTGAAGCGCCGAATCCACAAGCTCCTCGAAAGAGAGCTTGAGCTGAAGCACTTCTTCTACTATTCCTTAAGTCCATATACGAACTTAAGATTCTTCTTGTATGGTGTGCTAATAAACTTAATCCCATACTTGGATAGGGACTCAAAGGAGGATACATAATCTAAAATAGAGGATTTGCACTCCTTCAACTCGAGGAAGCGACGGGCAAGGAAAGCCTTCTCGGATTCTGGCACGAACTTGAGCTCAAAATGGTCTTGGAAATGCTACCAAGTAAGAGTAGACTCGTCTACCAGTTTAGTGCTTGTTCTTGAAGCATACTCGATGACACAAGAACACGGTGATGATCAGAGATCTCCATGCGAGTAAAGAAACGCTTGCATGTTCGGAGCCAAGCCTGAATCAATAAAAAGGAGTAAGAGCCTCTGAACGGCTTGCCTCCAAGATGGTTGAAGTTGTTGCATATTCGCGCAAATGCGGATTTGCGCAGAGGAGAGGTATTAGTAGGAACAGGAGGTTGAGTGCTCTTAAGAAGCTCAAGGATCTGGTAGGTCGACATATAAACTCTTTCGGAACGAGAACCACTGGACGGTCCCGCCTCTGAAACGCGACCTCTTTTTTTTCATCCATTTTTGAAAGTTAAGGTAAGATAGGATTATTCATAGGGGTAGAGATATTAACAATTCATAAACATTAAATAAGGAATACTACAGAATTAAAATTAACATTCCTAGACATATTCCTTTCTATCTACCCCCAAAAGACTCAAAAGGTTAAGGACAAGGTTGGGTTCACATCGATTTGGGGATGATGTTTACACTTGTATTATATTTGATGTATAGCAATTGTGTATACTATTCCGCGTTTATTACATTTTTTTCTGAATCCAACTCTGATACCAAGCTGTGATGCCCCACTCCGAGACCCACATTAACAAAGAGAATTACTAGGTAATTCTATCTGCTAATGCAGAAAATAGGGCTGGTTAAGGGTGACCATCATAGTCTTGCATTAGATGAGAGCTAAGTATGTCGATTTGGTACTCATTTTTATTTTTTTTTCATCTTAAGTATTCGACATACTTAATTCCTATCCAGTACACTGCTATGGTGGCTACAGGATCGATTCAGAAATAAAATAGAATAACAACAATCACAAGTCATAGAACGGCAACATAGATAATATACATATACACATACATCAAATGTAATACAACAAGTCATAAGTGGTATTCAACCACAATATATATATACATCCCCACAAAAGAATAGATACAACACAAAGTTCCCAACAAAATGACTACTACACAAAAACAATGCCATCTATCCAAAGTCCAAGGAGAAGTCCAAAAGGTATAGCTAGCCAAGGTCCAAAAGTCTAACCTATAACCTGGTCTGACCCGAATAATAAATACACGGGTCATGCTAACTAGAACATGAAATTAGCTAGAGATAAAAGGGATATAAGTGCATAAGGGAAGCCTTCCTTTAATTTTAAAGGAATGGTACAAGTATGGTTCAATTACAATGCCATGGTATAGATTCACAAAGGGTTGTCGCACGAATAGATTTAGTTCATTATAAGAAATTCATACTCAAGGACATTCAATATAAATGTAAGTAACCATAAAAAAGCCATATGAGAAAATCATCAAAATCTCCAAACTCGAATCTCATGGAACTCTAAAAAGAGTTTAAATCTCATAATAATGAAATCACCATATATATACATAACATCTCATTTAGCCCTAGGCTATCGATGTAACAAAGATATCTCAAAAATGGTAAAATCATGATAAAACTCAGAAAACTCATAAAACCCGGATTGGCCAGATCCCTGATTGCAATGCCGTAGCAATGCTGCATGTGCCAAACTCTTGTCCAGTGCTATCTATAAATTAGGTACCTATCTCGTGGACCCGAAGGTCATACTCATGGTGACCGAAGTAACATAACTCGTAGTGACCGAAGTCACATAACTCAAATGACCCGAAGGTTATACTCGTGGTGACCGAAGTAACATAACTCGTGGTGACCGAAGTCACATAACTCAAATGACCCGAAGGTCTATAGCACTTGCATACTCATGGATGTGTCACAAACTCTCGGATAAGAACCCGAAAAGTGTTAATGTGCGTCCCATACCACACGCTCGCGCTAAACGGTTTACTAATCGCTAGTTAATTCCACATCATAAAATAAATCAGAAATCTCATATCTTGCCTCGTTTCATCGGCAAGTGCAATTAAATCTCATAATGGTTTCTTATAAACCATAATTCCCGAAATAGGGAAATCTCAACTAAAGACTCGCCTCATCTCATCGGCAAGTGAAACAATATATATATATATATGGTTCTCATCGATTATAATTCCTAAAATAGTATATCTCCAACCACTAAACTCACTAAATAATGGCTAACTCTGATAATTCCTATAAATAGGAATTATAAATCTAAAAAAAAGCCATAAAGTGGCAAATCTCAATTATTAACTCAACTCAATATACTCGAATGGTTTCGATCGTACAAGTCCGGAATTGACCGAAAAGTAAACTCACGTGTCCCATACCACGTGTTTTACTAAATCATTTAATTCCGTTTCTCATACGTCTGAAAAGGGTAAAAATAGTGTATATTATTTATAAAGTAATTTACTTGAGAAAACGGAATTTTAAAACAACTTTCTGAAATCATTTTGAAGATATTTATTTGAAAACTCCCCTTATTGTAGGAATTAAATATATTTTAAATACTAGGAAATAATTTAATAAAAAATTAAACATGATTTGAAAATATTTTAAAATAACTATTTCAAAAGCCAAATTATTTAGAAAGTTTCTCAAAATTTATTTGGAGGAAATAGTGCTTGAAATCGAAGAAATACGAAGAAAATTACTCCAAACCGATATTCGAATTTAATTCAAATTTTTAAATTTCAAATTCCTCCAAATCTTGGCTAGTCCATTGATAGACATCATAGCTTTTATCGCATTCAAAAATCTTCTCAAAATTGCAAAAGAAAGAGTGACAAAAGGCATGGAAATCGAATGAAAAAGTTGTAGAAAACTCGGAAAATCAATAGCATAAAGGCCATAAGTAGGTCGACCTAAGTGTCGACCATGCATTTCCTCAGGTCGACCGCCAGGTCAACCATGAGGGTACTCAAGTCGACCATTCATACGAGAATTTTTTCTCTCTTGTTCCAGGTCGTTTCTCATGCACGTTTAAAACTTTGAGCACAATTTTGACATAGCTACACGTTGTTTCAGACAATGAAATTTGACATGGACAAAGAGTGACATGCAAACTACACACCAAAAAGGATCCGGTAGCAGTTCGAGACAAAAATAGGAAGTTATGGCCACTCAAAGTGGCAACCAGAGATCAGAAATCAAAGAAACAACAGAAAGAATATCATATACAGTAAGCTTTTTAGAGCAAATTTCTTTATAGGCAATACTTATTTCAGATAGCAAATGTGAGTTTTGTACTCACCTCAGCAAAATAGCAAGATATTGAGTGATTTCAAGCTGAAGGTGGTGGCTTTTGGTGGAGAAACAACCTTCAGTAACCTATAAAAGCTGAAAGAAGGCATGCAATAGGAAACAAAAACATTACAGACAAATTCATATCTCAGTTCAAGAATTTTGATGAAATATCTCTAGTATTGGTGGAGATTACATTCTAATATCTTATTTTAGTGGATTTTCTACTTGAATTTGCAGCAATTTTGAGTGGGTATTGATATAGTTTGAGGAAGCCATTATTTTCTTTCTTTCTATTTATTGTAAGTTTTGTTTCCGAGGAAGAAGAACTAAACTACGTACATTAGTTTGTTTCTCACCAGAAACATCTAGATAATGGATTTTAGGTTTTAAAACCTAACCTAAAAAGCCCAAGACAATATTATTTAGAGAAAATGTTGAGTTATATTCATTTTTATCTTATATTATCAACATATACACACTTTTCTTCATTTTAAAACCAAACAAAATGTATACAACCAATTGTTATGAAATAAAATTGTTTATTAAAAAAAAAACAATTATTTTTAATTATAAAAATTATTTTAACAATAAAACCCTATTTTAACAATATTACGCAATTTTCACTATTTTAGTGTAAAAACACTATTTTTAACATAACAAAATTTATTTTCTTCTCAAATAAATTACAATAAATCATTATAACTTTATTTTATCATCAAAATACTATTTTTAAACCATATTTCATCTTTTATATTAAGAAAATACATATTTACTTCATATTTCTCCTTTTTAAAATCAATAAAAGGGTAATATTTGCATTAACTTCTAATATTATTGCATTTACTCAAATAAAATTACGAATTGATTATTTTCACTCCAAATTCTCGAAATAAATGTTTTAATTTCCATCAATTTATATTTATTTCAACAATTTAATGTTGAAATACATCTCTTGATTAATTTATTAACTCAAATTAACAAAATTCCAATATTTCATCTTATTTAACCAAATCTCCTAACAATCAAATTTCAAGCATAATATTTATTCTCAAAAACATTGTTTATTTAAAATAATTTTTTTTACCCAATTTATGTCCTCCACTTTAATATATTTAAATAAACACCCTTTAATAATCACATATTTCTTTTAAAAATTATTAAAAGAAGTAATTGGCAATAATTAATGCAATTATTGCATTTTCTCCAAATAAAAACCATATACCAATCATTATTAACCCAAATAAATAAAATAAAGTTCCAAACTATATTTTCTCTCATATTATTTCCAATATTCATTGTTTATTCCAAATAAACAATTTAAAATTTCTAATTTTCTTTTAATTACAATATTAAATTATAACTACCGTCACTACAACAAAAAGTGTCTTTTATAGCGGCATTTAGCCGCTATTAATCACAACCATAGCGGTTTGATAAGCGCTGTATATCGACATGTTATAAAAAACTGTTGAATATTTATAACACAAAATATGCTGCTATGGTTGAGCTTAATTTTATAACGCAAATTCGCCGCTATGGTACGTTAATTCAATAGCTCATTATAGCCGCTATAATACAACTAAATCTCAACGGAACTGGAAATCTTTATAACACCATTTTGCCGCTATAAAATATTTATTCAATAGCGGTCATTTCATGCTATTAAATCAACATGTTATAGTATTGATAAATTCTTTTACAGCTCATATATGCCACTATAAAAATCGTAGATACACTTTTCAAGAGCTATGCCTATATATTACATTTTAATAATAGCAATCAAACTAAATCTTCATAAACGAATAAAGATTATAATCAACAAATATAACACAAGAGCATGCTCAGAAAGAAATGTGGTATATTTTTCATTACAGTGTACAAACATTAAAGCAAGTGCATTCCCTTTCATTTCTTATAGCAGAACCATTACCAACAGCAAATTTCTTACAAATTTACAAGCATTTGTCCCATGATATATAACTTTAATTGTAGGAGCTTCACATACAACAAAGTTTACTTGGTCTGATAACTTACATAACACATCATACATGCTGCTCTTTACTCCACATCCAATCCCTTTTAGGTCACTTTACCTACTGAACCGATTAAAAAAATTAGCATAGCTAACTTATTAACACCACATGTAACCATGTTTTCATGCAAATAAAAAAGCGTTGAACTTCAAACTACTACATTAAAACGTTGAACTCATCTTTTGATACTGCTAGGCTCAGGCTAAAATTGAAGCACCATATTATCTTATACTAGTTACGTCAATAATCCAAATCCAATCAGATTGCTAACAAAAAAATATTTATCTTTACAAAACCGATAGATACCATTTTAATTCAAAGTTTCAAATGTAATCCAGACCCAACTGTATGTTCAAATTTTACTCCGATTCATTATCCAAATCTCAGTCAGCTTTCCCAAATTAAAATATTAACAAAAGTTGTTTGTCAAAGTTCAAAAATTTCACGATAATTATTTAAAACTGGGGCATGGACCATAAATTTAGTGAAAATGATTGGCGTTCTGAAGAAAATATCCATATAATATCTGGCCAAACCATATATATGCCTAAATAGATATAGGTATATATGCAACTTCATAGTAATTCAGATTAGATACACATCCTAACTATTTTGAACAAGCATGGGTCATCTAAATCCTCAAATTTTGGGTACATACTCGCATTCCTCACTCAATACAGGCCACAAAATATATGCATGCAGAACATTTGTTGAAAGAAGCATATATAGAGAGAGTTAATGCAATAAACACAAGAATCATACTGAAGTACTTGCCACATCCTCCAGAAGCTCTTCTTTGCATGTTCTACTGACATCATCATTGACTTTTCTATTTTCTAGGTTGAATTTACTCAACAGAATAACTGATAGATCATGTAGCGATAATCCATCAGGCAGATATATATGATGATACCTGAATAAATAGCATCATACATATGTCATATTGAAAGAACACTAAGAAAATGTGCGAAACATTTCAAACATCAACTCACGGTTTCCGCCTTTGACTGTGACCAGCATGATCTTCAAACTGTGAAGGACTGATCTGGTATTCAAAATTTTGAAATATTAAATGAACATTGGCTACAATCTAGCTAGGAATATAAAATGAGGTATTTGGAGAAGGAAAAATATAGGAAAATGAAAGACAAAAATCATTATACCACTTCCTTGCAGCAAAAACAGTAAATTCCAGAATTCCGAAGTTCACCCTGAAGCAATGTCTGGAAAATGAAAGGGAATTACAAATTAAACAAAGAAAACAGAACTTGCAAACAACAAGCTAGATCCTTCTTTTGATTGTTTTCACGTTTTAGCATTCTGTTGTGCTTTTGGAGTTAGTGGAAACACTACAAGGGAAATAGGCTATTCCAACGGCTGCTAGCCGTTGGCGGCCGTTGGTAGCCGTTGGAAATGGCGTGGGAATAGGGAACCACGCCTTCCAACAGCTTCCAACGGAAGCAACGGGGAATTAGCAACGGCTACCAACGGCAAAAAACTGACCAATAAGCCGTTGTTAGCCGTTGGTAGCCGTTGCTAATCTGGGTGAATTTTTTTTTTCCAGCAGCACGCGATTCACCTTCCAACCACACACAATCAATATATATCAATTTCCATTCCATTTCCACTCCATTTCACATATATATCACATATTCAACACATTATACCACAAACAATATAAACAAACAAAAATCAACATCAAACATTACATATTCAAGTCCAACTCCATATTCAAACATTACAACCAAACCCTCACCAACTCCAACTCCATATTTAAGTCAATATGTACAATGCAAACACTTAAACCTCACCACCTCAAAGTCAATACATACACAATAACCATCAAACACAATCCTCACCACCTCAAAGTCAATATATACAATAACCAACCACAAAACAATAATCATCATACCTCTCAAGCATCATCATCACCTCCGGAAGCACCAGACGACGAAGGGAAGGAACCATGCCTCTGCGCGTACTCCGCTAAACGTTGATTCAGCTGCTCCATTTGTATAGCGCGAAGACGGTCCTGCTCTTGCAACTGCTCAACCATGGTTCTAAGCTCTTTTATTTCAGCTTTGTCACACGCCTTTTGAGCTGCCCGAACCTGCAAATAGAATATGAGATGTTCACATTTGTATTATAATCATTTTCGTAAGCAATGTATATTTTAAAATATAAAAACGTAAATGACGTGATCTTAAGCAATGCATATACCACAAATAAATGCATATTTTTATTACAATATATAGGTTAACTTATTAAATATATAGGTTAACTCAACTAGAAATCATCATATGTATAGTGTATCTATATGTTAATTTATTAAATATAATATTGCAATGTTTATAAGATTACCGCTTGGTTTCCATAGCCATAGCGCCTATTCCGCTGCGTCGGATCCATAATAACGTCGAAAATATTATCTTCCTCCTCTACCGTCAACTCATCGCGATCCGATTCTGAAAGCAGCTCTGCCCGTGCCTCCTGAAACTTTGCCTAAAATAAAAAACAATTACAGGTTAAAATTAGTAGAATATGATATAAACATATCGATATTAATAAAATAAGTTTTAAAATATGCATACATATGCAGCCGTCGCCTTATCATCACCATCCCACTGATATGTAATATTGCCAGCATTGTCTGTTTGTCTTGATGCGTGGGTGCGGGTAAATACCTCCATCATAGACACGCGACGTCCAACCGATCTTTCCTGCAATAAATAATTTATATATTTTATTTATTCATAGCTAATTACCGAACTAATTAATATACAAAATGTAATAACGGTTTAGATAAATTTACCAAGTCCTCACGGTGATGCTGAAAAGACTTGGATCCGCCACGATGCGTTACAGGATTCCTACTTCTATTGGCAGAGTTCCTCTCCGACTCCATCTGCAATTTTATAAATTGAATATTATATTTATACTAATTGCGAAATAATTAACTATATATTAGGTAGAACATTTACCTTGAACTCGTCGGTCTCCCACCACCTCATCCAAGAATCCCATACGGAATCGCCCATCCAGTTCGGTTTCTTCCCCGATTTTTTAAGAGCTGACATTACCTCCCTGTAATTTTTGGCGACCTTCGAATTGCAATGGCGCTGAACCATGACGACATCGGCCTCCGCCAAGTCCACTTGTCCCTGTACAAAGAGAAAACATTACTAAGTGTTCATTTATACGTATTCATATAGTAAAGTAGTATATATAAACTCACCAGAAAATCCTGCCATATGGCCTCCCTGACATGGTCAGGGATCTTACTCCACTTAGGCCAGCAAGCTATCATCCTGCTCATATATGATTGCTTGGAAATGCCAAGCACAACTCCTGAGGGCTCCAAATCAAATCCCCTATGTTAAATAAAACAAAGCTTTAGACAAGTATATATATGTATGAACAAATTTATATTGTTATCATTTTAATTTTGATACTTACGCTCCATCAGCCTTCGGCTGCAAATAAAACAAAAAAACTTCCTCTGCGGGTCTTATAAAATATGTCAATTGCAAAATCTGGGTTAACACGCCATAAAAATCATGTATATGATTATTAGGATCATCACTGCCTTTAACAAATACACCGGTATTGTTTGTTAATTTTTCAGCACCGTATTCTTTGGTGTTGAATTTATATCCATTAACGAAAAATATTGGATACGTTTTAACTTTCCTTTTCGGTCCCAACGCCAAATGTTTTAATCCTTCATCGACCACATTATTTGTAGGATCACAAACGTAGTTCGAAAACCAAGTAGCGAAATTTTTGCTTAAATCGCCGTTTGGATTTTGTGATTCATAAACACTGCAAACAAAAACAATATATTGCTTTATTATTAATTAACACATGCAGTATTAAATTAAATTTATCAAAACTTGTAATCTGATAATTACCTAATAAATGGTGCAACTTCTGGACAATTAAGAAGAATATACGTGTGTGCTGCATGGTAATCTCTATCATCTAACCATACTTCTACACATTTTCCAGCATGTCGACCATGTTGTTTAAAAATAGATAACATTGCTTCAGAAGAAAAATCTTGTTCGACGGCCTCATCATTACGCACAACACTTTGAAATGATAAATTCACATGATCATTGAAATAATGAGAGAAAAAGAACGATGCTTCTTCTTCGATATATGATTTGCAAATCGAACCTTCAACTCGAGCTTTTTGTCTCACTTTTTTCTTTAAATGATTTAAGTACCTGATAAAAATTATTTCATATCAATATTGATTTTTAATTATACTTAAATTACATACTCAGTATTAACAACATACCTCTCGAATGGATACATCCTTCCATATTGCACAGGACCTCGAAGACGTGCTTCAAATGGAAGATGAACAGGTAAATGCTCCATTACGTTGAACAAACCTGGAGGAAATATTTTCTCCAGTTTGCAGAGCAGTATAGGGATTTCTACCTCAAGTTTACGAAGACGGTCAACTTTTAACGTAGTTGAACAAAGCTCCTTATAAAATAAACTAAGTTCTGTTATAACCTTCCAAACTTTTACGGGCAACAATTCTTTGAAAGCGACGGGTAACAAATTTTGCATCATTACATGACAATCATGGCTTTTCATCCCACTCAGTCTTCCGTTCTTATAGTCGACACATCTACGAAGATTAGATGAAATTCCATCAGGAAATCGTAATCCTTCCACCCATTTTAACAGTACTTTAACTTGGTTGTTATCTAATTCATAACATGCTTTGGGTTTTTTAGTGTCATTTGGCTTCATATGAAGCTCAGGACGATTACATATTTCTTCTATATCACGTCTTGATTTCAGATCGTCCTTAGTCTTTCCCTTAACATTGAAAAGTGTATTAAACACATTATCGAATACATTTTTCTCGTTATGCATCACGTCAATGTTATGACGGATTAAGAGATTTTTCCAATAAGGCAACTCCCAGAATATACTCTGTTTGCACCAATTATGAAACGTCGATTTACCTTGGATTTCAGTTTGCTGCCCGGTTTCATGTATCTTTGGATAATCTTTGACAAGTTCATATATATCTTCACTTGACCAAATCGTTGGTGGTTGTAAAGTCTCATGTCTATTAGCTATGAAGTTTTTTTTGTCTCTTCTAAAAGTATGATTAATATGGAGAAAACGTCGATGACAATCAAACCATGAAATTTTCTTCCCGTGCCGTAAAGAAAATGCTCGTGTTTCTTCCATACAGTAAGGACAAGCAAAACGACCGGCTGTACTCCAACCCGAAAGCATTGCATATGCAGGAAAATCGCTAATAGTCCATAACAGAGAAGCGAACATCCGAAAATTTTTCTTTTTTGATATGTCGTATGTTTCAACTCCTTCGTACCACAATGTTTTCAACTCTTCGATTAACGGTTGTAAGTAAACATCGATACCCTGTGTCGGATCATCGGGGCCAGGGACGACAATTGTGAGAAACATATATGGAGTTTTCATACACATCCACGGGGGTAGATTGTAAGGTGTGATTATTATAGGCCAAGATGAATATTTAGAACCAAACTGAGAAAACGGTGAAAATCCATCAGTACACAAACCTAGTCTAACGTTACGGCTCTCCGCTGCGAAATCGGGATATTTCTTATCAAAATACTTCCATGCTTCTCCATCAGATGGGTGTGTTAACGTACCTTCTTCAGGTGTTCTCACACTGTGCCATCTCATATGATGCGCTGTTACAGATGATGCATATAACCTTTGAAGTCTAGGAGTGATAGGTAAATACTGCATACGCTTGTATGGAACTTCTTTTCCCTTTTTTTTCCTTGGCTTGTATCTTTCTTGATTACATATTTTACAATTCCGAAGACTGACATCATCTTTCCAAAACAACATGCAACCATTTAGACATGTATCAATTTTTTGATACGGTAAACCAAAAGATGACATTAGTTTTTTCACTTCATAATAATTTTCGCACATTAAATTATCTGATGGCATATGGCGTTTATCAGCTTGTACAACAGCCGTAAATCCGGCTTCTGTGAAGTTGTACTTTGATTTCATCGCAATGTACTCTGCAGTTGCCGATAATTGAGTGCCGCTAGTACATCCATTCCAAAGAGGTTTCTTAGCAGCATCCAATAAATCATATATTTTTTTCGCTCCAACATTTGGTTCCTCTTCGACGTTAACATCTTCGTTATTAAATTCAACAGTAGGGAACATTGATCGTGCTGCATCTTCAACCATATGTTCTATGAGATTCGTCGTACTAACTTCATCACTAATGACCTCTATTGACTGTTCTTCGTTACGTGTTATACTTTCTCCATGACGATCCCACACCAAATAATTGGTTACGAAACCATATTGGCGCAAATGAATCCTAACCATATTCGGTACTAAATGCTTCAACAATTTGCACCTACTACATGGACAACGAATTTCTACGTCGTTTCCAATATTACTTAAAGCAAATTCGACAAACACATTAACCCCGTTTAGAAAATGTGTACTTATCGAGCCTCCCAATTCTCTTCTTTGATACATCCAGCTCCGATCAATAAAATAATTGACCATTTTTCCTACTGTAAAACCTATGATCAATAGTAAAAAAACTATTAATCAAATTCGATAAACACATTTTAGATTTTACTGTTTTTTATAATCCATTTTCGTTTATATACAAAGTTATATTTCTTGCTATTTTGTTTACATTTTTGTACCTTTTGTGATGGTCGGTTATCCTACTTCCCATTACAAACACAATAGTAATTACATTTCTTAAATCATATCTTTATAAACGATTTCCCAAAATTTCGGCAGCACTTCCCCCGTGTTCCTTGTATCGTACACAATGCATGTACACAAGGAACAAAAAGGAAATGCCGTCGAAATTTTGTGAACCGTTTATAACGATATGATTTACGAAACGTAATTACTTTATAGTGTTTGTAACTTGTCCAATACAGGGACAAATCAAACAGATATTGTATCAGATGAATATGAATATCCGTTTTGCAATAAAAACGAATATTCATACAACGATCATATACAATACCTGTCAGACGGGGCCAAAAATTCACTAAGGGATTTAAATTTGGTTTTTATGTTACCGTTTTATTAAATATATAAAATAAGGCATATTATGCATTATATTCTATTATTTTAATAAATACATATATAGTAAATTATATGATTTCTAATATTTCACAAAATATATAATTCATGTTCGTAAAATATTTCACTAATTCATGTTTTTCTAACATTTTACAAAACATACACAAAATAATTTAAATCAATCATAACTAATCTAATGCTAATTCACATGCGCATTTATACTAAATTATAAACATATTTTACATATGTGTATAATATATACATACACAAACAATTTGGACATTTGGATGACAATAATTGTAATTAGCATTTAGTTTGGTGTAATAAACAAGCAATATGTCATTGGATACAAATATAACAGCAAATTAACACAAAATTAGAAAAGATAAAAATTGTAGGGTTTTAGAAATACCTGATTTTGGAGACTTCTAGGAATGGAGAGAGGATGTTGGCGTTGAGTGATGGCGTTGGAGCAGCTGTTGGTTGCGTGGGGAAGGTTGGAGGTGGAAAAGAGGAGGGGAGGAGAAGGGTTTTGTTGAATTGGGGAAGATGAGAATAATGTTTTGGTCTCTGGCTGGTTGCAGGTATATGCAAATTTCCAACGGTTACCAACGGCCGCAAACGGCGTTATTTTCAACGGTTATCAACGGCTACCAACGGCAAGTTAAAAAAAACGTGCCGTTGGTAGCCGTTGGAAAATGCCGTTGGCGGCCGTTAGAAAGCCTTCGTGGCTATATACTGTATTTCTAGTAGTGAAATCAATTGAATTTTCGCACAACGATCTTCTATCTATTTTCTTATACATTCATGGGTTGATTAAACCAGATGTTTATTTCATATAGAATATGTATTAGATTCAGTGAATTCATATGAAATATAAGGGGAGTAGCCAAAGGGACTTCCATTTAGGAAGTGGTATTCCAACTTGAGGTCCGTGACACCTTATGCTATACACATACACATACACAAACACACACAAATATGTAAGATATTATTATGACCGATGTCTTTATATTTTGCTTGGCACTTAAACTGTTGTTTGCTGTATGTATATTAATATATTATGTATCAATCTGAAGCAAGCAACTGGGGAAGTGCTTGTTTCACGAGAGCCCAATAAAGTAATTTTATATCGCAGTTAGGGAATGAGATGACTAGCAAGATAAGAGACGTGTTTTTTTCCTTTCTTTTTCTACTACCACATCATTTATTTATTTAGAGTATGCAACATACCTGTGCAGCCATTTTTTTGCAATCTTAGACTTACTTCCTCATCACCCTCCTCATCGTCATCTCCCATTTCTTTGTCATCATCATCATCATCCACGTCTGATTGGAAGCCATTCATGTCATCTTCTTCTTCCTTGTATTCCTTTTGAGATTCTGCTATGCAGACATGGCCATGAAATTAATAAAACTTGAATCAAGAAAATTTTGTATGATTAATTTATCAATCAATGTCACCAATCGTGATGGTAAACCTTTAGATTGCACTTGTGTGCATGCCAATAAGGTACAAAGGGAAAAGTGAAAGGAACGTATAAAATTTCAAGCATATCCACTAAGTTTACCAGTTTATAATGAGCTTCACTACATATTACAAACATAGTTAATTTACTTAGCATGGTATATCTCAAAATACAAACAAAGCAAGTATAATAATCAAGTGGAGTAAAGATGTTTGATATAAAGTATAATACTGTAACAGGTTTATGAAAGCATAATGCTATAATCTCCTTTGTGATGATAGAATCAAAATGTCAACTTTTAGTTAAACTAGTGGTATACATTTAAAACCATGCAACATGTATAACAAAGTACAAAATCATTCATGAATGGAAAAGGCCATTGTGAAAGAATACAGAAAAAAATTAAAAATGTTGAACTTTACCTTTATTTGAAACTATTTCCAAGCATTTTTCCACTTATCTTACACAACTTCAAGTTTCTCAAAACAAGATTTCGATTTGAAGCTTGTACCTTTTTGCACTTAACAGCTTTCTACCGTAAAAAAAATACATCAGTCTATTACATGCTACATGAAAATTAAATGCAATGGGATGGAGACAAAAAAAGTCTATTAAGATTATCAACGAGTAAAGGGAAAAAGGAAACACTGACCACATCTTCAGGGTCATTAGGTTCAATATGAAATTTTGCAAGTAAGGCCCGTGGTTGTCGACTATAGCAGTGATGGACACATATGCCAGAACAATGACAAAGCATGCAAATAGCCATAGTAGAAATCACCTTATGAAAGTTTAGTATCCTATTTCACGTGCTAAAAATAGATAGTGCTTTACCCAAACAGTTGCAGCAACTTGCTAGTATGAATTATATCTTCATTAACTATGATAAATAGAGTTTTAACTATATGAGATACAACTGTTACCTGACATAAACCATCAGCTCGCTACATAAAGCTATCTCACACTAAACCGAGGAGAACTCAATTTTAGTAAACCATCAGCTCTTAAATTTATTTATAAAATTTAACTTACAATCCAAAATATTAAGAACTTTAAAAATAAAAAATAAAAATGGGGTACAACTGTCGAGGAATAAAAGCCAATTCACTTGTTATATATTGTCGACAATGCACTTAAAACATACCATTCACTTGTTATTTCTTGCTACAATCTATAAATATAGCTAATATAATTGTATGCTCAGGTTAAAGGATTGTCATTGTCAAATACAACCATTCACTCAGTCATTGTCGACAATGGATCCCAGAACATAATGGATAAAGAATGAATTCAGAAGAATTTTATGCATGAGCATGTGTTTCATAAAGGAAGTTTCCATATTATTGAAAATATAAATTATGTTATCCAATTTGGTGACAAACGATAATTTCTAATTTACAATCAATTTTACATATAGTTGAATAATAAATCCCAATTGTATAGAATGAACTTACCATGAACCCAGGTTGATATTCAAATAGAGCAACAGCCTTTCTCCATTGAAATCACCTTGACCAGCATGAGAAGCTCCTTTGTATTCACATGAGGAACCGATATCTCAAAACCATCTTCACCTGTGTATCTGAATTTCAAAAAAAAAGTTTCAACTTCGTTGTCTTTTTCATTTTTCCATGATCCTTGAGTAAAACTGGGCATATATGTATACATTTCAGTTTGCTTTTTCTTCATATTTTATATGAACTAGTATTTTGTACCTTGGATTCAGCGTAGTTATCTTAAAAAAAGAGTTGATTTTCTTTTCAAAATATAAAATATAATTTAACATGTAGCTTTTGAATGTTATAAATTAAATTTAAGATTTGAATGAATGAGATAAGGAAAAAAATTCATGGACTTAAATTAAGGATCTATGATATATATTTTAGTAATTATGAATTTATTTTAAAAACTAGTTTAAACAATTATAAAAGCTCCCCATTTTTTTAAACATTTGCTTTATTAGTAAAGACTTGGTCTTTCTGAGTTGTTATGCATTTCAAATATACAAGGTGGTTTTGGATTTGGTTTTATATTGTTATGTTCTAAGTTTTTTCAGTCCATTTTACCTATTCAGGTTTTAAGTAATATAATATAATATAATATAAAAAATAAGAAAACATATTTGGCTTTTAAATATTTCGAAATTTGCTTTCAAAATGAGAAAAAGAAAGCATGTTTGGATTAGTTTTGTTTTCTGCCCCTTTGAATCCATTTCCTGCTTCTTGCTCTGTCTTCTAAACATATTCAAATAAAGCTTCTTTTGAGTTTGACAGATTGGATCATTGTCACAAACGAGTCATTTTAAAATGCATTTTAAAGACCAATAGACCAAAAACATTTCGAGTGTTTCAGAAAACTAACGTTTCCAAAATGATAAACCAAACATGCTCTTTTAAAGGGATCCAAGAAAGTTCAGCTAACTGATGAATTATCAAACCCAAAAAAAAAATTATGAGCAATGTAAGTTGCTTCAAAAGTCCATTAAATAACTCTACCACTCAACAAACCATCATGTTAAATTGCATATATATCTTATGTAAATATGAGTAAATCATCCACTTCTATTTTTATTAATGATAGCTGATGCAAATGCTCTCTTTAACCAACACCATTAAATGAGTAAAATCTATTAAAGAATAGGAAGAATAAATGTAAACTTTCATTAAAAAAATATATACATCAACATATCCGGTTCTTGTAAGGAAGCATTTGGCGCTATTGATATCCAACACATGAAACTCACTGAAGTAGAACTTGCTTAAATCATCTTTCGTCAGTAGTTGTAGAACTGGTGCAACAAGAGGTCCCTGTAACCATAATTTGTGTTACGATCAATGATAAAAAATTCAGAACAATGCACATTTTTCATGAAAATAAATGGAATAGACAGTTAGAAGTTCAATATTACAAACCAGAATTTCATTCTACAGCTCTTGTGTGACTTATGTTTAAAAAAAACTTCCAAACCTTATCGATCACCATCTATATCCATATATAATTAAGCACTGATATTATATAACTAGAAAATTTTGATAAAATCAAGAGATTTCACTCACAATTGTTTCTTAGAAGATGCATGATACAATGAATCGCCACTACAACACATCAGATCGCTCTCATTGTCATCCAGATCATCACATCACTACCTTCCCACGCTCAGATCTACACCTGCAGGTCACACACAGATCCTGTTATTCCAGTCCCTGTAGCAAAAGCATGTACCCTCACAAGCATACATAATCACACTCTTCTCACTTTTCTTCTTCTTCGCTTCAAAGAATATGAAGCAAACTCGAACTGGAATAAGTGAATGATACTTGAATTAGATGTGATTTCACAAAAGCATGAATTGATTGAATTACTTAATATAATATGCCTCTAAGTGCAACTGATAGAGATAAGAGTGGCATTATCCACAAGGTTGGTTACATAAACCGCAATCACAGGTAAAATTCACGTGCTCTATTTTTAATGTATGGTGTAATTTATTACAGGACCAACCAAAAATGTATGTAAGAACAGTTTTTTGAAGGCAGTCTTACGATATGAACTTAAAAGATGAAATGTGAAGAAGGCCCAATTTTGATCCCAATGATGATACGATCCTCTTATAGAACTCATAGAAACATTATATTTCTAGTAGATATCATTTTTAAAGTCTATGAACACGATTTCTTTCAAAATAATAGTACCTTTATCCATTTGATTCTTGAAAGCGTGCTCTGAAGTATGCATCTCGATTAAATCTGTGAGGCGTAATAAAAAATGATTATACACTGCATCTCCTCCTTCTAAATTGTCCTACATCACAACCTCCAAATCGCATGTTGCCCATTCCAACCCATGCTACAACTAACGCCAAGCACCGAACTCCCCTTCCTCTCCCATCGATGCATAGGATTTAACTTGATCCGATTAGGGTTTATGAAGGAGGAATGGATCTGAAGGAGTGATTTGGGGATTTGATTCCACTGGTATGGGAGACTAAGGAAAATTGGAACGAAATGAAAGAGGAAAGAGGGAAAGGGAAATAATTTGAGAACCCCGCGGCCACGAAATAATTAGGAGATTTCGCGCTTTGTGAAGGCGTTACATGTGAACGGTACAAAATAAATAGTGAAAAAAAACAAATTATTAAAGGCAAACAATAACGCTTTAGAATAATGCGTTATTAAATGGCGTTATTAATAGTATATTTTCTTGTAGTGCGTTATAATTTAATATTAATAGATAATCTCCAAACCAGGGTTGTTACACATTTCATTAATTTACGTCTTTTTTATTGCAAACAATTCTTATTGTAATTCGATTTCAATTCAATCTAATTATCGAATGCTTTATGAAGTGGAGTTCACAAAGTATTCGTATTTAGTTTAATTCAAACAATAATCGATGATAACTAAATATTATCATTTCCGAACAAACAACATTATAATATAATTATACAGATTTATGAAAGTTATCTTTTTATATATAAAATATAATTTATGTAAAATTATTTCATTTACCCTATTTTAAAACAAATTACGCCGACTTGTCTCATTTAAGTGTTTAGAATCTCCTATCGATAACATGACGCCTCATGTACCGACCAGAATTCATAAACAACTCAACAAATAAGTAAACACAATATAAAACAATTTAGAACACTAACAAGTGTGCGCTCTCATACATACACACACACTCAAAAACAAGCTCATTGTAGGGTATTACTACCCTATCTCTAATGAGTCCAACCCCACCAAAGCTAAGGTTATCGCTAAACCAAAGCTATGATACCAACTATGACAAACCACTTTTCAGAAGGTTTAAGTCGACAATAAACCACACATGGGGTTAATTAAGAAAAATAAGAAATGAAGAAAACAAACATAGAATCTCGTAGCGGAATGACAAAATATAATAATCAAATAAACAGTTCATGAAGCTGTTTACGTTAAACATTTGATTATAATTTATACAAAATTTATCAGAGTTATACATACAACAGAATAATAAAATAATGCAGCAGAACAACATGATGCGGGAGTAATACTGGTAATAATATACCAAATCTTTTTCTTTGCCCTCTAGAAAATAATCTTCAATGCACTGAAATACTCAAGGCTGACCCGAGCATATAGTAAAACAATACACTCGAGTCAGAACTAAAATATTCTTATATAAGTCAAATCAATATTAGGTATAACATGAGTGTAATAGCGTCAGGTATGTTTATGGGGTTTTACATCTCCTATCCAGTGGGTAACATGTGTGCAAGACCGGACTATCCTTAACCTGGATAGACCGAATATGCTATCACCCCGGGTGTTCCCAACCTCTTTCGAGCTCCTTCCATACATTGTAGTAATAAAATAATATCCGAGGTTATCTAGAAGGGTGATAAACATACCCTACTAGGGTGCGACCCACTTAGCCTTGCTACATCTCCCTTGATTTTCAGTCATTCCCGGTTGATGAGGCTAGAGGCCACGATTACCTTTTTAGAAAGATTTCACTTAGACTGCTCATTGTCCTCCAATGACAATGTACTGATAGCATTCATCCATACGAGTCTGTTCCGGGTCCGAACGGAACCGAAGACACTATTCCTACTACATCCATTTTGGAATCACCTAGAGGATTAGTAGCGATTAGCCCTTGCACTTCACTGACCCATCTTCGACTCCATGCTCTTGTCTTCATTTCGAAAACGTACTCATTAGATCGAAGTGGTTTTTGGATAACAAATCCGATCCCGGTCTCTTCGAAACAACGTTCGATATTTCCCGGTAAACTCAACCCCGGTTCTTTAGGAAAAAAACAGACGAAGTAAGATCGGAGATCACCTCCTAACCGTTTAGTGGACGGATTTCCTTATCATCATCCTAGAAGAACGAAACGAGTTTATACGTACAGTATAGCACCTCAAACGGTAACTGTACCATATAGTTCCCGTAATTCTCCTAGAGATTTCCAAAGTTATCTTTAGTTCCAGATTTTGATAGTCGGTTATTTAACTATCAAATAAACAATCAATTCAACCAAATACTTCATTTTCCCCTGAAAAACTAAGTCTTATTTAATTTAAATTTTAAATAAATTAAAGTCTCTTATCAAAGGTCATGCACTTATCTTATCGAATTCGGTATATTCACAAATTATTCTTTTCAAAAATATTTGAAAAAACCTTTTAAAATAATGTGGAAATTACCACTGCGGTATCAAACCATGGATCACAGCTTAATGGTTACGTCTCTATCCCAGAGAAATCTAAGACTTAACTCCAGGCACTCACTGCCTCCGATTTACACCACGCGAGTATACCATTACTTCCCAAAAACTTTATTTAAAAACTTATCTCAAAATAAGGCTTATAATTCCTAAAATAAATTTCAAGTTTAATCTAGGAAATATATTTAAATAAAAGCTATTATACAAAGCCATATTAAAATTTAACAATTATCTTTTAAAAACAAAAATTCCAATTAGCTCTTAAATAATAATAAATCTTTAACAATCATGATAAAGTAAATAATTAATAATTAAATATGTTTTTAACAATTTTAAATAATTAAATAACTAGTTTCTAGAATATCTTTAATACCTTTAAAACCTCTGTATTAATAATTAAAAAACCTTCTTTTTAAAACAAGCCTAATTTTCTCGATTCTTATTTCACTTCGTAAATTTGGAAAACCTACTTGAGTCCAGTATAACCAATTTATACTTGTTTACAAATTTACTTCTATCCCTAAAAAATATATAAAATCTCGATTTTAAAAACCTTTTATATTTGACAAAGTACCATTTTAGGATTTATTATTTTTTTGAGAAAAATGTGTGATCCTCTGTAAATAGAGGAGAGCACACATGCAACTATATATATCACAATAATAAGGTGCTGCCAACATGCCTGGTAGGTAACAAAACTAATTACAAGTATCAAAGAAAACTCAGGTACCCCTAAGATGAGTTCCGGCAAGGCCACCACCCATCACACCCCGATATCGATTTCCGGCATGGCCACCACCCGATACTAAGGTGTTAGAAGTACCTAGAAACCAAAGAATATGATACTCCATGCATCTGAATCAGGAGCTCTATGCATCACAAACTAAGAAGGAAGCTCCATGCATCTGGATCGGAAGGAATGGAGAAGCATCTACTCTGAAGTGGGACTGAATATGATGCTGAATGGAAAATCTGCTCTGGAGACTCTGTACAAAGGAAGAAGCACCAAGCAGAAGAATGGATCCTCCTGAAGATAATACGCCACAATGGAGATGAAAGTATCCTGCATCAGTGGTGGAACTGCAAATAATACTGAGTGGAAAAATCTACTCTGATGGCCTCTCTGCAATCCTAAATCTTGCAATCTGAAGACAAGAGAACCTGCAAAAAGAGCCTCACACCCTATCACCCATACCTGTATCTGAAGGATGACTAAGTAAAAAGTAAGAATTATACATACATATATATATGTATATTTATATAATTAATATACATATATATGTATAGATGAGGTAGGAAATAAAACCTAAATAAGGCTAAACAGGACAAAAACAATAGAATTAAAAAACCTATAAACTAATAACACCAAAGACAAGAACAATAATTAAAACAAAACCTAAAAGATTCTTATGAATCTTTAATCATAAGTAAGTTATGATTAACATTTAGATCATCATATAAATTTGAAAAAATATTAATGTTAATATTGTTAATGTTAAATATATAATTGTTGTGTTTGAATAAGTTAATATTATAACTAACCTTATTAAGATACCCTTTAAAAAGTTTATTTTTAGCTAATTTATATTTGGGATTAGAAATCCAATTAAAACCGAATGAAGAAATTGTAAAAATCAATTTGTTAAAATGACTATTATTATTATTAAAAATTATTCGATTTCTTTCAAACCAAATATACCAACTAATAATAATGATTAAAGTGTCAAGTAAAATCTAATATTCTTTTTGAACCTAAATCTAAAATTATTCTAGTAGAAGTCACAATCCAAAATTTTAGTTGTTATATTAAAATTAAAAATTTTAAGAATATTATTTAGAATGTAATAAGAATCCTTGCAATCAAAGTATATATGTTTTATATCTTCAAGATGCAGATTGCAAAAATAACATTTATTATCATTTTGAATATTCTTTCTTTTTAAGAATTCTATTGTATTAAGTTTTCCATGCAGAATTAACCACATGTGAATTTAAGATTTAGGAGGAGCATTAGATTTCCAAATAAATTTAAATGAGTTGTTTATTGTACCAGAAAAATTAATAAATCTGTAAAAAGAATTAGAAGTATATTTCTTACTCTTATCCCATTCCCAACAAATAATATCATTATCATTATCAATATTATAAAGATTAATCTTGCATAAAGCAAATAAAGTTGCCTAAGAGTTGAACCTACTAAAATTCTATTAAAGCTAAAATTCCAAGGAGGGTTATTTTTAGGAGAATAAACTTCATTAATTAAAGCAAATTTAAAATTACAAATTTCATATAGCTCTTTAAATTCCAATTTAAGAGGTAAGACCGAAATCCAACGGTCGTGCCAAAAAGAAGTACAATTACCAGAATGAACTATTGTATTTACTCCTAAGTTAAAAGTCTCATGACATTTTAAAATGTTTTTCCAAAAATTAGATATATTTTGAGTTGCTGGAGAAGCAATTTGATATAAATTGCTATTTCCATTATAGTAATATTTAGAAATGATCTCTTTCCAAATAGCATTATCATTTATATCCTTAAACTTCCATAACCATATTTACCTAGCAAGGATAAATTCATATTACGCAAATTAATAACTCCTAAACCACCTTCCTTTTTGGCCTTACAAACGGTTTCCCAATTTAGTAGACATTTTATATTTTTATTATAATTTTCCCCACTCCATAAGAAATCTCTTCTAATTTTATCAATTTTATCAATAACCCAATTTGGAAACAGATGCACGAACATCGAATAAATCGGAAGGGATGATAAAACCGAATTTATTAAAACTAGTCTACCTGCTCTAGATAAAAATCACCCATTCCAGTTAGAAATCTTATTTTTAATTTTATCAATGATAATAATCCAATCGTCATGTTTGAGATTGGTGGGTCTAATCACAAAGCCAAGGTAGTCAAAAGGAAAGTTCATAGTTTTGCAATTTAGAGTATTAGCAACTAAGTTTTCAACTTTTTCAAAATCATTTAAAACTAACACGGAACTTTTGTCAAAGTTTATTTTTAAACCCGATAAATTTTCAAAACTGTATAGGATAAACTTGAGGGTTATAATGTGTCTAGGAAGATGGGAAAAAAAAGTAAGGTATCATCGGCAAATTGAAGAACCGATATATCATTACGCGATATGTCATTGCCTACACATCCTAGAGATTCATTATCCACTGCTCTTTTAATAATTTTAGCAAAAAACGTCAGCAGCTAAGTTAAATAATAAAGGCGATAAGGGATCCCTTGCCTTAAACCTCTCTTAGATTGAATTCTATTACCTAATATACCGTTAACCATAATACTAGAGTTTCCAGTTCTAAGCAAAGTCATAATCCAAGTGATCCTTCTATGACCAAAACCTCTAGCATGAAAAATATCTACAAGAAAATCCCAATCCACCGAATCGAAAGCTTTAGCAAAATCAAGTTTTAAAATTGCACAGGTTATGTTATTCTTACAACAGTAATTAATATATTCTTGAACAACTGCCACACCATCAGTGATATTTCTCCCTTTAATAAAAGCAGATTGTGAACAATTAATTAAATCATTCATTCTTGTACTAAGTCTATTAGCTAGAACTTTAGAAATGATTTTAACTGAACAATTAATCAAAGAAATAGGTCTAAAATCTTTTAAGTTTTTAGCTCCGACTTTTTTATGTAACAAAATAACATTTGCAAAATTAAATCTCCCTAATTGCAAATTACCATTATAAAAGTCATTAAACATATTAACTAAGTCAAATTTTAAAACGTCCCAAAAAGTATTATAAAATAGAATAGGAAACCCATCACGGCCCGGGGATTTGTCACCTGGCATGTCATTAATAGCTTTTCTAATTTCCTCTACGGTAAAAGGATTATCCAGTTCAGATAAATCAATAATAGAATCAGATGGATACAGATCTTTCCATCTAACATTGATTCTATGTTTGATTCTAAAGCCAAAACTATTCTTATAATAATCTGTAAAAGCTTTATTAAGATCTCTTTGATCCATTAACTCTTCATTATTAACAATAATAGAGTTAATTGTGTTACTTCATTTTCTACCATTAGCTATATTGTGAAAGAATTTAGTGTTATTATCACCTTCATTTATCCATTGGATTCTGGATCTCTACTTCCACATAACCTCCTCCTTTTCTAAAATAGAATTTAATTCATCTTTTAAATTGGCGAGAACATTACGTTCACCTAAATTTAATTGTCTAGATTCTTCAATCTTATTAATTTTTAGCATTTCATTAAGAATATTATCTTTTTTGATTTTTAAATTGCCAAAAACATTTTTGTTCCAATTTTTAAGAAAAATCCTAAGATCCCTAAGTTTTGAAACAAAAGATTTTGCAGAATTTTCCTTATTTCTAATATTATGGAAGCTCAAAGAAATCCATTTACCATTAATTAAGTTCACAAAATTAGATTCCAAAAGCCACATCTTTTCAAATTTAAAATTATTAATAACAATTCTACGATACTCGCAAGTGAGAATAATTGGACAATGATCAAAGTATGTATACGGTAAACCGGTGACTCTACAGATTGGAAATTTATCTTCTATTTCATCACTAACAAAAAATCTATCAAGAAGAGCATGGAAGGAGACTCTCTTGCATTACTCCAAGTAAACCCTCTATATGAAAGGGGAATTTCAATCAAATTGGAATTACTAATAAATTGGTCAAATTCCTCCGTAGTAGAGTAATCCCCTTCCCTAGGAAAATGCTCACCAATGAAACGCATAACATTAAAATCACCCCCCAAAATCCAAGAACCCGGAGCTAATGATCTAAATTCTAGGCATTCTTTCCATAAAATTCTCCGATTGATTTTTGAGTTAGGCCCATAGACATTAGAAATATTTAAAAACGAGTTATCAGAAAGATTAATAAAAATAATATGTAGTGAATGATGTTTAATAATACATTGAAGCAATTTAAAATAATTATCCCTCCACCCTATCATTAAACCCCCTGAAGAGCCCACTGAAGGTAGGAATACCCATTTTCTAAAATGATAACCGCCTAATCTTCTAAAAAAACGAATGTCTGGACAATTAATTTTAGTCTCCTGAAGTAAAGAAATGTTAATAGAATAGTCTTTAAAGAACGCTCTAACCTTATCACACTTATTTAAATCGTTCAAACCTCTAATGTTCCAACTAATGATCCTAATAAACTAACTGTACTAGCCCTCTCTAATTCCTTATGCCTAATATACTCTCTATCAATCTCAATATTAGAAAAAATAAAAGAAGTATCACATGCAAGTTGACTAAACTCAGTAGATGATAAACTGCCTAATGCATAAGTGGAGTATGTACTACCCATAAAAGAACTCATACCTGAGCCTGGATTAGTAGCGCCACACGTGGCACTCAAGCCAGGTAACTCACCCATAGACTGCGATTGACAATTGCGTATCCTAGCACTTCGACGAACAAGTCCACTAGAAGCTACTATTTTCTTGCACCTTCCTTTCTTCAACGAAGAAGAGCTAGGTACTGATGTACTGCCACTCTCTAGCCAATTAAAGTCCAAATCCCTGACTGTAATTGTCCCTGTCTCCACACAATTGTTTAACAAAAAACCACAATCTCCTGATGTGATTCCTGAAGTAACATCCACCTTCCTCGATGAAGGAAGACAAAAAACTAGAATAATATTTAACTCCCTAACATCATCTATATTCACACCTAAACAATCTGATACCGACCTATAATTGTCTTCTCCAATAACCTCCATAAAATCGCTACAGTAACTTTGTGTATCTCTTGTGCATGTGTGCACGCCTGCTGAAATCTCTGTTGTTGCCATCCTATAATCATTTTTAACCTCCAGCAAGTTGTCAAAGTCAACTAGAGCCTCATCTTCATCCAAGACTTCAACTACTTCAGATCCCATAATCCAATCCATTATATCAGTATTGATCGAATTGGTTTCATAGAATGGTTGCTCGAACAGTTACTGATATCATAATTGTCTACTACATTATCAGATAATAAAACATCAAGGAAAGGATCTGGTTTATTAGCTAAATCTATTGGATGAAGCACACTAGAACTTGAAAGATCCAACATATTGCCAAAATAATTCTTCTCATCAAACTTCAAATTCGCAACAAATTTTTTTAATCCATTAAAAATTAGAACCTCAAAATTTTTAGTGTCAAACACCACTGGCTCCTGCTCAACTAAGACAAAATCCAACACTTGAAGAGCATCAGACCAATCTACCCTAACAATGCTCGAATAACTGCTATCAAATGAGTTTACTCTTTCTCTGTTTTCAGAACTTGATATACTATCATTCAAAACATTCGAGAGTTCAGCTATATGTTCTGAGTTATCCAACTGTCCACCATCACCATCTAGATTATCGTTTAAGTCAACAAGACAATCAAAAGCATTAGAAATATTAATCTCAAAATTTCCTTGAACACGGCAATTGGTTTTGTGATTTTTGATACGAATAGAATTGAAAACTTTGAAATCTTCCACTTTTTCGAATCCAATCGAAGATGATTTTAAACAACACGCTTTATTACATAAAGAAACGGCTGGATCTAAAAGAATAGGATCAAAACCCTGATAAACTTCTTTAGCATCAAGAAAATTAGGAATTATCAACTCCACTAACTCAGATGATTCAGGCATTTTAAACGAGACATTAGATTTATCAATGAACTCTACTGGATTATCGATGAAATCTATTCCGATATTTGGTTCATTGATAATATCAAAATGGTAAAATAGATCATCAGGATAGTTAACTCCTAAATCTTTCTTGTGCCAGAGATGATCGATCAAAATACCCCTCAACATTAAGTATTTCAAGGTAAATTGAAATCCATGATTAACCAATGTTAGATTTGAGTTTCCTTGTTCCTGCCCCTTAATAACTCTAACTTCTGATTTTCCGAAGAAGTCTTCAGGGTTGCCAAATCTTTCGACGTACCCTTTACCTATGTTCTGTTCATTGATGGTATCAAAGTGATATAATAACTCATCGAGTTATTTAATTCCTTCAATTTTCTTGTACCAGAGGTAGTCGATCAAAACTCCTTTCAGCAATAGAAATTTCAAAACAAATTGGAAGCCATGGTTGATCGAATAAGAATTAGATTCAGAGGAAACCATTTTCGTCCCACAATCTTTGCTTTTATGCCCAAAAAATCCACAAGTAAAACATCTGACAGGATCACGGCAATGATTTGCAAAATGGTTCAGATCTCCATATCTGAAACAAAAATTCTTACCCTTCCTAGAATCAATCCATTTCGATTTTGATTTACTAACAGTCGATCTTAGAGATGAATAATGATTCTTTACAACTTGAGCAAAAGAAACTGGGGGAGTATTACGATTAAAAATATTAGAGCTTTGATAAAGATGAAAAGAATTCCCAGAAGACGGTGAAAATTGAAGACGAGAATCTTGAGAGTACGCCATTGTTCAACGATATAGCGAAGTTGTTACCCTGGAAAATTGTTTTTCGAAGTTTTGAAGGAAATAATAATAGGATTTATTATTTTAAAATCCTTTTATATACTTTTATTCCCAAAATCCTATCCATAATATCCTGAAATAGCTAAATACAATTCCAAAACCTTTTATTTTATCCAATTAATTTATCCAAAAACTCTATATAAACATTTTACTTCAAAATCCTTGTTTACAATTCTTTACCAATTTAAAACCATATTTTATTGGTATTTAAAAATACCAAAATCCAGCTAAAACTGTCATATCATTTAATCAATTTAAATCACACAACAACCTTTCACAGATTATTCAAACAAAACATATATCACTATATATGAAATTAATTTTTACATTTTTGAGGAATCCGGTTGGATCCCTCCAACCTATTTCCCTACATTCACAGATGTCAGCACAACATAAAATAAATACCAATTCCGCTTCGAGGCGGAATATCGCGATATATAGGGTCATCCGCTATTATGCGGGGTGCATAGGGTCTCATCCGCTATATAAATGCGGGAATATCAATCACTCAAATATATATATATATAATATATATATATACTACCATATATAATATCACATCCAATTGATAATAATTTATCAATTTAACCAATCAATCATTTATTAATTTTAATTTAAAATTAAAGCCAGCAGTCCAAAATTGAGTAAGATTAACTCAGCTTGAGTTTTAATTCGCCAAACGTTCCAATTTTAAATTAAATCGAAAACATTCGATTTAACCTAAAATTTTCAATCGCTCCGAACATCTCCAAATATGTTCCACAACGTAGTGCTCGTCGCTGCAATTCCCGCTCCGCTTGTTTCGTCCAATTCCGACCTCGTATGACAAATATATGGATTTTTAAAGTTCGAAATATAATTTATATAAATAAATTTACTTTTTTTTATAATAAACAAATCTAGCTATTCATTTCACAATACCAAATCTTAGCCGTGATCATCTTCTTCCCAACGCATTCGTACAGGTTCAAATCGAACCCAAAGCACGCAACCTTCCCACGATCAACGAGTGTAACTACCCGTAAAATTTTAATAATTTTTATTTGTTTTAATAACGTAATTAACTAAATTTCTATAAAATTTTAAATAATTAAATTTGAATTAAAAATTTAATATTTGGATGTCTAATCAAACATAGCAAATGGTAAATTTTCATCTAATAATACTGAAGTTTATTTTCTTGTGTAATTCTATTTCAATTTAAATCAGTTAATGTTTGATGATAATAAAATGTTTTGCAAGTCTGAATATTTTTATACAATAAATTTGTAAATCATCTTCTGAGTGAGACGTCATATTTCGTTTCTCCAAATTTTGACTACTATTGCTCCGTTTATCTTATTTCTGACAAATTAGCAGCATTTTTGGTACCGAATATCGACTTTTGACCGGATGGTCCTTTCACTGATATCTTTATACCTTTTGGATCGTCTCGTCGTGCTGATCTCTGTGGTATATTCATTTCTGTGTTTAGAAGTCCCGGTATGTGGTGGAATTCATGAAACGATCACCCCTATCGGTACCGTTTAAGTTTTTATCTACCTGTGACCATTCGTTTATTCACAGGTTAGTAACTAATAGCCACTAAGAATTTATTTCTACCATTTTCTATTCCCGATTTCAACCTATATTTCTGTGTTCGATTAATTTTCTCGCCTCCAATGGCTGTTCATTTTCGAAAAATTATGATAACTTCTAAACAATGATGCTCATTCTCACCCTTTTAAGCGAGAAGCCCCCTCAAACCTGCATGCGTTTCCACCAGATAGAACGCAACCACCTCCCCATCGGTCGCCAGCCACACACGACCTTCCAACAACCGAAGCACGACACGCTAGAGAAATCAATGTGCCTAGCTCTAACCCGCGATGGCCTCCTCCCGCATTCGCTTCCCCTCCGATCTACCTCGGCCCGAGCCCAGAAAACCACCAGCCGAGCTCCACCGAGACCTCTCTCCCGCATCACCCGTCCACTCATCACAACCGAGGCAACACCCTCCTGCTCGCCTACCTCCCATTTTGCCTTCCACCCAAACGCGCATGACCATCCACCCTCCCAGACTTCAACCGCCCCTCCTTCTGCTCCACCACGTTATCGTCCTCCAACCTTGGCCACTTCTTTGCCTTGCTCTGGCCATTTGCAACTCCTATCTTTGGTATGTTTATATATGTATTATATAAGAAAGTTAGATATATATATATATATATTATAAGTTTTAGTCTGTTTTGTTTTAAAGGTTATATTTGCAAGTTGTTAT
The DNA here is from genome assembly GCA_030737815.1 of Allium fistulosum. Taxonomy (NCBI): domain Eukaryota; kingdom Viridiplantae; phylum Streptophyta; class Magnoliopsida; order Asparagales; family Amaryllidaceae; genus Allium; species Allium fistulosum. The sequence continues at coordinate 1,251,124,265 of CM060903.1, read as the reverse complement.
ATATATTAGTTACTTGGGTAATATTGTGTATATATATATATGATAATTTGCGTTTTCTTTATATATATAGTTTATATATATTATTTAGTCTATATATATTTCGCATGCAGCCTGATAGTATAGTGTGCATGTTATCTTGATTTTATAATAAACATTGGTCTGTTATATATATAAGAGTTATATATAAGAGTTTATAAGGTCTGTTATACATTTATATATATATATATATATATATTGCAAGTGCATATATGTTTTATTATAAAGTCCTATAATGCATAATACGTCAGTGTTGCATATGTTAGCTATGAAAGTATATTAAGTTATATGATATATTTTAAAAACCTTTCGGCTCTATTAAGTATATACATTTTATAATAACCCGTTTATATAGTTTTGTTATTTACAGTTTGGGTTACAGTATATATATATATATATATATATATATATATACCTGGTAAATTTATATTGTTTCTTTTTATGTGCTTTAATCTAATCAATGATTTTAATAATAATTTATATATATAGTTTATAATTGATTTGCTGGGTCCGCATACATATATATGTTTACAAAGTTTAAAAAAAAATGAATTTTGTTAGTGATTTGGCTGTTGTCCTATATTTATATTTATACTTGATTTTTTTGGTTTTGTCAAGGCCTGTCTCGTATATAATATGTTAGTGGTACTATATATATATTGGTTATAGTATTTTTATAAGTCTATTTTGTTTATGCATATAAAATCAAAGTACTGTAAGTATATATATATATAATAGTTTAGTCTATATTTGATCTATGTTATTGTATAAAATTTATAATAAGTAAGTTGTTGTTGTAAGTATATAAATATGAACCATAGATCTGTTTGTTTTATAAATATGAATTTATATAAGTCATAAATATTATTATTTTATCTTAAATTTCATATGGTCTTAAGTATAAAATATATATATCATTGATTTTAATACTCGGGTTTTAAGAAAAAAATGATTTTGAAGTTTTATACTATTTTTGTATTTGTCTAATTCAAATTTATTGGGATATATATATATATATATAATATAATAATAGTGTCTATATATTTTCAGCTTATATCAAAACTGATTTGATTTGTTTTCATCGATTCCTGTTATCAGCTCTGTTCGCCGAATTCGTGCCAATCTTGCTTTGCTTTGAAATTCGTGCTTGGATTTGTAACTCATCTGATTCTTGTTCTTCTCTAGCCTCGAAAGGTGAGAAATCACTCACGATTAACGTCCTTATATCTATTAAATTTGATTTCAATTGGAATGACAATTGAAATATGCTGCTGTTAGTTATTTACATTGCTATATATATGTTATTATCTGTATCAGTTCACCTGTGACATCTGACACCATTATATGTTATGTATATTAATGATATATGCCTGTAATATTATTATTATTAAATCTATTATCACTCTACAAGTTCCCTGTTAGTATAGAATTCCCTATGGGTTGAAATGATACATACCCGAACAATCTGTAGAAGGAGAAAATCGTTATGGGTTGAAATGATAAACCCAAGCGATTTCATCTGAATTGAATTTGGGATTGCGGGTTGAAATGATATATACTCGTATAAATTTAAATTACAGATTGAAATGATAAATATCCGTATCACTTGACCATATGATAGAAAAATTTATACAGACACCGTGGTCTATATATGAATATTTGAAATGATTTCTATGGTTTGGAAAGAAATATATGGTTTAATAAATATTGTTTTTAAGATATTATATATAAGTGCATTTTTATTTTAAAATTTATATACAGTGAAAATTATATAGTTATAAGTTAATTTTGAAATTTTAATTTTTAATAATTTATTTATAATATTACTATTTTTAGAATATAAAAATAGATTTGATATATAATTAAATTTTATGAGACGTTTATGTATTTATTTAAAATTTTATTTTAAAATAGATTTTATAATGATTTTTATAAGTTATGATTTGGAGTGATAAATTTGAATTGATTTGAAATTGTATTTAATTAAGAACTATATTTAATTAAAAATCGATTTGAAAGTTATTGAATTTGTGATTTTGAAAGGATATGATTTTATAACTTGATTTTGGTTTAAGGTGATTAAATGAATATTTCAAGTTAAATAAATTGAAGGAAATATTTAGTGATTTGAGATTTGGGGTTTTAATTAAATGCTATTAGATTTATTAAGTGAATATTTCAAAACTAAACAATAATGAAGTTAAATTATGATATATATGAAATTATCAAATTTAGTTTTGAAATTGTGGAATATTTAAAGCTTTGAAGTATATGGAAATTTAAATGGTTTATTTTGTGGTTCAAATCTGTATTTGAAATCGATATAATTTGAAATGGTTTATTGAGAAACTAAATTGAGTTGAAATTTATGAATTGAGATTTAATTAAATTTGAATTTTGGAATTCGAGTTGATTTGAATCGATTGTGAAATTTGAGGAAAGTATTTTATTATATAAAGTATTTTTAAATTATATTTAAAACTACTTATATATTTTACCTTATAACTTATTTTAATATATAAACTATTTTAATATACTAACTATTTTATTATAAACTATTTTATTTTATAAACTATTTTATTATATATACTATTATTAATATCTAAACTGTTTAAAGGAAAGTGTTATGATCTCAAAGTGTTATGATTTCCAAAGTGCTATGATTTCAAAATGTTGTGATTTCCAAAGTGTTATAATTTCAAATGTTTGGTTTCGCAAGTGATATAACTTTGAAAGTACTATGATTTTGGAAGTGAATATATTTGAAATGGAAATGATATCGTATTGATTTGATTTTTGAAAATGGCAATGATATTTTGGTTTTGAAGTATAAACTATTTTGAAATGACCGCGGTGTTATAATAATGATTGGTTGTTAAAGAGACCGGGATCGGATATTGTCATACTCTTTGCCAATGCCGAAAACCACTTTAACAACTATGTACACGGTGGAGATTCCAGAATGAAGTAGGATGGTGGAGACGTTCTATTGAGGTTTTAAAATGGACCCAACTCCTGTGAGTTGGCATAAAGTGGCTAAAATAGGAGCGATTCCAGGCCAATGAGGTAGCTCCTCTGATCGGACACATTCCATCGATACTATATTCTGACTTGCGATTTATTTGGTGGCCACCCTTTGATTTTTACTCGGGAGTGTGTTTCGAGGTGGGCGGTAGTGGCTGCTATGCATTACCACCAGCCCGGATGCGTAATTAGTATATCTACCATGGCATTGCCTAGTTGTGCCGTGTCACATACCCTAGCTAGCCTTATACGAGTTTGATTTGTGTCGTACCTATGAAGTATCCTCTGGTAGCTCCAGTTTACGGGGTATTACGGTACTGTATAGACTATTACCAATATAAAATGTGTTAAGGGGGATATGGGTAACGCCTTAACGCTATTTTAATAGTTTACTTTACTGTAGACATTATTATAATAGCGTATATTACTACATAGTAGATAGTTCCACGGATCCTTAGAGGATGTGTGAAGATCCCGGACTCGGCCTTCGAAAATCGGCACCCGTACTTCACTTGTACTCAAATGCCGTAGATTCAAACGCCGAATCTGGCTCCCCGGAGCTTATAACACCATTAAGTATAACAACACAGCGGAAGAAAAAGAATATATCAATATATATAACATTGATACAATGACAGATACAATATGGTACAACAGAATGATACAACAGATATCAACATACATCAGAGATATGATACAAGAAACAGCAGCGGAAAGAAAATAGATAACACCAGCAGCAGATAGAAGGTCTCCAAGATAAGCAACGTCAGTCCATGAACTCCAAGAACTGAAATAGCTCCAGATAATCGCCTAAACCTGAATGTCTGAAAAACCCAACTCTAGACTGCCCGTGTGGAAAATGGTGGGCACCCAGAGTTTTGGAAGGGAACAATAAACTCCGAGTCAGTCATGGGACTGGTGTGAGCAACAAAAACAGTTTATCTTTAAACTACAACAAAAGAGTTTTAAACATTGAAATCCGCAATGCTTTTGGAAAATGAAACTACCATAAGACCTCTCGCCAAACACACAATGCAAACGTAGAATTGGAGGAGATTTCTTCTTATGATAGTCAAAGATGCTTACTACGCAAAATGAAAACTCTTTTGATATTATTACTAGTGCATAGTGTACAAAAGTCATTTCGAAAATACAATATTAATCTTAGCCAACATACAACCATTATTGTATGCCTACTATAGCTACTATGTTCAATAGCAGGTAACCGCCACATTCCATAGCAGGTTATACAACTAAAACCGTACAAGGCTCGTATTGTTTCTTTGGATTTCCAACAAATGGTCAGGCTAAGGAACTTCCTACTGCCACATGGGATCCCCTCTGGATGGACGTCCTGAGAAACCAACCTGGATCTCTACCAACACAAGGCCGGGTAACCTCTGGGTATAGGTAACTACTACACGAATATGCCATTCCCCGGTCCTTTGGGACCTTTATCCGAGGCCTCGGTAACCAATATCACACATAATAAATAAAGTGTGTCCACATGAGTAAGTATCTGGGCTCCGTACCATGATACCACCCTTTTCCAGAAGGAAAGGACATACCCTAATGGGCGCGACCCTCATAACCTTGCCGCATCATTCCTGTTTCGACCATTTCCGGTCTGTGAGGTCTGACGAGGTCTCGTCCACAAAGCTATGTATTTTCACAAAGCCATGCTCTGATCACAAATGATCAATAAATGATCAACACACAACAACACTCAACATTCCACATTAACAAATTGGGAGTATATCGCTGATAACCTTCAACTACATAACCTCCGAGCTCGTACGTCTTAGAGAAGGGTGTTAAGCTAAGAGAATAAATTCTCCCCCACCAACAGAAATGTATTTGAAAGAAATCTACTTTATATCTCAAAATGTAATGTCAGACATGTAACCATACAAGTCTGTTCTGGGTTCGAACAGAACCGAAGGCACTTCCGAAGAAGTCCTTGCAATCCGGGTATTCACAATCCCGATCGGACATCCCATCACTTAGGGAATCTCTATACCGGAGCAACTCAGTGCAGAGACAATCGATAGGTTATCCTATCGTTCTCGCAAATACCCGGTCTTCAACACTGGTCTTCAATGTGATCCATATACGACGTATCACTTATTTGGAATGGGTTGTGTGACACAAAGGTCCTCTCCCGGCTAAACCGAATAGTGAGCGCAATATTTAAAAATATATGGATATTGGGATTTCAGTTAAGTCACAACTTATTACCCAAAGTTTTTAAATGGTTTAAACAAATTACCATTTTAAATCTGTTAAAAATAACAGATTCAATTCACAAAGTTCACCCAGTTTCACAAAGATTCATTTACAGATTTTCCAAATCAATTTCCATTTCAATTAGATTAACTCGTTAAACTTTTAAAACAAAGATTTACCTGATAGCTTTCAAAACAATTCCATTTCGAATGGTTTAAACAAATCACCATTTTAAATCTGTTAAAATAACAGATTCAATTCATAGCTTTCAAAAGAATTCATTCATAACTTGGAAAACCATTTTCATTTCAAACATGAAATTCTTTTAACACAAATTTGAAATTCATTCGTTATATGAAAGCTTCTATTATTTGAAAACAACAGTTTTCATTTCGGAAAATCTGGTTCATTTATACGAGTTAAAGTCTTTGGGTTAAATTCAAATTCTCAAAACCATACTTTTAAAATGATTTAAATTCATATAAACACATTTATAACATCTTTAACCATAATTTCCAATTATAAAATTCAATTCCAACTCTTGAATTCAAATTCAAATTGAATTATTTAAATTGGAAGCTTTATTAAGTTATTTAAAACAACTTATATCTTACAAACTCCTTTTCAAAAGTTTTAACATTTAATCCAAATCCATTTCCAAAATCAATTGAAATTAAAATTTCAATTTCAAAAACATTAAATTTAAATCATCTATGACTTAACCGATTTCCTCGTGAAATCCATATTTGTGTGTGTATAGTGTAGTCCGGGGGTTTCACACAATAGTGCAACACCATTCAATCATCACAGATTCAAATACAATAATATTATTTGATAAGCGGTATAAACTATAACGCTTATCTTTCATTCACAGATCACAGGTGTATATATATCACAGATAATAAATTACATCACATATCACAACACAAATCAGGATATATCACAAAGCATTACATATCAAGGATATCAAACAATTCAACATTCAATAGAATCCAAACATCCATAAGTAAGACCAATTTAATTATCTGATTTATTTAAATCAGATTAATTCCTATGAATAAATTTGCTAGTTATGGTAAATTTAAAACCAATTAATTTCAAATTATTCTTAATTAATTACAATAACAAATTAATTACTTCTAAATTAATAATTATTTCTTAATCAATTTTTAATTGATTACGATGAGCAATTAATTTCTTAATTTCTTCCATAAAGTAATTACACTTACACAATTTCATAATGATTATCATTAATTAATTAATCTAAATTAATTGTCAAAAATTAATCACATTAATTTATCCTTAATTATTTAATTAACTAAGTGTTAACTATAACTTAATTAATCCCTTAATCACTTGATTAATAATCTACTAATCATTGATTAAAAAATATAAATCATATTTAATTAATGATTCTTAAATACTAATTTATTTATCCTAAATTAATTAGCTAAAACCTTAATTAAACTCCTAATTACTAAATTAATTCATTCAATTCATTAACCATCCTTTTTAATTAATAATTACAAATCATAAACCCTCATGTATTTAAAGATAAGGATATTTTTCTTATTAACGATCAAATTATCATTAACAAGGTACTTAAAACAATTGACTTTCAAAATTCACATTTACATTTCATTTTTAAATTAAGATTTAAAATAAATTAACTTTAACAAGATTCAAACAATTTCAAAAATTGTGACGCCCCACCTCTATGGTCATAATAACAAAGAGTATTAAAAGAAATACTGTCTATTATTACGAAGAATAAGGCTGGATAGGAGCGACCATCCGTAGTTGGCCTTACACTAATATTGGTTATCTCGATAGGAGTGGTATATACTTTTTATTTTTCCTCTATTATTTATTTACTCCCATCGACACACCCAATTATCAGTATAAAACAAACCACGATAGTTCATAATAGTTTAGGACATTAGATATAACAATAACACAGATAATATAATTGCGGAACACAGATAAAAACAAAAGTCTCATATATATATAACTGATGACAGTTAATACATAGTTGACACGATACATATGATACAACTACAACTGTCGACTCTACAAGTTATATATACAAGTACATTATCGACTAATATACATGAATACATATCGTTCTATACAATGACACGACTACTACAAAATGACACTGACAACTTCAGAAGGTGTGAAAAGTCTTCAAATCCCGAACAGCAACTCAAAGAAAGAAATCTACAACCTGAAATAACTCGGGTCTGACCCGAGTATTACATTCAAAAGAAAATAATACCCAGGTCAGTCTAATTCAAACCAGTTTATTAGTGCATAGCAGCAATAATAATCAGATAGTCAAATAGACGATAATCACAGAAATCTCGTATATCCGACTCCTCGATAAAAGAATCGGATAACGGCAGATATAACACTAAACAGTGTTTAACAGCAAATAAACAATCCAAATCAATTTAAACAATTGAAATGTCACTTTAAAAACAACAATGCTGATTGGCTGCAGTACACGCTAACGTGTACTGCCTCGCCAATACAGTCTATGAAATACTCAGAAGATCAATGAATCCTAAAGCCAACGGATCCAACTCAAATCAAAATGAACCATTTCAAAATACAACTTCAAAATATTTAATTGAACCACGAAATAATTTAACAATCGAAATATCAACTAAATTCGTCAATCCTGCTAGGGCTGCAGTACACGCACGCGTGTACTGCCTCGCCACTAAAATAATACACACAAACTCGACTAATAGACCAAAGAACTGCGAGGGTAAAACTGCACCCAAATACAACTGGCAAATAGTGAAGAACATACAACAAGGCTCAGGTGGGACTACATGTACATACAGAGGCAGCCACCATGACAACAAGTATGACAGGGATGAGCAGATGCGAGCAACAATGACACATGAATATGCAGTGTATAACCAAGTCGAGGCCACAAGTAATCAAATGCCCAAGGATGTTGAAGTCAGGTGACTTCAACACACATTACCAACTGACTCGAATGGTACAGCATATAGTGGAACTAAACTATAAAGGAGCAACAAAATGATAGTGCAGATGACAACCATGACCAGAGATTTCAAAGGGAAGGAAATCATGTACAGGGATGCACCAGAGGGTACAACATAATACTCTAGTGCACCTGAAACAATTAAGAGAGACCATGCAACAATACTTGAAGCCAAAGACAATGCAGTGACGCTGACCGCAGTGTGCAATCAGAATACAATGAACAAAAAGTTCTCCAGTCGACCACACTCAGGTGGCTCTATGGAACAAGAAACTAGTGACTCACAATAATTAATGTCCGGTAAAACCACCGCGATCAGTAGCTAGTTCGAGTAAAGCACATTAGCAATTGCAAACCCAGTAAAATTCACATATCAGTGAAATAACAACCCTGACTAAAATCGTACAGTAACTATATGCATAAGCGTGAACTCGCAAATGATGATTGGGAAAATATGGTACCCTGGCATGCACAGTTAACTTGAATCAAAACATGAGTGCTAAACTGGAATGCACATAATGTCAACACTACAGGTACAAGAGTCATGTGCAAATGGTTTCAACACAGGAGCATATATATGGACTTGAAGCAAAAACCAGACTGCATGTAAAAGTCAGAGAGATGTACACATAAAAATGGAATGCAACAAGTTCAAGATGATCAGCTACAACTCAAACAATGCCAACATGATCAAGTGAAAAGCAATCTGGTAGCTCATACTACACATCAGGTCAGAGACCGATAATCAAAGAAAACATCAAAGCAGGTCAGAGATAAAAGATGGTCAGAGACAGGAACCACATAATCGAGCAACAATATGTATAGGTCAGTAAACAATATCAAGTTAAGGTCAAAGTCAACCAGTGCCAAGTTCGAACAGTGTCAGGTGTATCAATCTCAAATATCAAGCCACAAGAAAGCAAAAGATTCAAATTCGAACGTACAGGTGAAAGTCAGAAACTCACAAAATTAAAAATGATCGAAGCCAAAGTCGAACAAGTCAAGTTTGCGAAATTCATGGAGTAGCAAATTCAAAGTCGTAATCATCACAGTTTAAAAATCAAAACCGTGGGAAGCAAGTTCTATCGAATATACGTATATGACAAAGTCAGACTATATCTCGAGCATCGAAACTAAAATCAGCGGCCAGAGAAAAGAATTTGACAAATTCAAATACATATAGACGAACGAATATCACGAAGTTTAAACCCTAATTCAACTTGAGACGAGAATTAGATGTGAGTGGGTACTCACCTTAGCATCGACGAGGTCGCGCGCGAGATAATCGAAGACGAAGCCCTAGCAAGCATCGAAAGAACGAACGAAAGCCCCAATTTTCTGAAGCCCTACGTTTTCCAGATCGAAGAACGAACCGCCATTACTATTGTTTTTTTTTCTTTTCGTTCGTTTACATTTTAGGGTTTTTTCAAAATGAAAGAGGAACGGGTCGATTAGAAAAAAATAAGGAAACGGCATGTGGGCTGAGATTAATTTTAAAGCCCACAACTCTTACTCAATTGTTTTGACAAGAATTCCAAACCCGATAATAAATTCCAAACAGCACCTTGTTAGCAACTTTAGTCGTCTAACATCGATAACTGACTGGGGAAAAACCTCGGTTGTTACAGACTCCCCTCCTTATAAAAATTGCGTCCACGCAATCATAGGGAATAAATGGACAAAAGGTAACAACCAAAAGAGCAAGGCAATGACGAGTGCATAAGCAAAGCAAATGTCAGCAGGGGAAGTACTAGATATGAAATCAAAAGGTTCGACTGCTTCAAATCAAAAGAATTAACATCGTGGGAATCAGGGATCAAAATCAGACGACTAACAAAAGCAAGAACAATCGAGTTCCAGCAACTAAAAGAGAAGGAAAAACAGAGCAGAAATCCCCTACAGAGCACGAATTGAATGTGAGTAAATCAAATTACTCACCTGAATCTCCAGAGAAAAAGACGAAACTCCAATCTCAAAAATCTCAAATATTTACTTATCTCAAACGATATTCAGAAAACAAATATTCAATTATCGAAAACGATAATCAAATTTCAAATTCAGCAATTATTTAATTACCTCAAGCGATAATTAAATCTCAAAGCAACAAATGTTTAATTATCTCAAACGATAATTAAATCTCAAAGCAACAAATATTTAATTATCAAAAGCGATAATTAAATCTCAAATCAGCAAATATTTAATTATCTAAAGCGATAATTAAATCTCAAATCAGCAAATATTTAATTATCTAAAGCGATAATTAAATCTCAAATCAGCAAATATTTAATTATCTAAAGCGATAATTAAATCTCAAATCAGCAAATATTTAATTATCTAAAGCGATAATTAAATCTCAAATCAGCAAATATTTAATTATCTAAAGCGATAATTAAATCTCAAATCAACAAATATTTAATTATCTAAAGCGATAATTAAATCTCAAATCAGCAAATATTTAATTATCTAAAGCGATAATTAAATCTCAAATCAGCAAATATTTAATTATCTAAAGCGATAATTAAATCTCAAATCAGCAAATATTTAATTATCTAAAGCGATAATTAAATCTCAAATCAGCAAATATTTAATTATCTAAAGCGATAATTAAATCTCAAATCATCAAATATTTAATTATCTAAAGCGATAATTAAATCTCAAATTAGCAAATATTTAATTATCTAAAGCGATAGTTAAAAACAACAATTATCTGATTATCAAAAACGATAATCAGAACCCATATCAACAAATATCTAATTATCACAAGCGATAATTAGAAACAACAAATATCTGATTATCAAAAACGATAATCAGAACTCATATCAACAAATATCTAATTATCACAAGCGATAATTAGAAACAACAAATATCTGATTATCAAAAACGATAATCAGAACTCATATCAACAAATATCTAATTATCACAAGCGATACTTAGAAACAACAAATATCTAATTATCACAAGCGATAATTAGAAACAACAAATATCTAGAAATCAATTAAGAAGACTAGAAAATCAACATAAAAGCTTGGATCGATCCCATCAGATGGCGAGTTTTTAATTCGCCGCACGTGCATCTCAGAGTGGCCGAAGCCTACCAAGTACTCAACATAATTTTGGCGCCCATCAGATTGACCCGAAGGTCCGCAGAGTGACCCGAAGGTCTAGTACTGGTATTTGACCCGAAGGTCCGCAGAGTGGCCCGAAAGCCCAACAAATGACCCGAAGGTCCAACAAATGACCCGAAGGTCCTCATAGTGGCTCGAAAGCACACGAAAGCATCAAAATGTTTCAATTAACGAGTCCGGAATTAACCGAAATAGCAAACGCACATGTCCCATACCACGTGTTTTACTAAATCATTTGATTCTCTTCATCGTTTCCTTGAAAATGTGAAATCATCAAATTCATCAAAACAACAGATATTCAATTAACGAGTCCGGAATTAACCGAAAAAGTAAAAGTGTGGTTCCATACTCCGCACTTTTGCTAAATCGTTTAATTCTCTTCATCGTTTCCTTGAAAGTGCAAAATTGTGTATTTTGTAAAAATACACTTTACATTCTCAAACGGACAAGTCCGGAATTAAGCGAATCAGTAAAAGAAAGGGGTCATAGTCCTCGATTTTGCTGAAACGTTTAAATCGCTTCCTCATTCTTTTGAAAGCGTAAACTGTTAAATTTCTGAAAATAATTTTATTTATTTTGTAAAAATAACAATTCACCTTCTCAACTGGACAAGTCCGGAGTTAAGCGAAACAGTAAAAGAAAGGGGTCATAATCCTCGATTTTGCTGAATCGTTTAAGTCGCTTTCTCATCCTTTTGAAAACGCAAACCGTTAAAAATTTATAAAACAATTTTCATTTTTTTTAAACGAGTTTCCAATCACGTGATTAAAGCAGCAATATTAGTATCAATTTCGATAAGGAAATTGTACTTCTCAAAATACCGTAAAAACGGTTACAAATCAGCATTGCGGAATAACCGCTTGAAAATTCACTTTTAAAATTTGACGGTTACTGAAGCCAAAGCGACAGTAATTTTAAAACGTCAAAATCACATCAAAACAATTTACATTAAAATGTAATATCAGAGAATTTTCATTCATCAAAATGCCATAAAACACCGTGCTTCAAGAATTTAGCATTGGTGTAAAAATCCCGTTACAAAAATAACGGCAACAAAATACGTTTCATAACCTAGCATCGGTTCAACGTAAAATAAATACAGTAACGTGCAATTCAAATTGTGCACGTACTACAAAATGAACAAAGAAACCATTCAAATGTATCTTCAGTGAAGATAATTCAAAACATCAAAAATCTAATCACTAGATGATTAGTACAAAAGAAGGCCAGCGGAAATTTCAACAAAAATCACATATCTGCAATTACTTCGAATCCTCAATTCGGATTCGAAGTTCTCAAAGAAACAAAATAATTACAGCTATGTAAACAACAAATGAAATTCATATCAATTTCGTATTTTGATTTTAAATCAAAAAGATTATCAGTTGTACTCAGCGAAGACAGTTTTACTGTTTCCGCTGCGCACTCTGATAAACAGAACACAAATCAATCAAATCATCAGAACACAATTTCACTATTACTTTTAAATAAAGTTATTTAAAAATTTCATCCAAATTTCAAAACTTTAGTTTTGACTCAAGCACAAATAAAACATCGACCAATAGTTGTAACATATGTTCCTTCCGAGTTAAGTTTTATATTATGTCCATAAACCCCAAGCTCTGATACCAACTGTGACGCCCCACCTCTATGGTCATAATAACAAAGAGTATTAAAAGAAATACTGTCTATTATTACGAAGAATAAGGCTGGATAGGAGCGACCATCCGTAGTTGGCCTTACACTAATATTGGTTATCTCGATAGGAGTGGTATAACTTTTTATTTTTCCTCTATTATTTATTTACTCCCATCGACACACCCAATTATCAGTATAAAACAAACCACGATAGTTCATAATAGTTTAGGACATTAGATATAACAATAACACAGATAATATAATTGCGGAACACAGATAAAAACAAAAGTCTCATATATATATAACTGATGACAGTTAATACATAGTTGACACGATACATATGATACAACTACAACTGTCGACTCTACAAGTTATATATACAAGTACATTATCGACTAATATACATGAATACATATCGTTCTATACAATGACACGACTACTACAAAATGACACTGACAACTTCAGAAGGTGTGAAAAGTCTTCAAATCCCGAACAGCAACTCAAAGAAAGAAATCTACAACCTGAAATAACTCGGGTCTGACCCGAGTATTACATTCAAAAGAAAATAATACCCAGGTCAGTCTAATTCAAACCAGTTTATTAGTGCATAGCAGCAATAATAATCAGATAGTCAAATAGACGATAATCACAGAAATCTCGTATATCCGACTCCTCGATAAAAGAATCGGATAACGGCAGATATAACACTAAACAGTGTTTAACAGCAAATAAACAATCCAAATCAATTTAAACAATTGAAATGTCACTTTAAAAACAACAATGCTGATTGGCTGCAGTACACGCTAACGTGTACTGCCTCGCCAATACAGTCTATGAAATACTCAGAAGATCAATGAATCCTAAAGCCAACGGATCCAACTCAAATCAAAATGAACCATTTCAAAATACAACTTCAAAATATTTAATTGAACCACGAAATAATTTAACAATCGAAATATCAACTAAATTCGTCAATCCTGCTAGGGCTGCAGTACACGCACGCGTGTACTGCCTCGCCACTAAAATAATACACACAAACTCGACTAATAGACCAAAGAACTGCGAGGGTAAAACTGCACCCAAATACAACTGGCAAATAGTGAAGAACATACAACAAGGCTCAGGTGGGACTACATGTACATACAGAGGCAGCCACCATGACAACAAGTATGACAGGGATGAGCAGATGCGAGCAACAATGACACATGAATATGCAGTGTATAACCAAGTCGAGGCCACAAGTAATCAAATGCCCAAGGATGTTGAAGTCAGGTGACTTCAACACACATTACCAACTGACTCGAATGGTACAGCATATAGTGGAACTAAACTATAAAGGAGCAACAAAATGATAGTGCAGATGACAACCATGACCAGAGATTTCAAAGGGAAGGAAATCATGTACAGGGATGCACCAGAGGGTACAACATAATACTCTAGTGCACCTGAAACAATTAAGAGAGACCATGCAACAATACTTGAAGCCAAAGACAATGCAGTGACGCTGACCGCAGTGTGCAATCAGAATACAATGAACAAAAAGTTCTCCAGTCGACCACACTCAGGTGGCTCTATGGAACAAGAAACTAGTGACTCACAATAATTAATGTCCGGTAAAACCACCGCGATCAGTAGCTAGTTCGAGTAAAGCACATTAGCAATTGCAAACCCAGTAAAATTCACATATCAGTGAAATAACAACCCTAACTAAAATCGTACAGTAACTATATGCATAAGCGTGAACTCGCAAATGATGATTGGGAAAATATGGTACCCTGGCATGCACAGTTAACTTGAATCAAAACATGAGTGCTAAACTGGAATGCACATAATGTCAACACTACAGGTACAAGAGTCATGTGCAAATGGTTTCAACACAGGAGCATATATATGGACTTGAAGCAAAAACCAGACTGCATGTAAAAGTCAGAGAGATGTACACATAAAAATGGAATGCAACAAGTTCAAGATGATCAGCTACAACTCAAACAATGCCAACATGATCAAGTGAAAAGCAATCTGGTAGCTCATACTACACATCAGGTCAGAGACCGATAATCAAAGAAAACATCAAAGCAGGTCAGAGATAAAAGATGGTCAGAGACAGGAACCACATAATCGAGCAACAATATGTACAGGTCAGTAAACAATATCAAGTTAAGGTCAAAGTCAACCAGTGCCAAGTTCGAACAGTGTCAGGTGTATCAATCTCAAATATCAAGCCACAAGAAAGCAAAAGATTCAAATTCGAACGTACAGGTGAAAGTCAGAAACTCACAAAATTAAAAATGATCGAAGCCAAAGTCGAACAAGTCAAGTTTGCGAAATTCATGGAGTAGCAAATTCAAAGTCGTAATCATCACAGTTTAAAAATCAAAACCGTGGGAAGCAAGTTCTATCGAATATACGTATATGACAAAGTCAGACTATATCTCGAGCATCGAAACTAAAATCAGCGGCCAGAGAAAAGAATTTGACAAATTCAAATACATATAGACGAACGAATATCACGAAGTTTAAACCCTAATTCAACTTGAGACGAGAATTAGATGTGAGTGGGTACTCACCTTAGCATCGACGAGGTCGCGCGCGAGATAATCGAAGACGAAGCCCTAGCAAGCATCGAAAGAACGAACGAAAGCCCCAATTTTCTGAAGCCCTACGTTTTCCAGATCGAAGAACGAACCGCCATTACTATTGTTTTTTTTTTCTTTTCGTTCGTTTACATTTTAGGGTTTTTTCAAAATGAAAGAGGAACGGGTCGATTAGAAAAAATAAGGAAACGGCATGTGGGCTGAGATTAATTTTAAAGCCCACAACTCTTACTCAATTGTTTTGACAAGAATTCCAAACCCGATAATAAATTCCAAACAGCACCTTGTTAGCAACTTTAGTCGTCTAACGTCGATAACTGACTGGGGAAAAACCTCGGTTGTTACAAAAATCCTTTTTATTTTCCAAGTTAAAGAATTATTTATTTTACACTAGAAGCCAAGAGAATTTAAAGCCCAATTTCATTTAAATTCAAATCAGTTTACAAATTTATTTTATCATTTAAACTATTTAAAACAATTCAAATTTAAAACTTCTTTTATTACAAAACTGGAATACAAAAAAATATTGATTTCAGATTTAATTTAAAAACTTCTCTACATTTTAAACATCATTTTTTTTCATTTCAAGCTACTTAAACATTTTTAAAGTAGTTAAAACAGTTTAAATAAAAACTTTATTTATTTTTAAGCTGAGATTCAAAACCATCTTGAACCAGATTTAAACTTGAGTCTAAACTAATTTAAATCCCTGCTTTTCAATTTAAAATCCAGATTTTAAATTTTTAAAAAAGCTACAGGTTAAAACTGCAACACCCATAAATGACTCGAGCTACCTGAAAACTTCTTCAAGTCCAAACCCTCAATGCTTCGAGTCCATCACTCGAATCACTCGAGACAAACTCGCGTACTACCCCAACTCCACTCAACTACACAACATAGTTCCAGATCGATAGAACTAAGCTCCGTGCACGTGCATGGCACCGCCATCACCTCCGATCGACTCCAGATCATCGAGTCAAGTCGACGATCCTCCACGAGCCACTCCCCCGACCACCAAAACTCCTCATCATCTCGAATTCAAAATCGAGCTTGACAATGAAACCTGGAAACAGAAGATGCCGAAACACCTCCAAAACCTGGCAACGCGTCGCCTCCGCAACCTCAACCACCAGAAGGTCGAAAACTCCGGCCAAACACTCGTCAACCTCCCCTCTTCCATCCACCAGAACCACGTTGAACTCGGTCGATCGAAGAAGACGAATGAATCGAAAAACCCAACGTCTCCAAAATTAGGTTTACGAACGGAATATGCCTGCCGCTGCCACCACGGTAAACGTGAGCACCACCGATCATTTTTCCTACCATCGTCATAGGCCTCTCCACCTCCACGCGAAGCCTCGATCACCAACCTCTCTCCGATCAACCTCAATTGATCAAAACCTATTTTCGAACAAATACGAGTTGCTCTTAAATCCTTGATCTTAAAATCATAATTTTTACTTCAAAAAACATATTTTAGTACAAGACTTCAGTTTTTAACCTTGAATTCGAGAATTAAGAAATTAAAATTTTGACTTATCTTGAGTTTGCTCTGATATTTTGTGTTTCTAAAGACAATTATTGGTTGTTTTAAATTAAATGAATTTTCAAACTTTAGTTCCAGATCAAACAAACAATGTTCGTTTATATTGTATAGTCTAACAGTTATTAAATCAAGAGAAATAAATTTGTTTGCATATTTGGGTTTGAAGAAAACAAGAACAAAGGCAATTATAAACATACTGATAACAACAGTATTCACAGGGAACTCATATATACATATATAGATACAACCATACTTGTTCAAAGGTATATTCAAAATAGGTTCAAATATTACTCACAGCATAAATAAACAAACAAAATAGAGTATGTTTAGGTAGGAGTTTACTCACAAGCATCAAGATATCAAAACAGGTTAAGCTTCGAAAAATAGGAGTTTGCTCACAAGCATCAAGATATCAAAAAAGGTTAAGCTTCGAAAAATAGGAGTTTGCTCACAAGCATCAAGATATCAAAACAGGTTAAGTTTCGAAAAATAGGAGTTTGCTCACCGGGTCTAAGAAGAAACAGAGAGAGAGAGAGGCTTGTTTTGGATTTGATTTTTGAACTAAATCTTTGCACCTGAATCAGATTAAAGCTGAAATTGTTTGATTAACTTGCATGCTTCAGATTTGAAAACAGCTTATTGTTTTGAAAAGATGCTGGCATTAGAAAATCTCAAGTTGAAGAAGAAGTTTTGCAGGCTTGTTTTGAAACTTGAAAATGGTTGAACGAAAATGAAATGAAGTTTACAGGTTGATATGCTGTTGTTTGTACAAGAGAATAATATGGGTTTGTACAATTTATCAGTGATATTTTTTCTTTGCTTGATTCAGCTGACATTAGGTTTTGGTGGCTGATATGCTTTTGTGTAGTGCTAGCATTAATTGTTGTACAATTTTTTATAAAATTTTCTTCATTTCGGCTGATGGTTCCTATAATTTGGTGGCTAAGGATCCAAGCATTAATTGCTTTGTCTTGCTTTATAAGTTAGCTCATATGTATATATGTTATTTCTTTTCTTATGTCTTGTACTTTGTCTTTCTTTTCTTCCTTTTCTTTTGCCAGGCTTGTTTTTATACTTCATGCACGTATATACTTTGGTTCTTGTTTCATACTTGAGTATATTTATATACTTTCTTTTCCTTTGCTTTGTAATATAAATGACATCCTATGTTTTATTTTATTTTATAAGCTAATTCATGTATATATTTTTATCATATATATTTGTATTATTTGTTTCCTATTTGTCTACATTTATTCATATTTAAATGTATTTTATTTTCTTTAAATATTATTATTTTGTAGTATAAATAAATCTCTATTTTATTATGTTGTTAGATTTTAGCAAATGTTCTACTTTCTATTTTTATTAAAATTTATCTTATATTAATTTCTATTTCTAGTTTAAATATTAATTATTATTATTTTACTTCATATTTATTGTCTTATATTTATTTTATAAATTCAAACCATTATTAACCATCAATTCTAATATTTATTATTATCATTTATTATTAACCCATTTATTTAAGATTTTAAATTAAAATCAAAAATATATATACATATATATATTATTTTCAAATTTACTCATATATGCTCAAATACATATATATTCGCATATATACAATATTTTTAAATTTAAATGATTTATACAAAATATATTTGGATATCGGGGAAACTCGCATCACTTAATCAATTTAATTTCACAATTTTTTATTCAAAAATTCATTTAATTATCAATTTAAATGTAATTAAAATTCGGGGTCGTTATAGACTTCCCCCCTTAAAAGAATTTCATCCTCGAAATTGCCAAGGAGACACAAAGATAGATGAAAAATGTTTCATCAAATCAAACCGAATATTTATTCTGCATTTGGCTTACCAAATCAGAATATCAATAATAGATACAAGAACGATTTTTTTTTAACACTTCACAAGACACTTGGGTTATCCAGATCTACGAAGTATACAATGGCATCGGTTAGTTCGAAAGGATAACTAACCATTCATAGAATATATCCGGACCCAAAGAATAGATAGATATATGGATATAATTTCAAAATTTTAAGTTTAGAAACTAAATTATACCTATCAATCATAGCAACCAAAGCAAACAATACATCCAAACAAAAAATTTTGGTCCATCCGGAGTTTATGTCCCATATTCATATATCGAATCTTCTTCCTGGATCAACCAGAAACCATCGAAGAATTGAGAAAAGATGTTTGAACAAAAGAGATTAGTAGAGAAAATTTGTTTCCTTGTTGTTACAGAGTATTGACCATTTATAGTCGTATTCCCCTGTCCCCTATCTCATCATCTTCTTACACCCATACTCACTATCAGTAGATAGCAAGAGAATTTACTGAGGCATTCGAACGGATATCTAAGGAATTACTCATTCTAGGGTATACTTCACCCTATCTCTAATGAGCTACTTAATGTGTTATACTCCTGAGCTAAAGTTTTACCCTCAGCTCTGATACCAAATGTGAAGATCCCGGACACGGCCTTCGAAAATCGGCACCCGTACTTCACTTGTACTCAAATGTCGTAGATTCAAACGCCGAATCTGGCTTCCCGGAGCTTATAACACCATTAATTATAACAACACAGCGGAAGAAAAAGAATATATCAATATATATAACATTGATACTGACAGATACAAAATCTGATATAGTATGATATAACAGAATGATACAAAAGATATCAACATACATCAGAGATATGATACAAGAAATAACAGCGGAAAGAAAATAGATAACACCAACAGCGGATAGAATGTCTCCAAGATAAGCAACGTCAGTCCATGAACTTCAAGAACTGAACTAGCTCTAGATAATCTACTAAACCTGAATATCTGAAAAACCCAACTCTAGACTGCCCGTGTGGAAAATGGTGGGCACCCAGAGTTTAGGAAGGGAACAATAAACTCCGAGTCAGTCATGGGACTGGTGTGAGCAACAAAAACAGTTCATCTTTAAACTACAACAAAAGAGTTTTAAACATTGAAATCCGCAATGCTTTTGGAAAATGAAACTACCATAAGACCTCTCGCCACACACACAATGCAAACGCAGAATTGGAGGAGATTTCTTCTTATGATAGTCAAAGATGCTTACTACGCAAAAGGAAAACTCTTTTGATATTATTACTAGTGCATAGTGTACAAAAATCATTTCGAAAATACAATAATAATCTTAGCCAACATACAACCATTATTGTATGCCTACTATAGCTACTATGTTCAATAGCAGGTTACCGCCACATTCCATAGCAGGTTATACAACTAAAACCGTACAATGCTCGTATTGTTTCTTTGGATTTCCAATAAATGGTCCGGCTAAGGAACTTCCTACTGCCACATGGGATCGCCTCTGGATGGAAGTCCCGAGAAACCAACCTGGCTCTCTACCAACACAAGGCCGGGTTACCTCTGGGTATAGGTAACTACTACACGAATATGCCATTCCCCGGTCCTTTGGGACCTTTATCCAAGGCCTCGGTAACCAATATCACACATAATAAATAAAGTGTGTCCACATGAGTAAGTATCTGGGCTCCATACCATGATACCACCCTTTTCCAGAAGGAAATGACATACCCTAAAGGGCGCGACCCTCATAACCTTGCCGCATCATTCCTGTTTCGACCATTTTCGGTCTGTGAGTCTGACGAGGTCTCGTCCACAAAGCTACGCTTTTTCACAAAGCCATGCTCTGGTCACAAATGATCAATAAATGATCAACACACAGCAACACTCAACATGCCACATTACCAAATTGGGAGTATATCGCTTATAACCTTCAACTACATAACCTCTGAGCTCGTACGTCTCAAAGAAGGGTGTTAAGCTAAGAGAATAAATTCTCCGCCACCAACAGAAATGTATTTGAAATAAATCTGCTTTATATCTCAAAATTTAATGTCAGACATGTAACCATACAAGTCTGTTCCGGGTTCGAACAGAACCGAAGGCACTTCCGAAGAAGTCCTTGCAATCCGGGTATTCACAATCCCGATCGGACTTCCCATCACTTAGGGAATCCCTACACCGGAGCAACTCAGTGCAGAGACAATCGATAGGTTATCCTATCGTTCTCGCAAATACCCGGTCTTCAACACCGGTCTTCAATGCGATCCATATACGACGTATCACTTATTTGGAATGGGTTGTGTGACACAAAGGTCCTCTCCCGGCTAAACCGAATAGTGAGCGCAATATTTAAAAATATATGGATATTGGGATTTCAGTTAAGTCACAACTTATTACCCAAAGTTTTTCAAATGGTTTAAACACATTACCATTTTAAATCTGTTAAAAATAACAGATTCAATTCACAAAGTTCACCCAGTTTCACAAAGATTCATTCATAGATTTTCCAAATCAATTTCCATTTCAATTGGATTAACTCGTTAAACTTTTAAAACAAAGATTTAACTGATAGCTTTCAAAACAATTCCATTTCGAATGGTTTAAACAAATCAACATTTTAAATCTGTTAAAATAACAGATTCAATTCATAGCTTTCAAAAAGAATTCATTCATAACTTGGAAAACCATTTTCATTTCAAACATGAAATTCTTTTAACACAAATTTGAAATTCATTCGTTATATGAAAGCTTCTATTATTTGAAAACAACAGTTTTCATTTCGGAAAATCTGGTTCATTTATACGAGTTAAAGTCTTTGGGTTAAATTCAAATTCTCAAAACCATACTTTTAAAATGGTTTAAATTCATATAAAAACATTTATAACATCTTTAACCATAATTTCCAATTATAAAATTCAATTCCAACTCTTGAATTCAAATTCAAATTGAATTATTTAAATTGGAAGCTTTATTAAGTTATTTAAAACAACTTATATCTTACAAACTCCTTTTCGAAAGTTTTAACATTTAACCCAAATCCTTTTCCAAAATCAATTGAAATTAAAATTTCAATTTCAAAAACATTAAATTTAAATCATCTGTGACTTAACCGATTTCCTCGTGAAATCCGTATTTGTGTGTGTATAGTGTAGTCCAAGGGTTTCACAGAATAGTGCAACGTCATTCAATCATCACAGATTCAAATAAAATAATATTATTTGATAAGCGGTATAAACTATAACGCTTATCTTTCATTCACAGATCACAGGTGTATATATATCACAGATAATAAATTACATCACAGATCACAACACAAATCAGGATATATCACAAAGCATTACATATCAAGGATATCAAAAAATTCAACATTCAATAGAATCCAAACATCCATAAGTAAGACCAATTTAATTATCTAATTTATTTAAATCAAATTAATTCCTATGAATAAATTTGCTAGTTATGGTAAATTTAAAACCAATTAATTTCAAATTATTCTTAATTAATTACAATAACTAATTAATTACTTCTCAATTAATAATTATTTCTTAATCAATTTTTAATTGATTACGATGAGCAATTAATTTCTTAATTTATTCCATAAAGTAATTACACTTACACAATTTCATAATGATTATCATTAATTAATTAATCTAAATTAATTGTTAAAAATTAATCACACTAATTTATCCTTAATTATTTAATTAACTAAGTGTTAACTATAACTTAATTAATCCCTTAATCACTTGATTAATAAGCTACTAATCATTGATTAAAAAATATAAATCGTATTTAATTAATGATTCTTAAATACCAATTTATTTATCCTAAATTAATTAGCTAAAACCTTAATTAAACTCCTAATTACTAAATTAATTCATTCAATTCATTAACCATCCATTTTAATTAATAATTACAAATCATAAACCCACATGTATTTAAAGATAAGGATATTTTTCTTATTAATGATCAAATTATCATTAACAAGGTACTTAAAACAATTGATATTCAAAATTCACTTTTACATTTCACTTTTAAATTAAGATTTAAAATAAATTAACTTTAACAAGATTCAAACAATTTCAAAAATCCTTTTTATTTTCCAAGTTAAAGAATTATTTATTTTACACTAGAAGCCAAGAGAATTTAAAGCCCAATTTCATTTAAATTCAAATCAGTTTACAAATTTATTTTATCATTTAAACTATTTAAAACAATACAAATTTAAAACTTCTTTTATTACAAAACTGGAATACAAACAAATCGTGATTTCAGATTTAATTTAAAAACTTATCTACATTTTAAACTTCATTTTTTTTTCATTTCAAGCTACTTAAACATTTTTAAAGTAGTTAAAACAATTTAAATAAAAACTTTATTTATTTTTAAGCTGAGATTCAAAACCATCTTGAACAAGATTTAAACTTGAGTCTAAACTTATTTAAATCCATGCTTTTCAATTTAAAATCCAGATTTTAAATTTTTAAAAAGCTACAGGTTAAAACTACAACACCCACAAATGACTCGAGCTACCTGAAAACTGCTTCGAGTCCAAACCCTCAATGCTTCGAGTCCATCACTCGAATCACTCGAGACAAACTCGCGTACTACCCCAACACCACCCAACTACACAACATAGTTCCAGATCGATATAACTAAGCTCCGTGCACGTGCACGGCGCCGCCATCACCTCAGGTCGACTCCAGATCATCGAGTCAAGTCGACGATCCTCCACGAGCCACTCCCCCGACCACCAAAACTCCTCATCATCTCGAATTCTAAATCGAGCTTGACAATGAAACTTGGAAATAGAAGAGGCCGAAACACCTCCAAAACCTGGCAACGCGTCACCTCCGCAACCTCAACCACCAGAAGGTCGGAAACTCTGGCCAAACACTCGTCAACCTCCCCTCTTCCATCCCCCAGAACCACGTTGAACTCGGTCGATCGAAGAAGACGAACGAATCGAAAAACCCAGCCTCTCCAAAATTAGGTTTACGAACGAAAAATGCCTGCCGCTGCCACCACGGTAAATGTGAGCACCACCGATCATTTTTCCTACCATCGTCATAGGCCTCTCCACCTCCACGCGAAGCCTCGATCACCAACCTCACTCCGATCAACCTAAATTGATCAAAACCAATTTTCGAACAAATACGAGTTGCTCTCAAATCCTTGATCTAAAAATCATAATTTTTACTTCAAAAATCATATTTTAGTACAAGACTTCAGTTTATAACCCTGAATTCGAGAATTAAGAAATTTAATTTTCGACTTATCTTGAGTTTGCTCTGCTATTTTGTGTTTCCAGAGATAATTATAAGTTGTTTTAACTTAAATGAATTTTTAAACTTTAGTTCCAGATCAAACAAACAATGTTCGTTTATATTGTATAGTCTAACGGTTATTAAATCAAGAGAAATAAATTTGTTTGCATATTTGGGTTTGAAGAAAACAAGAACAAAGGCAATTATAAACATACTGCACACAACAGTATTCACAGGGAACTCATATATACATATATAGATACAACCATACTTGTTCAAAGGTATATTCAAAACAGGTTCAAATATTACTCACAACATAAATAAACAAACAAAATAGAGTATGTTTAGGTAGGAGTTTACTCACAAGCATCAAGATATCAAAACAGGTTCAAATATTACTCACAACATAAATAAACAAACAAAATAGAGTATGTTTAGGTAGGAGTTTACTCACAAGCATCAAGATATCAAAACAGGTTAAGCTTCGAAAAATAGGATGTTGGGTACGTTTCTACCATCATCGAGCCAACACGAAGAAGCAAGGGACGAGCCACCAGAACAACCAGACCAGCCATCCTCCGAATCAAAGCGGACCAACACCACTAAACCAATGACCTCACCGAGCCAACGTCTCCACCGGACCAACAAATCTATCGAACCAATGTTACTACCGAACCAAACCATCTACCAGCTGCCACCGAACCAAGTGATGCCGAATCGAACCATCTACCAACTGCCACCGAACCAAGTGATGCGGAATCGAACCATCTACCAGCTGCCGCCGAACCAAGTAACGCCGAACCAAACCATCTACCAACTGCCGCTGAACCAAGTGATGCCAAACCAAAGCATCTACCACCTACCGCCGAATCAAAGTACTGCCGAGCAAAAGCAATGCTGAACCAACGCTACCAGGCCAGATTGCGTCAGCCCAGGCCCACCAGCAGCTATATACATCCAAGACCCCTACCCACAACCTCACTCTATAAATAGAGGGGCAGAGGTACAACAATGAAGGACAAGTTTGAGAGCTCAAGCACGGAGATAACTTTCAAACATCTTTCAGATACTAGTATCAAAGCTTTGTACTTGTAATCTAAACAAGAAAAGAGAAATGATAGATAAAGTGGACGTAGGCACATTCTGGCTGAACCACTATAAATCTGCGTGTCTTTTACAGTTTAGTCCCTGCTTTTCATATATTTCATAAATCACCTGAATCACTAAGAACAACATAAAATCAATTAAATCCTACGACTTTGAGGTGTTTGTCCATTTTTTGTGCAAACATTTTTGGTGCTTTCACTGAGAACTAGAAGCTTGAAGCTTCAGCTTCTTCCACTTAACCTTCTTCCTAACAGCATCGTCCATTGCTTGGAAAACATGCCTCCCAAACAGAAAAAATATGTTAACAAAGGAAAAAACATCGCAACCAGCAGTCTTCCAGATCCAGCGGTCACAGATCAAGTAAATCCTTCTCCTCCAGCGGCAGTACCAAATGAAGGACAGACTAATCCGACTACTCCTGCCGTAGAACAGCCTGCAGCGATTACTAGGGCAGATCTGGACAGGGTTGTGGTAGAATTAACTAATTGTGGTTGAAGTAACTAACCGCTTCACGTCCCAGCAGGAAGCCTTGGTGGACCATCTCATGTCACGCTTAAGGGATGCTGAAGAGTCCAACCGCAACACCGAATCATGGGGTGAGTCCCAGTCTGGAGGATCTCAGAGACAACAAAGATCTTCCTTCTTCGAAGGAGCTAACGGCAGAAGCAGCCATGGTAGGAGCCGAGATCGAACACAGCCCGAAGTAAGGCCTAAGGAAACGCTTGGAACCGAACCCAACGTGGGAGGTACCGGGCGGAGGTCAACTGTAGCTGAGCCTGTCATACTGCCTAACCACAGAAACGCCAGTGAACGGGGCCGAGCTAGAGTCCAGCCCGAAGTTGGACCCGAGGAAGTGCTTAGATCAGAACCCAGCAAGGGAAGATCAAGGCAAGGGCCAACTGTAGCTGACCCTAGCATGCTCCTAGAAGACCAAAGGCAGCCACCGGAAAATATGAGGAATGATAGACGATACCATCCCTACAGGTCATCTGGACGGAATCAATCCCATAGAACAGAACCAAACTCGTTTCTATCTGCTCCAAATTCTGATGAAAGGATGGCACGCTTATTCAGAGAGTGCGTCCAATGGGAGCAAAGAGATCGAGGAATAGGTGCTAGGGTAGCCAGCCCTTTCGCTCACAATATCGAAATTGCTATCACCCCCCGAGTATGGAAGATGCCGACAATGGAACCTTACAAAGGAACCTCCGACCCCGTTGTACACTTACAGAGATACACACAACATATGATCATGAGTGGAGCAACAGAGGGAGTACTGTGCAAATGCTTTCCACTATTCTTAGCAGATCTCGCTACCTCCTGGTTCTGTCATTTACCCCAGGGATCCATCATCTCGTGGGAAATGTTGAAAGAAAAGTTTATCAGTCAGTTCCACATTCATGTGGAACAACCTAAGGACGCTTATTCCTTATCCAACATCAAACAGAAACCTGGAGAGAAACTGCAGCAATACCTAACCCGATTCAATGCCGCAGCGGCCGCAGTCCAAGATGTCGATGAGAAGCTTATCCTAATGGCCCTCTGTAGTGGTGTGCATCCGGACACTAAATTTGCTAGAAGGTTGACAAAAGAAAAACCAGCTACTTTACCCGATTTCTTCCATGAAGCCGGGAAATATATGAGGCTTGAGGATGCTGCCGTTGAGGGGCAGTCAGGACAACAAAATAAGGCAACCCACAGCAACACGCCTGCTGTGGCAAGGGACGTTCGAAGAAATGATTCCAGAGACAATGCTGGGGCAAGAAGGGAGAAAAGCGCCTATATCGGCCAGGACCGAGATTCGACACTTACACTCCTTTGAACGAAACCGTCGAAAACATCTTCCTTGCCACCCAAGGCGAAGTTAGATACAAACGCCCACCATACAAGAAGGAATCAGATAACATGCAGAAGTCTGGAAAGTTCTGCCGCTTCCACGAATCTCATGGGCATGATACCAATGAGTGCCATCATCTCCGGGACTTGATTGAAGAACACATCAGAAGGAAGAAACTGGAACGCCATGTAAAAGGTCAGGACAGGACTCCAGCTCCTGCCAATGAGAACCCAAGGCTACCCTCACCAGAGATCGGCAGAGGAAACTGCAACACTAGCGGCTCTAGTCAAGAGAAGATAGCGGTCCATACCATCTCAGGAGGACCGCACATCGCAAACAGAAGCTGGAAAGAGATGGAAAGATATGGAAAGTCGCTTAGAGACAATAAAGACTGTGTCAATTCGGTTATAGAAGAGCGCCACCCGAAGCGGAAAGAAAGTGATGACATCACATTCGGTAAGCATGACCTAGAAGGAAGGCAATACCCTAACATGGATCCCATGGTTATCTCTGCCCGGCTCGGTCCCGCTGAAGTTTACCAAATTCTAGTGGACACTGGAAGCTTAGTACATATCCTGTTCAAACATGCATTCGACAAAATGAAACTATCAATGAAGGATGTATCTCCCTGCAATAAACCATTACACGGTTTCACTGGCGATGCGAAGATGCCCCTCGGGCAACTGGACCTCTTTGTTGAAATTGAAAGCCATCCTCGCTCCGTTGTACGGAAACAGACGTTTGTGCTAATAGAAAACTACTCGGCCTACAACGCCTTCTTAGGAAGGCCAGCCTTGTCTGATTTCCAAATTGTCCAAGCCCCATGGTGCCTAAAGATGAAATTTCCAACGGACAATGGAGTAGGGGAAGTAGAAAGAGACCAGGAGGTTGCTCGAGACTGCTATGTGACTGAACTTCGCAACAACCACATTAAGGATAAAGGGAAGGGTGTAGAGGTTTCCCTCTGCACGAAAAGTCTAGAAGCGTAGAACTAAAGAAAGCCCCTCCTCTTCGATATACCAGCGACCCTTTCAATGAATTAGACCCCAGGGACAAAGAGGAGGAGGCCACCGCCGAGCCTGCAAAGGCTATGGAGTTTGTATCTGTAGACAAGCACGACTCGAGTAGACTATTGAAAATTGGGTCCCAACTAAAAGCAGAGTTGAAGGAGCAACTCATCGACTTTCTCCGCCACAACTTGGATGTATTCGCATGGTCACACGCTGACATGACCGGAATCTCCCCCGACGTAGCATGCCACGTACTAAACATTGATCCTACCAAGGCGCCCGTAAAACAAAGAAAGAGAAGTATGGGGGCAGAGCGATCAGCAACCCTCGATGAAGAAGTAAAGAATCTACTTGCCAATGACTTCATATGAGAAGCCATCTACCCGGAATGGATCGCTAACCCGGTACTGGTAAAGAAGGCTAATGGGAATTGGCGAACATGCATGGACTTCTCCATCCTAAACGATGCCTGGCTAAAGGATTGCTTCCCACTTCCTCGAATCGACCAACTTGTAGACAGCACAGCCGGGCACGAGCTCTTATCTTTTATGGACGCATACTCAGGTATAACCAAATTCCTATGCATGCTCCCGATCAAGACCACACTAGTTTCATCACTGACCGGGGTTTATACTGCTATAAGGTAATGCCTTTCGAACTTAAAAATGCAGGAGCCACCTACCAGCGCCTCGTCAACAAGATGTTTGCCGGGCTAATAGGACAAACTATGGAAGTATATGTGGATGACATGCTGGCAAAGTCAAGGAAAGCCGACGATCACGTAAGCCACCTAGGCGAGATGTTTCAAGTACTTCACCAGTATGGAATGAAGTTGAATCCTCTAAAATGCTCCTTCGGAGTATCATCAGGAAAGTTCTTGGGATTCATCGTCCATGCCAGAGGGATTGAAGCAAACCCTAAACAAGTCCGAGCGCTAAGGGATATCAAGATACCTTCCACTCGAAAGGAAATGCAAAGCCTGAATGGAAAAGTGGCCGCCCTAAGCCGATTCATCTCCAAAGCAACGGACAAGTGCGTCCCCTTTTTCGAAGCTCTAAAGAAAGACAAAGGAAAGTTCGAATGGACTGACGAATGCTTAACCGCTTTCCTTAACTTAATCGAACACCTCCAGAAACCACCGGTACTCTCGACTCCAAGCGAAGGCGAAGAGTTATACCTATACCTTGCTGTGTCATCTCACGCCCTAAGCGCTGCCTTGGTAAGGGAAGACAACCGCACGCAGCGGCCAGTTTACTTCGTAAGTAAGAGGTTTACGGGGGCAGAAGTCAGATATCCTAAACTTGAGAAGCTAGCATACTATTTACTAATCACATCACGGAAACTGCATCACTACTTCCAGTCCCATTCCGTCAAAGTTCTGACCGATCGACCACTGAGGCAGGTACTCCATCGTCCCGACACTTCTGGGCGACTACTTAAATGGTGCATTGAACTAAGTCAGTATGATATCACCTATCACCCTCGCACCGCCATCAAGGGACAAGCCATGACTGATTTCATTGCAGAATTCACTACCAACGAAGATAAGGAGAAATTGGAAATAGCAGAAGACATCAAGTGGAATCTCTTTGTGGATGGTGCATCAAACGAACAAGGCTCGGGGGCAGGTGTGGTAATAATCACTCCCAGGGGAAATAAGCTGCACTATGCTATAAGGTTGGAGTTCGCTGCCACCAACAACGATGCAGAATATGAAGCAGTGATAGCTGGATTAGAACTTGCCTTAGAAATCGGAGCCAATTCTTTGTGTCTTCATAGCGATTCTCAACTTATTGTTAATCAAATACTAGGAGAATTCCAAGCTCGAGAAGAATGACTCATAGCGTATTTAAAGAAGACCAAGTTACTTCTCAACCGATTGGACCACTACTTAGTCAAACACATCCCTCGGGAAGAGAACCAAGAGGCCGACGAATTGGCAAAGCAAGCTAGTGTGAGAGACAGCGCCATCTTCGGAGCAGTAACCATCTCAAAGCAACTGACCCCAAGTTTTGAGCAAGTGAATCTGATAGCTGCAACCGAAGAAGCAACTTGGATGACTCCCATCCGAGACTACTTACAAAGTGGCACACTACCCAACGGGCGTAACGAAGTCAAGAAAATCTTAAGGAAAGCTTCCCGCTACACAATACAAGAAGACATCCTCTATCGGCGCGGATTCTCTAACCCGTTATTAAGGTGTGTCGCTAGGAGGGAAGCCAAAGAAATCTTATCCAACATTCATCAGGGAAGCTGCGGAGATCACACCGGAGGGCAAACATTAGCAAAAAAGATACTCCGATATGGATATTTCTGGCCCACCTTAAGCAAGGACGCCTTAGATTTCGTCAAAAAGTGTGACAGATGCCAGAAGTTTGCTAAGATTCCGCGGCTACCAACAACTGAGATTACTCAAATGACCAGCCCTTGGCCCTTCGCAATATGGGGAATTGACTTAATCGGCGAGCTAACAATGGGCCGAAGCGGGGCCAAATATGCTATAGTGGCAGTCGACTATTTCACCAAATGGGTGGAAGCAGAACCTCTGAATAAAGTATCTTCAGCAAAAGTTATTAACTTCTTGATCAAAAATGTTCTGTGTAGGTACGGAGTCCCATTCAAAATCATATCAGACAATGGACTTCAGTTTGACAGCGAGGAATTCGCCAACTGGTGCCGAGAGCACGGAATTCACAAAAGCTTTTCATCCGTAGCGTATCCCCAGGCAAACGGACAAGTCGAAGCCATCAACAAAATTCTGAAAACTCTAATAAAAAAGAAACTCGAAAAGTCAAAGGGCGCTTGGGTGGATGAACTCCCTACGGCACTGTGGGCCTATCGCACATCCTTCAGAACATCAACGGGGCATACTCCTTTCTCTTTGGCATACGGATCGGAGGCTATGCTCCCAGTTGAAACCATTGTGCCTTCCCACCATAGGATCCACTATATCCCAGAAGAGAACGAAGAACTCCTTCACATGTCTTTGGATCTAGTTGAGGAGAGAAGAAATGATGCAGTCCTTAAAGCAGCAGCCCATAAGCAAAAAGTGGCAGCACAATACAACTCCAAAGTCAAGCATCGTACCTTACAAGAAGGGGATCTTGTCCTCAAGCGAATCTTCCCTCGCCCCGGAGCACTAGATCCAATCTGGGATGGACCATATGTAATTCATAAAGATCTCCACAATGGAGCTTATATTTTGTCAATAGTGGACGGAGAGGTGTTCCAGAGGGCATGGAACATCCAACACCTCCGTCGGTACTTTTCTTAACTTGTACTGCCCATATGAAGTGAATTAACAAAGAGAATCAGTGGACATAGGCATTTTCGTGCCGAACCACTTTAAAAAAAACCTTGTCTCTTTTTTAACCTGTTCCTTTATATCTTGGCTGCTTGTTAACTTTATCCTTTTCTGTTGAACAAAATCCTATGCATATAGCATTTCCATTCAAAGCACTCCACAGCGCAACTTCACCTGGACAAGACCTAACAGGTACTATGCGAATCTATGCCCTCGCCAATGAGACACTTTTGCTCCGGCATCCCTCTGCTGCGGGTTATCTCATTGCTCGCGACGGCCCTTAAAGCCAACTGTAATGAGCCGATTATAAGCCATCGAGAAGGCCAGCTATAGCCGAGGCAGCTCATTACGGCGTTCGGCTCGCCGGCAACTGTGAACCAACTATAAGCCCCAACATAAGGTGTGGCCAGCCAGGGGCAGTTCACGGTTGACAATCGGCACCCACGCTAGCCGGCCACAGTAAATCGAATAATACCCACGATTACGGACCATAATAGCCCGGGTAGTTACTGTGCGCGATCTCGGCTCCGATGTGTCTTAAGTACGGCTTTGGTAAAAAAGAATTAACTCCCCACGAAGGCGTAAGATGGGTGACAAATGTCTACAAGACCCACAGCTAGGGAAAGTGACTACAAAGCCCGTTTGCCACGAACTTAAGCACATCGAAGGCCTTCCGTGATTGGAAGTTTTACTATTTCACATATTTCAATTTTATTTAAGAAACTTTTCTCCTATCCTCTATAACAATCCCTGAAGTATAGGACACAGAACAAGTGACATTCGCTAATGGAAGCGGACACTCACGGCAAGATACTGAACCGCATTCCGTACTCGGTCACACAAGACATTCAAAGCTGCCATCCACCAGCAAAATATAAAGGGCGGTATTTCCTTCTTTCATGAGTAATCACGTGGCTATAATTTATTCACACCTCACGCTAACATTACAAGTCATGAAATTATGTTTTAAACAAGAACCTAACATCAAACACAATTTAATTACAAGAATATGCATAGCTATATTTCTCATACAACATGTCAAAATAAAAAAAAAAAAAAAAAAAAGACATTCAAAAGACAACAGAATCAGCTTAAGTTAAAGAATTACACATCAAGAATAGAGCTATTTATTACAAGTAGCATAATTACAACCTAAGGGTTACGTTACTGTTTTGAAACTAACATATACAACAATGTCAAGTCTACAAAAAGATATCCAGGTCTAATCAAGGAGCCGGCTGCATCGGAGTCTTATCCTTGTCCTGTTGCCCGCATATCCGATCAGAGAAAGAATTCATTAGTGATAAGCGACCAAGTTAACGGAAAGACTAGAAAGGAAAACTTACCAACATCTGCTCCTTGATCATCGTGATCATCATCCCCTACTTGCACACCTGCCTCCTCAGCTGCAAGCAACCGCATGCCCTCCTTCACCGCCACCTTCTCCTCCTTGGTAAACTGGGCGGTAACCACATCCATCCTGAAGGCCACACCACCCTCCTTATCCGCATCAGCCCTAGCCTCCTCCAAAGCCCGAAGATAAACCCTAGCCATGACACGGGGATAATCATCCATCCAGGAGAGGTTGCCCTGCTTCCAAGTATGGAAATACATATCCTGGAGCATTTCGTCCATCATCCGCTCGTTCTCCTCAAGCCCCCTCGTCCGGGCCTCGGAAGCCGACAACCTTACAACAACAGCATCTCTCTCCAATTGGTATCTCGAGCAGTCAGCCTGAAGGGATTTCCGCATCGCCTCCATCTCCTCCTTCAACTTGGCTTGAGCAAGCTCTGCGGCCTCAAGCTTCCCATATAACTCCTCTATCTGCTCAAGATCTGCTTTCCGAACCTCATCCACCGTGGCAATGGCCATATCAATCCGTTCTTTGCAAATAGCCTCCATTTTCCGCAGTTCGGCCCGGCTGGCCTCTTCCATAGTTTTCTTTAGTCGTTCGGAGGCGGCCTCGTGCTGAGAGATCTGGATGGCCTGATCGGTGAGTTTCTTGGCCTGGTCGGAAACCACTAACCGCAGTCTTATGTTGGCACTCCCAATTTCCTCCCCGGCCTTGACCAGTCGGGCATGATGCCCCATCAACTTCCTGGTCTCCTCAGCAACCCGGTCGATATTTGCCTTAGCTTCGTCCCCCATAGCGACAATCCGAGTAGTAAGCAAATCAAGGTCGAGGGACTTGGCCTCATCAAGCACCCTTACCATAGGATTGCGAGGAAGAAGGTTCTCACCAGTAACCTCATCAAAAGAGATGTCATGAGATGCCGGGTCCAGGTCCGGATCACTCGCAAACGGATTGCGTGCTAAGCCAGGATGATCTATTGGGATGACGGTTGGATTCTCAAACGGAGGGGGGAGGGCATAAGCTCGGTATCCTCCTCTGTAATGTCGTAAATAGGCTGGAGTGGGGCCGGGGGTCCAAGAAGAGGTCCAGACGAAGATCGACTCCTCTTCCTCTTCTGTATATCTTCTTTGATAACTCCGAGAAGAGGACGATAGCCGACTATGTCTCCCGGGCGGTTAGTAGAAGGCTTAGGCTTGGCGGAAGCTTTGGAAAGCTTGTATTGTTCAAGCCTGTGCCGAAGATCTGAGGTCTTGGCCGTTTTACCCGCTCCTGGTACGAAAACCAAGTGTCACCAACATGTATTGAGCCATCATTCAAGAATTAAAAGAGTAAAGAGAAATTCACCTTGAACCGCCGAAGTTGCTTCAGTAGAGGCGCTCTCGGAAGATAAATCGATGCCGGTCCCAACTCTATCGGCTTTCTTGGACTTCTCCATCCCCTCCAAACCTTCGAAGGCATGGCGGAAAGCGTCATCCGTCCACTCTTGCATCTCGCCTACTTGCCCAGAAGACAAAGCCTCGACACCGTCGCCACCTCCAACGCCTTCTCCCCCATCTTCGCCTTGCTCCTCCTCCACGTCTCCCTCCTTCGGGATATCTGGACATGTGCTGGGAGAGGGACCATTAGACTTTTTGAGCTTCTTCCCCCCAGCAACCGGGTATTTCGGAAAGGGCCTCCTTTTACTGCTCATCAACTCGGCCCCTTCTTTAGCTTAGGCAGCCTTCTCTTCAGCCGTGTCCCTCTGCTTGACCACGGACTGCTGTGGAAGGATCAAGTTGTACTCCAAAAGTGTAGCGTTCCTGATCAGGTAAGTAGCCGACCTATCTCTTCTAGTAATAGCTTCTATTTCTGCTGCCGTCTGAACCAGGCGGTCATTCTCCACGACCGCAAAACCACCTGTCGCTAGCAAAAAATAAAAACACATAAGAAGGAGCATTGCAACCAGAACGGGAATTAAAAATAAAGCTTTGACTTACATCCGGATGTGAAGCGCTGAATAGAAATGGAGTCATCCCTGACAAAAAACCATTCCTTCTTGAACATGCTGTACTTGGAGTATAAATCCACGACCGGCTTAAAGGATACGGCCGATTCAAAGCTGATGTAGGGAGACCCCTTCTTATAGCCTCTCAAGTTCTACAAATACCGGATCTCCCGGTTGGAAGGAGGACGTCCATATCTCCTCTGGAAGATGACGAAGAGACTCACTAGAATGACATAGGAGTTGGGCTGAAGCTGGAATGGAGCTACCTTTAGATATGTGAGAATGCTAACTACCCAGGCGTTGAGAGGCGGGATGGCATCACACATGCAATGGTATCTGCTGTAGGCAAAGTATCCTTCGGGAGGATCATACGGCATCACTCCCGCATCCGGCAATAACATGCGCGCTCGGTCGATCTCGAAAGAGCGAGATATAACATCAAGTTGCTCGCCCTTGAGTGAGCTAGGGAAGCAATCAGGAGGCAAGTTAAGAAGTTCCCGAGGACCGTATCCATCCACCAATGATCTCGGGGTGGGCCCATGATGGGCAGATCCTGGCTGAGCTGGGGGCACTGAGGAAGGCTCTTCTCTATCCTGAGATCTCTTTTTCTCTGATCGGGTTTCCACTCTTTGAGACATTTATCTGCAGACACAAGAAAAATATATCGTTAAGACACATAAACTATGTAATCTAGAGTTTCACTGGTGATTCAGGTATAAAATTCCATCCGGTAAAGGGTTCATTCAACACTCGGAATCCTCGAATTCATTCAGTAAGGCCCAACCAAGAGCTCGTTCGGCATTCCAAATATGAAAGCTCATTCGGCATTCCAAATATGAAAGCTCATTAGGCAATTCTAGCCCAAGTTTCATTCGGCGATTCAAAACATAGATATCATTCGGCCTTATACTTCCAAACTCATTCGGTATTAAAAATTCTCGAGACCATTCGGTGTCAAACCCGTTCGGTAAAATGAAGAACATTAAGGAGTCATTCGGCAGAAGTAAACTAACCTGGTCCGGCAGCTGAGAGTGGCTCGGCACGTGTTGATTCGGCAGTTCAAAAGATGGTTCGGCTATCTCGTTCGGTAAGAAAAGACGAAGGCCTGTGTCTCCTACTTATAGGGGAAGGTTGGATAACCAGACCAGCCGGTTGGATTCTCAGGCCGGATATGGTTGTCAAACCGAAACAAAGCACGACATATGTTAAACATATGCCCTACTTTGGGGGGCAAATGTTGGGTACGTTTCTACCATCATCGAGCCAACACGAGGAAGCAAGGGACGAGCCACCAGAACAACCGGACCAGCCACCCTCCGAATCAAAGCGGATCAACACCACTAAACCAATGACCTCACCGAGCCAACGTCTCCACCGGACCAACGAATCTACCGAACCAATGTTACTACCGAACCAAACCATCTACCAGCTGCCACCGAACCAAGTGATGCTGAATCGAACCATCTACCAGCTGCCACCGAACCAAGTGATGCCGAATCGAACCATCTACCAGCTGCCGCCGAACACAGTGACGCCGAACCAAACCATCTACCATCTGCTGCAGAACCAAGTGATGCCAAACCAAAGCATCTACCACCTACCGCCGAATCAAAGTACTGCCGAGCAAAAGCAATGCTGAACCAACACTACCAGGCCAGATTGCGTCAGCCCAGGCCCACCAGCAGCTATATACATCCAAGACCCCTACCCACAACCTCACTCTATAAATAGAGGGGTAAGGGTCCAACAATGAAGGACAAGTTTGAGAGCTCAAGCACGGAGAGAACTTTCAAACAACTTTCTGATACTAGTATCAAAGCTTTGTACTTGTAATCTAAACAAGAAAAGAGAAATAATAGATAAAGTGGACGTAGGCACATTCTGGCTGAACCACTATAAATCTGCGTGTCTTTTACAGTTTAGTCCCTGCTTTTCATATATTTGCATAAATCGCCCGAATCACTAAGAACAACGTAAAATCAATTAAATCCTACGACTTTGAGGTGTTTGTCCATTTTTTGTGCAAACATAGGAGTTTGCTCACAAGCATCAAGATATCAAAACAAGTTAAGCTTCGAAAAATAGGAGTTTGCTCACCTGGTCTAAGAAGAAACAGAGAGAGAGAGAGGCTTGTTTTGGATTTGATTTTTGAACTAAATCTTTGCACCTGAATCAGATTAAAGCTGAAATTGTTTGATTAACTTGCATGCTTCAGATTTGAAAACAGCTTATTGTTTTGAAAAGATGCTGGCATTAGAAAATCTCAAGTTGAAGAAGAAGTTTTGCAGGCTTGTTTTGAAACTTGAAAATGGTTGAACGAAAATGAATTGAAGTTTACAGGTTGATATGCAGTTGTTTGTACAAGAGAATAATATGGGTTTGTACAATTTATCAGTGATATTTTTTCTTTGCTTGATTCAGCTGACATTACGTTTTGGTGGCTGATATGCTTTTGTGTAGTGCTAGCATTAATTGTTGTACCATTTTTTATAAAATTTTCTTCATTCCAGCTGATGGTTCCTATAATTTGGTGGCTAAGGATCCAAGCATTAATTGCTTTGTCTTGCTTTATAAGTTAGCTCATATGTATATATGTTATTTCTTTTCTTATGTCTTGTACTTTGTCTTTCTTTTCTTCCTTTTCTTTTGCCAGGCTTGTTTTTATACTTCATGCACATATATACTTTGGTTCTTGTTTCATACTTGAGTATATTTATATACGTTCTTTTCCTTTGCTTTGTAATATAAATGACATCCTATATTTTATTTTATTTTATAAGCTAATTCATGTATATATTTTTATCATGTATATTTGTATTATATGTTTCCTATTTGTCTACATTTATTCATATTTAAATGTATTTTATTTTCTTTAAATCTTATTATTTTGTAGTATAAATAAATCTCTATTTTATTATGTTGTTAGATTTTAGCAAATGTTCTACTTTCTATTTTTATTAAAATTTATCTTATATTAATTTCTTTTTCTAGTTTAAATATTAATTATTATTATTTTACTTCATATTTATTGTCTTATATTTATTTTATAAATTCAAACCATTATTAACCATCAATTCTAATATTTATTATTATCATTTATTATTAACCCATTTATTTAAGATTTTAAATTCAAATCAAAAATATATATACATATATATATTATTTTCAAATTTACTCATATATGCTCAAATACATATATTCTCATATATACAATATTTTTAAATTTAAATGATTTATACAAAATATATTTGGATTTCGGGGAAACTGCATCACTTAATCAATTTAATTTCACAATTTTTTATTCAAAAATTCATTTAATTATCGATTTAAATGTAATTAAAATTCGGGGTCGTTACAGGATGGTTATCCCAAACATCCTTTGAGTTACTTGTATTTCAGTTGTTATTTCACTTGAGTTGGATTTATTGATATAAGAATGTTAATCCTGACTCGAGGGTTTTGTGTTTTTCTTTACGCTCGGGTCAGACTGAGTGATACAGCATTTGAGACTCACCTTTGGAGTTGGAGGTTCGCTTGGAGATACATCTATCTATTCAGCTTGCAGTTTTCAATTGATTCCAATGATGTATTTAGATTTTGTATTGAGACTTATGTGTATTTGAGACTTCTATTGTATCTTGTTTTAAGTCTTTTATATATATAGTAGCTTCATGAACTTTTATTCATTTGTTTCCGCTGCTTATTGTTATATTACTCGCTGTCTGTGATTCTGTGATTATCTTATTTACTGTATATGCTGAGTTTTGCCTAATATAAATTAACAATATGATATTTTGAGCAATTCAAGTCCGACATGTATGGATGTGAATGGCACAAAATTTCAGGATGTTACAACGAGCTTCCATCCCTCGCCTGAGATTCGATCGGAGACCACCCCTCGAAAGCTCGTCGCAAGCTCCACCTTCGGCCAGAAGTACGCGGTGCTCGGCTCCCTCCTTGCGTGGAGAAACGCGAATGAACGGAAGTTGAACGCGGCTGCTTTTTACCTTAGATCGACGACAATAGCCAAGATCCACCGTTGGATGCCTAGTACTCGATGAGCTCTACAACATCGTAGTTGAATGTTTTTCGTAAAAGTGGACGGATTTGAAGATATTAAGGGAAGAAGAATTGGTTACTCTCGGCCATTAATTTTATTGGTGGCGGCTATGTTAAAAGTGTTTGGGTTTCATTGTGCCTAGTATATATACGCGTATACACATATTATTTAATATTATTTTTCACAATTTTCTTGAATTTCCGAACGTACTCCAAACTAGATGTGGCGCCTGGGGTTTATAATGTTTTACCCCTATTCCAAACACAATGGAACATTTTTTGGGGCCTAATTCGATCGTATGTGGAAGATAGCTTTTTGAATCGAATTAAAATATTAATTTTTCGATATCTATTTCAACGCGTTTCTATCTCGCATGACCAAACGGTAACTCCAAATGCTACAAAATTTGAAATTCGATAATAATAAACTATTATGGATCCAATGGAACAGGTTTCGTTGAATTCCGAGACCGTGCCTCGAAAGGCTATTTAAACGCGTCGATTAAATCGAGCGATTTTAAAAATTGTCGAAATCGTTTAAAATTTCAATTTCAAAAACTTACCAACTCAATTATAATTCAAATAGAATTTATATACATATTAGAAATCATTCCGATTCATTTTAAATCAAGGTTCAATTATTTACACTATCACTATATATTAATTCCACTATTAAATTAATATATAAATTTCAACTTTAAATTTATCGACTTTAAATCTCATTCAAAAGTCCATATTATAATTCTAATCCAAATAGAATTTAAATAAATTTTAGAAATCATTTCCATGTCCATTTATTTCCAGATTCATATATTATCCCAATTTCAAATATTAATTTACTGTTCATTAATCCAATTCATCAATATATTGAAATCTTGACTATTTAATTGATTCTTCCATGTTCAAAATCAATTTATATTTCAAATTCAACATGTTAAAATAAACTAAATGTTCAAAACTAAACGACCAAAAATTCCGGGTCATCACATTCCTCCCCGTTATAAAAAATTCGTCTTCGAAATTGCTAAGGTAGGAAAAATGCTTCTAAACCCATTTACCTATCCAACCCACTTAAATTAAAATCCTACATTCACTTCTCAAAGCCCTTTTTGTTTTATCCCAAAACAATTAGCTTTCATTTCTAACTCAAAACCCTTGATTTCTAATACATTTCGAAAATCCCCTTTTTTAGTTAACAAATTTTCCAAAACTTTACAAAAAATTTCTAACACCCTAAATTTTCAAAAAAATTTGACAGTGTCTTCTTTGTACGGAGAGTTTTTTACAATATCACAAGAGAGATAAAAATATATACATCGGCCCATACAGTCGGAAAACAAAATATATATCAATACATTATCGTTTCTTTTTATTTTATTGCATAGGCATACCTTTATTTAGCGTTATTAAGCCAGCGGCTTATTTTATATGCATTTATGCCACCCCAAATCTACCCAAACAGCTCCCTGTACATGTACTTACTCAAAATAAGCACATAAGTTTTCATAAAGATGAAATTTTATAACATTCCACTTCTCTAACTAGCTAAATAAATAAATTTCATAACTTGAACATGCCAAACATATGTTACGAGCAAATTTTAAGGTTCCAACACTAATTTAGTTTCCTTACCATAGACCATATATCATGTCATCCGATTCAAAATGATTTACAACCAAATTTTTATTGCATTCAATCCATATTTACAACCAACAACTCATGTATATTCCATAGTGATTTATATGTGCCTTACTTGCATAATTCACCTTTATTCAATTTCAAATTGATCTACAATAAATTTTGTTTGCATTCCATTCATTATTCACTTCCACTATATGCAAATCCATTTTATTAAACTTCAATTTATTCCCTTGGGAATTATTTCACATAATCAATTTTCGAACAATTCATTATATCATAACATGGTTCCTGCACTTGCATTTCTATTAACTTTACTTTCAACTTATATTACATCTTTTCCATTCACTTCCACTTAACTCACAAAGTGTTATCCACTTCATTTTATAGTGAACGGCATTTCAATTTAAGCAAATTTATTTATAAACCATTTCACAAAATTTATTTCTAAGGTTTATTATAAGCATTCCATATCACTGTTTAAGTTATATTCAGCTTTTAAAACTTAAGTTCACACTCAACTTACCTAATCCATATCCCAAAACCATATTCAATTCATTTACTCTTAAATTGAATTCATTTCTTGTTATCAATTTCTTAACCATTTAACTTGGTTATACTTTTTTTCCTTTTTCTAAGTTTAATAAGTTATACAACTTATTTATTTACAATTCCTGAATTTTCCACTTCAGTTTACTCACATTCATTATTTATAACATGTAGTTATATAAACACTTCGCTATTCATATTTACTTTCAATTTACTCCATTCTAATTCACTCTCTATTTAAAAATTCAAAATTTGAATTTCCAATCTTTTCCATAATACCAAACCATTTTTATTTAGGTTTTACCATTGCATTTTCAATTCATAAGTTCAAAAATTATTAAATTAAAATCTCATTTTTCTTACTTGAGTCTATTTACATCTTATAATCATAACTTTAGATTATCTATATCACTTAATAGCTTAAGTATATCCTTTTCATTCAATAATTATAACTTATAATTGTACAATTATTCTACATTTCAACTTAATATCCAATTCAATTCAAATCCTATTTCAATTTTATTTAACTTATCTTAAGTTAAATTCTATCCCATTTTATCCACTTAATCTTACTCAAGTTAAATTTTTAATTCCAGGATTAAAATTTACATTTTCCTTTCTTACCTACATCAACTTCGAATTATAGGTTCAATAACTGATTTCTCTGACTTTACAAGTCATTTAGATGGAAACCCCAGAATTTAATCACCCGGTTTTTATTTCAAATCATTTTGAAATCATAAATATACATTCATTTATTTTTGTATATATCATATTTATATAAAATCTCTATTTGGTTATATAAACCATTCCAAATTTTATAATATATTCTGATTATAATATTAACAACCACATATCCAAAAATATACAATAATTTCAAAAAAAAATATTTCTTTTATATTAAAATATAATTTTGGGTAAAATTATTTCACTTGCCCACTTTAAAACAATACTATGTTAGTTTACCTTATTTAAGAGTTTAGAAACCCCTATCTATACGGTTGCACTTCCCATACCGACCAAAATTCATAAACACTTAACCGATAAGTCAACACAATATAAAAACATTTTATATTCACTAACAAATATGCGCTCATATCTATTAATACACTCAAAATCATTCTAGAGTACTTCTGACTCTAT
Organism: Allium fistulosum; assembly: GCA_030737815.1. Taxonomy (NCBI): domain Eukaryota; kingdom Viridiplantae; phylum Streptophyta; class Magnoliopsida; order Asparagales; family Amaryllidaceae; genus Allium; species Allium fistulosum. Next base: position 1,251,081,935 of record CM060903.1, on the reverse strand, counting down.
CTCTAATGTGTAATCCCCACCAAAGCCTAGGTATATCGCCAACCTAAGCTCTGATACCAACTGTCACGACCCGCCCTTTCGACCCTCGAAAATCGACATAAATACGCTAATTGTATAACATGCCGAACGATCGAGTGCCAGAAAGACAGATTGTTGAGGGAAAAGAAAGTAGGTAGAAGAAAGAAGAAACTATCAAAAATAGAATCTCACAGCGGACTGAATAACATATAATATAAACAGTTCTTTACACAAATCAAAACTATAATATACATATCTCACATCAAAGTACACACCAATCATTACCAGCCCGGACAGTTATAACAACTTGTCCTCATAATTGCTGATAACTTAAACAAAAACACTACAGCGGAAAAATAAACAAGTACGAGAATACCTCTTGGTCTCTAGCTCGTCTCCTGAGCTCCATAGCATCTTAACCTGAACCTGTAATACTCGGTCTGACCCGAGCATTATAATAAAATAACACCCGAGTTAGTCTGAAAAACCAGTGTGAGAAACCACACCCAATTTGAATTATTAAAGTTTTTAAAATCCTTTGAAAACCAAAGGTATCTCCTAAGACCACGCCACAAATAAACACGATGGGTTTTTACCTTACGATAACCAAAACATTTCATATAAAATCCTTTGATATTATAATAGTGTCTAAGTACAAATACTTATTCAAATAGCTGAAATTGTTACATTAATTAAATTCCAGCATATTAGGCTCTACAATCAAAATCGTAAAGGCACGTATTGGAGAATGGATTCCATACGAATGACTAGGCACTGGGGTATCGCCTGTCACAGTACGCGTTTAGAACAGCGTACCGAGGACCACTGTAACGACCCAAATTTTTTAATTATTTTAATAACGTATTAAATTGAATTTTGGTGAAATTTTAAATTATAATATTTTGAAATAAAAATTTAATATTTGGATTACGTATAATTAAATATAGCAAATGGTAAATTTTCAATTTATAATATTGAAGTTATTTTATGGTATAATTTTATTCAAACTCAAATCAGTTAATAATTGACGGTAATAAAATGTTTTCCAAACATGAATATTTTTATACAGTAAATTTCTAAATCTTCTTCTGAGTGAGATGTCATCTTTCGTTTTTCCAAATTTGGACTTCTACTGCTCCGTTTATCTTAATTCTGGCAAAATAGCAGCATTTCTGGTACTGATTATCGACTTTCGATCGGATGATCGTACCACTAGTATCTGTATACCGTTTTGATCGTCACGTCGTGCTGATCTCTATGATATATTTATTTCTGTATTTTGAGGTCCGGTACACGACGACAAGAGCAATCAAACTATATATTGTACTGGTACCAAAATTCGTGACTTTTGATTCCCCTTCTTTCAAATTTTGAACCTTGTCAACCAAGCAAGATAATTGCTTTAATAAATGTTGCAGAATCAATGGAAAGACGTTACCATTCCCATCATTTCACTTTATTACATCTGGTACGTTTTCTGCCTCTCTGCCTTTTTCCATTCTGTTGTTTCAAAAGAAAAATTTAAATAACAAAACTTTACCACTACTTTATCACTTCGCATAAATATTCCCTAAGACTTCTCCTTCTTCTTTTTTCCCGAGATCTAGTATCTTCCACGTTTCTCATCCCCCCTCTTCACGCATGTCCAGCCATGCCGATTGCCTCTCCTCTCTCCACTGTGCAAGCTTCGCCCCTCCGCCTCTCCCACTTTCTTCCTCCTCCCATCTCCACTCACGCCACCCCAGCCCCGACCGAGCGCCGATCCAATTCACCACCCACACTCAACAATACCCACGTGCTCTTCCTCCTCTAGCCGAACTCACCCAGGTAGCCGCGAGCTTCTTTCCCACCATAGCAGCGCCGAAGCCTGGCCTCCTTTCTCCCCTATCCTTCACTCTTTATATTAGGTAATATATATCTGTTAATATATTTTGATTTCAATTTTTGTAAAGTTCAGTAAAGATATATATAAATTTATATGTTAACTTATATGTATGTTTGCATATATTTGATTTTGCATTTCGCCTGCATATTTGTATACTGTCTGCAAGCATAGGAAGTCGGCATTATATCATGTATGTATATACAAGTGCTCCATACGTTTGTTTGCATTGGTTATATGAATTTATTTACTATTAATTTCAAACTATATATATATATATAAATTATATTATAGGTTTGTTTTCTTTTGGGATAAGCTGTCCATTGTTTAAAACCTACTACTGCTACTATAAAGAGATATAAAGATATTCGGATGACTTGATTTTTTTTTTTCATGTAATGTAATATACTTGTGTAATTATATAAAGGTTTTGCATTTGCTTATATTTGCAAGTATATCCATGCATTTTCTTATATCTGGAAGTATATTCATGCGTTGGTTTATGCATTTGTTAGTATATACACGTGTGGAAGCATTCATGTATATATATTGTAGAGCTATGTAAAGGTTATGTGCTGTTGCATGTAGGTATGAAAGTATTATCATATATGGATAATTTATAGATCTTTACAAATCCTTGTTTATATTTTTGTTATATAAAATAATGTATGTGATATTGATCTTTATATTAATTTAAAAATATAAGTTTACATTGGGTTTAAAGTATTGTTTTGTTAGTATTTATGTGGTATAGTAATCTGGTAAGTGTACATTTCTATATATGTTCAAGTGCATGTGATATAAATACACTAGCTTACTTTATATATATGTTTTGCTGCACACGTTATAGTATCTATCTAGTAATATCGGTTTGCAAGTTATTAAGTGAATATATAATATACTTATGTTTTCAAAGTTTGTATAAAGCTGTTGTGTTGGAAATGATAGTAATATATATGTTTCTTCTTTTTCTGAAAGGATTTTATGAAAGAACTTTTCGGCTATAGTTTATATATATATACTTTGATATGAAAGCTTTGAAGTTTTGTTACCTATATGGAAGTGTACAGGTCACTAGCTATTTACATACCATATATATATATATTTGTTATTATATTAAGGTTATATAAGTCTGCATTACATAAGTTGGATATGCATATAGTCGTTTGCACATATATATAGCTTGTTAAGTTATTTATCTGATTTGATGATATATGTGTGTAAGTTATATCTTGCCTAAGTTCTATTTTATAATATATATACAAGAATGAGGTTGGAATAGATTTTGTAACAAATCTTAAAACATATATTTGGAAAAGAAATATATATATATATAGACGTGTATATATGAATTTTTAAAAAGAATGTAATATATATATATGTGTTGATTTTGATATATGTGTTTTGGTTAAAACAATGATTTGAAATATATATACATTTAGTTAATATATGTTTAAATTTATTTGTAAACAAATATAATGTATTTATCTTATTTTAATATATACGTTGGACTTAGAATATGACTTGATATATATAGCTATATATATACATATGTCACTCGTACCAATTATCTTCATCGATCCTGTTCCGACTTGATTTCGTCAACTCCTATCTACCAGCTTTGATCATCGAATCGTGTCCATCTTGCTTTGCCTTGGAATTCGTAGCTTGTTCTGTTGTCAAACTCCTCTAACCTCGAAAGGTGAGAAATCACTCACGATTAACGTTCTTTTATTTATTAAATTTGATTTCAATTGAAACAATAATTGAAATGTGCTGTTGTTAGTTATATACATTGTTATTGACTGTATCTGTTCACCTGTGACATCTGACATCATTATCTGTTATTTATATTGATGATATATGCCTGTTATATTATTATTTCATATTTGTTATCACTCTGCAAGTTCCCTGTTAGTATAGAATTCACTATGGGTTGAAATGATACATACCCGAACGGACTTTAGAATAGGAGAAAATCGTTATGGGATGAAATGATAAACCCAAGCGATTTTCATTTGAATTGAAATTGGGATTGCAGGTCGAAATGACATCTACTCGTATATATTCAAATTACGGATTGAAATGATAAATATCTATATCACTTAACCATATGATAGATATATATACAGACACCGTTGGTCCATATATGTAAAATTTATATTTCAAAATAGATTTTGGTAATAATTTGAATAAGTTAAGGTTGGGAAGATAATTTTATTTAATTAAACTGATTTGAAACTTATTGAAATTGAGATTTAAGATATGATTTATAACTTGGGTTTGATTTAAGTAGCTTAATAAATATTTCTTGTTTAAATAAATTTAAGGAAATATTCAGTAAAAATATAATTTAAGACTAGTTAAATGATATTGAATTTATTAAGTGAATATTCCCTGATTAAATAATAAATGAAGTTAAATCAAGAGCTATATGAAACTGTTAAATTTAACTTTAAAATGGTTGAATATTAAAGCTTTAAAATATATTGGAATGTAAATGATTTATTTTTGGTGATTCAGATTTGCATTTGAAATCAATATAATTTGAATTTGTTATTTAGAAACTGAATTGAATTAAAATGGAAAAATTTAGATTGAATTAAATTGAAATTTGGAATTTGAGTTGATTTGAATTGATCTGTGAGACTTGAGGAAATTATAAATACTTTTATTTAAGAAAATAGATATATTTGAAATGAAATGATATTTGGGTTGAAGAATAAATTAATTTGAAATGACCATGGTGTTATAGTGTATATTTCTACATTGTAGATAGTTCCACAGATCCTTAGAAAGTGGTTATCCCAAACATCCTTTAAGTTACTTGTATTTCAGTTAATATTTCACTTGAGTTGGATTTATTAATATAAGAATGTTAATCCTGACTCGAGTGTTTTGTGTTTTTCTTTATGCTCGGGTCAGACCGAGTGATACAGCATTTGAGACTCACGTTTGGAGGTTGGAGCTTCCTTTGGAGATCCAACTATCGCCTCAGCTTTTAGCTCTTCTAGTTGATTTGTTCAGAGAAGTCATCTGTTGTACTGGAGACTTCACTACATTTGAGATATTCTGTTTTATTTTATTTTAACTCTGATGTTTATATAGTAGCTTCATGAAGTACTATTTTATCTATTCCGCTGTCTATTATTGTATTACTCTGTGTCTGTGATTCTGTGATTGATTTATTTACTGTATATGCTGAGTTTTGCCAAATTTAAATTAACAATCTGATATTTTGAACTATTCAAGTCAGACATGTGTGGATTATTGTCGATTTGAATGGTCCAAAATAATGGGTCGTTACAGTTGGTATCAGAGCTTTGGCTCTAGGCAAAACTTAACATATATGGTAAATTTATTTACAGAATCACTTTCGTTCGAGTTGAATCTCTTCCTTTTGACTCGAATTTTCTTTGAACTTTGGAACGTTCCCTGCGGTTCCAAAATTCATTCTTGTCTCTCCCTATTTGTATTCTTTTGATTCTGGAGTATCCCATAACTCCACTTCGAATGATCTCTATAAGAATAGGCGATCCCGCCAATCTTTGAATGATTTGTAAAGGGGTGGAACTCCTTTACAATTGGCATTGATTCACCGGAGATTTATATATCCCTCGGTTTTGATGTTGCCATCTCTTGTTATGCCGAATTCTATCTCTGGCAATCGAATGTCGATTTGCCTTAGATTTCCGCATCGATTATATTCTTAAAGTCACGGTTGACCCGGTTAAGGTCGCCCGCGATTTATATAAGTGTATCCGACTACTGTTTTGTAATTAATTATCTCATTTTTGTTCAAGCCTATCTTCAAATCAGAATTTTATTTGATTAGAGTTCTTTTAAATTGAATCTCTATCTTTGTTTTGAAATCCGTCCGTGAATCGTCCTTTGAAAATCGGGTTTGTTTATATTTTAGAAATTGTTTTCTAAACCGAAATTATTATTTTGATAAGTATGATTATATTCTATATATAAAAGTGAAATGTTTTCGATAAAGATTTAATACCCTTTTTAAAATGAGAATTTGAGGTTTAGAAAGGATTTGTAATTTTGAAAAAAATTATATAAGAAATTTGATTTATCTAAAAATGATTTATAACTGAAGGATTTTAAATTTGAAATTCGAGAATTGAACTCCGGTATTTTGAAATTGGTTTTAAGATTTTGAAATATATAATAATAATATGATTTAAAAGTATTTTCCGAATAAGAAATGTTTCAAATGATTTTAATAAGTTTCGAATGATTTCAAAGAAATTTTGTAACGACCCGCCATTCATTCCACAGAATGACGCATCATTAATAAGAAAGAAAGGTATAGAAAAAAGAAAAGAAGAGAAGAAAGAACTAAACAATATCAGAATCTCACAGTGGAAAAGGAACAAAATATAATATATCACATAACTATTACATAGTCTTTACATAATCAGAGTTACACAGCTTATACAACACAAAATAGACAGTTATAAATTTCTGTCTATTATACAACTCAAGATATAACTCAAACAAAAGACTCGAAGAAACCAACACAGTGGAACACTATATATCTACGAATGCTGAAGCCTCCTGCTCCATATCTCCTCCATAGATTCGTCAAAGCTAACCTGAATCCCTTGGCTACTCGTAAAAATTTGAGTACCCAAGAGTTTAATAAAACAGAAAATAAACACTTGGGTCAGACATGAGTCTGGTGTGAGTAAACGGGTTAAAGTTGCTTAACTTTAAAAACTTTTGAAACAAAAGGTATCACGTAAGACTTCCCACACATAAACATGGGTAAGTTTTTACCTTACGCTAACCAAACATCTCACGTTCCAACATAGTTGGGCACAACTAAATCGTACGTCACTTATTGGAGTTTGGATTCCATACAATGGCAGGGCTACTGGGGTACCGCCCGTCACAGTACCTGGCCTAGATCAGCGTACCGAGGATCATGCCCAATCCCCTGCAACACAAAGCCAGAACCATCCCTTACTGGATAATTCCGAATAAAATCACCCCACGGTTGTGATCATTTAACCGCACCACTAAGCCGAAATAGAAAAGGGACATCTAGACAGGGATGACCTTACTCTCAGTGGGTGCTACCCACGAAGCCTTGCTGCACCTCCCCTGTTTTAGCCATTCATGATTGATGAGGCTTGAGGCTACGATTACCTTTAATCAGAACACATCACTTAGAATGCTCATCGTCCACCTGACGATGTTCTGAAAGCATTCAATCCATACAAGTTCGTTCCGGGTTCGAACGAAACCGAAGGCATTATCTCGTTACACTCATTTTGGAATCACCCTCAGAGTTAACGACAAAAACCCTTGCACTCTGAATCTTCTTCTTCACTTGAGATTCACGACCTATCATTAATTTGGATCGATGTGGTATTCGGATATCCAAATCTGGAAACCCGATCCCGGTCTCATTGAAATCCAAATCGCCATCTTTTAGGTCCAAGTTGTTTAAGGTTTAAACAATTCAATTCAATTCAATACTCGAATTCACACAGCATTTAACACAGATAAATATCACACATTTATCACAGCATATCATCCAATAGATATCATCCAATTCAGATATTCTACACAACAATCATTCATAAGCAACAATTATTAACCCTATGATATAATTAATTTAATTATCTTGAATTAAATTAATTACTTAAGAATTAATTATCTAACCTTGCTTAATCAATCATTAATTAATTACAAACCTTTAATTAATTAATTACTCATTAAATATTAATCATCCTTGATTAATTATTCATTAATTACATAAAGTAATTATCCTTTAATTAATTTCACAAATTAATTATTCTTAACCATTTATATTGATTAATCTTTAATTAATCACATTAATTAGTCCTTTATCAATTTTATTAATTAATCATGTTATAATTAATTACATCAATTCATTATCCTTAATTTATTACAGAAATCAATTAACTATTAATCACTTACCTTTAATTAATTAAACCTTAATTAATTAATTAATTTCACTAAGTAATTACTCCTTAATTACTCCCATTAATTAACCTCAAATCATTTCCATTAAGTAATTATCCACAAATTACTTTCATTAATTATCCACTAATTACTTTTAAATTAAGTAATTATACTTTTATTAATCACCTTCAATAATTATCCATTAATTAATCACATTAATTAATTTAACCTTAATTAATCACATTAATTAACCTTAATTAATTATCTAAGTAATTAACCCTTAATTACCTTTCATTAATTACTTCCATAAAGTAATTATTCTCTTTAATTATTTACATTTAGTAATTACAAATTAATTAATTACACTAAGTAATTTACTTAATTAATTACATTAAATAATTAATACTTAATCAATTCAAAGTTTAACTTTAATTAATTACATTAATTAATTAACTTAATTTAATTACCTAAATAATCACTTCTTAATCACTAGTTAATGTTCCATTATTAACTACCCATTAATTACTTACTCTAAGTAATTATCTCATCATTAATTTATTACGTTTAGAAATTAACTATCTCTTAATTACTTACATTAAGTAATTGTTCTTTAAATTAATTTCTTTTAGTAATTACCTTATTGATTATATTCATTAATTAATTACACCAGTTAATTTTATTAAGTGATTAACTCATAATTAATTCACTAATTAATTATCTTTAATTAATCACAGCTTTAATTAATTTAAAGATAAACTCTTTATCTTTATTAAATACTCAATTGTATCATTTAACTTCCATTTGAAAACATTTTGCAAATCAATTTTATAATCGAAAGATTTGAAAATAGTTTACAAATCAATTATAATTGAACGTATATAATTTTCTTCTAAACAAAGCAATTTAAACATTAAATTATCAAAATCTTTGAAAACTTACTTAGGAACTTAATTGCTTTAATAATTTTTAAAACATGTTTAAATAAACTTCACTTTGCAAAAAGCATGGTTTATATTACTTTTTGAAACATATTCAAATTTAAATACACTTTTGAAACTTAATAACATTTCTCTTTTAAAACGAAAACAATATTAAAAAAAAATTAGAACTTTAAACTAGCTAACATTTTCTTTTAAAAAAACTGTTTTTGTTTAACTTTAGAAGAAAAAAAAATCTGGTTATAATCTCTAAAAACCTGAAACCAGGCAAACCACAACAACAACCTGAGCAAACCTGTAACGACCCGCCTTTTTGGACAGTTTAAATCGACAAATCAAACACACATGCCGATTCTAAACCATTCAAAAGGGCGGATGGTTAATGGGTTAAATAAGAAAAGAAAGGAAAAGAAAGAACAAAAACAAACTCAGAATCTCGCAGCGGAAGGAACAAGATATAATAATAAAATAACAGTTCATGAAGCTGTTAAATAAATAAATTTGATTATTATTATACATCATAAATCAGAGTTACATACATATCAGAGATAATACAATAATGCAGCGGAAAAATAATATGGTAGTAGAATACAAATGATGTAATACCAAACTCCGTCTTCGTCCTCCAGAATAGATCTTCAACCTTATCTGAAATGCTCAGGCTGACCCGAGCGTAATGAAAAGGCAAAACACTCGAGTCAGGACTAAAATATCTCATGTAAGTCAAATCGAATAAGAAAATATGAGTGTGACGGCGTCAGAGATGTTTACAGGTTTTGACATCTCCTATCCAGTGTCAACGTGAGTGCAATAACTTAAGAGATGTTACGGGATTTTCCATCTCTCAAGGATCCGTTAAACTATCTACTATGTAGTACAATACACTATTATAATATGTCTACATTAAAGTAAAAGTATTAAAATAGCGTTAAGCCATGGCCCATTCCACCCTTAACACAGTTTATATTCCCAAGAGCATATACAAGACCGTAGTTTCCCCAAAACCGGAAGTCACCAGAGGGCAATCCATATACTAAAGGTACAAATCAAAATCGTAGTGGTCGCGCATAAATGGAATACAAGTATGACAAGGCACATGAGGCAATACCCAAGGTAGTGATACTACCGTTCGCCTGATCCGGACTGGTGAGAACGCAACGCCGCAGCGCCCGCAACACCGTGAGACAACACTCCCAAAATCAAGGGTGCGCACCAATCAATCACAAAGTAAAAGAATAGTTTACGAAGAAGTGTGTCCACTTGAGGTAGCTAATCCTCCATTGGCCCGGCACAGCTCCTGTTTTAGTCATTTCCAATTTGACACAAGTGTCAAGGCTATCCATTATCGTTCTCTTTCTTTAGTCAACACGTACATCATTCCAACCACTTCATTCTGGGTCATCACTCCGCGTATAGTTATTAAAGTGGTTTTCGGTTTAGATAGAGAGTATATCCATAACCGATTCCGGTCTTTTTAATAACTTCGAAATTATTTCACCGATTGGTCGTTTATTTATTTCAAAACCAAATCAATTACAATCTCAATTAAAATTTATAAATCAACATTTCATTTGTCTTTCTAAATCAATTTCCACAATTTACGTTTCAAAACTTCCAAATCAAAATTTCAAAATCTTATAATTCAATTTCAATTTCAATTTAAACAATTCAAATATTGATTCAAGTTCGTATATAAGTTTCATTCCGAAATCATTTAAATTAATTTAATTCAACATTCAAATCAATTTAAATTCATTTATCGATTTCATTTAATATCCGTTAGGGTACTTTATCATTCAAAACAATTTCTATTAAATTTCAAATCCATTACACTACCTTTTTAAGTTCAACTTCATTAAATCAAAACTTACAATTTTGAATTAAATTAAATTCATCAAATCAATTCTTCCAATTACAAGTCTTACATTAATTCCAAAAATATCACATTTTCATTTCTTGTTAAAAATATTCAATTTCACTTATTTACTTTCTTAAATAATTTTCCAAAACTTAATTAATAAAGAAACTCAATTTCAATTATTTATGAAGTAAAAATTCACTTATTCAAAAGTTCAAAATTTTCTTATTAAAGAATTTCAATTCAATTTAATCATTAAATAATTTAACCTTATTTAATTATTAAATAATTCAATAGTTTCAATTTAGTCCAATTCACAAATTTCTTTGAATTTCAATTAAATTCCAAATTAATTAAATCTCAATTTTAAATAAATTTTCAATTCCAAACTCAAACTTGAAATATCATTTCATAAAAATTTTCTTAGAAATATTCAGAGTTCGATTAAAAGTCTAATCTTTTAAAACAAATCAACTTTCGAAAATTTACGACGTATTTCAAAAATTTTCTTAAAAATCTAAACTTCGAATAATTAAACAATTTCATTTACCAAGTTTAAATTCCAACATCTTGAGCTTCAATTCAAAATAATTCAATTTCCATAAATTCGATTTTATTCTTAAAATCAATTCATTTAAATAATTTCAAAACAACTTTTAAAATCATTTAATTTAACCAACCCGGTGTCCGTATATAATTTTCTAACCTATGGCCAAGTGGATAATTATTTCAAATTTAATTTCAAGGATGGACATATATCATTTCAATCCAAATAGATGTCATAGGTATATCATTTCAACCTATTTCTTAATTTATTCGAAATGATTCGGTTTACAGTTTATATGCAATAAACAATATACATGATGATAACATGATATATCAAAATAAATAAACAACCAATATCGACCAATAGCATTCATCACAACCAATCAACCATAAAGCCAATAACATTCACAACAACTTCATAATTATCAATATTAGGAAATTTGATCGCAATTAAAATTTAACTTTAATTTGACTGTCAATTTAATTTTCAACGGTGAATTCAAATGACAATCTATATGACAATTAAATTTTTATCAAACAACGAAAAATAAATCCATATCACTTCATAATTTCAAATTTAACTACCATAAAGATATTCAGTACGTTGTGAGCGTTATAAAACACTAACCTTTTGAATTTAAATTGAATTTACATTCAATTTAAACCCAAAAATTTGACAGTCTCCAAATCCATCCAAACCAGCGTCAAAGTGTCCGGAATTTCGATACGATCCTAACAAAAGAAACCTCGCCCAAATCCGAGTCCGTATGCAAAAGTTATGAAAATTTGAAGATTGGAAAATTCTGGTGCTGAGTCGACTTCAAGTTCCCGCCTCAAATACCCGATGCCTGCTTGGAGTTTTTTGCGAAATCGACCCGATGACCCGAGTAGTTTTCTTCCCGACTCGAAGTAGCTCCAGCGTTTTTCCCCCTGAAACCCCAAGCGCGACCCGAAGCGCGTAAATCTCGAATTTTTTTTTTTTTAGATTTTGGAATTTGGGAATTAGGTTTTGTCTGCCATTGGAATGAGAAGCTAAGAAGAAGATGAATTGTACGTACAGACAAATGAAGATTAGGGAGGCTAGGGTTTATAACTAGGTATGTTAGAGATAGAGTAGATAGACTGGATAGATGAACGTGCGGAACAAACTATGGCCCGAAAAGCCCGTTCTGACTCCGGAACGGAATTGGGTAAACCCATATATCAAAATAGGTGTTTTAAAATATTTTAAACGCAATGGAAAAGGTTTCAAGTCCAAATTCCATCGTATGAAGAAGTTATGCTAAAATCAAAATTTCAAATTGATTTTAATTGATTATAATTGCATTTATTTCAAGGCGTTTCGAGTCCGTACGATCAAACGACAAGTCTGATTGCTACGAAAATTGAAACCTTACAATAATTCACTGTTACGGATCCGATGAAATTAGTTTCGTCGAAATCCGAGACAGTTGTAAAAATGACAATTTTTACTGTTTAATTTCAATATAAAATTCCCAATTTTAAACTATTAACTTTTAAATCAAATTTCAATTATTCACAAATTTTATTTTTAATTTCACAGTAATTAACAATCTTTTACAATGCAGTTTTCCATTATAAATCCAGTATAAAAGATTACATTAGATTCGGCGTTCAATTATATTGTAATTCAAATTCAAGTTATTTAATTCCAATTGAATTCTTTTATTTCGATTTACACTTTCATTATTGCATCAACCATTTACTTATACATTATTATCAATAGTTTATAATTCATTTACTTTCATTTTCTTCAGCTATCATCTTATTTAAATTCACAGTAATATTAATTACATTCATTTACGTTGATTTCCATATTATAACTTCAATATTAAATGTACATTTTATTTATTTCGTTGTTTACAATCAAATTCAATTCAATTCAATTTCTTGTTACATTCAAATTTAAATCTTTACTTACGTTCAATTACCAGTTAACATCTTTATCAAATTACAGTTTCGGTTATTATTTGATTTCAATCAACTGTAATATTAAGTTACATTTATTTATATTAGTTTCAATAACATAAACTTCCACTATTAAATCTACCGTTTTATTTATTCTTTGTTTACAATCATAACCAATTTGGTTTACAATCAAACTCAATTCATTACTTACATTCAATATAGGTTAACATCCATATTTAATTTACAAATAAGTTATTTCAGAATTCAGTTTTGCATTTTAACTTGTAATTCACATTTAACAACACAAAATTTTATTTCCTTCGGATTTTTATCCAAAATTTTTATTTTAATTCGTATTTTTAAAGTGTTAAAAATACAGGTCGTTACATTCTCCCCCACTTAAAACTTTTCGTCCTCGAAAAGGAACGGAGAAGGGGAAACCATCATTTAGATATAATTCATTCAAAATATTCGACTTATTTGCAAAATTTAGTTATAGGATTTTTTTAAAATCTCAAAATTTTCTAACTTCCGGATTTTTGAAAAATTTCGGCAGCACCTCCTTTGCACGGCTAGGACCGAAAAATTTCATAGTGGTAATAATTGCATGATACACATCTCATTACAAGAATGAGGCATCCCAAAACATGGGGAACACAATAATATACCACAACATAAACTGTAATCCGAGAACATACCTTTTATTTAGCGTTTATTAGCATTTTAACTTACATTTTGCATTAAGCGCAGAAGCGAGCTCCACAAGCGAAGCGCAACCTCTTTGCTACCTACTAAAATGCTCAATAATCAAGTTAGAACAATGCATATAAAGATAGATCGATATACTTATCATAAACAACACACATATAACATGTTTAGCTTCAAAACTGAAATTCCAATTCCAGGACAGCAAACGAATCTCAGTTTTTGGTCACCTAAACTATAAAATTTGACAATGGAATCTAAACAAAAGTTGTTGCATTCGTTTCAGGCTTTCCAGAATGTCTAAAATCATTGAATTCGGACCTTCCGTTCAAAAGTTACGACCGTTTTACTAAATAGGAACGCCTCAGCCTGGCAATGAATTGCGCAGGTCAGCGACATTTGGTCACGTTTTCGACCCTCTAAATGACAGCAAAACACAAAACACATAAAGTAAAAGTTTTAACTTAAGTTCTTAGCTTTCCAGAAAGTGCAAGGTCATCAAAATCCGATACACCAGTAAAAAGTTATGGCAAAAATACTAAGAGTATATGCTACTGATTTTGCTTCCCTTTTACACAGGCCAGCGAGAAGATTCAAATTTTTAACTAAGTAAATGAAGGAATTTCTCAAGACAATCTAAACAAAAGTCCTGCTACAGTTTCTAAGCTTTCCGAAAAGTCTAATATCGTTGAATTTCGTCAATCCATTTAAAAGTTATGCTTATTTCCGTTTCAGCATATATTGGACAATTTTGGATTTTTTTTTTCCAAAATTTTGCTTTTATTATTTCAAAGTACAAACCATCAAACTTCAAATTTCTAAAGATCAATCACAAACCCAAAGTCGTTTATTTTCTTATTTATCTATGAAATAAGTTTACATTCGATTTGTTTCCGATTTATTCAAGTTTGTTTCATTCATAATTTAAATTCAAGTCAATTTGCTTCAATTTAATTTGAATTCAATTATATTTAATTCCACTTTGCTTCAAATTTGAATTTAATTATTAAAAAAAAATTATTCCGTTTATTCAATTCCATTATCACTAATGAATTCTATTTAATCAATTATCATCCATCTAACAACCAATGCATATCAAACATTAACATCCATCCAAATCTATAATAAATCAATTATACATTTCCAAGTCAAAATTTTAATTTCATACGCTTCCAAGTTTATTGACATTTAATTTTATTCAAATTTAATTAGTTTCCATTTACTAATTCTATATTTAATTAATTTTAAATTTAATTCATTTTAAAACTTAAATTTCCTTTATATTTACAACTATCAATAGATTTTCACATTTTATTATTCACTCTCACACTGGTATATTATTCCTCTACTTATCCTTATTAGCATTTTAAACTTTTTAAGTATTTGGTAAGTTTTTGTTATGCAAATAGAATGTAGTTAAACAACATACAACCTCTTTTCATTCAAAGTTGAATTTTCAATTAATTAATTTTTAAGTCATTACTTAAATTTCACTATAATTTAATTTCACATTTACATTCACATATAGTATTTCCATTTTAAATTAACATAATGGTGAATCACCATTATGTTAATTTAAATTCCAATTATTTACTAACAATTTTATTTATATTTGCAAACCATTAATTAAATGCATATTTCATTTTTCAAACCTATACTTGTATATTATCCAATTAACAATTCATATAACATTTTTGAACTTCTTAAATGATTTGGTAAGTTATATCTATGCTATAGAATGAAATTTAATACTATGCGAGTTTTACAGTTTCAATTTTATTTTAAATTCATAATTTCCTAATTCTAAGGATTTCTACTTCAATTGATATTTCACTTAGCTCTTAGGTTCATTTCTTATTTCGCAATTCAGAAGTTCCGTAATGATTCAAGTATTAATTCATTTCAACCATTAAAGAAAAAATCATTAATTATTAAAGAACTCAAGAATTCCAATCCCGGTTTCATTTCAAATCAAGTTTTGAAATAATATATACTTATATAATTTATATATCAAATCATATTATAGAGAATACAAAATAAAATTCAATTTTTTTTAATCAAAACAGGGTTTAGAAAAACTATTAAGTGATCTCCCCCACTTGGACTCTCAAAAATAAACGTCGATGATGCGTGCATTCATCACCGAAATCATTCTCTAGTGTCAAGAGGGGAGTATAACACTTACTTCATTTGAAAATCCTTTGAAAACA
This sequence comes from Allium fistulosum, assembly GCA_030737815.1. Taxonomy (NCBI): domain Eukaryota; kingdom Viridiplantae; phylum Streptophyta; class Magnoliopsida; order Asparagales; family Amaryllidaceae; genus Allium; species Allium fistulosum. The sequence continues at coordinate 1,251,065,903 of CM060903.1, read as the reverse complement.
ATTTCTAATCGAATATACTATCATATAATACTTATATTATACATTTCGAATTTTTGTTAATAAATTTTCAAAACACCGGAATTTAAATTCTCCATCTTAATTTAAATTCATTTTTATTTTATTTTATTTACCATTTATATTCATTGTCAATCATATTTACAAGTTTCATTTCTTAAAATCGTCCAATAGTCAATAGTTAGAAATATTGACTAATCAACAATAAACGATGATAATCTAATATTATCATCTCCTAACAACCAATACAATCAAAATTTATAAATTTTCAAGATAGTTCTTTTATATAAAAATATAGTCCAAAACAATATTATGTCAATCTGTCCTATTCGAGTGTTTAGAAATTCATATCGATGCCTTGGCGTCCCAAGTACCAACCAGAATTCATAAATACTCAACGGAACAACTTAACACAATATAAAATCATTTTTATATCCAAATTACAAATACGCTCTCTCATATACACTCGAACTCATACATAAGGTTTAACCCTATTTCAATGAGTTATTCCCCATTAGAGCCAAGGTAATCTAAACCAAAGCTCTGATACCAACTGTAACGACCCGCCTTTTTGGACAGTTTAAATCGACAAATCAAACACACATGCCGATTCTAAACCATTCAAAAGGGCGGATGGTTAATGGGTTAAATAAGAAAAGAAAGGAAAAGAAAGAACAAAAACAAACTCAGAATCTCGCAGCGGAAGGAACAAGATATAATAATAAAATAACAGTTCATGAAGCTGTTAAATAAATAAATTTGATTATTATTATACATCATAAATCAGAGTTACATACATATCAGAGATAATACAATAATGCAGCGGAAAAATAATATGGTAGTAGAATACAAATGATGTAATACCAAACTCCGTCTTCGTCCTCCAGAATAGATCTTCAACCTTATCTGAAATGCTCAGGCTGACCCGAGCGTAATGAAAAGGCAAAACACTCGAGTCAGGACTAAAATATCTCATGTAAGTCAAATCGAATAAGAAAATATGAGTGTGACGGCGTCAGAGATGTTTACGGGTTTTGACATCTCCTATCCAGTGTCAACGTGAGTGCAATAACTTAAGAGATGTTACGGGATTTTCCATCTCTCAAGGATCCGTTAAACTATCTACTATGTAGTACAATACACTATTATAATATGTCTACATTAAAGTAAAAGTATTAAAATAGCGTTAAGCCATGGCCCATTACACCCTTAACACAGTTTATATTCCCAAGAGCATATACAAGACCGTAGTTTCCCCAAAACTGGAAGTCACCAGAGGGCAATCCATATACTAAAGGTACAAATCAAAATCGTAGTGGTCGCGCATAAATGGAATACAAGTATGACAAGGCACATGAGGCAATACCCAAGGTAGTGATACTACCGTTCGCCTGATCCGGACTCGTGAGAACGCAACGCCGCAGCGCCCGCAACACCGTGAGACAACACTCCCAAAATCAAGGGTGCGCACCAATCAATCACAAAGTAAGAGAATAGTTTACGAAGAAGTGTGTCCATTTGAGGTAGCTAATCCTCCATTGGCCCGGCACAGCTCCTGTTTTAGTCATTTCCAATTTGACACAAGTGTCAAGGCTATCCATTATCGTTCTCTTTCTTCAGTCAACACGTACATCATTCCAACCACTTCATTCTGGATCATCACTCCGCGTATAGTTATTAAAGTGGTTTTCGGTTTAGATAGAGAGTATATCCATAACCGATTCCGGTCTCTTTAATAACTTCGAAATTATTTCACCGATTGGTCGTTTATTTATTTCAAAACCAAATCAATTACAATCTCAATTAAAATTTATAAATCAACATTTCATTTGTCTTTCTAAATCAATTTCCACAATTTACGTTTCAAAACTTCCAAATCAAAATTTCAAAATCTTATAATTCAATTTCAATTTCAATTTAAACAATTCAAATATTGATTCAAGTTCGTATATAAGTTTCATTCCGAAATCATTTAAATTAATTTAATTCAACATTCAAATCAATTTAAATTCATTTATCGATTTCATTTAATATCCGTTAAGGTACTTTATCATTCAAAACAATTTCTATTAAATTTCAAATCCATTACACTACCTTTTTAAGTTCAACTTCACTAAATCAAAACTTACAATTTTGAATTAAATTAAATTCGTCAAATCAATTCTTCCAATTACAAGTCTTACATTAATTCCAAAAATATCACATTTTCATTTCTTGTTAAAAATATTCAATTTCACTTATTTACTTTCTTAAATAATTTTCCAAAACTTAATTAATAAAGAAACTCAATTTCAATTATTTATGAAGTAAAAATTCACTTATTCAAAAGTTCAAAATTTTCTTATTAAAGAATTTCAATTCAATTTAATCATTAAATAATTTAACCTTATTTAATTATTAAATAATTCAATAGTTTCAATTTAGTCCAATTCACAAATTTCTTTGAATTTCAATTAAATTCCAAATTAATTAAATCTCAATTTTAAATAAATTTTCAATTCCAAACTCAAACTTGAAATATCATTTCATAAAAATTTTCTTAGAAATATTCAGAGTTCGATTAAAAGTCCAATCTTTTAAAACAAATCAACTTTCGAAAATTTACGCCGTATTTCAAAAAATTTCTTAAAAATCTAAACTTCGAATAATTAAACAATTTCATTTACCAAGTTTAAATTCCAACATCTTGAGCTTCAATTCAAAATAATTCAATTTCCATAAATTCGATTTTATTCTTAAAATCAATTCATTTAAATAATTTCAAAACAACTTTTAAAATCATTTAATTTAACCAACCCGGTGTCCGTATATAATTTTCTAACCTATGGCCAAGTGGATAATTATTTCAAATTTAATTTCAAGGATGGACATATATCATTTCAATCCAAATAGATGTCATAGGTATATCATTTCAACCTATTTCTTAATTTATTCGAAATGATTCGGTTTACAGTTTATATGCAATAAACAATATACATGATGATAGCATGATATATCAAAATAAATAAACAACCAATATCGACCAATAGCATCCATCACAACCAATCAACCATAAAGCCAATAACATTCACAACAACTTTATAATTATCAATATCAGGAAATTTGATCGCAATTAAAATTTAACTTTAATTTGATTGTCAATTTAATTTTCAACGGTGAATTCAAATGACAATCTATATGACAATTAAATTTTTATCAAACAACGACAAATAAATCCATATCACTTCATAATTTCAAATTTAACTACCATAAAGATATTCAGTACGTTGTGAGCGTTATAAAACACTCACCTTTTGAATTTAAATTGAATTTACATTCAATTTAAACCCAAAAATTTGACAGTCTCCAAATCCATCCAAACCAGCGTCAAAGTGTCCGGAATTTTGATACGATCCTAACAAAAGAAACCTCGCCCAAATCCGAGTCCGTATGCAAAAGTTATGAAAATTTGAAGATTGGAAAATTCTGGTGCTGAGTCGACTTCGAGTTCCCGCCTCAAATACCCGATGCCTGCTTGGAGTTTTTTGCGAAATCGACCCGATGACCCGAGTAGTTTTCTTCCCGACTCGAAGTAGCTCCAGGGTTTTTCCCCCGAAACCCGAAGCGCGACCCGAAGCGCGTAAATCTCGAATTTTTTTTTTTTAGATTTTGGAATTTGGGAATTAGGTTTTGTCTGCCATTGGAATGAGAAGCTAAGAAGAAGATGAATTGTACGTACAGACAAATGAAGATTAGGGAGGCTAGGGTTTATAACTAGGTATGTTAGAGATAGAGTAGATAGACTGGATAGATGAACGTGCGGAACAAACTATGGCCCGAAAAGCCCGTTCTGACTCCGGAACGGAATTGGGTAAACCCATATATCAAAATAGGTGTTTTAAAATATTTTAAACGCAATGGAAAAGGTTTCAAGTCCAAATTCCATCGTATGAAGAAGTTATGCTAAAATCAAAATTTCAAATTGATTTTAATTGATTATAATTGCATTTATTTCAAGGCGTTTCGAGTCCGTACGATCAAACGACAAGTCCGATTGCTACGAAAATTGAAACCTTACAATAATTCACTGTTACGGATCCGATGAAATTAGTTTCGTCGAAATCCGAGACAGTTGTAAAAATGACAATTTTTACTGTTTAATTTCAATATAAAATTCCCAATTTTAAACTATTAACTTTTAAATCAAATTTCAATTGTTCACAAATTTTATTTTTAATTTCACAGTAATTAACAATATTTTACAATGCAGTTTTCCATTATAAATCCAGTATAAAAGATTACATTAGATTCGGCGTTCAATTATATTGTAATTCAAATTCAAGTTATTTAATTCCAATTGAATTCTTTTATTTCGATTTACACTTTCATTATTGCATCAACCATTTACTTATACATTATTATCAATAGTTTATAATTCATTTACTTTCATTTTCTTCAGCTATCATCTTATTTAAATTCACAGTAATATTAATTACATTCATTTACGTTGATTTCCATATTATAACTTCAATATTAAATGTACATTTTATTTATTTCGTTGTTTACAATCAAATTCAATTCAATTCAATTTCTTGTTACATTCAAATTTAAATCTTTACTTACGTTCAATTACCAGTTAACATCTTTATCAAATTACAGTTTCGGTTATTATTTGATTTCAATCAACTGTAATATTAAGTTACATTTATTTATATTAGTTTCAATAACATAAACTTCCACTATTAAATCTACCGTTTTATTTATTCTTTGTTTACAATCATAACCAATTTGGTTTACAATCAAACTCAATTCATTACTTACATTCAATATAGGTTAACATCCATATTTAATTTACAAATAAGTTATTTCAGAATTCAGTTTTGCATTTTAACTTGTAATTCACATTTAACAACACAAAATTTTATTTCCTTCGGATTTTTATCCAATTTTTTTATTTTAATTCGTATTTTTAAAGTGTTAAAAATACAGGTCGTTACAAAACCCCCAAGTTTTCCCGAGTAACCTCCCGAGCAACCCACGCTCCTTCTCTCCCTTCGAGTCAAACACGAGACAAACGTTGAACTTCACCCGATCCAGACCTTCTTCCCAAAATAAAACACACAGCCACTCAAAAACTACACACTCGTGCACGTGCACATGCACGCCAATTCCGGCCATCTACGATCATCACCGCGACCCTCCTCCAGTCACCCACGACCTCACTGACCAACTCGAACACACAGCACCACGAGATCGCCAGCAAAACAAAATCGAGCCACTCGATCGAAAACTAAAAAACAACCCATCGGAAAAATCGACCATTGCCGTTGATCTCAACCACGAGTTTCCTCACCGACATCACCAGACCTACATCTCGACTTCCCACTCCTAATCCCCACCTCGCGATCAACTCCGATCTTCCATGGCCATCGCGAAAGCTTCGAGAACATCATCGTTCCAAACTGTCCCTGGAACCCTAGTTTAGCTACGACCTCACAGCTCGATCATCAGAAAAATCCATCTCCATTTTTCCAGAGAACCTCACCACATTGGCCACCTCCAGACCAAACGTCATCCAACTCGATCACGCCGATCACCGGAATTTTGCAAATTCCCAAATCTCGATCATCCCAGAAATTCCCAGTGTTTATCGAACTAAAAATCATTAAATGTATTTTAAAAATCGTGATTTACAACCACGAATTCATTCATGCAATTCAAAACAGAAATTGAATTGGTTCATTTTTTTACATATATATATTTTCACTGTTATACCCATTTTAAAAATTATTTGTTGAATTTAAAACCCTGAAACTATTTTTATAATTAACAATACACTGCTATAATCAATTTTTATTCAAGGATCCAAGCTTAAATTTTAGTGTATTAGGAGATATGAAGTTTTGTTTGTTGTTTGGGAACTGAAATCATAACAGAGACAAGAACATATACTTACAAGCAAATATATTCATATACACAGAGCCATTCATATATATATATATATATATATACATGCATCTACAAACATGAACACATGCAACCATATTCTACAGACATTCATCACAGACATTCAAACCAAGTCACAGATTAAAAAAACTGTTTTTAATTTAGATGTTTACTCAGCTGTGAAGAATGAAGACAGAGCACCATTGTAAAAAGCTTTTGAAAATAGCTTGAAAAACTGAAATCCCTTAGCTTTAAAACTTTGCATGTTACAGAAACTGGAAATCTTTGGTGCTTGATTCGAAAATGCTTTGAACCTGAAAATGAAGTTGCATGCAAAAAACGATTCCAGGTTGAAGAAAAAATGATGCACAGGCTACAGATTTGAAGATGAACTACAGGGATTTAGAAAATGCTTGACAGGGAATTGATTTTGATTTTTGAAATGAGGATTTGTTTACAGGTTGATGAAAAGATTTGCAAACATGTTTTGAAAATGAACTACTGGTTTTAGAGGAAGTGATTGTAGGTTTGTTTTAGAGTAGTAAGTTCAGCCGAGAAATTTTCTTTAGTATAGAATTGAAATGAGAAGAGAAAAAGAAGAAGGAAGAGGGCAAATGCTTATATAAACTGAAAGTGATTTAAAAATAAAAATAAAAGAAAAACTAAATTTAATGACACTTGTACAATTTATTAACATTTGTCATTCTCATACTTTAATCTTATAACACTTGTCCTTTAATTATGTATTTTTCTATTTATTTTAAATGTAAATAAAAGCTTTTTATTAATTTACAATTTTATAAATGCTTATCTAAATACATATATTTGAATTTCTTTAAAGGAAATAAACTAAACAAATTATATACAAATAAAATCTTATACCTATATTTTAAATCCAAAATATTTTAAAATATCTATCCTTTTGAATTTCCAAATTTAAATCCAAATTCAAATTCAAATCAAAGAAAATCAATCAACTTATATATATATGCACATATATAACTACACATTAAATTTTGAAAATAACAAATTCTATTTTTATTAAAATCTATTTGTAAAAACAATATATTATTAATATTGTTTGAAAATAACACATTTATCAATTTTAAATAATTTATAAAAGAAATTATCTCTTTATTAAGCAATATTTAAAAAGAAATAAAACAAACCTTTTTGTAAATCTTATTTAAATTTAAAACTTAAGTTATAATATAATTTAAACCATTATACATTTTCTTTAAGTATTTTAAAACTATATAGTTAACTATTTGATTAATCTTTGAAAATCTTTATATTAAATTTAATCATAATTCCCAAATTACCAAAATATATTAGAATTTGAAAATTATGTTTTATTTGTTAAATTCAATCCAAAGCTTTTCTATTTACAATATATACAATTATATATATACATTATAAATAGAAAACATTTTATTAGTTTTAAAAGATAAATTTACCAATTAAATATTTATTAAAGAAGATTGTTAAACCAATTTAAATTTTTTTTATAAAGATTATCAAATCAATTTAATTATTTAAACAGATTATTAAATTGATATTGCCCAAAAATTCCGGGATATCACATTCCTTCCCCCTTAAAAGAATTTCGTCCCCGAAATTTAAAACAAAGGTAATTTAATAATCTATTTAAGATTTAATTTTAAAACACAAGCATATGTCAATCATATGCTAACAACCATAGCAACCAATTCATTCAATCAAACAAATCTAACTATCCGGACAAAATTCTGGATAGAATTTCCTAGAGTTTCCCAGATATAAATACCGGGAATACTCGCTCTATAGAATCCAAACAATCAATACTACTAAGCTACAGAGCTCCTACTCATCTAGATCTGCAAAACTAAACAGGATATCAGACCATAGACAAGTCTGACTCAACAACCAAATCTTCCTGAACTGCTAGTTCCACAACCAGTGACGGATCACACACGTACTCCCTTAGAGATACGTGAAACACATCGAATCCCAGTTATCCAAACTGACCATTCAACCTTGTAGACCAGGCTCTTATCCAAATCAGAACACAGAAGAGATCCAAAATACCTCGGAGCTGATTTCCCAATCTTACCAAATCTTATAGTTCCTTCGATCGGAGAAAACTTATCCAAAATCAAATCTCCGTCTTCGAAATCCAAATTTCTTCGTCTTTTATCCACAAAACTCTTCTGACGATCCTGGGCTGCCTACATCCTTCCTGATCAGCTCAACCTTTGCTGATGTCTCTAGAAACAAACTAGATCAAAAACAACCCAACAAAATAATCTCCTCAAGATCAACCAAAACCAAAAACAAACTCTACTCCTCAAACAATAGAAGACAGAACTTACTTTTCCTATTTGGAAAAGAAAAGCAGATGCACTCCCAAACTGCTTCCGCTGCACAACTCTGATCCGAAGCAGAAGAAAATGTTGATGAAGAACACAAGCACAAACTGGACAACACATCCCAGAAAAATAGTTCAACCGATCCATAAAAAGAAAACTCAGAAGTTCCATCAAATCCTGAGCTGCTTCACCAAACTCCAACTCTAGGAATCAACCTTCAACAAGCTGAACCACCGGTATCATTCCTGGAACCAAGTCGATAAGGAAACTAAATCTCCAAATGCGGACAAACCTCTAACTTCCTGAAAACATCCAGAAAATCTCTTTAATACTCAAGAGAACACTCAACTATCGCAAGTCACTTTTGCGATCAACCCAACCTATTTCCAAAGAAAAACTGTTCTCTCTTTACCAATCAGAATAGCTTACACTTATCTAACCAATCCATCGAAGAAATGGATCCACTCTGCTGCTTCTGAACTCCACCACAAGAAAAACGTTCAGCCAGAAAACTTCCTGCCAACACACAAAACACTTCGAGTTGCACTGCTGCCACAGATGCAAAAGACTTCCTATCCAAAGCTCTTCGAGAAACTCGGACCCAAACACTCTGCTGAACTCAGCCACAACATCGAAGCAGACACACCTCCTTAACTTGTTCCAAAGAAAACATTTCGGAGACATCCATAGTCACTGCGTCTCATCACACAGCTACAATTTCCTGAGATACCATCACATACATCGGTCGACAGATCCAACTCTACTCATCCAACTTCAAAGATGGACTCCGAACCTTTAAAAGGTTTCCTTCAGAGATCGATGAAATCCTTACACCCCAGCAAAGCTTACTCAAGACAGTATTGGGTCTACAGTCTCGACAGATACTTCCAACCTCAACACTCAAACTCCAACTATTGGTAGTTGTGTTACACACACCACTACCCTATCTACCTTTATAACTTATATTGGAAAACCCGAACAGGTAACCCAACAAATAGGTAGAATAAATATATATATAGTTATATAAAAATTACAAATACGCTCTCTCAAGATAGACACCATTCCAGAGTCTAGGTATTCACTCAACCAAGAGCTCTGATACCACTGTAACGACCCGCCATTCATTCCACAGAATGACGCATCATTAATAAGAAAGAAAGGGATAGAAAAGAGAAAAGAAGAGAAGAAAGAACTAAACAATATCAGAATCTCACAGCGGAAACGGAACAAAATATAATATATCACATAACTATTACATAGTCTTTACATAATCAGAGTTACACAGCTTATACAACACAAAATAGACAGTTATAAATTTCTGTCTATTATACAACTCAAGATATAACTCAAAAAAAAGACTCGGAGAAACCAACACAGCGGAACACTATATATCTACGAATGCTGAAGCCTCCTGCTCCATATCTCCTCCATAGATTCGTCAAAGCTAACCTGAATCCCTTGGCTACTCATAAAAATTTGAGTACCCAAGAGTTTAATAAAACAGAAAATAAACACTTGGGTCAGACATGGGTTTGGTGTGAGTAAACGGGTTAAAGTTGCTTAACTTTAAAAACTTTTGAAACAAAAGGTATCACGTAAGACTTCCCACACATAAACATGGGTAAGTTTTTACCTTACGCTAACCAAACATTTGATAGGAAATTCAGTTATATTACAATAGGGTCTAGGGTTTTCAAGTAAAATACAGAAATAGCTGGAATGCTTACATCTCACGTTCCAACATAGTTGGGCACAACTAAATCATACGTCACTTATTGGAGTTTGGATTCCATACAATGGCAGGGCTACTGGGGTACCGCCCGTCACAGTACCTTGCCAAGATCAGCGTACCGAGGATCACGCCCAATCCCCTGCAACACAAAGCCGGAACCATCCCTTACTGGATAATTCCGAATAAAATCACCCCACGGTTGTGATCATTCAACCGCACCACTAAGCCGAAATAGAAAAGGGACATCTAGACAGGGATGACCTTACTCTCAGTGGGTGCTACCCACGAAGCCTTGCTGCACCTCCCCTGTTTTAGCCATTCACGGTTGATGAGGCTTGAGGCTACGATTACCTTTAATCAGAACACATCACTTAGAATGCTCATCGTCTACCTAACGATATTCTGAAACCATTCAATCCATACAAGTTCGTTCCAGGTTCGAATGAAACCGAAGTCATTATCTCGTTACACTCATTTTGGAATCACCCTCAGTGTTAACGACAATAACCCTTGCACTCTGAATCTTCTTCTTCACTTGAGATTCACGACCTATCGTTAATTTGGATCGATATGGTATTCGGATATCCAAATCTGGAAACCCGATCCCGGTCTCATCGAAATCCAAATCGCCATCTTTTAGGTCCAAGTTGTTTAAGGTTTAAACAATTCAATTTAATTCAATACTCGAATTCACAAAGCATTTAACACAGATAAATATCACACATTTATCATAGCATATCATCCAATAGATATCATCCAATTCAGATATTCTACACAACAATCATTCATAAGCAACAATTATTAACCCTATGATATAATTAATTTAATTATCTTGAATTAAATTAATTACTTAAGAATTAATTATCTAACCTTGCTTAATCAATCATTAATTAATTACAAACCTTTAATTAATTAATTACTCATTAAATATTAATCATCCTTGATTAATTATTCATTAATTACATAAAGTAATTATCCTTTAATTAATTTCACAAATTAATTATTCTTAACCATTTATATTGATTAATCTTTAATTAATCACATTAATTAGTCCTTTATCAATTTTATTAATTAATTATGTTATAATTAATTACATCAATTCATTATCCTTAATTTATTACAGAAATCAATTAACTATTAATCACTTACCTTTAATTAATTAAACCTTAATTAATTAATTAATTTCACTAAGTAATTACTCCTTAATTACTCCCATTAATTAACCTCAAATCATTTCCATTAAGTAATTATCCACAAATTACTTTCATTAATTATCCACTAATTACTTTTAAATTAAGTAATTATACTTTTATTAATCACCTTCAATAATTATCCATTAATTAATCACATTAATTAATTTAACCTTAATTAATCACATTAATTAACCTTAATTAATTATCTAAGTAATTAACCCTTAATTACCTTTCATTAATTACTTCCATAAAGTAATTATTCTCTTTAATTATTTACATTTAGTAATTACAAATTAATTACTTACACTAAGTAATTTACTTAATTAATTACTTTAAATAATTAATACTTAATCAATTCAAAGTTTAACTTTAATTAATTACATTAATTAATTAACTTAATTTAATTACCTAAATTAATCACTTCTTAATCACTAGTTAATGTTCCATTATTAACTACCCATTAATTACTTACTCTAAGTAATTATCTCATCATTAATTTATTACTTTTAGTAATTAACTATCTCTTAATTACTTACGTTAAGTAATTGTTCTTTAATTTAATTTCTTTTAGTAATTACCTTTTTTATTATAATCATTAATTAATTACACCAGTTAATTTTACTAAGTGATTAACTCATAATTAATTCACTAATTAATTATCTTTAATTAATCACAGCTTTAATTAATTTAAAGATAAACTTTTTATCTTTATTAAATACTCAATTGTATCATTTAACTTCCATTTGAAAACATTTTGCAAATCAATTTTATAATCGAAAGATTTGAAAACAGTTTACAAATCAATTATAATTGAAATTATATAATTTTCTTTTAAACAAAGCAATTTAAACATTAAATTATCAAAATCTTTGAAAACTTACTTAGGAACTTAATTGCTTTAATAATTTTTAAAACATGTTTAAATAAACTTCACTTTGCAAAAAGCATGGTTTATATTACTTTTTGAAACATATTCAAATTTAAATACACTTTTGAAACTTAATAACATTTCTCTTTTAAAACGAAAACAATATTAAAAAAAATTTAGAAATTTAAACTACATAACATTTTCTTTTAAAAAAAACTGTTTTTGTTTAACTTTAGAAGAGAAAAAAAATCTGGTTATAATCTCTAAAAACCTGAAACCAGGCAAACTACAACAACAACCCGAGCAAACCCCTAGGGTTTCCCGAGTAACCTCGCGAGCAACCCACGCTCCTTCTCTCCCTTCGAGTCGAACACGAGACAAACGTCGAACCTCACCCGATCCAGACCATCTTCCCAAAATAAAACACACAACCACTCAAAAACTACACACTCGTGCACGTGCACATGCACGCCAATTCCGACCATCTACGATCATCACCGCGACCCTCCTCCAGTCACCCACGACCTCACTGACCCACTCGAACACACAGCACCACGAGATCGCCAGCAAAAAAAAATCGAGCCACTCGATCGAAAACTAGAAAACAACCCATCGGAAAAATCGACCATTGTCGTTGATCTCAACCACGAGTTTCCTCACCGACATCACCGGACCTACTTCTCGACTTCCCACTCCTAATCCCCACCTCGCGATCACCTCCGATCTTCCATGGCCATCGCGAAAGCTTCGAGAACATCGTCGTTCCAAACTGTCCCTGGAACCCTAGTTTAGCTACGACCTCACATCTCGATTATTAGAAAAATCCATCTCCATTTTTCAAGAGAACCTCACCACATTGGCCACCTCCAAACCAAACGTCATCCAACTCGATCATGCCGATCACCGGAATTTTGCAAATTCCCAAATCTCGATCATCCCAGAAATTCCCAGTGATTATCGAACTAAAAATCATTAAATGTATTTTAAAAATCGTGATTTACAACCACGAATTCATTCATGCAATTCAAAACAGAAATTGAATTGGTTCATTTTTTTACATATATATATATATATTTTCACTGTTATACCCATTTTAAAAATTATTTGTTGAATTTAAAACCCTGAAACTATTTTTATAATTAACAATACACTGCTATAATCAATTTTTATTCAAGGATCCAAGCTTAAATTTTAGTGTATTAGGAGATATGAAGTTTTGTTTGTTGTTTGGGAACTGAAATCATAACAGAGACAAGAACATATACTTACAAGCAAATATATTCATATACACAGAGCCATTCATATATATATATATATATATATATATATACATGCATCTACAAACATGAACACATGCAACCATATTCTACAGACATTCATCACAGACATTCAAACCAAGTCACAGATTAAAAAAAAACTGTTTTTAATTTAGATGTTTACTCACTTGTGAAGAATGAAGACAGAGCACCATTGTAAAAAGCTTTTGAAAATAGCTTGAAAAACTGAAATCCCTTAGCTTTAAAACTTTGCATGTTACAGAAACTGGAAATCTTTGGTGCTTGATTCGAAAATGCTTTGAACCTGAAAATGAAGTTGCATGCAGAAAACGATTCCAGGTTGAAGAAAAAATAATGCACAGGCTTCAGAGTTGAAGATGAACTACAGGGTTTTAGAAAATGCTTGACAGGGAATTGATTTTGATTTTTGAAATGAGGATTTGTTTATAGGTTGATGAAAAGCTTTGCAAACATGTTTTGAAAATGAACTACTGGTTTTAGAGGAAGTGATTGTAGGTTTGTTTTAGAGTAGTAAGTTCAGTCGAGAAATTTTCTTTAGTATAGAATTGAAATGAGAAGAGAAAAAGAAGAAGGAAGAGGGCAAATGCTTATATAAACTGAAACTGATTTAAAAATGAAAATAAACGAAAAACTAAATTTAATGACACTTGTACAATTTATTAACATTTGTCATTCTCATACTTTAATCTTATAACACTTGTCCTTTAATTATGTATTTTTCTATTTATTTTAAATGTAAATAAAAGCTTTTTATTAATTTACAATTTTATAAATGCTTATCTAAATACATATATTTGAATTTCTTTAAAGGAAATAAACTAAACAAATTATATACAAATAAAATCTTATACCTATATTTTAAATCCAAAATATTTTAAAATATCTATCCTTTTGAATTTCCAAATTTAAATCCAAATTCAAATTCAAATCAAAGAAAATCAATCAACTTATATATATATATATACATATATAACTACACATTAAATTTTGAAAATAACAAATTCTATTTTTATTAAAATCTATTTGTAAAAACAATATATTATTAATATTGTTTGAAAATAACACATTTATCAATTTTAAATAATTTATAAAAGAAATTATCTCTTTATTAAGCAATATTTAAAAAGAAATAAAACAAACCTTTTTGTAAATCTTATTTAAATTTAAAACTTAAGTTATAATATAATTTAAACCATTACATTTTCCTTAAGTATTTTAAAACTATATAGTTAACTATTTGATTAATCTTTGAAAATCTTTATATTAAATTTAATCATAATTCCCAAATTACCAAAATATATTAGAATTTGAAAATTATGTTTTATTTGTTAAATTCAATCCAAAGCTTTTCTATTTACAATATATACAATTATATATATACATTATAAATAGAAAACATTTTATTAGTTTTAAAAGATAAATTTACCAATTAAATATTTATTAAAGAAGATTGTTAAACCAATTTAAATTTTTTTTATAAAGATTATCAAATCAATTTAATTATTTAAACAGATTATTAAATTGATATTGCCCAAAAATTCCGGGATATCACAAATTTCAAAAGAAGTTTGAGAAAATAGAAGTCCAGAACTCACTTATGTCATTGGAAAATAATTTTGGTGATGAGTGCACGCATCATCGACATTAATTTTCGAGTTTCAGAGTGGGGGAAAGGCCACTTTAGTAGCATTGTTACGCGAGTGATTTTTTTTGCGAAACCGATTTTGATTTCAAATTCCGAAGTATGATTTGATTTTCGAAAGATATATGTATATATATTTGAAATGATTTGAAGTAAGCCGGTGTTCAGTCCTTGAGTTTCAGATTTGAAACCTATCTTTTGAAATTGATTTACTGATTTGTTGTTGGTTACCAATTCTTGAATTTGAAAATGATTTCTTCAACTATTTTGAAGGTTCGAGCACTTCAAAATCAAGGTTAACTTTTCAAAGCTAAGAAAATTTTGAAAAGTATAAAGTATATAAGTTTGGTAGGTATGTTAAAGTATGTAGTAATATGATTTAAATAAGTTGAAACTGTTTTGTTAAGTAAATGAATAAGACTATTTTGAATTTTTCTGATATGAAATTTAGATTTGAAGTGTTTTGAAAGAAATTTGGTCTTCAAAATATTTTGAATAAAAATTTAGTTTAAATGTTTTAACTTAGTAACATCTTCATGAAACTATATATTTAACAAGTTGGAATAGATACGTAAGTTGTACGTATGCTGTTTTATTCGCATAATTAATTTGATCCAGGTTTGAGTACACAAGTTCGAGGTGAATTACACCATTTCGTGTTAGGGTTTTTCATTCGATTCTTGATGGCGAATATTTGATATGGATTTTGGGCTCGATTCTAGAATTCTCTATCATAGTATATGGCTATGCAAGGAGACTGATGGCTTCTAGTCGGGAAACCATATCGAAATCCGCATTAGGGAAGTCGAATGGAAAATACTAGTTTGAAAGCAAACTTGTGTGATCGAGCGAGCGATCAAATGTGGTTTTGCGAAATGATGACGTATGTACATCTTATATTCTAATATCATTGATATATTTTGACGCTGAAATTGAAAGCTGTCGGGTTAGAATATCTTTGCTTACTAAAAGAAAAATTCCAATTTAAATTACAAAGATATATAACCCATAAAAGCAAAGACATTCAAATCCCATATGACTCTTCATACAGCAAAATTTATTTTGTAAATTTGATCCTTATATAAGATGGACCTTATGTAAGTATAAGATGATTTTGAAAAACATTTGATTTTGGAAATGAATTGGTTGACTTAAATTATATTGATTTGGAAATTTGGATTTATTTTCTAAATTTATTATGTTGGAAACTTTAAAACTAAAGATATTTAAATTGAGAAGAAATAATTTGGTGGGATCGTATATGATTTTGAAACTGAACTGATATTGAAACAAAATTGAAATTTGAGATCCTTATTTTTACTAAATACCTGGTTTGGGAGTTATCGAACTTATATAAAAAAAATTTGGTCTGTATAAGTATGATGTTGATTCGAAAACTATGGATTTGAAAAGGTACTCAATTTGAAAAGTGAAATCTTATATAATTGAAGTCTATATAAGTGTGATTTGATATACTATTGATTTTGGAAAGTATTTGATTTGAAAATGAAATCTTATATATAATGGACTTTATATAAGTATGATATTTGCAATTAATTTGAAAGGTACTATATGATATATATTTTCGAAGTAAAGATATGGAAAGTGCCTTCTGCTTGATATCCGATTTGTGGCCACATCTTGGATTCATTCTATCGATATTATTCTCTCTGAATTTTGGTTTTCCGGATATGATACTCGAGTGTCCTTCGAATTCCATGGCGTTACCCATGGGCTTACGAACTCGACTGCATAGCGTAATTCGCAAGGTAGTGATTGCTTAAAAGGTACGGATGTTTCCTGGGGGATCCAGGCGTAACCATTGTGTATCTACGATCTATGGTCATGTTAGTGGCGTAATCCGCAAGGCAGAGATTGCTTAAGGGGTATGGATGTTTCCTGGGGGATCCAGGAGTAACCATTGTTATGTATCCTGCGGTCCACAGTTTTGTTATCATGGCGAAATTCGCAAGGCAGTGAATGCTTAAAAGGTACGGATGTTTCCTAGGGGACCCAGGCGTAACCATTGTGTATCTGCGATCCATGTTTTGTTTGTTTTTGTTTGGATTGTACTTTCCATATCTGTTTTTTCAAGTTTTCCAGTATTTTCACTGGGTGTTGAAACAAGTCTACTAAGTACCTGGAGAATTCTAGCTTTGCGCCTGATCAACGCACTGCCAGAGTCTACAGGAATGGGGATAAACTTGTTGAAACATCGAGTTATAAAAGTATTTCCAACGAAGAAATTTTGTATTAATATTTGAAATTGAAATTCTTATGGTTTGAATTAATTATTCATGCCCGATACTATTCTTTTGAATCTATCTTATCTGCTCAGCTTTATTTATTCACCTATGTTCTGTTTTTCCAAATCCTCCTTCTTTTCCTTGTTGACTATATCCTTTTTAAATATTAATTATTATATACTACATGGTTTAATAGAAGATTTAATGTTATAAATATTTTAGAAGTTATTAATTAAATAAGTTAAATGATTATTGATTCATTAATAATATTTGAAAAGTATCTTTAGAAAAAAATTAATAAATTTATGAATTATGGATTGAATGTTTTCAAATAGCTTCTTTGTAAATATAAATAATGTAAATAATTGTTTTCAAATAGTTTTCATATAAAAAGTTGTTATTTAAGCATATAAATGGTAATTGTAAAGGAAGCAAGAAATTTTACAAATGGGTTTTTGAAAAGTTTTAAAGTATTAAAGATAATTGAATTGCAAATGAAGTTTTCAAATGAATATTTCAAGAAAATTTATATAGTTTGAATAAATTGTTTATCCTTGTCTTTCAATCTATCTTTTTCTGGTTGTTTCTATTCTCCTACCTTTTTCTTTTTCGGGGATGAAAAGTTTTGAGTGGGGGAGAGTGTAACGACCCAAAATTTTTAATTATTTCAATAACGTATTAAATTGAATTTTGGTGAAATTTTAAATTATAATATTTTGAAATAAAAATTTAATATTTGGATTACGTATAATTAAATATAGCAAATGGTAAATTTTCAATTTATAATATTGAAGTTATTTTATGGTATAATTTTATTCAAACTCAAATCAGTTAATAATTGACGATAATAAATGTTTTCCAAACTTGAATATTTTTATACAGTAAATTTCTAAATCTTCTTCTGAGTGAGATGTCATCTTTCGTTTTTCCAAATTTGGACTTCTACTGCTCCGTTTATCTTAATTATGGCAAAATAGCAGCATTTCTGGTACCGATTATCGACTTTCAATTGGATGATCGTACCACTAGTATCTGTATACCGTTTTGATCGTCACGTCGTGCTGATCTCTACGGTATATTTATTTCTGTATTTTGAGGTCCGGTACACGACGACAAGAGCAATCAAACTATATATTGTACTGGTACCAAAATTCGTGACTTTTGATTCCCTTTCTTTCAAATTTTGAACCGTGTCAACCAAGTAAGATAATTGCTTTAATAAATGTTGCAGAATCAATGGAAAGACGTTACCATTCCCATCATTTCACTTTATTACATCTGGTACGTTTTCTACCTCTCTGCCTTTTTCCATTCTGTTGTTTCAAAAGAAAAATTTATATAACAAAACTTTACCACTACTTTATCACTTCGCATATATATTCCCTGAGACTTCTCCTTCTTCTTTTTTCCTGAGATCTAGTATCTTCCATGTTTCTCATCCCCCCTCTTGATGCATGTCCAGCCATGTCGATTGCCTCTCCTCTCTCCACCGTGCAAGCTTCGCCCCTCCGCCTCTCCCACTTTCTTCCTCCTTCCATCTCCACTCACGCCACCCCAGCCCCGACCGAGCGCCGATCCAATTCACCACCCACACTCAACAATACCCACGTGCTCTTCCTCCTCTAGCCGAACTCACCCAGGTAGCCGCGAGCTTCTTTCCCACCATAGCAGCGCCGAAGCCTGGCCTCCTTTCTCCCCTATCCTTCACTCTTTATATTAGGTAATATATATCTGTTAATTATTTTGATTTCAATTTTTGTAAAGTTCAGTAAAGATATATATAAATTTATATGTTAACTTATATGTATGTTTGCATATATTTGATTTTGCATTTCGCCTGCATATTTGTATACTGTCTGCAAGCATAGGAAGTCGGCATTATATCATGTATGTATATACAAGTGCTCCATATGTTTGTTTGCATTGGTTATATGAATTTATTTACTATTAATTTCAAACTATATATATATATATAAATTATATTATAGGTTTGTTTTCTTTTGGGATAAGCTGTCCATTGTTTAAAACCTACTATTGCTACTATAAAGAGATATAAAGATATTCGGATGACTTGATTTTTTTTCTTCATGTAATGTAATATACTTGTGTAATTATATAAAGGTTCTGCATTTGCTTATATTTGCAAGTATATCCATGCATTTTCTTATATCTGGAAGTATATTCATGTGTTGGTTTTTGCATTTGTTAGTATACACACGTGTGGAAGCATTCATGTATATATATTGTAGAGCTATGTAAAGGTTATGTGCTGTTGCATGTAGGTACGAAAGTATTATCATATATGGATAATTTATAGATCTTTACAAATCCTTGTTTATATTTTTGTTATATAAAATAATGTATGTGATATTGATCTTTATATTAATTTAAAAATATAAGTTTACATTGGGTTTAAAGTATTGTTTTGTTAGTATTTATGTGGTATAGTAATCTGGTAAGTGTACATTTCTATATATGTTCAAGTGCATGTGATATAAATACACTAGTTTACTTTATATATATGTTGCTGCACATGTTATAGTATCTATCTAGTAATATCGGTTTGCAAGTTATTAAGTGAATATATAATATACTTATGTTTTCAAAGTTTGTATAAAGCTGTTGTGTTGGAAATGATAGTAATATATATGTTTCTTCTTTTTCTGAAAGGATTTTATAAAAGAACTTTTCGGCTATAGTTTATATATATATACTTTGATATGAAAGCTTTGAAGTTTTGTTACCTATATGGAAGTGTACAGGTCACTAGCTATTTACATACCATATATATATATATATATTTGTTATTATATTAAGGTTATATAAGTCTGCATTACATAAGTTGGATATGCATATAGTCGTTTGCACATATATATAGCATGTTAAGTTATTTATCTGATTTGATGATATATGTGTGTAAGTTATATCTTGCCTAAGTTCTGTTTTATAGTATATATACAAGAATGAGGTTGGAATAGATTTTGTAACAAATCTTAAAACATATATTTGGAAAAGAAATATATATATAGACGTGTATATATGAAATTTTAAAAAGAATGTAATATATATATGTGTTGATTTTGATATATGTGTTTTGGTTAAAACAATGATTTGAAATATATATACATTTAGTTAATATATGTTTAAATTTATTTGTAAACAAATCTAATGTATTTATCTTATTTTAATATATACGTTGGACTTAGAAATGACTTGATATATATAGCTATATATATATATACATATGTCACTCGTACCAATTATCTTCATCGATCCTGTTCTGACTTGATTTCGTCAACTCCTATCTATCAGCTTTGATCATCGAATCGTGTCCATCTTGCTTTGCCTTGGAATTCGTAGCTTGTTCTGTTGTCAAACTCCTCTAACCTCGAAAGGTGAGCAATCACTCACGATTAACGTTCTTTTATTTATTAAATTTGATTTCAATTGAAACAATAATTGAAATGTGATGTTGTTAGTTATTTACATTGCTATTGATTGTATCTGTTCACCTGTGACATCTGACATCATTATCTGTTATTTATATTGATGATATATGCTTGTTATATTATTATTTCATATTTGTTATCAATCTGCAAGTTCCCTGTTAGTATAGAATTCACTATGGGTTGAAATGATACATACCCGAACGGACTTTAGAATAGGAGAAAATCGTTATGGGATGAAATGATAAACCCAAGTGATTTTCATTTGAATTGAAATTGGGATTGCGGGTGACATCTACCCGTATATAATCAAATTACGGATTGAAATGATAAATATCTGTATCACTTAACCATATGATAGATATATATACAGACACCGTTGGTCCATATATATAAAATTTATATTTGAAAATAGATTTTGGTAATAATTTGAATAAGTTAAGGTTGGGAAGATAATTTTATTTAATTAAACCAATTTGAAACTTATTGAAATTGAGATTTAAGATATGATTTATAACTTGGGTTTGATTTAAGTAGCTTAATAAATATTTCTTGTTTAAATAAATTTAAGGAAATATTCAGTAAAAATATAATTTAAGACTAGTTAAATGATATTGTATTTATTAAGTGAATATTCCCTGATTAAATAATAAATGAAGTTAAATCAAGAGCTATATGAAACTGTTAAATTTAACTTTAAAATGGTTGAATATTAAAGCTTTAAAATATATTAGAATGTAAATGATTTATTTTTGGTGATTCAGATCTGCATTTGAAATCAATATAATTTGAATTTGTTATTTAGAAACTAAATTGAATTAAAATGGAAAAATTTAGATTGAATTAAATTGAAATTTGGAATTTGAGTTGATTTGAATTGATCTGTGAGACTTGAGGAAATTCTAAATACTTTACTTTATAAATTATTTAAGAAAATAGATATATTTGAAATGAAATGATATTTGGGTTGAAGAATAAATTAATTTGAAATGACCACGGTGTTATAGTGTATATTTCTACATTGTAGATAGTTCCACAGATCCTTAGAAGGTGGTTATCCCAAACATCCTTTAAGTTACTTGTATTTCAGTTAATATTTCACTTGAGTTGGATTTATTAATATAAGAATGTTAATCCTGACTCGAGTGTTTTGTGTTTTGCTTTACGCTCGGGTCAGACCGAGTGGTACAGCATTTGAGACTCACCTTTGGAGTTTGGAGCTTCCTTTGGAGATCCAACTATCGCCTCAGCTTTCAGCTCTTCTAGTTGATTTGTTCAGAGAAGTCATCTGTTGTACTGGAGACTTCACTACATTTGAGATATTCTGTTGTATTTTTTTAACTCTGATGTTTATATAGTAGCTTCATGAACTACTATTTTATCTATTCCGCTGCGTATTATTGTATTACTCTGTGTCTGTGATTCTGTGATTGATTTATTTACTGTATATGCTGAGTTTTTCCAAATTTAAATTAACAATCTGATATTTTGAACTATTCAAGTCAGACATGTGTGGATTATTGTCGATTTGAATGGTCCAAAATAACGGGTCGTTACAACCACGCCGGGATCCCCTGGTACACAAAACCGGACTATCCCTAACCTGGATAGACCGAATATGCTATCACCCCAGGTGTTCCCACCTACTTTCGAGCTCCTTCCATACACCATAGTAATAAAATAATATCCGAGGTTATCTAGAAGGGTGATAAACATACCCTACTTGGGTGCGACCCACTTAGCCTTGCTGCATCTCCCTTGATTTTCAATCATTCCCGGTTGATGAGGCTAGAGGCCACGATTACCTTTTTAGAAATATTTCACTTAGAATGCTCATTGTCCTCCAATGATAACGTACTGATAGCATTCATCTAAACGAGTCCATTCAGGGACCGAACGGAACCGAAGGCATTATTCCTACTACATCCATTTTGGAATCACCCTCAGGATTAGTAGCGATTAGCCCTTGCACTTCACTACTCCATCTCCGACTCCATGCCCTTGTCTTCATTTCGAAAACGTACTCGTTGGATCGAAGTGGTTTTCGGATAACAAATCCGATCCCAGTCTCTTCGAAACAACGTTCGATATTTCCTGGTAAACTCAACCTTGGTTCTTTAGGAAATAAACAGACGAAGTAAGACCGAAGATCAACTCCTAACCGTTTAGTGGATGGATTTCCTTATCATCGTCCTAGAAGAACGAAACGAGTTTATACGTACAGTATAGCACCTCGAACGGTAACTGTACCATATAGTTCCCGTAATTCTCCTAGATATTTCCAAAGTTATCTTTACGTCCAGATTTTGATAGTCGGTTATTTAACTATCAAATAAACAATCAATTCAACCAAATACTTCATTTTCCACTGAAAATACTAAGTCTTATTTAATTTAAATTTTAAATAAATTAAAGTCTCTTATCAAAGGTTATGTAATTATCTTATCGAATTCAGTATATTCACAAATTAACCTTTTCAAAAATATTTGAAAAACCCTTTTAAAATAATGTGGAAAGTACCACTGCGGTATCAAACCATGGATCACAGCTCAATGGTTACGTCTCTTTCCCAGATAAATCCAAGACTTAACTGCAGGCACTCACTACCTCCGATTTACGCCACGTGAGTATACCATTACTTCCCGAAAACTTTATTTAAAAACTTATCTCAAAATAAGGCTTATAATTCCTAAAATAAATTTCAAGTTTAATTTAGGCAAATATACTTAAATAAAAGCTATTATACAAAGCCATATTAAAATTTAACAATTATCTTTTAAAAACAAAAATGCCAATTAGCTCTTCAATAATAATAAACCTTTAACAATCATGATAAAGTGACTAATTAATAATTAAATATGTTTTTAACAATTTTAAATAATTAAATAATTAGTTTCTAGAATATCTTTAACACCTTTAAAACCTCTGTATTAATAATTAAAAATCCTTCTTTTAAAAACAAGCCTAATTTTCTCGATTCTAATTTCACTTCGTAAATTTGGAAATCTTACTTGAGTCCAGTATAACAAATTTATACTTATTTCCAAATTTACTTCTATCCCTAAAAAATATTCAAAATCTCGATTTTAAAAACTTTTTATATTTGACAAAGTACCATTTTAGGATTTATTATTTAAAAATCCTTTTATATACTTTTATTCCCAAAATCCTATCCACAATATCCTGAAATAGCTAAATACAATTCCAAAACCTTTTTTTTATCCAATTAATTTATCCAAAAACTCTATATAAACATTTTACTTCAAAATCCCTATTTACAATTCTTTACCAATTTAAAACCATATTTTATTGGTACTTAAAAATACCAAAATCCAGCTAAAACTGTCATATCATTCAATCAATTTAAATCGCACAACCTGTCACAGATTATTCAAACAAAACATATATCATTATATATGAAATTAAAATTTACATTTTTGAGGAATCCAGTTGGATCCCTCCAACCTGTTTCCCTATATCCACAGATGTCAGCATAACATAAAATAAATACCAATTCCGCTTTGAGGTGGAATATCGTGGTATATAGGGTCATCTGCTATTATGTGGGGCACATAGGGTCTCATCCGCTATATAAATGCGGCAATATCAATCACTCTAATATATATACTACCATATATAATATCACATCCAACTGATAATAATTCATCAATTTAACCAATCAATCATTTATTAATTTTAACTAATTTAAAATTAAAGCCAGTAGTCCAAAATTGAGTGAGATTAACTCACCTTGAGTTTTAATTCGCCAAACGTTCCAATTTTAAATTAAATCAAACACGTTCAACTTAACCTAAAATTTTCACTCACTCCGAACATCTCCAAATCTGTTCCATAGCATAGTGCTCATTGCTGCGATTCCGGCGCCGCTTGTTTCGTCCAATTCCGACCTTGTATGTCAAAGATATGGATTTTTAAAGTTTGAAATATAATTTATATAAATAAATTTACTTTTTTTTATAATAAAAAAATCTGGCCGTTCATTTCACAATACCAAATCTTGGCCGTGGTCAACTTCTTCCTAACGCGCTCATACAGGTTCAAATCGAACCCAAAGCATGCAACATCCCCACGATCAACGAGCTTCCATCCCTCGCTTGAGATTCGATCGGAGACCACCCCTCGAAAGCTCGTTGCGAATTCCACCTTAGGCCAGAAGCACGCGGCGCTCGGCTCCTTCCTTGCGTGGAAAATGCGAATGAACGAAAGTTGAACGCTGCTGCTTTTTACCTTCGATCCACGACAATAGCCAAGATCCACCATTGGATGCCTAGTACTCGATGAGCTTTACAACATCGTAGTTGAATGTTTTTCGTAAAGGTGGACGGATTTGAAGATATTGAGGGAAGAAGAATTGGTTGCTCCGGCCATTAATTTTATCGGTGGCGGCTACGTTAAAAGTGTTAGGGTTTCATTGTGCCTAGTATATATACGCGTATACACATATTATTTAATATTATTTTTCACAATTTTCTTGAGTTTTCGAACGAACTCCAAACTAGACGTGCCACCCAGCGTTTATAATTTTTTACCCCTATTCCGACACAATGGAACATGTTTCGGGGCCTAATTCGATCGTATGTGGAAGATAGCTTTTTGAATTGAATTAAAATATTAAATTTTCGATATCTATTTCAACACGTTCCTATCCCGTATGACAAAACGGTAACTCCAAACGCTACGAAATATGAAATCCGATAATAATAAACTATTACAGATCTAATGGAACTGGTTTCGTCGAATTTTGAGACAGTTCTTGGGAAGACTATTTAAACGCGTCGATTAAATCGAGCGATTTTCAAAATCATCGAAATCGTTTAAAATTTCAATTTCACAAACTTACCAACTCAATTATAATTCAAATAGAATTTATATTCATATTAGAAATCATTCCATTCATTTAAAATCAAGGTTCAATTATTTACACTATCACTATATATTAATTCCACTATTAAATTAATATATAAATTTTAACTTTAAATTTATCGACTTTAAATCTCATTCAAAAGTCCATATTATAATTCTAATCCAAATAGAATTTAAATAAATTTTAGAAATCATTTCCATGTCCATTTATTTCCAGATTCACATATTATCCCAATTTCAAATATTAATTTACTATTCATTAATCCAATTAACCACTATATTGAAATCTTGACTATTTAATTGATTCTTCCATATTCAAAATCAATTTATATTTCAAATTCAACAATTAAAAGTAAATTAAATGTTCAAAACTAAACGACCAAAAATTCCGGGTCGTTGCAAATATTAATTAGTTGCCCAATTTACAAACATTTCTTTGTTTTAAAATTTCAAACATATATAACTGAATTAAATTATTTGCATATATAATTGTAATTTAACGCGGGGTGTTACATTCTCCCCCCTTTGGAAATTTCGTCCCCTAAATTTGATAAGGATTCAATTATGTAATTTCTCGTATTAATCACATCCATTTTGTGTACATCAAATTTTGCAACAATCCGTGCATAGTGCAAAGTGCAATACATCATAAAATATATGCATGTACAAGAATTTCTATGCGGTACCTCCTATATGAATGCCTTTTCTTTTAGAAATTCCTTTTAAAACATAATGCACATACCCTAAATATACTTGCAATTTCTATATAAATGCAATCTTTTGAAAACTCAAAACATTTTTCATTCAATTTTTCCCATACTCCTACTGAATAGGAGCATAGTTCAACAAATTTTTACGTCCAAACCTACAACACAACTTTTAATTTTCGAATTTTAGAAAATTCTAATTTTCCAAATTCGATTTCATATGTTATAAAGAAGGTGGAAAACGGAAATACTTCATATTTCTTCAATTTTCTTTTGCGCACATCTTCCTCCGTACTTGGGATTTAGGCTACTTCCCCAAGCACAGTTTACATAAGAAAACATCTCTTTAAATTTTTCTGTTGACGTTTCTGTCGCTTTCTTTAAATTTGTTATTTTCCTTTTAGTTATCTTATTCTGCTTTTACTCTCTCTCTTTTTTTATACAGCAACTAAACGCTACTATCATCTAGGGCAAGGAGGTCTAGGACCAAGTCCACTTTGACATAGAAAAGTCCTACTCTATGAATCCAAGTAACTCATATGCTCCTCCTACCGCCTATTACTTATTACCAACTTACGCTGTATTACTCATGACGAATTAGATTTATTCATCTCTTCTATTCCATGCTCAAAAAGGAATAACTAAGTCACATTACTGTAATGGATATGGGTTTCAAGCTATGTAGTCTCTATCTAAAAAGTCAACTAAGCTTGGGGAAATTTTCTATTTACCTTTCATTTTCCCCAACTAAGGTCTATCTATCCCAACCACGTGGGTCTTATCATCTTACTAATATCATTTCACTATTCTTCTATAGTCTGCACACATGAAGCAACATTTCTAGGTTTTCACTAGTGTCCTATACATCTTACGGGAACTTTTATTATTACTAAGAGTAATTACTGCTATAACCTTATACTTTTCCCATTACACCAAGGAAATGATTCCTATCTATTCCATATTTAAAAGTCTGAATTGGTTTGGTATTTATCAATTTTTCTTCAAGTTAAAACTTCTAAATTTTATCTTTTCAAAAACTTATTACTTTTCCACTAAACCATCTTTTTTTAAAAACATGTCTTTCTTGTTCTTAAAACATTTTTCTTTTTTCTTGATTTAAAAAAAATAATATCCCAACATGTTTTCAAAATATCCTTCTTTTTTTTATAGATTTTCAAATTTACTAAAACTGTGGTAAATAAGAACAATTATTTTATCAAAAATCTCTTAACTTTCCTACTCTTCTAATTACTTAACCTTGAAGGAGTTACTAACTTACTACACTTAATGGTTTTATACCTTAATGTATTGAAATTACTTTCTCTTATGAGGAACCATTAACGCTAAAACCTTTTATGAATCCTTTAAAGGAAGATTTCTTGTTTATATGAAATTATAAGGAACTTATTTTATATTTTATCGAAATAGGCTATCCAAAATATGGTGCTTTCCATACCTTGTACATCTCTTTCACGTATTCCTTATAGCTTGCACAAAACATTTTATTTGTGATTCATAGAAAATTATATCATTATTCATTTCATTCCAATAGATTAAGGTATGTTTACTCTATATTTACTTACATAAGATATTTCCTGCTAAATTCATTAATTTATCGTACATTATTTTTCAAAAGAACTCATTTTTAAAACTTCTTTATAACTAGAAAATATTTTTCATGTGCTTATTTAAATAATAAGTGTACATACAAACCACTTTAGAAATTATCTCCTAAATTCATTTGGGTCAAAACATATGTTGCGTAAAACACCGTTACTACAACCCAAAAATACTAATATATAGATTCAATCAAAATAAATTTTAGTAAATCATGTATGCTATGTAAAAACATTTACTTTGGTAGTCACCTACTATAACAATAGTGTCATAGTCTATGCTTTCTTTATTTTTACCGAAAACATTTATTTCAACAATAAACACTGTAACTTACATTTTCGATACTTAACACACTCTAGGTTTTTATATTTAAAATCATTGTTTACCTACAAAGAAACTAGCGAGCTATACAAGCTCTATAATTCTTCAAAAAGAATTTCACTTTTAACAAAATTTACATCATATGAAAACCAATTTAAATTTACCACTTATTTTTTCAAAAACCCAATATTTACTTCCTCAAATATATTAACAATTATATTTTTCAACTGTTTTAATTGAAAAGTTTCAATTTTATTGGGTTAGACATAAGTGGATTTTCTTCTTACTAAAACCTCTTATTCTTCTCGAAATAAAAACACTCTCCCTACTATCCATAATGAACTTCCCTACTTCCTAAAACATATGGATACAAATTTTCTCTCAAAACATGGCTTATTTGTATGCTATAAATCGGTAATAACATTGGGCTCTACATACTTGGGTCGTCTCAAACCCAACTAGCAAACTATGCACAAATATACTTCTAAAAACTTTCCATATGTTAAAATCTATGGTTGGGGACTATTTGGATTTTAGTACATAATATATTTATATTTTATTCAAAAATACAAATACGTTCACTTACTATCTACCTAGGAATCCTAAACCTAGGCTCCGATACCAAATGTAACAACCCAAATTCCAGTGGGTCCGGATTTTTCGCCAGAATGCTAAAACCCAAGCCCACTGAAACCCAAGTTAGGAATCTGGTATCCTGCAAATAGGCAAAGACAAATATATCAGAGCTCAATTAAATATCTCACAACGGAATTGACTAAAATATAATAGTAAGTAAATACTCACCAATATAATAACACTTTCTAAACAAGTGTCTTAAAGCTGGGAAGTCTCTGCCATCTACCTAACCCGTAGGATGTTATGAGGAGGGGGTCAAAACTAAAGTTCTAGTGAATGGAAAAATTATACACTTTTAAGCTTAATTCTACATATACCATTTTATCTCCATTTACTGTTATATTAGGTTCACTAGGTTTATCATACTCTCGCCTCTATGCGTGAATCGTACCCATCTACTCCTTAGTAGATTAAAACCTAATAACTGATATATATATATATAGCTATATGCCCAATGACCATATTGGTCCTGGGTACTACCCATAGTGCCTTATGTATCCTCCTCGCAAAGGACTCCATCGTCTTGCTCCTATAGCGTTCTATGACTGCATCTGTAAAGGACAGCTTCGTGAGGCCTACAATACAGATGTTCCATCGTCTACTATGAAAACGTAAAACTACATCTCCACCAGTCTATACTAATGCTCGACATCCGCAACGTAACACCCAGTGCGTACACTGAGAACTATATGTAATCGTTCTATCTACTCTTTGAATCCCGCCAACAAGGTCTACCTTGTACGGAACTCAGTTGGTGATTTTCTATATCTGTAAAGGACAGCTTCGTTAGGCCTACAATACAGATATTCTAGTTGGTTTGTCTCTTTTCTCATCATGGCTATGGTCCCACGTAGCCACCTCTCAACTAATCGAAAAACCTCTAAAGAGTTAAGTGGTCGTGCCCTACTGCAAACAATCTAACATCCAATTGGCGGTGCCCCTCATCCAATGTCTCGATAGTGAAAGAATCATTGGACTTTTGGTTTTAACTCTAGTCTTTCCCGAAATCGCTCTTGGTTTTGATGCTGGCCGATATACGCATGCGACTATCCTTTTGGGTCCTGCCCACTAAACTTACTTGCAAGTACCGGGACGTACAAATATCCTACTCCAAACACCAACCCCTTCTGACTGCCTACAATGGTCCTGCCATGCAAAAATCAGTCAAGGCATACTCTCTTGACGGAACAACTACAGACCTACCTCCGAGGATGCAGCTTCATTAGGCCTACTCAGAGGGCCATCCTAGAGTATCCTCATGTCCCGTTGAAGTCTCGTACTCCCTTCTAGCCCAAAATAACTAAGTTGGACGTGCTTCTTCTTTGCTGAAATATGTGATGAACTGCTTCGTTAGGCTCTTCATCCTTTGGGCTACTCCAAACGCATCTCACTCTTTTATTAGACCCTAAGTTTAATCTTTTAATTTGCATTTAGTTTACTTTTCTTATTCTATTGGCTACTTATTTACCCTAATTAGCATATTCTTGCCCTCATCTCACTTCTGGCTATTGTGAGACCACCATTGATCTAATAGAGAATGCTGTTGGTACTGCCACTTCTATTACCTTGCTTATTTTACTCAATTTAAGTCTTAAGTTTATTAAATAAGCATCTTCTATTATCTCTGTTCTATTTGCTTATTAACTTAATTTAAATCTTAAGTAAGCCTTTCCATTCTTTCTACTTTAACTATAACCTATGTTATAATTTTACTTGTAATTGTCACTTCTATCTTCTTTTATAATCTGTATATGGTTACAAGTGTCTCTCTTCTGTTCTAGGTTGTCTTCTTTTATTATGATATAGAATTCTCTTTAATTCTCTTATATTGTATAATTCACTTATCATAATAACTGTCTTATTGTATAGTCTGCGCAGTAAATGCATATCTACGTTCGTTATCGTTTACAGCTTCAAATTCTTTTCTAATAATTTACTTGATTCCTTTCATACTTTGATTTATTTTCTTTTATTCTAGGAAGTAATTCTATTTTATTTGGTTGGGTATGAAAACTATACTAAAAATCCATTTCCATATTTTAATACTAGATAATACAATAATTCGTAACTGCAAGGTATTTCTTTTATTATTTTGGAATAGTGTAAAATACAGTGGTTTCTCTATTATACACTAGTTCCCTTTTTCTTTCTTTTATTCTTGAAGTTACGTTTATCATTATCTTTTAAATATTAAACTATAGAAATGTATCCTATTTTCTAAACTAACCAATTAATCTATTACTTACTTCAAAATCAAGTTATTATATTAATTTATTATTCCCGTTTTAGCGTGATTTATTGTAGAATTCCATTTTTCTAGCTTTATTCCAACTTTTCTTATTTTACATCTAATATAATATTTTACCATTTTAATCCATAATCACAAATTTTCTTTTTAATTATATTATTCGCGTACAAAGAGAATAAAAAGAAACTAGTATTTAGGCTAAATTATAACTTCAAATTAGATGCAAAATAATTGTAAATTTCTTACAGTTCAACATAACTAATTAACAGAATTAATTACTGAAATACTGAATAAAATAATTTAACCAAAATTTAACGATAATATACCATAAACGTAAAAGATATAATTAAATCCACTCACATTGCTAGCTTTCCAAATCTCCATGTTTTCATTTTAGATCGTCCCTAACATCTATATTCACCTCCTTTGTAATCCCTATTTGGAATTACAAACAATATATTTACAGATCTTTAATATTTGAAAGAGAGATGGAAGAGATTTGGATTAGAAATAGCAATTAAAACTCAGATCTAGGGTTTTACCTTTGACATAGCCTTCTGATTTGAAGC
Organism: Allium fistulosum; assembly: GCA_030737815.1. Lineage (NCBI taxonomy): Eukaryota > Viridiplantae > Streptophyta > Magnoliopsida > Asparagales > Amaryllidaceae > Allium > Allium fistulosum. The sequence goes on along the minus strand of CM060903.1, from coordinate 1,251,034,208 downwards.
AATTCCTAATTCCCTAATTAATTCTATTCTCTTTCTATTTAGATCTAAATTCGCATGAATTAGATCTAAAATTTTGTTATTAAGAAAGTGTAGAAGAGATAGAAAAATGCCTGAGCACCTGTAGGCAAGAGAAAAATAACGAGAATAAAAATGAGGCTCTACACCTATATTGATAGTGGTTCAAATCAGTGCTAACCATTAGATATAAAACCCTAAAATCTAAAGCGTACACTCAGTCTATGGACATTAAATTAATATGTTTTCTTCTACGTTTGTTTTTATTTCAAATTGATTCTCCAACACTCTTTTCATTAATCACTTTCCCCTTTCTCTCTCGCAATCTATGGAAACATTTTTTTTAAATGTGGCGTTTCTTTTAAATATGATTCCCCTATTAATCATCCAATTAATAGATTTCATATATACCTAGAATTAATTTACTACCTAATTAATCCCTACCTGCACTGTGATTTCTTTCCAAATTAATATGCCAATCAACACTATATTAATTCGTCACATATATGCATATTAATTTATTTTATTCCCATAATTATTACATGCATATATTCTACAATTGAATTTTGAATCACAATCTATATTATATATGTTACCATAAGTCTCCATTTTTATTAATTGACAATTGATTACTTGCATAGATTTCTCTTTCTCCATTTTATTCTCTTGCACTAACATATATGTTTCTAATCATATCAATTAGTTAATACAATATATGTTCCCTTTCTGGTCAGTTCCTGTTAGTTAATCACCTCTACTAATTAATTGAATAATAATTTCCCATTTAACCAAACACCGTCAATTAATCTTCCATATTAATTGATTTTATATAATTTCTCTCTCTAATTTATTTGTTACATAAATATATATGTATTCCAAATAAAATTAATTAGTTGCCCCATTTACAAATATTTCTTTGTTTTAAAATTTCAAACGTATATAACTTAATTAAATTATTTGCATATATAACTGTAATTTAACGTGGGGTGTTACAAACGCAGCCACCGTTGCACCGCCTACAGCCATCGTCGTCCACGATGCCGCCACTCCCTTGCGCGCGCGCACTTAATTTTTTTTTTCATTGTTTTTTTCCTCTCTGTAAAAATTTGAAATGGGAGGGAGAGGATGGTACCGAGGGGAGACAGGAAGGAGGCTAATTAGAAAATGTCTAACTTTTAAAACGTCCGAAATTCTCGAACTTCAAACGAGGCGTGCTGCCTGGTGTTCTATATGTTATTCCCCTATTTCGAACACAATAAAATATGTATTGAAGGACAATTCCATCATATTCAGAAGATAGCTTTTCAAATCGAGTTATTTTAATTAAAGTTCATTTAATTAAATTCTACGCGTTTCAAGCTCGCACGACCAAACGACAAGTTCGATTGCTACGAAACTTGAAATCCTATAATAAATTACCATTATGGATCTAGTGAAAAGAGTTTCATTGGAATTCGAGACAGTTGCCCGAATGGCTATTTTTACATGTTAATTAAAACAAGAAATTTCCCAAAATCAATTTATTCAGTTTAAATTCAATTTTAAAAGTTTACTATCATCATTCTAGTTTAAATAAAATTTAAATCAACTTTTAAAACCATTTTCATTCATATTAAATTATTTAAATAATTTCCAATATTAATTTTTTTAATTATTCAATAAATTGCTACATTTGAAATACAAGTTATTTAACTTATAAAATTTAAATTTTAAAACAAATCCAAATAATAAAACGACTACTTCCATTTTACAGTATTTCAACATCAATGCAAATATTTACAATTCAATATTATTTAATTTACTTTCTAATATAAGTTATCACCTCTTATCCTATTAAATTTTGTTATTCAATTTTTTTTAATCTAAGTTCATATCCAGTAAATTACATTAATAAATCATTAAATTTTTATTTCTAACCATTTTTGTTCAATAATAATATTAAATTTAATAATTTAAAATAGTTAAAAATACGGGTCGTTACAATTTCCCTAACTCAAAACTTTTCATCCTTGAAAAGGGGCTAAGTAGAGAATCAAACCTTTGATATATTTTACTCAAAATAATCAACTTATAAAACATTAAAATCTTATTAACCAAACTTTTACTATGCTTTCGCTACGCCGCTCTAATACCGGCTTTACAGAAATTACAAAATATTTATAAAAACAAGTTATAAAATTTAAAATCACAAAAATTTTCTAACACCCAAATTTATGGAAAATTTCGGCGGCGTCTCCTTTGCACGGCTTGATCGTAAAAGTTTACAATACACACACATATATATCAAATATACATCTCATCTTAATCATGAGGCATCCCGTAGGGAAAAACATAAAAATGTGGTATGTAATCCAAGATATGTACCTTATCATTATTAATAAGAGCGAGTTTACTCATATTAAAGCAAGCAAAAGCGTGTCGAATCGCATATACTTCTAACGATCTTTATATGTACCTATCTCAACTAAAGTTTGAAATATTAGTTGCTTATAAAAAGATACATAGACATGTATGAGTTTAATAGAACTATATGACATGAATTCTGAATCCAAACCATCAACATAAGCACTACTACATAACAAGATAATCATATGCAATCAAAAGCAGTAATAACAAAGATTTACAACAAAAGAACCCATTCAACAAACAATATTCATCCAATTAATTCTTAACTATCACAATTTACATTTTCCAATATCAATAATTAATTTATACACTATCATTTCTTATTAACGTTCATTCTTTATTAACGTCCAATTGGTTTGCTTCTAATTTATTTACGTCTATTCCATTCAAGTTCAATTTATTCAATTTCAATTATTTCACTTTATGTTAACACATTTTATATCAATTCATTTGTGGAAAATTTATAAAAATCATTTTATTAATTCATTTCATTTTAATAAGTGAAAGTTATTAATTTACAGAGAATGCAAGAACTAACACCGATTTCTTTCCATATCATTTTGAAATAATATATGTACTCATATTTTTTAATATCAAATCATATTTAGAAATTTAAATCAAAAATATGTTTATTGAATCAAATGCATAGCAAAGCTACTAAGTGGCCTCCCCCACTTTGAGACTCGAAAATGAATGTCGATGATGCAGCCGTCATCACCGAAATTATTTTCCAGTGGTAGAACAGAGGAGTACAAGACTTACTTCCTTTTAAAATCCATTTTTGAAAATAACTTCTACTTGTAATATTTTTGAATAATACTAATATTATTTTAAAATTGTTAGAAAACAATTTCAAAAGCATCGGACTCAAATACTCAGTTTAAATTCAATTTTTTTAACTTAAACTAAGATTAGATTTTACTTAAGTTCATTACTTAAGTTCATAAATATCCATAAACTCAAATTAGTTAAGTTAATACTTACGAATTTGGTTTTATAACTTTTCACTTCATATTCAATTTATTATATAAACCCATTCATTTCATAATTTAAACTTAAAGTTTATATTATTTCTTACCACTTTTACTTAATCTAAATTAATTTTTTTTCTTTTTTCATTCACATCAACACATTTAAAATTTGTTTTTAGCTTAATATTTCTCAAATCTATAAGTTATACAAACTTATTCACTTAAAATTTCATTTCGTTATTTTATCCGACTCATTTCAAATACAATTCACTTTCATTTAAACTTCCTTCAGTTAAACTTTAATATATTCACTTCATTTCACTAACTCAATTTATTTAACATTACTTAGGTTAATTATTTTATTTCATACCTCAAATTCAAATTTTCTCTTGTTTGCTTAACCAAAATGTTCAACCATTTTAAAATTTGGTTTTACTTTCCGATTCAAATTCATAAGTTATAAACTTATTTCTTATCTATACTAATTTCAATTTATAAGTTCAAAAACTATTTTCATATATTTATCAAATCATACTTGGAATTTGTTTCACACTCAAAACTTGTTTTAACTAGAAGTAGATTTTTTGGGTAGCAATTCTCACTCAGAAACTCGAAAATGAATACTGACGATGCTGGTCATCCTCAGAATTATGTCTTAGCGACTAGGTGAGTTTAATTCCTTTATTTCTTTCAAAATCTTTTCAAAATATATTTCTAGTCAAAAACACTTTCAAATAATACTATTTTTAATTCTGAAGGCTTTAAAAACAATTTTGAAAGCAACATGATTTAAATTCTAAAATTCTCAGCTTTTAAATCCTTTCTATTTATAAGCCATATTATAAATATACATATACAATTTCATTACCTTATTACGATGACATTTCGTTAATTTACATCTTTATTATTGCAAACAATTCTTATTGCAATTAGATTTCAATTCAATATAATTATCGAATGCTTCATGAAGTAGAGTTCACAAAGTATTCGTATTTAGTTTAATTCAAACAATAATCGATGATAACTAAATGTTATCATTTCCTAACAAAAAATATTCATAAATAATAATACAGATTTATGAAAGTTATCATTTTATATATAAAATATAATTTATGTAAAATTATTTCATTCACCCTATTTTAAAACAATATTACGTCGACTTGTCTCGTTTAAGTGTTTAGAAACTCCTATTGATAACATGATGCCTCATGTATCGACCAGAATTCATAAACTACTCAACAGATAAGTAAACACAATATAAAACAATTTAGAACACTAACAAGTACACGCTCTTATAGACACACACACACACATAGACACACACTCAAAATCAAGCTCATTGTAGGGTATTACTATCCTATCTATAATGAGTCCAACCCCAACAAAGCTAAGGTTATTGCTAAACCAAAGCTCTGATACCAACCATGACAGACCACATTCAGAAGGTTTAAGTTGACAAAAAACCACACATGTCCAACACAAAACAATCTAGAACATAGATAATCAATGGGGTTAATTAAGAAAAATAAGAAAAGAAGAAAACAAACACAGAATCTCGCAGCGGAATGACAAAATATAATAATCAAATAAACAGTTCATGAAGCTGTTTACGTTATACATTTGATTATAATTTATACAAAATTTATCAGAATTATACATACAACATAATAATAGAAAAATGCAGTAGAACAACATGATGCGGGAGTAATACTAGTAATAATATACCAAATCTTCATTTTCGCCCTCTAGAAAATAATCTTCAATGCACTGAAATACTCAGGGCTGACCCAAGCATAAAGTAAAACAATATATTCAAGTCAGAACTAAAATATTCTTATATAAGTCAAATAAATATCAGGTATAACATAAGCGTAATAGCGTCAGATATGTTTAAGGGGTTTTACATCTCCTATCCAGTGTATAACGTGAATGCAATAACTCAAGGGATGTTACGGGATTTTCCATCTCTTAAGGATCCGTCAATATATATATATATATATATATATATATATATGTAGAATACACCATATATGTAATGTCTAATTAATAAAATAAATATTTTTCCTAGCATTAAGGCTTTATATTAATCCCCCTTAACGGTTTTTAAGCATTGTCGTACAGTTTGCATATAACGCCCCAGTAGCACGTCGGGGGATAGGGATGTGCCGTGATACTATAACACTAAACCAAACTCGTAGTGGTCTCATATAAGGACAAAAGTATTACAAAACACGTGAGGTAATGCCCAAGGTAGGACACTACCAGTTCAGGTCGTAGGGCTGGTGGTAACGCATCGTAGCCACGATCGCCCACCGCGTCCATCAATCCCATATCGACTCAGAGGGAGGTCATCCCAAATCAAGGTGTACCACTCAAAACCAACATCAAGGAAATAGTATGGACCAAGTCAAAAAAAAATCGAAGAAGGGATGTAACAACCCGCATATTTATCGATTGAATATTTAAATATTTTATTTAAGTATTTCATCGTTAGTCGGATTATAGTCCGAAAAGCTACTTTTTGCAAACAGTCGAATTAGGACTCGAGACCACCCCCATTGAGTTCAAAATGAAGTTTGTGACCTTTTTGAGTAAAAACTTCGATATGTTTGGAGTTAGTGGAATTTTGCTACTTTTTCACTCAAGGCTTTGGTTTGAGTTTCAGCTCATTAACCCCAACTAAGACCCAAGCTCCACCCCTACTTCTCTTCATTCATTTCATTTTCCTAATACAACTCAAGCTTTAGATAAAAATGGGGGAAGAGAAAAAGAATGGAAATTCCTAAGCCCTAGTTCATTTGCAAGTCCTTCATCAAGCTTTAGAATGAAAACCCTTCTATGGACATTTGGACATTGATATTCGGAGTGTATCGAGGAGCCTTTAAGGCCGGGTTACCGCTTGGCGTAAATCCTTAGTCGCCATTGCTCATCCGACCGCTTCTGAATCGTTTTGGGCACTTTGGCCTAGGCAAAATGTTGCCCAGACCAGGTGACCAAACGTCTGGTGACTAAGCCCAGACGTCTGGTTTGGACCTGGAGAGAAAAATGTATGCACGCTTTATTTAAAAAAATGCCAGAGACTATTTCCAGACGTCTGAAATTCAAGATCAGACGTCTGGACAAGTCTCAGACGTCTGACTTGAGATTTTAGACGTTTGGGTGTTCTCTGGATAATTTTCCAGAGAACGAAACCAGACGTTTGGAATCAAAACCAGACGTCTGGCAATGGCTCAGACGTCTAAATTGCTATTCCAGACGTCTGGGTATTTTCTGAGCTATTTCCAGAAAGCAAATCCAGACGTCTGGATTCCAAATCAGACGTCTAGAAGCATGCATTTCTGCCTGTTTAGGCTTTGCTAGATTGAATTTCCATTTGTTTATCGATTTTGTTGATCCGACTTATTGTTATCAATTATTGTCGATTTCTTTGGATTTGATTCACGTCTTCGAATGTGAATTTTGACGATTGATTGTTTCTACAATCATTTTGTAACTTGCCTTCAAAAAGTCGTACCGTTTTGACGGGGCGCTGCCCCCTGGACCCCCGCGACCTGACCGGGCAGGTCGAACCCCGTAAACCTCTGCGTAGGTGATCTTAACCGAAAAACATTCAACAGAACTTCTTACTTTGAGGGTTTTGGGAATTGATTTCTTTGGATTTTTCTCACGTCTTCGAATGTGAATTTTATGTTATTCGATTTGTTTCAACAATCATTTTGTGACTTGTCACTTTAAAAATATAAAGGTTTCAATACTAGTAGTAAATATCAAAACTCTTTCATCAAAACGATTTCAACTCTATTTTCAATATCAAACTCGTTTATAAAACTGTTTTCCAATCTACTAGTATATACAAACCTTTACCTCATTCGTATGAGAAAATATAATTAAACGGCTTAGCAAAACAAGTGGTATGAAATGCTTGCGTTTACTTCGTCGGTTAATTTATGGACTTGTTCGATTGAAACTCTCTTGTGACAATTTTCTAGTGGAAATCTACAATTTGTTCGTAAATATTTAAGTTAAGCAAGTGGTTATGGGACATGAAGCTAAACTCATATATTTACTAGCTTAGTGTAATTGACACTTCCTAATGATCATGACGATCATTTTTGTGATTTAGACTAGCGATTGAGCGATGTCTCTTTGTTTGCGAGGTTAGACTAGACACCATTTGTGTGATTTCGATTCACACATATCTCTTTATCTTCAAGGTTAGTCTATACCTCATTGGTGTGATTTCGATTCACACATATTGAAACTCTTGTGACAATTTTCTAGTGCAGATCTACAATCTGTTCGTAAATATTTGAGTTAAGCAAGTGGTTATGGGACATGAAGCTAAACTCTTATATTTACTAGCTTAGTGTAATTGACACTTCTTTATGATCGATGACGATCATTTTATGGTTTAGACTAGCAATGTGTGATGTCTCTTTGTCCACGTGGAGGATTGTTCCTCGTTTTAATGAGCTTCGACTCATCAGGAGGAGCTTCGGCTCAAAGTCCGCAATGGGGGACTATACCCTGTCTGGAGGAGCTTCGGCTCATCAAGAGGAGCTTCGGCTCAAAGTCCGCAATGGGGGACTATACCCTGTCTGGAGGAGCTTTGGCTCATCAGGAGGAGCTTCGGCTCATCAGGAGGAGCTTCGGCTCATCAGGAGGAGCTTCGGCTCATCAGGAGGAGCTTCGGCTCAAAGTCCGCAATGGGGGACTATACCCTGTCTGGAGGAGCTTCGGCTCATCAGGAGAAGCTTCGGCTTAAAGTCCGCAATGGGGGACTATACCCTGTCAAGAGGAGCTCCGGCTCATTTTTATATGATTGGCCATCCTCTTTTATTGTGATTTCTGGATTTCTAATTGATGATTTCTGGAATTTATGTTTCACCAGCTTTTACCATTGACATTGATGAGTATGTCATTTTATTGGGGCTTGGTGAATTAAATAAAGAATATGATATTCTTTTTGATGCTATGAGATTCTTGAGATTTTGTATGACTTTCGTGATTTCCTAATGTATACTTATCACAGTATGACTTTATTGTTATCATACGTTTTATTATCATATCTCATATTCTATCTCATTTTATCTGATAATTATAGCTAGACTGATCCGTTTATTATTTTCTTCTTAAATAATACTCGGGTCAGACTGAGATTTTACAGGTGCTTCTTCATGACTTCCTATCTGGAACCATCATTTGACTTTTGGCTAACTACTCTAGTTTAGTAGTTTTTGTTGTATACATTTGAGATTAGACTCCTTGATGTATACATATTCTTTTGGCTAGCACTTGTATCTATTCTTTTGTGTTATTGTGGATCTTATTTGACCACTACTCTGATGTACACTTTCATGTGTTGTATATTTATTCATATCTTCTTCCGCCTTTGTGATATGGATGTCTGTGACTGATTTATGTTATGTTTATTTCTATATTTGTTTCCGAAGATTATTTTATAGCCACTGTGTGATAGCTTTGGGTTTGTATCGGTATGTCGGACTTCCTCCTTAAATGAATTCTATATTTTCTGACATATCGGTGCTCGCTCAAAGAAGTTACACGGATGGTTGCTCCTCAACAGCCTTATTCTCCGTGCTAGTCGACAGCATTACACCGTAGTGTTCTTGGCTAGCGTGGGTATAGAGGTGGGGCGTCACAACGGATGTCCTCTAGAGGTAGCTACCCTCATTGGCCCTATCAAGCCGTCCTATTTTAGTCATTCGAAATTGACACAAGTGTCGGGGCTATCCATCATCGTTCTCTTTCTTCAAATCCAGCAACGTACACCTAATCCAACCACTTCATTCAGGCGTCTCCTCTGCACACACAGTTGTTAAAGTGGTTCCAATATTGATAGAGAGTATGCAAATAAGAGGCCCTGGTCTCTTTAACAACCAAAAGTAGTTTTACACACCGGTTGGTTCTTTTACATTTCGAAAACGATTCATACTTGATATCAAAATATCATATTCACTTCGAAATATCATTCATTTCAAAATTATCATGTTAACTACGAAATCAATTTTATTTCCAAAATCATTTCAAATTTCGACTTTGGTTATAACTTCATTTTAACCAAATTCGCATTTAAATCCACGATTTAAATACAAACAGTTCCCAACTTGAACAGTTTGAATTTTTGAAAATAGTTTAAATAGTTAAAATAGTTTCAAAAGTTAAATAGTTTGAAAAGTTAAATAGTTGGAAAATTAAATAGTTTGATATAAAATGGTTTGAGTATTAAAATGGTTTATATAGTAAAATAGTTTGGAAAATCAAAATGATTTAAATATCTAAAAATAGTTTATATTAAAATAATTTATTGTGGAAATAGTTTCATCAAACTATTTCTTTTTATTTCAATAAATCTGGACTCAGGTCCAAATTTCAAATCAAACAAATTCAATTTCCATTTTTCAATTCAATCGACTCAATTTCGATTTAATTTCAAATCAACTTAATTTCGATTTCTATTCGAATTAACTTCAATTTAGAAATGTTCATTTTTATCTTTAAATTAGATTCAACTATTTGATTCAATGGTTTAAATTTCAATTCAATTCTTATTTTTAAACCATCTCAATTTATATAAAGTTCGAGTTCAATTACAAATTACCTATTAAAATTACTTAAATCAAATTAAACTCCAATGTTCGTTTTAAGGTTTAATTCTTTAAAATAATTCAATTCCGAGCCCAAATTGAAATTGTCCATTTCAATTACTTTACTTGGATATATTTTGAAGTTCGAATAAAAGTTCAAATCTTATAAAACAAATCAATTTTCGTAATTCAAATCATATTTCAACTATAATTTCAAATTTCATTTTTAAACAATTTCCGTTAATCAATTTCAATTTCAACATTTCAAGCTCGAGTTCGAAAATAATTCAATTTCCATAAATCACCCGTTTTATTCTTTAAAACGATGTCATTTAAATAATTTCAAAAACCAAGATTTTTAAAACCATTTAATTTAACAAATCCGGTGTCTGTATATAATTTTCTATTCTATGGCCTAGTGAATAGTTATTTCAATTTTTAATTGCAGGGATGGATATATACCATTTCAATCCAAAATAAATGTCATAGGTATAAATCATTTCAACCTATTTCTTAGTTTACTCAAAATAATTCCAATTACAGTTTATATGCTGTCAAATAATTTACAGGGTGATAATAGGATAAATATAAAATAAATAAACATCCAATCATTCGGAATATCAACCAATTGTCATTTATCACAATCAACATCCAAAACAGTCAATATATCACAACAGTTAACTAGTTATCAATTTCGGGTGTTTAACTAGCATTTTAATTTCAATTTCAAATTTAACTGTCGATTTAAATTCCTATCAGTTCAAACCATATATCAATTTAAATATCGGTTAAATTACCAAACAACAATCAATAAAAATAAACACTTCGTGAATTTGATTTAACTAACATAAAAAAATTTAGTATTTCGTGAGCGGGTTTAATCACTCACCTTTTATTTGAACTAGATTTTATTCAGATTCAAATAATTACGAATCCATCTCCAAGTCGTAGACTTCGTCGATACGATCGTAACGCGACTTGTTTCATTCGAAACAGACCTCGCATGAAAAGGTTATACGATAATTAGCGTTTGATATAATTTAAAATATAATTAACAAAATAAATTCAATTCAAATCTCACCCAAATCCATCTTCCCTCGTTCAACTCCAGGCAATGCGATTTCAAATTTTTTTTTATAAAATTGCGAACGATGCTCGAATGCGTAAAGCACCACCACAACTGCCACCGAGGTCGTGCAATGTCGCGCCTCGCGTGCCACCCCCTACCGTGCCTCGCGCCCCAATGCCGCCGTGCTTCTGTCCACTCTTTTTTTTATTAAACGATCGATCGTCAGAATGACGCCCAGACCGACACGTGCCACCGTCGTGCCACCGCGCGCCTCCCCTTCTCGCGCGGCACTACCGTGTTCGTTCCTTACCACACACGCGTGTATGCACGGTCGTCGAGAAACCCTAAACTACGATGGAACGCAACCACCGCCGTGCCAACTTACAACCGTCGCCGTCCACGACTCCGCCACTCCCTCGCGTGCGCTACATTTTGTTTTGTTTTTTCTCTCTACAAAAATTTGAAATGAGAGGGAGAGGACGGTACTGAGGGGAGACAGGAAGGTGGCTGATCATACGGAGTGTTGAGTGATGGTGTGTGTGTGTATTATTCTAATTAGCAAATGTCAAACTTTTAAAACGTCCGAAATTCTCGAACTCCAAATGAAGCATGCCGCTTGGCATTTTATATGTTATACCCCTATTCCGAACATAATGGAATATGTATCGAAGGCCAGTTCCATCATATTCAGAAGATAGCTTTTCAAATCGAGCTATTTTAATTAAAGTTCTTTTAATTATATTCTACGTGTTTCAAGCTCGCATGGCCAAACGACAAGTCTGATCGCTATGAAACTTGAAATCTTATAATAACTTACCATTACGGATCCATTGAAACAGGTTTCGTTGGAATTCGAGACAGTTGCCCGAATGGCTATTTTACACGTTCATTAAAACGAGAAATTTCCCAAAATCAATTTTATCACTTTAAATTCAATTTTAAAAGTTTACTATCATCATTCTAGTCTAAATAAAATTTAAATCAACTTTTAAAACCATTTTCATTCATATTAAATTCTGGATTCAATTATTTAAATAATTTCCAATATTAAATTTAAATTTTTTTATTTATTCAATAAATCGCTATATTTGAAATACAAGTTATTTAACTTATAAAATTTAACTTTTAAAATGAATTCAAGTAATAAAACGACTACTTCCAATTTATAGTAATTCAACATCAATGCAAATATTTACAATTCAATATTATTTAATTTACTTTTTAATCTAAGTTATCATCTCTTATCCTATTGAATTTTGTTATTCAAATTTTTTTTATCTAAGTTCATATCTAGTAAATTACATTAAAAAATCATTAAATTTTTATTTCTAACCATTTTTGTTCAATAATCATATTAAAATTAATAATTTAAAATATTTAAAAATACGGGTCGTTACAAATAACTTGTTTAATACTTATGGACTCCCTGTCCAGTTTCATAGTTTTAAGGGTATTATTAAGAACCTATTGGCCCCGGCCAATAATTTCATTGTTTCATGGGTTCTCCTTGAACCTATTGGTATCTCCAATAACTTCCCTCTTATCTAAGTTTTCATGGGTTGACTAGGAACCTATTGACATCTTTCAATAACTTAATCTGGATATAGTTTTCATGGGTTCACTACAAACCTATTGGCTCCTGCCAATACTCTTTCTAATCATAGTTTTCATGGGTTTAGTATGAACCTATTGGCCCTTGCTAATAACATAGTCAAAGCATATTTTTCATTGGTTTATATAAACCTGTCTATTTGACAACTTCTTTAACTATTATTTAGGCATCCTATATTCTGGTCTATCTGACCTCCTGGATGCAATCCTACTCATTCAGGAGTTAATTCAATTTATATTCACTACTGGATCAACCTAGCTGGTTGTTCTTCCCTTTCTCCCCAAAGTGCAGTAATTGGCCCATTAAAATGTGAATATATATATATATATATTCAAAGAAGCAACCATATTAACATAACCATATTAACATAATAATAACAACACCTATGGTTTAATATCCTTAAAATCAATTTCATATAAAACACGGTTAATCCTTTTATACTATTATTTTAACAAGGAATGCTTCTTTAAAAACTCCAATTTAAAAGCGCTTTTATAATGCTATGGGTTTTACCTTTTAAAAATTGAGATTGGGTTCTTTGTTTTGAAAACTAAGGCATTCAAAACCTTTAATCTTTACTTTCAGAACCACTGGAAAACTTCCTTTCGAAAGCATTCAAATCTTAGTTTCAAAACACTGGGCACCTGCCTTTCGAAACACTTTAAACCTTCCTTTCGAAACCTTTCGAATGTACTAAAGTAATACCATTCAATTATAGAAGCATATCTTCGAAACCATTTGAAAGTACCCCTTTCGAAACCATTGGGTTTAATTTAAAACATATCTTATTGGGTCTAAGTGAATACAAGTGAATGTACCCCTTTCGAAACCATTAAAAAAAGTTTGGGGAAAAACAGATGGCTTCAGTGCCATCCTTTCGAAAGCTCAAAACATTTAAGTAAAACATTTGAAGGATAGCTTCGAAACCCCTTTCGAAGCCATTACCTTTGAAACCCTTGAATTCTTTTGAAGGCTTTAGAAAGTGGCTTAGTACAGGTTTAAAACAAAAGCTACCTTTCGAATTGGTTGATGACTTCAATCCATTCGAAAGGCATAGGGATGGCAGAAGGGCTTCGACTTGGTCGAAACTACCCTTTTCGAAAGCATTGATTTTAAAACCAAGTAACTCATTCGAAAGCTACAATTTAAATAAGAAGTGGCAACCCCTTTCGAAAGCAATTTAAAAAGACTCCTTCGACAACATATGTTTTGACTCCTTCGAAAGCATTTAGTAAAACAGGCAAGCACATTTCTTTGGAAAATAAAACAACAGTTTCGACCCCATCTAAAGCCATGTTTCGACACCACGCCTTCCACCCTTCTTCAATCCACTACGTACCAACATTGTGACACCTTGTGTATTGGTTTTATCTTAGTTGTTTTTGATCTAGTAGGTTTCGACTTGGTTGAAGGCAAAAGCATAGGGTCAAAAGATGGCTTCTAAAAGAGGCGGTACATATTTTCTGAATTGATTTAACGCCATTTAAAGTGAATACTTTATAATTAACCTGCCTATTTGTAAAAATTTGATTGGTTTCCATAACTTTTCAAATTCTTTACAAAAATAACTTTCGTATAATTTCAGATCTAAACAAGGATTAACTTAACAAATAAGCCCTTCCATTAAGCAAAACTAATAAAACAATTAAGTCCTTCATCTAAATTAATTTTATATCCATAGTAAATTATTTAGGAAAAATCCAAAAAAATCATAGTAATTCACTTTCAATATGTTATCTAACATATAAAAATTTCAGATCCAAATTCTTTCTAAAATAATCGAAATTAATTTTTAAACCAAATTGCTGATATTTTCCTTTGAAAATTCATATAAATTGTCCATAGATTGGAAAATTATAAAAATTGAAATCTATCTCCAAAATCATGTTTTACATAACATATAAATTCCTTATGGCGTTTGAAATTCAATTTAAACGATTTTACCCTTAAAACCGTATGTAACCAATTATCAAACAATCTTGTTTGAATCAATTATCTTATAAAGTCCAAGCATATCATCATCAAAAATCATCATTGGATTTAATCCTAAACCCAAAAATCAAATGATCATAAAAACAAAATAGAGATGATTTTGATTGTTATTCACCTTGATTAGGATAAGGAGTTTGAGATTTGATTGAGATTGATTCCTCTTGCTTAAATCCTTAGCTTTAATTTGATTTCCTCCTCTTTTCTCCTAATTAATGGTCGGATTCTATTTCTTTTGTTTGCATTTTATGTTTTTAGAAAAATGAATGTGAATGGATAGGAAAATAGAATATTAGGGGTATGGGATTATGGTGCGGTTATTTCTTAATATGCCCTTGTTTTTAATTAAGTAACATATAAAACAATTTATAAGCACATTTATATAATTAAGCTCGACCTCTAAGTATTTATTCAAATCTCAATCCCCTTATCACTCTAAGATTTACATTATTCTATTTTATTTATCTAATTAAATCTCCTGAATAATGTTATTAAAAAATAGGGGGTTACAACAAGCATTGTCCATATGCCATCCATACATCAATAGATGTTGTCTTGGTTCAGTTGTCCAATTGTAAGATGACATTGATGGCATCATAAACTTCTTTGGATACCTTTCTTCCAAAATATTATTATTGAATGGGTTTTGACTCGACGATGAACTCATTCATTATTCTGCCTACGCTAGATCTCACTTAACAATCTCTTAACCATATCGGCTATATATTCTTCACTACTCCAGGTGGATCAATGACGATCATCAGGAATGCCCCCGAGTGTTTGACTTTGCGAATACTCTTGGTTAATTTTTCGACATTTAGGCCCCATGTTTCTAGGAAAGCCGTCGTCCTGACCCTCTCTGTTGGTGCCTTCTTAGACAGCGTTCCCTCTTAGATGGTTCCATGACATTCGTCTGAACACCATATCTCTAAACACCGGTAGCTTGCCCATCACTAGCACTAATGTCCCACAAATCCTCTTTACTGTCAAACAAGTTTAGTGCCTCGATAATCATGTTAGCACCAACATGTTGGGACCACTCCCTACTGACATGTTTGGCTCCTACTTGATTCGCACCATCTTTCATGCCTCTCTTCTATATTACCATAGGTCTCTCTATATCAGTTGTTTCCCGTATTTTCTATTCCTTTCTATAGAAGAAAAGGTTTCTTTGTTGGAATCCGAAGATGACGATTCCATTCTACTTCTTCTTTATCTTTGCGACTCAATCCTTCCCAAGGATGAGCCAAAGCTATAACTTACTCCCACAACCTTTTCATCAACGCCCTCTATGTCTTTTGCTTCTCTAACATTTTCACATTCATATCCAGCATCATCTTTCCTAATTCGGCTCTTGTCACAACTTGATCGGCTGAAAAGATGATCTCGATAGAGAAATCAATGGCTGAGTTGTTTCGTTATCAACATGTTGGGATCCTTCATGATCTCCTTGAACAACAGTTCCAAGCTTAGAAGCAGCTTCCTTAGTGCCATCTCTTATCAAATCTTCAACAAAAAGCTCTAAATCTAACTTTTAGATTCTTCAAATCTAAATCTAAACCACATATCTACACTTGAGAGTCTTCTTTCTCAACGAAAGTGCCAAAAATGTTATGCCAAGGTTCAACAACGGTTCCAAGCTTAGAAGCAGCTTTCCTTAGAGCCATCTCCTATCAAATCTATAACAAAAAGCTCTAGATCTACCTTTTAGATTCTTCAAATCCAAAGTTAAAGTGCATATCTACACCTAATAGGCTTCTTTCTCAGTGAAAGTGCCAAAAAAGTTATGCTAAAAAATGACACAACACCCTAGATCAACTAAAAACTAGATGAGTAAAGTAAAAACAAAATTAAAATGCAAACATATTGGATTTTTAAAGTGGTTCCACCTCAACTCAATTCCCTACGTGCACTATTAGTTTTTTTCAAACGCTCCTTATAATTACAACCAATTTCATACCACAAGTATCGTTCAAACGTGAGTTAACAAAAGGAAATGGTAGCAATTTGGTGTATGGAGATAAGAGGTCCATAAGTACTTCTTTAGTTGCTAAAGGATTGATATTTATAATCAAATTCATCCTTCGATGTGGCAAGCCCGTGGAAGAACAGGAAAAAAGTCAAATCCATGCTTTCAGGCGTGAAAAACGAGTAAAACTGGTATTCACAACAAGTCAGTGCCAGCATGATCATGTCGATACCGATATGATGTTTGAATTAGCATCTTCAACATTTCTTCATATTTGCTCAGATCTTCATGTTTCCAATATTCGTTGATAAAATTGCCCCTCCAAATCATGTCGATATTGACATGATTTATCTTATTTGAATCCTTTTCTTTTTCTTAAAAGTATAAGGAAACTTCATCTATAGTTCCAAAGTAGTTCCTATGTCTTCAAGAATATCGACGCCAACAAGTTCAATCATGTCGATGTCGACATGATCAATCACATCAGTACCGACATGATTTATCTTATGTAATTCTTGATCAAACTTCTTGGTCTTTGTAATTCCATTATTCAATACACCTCCCAAGTTTCTTGGTCCATTTCTTCATCATCTCGAAGTCTAGATCCATTAAGATGTTGCCTGTTAAAATGCTAAAAAACACTTACATATCATTTAGATGAAATTATATTTCTAGTCCTATAAAGCAACACCTTAAGTAATGATATATTATCCATGTTTTCTTCCCATTATTAAGACATCGAAGAGATATCTAGATATTGATCAATGGACAAAAAATCTAATAATATCCATAGTAAATTATGAAGTACAACTTTTAAAGAACTTATTCAATTTAGTAACATTTATCAATTTATTGTTTTACTTTAGCCAGAGATTTTGAAACAAAAGATTTCGCAGAATTTTCCTTATTTCTAATATTATAGTAACTCAAAGAAAGCCATTTACGATTAATTAAGTTCACGAAGTTAGATTCCAAAACCCACATCTTTCAAATTTAAAATTATTAATAATAACTCTATGATGCTCGCAGGTGAGGATAATAGGACAATGGTCAGAGTACGTGTAAGGTAAACTAGAGACTCTATAGATTGGAAATTTATCTTCAATCTCCGCACCTTTGATTTTCGTAAAAAATGGACGTATCATGTGGTCGTGCGAGTTCGAAATGAATAAAAATTAATTAAAGAAATTAATATAATATAATGTAATTTTAAAAAGCTAACTCTTCATATGATCGAATTAGTATCGTTAATAGTTCCATTGAGCTCAGAATAGGGGTATTAATTATAGAACACCAGTGAGCAGTAGGAGTTTGAATTTTTTAGGCGTGTAGTGTCAGCTATTTTTGAATATAAAAAATATATCCAGCATACTTAAGCCCATACCCACATCAATCCCCTCCACTATTCAAACCATACCGCCCTACGTCCATACCATACTCCCTCATCTATAAATCGCGTCTAACCTGAGAAGCATTCAACATTTCTCAATTTAATCTCCTCCAAATCCTCGACCGTGGTTCATCGGAGCATTAACGTTGTTTTAAAGCCTAGTCTTCAACAAGGGAAGTATCAGCGTCGATAAGGGGAAGTGATTGAACTATGAAGATGGGCTAATGAGGTCGGTTGTGGCTGCAGTTTATCAATAAACAACAATGTGGTCAGTGGACCTCGGTGTGGCGCTGCAGGCGATGGTGGGAGTATGGATGGTGTCGTTGGGTTGGGGATGGCGAGGGATGCTTGGGTGGTCGAGCAATGGCAGGCAAGGGGCGGAGTGGGACATAATGTGTGAATAACGTCGATTGACATTGTGTGGGGTGACGATGGCGAATTGGACGACATGGTCGATGCTGGAGGTAGCTCGTTGTCGGGGCTGGGCTTGGGAGCAGTGGGGCATAGTCTTGTGGTCTCTAGTGGTGGCGCGGAGGAGATGAAGATGTAGCTTGGTGTTGTTGAACGAGAGTGAGGAGAAGGATTAGGGGTGTTTTAAATAACGTTAATTATAAAACTAATTATGTAACTAAGGAATAAATTTATATAATTAAGTTTGTGATCTTATAAATTCAATATCTTGTTCGTTTTAGGTCAAAATCAAATGCGTTCAGTCGTGTTAGCTTCATATCTTCGAATACTTCGAAATGGAATTGGTTTAGCGACAATTGGAGCTAGTTGGATTTCATGCTAAATCGAACGTCGTTCAATTTAGACGAAAAGCGAAACGCTTCGACGATAACTAGAATTTTGGTGAGTTAAACTCACCTTTTTGGTTAACTAGTGATGTTATATAGCTGATAAAACTTATTGATCGGATGTTTAGAGTTTATTTTTTGATTGTTTTGTTTTAATGAATTGTCGCTTTTGGTAGCGGTCAATATATGAAATCAATTGAAGGTGAACAAGTTGGAGTGATCCAACAGGATTCCTCACCACAGTTGAATTATATATATATATATATATTTGTGTGTGTGTGTGTGTTGATATATATATGAGTTGTGATGCAGGGGGATAGGTCGGAGGGATCCAATGGGATTCCTCGCCATTGTTGAATTGTTTTCAATAATATTCCTCTAATATGAATCATTGAATATCAAACCTGATTGTTTGGCACTATTGGTTATGACATTGTTATATGTTCAAAACTTAAACCCTGTAGGATAGAAAATAAATATTGATATTGGTTAAACGTTGGGTAGCTATTGGCCTTAAATTAGTATTTTAAAAATATTATAAATTGCCATCAGAGTTGGAATTGATTTTTGAGACAAGAAATGATTTTAAATCTGGAATTGGGTTTCAGAAATATATTTTTTAAAGGATTTAATTTCTATTTTACTCCAACCTTATTATCTGTCTTTTTAAGTCATTTAGAAATGGTTTAAAGGATTTTTTATTTATATTTAATATTGCTTTAAAGTTATTTATCAATATTCTAATATTTTGAAAAGCTAATTATTTAAATAATTAATATGGTTTGAAACTAGTAATAATGATTTATTAATAATGTTTTGGAAATTAATTATTATTTTTAATAATGTTGAAGATTTATTTATTATTATTTTTATTACTGATGTTTTGAAATTATTAATTATTATTTTTAAGATGTTTGAAAGTTAATAATTATTATTTATTTATAATGTTTATTATAAATAATTATTATTATATAATAGAGTTTTGAAGTAAATTATTATTATTTATTAATAGATGTTTTCGAGATTTATAGATAGAGTTTTATAAATGATTTCAAATATTTATAAAATAGTTTTGTAAATGGTTTTTATAGATTTGTAAAGGAGTTAATAATTGTTCTTAGAAATTTTTAAAGGAATTTTATAAAGGGGCTTATAGATTTATAAAAGAGGTTTATGAATAATTTTACGGATTTACAATGAGTTTATAAAGGATTTTTAGAAATGTATAAAAAGAATTTATAAGTGATTGAAATTTGTAAAAGAGATTATAAATGATTTTCAGTGATTTATTAAATGGTTTTAAAGATTTATAAGGAGTTCATAAATGATTTTAGAATTGAATAAAAAGATAATCTTTCTCAGTTTTGTAAATATACTTATACCATCGAGACAACTATATGAGTACATTTTCTAAGTTGTGAAAGTGTAGTGTTTTGTGAATATACTTATACCGTTGAGATAAGTATATGTATATTTTCCAAGGTATTGAAAATATAGGGATTTGTGAATATATCTTTGTAAAAGTATTTTTATACAAGTAATTTACAAAGTGATTTTAATTAATGAAAAGATTAATTAAAGAGGTTAGTGGTTTCTTATGTGCTTACCAATGTGGGTTTTTCATATAGAATTAAATCCCTGATTCGGATGTGTGTTTGTGATAGTTAAATACCCGACTATCAAATATAGACCCAAAACGTAACTTCGGAAATATCTAGGAGAAACACGTGAGTTATATGGCATAGTCATATTCCATAGTGGTATTGTGCGTATAAATCTCATTTTGTTCTCCCAGGATAGATGGTAAAGAATCCATCCACAAACGGTTAGGAGACGACCTCCGCTCTTATCTTTGAATGTTTATTTCCTAAGAACCGAGGTTGAGTTTACCAAAAACTATCGAATGTTGTTTCGAAGAGGCCGGGATTAGATATGTTATCTGAAAACCACTTCGAACCAACAAATGCATTTCAAAGCGAAGACATCTCGAAAATGATGGTGTTTGAAGACGAAGCTCTTTGAAGTGCAAGGGCTACTTGCTACTAATCCTGAAGGCAATTCCAAAATGGATGTAGTAGTAGTAGTGCCTTTGGTTTGTCCTTCTTCTGGACAACTTATATGGATGAATGCTGGCATTGCATTGTTGCCTGGAGGACAATGTTAGCATTCCAAGTGGAAATTACTATATGAAAGTTAAAACGTAGCCTCAAGCCTCATCAACCAGGAATGACTAAAACATGGGAGGTGCAGCGGGGCTAAGTGGATCGCTCCCATTAGGATATGATCATCCCTATTGGAAATGATATTATCTCTCATTTGTATGCTTCTGGGCATTAACCAAAGGGTGATCATATTCGGTACTATCCAGTAAGGGGTGGGGTTGTTCTGTGTTGACAGGGGATCTTGGTGATGTCCTCTGTGTTATTTTATCTAGAGATGCATCGTGATGGGTACCCCAATAGCCTAGTCATTGTATGGAATCCATTCTCCAATAAGCACCATATGGACTTAGTTGTGCCCAAATATACTGAAATGTGAGATGCAAGTATTTCAGCTATGTTAATATTTTACTTTGATCCCCAGACATTATTATAATATCACTGCATTTTCTATAAAAAATGTTTTGGTTATCGTAAGATGAAAACCCATTTGTGTTTATGTGCAGCGTGGTCTTACGAGATACCTTTATTTTGAAAAGAGTTTGATATCTTTAAAAATCCATTTGGGTGTGATTTACTCAAACTGGTTTACCAGACCGATCAGGGCGTTGTTCCCGTTCAATGCTCGAGTCAGACCGAGCATATTTACAAATTGCTTTGGATTCATTGGAGCTCAAGAGACAAGCCGGATGTCCAAGACATATCTACATAGTTCTTTTTGTTCCACTGTGTTGTCTGTTGGTTGTATTTATCAGCAATTGTAAGAACAGGCTTGCTATAACTGTTTGTGGTGAAATAGGTTAGTGTGCTCTGATTGGTGTATGTATATTACATTTTTTTCTTTATGTGAAGATTTGTTGTATATTATAAATTATCCGTTCCGTTGTGAGATTCTATGTTATTTAGTTTTCTTCTTTCTTTCTTCTTATTTTCCCCTAACGATCGAGTTTTTTGGCATTCGATTGCTCGACACATAATACAATGAACGTATTAGTGTCTATTTTCGAGGGTCAAAATCCCGTTCGTTACATTTTGGTATCAGAGTGCAAGGTAAAGCGAGAACCTTGGCTTTGGTGGGGATTACTCATTAGAGATAGGGTTAGTAGCACCCTAGAATGAGTTTGAGTGAGAGTGTGTGTATGAGCACATATTTGTTAGTGATATAAAAATGTTTTATATTGTGTTGATTGATCTGTTCAGTGGCTTATGGATTCTAGTCAATACGAGTAATTAATATTATTTATAGGGATCTTTAAACACTTGATAGAGCAATTCGACATGGTATTGTTTTGAAATTAGGTAAATGAAATAATTTTACTTAGATTATATTTTATATATAGAGGAATAATTTTTCAAAAATTATTATAGTTATATATGGTATGCTTGGTTGTTAGGAAAATGATAATATTCAGTTATTATCATTTATTATTGATTAGTCATGCTCATCCAATTAGGAGCATTTACTATTGTTGTTGATTTATTAGTTGTGTCTGACCAGTTTATGGGCATTGACTATTGTGCTAGGTTAGGAGCAGATTTATCCTTTTTCTATATGGGTTGGGTAGGTTAGTGATTGTGGGAATATTAAAAATGAACACCTTGTGAATTTAGTTTAACAACTTGACTACAAGGAGTTCAAAGATAATGTTGGGTTGGAATTCGATTTTAAATAAAAGTTGTTTTTATAACTAAATAAAGATAAACATTTTTGAAGGGAGTTTAAAGTGATATTATAAAATGTGAATTATAAAGTATGGCTTATAATTAAAAGGATTTATACCGAGGATTTGATAATTTAAATCCCGGCGTTTTGGAAATGGTTTTTCAAAGGTTTTTGAAAATAATAATAGTATTATTTTGAAGTATTTTTGAATAGAAATATTTTAAATGAGCATTAAAAGGGGATAAAAAGCATTGAACTTACTTCGATCGCTGGAAAATAATTCTAATGATGATTGCAACATCATCGGTATTCATTTTCGAGTTTCTAAGTGACGAATTGCTACCATAGTGATTTGTTATAAAAAAATTTTTAGCAAACAAAGATTATTTTAAATTGCAAAATTATGATTTGATTATACAAAGGAAATATGTGTATATATTATTTCAAAATTGTATGAAATTTAAAAACGGATGGTTAACTCTGAAATATTCAATTAAGTTATCATATGGATTCATGTATCCTATGCTTTAGAGTAGATTGGATTTGCATCTCTGTGTGATGTGTTGTTTTTTAATTTTCATCTATTTAAATAAAATGGAGTTTTCAACAATTTTGGACAGTGGAAAACTTCTGAGTTAAATTGGAAAATTGAGCTAGGTGTTTTAAGAAAACATAAGAAAATAAGTTTTTGCTAACTTATAAATTCCTAAAATAGTAAGTTAAAATAAAATGTAAATCATTAAATAATTCTGGTTAAGAAAAAAACAAATTTTAATAGTGCATATATACTCTTAGGATATAGAAGAGTGTTATACGAATATGAACTTAAGTTGTAATTATTTGGTGTGTATGAACTTAAGGATTTATGAAATAATTCATAGGTGATATTGGTATTTAAGAAATATACTAGAAGTGGAAATGAATGTGAATAAAAGAATTTGGTATAGTTTGAAACCAAATAGAATAAATACGTAAACTATACGTAGATCATTTTATTCGCATAACTGTTTGATCCAGATTCAAGTACATGATTTTGATTTGATTTACACCAGCCCAACTCAGGATTTTTCACTCGATTCTTAACGGCGAACAATTGATACAAATTTTTGATATGATTCTGAAGTTCTCTATCATAGTGTATGGCTATGTAAGGAGAATTATTGTTTTAATCAAGGAACCGGATCAGAGTCCGCACTAGAGTAGTCGAGTGGACGATACTAGTTTGGAAGTGAAATTGTGTAATCGAGTGAGCGAACAAATTTGATATTGCGTATGGATGGTATATGTACATCGTGTCTTTAATAAACTAAATGTTGACATTGGAAAATGCAAAATGATGTGGTTAGGAATTATATGGTTGGAAGTTATGCATAAATAAGATGCAGGTTCATGGTTGTAAAGTCTAGTTGACGCCTTTGGATTCATGAATAGCGTTTGGTTGCCCGGCAAATAAATACATGTTTATCTTGTTGTTTGGATTTGATGATTTTATGACTAGTCGCTTGGCTTCTGTTTTCTTTTTATTGGTTTGGATTCGTAGTTGTTCCATCTAGCCGCGCAGAGGAGACGCTGCCGAAATTTTCCGTAAATGTAAAGGCTTAGGGAATTTTATAATCTATTACAACTAATTGGTTTTGGAAAGTTAAAGGGATTGCGACATTTTTCTTACCTTAAAAATTTCGGGGACGAATTCTTTTAAAGGGAAAAGAATGTAACGAACCAGAATTTTATACATCTGATTTTGGAATATTTAATTTATTTTAAATATTGAAATGTTAATTTATAAGCCAAATAACTTAAATTTCAAATATAGGGATTTGTTTGAATATGTGAATTATGAATTTAATATGAATAAAATTGATATTGAAAACTTATTTAAATTCCATTTAAATAAGAATGATAATTGTAAACTTTTAAATTCGAATTTAAAAGTGATTAAACTGTTTTTATAATAACTCATTTAAATTAACATGTAAAAATATCATTTCGGGACATTGTCTCGGATTTTGATGAAACTAATGCCATTGGAATCGTAATAATAAATTATTGTACACCGTCGATTTTCGTAACAGTTGGACATATCATGTGGTCATGCGAGTTCGAAACGCGTAGAAATTAATTATAGGAATTAATATAATATAGTGTGATTTTAAAAAGCTAAATTCTTCATATCATCGAATTAGGTCTCGTTAATAGTTCCATTAAGCTCGGAATAGGGGTATTTAGTACAGAATGCCAATGAGCATGCCTTGATAGGAGTTCGAATTTTTCGAGCGTGTAGTGTTAGATATTTTTGAATATAAAATTTATATTCAACATACTTAAGCTCGTACCCACATCATTCCCCTCCACTATTCAAACTATACTGCCTCATATCCATAGCATACTCCCTCATCTATAAATCGCTTCTAACTAGAGAATAATTTGACATTTCTCAATTTAAACTCCTCCCAATCCTACGTCCATGGTTCATCAGAGCCATTAACGGCGTTTTCAAGCGAAGTCTTCAACTATGGAAGTGTCAGCGTCAACGATGGGAAGTGATTGAACAGTAGAGATGGGTTAATGAGGTCGGTGGTGGCCACAGTTCATCAATGAATAGCGACGTGGTTAGTGGATCTCGGAGTGGTGCTGGAGGCGATGGCAGGGGGTATGGATGGTGCCGTTGGGTCGGGGATGGCGAGGTGATGCTTGGGTGGTTGAGTGGTGCCCGGCAAGGAGTGGAGTTGGCCAGAATTTGTGAATAACGTCGATCGACATTTTGACCCCGTGTGGGGTGACGATGGAAAATTGGACGACGTGGTCGATGTTGGAGGTAGCTCGTGGTCGGGGCTAGGCTTGGGCGAAGTGGGCCATGATCTGGTGGTCTCTTGTGGTGGTGCAGAGGAGAAGAAGGCGTGGCCTAGTGTTGTTCGAACGAGAGTGAGGAGAAGAATTAGGGGTGTTTTAAGGTTAATTATAAAATTAATTATGCAATTAAAGAATAAATTTGTATTATTTAGTTCGTGATCTTATAAATTGAATATCTTGTACGTTTTAGGTCTAAACCAAACATAGTCAGTCATGTTAGGTTCGTGTCACCGAATACTTCGAAATGGAATTGGTTTGGGACGATTGGAGCTAATTAGATTTTGTGCTAAATCGAAGATGAAAACCAGAACGCTTCGGCCATAACTGGAATTTTGGTGAGTTAAGCTCACGTTTTTGGTTAACTAGGAATGTTATATAATTGATAAAAATTATTGATGGGATGTTTGGATGTTTATCTGTTGATTATTTGGTTTTAATAAATTTTCACTTCTGGAAGCGATCAATATATGAAATCAATTGTAGGGGACCAGGTTGGAGGGATCCAATTGGATTCCTCGCCACTGTTGAATTTTATTTATATATATGTGCTGATATATATATATGAGTTGTGATGTTGGGGGACAGGTTGGAGGGATTCAATGGGATTTCTCGCCATTATTGAATTATTTTCAATAGTATTCCTATTATACGAATCATGAATATCAAACCTGATTTTTTGACACTTTTGTTTATGACATTGTTATATGTTCAAAACTTAAAATCTGTAGTGATAGAAATCAATATCGATGTTGGTTAGATATTGGGAAGCTGTTTGCCTCAAATTAGTATTTTAAAAATACTATAAATTGCCATTTTAGTTGGAATTGGTTTTTGAGAAAGGAAATGATTTTAAATCTGAAATTGAATTTCAGAAATATTTTGTTTTAAAGGATTTAATTTCTATTTTACTTCAACCTTATTATTTGTCTTTTCTAAGTCATTTAGAAATGGTTTAAGGGATTATTTACTTATATTTAATATTGTTTTAAAGTTATTTAGCAATATTTTAATATTTTGAAAAGCTAATTATTTAAATAATTAATATGGTTTGAAGTTAATAATATTGATTTATTATAATATTTTGGAAATTAATTATTATTATTTGTAATAATGTTGAAGATTTATTTATTATTATTCTATTAATTAATAATGTTTTGAAATTATTAATTATTATTTTTAAGATGTTTGAAAGTTAATAATTATTATTATATAATAGTGTTTTGAAGTAAATGACTATTATTTATTAATAAATCTTTTCAAGATTTATAAATAGAGTTTTATAAATGGTTTCAAAGATTTATAAAATAGTTTTGTAAATTGTTTTTATAGATTTATAAAAGAGTTAATAATTGTTCTTAGTTATTTATAAAGGAATTTTATAAAAGGGTTTATAGATTTATAAAAGGAACTTTATAAATAGTTTTACAGATTTACAATGAGTTTGTAAAGGATTTTTAGAAAAGTATAAAAAGAATTTATATGTGATTGAAATTTATAAAAGAGGTTATAAATGGTTTTCAGAGATTTATAAAATGGTTTATAAATGGTTTTAGAGATTTATATGGAGTTTATAAATGGTTATGAATTGAATAAAAAGAAAATCTTTCTTAGTTTTGTAAATATACTTATACCATTGAGATAAGTATATGAGTACATTTTCTAAGTTGTGAAATAGTAGTGTTTGTGAATATACTTATACCATTGAGGTAAGTATATGGATATTTTCCCAAGTATTGAAAATATAGGGATTCATGAATATATCTTTATATAAGTATTTTTATACATTTACAAAGTGATTTTAATTAATGAAAAGATTAATTAAAGAGGTTAGGGTTTGCTTATGTGCTTACCAATATGGGTTTTTTCTATGGAATTAAATCCCTGATTTGGATGTGTGTTTGTTGATAGTTAAATAACTAACTATCAAATATGGACCCAAAACGTAACTTTGGAAATATCTAGGAGAAACATGTGAGTTATATGGCAATGTCATCTCCGATGATGCTATACTATGTGTATAAATCTCATTTCGTTCTCCTAGGACAAATGATAAGGAAATCCGTCCACAAACGGTTAACACATGACCTCTGCTCTTATCTTTGACTGTTTATTTCCTAAAGAACCATGGTTGAGTTTACTGGAAACTACCGAATGTTGTTTCAAAGAGACTAGGATCAGATATGTTATTCGAAAACCACTACGATCCAACAAATGCATTTCGAAGCGAAGACATCTCGAAGATGATGGTGTTTGAAGACGAAGCTTTTTGAAGTGCAAGGGTTGTTTCCTACTTATCCCGAGGTTGATTCCAAAATGGATGTAGTAGAAGTAGTGCCTTTGATTTGTCCATCTCCTAGGCAAATTGTATGGATGAATGTTGGCATTGCACTGTTGCCTGGAGGGTAGTGTTAGCATTTTAAGTGGAAAGTGCTATATGAAAACTAAAAGGTAGCCTCAAGCCTCATCAACTGGGAATGACTAAAACATGGAAGATGCAGCAGGGATAAGTGGGTCGCTACCGTTAAGATATGATCATCCCTATCTAGAGTCGACATGATCTCTCATTTGTATGCTTTGGGGCCCATTAACCAAGGGGTGATCATATTCAGTTCTATCCAGTAAGGGATAGGCCTATTCTGTGTTGGTAGGGGATCTCGACGAGGTCCTCAGTGTTATTTTATCTCGAGATGCACTGTGATAGGCGGTACCCCAGTAGCCCAGTCATTGTATGGAATCCATTCTCCAATAAGCATCATACGAACTTAGTTGTGCCCAACTATGATGAAATGTAAGATGCAAGCATTTTAGCTATATTCATATTTTACTTTGATCTCTAGACGTTGTTATAATATCATTGGATTTTCTATAGAAAATGTTGGTTATCGTAAGATAAAAACTCATTCGTGTTTATGTGCGGCGTGGTCTTACGAGATACCTTTATTTGAATAGATTTTGATATCTTTAAAAATCCATTTGGGTGTGTTTTCTCACGCTGGTTTACCAGACTGATCGAGGCGTTGTTCCCTTTCAATGCTCGGGTCAGACCGAGCATATTTACAGATTTGTTTGGATGCATTGGAGCTCAGGAGATGAGCTGGAGGTCTAAAATGTATCTACGTATTTCTTTGTGTTATACTATGTTGTTTGTTGGTTGTATTCATTAGCAATTGTAAGGACATGCTATTATAACTGTCCGAGCTGAAATAGGTTAGTGTACCCTGATTACTGTATGTATATTACATTTTTTCTTTGTTTAAATATTTGCTGTATATTATATATTATCTGTTCTGCAGTGAGATTCTGCGTTATTTAGTTTTCTTCTTTTCCCCTAACGATCGGTTTTCAGGCATTCGGTTGCTCGGCACACAGTACAGTGAACATATTAATGTCGATTTTTTAGGGTCGAAAATCCCGTTCATTACAATTATTTTCCTCTTATGTTACTTTCATGCACCGATTTTATAGTGTTTTTAATTATTTCAAACTAACTCTTAGATTGCTATAAAATTATGTGTTGTTTTCATAGTTTTCTTGGTTATACTATACAACTTTTATGTACATATGCACAAGCATAATGTGTGATGGATTACATTTATGAGGCGTCTAATTATATTTCATATATTACTTACTGAATCTCTCATTTGATTCACATACAAATCTTATGTCGATAAAAGAGCATTAATGTTTATATAGAGAGGATCAACCTTCCCTACACTGCAGAATAGTTTCATTAGTAAAAGATCAAGGAATAGTCCCAGTAAAATCGAATAAAGGGATGATATATAAAAAAAGATTGAAAAGAAAATGATCAATACGAAGATAAAGTATTTTATGAGCTTGATTAATGTACTTAAAGATTAGGAGAAAATAAGAATACAGAGTGCAATGTTGTAATGTTGTTTTTGAAAAAAAACTTGTTTTAGTTTATAGTTTACACATAACAAGTACTTATGTTCCCTTTTATTTCATTATACCGTTATAGTTACTCATATTGAATTACTACGGCCCTTTAATATTATGCATCTCTAGCTCTTAATGGTGATAATGAAGAGGTGGGTCATAAGCATTTTCAATGTCACTATCTGTTATCCTGCCTTTTGGTAAGGCCGCGACACCAAGAAATTGATTGAGAACCAAAGGCCGTCCATCCCGAAGATCGGTTATACGCAGTTTCGCTATGGATACTAGTAAATCTGGTCCGAGTCCGGATTGAGCTACAATTGATGTGGTACGACAAACAAAGCAACGAAAGCCAACATTCCAAATTTCAAGTCATTCCGAGTTCATATGCTCAAAATATGATCGATGCAACTCAAATTATCACATTGTTCGTATCCATCAAGAAACTAGGAGGAAACCTCATTCGTATCGACCTGTTTGAATCCATCGGGCGCACCTAGCTTTGTATTGATCCGGGAAGCACAAGATCGTATCCATAGAAAGCGACATTCTTCGCATCCATCATCTCCGGCTTGTTCGCATCGATCAACCAACGTCCACTTCGTGTCCATCAAAACCATACAAAGTCGCTACTTCGTATCGATTGGCCAGTGATCGATACGAATAGAGCAGTTATGATCGATACGAACAGAGAAGTTACAATCGATACGAACAGATCAGTTATGATCGATACGAACAGAGCCAAACTGGGTCGATACGAACGAGGCTTATACATAGGAAAGACTCGTTCGGCGTGAAGAGCGGAGCGATCCAAAAAATTAGCGCCACGTCAACTAGCAGGCATGTGCCCAGACCGATACAAACAGAATGATGCGAAGAAGGATCGATGCGAATTCAACATCCATCGAATAAAACAAGCTTGCATCGATCATAACTCAAAATCTACAAGTCCAAAGGCCACCAAATTTTCACAAGAGCTTGCGTACATCTTCAAGAATGTTCATGATCGATCCCGACTCGATCGGACCAAATCCCGATCGATACGAATTGCGTTCGTCTCGATCATGGATCGACTCCAAACGGTTGGGGATCGATCGCGTGGGCCCACCCACGTGCGAGAAGAGGTCTTCCGAAATCTGAGCAAGATATTTGCAGCATACGCTTATAAATAGCAGCCCTGGACCTACAGAAAAGGGACTTTTGGCTCTTCTACGTCCAGACTCTGCCGAAATTATTGTTATACTCAAGTTTTACTGTTGTAATTCGTTGTAACCAGCAAGCAAAAGTTAAAAAAAGTCAACCATTTCATAGTGGACGTAGGCCATACGCCGAACCACTCTAAATCTGTGTGTTTCTGTGCGTTTTTCTTGCTTATTTTGGTTCGTTTGTTAGATCTGCCTCCGTTTTCATTTATATTCTTCATTGTATCTCTTCAAACACATCCGAAGGGTGTTGTGCCCAATTTTGGTACAAACACTTTGGTACTTTCATTGAGAAAACCCAGTTTTCTCCTGCTCATTGGATCTACTATCGATATCGGATTGCATAAATCTAAGAAGAAGATCCAAATTTCAAGTTTAAAGTTCTTCCATCCTATTCAGATTTGCATCAAGTCTAGGAAAAAGATTTGCTACCCATCATGGTTAACACAAGGACTACCTCAACTGCCGTAGATCTAGAAGGACGGGACAAACATAACCTCGTACAACTACCTCATGCCGATCAGAATGCTGCCGGACCATAAGATCCTCAAGGCCCTGTCACCAGGGAAGAATTTCAATTGCTAAAGCAAGAGCTTACTCAAACCCGTCAGCAGCTCACTCAGCAACTGCGCGCCAACGTAGAATTAACCAATCAACTGAATCGTCAAAGGCGAAGGAGATCCAGGAGGGATCAGGCTTCTTATTCATCCATTGAGAGTTCAGCCTCTTCTGACTACCATCATAGATCCATGCGCCCACGACTGGACGGAAGTTACACACAGGCCATTAGGCATCAACACACATTGAACCTTGGGCAACCGAGAGTTGGCCCGTCAACCAGGCATCAGACTGGACCATCCTCCCGAGGAGGTGCTATCCCATATCACCTTACCGACAACCGCACTACCACTGCTACCGATTTGGGAGTTGACGCTCGGAACCGAACGGATCCGACCCACTGCCATCGCAACCATACTCCCGAGCCTTATGTCCCTGAAGACATAGAACTAAGGAGGCGAGACATGGACCATCGACCGCGATCGACCACACCTTGGCCCAACATGCTCAAAATGTCCAAATGCCGGACATCCCGCCGATGATCGGTCAAATGATCCGTGAAAGTCAGGGTCTTACTAATGACGACTGGGGAATCTCTCGGAGTCATACCCCTCTTATTGATGAAATACTCTATGCTGAACCACCTTGGTGATTCAGAATGCCGACTTTAGCTGTTTACTAAGGGAGCTCTAACCCTAATCAACATACCTTGAAGTATGAATGGTTAATGAATGCTGCACGAGCTGATGATGTAGTTAAGTGCCGAAGTTTCTCGATTTCCCTAGGGGGCATAGCAACTATGTGGTTTACCCGTTTACCACCTCAATCTATCTCTTTTTCTGACCAGTTGGCAACATAGTTTATTGAGCAGTTTCGTATGCATGTCGCAAGGTCGAAAGATGTAAATACTTTGTCTAGTTTCACTCAAGCTCCTGGAGAGACACTCAGACGTTATCTGGAGAGATTTCATGCTGCATGCGCTGAAATTAGTAACCCCAATGATAATTCGATTCTAATTGAACTGACTAAGGGGATCGACCCCGACTTCGAGTTCAGCAACTGGTTGGCCGAAAAACCTCCTGCGTCATTGGACCATTTCTATTCCAAGGCAGCCTAATTCTTGAGGAGGGAGGATGCGAAATAGTCTCGGAAGAAGGATGACGCAGGGCCCAGTGTGGAAGGAATCCAGAGCAATGTTGCTGTTAAACAAACCGGGGAGAGTTCTGGAAAAGTACAATTGAATATACAAAATAAACAGAATCAACAAAAAGGCAATGAAAACCAAAACAAGAAATGAGATCAGAATCGTGGGCCACGACGTATGGCTCCCATGTTGGATAGTTACACCCCTTTGAATACGTCGTTGGAGAATTTGTATCTACAGACCTGCAATACTTTTCAATATAAGAAACCAGCTCCAAAACAATCATCAGAAAAACAGATCCAGACAGGGAAGTTTTGTAGATTCCACAAGAGCTATGGACATAACACAAATGAATGCCATCCTTTGCAAAATATCATTGAAAAGTTGATACGTGAGAGAAAGCTGGAGCAGTTTGTGCGGGCGCCGCAGTCCAGAGGTGCGGGCCCATCGAATCAGAACCATATGCCAAATCAGACAAGACAGGAGGAACCCCACTCGTACTGGTGGGAGGTTGGTGATAAATACTGTTAGTGGTGGCCCACATCCAGTAGATTGAAGCTGGAGGGAAATTGAGTCGTATGCTAGCTGTATCAGGCATGCAGACTTTGAATATTATAGTAGTTTGGAACATGGGGCTCCGACCAAGCAACAGAAAACGATGACTGACGACATTGTGTTTCGAGACCGAGATGCCAATAGAGTCGAAGCCCCAACCATTGATCCACTTGTCATTTCAGCCCAAATAGGTCCTGCTTGGATGAAGAGGATCCTGGTGGACAGTGGAAGCTCGATAAATATATTGTTTAAACGAGCTTATGATTAGATGAAAATGGAAGCAAAGGATCTGAGGCCTTGTCAGTACCGTATCCATGGCTTCAATGGAAGCACAACAATACCCACTAGGATGGTGGAGCTACTAGTGGAATTGGGAATTGCAGAACGCCGGAGAGTCCGGATACTACAATTTGTTGTATTGGATGTAGATTCACTATACAATGCCTTTCTGGGCCGACCGGCCCTAGCCGAGTTCAGGGCTACCATCGCCCCTTGGTGTCTGACTTTAAAATTCCCTACTGATAATGGAGTCGGAGTTGTTCAGGGAGACCAGGCTGCTGGAAGAGCCTGTTATGTTGCTGAGCTGCGGGAGGCGCAACGAAAAGAAACAAGAAAGGGCGTAGAGTAATCTCTCTGCGTCCGCTTTGCTGAAAATTGACAATTGACGCCTGGGCCCTAGCCCGAGCACCCTAACCAATTCCCATAGGATCTTGACCCAAGAGATACTGAAAATGAAGAAGAAAGTAAAGATAGTCAAGCTTCCCCGGCCGAACTGACGATTGATGTTCCGATCGACGATAATGACGATTCTAGAATGATAAAGATTGGATCTCAGCTAAGCCAACAAATGCAAGAGGAATTGGTTGAATTTCTCTGGGCAAACCTCGACGTGTTTGCCTGGACGCACTTTGACATGTGTGGGATCTCACCGGGCATCTCGAGCCACACATTGAATATTGACCCGCGGCATGTCCCGATCAAACAAAAAAGGCGTGGTATGGATCCAAAGAGATCTGTTGCCCTTAAAGAAGAAGTGAAAAGCTCAAATCAAATGGGTTTATCCAAGATGCATTATATCCGGAATGGGTGTCAAATCATGTACTTGTCCGAAAGCCAAACGAGAAATGGAGAACATGCATCGATTACTCGGACTTGAATAAAGCTTACCCTAAAGACAGTTTTCCACTTCCCCGGATCGATCAGCTGGTAGACTCAACAGCTGGGCATGAGCTCTTATCCTTCATGGACGCATATTCTGCCTACAATCAAATACCCATGCATTTGCCCAACCAAGAGCATACTAGCTTTGTAACCAATATGGGACTTTACTACTATAAAGTTATGCCTTTCAGACACAAGAATGTCGGGGCAACTTACCAACGGTTAGTTAATTGAATGTTCGCTAACCAGATCGGAAAAACCATGGAGGTATATATGGATGACATGCTCATGAAATCATGATTTTCCACTGATCACATCAAAGAACTGGAGTCAATGTTTAATATCCTCCGAGAGTACATAATGAAGCTCAACCCATTGAAATGTCACTTTGGAGTTGCATCTGGAAAATTCCTTTGGTTTATCGTCAATGCTCGAGGGATCGAAGCTAATCCTGAAAAGATTTGGGCAATCAGAAATCTTGAGACTCCGAAAACTATAAAGCAAGTCCAAAGCCTCAATGGGAAAGTAGCCGCACTGAGCAGGTTCATCTCAAAGTCCACTGACAAATGCATTCCCTTCTTCGACCTAATCAGAAAAGGGAAGCGAAACTTTGAATGGACTACGGAATGTTAGGGCGCATTCCGAGCACTAGTTCAACATCTTTCTACACCACCCATCCTGTCAAAGCCTAGTGATCATGAAAGGTTGTACATTTACTTAGCGGTGTCAGAGAACGCTATCAGTGCTTCCCTAGTTTGGGAGGAAGATCGGATACAACGGCCAGTATATTACATTAGCAAACGACTGACCGGGGTAGAGAGAAATTATCCAAAGCTGGAAAAGTTGGCTTATTGTCTTGTTATTGCCTCAAGGAAGCTCCGTCCGCATTTTCAGGCTCATTCTATCACCGTCTACACCGACCAGCCATTATGATAGGTCCTTACGCGGCCTGAGACGTCTGGTAGGTTACTTAAGTGGAATATCGAGCTAAGCCAGTTTGACATTACTTACACTCCAAGGCGAGCTATCCAAGGACAAGTCCTGGCAGATTTCATAGCTGAATTCACTATCCCGGAGGACTTGCCCAAAATCAGTGAATCTCCCAAGTATATCTGGAAGCTGCATACTGATGGTGCATCAAATGACCGTTGCTCAGGTGCAGGGGTTGTAATTGGAACCCCTGAAGGTCGATCTATATGCTATTCTTTAAAGTTGGTTTTCGTGCAACCAATAACGAAGCCGAATATGAAGCCCTGCTTGTCGGGTTGAGACTTGCCAGAGATTTAAGAATCATTGCTGTAGAAATTTATTGTGATTCGCAATTGGTCGTGTGTCAAGTTCGGGGGGAGTACCAAGCCAAAGATAAAAGACTGGTTGCTTACCTTTCTCAGGTTCAGGAGATATTGAATCAGTTTGATTATTATGCCATTTATTACATACCTCGAGAGCGCAATCAGAAAGCCGATTCATTAGCAAAGTTAGCTAGTACAAGTGAGGCACAACAAATGGGAATCGTTCCCATGGAAACATTATCTTCCCCGAGCATTGATCAGATGAAACGAATTGGGTATTTAAGGTCATTCTCGATAAGGAGTCATGGATGACTCAGTTCAGAAATTATCTCGAGCATGGGACCCTCCCAGAGTGCAGGAGTGAAAAGAGACAAGTTCTTCGAAAAGCTTCGCAGTTCACCATCCAGAATGGAATCATGTATAGAAGAGGATACTCTGTTACTTTGCTCCGGTAAATCGCTCACGATGAGATCAAACGAGTATTGCATGACGTACATGGAGGAGAATGTGGCGACCACACCGGGGGCAAGCCCTAGCCAAGAAATTGCTCCGATATGGATACTATTAGCTGACCGTAAATCGCGATGCATCTGATTACGCCAGAAAATGTGACAAATGTCAGAAGCATGCTCGAATTCCTAGAGCCCGACCTATCGAAATAACTCATATGGTCAGTCCATGGCCGTTTGCAGCATGGGGCATCGACATTATTGGCTCTCTACCTCTAGCCAAAGGTGGTGTGAAGCACACCATCATAGCAGTGGTTTACTTTACCAAGTGGGCGGAAGCTGAATCCCTTGCTACAATCACAACAAAGAAAGTGATCAACTTTGTAGTGCGCAACATCATCTGCCGATTTGGTCTCCCACACACCATCATCACAGACAACAGAGCTCAATTCGATAGTGTTGAATTTAAGAGTTTCTATCAAAGGTTCCACATCCAGAAGAAGTTCTCCGCAGTTGCACACCCTCAAGCGAATGGACAGGTCGAAGCTGTTAATGAAGTTATAAAGTCTATTCTGAATAAACGACTGGAAAAATCCAAGGGCAAATGGGTCGATGAACTTCCTATGGCCCTATCGGCCTATCAGACAACCCATAAATCGGCAACCGACCACACTTTTTTTCTCTTTCCTACGGTTCAGAAGCCGTTATTCCAGTTGAGATGGAAGTACCTTCTCATCGCGTGACCTATTATGATCCAAAGACAAATGCTATACTACTTTCCCAATCTCTGGATTTATTGGATGAGAAGCATGAAGAGGTTGATTTGAGGGCAGCCGCATATCGAAGTCGAGTCGCCCGATTATACAATGCCAAGGTCCGACCCCGAACATTTGAACTTGGTGATCTCATCCTCAAGAGAATTTACCCGGTCCCTTCACATATGAAGCCAACCTGGGAAGGGCTGTATGTTATTGAATGAAAGCTCGGAGATGGCACATTCAAATTATCGACCGTTGACGGTCTCACTATTCCAAGAGCCTGGAACAACGAGAGTCTTCGCCACTACTACACATGACATGCTCTGTTTATTTATTCAGTCTATTTTTCATTTGCAATTTGTTTATGCATTTCAAAATTTGAATTTGTAATAAGGCAACCGACTTTTCCATTTTTTCTTATTTCAGCAATAAAATGCAATCTCTTCAAGCCAAAGCCTTGATTTATTCGAAATACATCATATGACCATCACTATGCACGGATAGCTAAGTTCCACTATACAGTTGGATTTATTCAAATAGGGAGTAACTATGATACAACTAGTTACTCTCTAAGTGAAACCCGAGCTCAGGGACAAGTCATCACGCAAAAGCCAAAAAAGGATTGATACACGATAATCCTCTAACCAACTCCAGATTCCCAGAGTGCGAACTAGGGTATAAATCTGTAAATGCGGTTTCGAAGAGGGTGGATCTGTACACCTAACGACTTCGCCCGTATTAAAGCCAAGTTCGAGGAGGATGGACCCGTCCGTCTAACGACCTCGCTTGTTAACTCACGGTGGATGTGAGTCGACCATCCACGATCCTAAGAAATCTGTCGTTCCTGGAGTGCGAACAAAATCCTAAAGCCTAAACAGATGTGTTGACCTTCTTTTGGCTGACTCCAGATTCCTAGAGTGGGAACTGGAGTATAAACATCAACTAACTCCGGATTCTCAGAGTGCGAACCAAAGTGTCAACACCAAGCAACTTTAGATTCCCGGAGTGCGAACGAGGGTGCAAACGTCAACTAACTCCAGATTCCCAGAGTGTGAACCAGGGTATCGACAACAATTAACTCTAAGTCCCCGGAGTGTGGATTGGAGTATAAACATCGAATAACTCTAAATCCCCAGAGTGCAGATTGGAGTATAAACGCAAACCGGGTGTGATTGACCACCCGTGACAATAACTTCAGTCCCCAGAACGAGGACGTACCTAAAAAAACCTTGTGCAGGTATGATAGACCACCGATCTACAAGTGCAATCCCCAAAGCGTGGATACGATCACCGATAGACGAGCAAGTATGATTTGACCACCTGAACTCGTCCTATTTCAATTTTGCTTCGGTGAAGTTTAACTCGATATATTAAAGGCAATCAATGATTGTTAATCAATCTTTTTAATTAATCCCCGGAACTGGGGGCAGAACTTGAGTATTGGCCACTGATTGGGACAAGGCAACATCGGAATTCTACTTAGCGCTCGATCGCGACCCAAAATCTTGACTCTAGAACTTAGCAACTAAACCCGGATCTGATTTAAAGGCTAAAACTCCATAAGTGAGTTGAATGAAAGTTCAAATGTTGAAGCACTTTAACAATTGAACACAAATAGAGCTGAAGACAAAATGCAATTTTATTTCAATTATTCTTTGAAAGAAAAAAGGGAAGTACAAAACTATACCAAAAGCCCTACTAGCGGGGGCCGAACCCGCATCTATACACGGCCTACCAAAAGAAAACAAAAGTTGATTCCTCTCTATCTACCAAAAATGAGCCGAAGAGACATGACTATTCTTTCTTCTTTCTCGGCTTCTTCTTCGACGTCGACCCGCTGGATTCGCCGCTTGGTTTCCTTTTCGAACCCTTGCCTTTTGGCGGCCGATCTCATATTGGGGGCATTATATCGATTTTCTCCTCCGAACTCAAGTGAATAGGAATGTTTCTTGAAGGCGGAGTCGGAGGAATAGGATCAATGTTAGCAGGCGGAGGAGGCACACTTGTATCAATGACCGTCACTCCCGGGGAGATCATCTGCAATAGTTCTGGGCCAGGTCCCGCCATTTCGCCTCTAAAGCCATAGCCCCGCGCAGTTGCTTCCATCTCGGCGTTAATTTTGGCCAGTATTTCCTCTTCATGCATTGTTTGGGCCTCGCTGGTGACGCCCGCAGTTGGAGCCGAAGAACTAGTCATTGGTGCGGCTCCACCCATAACAAACGGCAAGTCGGCAAATGGGTCACTATGATGATCGAGAAGCTCTTCCATCATCTGTTCATCGAAAGTAAGTGTGCTTCCCTATGCTTCGTCAATTGGTGCCATGGTCATTGTGGTGGTCGCTTCTGTTATGATGGCCTCCTGCGCATGATGTGATTCTTGAGTCGTAGGAGGCATGACCGATGTGGCTCTTATCACTGGATAAAAACCAAGGAAGGACTGTTAGTAATTATTTCAAGTGATGCTTCCGATTTTGGATAAGCATAAAAATGTTCAGAGTACCTTCCTCAGTTTGGTTCGCGGGTGGCGGAACAGCTTCAGAGACTTGCTCGTGAGCTGGAGATAACTGCGGTTGATCCAGGTTATAAGCAGGAATGGGTTGAGGATCAACCGCAGATGTGGATTCAGGCCGAGTTGGCGCAAGAGTTTCAGAACTTATATCATGGTGCTCGACACCAGAGCCTTCTCCAACCTCCGAGTGTTGAGCGCCAAGTTTCTCCTTCTCATACGAGATCATCGTTTCATGGAGAACTTTTCGTTCATCTTCGCTCAACACCCAGTTCTCAAGCTCGAACTCATCAATCAATTCAACTTGGTGGGCAGCCTTTTCATCTCCTACTAATCTGCCTCAACCATTGAACAGGTGTGTTGGATAGTTATCAAGCCAGGTCAGGTTTCTATGCTTCAAAACATTTGCATTGTAAGTGATGAGAAGATCTTCAATATCTGCCTCTAACCTGGCTTCAGCCATTTTAACTTCCTCCTCAACCATGGCCTCGACCTCCCGAACTTTAAGTATGACTGTATCCCGTTCACCTCGAAGCACCACAGCCTATTCACACGCCTCCTGGGCTGCTTTGTTTGCATCATCCTTCTCCTTGATGATTTCAGAAAGTTTGGCTTTAAGCTCATTAAGTTCTTTCAGAGCAGCGTCTCTTTCGGTTGTGACGGTTGTGTTTCGGTGGCCCATCTCCTCCGCCAAAGTGAAATGCGTTTTTCGCATTCTTTCCATAGAATGAGTTGCCTCATCAGCTTTTTGGGTGGCCTCTATTTCAGATTTCCGAGAGGATTCAGTCTCATCATTGAGCACTTGGATAATACGGTCTTTTTGGGCGAGGTTGGTTTCTAACTTCTCAATTATTTTCGCTCGCTCAAAAGCCACCGCCGACGCTTTATCCACGGCATTCATCCACTCCTTGTATTGGGTATAAATATCATGGATGTAGTCGTGCACCATTTGTTCAGCCTCGGATGGGATTTTCATTAAGTGAGGAGGGAAGATAAAGCCGTCGAAGCAAATGTTCGGAAAATCTTTTCTCAACTGGGCAATTTTTATCGCTCCTTCCCCAGTAGGCTCAGTAATGGCTTGTTCAATGACTATGGGAGTTTTGGCCTCAGTCCTATGGCGTTGTGAATTAGGCTTGGGAGCCTGAAAAGATGGTTTTTAACGTGGAGGCTCTAGAGATTGTTTCATGTGATGGGAGGGTGGTGTTGGAGCCCGTGGAGGTGGAGAACATGATCGGGAGCGATATCTCTATTCTCTATCTCTATCCCTCTCCCTCTCGTAACATTCTTGGCTAGAATAACTGCGATCGCGGTTTCTCTCATCCTCCCTCCGGCGGGACTCAAAATATGAACTCGATGACTAGCACGCTGAACTGAGACTTCCAAGCATAGAGTCTCGCCTACTCATTGTATCTGTAAAGTGAAAGAAAAACAGAGTTAGTAATCTCCCGAAGAAGACAACTTAAGACTGGAAACCGTGTAGTGCCGTGAAGTGTATATGTGTGTG
The DNA here is from genome assembly GCA_030737815.1 of Allium fistulosum. Classification (NCBI taxonomy): domain Eukaryota; kingdom Viridiplantae; phylum Streptophyta; class Magnoliopsida; order Asparagales; family Amaryllidaceae; genus Allium; species Allium fistulosum. The sequence continues at coordinate 1,250,993,682 of CM060903.1, read as the reverse complement.
CAACCCGCCGACCAACCGGTAATGTCGGCCGCACTTGTGGGAAGAGACTCGCTTAACTCTAGAGCACTTTGAAGCCCCTCCAATCCGGTGTCGTGTTGAAGTGACACATAGTCCGGAATCGGAATATCAGCAAGTCCTTCAAAAGGATTCTCTACTTGCGAGGGAGGAGCCTCTGAAATTCTAACACCGGTGGTTGGCAGGGACACAACTACGGATTTCCATCTCGAGGATTTGTGACGCTTGTGTGCTACTGCCTTGCCTTTTCTCCTTCCTTTTGAACCCTGAAAACTGTCAGATGCCCAAGCTGCGGGTTCATCGTTCGTGGGCGTGTTTTCTTCATCGCCCTCCTCAACTATTACAACCTCGGGTGCTTTACGCTTCACCCGCTTCGTCGGGGCTGCCCTAAGCGCTCCTTCAAGTTTTATGCTTTGGTTTTGCTCGATTAGCCCAATAATCCTCAAGTTTCTATCGGTTAGCACCGAGTCTATATCTCTCATATCGCTCGGCACTTCCTGGAGAATCCGTACTATTTCTTTGAACTGAGCACCTTCGGGTCGCAGAATTGCAGTTGTAAAGGAAAGACGATATTAGTTTCAACATCAACTATGGTTATCTCATTAACTATTGGAAAAATTGTAGCACTTACATCTGGCTAACCATCAACTAGCAAACCCTGGAGGGCATCAGACGAAGAACCACTCCGTTTAAAAGTAACTCAGCCTGGTCCAGGATCCCGTCACCACTTGGCAGTTCCTGACTGCCTCTAAAAATGTAAATGAAGGACTGTCTCCCCGACTCTTGACATTAAACAAGTATCTGATCTCGGTCGGGATCGGGGGTCGAAAAAGATGCTCCATGAATACGATGAACAAACTGTTCAGCAGTGCGTATCTATTCAGATGTAATTATGACGGGGCGATTCCAAAGAAAGCTAGCACCTGTAGAATGTATTGGTTGAAGGGAGGGAGAGTACCTGCTGTGCATGAATGTCTGTTAAAGGGAGTAAATCCTTCCGGGGGAGCATGTGGCCTATCATTCGGTCCCGATAATAAGACGTCGTCTAATGACAAACCATGTCTTAGGCATATCCGCCCCAACATATCTTTGGAAATGTTGGATGGCACCGAATCTTGTGGATTACCGATAAACCTGGCCCCCGACAGCTTGTTTGGTGTTGGAATTATAACTTCGGCCGTGATGACCGGTGTCTCTATTAGTAAGGAAGATGAACTTTGAAGCTCCTACTGCTGTGAACTTGTGGATTCCATAACTAATCAACTTATCAAAAACCATCATTAGATGATAATAAGCCCGTGTGTTCCCCAGTGCGAAGTGCATAAACGTGATATGCGGTGCAGTGCTACATATTACTTAAGAAATTCTGTAAAAGTTTAAGGAATGTTCAAACGATGAGACTTCGAGATCCAACCGGAGTGACCGTCATCGCTGACCGTCACAACCGTGCCAGCCTGACTTCGAAGAACGATCCATGTTAGAGTTCGTTAAGTTTATCAAATTACAATTCCATCGACGAGCTTCGAAGGGTAGTCAAATATGTCGTTTAACGGTCAAGTCCAATTATGCGGGGCCGAAGCTCGACATAGTCTAGGGTTCGAATGTGCAATAGTTTTGTATCTATCAAAGTTCAACATGGATCGCTCCTACAAAAGCCCGGCTTCGTATCGATCTGCCTTCGAGGTTTTGTATCAATCGACATTCGGAACTTCGTATCGATCGCTAGTTGAGATTTCGTATCGATCGATATCCAAAGCTTCGTATCGATCGCTAGTTGAGATTTCGTATCGATCGTCCTAGATCGATACGAACTCCCAATATTCCAGATCGATGTGAGGCTCCTCCCTCATCCATCGTTTCCAGATCAATACGAGTTTCCACAGTTTAGATCGATATGAAGATGCCTCTTCCATCCACCATCGATACGAGATCAAAACCAGAGATTCTTCCAATGACCATTTCGTATCCATCAATTGCTTTTCTTTTCCAAGCTGCAACAACACCATTACCACTTCCACGACCTCACCTCGACCAACTTCCAGCATCAACAGTGCCAGAATCGGCCACGACTTTGGATGAAATGGCATTAAGGCTCGAGTCTCATCATTTTAAGATGGTTTCGGTCAATTAATTACCTAGTTCAATTGAGTGGGATCGAGGGTTAAAATGTTAAGTGATTTGGAGACGAAGGTAGTTCTTTCTTCCTGTGTTCTCGATCGATACGAAGGCAGATAAGAAGACATTGACGAGTGGAAATTTGGTTAAGTCCAAAATGCTTTTATATGGGCTCGAACTCAAGGGAAAGAGACGATTTGTCTCCCAGTAAAATGAACCGGTCAAAACGGTCAAGAGCCAGAACGATACGAAAGAGCTTTCTTCATATCCATCTACGGTCGATCTTGGGAAAAGCTTTTCGTATCCATCAATTCGTCGATACGAAAGGAGTAGCCAGGTTGCACTGGAGCCACGTGACTCCATCGATACGAAGTGTTCATTTCGTATCCATCGGCGAAGACTCCATCGATACGAAGCGTTCATTTCGTATCCATCAGTGAAGACTCCATCAATACGAAGCATTCATTTCGTATCAATCGGTGAAGACTTCATCGATACGAAGCGTTCATTACGTATCCATCCGTGAAGATTTCATCGATACGAAGCGTTCATTTCGTATCCATCGTGAAGATTTTATCGATACGAAACTCACAACAAAGTTTTACTTGAAACACTAAATTTCATCGATACGAAACACTTATTTCGTATCCATTTGCTCAAAGATCTAAACTTCATATCCATCGATACGATGTACCTCCAAGGGCTATCCATTTCGTATCGATAGCCATCGATACGAAGCATGCATTCCAACATCCCAGATCGATCCAGGAGAGGATCGATATGAAATAAGTTACTAAAAATGACTATCGATCGTTGCTACAACTCGAATTTCACATCAATCCAGGAGAGGATAGATACGAAATTCGATAAGAAAGAACTGACAATGACTCGTGAACGTACGAACATTAATGATAGTCAGGTTAACATACATGCATATATGTCAGACTAATATTCAATTTTCAAAATTCACAAAAGTTGAATACTCACCTGGTGACAATTACAACAGTGAACAATGATTTCCTATCATTCAAAACTCAGTTACAACAGTGCACAGTACAACAATTGGCAGTCAACAATTCATATTACTGAAGATCGGTCAAAGGTTATATCTTTCGACGAAAAGACAACAACTGTTCAACATGTCAGATAGAAATATTCAAAATGAAGATTGCAACTTTTCAAAGCACGTCATGTTCTCACAAGACGTACTTTGGGTGGCAAATGTTATCCCGCCTTTTGGCAAGGCTGTGACACCAAGAAATTGACTGAGAACCAAAGACAGTCCATCCCAAAAATCGGTTATACGGAGGTTCGCTATGGATACTGGTAAATCTGGTCCGAGTCCGGATCGAGCTACAATTGATGTGGCACGACAAACTAAGCAACAAAACCAACGTTCCAAATTTCCAGTCATTCCGAGTTTGTATGCTCAAGATATGATCGATGCAACTCAAATGATCATGTTGTTCGTATCCATCAAGCAACCAGGAGGAAACCTCATTCGTATCGATCTGTTCGAATTCATCGAGCACACCTAGCTTTGTATCGATCAGGGGAGCACAAGTTCGTATCCATAGAAAGCGACATTCTTCGCATCCATCATCTCTAGCTCGTTCGCATCGATCAACCAACATCCACTTCGTGTCCATCAAAACCATACAAAGCCGCTACTTCGTATCGATCGGCCAGTGATCCATACAAACAGAGTAGTTACGATCGATACGAACAGAGCCAAACTGGGTCGATACGAACGAGGCGTATACATAGGAAAGACTCGATCGTTCGGCGTGAAGAGTGGAGCGATCCAAAAAATTAGCACAACGTCAACTAGCAGGCACGTGCCCGTACCGATACGAACAGAACGATGCGAAGAAGGATCGATGCGAATTCAACAGCCATCGAATAATACAAGCTTTCATCGATCATAACTCAAAATCTACAAGTCTAAATGCCACCAAACTTTCACAGGATCTTGCGTACATCTTCAAGAATGTTCATGATCGATCCCGACTCCATTGGACCAAATCCTGATCGATACGAATTACGTTTGTATCGATCACAGATCGACTCCAAACGGTCAGGGATCGATCGCGTGGGCCCACCCACATGTGAGAAGAGGTCTTCCGAAATCCGAGCAAGATATTTGCAGCCTACGCCTATATATAGCAGCCCTGGACCTATAGAAAAGGGACTTTTGGCTCTTCTACGTCCAGACTCTGCCAAAACTATTGTTGTACTCAAGTTTTACTATTATAATTCGTTGTAACTAGCAAGCAAAAGTTAAAAAAAGTCAACCATTTCATAGTGGACGTAGGCCATTCGCCGAACCACTCTAAATTTGTGTGTTTCTGTGCGTTTTTCTTGCTTATTTTGGTGTGTTTGTTAGATCTGCCTCCTTTTTCATTTATATTCTTCGTTCTATCTCTTCAAACACATCCGAAGTGTGTTGTGCCCAATTTTGGTACAAACAGTATCCACCACATGGTTTCAAATTCTTAAACCCATTAACAATTTCATCTTCTTTCGATTCACTTAATGACCAACTAGTTCCAAGCTCTATGGTAAAAGGGTCTGAATGGAAGCTTGCATATTTCCCTTATTTGCTAATGTCATCTTTCAGAGAAAAATGAAGTTGATTCATTTTAAATTTGGGAGTGCATATGATTGAACTATGAGATTAACATACTAAGAGAAAGGACTAAAAGATTTATTTTCACTACTTAATCCACTATGGATTAACATACAAAAAATAACTGGATTAACTTAATAAATTACAATGTGGATCAACTTAAAAATATTATGGATATAAATGAAAGTTCCCTTATGGAAAACACTTATTTTCAAAAAAGAGTTTTACATGTTAACCGAAAATGTGGTTTTCACCATTTTGGCCTAAATCAAACCCATGTAAAACAAAAACAAAAAATGACGAAAACTCACTATTTCATTTTATGGCTGCAAAAAACCTAATTCCCAACTTCATCTTCCGTAAACTTTGTCTTCATCTGCACTACTAACTCAAAGAAACACTAAATTACACCACGCTATTCAATTGTTGGAAACTCTACCATCAAAAACTCTACCATCAACTTCCAATGTGCACCATTACCTGTTTTGCAATCTCTCTACTGTCACCACCAAGCTGATCGACATCGCCTTTAGATACTTACTAACTTTGCCCTAAATTACCTAAGACTTGTTATATATTAACTTTGATTTTCGATTGAGTAGGTATTCTTTGATTGCACATTATTTAATTTCTTAAACATAAATAATTGTTTCAATAAGCTTTTATTGAATATTAAATGTTTGTCAAAATGATGAAGAAAAAAATTTCACTACTCCTCACTAAATCAATTATTGAATACTAATATTTTGTAATATGTTGAAAACATACTAAAATGAACATGATTATTAATATAGTCGTAGATTATTTTGCTATAATTATTTCTTATTAGTGGTGATGACTATGCAATTGCATTCTAGGTACATCTAATTATTTCTAACATATAAACATATTATATTAATAGTAATGAACTAATGTTGATAGTATATTTATAGTACATTATTGCTTATATTTTCCAATTTATTTATTTCTTATTTCTTATTTGAATATTAATTATTAGGTGCATGGGAAGTAAATGTAAGTTGATGTCAAAGTTGGTAAGACTTTAATATTTTGCGTTAAACATCATAATATGAAATTATAATTTTAAACTTAAATCTAAAGATTTAACAACCTTACATATTATGAATAAAAGCATAATGCTAGTTATCCTTTCAATTTTAGTATTGTGACTATTTTTACTAGCATTTATTATTAATACATACATGTAATGCATTAACAAATAAATGAGGAATATAGACAATTTGTAGTACATACATGTAAAATATTGACAAATTTGATATAACTATTTATAAGTGTCATATCATTAGTATTCTAAGTTTAATTCCACTTACCATGTAAATTAATCCACTTACATACATAACTAATAAGAAGATAAAAATTCACTCTTAATAAGTGTGAACCCGTGTTATGCACACAACATTCTAAAGTTACATATTTTAAGATAGTTAAATGTGATTGTGATAATTACAAAGGTGATTCCAAAGAAAAACCTAATTAAATAATCGTAATATATAGGGGTTTGTTGCTTTGAGAAAATAGCTTTAAATTGATATTAACACATTTCTAGCTAAATAAAACATATACATTGTATTAAATTTGTTTTAACTATAAATTACATAAAATATACTTGTTTCTAGTCTTGATTAATCCAAAAATCCTATGTTGCATTGGAATGAGTAGACTGAAATAGAACTTGAAGCAAAATTAGAATAATAGTAAAAAAACAAAATGTATTTGAAGAAAAATTAGAATAATAGTAAAAAAATGAAATGTTTTTTAAGCACATATCATAGTGTTTAATAGACAATAAGTGAATATATGATTCAGAAACAAAATGTATTCTGTAATGACCCGTAAATTCAGTCAAATTTTGAAAAGGAATTTTAATTGAAATTTTGAATTAAATATTTTAAACTTTAAATAAATTTGAATTTTAAATTAATTTTTTTGGAATATTGAGTGTTTTATTTTTCCAAAGGCAATGCAATAGAAAATTTTCTAAAATTTTAAAGTTTGGTCAAACTTAGTCAAAATTTGACCTTTGGTTGAAAAACTTAAGTTTGAATTTTAAAATTTTGTTCTTTTTATATGATACTAGACTGAATTCTAATCTCCTCTCCACTTTTCGTTTTGTAAAAATCAAATTCCTATTGCTCTAAAAATATGAAATACTGTGAAAAATTGACATAAGTTGTAGTATTTAGTTGTGTTTTATTTAGCTAAGTCCTATTGGGTTTGTTTGGTCTAATGGGCCTTGGTTAACCAAGAGTCTCTAGCCATACCAAGAGTCTTATGACCATTCATTTGCCTACGACCTTCTGTTTCTTATCTGAGTAGATAAGCACGTACATAATTTTTCTCCTAAGAAACTTTCTGCACACACTTCTTCTTCCTCCTCAAAATCTACAGAAAACTCTAGATCTAAATCTCCAAATTCTCTAATCAAAACTCCTTTCTTCCTCCTTAAAAATTCCTCCTCTCTCTCCCCTGTAGCCGCCGCCCTCTTCTCCATCACCAAGGCCATCTCCTCCTCCTCATCTCAACCACCATCTCTTCCTCTCAAGGCCGAAACCCTACCCTCTTTCCCAAGCCATAGCCGAGCCCTACCACACCAAAACCCATCCATATTTCCACCATCTCCTCCTCTTGCATAGCCGCACCATCACATCCATCTTAGCCCACCTAGGCTGCACCTAAACCCACCTAAAAACCCTATAGCCAAGCCCTATTTCCTCCCCTAGGCCGAGCATCTTAACCCCTCTCCTCTTCTCTTTTATAAAAAAACAAAAAGAAATATATATTCATATATATTTTGTGTTGCATCAATTCAAGTCCGCTTTGATTTGCTTTGGAATTCATGACTCAAATTCATGGCTATTGTTTGTCAATTTTTCTAGCCTCGAAAGTTGAGCTATTCACTCACAATTTATAATCTTATGATAAGTGAATGAATATCAATTGATATGTTATTGGAATGTTGCAATAGTTTAGATTTTGCATAGTTTGTATATGATTTTGATATGATCTGTGTTCACTTATGTTCCCCTATGATTTTGACATGATATTGTTATTTATATTATGTTGTTTATTTATAAAAATAGATGTGATGATATGGTTATTTATATGCTTCATGATGTTAATATGAAATTTCTATGTTGAAAAAAAGAGAAATGTTATATTGATTTAAAGGTTGTCACCCATGTTGTGAAAAATGTAACTAATATGATATGAGAAAATTAATATGTGAAAAAGAAAGAAAATGAAAGAAAAAAAGAATAAAATTTATATGCATATATGTGTTATGATGTAATATAGAAATCACCTAAAGTGCTATGTTAGAAATGATTGCATATTAAATATGTTATGGTAGAAATTTTATGTCACATTCCATGTTAAAATATGAATATATGCTATGTTATGAAATTTGTTATGCAAGTTATATGCTATGCTATGTAATTAGTTATGTAAGTCACATGCAATGTTATGTAATTAGTTATGTAAGTCACAGGCTATGTTATGTAAATTGTTATGTAAGTTATATGCTATTTATGCAATTTGTTATGTAAGGTATATGTTGTTTTATGCAATTTGTTATGTAAGTTATGTGTTACCTTATGTAATTTGTTATGTATGAATATGTGTTATGTTTTTTATTTTATGTAAATCATGCTGCAAGTTCCCTTAGCTTTAGGAAATCCCTATGGTTGAAATGATACATACCCGAATGATCTTTTAGAATAGGGAAAAATTGTTAATAGTTGAAATGATAAACCCAAGCGATTTTATTGATTTTAAAATTTGGTATTGCGGGTTCAAATGATATATACCCGTAAAATTTATATTATTATTATTGATTGAAATGATAAATATCTGTATCACTTGATCCTATGATAGAAAACTATATACGGACACCGTTGGTCGGTTTTCAAAGTGAATTCTGAAATTTTGGAAAGATGTGTTTAAGATAAAAAAAGGTGATTTTAAAATTTAGTATAAAGATTTTATTTTAAACATATATGTAAATTTAGATTTTTTTTAAATTATAGGTTTAAGAATTTTAAGTCTATAAGTTAAGTTTTAAAAATGTAAATTTTAAGGTTTTACTTATAACTTTATTTTAAAATATATAATATAAGATTTAATAAATTTTAATAAAGATAAAATATATATATTATGTTTAAAATATGTATATTAATGTAATAAAACAGACTTTTGTAATAACTTAATAAATGAGATTTAGAAAGGTAAGTTGGAATTTATTTGTAATTGAAATTGTTTTAAGAATTGAATTCAAATAAGAATTGATTAAAACTTATTGATTTTAAAGACATGACTTTATAATTTGATTTGATTAAGGGTGATTAAGTGAATATTTCAAAATTAAATAAAATTGAAGTTGAATATTTAATTTTGATTTTTATTGTAAAATGAGATTTATTGAAGTAATTTTATAAAATGATTGTGGTGTGAAATAAGCGTTTGGTTGTTAAAGAGACCGGGATCAGATATTGTCATTGTTATCCCGCCTTTTGGCAAGGCCGTGACACCAAGGAATTGACTGGAAGCCAAATATAGTCCACCCCGAAGATCGGTCATACACAGGTCTACTATGGATACTAGTAAATTTTGTCCGAGTCCGGATCGAGCTACAATCGATATGGTACGACAAGCAAAGTTATAGAAGCCGATGTTCCAAATTCCAAGTCAATCGAAGTTCGTATGCTCAAGATATGGATGGATAAAAATCAAGAGAGAAAGTGCCGGTTCGTATCCATCAAAACTACTCTTCTTCGTATCCATCCTGCTTATTCTACTTCGTATCCATCATGTCGATTCTACTTCGTATCCATCATGTCGATTCTACTTCGTATCCACCATATGGATTCTACTTCGTATCGACCATGTAGATTCCACTTCGTATCCACCATGTCGATTCCACTTCGTATCCATCATGTATTTTCTTCTTCGTATCCATCAGTTGAAGGTATTTCGTATCGGTTCCACTCCTACGCATTGCATATCAATCATCCATCAACATAGTTCGTATCGATCGGCCAACGATCGATACAAGATATGCCACCTAACAATCGATATGCAGTAGCGCCTAAAAACATCGATACGAAACTAACTATTCAGTGATTCGTACGAATGGGTCAACGTAGTCATAGATACGAAGCGAGCATAGAACATCGATATGAATTGACCTTCCAGCCATTGATATGAAGTGGCTTCAGGAATCGATACGAAGCAACTTCAAGGAAGCGGTATGAATGGAGTTACGTTGGGTCGATACGAACAAGGCACGGAAAAATGGAAGACTCGGTCACTCGACATGAAAAGTGAATCGATCCTGAAATATAGCGCCACGTCACCCTGATCGATATGTATGGTATCGATACGAAGAGACCAATACGAACTCGGCAGTCTTTTGCAAATCCAAACTTGGATCGATCATAACTCAAAATCTACAAGTCCAAATGCTACCAAATTTTAGCTTGCATACCATTTCAAGAATGCCCAAGATCGATCTCGGCCCAAATGGAGTTGTTTTTTATCAATACGAATGGTGCATATATCGATCATGAATCGATCCCAAACTACCTCGGAATGATCTGGTGGGCCCACTCACATGAGAGAAGGGATATTTTGAGATTTTACTCAGATTTTTCCAGCCTATGCCTATAAATAGCAGTCTTAAACCTTCAAAAAATGGACTTTTGACTCTCCTACGCTGATGCTCTACCGGAAACTCCGTTGTATCTCGAGTGCTTGAGAGTGTACTATTGTAATTAGTTGTAACCAACTAGAAAAGTCAATAAAACAACAAACTTTCCATAGTGGACATAGGCTACAACGCCGAACCACTCTAAATTCTCGTGTTTTTACATTTTTGTTTGTTTGTTTTACCATGTTTGTAAGATTAACCTCCTTTTCCATTTATATTCTTCACTTTAATCTCTTCAAATACGTCCGAAGAGTGTTGTGCCCAATTTTGGTACAAACACTTTGGTGCTTTCACTAGGAGAACCCAGCTTTTCTCCTGCTCATTGAATCTACTACCGTCATTGGATTGCAAGAATCTAATAAGGATGATCCAGATCTACCATCCAGAAGTTCATTCCATACTATTCAGATTGCATCAGATCTAGGAAGGAACATCATCAGCCATGTTTAACACAAGGACTGCTTCTACTGCTACAAATCTAGAGGGATGGGATAGACAGAACCCCGCACAGCTGCCTGCTATAGGTCAGAATTCGGCTGGACCCTCAGATCCACAAGGCCTTGTCACCAGGGAGGAGTTTCAGATGATAATGCAAGAACTAACTCAGAGCCATCAGGAGCTCACGTAATAGATTCGTGCCAACATGGAGCTAGTCCATCGACTAAACAAGGAGAGACGAAGGAGATCCAGAAGGGATCATGCTTCCTATTCATCCACTGAAAGCTCATCTTCTTCAGATTTCGACCATAGATCTACACGTCCATGGCTGGATGGAAGCTATGCACAAGCCTTCGGGCATTAGCGTATTTTGAATCTCTGGCAAGCTGGAGCTGGTCCTTCCACGGGGCACCAAGCTGACCCTCCTCCTGAGGAGGGGCACCTCCTTATCACACTACTGATAGCCATGCAGCTGCTGCCGCGACAAATATGGAAGCTCAACTTTAGAATCAACCAAACCTAGCCTTTCATCAGCACAATCATGCTCCTGAACTCTATGTGCCGAAGATCTGGAGCAAAGGAGGCGAGGAATAGACCGTCAACTGCGCCCGGACCATCCTCACAACATCCAAATTCCAGACATTCCAACCATGATCCGTCTAATGATCCGCGAAAGTCAAGGCCTCACCAATAACGATTGGGGAATCTCCCAAAGTCATATTCCATTCACTGATGACATCATCTATGCTGAACCACCTTGCCAATTCAGGATGCCAACTTTAACTGTTTATGAAGGGAGTTCAGATCCTAATCAGCACATCCTAAAGTATGAATGGCTCATGAACGCCACTCGAGCTGACGATGCGGTTAAATGTAGAAGCCTTCCTATTTACCTTGGGGGCATCGCTACCATGTGGTTTACTCGTTTACCACCTCGACCCATTTCATGCTTTGATCAGTTGGCAACCAAGTTCGTTGAACAGTTTCGTATGCACATCACATGACCTAAGGATGTTAACACCTTATCCAGCTTTACTCAGGCTCTGGGAGAGACACTCGGACGTTATCTGGAAAGGTTCCATGCCTCTTGTGTAGAGATCAGTAACCCTAATGATAATTCCATATTGATGGCACTGACCAAAGGAATCAATCCTGATTCTGAATTTGGCAATTGGTGGGCTGGGAAACCCCCTGTATCACTGGATCGTTTCTATGCTAAGGCGGCCCAGTTCTTGAGGCGAGAAGACGCTAGACAATCTAGAAAGCAGGATGATGCGGGGCCTAGTGTCGAAGGCATTCAAAGTAACGTTGCTGTGAAACATACTGGTGAGAGTTTCGGTAAAGTGTGGTTGAATATACAGAACAAGCAGAGTCAGCAGAAAGGCAATAGAGGTCAGAGTAAGGAGCAAGATCAAAATCGTGGACCGAGATGTAGAGCTCCCATGTTTGATCAATATACTCCTTTGAATACATCCTTGGAAGACGTTTATCTGCAAACCTTTAATACTGGACAGTACAAGAAGCCCGCCCCAAAATAGTCATCTGAGAGGCAGATTCAAACTGGAAAGTTATGTAGATTCCATGATTGCTATGGCCATAATACCAATGAGTGTCATCATTTACAAGACATCATTGAGAAGTTAATCAGAGGGAGAAAGTTGAATAGTTCGTTCGGGCACCGCAGGCTGAAGGTGCGCGCCCGTCAAACCCAAATCAAGGTCAAAACAGGCCAGACCAGAAGAACCCGCGCATACTGGCGGCAGATTGGTTATTAATACAGTTAGTAGTGGTCCTCATCTAGCCAATCAGAGTTGGAGGGAAATGGAGTAGTATGCCAGTTCGATTAGGCATGCGGACTTCGAGTGTTGTAGTAATGTTGATGATGGGGCCCAACGAAACAACAAAAGACGATGACAGATGACATCGTTTTCTAGAATAGAGATGCTGATATAGTCGAAGCCCCCACTATAGATCCACTAGTCATATCAGCTCAAATAGGTCCTGCTTGGGTGAAGAGGATCTTGTTAGATAGTGGAAGCTCCATGAATATTCTTTTCAAACGAGCTTATGACCAGATGAAAATGGAAGCAAAGGACTTGAAGCCGTGTCAGTCTCGCATACATGGCTTTAATGGGAGTGCAACGATACCTTCTGGGATGGTGGAGTTGCAAGTTGAGTTATCGCCGGAGAGTCCGGATGTTACAGTTCGTTGTGTTGGACATTAATTTTACGTATAATGCTTTCTTGGGCCTGAAGGATCGTTTTCACCCTAGAGGGGGGTGAATAGGGTGATACTAATAATAATAAAAATTAATGCGGAAATAAAAACAATAACATAAAGTAATGCAGTAGAGATCACACACAAATTTACCCTGCTTCAGCAATAACGTGCCTACGTGCTGCCACTAAGGTTTCTACTAGAAATTAAGTATTCTACGCTTACAAACGTAAACTTGCGACACTCGCTAACTTGAATAACCTAACTCTACGCTCAAAACTCTGCCACAACTCAGCCACTGAGTTGCGAATTCTCAAACTACGCCCCGTAGTTTGTACCTAATCACACGACTAGAAGATTACACAATTTTAAAAAGTGAATGTTTACAAATAAAATTAGACAACTAACAAAACCCTAGTTTTAAAAATAAGCTCAATATAATTAATTAGACCGGCCCATAAAAAATAAAAGACATCTTCCTCTTTTCTTTTGTTTTCGTGGCCGCTCCTTTTTGCTTCTTGTTCTGAAATTTAGGGTTTTGTTCAATTGATGCGCTGCTTGATTGTCGATCGATTGAAGATTATTTTGCTTCGACTGGCTTAGTAAATTGAGTCCTTGCTTTTGTTCGCCTACGGCTGCTCCAATTGTATGTCGAACTCGAATGATATGAATTGGTACGTGAGTTTCTCTTTTTCGATTTTGATTTTGCTCGACTTCGATTTGAGTTTCGTGATTTATTCCAATGCTTTCTCTGGTATTTGCTTGAACTCGAATTGCAATTCTACCGATGATGTAATTGGGATTTTATAAGGATTAAAGCCCTTAATTCTCGTTCGTATATTTCTCATTTGAATTCTTCATGTGGTTTGCTCTGCCATTGATTTTTGATCGAACGATATGATGAAATTAACTTGTTCGTTACTTGATGTTGTTTGATTTTCTCTGAGTCGATTTCGTTCTTTTTGCTCCTGTGACTTCGGAACTTTGAAATTTGAGATAATTTTGATTTTCTGGCTCGTTCATTGATTCCATTCTATGCTGGCATTCAATTTTTGAACTTTTGAATAATTTGCTGATGTTTCCTTTTGAAACGTGACATGTTCATATTGATATAAACCATTGCTTCATGCAAACAGCTAACGGCTTGTTTTTTCGAATTGCAATGTTAATTCATTTATACATATCCTTGTTTGCACTTCATGTTGACCTACTCACGAATCACCACGTATATACATACATATATGTTTGTGCCTATCCACTTGGTTAACTTGATGTCTCCACTTCTCATTGCTGTTGCATTATAGAGTCTGGTCATCATGTTACTTTGAGTCTTATACACTCCCATGGTTATTGTAGTCTAGTTCCACATGTTGGTGATGTGTGTTGTTTATGTTGCACTCAGTTGTGTTCATGTTAACTGTTCTGATTTGATGCACTTGGTTCTGGTCACCTCTGTAATGCATACATGTCTAGTGGACTACATTGTGCTGGTGGTGTTCATGTGTACATTGATTTGAAAACTGCCTTGATACATGTTCATATGAGTCTTCATGTTGCATTAATGTTCTGGTCTTAAGTCTTGTCTGTGTTGAGTTACACTTTAATGTCTTTTGCTAAAAACTTTGTACATGCCTCTGATTTGTGATGGTCTATTGATGTTGTAGTTGTCTACATTTAGAAGTTTTGATATGTTGCACTGGACTTGTATTTAAGTTTTCATTTGCCCATGAGTATGTCTTCATGTGTATTCATGTCTGAACCTTTTACTATGCTTAGACTGGTTGCATGCCTGACCATGTTTGATTGCTTTGTATTGCTGTTTTCTCCTTTCTTTTACATGTGCATTTGCAGTCTGGTTGTCCTCATGTGTACTTGAGTTTAATGTCTAGTTGCATTTGAAGTTTTTGCACTGGTAATTGAAACTGATGCCATAGGAAGTCTTGTTGCATTTCTTTCTGTTCATGTGCATAATTGAGTTTGTCTCATTGAAGTCTGAATTCATTTGTGGTTGGGGTCTGGTCCTCTTGTTCATGTAAGCATGTTGGTTTGGTGTGTCTAAAGTTCAACTTTGTACATGTGTTGATGAAGTCTTTACACCTGTGTTGAATCTAGCCTCGGCTCGAGTTTGACCTTGTGCTCACCTGTTCCTGCAGTTTTGACAAGCAAGTGTATATCGGTGTGCACGGCCTTGTGACATGTATAGTGATACACTGTGCATGTTACAAGGTGTTCGTGTAAGTTGAATTTAAAAGAAAATGATGACGAACAACCCAAATAACTGAGGTAAATAATATTTTCAAAACATTCTTTATTTTGCATTGCAAAATATTTTCTTTTTCAATTTTACCACGTTAGTGTTATTTTGCAGATAGTTCAGATGCTGGATACAGGCTGGAACATAGTTGAAGATCAAATACAAGTGTTGAGTGAATTATGTAGTGAGTTGAACCATGTAAATTGAAAATTGTGATGTAATCGAGATTGTAATGTAATTGGAAATGTATATACGTGTAGTAAGAGCTTAAATTTGTACTATTTGAATTTGTAATAAAATATTTTTTTGAAAAAAATATTTGCTTGAATATGAATTCTGAGTTATTTATTTTATTCAACAAATATTTATTTAATTATGTGAAAAATAAAATAGTACAACAACAAATACATTTAAACGAATATATATATATATATGTATGTTTATTGTCATCAAACAAAAATCATATACTAGCATATTCTATAGGGCCGACCGGCCCTAGTTGAATTCAGGGCAGCCATTGCCCCATGGTGTTTGACTCTTAAGTTCCCCACTGATAATGGGGTTGGAGTTGTTTAAGGTGATTAGGCTGCTGGACGCGCCTGTCATGTTGCTCAGCTGTGGGATGCGCAGCATAATGATAAAGGCATGGGCGTAGAGGAATCTCTTTGCATCTATTTTTAAGAGAATTGACACCTAACGCCTGGGCCTAGGCCTGGGCGCCACAACCAGTTCCTTAAGGACCTTGATCCCAGAACCTTTGAAGTTGACAGGCTTTATTTATTCATTTAGTCTACTTTTCATTTAAAACTTGTTTATACATTTTGAATTTTGAACTTATAATAAGGCAACTGACTTTGCCGTACTTTCTTATTTCAACAATAAAATGCAAACTCGTCAAGCCAGAGTGGCGATTCTTGAAATGTGTCATGCGACCATCACAATGCATGAAGAGCTAAGTTCCATTCTACGGTGGGACTTATTCAAATAAGGAGTGACTATGATACGATCGGTCACTCGCTAACTGAAACCCCAGGCTCGGGGAAAACAACTACACTGAAGCCAAAAAGGATTGATACACGACAATCCTTCAACAAACTCTAGTTCCTAGAGTGCGAGCTGGAGTATAAATTGCAAATCCAAAACGTGGGTTCGAGGAGGGTGGACCCGTCCACCCACGACTTCGCCCATGTACAATCCAAACTCGAGGAGGATGAATCCGTCGATCCATGACCTCGTCCCCATTTCTGCAAGCTCAAGGAGGATGGACCCATCCATCTACGACTTCGCTTGCCTACTAAGGGTGGATGTGAACCGACCGTCTACGTCCCTGATCAACTTATCGTTCTCGAAGTGCAAATGAGATTCCAACACTTAGGCAGATGTGACTAACTGTCTGTCGATCAGCTTCAAATTCCGAGAGTGCGAACTGGAGTATAAACATCAAAATGGGTGTGGCTGACCATCCACCGACTAACTCTAAGTCCCCAGAGCGTGGACCGAGTATAAACATAAATTGGGTGTGACTGACCATCCGCAAATCAACCTAAGTCCCCAGAGTGTGGATGTAATTCTAAATATTAAACGGGTGTGACTAACTGCCATTAGAACAACTTAAGTCCCCAGAGCGTGGACCTAATTCTAAGCACTAAATGGGTCTGACTGACCGCCAATCAACCAACTCCAGATTCCTGGACCACGAACTGGAGTATAAAACATTAAATGGGCGCAATTAACCGCCCATATAACAACTCTTATCCTTGGGGCGCGGATATGACTCCAAGCATAAACGGGTGTGACCGACCACCCGTGAATTGTTCTATGTCACCGGAGCATGGATGTGATTCTAAATGATGAGCAGGTGCAACCGACCGCCAGCACTCAAGCTCGATACCCAGAGTGCGGATGCAAATACTTATCGATGAGTGACTGTCGACCGACCACTTCAATTCATCCACAAAACTGGGGGCAAAGCTCGAGTACCAGCTACTGATCGAGACAATGCAATATTGGGACTCGACTTAACGTTTGGTTATGACCCGAATCCATGACTTCGGGACTTAACAACCGAACTCAAGTCTGATTCAGAGACTAAAGCCTCGCAAGTACATTGAATGGAAATTCGAGCGGTAAAACACTTAAGCAAATAAACACGGAGTTATGCTGAAAACAAAATGGAATTTCATTTCAACTATACTTTGAAAGAAAAGGACAAGTACAAATATTATTCCAAGAATTCTTATAAGCAGGGGCCGAACGCGCATCTATAAACGGCCTACGCGAAGCCAAAAGAAATTCCTATCTATCTATCAAAAAAGAGAGCAAGAAGACACGTCTAATCCCTCGTTTTCTTCTTCTTCTTCCTCGGCATCGACCCAGTAGAGCTATCGCTCGGATGCCTCTTCGAGCCTTTGCCTTTTGATGGTTGGTCTCTGGCTGAAGATATTATGGTAATCTCTTCCTCCGAACTCATGGGAATTGGAATACTTTCTGAATGCGGAGTCGGAGGAATAGGAACACTCTCGATGTTGGAAGGCGAGGGAGGCACGCCAGTGTAAACAACCGTACCACCGGGAGAAATCATTTGCAGTGGAGCTGGGCCAGGACCCGCCATACCACCTCCAATACCATTGGCATGTGCGGCTGCTTCCATTTTGGCATTAATCTCCGCCATTATCTCTTCCTTGAGAATCACTTGAGCATCCACGGGGATGCTGCTAGTTTTTCCCGAAGAGCTAGTCATAAATACACCTCCGCCCAAGACAAAAGGCAAGTCGGTGAGGGGATCACTCTAGTGACCGATCATTTGTTCATCAAGAATAAAAGTGCTCTCATGAATTTCTCCGGTCGATGTGGCAGCTGTAGTGATTGTTGCCTCCGTCATAGTAGCCTCCTGCTCTTGGTGCAACACTTGGGTTGCAGGAGGCTCGACCGGTGCGGCTTCTATAACTGAATGAAGATAAGAAAAGATGTTAGTGACTACTTCAGACAACGCTCCCGACTTTGAATCAATATGAGAAGTGTTCAGAATAACTTCCTCCGATTGGGTCGCGGGTGGAGCCGGTGCACCTTTAGAAACATCACTATGAGAAAGAACGAATCAGACGACATATATGATCCTTTGTTTGAATGAATACCTATATGTTGTCTATTTCTGTGCGTCTCATTATACATCAGACCATAGATATGCCCCATCGTCTGGTATGCACTAACACATCAAAAGGAAAAAAACCATACGTTTTCTGATGTTATAGTATCATTTCTGGATTTTTCTATTAAACAACATATAAATATTGACTGATATGCATACCAATTACAATTATATTATATATTTGAAGAATGAAATATATGAATCTCTATTTTATTTAACAAATATTTTATTTCAAATTAAATTCACATACAAAACAACTTTCACCATACTTACACTTTTAAATACAATACAACTTTCACTATCACTCTCATATATACAAATTTTCACTACAGCCTCACATATAACTTTTTTTACTAGCACTCACTCACACTCAATCGAGTTTATTTTTGATGTTAATCTCGATTTGCTTGCTTCGGCTTGGGTCCAGCCATCTCCTATACATGTTAAATAAAAAACGTAGTAAAATGGAAAAGGAAACAAACCTAAATTACAAAAACAATATTGAATTTGAATAATGATATTGCCTCAGTTTATGGTGTTTGTTTTCTCTTCATGGTTTAGATAGGGACAAATATATATTTATATATATATATATATGTATGTATGTATGTATGTGTATGTATGTATGTATATATATATGCACAGACAACTTATGATATGCACAATTTATCACTATGAATATCACAAGGCCGGGCATCGATTAAATCTCATGGACTATTGCAAAGGTCAAGCCCGAAGATTTGACACAGTGCAAATGTACACAAGGTCAAGCCCAAGCCTCCTCGGGCTCAACTCAGGTGCACAAGGAAATGCAACTTAAATCATAAAACCAAACTAAAGGAAGCAACACAATTCAAAATGGTAACAAGAATGGAAAAATATCAGTTATTAGGCGTGCACACATAATGTAAGTGATGCAAATGAACTACAATCAAGTATCAACAGTATCAACTGCAATCAGTTCAAAACATATTACCAAACCATGGAGCAACAAAAGTATATGTGAGC
The DNA here is from genome assembly GCA_030737815.1 of Allium fistulosum. Lineage (NCBI taxonomy): Eukaryota > Viridiplantae > Streptophyta > Magnoliopsida > Asparagales > Amaryllidaceae > Allium > Allium fistulosum. Next base: position 1,250,974,132 of record CM060903.1, on the reverse strand, counting down.
AACACACATATACACATGAACAAAATACAAAAGATGCTAATATTTCACACATATATACATACATATGTATGTGTGTATATACATGGAAGCAACAAGTAAGAAGACTGCATATAGCAGTAACAAGCACACTCAAGTACCAAAATCATAATGGTTCAGAAAAACAAGTTCAACTAGGAAAGAATTCAAGATAGTGCACATAAACAAGCTCAGACAAAACAATAAGTGCCAAGGCACATAAAATGGTTTAGCAAAAACAATTTCAACTCAAAATGGTTTAGAAAATAAAAATGGTTCATAAAATGCACATTCAGGTGCCATTGCACATAGGAGCAACTCACTCAGGTGTCAGCACACTCAAGGATGTATACGTGTATATATGTACACATAACTTCAATAATGGAATATACATATATATGTATATGTATATGTACACATATGGTTCAAAAATGTATACAAACATATGTATGCATGTATATATGGTGCAGCGGACACAAGAAGACTGGAATATGGTGCGGCGAATATAAGTGCAGCGAATATGGTGTAGTAAACGAAAATTAAAACAACCAAGTGCATGCATGTACATGTGTATCGGATCTGCTCAAATAGTGCACACAAACAAGCTCGAATAGTATACACGGAGCTGGAGGGAATTAGAGTCGTATGCAAGTTCGATTAGGCATGCAAACTTCGAGTGTTGCAGTAATGTTGATGATGGGGCTCTGGCGAAACAACAAAAGACGATGACAAACAACATCATTTTCTAGAATAGAGATGCTGATAGAGACGAAGCCCCCACTATCGATCCACTAGTCATATCAGCTCAAATAGGTCCTGCTTGGATGAAGAGGATCTTGGTAGATAGTGGAAGCTACGTGAATATTCTTTTCAAACGATCTTATGACCAGAAGAAAATGGAAGAAAAGGACTTGAAGCTGTGTCAGTCTCGCATGCATGGCTTTAATGGGAGTGCAACGATATCTTCTGGGATGGTGGAGTTGCCAGTTGAGTTATCGCTGGAGAGTCCGGATGTTACAGTTCGTTATGTTGGACATTAATTGTCCGTATAATGCTTTCTTGGGCCGATTGGCCCTAATTGAATTCAGGCCATCCATTGCTCCATGGTGTTTGACTCTTAAATTCCCTACTGACAATGGGGTTGGAGTTGTTCAAGGTGATCAGGCAGCTGGACGCGCCTGTTATGTTGCTGAGCTATGGGATGCGCAGCGTAAGGAGAAAGACATGGGCGTAGAGGAATCTCTCTACGTCTATTTTTCATAGAATTGACAATTAACACCTAGGCCTAGGACTGGTCGCCACAACCAGTTCCTTAAGGACCTTGATCCCAAAACCTTCAGAGTTGATAGGCTTTATTTATTCATTTAGACTACTTTTCATTTGAAACTTGTTTATGCATTTTGAAATTTGAACTTGTAATAAGGTAACTGACTTTGCCGTACTTTCTTATTTCAGCAATAAAATGCAAACTCATCAAGCCAGAGTGGTGATTCTTGAAATGCGTCATGCGACCATCACAATGCACGAAGAGTTAAGTTCCACCTACGGTGGGACTTATTCAAATAGGGAGTGACTATGATACGATCGATCAATCGCTAAGTGAAACCCTAGGCTCGGGGGCAAACAACTACACTGAAGCCAAAAAGGATTGATACACGACAATCCTTCAACAAACTCCGGCTCCCAGAGTGTAAGCTGGAGTATAAATTGCAAATCCAAAACGTGGGTTCGAGGAGGGTGGATCCATCCACCCACGACTTCACCCATGTACAATCCAAACTCGACGAGGATGGATCCGTCCATCAATGACCTCGTCCTCATTTTTGCAAGCTCGAGGAGGATGGACCCGTCCATCTAAGACTTCGCTTGCCTACTCAGGGTGGATGTGATCCGACCATCCATGTCCCTGATCAACTTATCATTCCCGGAGTGTGAATGAGATTCCAACACTTAGGCAGATGTGACTGGCTGTCAATGTATCAACTCCAGATTTTGAGAGTGCGAGTTAGAGTATAAATATCAAAATGGGTGTGACTGACTATCCATCAACTAACTCTAAGTCCCTAGAGCATGGACTAGAGTATAAACATAAAATTGGCGTGACTGACCACCCGCAAATCAACTAAAGTCCCTGGAGTGCGGACATAATTCTAAATATTAAACGGGTGTGACTGACCGCCCGTAGAACAACTTAAAGTCCCCGGAGTTGGACCTAATTCTAAACACTAAATGGGTGTGACCGACTACCCATTAACTAACTCCAGATTCCTGGATCGCGACCTGGAGTATAGAACATTAAACGAGCATAATTAATCGCCCATAAAATAACTCTTAGACCCGTAGCGCAGATATGACTCCAAGTATAAACGGGTGTGACCGACCACCCCTGAATTATTCTATGTCCCGGGAGCGTGGATGTGATTCTAAATGATGAGCAGGCGCAACCGACCTCCAGCACTCAAGCTCGATCCCTAGAGTGCTGACGCAAATACTTATCGATGAGCGACTGTCGACCGAACACTACAATTCAACCCCAAGACTAGGGGCATAGCTCGAGTACCAGCTACTGATCGAGACAGTGCAATATTGGGACTCAACTTAACGTTTGGTTATGACCCGAAGCCATGACTTTGGGAGTTAACAACCGAACTTAAGTCTGATTTAGAGTCTAAAGCCTCACAAGTACATTGAATAGAAATTCGAGCGCTAAAACACTTAAGCATATAAACATGGAGTTATGCTGAAAAAAAATGGAATTTCATTTTAACTATTCTTTGAAAGAAAAGGATAAGTACAAATATTATTCCAAGAATTCCTATAAGTAGGGGCCGAATATGCATCTATACACGGCCTACAGGAAGCAAAAAGAAATTCCTATCTATCTACCAAAAAAGAGAGCAAGAAGACACGTCTACTCCCTTCGGTTTCTTATTCTTCTTCCACGGCGTCGACCCTCTAGAGCTACCAGTCGGATGCCTCTTCGAGCCTTTTCCTTTAAGTGGTTGGTCTCCAAACGGAGAAATTATGGTAATCTCTTCCTCCGAACTCATTGGAGTTGGAATACTTTTTGAATGCGGAGTCGGAGGAATAGGAACACTCTCGATGTTGGAAGACGAGGGAGGCACGCTAGTGTCGACAACTGTACCACCAGGAAAAATCATTCGCATAGCCGGGCCAGGACCCGCCATACCACCTCCAATACCACTGGCATGTTTGGCTGCTTCCATTTTGACATTAATCTCCGCCATTATCGTTTCCTAGTGAATCGCTTGAGCGTCCACAAGGATGCTGCTAGCTTGGCCCGAAGAGCTAGTCATAAATACACCTTCGCCCAAGACAAAAGACAACTCGGTGAGGGAGTCACTCTTATGACCGAGGAGTTCCTCCATCATTTGTTCATTAAGTATAAAAGCACTCTCATGAACTTCTCCGGTCGATGTGGCAGCTGTAGTGATTGTTGCCTCTGTTATAGCAGCCTCCTGCTCGTGCTGCAGCACTTGGGTTGCAGGAGGCTCGGCCAGTGCGGCTCCTATAACTGAATAAAGATAAGAAAAGGTGTTAGTGACTACTTCAGACAACTCTCCCGACTTTGAATAAATACGAGAAGTGTTCAAAATACCTTCCTCAGATTGGCTCGTGGGTGGAGCCGGTGCACCTTCAGAAACACATGCTCGTGAACCGAAGACAAACTCGATTGATCGGGATCATAAGCAGGCACAACTGGAGGATCTACTATAGAAGTAAGTTCGGGTTGGGTTGATGCAGGTATTTCAGAAGTTGATTCGTGATGATCAACTCCAAACACCTCTCCAACATCTAGATGTTGAGCAGCACTCCTTTTCATAAGTGATAATGGCATCACGGAGAACCTTTCTTTCACCCTCAGTCAATATCCAATTCTCTAGTTCAAAGTCATCAATAGATATAGTATTGCGGTCCGTTTTCTCATCTTCCTACTAAACGACACCAAACATTATACAGATGAGACGGGTAATCTTCGAGCCAGCTCAAGTTACGGTGCTTCAGAACATTGACATTATATGTGATCAGGAGATCCTCAATGTCACCCTCCAAATAGACCTGTGCCACTCTCACTTCACCCTCAACCCTGGCCTTGGCTTCCTGAACCTTTAGCGTTGCCGAATCCCTCTCATCCTTGAGCACTACTGCCTGCTCGCATGCTTCCCGAACAGCTTTATTGGCATTGTATTTTTCTTTACCGACTTCGATAAATTTGGCTTTGAGTTCCTCAAGCTCTCTTAGCGCAACGTCCCATTCGGCTACGACCGTGGTGGTCCTATGGCCCATCTCTTCGACCAAGGCCAAGTGTTCCTGCCTCATTTTCTCCATAGACTTATTTGCCTCATCGGTTTCTGAGTAGCTTCCATCTCTGCTATCTGTGAAGACTCATTCTCGTTAGTGAGCACCTGAATTATGCGGTCCCTCTGAGCGAGATCGGTCTCTAGTTTCTCGATCATCTTCGCCCGCTCAAAGGCCACCGCTAAAAATTTCTCTGCGGTCTTCATCCATTCTTGATATTGACCATAAACATCGTATATGTAGTCATGCATCGTCTATTCTATCTCATTGGGAATTCGATTTAAGTGTGGAGGAAATATAAAGCCGTCGAAGTAGACATTCGGGAAATCCTTTTTCAACTTAGTGATTCTAATCGATCCTTTCCCGGTGGGTTCTGTAACGAATTATTCAGTGGTGATGGGGGTCTCAGTTTCGATCCTCCGACATTGTTCATCAGGCCTTGAAGTTTGAGGAGGTGCTACTTGATGTGAAGATTCTAAGGGTTGTTTACCAGAACCAAATGGTTGCGTTAGACCTCTAGGTGGCGGAGAGCACGATCGAGAACGACGCCTATATTGCCTCTCCCTCTCCCTCTCCCTATCTATTTCCCTCTCGTAGCGCTCCCTTTATTGACTAGAGTAGCCGCGATCGCGTTCTCTTTCGGCCTCACGTCTGCGAGACTTAGAATATAAGCCAGATGAATGGCGCATAGGACGGAGACTACCAAGCATACATCCCCGCCTCGACATTGTATCTGTAAAATGAAAAGAGAAACAGAGTTGGTAATCTCCAGAGATGAATAGCTTGTGATTAGAAATTGTGTGGTGTCGTGAAGTGTGTGTATGCATGTGCAAACCCCCCAACCAACCGGTTGTAATAGCCGTACTCGGAGGAGTTGGCTCTCCTATGTCTATGGCGCTTTGAAGCCCCTCTAATTCGATATCTTGGTGCAAAGGCAAGTCATCTGGAATGAGGATGTTCGCCAGTCCCGCAAATGAGCTCTCCATCTGCAAAGGAGGAATCTCTTGACTAGTAGCAAGCAAAGAGACTACGACAGTTTTGCGCCTTACAGATTTTCGATCAGTAGACTTGCCTCTTATCTTTTGCTCTAAAGATCGAGGAATTTGCGAAGGCCCAGCTGTGGGCTCGTCTCTAGAAGACATATTCTCATCACCGCCTTGTTCAGTAATTACTATCCCGGGAGCTCTCCTTCGAGCTTGCCTCACCGGGGCCCTCCTAAGAATTCCTATGAGTGCAATGCTTTGATCTCTATAAATTAGCCCAACGGCAACCAAATTCTCGTCCGTAAGGACTTCATCGATCTCTCTGTACTCGGCGGGCACCTCTTGAAGAACTCTTACTATCTCCTTAAACTAAGCACCTTTAGGTCGTGGAATTGAAGTTGTAAAAGAAAGAAAGTGTTAGACTCGACATCAACTACTACTATCAAGTTGATCAGCAAAGAGGCTAGAGCACTTACATCTTGCTAGCCACCGTTTGGCAAACCCCGGTCAACACCGAATGAAGAACCATTTGGTCTTGAAATATCTCAGCTTGCTCCAAGCCCCAACCACGATCTGACAGTTCCTAACTGCCTCTAAGAAAGTCAAGGAAGGGTTGTTCCTACGACTCTTTACATTGAATAAGAATCTGATCTCTTCTACCATTGGAGGGCAGAAGAGATGCTCCATGAAGATGAAAAAAAGACCGTTCAGCATGGCATACCCACTCGGATGCAATTGAGAAGGAGAAATCCTCAAGAAAAGTAGAACTTCTCAAATGAATTGGTTAAAGGAGGAAGTGTCCTAGCTACACACATAAATCTATTACAGGCTGTGTACCCTTCCGGGGGAGTGTGGGCTCTATCCTCTTGCCCTGGCAACAAGACATCATTTATTGATAGGCCATGCCTTAGACAAATCCTGCCCAGCATATCTTCAGAAATATTGGATGGAACGGAGTCTTGTGGATGTGTGATAAAAACTGCTCCCGGTAGTTCATCCGGAGCAGGGCTAATAGCGTCGGCTGCAATAATCGGCATTTCAATTACGGGAAGGAGTGGGCTCTAGACATCCTGTGATTGCGAACATCCGGGTTCCATAACTATTGAAATCAGAAAAAATCATCATTAGACGACAATAAACCCATGTTCCCTCCAGTGTGAAGTGCGTGAAAGTGTTGTGGTGCAATGCTATGTAATACTTCAGAAATTGTACGGAATTTATGTGATGTTCAAACGACAAGACTTTGAAATTCAACCGGAGTGACGTCATCGCTAACCATCACAACCGTGCCATCCAGACTTCGAAGAACGGTCCAGGTTAAAGTTCGGCAAATGTGTTAAGTTACAGTTCCATCGATGAGCTTCGAAGGGTAGTCAAATATGCAGTTACACAGAATTGAATGCTCATATAATGACAATTACAACAATGAACAACAAATTTCTAACACTTGACACTCAGTTACAATAATACACTGCATAAACATTGGCAGTCAACAATTCAGCCTTTATATTACTGGAAATCAATCAAAGATTACATCTTCTGACAAAAAGACATCAACTATTCAATGAATCAGATAGAACTTTTCAGAATGAAGATTGCAGCTTTTCAAAGCACGTCATATTCTCACAAGACGTACTTTGGGAGGCAAATGTTATCTTGCCTTTTGGCAAGGCCGTGACACCAAGGAATTGACTGGAAGCCAAATACAGTCCATCCCGAAGATCGGTCATACACAGGTCTACTATGGATACTGGTAAATTTTGTCCAAGTCTGAATCAAGCTACGATCAATATAGTATGATAAGCAAAGCTATAGAAACCAACGTTCCAAATTCCAAGTCAATCGGAGTTCGTATGCTCATGATATGGATCGATAAAAATCAAGAGAGAAAGTGCCAGTTCGTATCCATCAATAACTACTCTTCTTTGTATCCATCCTAGTTGTTCTACTTCGTATCTATCATGTTGATTCTACTTCATGTCCATCATATGGATTCTACTTCGTATCCATCATGTCGATTCTGCTTCATATCCATCATGTCGATTCTACTTCGTATCCATCATGTTGATTCCACTTCGTATCCATCATGTATTTACCGCTTCGTATCCATCAGTTGAAGGTATTTCATATCGGTTCCACTCCTACGCATTGCGTATCGATCATCCATCAACACAGTTCATATCGATCGGCCAACGATCGATACGAGATATGCCACCTAATAATCGATACGCAATAGCGCCTAAAAACATCGATACGAAACTAACTATTCAGTGATCAGTATGAATGGGTCCTCTAAGTCATCGATACGAAGCGGAGCACAAAGCATCGATATGAATTGACCTTCCAGCCATCAATACGAAGTGGCTTCAGGAATCGATACGAAGAAACTTCAAGTAAACGGTACGAATGGAGTTACGTTGGGTCGATACAAACAATGCATGGAAAATGGAAGACTCGGTCACTCGATATGAAAAGTGGATCGATCCTGAAATATAGCACCACGTCACCATAATCGATATGCATGGTATCGATACGAACCGACCGATACGAATGGGATCGATACGAACTCGGCAGCCTTTTGAAAATCCAAACTTGGATCGAGCATAACTCAAAATCTACAAGTCCAAATGTTGCCAAATTTTCACAGGAGCTTATGTACCATTTCAAGAATGTCCATGATCGATCTCGGCCCAAATGGAGTTGTTTTTTATCGATACGAATGGTGCACGTATCGATCATGGACCGATCCCAAACTACCTCGGATCGATCTGGTGGGCCAACCCACGTGATAGAAGTGGTATTCCGAGATCTCAGTCAGATTTTCTAGCCCACGCCTATAAATAGCAGTCCTAGGCCTTAAGAAAATGGACTTTTGACTCTCCTATGCCGATGCTCTGCCAGAAACTCCATTTTATCTCTAGTGCTTGAGAGTGTACTGTTGTAATCAGTTGTAACTAGTTAGCAAAGTCAATAAAACAACAAACTTTCCATAGTGGACGTAGGCTACAATGCCGAACCACTTTAAATTCTCGTGTTATTACATTTCAGTTTGTCTGTTTTGGTATGTTTGTTAGATTAACCTCCTTTTCCATTTATATTCTTCACTTTAATCTCTTCAAATACGCCCGGAGAGTGTTGTGCTAAATTTTAGTACAAACAGTCATACTCTCTGCCAATACTGAAAACCACTTTAACAATTGTTATAGCTTCCACATGGACTATTCTGCTAGCTTTTTTGTTATAGCTTTTTGTGTAGTCCTTTTTGTTTGCTACTCTGATATGTATATTCTTTTGACCCGCTTGTATATTGTGGTTGCTATGTCACTTGATATGTATCATTTTGTATAATCTGTGATGTATATGTATATATATGTGATGATGTACTGTTCTGTGATGTGCTTTACATTTGAGTTGTTGTATTTTGTTCTAATAGATCCTACAGCAACCTATGGCTTTGTGTTAAGTATTTATTAGATATGTCGATCCACTTGAGTTAGAAAAATATATATAGCATTTGTTGACGTATTCAACAGATTATTAAGACAAGGCTATAGATGGTCACTCCTAACCAGCCCTATTCTTCGCATTAGCAGACAGTATTACCCCGTAATACTCTTTGTTAATGTGGGTCTCGCTGTGGAGCATCAGAAGTATGGTTTTGATTATGTTTGAATATTTTGATAAACCTGATACTCCTTCTACTATCTTTTGCACCTCACCTCAACCAAAGAAAAACCCGATCATCAGCGCTAAACAGACGATCACGTGGGCAATTGATGCCTAGGAATTTGCGACAACCCGTCGATCGGTGATAAATAAAACTGGGCAGTTTTTCCCAGTTCTTGACTGTAAATTTTGCTTTAGTTTACTTGGTTATTTGCAAAGTTTTTAAGCTTGTTTTGGATTGTGATATCTTCTGATTTGCAGTAGCATTTGGTGGTTAAATTATTAAACCCTTTTTGATGTATAATATGAAAGAAAATATGTGTTTAAAAAATTGTAAATTTTGAAAAGGGTTTACAATTGATTTGTTTAAAGCTTGTAGTTTCTTTTAATATTATCAAATATATATACACACACACACACACACACACATCTATACATACTGTAACTACCCAGAATTTTAATATTTTAATATTTGATTAATTTGAAATGTTAAAATATTGGTTTTAAAGGTTAAATAACCTGAATTCCAAATATTGAAATTATTTAATAGATTTGAATATGTGAATTGTGAATTCAATATTGGAATAGTGATTTAAATATAGGAATTATTTAAATAATTAAATCTTGAATTTAATTTGAATAAATTGATTTCGAAAGCATATTTAAATTCTTTTTAAATAATAAATGGTTAGTGTAAACTTTAATTTATAATTAAAGTGTTTGAATTTGTTTTAATAATAATTCGTTTTAATTAACGTGTGAAATTGTCATTCGGGGGCACCATCTCGGATTTTGATGAAACTAGTGTCATTGGATCCGGAACAATGAATTGTTATACACCGATGAGTTTCTTAGCGATCTGACATACTATGTGGTCGTGCGATCTTAAAATGCATGACAATTAATTTTAGAGAATTAACAATAATATAATTTAATTACAAAGGCTAATTTCTATTTATGATGAAATTAATCCATATACTAGTTCCATTGAGTTCAGAATAGGGGTATTTAGCTAGGAACGCTAGTGACCACGTCTCATTTGGAGTTCATAAATTTTTAGGTATGAATAATGTTCATTGGTATTCCTATATATAGACCCCTACCCCCATTTATTTGCTTAAACCCTAAATCATTAACCTAGTGCCATTTATTCATCCCCTCATCCAACGACCCATGGCAATCTAGACCACCAAAGGCCTTTTCAGGTCACGACCCCAACTATAAAGTGTTTGGCTAGAGGATGGGAAGGTGATGGATGGTTAGATCATCGATTAGAGGCTAGAGATGGCGGAAATTCATGTTCGATGGTGTTTCGGTTTTCCGCCTTTTACTTGACAACAGCGGCGACTGAGGAAGTGTGACCTGTAGCAGTGTGGTTGTGGCCGGAGCTCAGAGGCAGTAGCGACCAAGGGTTGTAGTGGCGCTTTGGTTTCGTTTAAAACAAGATAGGGAAGAGAAGATTAGCGGCTTAGATTAGGGATTAAGCGAGGTTAATTAAGGTTAATGATGTAATTAAGGAAATTATATTATTTGGTTCTAAAATCTTGTAAAAGCAATATTTATTTCATACTAGGTCCAAGTCGAACGCACTCAGTCGTGTTGCACTCATAGGAATAATATCTACGTTATGGAATTGGATTGGTTGATATAAGAGGGTGTATAATTTCAAGTTAAATCGAATGCTATTCGATTTTAAACGGAACCAGAATGCTTCGGCGATAGTTGGAATTTTGGTGAGGTAAACTCACCTCTTTGGATAAATCATTATATTATATAATAAATAGAATTTTACTATTTATGTTTGGCTGATATTATTGGATAATTGGTTAAAATGTTCGCTTTGAAAAGCGATTAGTATTTAAAACTGAAATACAAAAAAATTTGTACAGAAATCTTGATTTCTCGAAATTGTGATTATTAATTTTAGTTATATTTCTATTATTTTATTTCAGTTATATCCCTGTTAAATAGATTATTAAATGCTAAAATTTGACCGTGTGGCTATATTGGATGTAACACGGACACTTGTGAAAAGTTAAACCTTTTTAGTGAAAAAGTAAGTAACAACATTTGTTAAGTGCTATAGTAACTATTGACCTCAATATGGTATTTTGGAAATATTGTTAAGTGATGTTTGATTTGGAAATGATTTTCGATTTGGAAAATGATTTAAAATTAGTGTTGGGGTTTTCTATGATATTTTGTTTGAAATGGATTTTAAACCCCTCTGTTTTACTCCAACCTTTTTCTTAGTTTTTCATTATCATTTAATAATGTCTAAAGTTGTTTAACTATTGTTTAAAAATATTTTAGAAGTTTTTCATTTATATTTAATATTGTTTAAAGGTTATTTATTTATATTTAATATTGTGAAAATTTATTTGTTTAAATAATTAATATTGTTTGAAGAGAATTAATAATTATTATTTATTAATAGTGGTTTGGAATTAGTAATTATTATTTACTAATAATGATTTGGAATTAAAAATTATTATTTATTAATAATGTTTTGGAATTAAAAATTATTATTTATTAATAATGTGCTGGAAGTAAATTATTATTTATTACAATAATGTTTAAAGATTAATTATTATTGTTTTATTAATAATGTTTGAAATTAATAATTATTATATTTATAATGTTCTGAAGTTATTAATAAAGTGTTTTGGAGTAAAGTATTTATTTGATTAATTATAGTCTAAAGGAAAATTGATTATATTACTAGTGTTGTTGAAAAACTAATTTATTATTTATTTAAAATGTTTAAAGTTATTCGATTTATCTGATTGATTGTATTTATAAATAATGAATTGATTTATAAAAGGAATCTCATTTAATAAAAGAGTTTACAAACAAAAATGTGGTTTTGGATTTATAAAGGATTTTAAAAGGGCTTTATAAAGGATTTTTACAATGGAGTTCTATAAAGAAAAAGAGTTTTATAAATTGTATTAGAGATTTATAAAAGAGTTTTATAAATGATTTTGGATTTATAAAAGAGATTTATAAACGATTTAGGATATTTAAAAAAGAATTTTTGTAAATGATATTTATAAAATAGTTTTATAAGTAATTTCGGATATTTATAAAAGAAGTTTTATAAATGATTTTGGATATTAATAAAAGAGTTTTATAAATAAACTTGGAAATTTATTAAGAGTTTTATAATGGATTTGAATTTTAGTAAAGGAAAGTTCATAGATGAAAGACATTTATTAAATGGATTTTTTGAAGAAATTCATAAAAGAAATTGAGATTGAATTTCCCCAAATTGACCATCTTAATTTCGGTGTTGTGGACATTCGTTCCATGCTTAATACCAAACAAATAGTGTTTGGGTTTATCCTTATATCTGTTTCTTTTAAAACAATATTTGTTTTAATCCTTTTAATATGATTTTGAAATAAGAAAGCTATCATAATTTTTTGTGAATATACTTATACCATTGAGATAAGTATATAAATACATTTTCTAAGTGGAGAAAGTGAAATATCCCACACCCCTTAATATACCCAAAATGACATATTAAAAAGTGTGGTGCATTTTAGGTATAACTAAAGCTAACAGAGACTAAGATCCACGAGACAGAAATAGGTAAAAACAGCGGAAAAAAAATAAGTATTAAGTGAAACAAAGCCTTAAAATTAATTCATAAATAAGTCAAAAGCCAAATACAACATTCAAAACCCATAGTGTCTTATGAAAAAAAAACATCATAGTCTTAAAATCAGAGTATGTAATATCCCTCATAAATAAACCAGTGCATACAAGAACAACAACTGGAAATAAAAGAAGTACATTAAAGAAATCTCCTTCAAGAAGAACTCCAAGCTGCAGCAATCTACTAGCATCTTCCTTGATTGCCTAAGGGGGGAAAGGGGGGGAAATAGAGGAGTGGGTAAGACTAAAAATCTGGTGAATGATAGTAATTACTAGAGTCTTTAAACAAGATAAAAGTAATAAACTCTACAGCAGTTCAAGAATTAATAAGGGTAACAAAGGAAATAGGAAAGAGATAAACTGGAAATAAATACGATTAAATATTGCTCAAGATAGGTTAACTTTGATTGCTTGCACTTGTTCTAATTTAATTAGGCTGAATTCCTAATCCTGTAGTTAGGATGTGACCCTAATTCTACCCTTTTTGATCGGCCTGCTACTCCATAGACCTTTCTGTGAACCAGCCGCTATATAACTCCCTGCACAACAGCCAATGGTATCTATGGAAGATGCTCAGAGCAACTACTGCAGATCTGGACGACTTATATAGCTCCCTACACAAAAGGCAATGGTGCCTACTAAGACACCATACTAAGCGCTTGGAACTCATAGTTATTACTGAGCGCCCGAATGGAAGTCGCATGCATAACTTCCACCATGCCCATGCTACCTTTTGCTCCACCTATTAGGTCTTCTTATTACCTCCAACGTACAGCATAGCGTGCCCCATGTAACGTCTCGACTTTTCGACGCTCGTAAGTCGACATTAATACGTCCACTGTATCAAATGCCGCGTAATCGAATGTCGGAAAACCGAACCACTAGGGTTAAAAGAAGAGGTAGAAGAAGACAGAAGAACAGAAAGAATAGAAAAACAGAAACAGAAACAATATCAGAATCTCACATTCGCAGCGGAACAATATATAATAGATAATCACTAGTCTTTTAAAACAAAGAACTATATCAGTTTATACATACATCATCAGAGTCAATATACAACTCAATACAAAAATGGACAGTTATATAAACTTGTCCTCATACAGATTACACAGCGGAATAAATAACAAGTACGGAAGTACGTCTCGCCATCCAGTTTGCTTCCAAAGCTCCAGAATATCCAGAATATCCTAATAACATAACTCTAGGCTGCCCGTGTGGAAAATTATGGGCACCCAGAGTTTAGAAAGGAAACAATAAACTCTGAGTCAGTCATGGTGACTGGTGTGAGATCGTAAAACAGTTATTTTCACAAAGAAAAGAAAATAAAATTAATTCGCAATGGTTTTGGAAAATGAAACTACCATAAGACCTCTCGCCACACACACAATGCAAACATAGAATTGGAGGAGATTTCTTCTTATGATAGTCAAAGATGCTTACTACACAAAACCATTGGATTATTATTATTAATGTCTAGTGTGGAAAACATTCCGAAAGTATAATATTAATCTTAGCCAGCATAGGCATTTCACACTATGCCTACTATAGCTACCATCTAAACAGTGGTGACCACCATAAGTAAATGGCAGGTTCTACAACAAAAACCGTACAAGTTCCGTATTAGGAAATGGATTTCCAACAAATGGTCAGGCTAAGGAACTGCCTACCGCCACATAGGATCGCCTCTGGCTGGACGTCCCTAGATACAACTGCTCTCTGCCAACACAAGGCCGGGTTACCCCTGTAACTAGGTAACTCACGAATATGCCACCCCCCGGTCCTTTGGGACCTTTATCCAAGGCGCCTCGATAAATACACAATCACACAATAAATGAGATCGAAGTATCCACATAGGTTAAATACCAGGACTCCATAGCTGATACCATACTTTTCCAGAAGGAAATGACATACCCTAAAGGGCGCGACCCTCATAACCTTGCCGCATATTCCTGTTTCGACCATTTCCGGGTTGTGAGTTCTGACGAAGTCTCGTCCACAAAGCTACGCTTTTTCACAAAGCCGTGCTTCGATCACAAATGATCAATAAATGATCCACACACAACAGCACTCAGCATGTCACATTACCAAATTGGGAATATATCGTTGATAAATTTCAACTACATAACCTCTGAGCTCGTACGTCTCAGAGAAGGGTGTTAAGCTAAGAGAATAAATTCTCCACCAATAAACAGAAATGTATTTGAAATAAATCATCTTTATATCTCAAAATGTAATGTCAGACATGTAACCATACAAGTTTGTTCCGGGTTCGAACAGAACCGAAGGCACTTCCAAAGAAGCCCTTGCAATCCGGGTATTCACAATCCCGATCGGACTTCCCATCACAAAAAGAGTGATATAAATCTCTATACCGGAGCAACTCGGTGCAGAGACATTCGATAGGTTGTCCTTTCATTTTTTGAAAATACCCGGTCTTCACACCGGTCTTCAATTGCCATTCATACACGTCGTATCATTATTCGGAATGGGTTATCTGACATAAAGGTCCTTTCCCGGCTAAATCGAACAATGAGAGTTTGTTTTAAAAACAAATTCAAGTGCCATTTCAAAGGCAACATTGATAGTCGGTGATTTAACTATCAACAATATTCACAACAATCATCAGATTTAAATAATTTTCCCAAATTATTTATTTTCAAAATATCTTCACAAGATATTTTTTTTCCACACTCCAACACTTTGAAAACATATTTCAAATCAATTTTCATCTTTCAACTTTTGAAAATAATTTCAAATCAATTTCCTTACACGGAATCTATTTCCAAACATTTCTTTTAAAAACCAACTTAAGAACCTTTAATTTATATTTTTAAAAGCTACTTTGGAAATATACTCGGCTTTATAGTGAGAATACACTTTCACTTCAAAATGGTCCATTTAAACCAATTTAAATAAATCCTTATCGATTCATTTTAAATTTACATTTCAAATCTGTAAATATATTTTTACACTTTAAAAATAAATCAGTGTTTACTTTTAAAACAAATTTCCCTTTCCTTTATAAATTCCATTTTGAATTTACATTCCCAAATATTCACTTTTAACCCCAACATCAAATTTTCAAATTGCTTTCTAATTTAATTTCAATACCAAATCAATTTCAAATTGATTTCTAAGTTTAATTTCAATAGAACAAAACATTGCAAATTTATTTCTAAGTTTATTTCCAAATAACAAACCATTTGCATTTACTTCAAGTTCCAAATTCATTTTTTCAACATTAAATCAATTTCAAATTAATTTTCCAATGATTTATTTCCCATCTCCAAATTAATTACAAATTTGATTTCTAAATTTATTTTCAACTCCAAATAAATTTCCATATCGATTTCTCAAAGATTCATTTTCAAATACCAAATCAATTTTACAAATTGATTTCTAGAAATTTATCACTTTTAAATAAATTCCTTTATTCTTTCCAAATTATTCAATATTCCATTTTTAAAAGAATTCTTCAACTTTTAACAATATTTCCCGAAATCCATTTATTAAATCTTTTCACCATATCTTGGAATTTATTCGATAAGATTACAAAAATCTCTTTTTACCGTTAAATTCTTTCTTTTAAATTTATTCAACTCTTAAAAATAAATCCATTTAAAGTTTTCCACTTTAATTTCAAAATCCAATTTATATTTATTTCTGGTATCCAACGATACCAAAAATACATTCGGCTAAATTTTAGCCTTCAACAATTTCAATTATCAATAAATCATCCATAGATTATCAATAAATCACATCATTCACATATGAAATAATATTCAAACAATTTGAGGAATCCATTTGGATCCCTCCAACCTGTTTCCTTGCATCCACAGTTGTTAGCACAATACCAATTCCACTTCGAGGTGGAATATCACGGTATATGGGATTTATAAAATATCATCCGCTATTATGCGGCGCAATAGGGTCTCATCCGCTATACAATGCGGGAAAATCAATCACCAATATATACATATTCCAATATATATATATATATATATTGCTATATATTACTATATATACATATACTATCACATTCAAACAGCAAACAATCAATAACTGCAAAATCAAATTTTCATTTTTTGAGTGAGAAGATCTCACCTTTGATTTTTATTTGCAATCCGATTCCATTCCAGTTTGCTTTCTCGATTTATAGACCTTGTATAAACAATTTATACAATTTATTAATATTCGAACCAATCGAATAATTAAATTTCATTTAGTAAAATTTTACTTTATCTAATCAATTCAATTTCAAACAATTTCCTTTAAATTATTTTTAGTAACTAAATAATTACATTAGTTAACTATTTAAATTTAATCAATAAATTTTAAGATCAAGCAAATTAAAAATATGTATATTTATTTTCATTTTTCATTTTCAAACTGCTTATAAGAATAATCTATATAGGTTTTAAAAACTTAATCTTTATATAAATTCTTATATCCAAATCTTATAGATGTGTATTTTCAGGTTTAAACTAAATTAAAGTTAACTAAAAACTGTTTTAAAACTTTACTGTAACATATATAATTTTTTCTTCTTACTGTAACTTATAACCTTACTGTAAGATTTTTAAAACAGAGATTTTTTTTCTTCTTCTGGGCATATATATATATATATATATATATATATATATATATATACATAAAAAATTACCTACATTGCTCACCATGGCCACCACGTCAGACCTCCACCGCCGAGCCTCAACACGTCTACTCAAATCGAGTCGCGAGCATCCCACACGCTCTCGAAATCACGCCGCCAAAACTCGACTCGCCTCCTTCGCCTCGTGGCTGCACCCACCAGTTCATGCGCCATCGAGAATCGCGACCCAATCCCCTCCACCGCACGCATATGCCAGAACTTCCGCCTCGTCTTCGAGCTTCGCCTACGCCACTTCCTTCTGCCATCGCCTTGATTGCACTCGCGAGATCCCCTCCTATCGGATCGATCTGCTTTGCTCGAGTTTGGAATTTGAGAGGGGAGTAGAAATCGAATTCGAACAGCTTATTCTTTCGAATTGGATTTAGAGCAGTCGTCTCGATTTTTATTAAATTTTCTTTTGATTCGTCTGCCATTTTTCTTTGTTCGTTTTTTCCTTTTTTCTTCGTTTTGAAATGAACTGAAAGGAAATAAAGAAGATGTATGCGATTTTGATTTGGCCTTTACGTGAGAATCTAGTAAAACTACAGTGATACGAAGTGAAAGAATTTCAACTGATGTTGACCAGAGTATAAATATATATTCAATTTAAATTCAAATTCAAATCGTTCGATAAATGCAACTCAAAATCTTGTCCTCCTATCGAGGCGTGCCGCTAGGCATTCGTAATGTTATGCGCCTATTCCGAACGCACTGGAAAAGGTTTCGAGTCCAAATTCGATCGTATGGAGAAGAAAGCCACCAGCTATTATATTAAATTTTCGATTAAATTTCAGCGCGTTTGCTTATCGTACGGCCAAACGATCATTCCAAACATTACGAAAATTGAAATCCGATAATAATACAATATTACAGATCCAATGGAACTGGTTTCGTCGAATTCCGAGACTGTGCCCCGGAACGCTAATTTTAAATATCGATTTAAACGATAAATTTCTAAACTGAACAAAACAGTTTCAAATTCAATTCTGAAAGTTCCAACACCTTCAGAATTATCAATATAAATTTTCTAAGCCTTGAAAATATTTTTAATAAGCTTGAAACTCCAAATTCAAAATTTACTCAAATTTTAACAATTAAATTCACTAATTAAATTGCCAAATTCATATTTACATTTGAAATTCAAGTTAAACCATCATTCAAATATTTAAAATCAATTAAATATTCTACTTCAGATGTCAAAAATTCAGGGTCGTTACACCCTACATCTCACTTCAGGCTAATGCGTGATCACCGTGTGTCCATAGAAAAAAAAAGGGAAATGCTGTTGGTACTGGCCCTTCATCCAAACAATATCTAGTTGCGCCCCTTATCCAAATCCCCGTGATTTGGACTTCTATTTAACCAATTACAACCATTCTTAGCATAAGCGTGCCCTAGGGAATGCTATTTGGTATAGGTCCTACTTTCACCATTGCTTATTAACTTAGATAAATTATTTAAATAAGCCTTTATTACCATTTTTACTTTCTACGCTTATTAATTTATCCCAAGCCTTAAAATAAACCCATTCCGTTCTTTTTCATATTATAACCTACGCTATAACCATGCTTATTACTTAACCCAAGGTCTAAGTGTGAAAATAAGCTTCTTTCATATTTTACTTCATTTAGTTATAATCCTAAGTTATAACTATGCCAATTATCTTTAATTAGTCCAAAACTAATTATAATTACGCGTAAATTCAGTCCAATTCCATTATTTAATTACAGTCTCCATAATTTACATCTTATCTTCTTCATTTAACATTCTTACTTATAAAATCCATATCTGCATTTTTAATTTAATCTAATCCATACACGTAGAAAAGGGAAAGGAAGAGATTAGACGCTTGCATAAAATCCCGAAACGTCGAAAAGATGTAAATAAGAAATAAATAACAGTAAATAAACTTAAATACTGTAAATAGACTGTAATTAATAAAATTCTATGCTTACCGGTAATAATTTATAATTAGTAGAAATGATATTAAATTACTGAAAGGAATGGCTAAATAGATTGAAAATAATTAAAAACTGTAAATAATTACTGAAAAAGGCTATTCCAGAAATCGTAGAAAACTACAACTATAGGAAACCCTATTATTTTAAATTACTTAAAGAAATCTTAAAATAATTACAATCACTCACCTCCTATCCTTAGCTCTTCCTTTGCTCTTCCCGGATCACTTGGAGTAGTAAAATAATTTTTATTAAAAAGATTCTCTCTTTGAAAAATTATTCCTTTTAGGGTCCTTCCAAAAAAGGTGACCCAAAGCGGAGAAAATCTAGAATGAGAAAAAGTGTTAGGTCTAGGGTTCTATTTATATATGTAGAAGTGGATCTTGGACCGTTTGATTTGAAGATTGAATAGGATGCAACCACGTCATAGGCTGAATAGGAGCCATCGGATGCAGCAACGGAGGGAGTGGATTAAACAAAACGGTGCAAATGACATGTTCCGATGCTTCTCATTCGTTCGAATGAACAAACGTTCATGCACCTACAAATTTACAAGGCTGGTCGACCTGCCGGTCGACCGTCCCCTCGCCCAGGTCGACCGGCCGGTCGACCTAGCCGTATTATATTTTTTTTCGTTATATTTCTGCTTGTTTTGTTTCTTTTATAACTTGGTCATATTAGCTCAGTTTATGACATTCTATATATGAAAATTGACTAGAAAATTACCACGGACACAATGGTGCAACTCCCATGGCTCAATTCTGATAATTTCACAAAGTTATTTTATCGTTTCATTTATTCGTTAATTAATTATTATAGTTTAATTTTCCGGGTTGTTACATTCTCCCCCCTTAAGGGATTTCGTCCTCGAAATCTCTAAGGATAAAAGAATGTACTAAATATTTTGATCCAACTCTACAACCAACTACTCAATCATCATCCATTAATCCATTGTCCTTAAGTTTTTCTAATGCAATTTATGATACTTATGCAATTAGTGTAGTGTAAATGTCCCTAACTAATGCAAAATATTAGGCGGTCCACTGATTCAATTGACCTCATTTTATGCAATCATGTCTGTGCCATATATCCAAATGAATGAAAATTTTTCCTAATGATACTGATAATTCTATATGCATGCTACAAACATCATCCAAATGCAACAATCATGTGATAAACATCCATTTATAGCAACCATGGAAATAAAATAAAAATGCGCACACATCCATATGCATATGCTCTAGTGTCCTAGTTAGGTCAATCCCTAAGGAATAATAGTGCCTAGTTTACCTATATGTGTCCATAGCATCCACTAGCAAACACTTGCAACCACTAGCATACATCATTCATAACATGTTCTATTAACATGTTTACATCAAATCCTACCATCCATAGGTTAAATCCTAAGTTCTACCCTCCCAAAGGATAATAAAGGAAAGAACCTATTCAAATCTAAAGAAGGAAAAAAAGAATTCTAAAACTTAGCATCAAAAAGACGAGGATAGGAAGTACGAATCTTCTCTTATGCTCCCCAAGTGGCGTCTGCAACATCATCTCCCCATTGCACCTTTACCAGTGGAACCTCCTTATTCCTTAGTCGCTTGATATCTCTTCCAACAATCTTCATGGGGATACGCCGAATAGAAGCTTCTCTTTCTACCTCCACCTCCTCTAATTGAATAGGCTCTACTACCTCCGCCGAGTCATGTAAGCACTTTCGCAAGTGCAAAACATGGAGAACATCGTGCACTCCTGCGAGCCTATCTGGTAGCTTCATTCGGTAAGCAATCTTCCCAACTCTCTCTGTGATAGGAAATGGTCCAACAAATCTAAGGGCTAACTTTCCATTTGATCCGAATCTTACCACTTTCCTAAGCGGGGATACTTTGATCAAAACTAAGTCTCCAACCTCAAACTCTAAGTCTATCCTCCGCCTATCCACATACGACTTCTATCTATCTTGAGCCATCTTCATCCTTCGCCGAATCAAATCCACCTTCCCAGAGGTCTCCCTAACCATATCGGGTCCAAGTAATAACTTCTCTGTAGACTCAACCCAACATGATGGGGACTTGCAAGGTCTCCCATATAAAGCCTCGAATGGTGCCATTCCTATACTTGCTTGGTAACTATTATTGTACGCAAACTCAACAAACTGAAGATGCTCCTCCCAAGTTCCTCCAAAGTCCAAAATGTACATCCACAGCAAATCCTCAAGTACTCTATTTACCCTCTCCGTTTGGCCATCCGTCTGGGGGTGATAGACCGTACTCAACCTAAATTGTGTCCCTAGCACCTCTTTTAAGCTTCTCCAAAACTCACTAGTGAAAATGGGATCTCTATCACTAACAACACTAGAAGGAACTCCATGTAGACGGACTATCTCTCGAATATACAAGGATGCCAAATATTAAGCTGTACGCTTATACTTAACAGGTATGAAGTGAGCACTCTTGGTTAATCTATCAACAATTACCCAAATGCTAGTGTTCCCTTTCCTAGAACGGGGTAAGCCATTAATGAAATCCATAGAAATACTGTCCCACTTCCACTCCGGTACATTTAAGGGCTGAAGTAATCCACCGGGCTTCTACTGCTCTGCTTTTACCCTTTGGCATATGAGACACTTAGCTACGAATTCTGCCATGTCCTTCTTCATACCACCCTAATAGAACATCCTCTTCATATCTCGATACATTTTGTCACCACTCGAATGAATAGTCATATCGGAATGGTGCACCTCCTCCAAAACTACTCTCAACAAGTCACCGACGCGTGGAACACAAAGGCTCCCATCTCTCCTAAGCCATCCTCTACTATCAATGGAATAGCATTGGAGATCTCTTGAGATCTCTCCTCGGCTAATCCTATCCATAATTTCCATGAGTTCCGAATCCTCCTGCTGCCTCGAGCCAATCTGATCCATAAGGGTAGGCCTTACCTCTAAGGTTGCCAACAATCCGAAAGTAATGTCCGTAGAGGGCTTAAAATCAAAAGTAGAAATAAACTCTAAGCTCCTCCACTCTACGAACAAAGGAATAAGGGTTGCTTTTTTTCTATTCAATGCATCCGCAACCACATTACCCTTTCCAGGGGTATAAGCTATCTCAAAATCATACGAGGCTAAAAACTCCATCCACCTTTGTTGCCTCAAGTTTAAGTCCTTCTGTGAGAATAGATACTTCAAAGACTTATGGTCGGTAAAAAAATCAAACCTCTCTCCAAGCAAATAGTGCCTCCAAGTCTTAAGTGCAAAAAATATAGCAGCCAACTCCAAATCGTGGGTAGAATAGTTATTCTCGTGCGTCCTCAACTGCCTACTACCATAACACACTACCCTCCCTTCTTGCATCAACATCGCTCCTAGACCCGTTTTGCATGCATCAGTGTATACCGTGAAAGGCTTAGCTCCGTCGGGTAAAACTAACACTGGTGCACTAGTAAGGGCTCTCTTAAGCTTCGTGAAGGAATCCTCACAATCCACGTCCCACACGTAAGCTTTATTCTTCTTAGTAAGGCGTGTGAGTGGTGCCGAAATTTTGGAAAAGTCTCTAATGAACTTCCTATAGTATCCTGCCAATCCTAGGAAGCTCCTAATCTCAGTAATGATCTTGGGGGATTTCCAATCTTGTACTACAATAACCTTGGCAGGGTCAACAGCCAAACCATCCTTCGAGACTACGTGCCCCAAGAAATGAACTTACTCTCTCCAAAAATGACACTTTGAAAACTTAGCTCTCAAATGATGGCTACGAAGTGTGCGAATACTTCTTCCAAATGAACAGCATGCTCCTCCATACTCTTGGAAAATACCAAGATATCATCCACGAATACCACCACAAACTTATTTAGGACATCCCTAAAGACGCGGCTCATCAAATCAACGAAATAGCCTGGATCATTGGTTATCCCAAAAGGCATAACCAACCACTCGAAGAATCCATCCGGTGTCCTAAAGGCAGTCTTATCTATGCTGTCATCAGCGACTCTAAGCTAATGGAATCTCGTGGCTAAATCAAGTTGAGAGAAAACCGAAGAACCTACTAACTAGTCAAAAAGATCATCAATCCTAGGAAGTGGATATCGGTTCTTCTTGGTGAGCTTATTCAATTCCCTATAGTCCACGCAAAGTCAGAGAGAACAATCCGCCTTAGTGGCGAAGACGACTAGCGCTCCCGACTCCGATATGCTCCTTCTTATGAATCCCTTCTCTAAGAGCTCATGAATATGCTCACTCAATTCTTTCCTCTCCCTTGGTGCCATGTGTCTCACAGGTAATGCTACTGGCTTGGCATTCTCGGTGAAATAAATCCTGAAGTCAATCTCTCTCTTAGGGGGTAGTCCCTAACCACCTCAAAGACGTCTGCAAAATCTCCGACGACAGGAACCGAATGCAACTCTAATGAAGATGAATCGAGGGAATAGAGAAAACTCAACATGACTGACCCTTGCGGGTCGCAAGATACCTCTAAAGTCCTACCACTGCAAGTCTCAAGTCTAACGACTCTTCTCTCGCAGTCTAAGATAGCTCCGTATGTGGATAGCCAATCCATCCCTAAGATCATCCCATTCCCCGAGAATCCCAAAGCATAAGCGTCGCAGTAAAACTCTACGCCTAGGATAAAGATTTTCAAACCCCTACAAATCATAGATAAGTGTGCCGATCCTCCTATGGGGTTTGAAACAATAATGGGGTCTACTACTAATGATATGTCCAAGTGCAATCAATCTACTAGAGAGCTAGAGATAAAAGAGTGTGATGCTCCAGAATCAAATAAAGTCCGAATAGGAAAATCAAATATAGAAATCAAACCTTCAACTATGACTTTCCTACCTCTATCTGGAATGCTACTGGAAGGTGTTATGTCTAACGCCTGAATTTGCGCAACTGGTGCACTCGCTCACTGAGGACAACTCCTACTCATATGATCGAGCTGCCCGAAAGTATAGCACTTACCCTTCATCTTCTCCTTCCAGCAATCCTTGGCCACATGTCCAACCTTTCCGTAAACATGGCATTTTATTCCTTTCCTAATCTGCTTCTGAGGACCATCACCTTTCTTCTTCTTCTTATTCTTTTCCCACCACTTCTTCTTTGGACCTTCTGACTTAACCTCCTCTTTAGACTCTCCTTCCTTGGCCGTATCCGACATAAGCGCCATCTCAACCAAAGGCTCATAAGTAGCTCCCATCGGTACATGAGTTGACAATAATCCCTAAATTGGTTGGTTCAATCCCTTCGCAAAATTCATAGCTTTTTTGTGCGTCGTGTTCACCAAGTCCATACCAAACCATGACAGCTCATTGAATCGATTAATGTACTCCTTGACAGACAAACTCCCTTGCTTTAAATTGATAGACTTTTCCAACTAAACACTTTCTTCTGCCTGAGATAGAAACTTCCTATCGAATCGCTCCCAGAATCCATCCCAAGTAATATTCCTTCCCTCCAACTCGATCACCTCCCACCAAAAAGATGCCCCCTCCTTCTGCTGCCAAGCGGCTAGCTGAACTCGCTGCTGACCATCCAATCCCAAAAGACTAAAAAACCTCTCTATGTCCCTAAGCCATGCTCTCGCATCCACAAAAGTCTCCTTGTCGGAATAAGTCTTCCCGCCCAAACTTGAAATTTTTTTACAAAGCTTAGAGAAATTGATGGCGGTAGGTAGGTTGATGGGATTCCCACCCGCTGGTGCAGGATTGGGCGCAGACCCGGGCACCTCTGGAGTCGTGGCTTGTAAGTACCTAAGAAACCAGGCTAGGACTGAAATGCCCTTGGGAAGGTTTGGGGCATCAGCCATACTACGAAAAGAAAACAATAGTTTAAGGAAGAGCCAAAGGGAGATTGAACTGGACTTTTGAGGGGATATTTATAAAAATTCTTTTATACTTAAAATCATTCCCATAAGTTTTCTTTTTAAAACAAGTTATTTTGAAAAATACTTTACTTTCAAAAATAAATTTTTGGAATCCTGTAACCTTAGGCTCTGATACCAAGTGAAACACCCCCATACCCCTTAATATACCAAAAGGACACACTATATAGGGCGTGGTGTGTTGTAGGTATAACTAAAGCTAACAGAGACTAAGATCCACAAGACATAAATAGGTAAAAACAGTGGAAACTAAATAAGTATTAAGTAAAACGAAGCCTCGGAATTAATTCATAAATAAGTCAAAAGCCAAATACAACATTCAAAACCCATAGTGTCTTATGAAATAAAACTTCATAGTCTCAAAATCAGAGTATGTAATATCCCTCATAAATAAACCAGTGCATACAAGAACAACAACTGGAAATAAAAGAAGTACATTGAAGAAATCTCCTTCAAGAAGAACTCCAAGCTGCAGCAATCTACTAGCTTCTTCCTTTATTGCCTAAGGGGGGAAATGGGGGAAATAGAGGAGTGGTTCAGACTAAAAGTCTAGTGAATGATAGTAATTACTAGAGTCTTTAAGCAAGATAAAAGTAATAGACTCTACAACAGTTCTGGCATAAATGAGGGTAACAAAGGAAATAGGAAAGAGATAAACTGGAAATTAATACGATTAAATATTTCTCAAGATAGGTTAACTTTGATTGCTTGCACTTGTTTTGATTTAATTAGGCTGAATTCCAAATCCAATAGTTAGGATGTGACCCTAATTCTATTCTTTTTGATCGGCCTGCTACTCCATAGACCTTTCTGTGGACCAGACGCTATATAACTCCCTGCACAGCAGCCAATTGTATCTACGGAAGATGCTTAGAGCAACTACTACGGATCTAGATGACATAGATAGCTCCCTACATAGAAGGCAATGGTGCCTACTAAGACACCATACTAAATGCTTGGAACTCATAGCTATTACTAAGCACCCGAATGGAAGTCGCACGCGTAACTTCCACCATGCCCATGCTACCTTTTGCTCCACCTATTGGGTCTTCTTATTACCTCCAACGTACAGCATAGCGTGCCCCTCATCTCACTTCAAGCTAATGCAAGATCACCGTTTGTCCATATAAAAATAATATGGGAAATGCTATTGGTACTGGCCCTTCATCCAAATAATATCTAGTTGCACCCCTTATCCAAATCCCCATGATTTGGACTTCTGTTTGACCAATTACTACCATTCTTAGCATAAGCGTGCCCTAGGGAATGCTATTTGGTATAGGTCCTACTTTCACCATTGCTTATTAACTTAGATAAATTATTTAAATAAACATTTATTACCATTTTTACTTTCTACGCTTATTAATTTATCCCAAGCCTTAAAATAAGCCCATTCCGTTCTTTTTCTTATTATAACCTACGTTATAATCATGCTTATTACTTAACCCAAGGTATAAGTGTGAAAATAAGCTTTTTTCATTCATTTAGTTATAATCCTAAGTTATAACTAAGCCAATTATCTTTAATTAGTCCAATTTTAATTATAATTAGGCGTAAATTCAGTCCAATTCCATTATTTAATTACAGTCTCCATAATTTACATCTTATCTTCTTCATTTAACATTCTTACTTATAAAATCCATATCCGCATTTTTAATTTAATCTAATCCATACACACAGAAAAGGGGAATGAAGAGATTAGACGCTTGCATAAAATCCCAATACGTCGAAAATATATAAATAAGAAATAAATAACAGTAAATAAACTTAAATACTGTAAATAGACTGTAAATTAATAAAAAGCTATGCTATATTAAATTACTGAAAGGAATAGCTAAATAGACTAAAAATAATTAAGAATTGTAAATAATTACTGAAAATGGCTATTCCAGAAATCATAGAAAACTACAACTAATGGAAACCTTATTATTTTAAATTACTCAAAGAAATCTTAAAATAATTACAATCACTCACCTCCGGTCCTAAGCTCTTCCTTTGCTCTTCTCGGATCCACTTGGAGTTGTAAAATAATTTTTATTGAAAAGATTCTCTTCTTGGAAAATTATTCCTTTTAGGGGCCTTCCTAAAAAGGTGAACCCAAGCAGAGAAAATCTAGAATGAGAAAAAGTGTTAGGTCTAGGGGTCTATTTATATGTGTCGAAGTGGATCTCGGACCGTTGGATTTGGAGATTGAATAGGATGCAACCACGTCATAGGCTGAATAGGAGCCATCGGATGAAGCAACAGATGGACTGGATTAAACAAAACGGTGCAAATGACGTGTTCTGGTGCTTCTCATTCGTTCGAACAAATAAACGTTCGTGTGCCTGCAAATTTACAAGGCAGGTTGACCGGCCAGTCGATTGCCCCCTCGCCCAGGTTGACCGGCCGGTCGACCTCACTGTATTATGTATATATATTTCGTTATATTTCTGCTTATTTTGTTTATTTTATAACTTGGTCATATTAGCTCGATTTTTGACGTTCTATATATGGAAATTGACCAGAAAATTACCACGGACACAATGGTCAACTCCCATGGCTCAATTCTGATAATTTCATAAAGTTATTTTATCATTTCATTTATTCATTAATTAATTATTATAGTTTAATTTTCCGGGTTGTTACAGAAAGTGTAGTGTTTTATGAACATATTTATACTGCTGAGATAATTATATGAATTCATTTTCTAAGTAGGGAAAGTGTAGTGTTTTTGTGAATGTACTTATACCGTTGAAATAAAGGCTTGTGAATATATCTTTGTAATAGTATTTTGATATATGTATTTACAAAGTGATTTTAATTAATGAAAGAATTAATTGAAGAGGCTAATAGGTGCTTTGTGCTTAACCGACGTTATTTTCCTTGATTAAATCTATGGTTGAATTTTGTTATTTGATAGTTAAATAACCGACTATCAAACTTGGCCAGTTTTAAACTGTCGTTGTCGGTTCAGGGAGACCGGGATTGGATATTTTATTTGGAAACCACTTCAAACTGGCACAAGCATTCTAATGAAAGACATCTTGATGATGGTTTTGAAGATGGTGTTCTTTGATGTACAAGGGCTACTTGCTACTAATCCTGAGGGTGATTTCGAAATGGATGTAGTAGAAGTAGTGCCTTCGATTTCGTTCAGACCCAGAACAAACTTGTATGGATGAATGCTGGCACAACATTTCTGCCTGGATGGTAGTGTTACCATTCCACGTGGGAATTGCCAGGAGGAATAAGGTAATCATTACTTCACAAGCCTCACACCCAGTAAAATGATTAAAGCAAGGATGTGTTGCAGTGCTATGTGGGTTGCTCCAATTAGTGTATGATCATTGCCTAATCTAGAGTGATATCTATGATTTTATGTATGCTTCAGGCCCAGTATGGTTTGGTCACAATTAGGGGGTGATCATATACGGCGCTATCGAGTTAGGCATAGGGCCAGTCCTAAGTAGTAGAGGTGCAACGTGTTGTAGCCTACAGTACATTTTATCTAGAGGTGTACTAATTCTGAAGGTAGAACCTTACATTTTCATATTTGGAATCCATTTTCCAATACGTGCCTTTGGACTTGAGTGTATACCTATTATTTTGGAATTTAATTAATGTAGCAATTTTAGGTTACGATTCCATATTTGTTTTAAACCTAGACATCATGATAATATCAAAGGATTTTATATAGAAATGTTTTGGTTATTGTAAGGTAAAATCCTATCTATGTTTATGTGTAGCGTGGTCTTACGAGATACCTTTATCTTAAAAGGTTTTTATAACATTAAAATCCAACTAAGGTGTGTTTTCTCACATTAGTTTACCAGACTAATCCTGGCGTTTTTTCTTTAATGCTCAGGTAAAACAGAGCATATTTTTAGATTTAGCTTTGGATGCTTTGGCGCTTCAGGAGACAAGCTGGATGTCTCCAAGACGTATTTACGTATATTTTATTTCCACTTCATTGGTTATTTATATTTATTAGAATTTGTGAGCATAGGTTGTTAAAATTGTCCAGGCTGATGATAGATTAGTGTACTTTGATTGATGTATGTATATTACAGTTTTCTTTTTGTAAAGGTCTGTTGTATATTATATATTACTCATTAAATGCGAGATTCTGTTATATCTCTTCTTTCTTTTTCCCTAACAATCAGTCATTTCGGCACTTGGATATTCGACACATGAATACCGTAGATGTATTATTATTGACTTTTGAGGGTCGAAAAGGTGAGTCGTTACACGTGGTATCAGAGCCTAGGTCGAGCGAACATGTAGGTTTTGGTGGGGTTAACTTATTAGAGATATGGTAAGTGAGACCCTAGGATGAGTTTGAGTGTATTATATATAAGACTGTGTATTTGTTAGTGCTATAAAAATGTTTTATATGGTGTTGATTTATCGGTTGAGTGGTCTATGAATTCTGGTCAGTACAGATAGAACAATTGTATCGATAAGGATTTCTAAACTCTTGAAAAAAGCAAACTAACACAGTATTATTTTGAAATTGGGTAAATTAAATAATTTTACCCAGATTATATTTCATATATAAAAAGAATAATTTTTAGAAATTAATATAGTTATATATGGCGTGTTTTTTTTTGCTAAGAAGTGATCATATTCAATTATTATCATTTATTGTTTGATTAGTCATGCGTCCAATATAGGAGCATTGACTATTGTTTTTTGATAGATTATTTGTGCTTAGATATTTTATGAGCACTTATTGTTTTGGTCGAATTAGATATGAACACCTTGTGAATCCGGTTTCACGATTTGACTATAAGGCATTCGGGGATTATGTTGAGTTAATTTAATTGAAGTTGTTTAGTGAAATCTATACAAAGATAAACAACAGTGAATTGATCTTATATAAGAAGTAAAACTATATAATTATTATTTTTAAATATAGTTAATAAGTACAAAGATTCTAAATTGAGAATTTGAGAACTTAAACCTGAAAATTTTGTAATTGTTCTCCAAAGTTTCGATGGAAATAATAACAATATTATTTTGGAGGTCTTGATGAATAGAAATGTTATAAAATGGATTTTTTTAAAAGAGAGTAGAAAAGCACCGAACTCACTCTAGTCGTTGGAAGATAATTCTGGTGATGACTGCAGCATCATCGACGTTCATTTTTTGAGTTTCTAAGTGAGAGATTGCTACCATAGTAATTGGTTATCGAGTTGTTTTGGTAAAACAAATGTTGTTTTAAATCCAAAAGTATGCTTTGATATATAAAGGAGATATGCATATGATTTCAAACAATTTGAAATCAATCCGGGTGTTTAAATTCTGAAATTTTTAGTCAAGTGACATGGTAGACTCATGTATCCTATCCATTAGGATAGTTTGGTTTGTGCATCTCATTTCGAGATATTGTTTGGTAGTTTTCATTTATTGAATGAAAAGGAATTTTTGGCGATTAAAACAGTCGAAACTTGCAAGTTAAACTGGAAAATTTAGTTAAGTGTTTTGTGAAAACATAAGAGAATAAGTTTCTATAACTTATGAATTTGAGAAAATAGTAAGTTAAAAAAATTAAAATTTGTTGGATATTTATGCTAAGTCAAACAATTTAAAATTTGTATATATACTCTTAGGATACAAAAGAATGTTATATGAATATAAGCTTAAGTTTTAAAGCGGATAATGAACATAAGTGTACTTTATAAAATGTTTATAATAAACTTAAGTACAGAAGAGCTTTAAGGATGAAGTTGTGGCTTTTAAATGTGTATAAACTTGATTTTTAAAGTAATTGATTTTCATAAGCTGTATTATAAGATGTTTGTGAAATTAATTAATGATTTTACAAAATAGTTCATAAATGATTTTAGTATTAAACGGAATACTATTAGTTCAATAAATTGTGATTTAAAGTGAATGTGGTTTTAAATGTTAAAGTAATTGGTATAGTAATAAACCAATTGGAATAAAATACATAAGTTGTACTTAGACCATTTTATTCACCTAAATGTTTTAATCCAGATTCAGGCACGATTTTGAGATGTTTTACACCGATCCGAGCAAGGATTTTTCACTCGATTCTTTATCGCAAACACTTGATATGGGTTTTTGATATGATTATGAAGTTTTCTATAATAATATATGGCTATGCAAGGAGAACAGAGGTTTTTGATTAAGGAACCAGATCAAAGTCTGCACTAGAGTGGTCAAGTGAGCGATGCTAGTTCAGAAATGAAATTGTGTGATTCAACGAGCAACCGGATTCGATATTGCGTACGGATGATATATGTGCATCGTACAGGCTTTATTTATAATTACATGTTTAAAATTGGAAAATGCAAAATTATATGGCTATGAGTTATATAGTTAAATATCATTTGTAAGTGAGATGTAGGTTCATGGAAGCAAAAGCTAGTTGATGCTTTCGGTTTCATGGGTACGGCTTGGTTGCCTGACAAATAAGTACATGTTTATATTTTGTTTTGGTTGGATGATTTTATGCCCCAGATATGGAAGGCCACTTGGCTTTTGTTTTCTTTTGTTGGTTTGGGCCCATAGTTGCAATTTGTAGTTTTTTCGATAGTGCCGCGCAAAGGAGACGCTGCCAAAATTTTTCATAATTTTAAGAGACTTAAATATTTAATAATCCTTTTCAACTAATTGATTTTGAAAAGTTGAAGGGTTTGAAGACATTTTTCTTGCCTTGGGAATTTCGAGGACAAAATTCTTTATAAGGGGGGAAAATGTAATGATCCGAAATTCTGGCATTTTAATATTAAAATAATATTGAATATTAAAATATTGGTTTTAAAGGTTAAATAACCTGAATTCCAAATATATAAATTATTTAATAGATTTGAATATGTGAATTGTGAATTCAATATTGGAATAGTGATTTAAATATAGGAATTATTTAAATAATTGAATCTAGAATTTAATTTAAATAAATTGATTTCGAAACCTTATTTAAATTCTTTTTAAATAATAAATGGATAGTGTAAACTTTAATTTATAATTAAAGTGATTGAATTTATTTTAATTAACATGAGGAATTATCGTTCTAGGGTCACTGTCTTGGATATTTCAGGTTAGGTACCCGTTGGACTTAGCCTTTTTACTTCCACATGGATATTTTGCTGTCGCCTTTTCGATGTAGCTTTTTGTGTAGACTCTGATATGTATATTTTTGACTCGTTGTATATTGTGTGGTCGTCATACCATTTATGTGTATCATTTTGTATTACACTAGGGATGTATCTGTATATATATGTATATATCTACTGTTTGCTGTTCTATCATGTGATATGCATTTAGTTATTGTATTTTGTTCTGATAGATTCGTAGCCACCTAAAGGAGATGCTCATAAATGAAAGAGATTTATTAAAAAGGATTATTGAAGAAATTTATAAAAGGAACTGAGACTGGATTTCCCCAAATTGACATTAGTTTTGGTGGTGTGGACATCCTTTCCATGTTTAACACCAAAGGAATAGTGTTTGGGTTTATCCTTATCTTCATTTCTTTTAAAACAATAGTTTTTTAATTCTTTTAATATGATATTGAAATAAGAAATCTTTCGTAATGTTTTGTGAATATACCTACAGTTGAGATAAGTATATGAATACATTTTCTAAATAGGGAAAGTGTAGTGTTTTATGAATATACTTATACAGTTGAGATAAGTATATGAATATGTTTTCTAAGTAGGGAAGTGTAGTATTTTGTGAATATACTTATACCATTGAAATGAATATATGGATATTTTTCCATGTATTGAAAGGATTAATTGAAGAGGCTAATAGGTGCTTTTTGCTTAACCCGGGTTATTTTCCTTCAAAGATTAAATCTCTGGTTGAATTTTTTGTTATTTGATAGTTAAATAATCGACTATCAAACTTGGCCAGTTTTAAACTATCGTTGTTGGTTCGGGGACACCGGGATCAGATTTGTTATCCGAAAATAACTACGAACCAACATAAGCATTCGAATGGAAGATGTCTTGATGATCGTTTCGAAGATAGAGTTCTTTGATGTACAAGGGCTACTTTCTACTAATCCTGAGGGTGATTCCAAAATGGATGTAGTAGAAGTAGTGCCTTTGGTTTCGTTCAGACCTAGGATGTAACGACTCGTAATTTTCCACTTTGAAAATGATATATTTAATTTATTTTAAATATTTAGATATAGAATTTTCAAACTTAATAATCATGTTTTATGTAATAAATATGAATGATAAACTTATTTTCAAAATTTGATTACAAGATCTAGAAGTTCGGATTTTCGTCGAAAAGTGATAAAAGCCGGTTTTCGATAAAATTGGATATACGTTCAATTTTGGTTTTAATGATAAATAATTATTTTTAAAATTGTTATATAATGATAGTAATTTCATTTTTCATGGTTTTATAAATATATAGACATGTTTTATAACGATTTACAAATTTCGTCATGCTTTGAAAAATCGATGTCATATTTTTACAATTGGATTTTAATATTATTTAATATGGTTTTATAACTCAAATGAACTTGTTTTAATCATTTAAAGATGATAACAAATCAATTTTCAAGTTTGTTTGCATAAATAAATAATTTGAGTTAAAACTAAAATGTGACCGACGATCGTTTTTAGGATTTTGTAACGACTCGTAGATTTTGATAATTAAAACTATTAAATTAAATAAGATTTTGAAATCTAATATTGTGAAAAATTAAATTTTTTGATTATTAATGAGAAAATAATTAGAAGATGATTTAATAATGTTGGTTGAATATTATTGACAACCATTTTATTGTAATATCAATCAATTGAAATAATTGAAAAGTTAATTTGGCTATAATTGTAATTAATGGAATTAAATTTGTAATTAATGGAATTAATGCAATTGAAATATTATAATTAATATTGTAAAAGATGATAACTATAAATAATGAATGTAATAAAATGTGAACTAATGCTAATTATAGTCATAAGGTTTTGGTTGATTTAAAAATAAGAATGTTAATCAAAATAAAAGAGTTCATTGGAATTTAAATTGTAATTAATGAATTTATTTCAATTGCAATTGAACACTGAAATTTGTGTAATATTTAAATATTAGATTAGCATGGAAAATTTAATAATAAAATATTATTAATTTTTGTGTAATTAGAAATGATAAAATTGTTAATTATTAAATTTGAATTTAAAAGTGATTAAACCAATTTAATAATAAATTATTTAATTAACGTGAAAATAGCCATTTTGGCTACTGTCTCGGATTTTGATGAAACCAGTTTCATCGGATCCATAACAGTGAATTATTGTAGGATTTCAAGTTTCATAGTGATCAGACTTGTTGTTTTATCGTGCGAGCTTGAAACACGTAGAAATCAATTTAATGAATTCAATGAATGTAATCTGATTTTGAAAGCTAACTTCTGTATACAATGGAATTTCCGTTTGAAACTAGTTCCATTGATTTTAAAAATATCGAAAACATCTATTTCGATATATTGGATGAATTACTTTCGTTTCAAAAACGGAACGGGCTTTTCGGGTCATCGTTATCATTTCGACCCAATTCGATTTGTCCATTCATTCTTATCTATCTTCATCCACATAAATAGATTTCTTTCCTGAAACCTTAACAGTATTTTTCTTAATTCTGTATGTACATTTCCATCTGCTCCTTCCTTCCTTCCAAATGGCAGAAACCTTAATTCCCGAATTCAATTTCAAATCAAAATCAATTCCAAAATTCAAACTCCTCAAATCGTAGCAAATTATTTATCGTTGGAAAGCTCTCAATGAGCGTAACCTACTGCAACAATTCATTTTTCGATTTGATGCATCATTTGACCAGAAATTGACGATTTATTCTCGGTCGTTCATCCTAGAGTTTTCGATCCAACGGTGGATCGTCGATTATACGACGATCGGGAGGTGCAGTGTTGTAGAGATCGTCGAGCAGCACGCATCCATGTGGTCCATTTGTGCTAATGATGCTTGGTTTCACTAGAATTCGAGAAAGAAGCTAGTGGCGGAGCGATTGAAATATGGCGGTGGAGGCGATTGCACGTGGGCCAGGGTGGTCGGCCGGAGGTAGAGACGTGGATGGCGATGTCAGATCTGGTCTAGGCGGTGCCTGGCAGTGGCGTTCATCGAAGTTAGGTCGGCGGTTGTGCTTCTGTATGAATGTGTTTTGTTCGAGACTAGGGTTCAAGCAGTCATGATGCGAACGAAGGTGACGTGTCTATTTTCTACTTGCCCTTATTTCTATTTTAATTTCAATTTAAAATTTAAAAGTTCTAACACACATAACTTTTTCATACGAGCTCGGGTTCACATGTGGTTTTCTCCGTTGCCATCATATCGAAATTCCGTACATTATGGAATTGGTTTGGCTGCATTCTGAGACTACGAAATTTTTGGGCCTAATTTGGATTTTAAATTGACTGAAAATCAAAGGTGAATGTGTTAACCCACTCACGAATGCTAAACTATCTTATGTTAGTTAAATTTAATTTATGATGTGGTTAGAGATTGATTGATTGCCGTTTGGTACTTTAAATTGTCATTCAAGTTTAATTTGAATTTATATTGAATTTAATTGCCATTTAAATTAATATTGAAATTTAATTGCCAATTAAATCCGTGATAATTATAACCAGTTTATTTGTTGTGATTTATTGGTTGATTTGAATAATGATTGCGATGGATGTTTAATTGTTGATATTTGGATGATTGGATATTATATTTATTTTATATGTTGTTATCACACTTCAAGTTCCCTTAGTTTGATGTTAGGAAAAATCACTATGGGTTGAAATGATAATACCAGAATGGACTTATAGATTTGGGAAAAATCATTATTGGTTGAATGGTAAACTCGAGCGATTTTATGGATTTTGAATTTTATTCGGGATTGCGGGTTGAAATGTTATATACCCGTAAATTTAAAATTTATTGCGGGTTGAAATGATATATATCTGTATCACTTGACCATAGGGTAGAAAATTATATACGGACACCGGATTGGTTAAATTAAATGATTTTAAATCCTCAATTTTTGAATCCAGTTAAATGATATTTTGAAATAAAATATGATTTATATGAACATAATTGTTTTCAAAATCCAAGCTTTAAAATGTTGAAATTGGTTTAAATGAATTGTTTACGGAATTTAAATTGGAATTTTAAAGTTGAATTTTGAAATATAAATGAAATTTATCAAAATTGAGTTATTGTAAACGTTTGAATATTTAAACTTTGAAATCTATTGAATTTGAAGTGGTTTAATTTTGTAGTTCAAACATGGATTTGAAATCGTTATAGATTGAAATGGTTTTAATGAGAATCTGAATTGAAAGATTAGAATTGAGTTTTGTTGAATTGAAATCTGGATGTGTCCAAATTTGTTGAAATGGAAGAAATAGTTTAATTTGATATTATTTTCAAGTTCATTATTTTAATATAAACTATTTAAAAATCTATTATTTTAAAATTTAGATTATTTAGATTTTCAAACTATTTACTATATAAACCATTCCAATAATAAAACCATTTGTACTAAACTGTTTTTAACTGTTTTAAAATCCTTAAACTATTTAAAATGTTAAACTACTTTAAACTTATAAAACTATTTTTAAAATATTTTAACTATTGTAACTATTATAAACTATTTTAATACATTAAGTATTTTATTATATAACCTATTTTAGTATATAAACTATTTATAATATATAAACCATTTTAACCTATAACCTATTTTTAAAGTATAAACTATTTTAATGTGTAACTATCTCTATATATATAAACTACTTTCAATATTCAAATTGTTTAAAGTTGGAACTGTTATGATTTAGATTTAATTGATTCAAATGCGAATATTTTGACATGATGGTTTAACCATTTTTGTGATTATGATTTGGAAGTGAATATGATTTTGAAGTAAATAATGGTTTCTAAAGTGAAAATGATTTTGAAATGATTATGATTTGGAAGTGAATATTATTTTGAAGTAAATACTGGTTTCTAAAGTGAATATGATTTTGAAATGATTATGATTTGGAAGTGAATATGATTTTGAAGTAAATAATGGTTTCCAAAGAGACATCATTTTGAAATGAATATGATATTTTGATATGAAGTATGAACAGTTTGAAATGTAAAAGAACTAACCGGTGTGAAATAAGCGTTTGGTTGATAAAGGGACCAGGATCGGATATTGTCACACTCTCTACCAATACCGAAAACCACTTTAACAACTGTGCACGTGGTGGAGAATCTAGAATGAAGTAGGATGGTTTGGCGAATGCTACTGTATGAGGTATGAACGCAGCCCTGACCCCCTTGGGTCAGCTTGATATGACTAAAACAAGAGCCATGCCAGGCCAAGTGGGGTCGCTCCACGTATCGGGCATATTTCTTCGATACCCTATTTATTACTTTGTGATTGATTTGGTGGCCACCCTTCGATTTTGATTATGTGAGTGTCGCTCGAGGTGGGCGGTAATAGCTGCTATATGTTACCATCAGTCCGGATCCGCAAACAGTAGTATCCTACCTTGGGCATTGCCTTGCGTGCCTTGTCATATGCCTTATCGAGCCCATTACGAGTTTGGTTTATATCATACCTTGGAGTGCTCCCTGAGTATCTCACTGGTTTGGTGGGGCTTACAGTTATGTTATTTATATAAAAATGTGTTAAGGGGGATATGGTTAACGCCTTAATGCTATTTTAATACTTTACTTTACTGTAGACATATTATAATAGCGCATTGTACTATGTATGTAGATAGTTTAATGGGTCCTTAGGAGATGGAATTCCGAACATCTCTTAAGTTATTGCACACATGTTAGACACTGGATAGGAGATTTAAAATCCCGTAAACATCTTTGAAGCCGTTACACTCATATTTATTTACTGTTGATTTAACGTACATAATATCTTTTAGTTCTGACTCGAGTGTTTTGTCTTTTCATTACACTCGGGTCAACCTGAGTATTTCAGCATTGAAGACTATCTTTTAGAAGACGAAGGCGAAGATTTAGTATATTATTGCTATTTATTATATTCCACTGCATTATTTATTTATTTATTACTGCTGTATGTATAACTCTGATATATTATAAAAGTGTAATCAAATGTTATTTGTAAAACAACTTCATGAACTTTTATTTGATTATTATATTTTGTCATTCCGTTGTGAAATTCTCTGTTTTGTTTTTTCCTATTATTTTGTTATTACCCCATTAACAATCCTCCCTTTTGAACGGTTTGAGTTGACATGTATGGTTTATTGTCGATTTAAACCGTCCAAAAAGCTGTGTCATTACAAGTTGATACCATAGCTTTGGTTTAGCGATAAACTTAGCTTTGTGGGGTCTGACTCATTAGAGATAGGGTAGTAATACCCTAGAATGAGTTTGTCGGAGTGTATATATATGAGAGAGCGTATTTGTTAGTGTTATAAAATATTTTTATATTGTGTTAATTTGTTCTGTCTAGTATTTATAAATTCTGGTCGGTACATAGGACGTTATAACATCGATGGGGATTTCTAAACACTTAGTAGGGCAGACCGACACAATATTATTTTTGAAATATAGGTAAATGAAATAATTTTACCTTGTAACAACCCTGTATTTTACAAATATTTTTAAATTGATTTTTTTCAGATTCAAAAGCTTTATTTATGAAAAGGAATAAATTTTGTTATTTTAAATATAAACTTTGATTTTGATGTGGATTAGAATTCCAAATATGGCTAAATTTAATATTTCCTGAAAATGTGAATTTTGGTCAATAGTCAAACTTTGACTTTTAAGTTTAAATTTTAAATAGTTTGAAATTATAAATTTTATCTTTTATTATGAAAATAGATTTAATAGCTTGAACACTACTTTTTGTTTCATTGAAAACGGAGTTAAAATGTAAAAGTTATGTACATTTCAATTTTAGTATAATTTGTTTTATTGTGCAATTTTGCCTATTTTAAATTTTATAAATCATATTTTCTTTCTTATATTTTATTTGAATATGTGTCAATATGTTAATTTATGTATATTTTCATCTCTAAATATTTTTAAAAATAATAATAGATTTTTCCCAAAATTTACGATGATGATTTCCTATTTTTAAAGGCTGTTTTCCTATTTTCTGCTATTTTCTTCATTAAAAATTATATGTAAATTAAATTTTAAATAATTATTTTGTGGATATATTTTATTTTATGTTATTATTTATGTTTAAAAATAAATTACAAGCTCATATGAATTTTCTAAAGTTTATACCATTTATTTTCAATTTTTCTAGCCTAGTTGACAATTTTTGCTATTTTCTTGATTTAATTATTTATAATTAATATTTATATATTTTTATTTTTTTTATTTGTTACATTTTCGAATTTTAACTGAAATTATATGTATTTCCGGATATTTAAACTTATTAAAAAGAAATAGAGGAAATTTGAAAAGTTTTAAACTCTTGAAACTCCTAAGGCTTTCCATCTCCCGACCTTTCATTTTCCCAACTCTTCTCTTAATTGTTTTGGGCGTGTAATCTACTCATTTCAGCTGCATTTTTTTTTGCTTTCACGAAATTCATTTCTCCTCCTCTCACAAAAAAATCACGGCTATTCTCCTTGTGAAGCTTAGGTAAAAAATTCTATCTTCTTCTTGTCTTTTTATGATTTTCTACTTGAATTTGCACATGCTCTCCACCTTCATAGCTGTATTCCCCTTCCTCCAAGATGTTGCTGACCACCACCACCACTTTTCTCTGACCATCACACAGCCTAACACCTCTCCTCCTCAGGTGTAACGACCCGGAATTTTCGAACCCGAAAATTCCAGATAGTTATGAAAAGAAGAAGAGATAGAAGAAAAGAAACATAAAACATAACACAGAATCTCACATTCGCAGTGGATCAAAATATAATATTATATAATATCATTTATACAAAGATCTGTATCACTTAAATTACACTTTAATACATCAGAGTTACATCATATACACAATCACTGGACACATATAATCAACATGTCCAAATACACAACAATATATCATAGCGGAAACACTCCATACGTTCCTGCCATCCAGCTCGTCTCCTGAGCTCCAGAACGTCCTTACCTGAAATCTGTAATACTCGGTCTGACCCGAGCATTACATCAAAGTAACACCCGGGTCAGGCTGGAAACCAGCGTGAGTAAACCCATCTAACATGAAATACAAAACATACGACTTATATAGACCCGGGGTAACATATCAATCTACAACTTCACAAATTGTTATCAATGTCAAAGTGCCAAAACGTAGACTAAAGGGCCCAATTCCCTTAAATCATTCCATATCACAAGCTTATAATCACATATCAGGGATAACAAATAATTCAAAGCATCGAAATATCATCCAATCATTAGTCACTTATTTATTCCAATAAATCATCTTTGTCTAATTAACTTTTACTTGCATTCCAGTAATTATCCTTAAATTAATTACAGTGACTAACCTTTGAATAAATCCGCAAATTAATTACATTCCCATTGAATTTATTTTATTCAAATTACTTTATTGATTTATTATTCCCAAATAAATCAATTTCTAATTACAGCATTGATTATAATAATTAATGATCTCTAATTAGATTTTGTAAATCAATTATATTAAGGAATCAAATCTTCAAATCACATATATTAATCATCTTGATTAATAACATACAATAATTAACCTTCCTTAGTTAATTACTCCTCAATATACAAACTTAATTAGTTCCTTGATTTACTTTAAGTAATTACATTCCAATTACCTCCATTAACAACATCATCCAATTAATTACATCCTGTAATTACCCATCAATTACTTCTTTAAGTAATTATACTCCATCATCACGTGATTAATCTAAATTAATCAAACTTAATTAATTAACTCAAATTAATCAAATTAACACAATTAAATACAATGAGTAATAAATTCCTTAATTATTTTCCCTTAAGTAGTTATACTTATTCCGTTACGTAATTGATTATTTTTAATTAATAAATCAAGATATATATTTTTTTAAAAATTTATCCCATTAATTAATTATTCAATAATCTCAAGTTAATGACCTTCATTTAACCATACTCATTAACTATCCCTTAACTACATCCTAAGTAATTATGCTTAAAACCTTTAAATCTTGATTTAAAACTTATCACCTCCAACTAAGATCTGGAAACAGATTACTTTTGAACCAAGACATTTAAACTTGAAGTTTTAAACAGCTCCTGTTTAAA
This sequence comes from Allium fistulosum, assembly GCA_030737815.1. NCBI lineage: Eukaryota > Viridiplantae > Streptophyta > Magnoliopsida > Asparagales > Amaryllidaceae > Allium > Allium fistulosum. The sequence continues at coordinate 1,250,932,783 of CM060903.1, read as the reverse complement.
TCTTTTTTTTTTTAAACCTGGCAACAAGATTTACCCGAGCCAAGCACGATCACTTCCCTGTGTAAACCCCGAGTTTCTCGCGTCTACTACTTCTGCTTCGAGAAAAAACATCAGACGACACGAGTCTAACCCTGAGGAATAAATAACATTTTCCCCCAAACTCCACTCGAACCTGACATGAACGTGCACGTGTGCACGGTGCACCACCCTCCGATCATCACTGGCCCTCTCCGATTTCCCCAACAAGTCGTCGATGACCTTGCCACCCAATCTAACTACCCAGCTTCGAAAATTTCGTTGACAATCGAATCTTAGCTATTCGATAGATCCCCTGGAATCAACCCACTGATCAAAACGCCTCGCCCCGCCGCGTGCCCATGCCAGAACCTTCGCGACCCCGACCATGACGTCACCTCGATCTACAACATCAATTCCCCATGGACTGGTTTAACTCGATCCCAGGATGACGCCGAACTTGCCTCGACAAACCCACCTACACAAACTATCAGTCGAACCCTAGTTCGACGATGTGTCGCCGCTCCGACCATCTATAAATGCTTCTACTATTTTTCTTGAGTTCGCCACCATTCAGGCCTCCTCCCACCTTAATCTTGACAACCATAACATTGCCGATCGACGGCAATTGACCAAAATGCAATTATCGATCAACTCCCCATATCTCATCATTTCCGAGTTTAAAAATCATGAAATTATTACCTAAATTCATTATTCCCACATGCGGATTCATCCCCATAACCAAAACTTGAAATTGAAACCCTTGATCTTTCTGACTTTATATATATTTTACTGTAAAATTTTTAGTTTCCAAAGTATTTAATACATATTTTACCTGAAACGAATTTTAAAATTTAAATCTAGTTGATACTAACATTTCCCTTTCAGAAATCAAAACCTAAAAGGGATTGGAGAATTTGATTTCGAAATTTGAATGGGTTTGGTAGCCTATAACTCAGAGCAGAATTACATATATATGAACAGACATATATCCACTTCATATATATATATTCACATATATAAACATATTCACACTAGTGCATCTATCTTACTTCAGGAATCAATCACAAGCATTCTATTTGTAGATTCAAGGTTTTAAAATAAAGATTTGCTCACCTGTAAAAAGATGGAAGCAGAGGAGCTTTTTGAAAAGAAACTGGAAATTTCTTAAATCTTGAAAACTGAAAGTTGTTTTGAAACTGAAAACTTGAATTTGATCTGCCTAGAAGAGTTGCATTCTTGCTTGATACTTGATTTGAATGATCCTGAAACTGATCAGTTGATTGTTTAATTTGTTTGCTTCCTTTCCCTGATTTTAAAATGCTAACAGGTTTTGATTTTCTTTTGTTTTACTCATAGCTTGTTTTCGAATCCAGGCTGTGATGATTTTTTTTTTCTTATGCTCGGGTTTCTTTTTAATGCACGAAATGGAAAAACAAGGATGATATATCAAAGCAATGTGTACAGTTGAAGTAGTATTCAGGTACAAGATTATCTTGTACTGTTATTATTTTTTATAAAGCTTGGTCAGAGATTTTTCTCTTGAAGGGTGGCTGAAATGATCTAGGTTGTGCTAACATTAAATGCAAGAGTCCTTTATGCTTGTATATGTGTTCATAGATATTTCTTTGATCCTTTACAGTAATTGTTATTGCCTTCTCCTCCAAGTTTACATATTTATTCTTTATTTGTCTGTACAAATCTTGTATATATTTTGTCTTGTTTAGCCTACATACTCACCCAGTTTGTACATATATATTACTGTTTTGTTGCTTTGTAGCTAAATGAATTCCTATAGTTATCATGATGCTAGAATTTATCAAAGGTGTTTACTTTATGTTGTCATGTAACCATATATACTAAATTCTATTTCTATCACAAATATTTATTTCTAACTTAATACTTATAGTCTTGTATTTCTACATGTACATTTCTATTTATTAATATTATTTAAAAATAACACATTTATCAATTTGGGATGATTTATAAAAGAAATTATCTCTTTATTATAAATTACTTATTTTATTGTTCTTATTAATGTATTATTGGACAAAATTGTATTTAAAACATAGTTTTCCTGAGTCTATATATTTATATTTATTTCCAAACAATAATTGTGTTATACTTAAGTTTATATATACATAAGATTTACTTCATTATCAAAATTATTATCAAAGTTACATCCTATATATATATTTGTTTTAGAATGGAAAGCTGTATTTTAATTAATTCAAATAAATATTTATTAAAACAATACTGCCAAAAATCCGGGATGTCACATCCCTCCCCCCTTAAAACTTTTCGTCCTCGAAAAGGAACGAAACCATAATTCATTAAAAATGCTTAAAATCAGATAAATTTTCTTTGATCATTTCCGTTTAACATCTATATAACATTATCCCAAAATAGTTTTTATAAAATACTTTTTATAACTCGATGTTTCAACAAGTCCATCCTCGTTCTCATAGAGATTCGGTCATACGTTGATCAGGCGTAGGACTGAAAATCTATAAGTGCTTGGCAGACCCGTTTCCAACATCGAGCGAAAAATACTTTGAAAAATAATTTTATTGAAAATATAGGAAACAGTTTTTGAAAATAGAGGGAATAGCTTTAGTGAGAATGCTCTGGAAATCATCACACCCATCCATGGTCACAGTTACATCCTGGGTTACGTTGCCGTCGCAGCAAAAGTCCATGTAACTGATTACACCATGGAACCCACAACAGATCGCAGTTACATTCCAGGGTTACGTTGCCATCGCAGCAAAAGTCCATGTAACTGTTGGCTCTCAGCGGCACACACGATTACGCTGTCAAAATGAAACTTCTCCACCCCCACATAGGTCGCAGTCTACCGATATAAAATCAAACGTAGACTGTTGGCTCTCAGCGGCACACACGACTTTCGCTATGTTACCATAGTGTCGCAGTCTACCGATATAAAATCAAACATAGACTGTTGGCTCTCAGCGGCACACACGACTTTCGCTATGGTCTGCAGTAGATCGCAGTGACATCGAATTACACTGTCGTCACAGCATAACCCAAATGCCTCTGTGGGCACCAGCCCCTCGACTTTCGCTACAAATAATCCTCAGGAACTAGTTTTGTCCGGACTCCTCACAGGATCAACTTTAGAACCCCCCCTTAGAGGCTCAAGGCAGTACCACCCTGTGGCACTCCTGAGAAGTTCATTTCAAGGGAGCGCCTTTTTCCCCAGAGCCCAATCTCAAAACACTTTATACTATACATATATAGTATATTTCCAAAATCATACACCTAGTATGAATTTCATATAAGGCTCCTTTACACAAAATCGATTCCCAAAATCGATAATTTCCAAAGTGGGCTTTTCCAAAATCCAATATTGATTTTATCCAAAAATCAAAAGCCTTTTCCAAATCCAAAGGTTCCCAAAACCTTTTTCTCAAAACCATTTCCATAAAATCTTTTATATATATAATCATATATATAATTTTCTTGGAAAATCTTTAAATCACTTTATACTTATATAAGTTTCCTTTGTATACTTCAAAAACTTTCAAAACCTTTTTCTTCTGGCAATGGATTCAATAAGGGGAGTTTTATCATATATAACAAAGATACGTAACTTTGTTTATTCCAAATCAAATATTCAAATTTGATTACTTTATAAAGTCACTTGCCAAATTTCTTACTTTTATTATAAAGTAAACTTTAACTCAGAAAAATATTCAATTTCCACTTTATTTCCCTAAAGTTAATTTCTACCATAGAAATATAAATTTTAAATTTATTTTATTTTAGTTCCTCATATATTCACAAATATATTTCCCATTTCAAAAATCATCTTATAACATTTTATCTACAACTTCAAAATCAATTTCCACCTTTATTCATTGTCAATTTCTCAAAATATACTTTCAATTTCAAAAATCTTTCAGTTTTTTTTTTATCTACAAATTTTCAATGCCAATTTCATTCAAACCCGTACGATGTCCCCATATCATTCGTACGCAATATCAATCTGATCGCTCACTCGATCACACAATTTCACTTCCAAACTAGTATCGTCCACCCGACTTCCTAGTGCGGACTCAGATCTGGTTTCTTGATCAGAAACCGTCATTCTCCTTGCATAGTCACACCTATGATAGAGAATATCCAGAATCAATCAAAAATCCATATCCAGGTTCGCCGTCGAAATTCGAGCGAAAAATCCCAACTCGGATTGATAATATTATCTCGAAATTCTGTGCTCGAATCTGGATCAAACCATTATGCGAATAGAATAATATATGTACATCCTACGTATTTAACTTCATTGATTATTAACCAAATCAATTTCCTTCCTATTCACATTCACTTTAATTTTCATTCACTTATTCACATTTGCTTTAATCCCCACTTGGATTATCACTCAAATCTTATCTCAGTTGGGTATTTAACCAATAACAGTTTGAACTCCGATCAGTTTATATTTAGAAATATAGCTTGATAAATTTTAAAAATAGATAAGTAATTGGAAAATAATTATTAGTTTGTAAAATAGCTGCAAAATAGTTAAGTAATTGGAAATAGTTAGAAAATAGCAAAATAATTGCAAAATAGTTGTAAAATAGTAATTAGTTATATAAATAGTTAAAAACAGTAATTAGTTCATAAACAATAGTAAAATTATTAAATAGTTTCAAAATTAATTGCAGAATAAGTATAAAATAGTTTGGCCTTGAAAAGTAGGGTTAGATATAATAAATAGCTTGAAAAGACAGATTCAAGAAACTTGTATTAAGATAATTTGTTGAAAATAGTTTCAGAGCTAAACTGTCTCACTACCCAACCTCTAACTCAATTATTAAATTTAAATTTCCATTTAAATTGTCCCAATACCAAAATAACTTCAAATTTCAATCACTCCCCATTCCGATATTGATTCAATCCCAATCAAGTTGAATTATCCTTGATTTCTTTCCAAATTCAAATCAAATTCCATTTGATTTTGAACATATTCACTTAAACTACAATTCCAAATTATTCAAATTAATTTAGAAAAATTTCGAATTGAACCCACTTCAATTTCAAATCATTCCAACTTCTATATGAATTAATCTCAATTCCCATTTGAATTTGAACTCATTAAATCTTCAATTTTTATTTCAAATCAATCTAATTCAAATTTTCCCTTCGAATTTTAAACTTATTCATCTTACATCACAATTCCCATTAATTCAAATCAAATTTAGTTTAAACTAACTCAATTTAAATCTCAATTTTAAACCATCTCGAATCATATAAATTCGAGTTAAATTTTCAAATGTTGATTTAACCCCTTAAATTAAATAATTCAAATTTTTAAACAATTTTAATTTTGAGTCCAATTCTCACAATTCCATTTTAAATTATCTTTATTTAACATATTTCAAAATTCAAATAATAATTAAAACCCCTTTTAAACAATTAAATCTTTGAATTTTAATTTATTACCCAAATTCAATCTTGAAACCAATCCTTAATCATTTCAGTTTACATGTTCATTTTAAACATTCAAATCTTAATGTTCAAAGTGATCCCATTTTCTCAAGTTTAATTTTTATCTTTAAAATCAAAATTACTTAAGTAAATTTCAAATTAAAGTTTAATTCCATTTAATTCCAATATTGGGATAGATATTACCTCAATCTATCATCCAATTTATTTAAAACATCTATCATTCACTACCCATTCCAGATCTCAATCCTATCTGAGACCACATATAGTTCCCTACCAAATCAACCCATTTAACTTTCCTAAGTTAAACCTAAATTTCATCTTGAAATTTCCAATTCAGGTTGTTTATTCCAAACTTATTTAACTTCCTTTAAGTTAAATTCAATTTAATCCCGTCAAACTTACTCAAATTTGAATTTCTACTTCAAATTTTCAGATTTCTAATAATATTCATACTTACTCATTAGTTCAAAACTTATATCACTTTGGGTTTTCACATCACTTTCCAAGGATTATTCAAAACTCAATCTTAGAGTTTATTTCAAATATACATATTTATTTCCTTTACACACCAAATTACATTAAATTTTAAACCACCCTTGGTTTTAAATTCAAAACATGTTCCTATAAATTTTCAAACAACTCTTGTTTGAATCAAGCCCTTTTATTCAAATAATACTATTTATTATTTCTTTCAAACACTTGGAACAAATTCCCATATTTTCTGGACTTAGATTTAAGATTTCACTTAAATGTTTACTTCCATAAACATTCTATTTTTTTTCTAAATCATTAACAAACATTTCATCTTTATAGGAAAATAACCAAGGTTATTGCAACTGAAAACCAATTCCAATTATCTATTCCTAAAAATTCTTTTTCGAATTCAAGATTTTAATTTCAGTTTGAATCCATTTCAACTTATCTTTATTCAAATTTCCGTTTGGTTGTATTTCTATTACTTCTAAATTAAATCTCAATAATTTAACAACCAGTTACCTTAACATTTATTGGTTAAGGAATATTGCTTTATATAGATCAAATATAACTTTATATAAAATCATTTACCTTTAAACCATTTAAAATCTTTATATAAGAAAATAACAAGTACGTTCTCTCATATATATATACACTCAACTCATCCTAGGGTAATACTAACCCTATCTCTGATGAGTACACCCACCAGAGCCAAGGTTCTCGCTTAACCTTTCAGCTCTGATACCAACTGTAACGACCCGGAATTTTCGAACCCGAAAATTCCAGATAGTTATGAAAAGAAGAAGAGATAGAAGAAAAGAAACATAAAACATAACACAGAATCTCACATTCGCAGTGGATCAAAATATAATATTATATAATATCATTTATACAAAGATCTGTATCAGTTAAATTACACTTTAATACATCAGAGTTACATCATATACACAATCACTGGACACATATAATCAACATGTCCAAATACACAACAATATATCATAGCGGAAACACTCCATACGTTCCTGCCATCCAGCTCGTCTCCTGAGCTCCAGAACGTCCTTACCTGAAATCTGTAATACTCGGTCTGACCCGAGCATTACATCAAAGTAACACCCGGGTCAGGCTGGAAACCAGCGTGAGTAAACCCATCTAACATGAAATACAAAACATACGACTTATATAGACCCGGGGTAACATATCAATCTACAACTTCACAAATTGTTATCAATGTCAAAGTGCCAAAACGTAGACTAAAGGGCCCAATTCCCTTAAATCATTCCATATCACAAGCTTATAATCACATATCAGGGATAACAAATAATTCAAAGCATCCAAATATCATCCAATCATTAGTCACTTATTTATTCCAATAAATCATCTTTGTCTAATTAACTTTTACTTGCATTCCAGTAATTATCCTTAAATTAATTACAGTGACTAACCTTTGAATAAATCCGCAAATTAATTACATTCCCATTGAATTTATTTTATTCAAATTACTTTATTGATTTATTATTCCCAAATAAATCAATTTCTAATTACAGCATTGATTATAATAATTAATGATCTCTAATTAGATTTTGTAAATCAATTATATTAAGGAATCAAATCTTCAAATCACATATATTAATCATCTTGATTAATAACATACAGTAATTAACCTTCCTTAGTTAATTACTCCTCAATATACAAACTTAATTAGTTCCTTGATTTACTTTAAGTAATTACATTCCAATTACCTCCATTAACAACATCATCCAATTAATTACATCCTGTAATTACCCATCAATTACTTCTTTAAGTAATTATACTCCATCATCACGTGATTAATCTAAATAAATCAAACTTAATTAATTAACTCAAATTAATCAAATTAACACAATTAAATACAATGAGTAATAAATTCCTTAATTATTTTCCCTTAAGTAGTTATACTTATTCCGTTACGTAATTGATTATTTTTAATTAATAAATCAAGATATATATTTTTTTAAAAATTTATCCCATTAATTAATTATTCAATAATCTCAAGTTAATGACCTTCATTTAACCATACTCATTAACTATCCCTTAACTACATCCTAAGTAATTATGCTTAAAACCTTTAAATCTTGATTTAAAACTTATCACCTCCAACTAAGATCTGGAAACAGATTACTTTTGAACCAAGACATTTAAACTTGAAGTTTTAAACAGCTCCTGTTTAAATCTTTTTTTTTTAAACCTGGCAACAAGATTTACCCGAGCCAAGCACGATCACTTCCCTGTGTAAACCCCGAGTCTCTCGCGTCTACTACTTCTGCTTCGAGAAAAAACATCAGACGACACGAGTCTAACCCTGAGGAATAAATAACATTTTCCCCCAAACTCCACTCGAACCTGACATGAACGTGCACGTGTGCACGGTGCACCACCCTCCGATCATCACTGGCCCTCTCCGATTTCCCCAACAAGTCGTCGATGACCTTGCCACCCAATCTAACTACCCAGCTTCGAAAATTTCGTTGACAATCGAATCTTAGCTATTCGATAGATCCCCTGGAATCAACCCACTGATCAAAACGCCTCGCCCCGCCGCGTGCCCATGCCAGAACCTTCGCGACCCCGACCATGACGTCACCTCGATCTACAACATCAATTCCCCATGGACTGGTTTAACTCGATCCCAGGATGACACCGAACTTGCCTCGACAAACCCACCTACACAAACTATCAGTCGAACCCTAGTTCGACGATGTGTCGCCGCTCCGACCATCTATAAATGCTTCTACTATTTTTCTTGAGTTCGCCACCATTCAGGCCTCCTCCCACCTTAATCTTGACAACCATAACATTGCCGATCGACGGCAATTGACCAAAATGCAATTATCGATCAACTCCCCATATCTCATCATTTCCGAGTTTAAAAATCATGAAATTATTACCTAAATTCATTATTCCCACATGCGGATTCATCCTCATAACCAAAACTTGAAATTGAAACCCTTGATCTTTCTGACTTTATATATATTTTACTGTAAAATTTTTAGTTTCCAAAGTATTTAATACATATTTTACCTGAAACGAATTTTAAAATTTAAATATAGTTGATACTAACATTTCCCTTTCAGAAATCAAAACCTAAAAGGGATTGGAGAATTTGATTTCGAAATTTGAATGGGTTTGGTAGCCTATAACTCAGAGCAGAATTACATATATATGAACAGACATATATCCACTTCATATATATATATTCACATATATAAACATATTCACACTAGTGCATCTATCTTACTTCAGGAATCAATCACAAGCATTCTATTTGTAGATTCAAGGTTTTAAAATAAAGATTTGCTCACCTGTAAAAAGATGGAAGCAGAGGAGCTTTTTGAAAAGAAACTGGAAATTTCTTAAATCTTGAAAACTGAAAGTTGTTTTGAAACTGAAAACTTGAATTTGATCTGCCTAGAAGAGTTGCATTCTTGCTTGATACTTGATTTGAATGATCCTGAAACTGATCAGTTGATTGTTTAATTTGTTTGCTTCCTTTCCCTGATTTTAAAATGCTAACAGGTTTTGATTTTCTTTTGTTTTACTCATAGCTTGTTTTCGAATCCAGGCTGTGATGATTTTTTTTTTTCTTATGCTCGGGTTTCTTTTTAATGCACGAAATGGAAAAACAAGGATGATATATCAAAGCAATGTGTACAGTTGAAGTAGTATTCAGGTACAAGATTATCTTGTACTGTTATTATTTTTTATAAAGCTTGGTCAGAGATTTTTCTCTTGAAGGGTGGCTGAAATGATCTAGGTTGTGCTAACATTAAATGCAAGAGTCCTTTATGCTTGTATATGTGTTCATAGATATTTCTTTGATCCTTTACAGTAATTGTTATTGCCTTCTCCTCCAAGTTTACATATTTATTCTTTATTTGTCTGTACAAATCTTGTATATATTTTGTCTTGTTTAGCCTACATACTCACCCAGTTTGTACATATATATTACTGTTTTGTTGCTTTGTAGCTAAATGAATTCCTATAGTTATCATGATGCTAGAATTTATCAAAGGTGTTTACTTTATGTTGTCATGTAACCATATATACTAAATTCTATTTCTATCACAAATATTTATTTCTAACTTAATACTTATAGTCTTGTATTTCTACATGTACATTTCTATTTATTAATATTATTTAAAAATAACACATTTATCAATTTGGGATGATTTATAAAAGAAATTATCTCTTTATTATAAATTACTTATTTTATTGTTCTTATTAATGTATTATTGGACAAAATTGTATTTAAAACATAGTTTTCCTGAGTCTATATATTTATATTTATTTCCAAACAATAATTGTGTTATACTTAAGTTTATATATACATAAGATTTACTTCATTATCAAAATTATTATCAAAGTTACATCCTATATATATATTTGTTTTAGAATGGAAAGCTGTATTTTAATTAATTCAAATAAATATTTATTAAAACAATACTGCCAAAAATCCGGGATGTCACATCAGGCCAAGCCAAGCCATGATGAAGATCATCACAAAAATCCATCTAAACTAGCACTAGCCATCACCTATGCACTCAAGCTGACCTAGTTTTGGTACCATCACCTTCCACCATCCATGGCCGCCACCAACACCACCTCCACCACCTCTAGCACCACCTGGACCCTCTGCCATGTCATCACCTTGGACCCCACTCCTCTGGCCGTACCCCATGAGCCTTGGTCGATCCTCGAATTGCCTTGAATCCATGTTAAAGTGACATTGTTTTGCCTTGTTGTGTTGTTTCATGCATACTCACCTTTTGCTATCCTCTAAACATGTTTGGCCGACTCTCAGGCAACCAAAACCTAATCCAAATCTTGCCTTAGACCTGTAGTACACCATATGGCTAAACCTGAAGGTTGTTGTAAGCAAGTGCAAAGCAATTCTACTTTGATTTGTGCAGTTGATTCTATATTATTCTATCGTATTGTACATTTGAAAACTTATATTGTTTGTATTGTTTTGTCTTATGTATTCGAGGAAGTTAACCTTGTCTCTCCCACACTCATCATCATCATGGCTTAGAAAATGAACCCCTTGTTCGAGCTTTTGAATGGTTAAAGCACAGTCAAGTAATCTATTCCGTCGTTGCTTCTTATCTTCATTGTTTCAACATTGTTTGCGTTGAATATTTATGTGTATATTGTCTTGTTTGGTTATTGTTTACAAGATAAATATCAAGGCTCTCCATTCATTCAAATCAAAAGTCATGCTATATCGTGCTTGTTGTGCTTTCTGGAATCTATTATGTGTGTTTTGATCGCTAATCTCCAGCTTTAACAGGTGAGTTATTCTCACCAGACAATATGTACCTATATAACTAGTAAATTGACACCCTGTGAATCTGTAGAAATATATTATCATGTTATACTTGACTATGTTATGATCATATGATGTTTATACACCTGTTATATCATCCGTTACTGTTATATAATGTATTCTGTTCATTTATATCTGTTTATCACACTGCAAGTTCCCTGTAGACTAGAATCACTATGGGTTGAAATGATACATCTCCGAACGGACTTTAGAATAGGGAAAAATCATAATGGGCTGAAATGATAGGCCTGAATGGTTTTTATTTATTTTATTTAACTTGGGATTGCGGGTTTGAAATGATAAAACCCGTATTTTTCTTTTTAAACTGCGGATTGAAATGATACATATCCGTATCACTTGACCTATGTTAGAATACTATATACAGGCCCGTGGTTATTTTATAAAGTGTTTTGGATATTTTTAAGTATTTTAAAATTTATAAATTTATGAAATTTGATTTAAATAGATTTTGAAATATTTTCAAATAAAGAAATTATGACTTTTCTATGTGTTAAAAATGTAATTAATGAATGGTTTAACTGGACTTTTTGAAATATAACTTAAGTTTTGGAAATTTGGAATTTTGGTTAAAAATGATATTTAAGTTATATAAATAAAATGGAAATTTAATTATATTTGGAAAATGGTAAAATATGATAATTTGATTAAATTTGAATTTAAGTGATTTATTAAAGTATTATTGATTTTTCTATGAATTTAAGTGGTTAAATAAATGAATGTTTAAAAGTGATCTCTTAAAATATAACTTGACTTGGAAATGTGAAATTTGGTTTTAATTAAAGGTTTAAGTTAATTAAATAAAATTGGAAATTTAGTTAAATTTGTGAAATGGTAATTTAAATTTGAAGTGTAAAGTTTATTTGTTGAAATGTGAAGAATTGGAAACTTTTACACTTAAATTTATTAAGTAAATTGTTGAAAATTGGATTTAATTATAAGAAATTTATTGTGAAAAAGATATATGTTAAATGATATGTAAATGAACATTTTAAATGTTAAAATATGATTTTTAAAATGTTTATGTGTTTTAAATTGAAGTTATTTAGTTGCTGGAAATACACTAAAATCTGGAATTAACTTTTAATAGCATTCAGAAATGCTATAGTTTCTGAATTGAACTAAAATTGTGTAAAAAGAGCTATTACAGCATTTCTGAAATGCTGTAGTTGCTGTAATTGAACTTAGGTCTATTATAGCATTCTCTGGAAATGCTATAGTGGTCTGCAGTCTTTGCTGAAATCAAACAAAACCTTTGTTTTGAAATCTGAGTTACCGCAGCACTTCTGAAATGCAGTCTTTTCTGTTTTGAACTATAATTCAACTAAAAACTTTGTTTTTAACAGCAGTTTTAAGTGCTGTCTTTGCTGAATTAAAATTGTTTTCAACCATAACTCATAACAGCTTTTTCTAAAGGCTATGAAAAGCTGAAATTCTAATAAATATGGGTTTTGACTTAGAAAATGAACTCAGAATGACTTGAAACTTGGGAAATTGAATACCTAACTTGTAAGAATAATAATCTCACTTTTAAAAGGGTTTAAATGAATTTAATTTAAGTGAAATATAAACTATTTTAAAAGTGATTGGGAATGATAACAAATGAATATTATCTTTGAATTAAAAGGGTATTTGAATTTGAAAATTTGGATGTGAATTCAGATAAAATCTTGAAAGGAAGTTTGAAAGGATATGATATTTTGGAATATTGAAATGATTTGGAAATGATAAATCTTTATTTTGATAAAGATATGGTTTGAAATGATATTTTATTTTGGAGTAAAGTATTGTTTTTTTAAAAGTTATAACCATGGGTTATAATAATGATTGGTTGGCGAAGAGACCGGAATCGGATATGGACATACTCTCTATCGATACCGAAAACCACTTTGACAACCGTGTATGCGGTGGAGATTCCAGATTGAAGTAGGATGGTGGCGACGATCCTAAGGTATATACGTGGACCCAACTCCCGTGAGTTGGCATAAGGTGGCTAAAACAGGAGCGATTGACGGACCAAGGAGGTAGCACCTCTTATCGGACACACTTCTTTGATATCATTCTATTACTTGTGATTGATTTGGTGGCCACCCTTGATTTGGGAGTGTTGTTCGAGGTGGGCGGTAGTGGCTGCTATGCGTCACCACTAGTCCGGATGCGTAATTGGTATATCTACCCTGGCATTGCCTAGTTGTGCCGTGTCACCTACCATATCGAGCTTTACTACGATTTTGATTTAAAGATCCGACCGCGTTAAGGTTCTCCATCCCCTTAACGCTATTTTCTATATGATTATACTTTACTGATTAGACACTACTGTATATAGCATATATTACTATATAGTAAAAAGTTTAACGAATCCTTAGAGGATGGGCGGTCCCAAGCATCTTCTAAGTTACTTGTACCTTTACTACAGTTCACTTGAGTTGCTTTACATTGTATAAGTATGTATTTCCTGACTCGAGTGTTTTGTGTTTTGCTTTATGCTCGGGTCAGACTGAGTGATACAGCATTAGAGACTCACCTTTGGAGCTGGATTTTGCTTTGAAGATCCAGATATCTATTCATCTTGTTATCCAGTTGATTCCAGTTGTATTCTGAGTTGTACCTGATTATCATACTGTTACTCCTGTTGTATCTTGGTATTCCTATTTGTATCTAAATTAACTCTGATGTATTTATATTGTAGCTTCATGAACTACTATCTCTTTTATTTCCGCTGCATTATATTACTCTTTGTCTGTGATCTGTGATTTTATTTATTTACTGTATATTCTGAGATTTGCCAAATTTTATTTACAACGTGGTATTTTGAGCAATTCAATTCCGGCATGAGTGTCTACCTATACACTTATAATGGATGTGAATGGTTGAAAATATCGGGTCGTTACAGTTGGTATCAGAGCCAGGTTTTGAGGCAAAACTCAGCATATGGAGTAGATGTAAGGACCCGATTCTTCGACTTCCGAAAATCGACATCGATACGTCCACTGTATCAACTGCCGAGCAAACGAATGCCGGAAAACCGAATTCTTAGGGTTTTAAAAGAAGAGGTAGAAGAAAAAGAAAAGAAGAACAACAGAACAACAGAACAACAGAATCAATATCAGAATCTCACATATCGCAGCGGAACAAAATATAATAGGTAATCACTAGTCTTTTAAAACAAAGAACTATATTAGTTTATACATACATCAATCAGAGTCAATATACAAAAATGGACAGTTATATAAACTTGTCCTCATACAGAATACACAGCGGAATAAATACTATCAGATACAAATACTACGCCTCGTCATCCAGCTTATCTCCAAAGCTCCAGAATATCCAGAATATCCTGATAACCTAACTCTAAACTGCCCGTGTGGAAATTGGTGGGCACCCAGAGTTTAGAAGGGAACAATAAACTCCGAGTCAGTCATGGTGACTGTTGTGAGATCGTAAAACAGTTATTTTTCACAAAGAAAATAAACAGATTCGCAATGCTTTTGGGAAATGAAACTACCATAAGACCTCTCGCCACACACACAATGCAAACGCCGAATTAGAGGAGATTTCTTCTTATGATAGTCAAATATGCTTACTACGCCAATCATTGGATTATTATTATTAATGTCTAGTGTAGAAAACATTTCGAAAGTATAATATTAATCTTAGCCAACATACGACCAGTATCGTATGCCTACTATAGCTACCATCTAAACAGTGGTGACCACCGTACGTAAATGGCAGGTTCTACAACTAATACCGTACAAAGTTCGTATTTGGAAGAAGGGTTTCCAACAAATGGTCAGGCTAAGGAACTTCCTTTCCTCCTGCCGAATAGGATCGCCTCTGGCTGGACGTCCCGAGAGACAAACTGCTCTCTACCAAACAAGGCCGGGTTACCCCTGTAACAGGTAACTCACGAATATGTCATCACCCGGTCCTTTGGGACCTTTATCCGAGCGCTCGGTAACCAACATCACACATCATAAAGAAAGTGTATCCACATGAGTAAGTATCTGGGCTCCATACCATGATACCACCCCTTTCCAGAAGGAAATGACATACCCTAAAGGGCGCGACCCTCATAACCTTGCCGCAACATTCCTGTTTCGACCATTTCCGGGTTGTTGAGGCCCTGACGAAGTCTCGTCCACAAAGCTACGCTTTTTCAAAAAGCCACGCTTTGGGTCAACAGATGATCAACCTATGATCACAAAGATAAATGATCAAACAAATGATCATATCACAAATGATCAAACACTGATCATCACACAGCAACACTCAGCATGCCACATTACCAAATTGGGAATATATCGCTGATAACTTCAACTACATAACCTCTGAGCTCGTACGTCTCAGAGAAGGGTGTTAAGCTAAGAGAATAAATTCTCCGCCACCAACAGATATGTATTTGAAAGAAATCAGCTTTATATCTCAAAGTGTAATGTCAGACACACAATCCATACAAGTCTGTTCCGGGATCGAACAGAACCGAAAGCACTTCTCACGAAGCCCTTGCAAATCCGGATAATTTCCAATCACGTCCGGACTTCCCGTCACTAAGGGTGATAAAACCTCTAAATCGGAGATCAACCGATGTAGAGTAACTCGACGGTAATCCTTCCGTTTTCAAAAATATCCGGTCTTCAACACCGGTCATCAAATGCGACCCATAACGACGTATCACATACTCGGAATGGGTTATACGACCCCATGGTCCTTTCCCGGCTAACCCGAATAGTGAGCGCTTATTCAAAAATAAGTGTGGCATTCAAATTCATCCAATTCACAACAAATACACATTCAAGGTAATTTTTGATAGTCGGTTATTTAACTATCAATAAAGATGCGCAACATCATCAGATTCCAAATAATTTTCCCAAATTATTTATTTTTCAAAATATCTTTACTAGATATAAAATTTCCACACTTAACCGTTTGAAAACAATTTTCAAATATTAACTTTACAATCTATCTTTAAAAGATAAAATTTCAAACCCTTCGTTTCATATTGGGAAAGTAATTCCATACTTATTTAATAATAAGTAATTCACAAATCATTTATTTTCAACATTTGAAAATATTCGATATACTTAAATCAATATTAAGTATGTATTCATTCTTTAAGGAAATCATTTATTTTAACAACATCTATTTGAGTCAAAACGAATGTTACGTAAAACATCGTTACGACGACTCAAAATCACTAGTATAGGGATTCGGAATTAAGATAGATGTATAAATCCCAATACTATATAAAACATTCCCTTTCAGAAATCATTTACTATAACAACAGTGTTATAGTCCACCATTTCCTTCTTTCTCGAAAACGTCTATTTCAACAATGAATGTTGAAATCTATGGTTTCGATATTTAACACATTTTTAAACATTGTTAAAACAATTTACTTCATTTCAAATATCACTTTCCCAAAACCATATCCATTTTTCTTAAAAATATATTCACTGTCCAAAATCGTGAATATACTTCACTAACCAATTTTCACTATTTTCTACACATTTTATTTCAAAGATTATCCACTGTCAAAAATCGTGGATTAATTCCCTTAATAACCTTTGTATTAAATTCATCAAATTTGATTGATTTTCAAATTTATAAAACAACGTTTATAAATTCTATTTCTATTTTCTATAACAACTTCTATTTAATAAATCTCCTTTGATTAACTTCTATAATTCACTTATCAAAATAAGTGATTTCGGATTTATAAAACAACGTTTATAATTTCACCTTTATATTTCATAACAACTTTGATTTTTATAAATCTCCTTTATTAACAAATTCAATTCATAACTCAATTTTTATACCAACGATCCATATTATAAGTTAAATACTTATAATTCATTTATTTTACAAATCCATTTTCATTTATAAGTTCACAATTTATAAATTTCATTTACTTATGAATTCTTAAAAATTCATTTTAACGCTTATAAAACTGGTTTTATAATACCAATATTTTAAAGTTATACATATCAATTTTTGTACATCTTTTCAATAAACCGTTTATAATACTTAAAAATTCTCAATTTAACCCATTTTATAAATTTCTTAACCTTTATTTCAAAAATCACAATTTGGTTATATTTCACCAAAAATCTTAACTTTTATAACTTTAAAATTTTAGACGTTTATTCATTTGAAATAAATCAATTCAAAAATGCAACAAAACGTCTACTTCCAAAAAATCACTTTAAAATCCTTTTTAAAGTAAAAGTCGTTATTTTTAAATTTCAAAACTGAATCCGATGATGCAACAGCACCAACTAGTCTATCACAACAACAAACATCATATATCAATATGATAACATAATATACATCAATATCTGTAAATAAATAAATACTGGTGAGGAATCCAATTGGATCCCTCCAACCTGTTTCCCTGCATCCACAGACATTAGCACAATACTAATTCCACTTCGAGGTGGAATATCGCGGTATATGGGTTTTATAAAAATCATCCGCTTACTAACGGCGCAATAGGGTCTCATCCGCTATACGAGGCGGGAAATCAATCAATCCAATATATACATATGCCAATATGTATATATTGCTATATATATAGATATATCCTACTATATCTAATATCACATCCAATAGCAATCATCAATCCACAAATAACTGCAATACAAAATTTATTTTGAGTGAGAAAAATCTCACCTTAGCTTTTAATTCGCTATCCCATATCATTTTAGCTTGTTTCTCCATTTCAGACCTTGTATAAACAATTTTATACAATTTATTAATATTCGAAGTGATCGAACAATCAACTTTTATTTGGTAATTTTAGTTATTCAATGGTTTTGTTTTAAACCAATTTCAATTATTAAATTTATTTTCCAAACACTAAATCAGTTTCAAACAAATTTTCCAATGATTTATTTTTCATTACCAGATTAATCACAACTTTGATTTCTAAAAGTTATCACCTTTAAATTAAACAAATTTTCTTGTTCATCATTATTTTCTTTTCTTTTTTTCCTTTTTTTTAACAACCTGTAAAGATTTTTAGTTTCTGCATACATATATCTTTTAAAAGAAAAAGGAAAACCGCCTTTACCTCACTGCTTGTACCAACTCGACGAACCCTAGATCGAAACCCCATCTCCCAGAAATCGCCTACGACATCGCGAGTGCCAACCGTGACAAACTTCCCCAACGCGACTCTCGAAATCGCGACTCGTGATTGCCATCAACCACGCGCCTGAACGCCGCCCTCCACTGCTCGGGCGACACAAAATTGCCACCAAACAAACTCGCGAACGACCCCTTACTGCCCTCGCGACTCCGGTCTTCCTACGCGCTAACGCCAGCCTCGACTTTGCCTACCGCCGTCGCGAGATTCCATCGCGATGATGCCACGATGTCCATCCCTCCAGCTCTCGCGATTTGGTCGCGAATGGTTCTTCATTTTTATTTTTATTTTCTCTTGCGTGAACGAACGAGTTCGTTCGATTTTTGAGAAGGGAGGTCGATTAAGAGCAGGAGGAGATTAACATTCGAACGAAAACAATTTCCGTTCTTTTCTTTTTTTTCTGAGTGAAGAGGGCTTCGGCCATTTTTTTTTTGTTTCGATTTCGTTCTGCCATTTTTAACTTCGAACGAAAGATAAAATTTTCTTTGTTTCTGCTTGCGTGATAAAAGGAAACGAAGGGAACACAAGAACGTGATTGTTGCAGAGAATAGGTCTGCTAAGAAAACCTAGGGTGGCTCATGTTGACTAATTTAAATTTTTAAATTCAATTTGAATTCGGTTAAATCTCAACGCGTTTACTCACCGTGCGCTCACATATCAACTCCGATAAATACGAAAGTTGAAATCCGATAATAATTCAATATTACGGATCCAATGGAACTGGTTTTGTCAAATTCCGAGACTGCGCCTCGGACGGCTATTTTCCAATATCAATTCGAACGATTAAATTTCAAAATTGAACAAATCATTTTCAAACTCAATTCTGAAGCTTCTGTTATCTTCAGTATTATCAATACGAATTTTAAAAGCTTTCGAAATATTTTTCTTCGGCTTACAATTGAAGATACAAATTTTATTCAACTTACAATAGATTAAATTTTATAATTTAATCACCAAATTCAAAGTTATATCGGGGATTCAAATTAAATCATCGTTCAAATATTTAAAATTAATTAAATATCCTCAATTTAATTTGTTCAAAATTCTGGGTCGTTACAAACTCCCCCCCTTAAAAGAATTTCGTCCCGAAATTACAAGTTAGGAAAAGTGGTCCTTAACTCGTCTATCATTTTTTACAATCCAATAGTTTTATCAAATTTTCAAAACAAATCTTCCTACTAAAGATTCGTTATTCATTCAACTAAATTTCCAACTACAATTATAAGTTTCAAACAACATTGTTTTACTTCAAAATTCAAATTTAAATTCAAACTCAAATTTTAAACTTTCAAAATTTCTCAAAATTTTTCCTAACACCCGAAATTTTCAAAAAATTTTGCCAGCGTCTCCTTTGCGCGGCTAATACGGCACGACTACAAAACGTCCCTACGGACTCTCAGATTTCAAAAAGAAAAAGAAAAAGCCAAGCGGCTAGACAAGAAAATCATCAAATCTCATATCGAAATTGAAATACTTACCTTTTGTCGAGCAATTCAAATTTATCTTTAAAATCAAAATCTCAATTCCTTTATACACATGTATATTCTACTAGCCATAATATCTAGTTACAACATTCAAACTATTTTGCAAATTTCATTACAAAATTTTCAATATATACTTCTTATATCATCTCTAATTCACTATTGAAGTTATATATCTATTTTCATTCAATTTCACATTTCAAATTCATTTGAATTCAATTCACAATTCCAATTTGGATTCAATTTATCTTCTGAATATTGAATTTTATCGATTATCTTTAGTTCACTTCAAACTAATCTTGAAACTTCATTTTATTTCGCACAATTCACATTTGTTTTCAACATTCTGTTTCAATTTCCAGTTTTATCTTTATTCAATCATCACTTAGAATAATTTCAATATCACATTTGCTTAAGAATTTCACTCTTCATTTCTTAGGTTCAATGTAAATATTCCATATACACATTATATTTATTTTCAATTCACTATTATGGTTTATAACCACTCATATTAAACTGGATTTCAAATTCCATATGAATTTTAATTCATTTCAAACCATATTAATTTGTCATTTCTTCAATTAGTTTCAGTTACTAATTTTATTTCAACATTCAATTTACTTTCATTAAATTGATTCACTTGTACTTACATTAATTTAACTCCATCCTTTAAGTTAAATTTATTCTATCAAAATCCAATTTGTATAAGTTATCAACATAATAATATTCCATAGGATTTTTATATAGTATTCCAGAGTCTTTTCACCCTTTCAAAAACCATTTTGAAATCAATTCAATTTATCCTTTGAATTTCTAAAACCAAATCCAAATTTTTCAAACAACTTCCATTTCATATAACAATGATAATAATTCAATGTTATTGTTTTATAACAACCAAACATCCATATACTATGATAATTCATAGAAAATTATTTCTTTTGTATACAAAAATAGTTTTGGGCAAAATTATTTCATTTACCCTATTTTAAAACAATACTGTGTCGGTTTATCTTGTTTAAGAGTTTAGAAACCCCTATCGATTACAGTTAGCTAGACTGCACCGACCAGAATCTATAAACAATCAACCGATAAGTCAACACAATACAAAACAATTTTATATTCACTAACAAATACGCACTCGTATCTATTATTACACTCACACTCATTCTAGAGTACTACTGACTCTATTTCTAATGAGTAACACCGAACAGAGCAGGGTTGTCGCTTAACCATATGCTCTGATACCACGCTGTAAGGACCCGATTCTTCGACTTCCGAAAATCGACATCGATACGTCCACTGTATCAACTGCCGAGCAAACGAATGCCGGAAAACCAAATTCTTAGGGTTTTAAAAGAAGAGGTAGAAGAAAAGATAGAAGAAAAAGAAAAGAAGAACAACAGAACAACAGAATCAATATCAGAATCTCACATATCGCAGCGGAACAAAATATAATAGGTAATCACTAGTCTTTTAAAACAAAGAACTATATTAGTTTATACATACATCAATCAGAGTCAATATACAAAAATGGACAGTTATATAAACTTGTCCTCATACAGAATACACAGCGGAATAAATACTATCAGATACAAATACTACGCCTCGTCATCCAGCTTATCTCCAAAGCTCCAGAATATCCAGAATATCCTGATAACCTAACTCTAGACTGCCTGTGTGGAAATTGGTGGGCACCCAGAGTTTAGAAGGGAACAATAAACTCCGAGTCAGTCATGGTGACTGGTGTGAGATCGTAAAACAGTTATTTTTCACAAAGAAAATAAACAGATTCGCAATGCTTTTGGGAAATGAAACTACCATAAGACCTCCCTCCACACACACAATGCAAACGCAGAATTGGAGGAGATTTCTTCTTATGATAGTCAAATATGCTTACTACGCCAATCATTGGATTATTATTATTAATGTCTAGTGTAGAAAACATTTCAAAAGTATAATATTAATCTTAGCCAACATACGACCAGTATCGTATGCCTACTATAGCTACCATCTAAACAGTGGTGACCACCGTACGTAAATGGCAGGTTCTACAACTAATACCGTACAAAGTTCATATTTGGAAGATGGGTTTCCAACAAATGGTCAGGCTAAGGAACTTCCTTTCCTCCTGCCGAATAGGATCGCCTCTGGCTGGACGTCCCGAGAGACAAATTGCTCTCTGCCAAACAAGGCCGGGTTACCCCTGTAACAGGTAACTCACGAATATGTCATCACCCGGTCCTTTGGGACCTTTATCCGAGCGCTCGGTAACCAACATCACACATCATAAAGAAAGTGTATCCACATGAGTAAGTATCTGGGCTCCATACCATGATACCACCCCTTTCCAGAAGGAAATGACATACCCTAAAGGGCGCGACCCTCATAACCTTGCCGCAACATTCTTGTTTCGACCATTTCCGGGTTGTTGAGGCCCTGACGAAGTCTCGTCCACAAAGCTACACTTTTTCAAAAAGCCATGCTTTGGGTCAACAGATGATCAACCTATGATCACAAAGATAAATGATCAAACAAATGATCATATCACAAATGATCAAACACTGATCATCACACAGCAACACTCAGCATGCCACATTACCAAATTGGGAATATATCGCTGATAACTTCAACTACATAACCTCTGAGCTCGTACGTCTCAGAGAAGGGTGTTAAGCTAAGAGAATAAATTCTCCGCCACCAACAGATATGTATTTGAAAGAAATCAGCTTTATATCTCAAAGTGTAATGTCAGACACACAATCCATACAAGTCTGTTCCGGGATTGAACAGAATCGAAAGCACTTCTCACGAAGCCCTTGCAAATCCGGATAATTTCCAATCACGTCCGGACTTCCCATCACTAAGGGTGATAAAACCTCTAAATCGGAGATCAACCGATGTAGAGTAACTCGACGGTAATCCTTCCATTTTCAAAAATATCCGGTCTTCAACACCGGTCATCAAATGCGATCCATAACGACGTATCACATACTCGGAATGGGTTATACGACCCCATGGTCCTTTCCCGGCTAACCCGAATAGTGAGCGCTTATTCAAAAATAAGTGTGGCATTCAAATTCATCCAATTCACAACAAATACCCATTCAAGGTAATTATTGATAGTCGGTTATTTAACTATCAATAAAGATGCGCAACATCATCAGATTCCAAATAATTTTCCCAAATTATTTATTTTTCAAAATATCTTTACTAGATATAAAATTTCCACACTTAACCGTTTGAAAACAATTTTCAAATATTCACTTTTCAATCTATCTTTAAAAGATAAAATTTCAAACCCTTCGTTTCATATTGGGAAAGTAATTCCATACTTATTTAATAATAAGTAATTCACAAATCATTTATTTTTATTTAATAATAAGTAATTCACAAATCATTTATTTTCAACATTTGAAAATATTCGATATACTTAAATCAATATTAAGTATGTATTCATTCTTTAAGGAAATCATTTATTTTAACAACATCTATTTGAGTCAAAACGAATGTTACGTAAAACATCGTTACGACGACTCAAAATCACTAGTATAGGGATTCGGAATTAAGATAGATGTATAAATCCCAATACTATATAAAACATTCCCTTTCAGAAAACATTTACTATAACAACAGTCTTATAGTCCACCATTTCCTTCTTTCTCGAAAACGTCTATTTCAACAATGAATGTTGAAGCCCTAACTTTTTATCCAGTCGCCATTTTTTTCTCTTCGTCTGTTTTATTTAGGGTTTGCGAATGAAAAATCAAAGAGGAACGATTGAATAAAATAAAAGGAGAAGACAACGTACGTGATGGCGAGAATACAGGGTAGGGTGGCTGATAGGTACGCGACTTTGCATAGATATTTACTTTGGTTGGAGGCTGGTTCGTGTACTAAAGAGGTTGAGGATAGATAGGGGTTAGTACAAATGCTTCTTCTTTAGTGTACATGAATCATTTCATTTGATTTTTTTTTCTTGTTGCAATTGCATATATATAAAGTCTTGTTGTCAATACATATATATTTGTCAATACATATATCATTTCAAATATCACTTTCCCAAAACCATATCCATTTTTCTTAAAAATATATTCACTGTCCAAAATCGTGAATATACTTCACTAACCAATTTTCACTATTTTCTACACATTTTATTTCAAAGATTATCCACTGTCAAAAATCGTGGATAAATTCCCTTAATAACCTTTATATTAAATTCATTAAATTTGATTGATTTTCAAATTTATAAAACAACGTTTATAAATTCTATTTCTATTTTCTATAACAACTTCTATTTAATAAATCTCCTTTGATTAACTTCTATAATTCACTTATCAAAATAAGTGATTTCGGATTTATAAAACAACATTTATAATTTCACCTTTATATTTCATAACAACTTTGATTTTTATAAATCTCCTTTATTAACAAATTCAATTCATAACTCAATTTTTATACCAACAATCCATATTATAAGTTAAATACTTATAATTCATTTATTTTACAAATCCATTTTCATTTATAAGTTCACAATTTATAAATTTCATTTACTTATGAATTCTTAAAAATTCATTTTAACGCTTATAAAAACTTGTTTTATAATACCAATATTTTAAAGTTATAAATATCAATTTTTGTACATCTTTTCAATAAACCGTTTATAATACTTAAAAATTCTCAATTTAACCCATTTTATAAATTTCTTAACCTTTATTTCAAAAATCACAATTTGGTTATATTTCACCAAAAATCTTAACTTTTATAACTTTAAAATTTTAGACGTTTATTCATTTGAAATAAATCAATTCAAAAATGCAACAAAACTTCTACTTCCAAAAAATCACTTTAAAATCCTTTTTAAAGTAAAAGTCGTTATTTTTAAATTTCAAAACTGAATCCGATGATGCAACAACACCAACTAGTCAATCACAACAACAAACATCATATATCAATATGATAACAGAATATACATCAATATCTGTAAATAAATAAATACTGGTGAGGAATCCAGTTGGATCCCTCCAACCTGTTTCCCTGCATCCACAAACATTAGCACAATACCAATTCCACTTCGAGGTGGAATATCGCGGTATATGGGTTTTATAAAAATCATCCGCTTACTAACGGCGCAATAGGGTCTCATCCGCTATACGAGGCGGGAAATCAATCAATCCAATATATACATATGCCAATATGTATATATTGCTATATATATATATATAGATATATCCTACTATATCTAATATCACATCCAATAGCAATCATCAATCAATAAATAACTGCAATACAAAATTTATTTTGAGTGAGAAAAATCTCACCTTAGCTTTTAATTCGCTATCCCATATCATTTCAGCTTGTTTCTCCATTTCAGACCTTGTATAAACAATTTTATACAATTTATTAATATTCGAAGTGATCGAACAATTAACTTTTATTTGGTAATTTTAGTTATTCAATGGTTTTGTTTTAAACCAATTTCAATTATTAAATTTATTTTCCAAACACTAAATCAGTTTCAAACAAATTTTCCAATGATTTATTTTTCATTACCAGATTAATCACAACTTTGATTTCTAAAAGTTATCACCTTTAAATTAAACAAATTTTCTTGTTCATCATTATTTTCTTTTCTTGTTTTTTTCCTTTTTTTTAACAACCTGTAAAGATTTTTAGTTTCTGCATACATGTATCTTTTAAAAGAAAAAGGAAAACTGCCTTTACCTCACTGCTTGTACCAACTCGACGAACCCTAGATCGAAACCCCATCTCCCAGAAATCGCCTACGACATCGCGAGTGCCAACCGTGACGAACTTCCCCAACGCGACTCTCGAAATCGCGACTCGTGATTGCCATCAACCACGCGCCTGAACACCGCCCTCCACTGCTCAGGCGACACAAAATTGCCACCAAACAAACTCGCGAACGACCCCCTACTGCCCTTGCGACTCCAGTCTTTCTACGCACTAACGCCAGCCTCGACTTTGCCTGCCGCCGTCGCGAGATTCCATCGCGATGATGCCACGATGTCCATCCCTCCAGCTCTCGCAATTTGGTCGCGAATGGTTCTTCATTTTTATTTTTATTTTCTCTTGCGAGAACGAACGAGTTCGTTCGATTTTTGAGAAGGGAGGTCGATTAGGAGCAGGAGGAGATTAACATTCGAACGAAAACAATTTCCGTTCTTTTTTCTTTTTCTTTTTTTTTTCTAAGTGAAGAGGGCTTCGGCCATTTTTTCTTTGTTTCGATTTCGTTCTGCCATTTTTAACTTCGAACGAAAGATAAAATTTTCTTTGTTTCTGCTTGCGTGATAAAAGGAAACGAAGGGAACACGAGAACGTGATTGTTGCAGAGAATAGGTCTGCTAAGAAAACCTAGGGTGGCTGATGTTGACTAATTAAAATTTTTAAATTCAATTTGAATTCGGTTAAATCTCAACGCGTTTACTCACCGTGCGCTCACATATCAACTCCGATAAATACGAAAGTTGAAATCCGATAATAATTCAATATTACGGATCCAATGGAACTGGTTTTGTCAAATTCCAAGACTGCGCCTCGGATGGCTATTTTCCAATATCAATTCGAACGATTAAATTTCAAAATTGAACAAATCGTTTTCAAACTCAATTCTGAAGCTTCTGTTATCTTCAGTATTATCAATACGAACTTTAAAAGATTTCGAAATATTTTTCTTCGGCTTACAATTGAAGATACAAATTTTATTCAACTTACAATAGATTAAATTTTATAATTTAATCACCAAATTCAAAGTTATATCGGGGATTCAAATTAAATCATCGTTCAAATATTTAAAATTAATTAAATATCCTCAATTTAATTTGTTCAAAATTCGGGGTCGTTACAGTAGATTTATTTACAGAATCACTTTCGTTCGAGTTTGAATCTTTTCCTCTTGATTCGAATTTCCTTTGAATTTTTGTAACGTTCCCTGCGGTTCCAAAATTCATTCTTGTCCCTCACTATTCATCTTCTTTTGATTTTGGAGTATCACATAACTCCACTTCGAATGATCTTTATAGTGAATTGGCGGTCTCGCCAATATTCAAATTTTCTTGTTAAAGGGTGAAAATCCTTTACAATCAGCATCGATTCACCAGAGATTTATATTTATCCTTGGTTTAGATGCTAATATCTTTTTTTTTCCAAACTCTATCTCTTGAGATCGAACGTAGATTTGTCCCAGGAAAATCCACATCGGTCTTATACTTTAACTCACGGTTAACCCGGTTAAGGTTGGCCATGGTTATCTAAGCTTACTCATCTCCCTACTTTGTTATTTAACCATCTTGTCTTTTGTTTCCAACCTACCTTCAAAACATTTTGAATTGTATTTGTAAATCTGTAATTAATATTTTGTTTTATATTGTGTTGTTTGAGTTGTTGATGTTGATTTGGGTTTCCGATCGATTCGTCTGATGAACGCTATCGATAGGATTTCTAAAACACTTTGACAGAACAAACTGACACAATATTATAAAAAAAAAATTGGTTAATGAAATAAATTTTGATATATAGGTAAATTTATGGAACTTAATAAATTGATTTAAATTGATTATTTAAAATGATAATACTTGATTTATCATTTATTGTTCTATGAATGAATTTATAAATAGTTGTTTATAAATTGATTTGGGAACTGAAATGAATTTAAATCAAGAATTTGAGAATTTAATTTTCGATGGTTTCAAACCTTGTGTTTAAAGCTTTAAAAGGATATATTATTTAAAGTATTTTTGAATAGAAATTTGTTTCCAAAGAAGTTTAAAGTTTAAAAATCAACGCTCTTCTCTTTGTCGCTGGATAATAATTTCGGTGATGACTGCAGCATCATCGACGTTCATTTTCGAGTTTCGAAGTGAAGAAACCATTCTGTAGTCTTGCTACAGCTTTATTTTGGGGAATTTAATTAATTTGAATTTCTAAAATATGACTTGATTTATAATATATATAGATATATGATTTAAATTTGATTTAACATATTATGTATATATAATTACTTATCTCCAAATGGTTTGAAGATGTTCGAAGATTCAAATTCTTAAATTTTACCTTGAAGAATAATTTCAATTATAAGAAGAAAAAAAATAACAAATTTGGATAAATGATTCAAAATTGAGATAATTGAATTGGAAAGTTTTATTTATATAACACTCAATTTTATTCCAATATAATTTACCTAAATTACACAGAAGTTGAATATGAAATTGGATAATATAAAATATAGAAAGGATTTTTTAAATAAAATTTGAGTGGTTATAATAAATGTTATACACTTAAATTTTAGTTATAAAAGATTAACAGAGGTAAATAGTGAAAAAGGAATTTAAAGAGATTTTATTTAAATAACTTAATAATCAAATTTGATTTAATATGGAACCTTAAGTCTAACCTAGGAATTTTAATAAAGGTTATTTCCTGAAATGAATATGTTTTATAATAAATAATGTATCTTTTAATAGATAAAATAAAATACATTTGAATTGGACATTTTGTAGTAAAGTTTATTTAACTTGAATTCATAGTAATTGATGTCTAAATGAATAAATGTGTAAAGAAATTTGATTGTTATATTTGCTATGATAAATATTTTATTTATGAAATTGATATGTCTTGAAAAATGAATAATTATGATTTAAATAGTTAAAATATATTATAACATCACTAAAACTTGATAATTGAGAATTTGGTTTTCAAATGGAAATTTTAAGTGTAACTTATTAAAGGAATATCTATTTATGAAATGGGTATTTTAAATAAAGTGTTAGGGTATGTGTTAAATTTAGAGCTAAGTAAAATAGTGAGCTTTTGACTTAATAAACGAAGTATAGTTTAATTTGGATATTCCATTCATAAAAGTTTGTTTTAATAAGTCATAAGTTAAATGATATCCAAATAAATATTTCTGGAATTAAACTAATTTGAAATATTAATATATCTACTTAGCATTTTATAAGTGCTGCTATTTTGAAAAGACAATGTTTTGGAAATTTTTATAATTAAATGAACTTAGAAATGTTACACCTTTAAAATGAATATTATTTGACCTTGAATTAAAATGGTTTAAATGAAGATTTTTTTTAAAGGGTGTTATGATTTTCTAAGTATTATGTAAAAAAAAGAATAACATTTCCAAAGTGTTATGATTTTAGTAGTATGATTTCCAAATGATAAGCATCCCTAAATTGTTATGATTTCAAAACATTATGGTTACAAATCTATTATCTTATTTTGTTTTTCAACTATCTTTTGGTTGTCCTTATTTCTCTTACCTTGTTACAGAATGGAAAGGCTATTGCTTATACCAGTCTGTTTAGAAATCTTTCTGTAATCTTGATAATCTTTGTTACTCATCTGCATCTGAACACTGTTTTTCCATTCATAGACCGTCGGTCAAGTGAAAGGGAGATTCAGACTTTAGAGGATTTTTTTTCCGTATTGGTACTCTTGATTTAATCACCTCCATCTTGTTAAACTTACCTATAACAATAGTTATCAGGTGTGATTCCAATCTTCTTATCATCTTGTCTTCATTCTACTTCATTCTATCTTTTTCTGTGCTTTCCCGTACCTCGTTCCTTTTCGGGGACGAAAGTTTTGAGTGGGGGAGAGTGTAACAACCCTGTATTTTACAAATATTTTTAAATTGATTTTTTTCAGATTCAAAAGCTTTATTTATGAAAAGGAATAAATTTTGTTATTTTAAATATAAACTTTGATTTTGATGTGGATTAGAATTCCAAATATGGCTAAATTTAATATTTCCTGAAAATGTGAATTTTGGTCAATAGTCAAACTTTGACTTTTAAGTTTAAATTTTAAATAGTTTGAAATTATAAATTTTATCTTTTATTATGAAAATAGATTTAATAACTTGAACACTACTTTTCGTTTCGTTGAAAACGGAGTTAAAATGTAAAAGTTATGTACATTTCAATTTTAGTATAATTTGTTTTATTGTGCAATTTTGCCTATTTTAAATTTTATAAATCATATTTTCTTTCTTATATTTTATTTTAATATGTGTCAATATGTTAATTTATGTATATTTTCATCTCTAAATATTTTTAAAAATAATAATAGATTTTTCCCAAAATTTACGATGATGATTTCCTATTTTTAAAGGTTGTTTTCCTATTTTCTGCTATTTTCTTCATTAAAAATTATATGTAAATTAAATTTTAAATATTTATTTTGTGGATTTATTTTATTTTATGTTATTATTTATGTTTAAAAATATATTACAAGCTCATATGAATTTTCTAAAGTTTATACCATTTATTTTCAATTTTTCTAGCCTAGTTGACAATTTTTGCTATTTTCTTGATTTAATTATTTATAATTAATATTTATTTATTTATATTTTTTTTATTTGTTACATTTTCGAATTTTAACTGAAATTATATGTATTTCCAGATATTTAAACTTATTAAAAAGAAATAGAGGAAATTTGAAAAGTTTTAAACTCTTGAAACTCCTAAGGCTTTCCATCTCCCGACCTTTCATTTTCACAACTATTCTCTTAATTGTTTTGGGCGTGTAATCTACTCATTTCAGCTGCATTTTTTTTCACTTTCACGAAATTCATTTCTCCTCCTCTCACAAAAAAATCACGGCTATTCTCCTTGTGAAGCTTAGGTAAAAAATTCTATCTTCTTCTTGTCTTTTTATGATTTTCTACTTGAATTTGCACATGCTCTCCACCTTCATAGCTGTATTCCCCTTCCTCCAAGCTGTGGCTGACCACCACCACCACTTTTCTCTGACCATCACACCACCTAACACCTCTCCTCCTCAGGCCAAGCCAAGCCATGATGAAGATCATCACAAAAATCCATCTAAACTAGCACTAGCCATCACCTATGCACTCAAGCTGACCTAGTTTTGGTACCATCACCTTCCACCATCCATGGCCGCCACCAACACCACCTCCACCACCTCCAGCACCACCTGGACCCTCTGCCACGTCATCACCTTGGACCCCACTCCTCTGGCCGTGCCCCATGAGCCTTGGTCGATCCTTGAATTGCCTTGAATCCATGTTAAAGTGACATTGTTTTGCCTTGTTGTGTTGTTTCATGCATACTCACCTTTTGCTATCCTCTAAACATGTTTGGCCGACCCTTAGGCAACCAAAACCTGATCCAAATCTTGCCTTAGACCTGTAGTACACCATATGGCTGAACCTGAAGATTGTTGGAAGCAAGTGCAAAGCAATTCTACTTTGATTCGTGCAGTTGATTCTATATTATTCTATCGTATTGTGCATTTGAAAACTTATATTGTTTGTATTGTTTTGTCTTATGTATTCGAGGAAGTTAACCTTGTCTCTCCCACACTCATCATCATCATGGCTGAGAAAATGAACCCCTTGTTCGAGCTTTTGAATGGTTAAAGCACAGTCAAGTAATCTATTCCGTTGTTGCTTCTTATCTTCATTGTTTCAACATTGTTTGCGTTGAATATTTATGTGTATATTGTCTTGTTTGGTTATTGTTTACAAGATAAATATCAAGGCTCTCCATTCATTCAAATCAAAAGTCATGCTATATCGTGCTTGTTGTGCTTTCTGGAATCTATTATGTGTGTTTTGATCGCTAATCTCCAGCTTTAACAGGTGAGTTATTCTCACCAGACAATATGTACCTATATAACTAGTAAATTGACACCCTGTGAATCTGTAGAAATATATTATCATGTTATACTTGACTATGTTATGATCATATGATGTTTATACACCTATTATATCATCCGTTACTGTTATATAATGTATTCTGTTCATTTATATCTGTTTATCACACTGCAAGTTCCCTGTAGACTAGAATCACTATGGGTTGAAATGATACATACCCGAACGGACTTTATAATAGGGAAAAATCATTATGGGCTGAAATGATAGGCCTGAATGGTTTTTATTAATTTTATTTAACTTGGGATTGCGGGTTTGAAATGATAAAACCCGGATTTTTCTTTTTAAACTGCGGATTGAAATGATACATATCCGTATCACTTGACCTAGGTTAGAATACTATATACAGGCCCGTGGTTATTTTATAAAGTGTTTTGGATAGTTTTAAGTATTTTAAAATTTATAAATTTATGAAATTTGATTTAAATAGATTTTGAAATCTTTTCAAATAAAGAAATTATGATTTTTCTATGTGTTAAAAATGTAATTAATGAATGGTTTAACTGGACTTTTTGAAATATAACTTAAGTTTTGGAAATTTGGAATTTTGGTTAAAAATGATATTTAAGTTATATAAATAAAATGGAAATTTAATTATATTTGGAAAATGGTAAAATATGATAATTTGATTAAATTTGAATTTAAGTGATTAATTAAAGTATTATTGATTTTTCTATGAATTTAAGTGGTTAAATAAATGAATGTTTAAAAGTGATCTTTTAAAATATAACTTGACTTGGAAATGTGAAATTTGGTTTTAATTAAAGGTTTAAGTTAATTAAATAAAATTGGAAATGTAGTTAAATTTGTGAAATGGTAATTTAAATTTGAAGCGTAAAGTTTATTTGTTGAAATGTGAAGAATTGGAAACTTTTACACTTAAATTTATTAAGTAAATTGTTGAAAATTGGATTTAATTATAAGAAATATATTGTGAAAAAGATATATGTTAAATGATATGTAAATGAACATTTTAAATGTTAAAATATGATTTTTAAAATGTTTATGTGTTTTAAATTGAAGTTATTTAGTTGCTGGAAATACACTAAAATCTGGAATTAACTTTTAATAGCATTCAGAAATGCTATAGTTTCTGAATTGAACTAAAATTGTGTAAAAAGAGCTATTACAGCATTTCTGAAATGCTGTAGTTGCTGTAATTGAACTTATAGGCTAATATTGAACTCAGGTCTATTATAGCATTCTCTGGAAATGCTATAGTGGTCTACAGTCTTTGCTGAAATCAAATAAAACCTTTGTTTTGAAATCTGAGTTACCGCAGCACTTCTGAAATGCTGTCTTTTCTGTTTTGAACTATAATTCAACTAAAAACTTTGTTTTTAACAGCAGTTTTAAGTGCTGTCTTTGCTGAATTAAAATTGTTTTCAACCATAACTCATAACAGCTTTTTCTAAAGGCTATGAAAAGCTGAAATTCTAATAAATATGGGTTTTGACTTAGAAAATGAACTCAGAATGACTTGAAACTTGGGAAATTGAATACCTAACTTGTAAGAATAATAATCTCACTTTTAAAAGGGTTTAAATGAATTTAATTTAAGTGAAATATAAACTATTTTAAAAGTGATTGGGAATGATAATAAATGAATATTATCTTTGAATTAAAAGGGTATTTGAATTTGAAAATTTGGATGTGAATTCAGATAAAATCTTGAAAGGAAGTTTGAAAGGATATGATATTTTGGAATATTGAAATGATTTGGAAATGATAAATCTTTATTTTGATAAAGATATGGTTTGAAATGATATTTTATTTTGGAGTAAAGTATTGTTTTTTTAAAGTTATAACCACGGGTTATAATAACGATTGGTTGGCAAAGAGACCGGGATCGGATATGGACATACTCTCTGTCGATACCGAAAACCACTTTGACAACCGTGTACGCGGTGGAGATTCCAGATTGAAGTAGGATGGTGGCGACGATCCTAAGGTATATACATGGACCCAACTCCCATGAGTTGGCATAAGGTGGCTAAAACATGAGCGATTGACGGACCAAGGAGGTAGCACCTCTTATCGGACACACTTCTTCGATACCATTCTATTACTTGTGATTGATTTGGTGGCCACCCTTGATTTGGGAGTGTTGTTCGAGGTGGGCGGTAGTGGCTGCTATGCGTCACCACTAGTCCGGATGCGTAATTGGTATATCTACCCTGGCATTGCCTAGTTGTGCCGTGTCACCTACCATATCGAGCTTTACTACGATTTTGATTTAAAGATCCGACCGCGTTAAGGTTCTCCATCTCCTTAACGCTATTTTCTATATGATTATACTTTACTGATTAGACACTACTGTATATAGCATATATTACTATATAGTAAATAGTTTAACGGATCCTTAGAGGATGGGCGGTCCCAAGCATCTTCTAAGTTACTTGTACCTTTACTACAGTTCACTTGAGTTGCTTTACATTGTATAAGTATGTATGTCCTGACTCGAGTGTTTTGTGTTTTGCTTTATGCTCGGGTCAGACTGAGTGATACAGCATTAGAGACTCACCTTTGGAGCTGGATTTTTCTTTGAAGATCCAGATATCTATTCATCTTGTTATCCAGTTGATTCCAGTTGTATTCTGAGTTGTACCTGATTATCATACTGTTACTCCTGTTGTATCTTGGTATTCCTATTTGTATCTAAATTAACTCTGTTGTATTTATATAGTAGCTTCATGAACTACTATCTCTTTTATTTCCGCTGCATTATATTACTCTGTGTCTGTGATCTGTGATTTTATTTATTTACTGTATATTCTGAGATTTGCCAAATTTTATTTACAACATGGTATTTTGAGCAATTCAATTCCAGCATGAGTGTCTACCTATACACTTATAATGGATGTGAATGGTTGAAAATATCGGGTCGTTACATACCTAGTATTATATTTTGTATATAAAAGAATAATTTTTATAAATGGGTATAGTTGTATGTGATATGTTTGTTTGTTAGGAAGTAGAATTTTATAAATATTGGTTGCCAAACATGATTTATAAATAAAATGAATTTAATTGGAAATTTGAGAACTTAAGTTTTGGGGTTTTGAAATTAGTTTTCAAAAGATTTTGGAAAGAAATATTTGTATTATTTGGAAGTATTTTGATAGAAATATTTATTTGAAAGAAACGTTTAAAGGAATTTTAAAAGGAAATAAGTTCTGTACTCCCCTCTTTTGTCGCTGAAATATAATTTCGGTGATGACGGCTGCATCATCAACATTCATTTTGGAGTTTCAAAGTGGGAAGACCATTGTAGTAGCTTTGCTACACATTTGTTTTGATAAAAAAATTTATTTTTAATTTCTTAAGTTTGATTTGATATATATAAGATATTTATATATATATATATATATATATATATATATATATTTTCAAACGATTTGAAAAGAACCCGGTATTTAGTTCTTAAGTTTCTGTTAAATTTATGATTTTCAGTTTAGAAATAAAGTGAAATTTTAATAATTGGAAACTTCTAAAATAAAAATAAGAAATTAGAAACTAAGTGATTAATGGAAATGTAAAGAAATTGAAGATGTGTAACTTGTAAATTTAAAAGATATGAAAATTTAGAAGATGTAATTGTTGAACATTTTGTTGACTAAAATGAATAAGATAAACTTGTGTAACATTCAATTACATTCTTAAAACATATATATATATATATATATATATATATATATCTTACCAGAAATGTTTAAAAAGTTGTAATGTTAAATAGGAATATGCAATATAATATTATACAAGTACAAGATAAGTAATGAAAGTGTTCAAATGAATTTTTTTCTAGAAATAAGAATTTTGATGTACAAGAAATGTTATAAACATAAGTTAATATTGTGAAATGCTTGTAATTAAATTTAATAATAAAAAGTAAATACTATTTAAGTAAATGATTATAAACTCAAGAAAATGACTGAAATGATTTACTAATGAATATTAA
Source organism: Allium fistulosum (assembly GCA_030737815.1). NCBI lineage: Eukaryota > Viridiplantae > Streptophyta > Magnoliopsida > Asparagales > Amaryllidaceae > Allium > Allium fistulosum. Next base: position 1,250,897,152 of record CM060903.1, on the reverse strand, counting down.
ATGGAAATCAAGTTATATAAGTAAATAAAAAATGTGAATAAATGAATGTAAACTAATAAGAGATAACCTTGTATGAATAAATTGAATATAAATGAAATGTATTTAACACTTAAATAATGAATTCACTGATTATTTTAAATATTGAATGGAAAATAATTTATGTAAGTAAATGAATGTAAATAAATAAAAGATGATTCTGCATGAATGAAAGAGAATTTAAAATAAATGAAAAGTGAATAATGTGAGAAGAAACCAATAGAATAAACTTAAATAAAATATTTACAATTCATTGTTGTTTTGTTGCTGGGAAGTTTGGGGAATGATACTTCAAATTGTTTAAGGATGTATAAATAATCTGTTAAGTAATTATCTAAGGCTGTTCAGCGCAGGATACACTTGATAGCTTATTTATCACCCTTGTACGATTAAAAGTTTCTAACCTGAACAAATCATTAGTTTGGTTGCTATGGATGTATGGTTGATTTCTTTGTTGCATATGATGGTCGTGTTGTTTTGTTTGCATATGTTTTGTGTTGATTTGCTTTTGTTACTAATTGAAACAACTAAATATTTCTCTTGAACATAATTCTCACTATTTTGGATTATATAAGTGGAATATAGGTTATGAAAGCAATAGCTACTGCTTTTGGTTTCATAAATAAAGTTGTTTCTTGACAAACAGGTACGTTTTCGGATTACGGTTTTGCAACGATATTTTAATTGTTTTTCCCATGGTTGAGATATTTTATTATTGAAATATGATATATATATATATATATTTTAATTATTGATATTATTATTTTTTCGGACCTATCCGTATAAAAGAGACTCTACCGAATTTTTTCTTGAATTTAAGACTCAGGATTTTTTTGGGAAAGTGAAAATATTTTCAAACTTTTACTAGACTTGAATACGAAAGATTTAATTGTTTATAAATTGATATATTTTATTTAAAATGCTTAATTATGTAAGTTTAAAATGTTTATAAATTGAATATTTTGAATAAAATTATATCAAGTTTCTTAATTCCTACTTTTCCCTTTTCGAGGGCGAAAATTTTTGAGTGGGGGTAATGACCCGTAGATTTTGATAATTAAAACTATTAAATTAAATAAGATTTTGAAATCTAATATTGTGAAAAATTAAAATTTTTGATTTATTAATGAGAAAATAATTAGAAGATGATTTAATAATGTTGTTTGAATATTATTGACAACCATTTTAATGTAATATCAATCAATTGAAATAATTGAAAAGTTAATTTGGCTATAATTGTAAATAATGGAATTAAATTTGTAATGAATGGAATTAATGCAATTGAAATATTATAATTATTATTGTAAAAGATGATAACAGTAAATAATGAATGTAATAAAATGTGAACTAATGTTAATTATATTCCTAAGGTTTTGGTTGATTTAAAAATAAGAATGTAAATCAAAATAAAAGAGTTCATTGGAATTTAAATTGTAATTAATGAATTTATTTCAATTGCACTTGAACTCTGAAATTTGTGTAATATTTAAATATGAGATTAGCATGGAAAATTTAATTTTAAAAGAGTATTAATTTCTATGTAATTAGAAATGATAAAATTGTTAATTATTAAATTTGAATTTAAAAGTGATTAAACCAATTTAATAATAAATTGTTTAATTAACATGAAAATAGCCATTTTGGCTACTGTCTCAGATTTCGACGAAAGCAGTTTCATCAGATCCGTAATAGTGACATATTGTAGGATTTCAAGTTTCGTAGCAATTAGACTTGTCAGCTCGAAATGCGGAGAAATCAATTTAATGAATTCGATGAATATAATCTGATTTTGAAAGCTAACTTCTATATACAATGGAATTTGAGTTTGAAACCAGTTCTATTGAGTTTAAAAATATCGAAAACATCTATTTCGATATATTGGATGACCTACTTTTGTTTTGGAAACGGAACGGGCTTTCCGGGTCATCGTTATCATTTCGACCCAATTCGATTTGTCCATTCATTCTTATCTAGCTTCGTCCATATAAATAGATTTCTTTTCTAAAACCCTAGCAGTCTTTTTCTTATTTCATTACGTAAACTTCCATTTGCTCCTTCCTTCCTTCCTAATGGCAGAAACCTTGATTCCCAAATTCAAATTTCAAATCAAAATCAATTTAAAAATTCAAACTCCCCAAATCATAGCAAATTATACATCGTTGGAAAGCTCTCAACGAGCGTAATCTACTGCAGGAATTTGTTTTTCGATTTGATGCATCGTTTGACCAGAAATTGACGGTTTATTCTCGGCCGTTCATCCTAGGGTTTTCGATCCAATGGTGGATCGTCGATTTTACGACGATCGGGAGGTGTAGTGTTGTAGAGATTATCGATTAGCATGCATCCATGTGGTTTGTTCGTGCTAATGGTGCTTGGTTTCGCCAGAATTCGAGGAAGAAGCTAGCGGCGGCACGACTGAAATAGGGTGGTGTAGGCGATCGCACGTGGGCTATGGTGGTCGGCCGGAGGTAGAGACGTGGATGGCGATGTCAGATCTGGTCTAGGTGCGCGTGTGGCAGTGGAGTTCATTGAAGTTAGGTCGGCGGCAGTGCTTCTGTACGTTTGTGTTTTGTTCGAGACTAGGGTTTAGGCACTCATGATGCGAACGAAGGTGACGTGTTTATTTTCTACTTGCCCTTATTTCTATTTTAATTTCAATTTAAAATTTAAAAGTTCTAACACGCATAACGTTTTCATACGAGCTCGGGTTTACGTGCGGTTTTCTCCGTTGCCATCGTATCGAAATTCCGGACATTATGGATTTGGTTTGGCTGCATTCTAAGACTACTAAATTTTTAGGCCTAATTTGGATTTTAAATCGACTAAAAATCAAGGGTGTGTGTTTTAACCCACTCACGAATGCTAAACTATCTTATGTTAGTTAAATTTAATTTATGATGTGATTAGAAATTGATTGATTATTGTTTGGTACTTTAAATTGTCATTCGAGTTTAATTTGAATTTATATTGAATTTAATTGCCATTTAAATTAATATTGAAATTTAATTGCCACTTAAATCCGTGATAATTATAACCAGTTTATTTGTTGTGATTTATTGGTTGATTTGAATAATGATTGCGATGGATGTTTAATTGTTGATATTTGGATGATTGGATATTATATTTATTTTATATGGTGTTATCTCATTGCAAGTTCCCTTAGTTTGCTGTTAGGAAAAATCATTATGGGTTGAAATGATAATACCCGAATGGACTTATAGATTTGGGAAAAATCATTATGGGTTGAAATGGTAAACTCGAGTGATTTTATGGATTTTGAATTTTATTCGGGATTGAGGGTTGAAATGATATATAACCGTAAATTTAAAATTTATTGCGGGTTGAAATGATATATATCCGTATCACTTGACCATAGGATAGAAAATTATATATGGACACCGGATTGCTTAAATTAAATGATTTTAAATCCTTAATTTTTGAAGCCAGTTAAATGATATTTTGAAATAAAATTTGATTTATATGAACATAATTGTTTTCAAAATCCAAGCTTTAAAATATTGAAATTGAAATTGGTTTAAATGAATTGTTTACGAAATTTAAATTGGAATTTTAAAGTTGAATTCTAAAATATAAATGTAATATATCAAAATTGAGTTATTGTAAACATTTGTATATTTAAAATTTGAAATCTATTGAATTAGAAGTGGTCTAAATTTGTATTTCATACATGGATTTGAAATCGATATAGATTAAAATGGTTTTAATGAGAATTTGAATTGAAAGATTAGAATTGAGTTTTGTTGATTTGAAATCTGGATATGTTCCAGATTTGTTGAAATGGAAGAAATAGTTCAATTTGATATTATTTTCAAATTCATTATTTTAATATAAACTGTTTAAAAATTTATTATTTTAAAATTTAGATTATTTAGATTTTCAAACTATTTACTATATAAACCATTCCAATAATAAAACCATTTGTACTAAACTATTTTTAAATGTTTTAAAATCCTTAAACTATTTAAACTATTAAACTATTTTCAACTAATAAAACTATTTTTAAACTATTTTAACTATTGTAACTATTATAAACTATTTTAATACAATAAATATTTTAATATATAACCTATTTTAATATATAAACTATTTCTAATATATAAACCATTTTAAAATATAACCTATTTTTAAAATATAAACTATATTAAAGTATAACTATCTCAATATATATAAACTACTTTCAATATTCAAATCGTTTAAAGTTGGAACCGTTATGACTTAGGTTTGATTGATTCAAATGCGAATATTTTGATATGATGGTTTAACCATTTTTGTGATTATGATTTGGTAGTGAATATGATTTTGAAGTAAATAATGGTTTCTAAAGTGAATATGATTTTGAAATTATTATGATTTGGAAGTGAATATGATTTTGAAGTAAATAATGGTTTCTAAAGTGAATAGGATTTTGAAATGATTATGATTTGGAAGTGAATATGATTTTAAAGTAAATAATGGTTTCGAAGTGATATGATTTTGAAAGGAATATGATATTTTGATATAAAGTATGAAATGTTTGAAATGTAAAAGAACCAATCAGTATGAAATAAGCATTTGGTTGTTAAAGAGACTTGGATCGGATACTGTCAAACTCTCTGCCAATACCGAAAACCAATTTAACAACTGTGCACGTGGTGGAGAATTCAGAATGAAGTAGGATGGTTTGGCAAACGCTACTATATGCGGTATGAACGCAGTCCTAACTCCCTCGGGTCAGCTTGATATGACTAAAACAAGAACCATGATGGGCCAAGTGGGGTTGCTCCCCCTATCGGGCACATTTCTTCGATACCATATTTATTACTTTGTGATTGATTTAGTGGCCACCTCTCGATTTTGATTATGGGAGTGTGTCTCGAGGTGGGCGGTAGTAGCTGCTATGCGTTACCACCAGTCTGGATCCACAAAATGGTATTATCCTATCATGGGCGTTGCCTCGTGTGCCTTGTCATATGCCTTATCAAGCCATTACGAGTTTGGTTTATATCGTACCTATGGAGTGCTCCCTGAGTATCCCACCAATTTGGTGGGGCTTATAGTATCTGTATAGACTACGGTATTTATTTAAAAATGTGTTAATGGGATATGGGTAATGCCTTAACGCTACTTTAATACTTTACTTTACTGTAAACATATTATAATAGCGTATTGTACTATGTATGTAGATAGTTTAACGAATCCTTAGGAGATGGAATCCCGAACATCTCTTAAGTTATTACATGCACGTTAGACACTGGATAGGAGATGTAAAATCCCGTAAACATTTCTGAATCTGTTACGCTCATATTTATTTACTGTTGATTTAACGTACATAAGATCTTTTAGTTCCGACTCGAGTGTTTTGTCTTTTCATTACGCTCGGGTCAGCCTGAGTAGTTCAGCATTGAAGACTATCTTTTGGAGGATGAAGATGAAGATTTAGTATATTATTGCTATTTATTATATTTATTCCACTGCATTATGTTGTTCCACTGCATTATTTATTTATTCCTGTTGTATGTATAACCCTTCATATATTGTAAAAATGTAATCAAATGTTATTTGTAAAACAGCTTCATGAACTATTTATTTGATTATTATATTATGTCATTCTGCTATGAGATTCTGTGTTTTCTTTTCTATTATTTTCTTATTACCCCATTAACAATCCTCCCTTTTGAATAGTTTGAGTTGACATGTGTGGTTTATTGTTGATTTAAACCGTCCAAAAAGATGCGTCGTTACAGATTTTTAACCTTTCGTTGAACGGAAATTGTTTTGAATCGTTGCAATGTTGTTTGATACACATATGTACACATGCATACACAAACTTCAAAAAAACATCACAGTTGGTCACATCAAAGACTAAGAAAATATCTAAGATATTTTCATAATATAATTAAATAAGAATACTTAAGTGTTAATTAATAAAAAGCAAACTTACCATCACCTTTAACCTCCTTACACATACTTTCCATCTCATTAAATGCTAGTACTTAAGGGTGTAATAGTACATTGGAAAGGAGGAGCTAATGTGTGGTTAAAAATGAATATTGGGTTAAGGGTAGTAAGGTCTTTTTGTTGTAAACTTCAACTATAAATAGCACCACCTTCTCTTTACTTTTTCACATCTTCATTCTTCACTTCTTCCTCACTTTCTTCATCTTCTTCTTCTTTTCCAAAGCATCTCTAATGGCTTCTTCTCTCTTATCTCTTTACTAACTTTCTTAAAAACATATCAAACCAATTCCAAACTCCACCCAGCATTGGGGGTGAAGGGTGGAGGCCATGAGCAAAAGGATGGGGTGGAGGCTATGTCCATGCACTATGGTGAGCAGAGAAGGTATGTGCACAAGAAAGGTGTAGTGGTGATGATGGCCGTTAGCATTGTGAAGCAAGAAGGTTGTTTTGGATGATGTTTTGATGGAGTAGAAGTGTTGATTTGTTGAATGATGGTAGGAAGAAATCAGTTTGAAAATAAGTGAGTTAATCTCACGTCGAATTTCTTGATAAATTGCTTGCTAAATCACTTAATAATATCACTTGAATATTGCTTGATTTATCACTTTGATTTAACTATAAACTTGTCAACAAGTTAAGACCAAAACTTGTTGAAATATTGCTTGCTATTAGTAATAATATTATCATGGTTGTTAACTATGTTTTGATTGAAAATATGGATAATGAATGTTAATTATATGGATGTTTGATTGTTGAAATGATTCACGTTTAATACATGTCGAATATTACAAAGGAAATCACTTTCCTTTATAAAATAAAATGGTGTACATGAAATTGTTAACCTCTTTAAAATGGTCTAAAATGATTTAGAAATGTTTTATAAACATTTAAAAGTGTTTCGGCAAAGTTTGAAAAGAAAGTAAAAATTGAGTTAAAATAGGGGCATCGTGTAAAGGCAGTTCGCGATTTCGCATCAGAAATGCTAAATGAATATACATAATAGAAATAGAGTCAGAATTCTTCGAAATCATTAGGGTATGATCATCCCATTCCAGATATATTTCTACCTACTATGAAGTTCGGGTTTAAAGTAATGTGGTGTATGCTAGAGCGTGCTCGGATAGGTCGGTAATGACCAAGATGATGACATATTCGGTACTATCTAGGAAGAGGTAGGTCCATCTTGTGTTGGTAGAGGTGTAGATGTTCTATAGCCTCGGTACATTCATCTAGAGATGTACTACCGGAAGGTAGTCCCTTCACCTGGTCATTTATTGGAAATCCATTCTCCAATACATGCTAGCCATTTTGATTGTAGAGCATAGTATGTTAGAATTTAATAATGGTAACAATTTCGGCTATTTGAATATATTTACTTGAAAAGTGTTTTCAAAGAATGTCATTAAAAATAATATCAAATGATTTGATAAAAATGTTTTAGTTATCATAAGGTAAAACCCGTCCGTGTTTATATGCGGCGTGGACTTATGAGATTCTCTTTCTTTTCAAAAGGATTTATCACCAAGTCTAATATTTGACACTGTCATTTAGAAACTGAGTTTGCGACACTGGTTTATCAAGCCTAATCCGGGTATTTTCAATACTTGGGTCAGATCTGAGTAGTTTCAGGATTAGCTGAAGAGGCTTGAAGTTTCTAGAGGGGAGTTGGAGATCTTCATCAACGTATGGACGTATTTGATTTTCCGTTGCACTATGTGTTATTGTTCAGCAAGTGTAAGGATAGTTATTATAGCTATCTAAGCTGAATCTAGGTTAGACTCTAATTTATATATTTTAAATTTTTTTTCTGTAAAGAATATTATTCAATAATATATGTTATTCTATCCAAGTAAGATTCTGTTCTTTCTTCTTTTTCTTTCTATCCCATAAAGATCCATCTTTCCATTCAATTTGGGTTGGACATGTGTTGTTTATTGTCGACTCAAAGGGTACGTAAATTTGGGCCTTTACATTTAGTATCAGAGCTTAGGTTGAGCGAACACCTGAGCCTGATAGGGGTAAAGACTCATCAGAGATAGGGTCAATAATACCCTAGGACGAGTAACTCATTAGAGATAGGGTAAGTGATAGCCTAGAATGAGTTGAGAGTATTATGTATATGAGCGCGTATTTGTTAATGTTATATAAAATGATTTTTGTTTTGAACAAAAAAATTAGTAAATGAAATAATTTTACCTAGGATTACATTTTGGATATAAAAGATATTTTCAAAATGATGTAGTTATTTATTAAGTATTTGGTTGTTAAGGAATGATAATATACAATTATTTTCACTAATTGATTGATTGTTTGATTTAATAGCTTAAGGTAGAAATACCTTGTGAATTTAGTTTCACGGTTTGACTATAAGGTGTTTGTTAATAAAATTGGTTTAAGGTCAAGAAGTTTATTTAAGATAAAATTTATGAGCGTGTTTTGCAAATAAAACGATTTTGTAAAAGACAAACGTGGAAAGGTATTTTATATAAATTTTGAGAATTTAAATCCTAGAATTTTTGAAAAGAATTTTGAAAGTTTAATACGATGAAAAGGAAGTTATTTAATACAAGATGATTTTAAGAAATGGATTTATAAATGGGGTTATTATAAAAAAAATACATATACTATTTTTTCAAATAAATGATTTGAAAAGAAGTATCATAGGATAACTAGTTTGAGTGGTTCGAAAGTAAAAAAACGGCAGGAGATGTGTTCGAGTGGTAAATACTTCTCTTAAGTATTGCCCTTCTGGTTAAGGGATATATGATACTATTGGTAGTACCCAGTTCCTTGGTGTTATTTTGGAGTTGCTCGGTCTATATAATTTTCTTAAGATTAAGAGATAATATGAATCATTAACTAATAAATTGACTAGTAATAAAGAAACATCTTTATAAAAAAATTTAAACCAAATTCGGGATCATAAATTGATAGGAGTAAGCTTAAGTTGCGTAAGTAATAAATAAGTCATTAAGACATTGGGTAAGGAGTTAGAAATCGGAATAAAATAATGAGAGAAAGTTTAAGTAAGATAAGACCTTGTAAATTTGTTAAGTATGAAAAAATGAAAAGCTTAGTAACTAATTCTACATTTTCTATCATTATAGAAATTAACTAAAGCAAAGCGTTTAGAGTTAAGGGAAAGACTTAGGAGAGCATTTGTGAAGTGTGAGGATTTAGAGGTTTTAGATACTCCTATTACTAGTGATGAGGAGGAGGACGACTAGATAGGGGAGCCATCTGGAGTAGTGATAGGATTAGCTGATGACCCGATAGTTATTACAAACGACGAGGATATGATTATGGTTCCTATAGTAGAGAAGGCTGAGGCTGAGGCAGATGAGGATGTGGAGGCAGGTTTAGAGGCAGACGCAAAGGCAGATGTAGGAGCAGAGGCATACGATTCAGGTCATTGGATTACAGCCCCTTTGAGTGAGGAGGATAAGGAGGGCGAGCCTACAGAGGATGAGCCCGTCATGGAGGAGCTAGTAGAAGATGAGCTCGTTGAGGAGGAGCATTTAGGAAATGATTTTGGGATGTATGACACTTGGTTGTGCGATAGCCCACTAGATAGTGATAAGAATATTATATGGGAGATGGGATCGCCAATCCTAGAGCCAAGTAAGGATCTTGGTTTGGAGGAGATAGATAAGTATGTTCCAGTAGAGATGGGTCATATTCCACGGGTTTCATTAGGACAGCCCTAGTAGCCACCAGGTTGTGACATGGTATAGGAGGATGAGATGTAGGATGAGGGACCTGAAGTGGAAGAAGGAAAGGAGGATATGCCAGATATGTTGGATTTGGGAGGACCAACAGACGAGGAGTCCGACGAGTAGGAATGTTTAGTATGGATGATATTTTTAGGAGTTCTATGGTATGGTTAGGATGATTCAATTTAGGGAATATTATCTACATGACTAATATATATTATGTGATTATGTATATTACCTTAAGTGCATAGTACGTGCTAAGACTAGGGATGTGGATCGATGTGGTTCTATGTGTATATCTGATGACACCATTATGTAGTATCAGTATTTAGCAGATCTCTCTCTTTTTGTTACCTTATTAAAGTAGAATTTTTATTCAGACTCATTTACGGGGTAGGTTTCCTTATAAGTCTAAATTTTAATTTCGGTGACCAAATTCTTTTAAGCAGGGAAGAATGTAACGACCCGTAATTTTACCACTTTGAAAATGAGATATTTAATTTATTTTAAATATTCAGATATAGAATTTTCAAAATTAATAATCATGTTTTATGTGATAAATAAGAATGATAAACTTATTTTTAGAATTTGATTACAAAATCAAGAAGTTTGGATTTTCGTCGAAAAGTGATAAAAGCCGGCTTTCGATAAAATTAGATATACGTTCAATTTTTGTTTTAATGATAAATAATTCTTTTTAAAATTGTTATATAATGATAGTAATTTCATTTATAATGGTTTTATAACTATACAGACTTGTTTATACTGATTGACAAATTTCGTTTTGCTTTGACAAATCGACGTCATATTTTTACAATTTGATTTGAATATTATTTAATATAGTTTTATAGCTCAAATGAACTTGTTTGAATTATTTAAAGATGATAACAAATCAATTTTCAAGTTTTGTTTGCATAAATAAATAGTTTGAGTTAAAACTGAAAATGTGATCGACGATCGTTTTTAGTATTTTCAACCTTTCGTTGAACGGATGTTGATTCGAATCATTGCAACGTTGTCTGATACACATATGTACACATGCATACACACAGTTCAAAAAACATCACAATTGGTCGCATCATGTAACAACCCTAGCTTTGATGATTACCTGTAAATATTAAATTATAACGGTGGTTATAATTTAATATTGTAAAATTAAAAAATGAATTGGAGATTTAAATTGTTTATTTTAAATAAACAATGGATTTAGAAATAAAATGTGAAAATAAAGTTTTAAAACTTTATTTTCGTTGTTTGTGAGAAATATGAGTGAAATATGATTTTTATTTGAGAAAATGCAATAATTCTAGTAATTATCGCCAATTGCTTCTTTTATTGATTTTTAAAAAGAAATATTTGTTTTGATATGTGTTTATTGTAAATAAAAAGAAGGAATTTTGTTTAAAAATAAGTTTTGGTTATAAAAACGATGTTAGTATGATTTATTGCATTTTATTATGCAAGAAAACAATTTTTGTATAAGTTTTGGAGTTAAAAGTAGTGTTTTGTGCAAATATTTGTGTAAATTGTGTATTTAAACTAAAATAAGAGTTTTAATAATGGAAATAAATTTTTAGAGCAAAACAATCTTTTATTTTGATGTAAAATTATTTTTAGAACATAAGGATATGTCTTGTGATATTTATAAAGTGAAACATGTACATATATTTGTTATATCTTGTGTATATGTAAGTGTAATAGTGATTTAGTGTGTTAATCTCATTTAGAGTCTAATTGATTTGGTTATTTGGGTCTTAGCCCATTTAATTACTTAACTTGGAAAGAAAGAAAACATCTCTTTCACATTATTTTGTACGTACAACAAGCTTCTTCTAGAAAACAATGAGAAAAAGAAAACACATTTCCTCTTTCAAATAAAATCAAAAATCTTCTTCCCAATCCAACTCTTTTGCTATAATTTTCAAATTAAAGTCAATTTATTTCAGGTAATCTATCTTAAAATCAATATACTTAATCAAATTCCAATTTTTGAGGGATTTGGTTGTTTGTAATTGAATATTTTTGTTTGCATGTCATTGTAAACTTTTATTCAGGTCATTGAAGCTTTTTTGAAGTCAAAGCTTGCGCCTTTTCTCCGATTTGCACTTGTAGCTCAAGTATTTTGCAAATGAGTAATAATCTCACAAATGCTAGCTCAAACAAAGCTGAATTGCAAGTTGAAAATGCCAAAAATCGTATACTGTAATTGAAATTTGTGTTGTTTGATATTACAATAAAAACTGTTCTGAGTAGCTACTTTGCATGACTATATCTTTTTATTCCTATGTCGAAATTCACTGATTTTTTTTAATTTGAAAGTTGAAGTTTTCTACTATGTGCACACCAATTTTTAGTTCAATCAAAGATCGTTTGGTCCTCTGTTTCATGCCTGTAAGTCGTACCCGAGATGGTTTTCAGGCCTGGGCACATTTCCGTTTTTTGAGCTGCTGCAAACATGGCCTGAGTCCATGTGTGAGACAGCGTACCTTTTTCATTTTCTATCGAAATTCATCGATACTTTTTTATTTGAAAGTTGAAGTTTTCTACTATGTGCATACAAATTTTGAGTTTAATCTGAGGTAGTTTGGTCCTCTGTTTCATGCCTGTAAGTTGAACCCGAGATGGTTTTCAGGCCTGGGCTCGTTTCCATTTTCTGAGCTGCTGCAAACATGGCCTGAGTCCATGTTTGAGACAATGTATCCTTTTCATTTCCTGTCAGAATTCATTAATTCTTCTTTTATTGGAAAGTTGAAGTTTTGTTCTATGTGCATACAAGTTTTTAGTTCAATCTAAGGTAGTTTGGTCACCTGTTTCATGCCTGTAATTTGAACCCAAGAGGGCTTTTAGACCTGGGCAGAATTCAACATGGCCCAAGTCCATCTTTGAAATTCCATATCTTTACCATTTCATGTCGGAATTCAGTGAATATTTTTCCAGTTCATAGATAAATCGTTCTACTTTGTGTGTATCAAATTTCAGACCATTCCGAGGTCAATAAGCCATTCGAATTATGTCTTAAAGTTGAACCCGGAGAAGGTTTCAGACCTGGGTATTGTTTTTGCCTGTGCACTTTTTTTTGTTCTGCCTTGTTTTCCCATTCGATTTCCGACTTCTGCATCTTGTATTTGTGACATTTCTAAATTGTTTTGAAGTCCATGAAGCCTATCAATAGGCGAGCCAGAATTTTGGTGAATTTGTGATTCAAAATGAATTGATTTTAGGATGTTTTCGAATGTTGATTTTAGTGTTTTTCGATGATTTTTCTTTGATTTGGAGCACGGGGTTTTCTAAATAATTTTGAAATGATTTTTAAAATAAATTGGCTTTTGAAATAATATTTATAAATTATTTTCAAGCTATAAAATCTATATATTCTCTATAATAAAGGAATTTCAAAGATTGTTTTCCAAAAACGATTTCGAAAATTATTTTAAAAGCTTGTTTTCTCAAACAAATTATTTTCTATATAAAATACATGTTTTTGCACTATTTGAGCATATAAGAAGGATAATTAAACGGTTTGGTAAAACAAGTGGTATGGGACACGTGCGTTTACTTTATCGGTTAATTCCTGAATTGGCCGTTTGAACGTTTTGACCTTCAGGTCGTATTTGCCATTGAGATGAGGCAAATACTTTTACTGATTTCTAGTGTGGCATTGGCTAGTGGTTAGTAAATGGATCAGTGAGAACGTGTGGTATGTGACGCACTGTTAATACTTTTTGGGTTCCTATTTGAGAGTTTGTGACACATTCTCGAGAGTATTGCAAGTACTGGACCTTCGGGTCATTTGTCCTTTGAGATGTTGTCCTTCGGGATGTTTGTCCATTGAGACGTATTTGTCCTTCAGGATGTTGTCCTTCGGGATGTTATCCTTCGGGATGTTTGTCTTCGAGACGTATTTGTCCTTCGAGACGTTTTTCCATTTGAGACGTGGTGCCTTATTTTGAGAGAACAGTACTTGGTGGGCTTCGGCCATTTTATAAGCACGTACTTTCTTTTGAGATGATTTCATTGATTTATTTATGATTTTCCAAGTGTATCGCCTTTTTACATTATTGACCGTTTGAGCCATTCGCGACATTATATATGGCGATTACATCTTTGGGAAATTAAACTCCTTATCGAGTTCTATACTTTGAGATTTGGGTTTGCCAACACTTGGCATTTATTTGGAGATATATGTGTTTGCCATTTTTGGCGTATCTTGAGTTTTGGAACTTCTCTATCTTGAGAATATATTTGTGATTGCCATTTACGGTGATTTTTGGGTTTTCAGATTTCTCCTATTTAGGAGTATGGTTTAGAGAAACCATTATAGTTGCTTTTGGGATTATGCCAATGATATGAGGCATGCTTTATACTTAGTTGCTTTTATTGTTAAGTTTACCTCTTTCGAGGATATATGTACTTAGTGATATTACCTCACTTGAACTAATGATATGTTCCTTGCATTCTTCTTCTCATTCGAGAAGAGATATCACCCCTTTACCTTATACTTCATATATTTGTTACTAATCTGATGTTTTAGCTAGACTGACCCGAGTATTTTTATATACTTGGGTTAGACCGAGTTGTTTCAGGTTAGATACCTGCTTTGGACTTAGCTTTGATTGCTTCCGCCTTCGATGTCTGCTTATCTCTTTTTGAGTAGTTTTGTAGTCTTTTTGATTGACTCTGATATGTATCTATATTATAGTGTGGTCCTAGTACCACTTATGATCTATCATTTTGTATTGTATTGGGGATGTATCAGTGTATGTGTGTGTGTGTGTGTGTCTGTTTGCTGTTATGTGATGTGTTGTACATTTTTTTGTATTTTGTTCTGATGGATCTGTTAGCCACTATAGTTTTCTATTAAGCATTTATTGAATATGTCGATCCACTTAAGAATGAAAAAAAATTTAGACCACTTAATCGACGTATTTAATAGATGTTTAAGACAAAGCTATAGATGGTCGCTCATAACTAGCCCTATTCTCTGCATTAGCAGACAGTATTACCCAGTAATACTCTTTGTTAATGTCGGTCTCCGGGTGAGGCGTTACACATCAAAAACTAAGAAAATATCTAGGATATTTTCTATAATATAATTATATAAGAATACTTAAGTGTTAATTAATAAAAAGTAAACTTACCATCACCTTTAACCTCCTTACACATACTGTCCATCCCATTAAATGCTAGTACTTAAGGGTCTAATCTTGCATTGGAAAGGAGGAGCTAATGTGTGATTAAAAATGAATTTTGGGTTAAGGGTAGTACAGTCTTTTTGTTGTAATCTTCAACTATAAATAACACCGCCTTCTCTTCACTTTTTCACATCTACATTCTTCACTTCTTCCTCACTTTCTTCATCTTCTTCTTCTTTTCCAAAGCCTCTCTAATGGCTTCTTCTTCTCTCTTATCTCCTTACTAACTTTCTTAAAAACATATCAAACCAATTCCAAACTCCACCAAACTTTTCCAAAGACTTTAGAATATCATTTAATCATGATTTAACACCTAAAAAGTGAAGAAATGATGGAGGAAGGTGGAGATAAGCCCTAGACCATGAGCATTGGATGGTGAAGGGTGGAGGCCATGAGCAAAAGGATAGGGTGCATGCTATGGTCGTGCGGTATGGTGAGTGGAGGAGGTATAGTCGCAAGAAAGGTGGAGTGGTGATGATGGCTGTCAGCTTTGTGAAGGAAGAAGATGGTTTTGGACGATGTTTTGATGGAGTAAATGGTGTTAGTAGAAGCGTTGATTCATTTAATGATGGTAGAAAGATAACAGGTTGAAAATAAGTGAGTTAATCTCACATTGAATTGCTTGATAAATTGCTTGCTAAATCACATAATTATATCTCTTGAATATTAATTGATTTATCACTTTGATTTAACTATAAACTTGTCAACAAGTTAAGACCAAACTTGTTGAAATATTGCTTGCTATTAGTAATAATATTATCATGGTTGTTTACTATGTTTTGATTGAAATATGGATGATGAATGTTAATTATATTGATGTTTGATTGTTGAAATAATTCACGTTTAATACACGTCGAATATCACAAAGGAAATCACTTTCCTTTATAAAATGAAATGGTGTACGTGAGATTGTTAACCTCTTTAAAATGGTTTAAAATGATTTAGAAATATTTTATAAATGTTTAAAAGTGTTTCGGTAAAGTTTGAAAAGAAAATAAAATTTGAGTAAAAATAGGCCCATCGCGTAACGGTAGTTCGCGATTTCGCGTCAGAAAAGCTAAATGAATGTACATGATAGAAACAGAGTCGGAATTCTTCGAAATAAGAATTTTTTGGATTCTTATAACCATAGTTTTCAAATGAAAAAGAAAAACCAAGATTTGATCTTGTAGATTTTAGATTTGACCAAATCAAATTTTCAGGAAAATCGCGCTTTTGTAGTTAAGTGACCAAAGTGTAAAACTCATTACAATGAATATTTTAAATGTTTAAAAATATGAAATAAATTTGATAAATATGTTAAAATGATTTAAAAGAGGTTTGAGTCATAAATATGAATCTCCAATTGATAAAAAAGTTGTTTTAACCAAATAAGCTTTTAAAACACTATTTGTAGCACTTTTCTACATCAGTTTTAGTAAACTTTAGAAGTATAAATTTATAATAACTATTCTTTCCCAAATCTTTTATAAATGTCTTTAAATAAAAAAATTAGTATTTTCAAGACGATTCAGAAATTTTAATAAGAGTTTAAATGAATGGTTAAGAGAAATTGTTTATAACACTTAAGCAATATAGTTGAAATCATTTCTTGGAATGTAATAATAAACTGAGTATGCAAAAATGAGTAGTACATTTGTCCCGCCTGTGAGATCTAGGAAGATAAAACAAGGCGTGTAACTAAGGTTAGGAATGGAGCAACCAATGCCCTGAACTTACATGGCCTCTATTTCCTCTTTCTAGGCGAGAGGTGGAACAGATCGAAGGGAAAGCCGAGATGCTCTAAAATGATCTCATTTAAGTTTTTCCAAAAGCAAGGAATTTTTGAAGGAGTTAATTAAACCAGATTTTTAATAGTATAAGGAATACTCTGGTCAAACTCTATATTAAGGTCTAAGGAGGGAACTTGTATTATCCGCGTGAATTTAAAAAAAGTGATTTCACCGTTATTCTGCTCATAGTACTTATTGAAATGGAAATTATTATTGAGTATAAATTGATATAATTTCTACGAATTCATTAAACTCGAATACTAACTAATTTGAATTTACCAAGTTAGGTGACATGGTTTCAATATAAAAAAGGATATGATTTGGAAAATAAGAAATCTTTGTTAAAAATTTAAATAAACGTTCTGGAAATAAGATGTCTTAAATAATGTCCTTTTCTACTCAATATTTAATGATTTTGGTTTATAGTAAACGATGTCTTAAATGACATTGTTTTGAACCAGTAAAGACATGTTTCAGAAAGTTGAAATTTTTTATTAGATTTGGAATTAAATTTTCCTAAGTAAATGACATAAAAGATTTCCAAAGTTAAAAAGGTTTTGATTATCCGGTAAAAAGTTAAAATGAAAAGAGGCTTAACAAATCCTGTATACATATATTCAAAAAATTTAATCGATGATTGGATTTCGAAGAGACCGGGATTGGATTTGGGTGATTCCTATCCGGAAACCACTTCGAACCAATTTACGATTTTGAAGTAAAACATGTTGAAGACAGTTGAAGATGAAGATCTTCATGATGTAGGGCTACTTGCCACTAGACCCTCGGTGAAATTTACCATATCATACATTATTGTGGCAGTAGTGCTCTATTATGAAAATCTTCGATATTGCTAGGACTTCTCGCTGTTGATCCTAGGGATGATTCCCAAATAAGATGTGGTAGGAGAGTACCTTCGGTTTATCCTGTTCTTGGACAACTTGTATGGACAAATGTCTGACATTGCATTTTAAAATCACATTGATTGATCTTTATAAACGTATCATCTGGTGGCGGAGAAGGCAACTTCTCTTAGCTTAATACCTTTTCCTAAGACATACGAGCTTAGGAGTTATACATTTGTAGAAATTGGTTGTGTGATTATGGAATAGCAATCTGGCATTCAAAGTGAAAAGTTGATGTTCTATGAATGGTAATCGCTACCTCAGGCCTCAAAATCGAAAATGGCTAAAACAGGGTAGATGCGGCAAGGCTATGTGGTTCGCAATCATTAGGGTATGATCATCCCCTTCTAGATATATTTCTACCCGCTATGACATTCGGGTTTAAATTAATGTGTTGTATGCTAGAGCGTGCTCAGATAGGTCAGTGATGACCGGGATGATGACATATTCGGAACTATCTAGGAAGAGGTAGGCCGGTCTTATGCTGGTAGAGGTGCAGATGTTCTATAGCTCGGTACACTCCTTTAGAGATGTACTACTGGAAGGTAGTCCCTTCACCTAGTCATTTATTGGAAATCCATTCTCCAATGCATGCCTGCCATTTTGATTGTAGAGCCTAGTATGTTGGAATTTAATAATGGTAACAATTTTGGCTATTTGAATATATTTACTTGAAAAGTATTTTCGAAGAATGTCGTTAAAAATAATATCAAATGATTTGATAAAATGTTTTAGTTATCATAAGGTAAAAATTCGTCCTTGTTTATATGCGGCGTGGTCTTATGAGATACTCTTTCTTTTCAAAAGGATTTATCACCAAGTCAAATATTTGGCACTGTCATTTAGAAATTGAGTTTCTCACGCTAGTTTATCAAGCCAGATCCAGGTATTTTCAATACTCGGGTCAGATCCGAGTAGTTTCAGGATTAGCTGAAGAGGCTTGGAGCTTTTGGAGGAGAGATGGAGATCTTCATCAACGTATGGACGTATTCTATTTTCCACTACATTGTGTGTTGTTGTTCAGCAAGTGTAAGAAAATGTATTATAACTGTCCAAGTCGAATCTAGGTTATACTCTGATTTATATATTTCAAAAAAATTCGCTATAAAGAATATTATTCAATAATATATGTTATTCCATCCGAGTAAGAATCTGTTCTTTTTTCTTTTCTTTCAATCCCATAAATATCCATCTTTTCGTTCAATTCGGGTTGGACATGTGTGGTTTATTGTCGACTCAAAGGGTATGGCAATTTGGGCCTTTACACAGAAAGAACTTTTATGGATGAATTGCATTTTTGCCTGGAGGGCAGTGTTAGCATTCCAAGTCGGAATTGCTAGGAGGAATAGGGTAATCATTAACCCACAAGCCTCATACTCGGTAAAATTATTAAAGCTAGGATGTGCAGCAGGGCTATGTGGGTTGCTCCCATTAGGGTATGATCATCGCCTAATCTAGAGAGTTATCTACGATTTTATGTATGCTTCAGGCCCGGTATGGCTATTTGTTCATAACCAGGGCTGATCATATTCGGCGCTATCCAGTAAGGGGTAGGGCTGGTCCTGAGTAGTAGAGGTGCAGAATGATGCAGCCCCCAGTACATTTTATCTAGAGGAGTATTAATTCAGAAATTAGACCCTTTCCTTTTCATAGTTGGAATCCATTTTCCAATACGAGCCTACAGACTTGATTGTATACCTATTATGCTAGAATCTAATTAATGTAACAATTTCATCTATGATTCCATATTAATTTTAAACCAAGACATTATGATAATATCAGTGGATTTTATATAGAAATGTTTTGGTTATCGTAAGGTAAAAACACTGGTCTTACAAGATACCTTTATTTTGAAATATTTTTATAATAGTAAAATCCAATTGTGTTGTGTTTTCTCATGCTAGTTTACCAGACTGATCCGGACGTTATTTTTCTTATAATGCTCGGGTCAGACCAAGCATATTTTCGTATTTAGCTTTGGAGCTTCAAGAGATGAGCTGGATGCCTCCAAGACGTATTTACCTATATTTTATTTCCACTACATTGGTTGTTTATATTTATCAATATTTGTCAAGACAGGTAGTTATAGCTGTCCGGGCTGATGATAGATTGTGTACTCCAAGTGATGTATGTATAGTATAGTTTTCTTTTGGTAAAGATCTATTGTATATTATATATTACTCATCATCATGTGAGATTATGTTCTGTCTATTCTTTCTTTTTCCCCAACAATTTTTCTTTTTAGCACTTGGATGTTCGGCACATGAATACCATGGATGTATTACTCTCGACTATTGAGGGTCGAAAAGGCGGATCGTTACACACACACATACATACATATATATATAGGTTTTATTTTAAAAAGTATAGAAAATAAGATTTTAAGGCTTTTAGTATTTTATGAAAAACACTTATATATATGTATATATATCTAAATAAATTTTTAACAAAGAAATTATTTATTATGGAAAATAATAGTTTGATTTCTAATTTTAGTAAAGAAATTACATTTTTTTAGAAATCTTTTAACTCTTATTTTTTAAATATAAGAGATTAAGCTTGAATTGAATTTCTATTGAATTTCATGATTATCTATAAAATAAAGAATTTTAATAACTAATTGAATTATTGGATTGATATGGGACACTCCGTACAATTCTTTTGATTATTATTATAATTTGTCAAACAGAGTTTGAGTGGAATTTACTAGCTTTTAATAAATGCTTGAGTATACTATCTAGTATGGGACAGTTAGTTAAATTCTTGTAATTACTTGAGTGATAGTAATTAACACTTAGAGTTATACTATCTTAGGTTGTTCGGATTTCAAGCCAATAGATCCCTAAGAGAAGATCACTCATTTTTCATCGATCTGCAATTCGATACATTCTTAAATTTGGATAGGTAGACCTATTTTAGAGGATTGTGTTTGTTATGGTATGACATGGCTTCCCATTCGACCATTGCACAGGTGTTGTATGCAAACCTATTAGTTTTTTTATGTATATTAGACGTGGTTTTCCTATTTTGTGGGATTAGGTTAATTCGATAGTAGTCTATTTTATGGGATTAGACTATTACATTATATGGCAGTGTCTTTTTGGTTTATTAGACTATTATCACTTTATTTGGTTTGTTAGACTCGAGGTCGCTGTTTTTATACTGACAGTTGACTACCATTACTATTTCATTAATGATTATTATTTCTTCAGATATTTTGGTATAGATATTTAGTATCTTTTGGGCTCTAGAGAACTTTGAATTGATCTCACCATACTTTTGATGATAGTCCATTTGAGACTTAATATGGATTTGTCAAATGGCGATTTTGGATTTGATATGCCTTTTTATGTTGATTTGGTTTTAGGCATATATTTAGTATGGCTTATTTTACTTTTAAGTCATAAAATTACAATATCATTATCGTGTCTCTTTATTAGATATAGTCTGACCCATTTATTGTAAAATACCCGGGTCAGGCCGAGACTCTACAGGTATAAAGACTCGTTGACCTTTGGATTTTGGGCTAGCATTGAAGTAGACTATTTTGACCGTCTTAGTTTACTTCACACTTGTGCATATTGAAATTTAGGAGTTATGTCATGTATGTTATCTAGTACTCATTATGTACTTGATATAGTAGTTTGGATATGATGTATTTCTTATGTGGGTCTAGTGCTGATATTTTGTAGTCTCACATTTTACTATGTATATGATGTATATTATTCCACTGTGATCTGTGACTCTGGTTCCGATTTAATTATATTATATACTTTTTTGAATATTTTAATTGGCGTGTTTATT
The DNA here is from genome assembly GCA_030737815.1 of Allium fistulosum. Classification (NCBI taxonomy): domain Eukaryota; kingdom Viridiplantae; phylum Streptophyta; class Magnoliopsida; order Asparagales; family Amaryllidaceae; genus Allium; species Allium fistulosum. Next base: position 1,250,875,775 of record CM060903.1, on the reverse strand, counting down.
ACTTTGTATTAATATTGTACATGTCAAAATTTTCAGTTCATATCACCCTTAACCAGCCATATTCTTTGTGTTATTAGACGACATTACTTGTAATGTTCTTTAATAATATGGGTATAGCGATGGGTTCGTTACACATGATTTAATAAATTAAAACTGAATATCAATTAACTAATGTGAATAATTTTTCATTTTCTTAATTCCTAGTATCCACCAAAACTATAGTTACAACCAATTATGAGAATAAAAGCCGCTTCCATTTAACGAAATATCCAAATCAATGAAAAGTAATTTGCAAATAGGTCTAATGATAAATGTACATGAATGAGGAAACTAACCTTCGAGGTAATATTTATAATTGATAGGGTCATGTTATATAATTCTCCTTCAGATTTTAACTCGATAAATTAAATAGAATAATGTGAGGTGAAAAGGAGAATAATATTTATTTACTAATTTGGATCAGACCTTAATTGATCAATTGATAAGATTGTTTTAAAACATAGAATGCAAAAGGATTAATGAGAGGGGCATAATGGAAATAAATCCGTCACTCATTCCCTAAACTCTTCGTTCCTCATTCATTCTCATTTTCATTTACAAAACTCAAAAAAAGAAAACTAAAGGAAGGCCAACCATTACCTAAGGAAAAGGAAGAAGAATGCTAAGGGAATTCAAGGGCAAAGCTTAAGGGAGCTAATCTACACCAAATCTCAATCTGTCTTATCCAATCTAAGTTGAATAATAGAATCCATCTCATTGATATATGCTTGTTTTTGGATCTATGAATGATTTCCAATTTGGTTGTGATAATATGTTGCTTGGATTGATTATATCATTGTTTGATTGAATGATGATTTATAGGAATTTCTATAAAATTGTTTTGATAGGTTTTAACATAAAAACTTAATTTTTTTCCAATTGCTTGAAATTTGAATATGTTGTGTAAACATTATTTTGAAGATGGATTTTTAATTTCATAATTTTCCAATTTTGTATGAATATTATATAAATTTCCTAAGAGAAAAAGTTGTTTATTTCAGGTTTTAATTATTAAAAATAATTAAATTAATATTTTGGTGTCGAAATTTTATATATGAAAGAAGAGGAAAATTCATATTTCTGTTGATTTTTTCCTAACGGTTATGATTTTCTATGAATTTATTATTCTAGAAAAGCTTTTAATTAAAATTAATTAACGATATTAATTATAAGGGTCGCAAATTATTGTGCGAAGGTGGAACGTGATCTACTAGTATTTTCTTAAAAGAAGATGAAAAGTATTGTGTTAACCAATGATAATTCAATAAGAGCAAGAATTGGTGGAAAGTAATACCTTTAAAAGGAAATAAAACAGTTTTTAATTTATTTACAAAAATGCCATTATAGAGGTTGATACCCTTACCTCCTTGATATTTGGCATCTATAATGGTTGTTGGAAGGGATAACTACCCAGTAGTTATATGATGTACCTGGTTTATAGACCCAACTTCTATAACGGTTGATGCATGTGATGGCTCCTTAGTAGCTATGTGATGAATCTACTTATATAGAAACTCGGCACCTTCATATTTTTGAGGGTTTGGTATCTCAAGGTTGTACAGGCTCGACAACCTTATAGTTTCAAGACTTAACATCATTCTTTTAAGGTTCGGGACCTTTTTTGTTTTAGGGGTCCAACACCCCAAGCTTTTAAAGATTCGACGCCCATAGGTTTTAAGGGACTCGGCACCTCTCGTTCTTGAGGGCTTTTTACCTCATGTCTTATATTAATTCAATACCCATGTTTTAGCGGCTTAATAGCCATATGCTTTTATGCTTAATATCTATGTTTTAGAGGCTCAATAACCTTATATTTTTCAAACCAAATCACCACATTTTGAATGCTCGATACCTATTGTTTTATAGGTTTGATAACTATTATTTAGCGGCATTACAACCAAATGTTTAACAAACCAAATAAATGTATTTTAGACGCTCGATATAGAGACTCAAACACATTTATTTTAGCATCATATATAGCCATATGTTTTTATGTACTTGAAAACTATGTTTTAGAGGTTCAATAGCCTATGTTTTTGAGATTCTCGACATCCTTATTTTGATAGCAAGTGTTTTAAAAGCTATGTAAAGATGATAGTGCTTTGGTATAAGATTTTAGCTAAGTATTTGGGCTATGTTTTACTTGTTTTAACGAAGAGTGTCAAGTGATCATTTTAAATATAAAAGTTTTTCAAGGTAATTAAATAGTGTTTAGCCCAATTTTATATGGGTTCTGTCAAAGAGAATTATTACTTAAACTCAAGTAATTTTGTGATGGATATGCCTATTGATTGAACATATTTTGATGAATGATGTTTTATGTTCTTGTTATCATTTGATCAGTTAAATTTGCATATTTATATCGTCATACTTGCATCATCACGATCCAACATTACATCTTAGGATTTATGGATAGAATTACCGGTTAGGTTTTTCCAGTGGTGAGCATGGATAGATTAAGCTCTTGAGTGAGTAGATTGCATAAAAGAGATCAGACGGATCAATTGTGTTAGGATACCTTGAATCGAAAAGATATGACTCATGGACTGTTAGCACGAAAATTGGTCACTAACACCCAAGAAGGGATTTGTGTAGAGAGATTAATGAAGATAGAAAATTAAAATAGAGGAATGTATGCATAATTAACTACAGAAACAAGAACACCAGAATTATAGTGGTTCGGCGTAACTGCCTACATCCACTTTGAATTTAATCTTTATTGCTTCTTCAAATTATTGAGTACAGATACAATCTGTATAATAACGACTTGATTACAAGTTTGGATCGAAAATACATTAGTCTTCAAAATGGCAGAGTCTCCCTAGAGTTCTCGAAAAAAGGTCCCTTTTCACTGCACCCCTGCCTCCTTATTTATAGACGAAGATAGGCTGGACTTCCTCCGCGGGCCCAGGAACAAGGTACTTTGGCCCATGGTAGGTGACTTCTGCGCACCGAGCCTGGTATGCCGAACGAGTCATGCCGATCGAAACATGCCGATCGAGAGATGTCGACCCATCATGGCCGGTCGGTGGTTGTTTATCAAATGTCTCGAAGTAAGTCCTCAAAAGACTCGGAGCAACCCGTGGTGGAACCTGAAATAGAACAGTACTGAACCCCTTACCTTGATGTTGGTTTCCATGAATAAGCTAACCCCCTCTTCTTGCACTGAAAAAGATACACCGAATGCTCGCGCCGAACCAGCCCCGACCGAACGACATTCACTGGACCTCCCAGACCGAGCCACCTCTTCTCCTCAAACTGGCCGAATGATAGTTGCTAAGCAATGTAGGCCGAACCACATATCCAGGCTGAACGGAGCTAGCCAAGCGGCGTCGTTCGAACGAAGGTCGTTGGCCGAACGGTATGCAGGCCGAACCACATATCCAGGCCAAACGAAGGAAGCCGAGCGTTGGCGCTTGAACGAAGAGTGCCGAGCGATGGCGCTTAAATGAAGGATGCCGAGCGATGGACTTAAGTTGAACGATAGTTGCATTCCGAACAACGCATCTAGGGCGAACGGTGCACTTCCATCCTAAGTCGAGCGACACTCATTCCTTTTATTTGGGCCGAACCACCCAGATTGAAACAAAAGCCTATATAGTCAGCATCCTGTAGCCGGGTCAATCATCCGGGTAACACTTGCCCCCCCAAAGTGTATCGTGTGAGCCAACATGATGCGCTTTGAACCATGAGCAATCCACGGTTTTTTCTTTAAAACTTTGCTTCAACTTCTCATCAGTTGATTCCCACGATCTCCTGAATGCCGAACCACATTTGAGTTTTTTATCGTGCCATGTCTTTGATGCGGGTCGGTCGATGTTCGTGCGTCGAGCCACTCATTCGGCAAGTTAACTATTGCTCGGTATGACTGCTCACCGAGCCACTGGGATACCTTGACCGGGTCCACTGGTTGATGCCTATTCACCTCCCCTTCTTTCTATATAAGCAAATACTTCTCCTTTTCTTCCCTTTACTTTTACTTCCACTCTATAGGACTTTCTAACTTGCCTTCCCCCGAACCCCTTCTACCTCCTTAATCTTCCTCTTTCTTCCCGACTCCATTACGTTTGCCCCCACAACTTCTCCCAACAACGAGCCTGAATGGATTTCAACTCCAAATCAAGCATTTCCCTAAGCATCGACCCATTCTCTTAGGTATGAACTTCTCACTTGATCGACTCTCCCAAATTGGGGGTTTTGTACGAGATTCGAATTCATGACTTTCCTTCAAATTACGGACGGTGGAAGTCGTGTAGATGAGAAAGACGAATCTGAGGTTTAAACATGCCTTAGGGTTAGATGGAGAGGAGGAAGGAAAAGGATACCGGGGGTATCCAGGACGTAGGCTCATGTTGGGTTACCGAGTGAGGGAGTAGGAAGTAGTGATGGGTCGGTAGGATTTAGTGAGATTAGGAAGTGTTGGCCAAGCGTTAACGCTGAATTGTTAGGTTGTGTGGGAGTCTGCTAGTTGTCAGGTTGGGCACGGTGTATGAGTGAGAGTGTCGTTCGGTGGGCAACTAGGGGAGTGTTTAGGTTACTCGAGGAAGTGAGTTGGAGGAGAACGATTGGTTCAGTTGGTATGGGCGGTTTCTGGATCCAGGGATAGTGGCCCGGTATAGTTCGGCGTGAGGGAGAAAGTATGGTCTAATCACTCGAGTGTAGTGTTACGGCTCGGTCAGAGACCGTGAGTTGGGCTCGGTATGCCGAGCGAGTATGGCTCGACATGACCCCCGCAGGCCGAACGGTGAAGAGAGAGTGTCGGAGAGAAGAGTGAGTGGTTCGACAATGTCGGTCTAGTAGGTCGTTCGGCTCCAGGCCTTGGGGCTCGCATTGATAATCTTGATTGTCTCCACTTAAGCACAGCACATATCAAAACTTCATACTTCCATGCCTTACCACAAAATGTTGAACAACGACAGCAATTTAAGCATACAATCATATCAAACTGATTTTGACTGATAACTCCCTAATTCCAACAACTATAAACCTGAGCCCAACTCAATAGAAACAAATAACATACTTTAACATATAGTTCTAATGTCCGAGTTCAAAACTAAAACCGTCATAAGACAAGCTCTCGAAGACGGTCAGCAATGACGGTCTTCGAAGACGACAATTCAATGCTTAACCTTAATCTATCGGCTTTTAGGCCTTTTAATTCTTTTACACTTATGCTTGAACGATTGCACTAGTCCACACACCACACGGGGGGAGTTCTTTTGCCATTATATCTAATATGGATTGTCTTTCAAGTATAGTTCAAACATGTGTTTACTCAAATTCTGCGTTTGTTGAGGATGTCTAGAAAATCGAGCTCCGCCACAGTTTCAGATAAATCCGGGCCGAATTCTCGATAGGAAGTAGTGGAAACTTCGAATCCATCGACGACTCCTGCACAAAATATCTCGAGTCCAATGACTGCTACTATTGACTTGGCTCTTGATGCCATAGATGCAGCAATTATCCTAGACAATCCGGTCGATTCTCAAGCTTCAAGAATCAACGAAAACGCTCTTCGCCGACTATGCTCAATCCACAGAATCCCTTTTGATGATGTGCTGGTTCCATCGGGACAAGATCGTCCCCACCTGCCCCTAGCCGGGTATACGGCTTGCAACCAATTCATATGCTAGGTTGGTAGCGTGCCACCTTTTAGCTCCTTCCTTCGTGATGTGCTGCAGTATATGGAGATCGCCCCAGCACAATTACATCCCAATAGTCATGCGTTCCTCTACGGCACGTGTATTCTTTTCATGAGTGTTCTTTTCAGACTACCCACTCCCGAGGATATCCGATATATCTATCGTTTCAAGAGATGGTCTGATAGCCCATCCTTCATATTTCTCGAGCCACACTCCAAGTGCCAGATCTTAACAAGGGCGTGGAGCAAATTTGCCATATACAAGCAGGAATGGTTTTATGTGCGCTGCTCCCTAGCTTTGCGAGGAGATGGCTGGAAGGGAGTAAGTTCATCTTCTAGATCAATAGTTGTACGTGGTAGGAAGTGCATTCTTTTTAAACCTTTTTCGACTTTTACAGGTATTAGCCCACGTCCTGAAGGCTCCGGGTACTCTGAGGCCATCTAAGCTATTCGAGTTGTTCCCGTAGGAGACCGGGACATCAAATTCATCATTTCCAATGAATCGCTTTCAAGATTTGGATTGTTGGCGGACGGTCGCCGAATAAGTCTCCCTCACAACGTCACTACAACCAGACTTGACTTGGACAAAGGCAAAGGGCAAGCAGGGCCTTCGATGCCTTCGACAAGAGATACCCCCGATATATCTGAGGAAGGTGAAATAAAGGAGGCCGAAGCTCTGGGTGAGAGTGTAAGTCCTATTCCGGAACCAGTGGTTGAAGCACATGGCACTGATGAACCACCTCCCCCTTCAAAAGGAAAAAAGAAACTAGCTTACAAGCTTAGGAAGAAGGCAGTGGGCGGAACTTCGAAAGTGAAAATTACTCCCATGGAGAGAGAGTCGTCTCCACATCACTTAGAGGGTTCGTTGAAGGGCTTGTCTGACCTTATTATTCCTGATGATTTACTCAACTACGCCTTCGATGATCCGGAAGCCATAAGACTTCATTCTCCTGCGAGAGGCAATGAAGGCGTTCAAGCCCATCACCAAGGAGATAAAACTCCGATAAGTAAAGCTAAAGAAACTGGTCCATTGGGGGAAACACTAGGACACTCACGGACACTCAGATTCTACCCCACACTTAAGTTTTATTCGTCACGCGTTCCCCGCTAATTTATCTTTGCTTGATTTTTGTGCAGGTGATATGGGAAATACTCATGGGTTCGATCGCCTTCATGGATCTTCTATCTTTCATCATTCCAGCCAAGACTTGGGGTCCGATAGACGCCGAGATAAGGATGACAATAGCGACAGAGACTACCGTCCTCGAGATTCATCATCATCTCGAAGGAAAACTTATGGTCATTCATTGTACCTCAACGATCCTACTCCTCAACCAGAACAAGGTTGGGAGAAATCAGGTCAAAGGGCGTCACAATCTGAAACTCCTCGCGACCAATACTCAGGTTCCTCAAGCACTAGGCATTCTCAGGAGGCTCACAAGAAGTCTATGGTTTCGACTAAACAAACTTCCTTTACTCCTGCACATGATCCGTTGATAGCGGAGAAGCTAGCCAAGCTTAAAGCCACATTCCTAAAAATATGCTTTGACGGATTAAAATTTCTTCCAGCCATCCATCCTATTCCGGGGCATGTTAAACAGAGTGCCATTGCTTGCAACAATGATGTTTACGTCCAACACGATGCATTTGTCCACTTGGTAGAAAAAGTTTCTGAAGTTTCTATGGAACACGAACATGAAATTGATCGCCTGAAGCTTGAGGCCATCCATGACAAGGACACCATTAAAGACCAAGATGAAGAGCTTTCCACGTATAAATCTCAACTTGAGGCCGCCCAGAAGAACGCTAATGATACCGCTTAGGCAGTCAATCGCCTGGAGGCCGCACACAAAAAATAAATTGATGAAGCGGTTCAACGTTGTGGTGCCCTAGCCCTAGAAAAAGACTCTATTCAAAAGGAGAAAGATGTTCTCGCTCAAAGAGTCAAAGAATTGGAGGAGCTACTCCTCAAAGAAAAAGAAGAAAAGGCCGCCGCTCAAGAGGAGTCACAACGATATTGTGACAAGATCATCGCTACACGACTCCTTAAAACAAAGCTTGATGAGGATCTCTCCAAAGCTGACGCGCTGAATGACGCAATTCGTGAGGTGGGCAAGAGAATGGCACTTTCAAAAGTCGATTCTCGTCTCGAAGCGGCTGCTGAGGCTGGTAGGGAGGAAATCAAGTGCCTATTCGATCCACTCATTGCCGAGTACAACGCTCGAGTCCTTATGCATCGTGACCTAACCTTTCTTGGCGAGGGCTACCTTGAATCCTTGGCCGAAGCGTGGGACACTTTAATAAAGATAAAAAAGGTTGAGTTGTGGACTGACGAGGTTGACGAAGGAGCTTTAGTGAAGGAATTGCTTCGGGGGAATGAGCCTTCGGACTTGTCTACGGCGAAGGCTCTTTACAGCAGAGACTCCTCCTTATCAAAAGGAAAAGATGCCATTGCTGGTCCATCCGGAATTGAGTCTTCGGTTCCTCCCCTTATCCAGCCATCTGGTCGCCCATCACTTGACCCCTTCGAGCAACATATTGGCTACGACCCAGAGGACCTTGGACTTAATATTCACGTTCTATCTCCTATTCCATAAGGCGAAACTCCTCGAACAGTTGAGAGTCGGCCAGAGACTGGTACATAACTTTGCTCCCAAAGTTCAAAGGGCTCTCGTTTTCAGCGAGTGATAGATGCACTCTATCATTTATTTCTTATGATTTTGTGTACGCCATCCTGATCCCGAACCTACTCCAAGGAGCGATGTCACCACGGAGAGGGAAGAGAAAATGGGAGAGGCTATTCAAACTAAAGAAACTCCTGGACCTGGCGCTCAAGTGATCGAGGCGCTTGATGAAGACAAATCTGAAAAACCTTCTCCTTTAGAAGAACATTATGAAGTCGAAATCACGGGCGCCTCTGAACATACTACAAAATCGAGCATGGCGGAGCAAATCATAGAAGAAAAGAAAAAGAAGACTGAGATTAAGATTGAGCCTCAGGTCGTGGAACTTGATGATCCATTGAACAGACCCCTGAAGGTTATACTCCCCGGTGGAGCCTCGCCATAGGAAGTCCCTCTTCCTTCCCCAGGCACCATTTCCCTTGTAGCAAGGCGTCTAGGAAAAAGCGATCGGTGGAGGAGTCTTTAGAGAAAATGAAGAAGGAGAAGAAGTCAAAGAAGTAGCTATCATGCTTCGTTTAACGTGAATAAGCCTGGATTATGTAATTATTTCTATTTATTTTCCTAGTCGATGTTAATAGACTTTTAACTCCAAGTTTAGGAGGAATTGTAGTGGAACTTTGTTTTGGGATTAGTGAATAAAATTTTTGTTTTTTTGATGATGTTCGATGATTAGCTTCACCATCCGTCTTGTGCTTGAAATCCAAAGTTATGTGGGTCAGGCAAGTACTTGCTCACTTCCACGTGACTCGGAGTTTTCTGAATTGCTTCAATTTTAGTCCACGCCCTGAGGACTTAGAGATTTTTTCAAGTCGTTTATACTCTAGTCCGCACTCTGGGGACTCAGAGTACTTTAGTCTGCACTCTGGGGACTTGGAGATTTTTTTTCAAGTCGTTTATACTCTAGTCCGCACTCCGGGGACTTAGAGTACTCTAGTCCGCACTCCGGGGACTTAGAGTACTTTAGTCCGCACTCTAGGGACTTAGAGATTTTTTCAAGTCGTTTATACTCTAGTACGCACTTTGGGGACTCATAGTACTCTAGTCCGCACTCTGGGAACTTAGAGGTTTTTAAATCGTATATAATCTAGTCTGCACTCTGGGGACTCAGAGTACTCTAGTCCGCACTTTGGGGACTTAGAGGTTTTCAAGTCGTTTATACTCTAGTCCGCACTCTAGGGACTCAGAGTACTCTAGTCCGCACTCTGGGGACTTAGAGATTTTTAAATCGTTTATACTCTAATCCGCATTATGGGGCTTAGAGTACTCTAGTCCGCACTCTGGGGCTTAGAGAGTTTTTTTAGTTTGAGTGTGCATTCATACGCCAGAGAGAATGATGTAATTTAATTTTTGTTATAGAATTGTAACATACGGAAACATCAATAGTTTATGGAAAAACGGCTTCAAGCCTTTATTGATCATAACAAATGGAAACAAACCGAATTGTTTTATTACATGCCAAAAACTAAAAACAACGAAATGAACAGACACTAGAAATAATTGCAACTAAAAAGCAAAAAGAAATAGACTAGCTATAATAACGACGCAAATGCTCTCTATTCCATGCGCGAGGAAGTGTCACGCCATCTACGGTCGCTAGCTTGAAAGTTCCTTCTCCAAGCCTCCGTTCGATGACATACGGGCCTTCCCATGTTGGATTCAGATGTGATTGGATCAAAAAGACTCGCTTCAAAACGAGGTCACCCACATTGAAAATTCTCGGTCGAACCTTTTCATTATAATATTGAGCAACTCGGTGCCTATGTGCAGCCGCTCTTAAATCAGCTTCTTCACGTTTTTCGTCAACAAAGTCCAGCGATTCCAATAGGAGATTTTGATTCATCTTGGGGTCGTAATAAGTTACCCGATGAGAAGGAACTTCAAGTTCCACGGGTATCACAGCATCAGTGTCGTATGCCAAGGTGAATGGAGTATGGCCAGTCGCGGATTTGTGGGTGGTTCTATAAGCCCAGAGCGCTGTCGGAAGCTCATCCACCCACTTGCCTCTAGCCTTCTCCAAACTCTTCTTTAATATTGACTTGATTGTTTTATTTACGGCTTCCACTTGTCCATTCGCTTTAGGGTGAGCGACCGCCGAAAATCTTTTCTCAATGTGATATTTTTGGCAAAATTCTTTGAACTCTCTACTTTCAAATTGAGTTCCATTGTCCGTGATGATAGTTCATGGGAGGCCAAAACGGCATATGATGTTTCGTACAACGAAATTAATTACTTTTTTGGTGGTGATCGTGGCTAGAGGCTCTGCTTCTGCCCACTTGGTAAAGTAATCGACTACAACAATTGCATATTTTGCACCACCTCTGGAAATTGGTAAGGAACCGATTATATCGATCCCCAAATCGCAAATGGCCAGGGACTAACCATTTGTGTGAGTTTCGATGGCGGAGCTCTCGGGATTTTTGCAAACTTTTGACATTTGTCGCATTTTATTACATAGTCTGCATCATCCCGATTTACAGTGGGCCAATAGTATCCATAGCAGAGGATCTTTTTTGCCAGTGTTTGCCCCCTAGTATGGTCGCTACATTCTCCTTCATGAACTTCCTTCAAGACTCGTTTTATCTCATCATGTGCGATGCATCGGAGTAAGGGAACCGAGAATCCCTTCCGATACATTATTCCATCTTGCATTATATATCGTGAAGCTTTACGAATGACCTGTCATCTTTCGTTATTTATATCGGGCAAAGTCCCATAAAGTATGTATAGTTTGAATGTGGTCATCCATGACTCCTTTCCAATTTCTGCTTCTAGCAGAAAGTCTTTTTCCATCTCGTTTATACTTGGAAATTGTAAAACTTCAACAGGAACCAAGCCCATCTATTGTGCATCGCCAGTACTTGCGAATTTTGCTAATGAATCAGCTTCCCAGTTTTGTTCAAGCGGGACATGTGAAATATCGTAATATACAAGGTCTGCCAAAAGTTCTTGAACCTGAGCGAGGTATGGAGCAAGCCTCCACCCTTTTGCTTGATAATCTCCTCGCACTTGGTACACCACCAATTGAGAGTCACAAAAAATTTCAACCATTTATATTCCGAGCTCCCTGAAAAATTTTAAGCCAGCGAGCAATGCTTCATATTCTACTTCATTATTCGTAGCTGGGAAATCAAGATTCAGAGCATAACAAATAGATCGGTTTTCACGGGTTACTAGAATGACCCCAGCTCTAGAGCAACGGTTGTTGGATGCCCCATCGGTGTATAGTTTCCATCGAATAGTGGTTATAACATCATCTCTGTCTAGTTTGTCGGATGCGGTAAATTCTACGATGAAGTCTGCTCCCGTTAAACGTTTACTAACATAGTACACCGGCTTTTGAACCGATCATCCTCGCGAACCAAAGCCATACTGATGGCATGTTGAGATATGGCCAAGTATACATATAACACTTCGTGGTCTACAGGCTTCGACAGCACCGGGGGACTTTCCAAATGTTTTACTAGACCTCGGAATGCATCCTCGCAGTTGGGCGTCCATTCAAAATTTCTCTTCCCTTTCTTTATTACATCGAAGAAAGGAATGCACTTGTCGGTCGCTCTGGATATGAATCGACTCAGTGCGGCCACTTTTCCGTTCAGGCTTTGTACTTGCTTTATAGTTCTAGGCACTTGAATGTCTCAAATAGCCTGAATCTTTTTTGGGTTAGCTTCAATTCCTCGTGCGTTAACGATGAAACCCAAGAACTTTCCTGACGCAACGCCAAAGGAACACTTCAAAGGATTGATTTTTATTCCGTAATACCTGAGTATATCAAACATTTCCACCAAGTCTCGAATGTGGTCGTTTGAATGTCGTGACTTCACGAGCATGTAATCCACATAGACTTCCATTGTCCTACCGATTTGGTCTTTATACATCCGACTCACCAGACGTTGATAGGTTCCTCCTGCATTTTTCAATCCGAAAGGCATCACAACATAATAGTACAGTCCAACATCCATGACAAAACTAGTGTGTTCCTGATCCGGAATGTGCATCGGGATTTGATTATATCACGAGTACGCGTCCATAAATGACAACAACTCGTGCCCAGCAGTTGAATCGACCAGCTGGTCAATTCTGGGTAAAGGGAAACTATCCTTAGGGCAAGCCTTGTTCAAGTCTAAGTAATCGACACAGGTCCCCCATTTCCCATTCGCTTTTCTCACTAGCACGGGGTTAGATACCCACTCAGGGTAGAGGGCGTCGCAGACGAACCCATTGGCTTTGAGTTTGTCCACCTCCTCTCTGAGAGCGGCGGACCTCTCCGGGTCCATCCCTCTCCATTTTTGCTTTATTGGCACGTATTTTGGGTCTATGTTCAACATATGACTTGCAACGGCGGGAGAAATCCCGCACATATCAGAATGTGTCCAAGTGAAAACATCCAGACTTGCTCGGAGGAAATCAGTAAGATCCTCGATCATAGAAGGGTCAAGTTGTCATCCAGTCTTAAGTACTCGCGATGGATCATCCTGGCTGACTGGGATGTCAATTGTCAGCTCAGTCGGTGCTGCTTTTGCCTACTTGGGTTCCTCATCGTCATCTCTTGGATCTATGTCTCTATAGATCCGATCATGTTGCCTGAGCCAAGGCTCGAGCACTACTTGTCAATCTTTTGCAACTCGGATGCGGACGGGGCTGTCCGCAACCTTTCCCTTCTCTCTTCGCAGAGCCTCCCTCAGCTTAGCCACATAACATGAACGACCAGTCGCTTGATCGCCATGCACAACACCAACTCTTTTATCCATCGGAAATTTCAAAGTTGAACACCACGGGGCCAAAGCTACCCTAAACTCTGCCAGGGCCGGTCGGCCAAGAAACACATTATACGAGGAATCAACATCCAAAACAACGAACGGCAGGATCCGCACCCTCCTACGTTCACCTTCTCCAAGTTCAACTGGTAATTCAACAAAACCCACTGCATCAGTAGCCGCACCATTAAAGCCATGAATGCAGGCTTTAGATGGTTTTGGATCCTTTGTCTCCATCTTCATATGGTCGTATGCCTTTTTGAAGATGATGTTGACAGAACTTCCACAGTCAATCAGTATCCTTCTCACAAACGCTGGCCCGATCGTAGCCAAGATGACCATTGGGTCGATAGTAGGTGCCTCCACCCGATCAGCGTCACTGCTCCTGAACACTATATCATCCGTCATCATGCGATGCTGTTTAGCTGGGGTACCATCATCTGTGTTTGAAAAACATTCGAAATCTGCATGCTTTAGGGAACTAGCATAACGTTCCATCTCTTGCCAACTCTTATCTACCGGGTGAGGCCCTCCGACTATCGTGTTTATGATTAGTCTTCATATGGTCCGAGCTGGTTCCTCAGGATGGCGCGGAGCTTGCCCGCGACCGGGGTCTGATGCTCCTTGTCCACCCTCCGGCGGATCATTGACAAATTCCTGCAACTTCTTCTATCGAATCAGCTTTTCTATAGTGTCTTGGAGGTGCCTACACTCCTCGGTATTGTGCCCGTAAGTTTCATGGAAGCGGTAATACTTCCCAGTCCACTTTTGCTCCTCGGTGGACTCTTTTGGCCGTGGCTTTCGATATTGGAAAGTATTACAAGTCGGCAGGTAAATATTTTCCAGAGATGCGTTTAGAGGAGTGTATTCTTTGTACATCGGGATTCTTGGTTTCCACTTCCCGAATTCCCTTTTCTTTCCGGCATTTCCCCCTCCGGATCCTTTTGGCTGTTCGGGCTTGCTTTAAACATTGACCTGAACTTTTCTATAGTTTTCACCAGATTGTTTTACAGCAATGTTTCTTTGCACAGTCTCCTTGCCGGGTGCTGGTGCATTATCTCGTCTCGTCCATCTAGCTTCTTCCCTTCTTATAAATTGATGCACCTTTGAATAATAGCGTTCCAGCGTCGCCGGAGGCTTTCCTGCCAACCAGTCACCAAACTCTGAATCTGGATCTACTCTCGCATTACGACCATTAAAATGGCATGGTCATTCGGGTTGCTAACTTCAGTAGCGGCAACATGGAACCTCTGTAAGTACTCCTTTAGCGATTCCCCTAGGGCCTGAATTACACTAGACAAGGACATAACATCCTTGGGACGAGTGGAATGAATCCTGAACTGCTCCACAAATTTCGCCGCTAACTCATCAAAATTTGAAATAGATCGTGGAGGAGGTCGGGTGAACCACATGGTAGTGATTCCAGATAAAGTTATTGGGAAACATCTACATTTAGTTGCATCATTCGCCCTAGCTGAATCCATCATCCAGCCATACATCATTACAGGTTGTCTGGGATCAGTCTTCCCCTCATAGGTCGGAATAGTCGGCATACTAAACTTCCTGGGGTACTCGACTTATAGGATAGCGGCTGTGAACGGAGTATGACTCCTAGATATGCCCCAAATATCATTAGTTAAACCTCGATTTTCCCTCATCGCCTATCTGTCCATGGCTGATAGGTCTGGGGTTTGTATGGAAGATGTCAAGTTGGGATCCGTCCTGCAGGACCGTTCCGGCGGATGCCTCCTTTGTTGGCGATCTACCAGACGTGTATCCTAGGGACCTGCTTCATCGTGACTTTGGTGAGCCAATCGTCCAGCTTCCGCTCGTGCTCCAGATCCTAAGTTTACTATTTCAGCTTGGGCACGATTTTCTTAATGGACTGCACTTGTTTGCGTTATTTCAGTTCTATGGCGTCTACGCTTGGGAGGTTCATCAGATGAAGTAGATCTATCGGACGAAGAGTAGGGTGCGAGACTTCCTCCAGCATTCTGATGCTGTTGTTGAGTAAGCTGAGTCATAAGGTTGGCGTTAGCTTGAATCTGCTCGTTAAGATGTCTCTCGCTTTCCATGAGTTCTCTCATCAGTTCGTTAAACTCCGTCCTGGTGACAGCTTCCGTTTGGTTTTACGTAGTGATGGTCCCTGCACCCGGATTTGCTTGTTGATTGTTGGGTCCTACTTGTTGGACACTAGCGGTCTCGTTGACATCTGCATTGTGGGAGGCTGATCTAGTACGTGGTCTTCCCATTGTAGAGTTATCGGCTAGAACTCTGAATAGAATCAATGGACTTCTCGGGGATGAACTCGGATCTTCTTCGGGGGATTTCCTCAATCCAGTAGCAATAAAGGATATCCTAACAATCTGAGAATGCTTTCTTAATGACAGCACCAAAATGTTAGCACCAAAATTGGTCACTAACACCCAAGAAAGGATTTTTGTCGAGAGATTAATGAAGATAGAAAATTAAAATAGAGGAATGTATGCAAAATTAACTACAGAAATAAGAACACCAGAATTATAGTGGTTCAGTGTAACTATCTATGTCCACTTTGAGTTTAATCTTTATTGCTTCTTCAAATTATTGAATACAAATACAATCTGTATAATAATGACTTGATTACAAGTTTGGATCGAAAATAGATTAGTTTTCAAAATGGCTGAGTCTCCTCGGAGTTCTCGAAAAAAGGTCCCTTTTCACTGCACCCATGCCTCCCTATTTATAGACGAAGATAGGCTGGACTTCCTCCGCGGGCCCAGGAACAAGGTACTTCGGCCCATGGTAGGTGACTTCTGTGCACCGAGCCTGGTATGCCGAACGAGTCATGCCGATCGGAACAAGCCAATCGAGAGATGCCGGCCCATCATGGCCAGTCGTTGGTCGTTTATCAAATGTCTCGAAGTAAGTCCTCCAAAGACTCAGATCATCCCGTGGTGGAACCTGAAATAGAACAGTACTGAACCCCTTACCTTGATATTGGTTTCCACGAATAAGCTAACCCCCTCTTCTTGCACTAAAAAAGATATATCGAACGCTCGCGCCGAACCAGCCCCGACCGAACGACATTCACTGGACCTCCCAGACCGAGCCACCTTGTCTCCTCAAACTGGCCGAATGATAGTTGCTAAGCAGTGTAGGACGAACCACATATACAGGCCGAACGGAGGTAGTCGAGCGGTGCAGTTCGAACGAAGGTTGTTGGCCGAACGGTATGCAGGCCGAACCACATATCCCGGCCAAATGAAGGTAGCCGAGTGGTGCATTCGAATGAAGGTCGTTGGCCGAACGGTATGTATGCCGAACCACATATCCAGGCCGAACGAAGGAAGCCGAGCATTGACGCTTGAACGAAGAGTGCCGAGCGATGGCGCTTGAATGAAGGATGCCGAGCGATGGACTTAGGCTGAACGATAGTTGCATTCCGAACAACGCGTCTAGGCCGAATGGTGCACTTCCATCCTAAGCCGAGCGACACTCAATCCTTTTATTTGGGCCGAACCACCCAGATTGAAACAAAAACCTATATGATCAGCATCCTATAGCTGGGTCAATCATCCGGGTAACATGGACTTAACAGCCAGATAGATTATTGGTTGGCCTAAGAAAACCAATAGGTTCATAGTGAGCCTAGAAAAACTATGATATATGAGATAGATAGTCCATATGATTCTGAATAGGTTATTAGTTGGCCTATCAAAACTAATAGGCTCATAGTAACCTTAGGAAAAGTATGATTCAAGGACAGATAGACCTCTGATTTAGACAGACAGTCCAGTTACCTCCCAACCGTATTTGGAGATTTTGGTATATTTGGTTATGTTTTAGCCCGAGTCAAACTAATAGGTTATTGGTTGGCCTGGAAAATCATTAGGTTCATCGTAATCCTAGGGAAACTATGATTTGGACAGACGGTCCAATTACCTCCTAACCATAATTGGAGATTTTGGTTTACTTGATTACCTTTCAGCCTGAGTCGGCCTACTAAGTTATTAGTTGGCCCATGAAAGTAATAGGTTCATAATAAACCTAGGAAAACTATGATACAGGGACAGACAGTCCACCGAAATCAAGACTAACAGTTCATTGTATGAGATTGGGTAAACTTTGGGAATGCATAACCCGATGATGATAGGCTAGTCAAACTTACCCATATTGCATACACGCATATGATCATGTTATGCAATGTTATGTTTTGTTCTAACTGTTGCCGTTGCATGTGCATGATTTATGATTGACATATTTGGATAAGCTGCTAGCGAGGGGAAAACTCGTTCCATTCAATGGCGTGGTATCACTAGATATCTATTTTGGTTCAAGATGGTATATTATTATTCACACCAGACATTTTGTTTGAGCCAAAGTTTCGTTTTTTCTCCTTAAACTCTCAGGTACTTATTTAAGTAGATGGGAGTAAGGCTTTCAGGTTAGACGAATAAGTTTCGGGAGACATGCAGGTGTTAAGCTAATATTAGGAGTTTATTTCCTCTATGTTGGTCAAAGTTTTATTTTTTTTGAATGGATGTAATGATAAGATTTATAACTATCAAGTAGTTAGACTCTAATCACATAAGGGGGCATCTTCATATGCCGCTCTTGAAATCTAGTTGTAATTAT
This sequence comes from Allium fistulosum, assembly GCA_030737815.1. Lineage (NCBI taxonomy): Eukaryota > Viridiplantae > Streptophyta > Magnoliopsida > Asparagales > Amaryllidaceae > Allium > Allium fistulosum. The sequence goes on along the minus strand of CM060903.1, from coordinate 1,250,858,037 downwards.
TATTATATTTTCTCTAAACGTGGAATCAATGGGTATGTAATGGGATGTAATGAATATGAAAGTTATTAATGAAATTTATTTTAAAAAAATTCATATTCATGTGCTCTTGATGTTATAGATACAATTATCTGATCTCGTTTTATCATCTGAGATTGATACTAGATGACTTGCAGCATCCATAGTGCTTAGTTGCAGGCCTCAAAAAGGGGATGTCACAACTTGTTATCAGAGCATAGGCTTATGAAAAACTTAAAATACTTTGAAAATATAATCCAAACAAATCAGAGAATAAGATTGTGGTATGGGATAATGCTATAGTAACATACTTGTTATTTGCTATATATAAGTGTGTATTCTTTCTTTATTCTCCCCTTTTTCTTAGACCATTCTTCTATATCTTACTAAGACTTGTATGTAGGTTAAAAGAAAGCAAGACATGGAAGTTGGAAATGAAAGAGTGAATCTAGGTTGTGGAAGCACCACAACTAATGGAAATGTTCAACCCAATACTAAAAGGAATCTGGGTCGACAAGCAAATGCTAACCCAAATGAAAATGCTAATGCGTGTGCTAGAACCCCATCAGTTGATATGAGGGCCATGTATCAGTTCTTTGTGAATATGATGCAAGCTAGAGCTATTGCTAGTTTGGCTGGAGGAAACTCTGATAATGCTGGAGGTGCTAATCTAAAGGTACCTGCTCGCAATAATTATGCTAAGTTGAGCTATGATTATACCAGTCTTGGTGGAAAGCCATTTCTTGGAACGGAAAGTGCTATTGAAGTTGACAATTGGCCATTGCACTGTGAAAGGATCTTTGCTGACTTAGGCTTGAATGATGAGCAGAAGAGGAGGTGGGTATCTAGACAGTTGCAAGGAGCTACTTTGTATTGGTGGAGTGGTGTCATGGTAGGAATATCATAGTAGAATTTGACCTGGGTTGAATTTAGAAGGAGGTTTGAGGAAAAAAATTTGTCCAAGATAGCTAAGTCAACTTTGCTTAGGAAGTTAATGGAATTGGAGTAGGGTGATATTTCTATACTAGAGTTTGCAACTAAGTTTGATCAGTTGTCCAGATATGGATATACTACCATTGACATGGTAACAAAAAAGGAACAAGAAGTTCATTCGAGGATTGAAGCCCGAGATTTCTTGGGCAATTATTCCACATATCAAAGATCTATGTGATGTGGTGGTGGAGATAGCATTAAGGAATGAGAAATGCTTTTGACATTTGGAAGTGATAAGCCTATAGAGACTAAAGGTTACAAGGTAAGAAGAGGAAGTTCTTTAATAAGAAGGGAGCTCGGAAGAGCGGAGCTACCAAGAAAGGGAACACAAATGTCGTTTGTTATAAGTGTGATAAGAAAGTGCACTTTTCTAATAAGTGTCGATCTGGTGATGGAACATAGCTTGTGGGAAAGAAGGGCATGAAGTGTTATAACTTCAACCAGAAGGGGAATTATAAGACCGAATGCCCAGAACTAGCCAAGGCTGATAAAGGGAAAGTTTTTGTTCTAGAGCCATTAGCTTCTAGACCAACCGTAGATGAGGAAGGAAAGTCTGTGAAGGGAGGTTTGCTTTTGATTCATGGCATCCCTGTTAAAGTATTATTTGATACTAGGGAATCACATTATTTTATCACGCAATGTTCGGTGGATAGGTTAAATCTAGAACCATCATACCTTATTACTTCCTTAAGGGTTACGAATCCAATAGGAGGTATGAAACTCTTAGGATGAGATGTGACCATTACAAAATTGAGTTATTAGGTTATGTATTTACCTGCAATTTGCATGTGTTTGATTTTGTAGGTTTTGGGATTATTTGGGGTATGGATTGGTTAGCAGATATGATGCTAGGATATTTTGTCAGGATAGAGAGATAGTACTTAGACACCTTAATAGACGTAATCGAATTATATACTCGGTAGATAATTCGAGTTTAGATGTATGTTCTTTATTGGGGCAATGGAAGTGGATAACAGGGTGAATCGGGTTTCGTTGTAATAGAATATGCGAACGTTTTTGAGCTTGTTATAGGACTACAACAGAAACAAGCTATTGAGTTTCGAATAGATCCTGTGACTGGAGCTGAACCCACAAGTAGACCTCCTAATGGAATGACACCTACTAAGATGAAAGAATTAAAGGTGCAGCTAGTGGAATTAGAAGGGAAGAATTTTATTAGACCAAGCAACTTACCTTAGAGAGCGTCAACGGTGCTCGTGAAGAAACTAGACAGATCATTGAGTACGTATATTGATTATCGTAAATTGAATGAAAAGAAATAAAGAATCAGTGTCCATTGCTGAGAATAGATGATTTTTTTGATCAATTGAGTGGAGTTAAGGTATTTTCCAAATTGGATTTAGCAACAGGATTTCATCAATTGAGAGTGGCGGAGGATAGCATTCCATTGACGACATTTCAAACAAGATATGGTTCGTATGAATGGTTAATCATGCCATTTGGACTGACCAATGCGCATACTTTCTTTGTGGATTTGATGAACCGAATCTTCCGAGACCATTTGGATAGATTCATGTTAGTATTCATAGATGAAATGCTGATATATTCTAAGAATGAGCGAGATCATGAGACTCATCTTAGAATAGTACTAGAGGTGTTGAGGCAGCATCAACTAAAAGCAAAGTTTTCAAAATGTCATTTTTGGGAGAGAGAAATGAAGTTCTTTGGTCATGTAGTCTCAGAAGATGGGTTATTGGTAGATTCAGCTGAGATTTGAAGCTATAAACAATTGGAAGAGACCCAAGACTATGACCAAGATAAGAAGTTTTCTAGGGTTAGATAGCTATTATCGGAGATTTATCAAGGATTTCTCTCGTATAGCGGCACCTATTACTAAACTAACAAGAAAGGATGTAAAGTATGTTTGGACTAATAAATGTGAAGAAGCGGTCTTAAAGCCGAAACATTTATTGACTAATGAGCCCGTATTAGTTATACTAGATGGGAATCAAGATTTGGTGGTGCATACTACTACATGTGGGACAGGGTTAAGAGCTGAGTTAATGCAAAAACGGTAAAGTGATTGCCTTCGCTTCTTGACAACATCGACCACATTCAGTTAGATATTCGATTGATGATTTAGAATTAGAAGTAGCAATCTTTGCTTTGAAAGTGTGGAGAAACTATCTTTTAGAAGTATGATTCGAGTTATTTACAAATCATAAGTCTTTGTAGTATTTATTCTCTTAGAAGGAGTTGAATATGAGACAGCAAAGGTGGCTAGAGTTTTTCGTTGCTTATGATTTCGGTATTGAGTATATGCCAAGGAAAGGAAATAAAGTTGCAAATGCACTTAGCAGGAAACATCAAAGTATGGTGTTAGCTATGTTAGCAGAATGTAATGATTTAGAGGCATTGACCACTTGTGATATGCAGTTCGAAATACCACAATGTTATCCTGCTTGGAAGTACGACCAGTAATAATCGAAAGAATTGCTTCTAAGCAGAAAGATGATCCATTACTAGCTGAAGAGATTAGGAGATTCGAAGAGGGAACTAAGATTGATGATTTAAAAGTTTTTGTTCATAATCAGAATGGACGATTGAGGAAGAAGGGACAGTTGTGTGTTTCAGATGTTGGTAACCTAAGGAAGGAAATTCTTAGGGAGTATCATTAATTGAAGTTTACTATTCATCCTGGAGGAACTAAAATGTATCAAGATATGAAGAGGAATTTTTTTAGGAAGAAATGAAAAGATATATAGGCTTATAGGTGAAGCAATGTTTGAGTTGCCAGCAAGTAAAAGACGAACATCAAAAGTCAAGTGTATTGCTTCAACCTTTAGAAGTGCCACTTTAGAATGGGTTTCTATATCCATGGATTTTATTGATGGGTTGCTAAGTCCAAATAGAGAAATGAAAGCATCTAGGTCATGGTGGATAGACTGACCAAAAGTGTACACTTTATTCCCGTTAAGTCGACAAGGACGACACTTACTTTGGTGAAGTTGTTTATGAATAATATTGTAAAACTGCATGGGATTCCTAGTATTATAGCCAGTGATAGAGATACTATGTTCACCAATGAATTCTTGAAGAGTCTAAAAGAAGTGTTAGGTGTTAAACTAAAGATGAGCATCGCTTATCATCCACAAACAGATGGGAAAATAGAAAGAGTTAACAAAGTTCTTGAAGATTTATTAAGGGCCTTGTGTACTAAAATTTAGAGGGTCATAGGAGGACCATTTTCATTTAATCGAGATTTCCTTTAATAATAGATATCAAACTAGTATAGGAATGGTGACTTTCGAAGCTATTTGCTGAAGGCCATGCAAATCAAAAGTATGTTAGTTGGAGATCGGAGACAGATTTCATGGTCTAGATATGGTGAGGAAAGCTACAGAAAGTTTAAGTTGATCTGAGCAAGGATGAAGGAAGCTCAGTCTAGGCAGAAAAGTTATGCAGATAAGAGGCAGAAGGATCTAGAGTTCTTAGTTAGAGACTATGTTTTTGTTAAGGTGTCACTGATGAAGGGTGTGATACTGCTTGGGAAATTAGGAAAATTGGCACCGAGATATTTTGGCTTATTTCCTATCATAGAAAGGATCGGGAAGCTTGCTTATCGGATAGAGTTACCAAATAGTTTAGCAGGAGTCCATAACATTTTTTATGTTTCTCATCTTAGAAAGTGTTTGCATGATCCAAAGATTACTACTACACCGACTGTATTGGAAGATTTAGTAGTGGAATCATATATGACATTTTTGGACAACCAGTTCATGTTGAAGTAAGAGATGAGAAGAGATTAAGAAACAAAACGGTCAAGTTAGTGAAAGTCCAGTGGAGTGAGAATGACAAAAACTATACTTGGGAGACAGAAGACATGATTAGGGATACTTATCCTAAGTTGTTTTGATGGTATGTTCTATATATCATATAAACTTTTAGCTAGCAGGATATGCTAGTATTTTTGTTATTTATTTGTCCTATTAGATAAATTAAATAGAATAATGTGAGGTGATAAGGAGAACGAGATTTGTTAACTAATTTGGGTGAGGCATTAATTAATCAATTAATACTTCAAGTCTTTAACCCTATATGTTTTTAAACCTTATACCTCATGTCTTCTATTTATTCGATACCCATGTTTTAGCACCTCGATAGTTGCATGCTTTCATGCTTAATATCCATGTTTTAGAGGCTCGATAGCCTTATGTATTGCAAACCAAATCACCGTGTTTTAAATGCTGAATACCTATGGTTAGTTAATTATTATTTAGCGGCATTACAGCCAAATGTTTAAACCAAATGACTATGTTTTAGAGGCTCGATATAAAGACTCGGCACCTCTATTTTAGCGGCATATACAGCCATGTTTTATAAACTTGAATACTATGTTTTAGAGTCTCAATAGCCAATTTTTTTGAGATGCTCGAAATCCCTATTTTGATAACAAGTGTTTTAAATGCTACGTAAAGATGATAGTGCTTTGGCATAAGATTTTAGCTAAGTATTTGGGCTATGTTTTCCTTGTTTTTAATGAAGTGTTTCAAGTGATTTATCATTTTAAAGATAGAAGTATTCAAGGTAATGAAGTAGTGTTTTTGCCTAATTTTATATGGATTTTTCCAAAGAGAATTATTACTTAAACTCAAATAATTTTGTGATGGATGTGCCTATTGATTAACATATTTTGATGAATGATGTTATATGTTCCTGTTATCATTTGATCCATTAAATTTGCATTTTTATCATTATCATACTCACATCAGCATGACCTAACATTGCATCTTAGGATTTAGGGACTGAATTACTAGTTAGGTTATTCCAATAGTGAGCATGGATAGATTATGCTCCTGAGTGAGTATAATTGCATCCAGGAGATCAGACAAATCAATTGTGTTAGGATGCCTTGAACTAATTGAAAAGATATGATTCATGGACTTAACAGCCAAATAGGTTATTGATTGGCCTGAGAAAACCAATAGGTTCATAGTGACCCAAGGAAAAGTATGATATATGAGACATATAGTCCATATAATTTCGTATAGGTTATTAGTTGGCCCATGAAAACTAACAGGTTCATAGTAACTCTAGAAAAACTATGATTTAGGGATAGATAGCCCTCTGATTTGCATAGACGGTCCAGTTACCTCCTAACCATATTTGAAGATTTTGGTATATCTGGTTATGTTTTGGCCCAAGTCAGTCTGATAGGTTGTTGGTTTGGCTATAAAACCATTAGTTCCACAGTAACCCAAGACAAACTATGATTTGGACAGACATTCCAGTTACCTCCTAACCATATTAAGAGATTTTGTTGTATTTGATTATCTTTTAGCATGAGTTAGTCTGATAGATTATTAGTTGGCCTATGAAAACTAATAGGTTCGTAATAATCCTAGGAAAACTATGATACAAGGACATATAGTCCACCGAAATTGAGACAAACAGTCCATCTTATGAGATTGGGTAAACTTTGGGAATGCATAACCACATGATGACAGGCTGGTCAGACTTACCCATATTGCATACACGCATATAATCATGTTATGTTTCGTTCTAATTGTTGTGGTTGTAGGTGCATGATTTATGATTAACATATTTGGATAAGATGCTGGTGAGGGGAAAACCCATTCCTCTCAATGGCGTGGTCTCACTAGACATCTATTTTGGTTTGATATAGTATATTATTATTCACACCAGGATTTTGTCTGAGTTGAAGTTTTTGTTTTTCTCCTTAAACACTTGGGTACTCATTTGAGTAGTTTAGGAGTAAGGTTTTTAGGTTAGACGAATAAATTTCTGAAGACGTGTAGGAGGCAAGCTAATATTAGGAGTTTATTTTCATTGTGTTGGTAAAATTTTATTTTGTTTAAATGGATGTAATGATAGGATTTATAACTATCAAGTAGTTAGACTCTAATCACCTAAGGGGGCATATTCATATGTCGCTCTTGGAATCTAATTGAAATTATTATTATATTTTCATTGAACATGGAATCAATGGGATTATGTAATGGGATGTAATGAATATAAAAGTTATTAATGAACCAGGTTTTAAAATAATTCATATTCATGTGCTCTGGATGTTATAGATATAAATAACTGATCTCATTTTATCATCGGAAATTCTATGAATGACTATAGCATCCATAGTGCTTAGTTTTGGGCCTCAAAATGGGGGACGTTACGGTGACCCTTCCTGATGACTGAACTGTGCAGTTGAAACTATGATTTCTCTTGGTTCATGTAAAGTTTGGGATTCAAGTGAATATGAAAGAAGCAACAAAATGATTAGAGATTATATTTTGGATAAAAAGAATTTTTACCTAGGGTTTGAACTAAATAGATATATACAATTGAATGGAATGCAGAGAACATAAAGTGAGCTAAACGAATTAAAGGAGAAGACTATGAAACAATTTTAACATTTGAATTTACTGAAAATAGGTCAAATGAGAAAATTTTAAAGCAAAAAATAAATTAACTGCCAAAATTTCAAAATGATTTATTTTAACTTCATTCAACATCTAAAGATAATGTAGACAATATCCATTATTTTTCAAAAGGTTCAACATAAAGAATTTAAATTTCAACATTCTTTATTTTAATTGTCCAATTATCAACAAATTGATTAGACATATTCAGAAAGATTTACTAACAAGCATACAATTAGTTTTATTTTTGATGTGAACCTTTAATATATAACTGATAAACTATTAAACTCATTTTATATATTTTAATTATACATCTAAAATCATGATCCAACCCTAATTTATAAAAATTATAAATAAATATATAATGTTAAAACTAATTCTTACTTATGTTTTGGAAAATAAAGAAGAATATAAATTATTAGTATGTTGTACTTTCGGTTCTAAAATAGTGCAAAGACATTAATTTTATGATAATAAATGCAATTTCTTTAAAAAAGTGAATATGTCCAATAATTCAATGAAAATTGTTTTAGTGATGGAATAGAAAGAATGAACAATACATATAGTAATAAAAAATCTGATGAATTTAATGGGAAAGAAGTGATCAAGAATATTTTTAGAGGAAAAAAAATAGTTTTTCTTAGGGAATGAACTACATAGGTATATATGATAAAATGAAATAGAATGGACATAAAATGGACAAAACTAAGTAAAGGGGGAAGATAAAGAAAAAATTTACACTTATATTTGTTAAAATCAATGAAGTGAGAAATTTTAGAGCTAAAAATTATTGGAATATCAAAATGTCGGTTTGATTTCTTTTAATATCCAAAAAAACGCAGACGCTATTCATAGTTTTCCAAGAGATTTAATACTAATATATTAACTTTTAATCATTCTATCATGCATATCAATGTAGTTTAATCCCACTAATTAGGATTTTTATGTGTTCTCCTTTTTCCCTATAGGTAAGTAAGGACTAATTTGGATAATGTATATTAATTTATAGACTTTTTAGTTTGGTTCTTGATTTTTATTAAATAATTAAAATACTGAATAGAATAGAATGAATATAAAATGGGCCAAACTGATTAAAGAGGGAAGACAAAGGAATAACTATTACACATAGATTTATAAAAATTATTTAAATGAGAACATTTAAAGCTAAAAAATACTGAACGTCCAAAATTTCAATTTTGTTTCATTTAACAACTTTGACTATGCAGACACAGCATAAACACCATGCATAGGTATTCAAGATGTTCAATGCAAAAAATTTAACTTTAAACATTTTTCTCATTATAAATTAAAAACAACTAGATTGGAAAAAAAATCCAAAAATAACCTATATAAAAAATTCATTTACTAGAGTTGAGGTTATTATTTGAGTAATAAATAATAAATAATTGACATCACTTTCAATATTTTGACTGTGCATCAAAAATCATGATCCAAACTACCTTTATAAAAATAATAATGAAAATATATTATACAAGTTAATTGTTACTTATATATACGGAAAATGGGAAAGAAATTAAATTCTATGTATGTTGTACCTTTTGATTTTAAAATTCTTTACATACATACCAATTGTGATAGTAAATGCAGTTTAAGTGAAAGTGAAGATTTGAGATGGTTTAAAGAATTCCTTTATAGATGAAATATTAAAAAAAGATATATACATTGAGAAAGAAAGAAAATCAAGGGAATGTGTAACAACCCACCTCGAAACGGGCCTAATTTCTGGCCCAGAAAAATCCCATCTAACCATAGACCCATTCCAAAGCTGGCTGTTGGTTGGTAAAATTGATACAACAAACAATATAATGAGCTATATATCTATAATATCATAATCTCACGGTGGAAAAGATAAAATATAATATCAAAAATAAGTACCTATTTCATAAAAATCCAGATCTCGAAAATACAACATGTTTGTACCAAAATTGGGCACAACACTCTTCGGAAGGGTGTGAAAAGATAAAATAAAGAAATAAATGTAAAAAGAGGATTATCTAACAAACACTTCACACAATAATCAGAAAAAAAAACAGCAAAAGAAAGCGGGGATTTAGAGTGGTTCGGCGTATTGCCTACGTCCATTATGAAATGATTGCTCTTTATTAACGGGATTACAATAGTAAATCTGGAGTACAATAGTGAAATTCGAGTACAATAGTGAATTCGGCAGAGTTTGGACGTCAAAGAGCCAAAAGATCCCTTTTCTGTAGGCTCTGGGATGCTATTTATAGGCGTAGGCTGCAAATATCTTGCTCAGATCTCAGGAGACCTCTTTTGGCACGTGGATGGGCCCACGTGATCGATCCCAAGTGATTTGCACTCGGTCCGTGATCGATACGAACGAATTTCATATCGATCAAGATTTGGTCCAATCGAGTCGAAATTGGGAATGAACATTCTTTAAGTTGTACATAAGCTCCTGTGAAAATTTCATAGCATTTGGACTTGCAGATTGCGAGTTATGATCGATACGAGTGTGGGTTTTCCGATTGTTGTCCTCTTCGCATCGATGTTTCTCGTATCGGTCAGTTCGCATCGATCCAAGCACGTGCCAGCATGTTGAAGTGGCGCTAACTCCTCGGATCAATCCACTTTTTGTGCCGAGTGACTATGTCTTTCATTAGGACGCATCTTGTTCGTATCGATCTAATTGAGTCTTGTTCATATCGATCGGAACTGTCTTGTTCGTATCGATTGTCAACCCTCCGTTCGTATCGATTTGTCATTGCTTTGTTTGTATCCATTGGTTGCATCTCACTTCGTATCACTTTTGTGCACTCCACTTCGTATCGATAGAAATCCTCGAGTTCATATCGTTCCCCTCAGTTGACCGATACAAAATGGATAGAAAGGGATCGATATGAAAATTGCAACAGTTGACCAAGTGGATTAGGAATGATGTTACTAGCTGATGGATACGAAGAGAGCGGTTGTTTGATGGATACGAAACAATATCGATTGATGGATACGAACAGTCGAGGCTTGATGGATTCGAACAAGTCCTTTCAGTTGATGGATATGAACCTGACGTGCGCTTGATCGATACGAACGAAGCCTTTCTGAATGGATGCAAATCTGATTATTGCTTGAGTTCCATCGATCACATCCTTAGCTTACGACTTCCGATTGACTTGAAATTTGGGACGTTGGCTTTCATAGCTTTACTTGTCGTGTCATATCAATTGTAGCTTGATCCGGATGTTGATAAAATTTATCAACATCCATAGTAAACCTGTGTATAATCGATCTTCGGGACGAACTATCCTTGGTTTTTAGTCACTTCCTTGGTGTCACGGCCTTACCAAAAGGCGGGATAACATTTTCTCCCCAAAGTACGTCTTGTGAGAACATGACGTGCTTTGAAAAGTTTTCATCTTTATTCTGAAAAGTTCTATCTGACTTGTTGAACGATTGTTATCTCTTTTCTGGAAAATATAACCTTTGACTGATCTTCGGTAACATGAATTTTTGACTGCCAATTGTTGTATTGTGTACTGTTGTAACCGAATGTTGTATGATAGTGATTAGTTGATGTAGTTGTCACCAAACGAGTATTCAATTCCTGCGAATTTTGAAAATTGGATGTTAGTCCGTCATACACGTACGTATGTTAACCTGACTCGCACTAACATTCGCACGTTCACGAGTCGTTGTCAGTTTGCTCGTATCGAATTCCGTATTGATCCTCTCCTGAATCGGTGTGAAATTCGAGTTGTAGCAATGATCGATAGTCGTTTCTAAGTAATTTCTTTCGCATCGATCCTTTCCTGGATCGAATCGAGAAGTTGGGATGCATGCTTCGCATCGATGACTATCGATACAAAATGGATAGTCTTCAGAGATGTTTCGTATCGATGGATACGAGGTCTTGAGTATCGAAGTTGGTGGATACGAAATTGGTGTTTCGTATCGATAGATTCGAATTTCTATGGTCCTCAAAGTGATGGGCACGAACTTGCTATCTCGTATCGATGAGAAACAAACAACTTAAACATGGCTTGGCAATGGCGTTCGTATCAATGACATGTGTGGTCGATCTCTGGAGGATGTGAACAGCGGTGACCGTGGTCGATACGGGTGGATGGATATGAATCGTATCGATGACACTGAAAACCGTTGTTACCGATCATATTAACCTGAAGACGAATGGTCATTCATTTTTACCCCACACCTATATAAATATCATTTGGACTTAGGAAAATTTTACCAGCTCCTATTATATTCCCTACCTTCGCATCGGTCGAGAACAAGAGAGAAATAAAAAGAATTGCAACGCCTTTGTCCCCTAAGCAAATAACCCATCATTACTTCGAACTAATTATTTTGATTAGGTACTTGATTAATAATTTCACATTAAACGGATGATACTTAAGCGCTAATGCCATTCCTCCCATACTTGCGGCCGATTCAGGTTGTGAGGAGGCCGGAGGTGAGATAGAGCAAGGTCGAGAAAAAGAGGTGATGGAACTTGGGTTCATTTGGAGAAGAAGAAATCTGGGAGCCATCGTATCGATGATGAATAAAGGGTGAGTTCGTATCGATTCAGAGGGAACCCGACTTCGTATCGGTTGGCAAAATTGTCTCGTATCGATGGAGGGATGATGAGTCGTTCGAATCGATCTGGATAATAGGACTTCGAAATGGTGAAGTGGAGGTCTTCGTATCAACAGATGATGGAGCTTTCGTATCGACTCGAGATGATCGACACGAAGGCTTTAGACTTGCTGATCGATACAAAGAGGTTGCATTTTATCGATAAGAATTCTACTATTTCCGATCAATACGAACTATGTGCCAGGGGATCGATGCGAAGGCGGCTTAAGAGATCGATACAAATTCGAATTTGTATCTTGATGGATACGAACAGCTTCATCGATCGATGCGAATTTGAACTTTATTGATCGATTATGAGCTTAACCTTGATGATTTTGAAAACTATGTCGCATTTGAGCACCTGACTCTGACGAGCTTCAATCTGGGATAATTAGACTTGATCGTTGGACTGCATATTTGACTGCCCCCCGAAGCTCGTTGATGGAACTGTAACTCAACAAAATCTTTACGGACTTTAACTCGGATCGGTCTCTAAAGTCTGGATGGCATGGTTATGACGGTCAGCGATGACGGTCACTCTGATTAAATCCTGAAGTCTCGTCGTTTAAATATTTTCTAAAACTCTGTAGAATTTCTCAAGTAATATGTAGCATTGCATTGCACAACACACTTATGCACTTCACACTAGGGAATACACAAGCTTATTATTATCTAATGATGGTTTTTAATAAGTTGATTAGCTATGGAATCCACAAGTTCACAACAGCATGAGCTTCAGAGTTCATCTCCCTTAGTCATAGTGGTTCCCGTCATCGCCGCCGAAGTTATAGATCCAGCTCCGGACGAGCTGCCTGGTACCATGTTTATCACGAACCAACAAGATTTTGTGCCGTCTAACGTCTCCGAAGATATGCTGGGATGAATATGTCTAAGGCATGGTCTACCGTTGGACGACGTATTATTACCAAGACCGAATGATAGACCGCATGCTCCCCCAGAGGGGTTTACGGCCTTTAATCGCCATGCATGCACAGCGGGAACACTTCCTCCATTTAAACAGTACATTAGAGAAGTGTTGTCTTTCTTTAGAATCGCCCCATCACAGTTACACCCGAGCGGACATGCTCTGTTCAACAGTCTGTTCATCGTATTCATGGAGCACCTTTTTCGACCTTCGATCCCGATCGAAATTAGATACTTATTCAACGTTAAGAGTCGGCGAGATCGTGCCTCGTTCACATTCTTAGAGGCGGTCAGGAACTGCCAAGTTATGACAGGGTCTTGGACTAGACTGAGCTACTTCAAAACTGAGTGGTTCTATGTACGATGCCCACCAGGGTTTTCTAGTCGATGGTTAGCCAAACGTAAGTGTTGTACTTATTCCAGTAGTTAACTATATAGTTGCAACTGGTATTGGAGCTAATACTCTCTTTCTTTTATAGCTGCAATTCCACAACCTAAGGGCATGCATTTTAAAGAAATTATGCGGGTCCTTCAAGAAGTCCCAAGCGAAATGAGAGACATAGAGTCGGCGCTAACATACCGAAACTTGAGAACCGTTGGGCTTATTGAACGAAACCAAAGCATAAGGCTTGAAGGAACGCTAAGGGTGGCCCGGACGAAGCGGGTAAAGCACAAAGCGCCTGGGGTCGTAATTGCCGAGGAAAGTGATGAAGAACCCACGCCTACAAACGACGAACCCATGGCCGGGCCTTCTGATAGTCTTCAGGGTTCAGAGGGAAAGAGAAAGGGCAAGGCATTTGCACACAAACGTCATAAATCTTCAAGATGGAAATCTGTAATTGTATCCCTGCCAGCCTCCGATGTTAGAATTTCGGAGGCTCCTCCCTTGCCAGTAGAGAATCCTTTTGAAGGACTTGCTGATATTCCGATCCCGAACTACGTGTCACTTCAACACGACACCGGATTGGAGGGGCTCCAAAGTGCTTTAGATTTAAGCGAGTCTCTACCCATCAGTGCGGCAGACATTACTGGATGGTCGGGGGGTCGCACACACATTTACACTTTACGGCACTACACGGTTTCCAGCCATAAGTTGCCTGTTTTGAGAATTCACTAACTCCGTTCTTCTTTTACTTTATAGGCATGATGAATAAGCGAGAGTCTATGCTCGGCAGTCTTCGCTCAGCGCGCCAATCATCGAGCTCGTATTATGAGTCCCATCGGAGGGAGGATGATAGAAACCATGACCGCGGTTATTCTAGCTAGGAATGCTATGAGAGGGATAGAGACAGGGATTACAGAGAACAGAGATATCGATCCCGATCGCGTTCTCCACCCCCTCGACTCCCCGAACAACCTTTAGGCCAGGGAAAACAACCGGTAGAGCCCCCTCATCACAAACCATCTTCGCAATTATCTCGGCCTGAGCCCCAATGCCACTGAACTGAGGTTGAGCCTCTAGTCATCGCTGAACAAGCTATCACTGAGCCTACTGGGGAAGGGGCTATTAGAATTGCTCAGCTGAAGAAAGATTTTCCAAATATATGCTGTGACGGCTACATCTTCCCTCCTCACTTAAAGAGAATTCCGTCAAATGCAGAGAACACAATGCATGATTACATTCATGACATCTATACCCAGTACAAAGAGTGGGTGAAAGCTGCAGAAAAAGCATCAAAGGTGGCCTTTGAGCGGGAAAAAACGGTCGAGAAACTAGAAACTAAACTTGCTCAAAAAAGACCAGATCATTCAAGTGCTTAACGATGAAGCCTAGTCCTCTCAGAAATCAGAGATAGAGGCCACCAAAAAGGCCGACGAGGCGAACTTGGCTATGGAGAGGATGAGGCAGACACACTTCCCTTTGGTGGAGGAGATGGGCCACCGGAACACCACTGTCACAGCTGAACGAGATGCTGCTTTGAAAGAAATCGCTGAGGTTAAAGCTAAATTTTCCAAAATCATCAAGGAGAAGGATGATGCGAATAGAGCAGCTGAGGAAGCATGTGAACAGGCCGTAGTGCTTCGGGACGAACGGGATGTAGCAACGGCTAAGGTTCGGGAGGTGGAGACTAAGGTCGAGGAGGAAGTCCGAATGGCGGAGTCTAGGCTAGAAGTTGATATTGACGATCTCCTCATTGTTTATAATGCTAACGTCTTGAAGCATAGAAATCTAGCCAGGCTCGATAATTACCCGACACATCTACACAACACGAAAGGCCGATTAGTAGAAGATGAAAAGGCCACCCACTAAGCTGAATCGATTGATGAGTTCGAGCTCGAGAACCGGATGTTGAGCGAAGACGAGCGCAAAGTTCTCCACGATGCCACGATTTCATATGAGAAGGAGAAGTTGGGCGCTCAGCATTTGGAAGTTGGAGAAGGTTCTGGCGTCGAGCATCATGATACAAGTTCTGAAACTCTTGTGCCGACTCAGCCCGAATCCACACCTGCGGTTGATCATCAGCCCATTCCTGCTTATAATCCGGATCAACCGCAGATGTCTCCAGCTCGCGAGCAAGTCTCTGAGGCAGTTCCGCCACTCGCGAGCCAAACTGAGCAAGGTACTCCGAACATTCTCTATGCTTATCCAAAATCAGAAGCATCACTTGAAGTAATTATTAACAGTTCTTCTTTTGCTTTTATCCAGTGATTGATGCTACACCAGTCGTGCCTCCTGCCACTCAAGAACCACATCATATGCAGGAGTCCATTACAACTAAAGCGACCACCACAACAACCACGACACCGACTGATGGAGCGTAGGGGAGCACACTTGTTTTTGATGAGCAGATGATGGAGGAACTCCTCGGTCATCACATTGACTCCTTTGCAGACTTGTCATTCGTTATGGGTGGAAGCATTCCAATGACAAGCTCCTCGGCTCCAACTATAGGAGTCTCCAGCGGTGCACAAACACTTCTCTAGGAGGAAATTCTAGCTGAAATCAATGCTGAGATGGAGGCAGCCGCGCGGGGCAGCGTTTTTGGCGGTGGAATGGCTGGACCTGGTCCGGCTCCTTTGCGGATGATATCTCCAGGAGGGACGGTTATTGAGACGAGCGCACCTGCCCCACCTCCTTCTGTTGATCCTATCCCTCCGACTCCGCCTGTAGAATGCGTTCCAATACATTTGAGTTCGGAGGAGGATGTTGATATAATGCCCCCGATTGGAGATCGGCTGCCGAAAAGCAAGGGCTCAAAAAGAAAACCGAGTGAGAGCTCCAGCGGGTCCACACCGAAGAGGAAATCAAAGAAGAAAAGAGAGTAGGTATGCCTCTTCGGCTCGTTTTTTAGTAGATAGGAATTTCTTTTTGCTAGCCGTGCATAGATGCGGGTTCGGCCCCTGCTAGTAGAATTTTTTGGATAAACTTGTACTTAGTTTCCTTCTACAAACAGTTGAAATGAAATTCCATTTCGTCTTTAGTCTCGACTTCTGTTTAATTGCTTAAGTGTTTCAGCATATTAACTCTAGTCCGGTACACTTGCAAAGTTTCTACCGTTGGATTGGATCTGAGTTTATTTGTTAAGTCCTAAAATCACGACTATGAGTGATGACTGAACATCAAGTTGGACTTTGATGTTGCACTGTCTCAATCAGTGGTTGACGCTTAAGTTCTGCCCCCAGTTTCAGGGTTCGAATTATAAGATCAAGTGGCAATTGCACTCCGCTTTCAACTCATCGAGCTTAACATCATCAAATTGATGCTGAAATAAATAAATTCGAGTGGTTGAATCGCACTCGTTCATCCATTGACGATTGCATCCACGCTCCGGGGATTTGCATTCGTACGTCGGTAGTCGGGCTCACTTGCTTGAGTTTCAAGGATACGTCCACGCTCCAGGGATTAAGTCATTTTCACGGGTGATCAGTCACAGCCACTTGATGTTTGTAACGATGTCCACACTCTGAGGACTTTAGATGGATTCGTGGGTGGTCAGTCACTCCCAATTTGCATTTACACTCTAACCATGCTCCGGGGACTTAGAGTTGTTTTACGGACGGTTGATCCCAATCTGGTTTGTGTTCAAACTCCAATCCACTCTTCGGGGATTTTAAGTCGACGTTTATACTTCAATTCGCGCTCTGGGAATTTGGAGTTGGTGTTTATGTTGACACTCCGGTTCACACTCTCTTTGAGACCGTATTTGTAAGTTTATACTCCAGTTCACACTCTGGGAATCTAGAGTTGGTTAAAGGATTGTCGTGTATCAATCCTTTTTTGACTTCAGTGTGACGACTTGCCCCCGAGCTCGGGTATCATCTAGCGAGTAACCGGTCATATCACAGTCACTCCCTATTTGAATAAATTTCACCGTCGGGTTGAATTTAGCTCTCCGTGCATAGTGATAGTTGTATGACATATTCGATAAATCATAGCTCTGGCTCGAAGAGATTGCATTTTATTGCTGAAATAAGAAAATACGGCAAAATCAGTTGCCTTATTACAAATTCAAATTTCGAAATGCAGAAAAAAATTGCAAATGAGAAATAAACTGAATAAATAAACAGAGCCTATCATGCGTAGTAGCGACGAAGACTTTCGCTGTTCCAGGCTCTCGGAAGAGTGAGACCGTCAACGGTCGATAACTTGAATGTGCCATCTCCGAGCTTTCGTTCAATAACATATGGCCCTTCCCAAGTTGGCTTTATATGCGAAGGGACCGAATAAATTCTCTTAAGGACGAGATCGCCGAGTTCAAAGGTTCGGGGTCGGACCTTGGCATTATATAACCGAGCGACTCGACTTCGGTATGCGGCCGCCCTCAAATCAGCCTCTTCACGCTTCTCGTCCAATAAATCCAGGGATTTAGCAAGTAAAATAGCATTTGTTTTCGGATCATAGTATGTCACACGATGAGAAGGCACTTCTAATTCGACTGGAATAACGGCTTCTGAACCATAAGAAAGAGAAAACGGAGTGTGACCGGTTGCGGACTTGTGGGTTGTTCGGTAAGCCCATAAAGCCATAGGAAGTTCATCGACCCATTTGCCCCCGGCCTTTTCCAGTCGCTTCTTCAGAATAGACTTTATAACTTTATTAACAGCTTCGACTTGTCCATTCGCTTTAGGGGTGCGACCGCGGAGAATTTCTTCTAAATGTGGAATCATTGACAGAAATCCTTAAATTCCACACTGTCGAACTGGTTCCCGTTATCAGTGATGATAGTACGCGGGAGACCAAATCGGCAGATGATGTTGCGCACTACAAAGTTGATCACCTTCTTTGTTGTGATTGTAGCAAGGGGTTCAGCTTCCGCCAGCTTGGTAAAGTAATCAACTGCTACGATGGCGTACTTCGCACCACCTTTGGCTAGATGTAGAGATCCAATAATGGCAATGCCCCATACTGCAAACGGCCATTGACTGACCATTTGAGTTATTTTGGTAGGTGGGGCCCTTGGAATCCGAGCATTCTTCTGGCATTTGTTGCACTTTCTGGCGTAATCTGATGCATCGTGATTTACGGTTGGCCAATAGTATCCATATCTGAGCACTTTCTTGGCAAGAGCTTGCCCCTAGTGTGATCGCCATATTCTCCTTCATGCACATCATGCAACACTCGTTTGATTTCATCATGAGCGATACACCGGAGTATAGGAACAAAGTACCCTCTTATATACATAACTCCATTTTGAATAGTGAATCGTGAAGCTTTTCGAAGAATCTGTCTCTTTTCACTCCTGCGCTCTAGCAGGGTCCCATGCTCGAGATAATTTTTGAACGAAGTCATCCATGACTCCTTATCGCGAACAACCTCAAATATCCAATCCGTTTCCATCTGATCAATGCTTGACAAAGACAATATCTCCACGGGAATGAGTCCCATTTGCTGCGCTTCACATGTACTGGCTAACTTTGCTAACGAGTCGGCTTTCTGATTGTGCTCTCGCGGTACGTAATAAATGGCATAATAATCGAACTGATTTAGTATTTCTTGAACTTGAGCAAGGTAAGAAGCCAGTCTTTGGTCCTTAGCCTGGTATTCCCCCCGAACTTGACACACGACCAATTGCGAATCACAATAAATTTCTACAGCAATGATTTTCAAATCTTTGGCAAGCCTCAATCCGGCAAGTAAGGCTTCATACTCAGCTTCATTGTTGGTGGCATGAAAATCAAACTTTAAAGCATAGCATATCGATCGACCTTCAGGAGTTTCAAGTACAACCCCTGCACCTGAGCAACGGTCATTTGACGCACCGTCTGTATGCAGCTTCCAGATATACTTGGGAGATTCACTGGTTTCGAGCAAGTCCTCTTGGATGGTAAATTCAGCTATAAAATCTGCTAGGACTTGTCCCTGAATGGCTCGCCTTAGAGTGTAAGTAATGTCAAACTGACTTAACTCGATATTCCATTTAGGTAACCTACCAGACGTCTCAGGCCGCGTAAGGACCTGTCGTAACGGCTGGTCGGTGTAAACGGTGATTGGATGAGCCTGGAAACACGGATGGAGTTTCCTCGAGGCAATAACAAGACAATAAGCCAACTTCTCTAGCTTTAGATAATTTCTCTCAGCTCCGGTTAGTCGTTTGCTAATATAATAGATTGGCTTTTGTATTCGGTCTTCCTCCCGAATTAGGGCAGCACTGATTGCGTTTTCTAATACCGCCAAATAAATGTACAATTTCTCGTGATCGATAGGCTTTGACAAAATTGGCAGTGCGGAGAGATGTTGAATTAATGCTCGGAATGAGCCCTCATATTCCGTAGTCCATTCAAAGTTTCTTTTCCATTTTCGAATTAGATTGAAGAAGGGAATGCATTTGTCAATAGATTTTGAAATGTACCTGCTCAGCGCTGCTACTTTCACGTTGAGACTCTGGACTTGCAATATAGTTCTCGGAGTTTCAAGATTTCTAATCGCCCAGATCTTTTCGGGATTGGCTTCGATTCCCCAAGCGTTAACGATAAACCCAAGGAATTTCCCTAATGCGACCCCAAAGTGACATTTCAACGGATTAAGCTTCATTCTGTATTCACGGAGAATATTAAACATTGACTCCAGGTCTTTGATGTGGTCAGTGGAGAATCGTGGCTTGACTAGCATGTCTTCCACGTACACCTCCATGGTTTTCCCAATCTGATTGGTGAACATTCGATTAACTAATCGTTGATAAGTTGCGCCAGCATTCTGGAGTCCAAAAGGCATAACCTTGTAACAATGAAGTCCCATATTGGTTACGAAGCCGGTATGCTCCTGGTTGGGTAAGTGCATTGGTATTTGATTGTAGCCGGAATACGCATCCATGAAGGATAAGAGTTCATGCCCGGCCGTCGAATCTACGAGTTGATCAATTCGAGGAAGTGGAAAACTGTCCTTAGGGTAGGCTTTATTCAGATCAGAGTAATTGATGCACGTTCTCCATTTCCCATTTGGCTTTCGGACAAGTACAGGATTTGACACCCATTCTGGATATAATGCATCTCGAATAAATCCATTCGATTTAAGCTTGTCTACCTCTTCCTTAAGGGTAGCAGATCTCTCTGGATCCATACCACGCCTTTTCTGTTTGACCGGGACGTGCCGCGGGTCAATGTTCAATGCGTGGCTCGTGATGTCTAGCGAGATTCCACACATGTCAGAATGCGTCCAGGCAAACACGTCAAGGTTTGCCCGGAGAAATTCAACCAATTCCTCTTGCATTTTTTGGCTTAATTGAGATCCAATCTTTATCATTCTAGAATCATCGCTATCATCGATCGGGACATCGATCGTTAGTTCGGCCGGAGAAGCTTGACTGTCTTTACTTTCGTCTTCACTTTCGATGTCTCTCGAGTCAAGATCTCTTTGGAATTGGTTGGGATGCCCAGGCCTAGGCCCAGGCGTCAATTGTCAATTATCAACAAAACGGATGCAGAGAAATTCCTCTACGCCATTCCCTTTCTCTTTTCACTGCGCCTCGCGTAGCTCAGCAACATAATAGGCTCGTCCAGCAGCCTGATCTCCTTGAACGACTCCAACTCCACGATCGGTGAGGAACTTTAGAGCCAAACACCACGGGGAAATGGCAGCCATGAACTCAGCTAGGGCCGGTCGGCCCAAGAAAGCATTATATGGCGAGTCTATATCCAAAACAACAATCTGCAGTATTCGGACTCTTTGGCGTTCTCCAATACCTAACTCCACTGGCAATTCCACCACTCTAGTGGGTATAGTGGCACTCCCATTGAAACCATGGATACGGTACTAACAAGGTTTCAAATCTTTAGTCTCCATTTTCATCTGGTCATAGGCTCGCTTGAACAATATATTCACAGAACTTCCGCTGTCTATCAAGATCCTCTTCATCCAAGCAGGACCTACTTGAGCTGATATGACAAGTGGATCGATGGTTAGGGCTTCGATCCTATCGGCATCTCTGTCTTAGAAGACGATGTCATCAGTCATCATCTTTTGTTGCTTGGCCGGAGTTCCATCTTCCAAACTACTACAACACTCGAAGCTCGGATGCCTAATAGAACTGGCATACGACTACATTTCCTTCCAGCTTCGGTCTGCTGGATGAGGACCACCACTAATGGTATTTATCACCAACCTCCCGCCGGTACGAGCGGGTTCCTCCTGTCTTGCCTGAGTCGGTGTATGGTTCTGATTCGATGGGTCCGCACCTCCAGACTACGGCGCCCGCACAAACTGTTCCAACTTCCTTTCTCGTATCAACTTTTCAATGAGATCCTGCAAATGACGGCACTGATTTGTGTTATGGCCATAACTTTCATGGAATCTACAAAATTTTCCTGTCTGAATCTGTTTCTCCGATGACTTTTTCGGAGCAGGTTTCTTGTACTGAATAGTATTACAGGTCTGTAAATACACATTATCCAACGACGTATTCAAAGGAGTATAATTATCAAACATAGGAGCCCTACGTCGTGGACCACGATTCTGATCCCCTTTTCTATTTTGGTTACCATTGCCTTTCTGCTAATTATGTTTATTCTGGATGTTCAATTGCACTTTCCCGGAGCTCTCCCCGGATTGTTTAACATCAATATTACTCTGAATTCCTTCCATACTAGGCATCGCATCATCCTTCTTCCTAGACTGTTTTGCATCCTCCCTTCTCAAGAATTGGGTTGCCTTGGAATAGAAACGGTCCAATGATGCAGGGGGTTTTCCGGCCAACCAGTTACCGAACTCAGAATCGAGATCGATCCCCTTAGTCAGTGCCATAAGAATAGGGTTATCATTTGGGTTGCTGATCTCAGCGCATGCAGCATGAAATCTCTCTAAATAACGCCTGAGTGTCTCTCCAGGAGCTTGAGTGACATTAGATAAAGTATTAACATCCTTCGGTCTTACGACAAGAATACGAAATTGCTCAATAAACTTTATTGCCAACTGATCAAAACATGAGATAGATCGACGTGGCAGTCGGGTAAACCACATAGTCGTTATGACCCCTTGAGAGATCGGGAAGCTTCGACACTTAACTGCATCATCAGCTCGTGCAACATTCATCAACCATTCATATTTCAAGATATGTTGATTAGGATCTGAGCTCCCTTCATAAACGGGTAAAGTTGGCATCCTGAATCGCCGAGGCGGTTCAACATAGAGTATCTCATCAGTAAAAGGGGTATGACTCCGGGAGATTCCCCAGTCGTCATTGCTAAGACGCTGACTTTCATGGATAATTTGATGGATCATTGTCGGCAGGTCGGGCATCTGGACATTTTGAGCATGTTGGGCCAAGGTGTGGTCGGGTTCAACAATGCGAGGAGAGGCCGGTCGTTATCGACGGTCCATGTCTCGCCTCCTTGGTTCAATATCCTGAGGGACGTAAGGCTTAGGTGTATGGTTGTGTTGATGGTGGGTCGGATCGATTTGGTTTCGAGCGTCAACTCCCAAATAAGTAGCTGTTGTAGTATGGTTATCAGTAATATGGTGTGGGGTAGCGCCTCATCGGGAGGAGGGTCCAGTCTGATGGCTGGTTGACGGGCAACTCTCGGTTGCCCAAGACTCAATGTATGCTGATGCCCAGTGGCCTGTGTGTAACTTCCGTCCAGTCGCGGGCATGTGGATCTATGATGGTAATCAGAAGAGGCCGAACTCTCGGTGGATGAATAGGAAGCCCGATCCCTTTTGGATCTCCTTCGACTTTGACGGTTTAGCTGGTTGGTCAAATCTGCATTAGCATGCAGCTGTTGAGTGAGCTACTGGCGGCTTTGAGTCAGTTCTTGCATTAGCATCTGAAATTCTTCCTAAGTGATGGGGCCTTGCAGATCTGATGGTCCGAAAGCATTCTGATCAGTCGAAGGCAGTTGTACGGGATTTTGTATGTCCCGTCCTCCTGGATCTGCAGCTGTAGAAGTAGTCCTTGTGTTAACCATGGTGGATGGCGAAGCTCTTTCCTAGACTTGATGCAAATCTGAATAGGATGGAAGAACTTTAATCTTTGAAATCTGGATCTACTTCTTAGATTTGTGCAATCCGATATCAATAGTAGATCCAATGAGCAGGAGAAAAACTATGTTTTCTCAGTGAAAGCACCAAAGTGTTTGTACCAAAATTGGGCACAACACTCTTCGGAAGGGTTTGAAGAGATAAAATGAAGAAATAAATGTAAAAAAGTATTATCTAATAAACACTTCACATAATAATCAGAAAAAACAGCAAAAGAACGTGGGGATTTAGAGTGGTTCGGCGTATTGCCCGCGTCCACTATAAAATAATTGATCTTTATTAACTTTTGCTTGCTGTTTACAGTGAATTACAACAGTAAATCTCGAGTACAATAGTGAAATTCGAGTACAATGGTGAATTCGGCAGAGTTTGGACGTCAAATAGCCAAAAGATCCCTTTTCTGTAAGCTCTGGGATGCTATTTATAGGCGTAGGCTGCAAATATCTCACTCGGATCTCGGGAGACCTCTTCTGGCACGTGGATGGGCCCACGTGATCGATCCCACGTGATTTGCACTCGGTCCGTGATAGATACGAACGAATTTCGTATCGATCAAGATTTGGTCCAATCGAGTCGAAATTGGGCATGAACATTCTTTAAGTTGTACGTAAGCTCCTGCGAAAATTTCGGAGAATTTGGACTTGCAGATTGTGAGTTATGATCGATACGAGTGTGGGTGTTCCGATTGTTGTCCTCTTCGCATCGATGTTGCTCGTATCGATCAGTTCGCATCGATCCAAGCACGTGCCAGCATGTTGACGTGGCGCTAACTCCTCGAATCGATCTATTTTTATGCCGAGTGACTAAGTCTTTCATTAGGACGCATCTTGTTCATATCGATCTAATTGAGTCTTGTTCGTATCGATTGGAACTGTCTTGTTCGTATCGACTGTCAACCCTTCATTTGTATCGAATTTTCATTGCTTTGTCCATATCCATTAGTTGCATCTCACTTCGTATCACTTTTGTGCACTCCACTTCGTATCGACAGAAATCCTCGAGTTCGTATCGTTCCCCTCAGCTGACCGATACGAAATGGGTAGAATGGGATCGATACGAAAATGGCAACAGTTTACCAAGTGGATTAGGAATGATGTTACTGGCTGATGGATACGAAGAGAGCGGTTTTCTGATGGATACGAAACAATATCGATTGATGGATACGAACATTCGAGGCTTGATGGATTCGAACAAGGCCTTTCAGTTGATGGATACGAACCAGGCGTGCGCTTGATCGATACGAACGAAGCCTTTCTGAATGGATGTGAATCATATTATTGCTTGAGTTGCATCGATCACATCCTTGGCTTACGACATCCGATTGACTTGAAATTTGGAATGTTGGCTTTCATAGCTTTACTTGTCGTGTCATATCAATTGTAGCTCGATCCGAATGTTGATAGAATTTATCAACATCCATAGTAAACCCGTGTATAATTGATCTTCGGGATGAACTGTCCTTGGTTTTTAGTCACTTCCTTGGTGTCACGGCCTTACCCAAAGGCGGGATAACACAAAATATCATCCCAAATATCCAAAATACAATATCCCAAAATCAACAACATGTTTGAAACTAGGTACATCAAAATATATCAAAAACATAAATAGATAGATAAACTGCTATACGTCTTCGCCTCCATCTTCTTTACTAGCATTATTTCCACTAACTTGTGCTTTGTAATGAGGAGGGAGTTAGGACAACAATGTCCGGTGAATGAAAATTACACGTCTTACCTTAATAGTATTTGTGCAGTATTATTTAGATAAGAAATATGTACTATGCATCCTATAATATATCCTACAAAATATACCTCCAATTGTAAGCCCATAGCCTTTTCCAATCCAACTCCCTAATGTACCTTCAGTTATAGGTCAAAGGCCCTTTCCAGTCTGATGCAACTACCCTCAATACATCTTTAATGGAAATTAGTTAAACTCTGACCATTTAATACCTATATCCAAGGTAGATCCCCATCATTTAATACCTAACCCAAGTGAGACCCCTCTCTAGTACTCCCTAACTCACATCGCACGAAATCTCATCAGGTCACTTAATACTTCTTTTTGGGAAGAGGTGGACCATACAATATCAACTTAATACCTCAACCCTAAAGTGTTCCCTTCCCTAGATTCCCCACTACCCCACCTAAATGATAATATCGGCCGTCCAATACTTCTTAAGTGGGAAGGAGGCAGGCTCTACAAAAGCCATTTAATACCCCTAACCCAGAAGCATGCCCTATTTCATATAACCTGTAACCAAACTGTGACATCTCGCATTAATATGACTATACGTAGGTGCTGGTAGTCAGATTAACTGGGCAGACTTACCCTATAGAATTAGGACTATTGTAGGATCGAGTAATATACACTAGAGGGGGGTGAATATGGTATTTAAAATTATTCAGCATGGTTATTGATAAAATATAGAATAGAGTGCAAAAACATAAAAGCAGAAAATAAAGAACATAAGATATACCCAGCTCCGGCCTAGTGCCTACTACTGCCCCCAAAGCTATTACTAGAGTTAAATATTAAAATGCTTGAAAACAATAAACTTGCAAGCACTGCTAACAAATATGTTAACTCTGTGCCTAATAACTCTACCTGAACTAAATACCCTACGATCAGAATCTCCGAACTATAATGTAACTTAAATAAAAAAGAGTTAAAATGGAAATACAAAAACAAAACAACAACAAAAACTGAAAAAAAAATCTTCCCTCTCTCTATCTCACTTAACCTGCTCCCCTTCACATTCGGTGCCTTTAATTTCTTCTTCAAATTTGATGCCAGAAAGTTTGATGCTACCTTTGATTTGCTTGAATTCTAGTTGCATCGAAATTTGTATGCATGCTTTGTTGCTGAAACTCGTGCACGTCTATTGTTGAGGAATGAAAGTTGATGTATTAAAAATGATATGAGAGTGGGTGTGTTGAAAAAGGAATTGATCCACTAGCTTTGATCAAATAATGAGAGTAGAAATAAAAAGAGATAATTCTATTTTTGTGTAATCCAATGATCTTTTCTTTTTCTGTAAATTGTGTTTATATAGGCTCATGGATCGAATGGTTATGTATAGAAACAAATATGTGTGACGATATATGGAGAAGGAATTGATTTGTGAGATAGTTGTTCCCTGTATACAAAATAAAATCTGTATATAATGGAAAACAAATATGTGTGAGGATATATGGAGAAGAATTTGATTTGTGAGATAGTTTGTTTCCCTGTGTACAAAATAAAATCTGTATATAATGGACAATGAACTATGTATGTTGTATCTTTCAAAATATACTATTTGATTGTGTATACAATTCTTCGCTTCCATTCTTTATTTATTTCCTTCTCATATATACTGACTTTGATTGTGTGTGTATTTCCTTGCTTCTGATTTGTATTTGTTTCACTTTCTTTATATATACAGTCTTTGATTGCGTACTGAAATATTTCCTCCCTTAGATCCTTATTTATTTCCTTTTCTCTGTATAGGCGTCTTTTTTTGTAATGAAGGGAAACTTCTTCAGAAACAATATTTTACGAAAAAATTTGTAAATATACAACTCTAGACAAACACACACTAGATATAACATATATTTATTATTATCATTAAAAGAAAATTAACTGCAATATCTGATAATATTCCCTTTTTGATAATAATAACAAATATATATTCTTTTACAAATAAAAATATGTGTGTTTGAAATGTAATATGTGTAAATCAGGCATATGAGATGTAGTGGATGAAAATTTAATTAGAAACAAAATTGTGCTTTGATAATTTTTAAATTGGAACATACTTTGAAAACAAAATCAAATATAAAAATATATTTATTGTCATAAAAAATGACATACTCCACATTCTCCCTTTTTTGCTGATAACAAACAACATGTTAAGATTTGACAAGTGTAACGTGCGTTGATTGTGTGATCGATTTCATAAGATCGAAATCATAGCATAATTATTTCAATATGTATAACATGCTCCCCCTTATTGATATGCTCTCCCTATATATATGGCATATGTTCTCTAGAATAAAATATTAAACCAATAATATTTCTTTCAATACTAATAATGAATTTACACTGTCACCAAATCTTGACCACTCTCTTCCCCTTTTGTTTTCATTAAAAGTATAAATATCAAATTAGCATATTGAGAAAGTGATATTGTATAATGAACCTCGATCAAAATACGATATTAAATATTTAATGAAAAATCAACCACAAGCATAGTGAAGTGACCCAACTTTCTTCTACTATATTTTTATGATTTTTAGTTGAGAGTTTTTTTACCAGAGATCACTTCTTTTATTACCTCTTTCATTTCTTTTAATTAATTTCCCAAAATCCAGAATTTACTAATATAAAAATATCAGTATTTTAATCAAGCATATCATTTATATATATGAAGATATATAAATGTTTCTTTGCCTATCAGAGTGTAAAGTAGCAAAGAAATTTTATCACATAATATTTTCCATAATTGGAAGGTTTTGTGTCACATAGCAATTTCTACACTATTAATCTTTTATTTGACTCAAGATTGACTAATACATGATTCAAGTATTAGCATCTATTATCTCTTCTTCATTTTCCAGATTTTTCTCTAAACCAGATTGATTAATTTGTGGATTTATAGCTCATGTATTTGATCTTTGGAATTCAGGAATTCATATAGGTTGCTTTAGGATGATAAAACATATTAAAACTTGGTTTGATCAATGGATCACTAATTAGTCTAGTCCAGATTCAGGATTCAGACATACAAATGCACAAAACATGCACAAACATGCACAAGCAAATCAGGTCAAGCAAAATGCACATATCTAGGTTCATGAAGCAAGTGATGATCATGTGAGTAATAGGATTGTAAACTGATCTAAAGGTCATACAGATTCTGATATATTGACTGGAAATGGTGTTGAATAAGATTTAAAAAGATCTTTGCACATTCCTGGCTAAAAGCTTACAGAGTGTGGTGTTCTGGATTTTTAAACACTTACAAAATTACTCTACATTCTTGTTGAGTCTATATTCTCTATCCCAATTTCTGGCTTGCTAATTCAGTTTCATATTGAAGTCAGTTCCAGATTTTTACCAATTCCAATTCCTAAGTCCTTGTATACTTATGGTTTTCAAGTTCTGTGGTATCATAATCCTACCCTTGTTCTAGACCTATCATAGGATTAAGTTGCACTTCAAATTAGCTTACACTATGGTCTGGTTTGCTTTAGAAATCTGAAGACTATGGCTTCAAACTTTTGCATGTACTTGTATCAATTACAAGACATGTACAAGCCTTACTGGTTAGCCAAGACCATGTTCAACCCATCCACTTAATACTTTAGCATATGTTTATTTTAAAACTACTTAAACTTTATAGCTGAACATAACAAGCATGCCAAGGAGAATATATCCACATATCAGATTATATGGTATCCTCTCCTTCATTATAATCCTCTGGATTATTTCCAGATTTTGCTACATAAATCAACAACTCACAAGCACATATAATACTTAAGCTTTCTTTACATGTTCTTTTCAGGAAAACAAAGCAAGTTTCAATCCTGGAAATACATAAGACATAAGAGAGTTCTCCTAGATTATTTATTACAATTAAACCTCTACTTCTCTAAAGCATTTTAAAACCAGCAAGTTCTTCAAACATCCATATAAGCAAGCTACTCAAGCATCTTTCCCTGCAGCAAAACTTTGAACCGCCTCAATGAAAATGAGACACCCCAAAGATTGCAAAGGCAACAAATAGGGTCAGAAAATATATTCTGGTGTGAGTGAAATCATAGTTTATAAATAACTTGTAATTACTAAACACTATGCAGAGATTCATATGTTTGATGCTTATTTAAATTTTTACTAAAATCTGAATATATATATATACACATATAAGCTCATACTAACATACATGCACACAAGCATTCATTCATCAACACAATTCAGTTATATGTACATATACTCCTATGGATTGACTCCCTTAATTCCATAGCTCAATTTTTCAATCCCCATTTATCATTTATTTGGTCTTAACTCTTGCCATTAAACACCATGTGTGCATTGCAAAGGGGCTCAATTCTGTTAACCCTTTACACAGAGGCCTACAGGACTTAAACAAGTCATGCACATACCCATCATCCACCTAATGATGAATAGATCAAGGCACTACTCCTAGATTAGCTTTATAATCTAGAGACCATTCTCATTTTTCTTTCAGGAGAATTTTATTAATTCTTGAAATGCTTCCTATTCTTTTCTTCTTTTCATAAATCAGAGAGTATTAAACCCACTCAGGGATTTCAGCCAGACATACCAAGTATCCATGTAAAACACCACATCACATTTTAAGGTTATTTTTATTCAATCATATTTTCCAAGACCTGCATAAATTTATTTCCAGAAATATTCCCATTTCTTACATAATTTTGGTGAAGTCATATAAAACCTTACATTTATTTTACTGTGAACATAGGGTAAGGTTTTTAAGAAAAACCCATAAAAACATATTGACTTGTGATTTGAACAAATCAGCACATATATATATATATAATATTGCATTGTTCATATCATTTTTAAAATGAACTAGACATAAGCACGAATCTCCTTATTCACACTGCCTATTTCATTCTTCATTAGTACCCTATTTCTCAGTAAAAATGTTTAACTCACTCCTAGATAAAAACTGGATTATAAGTTATAGAATCCCTTTTTCTGTGAGCAGGGTGTTTGTCTTTTCAAAGCATTAATCAAAACAATCAAAACCGATCAAAACATCAACCAAAGATTCAGCCAAGACACCAACCATGATCAACATTTATTTATTCAGAGAATAGAATTAAACAAAACATGATATTATTTTATATAAGTAATATGGCTTCCCTTAACTTGGGTCTTAATGCCTTAAATCTCATAAAATGATTAATCACTCACCTTCCTTCTTCTTTCCCCGAGAATGCTTTAACTTGAAAACAGTGTGAGTTTTCTCTTCTTTTTATTTCTTAAAATATCTTTCTGTTTTCCAAAAATAAATTGCTGCTTGTCCTTTGATTTTTAAAATATTCAGCTAGGGTTTTAGTAGAGTAAAAACCCCCTTTTATCCCCACACAAATAAGAGAATTTTGTATATGTTTTTATGGCTAAATATGCCATTTTCTTTTTGATTCTATTTCAGGTATTTCAGTTGCTTTTCTTCTTTTCTGTGTACATGCCATTTGCATGTTTCACCTACACACTATTTTCATGTGACTTATCTACATTATTTATTTTCTTAAGGCAAATCTGAAATGTTCACATATATATCTTTTTATCAATTAATTCTTTGTTAATGTTTTAAGCCATTTGTTTTCTCTTGATTATAAAATGTATTTATACCTATATAATATTAATCTGGTTTCATATATTTTAATAATCATAAGAGTTTATTTTATCACTCTATACTCTCTGGCTACTTATATGCAATATATAAATATGAGATATGTGAATATAAAACTTATTCACACTTAGTTATTTTCCTTCTCATTATTATTTATTGAAGTTATTTTCTCCTCATTATCATTTACTGAAAGCAACTATCCTCTTCCTTATTTATTTCACTTATTCTTGATATTTATTTTCAATTTATTTTATTCTTTGAATATTTTCCATTAACTGATTTTTATAAAAATTATTTTTATCTCAATAATTTGGGTCTTCACGTACTCTCCTCCTAAAAGGAATTGTGTCCCACAATTATTTTTCTCATACATTTCCATCCAAATGTATACAAAGCATAAATTCATTTCAGAAATTTCATAAACTCATGCATTCAAAACCAATCAAACATACATAAGCAATGTTTAAGTTTATCCTAATTTTAGGCATACCTTTAAGCAGAAAATAGATTAGGATATTTATCTTTCATCTTATCTTCAGTCTCCCATGTACAATCACTATCATCTAAACTCCACTGGATTTTAATCAATTTAATTATTTTATTTCTCAATTTTTTTCTTCTCTAGCCACAATGCCCACTGTTTCCTTCTTATAAACCAGATTTTCTTGAATTTCAACTTGTGTAGGAGATTTCAGAATGGTCTCCTTATCATGCACCCATCTTCTTAATTGAGATACATGAAATACATTATGTATATTACTCAATTCCCCTGGCAATTTCAACTTATAAGCCAAAGTTCCTACTCTTTGGATAATTTCATATGGCCCTATATATCTTGGTGACAATTTTCCTGCCTTGCCAAACCACAATATTTTCCTCATTGGTGAAACTTTGAGAAATACATAATTTCCCACTTCAAATCCACTGGCCTTCTCCATCTATCTGCATAGGCTTTTTGTCTCTCTTGTGCTGCTCTCATTCTCTACCTTACAAGTTCAATCCTTGCAGAGGTCTCTTTCACATGTTCTGGTCCAAGGAACACTCTTTCACCTACCTCCATCCAACATGCAGGAGATACACGAGGCTTCCCATACAAGGCCTCAAATGGAGCCATACCTATAGTGGACTGATAACTATTGTTATAAGCAAATTCAGCTAAATAGAGATGATCTTCCCAATTGCCTCCAAAATCAAGTATACATGCTCTAAGAAAATCCTCTAAAATCTTGTTAACAATCTCAGTTTGCCCATCTGTTTGTGGGTGGTAAGCTGTGCTCAAGCTTAATTCTATCCCCATAGCCTCTTGAAAGCTACCCTGGAACCTTGAGGTAAACAAGGTATCTCTATCACTAATGATAGTCTTGGGGATTCCATGTAATCTCACTATCTCCTTCACAAATAATTGAGCTAATTTGTGAGCATTTATATTTGAATTCACTGGAATGAAGTGAGCTGTTTTTGTGAGTCTATCAACCACATCCCAAATACTATCATTGCCTCTTCTTGTTCTTGGCAAACCATCCACAAAATCCATTGAAATGCTTTCCCATTTCCAGGTAGGCACTTCCAGAGGTTGTAGTAAGCCTGAAGGTCTTTGATATTCTGCCTTGACTTGTTGACATGTTAAACACTTTGCCACATATCTTGCCACTGCCCCTTTCAATCCTGGCCACCAGTAGTTTCTTTTAAGATCATGGTACATTTTTGTACCACCTGGATGTATAGTGTACTTTGTCTTGTGATGCTCATCCATAACCTCTTGCTTCAGTTCTTCTATATTGGGTATGCAGAGTTTCCCTTTCTTTCTCAAGTAGCCTCTATCATCAACTTCATAACTTTCCACTAACATGCCTTTTGATATCATGTCCTTCTTTTCTTTTAAATTAGTGTCTTGATTCTGCATATTTCCTATTTTATCAACCAGGGTTGATCTTAAGGAGACGAGACTTAATTTTCCATATTCAAACATGTCACTATGCACATTGTCTGATGCACCAATTTCTTCCTTCCTTTCTACTTCACTTAGGATTGTCAAATCCCTGAATTCAGTCATCATTAAGCTTGCCAATCTTGCTTGATGTCTACTCAAAGCATCTGCTACCTTGTTAGCTTTTCCAGGAGTATATAATATATCAAGATCATAGGCAGCTAAAAACTCTACCCACCTATGTTGTCTCATATTCAAGTCTTTTTGAGAAAACAAATAGTTAGGTGATTTATGGTCTGTAAACAATTCAAATTTTGTACCTAACAAGTAGTGTCTCCATAACTTCAATGCATAAACAATGGTAGCAAGCTCCAGATCATGAGTGGCATATTTGGTTTCATTTGGCTTGAGTTGCCTTGATGCATATGCTATGACTCTTCCATGTTGCATGAGTACTGCCCCTAACCCAGACCCACTAACATCAGTATAAACCAATAATCCCTCATTTCCCTCTGGAACTTGCAAGACCGGAGCTTTCATCAATGCCTTCTTCAATGATTCAAAAGCTTATTCACATTTTTCTGTCCACAAATATGGTTTCTCTTTTCTGGTTATCTTGGTTAATGGAATGGCTATCCTTGCAAAATCTTTTATAAACCTTCTATAGTAGCCTGCCATTCCTAAAAATGACCTCACCTCAGTCACTGATTTGGGTCTACTCCATGATTGCACTGCCATGACTTTGTTTGGGTCTACACAAATCCCTTGTTGAGTTATAATATGTCCCAAAAATTTAACTTCATTCTGCCAAAATGTACGCTTAGTAAATTTTGCCTTTAAATCATGTGCTCTTAATCTTGACAAAACCAGATGCAAATGCCTTGCATGCTCCTCTTCTGATTTTGAATACACCAATATATCATCAATGAAAACAAATACAAATTTATCTAGAAAATCTCTGAATGTCCTATTCATTAAATCTACAAAATAGGATGGTGTATTTGTCAATCCAAAAGGCATTACTAAAAATTCACATAGCCTATATCTTGTGTTGAATGCAGTGTACTTAATACTTTCCTCCTCAACCTTCATTTGATGGAATCTAGAGGCTAAGTCTAGCCTTGAAAAGATTCTTGCTCCATTTAATTGATCAAATAAATCATCAATTCTGGGGAGTGGATATTTATTCTTGATGGTAACTTTGTTTAATTCTTTGTAATCAATACACATTCTCATTGTACCATCTTGTTTCTTTACAAATACCACTGGAGAACCCCAGTTTGAACTACTAGGCCTTATGAAGCCCTTCTGCTCCAATTCTTCCAATTGTTGTTTCAATTTCACTAATTCTTTAGGACCCATTCTGGTAGGCTTCTTAATGATAGGACTTGCTCCTGGGATTAATCTTATCTGAAATTCAACTGGCCTATTTTATGGAACTCCTATAACCTCTCCAAAGACATCTGGGTATTCATTTATTACTTTTATGTCTTCCAGAATTAATTCTTTGTCAGCCATGCTCCACATTTGATTAAGGAAATTTGTTTTGGCTATTTCACTCATGACTATAATATTTTTACCATTTTCTGTTTTCAAAGAAATAGTAAAATTTTCCAAGTTCAAAATTGCTTTGAATTTACTCAACCAATCTACTCCTAGAATAATTCCTATTCCAGGATATTTTAACACAAACAAATCAGATTTAAACATGTTTCCTCCTATGTTTAATTTTACTCCCAAACATTTAATTCCTAGCATGCATGAACTACCTAAGGGACTCTGAATAAACAAAGGCTTATCTACTAAATTGCATGTGAGAGCCAATTTATTTACTATGTCTTGTGATATTAAGGAATGTGTAGCCCCAGTGTCATATATAACTGAGATTGGATAATCTTTAATTAGGAGTATACCTTCCAATTGTCCAGAATTTCCCACTGCATTTGCTTTTGCTTTGCCTTCCAATGCTCCTACCTTTGCTCCTTTCTTGAACTCTGGGCAATTCCTTTTGATATGACCTTCTTTCCCACAATTATAGCAACTGAATGGGGCTTTCTTAGCTGCTTGACACCTATTACTCATGTGTCCTTCCTTGCCACAGTTGTAGCAAATAACTTTCTTCTTAACCTCCCCACTAGTAGCTCCTTCAACCTTCTTGTCTGAATTCTTCTTGTCATAAGGATATGCTCTATTTTTCCCTTTCTTTTTGTTGTTATTAGCTCTCATGTTCCTAAATTTCTCCCTTGCATTATCATGTTGTTCAAAAGAAAGAGTGAGATCCATGACTTGATCAAATGTTTTATCTTTGTATGGTAGCATTGCTCTACTTAAACCAGCATTAAGTCCTTGAATAAATCTTGAATTCTTTGATTCTTCATTCCCTATGAGCATGGTTCCATACTTAGACAAGCTCTCAAACTTTTGAGCGTATTCAGTCACACTCATTGATCCTTGCCTCAATCTTATAAACTCCTCAAGCAGTGTTGCCTTAGCTGTTGCTGGGACAAATCTAGCCTCAAGCATATCCTTGAACTTATCCCATGTTATCTCATTTTCTAGTCTCCCCGTGATGATTACCTCCCACCAATCCAGTGCTGCTCCTTTGAGCCTTCTGGAAGCTATTTGCCTCTTCCTTTGGTCATTGATTTGCATGTCTGCAAATATCCTTTCCAGAGTTCTTAGCCATGTTTGCACACCCATGACTCCTTCAGTGCCTTCAAAATCCTTACCTCCTAAATTTGAGAATGTTTTCAGTAGCTTAGATAACTCCTCATGAGGATTTTCTTCCCTCTGCACTGCTCCTTCCCTAAATGCAATCACCAAATCTTGCAAATTGACCAATGGTGTTGCACTAGAGGATCCTGCTCCAGAGTTTGGTGGTCTTCCTACCATGATTTGCTATATAATTTACATAGCTAGTTAGTCTTGTTTTTGATTTAATTGTTTCAGTAATTTATTCCTACTGAAAATATTTTTATGTGGTTTGTTCCTTAGGATTTTATCCATATAAGAAAATTAGATTTTTTTTTGCTATGTTTTTGGTAACATAGCTCTGATACCAACTGAAGTGACCCAACTTTCTTCTACTATATTTTTATGATTTTTAGTTGAGTTTTTTGTTACTAGAAATCACTTCTTTTATTACCTCTTTTATTTCTTTTAATTAATTTCCCAAGATCCAGAATTTACTAATATAAAAATATTAGTATTTTAATCAAGTCATATCATTTATATATATGAAGATATATAAATATTTCTTTGCCTATCAGAGTGTAAAGTAGCAAAGAAATTTTATCACACAATATTTTCCATAATTGGAAGGTTTTGTGTCACATAGCTATTTCTACACTTTTAATCTTTTATTTGACTCAAGATTGACTAATACATGATTCAAGTATTAGCATCTATTATCTCTTCTTTATTTTCCAGATTATTCTCTAAACCAAATTGATTAATTTGTGGATTTATAACTCATGTATTTGATCTTTTGAATTCAGGAATTCATATAGGTTGCTTTAGGATGATAAAACATATTAAAACTTGGTTTGATCAATGGATCACTAATTAGTCTAGCCCAGATTCAGGATTCAGACATACAAATGCACAAAACATGCACAAACATGCAAAAGCAAATCAGGTCAAGCAAAATGCACATATCTAGGTTCATGAAGCATGTGATGATCATGTGAGTAATAGGATTGTAAACTGATCTAAAGGTCATACAGATTCTGATATATAGACTGGAAATGGTGTTGAATAAGATTTAAAAAGATCTTTGCACATTCCTGGCTAAAAGCATACAAAGTATGGTGTTCTGGATTTTTAAACACTTACAAAATTACTCTACATTCTTGTTGAGTCTATATTGTCTATCCCAATTTCTGGCTTGCTAATTCAGTTTCATATTGAAGTCAGTTCCATATTTTTACCAATTCCAATTCCTAAGTCCTTGTATACTTATGATTTTCAGGTTCTATGGTATCATAATCCTACCCTTGTTCTAGACCTATCATAGGATTAAGTTACATTTCAAATTAGCTTACACTATGGTCTGGTTTGCTTCAGAAATCTAAAGACTATGGCTTCAAACTTTTGCATGTACTTGTATCAATTACAAGACATGTACAAGCCTTACTGGTTAGCCAAGACCATGTTCAACCCATCCACTTAATACTTTAGCATATGTTTATTTTAAAACTACTTAAACTTTATAGCTGAACATAACAAGCATGCCAAGGAGAATATATCCACATATCAGATTATATGGTATGCTCTCCTTCATTATAATCCTCTGGATTATTTCCAGAGTTTGCTACATAAATCAACAACTCACAAGCACATATAATACTTAAGCTTTCTTTACATGTTCTTTTCAAGAAAATAAAGCAAGTTTCAATCCTGGAAATACACAAGACATAAGAGAGTTTGCCTAGATTATTTATTACAATTAAACCTCTACTTCTCTAAAGCATTTTAAAACCAGCAAGTTCTTCAAATATCCATATAAGCAAGCTACTCAAGCATCTTTCCATGCAGCAACACTTTGAACTGCCTCAATGAATATGAGACACCCCAAAGATTGCAAAGGCAACAAATAGGGTCAGAAAATATATTCTGGTGTGAGTGAAATCATAGTTTATAAATAACTTCTAATTACTAAACACTGTTCAGAGGTTCATATGTTTGATGCTTATTTAAATTTATACTAAAATCTGAGTATATATACACATATAAGCTCATATGTAACGACCCGGTATTTTGGACCATTCAAATCGACAATAAATCCACACATGTCTGACTTGAATAATTCAAAATATCAGATTGTTAATTTAAATTTGGCAAAACTCAGCATATGCAGTAAATAAATCAATCACAGAATCACAGACACATAGTAATAAAATAATACGCAGCGGAATAGATAAAATAGTAGTTCATGAAGCTACTATATAAACATCAGAGTTAAATAAAATACAACAGAATATCTCAAATGAAATGAAGTCTCCAGTACAACAGATGACTTCTCTGAACGAATCAACTAGAAGAGCTGAAAGCTGAGGCGATAGTTGGATCTCCAAAGGAAGCTCCAAACTCCAAGGGTGAGTCTCAAATGCTGTATCACTCGGTCTGACCCGAGCGTAAAGCAAAACACAAAACACTCGAGTCAGGATTAACATTCTTATATCAATAAATCCAACTCAAGTGAAATATCAACTGAAATACAATTAACTTAAAGGATGTTTGGGATAACCATCCTCTAAGGATCTTCAGAACTATCTACAAGGTGGAGATATATATTATAACACCGTGGTCATTTCAAATTTATTTATACTTCAAAATCAAAATATCATTTTCATTTCAAAAATATCTATTTTCCAAAATAGTGTATATTCATTAAATAATTTATAAAGTAAAGTATTTATAATTTCCTCAAGTCTCGCAAATCGATTCAAATCAACTTCAAATTCCAAATTCAAATTTATTCAAAGCTCAATTTTCAATTTAATTCAGTTCTAAATATACCATTTAAATTTTCAATATATTTCAAAGCTTTAATATTCAACATTTCAAAGTTAAATTTAACAGTTTCATATAGCACTTGTTTTAACTTTATTATTATTTAATTAGGGAATATTCTCTTAATAAATTCAATATCATTTAACTAGCCTTAAATTTCATTTTTACTCAATATTTCCTTAAATTTATTTAAACAAGAAATATTCATTAAATTATTTAAATCAAACTCAAGTTATAAATCATATCTTAAATCCCAATTTCAATAAGCTTTAAATTGGTTTAATTAAATAAAATTCTTTACTAAATTCAAATTTTCTTCCCAACCTTAACTTATTCAAATTTTTACCAAAATCTATTTTGAAATATATATTTTATACTTAACATATTATATGTATTAAATCCATCTTAATTAATTTAAATATCATTATTAAATCTATATATATCATTTCCATTTATATATAAAATTTTAAGAATCAACATTTGTTAAAACCATATATTTCTTTCCAAAACCATAGAATTCAATTTCAAAATATTTATATATATATTGACCAATGGTGTTTGTATATATATTTATCATATGGTTAAGTGATACGGATATTTATCATTTCAATCCGAAATTTAAATATATACGGGTAGATCTCATTTCGACCCGTAATCCCAATTTCAATTCAAATGAAAATCGCTTGGGTTTATCATTTCAACCCATAACGATTTTCTCCTATTCTAAAGTCCGTTCGGGTATGTATCATTTCAACCCATAGTGAATTCTATACTAACAGGGAACTTGCAAAGTGATAATAGATACAAAAAAATATAACAACAGGCATATATCATCAGTATAAATAACAGATACGGGTGTCAGATGTCACAGGTGAACAGATACAAATAATAGTAATAACAGACATATAATACTAGATACTGGTGTCAGATGTCATAGGTGAACAGTTATAGATAATAGCATATATAACAATGTAAATAACTACAGCAGCATATTTCAATTGCTATTTCAATTGAAATCAAATTTAAAAAATAAAAGAACGTTAATCGTGAGTGATTGCTCACCTTTCGAGGTTAGAGGAGTTTGACAACAGAACAAGCTACGTATTCCAAGGCAAAGCAAGATGGACACGATTCAATGATCAAAGCTGATAGATAGGAGTTGACGAAATCAAGTCAGAACAGGATCGATGAAGATAATTGGTACGAGCGACATATGCGTGTATATATATATATATTAAGTCATATCCTAAGTCCAAACGTATATATTAAAATAAGATAAATACATTATATTTGTTTACACATAAATTCAACCACATATTAACTAAATGTATATATATATTTCAAATCATTGTTTTAACCAAAACACATATATCAAAATCAACACATATATATTACATTCTTTTTAAAATTTCATATATACACCTCTATATATATATTTCTTTTCCAAATATGTTTTAAAATTTGTTACAAAATCTATTCCAACCTCAATCTTATATATATATACTATAAAACATAACTTAGGCAAGATATAACTTACACACATATATCATTAAATCAGATAGATAACTTAACATGCTATATATATATATATATATATATGCAAACAACTATATGCGTATCCAACTTATGAAATGCAGACTTAAATAACCATAATATAATAAAAAAAATATATGGTATGCAAATAGCTAGTGACCTGTGCACTTTCATATAGGTAACAAAACTTCAAAGCTTTCATATCAAAGTATATATATAAACTATTGAGTATGAATTAAAGAAGGGGAATGGCAACAAATCATAGCAGCAGTCAGGTTCAAAAATGTAGATATTTTCATACGATATCTAAAACTAATATTGTAACCTCGAAAATATGGGAACTTGATATACAACCAGCAAAAACATCTGTTTTATAAATAAAATACATGGTACTAAATATTGTATATCTATACAATATGATATAACTTATATATATAGACTAATACATACGTTTCAAAACCAAACTCATATAAAAATGTAATTGAAGTCAGTCTTTGAAATAGCCTGGAAAAGGAAAAAATAAATCTATATATTGTTCTTTTAATCTAGACAGGTTCAAAACAGAAAAATATAGCTGTAGACATGTAGTTATATTATACCATAGTCTTTAGTTAAAATTATATATAAGTTAACTTTATACTACAAGTCATATCTATATAAATATTTTGGAAACAGCTATATATAAAGTGTATGCGTATGTCTTATTATATCATTTCAAAATCTTTGGACATAAAGCGAAGCACGGTAGGATTATATCTATATATGTATCGCATAAAACAGATAAGAAAGCAACAATACCAGGGTCTCAAAATAGGCAACATACATATTACATTTAATCTATATAAATATATATATATACAAGCAAACTGGGTTATACTTGCATGGATAACAGAGTGTATTATATCAATATACATCAAAGCAAATTCGAATCTTATATAACGTGCAAAAATACAAAGCTTACAAGGGAAGATGAGAAGACAGAACTTGGCCAGCAGTCTTGGCAATAGGGTTGCGCTCGTCTATAAAGCAAGTGCTGTGGGATGGTGATTGCGCGGATGACGAGGCCGGAGTGAGGTGATGGGAAAGGAAGAAAAACTCACGACACGGTACCGGAGAGAGTGGTGTGGAGGATAGGGTGATGGGACGAACGTGGTGATGCTCACGTGAAGGCAGGGGAGGGGAATTGACTGCATGGCCGTGGAAGGCTGGGAGATGGCGAAGAGGGGGAAGCATGTGGATCTCTCGGCGGTGAAGGCTAGGGAAAGTGGTCAGGCTTGCTTGCCACGCGGTGGAGATACAAGGTGGGTAGGCTCGGCAGGCAATAGGCAGGTGGCTCGGTCGTAAGGTGAAAAATGAAGACGTGGGTTGGCTGCTCATGGTGGTTTCCGGCAAAGGAAGAGGATCGGTCAGTGGATGGTGCGTTAGGGTGGTGGGAACTTCGGTGATGGCCGATCAAGGGGGAGATGTGGTGAACGGTGATGGGATGGAGAAAGGTTTGTGGTGGAGGGTCGCTTTGTAGGCAGAGGTTGGAAGAGGAGAGAAAGAAACGAGATTTGAGGAAGAGGAAAAATGCGGATCTGAATATAAGTTTTAGAAAATATTTTATGCAGAGTAAAATATAAAGAAATAAAGATAGATGTGCGAAATAAACGTAGAGTTTTTGTACGTTATAAACTTTTGAAATGGCATGGAATTGCAACAGCTGTACTCTGATTGATAAGCTATTAAATCAATTTATTATTTTGGAATTCACGTTCAAATTTGAAACCGCAAAGAAAAGCTAACGGTCACAATTGATGGTACCGATACGGTGAACTGTTTTACAGATTCCGTTGTCCATCGGATGCCGAAACAAGCAAATGAATATACCATGGAGATCAGCATGACGTGACGATCAAAACGGTATACAAATATTAGTGGTACGATCATCCGATCAAAAGTCGATAATCGGTACCAGAAATGTTGCTATTTGGCCAGAATTAAGATAAACGGAGCAGTAGAAGTCCAAATTTGGAAAAACGAATTTCGCAGTCTGATTCAGAATGATCTAAATAAATTTTCTCCTGTTGACATATTTTGGATTCGGAAAACTTTTAAAGTCTCTGTTATTAACCGGTTTGATTTGAAATGAAATTTCACAGGAAAATAAACTTCAATATTATCAGATGAAAATTTACCAATTGCTATATTAAAATAGACGTATTTCAAATAATAAATTTTTAATTTCAAATTTTATTGTTTAAAATTTCACAAATTTCCAGTTAAATATACTTTTAAAACCATTAAATTTTACGGGTCGTTACACTCTCCCCCACTCAAAACTTTTCGTCCCCGAAAAGGAAGGAGGTAGAAGAATAGAAACAACCAGACAGAAAAGATAGATTGAAAGTCAAGATTAAACAATTAATTTAAACTATATAAATTTTACTTAAAATTTGAAAACTTCATTTGCAATTCAATTATCTTATATACTTTAAAACCTTTCAAAAAAATCCATTTGTAAAATTTCTTGCTTCCCTTTATAAATACTATTTATATGTTTAAATGACACCTTTATAAATATATGAAAACCATTTGAAAACAATTATTTACATTATTGCTTATATTTACAAAGAAGTTATTTGAAAACATTAAATCCATAATTCATAAATTTATTAATTCTATCTAAAAATTCTTTTCAAATATCATTAATAAATCAATAATCATTTACTTTAAATATGTCTTATTAAATTCATAACTTCTAAAATATTTATAACATTAATTTTTTTTTTATTAAACCATGTAGTATATAAATAAACAATATTTTAAAGGATATAGTCAACAGGGAAAAGAAGGAGGATTTGGAAAAGCAGAATATAGGTGAATAAATAAAGCTGAGCAGATAAGGTAGATTCAAAAGAATAGTATCGGGCGTGGATAATTAATTCAAACCATAAGAATTTCAATTTCGAATATTAATACAGAATTTCTTTGTTGGAAATACTTTTATAATAAAACACCTTTATAACGAAACAAATTTTCTTTCGAAAATACTTTTATAACTCGATGTTTCAACAAGTTTATCATCGTTCTTGTAGACTCTGGCAGTGCGTTGATCAGGCGCAAAGCTAGAATTCTCCAAGTACTTAGTAGACTTGTTTCAACACCCAGTGAAAATACTGGAAAAACTTTTAAAAACAGATATGGAAAGTACAATCCAATCAAAAAACGAATCAAATCATGGATCGCAGATACACAATGGTTACGCCTGGATCCCCCAGGAAACATCCGTACCTTTTAAGCAATCACTGCCTTACGAATTACGCTATGCAGTCGAGTTCGTAAGACCATGGGTAACGCCATGGAATTCGAAGGACACTCGAGTATCATATCCGGAAAACCAAAATCAGAGAGAATAATATCGATAGAATGAATCCAAGATGTGGCCACAAATCGGATATCAAGCAGAAGGCACTTTCCATATCTTTACTTCGAAAATATGTATCATATAGTACCTTTCAAATCACTTTCAAATATCGTACTTATATAAAATCCATTATATATAAGATTTAATTTTCAAATCAAATACTTTCCCAAATCAATAGTATATCAAATCACACTTATATAGACTTTAATTATATAAGATTTCACTTTTCAAATTGAGAATCCTTTTCAAATCCATAGTTTTCGAATCAATTTCATACTCATACAAATCAATTTTATATAAGTTCGAAAACTCCCAAATCAGGTATTTAGTAACACAAGGTTCTCAAATTTCAATTTGTTCAATATCAGTTCAATTTCAAAATCATATACAATTTCACCAAATTATTTCTTCTCCAATTAATTATCTTTAGTTTCAAAGTTTCCAAAATAATAGATTTAGAAAATAAATCCAAATTTCCAATCAATAATTTAAGTCAACCAATTCATTTCCAAAATCAAATGTTTTCAAAATCATCTTATACTTACGTAAGGTCTATCCTATATAAGGATCAAATTTTTCAAAATAAATTTCGCTGTATCAAGAGCCATATGGGATTGAATATCTTTGCTTTTATGGGTTATATATCTTTGTAATTTAAATTGGAAGTTTTCTTTTAGTAAGCAAAGATATTCTAACATGACAGCTTTCAATTTCAGCGTCAAAATATCAATGATATTAGAATATAAGATGTACATATGTCATCATTTCGCAGAATCACATTTGATCGCTCGATTGATCACACAAGTTCGCTTTCGAACTAGTGTTGTCCATTCGACTTCCCAATGTGGATTTCGATATGGTTTCTCGACTAGAAGCCATCAGTCTCCTTGCATAGCCATATACTATGATAGAGAATTCTAGAATCAAGCCCAAAATCCATATCAAATATTCGCCCTCAAGAATCGAATGAAAAATCCTAACACGAAATGGTGTAATCCACCTCGAACTTGTGTACTCAAACTGGGATCAAATTAATTATCCGAATAAAACAGCATACATACAACTTATATATTTATTCCAACTTGTTAAATATAAAGTTTCATAAAGATGTTACTAAGTTA
The DNA here is from genome assembly GCA_030737815.1 of Allium fistulosum. Lineage (NCBI taxonomy): Eukaryota > Viridiplantae > Streptophyta > Magnoliopsida > Asparagales > Amaryllidaceae > Allium > Allium fistulosum. The sequence goes on along the minus strand of CM060903.1, from coordinate 1,250,813,791 downwards.
AAACATTTAAACTAAATTTTATTCAAATATTTTGAAGACCAAATTCTTTTCAAAGCATTTCGAATCTAGATTTCATATTAGAAAAATTCAAAATAGCCTTATTCATTTACTTAACAAAACAGTTTCAACTTATTTAAATCATATTACTACATACTTAAACATTCGAAACAAATTTATATACTTTATCAAATAATTCATACTTTTCAAAAATTTCAGCTTTGAAAAGTTAACCTTGATTTGGAAGTGCTCGAACCTTCAAAATAGTTGAAGAAATCATTTTAAAATTCAAGAGTTGGAAATCAGCAACAAATCAGTAAATCAATTTTTATAGATAGGGTTATATCAAATCCAAAACTCGAGGACTAAACACCGGTTTACTTCAAATCATTTCAAATATATATATACATATATCTTTCGAATATCAAATCTTACTTCGGAATTTGAAATCAAAATTGGTTTCGCAAAATCACTCGCATAGCAAAGCTATTGAAGTGGCCTATCCCCCACTTTGAAACTCGAAAATCAATGTCGATGATGCGTGCACTCATCACCGAAATTATTTTCCAGCGACATAAGTGAGTTCTGGACTTCTATTTTCTCAAACTTCTTTTGGAATTTCTTCGAAATCATTCGAAACTCATTAAAATTATTGGAAACATTTCTTATTGGGAAAATACTTTTAAATCATACTATTATTATATATTTCAAAATCTTAAAAACCAATTTCAAAATACCGGAGTTCAATTCTCGAATTTAAAATTTAAAATCCTTTAGTCATAAATCATTTTTTTTAGATGAATCAAATTTGTTATATAATTTTTCAAAATTACAAATCCTTTCGAAACCTCAAATTCTCATTTTAAAAAGGGTTTATAATCTTTATCGAAAACATTTCACTTTTATATATAGAATATAATAATTTCGATATATAAAACAATTTCTAAATACAAATAAACCCGATTTTTCAAAAGGATGATTCAAAAATGGACTTCAAAACAAAGATAGATATTCAAATTAGAGGTATTCTAATCAAATTGGATTCTGATTCGAAGATAAGTTCGAACGAAAATAAGATAATCAATTACAAAACAAATAATGGATATACTTATATAAATCGCGGGCGACCTTAAACGGTCAACCGTGATTTCAAAATAAGATCAGTGCAGAATTCTGAGGCAAATCGACATTCGGTCGCCAGAGATAGAATTCGTCATAACAAGAGATAGCAGCATCTAAACCGAGGGATATATAAATCTCCGGTGAATCGATGCCAATTGTAAAGGAGTTTCACCCCTTTACAAAACATTCAAAGATCGGCGGGATCGCCTATTCTTATAGAGATTATTCGAAGTGGAGTTATGGGATACTCCAGAATCAAGAATACAAATAGGGAGAGACAAGAATGAATTTTGGAACCGCAAGGAACGTTCCAAAGTTCAGAGGAAATCGAGTCAAATGGGAGAGATTCAAACTCGAACGAAAGCGATTCTGTAAATAAATTTACTATATATGCTAAGTTTTGCCTAGAGCCAAAGCTCTGATACCAACTGTAACGACCCGGTATTTTGGACCATTCAAATCGACAATAAATCCACACATGTCTGACTTGAATAATTCAAAATATCAGATTGTTAATTTAAATTTGGCAAAACTCAGCATATGCAGTAAATAAATCAATCACAGAATCACAGACACATAGTAATAAAATAATACGCAGCGGAATAGATAAAATAGTAGTTCATGAAGCTACTATATAAACATCAGAGTTAAATAAAATACAACAGAATATCTCAAATGAAATGAAGTCTCCAGTACAACAGATGACTTCTCTGAACGAATCAACTAGAAGAGCTGAAAGCTGAGGCGATAGTTGGATCTCCAAAGGAAGCTCCAAACTCCAAGGGTGAGTCTCAAATGCTGTATCACTCGGTCTGACCCGAGCGTAAAGCAAAACACAAAACACTCGAGTCAGGATTAACATTCTTATATCAATAAATCCAACTCAAGTGAAATATCAACTGAAATACAATTAACTTAAAGGATGTTTGGGATAACCATCCTCTAAGGATCTTCAGAACTATCTACAAGGTGGAGATATATATTATAACACCGTGGTCATTTCAAATTTATTTATACTTCAAAATCAAAATATCATTTTCATTTCAAAAATATCTATTTTCCAAAATAGTGTATATTCATTAAATAATTTATAAAGTAAAGTATTTATAATTTCCTCAAGTCTCGCAAATCGATTCAAATCAACTTCAAATTCCAAATTCAAATTTATTCAAAGCTCAATTTTCAATTTAATTCAGTTCTAAATATACCATTTAAATTTTCAATATATTTCAAAGCTTTAATATTCAACATTTCAAAGTTAAATTTAACAGTTTCATATAGCACTTGTTTTAACTTTATTATTATTTAATTAGGGAATATTCTCTTAATAAATTCAATATCATTTAACTAGCCTTAAATTTCATTTTTACTCAATATTTCCTTAAATTTATTTAAACAAGAAATATTCATTAAATTATTTAAATCAAACTCAAGTTATAAATCATATCTTAAATCCCAATTTCAATAAGCTTTAAATTGGTTTAATTAAATAAAATTCTTTACTAAATTCAAATTTTCTTCCCAACCTTAACTTATTCAAATTTTTACCAAAATCTATTTTGAAATATATATTTTATACTTAACATATTATATGTATTAAATCCATCTTAATTAATTTAAATATCATTATTAAATCTATATATATCATTTCCATTTATATATAAAATTTTAAGAATCAACATTTGTTAAAACCATATATTTCTTTCCAAAACCATAGAATTCAATTTCAAAATATTTATATATATATTGACCAATGGTGTTTGTATATATATTTATCATATGGTTAAGTGATACGGATATTTATCATTTCAATCCGAAATTTAAATATATACGGGTAGATCTCATTTCGACCCGTAATCCCAATTTCAATTCAAATGAAAATCGCTTGGGTTTATCATTTCAACCCATAACGATTTTCTCCTATTCTAAAGTCCGTTCGGGTATGTATCATTTCAACCCATAGTGAATTCTATACTAACAGGGAACTTGCAAAGTGATAATAGATACAAAAAAATATAACAACAGGCATATATCATCAGTATAAATAACAGATACGGGTGTCAGATGTCACAGGTGAACAGATACAAATAATAGTAATAACAGACATATAATACTAGATACTGGTGTCAGATGTCATAGGTGAACAGTTATAGATAATAGCATATATAACAATGTAAATAACTACAGCAGCATATTTCAATTGCTATTTCAATTGAAATCAAATTTAAAAAATAAAAGAACGTTAATCGTGAGTGATTGCTCACCTTTCGAGGTTAGAGGAGTTTGACAACAGAACAAGCTACGTATTCCAAGGCAAAGCAAGATGGACACGATTCAATGATCAAAGCTGATAGATAGGAGTTGACGAAATCAAGTCAGAACAGGATCGATGAAGATAATTGGTACGAGCGACATATGCGTGTATATATATATATATTAAGTCATATCCTAAGTCCAAACGTATATATTAAAATAAGATAAATACATTATATTTGTTTACACATAAATTCAACCACATATTAACTAAATGTATATATATATTTCAAATCATTGTTTTAACCAAAACACATATATCAAAATCAACACATATATATTACATTCTTTTTAAAATTTCATATATACACCTCTATATATATATTTCTTTTCCAAATATGTTTTAAAATTTGTTACAAAATCTATTCCAACCTCAATCTTATATATATATACTATAAAACATAACTTAGGCAAGATATAACTTACACACATATATCATTAAATCAGATAGATAACTTAACATGCTATATATATATATATATATATATATATGCAAACAACTATATGCGTATCCAACTTATGAAATGCAGACTTAAATAACCATAATATAATAAAAAAAATATATGGTATGCAAATAGCTAGTGACCTGTGCACTTTCATATAGGTAACAAAACTTCAAAGCTTTCATATCAAAGTATATATATAAACTATTGAGTATGAATTAAAGAAGGGGAATGGCAACAAATCATAGCAGCAGTCAGGTTCAAAAATGTAGATATTTTCATACGATATCTAAAACTAATATTGTAACCTCGAAAATATGGGAACTTGATATACAACCAGCAAAAACATCTGTTTTATAAATAAAATACATGGTACTAAATATTGTATATCTATACAATATGATATAACTTATATATATAGACTAATACATACGTTTCAAAACCAAACTCATATAAAAATGTAATTGAAGTCAGTCTTTGAAATAGCCTGGAAAAGGAAAAAATAAATCTATATATTGTTCTTTTAATCTAGACAGGTTCAAAACAGAAAAATATAGCTGTAGACATGTAGTTATATTATACCATAGTCTTTAGTTAAAATTATATATAAGTTAACTTTATACTACAAGTCATATCTATATAAATATTTTGGAAACAGCTATATATAAAGTGTATGCGTATGTCTTATTATATCATTTCAAAATCTTTGGACATAAAGCGAAGCACGGTAGGATTATATCTATATATGTATCGCATAAAACAGATAAGAAAGCAACAATACCAGGGTCTCAAAATAGGCAACATACATATTACATTTAATCTATATAAATATATATATATACAAGCAAACTGGGTTATACTTGCATGGATAACAGAGTGTATTATATCAATATACATCAAAGCAAATTCGAATCTTATATAACGTGCAAAAATACAAAGCTTACAAGGGAAGATGAGAAGACAGAACTTGGCCAGCAGTCTTGGCAATAGGGTTGCGCTCGTCTATAAAGCAAGTGCGGTGGGATGGTGATTGCGCGGATGACGAGGCCGGAGTGAGGTGATGGGAAAGGAAGAAAAACTCACGACACGGTACCGGAGAGAGTGGTGTGGAGGATAGGGTGATGGGACGAACGTGGTGATGCTCACGTGAAGGCAGGGGAGGGGAATTGACTGCATGGCCGTGGAAGGCTGGGAGATGGCGAAGAGGGGGAAGCATGTGGATCTCTCGGCGGTGAAGGCTAGGGAAAGTGGTCAGGCTTGCTTGCCACGCGGTGGAGATACAAGGTGGGTAGGCTCGGCAGGCAATAGGCAGGTGGCTCGGTCGTAAGGTGAAAAATGAAGACGTGGGTTGGCTGCTCATGGTGGTTTCCGGCAAAGGAAGAGGATCGGTCAGTGGATGGTGCGTTAGGGTGGTGGGAACTTCGGTGATGGCCGATCAAGGGGGAGATGTGGTGAACGGTGATGGGATGGAGAAAGGTTTGTGGTGGAGGGTCGCTTTGTAGGCAGAGGTTGGAAGAGGAGAGAAAGAAACGAGATTTGAGGAAGAGGAAAAATGCGGATCTGAATATAAGTTTTAGAAAATATTTTATGCAGAGTAAAATATAAAGAAATAAAGATAGATGTGCGAAATAAACGTAGAGTTTTTGTACGTTATAAACTTTTGAAATGGCATGGAATTGCAACAGCTGTACTCTGATTGATAAGCTATTAAATCAATTTATTATTTTGGAATTCACGTTCAAATTTGAAACCGCAAAGAAAAGCTAACGGTCACAATTGATGGTACCGATACGGTGAACTGTTTTACAGATTCCGTTGTCCATCGGATGCCGAAACAAGCAAATGAATATACCATGGAGATCAGCATGACGTGACGATCAAAACGGTATACAAATATTAGTGGTACGATCATCCGATCAAAAGTCGATAATCGGTACCAGAAATGCTGCTATTTGGCCAGAATTAAGATAAACGGAGCAGTAGAAGTCCAAATTTGGAAAAACGAATTTCGCAGTCTGATTCAGAATGATCTAAATAAATTTTCTCCTGTTGACATATTTTGGATTCGGAAAACTTTTAAAGTCTCTGTTATTAACCGGTTTGATTTGAAATGAAATTTCACAGGAAAATAAACTTCAATATTATCAGATGAAAATTTACCAATTGCTATATTAAAATAGACGTATTTCAAATAATAAATTTTTAATTTCAAATTTTATTGTTTAAAATTTCACAAATTTCCAGTTAAATATACTTTTAAAACCATTAAATTTTACGGGTCGTTACATCATACTAACATACATGCACACAAGCATTCATTCATCAACACAATTCAGTTATATGTACATATACTCCTATGGATTGACTCCCTTAATTCCATAGCTCAATTTTTCAATCCCCATTTATCATTTATTTGGTCTTAACTCTTGCCATTGAACACCATGTGTGCATTGCAAAGGGGCTCAATTCTGTTAACCCTATACACAGAGGCCTACAGGACTTAAACAAGTCATGCACATACCCTCATCCACCTAATGATGAATAGATCAAGGCACTACTCCTAGATTAGCTTAATAATCTAGATACCATTCTCATTTTTCTTTCAGGAGAATTTTATTAATTCTTGAAATGCTTCCTATTATTTTCTTCTTTTCATAAATCAGAGAGTATTAAACACACTCAGGGATTTCAGCCAGACATACCAAGTATCCATGTAAAACACCACATCCTATTTTAAGGTAATTTTTATTCAATCATATTTTCTAAGACCTGCATAAATTTATTTCCAGAAATATTCCCATTTCTTACATAATTTTGGTGAAGTTATATAAAACCTTACATTTATTTTACTATGAACATAGGGTAAGGTTTTTAAGAAAAACCCATAAAAACATATTGACTTGTGATTTGAACAAATCAGCACATATATATATATATAATATTGCATTATTCATATCATTTTTAAAATGAACTAGACATAAGCATGAATCTCCTTATTCACACTGCCTATTTCATTCTTCATTAGTACCCTATTTCTCAGTAAAAATGTTTAACTCACTCCCAGATAAAAACTGGATTATAAGTTATAAAATCCCCTTTTCTGTGAGCAGGGTGTTTGTCTTTTCAAAGCATTAATCAAAACAATCAAAAAAGATCAAAACATCAACCAAAGACTCAGCCAAGACACCAACCATAATCAACATTTATTTATTCAGAGAATAGAATTAAACAAAACATGATATGATTTTATATAAGTAATATGGCTGCCCTTAACTTGGGTCTTAATGCCTCTCATAAAATGATTAATCACTCACCTTCCTTCTTCTTTCCCAGAGAATGCTTTAACTTGAAAACAGTGTGAGTTTGCTCTTCTTTTTCTTTCTTAAAATATCTTTCTGTTTTCCAAAAATAAACTGCTGCTTATCCTTTGGCTTTTAAAATATTCAGCTAGGGTTTTAGTGGAGTAAAAACCCCCTTTTATCCCAACACAAATAAGAGAATTTTTTATATGTTTTTATGGCTAAATATGCCATTTTCTTTTTGATTCTATTTCAGGTATTTCAGTTGCTTTTCTTCTTTTCTGTGTACATGCCATTTGCATGTTTCACCTACACACTATTTTCATGTGACTTATCTACATTATTTATTTTCTTAAGGAAAATCTGAAATGTTCACATATATATCTTTTTATCAATTAATTCTTTGCTAATGTTTCAAGCCATTTGTTTTCTCTTGATTATAAAATGTATTTATACCTATATAATATTAATCTGGTTTCATATATTTTAATAATCATAAGAGTTTATTTTATCACTCTATACTCTCTAGCTACTTATATGCAATATATATATATGAGATATGTGAATATAAAACTCATTCACACTTAGTTATTTTCCTTCTCATTATTATTTATTGAAGTTATTTTCTCCTCATTATCATTTACTGAAAGCAACTATCCTCTTCCTTATTTATTTCACTTATTCTTGATATTTATTTTCAATTTATTTTATTCTTTGAATATTTTCCATTAACTGATTTTTATAAAAATTATTTTTATCTCAATAATTTGGGTCTTCACACATAGTAACTATGTTGACCAAAGTAATATCTTAGGAGCGGAAAGAGAGTGAAAAAATAAGTGTAGTTATATGTATTGGGGTTTAAATGGCATAGCCCATAAGATGTTTCGCAATTAAATGATTTATTTTAATTCATTATGAGAACAAGTCATTTTTGTCCATGCCTTGCGGTGAGGTCTCTTAGATGAGAATAGATGTGACAAAAAATATATACATTATTTAAGTAAGAATAACTTATCCCTAACTCATCGCAGATGAGATCAGGAACCTACCATTCATGCATTGCCGCAAGGTCTCTTAGACAAGGATGGACATTACCTGACAAGTACCAACACACTTATTTTATATGCATGTTGGGGGCTTAGGTAGTCCATTATATTATATGTGTAAAAAATTATAGGCCTTTAATAATAAATTTTAGGTATGTCAATTTAGCCAACTCATATAAGAATAAGAATTATAGTGAAATGAAAGAAAGTAAGGTGAACCGACAGAATATAAATGGAAAGATGATGTGGGATATGCAATTGTCAAAATAGAAACTATAAGGTAGTTTGATTATCAAAAAATATCATAACGTTATTATTTATTTAAGTACAAGTGCTATATCCTCAATCATTTATGTAACCAATGTAAATACTTTTGAATCGCATAAGAATGTTCAATCGATCGTGATATGATTTCAAAAATAAATTCACTATAAATGTCTTAAAAATATTTTCAGTTTTATATTCTACCCTTGAACATGCAGTATGAATTGGTTTTACAGCTATTTGTGTAAAGAGGAGCATATAGTCTAAGGTTATACACAATAATATATCAAAACAAAAATCAAATGCTTGGTCTCAAAAAATTTCATCACAAAGCTCAAAAAAGTTTATCCAACAATCAACTCAAGTTTCAAAAACCAATAACCCATCTCAAGAAGTTCATCACAAAATTTTAAAACTTTCATTTCAAAGAATCAATTGCAGAAAGTCATGTCAAATGTACAATGTAAAAGCTCATTTCATAAGAAGTTTCATATCAACGGTTTCAAGTCAAAGAATTCTCTAGTCAAGACTCTCGTATCAAAACAAATTCTCATCAAAAAAACTTATATCAAATATTTAGCCAACAAGTCTCATTTAACAAATATTCACATCACGAATTAATATGGAGAGAAAAACAAGAAAAAAATCCTAAGAAAGCAAAAACATATTTTGGATTTTTTTTATTTAAAAAAATTCTAAGAAGGAAAAACAAAACATGCTTTTGGATTTTTGAAAATAAGACAAAATAGGAAAAAAAATATGCAAACTCTCCATTTGTGCATGAAAAATTGTGTGAAATATTAGCCAAAAAATATCAAACTAAAGGAATTAAAAAGGTTAGAAGTCATACCAGATGTTCTGACAAGGAAGAAAAAATTATGATTTCATCATACCACTTGTTATCTGGGTTGTCAACGATGGTGAACAATGCCATTTATACTCTCTATGTGTCCTTGTAGTTTACAATGCTATCTCAGACACTAGTTTTATACTCGACTTGATAAGCTCTCATCATCGACGTCAAGCGTGAAAATCAAGAATCATCAAACATGGGTATATTATTATCCGAAGTTAGTGGATCTCCAGTTCATTTTCTAGGTAAGGAACATTATAATTATCGCTCATAAAATGTGTATAACAACTTGAAATATGCCTCCATCGAAGTTGCTCCTTAGCCCATCAACATATCTACACATTGGAAGAATAGGAAGATCCAGGAAACTTCATAGGTCTATTAGCATTTGTTACACAAGAGCTTAATGATCCAAAATTATCAAGAAAGCATTTAGGAACCCAAATTTGTCTAACATCTTTGCATTTGTTCCTGTTATAACTAAAATTATCAAGAGAGCTTTTATGAACCCAAATTTCTCTAACATTTTTCCACTTGTTCCCATACCAATTTCTGTTGAAACCAATTCCAATTTTACCACAACATTGGAATTTTTGAAATATGCTTCTACCTTATGCATTGTCAGCCATATTTTCCCTATTGTGTTGTGATTTACCAAAACCAAATCCTTTTCTATTGTTCGCATATAGTTGATTTCCAAAAAGCACATTCAATGACCATTCACCTCTAGAAAATTTATTAATAGTTGATTTAAGATTTTGGACTTTGGATTTAAGTGATGTATTATCTTCTATTAGCATGGTAAATCTCTTAAAGAAATTTTCCCTCTTTGTGTCATCATTTTTCTTCAAAATCAATATCTCATCTTTAAGGGTTTCAAAGTTTGTTTTACATTCATCCAACTCCCTTTTAAAAGTTTGATAGCTTTCACACTCAAGGTTTCAAGCTTCTTTAATTTATTCAAGTTTGATTTCTAGCTTATCATTTATGCGAAGTGGCTCGGCTTTTTTAGATTTCAGTTTTTTATTCTTGAGATTAAGACGATCAATTATTTCAGTAAGTTCATGACACATTAAGAGAAAATCTTGATAAGTATAATTTGATACCTCACTGGAGTAATCATCACTATCATCATGACTTGAATGTCCCATCAAACATAGATTTTCTTCTGCTTCATCACTATCGGTGCACTCTTATCCTTCTTCATCGTCCTAAGTTGTAGCGAAGGCCTTCATTTCTTTTTCTTTGCTTTCTCACCCTGAATCAACGGATAGTTAGTTTCGATATGACCTGGCTTTATGCAACTATAGCAAATGATTTCTTCATCCAAACTTTCTGAGTTTTTGGACTGCTATGACTTAACACCTTTCTTCTTCACCGTATACTTGGAATTTCTTTTGGATCAATTTTTAAGACCGCTTATCAGTCCTGTAAGCTTAGTAATAGGATTATTCTCATTATTGTTTTCAAGAGTATTGCTGAGTGTAACTGATTTCTCCTTGAAGTCTGAATTGTCACGTTCTTCCCAGGCTTTCAGTTCCATTTCATAGGTCATTAGATTTCCAATCGGTTCCACAATGCTTTGTTTGTTCAGATCTTTGGATTCTTGTATGGTAGTTAACTTTGCCTCAAAATTCTTTGGAAGAATTCACAGAATTTTCTGAACCAACTCAACTTCAGTGTACACCTTGCCCAAAGCTCTGGAATTGTATACCAATACTGGAAAACATCCATACATCTCTTTTATGCTTTAATCCTTTAACACCACAAAATTCTCATATTCATTGCTGATTATGGTGAGGCGTGATTCCATAACTTGAGATATACCTTCATGTGTAACCTCCAAAGTGTGCCAAATCTCCTACACAGTCAAACAATGAGAAATTCGATTAAATTCTGTCTTATCAAGAGAAAAAATAAGAGCATTCATAGTTTTAGCATTTAATGAAAGCAATTTCTTATTAACTACATCTCATTTGTCTTTAGGCTTAGGAAATTCTACATCATTGATTGTCATTGTGGGTGCAGTGTAGCATGTCTCTACTATATCCTAAACATCATAGTCAATAGAGATCATATGTATTATAATCCTAGCCTTCTAGTATGCTTAATCAGCTCCATTAAACATAGGTGGCCTAGCTAATGAGTGACCCTCAAAAAACACATTATTTGAACTAGACATGTCTCTAGAGTAAACCTAGCACCTAGGCTACGATACCACATGTAGGATCGAGTAATATACCCAAGAGGGGGTGAATAGGTTATTTAAAATTATTTGGCATAGTTACTGATAAAATATAGAATAAAGTGTAGAAACGTAAATGCCAAAAATAAGGAACACAAAATATACCCAGCTTCGACCTAATGTCTACTACTACCCCCAAAGCTATTACTAGAGTTAAATATTTAAATGCTTACAAATAGTAAACTTACAAACACGCTAATAAATATTCAAGCTCTATGCTTAATAACTCTGCCTGAACTCAATCCATTAATACTTGAATTCCCAAACTATAATGTAGCTCAAATAAAAAAAGAGTTAAAAAGGAAATACAAAAACAAAACGATAAAAAAATTAAAAGAAATCTTCCCTATCTCTGTCTCACATGACCTACTCCCCTTCACAATTCAATGCCGTTTATTTCATCTTCAAATTCGATGCTAGAACGTTTGATGCGACCATTGATTTGCTTGAATTGTACTTACGTCGGAATTTGTATGCCTTGCTTTGTTGCTAAAACTCATGCACGCCTAGTTGAAATTTAGCGGATGTTGTTAAGGGTGTAACAACCATAGCCTGATCACTATGATGAACAAAGGCTGCTGTGAGAAGATTAAGAGAAGAGAAGTGGTTGCAACTGAATTCTGTTCATTGGAGTCAGGTAGCGATCAGCGAGGAGTAGCATTCGTGCATCATGGGGAAGTATAAAGAATCTGGGAAGCATATCAGTGTGCATATGTCACTGTGTCTTTGTAATTTTCTATGTGGATTGGTGTTCCAGTGTTACGTTGTAATTGGGCCAAATTGGGCTATGTGTTGATGAAATGTCTATAAATACTGGTCAATGTCTTGTGATTGAAGTGTGGAAAAATCTGAGATTCAATATATCATTTTTTTCAAGTTTTAATTGCAATTCAGTATCTGTTCCCTTTTCTTCTTACTGTCTATTCATGTATTAGTGTTAGTTGCAATTTTATATCAGTGTATTTCCTATTTTGATAATTCTTGATAATCAGTTCTTGAACTTGTACCAGTTATTTTGCTTGATTGATTTTCTAGTTGCTCTTCAGTTTAGTTTGTAGCATATATTCAACCCTATTATTCATCTTTCCTACTACAGATTCCAGTCCTTGATTTTTCTTACTGTTATTGTTATTTGTTCATAATTGTTACTAAATCTTGTTCCAGTTCAAATTCTGTTGATTCTTGTTTTTTTTCTGCAAGCTAACTCTTGCATTATAACTTTTGTTTTTGTATTGAAAAATTGGCTACTGATCTTGATAATTTCTTCCAAAAGAACTTCTTCTTCCTCTTCGAGCAAACCCCCTATTTTCCCCCACATTTACTTCGAGTCACCTTGAATTTTACCCATTCCTTGATTTTCAGAGCAATCTGTGCACGTGCACATACCCATACTATCATCTTCTTCCCAAAACTTATCACCACCATTTCAGATCCTTCTTGCAATTGCCATGGCCAAGAATCCAGATCAACTGGGCCCTTCCAATTTGGTATTAGAGCAGTTGTCGGAATTTAACACCCATCCCACACTCGGTCCTGATCATGCCCAAAATCCAGATCCAACCCTAAATTCCAGTTCTGATGATCCATGGCTGCGACAAGAAGAAATTAACAATCGCACCACCTATGCTCTAAAATTTTTGGAGATTACAACCAGAAATTTAGAGTTTGTAGTTCAAAAGTTGGATAAAAATTTCGATCAATCTGCCAAAGATCTGAATACTAAATTCGAAGGTGTACATAACATGTTAACCACCCTTGTTAATGAAAATCGCACTGATAGGAATTCTTTTCAACCACCCTCCACCACTTATCCACCTCAGACAACTTTCCAACCTTACCCTCCTCCTCTAGTACAAACTGTACATCCAACGCGGCCACCACCACCTAGAACTCACCCGCAACATCACCGAACACCTATGGTACCACCTAGGAATGTACCCTTTTTTAATACTCCTCCAAGATATCCTCAAAAACCCTTATTTCCTCATCAACCCAGAAACCCAACCCCTGACTATCATAATCATCTACCATACCGTATCATCAAACTCGATTTTCCTACCTATTCTAGGGAAGAAGGAGTAGCAGATTGGCTGAGACAAGTAGAACAATACTTCAAATTTCATCATACTAAAGAATATCAGTGGCTCGAAATTTGTTCTTTTGCCTTGAAGAAGGAGGCCTTGCAATGGTATCATTGGTATGTAAACACGGTAAATAATATTGAATCATGGGCAGTTTTTAAAGATGAGATATTGGTCAGGTTCAATTCAGAGGAAATAGAAAGACCATTTGAAACCCTGTCTAAACTCAAGCAACATACAACAGTAAGAGCTTATTTGAGCAAGTTTGAGCAATTACAAGCCATAGTGGAAACTCTACCCCCACGGTATTTATTTGATAGGTTTATTGGAGGATTAAAAGAAGAGATTAGATATGATGTTCTCACCTCAAGGCCGGTTGATTTCAGAGAGGCGGTTTCTCTTGCCAAAATGTTTGAAAGTAAATGTCTTCAGACCAAAAAACTTAAGTATCCAACACCCAATGCTTCAACTACCAACTCCAAAACTAATCAGCTTCCACTGTCCAAGTCAATCCAAGAATCAACTACTCCTTCCCAATATAGCCATACCAGTAACTCTAAGGATACCCAACTTGAGTCTCTGGCAAAAAGTAAGGGACTCACCCCTAATCAAATCATTGAAATGAGGAGGAAAAATTTGTGTTATGGTTGTAAAGAAAAATGGTCAAGAGACCATAAATGTAAAAATTCTCAAATCTATGTTTTGGAAGGCATGATGCCACTACAGAACTGGGAAGACTCTAATGAAAGAGGGTTGTCCACAACTGAATCTAAAGTACAAGTAGAAGAGACTTTAGCAATCACCTTACAAGCTTTATGTGGAATTCCTGCATTATCCACCATCAAAGTAAAAGGCAGTATTCAAGGCAAACCAGTTCACATCCTAATTGATTCTGGATCTACCCATAGCTTCATCAATGACAAACTTGCCAAGAAGCTGGACTTAAAGATTGATGAAACTAAATTGTTTGAAGTAATGGTGGCTAATGGAGAGAGATTAACTGGTTCAGGAGTTTGTAATGATGTGGTGTTAAAATGCCAAGGATGTATCATGACAGTGGATTTACTCTTATTTCCATTAGATGGCTGTCAAGTGGTGCTCGGGGCTCAATGGATGAAAAGCTTCGGGGAAATAACACTCAACTTAGATCAGCTGTAGGTGAAATTTGTTTATAATGATAAGCCTTATGTATGGCAGGGTCTAAAGCAAGATGAGTTGAAATTTGTTAACAAGAAAAAGTTAAATAAGGAAATTGTGCATGGCCAGATAGCTATGATGGTTTGCTGCCAATCCATGCAATCAGAAAATGATACAAACCATATCCCATCAGAGATTGATACTATGCTCAAACAATTTCCTCTGATCACTAATCCTTCCTCCAGCTTACCACCCTCCAGACCCCATGACCACCGAATACCCCTCTTTGCCAAATGCTAAACCTATTTGTCTTAAACCTTACAGGAATTCATACCAAGTAAAAAATGAATTGGAAAAAATAATTCAAGACATGTTAAACACTGGTATTATTAGGCCTAGCCACAGTTCCTACTCATCTCCTGTTGTTATGGTGAGGAAGAAGGATGGGTCATGGAGATTATGTATTGATTATCGGAGATTGAATGCACAAACTATTAAAGACAAGTTTCATATTCCACTAATTGAAGAGCTTTTTGATGAGTTGCATGGCTCTCAATTTTATTCCAAGTTAGACTTAAGATCTGGATATCATCAGATCAGAATGCTTGAAGAAGATATCCACAAAACCGCCTTTAGAACCCATGATGGCCACTACGAGTTTATGGTGATGCCTTTTGGATTAGCAAATGCCCCTTCCACCTTTCAATCTCTCATGAATGATATATTTAGAGCTTATTTGAGAAAGTTTATTTTAGTATTCTTTGATGATATACTTGTGTATAGTCAAACCTGGGATGACCATATCAGGCATCTTGAAGTAACATTTCAACTTTTACAGAAAAATGCTTTGGTAATCAAGCTCTCTAAGTGCAGATTTGCCAAGCAAGCTATTGATTATTTGGGTCATGTTATATCTGCTGAAGGTCTTTCTGTTGATCCTAGCAAGGTGCAGGCAATCCTTACTTGGCCACTTCCCCAGAATTTGAAGGCTTTAAGGGGTTTTTTAGGTCTTACTGGGTATTACCGTAAATTCATCAAGGGCTATGGTATAATTGCTAACCCTTTAACTTCCATGTTGAAAAAAAATGCCTTTACATGGAGTGTTGAAGCAAAGGAAGCTTTTGAACAGTTGAAACAATGCTTGGTTTCACCCCCAATACTAGCCATGCCAGATTTCACTCGACCATTCATTTTAGAGTGTGATGCCAGTGGTCAAGGGGTAGGTGCAGTTCTCCTTCAAAACAAAAGACCTATAGCCTACTTGAGTAAAGCTCTCCATGGAAGAAATCTTGCATTATCTACTTATGAGAAGGAACTTCTTGCTATTATCCTTGCTACCAAAAAATGGTCACAATACTTGATGGGTAGACAATTTGTAATAAAAACTGATCATCAAAGTTTGAAATACTTGTTAACTCAACAAATACACACGGGTGTGCAAGGAAGATGGTTGGCTAAACTCCATGCATTTGACTATAAGGTAGAGTATAAAAGTGGAGAGGAAAATAAGGTGGCTGATGCACTGTCCAGGAGAGGTGAGATTGAAACAACCGAAGTGACTGTCCAAGCCATATCCACTGTGCAAACTCCTTGGCTATAGAGACTCAAAGAGGCTCTGCATAAATCTTTATGGTATCAATAGTTATTGACAAAAGTGCAAGCCAAAGAACTACCAGAAAATAAATACAGGAGAATTGAAGACTTGGTTTTCAGAAAAGGAAAATTTCTAGTGGATCATCACCTAACTTCCTTGACACAGTTTCTTGTTAAGGAATATCACTCATCACCTTTAGGAGGTCACTCAGGGATTAAAGCCACTTTGCATAGATTAAGGCAGGTTTTTCACTGGAAAAAGTTAAAGTCTAGTGTTGAATAATTTGTCAAAGCTTATGAGGAATGTCAAAGGAATAAGCATGAGAACATTCTAGTGCCAGGCTTACTACAGCTTCTTCCCATACCTGACAAAATTTGGACTGATATTTTGATGGATTTTATTACTTGCCTACCCAAGAGTCACAAGTACACTGTCATATTTGTAGTAGTAGATAGATTAAGTAAATATGCTCACTTCTTTCCACTTCAACATCCATACACTGCAAAGGATGTGGCCTTAGTTTTTTTCCAGGGGGTCTTTAAATTGCATGGCCTGCCGAAGACTATTATAAGTGACAGAGACCCTATCTTCACAAGTCTCTTCTGGCAAGAACTTTTCAAACTCCAAGGAAGTTCACTTAAAATCAGCTCGGCCTATCATCCCCAAAGTGATGGTCAAACTGAAGTAGTGAATAAAATTCTTGAATGTTACCAAAGATGTTATGTATGTAACAAGCCTAGTGAGTGGTTTAAATGGCTACCTTTAGCTGAATACTGGTATAACACTACTTGGAAGACCCCGACAAAAACTACTCCTTATAAAATTGTGTATGGCATTGATCCACCTACCTTACTTTCTTATGTGCCCACTATTGCCAAGGTTGAGCAAGTTGAAGAAGAGTTATTCACTAGAGACATTATGATACAATTCCTCAAGGATGGTTTGAAGGTAGCTCAAGACAGGATGAAGAGATATGCAGATATTAGAAGGACTGATCGACAGTTTGAAGTAGGAGACTGGGTATATCTTAAATTGCAACCTTATAAACAGATCACAGTTAGAGATTTTAAGACACACAAGCTTTCTCCCAAATATTTCGGTCCTTACCAGATCATAGAAAAGATAGGTTCTGTGGCTTACAGGCTTCAACTTCCTGAGAATACTCGAATCCATAATGTGTTTCACGTTTCGCAGTTGAGAAAGAAGGTAGGAGATACTGTGGTCATACAAGAAGGCATTCCCAGCTTTACAGAAGAGCTAGTTGAACAACCAGAGAAGATACTCGGTCGAAGAATGGTTCCCCGAAATAATGATGTGGTGGTACATATTTTGGTTAAGTGGAAGGACAGATCTGAAGAAGAAGCTACTTGGGAAGATTATTGGCCAATGATCGAGAAATTTCCTATGCTAGACCTTGAAACAAGGTCTGTTCTTAAAGCGCAGGGAAGATGTAACAACCATAGCCTGATCACTATGATGAACAAAGGCTGCTGAATTCTGTTCATTGGAGTCAGGCAGCGATCAGCGAGGAGTGGCATTCGTGCATCATGAGGAAGTATAAAGAATCTGGGAAGCATATCAGTGTGCATATGTCACTGTGTCTTTGTAATTTTCTATGTGGATTGGTGTTCTAGTGTTGAGTTGTAATTGGGCCAAATTGGGCTATGTGTTGATGAAATGTCTATAAGTACTGGTCAATGTCTTGTAATTGAAGTGTGGAAAAATCTGAGATTCAATATATCATTTTTTTCAAGTTTTAATTGCAATTCAGTATCTATTCCCTTTTCTTCTTACTGCCTATTCATGTATTAGTGTTAGTTGCAATTTTCTATCAGTGTATTTCCTTTTTTGATAATTCTTGATAATCAGTTCTTGAACTTGTACCAGTTATTTTGCTTGATTGATTTTCTAGTTGTTCTTTAGTTTAGTTTGCAGCATATATTCAACCCTATTATTCATCTTTCCTACTACAGATTCCAGTCCTTGATTTTTCTTACTGTTATTGTTATTTGTTCATAATTGTTACTAAATCTTGTTCCAGTTCAAATTCTGTTGATTCTTGTTTTTTTTTCTGCAAGCTAACTCTTGCATTATAACTTTTGTTTTTGTATTGGAAAACTAGCTACTGATCTTGATAATTTCTTCCAAAAGAACTTCTTCTTCCTCTTCAAGCAAAACCCCTATTTTCCCCACATTTACTTCGAGTCACCGTGAATTTTACCCGTTCCTTGATTTTCAGAGCAATCTATGCACGTGCACACACCCATACTATCATCTTCTTCCCAAAACTTATCACCACCATTTCAGATCCTTCTTGCAATTGCCATGGCCAAGAATCCAGATCAACCGGGCCCTTCCAAAGGGATAAAAGTTGATGTGTTGAAAATGATAGGAGAGTGGGTGTGTTGAAAAAGGAATTGATGCACAAGCTTTGATCGAATAATGAGAGTAGAGATAAAGAGAGAGAGTTCTATTTGTTGTGTAATCTGATGATCTTTTCTTTTGTTGTAACAGGTGTTTATATAAGCTCATGGAGGGGATGGGTATGCATGTAAATAAATATGTGTGAGGATATATGGAGAAGGATTTTATTTGTGAGATAGATTGTTTCCCTATACACAAAACAAAATTTGGATTCAAAGGGAAACAAATATGTGTGAGGATATATGGAGAAAGATTTGATTTGTGAGATGGTTTGTTTCCCTGCATACAAAATAAAATCTTTATATAATGGGAAATAAACTATGTTATGTTTGATCATGTATACAATTCTTCGCTTCCATTCTTTATCTATTTCCCTTTTTTCATATATAGTGACTCTGATTGTGTGCGTATTTCCTTACTTCTAATTTGTATTTGTTTCACTTTCTTTATATATACAGTCTTTGATCGCATACTGAAATATTTCCTCCCTCGGATCCTTATTTATTTCCTTTTCTCTGTATAAGCAGCTTTTTATTGTACTAAAAAGAAACTTCTCCACAAACAATATTTTATGACAAAAACTTATAAATATACAACTCTAGGGAAATACATTAGATATAACATATATTTATTATTATCGTTAAAAGGCAATTAACTGCAATATCTGACAATATTTCCTTTTCGATAATAATCATAAATATGTATTCTTTTACAAATAAAAATATATGTGTTTGAAATATAATATGCATAAATTAGACATATGAGATGTAGTGGATGACAATATAATTAGAAACAAAATTGTGCTTTGATAATTTTTAAATTGCAACACACTTTGAGAACAAAATTAAATAAAAAAATATTAGTTATCATCCAACAAGACATATACTCCACAACTAACCTCGCGTCCACCGTGGGTACTTATTATAGACGATGTTTCACATTAGACTCAAAGTCACACTATTCGTAGCGAGATTAGTTGAGCAGACTTCTAGGTGCTTTTGGCTGACCTTACATCACCTCGCATCCCTATAACTTAATCATATTTCCTCTCTTCTAACGCACTATCATATACATATCTCAACACATTTCACATTAAGGCCATATTAGGAAAATGCATTATTCCATTTTTAATTGTGGATTAATTTCCTCAATTATTCTTAACTTCCTTCCTATGTGTTTTAATGCTATTTACTAACATTTTTATTTTACACAATTAATACGTTATTAGTTATAACTAATAATATATTTATATGCTAATATATTTATACGTACGTAATTTAGGCTAACTAAATATTCCTAAGCGTTAGTAGATTTTCGCTTCTTATACTAATCATTAAAATGTCAAATCTTGTAAATTTATACAAGTCTAACTCTATTCAATAACTTACAAAATAGCTAATATCCTTAGCCAAAAAATAGACTTGCATTAATAAAATAGAACCAAATACCAAACTTATTTTATATTCATATAGTAGAATATGGGCCTCTCTTTCAATAAATAAAATTTACAATTTAAACCCTTTATATTCTATTCAACTTTTACATACACGAGCTTGAAGTGAAAAAGGAATTCATATTTAAAATATGGAAATGGGCAGTGCAAATTACGAATAGAATAATTCATACCTTACGCGCTATTTCCTAACTTATTTTCTTTATGAAACCCTTTAGCACATCAATAGAGAAAGGCTCAAAGTGGAATAGAATATAAAATATTCAAATTGCAATAATGAAACAAATTCTACCATTCTAGTACAAAATAAGGTAAATTCTATTTCAACCCGAGTATTTACTTAGTAGCACCCCGAAAATTAAAAAAGTCTGTAAACCCAAAAAATAACTTAGTACCCCCTACCATTTCCAGAACTACCCTTCCCATCAAACGCTGAAAAGTTCAAACAAAAAAAAACCAAAATGAACCACCACGAACGCAAGGTGACTCTGTGGTTCGTGCCAATACCACGTAAGCTTTCTGCATGGATGTGTAAAAATTCACTCAATTATTTGCGTGATTAAGCCAGAAACCTAGTATACCCTCTTCATGAATTATCACCAATCCCTCTAATCGACAACCTATGATTGTATTTGCAAAAAAATTAAAACTTTTCAATTTTTTTTGAATTACCTACTGTGATTGCATTAACAATTCATTCTCCTCTTCAAAATCCATCAGCTAGTAGTGAAAAATTGAATTTGTTCTTCACTGATTTAGAAACTAGGGTTTTGAAGAAGCGGTGGTTTAGATAGTAAGAAACTGACGTAAGAAGATAATGGAATTGAGAAGAAATAAAGTACTTAGCTTTCTAAGGGTATTTTAGTCTTCAAAATTTTATTTATTTGGGGGGGGGCTACTGTGTAATTATCTGTGTTGAAATAGAATTTTCCATAAAACAGTTGAGATTCCAATAACATAAGAATTGACATTTCATTTGAGGAGGAATTTGGGTTTTTATTTTTAGGGTTTTCATGAACAAAATTCCCCAAAGTATAAAACAAATCTAAACTTATACTATACATATATTAAAATGTGGAAAACTAAGATTTCCACTCACAGATTATTTTCTTGCTTTCCTTTGGATTTAATTTACGCCTTCTCCTAGTTCCTCCTTCGGATTTCTTCTTTTCAGAATATAAAGTAATTCAATTGTATTTTGATTAGATTCAAAATTAGAGATTAGGAAAGAATAAAATTAGAAAACATATCTATAAATATCTAAAATCCCTTACCTTTAAATCCAATTGATTCTGAATCATAGGATTGAAGAAGAAGGGTAAAATTTTGCTAGCGTTCCTAATCTTTTTATGAATAAATGTGAGGGGCTAGCCTCTTATTTATAGTTGTTAGAAGGAGTTCAGACTGTATGATTTAAGTCAGTTAATAAAATCAGGGCCATTCGTGCCTAACAAAACCCTAGCCGCCACTCACCATTTGTCAACCGGTCCTCCTTGGGGGTCAACCTTTATCGGTTGACCGGCCCAAAGGAGGCAGTCAACCAGTCTACTGAATGAAGCATATATTTATTGTTACCGTTTTTTTAATTTCTCTCATTTTAATACTAATGTCAATGTTTTTCCCAATGTAAATTTTCCCTAATGTTAATATATTAATTACCCATTTTAATTTGCATATTAACATTATTTAAATTTCAGAATTTGAATACATTCAAATTATTTTAAATTTGAAAACTTCAAATGTCAATAACTTTTTCGTTTGAAGTTCAATCAAAAAGCTTTATATATGAAAGTTGATCAGAAAATTGGTACAAACACAATGGTGTAAATTTTATGGCCAAATTCCGACATTTACAAAATTTCCAATTTTTGTCTTATTATTAATTAATTTCTTATTAATTTTTACAAAGTGTTACATTCTCCCCTCTTGAAAAGGATTTCATTCCCGAAATCCCTAAGGGACAAATAGTGTAACACACACTCCATATCCATGTTATATAACCAAGTTATTTACACAACGATCTACTTAACCAAAAATGCAATGTTTGCAACATACGATAGGTGAGCTCAACCCTAGATGAATGCAAGACCGAGACATATAGGCATGTATGCAAGTAGCCTACATATGCATAAAATTCTACATAAGTGCCACAAAAATAGTAAAAAGTTTGGCAGCCATCCCCTACCATCCAATCTAGCAATCCATGGTGGAACCAAAAACATAAATTTTAGAGAGATAAAGTTTACCAGAGAAAAGCTCGGGATGAGAAGCCTTCAACTTCCCTACGGTTTCCCATGTGCGTTCTGTTGGAATCTCTTCCCATTGTACTTGGACCATCCAAATTTCTTTTTGTGGAGCTTCATAGTCCCGTGCTCCATTATGCGTGCAGCAGCATGGGTTGCTATCAGCCCCATCCCAATATCTGCTAATTAATAAGGCTCTACTATGGTGGTAGTGTCACAAAGGCATTTCCTTAAGCGTGAACATGATAGACGTCATGGACTCATGCTAGCTTATCTGACAGCTCCACTCGATATGCAAGTTTCACTATTCTTTCCAAGATCGAGAAAGGCCCAACAATCCTTGGCGCTAACTTCCCCTGCGTACCAGATATCATTACCTTCCTAAGATGGGAAACCTTAACGAACAACATGTCTCTTGCTGAAAAATCCAATTCATTTCTTCACCAATCAGCATAGGACTTCTGACAATTTTGTGTGGCCTTCATTCGCCTTCTAATCATCTCTATCTTTTCTAAAGTCGCACGATTCTTCTTAGTCCAAGTAAAAAAAAATCAGTGGTTTTCCACCAACAGCTAGGCGATTTGTATGGCCTTTTGTATAACATAACGAAGGGTGCCATACCAAGCGTCGCTTGGTAACTATTATTGTACGCGAACTCTACTAAGGGTAAATGTTGCTCCCAACGTCCTCCAAAATTCATGAGGAAGCTCCCAACAAGTCCTCCAAAATCCTATTCACAATTTTCATCTGGTCATCGGTCTGCTGGTGATAAGCGATGCTAAGATTCAATGTCATTCCTAAGGCTAACTACAAACTCCTTTAAAATTCCCTAGTGAGTAAGGGTCCATATCACTAACAATGCTAACTAGAACTCCATATAGTCGTACCACTTCTTTAATGTAGATTTGCACAAGGGATGTCACGGTCATATTTCTCTTAACGTGAATAAGGTAGGCGCTTTTAGCGATCTATCTACTATAACCCAAATGGCTTCATTGCCTCTTTGACTCCTAGGCAACCCATTTATTAAGTCCATCGATATATGCTTCCACTTCCAAGTGGGCACTTCTAATGGTAACAATAGTCCTTCGGGCTTCCCTTGTTCCCTCCTTATATTTTGGCATATCAAACACCTAGAAACATACTCTGCTACCCTCTTCTTCATCCCCAACTAATAGAAAATCTAATTTATATCCCTATACATTTTATCTCCATCGGGGTAACTAGTCATTCTAGAATGGTGACACTCATAGATCTCCTCCAAAATATCCTCTATCATTGGAGCACATAGGCGTCCATCTCTCCTTAACCATACCTCTTTGTCTACTGCATACCAACTGACATAAGGGAAATGCTCTCCTCTACTTAGATTGTACAAAATGCCTACTATCGGCCCATCTTTCTTCTTCTCTTGTCCGGTGCGGTCCATCAATGTTGGTCTAACCTCCACCACTGCTAAATAACCCAGAGTGGGTTATGTTGGTGGTTGGAAATTGAAATTGGAGATGAACTCCAACTGCCCCCACTCATATATAGCACCTAAAGTAGCATGCCTCCGATTAAGGGCATCAACAAAAGCATTCCCTTTTTCGAGGGCGTACTGTACCTCAAAGTCATATTATGCTATAAACTTCATCCACCTCTGCTGCCTATGATTCGAATCATTTTTGGAAAACAGGCATTTAAGGGATCTGTGGTCTGTGAATAACTCAAACCTTTATCCTAAAAGATAGCGCCTCCACATATTCAAAGCAAAGACAATAGTGGCAAACTCTAAGTCATGAGTTTGGTACGTCTTCTTATGGTCCTTCAACTGCCTACTTGCAAACGGCTCGTAATCCTAAAACACATGCATCGGTATAAACAATGAAAGGCTTTTTCTTATCCGAAATAATAAGTATTGGCGCACTATTCAATAGCTCCTATAACTTCTCGAATGCTTCCATGCATTTCTAATCCCATGTAAAAATTATATTTTTCTTCGTTAAGCGAGTTAGTGTAGCCACTATCTTTGCAAATTCCTTGATTAATTTCCAATAGCAACCCACCAACCCAAGAAAACTCCTAACTTTCATGGCGTTCCTCGGAATCTTCCAGCCTTAAATAGCTTCCACCTTCATAGGATCCACAGGCAATCCCTTCTCAGAAACAATATGAACTAGAAATCTCGCCCCTTCTTTCAAAAATGACACTTTGAGAAGCTTTTAGTTGGTGCCTTCACAAAGTCCTTAGTACCCCCCCTTAAGTGATTTTCATGCTCAACCTCAATTTTGGAGAACACTAGAATGTCATCCTCAAACATTACTAGGAGTTTATTTAGCTTCTCCCTAAAGACTCTACTCGTCAAATCTACAAAGTATGCAAGGGCATACATCAACCTAAAAGGCATCACTTTTCATTCACATAGTCCATTTGGAGTGCGAAAAGCGGTCTTTGCTTGCTATCCTCGGTTAATGAAATCTAATGGCTAAGTCTAATTGAGAAAAGATTTTGGCTTCAACAAGCTGTTCAAACAGGTCATCGATTCTAGGTAAGGGGATATATACCTTTCTTGGTCAACTTGTTGAGCTCTCAGTAGTCAACGCATAGCCTTAAAGAGCCATTTGCCTTAGTGGCGAAGACAACTGGTGCTCCCTATTCAGAAGTACTTCGATGAACAAATCCATTCTCGAAGAGCTTCAAAATCTGCTTGTCCAACTCTCGCCTTTCTTGAAGGCCATGTGCCTTAATGGTAAGCTATAAGCCTAGCATCCTTCTCCAAATTAATCCTAAATTAAATCTCCCTTCGGGGTAGGACACCCGAGACTTCTTTAAAAATGTCTGCAAAGTCTCGTACTATGGGCATGGATAAGAGTTCAGCTTGTGATAGGCTATAAGAATATAAATAGCTTAACTCAACTGAGTTTTAGGGTGTACATCGAACATCTACCTGTCATCCCCTACAACTCCTCAACCAAACGATCCTCCTATCATAGTCTAAGATAGCATCCTAGTAAGTTAACCAATCCATCCCTCGGATAAATCCACACCCCTCAAATCTAAGAACATACGCATTACATATAAAATCGACATTATATATCCATAACTAGGTCTTTACAACTCAAAGAAAGGTGTGTCAACCCCTTAATTGAATTTGATACGACTATTGGATCAGTGACAACTTGGGTTTTTAGACTTAAGGAGGTTAGTGTATTTCTAGATATGAATGAATGTGATGCTCCCGAGTCAAATAAGGGACGAATAGTATTTCCAAACATAATTGTTGTACCTTTCATTGTAGCTTTTCCTTGATCTCTAAGAGGAGGTCTACTCGAGATTAGTACAACCTCAATGGCATAAGCTTGCCTACATTGACCATCGTTTGCTAGATTTAGACATCGATTCTTGAAGTGTCCATTCTCATGGCAATGAAAGCATTTTCCTTTTAGCTCCTCCCTCTATAAGCTCACCTTGCGGTCCTTAGCATCATGTCCCTTATTCTAACAACTACGGTATGTCACACTTCCTTTTTGATCTTCACCTTGGCCTTCTTATCCACCCAAAATCCTCTTTTCTTAGCTCCACCATGTTTTTGCGCCGATCCCACAATCTCCTTCTCCTCGCTACCAACAGTCTGTAGCAGGGCCATTCCAACTATCATCTCATAAGTGGCGCCTACGAGTACTTGGGTAAAAAGATGCTCCCTAAGTAGGGAATTCAGGCCCTTAACAAACTTCATAGCCTTTTTCATAGGGGTATCAATAAAACTCAATCCAAACTTAGTTAGCTCTGTGAACTTACTGGTATTCTCCTTCAACATGGAGTATCCCTACCTAAGTTGTATAAAATTTCCCAATTCCAAAATTACTTCAGCTCTGGACATGAATTGCGACTCAAAACGAGTTTTGAATTCAGCTCAAGTGATTCCATTCTCAGCATTCTCCTAATTACTATAGTCCACTAGTCCAGCACCTCTCCTTTAAGATGCCATGCAGCCATCCTCCTCTTGACCCGGTCTTCCCACCCAAGCTCCTAAAATATACGCTCACAATCATTATCCAATCCTTTTTCTCCACACTTTAGTTCCCGTATTAACCCATCCTTTCATATTCTGGAAGTCTTAACACATTTATAGGAAGTCTATTGGGAAAGCGGTTGCTTTAACAGCTGGAGCGGTGGGTGCCAATGATGCAGCTTATTGAGAAGTGGGAACTTGCCCTATATGCCTCGAGTATTCCATGAATCATTCTGGCATCCGCCTAATTGTGGGTATTTCTTAGGTAGAGAAGTTCCAGCCTCAGAGAATGGTTTTCAACCATAATCAATTATATTTAGGTTTAAACATTTAGTTACAACTTTCTAAGATATTTGCTAAAATAAAAGATTTACCTACTTTGCTTGTGTATGTTCAGAAAATGTGTGTGTGTGTGTATAGTAGGGTTTTGAAAAATACCTTCAAATAAAAGATAAGCACTCTTACTTATACATATGCCCATTGATTGGGCAATCTAAGCTCTAATACCAAATGCAATAACCCACCTCAAAACGAGCCTAATTTTTGATCCAATAAAAGCCCATAGAACCTTATGCCTATTCCAAAGCTGGATGTTGGTTGGCAAAATTGATCCAATGAACAATGTACAGAGCTATCTATCTATGCTATTTGAATCTCACAACAGAAAGGATAAAATATATATCAGAAATAAGTACCCATTTCATAAAAATCCAAATCTCAGAAATCCAACATATCATCCCAAATCCAATATACAATATCACAAAAACAACAACAACATGTGTGAAACTAGGTTCATCAAAATATTAGATATATAAATAAATAGATAAACAACCACACGTCTTTGCCTTCGTCTCCATCTTCTCTATCAACATTATTTCCCCTAATCTGTGTGTTGTAATGAGGAGAGGGTCTGAACAACAATGTTTGGTGAATGAAAATATCAAATTTTACCATAATAATATTTAGGCGGTATCATTTAGGCAAGAAATATATCTAGCGCATCTATACTATATCCTACCAAGCATACCTCCAACTATAAGCCCGTAGGCTTTTCCAGTCCAACACCCTAATGTACCTTCAACTTTTGGCCAAAGACCCTTTCCTGTCTAACCCAATTACCATCAATCATGTCCTAACAACGTAAGAGAAAGTACCCGAGCCACTTAATACTTCTTTAATGGAAATTAGGTAGACTCTGGCCATTTAATACCTATTTCCTAGGTAGATTCCCGTCATTTAATACCCAAGCCAAGGTGGACCCCACTCTAGTAATCCCTAATTCACATCACACAGAATCTCATCAGGCCACTTAATACTTCATTATGGAAAGAAGCGGACCCTACAATAGACACTTAATACCTCAATCTAAAGCGGACCCCTCTCGAGATTCCCCATTACAATACCTAAAAAATAATCTCGACCATTTAATACTTCTTAAGTGGAAAGGAGGCGGACTCTATAACAGCCACTTAATACTCCTACACCAGAAGTAGGCCCTACGTTATACAACCCGTAATCGAAACTGTGACGTCTCAGATTAGTCTGACTATTCATAGTTGCAGGTAGCCAAATTAGCTTGGCAGACTTACCCTATAGAATTAGGACTGACCTCGCATCCACCGTGGGTATTTATTATAGACGATGTCTCGCATCAGTCCCAAAGTCACATTGCTAGTAGACGGATTAGCTGGGCAGACTTTTGTGTGCTTTTGACTAACCTCACGACCCTATAACTTAGACATATTTTCTCTCTCCCAACATACTACCATATACATACCTCACTACATTTCACATTAAGATGATATAAGGAAAAATCCTTATTCTACATTTAATTATGGATTAATTTCCATAATTATCCTTAACTTCCTTCCTATGGGTTTTAATGCTATTTACTAACCCATTTATTCTAGATGATTAATACGTTATTAATTATAAGCTAATAAAATATTTATATGCTATATATAGACACACACACACGTACGTAATTTAGGCCACCTAAATATTACTATGCATGCGCATATTTTTGCTTCCTATACTAATCATTAAAATGTCCAAACTTCCAAATTTATACAAGTCTAACTCTATTCAATAACTTACAAAATAACAAGTATCCTTAGCCAAACAAATAATCTTACAATAATAAAATAGAATCAAATACCAAAATTATTTTATATTAATATAGTGGAATCAATGCCTCTCTTTCAAGGAAGAAAATTTACAATTTAAACCCTTTATATTTTGTTCAACTTTTACATACACGAACTTGATGTTAAAAAAGAATTCATATTTAAATTACGAAAATAGGTAATGCAAACTATGAATAGAAGAATTCGTACCTTACACACCATTTCCTAACTTATTTTCTTTTTAAAAACCTTTCACACATTAGCATTGAAAATTTGGAGGTGGAATAGCCTATAAATATTTAAATTGCAATAACAAAATAAATTCTACCATTTTAATATAAAACAATTGAGATTCCAATAACAAGAATTGACACTTTGTTTGGGGGGGATTTTAGGGTTTTAGTTTTAAGGTTTTTATGAACAAAATTCCCCAAGTCATAACATAAATCCAAAATTCTACGGTACAGATACTAAAATATGAAAAACTTAGATTTTCACTCAAATAATTTTCCTGCCTTAATTTGGCTTTGATTCATGCCCGCTCTTAGTTCCTCCTTTAGATTTATTCTTTTTGGAATATACAATAATTCAATTGTATATTAATTAGATTTAGAATCAGAGATTAGGGAAGAATAGAATTAGAAAACATATTTATAAATATCTAAAATCTCTTACCTTTAAATCCAATTGATTCTGAATCATAAGTTGAAGAAGAAGACTAATAGAGTTTCATTAGTGTTCCAAATATTTTTATAAATAAAAGTGAGGAGGCTAGCCTCTTATTTATAGTGGTTAGAAGGCTTTCGGTCCGTATGGTTTAAGTCGGTTTAAAATAATAAAATCCGGGTCATTCGTGCCTAACAAAACTTTAGCCGCCACTCACCACCGGTCGACCACTTCTACTTAGGCGGTCGAGTAGTCTGCTTAATTAAGCTTACATTTATTTTTGCATTTGTATTCAATTTCTTTCCCATTTAAATACAAATGTTAACATTTTTCCTGAGGTTAATTTACCCTAACGTTAAAATATTAATTACCCGTTTTAATTTCTCGTTAATGTTATTTAAATTTCAAATTTTAAATTCATTCAAATTATTTTAAATTGAAAACTTCAAACGTTAATAAATGGTTTAATCTGAAGTCCGATTGCAAAACTTTATATATGAAAGTTTATCAAAAAATCACCACAAACGCACTGTTATTACTTTCATGGCTAAATTCCAACATTTAGAAAATTTCCATTTTTAGCCCTGTTATTAATTAATTGATTAATTTCTTATTAATTTTTACGGGGTGTAACAAAATAGGCAGGAAAGAGAGTTGAATATCATCAATATTTAACACTTACTATCATGTTATGTAACCCTTTTTGATGATTGAAACATGCAATTGAAATTTGTGTAACATTGGAGCCTTTATATAGCCTAAGATTATAGAGAAATTACAATGCAAGAAGGAAACAAAGAACTCAAATATTTTATGTTTGATGAGAAAAAAGAAATTTCCTCTTAGGATTTTCAATTCATAGAGAAGTAAAATGAAATAAAATAAAATGGCTAAAGCTAATAAAATGAGAGATTAAAGAGACATATGATGTGGTGCATTGGCTCTAGTGTCTGAAATATCAGAGGGAGTTCACCCTCTGATAGCTTAGATCAATGGGCATGAAAGGAGCGATCTCTTATATACACTGCTTTGGGTTAACACGAATACGTTTTAATACTTGAATACATCTGAAATATTCTGTATCTCGTCTTAATGCAAGGCAATATACACAAGTTCTAGAATCGAGTAACATAGTATTAGAGACAGAAATAAAAAATTTCCAATCAATGAAATCAGAGTGAATAAAAATGATGAACTTCATATTATAGATGAACATATGATACATCATCTCATATATTAACTCACAACACAAATACATCATTGACCAATATAATGGAACCATAGTACATAAATAAAAACAACTATCCCCCATCGTTATCGACTCCATCTCCATATCGTAGCCTACAAAGTACATACAGTCATAATATCAACCTATAAAACAACCTCAGTTTGAACCGAGGTTGTCAAATAAATTACAAACCCTGATTCTGGCTAGAAAGCTAATTATGAGTGTAACCGAGCTAAAAAAATAACATAATGAGTGTGACAAATTTAAATATAACTCTACTTAGTTATAAACAAAAAATTAACTATAGTCAACACCCATAAATAACACTAGTAAGCTTTGTACTTTAAACCAATTGAAAATAGATTTCCAAATTCTTTTTATTTCAACTCATTTCCACAAAATCACTTCAAAATGGATTTTCAAAGCTTCTATAAAATTACTTTGTTCATAGAAATTCGGTATATTAAAAGTCATACCAGAGGTCACTTTGCAAATGATGTCAAAATACGGGTTTTATATACAAATAATTTATCAAAATAAATTCCAATTTATGTAAAACCAATCATTGCAATATATGTCAAATCAATTTGCAAATCTGATTTATCCTAAAATACCTTTCCAAAGTATTATGAAAAATAGTATTCCCCTTTCTTTGTTTAAAATTGCTACTTTTCACTTATTGAAACCATTCCAAAATATTTGATAATTTCATCAAAACTAGAAATACAATATGTTTTCACTAATTCTAGTTTAAATAAATATCCCCATAAGGTGAATGCCTATCACAATAAATCATAACAGAACATAATATTAATCATCTACAATCGACACTAAGGGAATGAACCTTTTAATCCAACCCTTATGATCCAGACTCAAACATAACCTTTGAGCGATATCAGTAATAACATCAAAATGGATTATAAAACATGTAGCAATCACTTTTAAAAAGGTAAAATCATCAAAACCATTTTCCAATAGGGAAATACACAAAATCATAATTTCTTTCAAAATGAAAAATTCTCGGTAGTAGAAATACTATGAAAATACCTCTAGCTTATTATATACGAAACCTTTAAAATGACCTTTCGAATAGTCCTCCAAAATTCCTTTTATAGAAAAGCATGTATAAATAACCATTCAACTTTTATGTTTTGAATTCAAATTCAAATTGTTTCTAAAATAAATTAATCTTTATTTTATAAAAAGCTTTTCTACTTCAAAATCCAAATATTAGAATTTTAAATTCAATTTTAATTAAAATCCATTATTTTCCACTTGAAAATAATTCAAACACAAATTCAAATTTATAAAAATAAATCTAATATAATTTATTTGGTATAAAAATCTCATAAAATTTATTATTCAAATTTATAAACCAAAGAGAATTCATTTCAAATAATATTTTCACTTCTATTTCCTTTTGAAATTGATACGCGCACACACACACATATATTTTTCTATACAAAACAATTATAATTTCATTATGATTCAAGATAAATTCATATACTATTATCTTTATCTTAAAAAAAATCCAAACGTGTGTGTATATCAACTTCATTTTTAATAATTCAATTTCAACACCTTTTAAAAATAAATATTCAAATATATTTCAAAATAAAATTCTTTTAAAACACTGTGCTAACTTTAAATATTTGTATCCTATTTTTCATATAAATAAGCAAAATAACTCATTTCAAATTAATTTTTATATCATCCAAAATAACTAATATCAGCATATATATCATACCATTCAACAATATATAATACAATTCAAACAATCATTGACAAATACTCAATCATCTCAAGCTCTTCAAAGGGTACTTATAATATGCCTATCATCCATGTTTGTGTATACGATCAAATTGTACATACTAACCAAAACAACTCAACTTTGTAGTCAATCAAGCATATATATATATACATATATATATATATAAATATATATATATATATATATGTACACACACATACATATATATAGTGAAAGGTTAACTCACAATTTTATCAAAAGCCATTTATAGTAATAAATTTCAAAATACTTTTATTTACTTTTGATTAATATTTCAATCACTATTTTGTGAAACTAATGATGTAAATTAATTTCATGTTACCTCGAATAACAACGGTAGAAAGGCATCAAAAATATATATCAAATAGAGGGGAAGTTAACTCACTTGAAATTGCTTTCGCCCTAGCCTTTGCCATCAAATCTCATTACCAAACATTAACGTCATCTCCTCAAGCTTGCAAACACCACCAGCCAACATCTCAACCTTCACGAGCACACCAACCTTGCTTGAAGTTGTGTTTAGATCTGTGCCGCCTAACTCTCGACATTTAAGCTCAACGCAAATACCACCTCTGCTTGGGCCGCATCATTTGCCGCCTCAGCTTGACGCCACCAACCTTCAATCACAAGTGTCTTTTTTTTCGTCCTTGATTTTATGAATTAAGTATGGGCCGAGGAGAGAAAAGGGGGTAAACAGGTATGGATAAGGATGAAGCTTATGGAAAGTGGGTAGGCTGAGGGTTTATGGTCCAATGAAGAATATATTTAATTTTTAAATAAATTTGAACCCCTAACCACTCTATTACCCGATTGCGATAAAAATTCCACTTTAGGCATTTTAATCATATTTTGTTCATATAACAACTTTTCTTAATTTCAATAATTTCTAAAATAATTGTTTATTTCCCAAAATTATACAAGCATATTATATTTTGCCAAAATATATTTTTCAAGCGACTTTTGGATATTTAAAACCCAATTCAAATTTCAAATTTTAATTTTAAAGCAATATTTTTCTTTATATTATAAATTAAATCCAAAAATTCAATAAAATATCTAAAATAATCTTTTAATTTTATTCATCCATAAAAATACTTTCCAACATTTAAGCTTAGTTAAATTTCAATTCTAAACGGTAAATTCAAATATTTGAATTTTTACTTTAAATATTCAATTAAATTCCCAAAATCTATTTTAATATATTTATTTTATTTTAACTTTGGAATGGGATGTTGCATATGGTCATAACTAAATATTAAAGCTTGTCAAATGGGATATTTTAGAGGGATAAACATAAAAATAAATGCATGAATCATGGAGAAATAAAGAATTCAGTTCTAATGTAATGATAAAAATGCAAAAGGATTAGGAGGATCCAAACACACACACACACACACACACACACACACGCAAATATATATATAATGGAGGAAAGTAAATAGAGATTTTTTAGATGGAAAATTAATGATAGTTTTGCGTTGGGATTGAACAACATAGATATGTCTAATAAAATGGAACAAAATGAATGTAAAATAAGCAAAACTAATTTAAGGGGGAAGACGAATAAATAACTGTTACACTGTGAATTATTAAAATTAATTACATGAGAAAAAATTAGTTAACTACTAAAATCTCAATTTGATTTTCCTCTTAAT
Organism: Allium fistulosum; assembly: GCA_030737815.1. Classification (NCBI taxonomy): domain Eukaryota; kingdom Viridiplantae; phylum Streptophyta; class Magnoliopsida; order Asparagales; family Amaryllidaceae; genus Allium; species Allium fistulosum. The sequence continues at coordinate 1,250,779,816 of CM060903.1, read as the reverse complement.
TCTTTTCATATACATACACAGCTTGACATCCATGGTTTTTCAGAGGTTCGATATTAAGAATTTAACTTTAAGCCTTCTTTATTCCCATCACTAATTACCAGAAAATAGATTGTGCATATTTGGAGAACAAATATCCAAAATTAAACCTACATATTACACAGAAAAGTCATTTGATTTAATATAATTGAGGATATTCTTTAGAATATAACTAATAAATCAATGAAATCCTTCCAACATTTTAATTTCTAAATAAGATCTTGAACTAAACTTAATTTATAAAAGCAATAAACTTAAATACATTATGCAAAATAATTTTTTACATTATGTAAAATAATTCATACTTATTTATAGGGAAAAGGAGAGAAAAATAACTTCCAAGTATGTTGTACCTTTCGATTCCAAAATATTATACAAACTTTTCTTCTGGCATGATAATGAAATTTTAATCAAAAGTGATGGCCAGCGTGATTAAAGGAAATTTTTTATTGATATGGAATATAAAAAAATGAATTGTACATAAAGTAAGAGAAAATCATGTGAATTTAGTGGGAAAGGTAGTGTATGTGTCTATATATATATATATGCTTATTCTTTTTGTATATGATATTTCGATGTTAAAATACCATTACCTTGACATGATATTTATATTTTTTAACCATTATTCCTAATGGTTAATTACAAACTATGACATTTATTCATCATGTATACCCTAGGCTAGTTCACTATATTTAACATATTTATAATGTTTACATTGTGAATACAAACATATTATAAATTGAAAAATAAAATTAAAATAAATTAAATTAATAATATATATGATAATTAAATCATAATATATCAACATAACAGTCTTGATACAAATTAATTGAACCAAAATTAAAACCCTGAAAATCCTTTATTAATTACCTCTAAAAATGTTTTAGTATAAAATGTTATTTATTTAAACACAAAATAAGAACTATTGAAAATTAACAGAAAGGAATTTTTTTATATTTCCCCTTTGACCATGCTTCTAATGCACCTAATCCAATAATGGAATCAGAGCCCACATTATGTTCGCATGAATAATTAACCAACACATTGGGCGCTCACTTAGAAAAACCAATTAGATGGGTGTCTAAAGAAAATGCTTTAACAATAGAGAATGTTACTTTAATTAAGGAACCTTCTTATGAATGAAAAACCTCATAACCATTTGGCCTTTACCTAGCTCATCAAAGTGGTCCATTTTAAGGGTATGCCCTAGTGAAAGGCACACAAGTGTTTTGCGCCTTAGGTTGATTCAAATAAGCATATTTGAATATTATAAAATAATTATAGTTTTTTAAATTTAAATAAAGTATTACAAATATTTGTAAAGAGTTATAAAATGAAAATTTATAATTGTTTAAATTTACAAAAAATAAATGTTATATTTATAGTTAACTAAAATGTCTAATTTATTTAAAGATACATAAGAAGGCATGTATACTTAATGTAACGAACTGGGATTTTCGAACCTCGAAAATCGACATCAATACGATCATCGTATAGCATGCCGAGCAATTGAGTGTCGGAAATACCAAACCATTAGGGGTAAAGAAGAAAGAGATAGAAGAAAACAGAAACAACAACACAGAATCTCACAATCGCAGTGGAACAAAATACAGTATATAATAACAGATTTTTATATAAAAGAAATTATATCTATTAATATACTTACAATCATCAGAGTACAACAATCAATACATCAATATGGACAGTCGTTATAACTTGTCCTCACCAGTGCTGGCTATACGGTCTACACACAGCGGAATATAACAAGTACGTGATATACGTCTGAAATCCTCCAGCTCGTCTCCTAAGCTCCATAGCATTCTAACCTGAATCTGTAATACTCAATCTAATTCGAGCATTATAATAAAATAACACCCAAGTCAGTCTAGAAAACCAGCGTGAGAAAACACACTCAGTTTGAATTATTAACTTTTATCAAAATACTTTGAAAACAAAAGTATCTCGTAAGACCACGTCACACATAAACACGATGGGTTTTTGCCTTACGATAACCAAAAAAAATTATATTAAAATCTTCTGATATTATAATAGTGTCTATAGAAAGTAAATTAGAAAATAGCTGAAATGCTTGCAATTCACGTTTCAGCATAGTTGGGCACAATCAAACCGTACGGCGCTTATTGGAGAATAGTTTCCATACAATGACTGGGCTACTGGGGTACCGCCTGTCACAGTTACCTCTAGAAAATGTACAGAGGACCTCGCTGGGATCCTCTACCAATATAAGACAGGCCTACCCCTAACCTGGATAGTACCGAATATGTTATCACCCCGGGTGTTCCCACCCTTAATCGAGCGCTCACTTTTCCATGCACAACCATATCCATAATTTTTATATATCTGAGGGTATCTAGAAAGGTGATAACATACCTTAATTGGGTGCGAACCACTTAGCCTTGCTGCATCTCCCCAGGTTTAGTCATTCCCGGTTGATGTGGCTTGAGGCTACGTTTACCTTTCAAGAACAATTCCACTTAGAATGCTCATCGTCTTCCAATGACGATGTTCTGATATCATTCGTCCATACAAGTTGTCTTGGGTCTGGACAAACCGCGTCACCATCTTCACTATCTTCACGATATCACCATTCATAACGTTCAAACCGGATCGAAGTGGTTTTCGGATAATTAAATCTGATCCTGGTCTCTTTGAAACGATTAACAAATTTGACTAGATTTGATAGTCGGTTATTTAACTGTCAAATAATATCCATAAGCAGTCACTAGGGCCCATATTATAAAATTTTCAAAACATTCATTTCAAAAATATCTTTACAAAGATATATATTCAATCTTTTTCGATATTTCAATATTTGAAAACATTTTCGAATATTTATATCCATAATGGGATATTTCAACCCATATCTTACTTCAACACTTATTGAAATAATTCCAATTTCGATTTATAATCCACTACTTAGAAAAATATCTCGATATAAATCCTTCATCGCTAAATATTTCCAAAAACCTTTCATTTCCACACTTAGGAAAATATTATATATCCATTTTCCGAAATCATTTCTAATATCAGTACTCATGAATTATTTCATATCTTATCTCCTACATTTTCGGAATTTATATTAATTCCTTTTACATTTACCAAAATCAATTATACTCACCTATAATCTCATCTATCCATTTATAACTTCTTTATGAATTTAGATTCAATCCCGAAGTTCTTGTTTTCTAACATTTCAGAAATTTCCTTAAGCCCCCAGAATTTCCTTATAAGATTTTCTCTTATAAAATCTCATCTATTAAATAAACCCTGTTTACAAATCTCGAGAGAACTTATAAATAAATTCCAATCATTCCAAACCTCTCTATATATATGTATAAGTATTTGTAAAGAATAATAATTTATTTTTAAAACTAGCTTAAGTAACTATTTAAAATATCAAAACATTTTAAATAAAACATCAATAAATCATTTCTAACTCATTTTTATATAAAACTAATCGATTTACAAAGCTGATTATAAAAATTAGAAATTTATTTCTATTAATATTAAATATTTGAAAAAATCCGCTTTCGAAGTATTTTATTATTAAAGCAGCTTTAAATTACATAGTTCGAATAAATACAAATTCTCTTTTAAAACAATTTAATTTCGCAATAAAAATATATATTTTTAAAATCCCAATAACCAATTCAATTTATAAATCCCTCTCGATTCATAACACATCGATATCATTCCGTTTCCTAACCATCCTCACTTTTCAAAAGTAGAATTCGTTATTTTTCCGAAAAATCTATTTTCATATCTCGATATAAATTCACACTGTGAAATTATATTCCAATTTATCAACTGATATCATTTTCCCTTATTTATAAACATTGTTTATAAATTTATAACCCCTTTGAGTTTCACTTCTTTATAAAACTAATCCCATTTATAAAATCACATTTTATAAATCATGTGACGCCCCACCTCTATACCCACGCTAGCCAAGAACACTACGGTGTAGTGCTGTCAACTAGCACGGAGAATAAGGCTGTTGAGGAGCGACCATCTATGTAATTGCTTTGTGCGAGCACCGATATGTCAGATAATAAAACATTTCATTTCAATTTTTAGAGGAATACCGACATACCGATACAAACTCAAAGCTACTACACAGTGGCTATAATAGTTTAGGACAATAGATATAAAAATAACACAGATAACATAAATGCGGAATACAGATGGAACGAAAAGTCTCATATATACAATAACTGATATCAGTTACAATACATTTGACACAATACAAATGATACAACTACAACTGTCGACTCAAGAAGTTATATATATACAAGTACATTATCGACTAATATACATGAATACATTATCATCTTAAAATAGACACACTGACTACTACAACAGTACGAAGACCACTTCGACTGATATAAAAAGTCTTCATAGCTCTAGCAGCAACCCAAAGCTAAAAATCTACAACCTGTAAATACTCGGTCTGACCCGAGTATTACATTCAAAAGAAAATAATACCCGGATCAGTCTAATTCAAACCAGTTTATTAGTGCATATAGGCAGTAATAATCAATCTCAATATGGATGACAGTCACAGAAATTTCGTATATCCAACTCTCGATACGAGAATTGGATAACGGCAGATGTAACACTAAACAGTGTTAATCCACAAAACAGAAATCCAAAGCAGTTTAAATAATTGAAATGTCAATTTAAAAATATCAATGCTGATTGGCTGTCGTACACGCACGCGTGTACGGCCTCGCCAACACGGCATAAAAGATCAATTCAAAACTGTCGATTCTGGGTGGCTGCAGTGCACGCACGCGTGCACTGCCTCGCCACAACAGTGCGAAGAATCTGCAAAGGTCAGACCCAAAAAAATCGGGTTCAACACAAGGCCAATGAACAGTCAAAGTAACACAGTGTCGAGTGGGCTGCACAATATCAGGGCATGATATGAAATGTGCACAGTAAGTGTACAACTAAATCAAGTGCACAACTTAATATGAATTGCAGTTCAACTGAAATGAACGCAGGCGAAGGCAGATACCCAGAAGAGATAACATGAAACAGTGAGACTACAGGTAGAAGATAGAGTGAAGTACCAACGTCATAAACAAAGGCGAAGTCAAATAGATCGAACAACAAGCAACAGCAGATACAAGTGACTCAGGCAATGTACGGAGACGCCAACAACTACAGGGGCACCATAATGAAACAGTGGACAGGGGCAATAAATGCCAAGCAACCTCAATACGACAGAAACGTCAGTGACGATAAGGCTCTGAAATTACAAGGCAGTGACTGTAAGAAATTACATGAACCAAAACACTAACCCAATTACCACATTAAGTTCGACAGTGTCAAGTGCAGATATACACAATGAAATCTAATGCTCAAAATCATGCAAATGAACTCAGAAGCAAATCAGATAAGAAGCTCAAATCAGTGCACAACAACAATTACCCTAAAATCGAGTTCAGGCCAGACCAACTCAATGTAACAGGTCGGAATGGTACAGACCAATAATGCAACTCAAATGAATCTCCAGGGTGCAGACCACTAGACATAAATGGAGCCTGACTCAATTTAACCAGATGAACAAGACACAACAGAAGTGAACAGAGCAGGCATCGGGTCGAGCACTAAAGAATGCAACACTACTTCACACTCATGTACAAATGAACAAGGTCACAGTAAAGCGAAACTGCAAATATACATGATGCCACCAGGCCAGGCCACATCAGTACAAATACAAACAAATACAAGTCCAGATGACCAATACAACAGTGATGATCAAGTAACCAGAGCTACCCAGGGTCAACAACAATGTCACAGACATACAAAGAAATCCAACATGGTCAGATGGTTCACAGTAATCATAATGCAAAGAGACTACAGTCTACACAACTACAGATCGACGCCAACCAAACTACACGCAGAGGCAACTCGATAAACAAACTTGAGTAAACAGAACAAAGAACAGGCATTCTATCCACTGCCAGTGTAATAGGTAAGGGATGCATAATGACTACCAGAGTACAAATTCAGACTCGATGGAACCTAACTCATGTTCACAACTCGGTATTAGGGACTATATAATGGATAAGTATGCAACAGTGACTCAAAACATATGCAGTGAAATCAGAAGTGGACTGGTCGAGACAACACAGTGAGCTCAAGCTCAAAAGGGTACAAGCAAATGACCAAAAGTAATAACAACCATATATATATACACATGAATGCATATATATACATATATATACAAATGAAGATACTGTAAGGCCAGAAGACCTGGTACAAGAATTTAAGTCTGGTAACGACAACAACTACAAACCAAAACTGCAGTAGCAATCCACAAACTCAAATGAACAACTGCCCAGAGATAATGAAACCGAAGGGGGCCAAGCATTACAAATGTGTCAAAGCCGAAGCCCAAAAAAAATATGCAGTTCAACATCAAACAAAAATCAAGCTTTACAGTTAAGTTCGAACGGTTCGAAGTAGATGTGAGTAAGGGGATTACTCACTTTGTTTGAAGCGGAGACGAACTCGAGAGAAGGAGTCGCAAGCACCAAACAGTAAATTCGACAGAACGACACCTTCAATTTTTCGCAACCCCTAATTTTCAGAGCAAAGAGGAAGACGATCGATCGATAAATCAAACAAGCAATCATCCACAAACTCGATCGATTTCAGAGGGCCGAGAGCAACTCAGAGAAACGTGCCAACGTGATAAATCATCCATCTAAAATCGGCATTCTGAAAGCCCTAACTTTGATCGAACAAGAGAGAGGGACGGTCGCCATTTTTATTTCTTTCTCGTTTCGATTTAGGTTAGTGAAATTGATAAAGGGGGAACGGGTCTAATGAACGAATGAAAAATTGAAAAGGGGGATCGGTTAGATAAATATCACGGTAACAATGAGTACGGGCCACAATAGCTCTCTTTAAAGCCCGTTTCCAAAATTACGAAATTTTATTAAAAGAATTTCTACTCGACATAGAAACTCCACCAACCATTTTATAAAAGAATTTCAAATTGATTTTTAATTTCAATAAAAATTTACGAACGATTTAATCACCTAATGGCGATAATTAAATGCTACGAATTTGCGGGTTGTTACAGACTCCCCTCCTTAAAGAAATTGCGTCCTCGCAATCATAAGGAATAAATGGACAAAAGGTAACAACCATAAGAGTATGGCAATGTTGAATGCATAAGCAAAGCAAATGCCACAGGGAAGCATTAGAATTATGGAAGTATCAGATAAAAATCAAAAGGTTCGATGGCTTAAAATCAAAAGAATCAACATCGAGGGGATCAAGGAATCAAAATCAGACGACTATCAAAAGCAAGAATCAATCGAGTTCTAGCAATTGAAAGAAAAGGAATCAGAGCAGAAATCACGTACTGCCCGAATTGAATGTGAGGAAATCAAATTACTCACCTGAATCGTCAGAGAAAAAGACGAAGCTCAAATCTCAAAATCGCAAATATTCAATCATCAAAAATGATAATCGAATTTCACGAATATCTAGTTATCAAAAACGATAATCAGAAATCACAAATATTCGATTATCAAATCGAAAAAATATTTGATTATCTCAGACGATAATTAAATTTCACAAATATCTGATTATCAAAAACGATAATCAGAAACACAAATATTCGATTATCAAATCGAAAAAATATTTAATTATCTCAAACGATAATCAAATTTCACAAATATCTGATTATCAAAAACGATAATCAGAAACACAAATATTCGATTAATCAAATCGAAAAAATATTTAATTATCTCAGACGATAATTAAATTGGAAAATATTTAATTATCACAAATGATAATCAAATTTCACAAATATCTGATTATCAAAAACGATAATCAGAAGCACAAACATTCGATTTAATCAAATCGAAAAATATTTAATTATCTCAGACGATAATTAAATTTCACAAATATCTGATTATCAAAAACGATAATCAGAAACACAAATATTCGATTATCAAATCGAAAAAATATTTAATTATCTCAAACGATAATCAAATTTCACAAATATCTGATTATCAAAAACGATAATCAGAAACACAAATATTCGATTAATCAAATCGAAAAAATATTTAATTATCTCAGACGATAATTAAATTGGAAAATATTTAATTATCACAAATGATAATCAAATTTCACAAATATCTGATTATCAAAAACGATAATCAGAAGCACAAACATTCGATTTAATCAAATCGAAAAATATTTAATTATCTCAGACGATAATTAAATTTCACAAATATCTGATTATCAAAAACGATAATCAGAAGCACAAACATCTAATTATCAAAAACGATAATCAGAAGTCATAAATATTCAATTAACGAGTCCGGAATTAACCGAAGTAGTAAAAGTATGGTTCCATACTCCTTACTTTTGCTAAATCGTTTAAATCTCTTTATCGTTTTCTTGAAAGTGCGGAATTGTGTGTTTTTAAAAATAACATTTCACATTCTCAAACGGACAAGTCCGGAATTAAGCGAATCAGTAAAAGAAAAGGGGTCATAGTCCTCGATTTTTCTGAAACGTTTAAATCGCTTCCTCGTTCCTTTGGAAATGTAAACTGTAAAAATTTTGAAAACAATTTTAATTTATATTTTTGAAACAACTTTTTAAAAATAAAGAATTTTAAAAAAAAAAACACGTGATTAAATTAGCAATATCAGTATTGCGGGAGAACCGCTTGTAAATCCATTTCAAAATTGACGAGTATTGAAGTTAACACGTCAAAATATCATCAAAATAACTGACATCAAAATATAATGCCAAATGAATTTTCATTCATCAAAAATGTCACAAGAATCTTCTCAAAGATAGAAAGGGATATCATACCCTAAACTTGTATTCATAACAAGTTAATAACACATGAATTCACCAATACACAAAAATTGACAAAACTTGTCAATAGAAATCACGAAAATTGGTGAAGCACAAATTCTAGAAATCATCACAAGAAATCCAGAAAACACATGAAGGGGGGGGGAGGCCTAGCATAAAAATGGGAGTATGAAGACTCCAAAACACCGGTATCACATGAACGAGACGCTATCTCTTGGTGGCTAACCAATAAAGTTTCACACAGGAATGGTCCGAAGACCGTAGGGCGCTACCCTACAACAAAGCGGGGTCTAGTCTCCCTCGCAGACAAAGAGACATCGCATAATCGCTAGTCTAAATCATAAAAAGAAAAGGGGAAAGGCCTATCACAAAAATGGGAGTATGAAAACTCACCGACCGGTATCACATGACGAGACGCTATCTCATGGAAGCCATCCATTAAATTTTCACACAGGAATGGCCCGAAGACCGTAGGGCGCTACCCTACAACAAAGCGGGGTTTAGTCTCCCTCGCAGACAAAGAGACATCGCACAGTTGCTAGTCTAAATCATAAAAATCACACAAAGAGTATCCAGACAACCCTCAAAGCCCAAGAGATATGTGTGAGACGAAATCACACCGATGAGGCCTAGTCTAACCGTGCAATATGTGTGAGACGAAATCACACACTGGTGTCTAGACAATCCTCAAAGCCCAAGAGATATGTGTGAGACGAAATCACACCGATGAGGTCCAGTCTAAATCATAAAAATGATCGTCATGATCATAAAGAAGTGTCAACCACACCAAGCTAGTAAATATATGAGTTTAGCTTCATGTCCCATAGCCACTTGCTTAACTTAAATATTTACGAACAAGCTGTAAATCTTCACTAGGAAATTGTCACGAAAAGGGTTCAATCGAACAAGTCCAAGAGCTAACCGACGAAGTAAACGCAAGCGTTTCATACCACTTGTTTTACTAGGCCGTTTAATTCAATTTCTCATACGAGTGAAATAAAGGCTTGTATATACTAATAGATTGGAAAACGGTTCAAGAAAAAGAACTTTGTAGTAAAATAGTTTTGAAATCGTTTGGAAAAAGGGATTTTAATATTTACTACTAGTATAGAAAACCTTTATATTTTTAAAGTGACAAATCACAAAAATGATTGTAGAAACAATCAATCACAAGAATTCACATACGAAGATGTGAAGGGAATCCAGAGAAATCGATATTGAATTCATCTGAAAGTATGTTCACAAAAATCCCGAAGAAAATGTCATCAAAGTTGCTAATAAATGATAGCAACAAATCGGGGAAATGATCAAGAATCGATTAAATTAGGAAACCAAGTCAGTTCACTAAAATTTCACATTCGAAGACGTGAATAAAATCCAAAGAATTCGATTCCAAATTCATCAAAGTAGGAATACCCAAAAATTCCAGAAATAGAAGTTATCAAAATCGACAAAGGTGATAACAACTAATTAGAAAAGAAGAATCGATTATCAACTGGAAAAACAAAGCAAATCGAGCAGAAATGCATAAATGACTTTAACAAAAGTAAGAATCAAGTCAACGTCGAAGTCAACAATTAATAGCCGCAGTCGAGTATAAAATGAATTAATCATCATTATCAAAGAAACCAACGGCAAACAAAATCAGAGTCTTGAGAATCAAGAAATTAGCAATTTCTCAAAAACAAAGTGACCGAAGTCGAAGGGAAATCCAGATGAGGAAAACACAAAATATCAAGTTCAAAATCGCTGAGATTCAAACTAGATGTGAATGAGAAATCAAAATCACTCAATTTGCAACTGGTCCAGCTATTTTTCATCACAGTGTAACAGGTACACAATGACACTCATAGCATAGAACAAAAGTGGAACAAAGTCCAAAAGTCAAAATGGCTTTAATTTGCCAAATTAAAACAAAATCAACATCGGCTAAATCAATTCAAAGCCGAAAACACAAGAATAAGCGTTAGGAATTCATACCTAACAGTCAAAAATAGTCATATGTAAAGATGAGAGATAAAACATCGACAAATAGTTGTAACACATGCTCCATCTAAGTTATGTTTTATAATTGTCCTAAACCCCAGGCTCTGATACCAAGCTGTGACGCCCCACCTCTATACCCACGCTAGCCAAGAACACTACGGTGTAGTGCTGTCAACTAGCACGGAGAATAAGGCTGTTGAGGAGCGACCATCTATGTAATTGCTTTGTGCGAGCACCGATATGTCAGATAATAAAACATTTCATTTCAATTTTTAGAGGAATACCGACATACCGATACAAACTCAAAGCTACTACACAGTGGCTATAATAGTTTAGGACAATAGATATAAAAATAACACAGATAACATAAATGCGGAATACAGATGGAACGAAAAGTCTCATATATACAATAACTGATATCAGTTACAATACATTTGACACAATACAAATGATACAACTACAACTGTCGACTCAAGAAGTTATATATATACAAGTACATTATCGACTAATATACATGAATACATTATCATCTTAAAATAGACACACTGACTACTACAACAGTACGAAGACCACTTCGACTGATATAAAAAGTCTTCATAGCTCTAGCAGCAACCCAAAGCTAAAAATCTACAACCTGTAAATACTCGGTCTGACCCGAGTATTACATTCAAAAGAAAATAATACCCGGATCAGTCTAATTCAAACCAGTTTATTAGTGCATATAGGCAGTAATAATCAATCTCAATATGGATGACAGTCACAGAAATTTCGTATATCCAACTCTCGATACGAGAATTGGATAACGGCAGATGTAACACTAAACAGTGTTAATCCACAAAACAGAAATCCAAAGCAGTTTAAATAATTGAAATGTCAATTTAAAAATATCAATGCTGATTGGCTGTCGTACACGCACGCGTGTACGGCCTCGCCAACACGGCATAAAAGATCAATTCAAAACTGTCGATTCTGGGTGGCTGCAGTGCACGCACGCGTGCACTGCCTCGCCACAACAGTGCGAAGAATCTGCAAAGGTCAGACCCAAAAAAATCGGGTTCAACACAAGGCCAATGAACAGTCAAAGTAACACAGTGTCGAGTGGGCTGCACAATATCAGGGCATGATATGAAATGTGCACAGTAAGTGTACAACTAAATCAAGTGCACAACTTAATATGAATTGCAGTTCAACTGAAATGAACGCAGGCGAAGGCAGATACCCAGAAGAGATAACATGAAACAGTGAGACTACAGGTAGAAGATAGAGTGAAGTACCAACGTCATAAACAAAGGCGAAGTCAAATAGATCGAACAACAAGCAACAGCAGATACAAGTGACTCAGGCAATGTACGGAGACGCCAACAACTACAGGGGCACCATAATGAAACAGTGGACAGGGGCAATAAATGCCAAGCAACCTCAATACGACAGAAACGTCAGTGACGATAAGGCTCTGAAATTACAAGGCAGTGACTGTAAGAAATTACATGAACCAAAACACTAACCCAATTACCACATTAAGTTCGACAGTGTCAAGTGCAGATATACACAATGAAATCTAATGCTCAAAATCATGCAAATGAACTCAGAAGCAAATCAGATAAGAAGCTCAAATCAGTGCACAACAACAATTACCCTAAAATCGAGTTCAGGCCAGACCAACTCAATGTAACAGGTCAGAATGGTACAGACCAATAATGCAACTCAAATGAATCTCCAGGGTGCAGACCACTAGACATAAATGGAGCCTGACTCAATTTAACCAGATGAACAAGACACAACAGAAGTGAACAGAGCAGGCATCGGGTCGAGCACTAAAGAATGCAACACTACTTCACACTCATGTACAAATGAACAAGGTCACAGTAAAGCGAAACTGCAAATATACATGATGCCACCAGGCCAGGCCACATCAGTACAAATACAAACAAATACAAGTCCAGATGACCAATACAACAGTGATGATCAAGTAACCAGAGCTACCCAGGGTCAACAACAATGTCACAGACATACAAAGAAATCCAACATGGTCAGATGGTTCACAGTAATCATAATGCAAAGAGACTACAGTCTACACAACTACAGATCGACGCCAACCAAACTACACGCAGAGGCAACTCGATAAACAAACTTGAGTAAACAGAACAAAGAACAGGCATTCTATCCACTGCCAGTGTAATAGGTAAGGGATGCATAATGACTACCAGAGTACAAATTCAGACTCGATGGAACCTAACTCATGTTCACAACTCGGTATTAGGGACTATATAATGGATAAGTATGCAACAGTGACTCAAAACATATGCAGTGAAATCAGAAGTGGACTGGTCGAGACAACACAGTGAGCTCAAGCTCAAAAGGGTACAAGCAAATGACCAAAAGTAATAACAACCATATATATATACACATGAATGCATATATATACATATATATACAAATGAAGATACTGTAAGGCCAGAAGACCTGGTACAAGAATTTAAGTCTGGTAACGACAACAACTACAAACCAAAACTGCAGTAGCAATCCACAAACTCAAATGAACAACTGCCCAGAGATAATGAAACCGAAGGGGGCCAAGCATTACAAATGTGTCAAAGCCGAAGCCCAAAAAAAATATGCAGTTCAACATCAAACAAAAATCAAGCTTTACAGTTAAGTTCGAACGGTTCGAAGTAGATGTGAGTAAGGGGATTACTCACTTTGTTTGAAGCGGAGACGAACTCGAGAGAAGGAGTCGCAAGCACCAAACAGTAAATTCGACAGAACGACACCTTCAATTTTTCGCAACCCCTAATTTTCAGAGCAAAGAGGAAGACGATCGATCGATAAATCAAACAAGCAATCATCCACAAACTCGATCGATTTCAGAGGGCCGAGAGCAACTCAGAGAAACGTGCGAACGTGATAAATCATCCATCTAAAATCGGCATTCTGAAAGCCCTAACTTTGATCGAACAAGAGAGAGGGACGGTCGCCATTTTTATTTCTTTCTCGTTTCGATTTAGGTTAGTGAAATTGATAAAGGGGGAACGGGTCTAATGAACGAATGAAAAATTGAAAAGGGGGATCGGTTAGATAAATATCACGGTAACAATGAGTACGGGCCACAATAGCTCTCTTTAAAGCCCGTTTCCAAAATTACGAAATTTTATTAAAAGAATTTCTACTCGACATAGAAACTCCACCAACCATTTTATAAAAGAATTTCAAATTGATTTTTAATTTCAATAAAAATTTACGAACGATTTAATCACCTAATGGCGATAATTAAATGCTACGAATTTGCGGGTTGTTACAAATCATTTCTTAATAAATTCCATATATTTCACAAATCTATTTAAAATATCGATTTCAAACTACTTTTCATATTTTCCAGAAATATCGTTTAAAAATCGTCTATATAAATTATTTTAAAATCTCTATATAAAATATTTTTGCAAATAGTTAAATACAACCCAAAATCAGTTACTGTTTTTATCCAAATCAATCTCTTTAAAAATAATCCAAATTTCAATATAAATATTTTTATATTCAAAATCTCCTTTTAAATCCTTTCAAATTCCAAAATTAATATTTTTGGTATTTAAAATACCAAAAGTTAGGACAGTGCTACTATAGCATCAAATAAAACAAATCACGCTACAATCCATAACAGATTATCAATTCACATCATATATCACTATATATGAAAAAAATCAAGATATATTTAAGGAATCTAGTTGGATCCCTCCAACCTATTTCCCTGCATCCACAGATGTTAGATAACATAAAAATACCAATCCCACTTCAAGGGTGGTATCGCGGTAATATAGGGTCATCCGCTTTTATGCGGGGCGCATAGGGTCTCATCCTCTCCAACGGTGGGAAATATGTCCAACTACTAATATATATAATACTATATATGCAATATAACATCCAAACTGACAATAATTTATAAATTCAACCAATCGATCAACAAATAATTTTAACTATTATAAATTAATTCCAGTCAACCAAATTAAGTGAGATTTACTCACCTTGATTTTTAATTTGCAATTCGTTCCAATTTTAAATTGAATAGGCATTCAATTTAATTTCAAATTCCAACTGACTCCAAAAATCCCAAACTAATCTTTTCGTGTATCCCTCGTCGATATGATCGCAACGTGACTTGTCACATTGGATTTGGACCTCGTATGAACATGTTACGAATTAATAAGCAAATTCAATAATTTAATTGATAGTTTTAAATTCAAAGTTAATTACCATAATTAACCCCACGTTAATCCTTCTTCCATGATTCAAAATTCTCCCCTTCCAGAATTTCCCTCTTAACCATTTGATCGTCCTAGACCTCCCTCGCTCTTCCACCATCCACCGAGAAGCCATGCGACCACTGCCATACTCCTCCTCGTCGCGAGCTAAACCCGACAATACCCTCAACATCCAACCTAAACCGCCCCAGTAATTCGCGACCTCACTCTCCTCCATCTCTGCCATACAATGGTCGCAACCCTCCAGAGCCCATCGCGACTCGCCACCTTTAGGCTTTAGGTGCCCTATGGCCTCACAACCCCCAATCCGACATCCAATTCACCAATTCATACCCAAATTCCCATCAAATCCAAACCCTAGTCGAAAAACTTCATCCGCGTTCATTCACTGCTACTGCTGGTGCTCGCGCTCGACCATCTCTTAGTGAATGCTACCTCCTCGCGCGCGATGGGCTTATGTCAATCAGAGAGAGAATCGCGAGTTCATATGTTTATTTTTTTCTTTCGATTTTCTTTTTTCTTCGTTAATACAAAGTGAAGAGAGAAATGAGAAAGACGTGATTTAAACTGGGTGAAGGGGGGCTATATGTACATGCTAATATTTAGGTCTACTATAGGGTGGCATACTAGGTCGGCTGGATAAGATAAGATTTGACTTTTTATTTTAATTTTATATTCAAAATATCTCGTTTACATAACTCAAAAACCCAAACTCCCGTTGAGGTGTGCAGCCTGGCGTTCTTAATGTTATACCCCTATTCCAAACCCAATGGAACAAGTTTTAGAACCTAATTCGATCGTATGTGGAAGATAGCTTTTTAAATCGACTATATAAACTAAATTCAATTAAATTATTCTATGCGTTTTCAGATCATATGACCAAACGTTATGAAATTTGTAATCTGATAATAATATACTATGACGGATCCAATGGAACTGGTTTCCTCGAATTCCGAGACTGTACCCCAGATCGCTATTTTAATGCGTCGATTAAATTAACGATTTCAAAAATTAACGAAATTGCTTGAAATTCTAGTTTTAAAACTTTTTAACTCGATTATAATTCCAAATTCAATATTTAAACCATTTAAATATTCAAAATCAAATGATGAAAAATCCAGGTCGTTACACTTAATGAATTATAACTGTTATAAAAGATTAATGTGTATATGTGTGTATAAAGAAAATATGAGGTTTAAATGAATTGAAATCCATATAGACTTAAGGGAGTAAACATTGCACGTCGTAACATATGATGCCATAAGTTTATACATGTCTCCCTTATAATGTCGATAATACTCGATAAATATTATTCTAAATTATGAATTTAAAATAAAATTACTCTCCATCATTTACAATATAACTAGATTACATTCATACTTATGGTAGTTGAGCACCATCAAGCCATATAGTATCTAAAGTGATGTTTATAGTGTCCCTAAATGTAACGACCCGGAAATTTTAACGATTTTGAATAACGTGATTAACTAAATTTTTCTTGGAATTAAATAATAAAATTTTAGAAATGAAAATTTGATTTGGTATGCGTCTGTTGTAGCATAGCAAGTGGCAGATTTTCATTTGAAAATATGAAAACTTGTTTGGTTGTGAAATTTCAAATTTCAAATTTAAAATGAATTAAAATAGATGGTAATGAAATATCATTGAAATCTAAATATTTTAATATAAGTAAATTGTTTAATATTTTCTGAGTGAGACGTCATATTTCGTTTCGCCAAATTTGAACTACTCTAGCTCCGTTTATATTATTTTCGATGGTTCAGCAGCATTTTGGCAGCGAATATCGAATTTTGGTAGGATGATTGTATCGTTGATATCTGTGTACCATTCAGTTCGTCTCATCGTGCTGATCTCTACAGTATATTCATTCTTGTATTTCGGCGTCCAGTACGTGGCGAAATCTACGAAACGATTTCCGTATCGGTTCCGCATTAGGCTTTTGGGTTCCTGTGTCTATTCAATTGTCCTCCGTGTAATCTAACAGCCATACCTTTTAATATTCCCATAACGAACCCTTGACTTTTGACTTTCCTTATTCCCACTATATTCAATATTTTGGTTTGTTCTTTTCTCTTGTTCTCTTTTCCCCTTTGATTCTGTTCATTCTGGAAAAAGAAAAAAAATATAATATATCTATCTAAGTTTGTTCATCTGTAGCTATTCATTTTCTTCCACCTGAGATGGATTTCCCATCCATTTTATGTGTGATTATATTTTATATATGAATTTATAATTTTCTGAAATTAGATAGTTAAATAAATTAGTTGTTTGAAACAATAGTACTAGATTATCATTTATTGTTTTGTCAACATTCCTAAACCATTAACTATTGTTGTATGTTATAGGTAGCTGAAATTTTTAAACCATGGTTTATAAATTGGATTTGAAAATGAAATGAATTAAAATTAAGGATTTGAGAATTAAATTTTCGATGCTTTTCTAAACTTAGTTTCAAAGTTTTGAAAAATATTATTTGAAAGTATTTTCGAATGGAAATTGCTTCCAAAGAATTTAAAAGAAGTAAGTCAGTACTCTCCTCTAATGTCGCTGGAAAATAATTTCGGTGATGACTACAACATCATCGACATTCATTTTCGAGTCTCAAAGAGGGGAGACCACTTAGTAGCTTTGCTACACTTTTGTTTTGGAAAATGGATTTGATTTGAATTTCTTGAGTATGATTTGATGTATAAAATATATATATATATATGTATATATTTATTTCAAAATAGTTTGATGTAAGACCGAAAATTTAACTCTTAAGTTTTATAAATGATGGTTTTCAATTATTGAAACGAAGAATTTCTTTTGAATAATTAGGGTGTCTATATTTAGAAATGAAATTTAAACAACTTGAAACGGTTGAACTAGGATAAAATTTACTTGTATAATACTCAATTGCATTCTAAAACATATATAACTTACCTGAAATACTCAAAAAGTTAAAATGTTTATGTGAATATGTAATTGAAGGTTATACAAGTGAAAAACTTAAGTAATAAAAAAGGTTCAAACTAAATTTTTGCTTAATAGAAATGTTGTAAATAAAAGGTAAATTTGTATAGTGCTCAATTACATTCAGAAACATTCATAAAACTTATCTGCAACAAAGTTTGAATGTAATGAGAATATGTAATTGAATAGTATACAATATAAAATGTAAGTGATAAGATTCCAAAAAATGAAATTTATTTGGTTTTGAATTAATTGTTGTATCTAATACTATGTATTTCAAATCTATCTCTCTTTTTTGTTGCTTTTTTTCTCCTATCTCGTTCCTTTTCGGGGACGAAAAGTTTTGAGTGGGGGAGAGTGTAACGATCCGGAAATTTTAAAGATTTTGAATAACGTAATTAACTAAATTTTTCTTGACATTAAATAATAAAATTTTAGAAATGAAAATTTGATTCGGTATGCGTCTATTGAAGCATAGCAAGTGGAAGATTTTCATTTGAAAATATGGAAATTTGTTTGGTTGTGAAATTTCAAATTTCAAATTTAAAATCAAGTAAAATTGATGGTAATAAAATATCTTTGAAATCTGAATATTTTTATATAAGTAAATTTTTTAATATTTTCTAAGTGAGACGTCATATTTCGTTTCGCCGAATTTGGACTACTCTAGCTTCGTTTATATTATTTTCAACGGTTTAATAGCATTTTGGCAGCGAATATCAACTTTTGTGATGCAGCGCAGCCCTCATTTGTCCAAGGTATAACTCGTGACCAACTTAAGGAAGGAAGCATAAGTCATAACCGACTTAAAGAAGCAGGTTTGCGACCTAAGGAGTCATGTGAAAGAGGGCTACGACTTAACCAAGTTGGGGAGAAAAGACTTCGAGTTAACAAAGCCCTTAAGTCGTTGGACCGACTTAGTGAAGATAAGCGAGTTAACAAAGCTCTTAAGTCGTGGGAACGACTTAGGGAAGATAAACGAGATAGCAAGCAGGTAGATCATGTAGACAAGGTACGACCTACTGGTGACGAGTTACGACTTAATGAAGTCACGACCTACCATAGGTCGCTGAAGTTCTAACTTGTAATGGCTTAAGTCGTTGGGTCTTAAGTCGCGAAGCATTGGATGCCGTTGATGTGTCTGCCGAGTTAACCTCTGCCCTTGATTCCCTTTAAACGTTGATTTGGAATACCGCTAATGTTTTAAGTCGCAGAAGCTCTGGATGCCGTAGAATCTATGCCGAGTTAATCTAAAACCGTTGATTCTTTAAATCGTGAAGAAGCTGTTGTTAAGTCCTTAAAGTCTTATGTCGTATGTCGTTTGTTTCTTATACTGGGTATACTGTTGTATTTCTTAAGTCGTATGTCATCTATTTCGTATGTCGTCAGTGTGTAAGTCGTTGTATGTTGTTACTTTTGAGTCGTGTACTTTGTTTTTAAGTCGTATGTTTGTATTCTTTTTCTGTTTTAAGGCGTGTGCCTTGTTAAGTCTTAAGTCGTTGAAGGGTTTTAACTGTGTCTTAAGTCGTCGCCGAGTTAGGCTAACTCGTAAGTCGTAAGTCGTAAACGACTTAGGAGATGCGCAGATTTGTGTTGTAATTTTTGTAACGCCTATAAATAGGCAAGTGAAGTCATTTGTAAAAGGTTGTTGAATATTGAATAAAATTCTCTTTTGATTGCTTTGTGTTTTCATTTAAATTGGTAGTTGAGTGTAATCTCCTATCTCCTCTTTCGGATAATCGAGTGCGCTCGATTCAACGATTGTAGAAGCCGATTCGCGGAATCAAGTGCGCTTGATCAACGCTTGAAGAATTGAAGATCTTTGAACCCGGTATCGTGCGCGATCAACGAGTTCGGGATAGCTAGAATTCGGTATCTTCGGATCAACGAATTTGGGCATTTCAGTATCTTCCAATCCACCGATTACTACTTTCAACGATCTGCATTGTTTGTGTTTAATCCGTTGCGTCAGTTTTGGTATCAGAGCTTGTTCTAGCCAATCATAGCTAGATCGAGACTTGGAGCCTATTCATTTAGAAGTTGAAGTGATTTGCCGAGCTTGAAGGGAAGGTTTGAGTTTGTGTTTATCACGGCCGAGAGTAAGAGGAGTGTTCATCATTGTTCGAAGTTGTTTGATCGGATTTGAATTGGAGGCCGAAACTTTGTCCATCGTGTTCATCGCGATTTGCTACAAAGTGGAAGTTTTCGATCCATTTCATTTTGGATCAAAGTCCGAAAAGTGTTTGAAATTTGAAGTGTTTAAGAGTTTGTGAAGTTTTCAAGTATGCCACCAAGGAGAGCTAATCGTCACCAAAACGTAGAAGCTTTGTATCGAAGAGAAGAAGCTGATGAAATGGAGCAAAAAATCAATGAGAACTTTAGTGAAAAGCTTAACGAAGGAATTGGCCGGTTAGAGAAGCTTATGACAGAAATGAATCAAAATTGGAGAAGGGTTTCACCTGAATCTAACCATGGGGGTAGTAGAGTCTCGCCACATTCCAATCGAGACCGAAGTGTTGAAAATGATCAAGGGCGTGGGAGGAACGTGAATGGTCGTGAACGAAGGAATGTAGATAGAAGGGATGATGGTGGTAGACGAGAAGGTAGTAGAGATGTGGGTGGACAAGATAGACAACGATATACATCTGATTTTGAAGAGGAGTATGATGGTGGTAGTGTTCGAGGACAAGGACGAGGACAAGGAAGAAATTACTCTGAGTATGATCACAAGTGGGAGTCGGGGATGAAGACTGAAATTCCTGAATTCAAAGGTGGTATGCAAGCAGAGGAGTTTCTAGATTGGGTAGCTAATGTCGAGGAGATTTTTGACTTCAAAGAAGTTCCAGAACATCGTAGAGTGAAGTTGGTTGCTACGAGGCTGAGGGGTAGAGCTTTGGCATGGTGGCAGCAAACCAAGCTTACACGTGATCGGATGGGAAAGTCAAAAGTTGAATCTTGGGAGAAGATGAAGAAATTGATGAAAGCAACGTTCTTACCTTACAATTATCAATCTCTGATGTATCAACGTTTGCAAAACTTGAGACAAGGGACGAAATCTGTGAATGACTATGCTGACGAATTTTATCAACTAATTGCAAGAAATGATATTATGGAAACAGAAGAACAGTTAACAGCCAGATTTGTTGGAGGATTGCGAATGCAGATTCAGGATATGGTTAATATGTTCGATCCAAGATCTGTAGCGGAAGCACATCAGAAAGCGTTGGCTTGGGAGAAACAGGGATGACGAGGAAGTGGTGTGTTTAATAATTCTAACAATCAAGTGAAGGGTGTTGGTGGAAGTTTTAATGTTTCTAAACCTATCAGTAGACCAGTAGTGAAGGAGGCTGAGAAGACAAAGGTTAACAACGGTTTCAAATGTTACAATTGTCAGGAATTTGGTCACAAAAGTAGCGAATGTCCAAAACCGAAGAAGAGAGCTATGATAGCAGAGGTTGAGGATGAGGATGAAGAAGCTGAATGTTCCAATTCACCACCTGATGAGGAGGAAGAAGAAGTGTCGGGAGACGAAGGTTATAATCTCATGATGAAGAGGTCATGTTTAACACCAAAGCAAGAGGAGGATTGTAGTTGGTTAAGGAGCAATATTTTTCAGTCAACATGTACCATTCTGGGGAAAGTTTGCAAATTTGTTATTGATGCTGGAAGCTGTGATAATATAATTTCTTATGAAGCTGTGAGGAAGTTGGCGTTGAAGATTGAGAAACATCCGAAACCGTACAAGCTAGCTTGGTTGAGGAAAGGCGGGGAGGTGAAGGTTGGACGAAGGGCTCGTGTGAAGTTTTCCATTGGGAAGAAATATAAAGACGAAATCTGGTGTGATGTTGTGGACATGGACGTTTGTCATTTGGTGCTTGGGAGACCGTGGCAGTATGATCGAGCGGTGCAGCATGACAAGCGTACCAACAATTACAGTTTCATGTTTGAAGGCACAAAGATTACTCTAGTTCCAAAGAAGCGACAACAGGAGGAAAACAAGTTGGAGGAGATTGAAGAGCTCAAAACTTTGTTATCTTTGAAGGAGTTTGTGAAGGAAGTAGAGGAGGAACCTGAAGTGTTTTTGTTGATTGGGCGAGAGAGCAGTGAAGAGGTTGAGATTCCAGAAGAAGTTAAACCAGTATTGAAAGAATTTGACGATGTATTTCCAGAGGAGTTACCAACGGAGTTGCCACCGTTGAGGGATATACAACATCAGATAGATCTTGTTCCAGGTGCCGTGTTGCCACACAGACCACACTATCGAATGAGTCCGAAGGAACATGAAGAGTTGCGGAGGCAGGTAGAGGAATTGCTTGAACAGGGGCGTGTGCAGGAGAGTTTAAGTCCTTGTGCTGTACCAGCTTTATTGGTACCCAAAAAGGATGGAACGTGGAGGATGTGCACAGACAGTCGAGCATTGAATAAGATCACAGTCAGATACAGATTTCCGATGCCGAGACTTGATGATCTATTGGATCAAATTAGTGGGTCTGTAATCTTTTCTAAGATTGACTTGAAGAGCGGTTATCATCAGATTCGCATTATACCAGGGGACGAATGGAAGACAGCATTCAAGATGAGGGAAGGATTGTATGAATGGCCGGTAATGCCATTTGGTCTATCGAATGCACCGAGTACATTCATGAGGGTGATGAATCAAATTTTCAGACCGTACATTGGAAAATTTGTGGTGGTTTACTTCGATGATATTCTAATCTACAGTGCTAGTAAAGAAGAGCATGTTCAGCATTTGAAGAAAGTGTTAATTATTCTTCGCAAAGAACAATTCTATGCTGCTACAAAGAAGTGTGTCTTTATGGCGAGGAGTGTTTTATTTTTGGGATATGTTGTATCGGAAGAAGGAATACAGGTTGACCAAAGTAAAGTCGAAGCAATTAGAGATTGGCCGCAGCCCAAGACGATAACGGAAGTTCGTAGTTTTCACGGGTTGGCTTCATTCTATCGAAGGTTTATACCACACTTTAGTAGTGTGATGGCACCTGTTACTGATTGCATGCAGGGTAAACAGTTTGCATGGACGGAGGAAGCCGGGGTTGCTTTTGAGCAAATCAAAGAACTTTTGACGTCTGCACCAATTCTAGTATTACCTGATTTCCAGTTAGTGTTTGAACTACATACTGATGCATCCAAGGTTGGAATTGGAGGAGTGTTGAGTCAAAAGGGACGTCCAATTGCATATTTTAGTGAGAAGTTGTCAGGAGCGAAGATGAGGTACAGTACGTATGATGTGGAATTCTATGCTGTTGTACAATCTATTAAACACTGGAGACATTATCTATTTCAGAAAGAGTTTGTTCTGTATACTGATCATGAAGCATTGAAGCATTTGCAAGGGCAAGACAAGATTTCAGCGAGACATGCATCGTGGATTGCATATCTGCAACAATTTACATTTGTTGTGAAACACAAGTCGGGAGTGACGAATCGTGTTGTGGATGCGTTGAGTAGAAGAAATCACTTGTTAACTACATTGAAGGTTGAAGTGACGGGGTTTGAAATATTGCCAGAATTATTTACCGATGATCCTTACTTTGCAAAGTTTGTTGATAAAGTCAAGGAGGGAGAGACGGATGAGTTCGTGATGGTAGATGGTTTTCTTTTTAAGGGAAATCGATTGTGCATACCGGAGGGTAGTCTGAGAATGAAGATTATCAAAGAATTACACGACGAGGGACATGTTGGAAGAGACCGAACCTTACAGTTGATTTCACAGTCCTACTTTTGGCCATCGATGAGGAAAGAAGTAGAGAGGTTTGTGGAGCGTTGTCATATTTGTCAGGTTTCGAAAGGAACTGCGACTAATGCTGGTTTATATATGCCGTTACCCGTGCCTATAAAACCATGGGTGGATATCAGTATGGATTTTGTTTTGGGTTTGCCTAGAACTCAAAGGGGAAATGATTCTATATTCGTTGTGGTGGACAGATTTTCGAAGATGGCACATTTTATTGCTTGTAAGAAGACGGCGGATGTTGTTCATGTTGCTCAATTGTTTTTCAAGGAGATCAATCGACTTCATGGATTGCCAGAATCTATTGTGTCGGATAGAGATACTCGATTTCTGAGTCACTTTTGGTTAAGTTTGTGGAAGATGGTGGGAACGATGCTGAAGTTTAGTAGTGCTTATCATCCGCAAACGGATGGACAGACCGAAGTTGTTAACAGATCACTGGGGAATTTATTGAGATGTCTTGTGCGAGACAATCTGAAGAGTTGGGACATGAAGTTATGCCAAGCAGAATTTGCTCATAACCATGCAGTGAATCGAAGTACTGGGTTTAGTCCATTCCAGATTGTTTATTCGAGCTTACCGAAGGGACCGTTGGATTTAACGGTAGTACAACAATCAAAGAAGACAGTTAAGAAAGCTGCTGATTTTGTTGACGGGTTGACGGAATGTCATAAAATCGTTCAAGAACGATTGGAGAAGGCAAATGAGAAATATAAACAATCTGCAGATTTGAAACGAAGAAGTGTTGAATTTCAAGAAGGTGATTTGGTTTATGCAGTTTTAACGAAAGATCGTTTTCCAGTGGGTGCTTACAACAAGTTGAAAGCCAGGAAAATTGGTCCGGTGGAAATCATGAAAAGGATTAATGAAAATGCTTATAAATTGAAGCTACCAGATGATGTGTATACGTCCGATGTGTTCAATGTTAAACATCTTGTACCATATCATGGGGATGAGTCTGTTGTGGAAGAAGAGGGTGCAAATTCGAGGTCGAATTTTTCTCAACCTAGGAAGGATGATGCAGCGCAGCCCTCATTTGTCCAAGGTATAACTCGTGACCGACTTAAGGAAGGAAGCATAAGTTATAACCGACTTAAAGAAGCAGGTTTGCGACCTAAGGAGTCATGTGAAAGAGGGCTACGACTTAACCAAGTTGGGGAGAAAAGACTTCGAGTTAACAAAGCCCTTAAGTCGTTGGACCGACTTAGTGAAGATAGGCGAGTTAACAAAGCTCTTAAGTCGTGGGAACGACTTAGGGAAGATAAACGAGATAGCAAGCAAGTAGATCATGTAGACAAGGTACGACCTACTGGTGACGAGTTACGACTTAATGAAGCCACGACCTACCATAGGTCGCTGAAGTTCTAACTCGTAATGGCTTAAGTCGTTGGGTCTTAAGTCGCGAAGCATTGGATGCCGTTGATGTGTCTGCCGAGTTAACCTCTGCCCTTGATTCCCTTTAAACGTTGATTTGGAATACCGCTAATGTTTTAAGTCGCAGAAGCTCTGGATGCCGTAGAATCTATGCCGAGTTAATCTAAAACCGTTGATTCTTTAAATCATGAAGAAGCTGCTGTTAAGTCGTTAAAGTCTTATGTCGTATGTCATCTGTTTCTTATACTGGGTATACTGTTGTATTTCTTAAGTCGTATGTCATCTATTTCGTATGTCGTCAGTGTGTAAGTCGTTGTATGTTGTTACTTTTGAGTCGTGTACTTTGTTTTTAAGTCGTATGTTTGTATTCTTTTTCTGTTTAAAGGCGTGTGCCTTGTTAAGTCTTAAGTCGTTGAAAGGTTGTAACTGTGTCTTAAGTCGTCGCCGAGTTAGGCTAACTCGTAAGTCGTAAACGACTTAGGAGATGCGCAGATTTGTGTTGTAATTTTTGTAACGCCTATAAATAGGCAAGTGAAGTCATTTGTAAAAGGTTGTTGAATATTGAATAAAATTCTCTTTTGATTGCTTTGTGTTTTCATTTAAATTGGTAGTTGAGTGTAATCTCCTATCTCCTCTTTCGGATAATCGAGTGCGCTCGATTCAACGATTGTAGAAGCCGATTCGCGGAATCAAGTGCGCTTGATCAACGCTTGAAGAATTGAAGATCTTTGAACCCGGTATCGTGCGCGATCAACGAGTTCGGGATAGCTAGAATTCGGTATCTTCGGATCAACGAATTTGGGCATTTCAGTATCTTCCAATCCACCGATTACTACTTTCAACGATCTTCATTGTTTGTGTTTAATCCGCTGCGTCATTTTGGTAGGATGATTGTATCGCTGATATCTATGTACCATTCTGTTCGTCTCGTCGTGTTGATCTCCGCAGTATATTCATTCTTGTATTTCGGTTTATGGTACGCGGCGAAATCTGCGAAACGATTTCTGTATCAGTTCCGCATTTGGGCTTTTGGGTTTCTGTGTCTATTAAATTGTTCTCCGTGTAATCTAACTGCCATACCATTTAATATTCCCTGATGCAACCCTTGACTTTTGACTTTCCTTATTCCCACTATATTCAATATTTTTGTTCGTTCGTTTCTCTCGTTCTCTTTTACCCTTTGTTTCTATTCATTTTGGAAAATGAAAAAAAATATAATATATCTATCTAAGTTTATCTGTAGCTATTCTTTTTCTTCTACCTGAGATGGTTTGCTCATCCATTTTGTTCCGTGTCTGCCTTTTTCTTTGTCGGCCATCCTTCTGCTCTTCCTCTGTTCATTTCTATTCTTAAATATAAAAAAAATTATTTATAAAGCATTCATATAATTGCTTTAATGAACTGATGTTCTTCCTCCCTGTTGAAACCCATCGCTGCCAAGCCTACTCTTCTCTTTCATATTGTCGTGACCTACCTCTTAACACTGACACCTACAACCTACCATGAACCCTCCATCACCGAAGCTTTGTGTCGCCCTTCAGGCCTCATGAAATCCCACGCGTCCACTTTTTCATCTCCCTACAGCCCGACCTAGCCTCCACCCTCCCCTCACGCAAACCCCACTCAAACAACCCACCGATCCTTCCCCTTCCCTGACCACATCCATCTCCGCCATCAGACCCAAGCCATCTCCTATAGCCTTCATCTTCCCCTGACAGTCCGCCTCCCACCACCCTAACAGCCGCACCCATAGCAGCAGCTCGTCAACCCCTTCCTTCATCCCAAACAGCCGCACACATCCCCGTGCCATCAACCGAGCCCCTCCATCTCACTCTTCTACCGTGCCTACCCCACTGCGAAAGCCACACCCTGACCCAAGCAGTCCCTCCACTGTCCTCCACAACCAAAGCACACACGCCTCTCCATCGGACGACAACACTCCACCACTGATCGAAAGCAGTAGCCGTGATCCACTTCTTCCCTGACAGCCTATCACCTTTTCCAATCTCTCCGAACCAGACCCCTAGACCCAACTACACTTGACTTGCTTCAGCCTAGGCCTTCTCTTCTCATGAAAGAATAAATATATATGTGTTAAATTAAATAATGATTTTGCAATATAACATATATATATATATATATTATTTTTATATGGGTTTCGAATTAAAAATTGATTTTTAAATATTTATAAAGAATTTATTTTGATATATGTTTCAAATTGAATATTGATTTTAAAAGAAAACATAAAATATAAAGATTTTATAAGAGTAAATTTTAGATTTTAAAAATTATATTTTTTTTCATTGATTATCGAGTTCTAGCCTTGCTTTGCTTTGTTTTTTGTTTGCTGTCCGAAGAATCTCAGCAGCAGTTGTCGCATTCTCTGTTTTTCGTATGCTTGCATCATGTTCTTGTTTTCTCTAGCCTCGAAAGGTGAGTAATCACTCACGATTAACATTCTTATGTTTAGTAAATTTATTTCACATAAAATGACGATTGAAATATGTTGTTAATTAGAATTGATTAGTGATTAAATTGTTGAATACGATATTTTATTATTTGCATTTGTTCACCTATGTTAATTTATATATGACACAATAACCTGTTGCATATATATTATATTTAAATTGTAAATAATGATATATGCATGTTATTGATATGTATGTCATTTTATATTATCATTTTATTGTTCTCACACTACAAGTTCCCTATTAGTGTAGGAATTCCCTATGGGTTGAAATGATACATACCCAAACAATATTATAGATTAGGGAAAATCGTTATGGGTTGAAATGATAAACCCAAGCGATTTTATTGATTTTAAATTTTGGGATTGTGGGTTTAAATGATATATACTCGTAAATATTAAATGATTGCGGATTTGAAATGATGAATATCTTTATCACTTGACCATAGGATAGAAAACTATACACGGACACCGTTGGCCTATTTTTGAAAATGATTTCCAGGGTTTTTAAAAGGTTAATAAATATTGATTTTTAAAAATATAATGTATAAATTTTATTTTTATATATGTGTAAATTTAGATTTTTAAAAATTATATATTTAGAAATTTTAAATTTATAAGTTAGTTTTGAAAATATAAATTTTAAGATTTTACTTATAATTTTTTTTTAAATATATAAAATAAGATTTAATATAAAATAAATTTAATAATAAGATTTAATTCAATAAAATTTAATT
This sequence comes from Allium fistulosum, assembly GCA_030737815.1. Classification (NCBI taxonomy): domain Eukaryota; kingdom Viridiplantae; phylum Streptophyta; class Magnoliopsida; order Asparagales; family Amaryllidaceae; genus Allium; species Allium fistulosum. Next base: position 1,250,751,355 of record CM060903.1, on the reverse strand, counting down.
TAATTAGTATATATATATATAATATGTTTAAGTACTTATATAAAATTATATTAATATTTTAAAAATAGATTTTTAATAACTTTAATAAAGTATGGTTGGAAAGATAAATTGAAATTGATTTGAAATATTATTTGTTTAAAAATTGAATATAAATAAGAATTGATTGGAACTTATTGATTTTGAGATTTTAAGAATATGATTTTATAACTTTACAACTTTATTTTGAGTAAGGTGATTAAATGAATATTTTCAAATTTACTAAAAATTGAAAGTGAATATTCAAATTTGATTTAAATTTGAATTTGAGATTTTATATAAATGTTCATAAAAGGTGATTAAGTGAATATTTCAGAATTAAATAAATTGAAGTTAGATATTTAATATTTTAATTTTCATTTAAATTTGTAATCTGGGATTTTATTTAAATGCCTCTAAAAATGATAAAATAAATATTTTCAAATTTAAATAAAATTAAAGTTGAATTTTGAAATATAAATGAAATTTATCATATTGAGTTATTGTAAATATTTGAATATTTAAACTTTGAAACCTATTGAATTGAAAGTGGTTTAAATTTGTAGTTCAAACCTGGAATTGAAATCGATATAAATTAAAAATGTTTTAATGAGAATTTGAATTGAACCGTTAACTTTTTAATTTAAATTATTGAACTAAGATTGATTTAAATTGAATTTTTGAACTAAAGTTAATGTGAATTGATTTGTGAAATTGGAAGAAACAACTCTAACTTGAAACTATTTTCGATATATATATATATATATATATTAATATATAAACTACTTTAATAAATAAACTATTTTAATCTATAATCTATTTTTAATTTATAACTATTTCAATATATATACACTATTTTCAATATATAAACTATTTAAGTTGGAACTGTTATGATTTAGATTTAATGGATTTAAATGCGTATATTTTGATATGATGGTTTAAACTATTTTGTGGTTATGATTATGAAAGTGAATATGATTTCGAAAGTGAATATGATTTCGAAAGTGTTATGATTTTGAAAATAAATATGATATTTTGATATGAAGTATGAACCGTTTAAAATAAAATGACCATGGTGTGAAATATGCGTTTGGTTGTTAAAGAGACCGGGATTGGATATTGTCATACTCTCTGCCAATACCGAAAACCACTTTAACAACTGTGTACGTGGTGAAGAATCAAGAACGAAGTCTTATGGTTTGGCAACGTCTATATGAGGTACGAACGCAGCCCTGACTCCCGCGAGTCAGCTTGATGTGAGTAAAACAGGAGCCGCAGCGGGCCAAGTGAGGTTGCACCTCCGATCGAGCATGCTTCTTCGATAACATTCTATTACTTTATGATTTGATTGGGTGCCCTTTAATTATGGGAGTGTGTCTCGAGGTGGGCGGTAGTAGCTGTTATGCATTACCACCAGTCCGGATCCGCAAAACGATAGTATGCTACCCTGGGCATTGCCTCGCTAGCCTTGTCATATGCCTTATCGTGCCCACTACGAGTTTGGTTTGTACCGTACCTATAGAGTGCCCTCTAATAGCCCTCCAGTTTACGGAGGAATTATGGTACTGTATAGACTACGGGAATATATATAAAAAAGTGTTAAGTGGGATATAGGTAACACCTTAATGCTGTTTTAATACTTTACTTTACTGTAGACATTATATATGTAGCGTATTGTACTATGTATGTAGACAGTTCCACGGATCCTTAAGGGATGGAATCCCAATATCCTTTAAGTTATATTGCATTTCACTTGGACATTTCACTTGAGTTAATTTACTTGCATAAGAATGTTAATCCTGATTCGAGTGTTTTGTGTTTTGCTTAATGCTCGGGTCAGACCGAGTGTCACAGCGTTTGAGACTTGCCTTTGGAGCTTGGAGCTTTGCTTGAAGATCTATCTTATATCTATTCAGTTTTCAGTTGTTTCAGTTGTTTCCAATTGTCTATATTCTGTAACAACCCTGTATTTTGTAATTATTTTCAATTTGAATTTCCTGATTTTAAAAAAACTTTAATTTATTTATTTAATGGGAAATTTTGTTATTTTAAATATAAATTTTGATTTTTATGTGAATTATAATTTCAAACATGTATAAATAGAATATTTTCCTGAAATGTGGATTTTTGGTCAATATGATCAACTTTGACTTTTAAATTTTAAATTTAAATATTTGAATTTTTTAATTTTATCTTTTATTATGAAATTAGATTAAATTTCAAGAATACTGCTTTTCGTTTCGTTGAAATCGGATTTATATTGTGAAAGTTATGCCTTTTATAATATTGTGTGGTAAATTGATTTATTTAACAATATTGTTTATTTTAACTTATATAAATAATATTCTTATTTGTCATATCTTATTTTAATTTGTATATATATGTCATGTTATATATATTTTGTCTTTTAAATATTTTTAAAGTGATGATAAAAATTTTCCAAAGTTTATTGTATTTATTTTCAAATTTTTATAACCTAGTTTCTATTTTCAGCTATTTTCTTCATTTATTTATATTTATTTAAATATTTATTTATTTATTTTATTCATTCATTATTTTGCTGTGTTTTTATTTTATTTATAATCATTTAAATATGTATTTAAAAATGCAAAAAGAATTATGGAAATTTGAAGAGTTTAAAAACCTTCCGCATACCCTAGCCCTTTCACCTTCTTGCCTTTTCATTTCAACTACCACTTGCATTCAATTTTTGGCCGACTCATCCCATTGCTTCAGCCGAATCTCTTTTCATTTTTCACGCACAAACAAAAGCTTCTCATCTCACAAAAAGTAACGGCCATTTTTGAAGCAAAGAGGTTTGGAAATTTTCTTCTTCTTTCTACTTGATTTCTTCTTGTTTTTGCTTTGATTCTTGCACTTGCCTTCACCTTTGTAGCTCAGCCCTTGCTCCTCCTTCACCATGGCCGCCTCCACCGCCACCACATCAGGCCACCATCTACTCCAGCCCACTGACCATCCATAGCCGTGGCCATATATGATGAAGATCCACCAAAAATATGAGCAAACTCCACCTAAACTTGCATAGCCTAGCACCTATTGCCTTCACCACTCCAACCACCACCTTGGCCGCCACTTGCACCACCTGGTCCAGCCACTTCCTGACCTGACACCATCTGCCACACCATCTCCTGACCCCACCAGGCCTGGCGTGCCCATACTTGCCTTGGCTGTGGCTTGTAGTTGCATAGAAACCTTGGTTGTTGCCTTGTACTTGTAGTTTCACGCATCACCTCCTTTCACACCATCATATCCATGCTTGGCCGACCCATATGAACCCAAACCTGATCCAAATCCACACCTTAACCATGTATTTTCAACCAATGACCGAGCCTATGGGTGGTTGAAAGCAAGTGCAAGTGATTTGGTGACTTGTTGTGCATGTATCTCTTGTGTTGTTTAATTTTGTTTGAGTGTATATTCATGTTGTATATTTGTTTTGTTTGATATATGACAAGACAAATAACTTTGTCTCTCCCACAATCAAATCGTAGTCGTGCTCTCGTGCCTTTGTGGATCTTTGTTGTGTGTATTTGATTTTCATCTCCAGCTTATACAGGTGAGTAAATCTCACATGACATTTTATACTTATACAATTGTGAAGCGACAACAATTGAATGTGTAGAATCATATATGATGTTATAACTGCCTATGATTATTAATTATATGATGTTAAACCTATTATTTTACCTGTCATATTATCTTTTACTGTTATTTATTGTTAAACTGTTCATTTATACATGTTTATCACACTACAAGTTCCCTGTTGATTAGATTCACTATGGGTTGAAATGATACATACCCGAACGGACTTTAGAATAGGGAAAAATCGTTATGGGCTGAAATGATAGGCTTGAACGGTTTTTATTTATTTTATTTTAACTTGGGATTGCGGGTTTGAAATGATAAAACCCAGATTTTTGCTTTTTAAACTGCGGATTGAAATGATACATATCCGTATCACTTGACCTAGGTTAGAAAACTATATACAGGCCTGTGGTTATTTTTATAAAGTATTTTGAATATTTTAAATATTTTTAAAAGTGTAAAATTATCAAAATTTGATTTAAATTGGATTTTTAATGTTTAAATAAAGAAATTTGGATTTTTCTAGAAGTTAAAAATGTAATTTAAATGAATGGTAAAAGTGAATTTTTGAAATATAACTTAAGTTTTGGAAATTTGGAATTTTGATTTAAAAATGATATTTAAGTTATATAAATAAAATGAAAATTTAATTATATTTGGAAAATGGCAAATATGATAAATTGTTTTAAATTTGAATATATATGATTTAATAAAGTATTATTGATTTTTCTATAAACTAAAATGGTTAAATGAATGAATGCTTAAATATGAAATTTTAAATATAACTTGACTTGGAAATGGGAAATTTGGTTCTAATTAAAGGTTTAAATTAATTAAATAAATTGGAAATTTAGTTTAATGTGTGAAATGGTAATTTGAAAATGTAAGTGTTAATAAATTGTAAAAGGTAAAAATGAGAAAATTGTATATTTGAAGTTGTTATCCCACCTTTTGGTAAGGCCGTGACACCAAGGAATTGACTAGTAAACCAATGACGATCCATCCCAGAGATTGGTTATACATAGGCTCACTATGGATATCGACGAATTTTGTCCGAGTCCGGATCGAGCTTAAAATAATACAACATGACAAGCTAAGCTATGAGAGTCAACGTTCCAAATCTCAAGTCAATCCGAGTTCGTATGCTCAAGTTACAACCGATACAAAATTGATTAAAAACAGCCTTCCTCGACTCACTCAGTTCGCATCCCTCAAAAGAGCCTACTTTGACTCGCTCAGTTCGCATCCCTCAGAAAAGCCTACTTCGACTTGCTACACTTCGACTAGCTCCACTTCGACTGGCTCCACTTTGACTCGCTCCGCTTCGCGTCCATCAGATAGCCTATGTTCGACTCCACATAGTTCGACTCGCTCCGCGTCCATCGGGTAGCCCATGTTCGACTCCATCTAGTTCGACTCCATCAGAGGGCCACATTTCGCCTCGCTCCACTTCGTCAACTTCGCATCCATCCGAAGACTTCTACTTCGTGTCCATCAATGCGAAGCAAGGCACAAAAGTCAATACGAATAAACGCCACGTCACCGAGTCGAACAGAACCGAGTCGAACAAAGAGCGAGTCGAAACAAGAGCGAGTCGAACGAAACAACCAATCGATAATCCCAATTCGTATCGATCATATCTCCTAATCTACAAGTCCAAATGCTATGAAATTTTCACAGAAGACTACGTGCATGCTAAAGAATGTCCATGTCAAATTTCGACTCCATTGGATGAAATCTTGATCGACACGAAATCGGTTTGTATCGATCACGGGTCGGACCGAAACTTCACGGGCTTGGGCGCGCGGGCCTGGTCACATGCCAGAGAGGGTCTCCCAAAATCTGAGCAAAATACCAGCCTCCTACACCTATAAATAGACCCCCAAGCCAACAGAAAAGGGGTTCTTCTTCTTCTTTGAGATCTCCAACGCCCAGACTCTGCCAGATCTGGATCTGAACTCCATTGCTGCTGCTACCAACGAATTTCACTGCTACAAATCATTGTCATTCGCTGTAATTTGCTGAAATCGATTGTAAACATCAAAGAAAGATCAATAAAGCATACTACTTCATAGTGGACGTAGGCAATACACCGAACCACTCTAAGTTCTTGTGTCTCCTTGCATGTTAATTATTTTCATATCTAAGATTTAGAGTTTTTGTTAGATAATTCCTCTTTTTCCATTTAATATCTTCACTTTATCTCTTCAAAAACTTCCGAAGGGTGTTGTGCCCAATTTTGGTACAAACACTTTGGTGCTTTCACTGAGAAAAACCCAATTTTTCTCCTGCTCTTTGGATCTCCTATCTATATCGGATTGCATAAATCCAAGAAGAAGATCCAGATCTAAAACCTTGAAGCCCTTCCATACTATTCAGATTTGCAATCAGATATAGGAAAGGACTTCATCAATTCATTATGGTGAGCACATGTACCACTTCTACAGCTGCTGATCAAGGAGCACGGGACCAACAAAATCCCGTGCAATTGCCTCCATCAAACCAAGATGCCGTCGGACCTTCAGATCTAACAGGTCCGGTTACCAGACAAGAGTTCCAGACCTTGTTCCAAGAATTGACCCAGAGTCGACAACAGCTAACTGAACAACTGCGCGCCAACGCAGAGTTGACCATCCAGCTAAATCGCCAAAGGCAAAGAAGATCCAGAAGAGACCAAGGGTCCTATTCTTCCACAGAGAGTTCAGCCTCCTCTGATGGCCAAACCAGATCCACACGTCCACGGCTAGGTGTAAGCTACACCCAAGCCACGGGACACCAACCTGCTTCGAATCTTGGGCAACCTAGAGCTGGACCATCCGCTAGTCTCCGTACAGAACTTTCAACTCGAGGAGGTGCTGCTCCTTACCATGTCACCGACGACATTGCTACTATCACCACTGTCGGACGCGGAGATGATGCTAAAAACCAAGTTGATCCTCAATGTAACCAACGAGAGCAGACACCTAAGCCTTATGTCCCTAAGGATGTTGAACCAAGGAGGCGAGGCATGGACCGTCGACCACATCCGGTCCATACTCGCGCTATGGAATCCGACCACACCTTGGAATAGTATGCTCCCAGCATCCGAATGCCGGATATACCAACGATGATTCGTCAAATGATCCGTGAAAGTCAGGGTCTTAGTAATGACGACTGGGGAATCTCCCGGAGTCATACCCCTTTCACCGATGACATATTGTATGCTGAACCACCTCGGCGCTTCAGGATGCCAACTTTGCCAGTTTACGAAGGGAGTTCTGATCCCAATCAACACATCCTGAGGTACGAATGGCTGATGAATGTTGCAAGAGTTGATGACGTAGTAAAATGCCATAGTTTCCCTATTTCCCTGGGGGGCATTGCCACCATGTGGTTTACTCGCTTGCCACCACGATCCATTTCCAATTTTGATCAGATGGCCACCAAGTTTGTTGAATAATTCTGTATGCATGTAACAAGGCCTAAAGATGTTAACACTCTGTCTAGTGTTACACAAGCTCTCGGAGAAACACTTAGGCGTTACTTGAAGCGATTCCATGCTGCGTGTGTAGAAATAAGCAATCCCAATGATAACTCTATCCGGATGGCATTGACTAAGGGGATTGATGCTGATTCCGAGTTCGGAAATTGGTTAGCTAGAAAACCACTTGCGTCATTGGACCGTTTCTATTCCAAGGCAGCCCAATTCTTGAGAAGGGAGGATGCGAAACAGTCTAGGAAGCATGATGATGGAGGGCCCAACATTGAAGGAATCCAAAGTAACATCGCTGTTAAACAATCCGTAGATAGTTCTGGAAAAGTTCAGTTGAACATCCAAAATAAACAGAATCAGCAGAGGGATAATGGAAATCAAAACAAAAAACGCGATCAGAATCGTGGTCCACGGCGTAGAGCTTCCATGTACGAAAATTACACTCCATTGAAAACGTCGTTGGAAAATGTGTATTTGCAGACCTACAATACCATGCAGTACAAGAAACATGCCGCGAAGCCACCAACTGAAAGACAAATCCAAATAGGAAAGTTTTGTAGATTCCATGAGAGTTATGACCACAACACCAATGAGTGTCGTCATTTACAAGACCTCATCGAAAAACTGATACATGAACGGAAGTTGGATCAGTATGTGCGGGCGCCGCAGTCTGGTGGTGCGGGCCCATCAAATCAGAATCGTGCGTCGAATCAGGAAAGACAGGAGGAACCCGCTCGTACCGGCGGGAGGTTGGTTATCAGTAAAATAAGTGGTGGTCCTCACCCAGCAGATCGAAGCTAGAAGGAAATGGAGTCGTATGCCAATTCTATCAGGCATGCGGACTTCGAGTGTTGTAGTAGTTTCGATGAAGGGGCTCCAGCCAAGCAACAGAAGACGATGACAGATGACATCGTGTTCAGAAACAGGGATGCTGATAAAGTCGAAGCCCCCACTATCGATCCACTGGTCATCTCAGCACAAGTAGGTCCCGCTTGGATGAAGAGGATCTTAGTTGACAGTGGAAGCTCTTTGAATAATTTGTTCAAGCGAGCTTATGATCAAATGAATGGAAGCCACGGACTTGAAGCCTTGTAGGTCCCGAGTCCATGGTTTCAACGGAAGTGCTACTATACCCACTGGAATGGTGGAACTGCCAGTAGAGTTGGGAGTTGGAGAACGTCGGAGAGTACGGATGTTGCAGTTCATTGTTTTGGACATAGACTCCCCTTACAATGCCTTCTTGGGCCGACCGTCACTCGCTGAATTCAGGGCAGCCATCGCCCCGTGGTGTTTGACTTCAAAGTTTCCCACTGATCATGGAGTAGGAATCATTCAGGGAGATCAGGCTGCTGCCAGAGCCTGTTATGTTGCTGAGCTGCGGGAGGCGTAGCGAAAGGAGAAAGGAAAGGGCGTGGAGGAATCTCTCTGTGTCTGTTTTGCCGATAATTGACAATTAACGCCCGGGCCCAGGCCCGGGCACCCCAGCCAATTCCTCAAGGATCTTGACCCGAGACAAACTGAAGACGAAGGAGAATCTAAAGAAAGTCAAGCATTCCTGGCCGAACTGACGATTGATGTCCCAGTTGACAATGACGATGACTCGAAAATTATAAAGATTGGATCTCAGCTAAGACAGCAAACTCAAGAGGAATTGGTTGAATTTCTATGGGCGAATCTTGACATATTCGCCTGGACGCATTCTGACAAGTGTGGGATCTCGCCGGATATCGCGAGCCACACCCTGAACATTGACCAGCGACATGTCCCGGTCAAATAGAAAAGGCGTGGTATGGATCCAGAGAGATTTGCCGCCCTTAAAGAAGAAGTAGAAAAGCTTGAAGCGAATGGGTTCATTCGGGATGCTCTATATCCTGAATGGGTGTCAAATCCCGTGCTCGTCCGAAAGCCAAACGGAAAGTGGAGAACATGTGTCGATTATTCCGATCTGAATAAAGCATGTCCCAAAGACAGTTTCCCGCTTCCCAGAATTGATCAGCTAGTAGATTCGACAGCTGGGCATGAACTCTTATCCTTTATGGACGCGTATTCTGGCTACAATCAGATACCGATGCATTTACCCGATCAAGAACATACCAGCTTCGTAACCAATTTGGGACTTTACTGTTACAAAGTTATGCCATTCGGACTCAAGAACGCCGAGGCTACTTATCAACGACTGGTCAATCGGATGTTTTCCAATCAAATCGGGAAAACAATGGAAGTATATGTAGACGACATGCTTGTGAAGTCACGACTCTCCACCGACCATGTTAAAGATCTGGAAACTATGTTCAACATACTTCGAGAATACAAAATGAAGCTAAATCCACTGAAATGTCATTTTGGAGTTGCATCTGGAAAATTCCTTGGATTCATCGTCAACGCTCGAGGGATTGAGGCTAATCCTGAAAAGATCTGGGCTATCAGAAATCTTGAAACTCCGAAAACCATAAAACAAGTCCAGAGTCTCAATGAAAAGGTAGCGGCATTGAGCAGGTTCATTTCAAAGTCTACTGACAAATGCATTCCCTTCTTCGACATGATCCAAAAAGGGAAACGAAACTTTGAATGGACCACGGACTGTGAAGGCGCTTTTCAAGCGCTAGTTCAACATCTATCCACACCACCTATCCTGTCGAAGCCTATTGATCATGAGAAGCTGTTCGTATATCTGGCGATAGCGCTGCATTAATTCGAGAAGAAGACAGGATACAGAAGCTAGTATACTACGTCAGCAAACGATTGACTGGAGCTGAAAGAAATTATCCGAAGCTAGAGAAGTTGAATTATTGCCTTGTTACTACATCAAGGAAGCTCCAACCATATTTCCAGGCACATCCCATTACTGTTTACACCGACCAGCCGTTACGACAGGTCCTTTCGCGGCCTAAGACGTCTGGTAGGTTACTCAAGTGGAACATCGAACTGAGCCAATTTGACATTACTTACACTCCCAGACGAGCCATTCAAGGACAAGTCCTAGCCGATTTTATAGCTGAGTTTACCGTTCCAGAGGACTTGCCTGAAACCAGTAAATCCCCCAATACGTCTGGAAGCTTTATACCGATGGTGCGTCTAACGATCGGTGTTCGGGCGCTGGTGTTGTACTTGAAACTCCCGAAGGCCGATCCATATGCTATGCTGTGAAGTTCGATTTTCATGCAACTAATAATGAAGCTGAATATGAAGCCCTCTTAGCTGGCTTGAAACTTGCTAGATATTTGAGAATTATCGCAGTGGAAATTTATTGTGATTCACAATTAGTTGTGTGTCAAGTACGGGGAGAGTATCAAGCAAGAGATCGAAGGTTGGCTGTTTACTTAGCTCGAGTTCAGGAAGTGCTAAATCGGTTTGATTATTATACCATTTATTGTATACCTCGAGAACGCAACCAAAAAGCCGATTCATTGGCGAAGCTAGCCAGCACAGGTGAAGCTCAACAAATGGGACTCGTTCCCGTAGAAGCGCTATCCTCCCCAAGCATTGACTGGGCAGAAATAGACCGGGTATGTGAAACCATCCTCGAAAAGGATTCATGGATGACTTAACTCAGAAATTACATTGAGCACGGAACCCTACCGGAGCGCAGGAGTGAAAAGAGACAAGTCCTTCGGAAGGCCTCACGATTTACCATCCAAAATGGGATCATGTACAGAAGAGGGTACTCAGTCCCTCTACTCCGATGTATCGCTCACGATGAAATTAAATGAGTATTGCACGACGTGCACGAGGGAGAATGTGGCGATCACACCGGGGGGCAAGCACTTGCCAAGAAAATACTTCGATACGGATATTACTGGCCAACCGTGAATCGCAATGCGTCAGATTATGCAGAGAAGTGTGATAGGTGCTAGAAATATGCCCGAATTCCTAGACCTCCTCCTACTGAGATAACGCAAATGGTCAGCCCATGGCCGTTTGCGATGTGGGGCATCGATATCATTGGTGCTCTAACTCTGGCAAAAGGTGGTGCGAAATACGCCATCGTCGCAGTTGATTACTTTACAAAATGGGCTGAAGCTGAAGCTCTTGCAACCATAACGACGAAGAAAGTAATCAAATTTGTAGTGCGCAACATCATCTGTCGATTCGGTCTCCCACACACCGTTATTACGGACAAAGGAACCCAATTCGACAGTGCTGAATTTAAAGATTTCTGCAAACGATTTCACATCCAAAAGAAATTCTCTGCAGTTGCACACCCTCAGGAAACCGGACAGGTCGAAGCAGTTAATAAAGTTATAAAATCCATTCTGAAAAAACAAATGGAAAAGGTCGGGGGCAAGTGGGTCGATGAACTTCCTATGGCTTTATGGGCTTACCGAACAACCCACAAGACTACGACCGGTCACACTCCATTCTCTATCTCTCTTATGGTTCAAAAGCCGTTATTCCAGTCGAGCTAGAAGTACCTTCTCATCGTGTGACATACTATGATCCGAGGACAAATGTTATATTACTTGCTGAATCTCTCGATCTATTAGATGAGAAGCGTGAAGAAGCTGATTTGAGGGCAGCTGCGCATTGAAGTCGAGTCGCTCGATTGTATAACGCCAAGGTCCGTCCGCGAACCTTCGAACTAGGCGATCTCGTCTTGAAAAGAATCTATCTGGTTCCTTCGCATATGAAGCCGACATGGGAAGGACCGTATGTTATTGAACGAAGGCTCGGAGATGCCACATTCAAATTATCGACCGTCGACGGTCTTACTCTGCCAAGAGCCTGGAATAGCGAGAGCCTTCGCCGCTATTACACATAACAGGCTATCTTTACCCATTTAGATTACTTTCCATTTTGCAATTTGTTTCTGCATTTCGAAATTAGAATTTGTAATAAGGCAACTGACTTTGCCATACTTTCTTATTTCAGCAATAAAATGCAATATCTTCGAGCCAGAGCTGTGATTTACTTGAAGTGCTTCATATGATCATCACTATGCACGGAGAGCTAAGTTCCACCATACAATGGAATTTATTCAAATAGGAAGTGACTGCGATGCAACCAATCACTCGCTAAGTGAAACCCGAGCTCGGGGACCAGCCATCACATCAAAGTCAAGAAAGGATTGATACACGACAATCCTTCATTCAACTCCGAACTCCTAGAGCGCGAGTCGGAGTATAAACATCAACTCCGAACTCCCAGAGTGTGAGTCGGAGTATAAACATCAACTCCAAATTCCCAGAGCGTGAATTGGAGTATAAACATCAACTCCAAATTCCTAAAGCGCGAATTGGAGTATAAACATCAAATCCAAACTCCCAGAGCACGAGTCGGAGTATAAACATCAACTCCAAATTCCCATAGCTCGAATTGGAGTATAAACATCAACTCCGAGTTCCCAGAGTGCGAACCGGAGTATAAACATCAACTCCGAACTCCCAGAGCGCGAGTCGGAGTATAAACATCAATTCCAAATTCCCAGAGCGTGAATTGGAGTATAAACATCAACTCTGAGTTCCCAGAGTGTGAACCAGAGTATAAACATCAACTCCGAACTCCCAGAGCGCATGTCGGAGTATAAACATCAACTCCAAATTCCCACAGCGGGAATTGGAGTATGAACATCAACTCCGAACTCCCAGAGCGCGAGTCGTAGTATAAACATCAACTCCAAATTCCCAGAGCGTGAATTGGAGTATAAACATCAACTCCGAACCCCCAGAGTGTGAGTCGGAGTATAAACATCAACTCCGAACTCCCAAAGTGCGAGTCGAGTATAAACATCAACTCCGGACTCTCAGAGTGCGAAACGGAGTATAAACTTCAACTCCAAATTCCCAGAGCGCAAATTGGAGTATAAACATCAACTCCGGATTCCCAACGTGCAAAACGGAGTATAAACATCAACTCCAAATTCCCAAAGTGCGAATTGGAGTATAAACGACAACTCCTAACTCCCAGAGTGCAAGTCGGAGTATAAACATCGACTCCAGATTCCCAGAGTGCGAAACGGAACGTAAACACCAACTTTAAGTTCCCGAAGCATGAATCGAAGTATAAATATCAACTCCAAACTCCCAGAGCGCGAGTCAGAGTACATATGCCAATTCCAAGTCCCCAGATCGCGTACATATGATTGAAACTTTAGCTGGCGTGACCAACTGCCGATAAACGAATGGGGATCCCCGAAGTGCGGATATGATCATCGACAATCAAACAAGCATGGATGAATTACTCAATCTCCGCTTGCCTCAGACATCCGTTCGGTGGCACTAGACTCAACATGTTATAAGTAAGGAGCGATTGTCGACTGATGATCTACAACTCACCTCCAAGGCTGGGAGGCAGGACTTACGCATCGACCATTGACTGAAGCGATGCGACGTAAAAATTCAACTCGCTCCCCGGTCGCAAACCCTGTCCACAGTACCCGAACTTGACGAACGAAAACAAACTTTATTCGGAAGTTGAAACTTCACAAGCGCACTTTAGATATTGAAACACTTAGGCAAATACACAATGACAGAAAAGAAGTCAAAAAAGAGAAGTTTCATTTCTATCGTTTATAAAAGAAGTTCGTGTACAAGTTTCAAAAAATTCCAACTAGTAGGGGCCAAACCCGCATCTATACACGGCCAACAAAATGCAAGTCAAAATAAACCGGGGAAGCATGTTTAATCTTTTTTCTTCCTTGGCTTCCTTCTTGGTGTAGACCCACTGGAGCTGCCGCTAATCTTCCTCTTCGAGCCTTTGCTTTTCGGCGGTTGGTCTTCAGGTGAGGGCATTATATCAACATCCTCCTCCAAACTCGAGTGGATAGGAATGCTCCCTGCGTGCGGAGTCGGAGGAACAGGATCAAGTATAGAAGGTGGAATTGTAACGCCCCACTCTGAGACCCACTATAACAAAGAGTATTATGGGAGTAATACTGTCTGTTAAAGCGGAGAATAGAGTATAGTGGAAGCGACCATTTGTAATCAAGCTATAACTATCTACTGAATACGTCGAAAGGATGGTATCTATATATTTTTTTCAAGTGGTTCGACATATTCGATAAATACTTATAACGAAATTACAAATGGCTAAAGATCTATCAAGACAAAGCATAATAATAAATGATAAAACATCACAGAACAGAATCACATAACAGATATAAAATCCAGAACAATACATCGTCAATACAGATCCAAATACAATAAGTGGGTACAAAGCCACTGCCCACACATGTGGGTTAAAAATATGTACATATCAAAGTCTGAATAATAACAGAGTAGCGGAATAGTGGACAAATAAAAGCGCTATCTATCAGCATAGCAGATAATGTCCAAGCGGAAGTACAGAAGCTAAGTCCAGAGACCTAACCTGAAACAACTCGGTCTGACCCGAGCGAAAACACTCGGGTCAGGCTAGTTAAACAATCAGTAATAACTGAGATATATAGTAATGCGGTACATAAATAAAACAGTACTTATCCAAAGAGAAGTATATTATGAACCACATGAATATAATGACGATCCCTAATCATCAATAAACAATAAAAATCTCCAAAGAGAAATCAACACCAAAGTGTAGAATAAATAAAATCGCCTCATATCATCGGCGTAGCCAAAGCTATAAAAAGATGCCCATAGGCAATAATCCCAAGAGTGACCAGAGTCTGTAATCAATGCCCAAGCAAAGATCGATGCTCCAAAGAGCAATGGGGATATACTGAAAAGTCAATGAAATCCAACACTGAAAAGCAGTGTCCAGAGACACTATGAATCCACAAGGTAATCGCACTTACATCGTATGGTTCCATAGAACCAACACCGAATGGCGGTACTCGAATGGATATAAAAATCATCAAATAATACTAGTATTGCACGTGCACCGACCAGAGTCGTTGTTGCCAAGTACTGTAGAGTTTTGATCGATCACTCGCACAGATGCGGAACGCGCGAGACGGCAAGATCCTTCCCAGAAGGATAAAGGCCCAGAGGCGCATGCCGAAAAATAAACTGCTCCATAGAGCAGGTGTCCAGAGACGGTTGCCCAGAGGCGTGGTGACCCAGAGGTCCAGTACTGGCCGCCCAGAGGCTAATGTGTCACTAACTTCTTGGAGAGGAACCCGTAAAGTGTTAACAATGAGTCCCATACCCCATATTCGCACTAAACGGTTTCCTAACCAATAGCAAGCTCACACTCCAAACAATAAAAAGTCCACCTCGTATCATCGGTAAACTAGACCCAAAGGTCAAAACGATCAATCGAATAGGTCGGGGATTAACCGGAAATAAAATACACACGGTTCCATAGGCCGGAGATTTCCTAACCATTTAAGCACCTTTCCACTTCGCTCGACGTGTTAAAAAGTGAGTGTGAGGTTTTTATTATAGAAAATAATGGTGCGAAACGGATTTATAATTGATTTTGAAATCACTTTAAAACGGCTTATGAAAACTCTCCTATTTTGGAGTAATTAATTTAATAATTAAAAATAATATTATATAATAATTTCGAAAGCCATTTAGGAGTGAAAAATCTTTTGAAAATGATTCATAAAACCCGTGTACGATATCTAGAGACAAATCTCAAAGAAATCAACAAAACCAGAAAATCACTGAAAAATATTCCAAGTGTTTGTAAACATTCAAAAAAACTGACGCGAACCCAAGTTCGGCAATTTATTTGGACCAGCAAACTGTGTCCAAATGTCATGAAAATTTGCAGACATGTAGTCCAACATCCCTACTTTATGATGCAAAAATAATCGGGAAATTCCGACTTGAAACGAAGAAACGGCTTCGTCTCAAAGTCGGACAAAAATCATAAAACTTTACTGTGTCAAAACAGTGTAAAGGTCCCACTTCGACGACATGGTCGAAGGGTCACATGAACTCAGATCTTGATGAAAATTTGCAGGAGCGTAGTAAAGTACTCCTACTTTGATATGCAACAAGAATCGTTCGGTTTCGACTTGAAACGAAGAAACGACAATGTTTCAAAGTTGGTCCGACGATAACTGAAAATGATCACTATTGTAAAACAGTTTCTGGGTGCTACTTCGGCAATAGAAACGAAGTACCTAATGCACCCAGATCTAAACCAAACTTTGTATGGTTAAAGATATCGATCTCATCTATTTAACGAGACCAAAAACGATGAAATCCGACAAAGGACGAGCCTGGGATTGCGTCGCAAAGTCGGGCTTCTACGCTGAAAACAACGGGAGAAAAGAGACTAAGGCCTATAGCTATGCACTAACTGGCCAGAGATGAAAAATCACAATTTTGGCATAGTAAACTTCAAATTCTGGCAAAATGAATAAATTAAAGTTGTAACTTAGTTTCTAAGCTTTCCGGAATGACCAATATCATCAAATTCTTACCAGAGATGAAAATTCTATGACTAAAACAATTCTCAGATCTAAATTTTATATCACTGTCGTTGTGCTCTCGGGACAGTGGTAAGAATGTACAATTTTGACCAAATTAACTTCGAAATTTCATGAACCTCAAAACATAAAAGTTTTAGCTCTAAATCTAAGCTTTCCAGAACATCCAAAATTATTAAATTTGGATAAGAAACGAGTAACTTATGGCCAAATCAATTTCAGGTTTTTATTTTATCAACCCTGTAGTTTGTTGTCAGGTCAGCGACAAACAAGCATGATTTCGACTATTCAAACCTCAAAATTAGGCAAAGCACAAAACATAAAAGTTATAGGGTACAGAATAAGCTTTCCAGAACTTCAAGAAAATCTTAATTCTGAGTTAAGATGAATGAGATATGCCTAATTTACTAACAGCAATAAACTAATTATAATTTCAGCTAGCATATACTACAAGTACCTTATGTGCACACCCCAAAATGAAAGCAAAGATAATCAAAGAGCTATGATTCACATGTTACATAATAAAACATGTGTTACTAACTGATTACCAAAATCAAAAGATGATTAAACACATATTAGAAGAGGTTTTTAGCAATATACCTCACTAGAAAGCAACAAAGACTACTATAGCATCAACCCAAGTTAGCAAAAGATGATTAGGAGGCTACAAGATCAAAAAAACACATAAAACATGTGTTACCAAATCAATTTCAGAAATAAGAAAGATATAAAAATGGATTTGAGGTGGGTATTTGCATTACCTTTGCATAGAATGACTTGCATAAACTAAAACTAGAATGAGATGAAGATAGAGGTCATTTTTGTTATGAAAGCTTTAGGAAATGATTAGGGTTTTGATTAGAGATGAATGAATGAGGTTAGGAGAGTTTGAGATAATTTATAGAGGAGGTTTAGGGTGGGTTATTGGGCTAGGTTTAGTAACCCAATAAGAAGAGAGTTATTTACATGTTTCCAACAATTAGTCTAAGTGTTCATATATGTTTATAAAACTCATTTTTCTTATCCAAACCCGTTTAAAAATCTCTCCTAAAATATTTAACTTTCCAAAAATAACATTTTATCCTCATTTTAAATCCCATATTTCCCATTTAATTAAAATAGCCTTTTTCAAATAAATTTTTGTTATTCCAAATCCTTTTATGCTTCATTAAAATAAATAAAAATCCTAACTTTTATTTATTAATTGGTAATGCAAATCCCGGGTTGTTACAGACTCCCCCCCTTAAGAAAATTGCGTCCCCGCAATTCCTTAAGATAGATGTCGTCTATAACGTCACATCCCCAAAAGAAGTGATAGAGATAAAATAGAGAATTCTCACCCGTAGAAGAAGATGGGAGAAAGCCAGGATAAGAGCGTTCGATAGATTCTCTGGTCTCCCAAGTGCAGTCCTTAGGATTCGGTGACCATTGAATCTTCACGAGTGGAACCTCTTTGTTGCGAAGGCGTCTAACCTCCGAATCAAGCACACGATGAGGTTGCTGCTCCAAAGATAAATCAGGTAAGATCTCTAAATTGGGCACGATATGGCTCGATAATAGAATCAGGGTCGCGCACACACTTGCGAAGCTGAGAAACATGGAACACATCATGTATTCCAGAGAAATGAGCAGGTAGAGCCACACGATAAGCAACGGGGCCGATGCGTTCCGTAATAGGAAATGGTCCGACATAGCGAGGAGCCAACTTCCCTGTAGAGCTGAAACGCACAACCCCCTTCATGGAGATATCCGAATAAAGACATGATCACCAATGGAGAACTCAAGAGGCTTCCTACGGTTGTCCGCGTAGGACTTATGGCGGTCCTGTGCCTCTTTCATTCTCTGACGGATAAGAATAATCTTCTCAGAAGATTCCCGAACTGAATCTGGACCAAGAAGGAGCTTCTCGCCAGATTCTAACCAACAAGCAGGAGAGCGGCATGGCCTTCCGTAAAGAGCCTCGAAAGGTGCCATGCCGATACTAGACTGAAAGCTGTTGTTGTAGGAGAACTCTACAAGCGGTAAGTGATCCTCCCAACTACCTCCGAAATCCAGAATACAACAGCGCAAAAGATCCTCTAAAACACGATTCACCCTCTCCGTCTGACCGTCGGTCTGAGGATGATAAGCAGTCGAGTGATTCAGCTTTGAGCCCAAAGCTGACTGTAGGCACTTCCAGAAGTGACTAGTAAAGATAGTGTCTCGATCACAGACGATAGAGCTAGGAATGCCATGGAGTCGAACGACTTCCTTCACATATAACTTGGCAAGCTGAGGAACAGTCCGAGTGGACTTAATAGGAATGAAATGAGCTGATTTGGTCAAGCGATCAACGATGACCCAAATAGAAGTATGGCCTGACTTCAATCGAGGCAGACCGTCAATAAAATCCATGGATATCTGATCCCATTTCCACAATGGAATCTCTAGCGGCTGAAGAAGACCAGATGGACGCTGATGCTCAGCTTTGATCTATTGACAAGTCATGCAACGGCTTACATAACTTGCAACATCGCTCTTCATGCCCTCCCAATAAAATAGACGACACATGTCGGCATACATCTTGCTCGACCCGGGATGAATAATGTACTTAGTGCGATGACACTCGTCCAGAATGTCATGCCTTAGTGATAAATCAGATGGTACCAAAATACGGTTCTTCCTGCGAAGACACCGATGAGAATCAATAGAATAATCCAACAATGTCTCATCACAGGATTCCGACTCAAGGAGATGAATATATCGCAACAAGTCTGGATCCTGCCGCTGAGCATGGGCAATGCGATTCAATAGAATAGGTCGAGCTTCCAAGCTGAATAACAAGATCTGAGAATCAGAAGACGGAGCTCGATTTCGAATATCACACATAGAAAGAGTCTCAAGAATATCCCACTCGGCTATCATCATAGAAACTACTGCCGAGTGTTTGCGACTGAGTGCATCAGCCACACGATTACCCTTGCCAGGGGTATACTGAATGTCTAAGTCATATGAGGCGAGAAACTCGAGCCATCGCTGCTGCCTCATATTGAGATCCTTCTGACTGAATAAATACTTCAGCGACTTGTGATCGGTGTAGAGAATGAAACGTTCGCCCAATAGATAATGATGCCACGTCTTCAAGGCAAAGACGATAGCATCCAACTCAAGATCATGAGTAGGATAGTGAACCTCATTCGGACGTAGCTGCCTAGAAGCGTAAGCAACTACCCGATCCTTCTGCATAAGCACAGCACCGAGGCCGCTACCACAAGCGTCGGTGTAAACAACAAGATCCTGGTTACTCTCAGGAACCACAAGAATAGGAGCATGGGTGAGAAGTTCCTTCAGTCGCTGAAAAGAAACTTCACACTTATCAGACCAAATAAAGCGAACCCCCTTATGAGTCAGAGTCGTGAGGGGAAGTGCAACTCGAGAGAAATCCTTGATAAACCGACGGTAATAACCCGCCAGCCCAACGAAGCTACGAATATCATGAACGTTCTCAGGCTGCTTCCAATTCTGAATTGCTTCGATCTTGGCAGGATCGACGGAAATACCCTCAGATGATACAATATGGCCCAAGAACTTGACCTTGCTCTCCCAAAAATGGCACTTGGAGAGCTTGGCCTTAAGCTGATGCTGACGAAGAGTATCCAAGACGATCCGCAAATGATGAGCATGCTCTGCCTCGGCTCTAGAATAAATAAGAATATCGTCGATGAAAACCAGAACGAATCTATCGATGTATTCCCGGAATACTCGATTCATAAGATCGACAAAGAAAGCCGGAGCATTCGTCAAGCCGAACGGCATGACCAACCACTCAAAAGAACCATAACGAGTGCGAAATGCTATAAGAGGAATGATGTCTTCCACGACTCGTAGCTGATAGAATCCGGTGGCAAGGTCAAGCTGAGAGAAGACCTTCGCACCGCTCAATTGGTCAAACATTTCGTAATAGGAATTAGAGTTAGACATGATTCAATGATAGATAATTAATTAAGGAATACTACGGAATATAACGGATTCCTATACATATTACTAACTTATCTATCAATAAACATAAGGAAGGGATTTGATTTAATTCGGATCTAATTTAAAATGTATTGTCCTAAGTGTATCTGTTCTGTGTTTATTATGCTTATTCCTGAAACCAGGCTCTGATACTAAGCTATAACGCCCCACTCTGAGACCCACTATAACAAAGAGTATTACGGGAGTAATACTGTCTGTTAAAGCGGAGAATAGAGTATAGTGGAAGCGACCATTTGTAATCAAGCTATAACTATCTACTGAATACGTCGAAAGGATGGTATCTATATATTTTTTTCAAGTGGTTCGACATATTCGGTAAATACTTATAACGAAATTACAAATGGCTAAAGATCTATCAGGACAAAGCATAATAATAAATTATAAAACATCACAGAACAGAATCACATAACAGATATAAAATCCCAGAACAATACATCGTCAATACAGATCCAAATACAATAAGTGGGTACAAAGCCACTGCCCACACATGTGGGTTAAAAATATGTACATATCAAAGTCTGAATAATAACAGAGTAGCGGAATAGTGGACAAATAAAAGCGCTATCTATCAGCATAGCAGATAATGTCCAAGCGGAAGCACAGAAGCTAAGTCCAGAGACCTAACCTGAAACAACTCGGTCTGACCCGAGCGAAAACACTCGGGTCAGGCTAGCTAAACAATCAGTAATAACTGAGATATATAGTAATGCGGTACATAAATAAAACAGTACTTATCCAAAGAGAAGTATATTATGAACCACATGAATATAATGACGATCCCTAATCATCAATAAACAAAAAAAATCTCCAAAGAGAAATTAACACCAAAGTGTAGAATAAATAAAATCGCCTCATATCATCAGCATAGCCAAAGCTATAAAAAGATGCCCATAGGCAATAATCCCAAGAGTGACCAGAGTCTGTAATCAATGCCCAAGCAAAGATCGATGCTCCAAAGAGCAATGGGGATATACTGAAAAGTCAATGAAATCCAACACTGAAAAGCAGTGTCCAGAGACACTGTGAATCCACAAGGTAATCGCACTTACATCGTATGGTTCCATAGAACCAACACCGAATGGCGGTACTCGAATGGATATAAAAATCATCAAATAATACTAGTATTGCACGTGCACCGACCAGAGTCGTTGTTGCCAAGTACTGTAGAGTTGTGATCGATCACTCGCACAGATGCGGAACGCGCGAGACGGCAAGATCCTTCCCAGAAGGATAAAGGCCCAGAGGCGCATGCCGAAAAATAAACTGCTCCATAGAGCAGGTGTCCAGAGACGGTTGCCCAGAGGCGTGGTGACCCAGAGGTCCAGTACTGGCCGCCCAGAGGCTAATGTGTCACTAACTTCTTGGAGAGGAACCCGTAAAGTGTTAACAATGAGTCCCATACCCCACATTCGCACTAAACGGTTTCCTAACCAATAGCAAGCTCACACTCCAAACAATAAAAAGTCCACCTCGTATCATCGGTAAACTAGACCCAAAGGTCAAAACGATCAATCAAATAGGTCGGGGATTAACCGGAAAGAAAATACACACGGTTCCATAGGCCGGAGATTTCCTAACCATTTAAGCACCTTTCCACTTCGCTCGACGTGCTAAAAAGTGAGTGTGAGGTTTTTATTATAGAAAATAATGGTGCGAAACGGATTTATAATTGATTTTGAAATCACTTTAAAACGGCTTCTGAAAACTCTCCTATTTTGGAGTAATTAATTTAATAATTAAAAATAATATTATATAATAATTTCGAAAGCCATTTAGGAGTGAAAAATCTTTTGAAAATGATTCATAAAACCCGTGTACGATATCTAGAGACAAATCTCAAAGAAATCAATAAAACCAGAAAATCACTGAAAAATATTCCAAGTGTTTGTAAACATTCAAAAAAACTGACGCGAACCCAAGTTCGGCAATTTATTTGGACCAGCAAACTGTGTCCAAATGTCATGAAAATTTGCAGACATGTAGTCCAACATCCCTACTTTATGATGCAAAAATAATCGGGAAATTCCGACTTGAAACGAAGAAACGGCTTCGTCTCAAAGTCGGACAAAAATCATAAAACTTTACGGTGTCAAAACAGTGTAAAGGTCCCACTTCGACGACATGGTCGAAGGGTCACATGAACTCAGATCTTGATGAAAATTTGCAGGAGCGTAGTAAAGTACTCCTACTTTGATATGCAACAAGAATCGTTCGGTTTCGACTTGAAACGAAGAACCGACAATGTTTCAAAGTTGGTTCGACGATAACTGAAAATGATCACTATTGTAAAACAGTTTCTGGGTGCTACTTCGGCAATAGAAACGAAGTAACTAATGCACCCAGATCTAACCTAAACTTTGTATGGTTAAAGATATCGATTGCATCTTTTTAACGTGACCAAAAACGATGAAATCCGACAAAGGACGAGCCCGGGATGGCGTCGCAAAGTCGGGCTTCTACGCTGAAAACAACGGGAGAAAAGAGACTAAGGCCTATAGCTATGCACTAACTGGCCAGAGATGAAAAATCACAATTTTGGCATAGTAAACTTCTACTTCTGGCAAAATGAATAAAACGAAAGTTGTAGCTTAGTTTCTAAGCTTTCCGGAATGACCAAGATCGTCAAATTCCGACCAGAGATGAAAATTCTATGACTAAAACAATTCTCAGATCTAAATTTTATATCACTGTCGTTGTGCTCTCGGGACAGTGGTAAGAATGTACAATTTTGACCAAATTAACTTCGAAATTTCATGAACCTCAAAACATAAAAGTTTTAGCTCTAAATCTAAGCTTTCCAGAACATCCAAAATTATTAGTTTTGGATAAGAAACGAGTAACTTATGGCCAAATCAATTTCAGGTTTTTATTTTATCAACCCTGTAGTTTGTTGTCAGGTCAGCGACAAACAAGCATGATTTAGACTATTCAAACCTCAAAATTAGGCAAAGCACAAAACATAAAAGTTATAGGATGCAGAATAAGTTTTCCATAACTTCAAGAAAATCTTAATTCCTAGTTAAGATGAATGAGATATGCCTAATTTACTAACAGCAATAAACTAATTATAATTTCAGCTAGCATATACTACAAGTACCTTATGTGCACACCCCAAAATGAAAGCAAAGATGATCAAAGAGCTATGATTCACATGTTACATAATAAAACATGTGTTACTAACTGATTACCAAAATCAAAAGATGATTAAACACATATTAGAAGAGGTTTTTAGCAATATACCTCTCTAGAAAGCAACAAAGACTACTATAGCATCAACCCAAGTTAGCAAAAGATGATTAGGAGGCTATAAGATCAAAAAAACACATAAAACATGTGTTACCAAATCAATTTCAGAAATAAGAAAGATATAAAAATGGATTTGAGGTGGGTATTTGCATTACCTTTGCATAGAATGACTTGCATAAGCTAAAACTAGAATGAGATGAAGATAGAGGTCATTTTTGTTATGAAAGCTTTAGGAAATGATTATGGTTTTGATTAGAGATGAATGAATGAGGTTAGGAGAGTTTGAGATAATTTATAGAGGAGGTTTAGGGTGGGTTATTGGGCTAGGTTTAGTAACCCAATAAGAAGAGAGTTATTTACATGTTTCCAACAATTAGTCTAAGTGTTCATATATGTTTATAAAACTCATTTTTCTTATCCAAACCCGTTTAAAAATCTCTCCTAAAATATTTAACTTTCCAAAAATAACATTTTATCCTCATTTTAAATCCCATATTTCCCATTTAATTAAAATAGCCTTTTTCAAATAAATTTTTGTTATTCCAAATCCTTTTATGTTTCATTAAAATAAATAAAAATCCTAACTTTTATTTATTAATTGGTAATGAAAATCCCGGGTTGTTACAGGAATGGGCACGATGGTGATCAAAACAGTATCACCAAGAGATATCATTCTGAGCGGAGCAGGTCCTGGTGCTGCCATCCCACCCCCAAAACTGCCACCGTGAGCCGCTGTTGCCATTTCAGCGTCGATTTGAGCAAACATCTCCTCTTCAGTTACTGCTCGAGCCTCGCTGGGGGCACCAGTAGTCGGCATTGAAGAACTTGTGGCAGGATCGCTTCCACTCATGACAGATGACAAGTCGGCAAGAGGATCGCCATGACGGCGAAAGAGTTCGACCATCAGCTTCTCATCAGACACAATCGTACTCCCCTGCATATCGTCAAGCGGGGCAGTTGCAGTCATGGTGATCACTTCGGTAACGATAGCCTCCTGTGTCTGATGAGATTCTTGAGTAACAGGAGGCCCAACATGTGCATCATCGATCACTGGACAAAGAATAAGAGAATTGTTAGAACTCAACTCGATCAAAGATTTCGACTTAAGAAAGATATGTGGAATGTTCAGAGTACCTTCCTCAGTTTGACTTGTAAGCGACGGGGCAGCTTCAGTAACTTGCGCTGCAACTGAAGACATCTGCGGCTGATCCGGATTATAGGCAGGAACAACTTGGGGATCGACCGCGGACGAGGATTTGGGCTGGGTTGACGCTGGAACTTCAAGACTCGCTTCATGGTGGTCAACCCATGAACCCTCTCCTATCTCGAAGTGCTGGGCGCCAAGTCTTTCTTTCTCATGCAGAATCATTGACTCGTGAAGAATCTTCTTTTCATCTTCATTCAGAATGCGATTCTCGAGTTCAAATTCATCCACAGACTCACCCAGATGCGCCTCCTTCTCTTCCTCAACCAGTCAGCCCCAAGCACTGTAAAGATGCATCGGAAAATCATCGAGCCAGGCTAGATCCATGTGCCTCAGCACGTTAGCGTTGCAAACAACGAGAAGGTCTTCAATGTCAGCCTCTAGCTTGGACTCGGCCAACTTCACTTTCTCCTCGACCTCAGTCTCCACCTTGTGGACTTTAGCCACGGCCGCATCCCGTTCACCCCTGAGCAGAACAACTTGTTCGCACGCCTTCTGGGCTGCGTTGTTCGCATCATCTTTTTCCTTGGCCATGTCGGTGAATTTGGCCTTGAGTTCATTGAGTTCCTTCACCGCCGCATCCCGCTCGGTGGTAACGGTAGTGTTCCGGTGGCCCATCTCCTCCACCAGGGCAACATATGTCTGCCCCAACCTCTCCATCGCCGCCTTCGCTTCGTCAGCTTTTTTGGTGGCCTCAATTTCCGATTTCCGAGAAGACTCGGCCTCAGCAGTAAGCACTTGAATAATTCGGTCCATTTGAGCGAGTTTGGTCTCCATTTTCTCAAGCGCTTTGGCTCGCTCAAAGGCCACCTTAGAAGCTTTCTCCGCAGCCTTTACCCACTCTCTGTACTGGGTGTATATGTCATGAACGTAATCATGCACCGTGTTTTCCACCCCTAATGGAATTCTCTTTAAGTGAGGTGGGAAGACATAGCCATCAAAGCAAATATTCAGAAAATCCTTCTTCATCTGGGCCAATTTAAGGGCCCCTTCTCCTGTGGGCTCAGCAGGGACCTGCTCTGCAATTATGGAAGCCGTGGTCTCAACTCTCTGAAGATGAGTCCCGGATCTAGAAGTATGAGAAGACGGCCTGTGACGAGGAGGCTCCGGTGGGTGTGGAACAAAAATAGGGGGCGAAGACAGAAGTCTAGGAGGAGCAGAGCGTGATCTAGACCGATGTCTGTATTCTCTATCCCTATCACGCCCATACCTATCTTGGTTAGAGTACTCACGATCGCGATCGCTATCTGAGTCTCTCCTACGGGAATCATAATAGGAAGAAGCCTTTCGGACCGAGCGAAGATTTCTGAGCATTGATCCTTTTCCAAGAAATAGTACCTGAAAATGAGAAACAAAGAAAGAGTTAGCGACTTCCTAAGTTGGATGATTTACAGTTGTGAATAATGTAGTGTATTGAAGTGTATGCATGTGCAACCCCCCGACCAACCGGAAATGTCGGCCGCATTCATAGCAAGCGACCCGCTCAGTTCAAGAGCATTATCAAGCTCCTCCATCCCGGCGTCATGTTGAGACGACACAAATCCAGAATCAAAATATCAACAAGCCCTGCAAAAGGACTCTCTACTTGCGGGGGAGGAGCCTCCAAAATTCTAATCCCCAGGACGGGCAAGGACACAACCACGGATTTAAATCTCTCGAATTTAGAATGCTTGTGAGCAACAGCCTTCCCTTTTCTCTTTCCTCCTGAATCCTGGACATCAGAAGAAGGCCCAGCTGGGAGCTCGGTATCGGTAGGCGTTCTCTCCGGATCAACTTCCTTGGTTTTCACGACTGCGGGCGCTTTGCGCTTCAGCCGTTTCTTCGAGACCACTCTAAGTCTCCCTTCCAACCGTATGCTCTGCCTCCGTTCTATCAGCCCGACATTCCTCAAATTTCTGTCGGTCAGAACCAAATCAATATGCCTCTCTTCGCCAGGAAATGCTTGGAGGATCCGAACTAGCTCTCTGAAGTATGCACCGTCAGGTCGAGAGATTGCGGCTGTAAAAGAAGAGAAGTGCATCAATTTTGAAATCGGTTATTATTATCTCAATAACTCAAGAGAAAGATTGCAGCGCTTACGTCTATCCAACCATCGCCTAGCAAATCCAGTGGGACACCGAACGTAGAACCATTCGATCTTAAAGTAACTTAGCCTCCCCAGGATCCCATTACAATATGACAGTTTCTGACCGCTTCCAAGAAGGTGAAAGAAGGGATGTTTCCACGGCTCTTGACGTTAAATAAATATCTGATCTCGATCGGCTTTGGTGGTCGAAAGAGGATCTCCATAAACAGAATGAAGGTGTTGTTCAACAAAGCATACCCGTTGGGATGTAGCTGGATGGAGCTATTCCAAGGAATGATAACATCTCCCTTATATATTGATTGAAGGGAGGAAGTGTCCCCGCTGTGCAAGCATGACGGTTGAAAGCAGTAAACCCTTCCGGGGGATCATGTGGCCTGTCATTTGGCCCAGGCAGTAACACGTCGTCAAGCGACAAACTTTGTCTTAAACAAATCCGTCCTAGCATATCCTCAGAGATACCTGACGGCATAGAATCTTGTGGACTACAAATAAACCGAGCACCTAGACGCTCGTCCGGAGCTGGCTCTATAACTTCGGCTTCAATAACCGGTATTTCGATGGTTGGAGGAATAGAACTCGGGAGTTCCTGGTGCTGAGAACTTGAAGGTTCCATGACAAGCTAGCTTATGAAAAATCATTGTTAAACAGACAATAACGCTCGTGCATCCCCCAGTGTAAAGTGTGTGAGTGTGTTGTGCAGTGCGGTACTGTATATCATTTAAGAAGTTCTACAGAATTGAAAGAAGCATGTAAACGACGAGACTTCGGAATTCGGTCGGAAGGACCGTCATCGCTGACCGTTACAACCGTGCCATCTAGTTATTAGCAATCAGTCCAAGTAAAATTTTGTTAAAATTTTGTCAAAGTTGCAGTTCCATCGACAAGCTTCGAAGGGAAATCAAATATGCAGTCCAAAGGTCAAGTCTAATTATGCCAAAAATGAAGCTCGTCGGAGTTAGATGTTCAGATGCACAAGGCTTTTTCAATATCATCGAAGTTAGGTTCATTGTCAATCGTCAAAGGTTCAAGTTCGAGTCGATCGCTAGGTTTCAAGTTCGAATCGCTCGCCAAGGTTCAAATTTGAATTGATCTCACAGAGACACATTCGTATCGGTCCTAGGGTTGCACAGTTCGACTTGATTCGAAGCCCCCAGTTCGACTCGATTCGAAGCCTCCACTTCGACTCGGTCCAAAGGCTACGCAGTTCGAATCGGTCCAAGGCCTCCACTTCGACTCGATCAAAGGCTGCCGCTTCGACTCGATCCAAGGCTGCCGCTTCGACTCGATCCAAAGCCATCCACTTCGACTCGATCGAAGGCCATCGTTTCGAATCGATCAGACGCAACCCCTTCGTATCAATCTACGTATTTCAAGCACTCGATTCGATGCAAAGCTCAACCATCGATCGATACGAAGGCCTCTGTAACGACCCGATATTTTCAACCATTCGCATCCATTATAAGTGTATAGGTAGACACATATACCGGAGTTAAATTGCTCAAAATACCGCGTTGTAATTAAAATTTGGCAAATCTCAGAATATACAGTAAATAAATATAATCACAGATCACAGACACAGAGTAAAATAATGCAGCGGAAGTAAAAGAAATAGTAGTTCATGAAGCTACTATATAAATATATCAGAGTTACATAAGATATAACAGAAGAAATAGAATACAACAAAAGTCTCAATATAATAACCAAGTACAAGCTGAGTAGAACAACGGAATTGAAATAGATAGGACATGACAAGTAGATAATCTCCAGCGATTCAAATCTCCAAGAGAGTGGAAATCCAAATATGTGAATAACTCAGGCTGACCCGAGCGTAAAGCAAAACACAAAACACTCGAGTCAGGACAATATATACTCATATAATGTAAACCAACTCAAGCGAACTGTAATAAGGGTACAAGTAACTTAGAAGATGCTTGGGACCGCCCATCCTCTAAGGATCCGTTAAACTATCTACTATGTAGTAATATACGCTATATACAGTAGTGTCTAATCAGTAAAGTATAATCATATAGAAAATAGCGTTAAGGGGATGGAGAACCTTAACGCGGTCGGATCTTAAAATCATAATCGTAGTAAAGCTCGATATGGTAGGTGACAGGGCACAACTAGGCAATGCCAGGGTAGATATACCAATTACACACACGGACTGATGGATACGCATAGCAGCCACTACCGTTCCACCTCGAACAACACTCCCAAATCGGAGGATGGCCATCTAATCAATCACAAGTAAGAGTATAATATCGAATAAATATGTCCGAGAAGAGGTGCTACCTCACTGGTCCGAGATCGCTCCTGTTTTAGCCACCTTATGCCAACTCACGGGAGTTGGGTCCACGTAACATACTTTAAGAACGTCGCCACCATCCTACTTCATTTTGGAATCTCCACCGCGTACACGGTTGTCAAAGTGGTTTTCGGTATCGACAGAGAGTATGTCCATATCCGATCCCGGTCTCTTTGCCAACCAATCGTTATTATAACCCGTGGTTATAACTTTTAAAAATAATACTTTACTTCAAAATAAAATATCATTTCAAACCATATCTTTATCAAAATAAAGATTAAATCAATTCCAAACCATTTCCATATATTTACATTTTCATATCATTTCAAAACTTCATTTCAAATCATTTTAATAAAATAAAATATCATATCCTTACAAAACTTCATTTCCAATCATTTTAATAAAATAAAATATCCTATCAGTTCAAATCCAAATATTCAACTTTAAATACCTTTTAAATTCAAAGATATCGTTCATTTACTATCATTTCAAATCACCTTTAAATAGTTTATATTCCAATCAAAATAATTCATTTAAACCTTTTAAAAGTGTAATTATTATATTTTCAAATCAAGTATTCAATTTCCAAAGTTTCAAACCATTCTGAGTTCGTTTACTAAGTCAAAAACCCTAATTATTAAAATTTCAGCATTTCACAACATTTAAAAACAACTGCTATAAGTTATATTTGAAAACATTTTTAATTCAGCAAAGACAGCACTTAAAACTGCTGTTAAAACTCAGTTTTAGTTGAATTATAGTTCAAAACAGAAAAGACAGCATTTCAGAAGTGCTACGGTAGTTCAGATTTCAAAACAAGGGTTAAATTTGATTTCAACATAGACTGCAGATCATTATAGCATTTCCAGAGAATGCTATAATAGGCCTGAGTTCAATATTAGCCTATAAGTTCAACTACAGCAACTACAGCATTTCAGAAACGCTGTAATAGCTCTTTTTACACAATTTTAGTTCAAAACAGAATCTATAGCATTTCTGAATGCTATTAAAAGTAGATTTCAGGTGTTAGTGTATTTCCAGCAATTAAATAACTTCAATTTAAAACACATAAACATTTTAAAAATCATATTTTAACATTTAAAATATTCATTTACATATCATTTAACATGTATCTTTTTCACAATAAATTTCTTATAATTAAATCCAATTTTCAACAATTTACTTAATAAAATTTAAGTGTAAAAGTTTCCAATTCTTCACATTTCAACAAATGACTTAACACTTCAAATTTAAATTACCATTTCACAAATTTAACTAAATTTCCAATTTTATTTAATTAACTAAAACCTTTAATTAAAACCAAATTTCACATTTCCAACTCAAGTTATATTTTAAAAGATCACCTTTAAACATTCATTTATTTAACCACTTAAATTCATAGAAAAATCAATAATACTTTAATAAATCACTTAAATTCAAATTTAAATCAAATTATCATATTTACCATTTCCAAATAAAATTTAATATCCATTTTATTTATATAACTTAAATATCATTTTTAACTGTTTGCACAAAAAATGGACAAACACCTCAAAGTTGTATGATTTAGTAGATCTTATGTTATTCTTAGTAATTTGAGCGATTTATACAAATACGTAAAAAACAGGGGCTAAACTGTAAAAAGACACGCAGATTTATAGTGGTTCAGCCAGAATGTGCCTACGTCCACTTTTTATGTTATTTCTCTTCTTTTTTTATGATCACAAGTACAAAGCTTTGATACGAGTAAAAGAAAGTTGTTTGAAGAGTTCCTTCCGTGCTTGAGCTCTCAAACTTGTCCCCCATTGTTGTACCCCTGCCCCTCTATTTATAGAGTAAGGCTGGAGGTAGAGGTCTTGGATGTATACAACCGCTGATGGGCCCGGGTTGATACAATCTGGCCTGGCAAATCTGGTTCTGCATCGTCTTGGTTCGGTGGGAAGTTTGGTTCGATGGGAAGTGTGGTTCGGTGGGAAGTTTGGTTCGGTGGGAAGTGTGGTTCGGTGGGAAGTTTGGTTCGGTGGGAAGTGTGGTTCGGTGGGAAGTTTGGTTCGGTGGGAAGTGTGGTTCGGTGAGAAGTTTGGTTCGGTGGGAAGTGGTGGTTCGGTAGGAGGCGAGTGTCTCTCGTTCGGTGTTGGCTGGTTCGGATGTGGTGAGGATGTCGAATGAACTTTAGCTTTCCATGGTCTTGAGATCTTCTGGGTGAGAAATTTACCCAACATTTGCCCCCCAAAGTAGGATGTGCGTGCGCGCATGTCCTGCTTTGTTTGAGTTTGAGCAATCTCATCCGGCTCCAGAAACGAACCATGTGGTTCGGTGATTCAACCTCCTCCTATAAATGGGAGGCTTAGGCCATTGCATTTCTTCACCGAATATTGCTTGTTAGCCGAATCAACGTGCGCCGAATCATTGTAACCGAACCACTTGCAGCCGAATCAACGTGCGCCGAATCATTGTAAACGAATCACTTGCAGCCGAATCAGCGTGCGCCGAATCATTGTAACCGAATCAATTTGCAGCCGAATCAACGTGCGCCGAATCACTTGTAGCCGAATCACTCGTAGCCGAATCATGTGAGTTGCTTTACCACCGAATGAAAGCTTATACTACATATTACCGAATGGGCTACTGATGTTTCTTTGTTTACATCCTCTGTTCTAACAGCATGTTTTTCTGGTGTTGCAGATAATGTCTCGCAAAGCAGAGACTCGATCGGATAAGAAGAAATCTGGGGGTGAAGGAAGTTCTTCCGCCGTGCCCTCAGCTCAGCCGAATCCCGAACGTCATGGTCCAATCCCGAGATCATTAGTGGACGGGTACGGCCCTCAGTAACTTCTGAACTCCCCGCCCGATTGCTTTCCTAGCTCCCTTAAGGAGGAGCAGTTCGACGTCATTTCCCGGTCTTTCGGAATTGATAGGGCGCATTTGCTGTTGCCGGGGAGAGAAGTTATGCCATACGATCGTCCTGAAGGGTACTCCGCCTAAAGTAGATACCACTGCATGTGTGGTGCCATTCCTCCTCTCAACGCTTGGATAGTCAGCTTCCTTACATATCTAAAGGTGGCCCCATTCCAACTTCAACCCAATTCTTACGCTATACTGGTGAGCCTCTTCGTCATCTTCCAGAGGAAGTATGGTCGCGCTCCTTCCAATCGGGAGATTCGGTATCTATATAATCTGAGGGGCTATAAGAAAGGGTCCCCATACATTAGCTTGGAGTCGGCTGTGACCTTCAAGCCGGTTTTGGATCTGTACTCCAAATTCAGCATGTTCAAGAAGGAGTGGTTTTTCGTCAAGGACGACTCAGTTTCTTTTAGGCGTTTCACCTCTGGATGTAAGTTGAGTTTTCGCTTATAATTTCTATTCCGATTGCGATGCTTCTTCTCATACTTTCTCATTTTTGCTAGCGACAGGTGGCTTTCCGGTTGTGGAGACTGACCGCCTGGTTCAGACGGCGGCTGAGATAGAAGCCATTCTTGGGAAATATAGATCATCTGCCTTCTTGATCAGAAATGCGATTCTTCTGGAATATAACTTAATCCTTTCGCAGCAGTCTGTAGTTAAGCTGAGGGAAACGGCGGAGGAGAGGGCGGCTGCTCAGACCAAGGAAGGTGTTACGGCAGAGAGTAGCAAGAGGAAACCTTTCACAAAACCTCCAGCTGTCGGAGGTAAGAAACTCAAGAAGTCGGACGGTCCCTCCCCCAGCAATTGTCCACTTACCCGGGAGGAGGAAGACATAGAGGAGGAAAGAGGCGAGGGTGGAGATGGTCGGGATGGTGACAAAGGTGGCGATGGCATCGGGGCCTTGCTTCCTGGGCAAGCGGGCGAGATTCAGGAGTGGACGGATGATTCGTTCCACCAGGCTTTCGAGGGGTTGGATGAGGATCCGGCTTTGGTAGAGAAGACCGGGAAGGCGGACAAAGCCGGGACTGGTGCAAGTGAGTCTTCTCCGACCATTCCAGCCAAGGTGGCTCCGACGACTCAAGGTGAACTCTTGACTCCTGCATGCTTCATTAATGATAGGGACTTAGGAATATTTTATGACCCGCTCCCGTCCTGGAATGAAATCCAGGACTTATTGCAGTATCCCACTCCTCCCCAGGGTTTGTACAACCACAGCTGTGTTTCTTT
Organism: Allium fistulosum; assembly: GCA_030737815.1. NCBI lineage: Eukaryota > Viridiplantae > Streptophyta > Magnoliopsida > Asparagales > Amaryllidaceae > Allium > Allium fistulosum. The sequence goes on along the minus strand of CM060903.1, from coordinate 1,250,717,954 downwards.
TCCTTTTTTAACTTGTAATTTACCGCGTTTCTCGAATCATATAGTGATGTAAGTTTGTGACACTTGTTCTTTATATCAGGAGCAGGCAAGACGTCCAAAGCCTCAGACCTTCGACACAGGCTTGAGCAATATAAGCTTTCCAAAACTTCTGCTAAGCCGAAGCCCTCGACCCAACGCTCCGGGGATGTAGTCGGCTACCGTCCTCTTCTTGGGGTCATCGAAGAGGGTATTCAGCAGAGGAAGAGGAGTCATCCTTTATCCGAACCTTTGCCCGGTCCTCAGCTTCCGGCTCAGCCTCTTCATGATATCACTGAGGATGGTAGCGAGTTTGCACCTTCTCTGCACCCGTCCGGAAACCCTTCTGTTATTCATATCGACCGTCCCGACTTGGCTCGTAATCCATTTGTGGGTCATCCTGATCTGGATCCAAGCTCTCATGATATTACTTTTGACGAAGTCACTGGTGAACACCTTCTCCCCCGTAACCCCATGGTACGAGTACTTGATGAAGCCAAGTCCTTAGATCTCGATTTACTCACTACTCGTATAGTTACTATGGGAGACGAGGCCAAGGCTAATATTGATCGGGTGGCGGAGGAGACCAAGAAGCTGATGGGGCATCATGCTCGGCTGGTTAAGGCCGGAGAGGAGATTGGGAGCGCCAATATCCGACTTCGATTGGTGGTTTCGGATCAGGCCAAACAGCTTGCGGATCAGGCTATTCAGATTTCTCAGCATGAGGCTGCTACTGGGCGACTAAGGAAAACCATGGAAGAGGCCAGTCGGGCCGAATTGCGGAAAATGGAAGCTACTTGCAAAGAACGGATTGACATGGCTATTGCCACGGTGGACGAGGTTCGGAAAGCGGATCTCGAGCAGGTGGAGGAATTGTCCGGGAAACTTGAGGCTGCAGAGCTTGCTCAAGCCAAGTTGAGGGAGGAGATGGAGGCAATGCGGGGATCCCTTCTGGTTGACTGCTTGAGATACCGATCGGAGAGAGATGCCGCCGTTGGGAGGTTGTCGGCTTCCGAGGCCCGGATGAGGGAGTTTGAGGAGAATGAGGGGATGATGGACGAAATGCTCCAGGATATGTATTTCCGTACCTGGAAGCAGGGCAACCTGTCCTGGATGGATGATTATCCCAGGGTCATGGCTAAGATTTATCTCCGGGCTCTGGAGGAGGCTAAGGCTGATGCAGATAAAGAGGGTGGAACGGTCTTCAGTATGGATGTGGTCACTGCCCAGTTTACCAAGGAGGAGAAAGTGGCGGTAAAGGAGGGTATGCGGCTGCTTGCTGCTGAGGAGGCAGGTGTGCAGGTAGAGGATGACGACCAGGATGGTCAAGAAGCAGGTGCTGGTAAGTCTTCCTTTCTAGCCTTTCCGTTAACTTGGTTACTTATCGCTAATGAATTCTTTTTATGACCGGGTAGGTGGGCAACAGAGCAAGGACAAGACTCCGACGCAACCGGCTCCCTGATTAGACCTGGAAAATTCTTTTTGTAGACTTGACATGGTTGTATACGTTAGTCTTAAGACAGTAGAGTAACTTCTAAGTTGTAATTCTTGCTACTTGTAATAATCAACATTATTCTTGACGTGTAATTTTTTAACTTAAGCTGATTGTGTCGTTTCTTGAATATTTGTTGCTATTTCGACATATCGTATGAGAAATGTAGCTATGTATATTCTTGTAATTAAATTGTGTTTGATGTTAGACTCTGGTTCTCAACCATAATTTCATGACTTGCAATATTAGCGTGTGGTGTGAACAAATTATAGTCATGTATTTGTACATAAAAGAAGAAAATACCGCCTTTCATGTTTTAATCGTAGATGGCAGTCTTGAATATCTTGTAGGACCGAGCATGGAATGTAGTCGAATGTCCTGCCACTGTGAGTCCCTACACCCATTGGTGAGTATCTCCTACTCTGTATCATGTACTTTAGGGATTGTTATAGGGGATAGGAAAAAAAGCTTTTTAAGTAAAATTAAAATACGTAAAAAAGGTAAAACTTCCAATCACGGAAGGCCTTCGATGTGCTTAAGTTCGTGGCAACGGGTTTTGTAGTCACTTTCCCTAGCTGTGGGTCTTGGAGACATTCGTCACCCATCTTACGCCTCCGCGGGGAGTTAATTCTTTTTTACCACAGCCGCACTTAAGACACATCGGAGCCGAGATCGCGCACAGTAACTACCCGGGCCATTATGGCCCGTAATCGTGGGTATTATTCGATTTACTGTGGCCGGCTAGCGTGGGTGCCGATCGTCAACTGTGAACTGCCCCTGGCTGGCCACACCTTATGTTGGGGCTTATAGTCGGTTCACAGTTGCCGGCGAGCCTAACGCCGTAATGAGCTGCCTCGGCTATAGTCGGCCTTCTCGGTGGCTTATAATCGGCTCATTACAGTTGGCTTTCAGGGCCGTCGCGAGCAATGAGTTAACCCGCAGCAGAGGGATGCTGGAGCAAAAGTGTCTCATTGGCGAGGGCATAGATTCGCATAGTACCTGTTGGGTCTTGTCCAGGTGAAGTTGCATTGTGGAGTGCTTTGAATAGAAATGCTATATACTCAGGATTTTGTTCAACAGAAAAGGATAAAGTTAACAAGCAGCCAAGATACAAAGGAACAAGTTAAAAAAGAGACAGGGTTTTTTAAAGTGGTTCGGCACGAAAATGCCTACATCCACTGATTCTCTTTGTTAATTCACTTCATATGGGCAATACAAGTTAAGAAAAGTATCGACGGAGGTGTTGGATGTTCCATGCCCTCTGGAACACCTCTCCGTCCACTGTTGACAAAATATAGGCTCCATTGTGGAGATCTTTATGAATTACATATGGTCCATCCCAGATTGGGTCTAATGCTCCGGGGCGAGGGAAGATTCGCTTGAGGACAAGATCCCCTTCCTGTAAGGTACGATGCTTGACTTTGGAGTTGTATTGTGTTGCCACTTTTTGCTTGTGGGCTGCTGTTTTGAGGACTGCATCGTTTCTTCTCTCCTCGATTAGATCCAAAGACATGTGAAGGAGTTCTTCGTTCTCTTCTGGGTTATAGTGGATCCGATGGTGGGAAGGCACAATAGTTTCAATTGGGAGCATAGCCTCCGATCTGTAAGCCAAAGAAAAAGGAGTGTGCCCTGTCGATGTTCTGAAAGATGTGCGATAAGCCCATAGTGCCGTAGGAAGTTCATCCACCCAAGCGCCCTTTGATTTTTCGAGCTTCTTTTTTATTAGAGTTTTCAGAATTTTGTTGACTGCTTCGACTTGTCTGTTTGCCTGGGGATATGCTACGGATGAGAAGCTTTTATGAATTCGGTGTTCTTGGCACCAGTTGGCGAATTCCTCGCTGTCAAATTGAAGTCCATTGTCTGATAAGATTTTGAGTGGGACTCCATACCTGCACAGAACATTTTTGATCAAGAAGTTAATAACTTTTGCTGAAGATACTTTATTCAGAGGTTCTGCTTCCACCCATTTGGTGAAATAATCAACTGCCACTATAGCATATTTGGCCCCGCCTCGGCCCATCGGTAGCTCGCCGATTAAGTCAATTCCCCATATTGCGAAGGGCCAAGGGCTGGTCATTTGAGTAATCTCAGTTGTTGGTAGCCGTGGAATCTTAGCAAATTTTTGGCATCTGTCACATCTCTTGACGAAATCTGAGGCGTCCTTGCTTAGGGTGGGCCAGAAATATCCGTATCGGAGTATCTTTTTTGCTAATGTTTGCCCCCCGGTGTGATCTCCACAGCTCCCCTGATGGATGTTGGATAAGATTTCCTTGGCTTCCCTTCCGGCGACACACCTTAATAATGGGTTAGAGAAACCGCGCCGATAGAGGATGTCTTCTTGTATTGTATAGTGGGACGCTTTCCTCAAGATTTTCTTGACTTCATTACGCCCGTCGGGTAGTGTGCCACTTTGTAGGTAGTTTCGGATCGGAGTCATCCAAGTTGCTTCTTCGGCTGCGGCTATCAGATTCACTTGCTCAAAACTTGGGACCGTTTGCTTTGAGATGGTTACTGCCCCGAAGATGGCGATGTCTCTCATACTCGCTTGCTTTGCCAATTCGTCGGCCTCTTGGTTCTCTTCCCGAGGGATGTGTTTGACTAAGTACTGATCCAATCGGCTGAGAAGCAACTTGGTCTTCTTTAGATATGCTATGAGTCATTCCTCTCGAGCTTGGAATTCTCCTAGTATTTGATTAACAATAAGTTGAGAATCGCTGTGAAGACACAAAGAATTGGCTCCGATTTCTATGGCAATTTCTAGTCCAGCTATCACTGCTTCATATTCTGCATCGTTGTTGGTGGCAGCGAACTCCAACCTTATAGCATAGTGCAGTTTATTTCCCCTGGGAGTGATTATTACCACACCTGCCCCCGAGCCTTGTTCGTTAGATGCACCGTCCACAAAGAGATTCCACTTGATATCTTCTGTTATTTCCAGTTGCTCCTTATCCTCGTTGGTAGTGAACTCTGCAATGAAATCAGACATGGCTTGTCCCTTGATGGCGGTGCGAGGGTGATAGGTGATATCATATTGACTCAGCTCAATACACCATTTAAGTAGTCACCCGGAAGTGTCGGGACGATGGAGTACCTGCCTCAGTGGTTGATCGGTCAGAACTTTGATGGAATGGGATTGGAAGTAGTGACGTAGTTTTCGTGAAGTGACTAGTAAACAGTATGCTAACTTTTCAAGTTTAGGATATCTGACTTCTGCCCCAGTAAACCTTTTACTGACGGAGTAAACTGGTCGTTGCGTGCGGTTGTCTTCCCTTACCAAGGCAGCGCTTAAAGCGTGAGATGACACAGTAAGGTATAGGTATAATTCTTCGCCTTCGCTTGGGGTCGAGAGTACCGGTGGTTTCTGGAGGTGTTCGATTAGGTTAAGGAAAGCGGTTAAGCATTCGTCCGTCCATTCGAACTTTCCTTTATCTTTCTTTAGAGCTTCGAAAAAGGGGACGCACTTGTCCGTTGCTTTGGAGATGAATCGGCTTAGGGCGGCCACTTTTCCATTTAGGCTTTGCATTTCCTTTCGGGTGGAAGGTATCTTGATGTCCCTTAATGCTCGGACTTGTTCAGGGTTTGCTTCAATCCCTCGGGCATGGACGATGAACCCTAAGAATTTTCCCGATGACACTCCGAAGGAGCACTTTAGTGGATTCAACTTCATTCCATACTGTCGAAGTACCTGAAACATTTCGCCTAGGTGGCTTACATGATCTTTGGCTTTCTGTGATTTCACCAGCATGTCGTCTACATATACTTCCATAGTTTGTCCTATTAGCCCTGCAAACATCTTGTTGACGAGGCGCTGGTAGGTGGCTCCTGCATTTTTAAGTCCGAAGGGCATCACTTTGTAGCAGTATAAACCCCGGTTGGTGATGAAACTAGTGTGGTCTTGGTCGGGAGCATGCATAGGAATTTGGTTATATCCTGAGTATGCATCCATAAAAGATAGGAGTTCGTGCCCGGCTGTGCTGTCTACAAGTTGGTCGATTCTGGGAAGCGGGAAGCAATCCTTTGGGCAGGCGTCGTTTAGGTTGGAGAAGTCAATGCAGGTCCGCCACTTCCCATTAGCCTTCTTTACTAGTACCGGGTTGGCGATCCATTCTGGGTAAACAGCTTCTCGTATGAAGTCATTGGCGAGTAGATTCTTTACTTCTTCATCGAGGGCTGCTGATCGCTCTGCCCCCATACTTCTTTTTTTTTTGTTTTACAGGCGCCTTGGTAGGATCAATGTTTAATACGTGGCATGCTATGTCGGGGGAGATTCCGGTCATGTCAGCGTGTGACCAAGCGAATACATCCAAGTTGTGGCGGAGAAAATCAATGAGTTGTTCCTTCAATTCAGCTTTCAGCTGGGACCCAATTTTCAGTAGCCTACTTGAGTCGTGCTTGTCCACAGATATAAACTCCATAGCCTCTGCAGGCTCGGCGGTGGCCTCCTCCTCTTTGTCCCTAGGGTCTAATTCATTGAAAGGGTCGCTGGTGTATCGAAGAGGAGGGGCTTTCTTTAGTTGCTATGCTTCAAGGCTTTTTGTGCAGAGGGCAATCTCTACACCTTTCCCTTTATCTTTCTTGTGGTTGTTGCGAAGTTCGGTTACATAGCAGTCTCGTGCAATATCCTGGTCTCCTTCCACTTCCCCTACCCCATTGTCTGTTGGAAATTTCATTTTCAGGCACCATGGGGCTAGGACATTCTGGAAGTCAGACAAGGCTGGTCTTCCTAAGAAGGCGTTGTAGGCCGAATGGTTTTCTATCAGCACAAACGTCTGTTTCCTTACAACGGAGCGGGGATGGCTTCCAATCTCAACAAAGAGGTCCAGCTGCCCGAGGGGCATCTTCGCATCTCCAGTGAAACCGTGTAGTGGTTTATCGCAGGGAGATACATCCTTCATTGATAGCTTCATTTTGTCGAATGCGTGTTTGAACAGGATATTTACAGAGCTTCCAGTGTCTACCAGGATTCGGTAAACTTCGGCGGGACCGAGTCGGGCAGAGATAACCATGGGATCCATGTGAGGGTACTGTCTTCCTTCTAGGTCGCGTTTACTGAATGTGATGTCATCACTTTCTTTCCGCTTTGGGTGGCGCTCTTCTATAACCGTATTGACACAGTCTTTATTGTCTCTAAGCGACTTCCCATATCTTTCCATCTCTCTCCAACTTCTGTCTGCGATGTGCGGACCTCCTGAGATGGTATGGACCACTATCTTCTCTTGACTAGAGCTACTAGCGTTGCGGTTTCCTCTATCGGTCCTTGGTGAGGGTAGCCTTGGGTTTTCATTGGCAGGAGCTGGAGTCCTGTCTTGACTTTTTACATAACGCTCCAGTTTCTTCCTTCTGATGTGTTCCTCAATCAGATCTCGGAGATGATGGCATTCGTTGGTATCATGTCCGTGAGATTCGTGGAAGCGGCAGAATTTTCCAGACTTCTATGCGTTATCTGATTCCTTCTTGTATGGTGGGCGTTTGTATCTAACTTCGCCTTGGGTGGCAAGGAAGATATTTTTGACGGTCTCGTTCAAAGGGGTGTAAGTGTCGAATCTTGGTCCTGGCCGATATAGGCGCTTTTCTACCTTCTTGCCCCCAGCATTGTCCCTAGAATCATTTCTTCGAGCGTCCCTCGCAACAGCAGGGGCGTTGCCATGGGTCGTCTTACTTTGCTGTCCTGACTGCCCCTCAATGGCAGCATCCTCAAGCCTCATGTATTTCCCGGCTTCATGGAAGAAATCGGGTAAAGTAGCTGGTTTTTCTTTTGTCAATCTTCTAGCAAATTTAGTGTCCGGATGCACCCCACTGCAGAGGGCCATTAGGATAAGCTTCTCATCGGCATCTTGAACCGCGGCTGCTGCGGCGTTGAATCTGGTTAGGTATTGCTGCAGCTTTTCTCCAGGTTTCTGTTTGACGCTGGATAAGGAATAAGCATCCTTAGGTTGCTCCACATGAATGCGGAACTGACTGATAAATTTTTCTTTCAACATTTCCCATGAGCTGATGGATCCTTGGGGTAGATGACAGAACCAGGAGGTAGCAAGATCTGCTAAGAAGAGCGGAAAGCATTTGCACAGTACTCCCTCTGTTGCTCCACTCATGAGCATATGCTGCGTGTACCTCTGTAAGTGTACAACGGGATCAGAGGTTCCTTTGTAGGGTTCCATTGTTGGCATCTTCCATTCTCGGGGGGTGATAGCAATTTCGATATTGCGGGCGAAAGGGCTGGTTACCCTAGCGCCTATCCCTCGATCTCTTTGCTCCCGTTGGACACACTCTCTGAATAAGCGTGCCATCCTTTCATCAGAACTTGGAGCAGATAGAAATGAGTTTGGTTCTGTTCTGTGGGATTGATTCCGTCCAGACGACCTTTAGGGATGGTATCGTCTATCATTCCTCATATTTTCCAGTGGCTGCCTTTGATCTTCTGGGAGCACGATTGGGTCAGCTACAGTTGGCCCTTGCCTTGATCTTCCCCTGTTGGGTTCTGATCTAAGCACTTCCTCGGGTCCAACTTCGGGCTGAACTCTAGCTCGGCCCCGTTCACTGGTGTTTCTGTGGTTAGGCAGCATGACAGGCTCAGCTACAGTTGACCTTCGCCCGGTACCTTCCCCGTTGGGTTCGGTAACAAACGTTTCCTCAGGCCTAACTTCGGGCTGTGCTCGGTCTCGGCTCCTACCACAGCTACTTCTGTCGTTAGCTCCTTCGAAGAAGGAAGATCTTTGCTGTCTCTGAGATCCTCCAGACTGGGACTCGCCCCATGATTCAGTGTTGCGGTTGGATTCTTCAGCGTCCCTCAAGCGTGACATGAGATGGTCCACCAAGGCTTCCTGCTGGGACGTGAAGCGGTTAGTTACTTCAACAATAACTCTGTCCAAATCTGCCCTAGTAATTGCTGCAGGCTGTTCTGTGGCAGGAGTGGTTGGGTTGGCCTGTCCTTCATTTGTTACTGTTGCTGGAGGAGGACGATTTACTTGATTCGTGACAGCTGGATCTGGAAGACTGCTGGATGCGATGTTTTTTCCTTTGTTAACATCTTTTCTCTGTTTGGGAGGCATGTTTTCCAAGTGGCGGACGATGCTGTTAGGAAAACTTGTTAAGTAGAGGAAGCTGAAGCTTCGAGCTTCTAGCTCTCAATGAAAGCACCAAAAATGTTTGCACAAAAAATGGACAAACACCTCAAAGTTGTATGATTTAGTAGATCTTATGTTATTCTTAGTAATTTGAGCGATTTATACAAATACGTAAAAAACAGGGGCTAAACTGTAAAAAGACACGCAGATTTATAGTGGTTCAGCCAGAATGTGCCTACGTCCACTTTTTATGTTATTTCTCTTTTTTTTTTATGATCACAAGTACAAAGCTTTGATACGAGTAAAAGAAAGTTGTTTGAAGAGTTCCTTCCGTGCTTGAGCTCTCAAACTTGTCCCCCATTGATGTACCTCTGCCCCTCTATTTATAGAGTGAGGCTGGAGGTAGAGGTCTTGGATGTATACAGCTGCTGATGGGCCCGGGCTGATACAATCTGGCCTGGCAAATCTGGTTCTGCATCGTCTTGGTTCGGTGGGAAGTTTGGTTCGGTGGGAAGTGTGGTTCGGTGGGAAGTTTGGTTCGGTGGGAAGTGTGGTTCGGTGGGAAGTTTGGTTCGGTGGGAAGTGTGGTTCGGTGGGAAGTTTGGTTCGGTGGGAAGTGGTGGTTCGGTAGGAGGCGAGTGTCTCTCGTTCGGTGGTGGCTGGTTCGGATGTGGTGAGGATGCCGAATGAACTTTAGCTTTCCATGGTCTTGAGATCTTCTGGGTGAGAAATTTACCCAACATTAACCAAATTCCAAATTTCCAACTTAAGTTATATTTCAAAAATCCAGTTAAACCATTCATTAATTACATTTTTAACACATAGAAAAATCATAATTTCTTTATTTTAAAACATTTCAAAATCTATTCAAATCAAATTTCATAAATTTAAAATTTTTAAAATACTTGAAAATATCCAAAACACTTTATAAAATAACCACGGGCCTGTATATAATTTCTAACTTAGGTCAAGTGATACGGATATGTATCATTTCAATCCGCAGTAAAAAAAAGAAAAATCCGGGTTCTATCATTTCAAACCCGCAATCCCAAGTTAAAATAATTTAAATAAAAATCGTTAAGGCCTATCATTTCAGCCCATAACAATTTTTCCCTATTCTAAAGTCCGTTCGGGTATGTATCATTTCAACCCATAGTGATTCTAGTCTACAGGGAACTTGCAATGGTGATAACAGATATAAATAACATAATAACATTAAATAACAGTAACATATGATATAACAGGTGTAATAACAGGTGTGAACATCATATGATAATAATATAAGCATATATAACATGATAATATATTTCTACAGATTCGCAGGGTGTCAATTTACTAGTTATATAGGTACATATTGTCTGGTGAGAATAACTCACCTGTTTGTGCTGGAGATATCAAAACCAATGACACAATGGAAACAAAAGCACGATGAAAAGACTACGGACTTGAGTGGAGAGCGAATCCAATCTACAACTCTTGTGTACAACCCAAAACAAACAATCAAAACAGCAAAATTCAATACGACTTTAAAATGCAATAACATTGAAATAAAAGGAGATACGACTACGCAGTCTTTTGCTTTGCCTTCTCTATTGTTTGGTATGGCTTTGGGCTCTAATGTGGTCAAGTTTTGGGTCAGGTTTGGGCTAACATAGCTCGGGTTCAAGGCAAGACAAGGTGGGGTTTGTACATGAGGAGGTGATGTGATTTTTGAAGGCAATTAGGTGATTTTTGTGCCAAAACAAGGTTTGGCCTTGGGAATTGTGCTCGGCCTGAGGTGAGTTATGACTGGACAGAGGTGGGGAGGGGTGTGTTGTGGTCAGGTCAGGGAGGTGGTGGTGGCTATGGTGGTGGTTTGGGTGGTGGTTGAGGTGGGTGAGCATGTAGAGGTCAATAAACATGGTTTTTAGGCATCTAGGTTGAAATTTGGGGGGTTTTACCATCAAAATGGTTCGGCTATGGTCAGATCTGGTGGAGTGGGGGCTGGTGGTGGTCGGGAAGAGATGGAAGGAGGTGGTGGAAGTGGAATAGGGGTAGAGGCCGATCTCAATCAGGGAAGAAGGCAAACAAAATAGCATAGAAAAAGAAGAAAAGTAGGAAGAAAGAGATTGAGGCCATTAGCTAATTTTCTCTAGCCGTGAGAAACAATTGAAGATGGGATATTTTTTTCATGTGAATGCCAAATGAGATGACGGCTACACTAGGGTTTTACATGGCTAGGCAATTAATTTTGAGGAGTTAAAGGAATTAAAGGATTTGGTAAATAAAAGGGCTTCCGTTTCAAAGCGTTACACAACCTTTCACATTTCTTTCCTTATAAATCTTTATATAAACAAAATATTTCAGAAAAATACTATAAAAACCGAAACTAAGTAAAGATATAAGAAAATAAATAATAAAATTTAAAGAAATTAGAAAATAATAATAAAAGAAATTGCTTAAAATACAAAACAGTGTCCAGAAATTACAAATAAATCACCATTGACTTTGGAAAATTATTAACTTTATTTTAAAAATATTCTAAAACAAAATTTGAAATAAAAATGACTTTTAAAACATTTTCAAAGTGAAATAAATAATTAAATTTTAATTAAATAGAATTTAAAATAAGAAAATAACTTAAAAATGCAAACTAGGCTTTAAAAATTAGAAATAAATTCAATACACTTTGGAAAAATCTTATTATCACTTTAAAAATATTTAAAAGACAAAATATATATAATATGGAATATGTATACAAATTAGAATAAGATATGACCAATAAAATATTATCTATATAGGTTAAAATAAACAATATTGTTAAATAAATCAATATACACACAATATTGTAAAAAGTATAACTTTCACAATTTAAATCCAATTTCAACGAAACGAAAAGTAGTATTCAAGTTATTAAATCTATTTTCATAATAAAATATAAAATTTATAATTTCAAACTATTTAAAATTTAAATTTAAAAGTCAAAGTATGACTATTTGACCAAAATTCACATTTTCTGGAAATATTAAATTTAGTCATATTTGGAATTCAAATCCACATCAAAATCAAAGTTTATACTTAAAATAACAAAATTTATTCTTTTTCATAAATAAAGCTTTTGAATCTGGAAAAATCAATTTAAAAATATTTGAAAAATACAGGGTTGTTACACTCTCCCCCACTCAAAGCTTTTCGTCCTCGAAAAGGAATGAGGTACGGGAAAGCATAGAAAAGATAGAGTGAAATAAGATTAAAATAAGATGACAAGGAGGTTTAAATTACGCCTGATAACTATTGTTATAGGTAAGTTTAACAAGATGGAGGTGATCAAATCAAGAACACAAACACGAAAAAGAACCTCTATAGTCTGAATCTCCCTTTTCACTTGACCGACGGTCTATAAATGGAAAAACAGTGTTTAGATCCAGATGAGTAACAAAGATTATCAAAGATTACAAAAAGATTTCTAAACAGACTGGTATAAGCAATAGCCTTTCCATTTTGTAACAAGATAAGAGAAATAAGGACAACCAAAAGATAGTTTGAAAAACAAAATAAGATAATAGATTTGTAACCATAATGTTTTGAAATCATAACAATTTAGAGATGTTTATCATTTGGAAATCATACTACTAAAATCATAACACTTTGGAAATGTTATTCTTTAAAAAAAACATAATACTTAGAAAATCATAACACCTTTTAAAAACAATCTTTATTTAAACCATTTTAATTCAAGGTCGAATAATATTCATTTTAAAATTGTAACATTTCTAAGTTCATTCAATTATAAAACTTCCAAAACATTGTATTTTCAAAATAGTAGCACTTATAAAATGCTATAGTAGGTATATTAGTATTTCAAATCAGTTCAATTTCAGAAATATCCATTTGGATATCACTTAACTTATGACTTATTAAAACAAACTTTTATGAATGGAATATTCAAATCAAACTATACTTCATTTATTAAGTCAAAAGCTCCCTATTTTAGTTAGCTCTTAATTTAACACATAACCTAACACTTTATTTAAAATACCCATTTCATAAATAGATATTCCTTTAATGAGTTACACTTAAAATTCCCATTTGAAAACCAAATTCTCAATTATCAAGTGTTAGTGATGTTAAAATACATTTTAACTATTTAAATCATAATTATTCATTTTTCAAGACATATCAATTTCATAAATAAAATATTTATCATAGCAAATATAACAATCAAATTTCTTTACACATTTATTTATTTAGACATCAATTAAACAATGAATTCAAGTTAAATAAACTTTATTACCAAAATTTCCAATTCCAATGTAATTTATTTTTAATTTTATCTATTCAAAGATACATTATTTATTATACAACATATTCATTTCAGGAAATAACTTTTATTAAAATTCCTAGGTTAGACTTAAGGTTCCATATTAAATCAAATTTGATTATTAAGTTATTTAAATAAAATCTCTTTAAATCCCTTTTTCACTATTTACCTCTGTTAATCTTTTATAACTAAAATTTAAGTGTATAACATTCATTATAACCACTCAAATTTTATTTATAAAAATCCTTTCTATATTGTATATTATCCAATTTCATATTCAACTACTATGTAATTTTGGTAAGTTATATTGGAATGAAATTGTATGTTATACAATAAAACTTTCCAATTCAATTATCTCAAGTTTGAATCATTTATTCAAATTTTTGATTTTCTTCTTATAATTGAAATTATTCTTCAAGATGAAATTTAAGAATTAATTTTCCGGTTTCCTTCAAACCAGTTAGAGATAAATAAATATATGTACATAATATGTCAAATCAATTTAAATCATATATCTATATATATTATAAATAAAACCATATTTAGAAATTCAAATAAATTAAATCTTTCAAAACAAAGCTGTAGTAAGACTACAGAATGGTCTCTTCAGTTCAAAACTCGAAAATGAATGTCGATGATGCTGCAGTCATCACCGAAATTATTTTCCAGCGACAAAGAGAAGAGCACTAAAATTTTAAACTTTAAAATCCTTTAGAAACATATTTCTACTTAGAAATACTTTAAATAATATATCCTTTTAAAACTTTAAACATAAGGTTTGAAACCATCAGAAATTAAATTCTCAAATTCTTGATTTAAATTCATTTCAGTTTCCAAAATCAATTTATAAACATCTATTTATAAATTCATCTATAGAATGATAAATCAAGTATTATCATTTCAAATAATCAATTTAAATCAATTTATTAAGTTCCATAATATTTACTTATATCAAAATTTATTTTATTAACCAATTTTTTATTATATAATATTGTGTCAGTTTGTTCTGTCAAAGTGTTTTAGAAATCCTATCGATAGCGTTGATCAGACGAATCGATCGGAAACCCAAATCAACATCAATAACTCAAACAACACAATATAAAACAAAATATTAATTACAGATTTACAAATACAATTCAAAATGTTTTGAAGTTTGGTTGGAAACAAAAGACAAGATGATTAAATAACAAAGTAGGGAGATGGGTAAGCTTAGATAACCGCGGACAACCTTAACCGGGTTAACCGTGAGTTAATGAATAAGATAAAATGTGGATGTTTCTGGGGTAAATCTACATCCGATCTCAAGAGATAGAGTTTGGAATAACAAAAGATATTAGCATCTAAGCCAAGGATTGATATAAATCTCTGGTGAATTGATGCAAATTTGTAAAGGAGTTTCCCCTTTACCAGAAAATTAGAATATTGGCGAGACAGCCAATTCACTATAAAGATCATTCGAAGTGGAATTATGTGATACTCCAAAATCAAAAGAAGATGAATACTGAGGGACAAGAATGAATTTTGGAACCGCAGGGAACGTTCCAAAAATTCAAAGGAAATTCGAATCAAGAGGAAAAGATTCAAACTCGAACGAAAGTGATTCTGTAAATAAATCTACTCCATATGCTGAGCTTTGCCTCAAAGCCAAAGCTCTGATACCAACTGTAACGACCCGATATTTTCAACCATTCGCATCCATTATAAGTGTATAGGTCGACACACATGCCGGAGTTGAATTGCTCAAAATACCGCGTTGTAATTAAAATTTGGCAAATCTCAGAATATACAGTAAATAAATATAATCACAGATCACAGACACAGAGTAAAATAATGCAGCGGAAGTAAAAGAAATAGTAGTTCATGAAGCTACTATATAAATATATCAGAGTTACATAAGATATAACAGAAGAAATAGAATACAACAAAAGTCTCAATATAATAACCAAGTACAAGCTGAGTAGAACAACGGAATTGAAATAGATAGGACATGACAAGCAGATAATCTCCAGCGATTCAAATCTCCAAGAGAGTGGAAATCCAAATCTGTGAATAACTCAGGCTGACCCGAGCGTAAAGCAAAACACAAAACACTCGAGTCAGGACAATATATACTCATATAATGTAAACCAACTCAAGCGAACTGTAATAAGGGTACAAGTAACTTAGAAGATGCTTGGGACCGCCCATCCTCTAAGGATCCGTTAAACTATCTACTATGTAGTAATATACGCTATATACAGTAGTGTCTAATCAGTAAAGTATAATCATATAGAAAATAGCGTTAAGGGGATGGAGAACCTTAACGCGGTCGGATCTTAAAATCATAATCGTAGTAAAGCTCGATATGGTAGGTGACAGGGCACAACTAGGCAATGCCAGGGTAGATATACCAATTACGCACACGGACTGATGGATACGCATAGCAGCCACTACCGTTCCACCTCGAACAACACTCCCAAATCGGAGGATGGCCATCTAATCAATCACAAGTAAGAGTATAATATCGAATAAATGTGTCCGAGAAGAGGTGCTACCTCACTGGTCCGAGATCGCTCCTGTTTTAGCCACCTTATGCCAACTCACGGGAGTTGGGTCCACGTAACATACCTTAAGAACGTCGCCACCATCCTACTTCATTCTGGAATCTCCACCGCGTACACAGTTGTCAAAGTGGTTTTCGGTATCGACAGAGAGTATGTCCATATCCGATCCCGGTCTCTTTGCCAACCAATTGTTATTATAACCCGTGGTTATAACTTTTAAAAATAATACTTTACTTCAAAATAAAATATCATTTCATACCATATCTTTATCAAAATAAAGATTAAATCAATTCCAAACCATTTCCATATATTTACATTTTCATATCATTTCAAAACTTCATTTCAAATCATTTTAATAAAATAAAATATCATATCCTTACAAAACTTCATTTCCAATCATTTTAATAAAATAAAATATCCTATCAGTTCAAATCCAAATATTCAACTTTAAATACCTTTTAAATTCGAAGATATCGTTCATTTACTATCATTTCAAATCACCTTTAAATAGTTTATATTCCAATCAAAATAATTCATTTAAACCTTTTAAAAGTCTAATTATTATATTTTCAAATCAAGTATTCAATTTCCAAAGTTTCAAACCATTCTGAGTTCGTTTACTAAGTCAAAAACCCTAATTATTAAAATTTCAGCATTTCACAGCATTTAAAAACAACTGCTATAAGTTATAGTTGAAAACATTTTTAATTCAGCAAAGACAACACTTAAAACTGCTATTAAAACTCAGTTTTAGTTGAATTATAGTTCAAAACAGAAAAGACAGCATTTCAGAAGTGCTGCGGTAGTTCAGATTTCAAAACAAGGGTTAAATTTGATTTCAACATAGACTGCAGATCATTATAGCATTTCCAGAGAATGCTATAATAGGCCTGAGTTCAATATTAGCCTATAAGTTCAACTACAGCAACTACAGCATTTCAGAAATGCTGTAATAGCTCATTTTACACAATTTTAGTTCAAAACAGAATCTATAGCATTTCTGAATGCTATTAAAAGTAGATTTCAGGTGTTAGTGTATTTCCAGCAATTAAATAACTTCAATTTAAAACACATAAACATTTTAAAAATCATATTTTAACATTTAAAATATTCATTTACATATCTAACATGTATCTTTTTCACAATAAATTTCTTATAATTAAATCCAATTTTCAACAATTTACTTAATAAAATTTAAGTGTAAAAGTTTCCAATTCTTCACATTTCAACAAATGACTTAACACTTCAAATTTAAATTACCATTTCACAAATTTAACTAAATTTCCAATTTTATTTAATTAACTAAAACCTTTAATTAAAACCAAATTTCACATTTCCAAGTCAAGTTATATTTTAAAAGATCACTTTTAAACATTCATTTATTTAACCACTTAAATTCATAGAAAAATCAATAATAATTTAATAAATCACTTAAATTCAAATTTAAATCAAATTATCATATTTACCATTTTCAAATAAAATTTAATATCCATTTTATTTATATAACTTAAATATCATTTTTAACCAAATTCCAAATTTCCAACTTAAGTTATATTTCAAAAATCCAGTTAAACCATTCATTAATTACATTTTTAACACATAGAAAAATCATAATTTCTTTATTTTAAAACATTTCAAAATCTATTTAAATCAAATTTCATAAATTTATAATTTTTAAAATACTTAAAAATATCCAAAACACTTTATAAAATAACCACGGGCCTGTATATAATTTTCTAACTTAGGTCAAGTGATACGGATATGTATCATTTCAATCCGCAGTAAAAAAAAAGAAAAATCCGGGTTCTATCATTTCAAACCCGCAATCCCAAGTTAAAATAATTTAAATAAAAATCGTTCAGGCCTATCATTTCAGCCCATAACAATTTTTCCCTATTCTATAGTCCGTTCTGGTATGTATCATTTCAACCCATAGTGATTCTAGTCTACAGGGAACTTGCAATGTTTATAACAGATATAAATAACAGAATAACATTAAATAATAGTAACATATGATATAACAGGTGTAATAACAGGTGTGAACATCATATGATAATAATATAAGCATATATAACATGATAATATATTTCTACAGATTCGCAGGGTGTCAATTTACTAGTTATATAGGTACATATTGTCTGGTGAGAATAACTCACCTGTTTGTGCTGGAGATATCAAAACCAATGACACAATGGAAACAAAAGCACGATGAAAAGACTACGGACTTGAGTGGAGAGTGAATCCAATCTACAACTCTTGTGTACAACCCAAAACAAACAATCAAAACAGCAAAATTCAATACGACTTTAAAATGCAATAACATTGAAATAAAAGGAGATACGACTACGCAGTCTTTTGCTTTGCCTTCTCTATTGTTTGGTATGGCTTTGGGCTCTGATGTGGTCAAGTTTTGGGTCAGGTTTGGGCTAACATAGCTTGGGTTCAAGGCAAGACAAGGTGGGGTTTGTACATGAGGAGGTGATGTGATTTTTGAAGGCAATTAGGTGATTTTTATGCCAAAACAAGGTTTGGCCTTGGGAATTGTGCTCGGCCTGAGGTGAGTTATGACTGGACAGAGGTGGGGAGGGGTGTGTTGTGGTCAGGTCAGGGAGGTGGTGGTGGCTATGGTGGTGGTTTGGGTGGTGGTTGAGGTGGGTGAGCATGTAGAGGTCAATAAACATGGTTTTTAGGCATCTAGGTTGAAATTTGGGGGGTTTTACCATCAAAATGGTTCGGCTATGGTCAGATCTGGTAGAGTGGGGGCTGGTGGTGGTCGGGAAGAGATGGAAGGAGGTGGTGGAAGTGGAATAGGGGTAGAGGCCGATCTCAATCAG
Source organism: Allium fistulosum (assembly GCA_030737815.1). NCBI lineage: Eukaryota > Viridiplantae > Streptophyta > Magnoliopsida > Asparagales > Amaryllidaceae > Allium > Allium fistulosum. The sequence goes on along the minus strand of CM060903.1, from coordinate 1,250,699,706 downwards.
GGAAGAAGGCAAGCAAAATAGCATAGAAAAAGAAGAAAAGTAGGAAGAAAGTGATAGAGGCCATTACCTAATTTTCTCTAGCCGTGAGAAACAATTGAAGATGGGATATTTTTTTCATGTGAATGCCAAATGAGATGACGGCTACACTAGGGTTTTACATGGCTAGGCAATTAATTTTGATGAGTTAAAGGAATTAAAGGATTTGGTAAATAAAAGGGCTTCCGTTTCAAAGCGTTACACAACCTTTCACATTTCTTTCCTTATAAATCTTTATATAAACAAAATATTTCAGAAAAATACTATACAAACCGAAACTAAGTAAAGATATAAGAAAATAAATAATAAAATTTAAAGAAATTAGAAAAAAATAATAAAAGAAATTGCTTAAAATACAAAACAGTGTCCAGAAATTACAAATAAATCACCATTGACTTTGGAAAATTATTAACTTTATTTTAAAAATATTCTAAAACAAAATTTAAAATAAAATGACTTTTAAAACATTTTCAAAGTGAAATAAATAATTAAATTTTAATTAAATAGAATTTAAAATAAGAAAATAACTTAAAAATGCAAACTAGGCTTTAAAAATTAGAAATAAATTCAATACACTTTGGAAAAATCTTATTATCACTTTAAAAATATTTAAAAGACAAAATATATATAATATGGCATATGTATACAAATTAGAATAAGATATGACCAATAAAATATTATCTATATAGGTTAAAATAAACAATATTGTTAAATAAATCAATATACACACAATATTGTAAAAAGTATAACTTTCACAATTTAAATCCAATTTCAACGAAACGAAAAGCAGTATTCAAGTTATTAAATCTATTTTCATAATAAAAGATAAAATTTATAATTTCAAACTATTTAAAATTTAAATTTAAAAGTCAAAGTTTGACTATTTGACCAAAATTCACATTTTCTGGAAATATTAAATTTAGTCATATTTGGAATTCAAATCCACATAAAAATCAAAGTTTATACTTAAAATAACAAAATTTATTCTTTTTCATAAATAAAGCTTTTGAATCTGGAAAAATCAATTTAAAAATATTTGAAAAATACAGGGTTGTTACACTGCCTCCGTCTCATCATCTCAAAGCCCCTACTCCAGATCGACGCGAAGCTGAGGCCAAGGAATCTCGATCGATCACAACTCTGGTTGATCTGATGTTAAAAATCGAGTCTCGTCATTTACGCGTTGGATTCGCTTAGTGGATCACCTAGATCTGGCAGTTAGTTCGAGTAATTGAAGGTATGAATCGGTTCAAAGGCAAGAACAATTCTTTATTTTCCCAAGTCTCAGAGCGATACGAAAGCAAGGCAGGAAAATAGAAAGTGAAAAGTGAAAAAATGTCTAAGTACGGGGTATTTATATGGACTCGAACACAAAGGTAAAAAATGTTTCGAATCCCAGCGAGTTTAACTGGCTACGAAGTGTCACCACAAGAGCGAGTCGAATAAGCTATTCGAATCCACCAACGCGATCTGTTAACGATACGAAGTCACCAGCGAGGGCCTTTCAGTCTTCACCAAATCCATCGATACGAAACCTTTCTTCGTATCGCTCACCTTCGACTCTATCGCTACGGAACCACACTTCGTATCGATCGTCTTCGACTCCGTCCCCTGTGTCGTTCGACTCCACCTCCTATGCAATTCGAATCCATCGAATCACTGCTTCCAGAGGCCGACTCCATCGATACGAATTGCCTGTTCGTATCCAGTGACTCCATCTATATCGATTTGAAATGCTCATTTCGCATCCCTATATTCAATGAAAGTCGTCTTCAACGTTTCAACGAATTTCACGTCGGTTCAGGAGAGGATCGATACGGAATTCAATATAAAATAAACTGACAACGACTCGTGAACGTACAAACGTCAACGGGAGTCAGGTTAACATATATGCATGTATGCTGGACTAATATTCAATATTCCAGATTTACAGGAAGCAGAAACTCATCTAATAACGATTACAACAGCAAACGGCTAATCACTGGCGTATAACAATCAGTTGCAACAATACAGGGTACATCAGTTAATAGTCAACAATTTACATTATCAAGAAAATCAGTCGAAGATTACAGCTTTCATCGAAAAGACAATAACTATTCAGAGTAAAGATGGTAGCATTTCAAAGCACATCATGTTTCCACATGACGTACTTTGGAGGGCAAATGTTATCCCGCCTTTTGGTAAGGCTGTGACACCAAGGAATTGACTAGTAAACCAATGACGATCCATCCCAGAGATCGGTTATACACAGGCTCACTATGGATATCGACGAATTTTGTCCGAGTTCGGATCGAGCTTAAAATAATACAACATGACAAGCTAAGTTATGAGAGTCAATGTTCCAAATCTCAAGTCAATCCGAGTTCGTATGCTCAAGTTACAACCGATACAAAATTGATTAAAAACAGTCTTCCTCGACTCGCTCAGTTCGCATCCCTCAGAAGAGCCTACTTCGACTCGCTCAGTTCGCATCCCTCAGAAAAGCCTACTTCGACTCGCTACACTTCGACTCGCTCCACTTCGACTCGCTCTGCTTCGCATTTATCAGATAGCCTATGTTCGACTCCACTTAGTTCGACTCGCTTCACGTCCATCAGGTAGCCCATGTTCGACTCCATCTAGTTCGACTCCATCAGAGGGCCACATTTCACCTCGCTCCACTTCGTCAACTTCACATCCATCCGAAGACTTCTACTTCATGTCCATCAATGCGAAGCAAGGCACACCGGTCCATACGAATAAACGCCACATCACCGAGTCGAATAGAACCGAGTCGAACAAAGAGCGAGTCGAACGAAACAGCCAACCGAGAATCCCAATTCGTATCGATCATATCTCCTAATCTACAAGTCCAAATGCTATGAAATTTTCACAGAAGACTACGTGCATGCTAAAGAATGTCCACGTCAAATTTTGACTCCATTGGATGAAATCTTGATCGATACGAAATCGGTTTGTATCGATCACGGATCGGACCGAAACTTTACGGGCTTGGGCGCGCGGGCCTGGTCACATGCCAGAGTGGGTCTCCTGAAATCTGAGCGAAATACCAGCCTCCTACACCTATAAATAGACCCCCAAAGCCAATAGAAAAGGGGTTCTTCTTCTTCTTTGAGATCTCCAACGCCCAGACTCTGCCAGATCCGGATCTGAACTCCATTGCTCCTGCTACCAACGAATTTCACTGCTGCAAATCATTGTCATTCGCTGTAATTTGCTGAAATCGATTGTAAACATCAAAGAAAGATCAATAAAGCATACTACTTCATAATGGACGTAGGCAATACGCCGAACCACTCTAAATTCTTGTGTCTCCTTACATGTTAATTATTTTCATTTCTGAGATTTGGAGTTTTTGTTAGATAATTCCTCTTTTTCCATTTAATTTCTTCACTTTATCTCTTCAAAAACTTACGAAGGGTGTTGTGCCCGATTTTGGTACAAACAGAAGTGTTAAGTAAAACTATTGAAAAATTCGATTTTTTTGTAAAGTTTGCTTTATAAAATCATATGTAAAAAGGTATTTTAATGAACATTTTTGAATGTTAAAAACATAATTTTTATAATGTAAAAAGGGTTTAAAATGAATTTTATTATCTGCTGGAAATACACTAAAATCTGGAAATTTCTTTTAATAGCATTCAGAAATGCTATGATTTCTGATTTGAACTAAAATTGAATAAAAGAGCTATTACAACATTTCTGGAATGCTGTAGTTGTTGTAGTTGAACTAAATAGACTAAAAACTTGACTCAGGTCTATTACAGCAGCTCTGTAATTGCTGTAGTGGTCTGTTGTCTTTGCTGAATAAATTTAATACCCTTATTTTGAAACCTGAGCTATTACAGCATTTCTGAAAATGCTGTCTTTGCTGTTTTAAACTAAATTTCAACTATACTAAGATTTAACACCAGTCTTAAAATGCTGACTTTGCTGAATTAAAATGTTTTCAAGTATAACTTATAACAGCTTTTTCTGAATGCTGTGAAAGGCTGAAATTTTCAATGTTTATGGTTTTTAACTAAGTAAATGAGCTAAGAATGGTTTGAAACTTTGGAGATTGAATACTTGATTTGAAAGTATAATAATTACACTTTTAAATGGTTTAGATGAATTATTTTGATTGTAATAAACTATTTAAAAGGTGACTTGAAATGATAATAAATGAATGATATCTTTGAATTTAAAAGGTAATTAAAGTTGAATATTTGGATTCGAACTCAAATAATGATTTGATAATGAATTTTTGGAAAGATATGATATTTTGATATATTAAATGATTTGAAATGAAGTTTTGAGAAGATATGATATTTTGATATATTGAAATGATTTGAAATGAAGTTTTGAAAAGATATGATATTTTGATATATTAAAATGATTTGAAATGAAGTTTTGAAAAGATATGATATTTTGATATATTAAATGATTTGAAATGAAGTTTTTGAAAAGACATGATATTTTGATATATTAAATGTGTTAGCACCAAAATTGGTCACTAACCTCGTTCAGAAAGATTGTGTAGAGATATAAGTGATGAAAGTAAATTAAACAGAGAAGACAATGCTAATTTAAATGCAGAAAGTAAGAACACCAAATTTATAGTGGTTCAGCGTAATTGCATACGTCCACTTTGTTCAACTTTATTGATTCCCTTTATAGTTGATTACAAATACAATTCGTGAATCAAATGCTCGAGTAAAGTTGTTAAGTAGAGAAGGTGAGTCTTGAAAATGGCAGAGTCTCCCCCGGTGTTTTCTCTCCAAAAAAAAGGATCCATTTCACTGTGACCCTGCCCCTCTATTTATAGGCAAAGATGGGCTGGACTTCCCAAGCGGGCTTGTTAGCCGAACGTTCGAGCCCAGGTGCTGCGTGCCGAACCAGGTACGCCGAACGCTTCTGTGCCGAACGGTCCTTCCCATGCCGAACGGTCCTTCCCATGCCGAACGGTGCTCCTGATGTATGGGAAGTGTAGGGTGATTGCAGTGAAGCCGAGCGTATCTCCCTTTGAAGCTCTTGACCAACCAATGTATGTAGTTCGAACGTTCTCGTTGCCGAGTTATCCTACCGTCGAGCTCCACTGACGCCGAGTACCGTGGGATGCCGAACACTAGTTGACGCCGAGCGTAGGTTGTTGCCGAGCGCTCTCCTTGACGCCGAATGCCCTTACGCCGAGTACCATGTTATGCCGAGCAGTCTTGGCGCCGAGTACCTTGTTATGCCGAGCAGTCTTGACGCCGAGTACCTTGTTATGCCGAGCAGCCTTGACGCCGAACACCTTGTTATGCCGAGCAGCCTTGACGCCGAGCACCTTGTTATGCCGAGCAGCCTTGATGCCGGACACTAATGGATGCCGAGCACACTTTTCGCCGAGCGCTCATGGATGTCAGTTGCTTCGCCGAACACTCCTGGATACCAAGTGCCTCGCCGAACACTCTTTGATGCCGAGCACTGATTGCCGAGTACTAGTTGCCTGGTCAAATCCCCAGGAAACACTTGCCCCCCAAAGTGTATTACGTGGCTGAACGTGATGCGCTTTGAATCTGGTACAATCTACCTCGGAGGTACCTTCTCGAGAATGCTAGCGAAGGAGGTGCAAGACGAACGAGATGCAGACGCCGAACGATACGCTCGAAGCCGAACGTACCTCGTGTGCTGAACGTCACACTGCTACGACGCCGAACACTTCGGTGTTGACCGGTTCTACCGGGTATAGCCTCTTCAACTTCTACCTTCCTCTATATAACCAGGCCCTCACCGTCACTCTTCCCTTTACGCCTTCTCTTCAACCATTCCTTAGAGACTTTCAACTCTTCCCATCCTACCGGATATAAAGCCTTCATAACATTTTCAACTTCGATCGTCGAATTAGGTATCCTTCCTCTAACAATCGCACTACTTCCATTTTAGGTTCATCGCGGTTTGCTCGTTTTTAGTTGTCTAAATAGCTCCTCTGTGCCGAACGATAGAAGGGTAGATGGGGTGTCGAACGGCGCAGTCTTTGCCGGGCGATCCGTCTCTGTCGTTCGGTGTGGATGGAGAAGGTGTAGGGTAGAATTGAAATCGTGGCGGAGCACAACCTTTAGTCGAACGATGACATTAGCCGATCAATACGATTGATACGCCGAACCTTGATTTTAGCCGAACAACATACTTGACATACCGAACAATGACTCTAGCCGAACAGCATATTGGCATGCCGAACGATGACTCTAGCCGAACAGCATATTGGCATGCCGAACGATGACTCTAGCCGAACAGCATATTGGCATGCCGAACAATGACTCTAGCCGAACAGCATATTGACATCTCGAACAATGACTCTAGCCGAACAGCATATTGACATGCCGAACACTGACTTCAGCCGAACAACCCCTAGGTCGAACCATTACCTTAGTCAAACAAAGCAACTGCCGGACAATTCTTGGTCCGGATAATGTCTTTAGCCGGTCAATATAAATGCCGAACAACATTAAAAATACCGAACACTCTAGAAATCATATGTCTTCTGAATCTGGGACTATAATCCCCTCAAGGCGAGCTTTCTGAGACGGTCAGCGATGACGGTCTTCGAAGGCGATGATTCAAAGCTAAATATTACATCCTTAGAACCTTTAGATTCTTATTGCCTGCACACAATCGCTTGCACTAGTTCACACACCACACGGGGGGGAAAAATCGTGTTGCTAATTCTAACGTTCAACGTTTTTCAAGTATAGCTCTCTCAAGCATTTAGCCAGGTTCATTATTTATTCGGGATGTCGGGAAAATCTAGTTCTGCCACCATATCTGACAGGCCTGGGCCGTCAGCAAAGCAAGGAGCCGCAGATGCTTCCAATCCGTCAATCTCTCCCACTCATAACTTGGCGCCCGATGCTCTGGAGTCAACCATCTTACAGGACAATCCGGTCGATTCTCAAGCCTCGAAGATCAATGAGGCCGCTCTGCGACGGATATGTTCCATTCACGGGATTCCCTTTGCTGACGTGTTAGTTCCTTCGAGACACGACCGTCCTCATCTGCCCCCAGTCGGGTACACGGCCTGCAACAAGTTCATGTGCTGGATGGGCAGCGTGCCTCCATTTAACCTATTTCTCCGGGATGTGCTGCAGTATATAGACATTGCTCCGTCGCAGCTGCACCCGAATGGTCATGCGTTCCTATATGGGACTTATTTACTCTTCATGGCTGTCTTCTCCAGACCTCCAACCCCTGGTGATATCCGATACATTTATATGTTCAAGAGACGGAAAGATAGCCCTTCCTTCATATTCCTCGAGCCATATCACAAGTGCCAGATCTTGACAGGGGCCTGTAGCAAATTCGCCCTGTACAAACAGGAATGGTTCTATGTGCGATGCCCGTCTGGTTTTGCTAGGAGATGGGTTGAAGGCAGTAAGTCTCTCTGCTGAACCGTTATTCGTACTTAATGGGAGTCATGTTTTTCCTAACTCTTCATTTCATCTTTTCAGGTATTAACCCGCGTCCGGAAGGCCGAGGATATTCTGACGCTGTCGACGCGATTAGAGCTCTTCCGGCCGAGGATCGAGATATTCGAGCTATCATTTCAAATGAATCGCTGTCGGGGTTCGGCTTGCTAGCTCCTGACCGTCGGATCAGCCTTCCAGAAGGTGTTACAATTCCTAAACCTCCATCTGGTAAAGGGAAAAAACTTGCCGGCCCGTCGTCGCGTCGTGCTCCCGACACACACGAAGAAGGCGAGCGCAAAGAGGATGACGCACCCGAAACTCAGGGCGAGAACGTGGGTCCGCTTGGAATCCGGCAATCGAAGTTCAGGATATTGAGACGTCATCCTCCCCTTCGAAGGGAAAGAAAAAGCTGAAATATACGGTTCAGAAAGAGAAAGTTGGTGACACCTTAAAATCTACGCCTATCCCTCCTGAGAAAGAGGCTTCCTCGCAGCATCTGGAGAGTTCTCTGAGGGGTCTCTCGAACCTCTCTATTCCCGAAGACATACTGAATTACGGGTTCGATGATCCTGAAGCTCTCAAATTCTCTTCGCCCGCTAGAGGCAATGTAGGAGTTCAACTCCCGGTTCACAGAGACAATACTCCGATTAGCAAAGATAAACGAACGGGTCCGTCGGGGGGAACACTTAGGACACACACGCACATGCGCATTCCATAACATACTTCAAGTCTTTTTAATTCGTGAATTCTCCTTAATTCGTTGTTATCTTCCTTCTTTGCAGGTGATATGGGCCGCTCCCACGGACTTGATCGCCTTCAGGGGTCTTCAATATTTCATCACTCCGGACGGGATTCCGGTTCAGGCAGACGCCGGGACCGAGGTGATTATGAAGATAGGGACAATCGTCCGCACGAGTCGTCTCACCGCAAGAAAGCACACTATCAATCTTCCCAGTCCCATGATCTTCCTCCTACAACTGAGCCGGATAAAGAGAAGTCTTTGCAGAAGGGTTATCAATCTGATGCTGCTCGAGAACAACATTCCAGTTCATCGAGTACGAGGCAAGTTCGAGAGCCGCGTAAAAGAACGGAATTCTCTAAGCCTCCTCCTCCTGCTCCTGCCGTGGACCCAACTGTTGCTGAAAAGATGGTCGACCTTAAGGCCAAGTTTCCGAAAATTTGTTTTGACGGTTTGAAATTCCTCCCGGCCATCCATCACATTCCTGGGCACGTGAAGCAAAGTGCCATCGCCTGCAACAATGACGTCTATGTTCAACATGACGCATTCGTGCACTTGGTGGAGAAGATATCAGAAGTATCTGTTGAGCGTCAACACGAGATTGACCGTCTGAATCTGGAGGCTGACAGCGACAAGAAAATCATCAGACTCCAAGACGAAGAACTCGCCTCTTATAAGTTAAAGCTAGAAGCCGCTGAACAAGGTGCAAAAGATACTGCCGAGGCAGTTACTCGCTTAGAGGTGGCTCACAAAAAGGAGCTTGACGAAGCAGTTCAGCGCAGCGGCGCCCTTGCCCTAGAAAAAGACTCTGTCCAAAAAGAAAGGGACGCGCTCGCTACTCAAGTCAAAGAGCTGAAAGAACAACTCTCCAAGGAGAAAGAAGACAAAATAGCCGCTCAGGAAGAATCACAGCGGTATTGTGATGAGATTGTTGCTACCCAGCTCCTGAAGGCAAAGCTCGATGGCGAACTTGCCGGGGTCGAGAAAATGAAGGATGAGGCCCGTGAGGAGGGCAAAAGAATGGCTGTGGAGGAGCTTGATTCTCGCCTTGAGGCGGCCGCAGAGACCGGCAGGGAAGAAATCAAAAGTATGTTTGACCCGTTGATCGCCGAATACGGAGCCCGCGTCCTTATGCACCGTGACCTAACATTCTTGGGCGACGGCTACCATGAATCCCTGGCTGAGGCATGGGAAACTCTGATAAAGATCAAGAAAGTCGAATCAGGCTCCGAAGAAATCGACGAGGATGCACTGGTGAAGGAGTTCTTGAGGGGGAATGAGCCATCGGATTTATCCGTAGCATTGGCTCTCTATGGCAAAGGATCTTCCCCTTCGAAAGAGAAGAATAACGAGGCTGGCCCGTCAGAGGCCGACGCTACTACTCCTCACATCGCCGCTCCTTATGCTGCTCAATCGGCTGGTCGGTCGACGCTTGATCCATTCGAGCAGCATGCCAGTTACGATCCCGAAGATCCCGGGCTCGGCGTTCATGTGCTGTCACCTATCCTGGAGGGTGAAACCCCGCGCGCCACCGACAGTCAACCTGATCCTAGTAGGAGATTCTTCTTTCTCTAGAAGTCGAAGTGATCCCGTCATTTTTTAGCAGTGGTTATTCGTTCTAATGCCCACTTCTTATATTTTCTCACAGGTTGTTCTGACACTGAGCTAACTCCGAGGAGCGATGACGCCAAGGAGGAAGCGGGGAAAACAAGCGACGTTGCTCACGCAGGGGTAACTCCCGGCCCAGACGCTCAAGTGATCGGGGCGCTTGACGATGACAAACTTGATACTTCGTCTCCTGCCGAAGGAAGCGACGAAGTTAAAATCACTGGCGCCTCTGAACATACTTCAGAGATGAGCATGAAGGATCGTCTTGCCGACGAGGAGAAGAGAAAGGTCAAAGTCAAAGTTGAATCTGAAGTCCTGGAACTTACTGACCCGCGGAACAGACCTTTGAAAATCATTCTCCCGGGCAGGTCCAAACCATTAGATGTTCCGTCTTCTACTCCTGACTCCGTCTCTCTAGCAAGCAAAAAGTCCAAGAAGAAACGTGAGGGAGAGGAGTCGTCGGAAACACCAAAGGCAGACAAGAAGAAGAAGTCGAAGAAATGATCGATGCACTTGTTCAACAAGTTTTTGCTTAAGTTTGTAACAGTTTCCATCTTCCATAACTTGTAGTTTGTATAGGCCCGAATTTTGTAGGAGTGATCTTGTATCCCCATTTTGGACTTATCGAATAAAATTTTAGTTTCTTCTTGTTTGAATGATTCTCTTGTCTTTATTTGGTTTGCTGATACTGTGCTCCGAGGATTCGGGGACTTGAGACTGTTCATACTCTAGCCCGCGCTCTGGGGACTTGGAGTACTCAACTCCGCACTCTGGGGACTTGGAGACTTGAAATCGTTTATACTCTAGTCCGCGCTCTGGAGACTTAGAGTACTCCGCTCCGCACTCTGGGGATTCGGAGATTGGAGTCGTTTATACTCTAGTCCGCGCTCTGGGGACTTAGAGTACTCCGTTCCGCGCTCTGGGGATTCGGAGATTGGAATCGTTTATACTCTAGTCCGCGCTCTGGGGACTTAGAGTACTCCGTTCCGCGCTCTGGGGATTCGGAGATTGGAATCGTTTATACTCTAGTCCGCGCCCTGGGGACTTAGAGTACTCCGCTCCGCACTCTGGGGATTCGGAGATTGGAATCGTTTATACTCTAGTCCGCGCTCTGGGGACTTAGAGTACTCCGCTCCGCGCTCTGGGGATTCGGAGATTGGAGTCGTTTATACTCTAGTCCACGCTCTGGGGACTTAGAGTACTCCGTTCCGCGCTCTGGGGATTCGGAGATTGGAATTGTTTATACTCTAGTCCGCGCTCTGGGGACTTAGAGTACTCCGCTCCGCACTCTGGGGATTCGGAGATTGGAATCGTTTATACTCTAGTCCGCGCTCTGGGGACTTAGAGTACTCCGCTCCGCGCTCTGGGGATTCGGAGATTGGAATCGTTTATACTCTAGTCCGCGCTCTGGGGACTTAGAGTACTCCGCTCCGCGCTCTGGGGATTCGGAGATTGGAGTCGTTTATACTCTAGTCCGCGCTCTGGGGACTTAGAGTACTCCGTTCCGCGCTCTGGGGATTCGGAGATTGGAATTGTTTATACTCTAGTCCGCGCTCTGGGGACTTAGAGTACTCCGCTCCGCACTCTGGGGATTCGGAGATTGGAATCGTTTATACTCTAGTCCGCGCTCTGGGGACTTAGAGTACTCCGCTCCGCGCTCTGGGGATTCGGAGATTGGAATCGTTTATACTCTAGTCCGCGCTCTGGGGACTTAGAGTACTCCGCTCCACGCTCTGGGGATTCGGAGATTGGAGTCGTTTATACTCTAGTCCGCGCTCTGGGGACTTAGAGTACTCCGCTCCGCGCTCTGGGGATTCAGAGATTTAGTGCTGGTATGATCGCACAGAATAGTGTAATTTATCATCCAATTAAGAGATATAGAAACTTCATAGAAAATGTGGCTTCAAGCCTTTATTAATGAAAATCAACTAAATTGCTCGATTACAACTTCAAAAGGAAACTAAGTCATTATTGAATGGAAACATGCAGAAAACAATAGTGCCTATAACAAGAAAGGGAAACATGCTAAATGTAATAGTGCCGCAAATGTTCACTGTTCCATGCTCGGGGGAGTGTCGCGCCATCAACGGTCGCTAGCTTGAATGTTCCTTCTCCAAGCTTCCGTTCAATGGCGTATGGACCTTCCCAGCTGGGATTCATGCGTGATGGTACTGGGAATACTCGTTTCAGAACGAGATCACCCACATCAAAGATTCTTGGGCGGACTCTGCCATCGTAGTAGCGCTTGACTCGATGTCTGTGCGCCGCCGCCCTTAACTCAGCTTCTTCACGCTTTTCGTCGATGCAGTCCAGTGATTCCAGCAAGAGGTTTTGGTTCGTCTTGGGGTCATAGTATGTCACTCGGTGCGATGGAACTTCAAGTTCCACGGGTATTACGGCTTCAGAGCCGTATGCCAAGGCGAACGGAGTGTGGCCGGTCGCGGACTTGTGGGTAGTTCTATATGCCCATAATGCTGTCGGGAGTTCATCTACCCACTTGCCTCCAACCTTCTCCAGACGCTTCTTTAGTATGGACTTGATTATTTTGTTAACGGCCTCGACTTGTCCGTTAGCTTTTGGGTGTGCAACGGCAGCGAACTTTTTCTCGATGCCGTACTTTAAACAGAACTCTTTGAACTCTCTACTTTCGAATTGCGTTCCGTTGTCTGTAATGATGGTGCGTGGAAGGCCAAAGCGGCATATAATGTTTCGTACAACGAAGTTAATGACTTTCTTAGAGGTGATAGTGGCCAAGGGTTCTGCCTCAGCCCATTTCGTGAAATAGTCGACTGCAACTATCGCGTATTTCGCACCACCTTTGGATAGAGGCAAAGAGCCGATTATGTCGATTCCCCAGATCGCGAATGGCCAAGGACTGATCATTTGTGTGAGTTCCGTTGACGGAGCCCTCGGGATTTTTGCATATCTTTGACACTTGTCGCATTTTCTTGCGTAGTCCGCGGCATCCCGGTTTACGGTGGGCCAGTAATACCCATAGCGGAGGATCTTCTTTGCTAGCGTTTGCCCCCCAGTATGGTCGCCGCATTCCCTTCGTGGACTTCCCTCAAGACTCGCTTTGTTTCATCATGAGCGATGCATCGTAACAATGGGACTGAGAATCCTTTCCGGTACATGGATCCATCCTGCATTACGTACCGCGCAGCCTTTCGAAGGACCTGTCGTCTTTCGCTTCTTCTTTCTGGTAAAGCCCCGGTTGTCAGGTACAGTTTGAATGGGGTTATCCACGAGTCCTTCTCGATCTCTATTTCCAACACAAGATCGATTTTCATCTCGTCCGCACTCGGGGCATGCAAGACTTCCACGGGATATAATCCCATTTGTTGAACATCGTCGGTACTTGCGAACTTAGCCAACAAGTCGGCTTCTTTGTTTTGTTCTCGCGGGATATGTGAAATGTCATAACGCTCAAGATTTGATAGTAGTTCCTGGACCTGAACGAGGTACGGAGCAAGCTTTCATCCTTTTGCTTGGTAGTCTCCTCGTACTTGGTAAACCACTAACTGCGAGTCACAAAAGATTTCGACTGATTTGATTCCGAGTTCTTTGATAAGCTTCAAGCCAGCGATCAGTGCTTCATATTCAGCTTCGTTGTTTGTAGCCGGAAAATCGAGCTTCAGGGCATAACAGATCGATCGGTCTTCCGGAGTTATAAGAACTACGCCCGCGCCGGAGCAACGGTCGTTTGATGCACCGTCAGTGTATAATTTCCATCGTATGGGGGGAATGATGTCGTGATCGTCCGGTTTGATGGGTATGGTAAATTCAGCGATGAAGTCTGCTAACGCTTGCCCTCGGATGGCTCTCCGTGGTAAGTACGCGATATCGAATTGGCTCAACTCGATGTTCCATTTTAGCAATCTTCCAGAAGTTTTCGGTCGTTGAAGTACCTGCCTCAGGGGTTGATCGGTATAAACGCCGATTGAATGCGCTTGAAAGTACGGGCGCAGCTTGCGTGATGCAATCACCAAGCAATAAGCCAATTTCTCAATTTTAGGGTAATTCTTCTCTGCCCCCGTTAAACGCTTGCTAACATAATATACCGACTTCTGGACTCGATCCTCCTCACGGACCAAAGCTGTGCTTATCGCATGAGGGGATATAGCCAAGTAAACGTACAGCATCTCATGGTCAACTGGTTTAGATAGCATTGGTGGGCTCTCCAGATGCCTTACTAGGTTCTGGAAAGCTTCCTCGCAGCTAGACGTCCATTCAAAATTCCTCTTTCCTTTCTTTATTATGTCAAAGAACGGGATGCACTTGTCAGTTGCCTTGGATATAAATCGACTCAGCGCAGCCACTTTTCCGTTCAAGCTCTGTACCTGCTTTATAGTCCTGGGCGCTTGTACATCTCGAATGGCTTGGATCTTTTCTGAGTTGGCTTCGATTCCCCTAGCGTTGACGATGAATCCTAAGAACTTCCCTGATGCAACGCCAAAAGAACATTTCAGCGGGTTGATCTTCATTCCATAGAACCTGAGTATGTTAAACATTTCAGCTAAGTCTTGAATGTGGTCGTTTGACTGCCGTGATTTCACGAGCATGTCATCCACATAGACTTCCATGGTTTTGCCCAGCTGGTCCTTGAACATTCGATTCACCAGACGTTGGTAAGTTGCTCCAGCATTCTTTAATCCAAAGGGCATCACTACATAGCAATACAGCCCGACATTTGTAACGAAGCTGGTGTGTTCTTTGTCCGGAATATGCATTGGGATTTGGTTGTATCCCGAGTACGCATCCATGAATGACAATAATTCGTGTCCTGCTGTGGAATCGACCAACTGATCGATCCTAGGCAACGGGAAACTGTCCTTAGGGCATGCTTTGTTCAAGTCGGAATAATCTACGCAAGTCCTCCATTTCCCATTTGCCTTCTTTACTAGCACGGGGTTAGAGACCCACTCCGGGTAGAGGGCGTCGCGGATGAACCCATTTGCTTTGAGTTTGTCCACCTCCTCTCCAAGAGCGGCGGATCTCTCTGGATCCATTCCTCTCCTTTTTTGCTTGACTGGGACGTATTTCGGGTCTACGTTCAACATATGACTTGTGATGGCGGGAGAAATCCCACACATATCAGAATGCGTCCAGGCAAAAACATCAAGGTTTGCCCGGAGGAAGTCGCTAAGGTCTTCTGTCATTGCGGGGCCTAACTGTGATCCGATCTTCAGTATTTGCGTAGGGTCGTCACGGCTAACTGAAATGTCAATCGTTAATTCAGCCGGTGCCGCCTTCTCTTCCCTGGGTTTCTCATCGTCGTCTCTCGGATCTATATCTCCGTAGATCCGAGAACTATGCCCGAGCCAGGGCTCGGGCACTACTTGTCAATTATTCGTATTGAGGATGCGGACGGGATTGTCCGCATCCTTTCCTTTCTCCCTCCGGTGGGCTTCTCGGAGCTCGGCCACATAACAAGAACGACCAACCGCTTGGTCACCGTGAACAATGCCTACTCCTTTGTCAGTCGGAAACTTCAAAGTCAAGCACCACGGGGCTAGTGCTGCCCTAAATTCAGCCAGGGCCGGCCGACCCAAGAAAACATTATATGGAGAGTCCACGTCCAAAACTACAAAGGGTAGAATTCGTACCCTCCGACGCTCGCCTTGTCCCAGTTCAACTGGTAACTCGACATATCCTACTGCATCAGTCGCAGCGCCGTTAAAGCCGTGGATACGAGCTTTGGATGGTTTCAAGTCTTTTGTCTCTAGCTTCATCTGATCATAGGCCTTCTTGAAGATGATGTTGACTGAACTTCCACAATCAATCAAAATTCTTTTTACATATGCTGGTCCGATTGTTGCAGATATGACCATGGGATCGATGGTCGGAGCCTCTACCTGATCAGCGTCTCTGTTTCTGAACACAATATCGTCTGTCATCACGCGCTGCTGCTTAGCAGGGGCCCCGTCCTCTACATTCGAACAGCACTCAAAATCTGCATGCTTCAAGGAGCTCGCATATCGTTCCATCTCTTGCCAGTTCTTATCTGCGGGATGAGGTCCGCCGATAATTGTATTTATAACCAGTCTTCCAACAGTCCGGGCAGGTTCCTCAGGATGACGTGGAGCCGGTGCACGATCTGGGTTGGACGTTCCCTGTCCTCCTTCCTGTGGATCCTTTACAAATTCTTGCAACTTCTTTTGTCTGATCAATTTCTCGATAGCGTCATGCAGGTGTCTGCATTCTTCCATGTTGTGTCCATAAGTTTCATGGAAGCGGCAATATTTCCCAGTCCGTTTCTGTTCTTCAGTTGATTCTTTCGGACGTGGTTTTCTGTATTGAAAAGTATTGCATGTGGATAGGTAAATGTTCTCAAGTGGGGCGTTTAGCGGAGTGTACTCGCTGTAGCTTGGAATTCTCAACTTCCACTTTCCCGCTTCTTTCCTCTTTCCTTGACTTCTTCCTCCGGACTCTTTGGGCTGCACAGGCTTACTCTGGACGTTGACTTGGACCTTTCCTGAATTGTCTCCAGACTGCTTCACAGCAATGTTGCTCTTAATTGACTCTTGGGCAGGTCCCGGTGCCTTGTCTCGTCGTACCCACCTAGCTTCCTCTCTTCTTATGAACTGGTGAGCCTTGGAGTAGAAACGCTCTAGCGTAGTCGGAGGTTTTCCTGCCAGCCAATCTCCGAATTCAGAATCCGGATCTACACCTCTCATTACAGCCATTAGAATTGCATGGTCGTTGGGATTACTGACTTCAGTTGCCGCAACGTGGAATCTTTGTAAGTACTCCTTCAGCGACTCTCTGGGATTTTGGATTACACTTGACAGAGACATCACGTCCTTCGGGCGTGTAGTGTGTATCCTGAATTGCTCAATAAACTTCTTTGCCAACTCCTCGAAATTTGATACGGATCGCGGAGGAAGTCGGGTGAACCACATAGTAGCGATCCCAGATAGAGTAATCGGAAAGCACCTACACTTGGTGGCATCATTTGCTCTGGCTGAATCCATCATCCATTCATACCTCATTACATGTTGTCTGGGGTCCGTCTTTCCTTCGTATGCAGGAATGGTTGGCATGCTAAACTTCTTGGGGTAGGACGCTTGCAGCACAACATCCGTGAACGGAGTATGACTTCTTGACACTCCCCAATCGTCATTTGATAAGCCCTGATTTTCTTTCATCAGTTGCCTGATCATGGCTGTCAGATCGGGTGTCTGTATGGAAGCTGGGAGGTTGGAGTCAGTTCTACGCGCCTGTCCATGCTGATGCCTCCTTTCCTGGCGATCTGCCAATCGTGCGTCATGAGGTTCAACATTGTTAACATCTTGATGATCTGGAGCTCCCTCCTCCATCTGTACTCCGGTTCCGAAGTTTCCAGTTCTGGCTTGGTCGCGGTCTCCTGCTGTTCGAACAGCAGCATCTGCCCTTGCAGCTTCAGTCTTACGGCGTCTGCGCCTGGGTGGCTCATCAGAAGAAGTTGAGCTGTCAGAAGAGGAATAAGCAGCTGGATTGCCCCCAGCATTCTGTTGCTGCTGTTGAGTGAGTTGTGCCATCAGGTTGGCATTAGCTTGCATCTGTTCTCCCAGTTGTCTCCTGCTCTCCCTAAGTTCTCTCATCAAGTCGTTGAACTCCACTCTGGTGACAACTGGAGTCTGTTCTTGAGCGGCAATCCCTGCACTCGGGATTGCTGGTTGATTGCTAGGTCCAGCTTATTGCACGCTAGCAGTCTCTCGGGCATCCGCATTAAGAGAAGCTGACCTGGTACGTGGTCTTGCCATTGTAGAGTTATTGGTATGAACTCTGAGTAGAATCAGCGGATGTTCTATCAGTAAGTCGGATCTTCTTTGGGGGATTTGCTCAATCCAGTAGCTTCAAAGCAGATCCCTGAGGTCTGAGAATTCGATTCTCAGTGAAAGCACCAAAGTGTTAGCACCAAAATTGGTCACTAACCTCGTTCAGAAAGATTGTGTAGAGATATAAGTGATGAAAGTAAATTAAACAGAGAAGACAATGCTAATTTAAATGCAGAAAGTAAGAACACCAAATTTATAGTGGTTCAGCGTAATTGCCTACGTCCACTTTGTTCAACTTTATTGATTCCCTTTATAGTTGATTACAAATACAATTCGTGAATCAAATGCTCGAGTAAAGTTGTTAAGTAGAGAAGGTGAGTCTTGAAAATGGCAGAGTCTCCCCCGGTGTTTTCTCTCCAAAAAAAAGGATCCATTTCACTGTGACCCTGCCCCTCTATTTATAGGCAAAGATGGGCTGGACTTCCCAAGCGGGCTTGTTAGCCGAACGTTCGAGCCCAGGTGCTGCGTGCCGAACCAGGTACGCCGAACGCTCTTGTGCCGAACGGTCCTTCCCATGCCGAACGGTCCTTCCCATGCCGAACGGTGCTCCTGATGTATGGGAAGTGTAGGGTGATTGCAGTGAAGCCGAGCGTATCTCCCTTTGAAGCTCTTGACCAACCAATGTATGTAGTTCGAACGTTCTCGTTGCCGAGTTATCCTACCGCCGAGCTCCACTGACGCCGAGTACCGTGGGATGCCGAACACTAGTTGACGCCGAGCGTAGGTTGTTGCCGAGCGCTCTCCTTGACGCCGAATGCCCTTACGCCGAGTACCATGTTATGCCGAGCAGTCTTGGCGCCGAGTACCTTGTTATGCCGAGCAGTCTTGACGCCGAGTACCTTGTTATGCCGAGCAGCCTTGACGCCGAGCACCTTGTTATGCCAAGCAGCCTTGACGCCGAGCACCTTGTTATGCCGAGCAGCCTTGATGCCGGACATTAATGGATGCCGAGCACACTTTTCGCCGAGCGCTCATGGATGTCAGTTGCTTCGCCGAACACTCCTGGATACCAAGTGCCTCGCCGAACACTCTTTGATGCCGAGCACTGATTGCCGAGTACTAGTTGCCTGGTCAAATCCCCAGGAAACAAAATGATTTGAAATGAAGTTTTTTGGAAAGATATGATATTTTGATATATTGAAATGATTTGAAACGATGTTTTGAAATGATATGATATTTTAAATATATTAAAATGGTTTGGAATTGATTTAATCTTTATTTTGATAAAGATTTGGATTTGAAATGATATTCTATTTTGAAGTATAAACTGTTTTAAATTTATAACCACGGGTTATAATAACGATTGGTTGTTAAAGAGACCGGGATCGGATATGGACATACTCTTTGTCGATACTGAAAACCACTTTGACAACTGTGTACGCAGTGGAGTTTCCAGAATGAAGTAGGATGGTGGCGATGATCCTAAAGGTATATACGTGGACCCAACTCCCGTGAGTTGGCATAAGGTTGCTAAAACATGAGCGATTGATGGGTCAATGAGGTAGCACCTCTGATCAGACACACTTCTATTACTTTGTGATTGATTGGGTGCACCCCTTAATTTGGGAGTGTTGTTCGAGGTGGGCGGTAGTGGCTGTTATGCGTCACCACCAGGGGGGATGCATAATTGGTATATCTACCCTGGCATTGCCTAGTTGTGCCGTGTCACTTACCATATCGAGCTTTACTACGATTTGTGATTTCTCCCGTAGCCTGTGGAGTATCGAGGGTAGCCCCCATTTTGGGAGTATGCTAATACTGGATAGAATACTAGGACTATTACGTGTTAAGGTGGAAAATGTAAAGCCTTAATGCTATTTAAATGTATGTTTATTTTATATTAGACATTATTATAATAGCGCAATATTACTACATAGTAGATAGTTTAATGGATCCTTAGAGGATGGGCGATCCCAAGCATCCTTTGAGTTACTTGTATCTTTATTACAGTTCACTTAAGTTGGTTTACATTGTATAAGTATGTATGTCCTGACTCGAGTGTTCTGTGTTTTCTTTACGCTCGGGTCAGACTGAGTGATATAGCATTAGAGACTCACCTTTGGAGCTGGAGTTTTGCTTTGAAGATCCAAATATCTATTCATTTTGTTATCCAGTTGATTCCAGTTGTATTCTGAGTTGTACCTGATTTTCATACTATTATTCCAATTGTATCTTACTTAACTCTGATGTATTTATATAGTAGCTTCATGAGTTACTATTTCTTTGTTTCCGCTGCATTATATTACTCTGTGTCTGTGATATGTGATTATTTATTTACTATATATTCTGAGTTTTGCCAAATATAAATTAACAATTCGGTATTTTGAGCAATTCAAGTGTGAAATGTGTGGATGCGAATGGTTGAAAATATCGGGTCGTTACATATTCAAACTTGTCATTTTTTATATATTGAGAGTACTATGTATTCGGGATTTCTTTTGTATTTTGTTTTTAACTCTGATGTTCTGTAGTAGCTTCATGAACTACTATTTATCTATTCCACTGCTTATTGTTGTATTACTCTGTGTTTGTGATTCTATGATTGATTTATTTCCTGTATATGCTAAGTTTTGCCAAATATAAATTAACGATCTATTGTTTTGAGCAATTCAAGTCCGACATGTGTGGATGATTGTCGATTTGAATGGTTCGAAATAGCCGGTTGTTACACTAAATTAGTAAAAATTCTATGTAACTTTGTTGAGCACCCTCAACGGTTACATAATTTCCCTTAGGCTATTGCAAAATGATGGGTTTAATGTATTTAATTTACTATATGATTTTTTTGAGCACCCACAAGGTCAAAATGACGATTAGAAGCAAAGTAAAGTATGTTAGGAACTATATATAAGATATAATTATTTAAGTTTTACTTACCATTTAAGGTTATAGTAACATGATAAATGGTTTTTAACACCCATTGAAAGAATTTATGAAATTCTTGTATCTCTTTTAGTGTTTATGAGAAAAGCAAAAATTAATGGTAGATAAATATAATAAACAAATCTAATAACTATATGAACATACATATGTTACCTAATATACTCTAATGAATTTGCGTAGAACAAATGACAATTATGAAGCTATTTTTAAAAACAGACTAACCGGTATGAACTATAAAGACTGGTTAAGGAACATTGAAATTACACTCATCTATAAGAAATTATGGCATATGATCGCCAATGAGCTCATGGCTAAACATGATAAGGATGCGACATTGAAATAATTAAGTCCTATGAGTCATGTTTATTAGATCATGAACTTTCTCAATGCTACATGTTATCAAGCATAAGTATCAAGCTCCAAAGGTAGCACAAGAATATGGATGTTCAAGCCATGTTCAAACACCAAAAAAGTTGTGTGGTAAGTAGTCATGTACCGAAGGATACAAGATTGCATGGAAATTGCTCCGAACAAAGGTGAGCAAGGTACTCCTATCCAAGATCATGTGCCGAATATGATTGGCTACATTGAGAGTAATAGAGTTAGGAATGACTCTTAACAGTGAGTTACTAGTTGATATGATTCTTCGATCATTGACTCTACGGTTTGATCCATTCATATTGAAATTTAAAATGAATTTAATGAAGTGTACTTGCATGGAACTCCTTAATATGTTAATTTTTGAACCAAAAATGGCACAAACACCCAAAAGATTATGTAGAGAATAAAAATTGAGGAAAATAAATGAAAATGAGAAAGAAAAGAACACACGGCGTTTATCGTGGTTCAGTTAATCTTGGCCTACGTCCACTTAGTAATTTTACTGCTTATATCACTGGAATACAAGCGGATGTTCTTATGGATCGATATAAATCCGAGGGTTATTACAAGAAATTAGGGTAGAGAAAGCAAGAGCCAAAAAGATTGTAAGCCCTGACCTCCTATTTATAGATGTAGGAAGCCTAAAATCTTGCCTTCTTGATCTCCACCTCGTTTTCCATGCCATAGACCAATTCTCTAAGAAAATAGGTGGAGACATCAGCAGTTTGCATGGATCGGTACCAATCCATTTGCTTGGATTGGTACAGATACGTGAGATGGCCAAATTGGTTGTCTTGAACTCCTTGTCTAGGCTCGATTCATGGTTAGCTTCGTGATTCCAAACTTGTTTACACCATTATTAACTTATTTCTAAGACCAAATAATGGACTTATGAAAGAATGGAGTTGCAGATCCAAATGCTCATGGAGATCAATAGAGGATTGCATGGGATTGACAAATTAGTGCTTGAAATAGGCTTTTGGGATCATGTAGAGTTGATAGTAGGAAGTGGAGTTGGATCGCCTCAAATGACGTGGATTGGTACCAATCCATGGGATGGATAGGTACTGATCCATAGGTTGGATCAGTGCTTGATCCAACCATTGAATGGATTGTTGTAATTCATTTCTTTGATTCATTTTGTCTTCTCTCCTTGGCTCTATTTGTACTTGGTTTCTGAACTTTTAGGATCTCTCTAGGCTCCTTGCCTTGATAATTTCCAAGTCTAAGTCATCTAGTCTATTCGTATATTACCTGGTCAAAAGGTGGGATAACACTTGCCCTCCAAAGTACATCTTGTTTTAAACATGATGTGCTTTGAATCGAGACAAATCAGGATTGCTACGAAGGACTCCACTCTGTGTTTCGAATAGTCATTGTCCTTCCTTCGGATCATCTTCATGAAGAGTTATGTCTATAGCTATTTGTCATGACACTTTACCAATATCTAGTACTATAAATCTAGAGTGCGCTTTCATGATCTGTCAATCCAAGCTCAGCATTTTTGAACCAATTCCTTTTCTGGATTTTTCAGGTTTGGATTTGATTTCTTTATATCCCAGTTGTTGGATGTTGAATATAATTATGCACATATATGTACATGCATGTTCTATAAGGTTCCATAGTCATAGGCACACACACATGCATGTATACATGAATGTCATCTCCATCATCATTTTTTAAGATCGGTACCGAACGAAGAACTTGGATTGGGACCAATCCAAGACTTTAAGAAAAAATCTTGCTTTCTTGGCCTGGAAAAATGAAGTTATGGGTTTATATAACCCGAATCGTGTCCACTTCTTCCTTACTTGCTTTTGAATTTTGATGCTAATAAAATTTGTGCTTTTCTTTCCAAGCTTTATTTTGAATGTGAATTAAAACATTTGTTTCATCCAATTCTCGTGCGAATTTACTTAAGCACTTGATAAACACGCTTTTTGTTCGATGTACTTATGATCCATCTCTTTCATGATTATTGTCAGACCAAGTCACTAACCCATTCTGTGGTTTGCCGGCTCTTCTTCATTCTAGTGAACTTATAGCAATTTCTGGGATGCCCATCTCAAAGTGTTCATATGTGACCTTGTCCACACCTTTATCTTGGTCGAACTTCGATCACCTATAAAGATGACTTAGGTATTCCTCTTAATGGAACTTTTAATGCGATCGCACCTGCCTTAGGGTGTCGATTGAAATGAATTGGCTTGAACGACAAGTTTAGCATCCTTCCACGGAATGCAAGTTTCGACCATACCAAACTCCGGGCATTGATCTGGATTGACCACTTAGGATCATGGTTTAAGTAGCCTTTTTTGGATACATGTCTCGACCGAGCCAAACTCCGGGCGTTTGTCAAGTTTTTACCACCTAAGATGGTGATCAGTACTTCCCTATCTAAGACATTTACTCGTGATCATGCCAAAATCCGGGCATCGATCGAGGTTTACATATGAGATCCCAGCCAACTTCAAACGTGGACCTATTGCCTTGCCTACTCCCGGTAAGGTTTGAATGTTGTCATTTGAACCAAGCCTAACTCTCAGTGATGGTAAAAGCTTGGGTAAGATCTTGCCTAACCCTAGGTAAAGATCTTCAGCCTCGCCATCCTTTGGGTAAGACATTGGCGCTTTGCCAAACTTTGGGCATAAATTAGCAAATGGACGGTCTTGTCATGACCATTTTAGTTCATTGAACTCCCCCTCCTCTAGGCAAGACATTAGTGCTCTGCCAAACTCTGGGCACGAGCTATTAGATGGACGGTCTTGTCATGTCCTTTTTAGTTCATCGACCTTCCCCTCTTCTAGGCAAGGCATTAGTGCTATGCCAAACTCTGGGCATGAGTTAATCGGTAAACGGTCACATCACGTCTATTTTGTTTCAATAACCTCTCTAAATTCTGGGCAAGGCATTGATGCTTCACCAAACTCTGGGCATAAGGCGATGGATGGATGGTCGAGTCACGTCCATTTTGGTTCATACTCCTACCCCTGTATCAAGGGCAAGAACTAATGGATGGATGGTCAATTCATGTCCTTTTAGGATTATACCCCTACCTCCACATCAAGGACAAGAGTTAGCGGATGGACGGTTAAGTCATGTCCCTTTAGGTTTATACTCCTGCCCCCACATCAAGGGAAAACTTAGTGGATGGACAGTCAAGTCACGTCCTTTTAGGTTTATACTCCTGCTCCTACATCGAGGACAATAGTTAGCAGATGGATGGTCAAGTCATGTCCCTTTTGGTTTACACGCATGCCCTCACATCAAGGAAAGAGTTAGTGGATGGATGGTTAAGTCACGTCCCTTTTGGTATATACTCCTACCCCCACATCAAGGGAAAGAGTTAATGGATGGACGGTCAAGTCACATTCTTTTAGATTTATACTCCTACCCTATATTAAGGACAAGAGTTAAATGACATCCATCTCTGGGCGCCAAGAATGGTTGAACTCCATGGGTCCAATCATGGACCGTAGAAGTTTGATTGACACTTAACTTCGTGTATCTAAATACCTGCATTATATATGCAGATTCATTCAAGTTGGTCATATTTCACAACTCTTAAGCTATGTAAAGATAGAGTCGCAGATCTGGAAAGCCATTTATTAAAGACAGAAAATGACAGGCTCTGTCTTAGTACATGGCTTTATTGAATTATGTGTGAATTTATTTTTAAGTGAAATAGCATCGTAAGTGCTCTCTATTCCATGCCCTCGGGAGTGAGATCCCATCAACCGTAGCTAGCCTGAAAGTGCCATCTCCAAGCTTTTGCTCTATTGTGTATGGACCTTCCCATGTCGGGCCCAATTTCCTAGGACCTAGGGAGATTCATTTGAGAATCAGGTCGCCAATCTCAAAGGTCTAATTCCTAAACTTCGCGTTGTAATATCAGGCGACTCAGTTTCAGTGTGTAGTTGCTTTCAAGTCAGCTTCATCTTGCTTCTCATCGCTCATGTCAAAAGATTCCAAAAGGAGTTTTTCATTTGTCTGTGGATTGTAGTGAATCACTCGATGAAAAGGTACTTCTAGTTCAACTGGAATCATAACCTCTAATCCGTAGGCTAAGGCGAATGGAGAATGGCCAGTCATTGACTTGTGGATTGTCTGATAAGCCCAAAGTGCTAATGGAAGTTCATCAATCTGCTTGCCCTTAGCCTTTCCCAAATGCTTCTTTTGAATGGACTTGATAATCTTGTTTATAGCTTTAACTTGTCCATCGCCTGGGGGTATGCCATCGCAACAAATCTCTTCTCTATGCGATGTCGATGGCAGAAATCCTTAACTCAGAGCTATCAAATTAGGTTCCGTTATTGGTAATGATTGCTTGTGGGACTTTGAAATGACAGATGATATTCTGAACCTCGAAGTTGATTACTTTATTTGTAGTAATTGTGGCTAATGGCTCCGCTTTAGCCCATTTGGTGAAGTAATCAACTCAACGATGGCGTACTTCGCATCACCTTTAGATATCGGCAATACACTAATAATATCAATTCCCCAGACTATAAATGGCCAAGGACCGACCATTTGAATCATCTCCATCAGTAGAGCTCTTTGAATCTTAGCAAACCTCTAGCACTTGTCACACCTTATAGTGTAATCAGCTGCGTCTCGATTGATAGTTGGCCAGAAGTACCCATAATGGAGAATCTTCTTCGTCAGGATTTTCCCCTCAGTATGATCACCACCGGCCCCTTTATGCACTTCTCTTGGGACTTGTTTGGCCTCATTGTTGGCGGCACATCGTAGTAGTGTGATTGATAATCCTTTCCTCTAAAGTGCTCCTTACTGAAAGATGTATCAAGAAATTTGACAAAGGAGCTTCTGTCGTTCGCTATTACTATCTAGAAGGATTCCCTTTTGCAAACAATTCTTTATAGGATAATCCATGACTCCTTCTCATGCTTGGCCTCCATGATCCAATCGACATCCATATGGTCGATGCTCGGAGTCGACAATACCTTAACCGGAACCAGGCACATGAGCTGCGCATCCCCAGAACTGGCCAACTTGGCCAATGATTCGACCTTTGCATTTTCCTTTCTACGAATATGCGTTATTATGTAATATTCAATGTCACTGAGCAGCTCAATTGTCTGGTTTGGATAAAAAGCCCACCTCGCTCCTTTCGCATGAAACTCCTTCGTGACTTGACACACCATCAGCTGGGAACCGCAAAAGATGTGTAAAGTTTTAACTTCTAATTACTTGGCAATTTTGAGTCCCACAATCAATGCTTCGTACTCTGCTGCATTGTTTGTTGCAAGAAAGTATAGACTCAAGGCATAACAGCTTGAACGTTCCTCGGGAGTGACAAGTACAACTCCAGAATCGGAACAGCGTTTGTTTGATGCACCATCCATGTACATCTTTCACCTAGCATTTTTCTCACCACTACTCTCCGAAGTATTATCTCATGCAGTGAACTCGGCTTTGAAATCCACCAATGCTTGGCCCTGGATAGCTCCTCGAGGGTGATATGTTATATCGTATTGGCCCAATTCAATGTTCCATTTCAACAGCCTTCCAGAAGTCTTAGGTTGTTGCAAGACTTGTCGCAAATGCTGGTCGGTAAAAACTATGATCGGATGAGCGTGAAAGTAGAGGCAGAGCTTCCTTGAAGCCATCAATATGTAGTATGCAAGCTTTTCCAGCTTCAAGTAATTTATTCATGCTCCTATCAACCATTTTCTTAAGTAATAGACTGATCGCTGGATGTGGAATTCCTCTTGAATGAGTGTGGCGCTCAATGCATGCACCAAAACGGCTAGATATATAAACAAGTCCTCATCATCCACCGGTGTTGACAGAACGGAGGGTCTCTCCAAGTGATCCACTAGAGCCTAGAATGAGTCTTTACAATCCTGTGGCTAAGCAAAGTTCCTTTTTTCCCTTCTTAATCAAGTCAAAGAAAGGGATGCATTTGTCTGTGGCTCCGGAGATGAATCAACTAAGGGCGGTGACCTTCCCATTAAAGCTTTGGACCTCCTTGATCGTCTTCGCGGCATCGATGTTTCTCAAGGCTTGGATCTTTTCCAATTAGCTTCGATCCCATGGGAGTTCACAATGAAGCCTAAGAATTTCCCTAACGTGATGTTGAATGAGCATTTCAAAAGGTTTAGTTTCATCCTGTATTTTCAGAGGACGCTGAACATTTTAGACAAATTATCAACGTGGTTTACTGATCGTCATGACTTCACGAGCATGTCATCCATATAGACTTCCGTTGAACGCCCAATCTGGTCTCTGAACATCCTGTTAACCAACCTTTGTTATCGCTCCAACATTCTTTAGTCCAAAAAGCATGACCATATAAAAATACAGCCTCGGGTCGGTAATAAATCTGGTGTGTTCCTAGTTTGGTACGTACATCGGTATTTGATTATATTCAGAATACGCATCCATGAATGATAGCAATTTATGCCCAACCGTCGAATCAACCAGTTGATCAATCCTCAGAAGTGAGAAGCTATCCTTTGGACATGCCTTATTCAGGTCAAAATAGTCAATGCATGTCCTCCACTTCCCGTTTGACTTTCTCACCAAGACCGGATTTGATAACCATTCTGGGTATAAGGCATCACGGATGAAGCAATTATCCTTCAGCTTATCCATCTCTTCTTTGAGTATAATGGATCTTTTAGGACCCAGGATGTGGCGCTTCTGTTTTACAAGAGCACAATTGGGATTTATGTTCAATGCATGGCTCGCTATGTCCGACGAGATCCTACACATACCAGAGTGCATCCAGGCGAATACATCCAGGTTCGCTTGGAGAAAACTAACCAAATCCTTCATCATTCTCACACCGAGCTGTGACCCAACATCCGACCTTCAGGACTAGTGTTGGGTCATCCCGACTAATTAGAACGTTTATCGTTAACTCGGCAGGAGCTACTTTTCCACCTACCGACTCTTTTCGCAGATCCATATCCTTATGGAACCGACTATGCTACCTTGCTAAGATTAGGTGGTGGTTGCTATGCATCCAAAGCCTTAATGGAGAAGGCCCCTTCTATACTTTTCCCTTTCTCTTCTTACCTTGCCTCTTTTACCTCGGCGACGTAACATTCGCAGCCCAGCCCCTAATCTCCCTAGACTATTCCCATAACATTTTCTTTAGGAAACTCATTATCAAGCACCAAGGTGTCATAGCTACTCTAAACTCAGCCAGGGCCGGTTGGTGCAAAAATGCATTATAAGCAGAGTAAATATCCAACACCACAAAAGGCACTAGCCGCACTCGCTTGTGGTCGCCCTCTCCAAGTACCACCAATAGTTCCACATATCCAACTGGCTCCGTAGTCATCCCGTTAAATCCCTATATCCGAGATTTATATGGTTTCAAGCCTTTCCTTGCAAAAGTATCTGGTCATAAGAATTTTTGAAAATAATGTTGACCGAACTCCCACAATCAACTAGCACCTTTCGCACAATTGCAGGGCCAATCTTGGCCATTATACCCCA
The DNA here is from genome assembly GCA_030737815.1 of Allium fistulosum. Classification (NCBI taxonomy): domain Eukaryota; kingdom Viridiplantae; phylum Streptophyta; class Magnoliopsida; order Asparagales; family Amaryllidaceae; genus Allium; species Allium fistulosum. Next base: position 1,250,671,342 of record CM060903.1, on the reverse strand, counting down.
CGGGTCAATCTCGAGGCTTCCATGCCATCAGGATCTTTGTTCCAGAAAATAATATCATCGGTCATGGTTCTGAACTGTTTTGCGGGAGCTCCATCCTCTATAGCGTAGCAGCTTTCATTCTCTGTGTGTTTCAGTGTGCCAACATACCTATCTATCTCATTCAAACTCTTATCGATTGGATGTGGTCCATCGATGATTGTATTTATCACCAAAACGTTTTTCAAGCCGCCTACGCTCCTCACCACTAGGACCAGCTTGCCCCCGCTGGGATGTCATCCTAGGGGGTTAGAGTTTTCTTGCATGGCATCCTGTGGGGCTTTCATAAATTATTGCAACTTCTTCTTTTGAATCAGCTCCTCAATCATACCACGCAAGTGTCTACACTCATTGGAGTTATGACCATGCATCTCATGAAATCTAAAGAACTTGCCAAATCTCTTTTACTTCTCAGTTGACTCCCTCAGAGTCGGCTTCATGTACTGCTTGGTACCTTGGGTTTCCAGATAGATATTTTCGATCAAGTTATTCAACTTAGTATAATTATCAAACTTAGGAATCCTGCAAGGATTTCTATTATCAAGCTTTCACTTTTCGATCCAATTGTCATTCTGTTTCTGACCACTACTTTTGTTGCTAAAGTTCACATCCATATTCCTAGAACTTTCTCTAGACCATTTTACATCAATGTTGCTCTGCATCACTTTAGCTAAACTCCCAGCCTCACCTCTTCGAGGATGATTGTGTGCCTCCTCCAAACGCAGGAATTAATTAGCCTTCCTGTAGAAAATATCCATTTTCAATAAGGGCTTCATTGCCAATCATCTCCCGAAGTCGGTCTTAGGATGAATCCCCCTGATTAATGCCATCAACACTATGTCATCATTGGGATACATTACCATTACATCTATATGGAACCGATTCAAGAAATCCTTTAATGACTCTTCCATGCCATAGAAGAGATTTGATAATGACATCGCATCTTTCGGATGTGAAGTGTGTAAATGGAATTGCTTCAGAAATTTTCACGACAACTTATCGAAAGATGATATGGATCTCATTGCGAGTCGAGTGAACCACATCATCGCTATTTCTTCTAGGAAAATTGGAAAGCAATGGCATCTCACGGCATCAAACGCTCTAGTTGAATCCATATGCCAACCGTGCTTTATCAAAGTGCTGCCTTGGATCTGTCTTTCCACCGTACAATGGCATTGTTGGCATTACAAACCTTTTTCGATACTTCACATGTAGAATGTTTTCAATACATGGATTCAACTAGGAGAGCTAACCGACTCATCAATGATTCTGAACCGATTTTCACTTACAAGTATCCTGACCATATCTTCCAAGTACTCCAAGCCTATAAGTTCGGCTGAACGGTGGTAATCAAGATCTATTTCGAGTGTTCAGCCCAGCGAACGCTCTCGGGTAGGCTCTCTAGACTCTACAACATCCATTCATCCAACAGTCCCCTTGTTTGATTCCCGTGCGTTGTACCATTACCAGTAGCTCGATATTCTAGATTCGGATCATCAACAACATGTCCATAGGCCAAGTCCATGCCACCATCTAAAGGTCAACCATCAGATCCAACATTAGTCGGATCGGTATCGATCCAACTTCTTAGATGGGTACCAATCCACTGACCCTTACCATGGGTCTACCTTGGTTCCTGATATGAATTCCCGGTAGTGTTTTGAGCCTTCTTATGCTTCCTATTCCTCTGTCTTTGCTTGGATGATGAGGAACTATCTAATTCTGAATTTGAAGGCGTTAAATCCTTTTTGCTTCTTCTATGGTTGTTCTAAGTTAGTTCATTCAGTAGCCTCAAGCTCTGCTGCATCTGTTGGTTCATCCCATTGCGAGTCTCCTGAAATCTATCCTCCATGTGCTTTATCATAAGATCCATCTCCATTCTGGTCACAACTTCAATTGGATTTTGGATCTCAGCTTGTTCTGGTTGGGCAACTTCACCCATACGGTGAGTGTCTTGGTTCTTAGCATCATTAGTAGCTTTGTAGTATGTTCTCTCCTTGATGGGGCCATAGCGAATAACTTCTCTTTGATTATTGAAAATCTAAATAGTAGAACAGTAAGGTTGAAAGATTAGATCTATCTCTCGGATCTGTGAAATCCAACAGTAGATGATGGATCCAAGTAGCCTGAGTTTAACTCTCAGTAAAAGCACCAAAATGTTTGAACCAAAAATGGCAAAAACACCCAAAAGATTGTGTAGAGGATAAAAAGTGAAAAAAATAAATGAAAATGAGCAAGAAAAGAACACATAGTGTTTATAGTGGTTCGGCTAATCTTGGCCTACGTCCACTTGGTGATTTTATTGCTCATATCACTTGACTACAAGCAAATATACAGATTGGTATAAATCATAGGGTTATTACAAGAAATTAGAGTAGAGAATGCAAAAGCTAAAAAGATCCTTAAAAATGAGCCCTGCCCTTCTATTTATAGATGTAGGAAGCCTAAAATCTCACCTTCATGATCTTTACCTCATTTTCCACGCGATAGACCAATTCGTTAAGGAAATAGGTGGACACATTAGTAGTTTGCGTGGATCGGTACCAATCCATGGACTTGGATCGGTACTAATCCATGAGATGGCCAAATTGGTTGTCTTGAACTCCTTGTCTAGGCTCGATTCGTGGTTAGCTTCATGATTCAAAACTTGTTTACACCATTAATCGCTTATTTTTGAGTCCAAATGATGGACCTATGAAAGAATGGAGTTGCCGATTCAAATGCTCATGGAGATCGATTGAGGATTACATGGGATCGACAAAATTGTGCTTGAAATAGGCTTTTGGGATCATGTTGAGTGGATAGTAGGAAGTGGAGTTGGACCGCCTCAAATGATGTGGATTGTTAAGGACCCATGGTTTGAATTGGTACCGATCCATGGGTTGGATTGATTTTTGCAGTTCATTTCTTTGAGTCATTTAGTCTTCTCCCCTTAAGTCTATTTGTACTTGATTTTTGGACTTTTAGGCTATCTCTCTGGGCTCCATGCCTTGATAATTTCCAGGTTCGAATCATCCAGTCAATCCGAATATTTCCCGATCAAAAGGTGGGATAATATTAAGGATAGTCAAGAGTTCGTTCATTGAAAAAACCAAGTCTGGTGCTTGCTATCAAGGGTGCTCTCTCTGTGAATAGTTCAAAGAAAAATAATGTAGGTCGAGAGGTGGCATGGGTAAAGCTAGGGTCAATCACGAGAAGGATGAATGTCATTTTTTCTCTAGGAAGGGACAATGGAAGAGGAATTATCTAGATTATTTGAAGATACTCAAGGGGAAGAAATCGAATTTTGCTCCTAAAGTTATTTTACATATAGGATTATTTATTTATTTATAAGTGCTTCTAGTTGGGTTATAGAAGATCTAGAAATCATACATGTAATTTGTTACAAGGACTTAGGAGGAATAGGCTCGTTGCAAGAGAGAGCATGGAATTCCAAGTTGCAAATGTAGCTACTATAGCTACCATCACAGTAGGAGATTAACATGTAAAGCTTGCTAGGGACATGATTTAATTGAATAATTATTATAATGCACCAAACTTTATTAGGGAATAATTTCCTTTCCCGTTTGATGGAAAATGGATACAATTTTAATTATACCGACAATGTTATGATTATTTGTTATGATAACACTACAACAAAAGGACCCTTTATGCGTTTAAAAAATGCTATAAAAGGCTTTTATAGCATTTTTTATAAACACTGTAAACTAACAAGTTGTAATAAGTCAATGACCTATTATTGCAACAAAAGAAACGCTATAAAAACACGTCTTTTATAGCATTTTCAAAATGCTATAAAAAAGACTTATTAATGGCGTCCTTAAAATGCTATAATAAAACCCTTTATTGTAATGACATATTGGTATACAACGTTCATAAAACGCTATTATTAACTATAATAGCATTTCATAAATGCTATTATATGCTTTAATAGCTTTTTAAAAACGCTGTCAAATCCTTTAACGACGTTTTAATCATTTTTGCAGTACGTACATATCCATTATCACTCTATTATCGACAAATTTACATTAAGACAATGTATCATTTCACACAATCATATAGACCACATTAAACGAAAAATAACTAACCATTCAACATTCACATAGAATAATGCATAATATGTCGTTACATTTAATGAACATTACATTAAAAGTGTAAATAATACAAGTGATAAAAGATCGTACTACATATGAAGATTAAATGTGCAAACCAAAAAAGTTGTTTCTTCGGAAGAAATTCAAATCGCTAATTTACCGCAGCATGTTTGCATTTGTATGCACCATAGATGGGTAATTACCTATGAAAAAGAAATTCAACAATTAGCAATAATAATTATACATACATACATATGTGTGTGTGAAACTTAATTATATAAATTTAATTAATATATATGGAACTTAATTAATTTATATGAAACTCAATTAACTTAGTTAATTTTTATAAAATTAAATTGATTTATATAAACTTTAGTTAATTTTATAAAATTTAGTTAATTTATATAATCATATGGAAACGATATCAATAACATATGGAATTTCCTTAAATGGATGTAAATTTTGTTTAAAATACTTTATTCAACAATTGCATGTACATTGTTATGAACTTATTAATTTTATAAAACTTAATTAAATTTTATAAACTTATTTAATTTTAAAAAAACAGTTGGCTTATTTAATTATTATAAAACTTAATTAACTTAGTTACTTATTTTAAACCCAGTTAATTTGTTGTTGCTGCTATTGTTGTTGTTATTTATATTATTAATATTATTATATTATTTTATTACTATTATTACTATTATATTATATTATTATTATTATTCTAATTTAGTTAATTTTTATAAACTTAATTAATTTTTTTAAAACTTAGTTAACTTAGTTAATTTTTATAAAAAATAGATAATTTTTGTAAAACTTAGTCAATTTTTATAACAATTTAACAAAGATTTCAAAATAGAGAACATGATTTTTATAAAGCTAATTTTTATAAAACTTAATTAAATTTTATAAACTTATTTAATTTTAAAAAAACAGTTAGCTTATTTAATTATTATAAAACTTAATTAATTTAGTTACTTATTTTTTATTTTATTTTTTTGGCAACCAGGGAAACCTGTTCTATCACCGCCGACATTGCGACTCCTGAACAGTAAACCTGGGGAAACACAACTGGCCCGCCACAACCGTGCCCCAATTTAGACCAGACCTTTCGGTATACTTGAAGGAGTTGCCAGGAATCGAACTCCTCACCTCATACGAGGGAGGTCGTTGCTCTTGCCAACTGCGCCATGTGCGCGGACTAGTTACTTATTTTTAACTTAGCTAATTTATTATTATTATTGTATTATTTTATTACTACTGTCATTATTATATTATAATTATTATTCTTCTTTTAAATTTAGTTAATTTTTATAAACTTAATTAATTTTTTTAAAACTTAGTTAACTTAGTTAATTTTTATATAACTTAGTTAATTTTTATATCCTTTAATTAATTTTTATAAAACTCACTTAATTAACATAGTTGAATATTTATAAGACTTAGTCTATAAATTAGTTAAATAATTTTAGTTAATTTTTATATAACTTAGTTCAATTTTATAAGAATTAGTAAATTTTTATAAAACTTTTAGTTAATCTAGTTAAATTTGTATAAAACTTGATAATGTAGTTAACTTTTATAAAAATTAGTTAACCTTTAAAAAAACGGTTTACTTATTTAATTATTATAAAACTTAATTAACATAGTTACTTATTTTAAACATAGTTAATTTGTTATTATTATTATATTATTTTATTACTACTATTATTATATTTTATTATTATTCTTCTTTTAAATTTAGTTAATTTTTATAAACTTAATTAATTTTTATAAAACTTAGTTAATTTTTATAAAAATTAGATAATTATTATAAAACTTAGTCAATTTTTATAACAATTTAACAAAGATTTCAAAATAGATAACATGCTTTTTATAAAACTGAATTAGTTTTCATAAACTTTAGTTAATTTAATTTAAAAAAATTAATTTTATTGATTTTTATAAAACTCAATTAACTTAGTTAATTTTTATATAACTTAGTTACTTTTTATACCCTTTAATTAATTTTTATAAAACTCACTTAATTAACTTAGTTGAATATTTATAAGACTTTGTTTATAAATTAGTTAAATAATTTTAATTAATTTTTATATAACTTAGTTAAATTTTATAAGAATTAGTTAATTTTTATAAACTTTTAGTTAATCTAGTTAAATTTGTATAAATCTTGATAACGTAGTTAACTTTTATAAAAATTAGTTAATTTTTATAAATTAAGTAATTTTTTTTAATTTTAACTATTTTTTATATATAACTTAGTTATCTTAGTTAAATTTTTATACTATCTTAATTTTCATAAATTTATTTAAATTTTATAAAATTTTATTAATATTTAGATATTAATTTAATTTTCTAAAACTTAGTTAAATTTTAGAAAATTATTTAATTTTTATAAAACTTAGTTAACTGAGTTAATTCTTATAAACTTTGTTGATTTTTGTAAACTTATCAGATTTCATGGATTTTCGACAGCACCTCATTTGCGCGGTTAGTGCTTTCCTGCATACCCCAATTTAATATACATTTACACGATCAAAATAAGATCATATTTATATCATATATAACAAAATATACTTCATAATAGCATACATATTCAAATGCATAAAAACAGACCTTTTATTAAAAACTTTAGCTACCAATCTTCCATATAGCAAAGGAATGTTTTGTGTACCTATATAGCAAAGTAAAGGGAATAATTAGGGTGCAAATCTATAGAAGAGTTATGTGATTATGCAAAAGGTGTGAATGCCAAGATTATTTATCAAGTAATATTTGCACACTTAGAGATAGAGCGCAAGTTTTTCCATAAGATGAGCGAAAAATGAGCTTGATTAATCTAAGCAAACTGCAAATGGACTTGGATATTAATGGACTTATATCTTAATGAGTCTCAGTTCGTTAACTGAGCTGAGCTCAGTTTTTAAACTGTGCATAGCTCAGTTTTCAATTTTAACCAAGCTAAGCTCAGTTCTCAATACCAAGCAAAAGGTGAAATGGGCTAGATCTAGGTACTAATTGGTAAAACCATGTTTATAAAACCATGTTCACATTTATAAAACCATGTTTATAAATTCTTATTTATATTTTGTAAAAACCTCCATATATAAAACTCCCTTATTAACAATTTCCATTTATCTCATTTATATGTCAAAATCCAATTATAAGTTAATTTACTTATAAATCTCATTATTTGCAAATTCATTCTTTTTATAACTTCATCAATTTATAAACCTTATTTACTTATAAGATTCATTTATAACTACATTTTAACACTTATAAAACTCGTTTATGATCCCATTCTTTTATTTATAAAATATAAATTTTATAAATCTTATATATAAACCATTTATAATAAGTTCAAAATTCTCAATTTAACTTATTTTACAAAATAGTTAACTTCGTATTTCAAAAATAATATTTAAGTATAGTTCACAGAAACATAATTTTTATAACATAAAACTCATGACTTTTTATTTATTTAAAATAAATCCATTTCTTTAAAAATTCAAAATTTATTAAAACATATATATTTTCAAAATCACTTTGAAATCATTTCTATATTTTAAATTCCAAAAATATGGCCCAATGCTGCGAAAGTGCTAAATAAGGGGATTCACATCAATAATAGCAATCAAGCATCCATCACATCAAATATCACATAATACAACATATATAACAATATGTGTAAATAAACATCAACCATAGTGAGGAATCCTATTGGATCCTTCCAACCTATCACTTGTAACAAATATACATATGAGAAAAAGATGTACAATGTTTGTTTCGAGGCAGACGCACGTGTTAGTTCCTGAGATGATGGTTTTGATGACAATAACTTTAGGACTTGTTATAAAATATAAATACTAGTATCATTGTCTAGATATATATGTATATGCAGGATATATATATATATATACTTAGAATGAATACTGTATAGTATAGAGATTCAAGACTGACGAATTCAAGAGTTCAAGATGTCATGATTATCAAGAGTTCAAGATATCAAGATAAGTAATAGAGTCTAGATTTATGTTAAAACTTCATAATAGCACTAAAATCTTTATTCAAATTTTAATTGTAGAATGGAATCCACCTTCTCACTTTAATAGTGGGATGTAACCCACGACCTTCCCTAGTGGAATGGAATCCACGAAATATTCATAATAATTTATTTTAATTATTTTTCCAAAAACTATCTTTTTAAAAGTCATCTCTATAAATTTAAATATTTTAGCCTTAATTCAAAAAAAAACTATTCTTATCATCTTTAATATTTTGACCTCAAAATCATCTCTTGTTTTTTAAACTATCTCTTGTTTTAATATTTTAGGTTTAAATCTCAAAATTATATTTTAAAGAAGTCTATACTTAGTTTTCAATATTACTTTTATATTATAGATTATATATTTTAAGGTTACTTTCTAAAACCCTTTTATAAGTTTAAACTATATTCAAAATGGTTTACAAAGTTTAGAAATTGTTTTGACATGTTTTCTAAATCATTTTAAAGCAAAATCAATTTTCAAAAATAACATAGACATGTCGACATCCCTATAACCCCCATGTGGACATGGTAGCCGTAGATTTAAAAATTCAAATTTACAAAAGAAGTGTTTATTCGTCATAACCTTTCATGAATGGACATGACCGTTATTCTCCTCTATATACCAGTAGTTTTCAACGAATTTTAACTTAAGATTTATTTTTTTTCTCTCCTCTTTCTCTTCCATTCTTATTTTCAAATATTCTTGACAAAACTCTACCAAAATCCTAAGTGAATCAAACTCGATTGTTTCTAGTTTGATTCTCTACCACTCTCTCTCAAAGATCTCAGTGCTATTCATAGTTATAGGATTATTTGTAATCAAAGATCGAAAGGTCGAAGTGTATCGAGTCTCTCTCTATCAAAGTGTGATTGGAAATGGTGTGATTGTGGCCTATAAATCAATTGGGTGTGATTGTAGCCCGTAAATCAATTAGGTGATCTTGTAGCCTGGTTAAATCAAGAGAGTTTGCCTTGGACTCGGAGACAGGAGGGTGTATCTCGTAGCCATGAAATCGAGGTTGTAATATCGACATTATATTTGAAAAGAAATCTACACAAGAAATTGTGTGGGACTGGATGTAGGGTAACTCCGAACCAATATAAAATTCGGATGTGTTCTTTCCTTTACTACTTTTATTTACTATTTGCATCTGTGTCTGGTTCTGTGATTGTCTCTGTGTTTGTGAATTAAATCTGTTTGGGTTTAATTTGAAAAGATTTCAAAAAAATTCATAAAATTAATTAATCACTATTCACCCCCCTCTAATGTTAATTCTGCCTTAAGACCCGTAATCCGCATTTCCTACATTTGGTATCGAGCATAGGTTTTCAAAGTTATCATAATCTGAATTCTGAAAAAGTTTAAAATGGCAATTTTTGGAGATTCTGTTAACACTAGTTCAAAACTATCCAAATCATCATTGTCTCATAAGCCTACATATTACTATTATAGAAAATCAAGTTATCTACCGAATTGGTGTGTTAAGCAGGAACAGATGTGTTATATGGCTTTTGAAGAATCAACCCTCAATGGACAAATGGTGCAAATCAAGAAAAACAAATAGATACTTGATAGTGGATGTTCAAGACAAATGATTGGTAATCTGGAGATACTGAATGTGATGACCGCCCATGACCCCTGCACCGAATCTAGAGATAGTGTGCTGTAAAGTGTGCCAGGCGACCATGGACGATTGTCAAGGTAGATAAAAACAACAGAATCTATCGTATTACTCACAGTGCATGGACAAAATACAATAGAACATATATATAGTGAAGCTTCACAGAATAGAATCTCATCAATAAAACTTCATAGGAGTTGAATACAAACATCTGAATAGTCAATACAACAAGCCTCACTACATATCACTCAGAGAATACAAAACAGCGGAACATCCAGTACATATAATAAGAAGATAATATGCAACCCTCCAGCTCGTCTTCGATATCAGCATCGTGAGAAGAGAACAGCACCTGTCACCTGCTACCTAGTCTGCCCGTCCCAAAAATGGACGAACAGCCCAAGGCAATAAGAGTTAAAACATAAAGCCTTGAGTCAGACAACAGTCTTAGTGAGCAGTAAATTAACTAACAACATACCAAAAGAGCATAAAGGAAAAGGAATAGGAATACAACCCTCCCACTCCAACCTCTTTCTACAGTGATAGCCCCTAGACACACACTAAGTAGAAGCAAACATAGCAGAGCATACAATGTAAAGTAAAGCAATTATCACTCGAGTCAAGGGCGATGTTTTCCAAGTACAAACCCCCAAGGCCTAAACCAAGATCAGATAAGCACCCAGAAAATACCGCTCTTGAGACCGAATGACGATACAACCAAACATCCATGACTCTGGCTATCACTGTTATCATTGCTTCGATATCACCGTTAATTGAATGACCGGCACATTCTTTCAGCCGTCCGTCAAGGGCTAATGGTAACCCCGGTTCTAGACATAACTCCTGCACGTCATCGTGACCCGTGCCTAGGACTATCGAATATGCCCAGAGTACTTGACTACCCAATCAGTAGCCTTCAGGGACTATCGAATCTGCCCAACGTACTCTTGCTTTGAGCATGCTAGAACCTTCAACAACGATGAGATCTCAGCCTTCTAGTCGTCCTCCTCGACAACTATTTCCATACTAGCTCAAGCGCCTCTCGAGCATCCATTATCCTCAACCCGAACCATATCACTGAGTTACCAACATGCTTGGAATGATCCCGTCTGGATTAGACCAAGACTATCTCATATCATGCCTCGCTTCATCACATCCTTGCAAAGCTTCATCTCAACATCATCATCAAATCTATGCATAAGAGCTTCATCATCCGCTACATAGGCCACAAGCAGCTTTCCCAATTCAAGAGCCTTTCTCTTAGCTTTTGAATCATCTTCGGTCTAAATCAAATCATCAATCATCTAATTCATAGCAATCAACCAAATCAAACATTAATCCAAGCAATCAAGCATTCAAATATGATCTAAGTAGACAATTATCACAATAATGGCAATTTCGTAATTAAAGAGTTGAAAGTCTAATAAGCATGAAAACATGAACAATATCTCTATAATCTTGATGAATGAACTTGCATAGGTTAACATGTAGTAAAATGGATGTAACATCATCATGAACAATGGATCTATATGGATCTACACTTAGGATGAAGAAAATGTATGGAAATCACTATTTTAACACCAAATCGAGCCAACAATCCGATATACTCCTTTGGATCCATATGAGAGATAATCACCACTCACCAAATCACCTAAACAACCCCAAATCAAAACGCTTCAGATCTGGACAGCGAAGGATCTAGCTTGATCTATCGCGAATCCGCTTCAAACGAAGAAATCTCACTTCAAAGGATGAAGATCTTCAATCTAAGCTCTTGAATCTTCAATTTGATCTTCAACTTGGATGGATGGAATCACTAGATTAGAGTGGAGAAAAGAAGTGAAGAAGTGTAGAAGTCGAGCTCTCAAAATGGCAGCACTTCGTCCCTTCGAAATCCGGATCCCAAAAATGAAGCAGACCCCCCTTCTATTTATAGGCGAAAATCCCTTAAGTCGTAACTCGGAATTAGGTCGTCTCCGACCTACGACCTAATTAAGACTCCCACCGACCTAAGCCTTAGCCAACAACTCCGACCTAACAGACCAAGCCTACGACCTAGCAGATCCCCGACCTAAAGCACGCGCCTTAACAGGGTATACAACTTATGACTTAACAGCAGCTCCGCCTAACACATGCGCATACGACCTAACGACTTAGTAAATAACCGCATCCATACGACCTACGACTTAACTAATATGCGCGACCTAATAGGAGATACGACTTACGACTTAGCGGCTTAACCCCTAAGTCGCTCACGACTTAATAACTTAGCAACTCTACGACTCACTATGCAACGACCTAACTTCCTTAAGTCGTCTAACGACCTAACTTCGCTAACCACTAGGTCGCTAACCTGCTAACCTTTATAAGTCGTCAACACTTAGGTCGCTCGACCGACCTATCCTACCATACGACCCAAAATACTTAAGTCGCTAACTTACTCAACTGACCTAACACTTAACCCATCCACGACCTAACTCTTATGTCGTCTACGACCTAAACCCTTACCATCCATCATACGACCTAACTCCAAATCCTTAGGTCGCCTATTCTCCTTAAGTCGGCTACGACCTAAGCCTAAGCTTACTTACGACCTACCAGACTTCTCCGACTTAACCCCTTGCCGACCTAAACCCAAACGACCTAGGAATTAAACTATAAACGACTTATCAACAGTGTGACCAAATGTCAACTGTTTTACGAAGTTTCGATCCGTAAAAATACGTGTCGTTACATTCTCTCCCCCTTAGGAATTTTGCCCCCGAAATTCCAAACAAACAAGGCAATCAAAGACTATTCTGTACGCCTACCAACTATAACAATCAAGAAGCCATGCATCCAATTCTAGCTTAGCGTACAGAATTCTAACACTAGAAGAAGTTACAATATCGTGAGATGACACGACACCTTAGGGCCATACCTTGAAGAGTTCAGGATGAGCTGCCTTCATCCTCTCTTCTACCTCCCACGTACAGTCGTCATCATCATCACTCCATTGTATCTTGAGCAACTTAACTACCTTTCTCCTAAGCTGTTTCGTGTTGGTTTCTACAACACGAAGCGGCTTACGAGGTCTTCTATCGACTGGATCAACTTCGAAATCTTCACAGCTATCAGTAGAAACCACCATATTCTAGTCGTGCACATACTTCCCTAGATATGATACATGAAAAACATTGTGCACACTCGACATCTTCTCAGGTAACTCCAATCTATAGGCGAGCTTTCCAATTCGCTTGATGATCGGGAATGGTCCAACAAATCTCGGAGTCAATTTCCATTTCTTCCCGAATCGAATAACATTCTTCAATGGAGAAATCTTCACAAAAACCATATCTCCTACGTCGAATTCCAAGTCCTTTCGACGCTTATCGGCATAACTCTTCTGACGGTCTTGGGCTGCCTTCATTCGTTGCCGAATGATCTCTATGCAATCCGAAGTCTGTCGAATCATCTCTGGCCCAAGTATCAACTTTTCTCCAGTTTCTAACCAACATGTCGGTGAGTTACACGGTCTCCCATACAATGCCTCATACGGTACCATACCAATGCTTGACTGGTAACTGTTGTTGTATGAAAATTCCACCAAATGAAGGTGATCTTCCCATGATCCTCCGAAATCCAAAACAAAAGCTCTGAGGAGATCTTCCAAAGCTCGGTTGACTCTCTCGGTCTGACCATCTGTTTGAGGGTGATAAGCTGTACTCAAACACAACTCGGTTCCCAAAACTTCCTGGAAGCTCTTCCAAAATCCACTAGTGAATAATGGGTCTCGATCGCTCACTATACTCTTCGGAATACCATGGAATCGAACTATCCACTTAACATACAACTCAGCCAACTTTGATGCAGTCCTAGTCGATCGAACAGGAATGATCTTGCACTCTTGGTCAGACGAACTACAATGACCCAAATCCCTTCATTTCCCATTCTTGTTCTAGGCAGTCCATCAATAAAATCCATTGACACTTGCTCCCACTTCCATGTAGGAACTTCTAATGGCTGAAGCAATCCACTTGGCTTCTTCTGTTCGGCTTTTACCAACTGGCAGTTCATACACTTGGAAATAAAATTTCCAACATCCTTCTTCATACCTTCCCAGTAGTAGGTTCTCTTCATATCCCGATACATCTTATTTCCCCCTGGATGAATTGTCAACTTCGAGTGATGACTTTCCTTCAGAACTTCAATCCTCAATTCATCTATATCGGGAACAACTAGTCGTCCTTGCTTCCGAAGCCAACCCTCTCGATCGACCTCGAATCCTTTATCCTTTTCTGGATCCAATCCAGATTCCAAATCATGGATAATCTTGACAAGCTTATCGTCTCGTTTTTGGCTCTCGCCAATCCTTTCCACAAGAGTCGGTCTTATCGATAAGTTTGCCAACATCTCAGGTTCCAATCCGCATCTAGGCCTGAAGTTAAATCCATCTAAATACTCGAGACTCTTCCATTCTGAAAACATGGCTCCCAATCCCGCATGTCTTCGACTTAACGCATCTGCCACTGCGTTACCTTTTCCCGGAGTATAAGCTATACCAAAATCATATGATGCCAAAAACTCTAGCCACCGTTGCTGCCGAAGATTCAAATCCTTTTGGGAGAAAAGGTACTTCAACGACTTATGATCTGTAAACAACTCAAATCGAACTCCCAGTAGATAATGTCTCCACATCTTCAGAGCAAAAACAATCGCCGCTAACTCCAAATCATGAGTTGGGTAATTCCTTTCATGCGGCTTCAGTTGTCGACTGGCATACACAACAACTTTATCCTTCTGCATCAGCACTGCTCCAAGTCCAGTACCACATGCGTCAGTGTAAACCACCATCTCATCATTCCCACTTGGAATAGTCAAAACAGGAGCACTCGTCAATCTCTCTTTTAGGATTCCGAAAGCTTGCTCACACTTAGCTTCCCATCTGAACACTTGGTTCTTCTTCGTCAATCCTGTTAACGGTGCAGCTATCTTGGAGAAGTCTTTAATAAACCGTCGATAATATCCTGCCAATCCAAGAAAACTTCTTACATCAGATGCATTCTTAGGTCTAACCCAATCCTGGATTGCTGCCACCTTTGAGGGATCAACCGCTATTCCATTTCCAGAAATCACATGGCCTAAGAACCTCACTTCACTCTTCCAGAAGTGACACTTCGAAAACTTAGCCTTCAGCTGATGTTTCCGTAAGATTTCCAAAACAATACGCAAGTGTGTCTTGTGCTCTTCTTCAGTTCTGGAATAAATCAGAATATCATCCACGAACACAAGTACAAACTTGTTCAGCTGATCTCTGAACACTCTATTCATAAGATCCACAAAATATGCTGGCGCGTTAGTCAATCCAAACGGCATTACCAGCCACTCAAAGAAACCGGATGGTGTCCTAAAAGCAGTCTTCGGCACACTATCCTTAGCCACTCTCAACTGGTGAAATCCCATTGCCAAATCCATCTGAGAAAACACCTTGGCTTCGTGAAGCTGATCAAACAAGTCATCTATTCTCGGCAATGGATACTTGTTCTTCTTAGTCACCTTATTCAGCTCACGATAATCCACACACAATCTCAACGACCCATCTGCCTTGGTTGCAAACACAACTGGTGCACCCCACTCGGACACACTACGCCGAATGAATCCTTTCTGCAAAAGGTCATCAACTTGCACCCTCAACTCTTGCTGTTCCCTAAGCGCCATCCGCCTAAGAGGCATCACAACAGGTCTGGCTCCTTCAACTAGATCTATACGAAACTCGATCTCTCTATGCGGCGGCAACCCTTTGACTTCGTCAAAGACATCCTCGAATCCATTTGCGATTGGCACTAATGACAGTCCATCCCGTGGAACAACTAGCGAATACATAAAGCTCATGAAGACGCCTTCTTCATGCTTACATCGTATCACAATCTCTCGCCCCTCCACATTCTCAACTGTCACCTCCAACCTTTCGCAATCAACCTTAGCCGCATACTTCCTAAGCCAGTCCATACCCAAAATAATTCCGAACCCCGCAAAGTTCAGAACAAAACAATCACAAACAAAAGAGCAACCATGACTCGATACAATCAGACCACGGCATAACATACACAAACAAGACGAACCCCCAACTGGATTAGTCACAACCAATGGCCTATCAACAATATCCGGTTCCAAACCTAACCGGCCTACGAGTTCACTACAAAAAAACTAATGCGACGCCCCAGTATCAAATAGAACTCTAACTGGAACACCACATAGGAAAAGAGTACCTTGAACCACCACACTCTTCCCTTTCTCTTCAGCGGTAGGAGCTTTCGAAGATGACGGAACAGCTCCCAAAGCATAAGCTTGCACAATCTGCTTGTCCATCCTCGGTTCTGGACAATTCTTCCTGAAATACCGCGGCTTGTCACAGTTGTGGCACTTCATCGGTGCCTTCGGATTCTTACAATCCTTCGAGAAATGGCCCTTCTGCTGACAATTGTAGCAAGTCACTTCGCCCTTCGGCTTCTTCTGGCCATCCTTACCCTTCTGCTGCTGCTGCTTCCTCTTCTTGTTTCCACCCTGCTGGGGTTTAGACTCTTCCCTGGTCACAGCAACAACAGATCCTTCCTTAGGAAACAGACTCTCATGCCTGAGAGCTTTCTCCACAAGCTTCTCAAATGAATCGTCCAAATGGTCCACCAACTGCCTCCCAAGATAACTGTCCAAGCCTGTCACAAACTTGTCATTCTTCTGAGAAGCAGATTCGATATACGACCGGGCATACTTGGACAAAGCTTCGAACTCAGAAACATACTCAAGAACTAGTCTTCCTCCCTGCTTGAGCTCCACAAACTTCTTGAACAGAATCTTCTGGACCTCTGGACCTCAATTCCAGATCACCAAAGATCCTTCTACAAGCATCTATCCACCTCTGGACCTCAATAGTTGATTCTGTTCCCAAGAAAACCTTCCCTCCAAGTGCAGTATAGTCCTTGCACAACTTAGCAAAATCCACTGGTTTTGGAGTTTGGACTTGAACCCCAACATCTACTGCTGCCCCCGGAACCGGTATCCTTCTCATGATCGAAGTCATCATAGCTTCGAACATAGCTGCATAATCAGCATCCCCCTCAGTAGCACGGCCTTCCCTAGCAGCTGGTCTCCCTCTTCGACTCATTCTCAATATCTATAAAAAGGAATGATTAGAACATCTAGAGAAACAACTGCATAAAGGACTCAAACTCTACTAAGCTACTATATTATATATAGTATTCATCCATCAAAATACAATTACGTCTCTCATACGTAGTTACGTCAGCGAGCGTTGGGTAAAATCGATTAACCAATGCTCTGATACCAAATGTGACGACCGCCCATGACCCCTGCACCAAATTTAGAGATAGTGCGCTGTAAAGTGTGCCAGGCGACCATGGACGATTGTCAAGGTAGATAAAAACAACAGAATCTATCGTATTACTCACAGCGCATGGACAAAATACAATAGAACATATATATAGTGAAGCTTCACAGAATAGAATCTCATCAATAAAACTTCATAGGAGTTGAATACAAACATCTGAATAGTCAATACAACAAGCCTCACTACATATCACTCAGAGAATAAAAAACAGCGAAACATCCAGTACATATAATAAGAAGATAATATGCAACCCTCCAGCTCGTCTTCGATATCAGCATCGTGAGAAGAGAACAGCACCTGTCACCTGCTACCTAGTCTGCCCGTCCCAAAAATGGACGAACAGCCCAAGGCAATAAGAGTTAAAACATAAAGCCTTGAGTCAGACAACAGTCTTAGTGAGCAGTAAATTAACTAACAACATACCAAAAGAGCATAAAGGAAAAGGAATAGGAATACAACCCTCCCACTCCAACCTCTTTCTACAGTGATAGCCCCTAGACACACACTAAGTAGAAGCAAACATAGCAGAGCATACAATGTAAAGTAAAGCAATTATCACTCGAGTCAAGGGCGATGTTTTCCAAGTACAAACCCCCAAGGCCTAAACCAAGATCAGATAAGCACCCAGAAAATACCGCTCTTGAGACCGAATGACGATACAACCAAACATCCATGACTCTGGCTATCACTGTTATCATTGCTTCGATATCACCGTTAATTGAATGACCGACACATTCTTTCAGCCGTCCGTCAAGGGCTAATGGTAACCCCGGTTCTAGACATAACTCCCGCACGTCATCGTGACCCGTGCCTAGGACTATCGAATCTGCCCAGAGTACTTGACTACCCAATCAGTAGCCTTCAGGGACTATCGAATCTGCCCAACGTACTCTTGCTTTGAGCATGCTAGAACCTTCAACAACGATGAGATCTCAGCCTTCTAGTCGTCCTCCTCGACAACTATTTCCATACTAGCTCAAGCGCCTCTCGAGCATCCATTATCCTCAACCCGAACCATATCACCGAGTTACCAACATGCTTGGAATGATCCCGTCTGGATTAGACCAAGACTATCTCATATCATGCCTCGCTTCATCACATCCTCGCAAAGCTTCATCTCAACATCATCATCAAATCTATGCATAAGAGCTTCATCATCCGCTACATATGCCACAAGCAGCTTTCCCAATTCAAGAGTCTTTCTCTTAGCTTTTGAATCATCTTCGGTCTAAATCAAATCATCAATCATCTAATTCATAGCAATCAACCAAATCAAACATTAATCCAAGCAATCAAGCATTCAAATATGATCTAAGTAGACAATTATCACAATAATGGCAATTTCGTAATTAAAGAGTTGAAAGTCTAATAAGCATGAAAACATGAACAATATCTCTATAATCTTGATGAATGAACTTGCATAGGTTAACATGTAGTAAAATGGATGTAACATCATCATGAACAATGGATCTATATGGATCTACACTCAGAATGAAGAAAATGTATGGAAATCACTATTTTAACACCAAATCGAGCCAACAATCCGATATACTCCTTTGGATCCGTGTGAGAGATAATCACCACTCACAAAATCACCTAAACAACCCCAAATCAAAACGCTTCAGATCTGGACAGCGAAGGATCTAGCTTGATCTATCGCGAATCCGCTTCAAACGAAGAAATCTCACTTCAAAGGATGAAGATCTTCAATCTGAGCTCTTGAATCTTCAATTTGATCTTCAACTTGGATGGATGGAATCACTAGATTAGAGTGGAGAAAAGAAGTGAAGAAGTGTAGAAGTCGAGCTCTCAAAATGGCAGCACTTCGTCGCTTCGAAATCCGGATCCCAAAAATGAAGCAGACCCCCCTTCTATTTATAGGCGAAAATCCCTTAAGTCGTAACTCGGAATTAGGTCGTCTCCGACCTACGACCTAATTAAGACTCCCACCGACCTAAGCCTTAGCCAACAACTCCGATCTAACAGACCAAGCCTACGACCTAGCAGATCCCCGACCTAAAGCACGCGCCTTAACAGGGTATACGACTTATGACTTAACAGCAGCTCCGCCTAACACATGCGCATACGACCTAACGACTTAGTAAATAACCGCATCCATACGACCTACGACTTAACTAATATGCGCGACCTAACAGGAGATACGACTTACGACTTAGCGGCTTAACCCCTAAGTCGCTCACGACTTAATAACTTAGCAACTCTACGACTCACTATGCAACGACCTAACTTCCTTAAGTCGTCTAACGAGCTAACTTCGCTAACCACTAGGTCGCTAACCTGCTAACCTTTATAAGTCGTCAACACTTAGGTCGCTCGACCGACCTATCCTACCATACGACCCAAAATACTTAAGTCGCTAACTTACTCAACTGACCTAACACTTAACCCATCCACGACCTAACTCTTAGGTCGTCTACGACCTAAACCCTTACCATCCATCATACGACCTAACTCCAAATCCTTAGGTCGCCTATTCTCCTTAAGTCGGCTACGACCTAAGCCTAAGCTTACTTACTACCTACCAGACTTCTCCGACTTAACCCCTTGCCGACCTAAACCCAAACGACCTAGGAATTAAACTATAAACGACTTATCAACAGTGTGACCAAATGTCAACTGTTTTATGAAGTTTCGATCCGTAAAAATACGGTTCGTTACACTGAATGACATAATTTATAAAGATGGAGGAATGGTCAACTTTGGAGACAATTCAAAAGGATATGTTATTGGCATCGGCAATATCGGTAATTCTAAAATTCCTACTATTTCTAATGTTCTGTTAGTTAGGAATCTAAAACACAACTTACTTAGCATAAGTCAACTATGTGACAAGGGCTACAAAATTAATTTTGAAAAGGATAAGTGTCACATCAAAGATAATAAATCAAATATTATCTTTGAAGGAATTAGGAAGAAAAATATTTATATTCTCCATATGAAAATCTCAAATGATAACCTATGTCTTTTGGCTAATACAAGTGATCCTTGGATTTGGCATAAAAGATTTGGGCATTTGAATTTCAAACTCTTATCTGGACTTACAAAACTTGATCTAGTAAGAGGTCTTCCTAAAATGGATTTAAAGTAGATAGTATATGTGATGCTTGTCAATTAGGAAAACTTAGGAAGAGTTCATTCAAATTGAAAGATATGATTTCAACTTCAAAACCTCTTGAGTTACTTCATTTAGATCTGTTTGATCCATCTCAAATTTAGTCAATAAATCACAGTAAATATATTTTTGTAATTGTAGATGATTATTCTAGATTTACATGGATAATTTTTCTGAAAAATAAAAGTGATGCTTTTGATTTATTTAAAACTTTTGCAAAAAGAATTCAAAATCAACTTTCTTTAAAAATCAAAACTATTCATAGTGATAATGGTGGAGAATTTGAAAATGAAAATTTTGCGAATTTCTATAATAAAAAAGGTAAAACTCATAATTTTTCTTTTCTAAGGACTCTACAACAAAACGGATTGGTAGAGCGTAAAAATAGGATGATTCAAGAGTGTGCAAGAATTATGCTTTCAGATAGTAAATTACCAAGAAATTTTGGGGCTGAAGAAGTTGCTATAGCTTGTTACATTTTGAATAGGATTTTAATTAGACCTTTAACCGATAAAACAACATATGAACTTCTTTTCAATAAGAAACCAAAGGTGTCTTATTTTAAAGTTTTTGGAAGTAAATGCTTTATTCTAAATACAAAGGACAATTTGGAAAATTTGATCCTAAATCCGACAAAGGAATCTTTATCGGATATTCTAATAGAAGTAAAGCATACAGAGTTTTTTAATTTAAAAAGTAACATCATTGAAGAAACAATGCATGTATCTTTTGATGAAAATTTCAAAGATTTTGTTCAAATAAATGATGAAGATGATTTTGTTACTTTAAATAATGAATCAAATGAAATAAATTGTGAAACTGTTCATCCTAATAAAAGGATCAGGCTTTTAAAAGATCATCCTATAGAAAATATACTAGGAAATATTGAATCTGTTGTTAGAACTAGAAATCAACTAAACAAGATGAGTAATGTAGCTTTTATATCAACTATTGAACCCAGAAATCCAAAGGAAGCATCATCTGATGATTCATGAATTCTTGCTATGCAAGAAGAACTAAATCAATTCATCAAAAATGATGTATAGGAACTTGTTCCTAAACCTAAGGACAAAACTATAACAGGAACTAAATGGTTTTATAAAATAAAATGAATTAACAAGGTAAGGTCGTTAGAAATAAAGCTCGATTAGTCGTGTAAGGTTATTGTCAAGAAGAAGGAATAGACTTTGATGAAACCTTTGCACCCATAGCAAGATTAGAAGCCATTAGAATTCTACTTGCTTTCGCAAACCACAACAATTTCAAATTATTTCAAATGGATGTCAAAGGTGCCTTTTTAAATGGTTTTGTTAAAGAGGATGTTTATGTTGAACAACCTCCACGTTTTGAAGAAGAAAAGTTTCCAAATCATGTTTACAAATTAAAGAAAGCTTTATAAGGTCTGAAACAATCTCCTAGAGCCTGGTATGACAGACTAAGATCTTACCTGTTACAATCAAATTTTGAAATTGCTAGAGTAGATAATACTCTTTTTATTAAAAGAAACAAATATGATATCCAATTAGTACAGATTTATGTAGATGATATTATTTTTGGATCAACAAACAATGAAATGAACAAAGAGTTTTCTGAAATAATGAAAAAAGAGTTTGAAATGAGTGATATGGGTGAACTTACTTTCTTTTTAGGATTGCAAATAAAACAATTAGATTGTGGTATTTTCATTAGTCAAGAAAAGTATGCAAGGGATCTAGTTAGTAAGTTTGGTATGACCACTGCGAGTGGAAAACTCACTCCTATGGCAAATAATGAAGCCTTGAATAAAGAAGACATGTCAAAAGATGTTGATCAAAAACTATACAGTGGAATGATTGGATTGCTACTCTATATAATTGCGAGTAGGCCTGATATCATGCATAGTGTCTGTCTCTGTGCAAGATACCAATCTCAACCCAATGAAACTTATTTAAAAGCTGTTAAACGTATCCTAAGATATGTTAAACACACTTTAGACTATGGCCTATTTTACCCTAAAAATGATTCATTTGATTTAATCTCATATTGTGATGCTGACTATGCTGGTTGTAAATCAAACCGAAAAAGTACAAGTGGAACTTGTCACTTTTTAGGACATTCTCTGGTTTCCTGGTTTAGTAAAAAGAAAAATATTGTCTCACTATCAACAACTGAAGCAGAATATATCTCTACTGCTTTGGCTTGTTCTCAAGTTATCTATTTGCAACAAACCCTAAAGGATTTTGGATTAAATATTTTAAAATCACTAATTTATTGTGACAGTACAAGTGCAATAAATTTATCCAAAAATCCTACTCATCATGCCAGAACCAATCATATTAATATCGGACATCATTTTCTCAGAGATAATATAAGTAAAGAGACTATTTCTCTTGAATTTATCAACACCGAGAATCAAATAGTTGATATTCTGACCAAACCCTTGAATCAATCAACCTTTACTAAATTAAGAAGAGAACTAGGTATTTGTTCTATAACTGAGATATAGAATATAGATATAGCTACATATATATTTAAACAAATAGAGAAAAAAAATTGTCAAAATTTTCAAAGGGATGTCGACATGCCCCTACCCCACATGTTGACATACAATGGTAAAATTTGAAATTTTGATTTTCCCTCTCAAATCATTTTGGTGGTTATATAACCAAAACAATGAAGAAGAGAGGAGAAGAAGAAGAGAGAGAAGTAGAACCAAAATAATACAGAATCTCACATCACAGTGGAATAACATGTAATATGGATCAATAATCTTTACAAAGAGAAAGTGTAATATACATAAATCAATATCAGAGTACACAATAAGTAATCATTAGCTTGGACAGTTATAATAATCTATCCTCATAAATGTTGATAATTTACGACAACAATAATGCAAAGCAGTGGAAAAATAAACAAATGCGTGTATACGACATGAAGATCTCCAGCTCGCCTGCTGAAGCTCCAAAAGCACCAAATCTGAACCTGTAAATATACTCGGTTTGACCCGAGCACTGAAAGGGAAGAACGCCCGGATCAATCTGGCAAACCAGCGTGAGAAAAACACATCTCAACTGAATTTTAAAGTTATCAAAACCTTTCCTTTATCAAAACAAAAGGTATCTCGTAAGGCCAAGTCCACACATAAACATAGACGTGTTTTTCCCTTACGATAACCAAAACCTTTTCATATCAAATCATGTTATGTTATAATAGTGTCTATTATACAAATAATAATCAACATAGCTAAAATTGTTACATTATTAAATTCCAGCAATACTAGGCTCTACAAACAAAATGGCAGGCACGTAGTGGATTTTGGATTTCCATACAAATGACTAGGTGAATGGACTACCTTATCGAAACTCAGTACACCACTAGAGGGATGTACCTAGGGTCCAGATATTAGGCGCCTAAACCAACACAAGACCGGCCTACCCCTCGCTGGATAGTACCGAATATGTCCTCACTTCGGTCGTTACTGCCTAAAATCTGTGGCCACAAGCATACATGAACAATAATCAGATACACGACATCATAGCGTGTAAAGATATATCTAGAAGAGTGATGACATCTCCTAATGGGAGCAACCCATTTTAGCCTTGCTGATTCTATCCCTGTTTCAGTCATTTTCCAGAGAGTGAGGCCAAAAGGGGTATCGATTACCTTTCACATATCACATATCATCATCATCTTTGAATGCCACATTGCTATTCCCATTGACTACTAATTGCCTTGCACAACAATACAACCCTTGAGCTCGTATGTCTCAAGGAGGTGTTAAGCTAAAAGAAGTTGCCTTCTCTACCACCACATGATGTACGTTTGTAAAAATTAGTGTATGTAATCTTAGAAATGAAATGTCAGACACTCGTCCATACAAGTTGTCCAGGAACAGGACAAACCGAAGGAACTCTCCTACCACATCCTATAGGATTGGTAGTGATAGCCTTTGCAACAGATATTTCATAATGAGGAGACTACTACTACTACTATATGTATATTGGGATTTTAACCCCAAGTGATCAGTAGGCAGCCTCGTACTATGAAAATCCTAAATATCAATATCATCGACCAACCTGCACAATCGTCGCATATATGTTGGTCCAAAGTGGTTTTCAGATAAATCTGATCCCGATCACTTCGCACCAACAACGAAAAAGTGTTTCTCAACCTCAGACAGAAACCAAGTCTCATAGACTTATCATGTCTTCAGCTTTCAATTTGCTATCCTTCGGCCAAGAGGAAGCTTGATAGATTGGAGTAATCACTCCGCACTACACGAATCAACATTCTTAACACAAATGATAATGGAGCCTACACAGATGGCTACGTACTAAGTGTATGACTAATTAGTTTCTACATCAAATTGAGAAACTAAAATGGCCAAAAATATAATTTAGCATTCAAACAGTCACTAGGCCTGATTTATTAATCGTTTATAAATCAAATCACTTTCCAATTATTCATTTCAAAATATCTTTTAAAAAGATAATATTCAAAACCATTTCACTTATTGCATATTTGGAAAACCATTTTGTTATACTTATTTTAATAATAAGTAAATTTTACAAATCATTTCATTTCAACTTAATTCAATGATTAAGTATATATGAATATCTTTAAGGAAAACATTCTTCAAAACATATGTTATTTGGGTCAAAACGAATGTTGCGTAAAACATTGTTACGACAACCCAAAAATACTAGTATAGGGATTCAACTACTATATTTAATATTTCCTTTCGAAAATCATTTACTATAACAAAATGTTACAGTCCATGCCTTCCTTACTTTTCACTAAAACGTCTATTTCAACAATAAATGTTGAAATCTATGTTTTCGATACTTAATGTATTTTAGATTGCTTTTTCAAACCATTTAAACTCCACTTTAATTTATCACTTCCAAAACATTCATTTAAAGGATTTTTCACTTTGAAAAAAAACATGAATATGATTCCTTTATAAACTTTCATATCTAACTTATCAAATTAAGTAGATTTCACATTTATAAAATCATGTTTATAAGCTCTTATTTATATTTTGTAAAAACTTCCATATATAAAACTCCATTATTAACAATTTCCATTTATCTCATTTATGTGTCAAAATCTAATTATAAGTTAATTTACTTATAAATCTCATTATTTGCAAATTCATTCTTTTTATAACTTCATCAATTTATAAACCTTATTTACTTATTAGATTCATTTATAACTACATTTTAACACTTATAAAACTCGTTTATAATCCCACTACTGTTATTTATAAAATATCAGTTTTATAAATCTGATATATAAACCATTTATAATAAGTTAAAAATTCTCAATTTAACTTATTTTACAAAATAGTTAACTTCGTATTTCAAAAATCATATTTAAGTATATTTCACAAAAACATAATTTTTATAACAGAAAAATTATAACTTTTTATTTATTTAAAATAAACCCATTTCTTTAACAATTCAAAAATTAATAAAACATATATATTCTCAAAATCACATTGAAATCCTTTTTAAATTGAAATCATTATTTCTATATTTTAAATTCCAAAAATATGGCCCAATGCTGCAAAAGTGCTAAATAAGGGGATTCACATCAATAATAGCAATAAGGCATTCATCACATCAAATATCACATAATACAACATATATAACAATATGTGTAAATAAACATCAACCATAGTGAGGAATCATGTTGGATCCCTCCAACCTGTCATCTGCAACTAATATACATATGAGAAAAATATGTACAATGTCTGCTTCGAGGCAGACGCGCGTACAAAGGGTCATCCGCTCATACACGGGAACATATAGGT
This sequence comes from Allium fistulosum, assembly GCA_030737815.1. Classification (NCBI taxonomy): domain Eukaryota; kingdom Viridiplantae; phylum Streptophyta; class Magnoliopsida; order Asparagales; family Amaryllidaceae; genus Allium; species Allium fistulosum. Next base: position 1,250,645,228 of record CM060903.1, on the reverse strand, counting down.
TTTCATCTGCTCCAATCGGCAGGAATATATCCAACTACTAACTACTATAGCATAACATCCAAACATCCAATATACATACATATATATATATATACATATATATACATACATACATATATATATATATAACATCCAACAGTCATCAAAACAACATAATAAAAATATTTCCACTTATATAAAAGTATAAGCGGGTCAGAAAGAGTGAGTTTTACTCACTTTGGTTGCAGTTGTCATTGCAGCGTTTTATTTCGATTAAAATTAAACTAACGTTTAATTTTGACCAAAATTCTTACGAGTTCCAAATCAGTCCAATCCAACTATAAAATGTAGTATTCGCTGGTACGAATCGAACGCCACCTGTTTCATTCGATTTGGACCTCGTATGAAGAAGCTACACAATTTATAAGATTACACGAATTTATAATAATTTAATTACATCATTTAGCAATTAATTGCCCTAATTAGCTTAATGCTAATATCTCCCCTAATTACGTCTTCCTCCCAGGTAATCATACGCGCGCACGAACCCACCACGTCGCTTCCTTCTTTGATCGTCGTGCCATCTGCAGTGGACCGGAGGTCAATGCGCCACCGCCATTTGAAAGCCCCGAGCCTCTTCTTCCTCCGCACAAAGACCCACGTACTCCGGCTCCACCAATCGCGCACAGCACCACTTCAAACGCGGCGCCTACCAACTCGAATTGCCATCGATCCTCGTCGCCATATCCAATCATGGCCGTTGGATTTATAGAGCTCGATGTGCTCTACAATATTACAGTAGGAAGTTTTTGCTATAAGTGGATGGATTGGAAGATTTTGAGTAGAGAATGTCGTGCATTTCTGGCTGTGGAATTCGTGGGTGGCAGCTGGGTTTTGTTTGCCCTAGGATTTGCAAAGAAAGAAGAGTTAGAGTCCTCCATTTATTGGCCACTTAAAGTTACTATTCATTCGAAATAATTCCGGACTCCAAATGAAGCGTGCTAGACATAAGAATAAAAATTACTTAAATAAATTTCTATGCGTTTCAGCTTCGCACGACGAAATCGTAATTCCGATTGACACGAAATTTTGAATCCTATAATAACTCACTATTATGGATCCAATGAAAATGGTTTCTTCGAAATCCGAGACAGTGTCAAAAATGGCTATGTTTATCCATTAATTAAAATATAAAATTTCCAATTCTACTTATTCACCTTTATTTTAAAATTAAAAGTTTACTAACTTCATTCTGATTCAAATATGATTTAAAACAATAGATATCTTTTTTATTCACATTAGATTCCAAATTCAATTAATTAACTGATTTAACTCATAATATTCATTTTCCAATATTTAAATTCAATTAAATATTCTAAATTCAGAAATTGAAAAACTGGGTGGTTACAACCATATTTCTACAACAGTGGCAATAATTTTTCCAATAGTCCCATACATCAACCACATCATCAATTAGTTTGTGATTTTATCTCCCTTATCTCCTCTCTCAAACAGTGGCTTATCTGCAATAATAGCCCACTGTAAATCAATCGACACAGTTTAAAGCAGCTTTATAAATAACTTGGCTAAATAATCTTCAGGGCGGGCGTAGGGAGGAGGGGGGTTTGGGGTTTTTTGTGTGTGTGTGTGTTTTGCAAGTCTGCTTACCTGAGATTTGAATCTTTTGATAAGTGATGATGTGGCAATAGACTCCAACTCTGATGATCCCAGACCATGAAAATGCTCGAAACTGTCATGTACACTTCCAGCTGAACCAGCATTGTTTAAAGGCATGGCACTTGTACGTCGCTTTATTTTCTTTGATGCAGCACCAACATCACCTAACATAAAATTACATGCTTGCAAACGGCATTTTGTCATTGCAACTAAATCTTCACCCACTGCGGTCCTAGAACCATTTCCAGGTGCTGAACCTGCTATTCTATTAACCATGCTAACAACCGATCCTATATCGTTGAATGAAGAAGCTAAGTGCATGAGGTGTTAACGTTCGTATCTGAAAACCATCAAAATTTAACGCCTCAAAGATAATTATAGACTATTGAAGTTGAAATATGGAGTGTCAAATAAATTTTATACCATGTTAAACAGGCAGAGAAAGCTCCCTCCCTCCCACACCACCTGCTTCCAATAATACTAGCTTCTTATTAATAAATATACCACCTACTCATATAAAATGCTTGCAAACGCATATATTCAAAATCATACATGAAATAAAATGGTTTTGTTTCAGAAAACTATGCAAACCTCTACTCAATATAAATTTAATACATGAAATAAATTGTAGCCTACGACCAATTATACTGTAGCTCTTGTACATTGTAACTTGGCATGCTGTAAGGGTAAAACAGGTGTCAAGATGCCTAGGTTCATGTCCCATTATGATAAAAAAAATGTAAAATATACTTGATGCAAGTGATGTATTTATTAGATACCGATACATGTTCATTGAAAAACTGAATGTTATATTGCTTTCAAGTGATTCTTTATAATCATACAACTGTAGTATAACCAGGAAATCAGAAATTTATATATCATCTGCATCTCAACTTGTGGAGTAAGAGTAAGGATATGTTCATGTAAAAAATTTAATGTTATAAAGCATAGTACTATTAATAGAAAGGAAAAATGTAGCTATATTTTAAATAAGTGTATAACTAGAACATGAAATTTAAGAAACGGATGGAACCAAAACGTCTACTTACCTCCAGCCATGATGCGAGGATCGCCGCCTAAACGATAATATTTGACACAAAAAGACTTCACAAAATGATACGCACAACACTACACCAGCAGCACATGAAGACAATGCAACCACTAATACAAGGCCAATGAGAATGATACAACGTCCTAGAAGGTTCCTGGATTGAAGCAGTGCAAATAAAAAACTGCTGACAGTTACAAGCAAATAGGAGTGCTGACAATTGGTTAGAGAAGAGACAAATTGCATAACCAATTCTGTTATTATTTTTATTTGCTGCCAAAAGTTGTTTTAAATTGAGTGGTCCATTGTATGGCCACGTAGGAAGTTGTTAGAGAATCATGTATATATGTACACAAATTTGGATAGAATGGACAGGCAGAAAATTATTACCTCTCTTCTCCTTCATTTTAGTGCTCTTCTTTTCTCTGCTAACTTCTATTTCTTTCTATTCTGCTCTGTTTCTAACCAGTGCCATATCATTTTGGTGCTTTCACCACTTGATCTCCCCTCCTCCTCTTCCCCAATATCCAAATTATCCCTATCAAAATGACTCGAATAGATGACGCCTTCCAACAACTAAACCACCACCAAAACGCCATAGATACCATCCAAACCAACCAAACCACACACAGCGCCATGCTAGAAACCCTAACCGCCGACAACATCGACATTAAAACAACACTCCAAGATCTCACCAAGCAAATGGCCGATCTCCACCGGAAACTAGATAACCAACCAATCCCATCTCCAACTCACCAAACTTCAACCACATATCACCCCCATCCAACAATCGACAACCACCAATATTATCCACCCCGACACAAACCCGAACACCCAAATGCTCATTAACCTTGTTTAATGGATCCAACCCACACGATTGGATATTTTAGGCGGATTGGTTTTTCGCTTATTACTCCACACCGAAAGATCAACGAGTTGATCTTGCAAGCTTCCATATGCAAGACCAAGCACTTTCATGGTTCCAATGGATGCCGAAAATGAAACATTGGAGTATGGATTCATTGGAAAGTGTAGTAATATGGTTGGAAAGATTTTCAAAGGTAGCTTGGTAATTTTCGACGGTGGTTATTTGTTTGAGTTTGAACAAGATGGCTTGTGGATTGAGAAATGTAGGTGGTCTGAAGCGTTGTTCGATTGCTTTTGTTAGCGCTGACCAAGTGGAGATTTGGTTGTTACGATGCATCCATTGGAACCATGAAAGTGCTTGGTCTTGCATATGGAAGCTTGCAAGATCAACTCGTTGATCTTCCGGTGTGGAGTAATAAGTGAAAAACCGATCCGCTTGAAATATCCAATCGTGTGGGTTGGATCCATTAAACAAGGTTAAGGAGCATTTGGGTGTTCGGGTTTGTGTCGGGGTGGATAATATTGATAGTTGTCGATTGTTGGGTGGAGGATGATATGTGGTTGATGTTTGGTGAGTTGGAGATGAGATTGGTTGGTTATCTAGTTTCCGGTGGAGATCGGCCATTTGCTTGGTGAGGTCTTGGAGTGTTGTTTTAATGTCGATGTTGTCGGCGGTTTGGGTTTCTAGCATGGCGCTGCGTGTGGTTTGGTTGGTTTGGATGGTATCTATGGAGTTTTGGTGGTGGTTTAGTTGTTGGAAGGCGTCATCTATTCAGGTCATTTTAATAGGGATAGTTTGGATATTGGGGAAGAGAGGAGGGGAGATCAAGTGATGAAAGCACCAAAATGATATGGAACTGGTTAGAGACAGAGCAGAATAGGAAGAAATAGAAGTTAGCAGAGAAAAGGAGAGCACTAAAATGAAGGAGAAGAGAGGTAATAATTTTCTGTCTGTCCATTCTATCCAAATTTGTGTACATATATAGGTGATTCTCTAACAACTTCCTACGTGGCCATACAATGGACCACTCAATTTAAAACAACTTTTGGCAGCAAATAAAAATAATAACAGAATTGGTTATGCAATTTGTCTCTTCTCTAACCAATTGTCAGCACTCCTATTTGCTTGTAACTGTTAGCATTTTTATATTTGCACTGCTTTAATCCAGGAACCTTCTAGGACGTTGTATCATTCTCGTTGGCCTTGTATTAGTGGTTGGATTGTCTTCATGTGCTGCTGGTGTAGTGTTGTGCGTATCACAAAACTAAGAGAATCAGCGTGTGTAGCCAATCTAACATGATGTCCAAACTCCTGTATTGTAGTATTATATACATACACTAAGTGAGTTGCAACAATGATCATATGACTATTTTAGACTGTCTATCTTGAACAAAAAAATACGATGTGGAATCGTTTCAACTTAAAAATGGGAATCATACGTATGGAATCAATTGACCAGTAAACATTTATAATATTCTGTTTGATAAGGATAAAATTACTAGTCAGAAGAATGCATGCCTGAAGTCTTTTTGCAATGGCTATGAAAGGTTGCACATCTCCCCTTGTTCCAACTACCAAAATTGCAATTATCATTTTTGGCTCTGACATGCTGAACATAAAGATTCTTTCTCCACTATCACATGCTGTTGTATCATCAATACCATCAAGCTCTAATAGTTCAGAAGCTACCGGACTGTTACTAAATAGAATTCGAGAAAGATTTGATGAATTCAGAAATGTTATAGAAGAGAATGAAAGATGTATATCTTTATTAATGCAAATAGATTTGATACAAGTTGTAAAGTGATACAGGCGAGAGCTAGCTCTTTAAATATAGGCAGAGCAACTAAATGGGCTAGGCCTAATACAAATACAGACCCAATACAAATACAGATAAGCTAAATATAATACGTTGTATTGATCTGGTTGTGAATATGCTCTTTCATTTTACTCCCCCCTCAACCAGAAGCTAGGGTTAGGGTTAACACTTGAGAGCGAATCTGAAAATGGCGGAGCAGATTCATCCTTTAAAAAAAAATCAAAAAAATCTTCTCTCTCAATTTACTTTGTCTTGAATCTCTATATTATGGTGAGTTCTGAGAAAATGATCTGCTTTAACCAGATCTGAGAAGAAGTCTATTGTTGCTTCAAGTTGTCTTCAAGGCTTGATCTAAGTGCTGGTGTAGTGAGATCTGAAGAGCTGAGCTGAGAGATGGATTCTTTGTTGGACTCTTCAGTGATTGCTTCGATCTTCAAATCTTGTCTGAATCGATGGAAATTCTTCGCAGATAAGGCCTTTGTAAGTATATCCGCGCGTTGGTAAGTTGATGGTAAGTGATTCACTTGTAGTTTTCCTTTCTGTACCAACTCGCGAACAAAGTATAAATCGATCTCTATATGTTTAGTTCTTGAGTGCATGATTGGATTAGCTGCCATGTAAACTGTACTTTGGTTGTCACACCATATTGTTGGTTTTACCTCTAGTTCGATATTCATTTCTGAAAGTAATGACTGAATCCAAATAATTTCTGCAGCAGCGCTAGCTATACTTCGGTATTCAGCCTCTATGCTGGATCTGGAGATTGTAGTTTGCTTCTTTGAGCACCAAGAAATAGGATTGTTACCTAAGTAAATATAGTAGCCTGTCACAGATTTTCTGTCATCGACATCTGTAGCCCAATCTGCATCTGCATATGCTGTGATGCTTAGTTGTTTGCACTTTTTTAGCATAATTCCATAATTTGTTGTGCCATTCAGATATCTGAGTATCCTTTTGACTGCTTTCCAGTGTTCTTCGTGTGGTTCCTGCATAAATTGTGAAACTTTGTTAACACTGAAAGATATATTTGGTCTTGTTATAGTGGAGTATTGTAGGGCTCCTACAATACTTCTATATTGCTTGACATTAAGTATAGGTTCCCCCTGTATTTGGATAGATGTTGATGACTAATCATTGGTGTAGGCTGAGATTTAGCACCATCCATTTTTGCTTTAACCAGTAACTCCTTGATATATTTCTTTTGACTTAAGAAAATTTCTAAGTTTCACTTTTTCTTTACTTCTATTCCCAGAAAGTAGCTTAGTTCACCCAAGTCTTTGATTGAGAATTGCTTGTCCATATACTGTATTATCTCTTTGATCTCATTCTCATTATTGCCTGTTATAATTAAATCATCAACATAAATCAGTATGTAAACAGTAAGATTATTGCTAATTTTAATGAATAGAGAGTTGTCAGATTTGGTAGATTGATAGCCTAAATGAACTAATGTGGCTTTCAATCTATCAAACCATACTCTGGGAGCTTGTTTTAACCCATATATGGCTTTATTTAGCTTGCACACTAGATTAGTGTTTTGCTTGTATCCCTGTGGCTGCTCCATGTAGATTTCTTCCTTCAAAATACCATTTAGAAATGCATTGTTTACATCTAACTGTCTCAAGTTCCAGTTATTATTTAAGGCAATAGTGAGAACTATTCTGATGGTTGTTGGTTTCACCACTGGCGAAAAGGTTTCACTGAAATCAAAGCCATATTCTTGTGTATATCCTTTGGCGACAAGTCTTGCTTTATGTCTGGACACTGTTCCATTTGGGTTTCTTTTTAATTTGTAAGTCCATCTGCATCCTATAATGTTTTTGTTGCTTGGTGGATGAACAAGACTCCATGTATTGTTTTTCACTAATGCCTGATACTCTTCATCCATTGCTGCCTTCCAGTTTTTGTCTTTAGATGCCTGTTCAAATGTATGTGGCTCTATGATGCATGCAGTTGCAGTATATACTTTTGGTTTACAAATCCCACTTTTTGATCTGGTAATCATGTGATGTCCTGTTCTGGTATGTAGTTCAGCATCAGATGATTCTGAACTGCTGTTCTGAATAGCAGTATCATCTGGTTGATCTCTATAAGTATTCTGATCTTGATTGCTTGATTCTACAGGTGACTGAGGATGAGTAGCAGGTTGATCAGCTGCATCATGACCTGGTCCAGATGACATTGTGTGTTGTGATCCAGTGTCTCCTGTTCTTTCCTCAGTCTCACCAGCATGCCATATATGTGGCAAAACTGGTATGTTTGGTATGAAAACCTTTGGGTTATAAACTTTATGTGTAGTTTTAATACTTGCATTGCTAAAAGGAAATATCTTCTCATTAAAAACAACATGTCTGCTTATAAATATTTTTCCAGTTTCATCTAAGCACTTTTATCCTTTTTGTTTAATTGGGTAACCTATAAAAGTACATGGTTGGGATATAAAGTCTAGTTTATGATTGTTATAAGGTCTCAGATAGGGAAAACACAAGCATCCAAAAGTCTTTAGGTTTTGATAGTCTGGTTTGAAACCTAAAAACTTTTCTAAGGGACTAATTCCATTCAGTACTTTAGTTGGAAGCCTATTAATTAAATAAACAGCAGTACTGAAGGAATCTGGCCAAAATTTTAAGGGTGGTGATGCTTGTGCTAGTAAAGTCGGGCCAGTCTCAACAATATGCCTGTGTTTCCTTTCCACCAGGCCATTTTGTTCTGATGTGTAGGGACATGTTATTCTATGAGTTATCCCATTATCAAGAAAGTACTTACTAAGAGGCTTGTATTCTGTGCCCCCATCACTCTGAATGATCTTAACTTTATGATTAGTCTGCTTTTCAACTTGAGTGATAAAATATATAACAGCATTATAAGTTTCTGCCTTGGATTTTAAAAGATATATCCAAGTGTACCTAGTACATGCATCAACAAAAGATATGTAATATTTATACCCATAATCTGAGCAGATAGGTGCTGGACCCCACAGATCTGTTGAGATCAATTCGAGAGGTACTTTGTATTCTGTAACAGAATCTGAAAAAGCTAATTTGTGGCTTTTGCCCATTTGACAGTAAGAACATATATAAGGAAAAGTTATATCATTAAAAGAAATTTTATTTTCTTTAAGAACCTGTTTTACAATACTTGTACATGGATGACCTAATTTGTAGTGCCAAAGATCAAAGTTATTTTTACTAGTTTCACATGACTGCAATTCACTGTTATTACAATTTGTTGTTCTCTTATTTGAACCTTTGCTATTAGTCAGTGTGAACTTGTATAGACCATTTACAGCATTACCCTGCAATAGTATTTCCTTAGTTAGAATATCTTTAACTAAGCAATGATTTGGGTAAAATTCGAAATAGACATTATTATCATGGGCAAATTGAGAAACACTCAACAGGTTCTTTTTAATGCTGGGTACTCTTAACAGATTATTGAGATATAATTGTCTTTTACCTTTGATAAAAGCATTACCTGTGTGTGTGATCTCAATTGCTTTGCCATTTCCCATAATAATAGATTGTTTACCTCTGTATTCTCTGCTGCCCAGATTTAGATTCTCTAGGTTGCTTGTTAAGTGATTTGTTGCCCCTGAGTCTCGATACCATGACTCATCTTGAACATGATCTGCATTAGCAATTTCATCCTGATTTTGATTCCTGTTGCCACTGGACTGTTTGCCTGTATCCAGTTGAGCTTGTTCCATATTTGCACTGCCATTGCTATTTTTCTGATTGCTTTGTCCCTGACCTGGCACATAATTTGCATTAAATCTGAAGTAGCATTTTACAGCTGTGTGACCAAGTCTTTCACATATCTGACATTTTGGTTTGTTATTGCCATTAAATCTTCCTCTGCCTCTTCCTTTGGCAGTCTGACCTCCTCTCTGTGATTGTTGATCTGATCTCCCATAGTTCTGATTTTTGTTTTTACTGTTAGATGCATAGTTGACAAACATGTCTGTATCTGAGGGTTTCTTGTAATCTAGCCTTCCTTCATGAGCTAGCAATATTGAGTGGACATAATCAATAGTTGGTAGTGTTTCTTGCGATGCAATGACTGCCACTACTGCTTCATATTCATCCCCTAACCCACTCAGTATTGTTAAGACATGCTCTGTGTTTGACATCTTATGTCCTGCTGCCTCAAGTACATCACAAGTATTCTTGATCTTGTAGAGGTACTCTTTCATGGATTGACTGTCTTTCCTTATGTTATGTAGTTGCCTTTTGTAATGCATTATTTTTGCTACTGACTGTGTATTGAAGATCCTTTCAACTGTAGTCCAAATTTCATTTGCTGATTTGCACCCTATAACTTGAGGCAACAACTTTACACTGATTGAAGAAAGTAACCAAGAACTTATTAAACTGTCTTGTCTCAGAAATTTGACATATTCCTCATTACTCACAGTTTTGTTTTCTTGATTAGTGATAAATTTGGGTGGAGTGGCTATCATGCCTAGGATGTATCCATCAAGACCATATCCCCGGCAGCAGTTTCAACTTGCACTTTCCAGAGAAGATAATTGCCGTCTTCAAGATGTGTAGTTATCAGATTGGAGTGTAGGCTAATCACAGTTTTGATCAAACTGTCAGTGATATCCATGGATTGTGATGAGGTGCTAGTATCATTTCCTGATGTTGCACTACTTCCTTCAGCCATGAAGAAACTTCTTAAAAGAAAAGAATTAAGACGGAAAGAACTCAGAAATTAAGAGATTAAGAGATTCTTTCTTCAACAGGTATGATGCAACCGAGCAATATGATGAGGCTTCTCTTATTGCTCCTGGTATGGCACTTACTTTTCTTTTGAAAGATGGGTTTCTGTTCTCTTTTCTAATTGGATTTCTGATTCTCTTTCTTGATTCTTGAATCTGTTTTTATGGATATCTTCTACAGCCGATTGCAAATCTTGGCAAGGCAGTAGATTCTTTGAACAGATTCCTTGCCCAGATGATGAGTAAGAATTCTGATGGGATCAGTTTTTGCACAAAGCTGTTAAGCAAAAAGATGATTCTATTTTCCCGCTCTGATACCAAAATAGAATTTGAGAAAGATTTGATGAATTCAGAAATGTTATAGAAGAGAATGAAAGATGTATATCTTTATTAATGCAAATAGAATTGATACAAGTTGTAAAGTGATACAGGCGAGAGCTAGCTCTTTAAATACAGGCATAACAACTAAATGGGCTAGGCCCAATACAAATACAGACCCAATACAAATACAGATAAGCTAAATATAATAGGTTGTATTGATCTGGTTGTGAATATGCTCTTTCATTTTACTTTACTTGATAAATCAACCTCTAAAGTGCCATATATGACCTTTGATCAAGCTCTCAATTATACCTTTCTGGGAAAATAATAAACCAACAGGATAAATAAAAAAACATATGCATATGAGCAAGGGATCTGTATTTCTTTGGGCAATTCTACTCTGCCAGTGATATGAATGAGGTGCAATCTCATTTTATTTTAATTATATATATAGAGTTATACATATGATAATGGAACGAGTTACATTTTTGAACTAGTTTTAATTTGATTATTCAAGTAAAACATATTGATTTTTCCATCAGATTCAAGGTTAGATGATTCCACATTTGAAGTTAATTCATATTCTCTTAAATTACTAGTTAAAACATTTTCAGTAAGATTAGCAATGATAAGAATTAAGATATTAGCAAAATCTAAAAGCAAAAAAAAAGGAAAAAGAAAAAAGAAAAAAAATGAAAAGACAAAGAACTAAATAACACTATATTTTTTTAAAATGTAGGAAATAGCCAAATATAATTTTAAAACAAGCAAAACACAAAGAAAGAAAGATTAATATAATTAAATAACACTATATTCCTTCTTCTTTATTGTTGTTGGTCATATATGGTTGTGTAATGCAGTAAAGTTGGTTGAGACGTGGTAGCAACATGGTCTTAGTAATTGTAACAAACAAACGTAATTTGGTGTATTAAACAAATTGTGTAACTTGATGTATAAATGTAACATCTATATTTCTATACTCATAGCAATCTATTAAAGAAACTATAGGTTCAATTCCTAATTCGTATTAGTGATTAAAAATTAACACAGTTTTTTCCAGTGTACTAAAGTAGATATATATATTAATAGCAAACAAACCTCTATTCCAATGCAGTAATGTATAACTTATTATAAATACAGTTGCACAATTTTGTCTAATTAGTCAAAGCAAATTTTGCTTGATAATTTGGTTAAGAAACGTTAGAGGAATGACCTGCTAGATAGTTAATGTTTTGGTATTAATCTGATTTGCCAGTAAGTTTAGCAGATGATGCATATTCCGGTGCCATGTACCTATAAGCAGAGAAAGGAACATACATAAACAATCATTCAGATTTCAGACTCATGCCAACAAGTAATCCCTAGAACAAAAAAAAGAAGTTAAAAAGGAAGTCATACTCAAACGTTCCCATAACTCTAGTAGAAACATAAGAGCTTGCATGCCCAAAATCAACAACCTACGGAAACCAGATTCCTTTATTTATAAAAGGTTTATCATTAAGTAACTGATCAAAATAAAAATTATAGTGGAAAAAAAAGGTGAGCCTACCATTGCTTCGAAATCAAATTCAAGAAGGATGCTAGAAGCTTTAACGTCATGATGAATAATCCTGAGATGACCTGTAAGTTAAATTAAATTCATTAATATTAGAGAATGATGTGTTTGTATCTTTGTATAGGGTTATAACATAAGCGGGTGTAATATTTCTTTATAGCAGTCTGGGCCAACCCGCAAAGCCCAATACACATTACTTGTATTATAAATACATTTGCTACTTTGTACAAAACAATTATCTGAGATTAATACAATTACTCTCATTCTCTTATATGGTATCGGAGCCATCTTCTCAAAAAAAAACTCAAAGTTTGCTTAACAGCAAATCGATCTGAACTCTCAAAGAGAGGGTGAGGGAAACCTGAATCTCATCAGAATAAATCTCATCATTTGAGATTTCTGGTTACACAGTTTAACAACTGTGCAACTATCTTGAAGTTTTACATCATTTGGTGTGCTAGCCCTGCCAAGAAAGGGAGATATCAGAGAAAATCTCATCACATATCACCCCTCCGGCTGCCATCATACCATCAGAATTATCAAGATTCGATCAACTCACCTGAAGTGCCGTGCCTAGAGCTACCTGTCAGTTTTTTGTATCATCACTCAAGCAGTATCTGGCTGCACTTCAATACCGTTATCATCCGTACTTCTGCCTTTCTTTATCACTGATCATCTTCTTGATAGAGTCTCATCACCATGTCTGAAGAAGGCAGTGACAATACTCCTCAGGAGCATTCAAGAACCACTCAGCAATAATCCAGTACCACTCAAGAACTCATCAAATCCATAATTAAACCATAAAGTCAGATCATCACCATTCATCTTGATGAGTCCAACTACCTGCTCTGGAAATTCCAGATCGAAACCGCTATCAGAGGATATGGACTGCAAGAATACGTTCTTGGAACTCTAATTACTCCTCCAAGATTTACTACAAATCAAGAAGGAAAACTGGTAAGCAATTCTGAATACACAATTCATGAAAGACAAGATAGCCTAATTAGCTCTTGGCTATTATCATCAATTAGTGCCAGTCTATTACCACAATTAGTTGGATGCAAAACCACTCATGAAATATGGCACACTATTGAGCAAACATTTAGCTCTCAGTCTGCTGCCAGAATAATGCAATATAAAAGGCAATTACAAAATTTGAGAAAAGACAATGTCAGCATGAGAGAATATCTATCCAAGGCCAAAACAATTTGTGATCAGTTGGCATCAGCTGGACATAAAGTCACTGATACTGAACAAATTCTGTGCATCCTGAGTGGTCTTGATGAAGATTTTGAAGCAGTAGTTGCTGTTATATCATCTAATGAACAACTACCCTCACTTCAAAGTGTTCAGTCTATTCTCATTGCTCGTGAGGGAAGACTAGAGCAAAAGAAATCAGTAAATTGGGAACATAATATCAATTATGCAGCTATAGGCAAAAACAGAAATCAAGAAAAGAATCAAAGCAACAGAAACCAATCTAACAATCCCAGAGGTGGTCAATCAGGCAGATTCAGAGGTAGAGGTGGTAGATGGAACCCCAATAACAGCAACAAACCTAGATGTCAAATTTGTGAAAGATATGGCCATACTGCCAACAAATGCTATTTCAGATTTGATGTCAACTTTACACCAGCAAATCAAGGCAACAATAACTCAAGATCTCAAAATCCTAATGCCAACATGGTCAGTGCACAACAAGAATCAACATCAGAGAATACAAATGCAAACATAGCAAAAACCGAAGATATACATGATGACAGTTGATACCCAGACTCCGGTGCAACAAACCATGTAACAAACAATATGAGCAACTTGAATCTTGGCAACAAAGAATACAAAGGTACACATTCACTACACATGGGTAATGGCAACCCTATTAAAATTTCTCATATTGGAAATGCAAGCATTAATGGAGCCAGGCAATTATACCTCAATAATCTGCTAATGGTTCCATTAATCAAAAAAATCTAATGAGTGTGTCACAATTTGCTAAAGACAACAATGTATACTTTGAGTTTCATTCTACACACTGTCTATTTAAAGTTAATCTAACTGATGAAGTTCTCTTGCAGGGTAAAGAACATAGGGGACTATACAAATTTGATGCACCAAAAACAAGAAATGTTGAAAACAGTAAAAAATGGTGTAATATCTCTGAGACTAAAATTACTGAAAATCTTGATGTATGGCATTATAAATTAGGCCATCCTAGTTTGAATGTAATGAGACATGTCTTGAGCTGTTGTGACAACATTCATATTAGCAAAATTCCTGATTGTTATACTTGTACTTTTTGTCAAATGGGTAAAAGTCATAAGCTTGCATTTCCAAATTCTAAGACTGTCTACAACAAACCTCTTGATCTTGTTGCTACAGATTTATGGGGCCCTGCCCCTATATATGCTGATTATGGTTATAAGTATTACATCTCATTTATTGATGCCTACTCTAGATATGTTTGGATTTACTTTCTCAAGTCAAAATCTGAAACTAAAAATGCTGTAGAACAGTTTATCTCTAATGCAGAAAGACAGACAAACTGTCAATTAAAAGTTATTCAAACTGATGGTGGCAAAGAGTTTCTGCCTCTGAAAAGTTACTTACAAACAAAAGGGATAACACAGAGAATCACATGCCCATACACTTCTGAACAAAATGGCCTCATTGAAAGAAAACATAGGCACATAGTTGAAACTGGTCTGACATTGTTGGCACAAGCATCTCTACCACTAAAATTCTGGCCAGATGCCTTCTCTACTGCAGTCTATCTAATTAATAGACTACCTACTAAGGTTATAAAATTTAAAAGTCCAATGGAAGAGCTGTTCAATGTCAAACCAGATTATCAAAGTCTAAAGACTTTTGGATGCCTATGTTTTCCCTACCTAAGGCCATACAACACACATAAATTAGATTACAGATCTAAGCCATGTACTTTCTTAGGGTATACTAACAGTCAGAAAGGATATAAATGTCTTGATGAGAATGGCAAAATATACATATCTAGACATGTTATATTTAATGAGCATGAGTTCCCTTTTAGAGATGCAGCAATCAAAACAACTCAAAAAATATGCAATTCCAAGCTTTCAATACCTCAAGTGCTACCCTCACCAGAGATTGTCATACCAATAAGTAGCAATGGCCAGCACGAAGGAAGTAGCATCAGTCCTCAACTCACAGAATCCACAAATGAACCAGGTCAAGGAAGTGCTTCAGTAACTTCTGACAATACAACATCAGACAGTCATCAAACAGATCCATGTCAAGTACTGCATGACAATCAGTCATACAGTACTCAACCAGGAGGAACTGCTACTGAAGTTGGGCACCCAACCACACCTGCACAATCTAGGCACCACATGATGACAAGAGCAAAGTGTGGAGTATTTAAACCAAAGTTATACAGTATTGAGGCAGAAATCACTGAACCTACTACTTATCAACAAGCAGTCCTGAATGACAACTGGAAAAAGGCCATGGAAGAGGAATACAATGCACTAATAAAAAACAAGACATGGGATCTTGTACAGCTTCCAGTGAATAAAAACATAGTTGGATGCAAATGGACCTTTAGATTAAAGAAAAATCCAGATGGCTCAATTCTTAAATACAAGGCAAGATTAGTGGCCAAGGGATATTCACAACAAAGTGGATTTGACTTTAAAGAAACTTTTTCTCCTGTTGTGAAACCCACCACTATCAGAGTTATTTTAACAATTGCCTTGCACAAGAATTGGTCCATCAAACAATTAAATGTTAATAATGCCTTTCTTAATGGTGAATTGCAGGAGGAAGTATACATGGAGCAACCACAAGGGTTCGTGAATGAAAACAAAAGCCAACTAGTATGCAGACTCAACAAAGCACTCTATGGGCTCAAGCAAGCACCACGTGTCTGGTTTGACAAGCTAAAAGCAACTCTAGCAAAACATGGCTATCACCACACAAAATCTGACAACTCTCTATTTATTAAACTTGTTAATGATACAGTAGTCTATATACTAATTTACGTTGATGACTTTATCATTACAGGAAATAACAAGTCAGAAATCATGAACATCACTCAATGCCTGAAAGAAGAATTTTCAATCAAGGATCTGGGGGATCTACACTACTTTCTTGGCATAGAAGTTAAAAGAACATCAGAATCAGAAATCCACTTGAATCAAAGAAAATACATCAATGAGATACTGGCTAAAGCAAAAATGGACAAAGCAAACCCACTACCTACTCTAATGATAAGCAACAGTCATCTATCAAAAAACAAAGGTGAATCAATACTGAATGACAAAGAATACAGGAGCATAGTGGGAGCACTACAGTATGCTACTATCACAAGACCAGATATCTCATATAGTGTAAACAAAGTAAGCCAGTTTATGCAAAAACCTCTTGACGAACATTGGAAAGCTGTCAAAAGAATCTTAAGATACCTAAAGGGCATAATCAACCAAGGGCTAATTCTACAAACTAGTGCCAGCTTAAATATCAATGGGTTCACTGATTCCGACTGGGCGACTGATCAGGATGACAGAAAGTCTACGACTGGATACTGTGTTTATCTAGGAAGGAACCCAGTGTCATGGTGTGCAAAGAAACAGTCTACGGTATCTAGATCCAGCACAGAGGCCGAGTTCAGAAGTATTGCTAGCATTACTGCTGAAATTATGTGGCTAACATCGTTACTAACTGAACTTCAGATCAAGACATACAACAAACCAACTATCTGGTGTGACAATCAAAGTGCTATTTCAATTTCAGAGAACCCTGTACTTCACTCTCGCACAAAGCATATCGAGCTCGATTTATACTTTGTACGAGAGCAAGTAATGAAGAAAAACATTGAAGTCAGATACATACCTTCAGCTTACCAAAAGGCGGACATCTTAACCAAACCTCTGTCTCGACTGAACTTCACTAGATTCAGCCGAGAGCTCGGTGTTGACGAAGCAGATGTCAACCTCAGATCCAAAACCCAAGTTTATATCCCAGAGGGTTCCAGACATGAGAGAAAAGATTGTCAAAGCTCCATCTTACAGCTCGACTGCAAGTAAAATCAGATCTATACCCCTCAAGCAGTCGAGAACAATGCTAAGGAGCTTCTAATCCTCAATCTCCAACCTTTCCATGCCAGAAGAAATTGTTTTGAGAAATCGCTTTCGCTAGCGCCTCCAATCGCAAACCCTAACTTTTGCGTTAGGTTTGAGGGGGCATATTAGAGAATGATGTGTTTGTATCTGTGTATAGGGTTATAACATAAGCGGGTGTAATATTTCTTTATAGCAGTCTGGGCCAACCGCAAAGCCCAATACACATTACTTGTATTATAAATACATTTGCTACTCTGTACAAAACAATTATCTAAGATTAATACAATTACTCTCATTCTCTTATAATTAAATTACAAATCAATGACTGTACTTAAATGAATTTAATTTGATAGAACCTATAGTCCTCGTGCAAGTAAGCTAACACTTTAGAAGCATCCAGAGCAATTCTCAACCTTGTAGGCCAATCCATAGTAGGTAAGCCCTCCCCTGCACAAAGCTAATTTCGTGTTTACATATTTTCTAGTTCATCCTTAAAATTGAAATTTGAATCCTTCCAAAAATAAAATAATAAAATAAGTTATCATCCTTGAAATCCCATCATAAGAGTACTTATTCAAATTTATTGATGTAGGTAATTTCAAAGCTCCATTTCTAATGTCACAATCGTCTTTACAATATCACATAAAAAGTATATTAAAAGAAATCAAAGAATAAGTTACCATGCAAATGGTACTCCGATGTTTTTTTAGGAACAAATTCATAGACAAGCAAACTTTGATCAACTGAAATGCAATAACCAACCAGTGAAACCAAGTGCTTATGATGCACATAGCTAATGATTTCAACCACCACTTGAAATTCACGTTCTCCTTATATGCTTCTGTTGAATTTTGGCAAAACTATATGGAGAATTGTAGTGGTTGGAAGTAGCTTGGTGATGGAGAAGACGGTTTACAATTTGGAGCTCAAAGGTGAGAGTTGTGGCATATTGAAGGCATGAGATATATAGTGAGCAGCATGTCAAACGTCTAACCGAGGTGCTCAGACGTCTGATCTGCTATTGTGAGGCATATGAATGATGCCTAGACGTCTCTGCATAGTATGTTGCATCCTGAGAGTTTGCTCAGACATCTGGTTGGGCTAACTAGCGTCTGATCACCTGGTATAAGCGTCTGTTTGGAGTCAGACGTCTCTGTAAGTTGGATTTGGCATCCCGAGAGTTTTCTCTTACGTTTGGTTATGGGGACTAGACGTCTGAGTGCCTAGAATGAAGAAATTTTGTCTTCGAGTCAGACGTTTGAGTTGAGGAGCCAAACATCTGATCGGATGCGTTGTCTCCAAATTGTCCAAGATGATTGCAATGGTTTGTGAAGGTTTCAAGGGGCAAATGAGGTATTTGCCTAGGCTCAAACTTCCCCTGTATAAGCTTTTTTTTCAGATTCAAAGAGGGTTGATCACTCCAAGGGTTTAATCAAGGGTTTTATCCTCCATTAACTAGGGTTTAACAAATACCTAGTTTTTCTTCAATTCTCTTGTTCACAAATCTATTTTATTTGAATACTGAGCATTGTAATCAATCTCTTGTACTCTTCTCATTGGTATTAATAAAAGCTCTCTCTCAAAGTGGATGTACACTAACAAGATGATAGTGGAACCACTATAAATCAGTGTGTGATTTATTTTATCATTATTGCTTTATTTCTCTATTGCTTGTTTGGTAATTGTGATTGGTTTTGGTCTGAACTGAGATTTGGATTGAGATATTGATTGGTTCTTTTTTCACTTCTTATCACGATCTCGCTTTTCTGATGTGCTTTGAGGTTTTGATTTGAGTGGTCTTGAGTTAGAATTCCCATAACATTTAGTATCGGAGCATTGGTATTGGTAGGTGGTTGTAGAAATGCCAGAATCGGGTTATACTTCGAGTAGTCCTTCAATGGTTAGTCCAAGTGGTGTAGCGCCGTGTGTATGTGGATCGTACGCGGCTTCGGGATCATAATTGGTTATTGACAAATGGAATGGCGATAATGATTTCAAAAAGTGGCAGTGGAAGATGAAAGTGGTTCTTAGGCGGAATAGAGTGCATCAGGTTGTATTTGATACGCATTTGTTGTCGACGGACATCTTGGATGTTGAGAGAGAGAAAATGGAAGAGGGGGCATTCACTACACTTCAACTTGTTGTGAGAAAGAATATGATCTCCGAAATTAGTGATGAGACTACCGCTAAGGGTATTTAGGACAAGTTGGAGGAGTTATATATGAAGAAGCCACTAACTGATCGTTTGATCTTCTTCTTCGGCTATAAGATGAAGGAGGGTGCTTTGCTAAAGGCGCACTTGAGTATGTTTGATGATTTTCTAATGAAGATGAAGGCGGTAGATTTGAAGATTGAGGAAGAGCAAAAGGCGTTGATATTATTATGTTCGTTGTCGAACAGTTATACGAGCTTCTCAAATAGTTTGATCTATAGTCGAGATACTTTGATGCTAGATGATGTCGAAACGGATCTTCTTAGTGAGGAGTTGCGAGATCAAATGAAGGAGTTGAGTGATGAAAGTAGTGGTGCTAGTAGTGGTCACGATTTATTTGTGGAGAAGGAGAGATATGTGAAGAAAGGAAATCAGGGGCGTTCTAAATCTAGGAAGCCCGGTTGGAGAGGAAAGTCGAAGGAAAGAAATAGCAAGTGCTATATTTGTAAGAAACCTGTTCATTGGAAGATTGGGTGTCCGAACAAGGAGAATGCAAAGAAAGAAGTAGCATTTTCATCTGTTGCGGTGGAGAGTGGAGTTGGTGAGGGAGATGTAGATATGTTGACGGCGGTAGCATGGAATGTTTCGGATAGCGAATGGATACTCGATTCGGGGAATTCATATCATATAATGCCGAATAAGAATTGTTTTTCTTCTTATGTCGATAAAGAGGGAAATCTACTTATTGTGAGTAATGGTGCTATTTGTATGTCGAAGGGAATTAGTTTCGTGCAAATTCGGATGTTTGACGGAGTGGTTCTTACTCTCACTAATGTACGCTATGTTTTAGGACTTCAAAAGTCTCTTATCTATTTGAAATAGCTAGATTCTTTAGGTTTTAAGATTACTATTGAGAGTGATAGATTATGAGTTTCGAAGGAGGCGCTTGTGGTGATGAAAGGTGCTAGGACTCATGGTGTTTATTTGTTTCAATGAGTGACTATTAAAGGCGAAACTAGCGATGGTTTTGATAGTTCTCGTGGCTTGTATGCGACTAGGTTGTGGAATTTGAGATTAGGTTATGTCTCGGAGAGGAGTTTGGATATTCTTCGGAATAGAGAGATGATCGATGGAGAGAGTTTCAACAAACTTGAGTTTTGCAAGGAATGTGTCTTAGGAAAGCAAACTAAAGTATCATTCGGTGAAGGAAAACATGATTTAAGAGAGGTTCTTAAGTATGTGCACATGGATGTTTGAGGACCGACATCGGTAGCTTCTTAGGGAGGAGCAAGGTATTATATTTCTTTCATTAATGATTTTTCTCGGAAGGCATGAGTGTATGTAATGAAGACCAAGGCAGAGGCATTTGCAATGTTCAAAGTTTGGAAGGTTCTTTTGAGAATGAGAGTGACATGTCTTTAAAGGTTCTAAGGTCCAACAATGGCGAAGAGTATGTTTTCGAAGATTTCTTGGAGTTTTGTTAGCATCATGGTATTCAGAGACATTTTACTACACTGGAAGATCCGCAATTGAATGGTATTGCGGAGAGGATGAACCATACTCTACTAGAGAAAGCTCGATGCTTGAGATTGACATCGGGTTTGTCTAAGAGATTAGGCCGAAGCTTTGTCAATCGCTGTGCATATTTTGAATCAAATTCTATGCTCAGCTATTGTTAATAAAATTTCGGAGGAAGTGTGGAAGGGAAAGAGCATTGACTTGAGTTATCTTCGTGTGTTTGGTAGTCTAGCTTATGTGCATGATATGGGAAATGATAAGCTTGAGACTAGAGCTTTCAAGGGGATTTTGCTTGGTTTTAAGGTATTAGATATGGAATCCGAAAACGAAGAAGGTTGTGAATTCTTGTCATGTTACCTTTGATGAATCGGCTTTGTTCAAGAAGAATGAGGACTCATCAGATGTTCCGGGTTTAGTTCATGGTGAATCAAAGGAGAAGAAAGTTATCTCCACTTTTCATCCAAGAAGTAGAGTAGTTGAAGATGCTTGTGAGGAGGAAGCGGTTGATGTTTCATAACATAGTCCACATAGTTCCTTTAGTAGTGCTGGTGGTGTACATGATTATAGAGAGGATTAGGTTCAAGGTAGAGCCGAAAAGAGTTTGGGTGATGGTATCGCTACTCGGATTGATCGACAGGCTATAAGGCCACCCAATAGATATGGTGATTGGAACCATCTTAGCTTTTGTGACAAGTTGGACTATGCTCTTCATGTAGTCCAAGATGAGCTGATGGACCTTGATGACGTCATGGAGTCGAGTGATAGCTCGTAGTGGATTTGTGCCTTGAAGAAAGAGATGTAATCGTTGATGAAGAATCAAACTTGGGATTTGGTTCCACTTCTTGAAGGAAATCGTGCTATTGAGTGCAAATGGATTACAAGGTAAAGGACGATGGGAGGTACAAAGCTAGGCTAGTGGCTAAGGGTTTTGTACAAAGAAAGGGAAAGGAGTATGATGAGATTTTTGCACCGGTTGTGCGCCATACTGCAATCCGGATATTACTTGGCGTAGTTGCTATTCATGACTTGGAGTTGGAGCAACTTGATGTGAAAACTGCCTTCTTACATGGTGACTTTGATGAAGACATCTACATGGAGCAACCGGAAGGTTTTTTCATAGATGGTAAGTCAAATTTGATTTCCAAGTTGAAGAAATCACTATATGGTTTAACGTAATCACCTAGACAAGATTCGATCATTTTATGCTTGAAAATGGTTTTGATAGAAGCATCAAGGATGCTTGTGTAGATTTCAAGAAGTTGAAAAATGATTGTTGGGTGTACTTATTCTTGTATGTGGACGACATGCTCATTGCTTCTAAGGATAAAAATGAAATCAACACGTTAAAATGGAGTTTAAAATCGGAATTCGAAATGAAGGATCTTGGAGAAGCAAGGAGGATATTCGGTATGGAAGTAGAAAGAGATTGAAAGCGTTTTGAGTTGAGATTGACTCAAAAGGAGTATATTGAGAAAGTGCTTTGCCGGTTTAGCATGGAGAATGCAAAGGCATCAAATACACCTTTACCTTTGCATATGAAGCTTTCGAGTAAAGGATCACCTTTCTTGGAGAAAGATAAGGCTTATATGGAAAAGATGCCTTATGCTTGTGTGTTGGAAGTTTAATGTATGCTATGGTGTGTACAAGGCCTAATATTGTAAATGCCATTGGGATGGTTAGTTGGTATATGGCTAATCCGGGGAAATCACAATGGAAAGCTGTGAAGCTTATATTGAGCTACCTTAGAGGTACATCATCTCATGGTATTGTTTTTTGTGGTAATGAGTGAATGAATTACAAGTCGGTTGGTTACTGTGATTCGGACTATGCCGGCGATAAGGATTGGAGAAAGTCAACTTTTGGATATGTCTTCACACTTGGTGGTATGGTCGTAAGTTGGAGGTCAAGATTGCAAACCCTAGTTGCTTTATCTTCTATGGAGGCGTAATTGTAGCCGCTGTGGAGGCGGCAAAAGAGGCACTTTATTTGAGGCGATTGTTGTATGACTTAAGATTGAACACGATAGTATTGATTTTCAATGTGATAGCTAAAATGTTACTCACTTGGTGGAGAATTCAACATTTAGCTCACGGACTAAGCATATTAAAGTGAGAGAGTCATTTTTAGTAGCCATGGATGAAGATAAGCAAGTATGGCTTTGGGAAGTGCACACAAAGGATAATGCGGCAGATATGTTCACTAAGACATTGTCAGTTGGGAAGTTCGAGCATTGCTCGAACTTGATTCGCTTGTTGAAGTGCTAGGTTCCATGGGGGGGCATGGTTGAGGAGGGAGCTTGGGTATAGATGAGGAAGAGTATCGGTGAGAGATAGGATTTAGGTGCTTTCAACACTTCTTTAGCATGTAATGGCTTTGCCGGAGCTCGTAGATGGAGTGTAATGGGTGGTGGCTTTACCGAAGCTTATCAGGAAAGTATTCAAGCTTGTTTGTTTGAAGGTAGAAGTGGTGATAGTTTGGCACTATCGGTTCTTGGTATTGGAGATGGTTATAGTGTTGAGGTGGAGTGTTGAATTTTGGCGACACTATATGGAAAATTGAAGTGGTTGGAAGTATCTTGGTGACAGAGAAGACGGTTCGCAAATCGGGGCTTAGATGTGAGAGTTGTGGCATGTTGAAGGCAGGAGATATAAGTGAGCAGCAGGTTAGACGTCTGACCGGGGTCCTCGACCGTCTGAACTGCTATTGTGAGGCATCTGAATAATGCCCAAGCATCTCTACATAGTATGTTGCATCCTAAGAGTTTGCTCAAACATTTGGTTGGGATAACTAGACGTTTGATCACCTGGTACAAGTGTCCATTTGGAGTCAGACTTCTATGTAAGTTGGATTTGGCATTCCAAGAGTTTGCTCAGACGTTTGGTGTAACGACCCAGAAATTATAACGATTTAAATGACGTAATTAACTAAAAAAATTCATGAAAATAAACAATAAAATTTTTGCCTTGAAAATTTGATATTTGGTATGCGTCTATTTAAGCATAGCAAGTGGTAGATTTTCATTGGAAAATATGCAAGTTTGTTCTGTTGTGAAATTTCAATTTAAATTTTAAATCAGTTAAAATTGATGGTAATAAAATATTTTTGAAATCTGAATATTTTGTATAAAAAAATGTAAATCATTTTCTGAGTGAGACGTCATAATTCGTTTTGCCAAATTTGGGCTGCTCTAGCTCCGTTTATCTTATTTTCAATGGTTTAACAGCATTTTTGGCAGCAAAAATCGAGTTTTGATAGTTGGTCGTATCGCTGCTATCTGTATACCATTTTGTTTGTCTCGTCGTGCTGATCTCCGCAGTATATTCATTTGTGCATTTCGGTGTCCGATATGCGGTGAAATCTGTGAAACGATTAGCCGTATCGGTTCTGCATTTGGGCCTTTGTATTCCCTGTGACCATTCAATTGTCTATCGGTTGAAAACTAATAGCCAGTAAGCTTTTATAATTCCTGAATTCAAATCATGCCGGACGTTTGCTATCCCACCATTTCAATTTATATATTGGTTCGTTCGTTCTTTCTGTCCTCTTCCTTTTGTTTTCCTTTGTGAAAAATAAATATATAAAAGCTTATATATTAGTAATCCTGCTCGTATCCTTCATGGCTCAACCTCGTTCCTACCATCCACCTTCTTCTCTACCTGCCTTCCTTTCGTGAACGCTGCTACCAAACCCTCCTTGCTCTGACCCTCTGCCTATACATCTTCCACCATTTTCTCCAGATCCCGCAACCCTTCCCAACTCTGACTGCCTTCCACGCAATAGCCACAACAACCCAATCCGCCTCCTCGCCCCAAGCAGCCATTTCCTCCCCTTCCCCGGCCTTTAGCCTGCTGCCATTCCCTTCATCCACAACCCTCATTCTCCGCCTCCAACTGCCAAACACCGCCACTGCCCAAATCCACACAGTCAGCCCATGCAAGCAAGCCTTCCACCCGAATAGTTCACCCAACCCTCGCCATCAAACTCCTCGTCTGCTTGAGCTCTGAGCTAAGCCCAAACCTCCAACCTTGCTCCCATCTAACAGCCAAACCCACCTAACACTCCAACGACAGCGTGCCAGCCCTCTCCTTCAATAACCGAACCCAAACTCTCCTCCTATTGCCGCCTTGCTTCACGCCTATGCATTTTCTCCTCCACCGTTTCAGCCAAAGCCACAACCACCTTCTAAACCCGACCTACCTACTCACTACTACCACGTCCAGGCCTCCCATTAGCCGAACCCCTGGCCGAACCCACTGCCTCTCTACCTCGCTGTCAGCCCATCTTCCTTTTGCGGCAGCCACCACTCTCCGAACCCAAACTCCCTAGCCTTCCTCCCATGACCCGCTTCCGCTAGCTCCCTGACCGCCTACAGCCTGCTCCGAACCTGTACACCACCCAAACTCGGCCTATCGCCCACTACTGCAGCCCGCCACTTTCCTCCTGAGGTCGAAACCCTATGCTTTTGATGTTCTGCATGTTGGTGAAGATATAGATGATTCCTCAAAAGATGTCAACCCTAAGCCTTCTCTATTATGTACATATATAAAGGAAAGGATATTATATATATATATATTTATATATATATATATATTGGTGATTCTTCGATTCAAGTTTATCGTGCTTTGCTTTGGAATTTGGTGCTTGGATTCGTAGCTCATTTCGTTGTTAAATTTCTCTAGCCTCGAAAGTTGAACCATCACTCACGGTTGACATTCTTATTTTTAGTAAATTTAATTCACATGAAATGACGATTGAAATATGTTGTTAAATTTTGAATTGGTTAGAAATTTAATTGTTATGTATATATGTTATTATCTGCATTTGTTAACCTATGATAATTGACATATGACACCATAACATGTTGTATATATATTTAATTTGTTAATTATGATCCGTGCTTGTAATTTATATGTTATGCTATGTTAAATTATAATGCTATTGTTCTCACAGTGCAAGTTCCCCGTTAGTTTAGGAAATCCCTATGGGTTGAAATGATACATACCCGAACGATCTTATAGATTAAAGGAAAATAGTTATGGGTTGAAATGATAAACCCTAGCAATTTTATTGATTTTTGAAATTTTGGGATTTCGGGTTGAAATGATATATACCCGTAAATTTAAATTATTGCAGATTGAAATGATAAATATACGTATCACTTGACCATAGGATAGAAAACTATATACGGACACCGTTGGTCTATTTTTAAATGATTTCCAGAATTTTAAAAAGAAAATATATGTGTTTTAATAAATATTGATTTTTAAAATATTGATTTTAAAATATAGCATATAGATATTTTGATTTTAATATATGTATTTTGATTTTTAAATATAATATAAAGATTTTATTTTATTCTAATATATGTGAAAAAAATTTAGATTTTAAAGTATATATTTTTAAATTTTAAATTTATAAGTTAAGTTTTGAAAATAAAATTTTAAGATTTTACTTATAATTTTATTATTTTTAAATATATAAAATAAGATTTAATATAAAATAAATTTAATAATAAGATTTAATTTAATAAATTTTAATATAATAAAATTCAATAAAATTTAATTTAATTAGTATATATATAATATTTTTAAGTATTTATTTAAAATTATATGAATATTTTAAAAATATATTTTGTAAGAACTTTAATGAATTAAGGTTAGAAAGATAAATTGAAATTGATTTGAATTTTATTTGTTTAAGAATTGTATTTAAATAAAAATTGATTTGAAACTTATAAATTTTGAGATTTTAAAGATATGGTTTTTATAACTTGGTAGTTGGATTTTGATTAAAGGTGATTAAATGAATATTTTTAAATTTAAATAAAATTGAAATTAAATATTTAATATTGATTTAAATTTGTAATTGAATATTTTTTTTAAATGTCATTAAAAATGATTAAGTGAATATTTCAAATTTAATAAAATTAAAGTTGAATTTTGAAATATAAATGAAATTTATCAAATTGAGTTATTGTAAATTATTTGAATATTTAAACTTTGAAACCTATTGAATTGGAAGTGGTTTAAATTTGTAGTTCAAACTTGAATTTGAAATCAATATAAATTAAAAATGGTTTTAATGAGAATTTGAATTGAACCTTTAAACCTTTTTATTGAAATTGTTGAACTGAGATTGATTTAAATTGAATTTTGGAACTAAAGTTGATTTAAATTGATTTGTGAAATTGGAGGAAACAATTATAATTTGAAACTATTTTCGATATAATCTCTTTTAGTATATAAACTATTTTAATATATAAACTATTTTAATCTACAAACTATTTTTAAATATAAACCATTTTTAATGTATAACTATTCCAATATATAAACAAATTTCAATATTCAAACTGTTTAAGCTGGAACTGTTATGATTTAGATTTAGTTGATTTAAATGCGAATATTTTGATATGATGGTTTAACCTATTTTGCGGTTATGATTTCAAAAGTGAATATGATTTTGAAAGTGATATGATTTCGAAAAGTGAATATGATTTTGAAAGTGATATGATTTTGAAATGAATATGATATTTTGATATGAAGTATGAAATGTTTGAAATGAAAATGACCACGGTGTGAAATAAGTGTTTGGTTGTTAAAGAGATCGGGATCAGATATTTTCATGCTCTCTCCTAATACCGAAAACCATTTTAACAACTGTGTACGTGGTGGAGAATCCAGAACGTAGTAGGATGGTTTGGCGAACGTCTGTATGAGGTATGAACGCATCACTGACCCCCTCGGTTCATCTTGATATGACTAAAACAGGAGCTATACCGAGCCAAGTGCGGTCGCTCCCTCTACCGGGCACATTTCTTCGATACCATATTTATTACTTTGTGATTGATTTGGTGGCCACCCCTCGATTTGATTATGGGAGTTTGTTCCGAGGTGGGTGGTAGTAGCTGCTATGCGTTACCACCAGTCCGGGAGTGCAAACGGTAGAATCCTACCCTAGCATTGCCTCGCGTTCCTTTTCATATGCCTTATCGTACTCATTACGAGTTTGGTTTGTGTCGTACCTATGGAGTGCTCCCTGATAGCCCACCGGTTTGGTGGAGTTTATAGTACTGTATAGACTACAACATTTATGTAAAATGTTTTAAGAGGGATATAGGTAACGCCTTAACGCTATTTTAATATTTTACTTTACTGTAGACATTATCTATGTAGCGTATTGTACTATGTATGTAGATAGTTTAACGGATCCTTAAAGGATGGGAATCCTAAACATCCTTTAAGTTATATTGCATTTAACTTGACATTTCACTTGAGTAAATTTACTTGCATAAGAATGCTAATCCTGACTCGAGTGTTTTGTGTTTTGCTTTTTGCTCAGGTCAGCCTGAGTGTCACAGCATTTGAGACACACCTTTGGAGCTTGGATCTTTGCTTGGAGATCTATCTTTTATCTATTCAGCTTTCAGTTATTTCAGTTATTCCTAGTTATTTATGTTCAGACTTGTCATTTGCTTTTGTATTGAGACTTCTATGTATTGGATTTCTGTTATATTTTACTTTAGACTCTGATGTTCTATAGTAGCTTCATGAACTACTATTTATCTATTCCGTTGCATATTGTTGTATTACTCTGTGTTTGTGATTCTGTGATTGATTTATTTACTGTGTATGCTAAGTTTTGCCAAATATAATTAACAATTTGTTGTTTTGAGCAATTCAAGTCTGATATATGTGGATTATTGTCGATTTGAATGGTTCGAAATGGCAGGTCGTTACATGTGGTATCAGAGCTTTCATTTAGGCAAAACTTAGCTTATAGAGTAAAAAAACTCATTAGAGATAAGGTAGTGATACCCTAGAATGAGTAAAATTAATTACAGAATTATCTTCGTTCGAGCTTGAAATCCTTTGTTAGGATCCTCTTTGATTTTGATTTCTTTTAAATTTTGGATTTTTACCTTTGTTTTAAAATCCATTCTTGTCTTTTCCCGTTCGTGTTCTTCTTGATACTGGTGCATCCCATAGCTTTATTTATATCGATCTCTGTAATAAATTTGGGCACATCTTGCAACCTCAATTGGCAACTTCATCCTTATGCATGACTAATCCCATCGGCAGTCCCGCCAACCTTAGTATGATTTGTAAAGGGGTGAAACTCCTTTACAATAGGCGTCGATTCAACGGAGATTTCTATGTTTTAGGTTTCGATGCATTTAATATCTTACTTGGGGGTGATTGGTTGAAGCGTTATGATGCAGTTATCTCTTCCAAAGCCCGAACAGTTTCTTTAGTAGACGACCAGGGTAATTCTCTTGTGATCGAATGTCGAATTCCTCATTATGCAGGCAGTTTCATCTTTTCGTTTGACTCTCAGTCTAGTGATCTCGACTCCACCCCTGTTGTCCAACTATTTCCGGATGTCTATAGTGAAGTCACTCCTCTTCCTCCTAAGCGGGAAATTGAATTTCGCATCAATCTTATTCCTGGAGCTCGACCTATTGTCCTTCCTCCCAGACGAATGGTTAGTCATGCCATTTGGATTAACTAATACTCATGCCTCCTTCGTCGATCTCGTGCATCGCGTTTTCCGTGATGTTCTCAACAAGTTTGTCCCATTTTCATTGATGATATCCTCGTCTTTTCTAAGTCTGAGAAAGAAGCATGAATCCTATTTGGGCTATGTGCTGGAAACTCTTAGGAGTCATCGGTTGAAAGCCAACTTTTCTAAATGTCATTTCTGGAGGGATGAAGTTCGATTTCTCGGGCACATTGTTTCTGAAAATGGAGTCTCGGTTGACTCGGTTATGGTTGCTACGATTAATATAAGTCAATCCATCTTTCCTCTTTTGTAATTTAATTATTTTATCTTCTTTATCGAGCCTATCTTCTTAGTTAGAATTCTCCTTGATTAGGGTCCCTCTAAATTTGAATCTCTATCCTTGTTCTAAAATCCATTCTTGAATCATCCTGTGAGGGAGCGTATTTATAATTGATAAAAAAATGTTTTATATTGTGTTGCTTGAGTTGTTTAGTTTGAATTTTGGCTTTCGATCCATTCGTCTAGCTAATGCTATCAAAAGGAATTCCAAAACACTTGAACTTAGCAAAATGACATAATATTATTTCGAATTTTGTAAATGAAATGATTTTATGTATGATTATATTTTATATATAAAGACATAATTTTCTGAAATTAGATAGTTAAATGAATTGGTTGAAAGAAATGATAGTACTTGATTATCATTTATTGTTTTGTTAACATTCCTAAACCATTAACTATTGTTGTATGTTATAAGGAGATGAAATTTTTATAAACATGGTTTATAAATCTGATTTGCAAATGAAATGAATTTAAATTAAGGATTTGAGAATTTAATTTTCGGTGCTTTTCAAAATTTGGTTTTCAAAGTTTTGAAAAATATATTATTTGAAGGTATTTTCGAATGGAAATTGTTTCCAAATAATTTTAAAAGAAGTAAGTCAGTACTCTCCTCTTTTGTCGCTGGAAAATAATTTCGATGGTGACTGCAGCATCATCGACATTCATTTTCGAGTCTCAAAGTGGGGAGACCACTTAGTAGCTTTGCTACATTTTTGTTTCGGAAAATGGATTTGATTCGGATTTCTTGAGTATGATTTGATGTATAAAATATATATGTATATTTATTTCAAATGGTTTGAAGTAAAATCGAAAATTTAATTCTTAAGTTTATGTTAAGTGATGGTTTTCAATTATTGAAATGAAGCAAATTTTTTGAATAATTGGAGTGTCTAAAATGAGAAATGGAATTGAAACAACTTGAAACAATTGAACTAGGATAAAATTTATTTGTATAATACTCAGTTGCATTCTAAAACATATATAACTTACCGGAAATATTCAAAAAGTTATAATGTTAATATGAATATGCAATTGAAGGATATACAAGAGAAAACTTAAGTAATAAAGATTTTTAAACTAATTTTTTCTTAATAGAAATGTTGTAAATAAAAGGTCAATTTGTATAGTGCTCAATTACATTCAGAAACATTAATAAAACTTACCAAAAGTTTGAATGTAATGAGAATATGTAATTGAATAATATATAATATAAATGTAAGTAATAAGATGTCCAAAAATGAAATTTATATGACTTTGAATTAATTGTTGTATCTGGTGCTATGTATTTCGAATCTATCTTTCCTTTCTGTTGCTTCTATTCTCCTATCTCGTTCCTTTTCGAGAACGAAAAGTTTTGAGTGGGGGAGAGTGTAACGACCAAAAATTTTTAATGATTTAAATAACGTAATTAACTAAAAAATTTCATGAAAATAAACAATAAAATTTTTGCCATGAAAATTTGATAATTGGTATGCGTCTATTTAAGCATAGCATGTGGGAGATTTTCATTGGAAAATATGTAAGTTTGTTATGTTGTGAAATTTCAATTTAAATTTTAAATCGGTTAAAATTGATGGTAATAAAATATTTTTGAAATTTGAATATTTTATATAAGAAAAATGTAAATCATTTTCTAAGTGAGACGTCATAATTCGTTTTGCCAAATTTGGACTACTCTAGCCCTATTTATCTTATTTTCGGCGGTTTAGGAGCATTTTTAGTAGCGAAAATCAAGTTTTGATAGGTTGGTCGTATCGCTGATATCTGTGTCCCATTCTATTCGTCTTGTCGTGTTGATCTCCGCAGTATATTCATTTTTGCATTTCGGCGTTCAGTATGCGGCGAAATCTGCGAAACGATTAGCCGTATTGGTTTCGCATTTGGGCCTTTGGTTTCCCTATGACCATTCAATTATCCATCAGTTGAAAATTAATAGCCAGTAGGCTTTTATAATTCCTAAATTAAAATCGTGCCTGACGTTTGCTATCCCACCATTTCAATTTATATATTGGTTTGTTCGTGCTTTCTGTCGTCTTCTTTCTGTTTTCATTTGTGAAAATTAAATATATAAAAGCTTATATATTAGCAATCCTGCTCGTATCCTTCATGGCTCAACCTCGTTCCTACCATCCGCCTTATTCCCTCCTCCTCGACCCGCCTTCCTTCCCTGAACACCGCTACCAAACCCTCCTTGCTCCGATCCTCCGCTTATCTATCTTCCACCATTTTCTTCAGATTTCGCAACCCTTCCCAACACTGACTGCCTTCCACGCAACAGCCGCCGCAACCCAATCCACCTCCTCGCCCCAAGAAGCCATTTGTAACGACCCGTAAAATTTAATGGTTTTAAAAGTATATTTAACTGGAAATTGTAAAATTTTAAACAATAAAATTTGAAATTAAAAATTTATTATTTGGAATACGTCTATTTTAATATAGCAACTGGTAAATTTTCATCTGATAATATTAAAGTTTATTTTCCTGTGAAATTTTATTTCAAATCAAACCGGTTAATAACAGTGAATTTAAAAGTTTTCCGAAACCAAAATATGTCAACAGGAGAAAATATATTCAGAGCATTCTGAATCAGACTGCGAAATTCGTTTCGCAAAATTTGGACTTCTACTGCTCCGTTTATCTTAATTCTGACAAAATAGCAGCATTTCTGGTACCGATTATCGACTTTCGATCGGATGATCGTACCACTAGTATCTGTATACCATTTTGATCGTCACGTCATGCTGACCTCTACGGTATATTCAATTCTATGTTTTGAGGTCCGGTACGCGACGGAAACAATAAAACGGTTCATTGTAATGGTACCGAAATTTTGACTTTATATTTTCCTTTACGTTTCAAATCTGAAACGTGCTGCCCAAACAATAATAAATTGGTTTGTTACATTTTCAGCTAAATCAGGATCTGACCGTTGCCCTTACATTTTTTTTTTATTACCTTTTTCTTGTTTTCATGTTCCTATCAGTTACTTTTATCATTCTCTGAACCATTGTGTTGCATGCTATTTCTACTGTTGGAATATATTAATTGGTTTCGTCTTGCCTTTTCACCTATCCACCTAAATGACTTCCTGCTCCACTACGTTTCTTTTGAAAAAAAATATTATAATCTAAACAAAGCATTGCTTGACACAACAGAACCCACCTCCTCTTTTTCTCCTCCTCTTTCTCCATTACTTTCTCTGTTACATTATATATCTTTCCTTCTTTCTTCTTTAAGTTCGCATCACCACCACCTATTGGCTCTTCCCGTGCACAATATCCACTGAAACACCCATCAAGGAACGCCGATCCACCTCGACCCGAGCCGGTGAGCCACCCTCTGCCTCGACCCACTCGCCTCCAACCCGCTCCTCCAACCGAACCTGCTCCTTCCCATCCATCTCACCCTCTCTCTGGCCGATCAACTCACGTCCCCTCAACAGCCTCCACCCCTCGGCTGCCACACCACCACGCAAGCCTCGTTCTCAAGACCCTCCTCCGTACAACATCCTACCCAAGTCGAACCACCCTTGCCTCGCATCCATCTCCTCGCGTGCTCCCCTTACCACTGCCTTCGTCGCCACACTTGCCTCGAACCTGAGCAACACTACATCACCAAGTGCTTCAAAACCCCTCCGCGAGTCTGACCGAACTCCTCCTACCGAACACCACCTTTCGCTTCCCCTCCATTTTCTTCAATTTGCTCGAGCCTTCCTTGTTAATATAGGTACATATATGCCTCATATATCTTGCTTTATATATATATATTTTATAAAGTTCGTACAATAAGTTGGTATGCATATTAGTTTATAATATAGTTATATATATGAATACATATATGGGTAATTGAAATAGGTGTGCTGCGTTTGTATAAAATTGTATATTGTTCTCTAAATTTATCAACCCAGATCTGTTGTTAGAAGTCATATATTATATCAGGCTCTATTCTTTTATATTAAGTAAGGAAAGATATAAGGTTTTAAGCTTATATATATGTTGCTCATACATGCTTGCATACGTATGTATTTTTAAATATTATATAGATGGACACTTGATTTCAGAAAGTATAAAGGGTTAAATTATAAAAATAAAAAAAAATATAGTTAGATATCCAATATAGGTGTCTGCATAGGTTGTCTGAAGGTAGGCATATATATTTAATACCTATTTGGTTGTGAAGTGTGGTCTGCATTGGTTTTCGTAATTATTGTTCACATTTTTGTCTGCATATACATGTTGATAGTCTACATATTTAGATGCTTTACTTTATATTAAGCTTAGTTTAACCGTTTTATATTAATATTGTATTTACGACTTAGATATAACATTGTTTTATATTAAATATATACGTTACCTTATATTTTCTCGGTACGTTGATTTTGTAACTTACTTTAGTCAGTTTCTATCTTGCTTTGGTTCTAAAAAATATAAAATATATATTATATAAAGCAAGTCTGCATATAAATGTTGGTTATAGTTATAAGTTCATTTATACCATCTATCTTCGTCAATCTGGTTCTGATTCGTTATCGATTTCTGTTATCAGCTTCGTCTGTCATTCTTGTTTTCTTCATCG
Source organism: Allium fistulosum (assembly GCA_030737815.1). Lineage (NCBI taxonomy): Eukaryota > Viridiplantae > Streptophyta > Magnoliopsida > Asparagales > Amaryllidaceae > Allium > Allium fistulosum. The sequence continues at coordinate 1,250,611,059 of CM060903.1, read as the reverse complement.
AATCGTGTCCATCCAGCGTTGCTTTGAAATTCATAGCTCGTTTCCTTGTCAATTTCTCTAGCCTCGAAAGGTGAGCAATCACTCACGATTAACATTCTTGTATTTATTAAATTTGACTTCAATTGAAACGACAATTGAAATATGATGTTGTAGTTATTTAAATTGTTATATATGCTATTATCTGTATATGTTCACCTGTGACATCTGACACCAGTATCTAGTATTTATATGCCTATTATTACTATTATCTGTATATGTTCACCTGTGACATCTAACACCAGTATCTAGTATTTATATGCCTATTATTACTATTATCTGTATATGTTCACCTGTGACATCTAACACCAGTATCTAGTATTTATATGCCTGTTATTACTATTATCTGTATATGTTCACCTGTGACATCTAACACCAGTATCTAGTAATTATATGCCTGTTATTACTATTATCTGTATATGTTCACCTATGACATCTGACACCAGTATCTGTTATTTATATTGATGATATATGCCTGTTGTTATATTTTACATTATCTGTTATCACTCTGCAAGTTCCCTGTTAGTATAGAATTCACTATGGGTTGAAATGATACATACCCGAACGGACTTTAGAATAGGAGAATTTCGTTATGGGTTGAAATGATAAACCCAAGCGATTTTCATTTGAATTGAAATTGGGATTACGGGTCGAATGATCTTTACCCGTATATATATTTAAATTTCGGATTGAAATGATAAATATCCGTATCACTTAACCATATGATAAATATATGTACAAACACCGTTGGTCCATATATATAAATATTTTAAAAATGAATCCTATGGTTTTGGAAAGAAATATATGGTTTTAATGAATGTTGAGCCTTAAATTATTATATATAAATGGGAATGATTGATTTAAATATTAATGAGTATTAAAATATATTTCAAAATAGATTTTGGTAATAATTTGAATAAGTTAAGGTTGGAAAGAAAATTTATTTAATTAAACCAATTTGAAACTTATCGAAATTGAGATTAAGATATGATTTATAACTTGGGTTTTATTTAAATAATTTAATGAATAATTCTTGCTTAAATAAATTTAGGGAAATATTCAGTAAGAATGAAATTTAAGGATAGTTAAATGATATTGAATTTATTAAGTGAATATTCCCTGATTAAATAATAATAAAGTTGAATCAAGAGCTATAGGAAACCGTTAAATTTAACTTTGAAAATGTTGAATATTAAAGCTTTGAAACATATTGAAGTTTAAATGGTATATTTAGAACTGAATTGAATTGATGAATTGAGCTTTGAATAAATTTGAATTTGGAATTTGAGTTAATTTGAATCGATTTGTGAGACTTGAGGAAATTATAAATACTTTACTTTATAAATAAATTAATATATATACTATCTTGGAAAATAGTTATATTTGAAATGAAATGATATTTGGGTTTGAAGTATAAATTAAATTGAAATGACCACGGTGTTATAATGTATATTTCCACCTTGTAGATAGTTCTGAAGATCCTTAGAGGATGGTTATCCCAAACATCCTTTAAGTTACTTGTATTTCAGTTGATATTTCACTTGAGTTGGATTTATGGATATAAGAATGTAAATCCTGACTCGAGTGTTTTGTGTTTTGCTTTACGCTCGGGTCAGACCGAGTGATACAGCATTTGAGACTCACCTTTGGAGTTTGGAGCTTTCTTTGGAGATCCAACTATCGCCTCAGCTTTCAGCTCTTCTAGTTGATTCGTTCAGAGAAGTCATCTGTTGTACTGGAGACTTCATTGCATTTGAGATATTCTGTTGTATTTTATTTCTAACTCTGATGTTTATATAGTAGCTTCATGAACTACTATTTTATCTATTCCGCTGCGTATTATTGTATTACTCTGTGTCTGTGATTCTGTGATTGATTTATTTACTGTATATTCTGAGTTTTGCCAAATTTAAATTAACAATTCGGTATTTTGAATTATTCAAGTCTGGCATGAGTGTCTACCTATACACTTATAATGGATGCGAATGGTCCAAAATACCGGGTCGTTACAGTTGGTATCAGAGCTTTGGCTCTAGGCGAAACTTAGCATATATTGTAAATTTATTTACAGAATCACTTTCGTTCGAGTTTAATCTCTTCCTTTTGACTCGATTTCCTTTGAACTTTGGAACGTTCCTTACGGTTCCAAAAATTCATTCTTGTCTCTCTCTATTGGTATTCTCTTGATTCTGGAGTATCCCATAACTCCACTTCGAATGATCTCTATAAGAATAGGCGATCCCACCAATCTCTATCGGAGATTTATATATCCCTCGGTTGATGTTGCCATTTCTTGTTATGTCGAATTCTATCTCTGGCGATCGAATGTCGATTTGCCTTAGATTTCCGCATCGATTATATTCTTGAAGTCACGGTTGACCCGGTTAAGGTCGCCCGCGATTTATATAAGTGTATCCATCTACTGTTTTGTAATTAATTATCTCATTTTCGTTCGAATTTATCTTCGAATCAGAATCCTATTTGATTAGAATCCCTCTAATTTGAATTTCTATCTTTGTTTTGAAATCCATTCTTGAATCATCCTTTGAAAATCGGGTTTGTTTGTATTTTAGAAATTGCTTTCTAAACCAAAATTATTATTTTGATAAGTATGATTTTATTTTATATATAAAAGTGAAATGCTTTCGATAAAGATTATATACTTTTTTTTAAATGATAATTTGAGGTTTCGAAAGGATTTGTAATTTTGAAAAACCTATATAAGAAACTTGATTTATGACTGAAGGATTTTAAAAGTGAAATTCGAGAATTGAACTCCGGTATTTTGAAATTAGTTTTAAGATTTTGAAATATATTATAACAATAATATGATTTAAAAGTATTTTCTGAATAAGAAATGTTTCAAATGATTTTAATGAGTTTCGAATGATTTCGAAGAAATTTCAAAAGAAGTTTGAGAAAATAGAAGTCCAGAACTCACTTATGTCGCTGGAAAATAATTTCGGTGATGAGTGCACGCATCATCGACATTGATTTTCGAGTTTCAGAGTGAGGGATAGGCCACTTAAATAGCTTTGCTATGCGAGTGATTTTGCGAAACCAATTTTGATTCCAAATTCCGAAGTAAGATTTGATATTAAAAGTATATATATGTATATATATATTTGAAATGATTTGAAGTAAACCGGTGTTCATTCCTTGAGTTTCGGATTTGATATAATCCCATATATTAAAATTGATTTACTGATTTGTTGATTTCCAACTCTTGAATTTGAAAATGATTTCTTCAACTATTTCGAAGGTTCGAGCACTTCCAAATCAAGGTTAACTTTTCAAAGCTAAATTTTTGAAAAGCATGAATTATTTGATAAAGTGTATAAATTTGTTTGAATGTTTAAGTATGAAGTAATATGATTTAAATAAGTTGAAACTGTTTTGTTAAGTAAATGAATAAGGCTATTTTGAATTTTTTCTAAATATGGAATTTAGATTTGAAATGTCTTGCGAAGAATTTGGTCTTTAAAATATTTTGTATAAAATTTAGTTTAAATGTTTTAACTTAGTAACATCTTTATGAAACTATATATTTAACAAGTTGGAATAAATATATAAGTTGTACGTATGCTGTTTTATTCGCATAATTAATTTGATCCAAGTTTGAGTACACAAGTTCGAGGTGGATTACACCATTTCGTGTTAGGATTTTTCATTCGATTCTTGATGGCGAATATTTGATATGGATTTTGGGCTTGATTCTAGAATTCTCTATCGTAGTATATGGCTATGCAAGGAGACTGATGGCTTCTAGTCGAGAAACCATATCGAAATCCGCATTAGGGAAGTCGAATGGACAATACTAGTTCGAAAGCGAACTTGTGTGATCAAGCGAGCGATCAAATGTAATTTTGCGAAACGATGACGTATGTACATCTTATATCCTAATATCATTTATATATTTTGACGCTGAAATTGAAAGCTGTCGAGTTAGAATATCTTTGCTTACTAAAAGAAATTTCCAATTTAAATTACAAAGATATATAACCCATAAAAGCAAAGATATTAAAATCCCATATGGCTCTTCATACAGCGAAATTTATTTTGAAAATTTGATCCTTATATAAGATGGACCTTACGTAAGTATAAGATGATTTTGAAAACATTTGATTTTGGAAATGAATGGGTTGACTTAAATTATTGATTTGGAAATTTGGATTTATTTTCTAAATCTATTATTCTTGAAACTTAGAAACTAAAGATAATTAATTTGAGAAGAAATAATTTGGTGAAATTGTATATGATTTTGAAATTTGAACTGATATTGAAACAAATTGAAATTTGAGAACCTTGTGTTACTAAATACTTGATTTGGGAGTTGTCGAACTTATATAAAATTGATTTGTATGAGTATGAAATTGATTCGAAAACTATAGAATTGAAAAGGTACTTAAATTTGAAAGTGAAATCTTATATAATTGAAGTCTATATAAGTATGATTTGATATACTATTGATTTTGGAAAGTATTTGATTTGAAAATTAAACCTTATATATAATGGATTTTATATAAGTACGATATTTGAAAGTGATTTGAAAAGGTACTATATGATACATATTTTCGAAGTAAAGATATGGAAAGTGCCTTCTGCTTGATATCCGATTTGTGGCCACATCTTGGATTCATTCTATCGATATTATTCTCTCTGATTTTGGTTTTCCGGATATGATACTCGAGTGTCCTTCGAATTCCATGGCGTTACCCATGGTCTTATCGTTCTCTCGTGACTGCACAGCGCAACTGCCTGGCTGAGTCTTGCCTAGGGGTACGGATTGTTTCCTGGGGGATCCAGGCGTAACCATTGTGTATCCTGCAATCTGTGTAGGTCGCGAATAGTAGCGCAAATGCTTGGCTGAGTCTTGCCTGGGGGTACGGATTGTTTCCTGGGGGATCCAGGCGTAACCATTGTGTATCCTGCATTCTACTAGTCATCATGGCGTAACTCGCAGGGCTGAGAAAGCTTACGGATATGGATTGTTTCCTGGGGGAACCAGGCGTAACCATTGTGTATCTGCGAACCATGGTTAGACAAAGGTTTTGTTTGTTTTTGTTTGGATTGTACTTTCCATATCTGTTTTTAAAAGTTTTCCAGTATTTTCACTGGGTGTTGAAACAGGTCTACTAAGTACTTGGAGAATTCTAGTTTTGCGCCTGATCAACGCACTACCAGAGTCTACAGGAACAAGGATAAACTTGTTGAAACATCGAGTTATAAAAGTATTTTCGAAATGAAATTTGTTTCGTTATAAAAGTATTTTATAATAAAAGTATTTCCAACAAAGAAAATTTTGTATCTATATTTGGAATCAAAACCCTTATGGTTCTAAATTTACTATTCATGCCCGATTCTGTTCTTTTGAATCTACCTTATCTGCTCAGCTTTATTTATTCACCTATATTCGGTTTTTCCAAGTCCTCCTTCTTTTCCTTGTTGACTATATCCTTTTAAACATGGTTTAATAGAAATTTTAGTGTTATAAATATTTTTGAAGTATTAATTAAATAAAAACAATTTAAAGGTAAATGATTATTGATTTATTAATAATACTTGAAAAGTAATTTTGATAAGATTTATAAATTAATAAATTATGAATTTAATGTTTTCAAATAGCTTCTTTGTAAAATAAGCAAGGACATACATAATTGTTTTCAAATAGTTTCATATATTTATAAAGGTGTTATTTAAACATATAAATGGTATGTATAAAGGAAGCAAGAAAGTTACAAATGGATTTTGAAAGGTTTTAAAGTATATAAGATAATTGAATTGCAAATGAAGTTTTCAAGTTTTAGGTAAAATTTATATAGTTTAAATTAATTGTTTAATCTTGACTTTCAATCTATCTTTTCTGTCTGGTTGTTTCTATTCTTCTACCTCCTTCCTTTTCGGGGACGAAAAGTTTTGAGTGGGGGAGAGTGTAACGACCCGTAAAATTTAATGGTTTTAAAAGTATATTTAACTGGAAATTGTAAAATTTTAAACAATAAAATTTGAAATTAAAAATTTATTATTTGGAATACGTCTATTTTAATATAGCAACTGGTAAATTTTCATCTGATAATATTAAAGTTTATTTTCCTGTGAAATTTTATTTCAAATCAAACCGGTTAATAACAGTGAATTTAAAAGTTTTCCGAAACCAAAATATGTCAACAGGAGAAAATATATTCAGAGCATTCTGAATCAGACTGCGAAATTCGTTTCGCAAAATTTGGACTTCTACTGCTCCGTTTATCTTAATTCTGACAAAATAGCAGCATTTCTGGTACCGATTATCGACTTTCGATCGGATGATCGTACCACTAGTATCTGTATACCATTTTGATCGTCACGTCATGCTGACCTCTACGGTATATTCAATTCTATGTTTTGAGGTCCGGTACGCGACGGAAACAATAAAACGGTTCATTGTAATGGTACCGAAATTTTGACTTTATATTTTCCTTTACGTTTCAAATCTGAAACGTGCTGCCCAAACAATAATAAATTGGTTTGTTACATTTTCAGCTAAATCAGGATCTGACCGTTGCCCTTACATTTTTTTTTTATTACCTTTTTCTTGTTTTCATGTTCCTATCAGTTACTTTTATCATTCTCTGAACCATTGTGTTGCATGCTATTTCTACTGTTGGAATATATTAATTGGTTTCGTCTTGCCTTTTCACCTATCCACCTAAATGACTTCCTGCTCCACTACGTTTCTTTTGAAAAAAAATATTATAATCTAAACAAAGCATTGCTTGACACAACAGAACCCACCTCCTCTTTTTCTCCTCCTCTTTCTCCATTACTTTCTCTGTTACATTATATATCTTTCCTTCTTTCTTCTTTAAGTTCGCATCACCACCACCTATTGGCTCTTCCCGTGCACAATATCCACTGAAACACCCATCAAGGAACGCCGATCCACCTCGACCCGAGCCGGTGAGCCACCCTCTGCCTCGACCCACTCGCCTCCAACCCGCTCCTCCAACCGAACCTGCTCCTTCCCATCCATCTCACCCTCTCTCTGGCCGATCAACTCACGTCCCCTCAACAGCCTCCACCCCTCGGCTGCCACACCACCACGCAAGCCTCGTTCTCAAGACCCTCCTCCGTACAACATCCTACCCAAGTCGAACCACCCTTGCCTCGCATCCATCTCCTCGCGTGCTCCCCTTACCACTGCCTTCGTCGCCACACTTGCCTCGAACCTGAGCAACACTACATCACCAAGTGCTTCAAAACCCCTCCGCGAGTCTGACCGAACTCCTCCTACCGAACACCACCTTTCGCTTCCCCTCCATTTTCTTCAATTTGCTCGAGCCTTCCTTGTTAATATAGGTACATATATGCCTCATATATCTTGCTTTATATATATATATTTTATAAAGTTCGTACAATAAGTTGGTATGCATATTAGTTTATAATATAGTTATATATATGAATACATATATGGGTAATTGAAATAGGTGTGCTGCGTTTGTATAAAATTGTATATTGTTCTCTAAATTTATCAACCCAGATCTGTTGTTAGAAGTCATATATTATATCAGGCTCTATTCTTTTATATTAAGTAAGGAAAGATATAAGGTTTTAAGCTTATATATATGTTGCTCATACATGCTTGCATACGTATGTATTTTTAAATATTATATAGATGGACACTTGATTTCAGAAAGTATAAAGGGTTAAATTATAAAAATAAAAAAAAATATAGTTAGATATCCAATATAGGTGTCTGCATAGGTTGTCTGAAGGTAGGCATATATATTTAATACCTATTTGGTTGTGAAGTGTGGTCTGCATTGGTTTTCGTAATTATTGTTCACATTTTTGTCTGCATATACATGTTGATAGTCTACATATTTAGATGCTTTACTTTATATTAAGCTTAGTTTAACCGTTTTATATTAATATTGTATTTACGACTTAGATATAACATTGTTTTATATTAAATATATACGTTACCTTATATTTTCTCGGTACGTTGATTTTGTAACTTACTTTAGTCAGTTTCTATCTTGCTTTGGTTCTAAAAAATATAAAATATATATTATATAAAGCAAGTCTGCATATAAATGTTGGTTATAGTTATAAGTTCATTTATACCATCTATCTTCGTCAATCTGGTTCTGATTCGTTATCGATTTCTGTTATCAGCTTCGTCTGTCATTCTTGTTTTCTTCATCGAATCGTGTCCATCCAGCGTTGCTTTGAAATTCATAGCTCGTTTCCTTGTCAATTTCTCTAGCCTCGAAAGGTGAGCAATCACTCACGATTAACATTCTTGTATTTATTAAATTTGACTTCAATTGAAACGACAATTGAAATATGATGTTGTAGTTATTTAAATTGTTATATATGCTATTATCTGTATATGTTCACCTGTGACATCTGACACCAGTATCTAGTATTTATATGCCTATTATTACTATTATCTGTATATGTTCACCTGTGACATCTAACACCAGTATCTAGTATTTATATGCCTATTATTACTATTATCTGTATATGTTCACCTGTGACATCTAACACCAGTATCTAGTATTTATATGCCTGTTATTACTATTATCTGTATATGTTCACCTGTGACATCTAACACCAGTATCTAGTAATTATATGCCTGTTATTACTATTATCTGTATATGTTCACCTATGACATCTGACACCAGTATCTGTTATTTATATTGATGATATATGCCTGTTGTTATATTTTACATTATCTGTTATCACTCTGCAAGTTCCCTGTTAGTATAGAATTCACTATGGGTTGAAATGATACATACCCGAACGGACTTTAGAATAGGAGAATTTCGTTATGGGTTGAAATGATAAACCCAAGCGATTTTCATTTGAATTGAAATTGGGATTACGGGTCGAATGATCTTTACCCGTATATATATTTAAATTTCGGATTGAAATGATAAATATCCGTATCACTTAACCATATGATAAATATATGTACAAACACCGTTGGTCCATATATATAAATATTTTAAAAATGAATCCTATGGTTTTGGAAAGAAATATATGGTTTTAATGAATGTTGAGCCTTAAATTATTATATATAAATGGGAATGATTGATTTAAATATTAATGAGTATTAAAATATATTTCAAAATAGATTTTGGTAATAATTTGAATAAGTTAAGGTTGGAAAGAAAATTTATTTAATTAAACCAATTTGAAACTTATCGAAATTGAGATTAAGATATGATTTATAACTTGGGTTTTATTTAAATAATTTAATGAATAATTCTTGCTTAAATAAATTTAGGGAAATATTCAGTAAGAATGAAATTTAAGGATAGTTAAATGATATTGAATTTATTAAGTGAATATTCCCTGATTAAATAATAATAAAGTTGAATCAAGAGCTATAGGAAACCGTTAAATTTAACTTTGAAAATGTTGAATATTAAAGCTTTGAAACATATTGAAGTTTAAATGGTATATTTAGAACTGAATTGAATTGATGAATTGAGCTTTGAATAAATTTGAATTTGGAATTTGAGTTAATTTGAATCGATTTGTGAGACTTGAGGAAATTATAAATACTTTACTTTATAAATAAATTAATATATATACTATCTTGGAAAATAGTTATATTTGAAATGAAATGATATTTGGGTTTGAAGTATAAATTAAATTGAAATGACCACGGTGTTATAATGTATATTTCCACCTTGTAGATAGTTCTGAAGATCCTTAGAGGATGGTTATCCCAAACATCCTTTAAGTTACTTGTATTTCAGTTGATATTTCACTTGAGTTGGATTTATGGATATAAGAATGTAAATCCTGACTCGAGTGTTTTGTGTTTTGCTTTACGCTCGGGTCAGACCGAGTGATACAGCATTTGAGACTCACCTTTGGAGTTTGGAGCTTTCTTTGGAGATCCAACTATCGCCTCAGCTTTCAGCTCTTCTAGTTGATTCGTTCAGAGAAGTCATCTGTTGTACTGGAGACTTCATTGCATTTGAGATATTCTGTTGTATTTTATTTCTAACTCTGATGTTTATATAGTAGCTTCATGAACTACTATTTTATCTATTCCGCTGCGTATTATTGTATTACTCTGTGTCTGTGATTCTGTGATTGATTTATTTACTGTATATTCTGAGTTTTGCCAAATTTAAATTAACAATTCGGTATTTTGAATTATTCAAGTCTGGCATGAGTGTCTACCTATACACTTATAATGGATGCGAATGGTCCAAAATACCGGGTCGTTACACCATTTCCTCCCCTTCCTTGGCCTATAGCCTGCTGCCATTCCCTTCATCCGCAACCCTCATTCTCCGCCTCCAACTACCAAACGCCGCCACTACCCAAATCCACACAATCAGCCCATGCAAGCAAGCCTTCCACCCGAACAGTTCACCTAACCCTCGCCACCAAACTCCTCGTCCACCTGAGCTCTGAGCCAAATCCAAACCTCCGACCTTGCTCCCCTCTAACAACCGAACCCGCCTAGCACTCCAACCGACAGCACACCAACCCTCTCCTCCAATAACTGGACACAAACTATCCTCCTATTGCCGCCTTGCTTCACGCCTGTGCATTTTCGCCACCATCGTTTCAGCCGAAGCCACAACAACCTTCTAAACCCAACCCACCTACTCACTGCTGCTATGTCTAGGCCTCCCATTAGTCGAACCCCTGGCCTAACCCACTGCCTCTCTACCTCGTTGTCAGCCCATCTTCCTTTTGCCACAGCCACACCACTCTCCGAACCCAAACTCCCTAGTCTTCCTCCCCTGACCCGCTTCTGCTCGCTCCCTGACCCACTTTCGCTCACTCCTTGATCGCCTACAGCCTGCTCCGAACCTGTACACCATCCAAATTCGACCTATCGCCCACTGCTGCAGCCCACCACTTTCCTCTCGAGCCTGAAACCCTAAGCTTTTGATGTTTTGCATGTTGGTGATGATGCATATGATTCCTCAAAAGATGTCAACCCTAAGCCTTCTCTATTATATATATATAAAGGAAAGGATATTATATATATATATTGGTGATTCGTCGATTCAAGTTTATTGTGCTTTGCTTTGGAATTTGTTGCTTGGATTCGTTGCTCATTTCATTGTCAAATTTCTCTAGCCTCGAAAGGTGAACGATCACTCACGATTGACATTCTTATGTTTAGTAAATTTAATTCACATGAAATGACAATTGAAATATGTTGTTAAATTTTGAATTGGTTAGAAATTTAATTGTTAAGTATGATATGTTATCATCTGCATTTGTTAACCTATGATAATTGACATATGACACCATAACATTTTGTATATATATTTAAATTGTTAATTATGATCCATGCTTGTAATTGATATGTTATGCTATTTTAAATTATTATGCTATTGTTCTCACACTGCAAGTTCCCTGTTAGTTTAGGAAATCCCTATGGGTTGAAATGATACATACCCGAACGATCTTCTAGATTAGGAGAAAATCGTTATGGATTGAAATGATAAACCCAGGCGATTTTATTGATTTTTGAAATTTTGGGATTTCGGGTTGAAATGATATATACCCGTAAATTTAAATTATTGCGGATTGAAATGATAAATATCCGTATTTGACCATAGGATAGAGAACTATATATGGACGCCGTTGTTCTATTTTTAATTGATTTCCGGAATTTTGAAAAGAAAATATATGTGTTTTAATAAATATTGATATTAAAATATAGTATATAGATATTTTGATTTTAGTATATGTGTTTTGATTTTTAAATATAATATAAATATTTTATTTTATTCTAACATGTGCGTAAAAAATTTATATTTTGAAGTATATATTTTGAAATTTTAAATTTATAACTTAATTTTTGTAAATGTAAATTATAAGATTTTACTTATATTTTATTATTTTTAAATATATAAAATAAGATTTAATATAAAATATTGAATAATAAGATTTAATTTAATAAAATATAATATAATATAATTCAATAAAATTTAATTTAATTAGTATATATATAATATGTTTAAGTACTTATTTAAAATTATATTAATATTTTAAAAATAGATTTTGTAAGAACTTTAATAAATTAAGGTTGGAAAGATAAATTGAAATTGATTTCAAATTTTATTTGTTTAATAATTGTATTTAAATGAAAGTTGATTTGAAACTTATAAATTTTGAGATTTTAAAGATATGATTTTTATAACTTGATAACTGGATTTTGATTAAAGGTGATTAAATGAATATTTTTTAATTTAAATAAAATTGAAATTTAATATTCAATATTAATTTAAATTTGTAATTTGAGATTTTATATAAATGTCATTAAAAATGATTAAGTGAATATTTCAAATTTAATAAAATTAAAGTTGAATTTTGAAATATAAATGAAATTTATCAAATTGAGTTATTGTAAATTGTTTGAATATTCAAACTTTGAAACCTATTGAATTGGAAGTGGTTTAAATTTGTAGTTCAGACCTTGATTTGAAATCGATATAAACTAAAAATGGTTTTAATGAGAATTTGGATTGAACCTTTAACCCATTTTATTGAAATTGTTGAACTGAGATTGATTTAAATTGAATTTTAGAACTAAAGTTGATTTGAATTGATTTGTGAAATTAGAGGAAACAATTCTAATTTGAAACTATTTTCGACATAAACTCTTTTTAATATATAAACTATTTTAATATATAAACTATTTTATTCTATAACCTATTTTTAAATATAAACTATTTTTAATGTATAACTATTCTAATATATAAACAAATTTCAATATTCAAACTATTTAAGTTGGAACTGTTATGATTTAGATTTAGTTTATTTAAATGCGAATATTTTGATATGATGGTTTAACCTATTTTGTGGTTATGATTTCGAAAGTGATATAATTTTGGAAAGTGAATATGATTTGGAAAGTGATATGATTTTGAAATGAATATGATATTTTGATATGAAGTATGAACTATTTGAAATGAAAATGACCAGGGTGTGAAATAAGCGTTTGGTAATTAAAGAGACCAAGATCGGATATTGTCGTACTCTTTGCCAATACCGAAAACCACTTTAACAACTGTGTATGTGGTGGAGAATCCAGAACGAAGTAGGATGGTTTGGCGAACGTCTGTATGAGGTATGAATGCAGTCCTGACCCTCTGGAGTCAGCTTGATATAACTAAAATAGGAGCTATACGGGCCAAGTAGGGTCGCTCCCCCTATCGGGCACATTTCTGCGATACCATATTTATTACTTTGTGACTGATTTGGTGGCTATCCCTCGATTTGATTATGGGAGTGTGTTTCGAGGTGGGAGGTAGTAGTTGCTATGCGTTACCACCAGTCCGGGAGTGCAAACGGTAGAATCCTACCCTGGCATTGCCTCGCATGCCTTGTCATATGCCTTATCGCACCCACTACGAGTTTGGTTTGTGTCGTACCTATAGTGTGCTCCCTGATAGCCCACCGGTTTAGTGGAGTTTACAGTACTGTCTAGACTATGGCATTTATATAAAATGTGTTAAGGGGAATATGGGTAAAGCCTTGACACTATTTTAGTATTTTACTTTACTGTAGACATTATCTATATAGCGTACAGTACTATGTATATAGATAGTTTAACGGAACCTTAAAGGATGGGAATCCAAAACATCCTTTAAGTTATATTTCATTTCACTTGAGTTGATTTACTTGCATAAGAATGTTAATCCTGACTCGAGTGTTTTGTGTTTTTCTTTATGCTCGGGTTAGCCTGAATGTCACAACATTTGAGACTCACCTTTGGAGCTTGGAGCTTTGCTTGGAGATCAATCTTTTATCTATTCAGCTTTCAATTATTTCAGTTATTCCCAGCTATTTATGTTTAGACTTGTCATTTACTTTTGTAGTGAGACTTCTATGTATTGGATATCTGTTATATTTTACTTTAGACTCTGATGTTCTATGGTAGCTTCATGAACTACTGTTTATCTATTCCACTGCATATTGTTGTATTACTCTATGTCTGTGATTCTGCGATTGATTTATTTACCGTATATGCTAAGTTTTGCCAAATATAAATTAACAATTTGTTGTTTTGAGCAATTCAAGTCTGATATATGTGGATTATTGTCGATTTGAATGGTTCGAAATGGCAGGTCGTTACATTTGGTTATGGGGATGCTTAGAACGAAGAAATTTTGTTTTCGAGTCAGACGTCTGAATTAAGGAACGAGATGCCTGATCGGCTGCGTTGTCTCGACATTGTCCGAGCCGATTACATTAGTTTGTGAAGGTTTCAAGGGGAAAATCAGGTATTTTCCTAGGCTCAAACTTTCCCTATATAAGCTTTTTTTTTTGATTTAAAGAGGGTGAATCACTCCAAGGGTTTAATCAAGGGTTTTATCCTCCATTAACTAGGGTTTAACAAAAACTAGTTTTTCTTCAATCTCTTCTCAATAAATCTATTCTATTTGAATATTGAGCATTGTAATCATACTCTTATACTCTTCTCGTTGGTACTAATAAAGGCACTCTCTCAAAGTGTATGTACACTAACAAGATGTTAGTGGAACCACTATAAATTAGTATGTGATTTATTTTATCATTATTGCTTTGCTTTGTTTATTGCTTGTTTGGTGATTGTGATTGATTTTGGATTGGTTTGAGAATTGGATTGAGATATTGATTGGTTGTTTTTGCACTTCTTACTACGATCTCGCTTTTCTGCTGTGCTTTGGTGTTTTTATTTGACTAGTAGCGAGTTAGAATTCTCATAACAGCTTCTTGCTTTTAATTGTTTGATTGTAACTTCTTGACCATTTGGAAGAATCCCTTTATGTACATAGCCAAATCCGCCTTAACTAAGAAGATCAGACTCTAAAAATCCATTTGTTGCAAACGCCGATTCTTCGTATCGGAAAATCAATTTTAGGGTTTATAGAAAACAGGAGTTCCGTTACATTTTCTATAAATATCTGTTTCATGAGTTTGAATTACATTTTTTTTAATAACCTCATTATGAAGTTCTAAACACGCTCTTTATTTAAGTGATTATACGCTATTTTTAAAAAAGATGGTTGCTATTACCAAGATTTACAAATTTTAATTACTTTACTCCTATGTAACTTAAAATAAAAAATCAGGTTAATTCATCTACCCCATAAGTAAAAAAAAATAACATACATAGCATAGCATGATACATTGATAATTCTAATAAACATTGAGGAATTGAATTCATTATACTAATTAGCATGAATAAACTTCTCCTTTTTTTAATGCTATTCTACATCGGTAGTTTGCTAGTGTTTGATTGCAAATATATGTTGGTTCATATTGTAGTATTTTCTTTATCTTATCACTGAGTTGAGAAGATTACATGCTCAAACAAGTCATTACAGACTTTGTCCTCGATCCATTAAGTCGTTACATTCCTTTAAAATCAAAATTTTACACAGTAATAACAATTTATTTTAGTAAGAAATTTATTCAATCTTACTCATAATCTAACATCAAGTTACCCATTAGAATAATACTAGCTATACCGCTATTGATAGTAACAAGAAAATTAACAAGAGAAACGCAGACCTCTTAATCCTTGAAGGCACATTCTCAGAAGACATGATAACAACAGGAATACCCTTCAGGATTGTGATTCCTAAACAAGGAATAAAAATAGTTAATATAATAATTAAATTTCATTGTAGCAAATAATGAAATTCATTTAACAATTAAAGAATCCAATAAGCTTAACAAGTAAACTTACTTTGATTTTCTTTAGTAAATCATATCCATACATGCCAGGCATATAGCTATATGTAATCACCATGCTCACCTCAATTTCATGAAATTATAACAAAACCCTGAATTCTAAAAACATCAAAAAATCGAAATACAAAAATTGAAATAATATATAAATTGGTGCAAACAATTCTAAATGACGCTGGTTTCTTTTTTTACTTTCTCCAACTTTGCAATAGAAGGATAATGCATACAATACATAAGGGTTAAATAAAATGTATTGATAATGAAAAACTATTCCACTGAAATTAACTTCTATTGAAAATGGATTCGGTAAAACATTAGACATTTCAAACCAATAAAGTTCATGCATCATCATCAAGTCCGTGCCTCGTTGCCATGCCGAAATCGCCAGCACCAAATCCTCAGCCAAGCCTCACCGTGAAACCATCCCCATCACTCAGCCGCCTACGTGCATGCTTTCTCGTTCGTGCATCTTCCTTTTTACATCTTCGTTAATCGATTTAGGGTGAAGCCAAAGACGAGGTGATTTTGGAAGTTGAAAAAGGGGGATTTTATTGATGATTGATAAAAGAGGGTGAGAAAGAAAAGGCGTTGAATCAAATCAAAAATGTTTTTTTAAGGAATTTCATCGTTCTGTTCAGAGGAGGATAAGAAAAATGATAAGTGTTAAAACAGATATGAGCGACCACATAAAATTTTAGTAAACTTTTAGTCAATTGTCGGCGGGATTTATTTGGCCGGTTAATTCTTAATTTTCATATTTTAAAATGATTAATGGTTGCATATAGAATTAAACGCTACCAATAAATGCAACTAATAGCAAGTTTTATTGTAGTGTGTTATTGGATTGGACTAAGGAATTTAAAGTGCTCTACGTCATTAACTATGAATATTAATAAAGTTTTTGACCATCGACCAAACTCCAGATAACTTAGTGATATAATGATGACAATAAGAAAACGTGCATAAAATGTTATTACAAGGCGTTCATAATATAGACTAGAAATTGGATTTCGCGTAAATGATTTATAAGTGACTAAACCTATGCCTAATATATCTTTAGAAATGTTCATACAAGCTTTAGTATTTATATTTTCTAAAGATTGATTGAGGACTGAGTTCACACCAAAGAGTCAACACAACCATATTGTTAATTAATTTTCAAGTTTGAGCGATTTAAACTCACTTTATAAATGTTATAAATTAATAAAAAATTAATACAAATTTTGTGTTGAACTTTTATGGCTTTTTAAATATTTATTTATATAGCCATAAAATTAATTAAAATGATGTGTGCTTTTTATATATTTATTTAATTAAGGTATAGGCTTAATAAATTAATTAATTGATAAGTTTAATTATTGAATTACTTAGGCCCAAAGTCAAGAAAGTCCATACAAGAGGTGCGACGGTACAAATGGGAAAGAGGGGCTCAAGACTTGGTCTCCAAATCTAGAGAAAAGGGTGCAAGATATTTGTAATCTGATTTGCTATAAATAGTCACAGCCTTCATGTTCTCCATATAGAAGAAACCCCTGGCCTCCATTGGCAATAATGGGTGATGCCTCTTTGTTAGAGTTATAAGTCGTAGTCATGGACGTAGAACCTAGAGGGAGGAGAAGGAGATCATTGACATGCAAGGTGTCAGTAATCGACATAACCTAAAGGTAAATTCTTTACTTAAAATTCATTTCATACATACATACATACATACATACATACATATATATAGATATAAAGTCTCTCCATTTTATACTTGGTCTTATAAAACATAAAAAATTAAAAAATAATAATAATTCACATATATATATATATATTAATCACTTAAATACTATATATACATTTAATATAAATATACATAATATTTTTAGTTCGGTTATATATGTATGTATGTATGTATGTATGCTAACGGATAAGATTAAAAAATAATGATAATTATAGTTGTCAAAAAAATCAAAATAAAAAAGGAACTAGGTTTTGGTTTTAAAAAATAATCCAATTTGGTTTTCTTGTTTTTGAAAAAATATTTTTTAGAACTAAATTATATTATATATATATATATATCGGTTTATTAGTTAGAATATACAAACACATACACATTTAAATTGTACATAAGATTTTAAAAAATTGTTTAATTTGTTGAAGGATTTATGTTTATGAAAGAAACATTCTTTTATATATTTGAATAAGTCAAATATATTAGTTATTTAACTAATAGAATATAAATTTGACATTAGAATTATGTATTATATGTACAAATATAATTTTGCTTTCAAAAATTACTAAATTTTAAAATGAACATAAATATAATATATGTATATATATTATTTAATAAATATAAAACTATATATATTAAATAAAGTAATGACCAGATAAAAACAAATAAATTTAAATAAATTATTTATGTATGTATGTATATTATATATATTTGTGTGTGTGTGTGTTTATTTATTATATACATGACATCTTTATGTTAAATTACCATTGCCTTGATACTACATTTTATATGTATTAACTATAAATCCCAATGGTTAATTGTATACCTATGAGATTTATCCAATATGATACCTTTGTCAAGTTCACTAGATTTAGTATAGTTATAATGTTTGCGTTGTGTATGCTAACATATTGTAAATTAAAATACCGAATTAAATTAATTTAGGATAAAACAATAACATACATTATAATTAAATCATAATATATATAGAATTAAGACAAAAATTCCTTTATTAATCACCACAAAATATATTTATTATAAAATATTGTTCATGTAAACACAAAATAAGATCTAGTGCAAATTAATAAATGAAATTCTTTTTGAAGTTTCCCCTTTTACCTCGCTTCCAATGCACCTAATCCAACAACTTAATCCGAATCGGAACTCGGCTCCATGCTTAATGTCTCTATCCCCTTGCCACCTATGTCTTGAACTACAAAACGGGCTTAAGGGGTAATGGCATCCTAAATCCTTAACCTAAGAAATTTTTTAAAAACTTTATTCATGCAACGGTGCTACAAGAACATCTTAGGACCAATCTGGAATCTCCATGATGACTAAGGAGGAATGGTGGGGTTTTAAAACATGAGAGGATCTAGGATGATAAGTAGTACCCACTCTACGTTCATTGACCTTCGTTAAAGGGATATGACCTAACTAATTGTCAAAAATATTAAGTCCACTTCAAGTAAGAAAAATTGCACAACGTCCACTAAGCTACGTGACCTGATTTCAACCAAAGGATGTCCAACCTTCTCTTTATGAACGTCATCTCGTAGAGCGAACAAGTTAGAGTTCGGAAGCATTTTTAAAGAATTTTGCACTTATGTAATAGATTAGACTGCCATGATTAGGTGCCCTTGTGACTATAATTTCAGCAGAGGCACCCCTTCTGCAAGGGTTTGAATGAGGCTAGATGCAATTTCTCTCATACCATGAACCTTGGAGTGGAGTCTTCTGGGATTTCTCTTGGAAAGAACTGAATAATCCATCTGCATTATGTTGCACTTTCACCTTATCCCTACAAATCTTTGCCTACTTAGTAATGTATAGGGTTTTAACTGCTCAAACCTGGATTGTTAATGACAAGCCAGTTCGTTCTTTCACTCTTTAGTCAACTCAAATAACATATCAACTAGTAGAGTAGGAGCTACATCAAGCTTAAAAGAGGAATTATAGGGTATAAACGGTAGTGATCATCTTGGAATTTATTAGCCAGCTGTGGTAACCTTTTGCTTCTTCAGCGTGTCATCATAAATCACTACATATAGGGTCTCCATATTTGCTATGTTTGCCTCTAACTCAATCACCTACTTTTTTGAACATTTTGGTTTAGATCTTTGCCATGAAATACAGTCGTGTTAAGATCAATTTACTTTCTCAATATTTTCATACATGTTAACCAAAGCCTCAAAATCCTTATGCATCTCAATCCTTATTACAACCTTATTTTGCTTTTTCTTATCCTCTAACTCTCCAACTTGCTTCTCCAACTCTTCAATCCATCCTATGTATGAAGTTGTAATTCGTGAGGGCATCCGACCATTGGCACTAACAAGAGTAGAGGCAAGAAGAGGGCTAGAAGTACTTTCTACTACAAAAGTAATGATGTAGTCTTGATAGTGAGCAGGAGAGGAATCCAAGGGAAGCTTTGAAATGTCCTGAAATAAGTAAAGAAAACAGATGAAAAATTATGACATAAACTAAAATAACATTGAAGAAATAATTTTTATTCATCTGCACAACACAACTAGAATACAAATGTAATTTTTCAAAGACATGGTTATTAAACTAACAAGGATGCAAAATAAAACTAAAAACATAAACTACAATCACTAAAAAGTAAACTACAACAACAAACACTTCGATCTCTCATTGAACCATGCTAAATGGGGATGGTTTGAGAAAGATTGATGCTCATTTGGCATAGGACACCATATACGCAGTGTAAAGACACTAAAAACCTCCCTCTCATTAACAACCTAGGAAAGTTGTTGTTCGACCATTTCTTTGAAGGAACCAAGCCGGTTTGCAGCATGTGAAATAAGTGGATTTCAAAAACAAAACTCCTATTTGGATCATAATGGACCCACGAAGTCTAATGGCTTTCACCAAATCCATTCTAGTTATTTAATAAAGTCATATTTTATTAACATTATTATTTTTTATTAATTAATCACATTAATCCAACTAATTTATTTGAATATATCATGTATACATTCAATGATATAACAGCCGAACATAATGAAATATAAACATGTGTATACTCTATACACACACATACATATAGATATTGAGATTCATATCTACTGTTTGTACATATATGTTATACTTACATATACATATGAAAATTTCATATGAATATCAGAAAAATAAATGCCTAATTATATACATATATTTGAATACACTATGGTATGTGTATATAGTTTGTATACAAACATATATAGGGCCATATATATAGTGTAACGATCCGGTATTTCATGCCATTCGCATCCGCACATGTCGGACTTGAATTGCTCAAAATATCATATTGTTAATTTATAATTGGCGAAACCCAGCATACACAGTAAATAAATAAATCACAGAATCACAGACATAGAGTAATATAACAATAATGCAGTGGAATAGATAAATAGTAGTTCAAGAAGCTACTATATAAACAACAGAGTTTGAAATAAAATACAACAGAATATATCAAATACAGACTAATGACATCTCTGAACAAATCAATTGGAAAAGCTGAAGGCTGAATCGATAGTTGGATCTCCAAGCAAGCTCCAAACTCCACAAGCGAGTCTCAAATGTTGTATCACTCAGTCTGACCCGAGCGTAAAGCAAAACACAAAACATTCAAGTCAGGATTAACATTCTTATATCAATAAATCCAACTCAAGTGAATTATCAACAGAAATACAAGTAACTTAAAGGATATTGGGATAACCATCCTCTAAGGATCCGTGGAACTATCTACTATGTAGAAATATACGCTATTAACAACCAAACGTCATTATAACACCGTGGTTATTTCAAATAATTTATACCTCAAAACCAAAATATCATTTCCATTTCAAATATATATATATTTCCAAATTATAGCACTTTCAAAACTAAATTGATAATTTTATATATATTATTTTAACTTCATTATTATTTAGTTTTGAAATATTCACTTAATTAATCCTTCATCATTTAAATAACCTTAAATTTACATTAAACTAAATATTCCCTTCGATTTATTTAAAACTTGAATTATCCATTTAATCGCTTTAAATCGAAACCATGTTATAAAATCATATCTTAAAGCCTTCAAATTCAATAAGTTTCAAATTTATTTAATTAAACAAAAATTCTTAATTAAATACAATTTCGAATATATTCAAATTTCTCTTCCCAACCTTAACTTATAAAATCATTATAAAGATCTTAAAATGAATTTTTAAATAAATATTTATACATATTATATATTAATTAAATCATACTTTATTTAAATTAAAACTTATTATTAAATCTACTTTATATTAAAACTTATTTATATATATAATATTTCAATATTAAATAAAACCATATATATTCCCTTTCAAAACCATAGAGATCATTTTTCAAAATATTTATATATAGACCGACGGTGTCTGTATATAATTTTCTATCCTATGGTCAAGTGATACAGATATTTATCATTTCAATCCATAGTTTAAATATATATGGGTATATATCATTTCAACCCGCAATCCCAAATTCAATTCAATGAAAATCGCTTGGGTTTATCATTTCAACCCATAACGATTTTCCCTTATTCTACAGATCATTCGGGTATGTATCATTTCAACCCATAGGGAATTCTACACTAACAGGGAACTTGCAGAGTTATAATAGATATGATAATAATATAACAGGCATATATCATCAATAAACATATAATATAAATAACAAGATATGGTGTCATATCCTACAGGTGAACAGTTTCAGATAATAGCATATATAAAATTTTTAAATAACTACAGTAGTATATTTCAATTGTCGTTTCAATTGAAATCAAATTTAATAAATACAAGAACGTTAATCATGAGTGATTACTCACCTAGAGAGGATAGACAACACAACAAGCTACGAATTCCAAAGCAAAGCTAGATTGGCACGAATTCGACGGACAAATTGATAAATAGGAAATGACGAAATCAAATCAGAACTGGATCGATAAATAAGATTGGTATAAGTGAATTTATATACATATAAACTACATATAACTATTTATATATCAAGTCATATTCTAAATTTAAGCATATGTTAAATTAAATAAACATGTATTTCAAAATCATTGTTTTTATATAAAGACACATATATATAATCAACCATATATAATCTAATATATATATATACATACATATATATATAAAAAAATGTAAAGTACTTACATAAAAATGTATTTCATTTGAAAATATCTATATATATTGAATAATCAATCCAAACATATATCTCAAAATTAATATATATATACACACACACATAACAAGTCCCAACATATATAAACTATATATACTTACACTGCCAGTTTATACATACATGCGACTATGGACCTTATGCTGACTAATATATAAATAACAGAACACATTTTATATGTTATATATATACTTTAAATCATATTACACATAGCACCCTTATATAAACATATATCTGAAGCCTTACTTTATAAAACAATATTGTTAAACATGCTTTATGATATATATACAACAGACGTGTATTACTAGTAAAAATTTGCATTAGCCTTTGTATGCATACAGGTAGTATTATGAATAGCGCAAGGTAATCAAACATGCGACAATATATATATATATATATTTTTTGAAAATTGGTAAGCTTTTATTAAAGGCATATACAGCCCAAAGTTTGATAAGCCCAATACGCCATATCGTATGGGTTCAGATACAAAGAATTCAAGACAGAATCAAGTACAACTAAAAATTGCCAAAAATACTCCGACAGTATTCTGTCCTTACTATCCGAAGTCATGGCGGCCAGCGATTTGTATCTGGGTTTCCTCCCGATGAACTCGGCAGATCCTTTGCTCCAATTTGAGCTTCGCTTAGTTCCAGTGAGGTAAGGTCCTTGTTCTTGCTTCTCTTCTTCACAATTTGGATATCAGATCTGATTATTTTGCTAATCTCTACACTTGTTCGTTGTTTGTTTTGGAACAATCGGCGATTCCGTTCCTTCCATATGTTCCAAACGGTCGCAGTGATGTGAATACTGGCCAGGCTGGATTTGCTGTCTATTCCGTCCCTCCGTCGCAGCAGGTGAAATATCTCTTCCTCCAGCGTGCTCTCTTGTTCCTGCAAGTGTTCCTGTGTTTTAATTTGAGACCATATCTCTTTTGAAACTTTACATTTGAAGAACAAGTGATTGTGCGTTTCAACATGCGACAATATATATATATATATATATATATATATATATATATATATATTAAATAACCACTTATATAAACTTATATATATATAAAACAAAAACACATACACAACTAAATATACATATATACTAACAACATACAAATTCAAATATGCACTTATACAATACAAACTACTGTACTTTATATATATGCAAACTAACACATCCATGACTTGCCTAAACATACTGCATGAATATATATATATCTTCTTTTTAAAATAAAATGTATAAAATGGCCTACAAACTGCTATATAAATATATATATACACAAATAGATAAAATAAAATATATAACACTTCTTTATCTAATATATTAAAACAAACAGGATCCATATATGTACTTAATATATATAGATATATACATATATTAAAGATTTGTATGTATATACTTCGAAACCCAAAAACATATATAACTATTCTACCGAACCATTTTATACAAATACTTTAAAATATTAACAAACTCATGTATATCTGCATATAAACCAATATATAAGTTCATATATAAACTTACATACGTTTATGCAATAGAGAGGAGGAGATAGAGGCGGGTTAGTGGGGTCCGATGCGGGCTGCGCTGCTGTTACGGCTGGGTTCAGGTAGCCAGGCTCGGTTGCTAGGGGTAGTGGGGGAGGAGTGGTGGACGTGCATGCCTTTAGCCATGTGAGTAGGCAAAAAAATAAGAAAAGGAGAGAAGAAAACAAAAAAAATGAAGAGGAAGGAGCATAGAGAGCTACAGGGAAAGGCAGAATATGAACATGCCTATGGATTTGGAAATGCCGAGCAAAAGTGGAAAAGTCATGAATATAAATACAATAGATGAATGGCAACAGTCACGCTAAGATTTAGCTGAAAATTTAAAGCAATTGATTGTTGCGTGATAGTCAGGGTTAAAATTTGAAACTAAAAAGAAAACAAAAGGTCACGGATCCGGTAACGATAAGGTTACCGGTTTCGCGGATTTCGTTGTGTACCGGACTTCAAAACACAGAATTGAATATACCGCAGAGATCAGCACGACGAGATGATCAAAACGGTATACAGATATTAGTGGTACGATCATCCGATCAAAAGACGATATCAGTACGAAAATGCTGCTATTTCGTCGAAAAATAAGATTGACGGAGCAATAACAGTCCAAATTTTAAGAAACGAAATATGACATTCTGCTCAGAAGATGATTTACAAATTTTCTATGTAAAAATATTCAGGTTTGGAAAATATTTTATTGCCATCAATTTTAACTGATTTGAATTGAAATAGAATTATACAATAAAATAAACTTTCATATTATTTGATGAAAATTTACCATTTTCCATATTAAAATAGACGTATTCAAAATATCAAATTTTCATTTAATTACGTTATAAAACTATTAAAATTTCCGGGTTGTTACACTGACGCTGATATACGTCGCTATCCCGTACGGAAAAATCCAAACGGAGCTAGAAACGTCCGAATTTCGCGAAACGGATTACGCGGTCTTATTTAGAGTGTTCTATATAAATTTTCTCATGTCGACATATTTAGGTTTCAAAACACTTTTAAATTCAACTGTTATTAACTGATTTAAACTGAATTTCTAGCAACCGATAGATCATCTATATTATTCGACTAAAATTTGCCATTTGCTATGTCTAGATGGACGCATAGCAAATATCTAATTTCCGTCATAAAATTCTATTGTTTGTTTTAAATGGTAGATTTCAGTTTATTATATTCAATAAAATTCACCTTTATTTAATTTCAAAATAAACTATATTTCAAATTAATATAATTGAATATTCATTGGTTTATAATTTCTAGTTCCTTAATTAAAATGCTAATATTAACTAATGCAGTATTAAATTCTCAATTTTCTCAATTCCTGAATCTTTTAACTAATTAAGTCTTATTTTTATTTTTATTTTCTTTCCTTTTATGTAAAATCCAATTATACTAAATTTTATTAACAATTAAATTTCAATAGGTTGATATGCAAGATGAGCAAAAACCAAGACTAAAATTTAAATAAGTTTGAATACATAATTATACATTTATTGTTTACAAATAGATTAGAAGTTAATTTACAATTAAACCCAATTCCAGTTAATCATAAATTTTATTTCATGCTTTACACAATATCAAATCTATCCAATTAAACTTTTATTAAACCATACGTTTGAAATCACATAAATTCGTTGTCACTTTTTAAATCAAAAATCAGATGTTATAATTCAAAGTAAATTTTATTTAAAATCATAAATATTTAATTTCTTATCGTATTAAATTCAAATTTTGAATTTTCTTCTTTTTCGAAAAATACGGGTCGTTACATATAGTTTGTGCACACACACAAATATATATATATATATATATATATATAATTGTTTCTTGCTAATTATATATATGTAATACATATATATATATATATCTGTGTGTGCTTGTGTGTGTGTAAAATTATGGAAACAAATCAATATAATAAAATTAGATAATTTCAAAGTAAGAGTATGCTTAACCAGAAGTAAAGAAAGAAATAAAGTTCCACATTAAATATAGATCTGATAAAATCAGCATTAAAAGGAAATAGAAGAAGGTGCTATTTTAAATTTGCTCCTTTTAAAACATTAATTATTAATAGACTCAATACATAAATATTCCATGCTTATTCAAAACAAAATATCTAAACTTTAAAATTACAAATATGAAAACACAATACAACATGCAAACAAAACTATTAAAAGAAATTATTATTACAATCAATATTTAACTTCAATAACATGATTAACTTTTTTCATAAGAATTACATATATACGGATACACACATATTAAAATTGAAATTAAAGATTTAAATTTCAGTTACATATAATTCACTAAATAGTAAGACATTGAATATATTAATTGAAAAACAAATTGCACTTAACTAAAAAAATTCAATGTGATAATGATTTACAATTTTGGATAACAGAAAAAATGCATATGAATATATACATACATAATTTATTTAGTTTAAACATTAAATCCATAACTTTAAGTGAATTAAACTATGAAAATAAAATGTAAATTTTATAGCAAAACAAATCTACATTACCGATAATTTCAAATCCAACAAATAGTACCAAAACATAAAATAAGTCAAACACAAATTGATTTTACAATTAAATGACAATGAACAAGAGGTTTCAAAAGTAAATTCAATAGGTGGAAATTCAATTTACACATATATGTGAATTTAGTCTGGGTTAAACATCATAAATAAATAAAATAAAATAAAAGAATTGAACCTGAAAAGTTTTGCCTTTTTTAACGCCTTAATTTAAGATTTCTCCTCAGATCTCCTTATAGATCCACACCCAGCTTTGCAAGAGAAGGATGAACCACTTATATTTTATTTTATTTGATGCTTTCATTTGATTTGGAGTTAATTGTTTCTAGAAGGATGAATGAAATATCAGCTACAGCTGTGAAGAGAGGAGAGAAAATAAAATGAACGAATAAAGGAATCAGAATAAAATTAGTGGATTTTTTTTATTTGAATGAAATAAACCTTTTCTTTTCTTTCAATTAAAACTTCCCAAATTAATTCCTTAATTCTCTCTCTCTCTCCGCACCCCTATCCCTTCTCAAGATATGGCCTTTGATGTCATTAAATGGCACAAATAACAATAAATCCCTCAATGCAATTATCTTTTATTTACACTTAATTAAAGTATATTGATATTGTATATCGATGTGTGCAAATAGAAATTTTATATGGCATTCAAATAATTACAAACAACACTCAAAAATCAAATAAATTATAAAACAATCAAGATTTCTAAAATATTAATTTATTTATTTAATTACAATATTTTATAAATGAACTAAGTCGAGTGGTTTTTGGAAGAATTCACTAATGTTATTGTGTGACTTAGAGGTGTAAATTAAATTAGCAATTAATATCGAACAATTCAAATATTAAATTTCACGTGATATCTTAGACACTGGTGTGATAGTTTGATCAAATTCATCGCTTATAGACTTATTCAGTAAAATCATACGTTATGTTATCTTAACCGGTACCATTTTGTAACAATAATTTATACATTCTCTTCATCAATGCCCTTTAGGATTTATGGAATTTGGTTTTGGTCAATTTCCATGTGATCCTTATTCAAATCAGATAGCCCGTAAACAAAGTCCTTGGTTCAATGATAACATTTATTATTAACCGTACTACCCTAGTAAGAGATTTTGAATTTGAGTTGACTATAACTGACCTTGATACTAACCTCAAAAAACTACGGAGATGAATTCTCTATTGAACAGTGATTCCCTTTCAATGCTTTAACTTACACCGAACTATATTCACTCAATGGATCTCCATGCCCTTATTTAACTATAATCAAAGTAAAGTATTCACATTGAAGCTCCATGGTGTTCTCAAGTCGAGGGAATTGTGTAACAATGCCACCCTAAGATTTCATGTTTGACCTAGTTGTTATTAGACAACAAGGAAACTCTCTGAAGTGTCATTCTATATTTATCCCATAACCACAGTTACATTACCCCTTGGTGCTCCCTAATGGCCATCAGTAATATATTGCTTAACATTTGAAGAGTGTTACATACTTTGGTCTCAACGGATGAATCGACATCCTTTTCTTAAAACATCTAGACCAACTATTTTTGAAACGAAATTTCATTAATTTTGTGTTTAATTGCTCATGGTTGCAACTATTTGCAACTACAATCACATAATATTTTATTTAAGAATTTACTTATTACATACTTCAAATTAATTACTTAATTAATCATGTCATAATATAATAATATAAAAGAAAATAATTACCTTTATTACGAATAAGATTGACTACGAAGTTATATATATAACATATTACATAATTTCTCCTATAGCGCAAACTCATTTAGTCCACCACTTGCACTTGGGGTCTATTATGGAATTCAAATCTCATTCCATTGATCAGTTTAGAAATGATCGAGCTAGTCCTTTAGTGAATGGGTATGCTATATTGCTTTATTTATCTATTCTGTCAATAAACCCTCTTTGACGTTGATAAATTGCCTTTATCATGTGGAACTATTCGAAGCATGTTTCTCAACTTCTAGTGAACTCTAAGTTCTTTCGCAAATATCATCGCGACGTTGTTATCATGTAACAATGTCATGGGATTCTAAATATATGGAATCACTCCCAGCTCAGTTATAAATTTGTGCATTTATACATACATACATACATACATACATACACACATAATGCTTTTATTGTATCGCTTATTCAAGACGATGAACATAACATAATTGTTGAATTATCCACAACCACTTGTGTAACGACCCGATATTTTTGGACCATTCGCATCCATTATAAGTGTATAGGTAGACACTCATGCCGGAATTGAATTGCTCAAAATACCGCGTTGTTAATTTAAATTTGGCAAAACTGAACATATACAGTAAATAAATAATCACAGATCACAGACACAGAGTAATAAATGCAGCGGAAATAAAAGAGATAGTAGTTCATGAAGCTACTATATAAATGTATAAGTTACATCAGAGTTAAACCAGATACAACGGAAGAGTAATACGATACATCAGATACAAATCAGAATACATCACTGGAATCATCGAATACTGAAAGCAGAATAGATGGCTGGATCTTCAAGCAAAGCTCCAACTTCAAAGGTGAGTCTCGAATACTGGTACACTCAGTCTGACCCGAGCGTAAAGCAAAAACACAAGACACTCGAGTCAGGATTAACATTCTTATATTTATAAATCCAACTCAAGTGAAATAGCAATTGAAATACAAGTAACTCAAAGAATGTTTGGAATAACCATCCTTTAAGGATCCGTTAAACTATCTACTAGGTAGTAATGTACGCTAAGTAGATAATGTCTATCAGTAATAATAAGATATCAAAATAGTGTTAAGTCATGGCCCATTCCACCCTTAACACATTTTTATTCCCAAAAGCATATACAAGACCGTAGTTTCCCCAAAACCGGAAGTCACCAGAGGGCAATCCATATACTAAAGGTACAAATCAAAATCATAGTGGTTGCGTATAAATGGAATACAAGTATGACAAGGCACATGAGGCAATACCCAAGGTAGTGATACTACCGTTTGCCTGATCCGGACTGGTGAGAACGCAACGCCGCAGCGCCCGCAACACCGTGAAACAACACTCCCAAAATCAAGGGTGCACCAATCGACAACAAGTAATGAGTAGTTCGAAGAAGTGTGTCCACTTGAGGTAGCTAATCCTCCATTGGCCCGGCACGGCTCCTGTTTTAGTCATTTCCAATTTGACACAAGTGTCAAGGCTATCCATCATCGTTCTCTTTCTTCAGTCAACACGTACATCATTCCAACCACTTCATTCTGGATCATCACTCCGTGTATAGTTATTAAAGTGGTTTCGGTTCAGATAGAGAGTATATCCATTACCGATCCCGGTCTCTTTAATAACTTTCATAATTATTACACCGATTGGTCGTTTATATATTTCAAAAACCAAATCAATTTCAATTCAATTAGAATTCGTAAATCAACATTTCATTTGTCTTTCAAAACCAATTTCCAATAATTTACGTTTCAAAACATTCAATTTACCATTTCAAGATCTTATAGTTCAATTTCAATTTCCTTTAAAACAATTCAAATATTGATTCAAGTTCGTATATAAGATTCATTCCGAAATTATTTAAATTTATTTAATTTAACATTTAAATCAATTTAAATTCATTTATCAATTTCATTCAATATTCATTAAGTAAATTTGCCATTCAAAATAATTTCTAGTAAATTTCCAATTCAGTAGATCCATTATAAAAATTCAACTTCATTATATCAAAACTTACAAATTTGATTAAATTAAATTCATCAAACCAAATTCTTTAAATTTCAAGTCTTACATTAATTTCAATAAATCACATTTTATTTCTTATTAAAGAAATTCAATTTCACTTATTTACTTACTTAAATAAATTTCCAAAAACTTACTTAAATAAGAAATTCAATTTCAATTATTTACGAAGTAAAAATTCACTTATTCAAAAGTCCAATTTTTCTTATTAAAGAATTCAATTCCATTTAATCATTAAATAATTCAATCTTATTTAATTATTAAATAATTCAAAACTTAATTATTAAATAATTTCAAAGTTTAATAATTTCAAACTTAATTATAATTTCAAACTTAATTATTAAATCATTTCAAAGTTTAATAATTTCAAACTTAATTCAATCATTTCTCAAATCAAACAACATTCTTACATCAATTACATTGTTAATATTTTGTTTCAGATTATTAAATATTAACATTTTCCTTTCATCAAAATTCAAATTTCAACTTCATTTCAAAACCATATTATTTATTCAAATAAAATCTTCGTTTATTTTTAAATCAAATTATTGACCAATTGGGTTTTATTTAATTCTCTATCCTAGGTCAAAGTTCAATTTGGGTATTTATCATTTCAACCCGATTCCAATTCAATTCAAAATCAAAACATATCAAAGGGAACTTGCAGTGTGATAACTGGGATGGTGTCAAAGTAAATAAACAAGCAATAACAACAAACAATAACAATCCAATAATCAATTTAAATAATCCCGAAATAATCGTATTAATTCGCATTGTTGTTTGTGCGAATTAATATAATTATTTCTAGAATCTACACTATCATTTCATGTAGATTAAAGATTATTACACTAATATTTATACGGTTCTTCAATTGTCATTCGATTTCAATATTACACTACAATAATTAATCCAATATACGTCGATGGTTCACAGTGTAATTATCACTATTCTACATGTCAATTAATTTAACAATTAGCAGGGGTCATATTCGACTAATCAAATTTAACATATAAATCAGTTTTAAAATTTGTTAACTATCCTATATCCATTTCAATTTTGCATACTATTTATCATTTAACACTAACAAATTTAACGTCCAATATAAACATCAACAATCAATCAATTATCAGCCAAACTGTATTATCATCGCATAAATAATTAACAGATAATGGTGTCAGATGTCACATGTGAACTGATACACGTAATAGCATATATAACAGTGTAATTAACTAACAGCAGCATATTTCAATTGTCGTTTCAATTGAAATCAAATTTAATAAATAAAAGAACGTTAATCGTGAGTGAGTGCTCACCTTTCGAGTCTAGAAAGAAAAACACCGGGATGAGTTACGGATCCAAGCACGGATTTCGAAGCAAAGCACGATGGACTCGAGTTCGACGGACAAGCTGATAATAGGAAGTGATGAGAACGAATCAAAACTAGATCGATAAAGATAATTGATATAAGTGAATTGATATAGATAAAAAAAATTTATATATATATATATACGAAATCATATTCTATTTTCAAACATTTATAAAAGAATATATACATATATATAGTTTAAAATGAAACATATTGACTCATGTATATCATACTTAAAATCAGACCACCACTTGATAAAATAAGCTTGAAATCAATAACAAAACAGTACAGGAATCATATATATAATATAATATTTTATATGCATTTGGAAAAACCCAAAACACTACACGCCGTTCATCTCTACTTGTATATGCAGAAACAAAATGATATAAACTTGTATACTTCATATATATAGCAGACCCTTTTATATATAAAGCCATGAATGAAATATGTGACTCATCTATATGCAGCAAATATATATAAAGAAAAATACCCGACTGTATGAAGACAAACTATATGTTAAAATTTATATAAACAACATCTCAGAGATATAAACTATTACCAGATACACATTATACACTTTATATTTTTATATGTACAATTTACAAATCAAAATAAATAAAACAAATCAACTATTCTCAGACAGACAGTAAATTTTAACTTACAATATATATATAAACTAACAGATATCTTTTAAACTGATATATAAACGAGATACATATATAAAAGCAGGTATATGCATAATATAACGAAATAGATTGCAACTTATGTAAACAAATATATGTAAAAGTTTATGTAGACTACTAACATACTTTATATAGCTTAAGTAAACTTCATATGCGAAAATATTTCGAAACATATATATATATATATATACACTCTTAAAACCAACGTACACCCTATACAAACTTCATTTAACTTGTTTCTTATGTTAACATTAGGCATATGATCAAATAAGAATATTATGTAGTCAGCAAATTTATATTAACAACAAGCATTTGATTGTTACAAATTTGTGATCTCAGATGACGCGGCAATGAATTTAAAGATT
Organism: Allium fistulosum; assembly: GCA_030737815.1. NCBI lineage: Eukaryota > Viridiplantae > Streptophyta > Magnoliopsida > Asparagales > Amaryllidaceae > Allium > Allium fistulosum. The sequence continues at coordinate 1,250,578,112 of CM060903.1, read as the reverse complement.
TCATCTAGTTGCATACACGCATGGGTTTAAGTATTATGCATAAACCTTATAAATAAATAAAAACTAAACTCTTGTAATCATAGTCATGATTTAACCAACTATACCAGCAACCTTCTTATAACTTTGAGATATAGCTTCAACTATAAAATAATAACAACTACTAAATATTAAAGAATTAAAACAAAACACCTTTTAAAAAACTACAGGGGACAACGTTCAGCAGTTCAAAGGAGGGTTGGGTGACGAGTCAGGGTGTTTGATGGCCTCGGCAATCGTGGTCACCGGATGGGAGGCGAAGGGGTGGGTGAGGCCTGAGCGGAGTTATGGGGGTCGAGCAGTGCGTGGGCCGGAGGTGCAGGGATGGAATGGTGGTGAGCAAGGGTAGGCAGTGGTGATGGGCTGCTCGGCCGTGAGGGTGGGCTCGCATGGCAAATGTGAGGGGAGTGGGGTTGGAGCAGGCGGATTCTGATGGTGAAGAGGGCGGGCTTGGCCGGAGGAAGGATGAAGGCGGAGGTGTTTCGTTGAAGCCGAGCTTGCGCGGGGAAGGACGAATGTGTGCATGCGGTTTGCATGTGCATGCGTTGAGATGAGGTATGAGTCGGTGCCACCATGGATAGTCTGGGAGAAGAAGCAAAGAAAATAAATTGAAGAAGGAACCGGGACAGGCAAATGAGTAGAGGAAGTAGAGTCTATATTCTATAATTCACGTGAAAATAGTACAAAAGAAAAATGAAAAGCTACAACTAACGTACTATTGTACGATTGGGAATAGTAAAAGTCAGAATATTGAATTGTGGTAATAAATAGAGTAGGTGGTTGTTGGATTGATACGGTGAAAATGTAACGACTGTAATTTTACCGTCGTATTAAATAAATTAAAAATCGGTAACGAACGTGATTTTTGAGTTACGGTCGGAGAAAATGTTTTAAACTGAAAATTTTAAATTAAAATTTGGAAGAAAAAAATTAATGTTGTAAAGTCAGTAACCTTAATAAGAGTAACATGTTGAAAAAAAAAGTATTTTTGCCATCAAGTGAGAATTGGGTTCGTATTAAAACAAGGTGGAACATTGTTTATTGCTTTGCTGTAAACACTTTTTGTCACTAAAGCCTAGAAAAGCAAAGTGAAACAAATGTGAACACTTAACATTCTTTCCTTGCAGTCACAACATTTTTCCAAATGCAAATTTATACACTTACGGTCACATTCTTTTTGTAAAACAATGATACCTGGGCTGTCACCACTTGTTTTTAAAGCAAATATGAGTACACTTTTCACCATCATTTTATATATGCTAGCCATGTACTTTTGCCACTTATACACGTTTACATTAAATGCCAATGTACTCCATCTCTTTGCTAGCACATTATTTTTGACTTGCGTACAAAGAAATTTAAAAGAAAAGTATGCTGCACCTTTCCCTTGCTCATTTTCCAGTAGCATTCTTTTCGTTGCTTTCAATTATAGTAGCTCTGCAAGTTTTAATGGCATCTCCACAAATTTCTAGCTCCCTCTTGCATCTCTGTTGCTAGTCGTTCTGGAACCAATTCTAAGGTGAGTTGCCAAACTCACGCTTCTAATTTATTTGTCATTTTCGTGTGCAAGATGTGCTGCACAAATTATAGTCCAGATTCTGAATTTCCCATACTTCTTTATTGCGTGCATGTAGACTTTCATCCTTCACTTTAATTACGCATGCACCAAGAACTGTGACTACATCCATGTTTTAAATTCATGCATGTGTATAATATAAGCGTGAAAGTTTATTTTCGTTATAACAGTAGTAGTCTAGGCCATTTCTCAGGTACATAAGGGTTGCATTCGAAATGAATGCCAGTTCATTTTCTCTTTTGTATTGTCACGCCTGCATTGTGTAGTGTAAGCATGAAAACAGGTCATAAATTATTACATTCGAAATGAGTTCCTAGCCAAATCTCTTTACAGGTCAAAACTTGAATTTGTGAATTGCCAGGTCATTTACACTTTCATAAACTATGCCTAGAATATCAATGAGTTCATGCAAGCAAAGGTGAGACCAGAAAAAGAAAAATAAAAAGTAACGTGCGGCACAAATTGAAAAAAAAATAGCATACTTGCGTTCAAATGGATAGTTTCCACCTTCGTGCCTTTTGTTTTACGTTTGTAACCATGTTGCAATTTACCAAGTTAAAGTGCCAAGTCCAGGCATTATAGCCTGAGTCACGTTTTTTTATTAATCACTTTGTTTTTGCACGCTAAAAATTGTTGCATGCTCCAGCATGATAACATTCTTAGAGGAAGGTGGCTGAGTCACGTTTTTGTGTGTTAACAATTTTTATGCTAACTTTTTACATGAGAAACGTGAATCAAGTGGTATACATTTTGCGTGCGTGCCAATAGTCCCCGGGTTTCAAAGTGTGCATGCATATTTTAGTGCAACTAGTAGCACGTATAAAAGCATGGCCCTGACATCTTTCATTTTTTCTTTAATTTGTAAATTTTTGAGTGAACATACATCCTTTGCAGATGAGTTAAGTTGAGTACTCAGACATTGTTTAATAAATGTTGCATGCGTATGTTGTTATGTGGGGCTGTAGTATGCATTTAGTGTACAAAAGAGAACAAGTCCAGGTTATATTATTTTTACTTGTGTTCCAAGTCACATTCAAGTGAACGTGCCAATGCGTTTCTCAAAGGCAAGCTCCTGGTCATTTTAGTTTTACTTTTCATTGTTGAGTGGGGAATATTGTGCATACACGTTATACAATATAAAAAGCAAAGTTCCTGACCATTGTCATTTTAGTTATCAATTGCGTGCAAATAAGTACCCGTATGTAATTTGCGTTGAACTGGCGTTACGTTTTAAAACGTATTCTGTTGCCGTTATTTTTATAACGGAATTTGTACGCCGGTAAAATATTTTGAAGCTTGTTGTTTTGGTGACATTTTTGACGAATAAAAATTACTGTTGTTTTGACTTCAACAACCGTCAATTTTAAAGTGAATTTTTAAAGCGGTTATCCCGCAACGCTGATTTGGTATCCGTTTTTACGGTATTTTGTGAAGCGCAATTTCCTTGTCGAAATTGCTACAGATGCTACTATTTAATCACGTGTTTTAAAAATGGTTTTAAATTGAAATTGTTTCCAAAAATTTTACAGTTTGCGCTTTCAAAAGAATGAGAAAGCGATTTAAACGATTCAGCAAAATTGAGGACTATGAACCCTTACTTTTACTGATTCGCTTAATTCCGGACTTGTCCATTTGAGAACGTAAAATGTATTTTTATAAAATACACAATTTTGCACTTTCAAGGAAACGATGAAGAGATTTAAAAGATTTAGCAAAAGTGCGGAGTATGGAACCACACTTTTACTATTTCGGTTAAATCCGGACTCGTTAATTGAAATATCTGTTGTTTGATGATTTTGTGCGCTTTCGAGCCACTATGTTGGACCTTCGGGTCATATGTTGGACCTTCGGGTCAAATACCAGTACTAGACCTTCGGGTCATATGTTGGACCTTCGGGTCATATGTTGGGCGCCAAAAATTATGTTGACAGTACTTGGTAGGCTTCGGCCATATGTTGATGCACGTGCGGCGTAGCTAAAACTCGCCATTTGTTGGGATCGATCCACTTTTATGTTGATTTTCTAGTTGTCTGTTTTGATTTCTAGATTTTGGTGAATAGTTGTTTTGAATTCAATTGTGAATTTGAAAGTTGATTTTGATGGAGTTGATGTGATTTCTTCATTTAACTATGTTGATTTCTTATGTTGAATAGCCTCATTCGAGACTATTATTATTTTTCTTTGATGTTATTCATGATACATTCACTTCTAAGAATAAATTAGACTGATCCGTTTATTATTTTCTTTTAAATAATACTCGGGTCAGACCAAGTTATTTCAGGATAGACGCTATCTCTGATTCAGTAGCAGCTTCAGCTTTTGGGATCTCACATCATCTTTTATCTAGCCTTCGAGGAGTTCTTTTGGTTATTTGACTCTCATCTTATGTATGTTGATGTATATGTTTATGTACATTTGGTTCATGTGAACCATCGACTGTTGTATCATGTATTCCAGATTTGTCTTCCGCTATATATATCTGATATTTCTGTTCTGATGTGATTATACTATCAGTGTTGTTGTTATTATGAGTTGTTCTGAATTTTTCTTTAGCCACTGTAGTTTCGTTTTAGATTTGGATTGAAAATATATCTTTGGGAGTAATTTACACAATTCCTATCGATGTAATCAATACTCGTCTAAGGCATAACTTACGGATGGTCGCTTCTCACAAGCCTTATTCTTCGCAATAGCAGACGTTATTCCTTATAATAACCTTTGTTATTGTGAGCATAGAGGTGGGGCGTCACAGCTTGGTATCAGAGCTGAGATTCAGAACAAGTTATAATAAACACGGAACAGAAGCAGAATGGAACATGTGTTACAACTATTCGAGGGTTTTATTCGTGCCTTTTCTAATCTATTCCTTCGTTGTTCTTAAACTTTCATCCTCTCTAACAAGTGGGAATATGTCTAGGAATATATTTCATATTTCGTAGTATTCCAATTGTTAAATTCCTTTTCAATTTAGATTTGAAAGAAGGACATCGGGTTTCTGATTGTCTTACTGCTCCTAAGGATTTCAAATCTGGAAAACTTAATGTTGCTTAAGCTTCTGGTGATTCTTTCAGCCCAAAGGTATCCCTCCTTCTGTTTTGGAAGGTTTTATTTTATTTCATTGACGTTCTATTATAGTTCTTATCGATACGGGTGCATCCCATTCATTCGTGTCAAAAGAGCTTGTTGGTGTTATTCCTTTGGATGTTGTTACTCTTTGCGGCCCTTTAAGGATTGTAAATCCTATTGGTGGATCTGCTACTCTTGATTTGTTATGTGTTGATGTTGAGATTATTCTTTGTGGTTTTTCTTTCATGCGAATCTGCATGTTATGGATCATCTTGGTTTTGATATTATTTTGGGTATGGATTGGCTCGTCCGTTATGAAGTTCAAATCCTATGTCCCGAAAGAATTTTATATCTCAAGCATCCCGATGCTATCGAGCAGCTATCTATTATATTTCGAAATATGGATCATACTTCGAATGCTTTTATATCTTCCCTCGAATCTGAGGATGACCTAGATAATATTCCAGTTGTTTGTGATTTTTCTGATGTTTTCGAGCCTATTTCTAGATTGCCGCCAAAAAGGGCAATTGAGTTCCGTATAGATCTTATCTCCGGTGCACATCCTGTCAGTCGTCCTCCCACGAGGATGTCTGCTAAGGAAAATGAGGAACTCAAGCATCAATTATCTGAGTTGGAAGCCAAACGATTTATTCGTTCTAGCTCATCTCCTTGGGGCACCGCCGTTGTCTTCGTTAAGAAGCCAGATGGTACTCTTAGGCTTTGCAATTATTATCGCAAGCTTAACAAGCTCACTATCAAAAATAGGTACTCATTACCTAGGATCGACGATATGTTCAATCAATTAAGTGGCGCTAAGCTTTTCTCCTTACTCGATCTTGCTACCGGTTTTCATCAGTTATGAGTGGCGGAGGATAGCATTCCTCTTACCGCATTCCGCACTCATTATGATTCTTATGAATGACTTATTATGTCATTCAGTTTGCCCAGCTTATTTCATCCATTTTATGAATCGAGTATTCTACGAATATCTCGATGACTCCATTTGTGTATTTATTGATTTTGGATGAAAGCAGCAATTTAAAATTTTGCAAATCTTTTTCATAAGATTTATTTACAAGTATAATTGGATTTGTGTTTATCATATAGAAGATGATTTTGTGATTGTATTGCCCATTGAGTGCTTTAAGAATTCTGGTCGATGCGCTTGATCAACGTTATCGATAGGAATCTCCTAAACGCTTTGATGAGACAATTTGACACAATAAATTGACCTAAAAAAAAAGAAATTTTTCTAGAAAATGATTTCATAAAGATAATTGTAATTTTGGAAGTTTTAGCTTTTCAAGAAAGAAGATTATTTGAAAGAACTCCTTTCTGATACTCTTATCCTTATGATTCCCGAAGGGAACCAAGACTTCATTATTTGTACTAGTACTAGTCGTATTGGTTTCGCTGTTGTTCTCGTGCGAAAAGTTAGTAGTTGCCTATGCTTCTAGACAACTAAAGCCTAACGAGATTTGTTATGCTATCCATAATTTGGAGTTAGCCGCTATAGTCTTTGCTCTAAAGATTTGGCGACATTAATTATTAGGCGAGCGTTTTATTCTCTTCACTGATCACAAATCTCTGAAGTATTTATTTACTCAGAAAGAGCTTAATATGAGGCAACAGCGTTGGCTCGAATTTCTTGCTTCATATGATTTCGATATTCAGTATACCCCTGGTAAGGGTAATCGAGTTGCTGATGCGCTTAGTCGCAAGCAGCATGTTGTTGTTTCCAGGATGCTAGCAGAGTGGAATATTTTGGAAGCTTTATCTCTTTGTGATATTAGAGACCGTCCTTCAGTTTCTGATTCTCCCGTGCTTTTATTTAGCATGGAAGCTCGTCCTAATTTGTTAGATCGCATTGCCGATGCCCAGAAGCAAGATCCAGATCTTGCTCATCTTATTCAAAGTTGTAAATCGAAATCCCGAAGTGATGATCTAAAGGATTTCGATATTGATATTCATGGTTGTATCCGGAAGAAGGGTAGATTGATCGTGCCTGATATTTCTAATCTTAGAAATGACATTCTTGAGGACTGTCATCGTTCTAAGTATACTGTCCATCCAGGCAGTAACAAGATGTATGCTGATATGAAACGCTTATACTATTGGGAGGGTATGAAGCATGATATTGCAAGTTATATAACTCGCTGTATGACTTGTCAACTTGTTAAAGCAGAACACCAGCGTTCTAGTGGTCTTTTGCAGCCTCTTGAGATTCCATTATGGAAATGGGATCAAATTTCCATGGACTTCATTGATGGTCTACCTCGTTCGAGGTCGGGCCATACTAGCATTTGGGTGATTGTTGACCGATTGACTAAATCAGCCCATTTTATTCCTATCAAGTCCAATCGGACTGCTCCTTGTTGGCTAAGCCGTTTATTAAAGAAGTCGTTCGACTTCATGGTGTGCCTTGTTCTATTGTTAGTGACAGAGATCCGCTTTTCACTAGTGGTTTCTGGCAGAGTCTTCAGAAAGCTTTGGGCACTAAGCTCAATCTCCGTACAACTTACCATCCACAATCGGATGGTCAGACTGAAAGGGTGAATCAAGTTTTGGAAGATCTCCTTCGAGCGTGTATTCTTGATTTTGGTGGTAGTAGGGAAGACCACTTGTCTTTGGTTGAATTTTCTTACAACAACAGTTTTCAATCCAGTATCGGTATGGCTCCTTTCGAGGCTCTTTACGGAAGACCATGTCGATCACCATCTTGTTGGTTGTAATCGAGGGAAAAGTTAGTTCTCGGCCCCGATTATATTCGTGATTCTTCGGAGAGGATTGATATTATACGACAGAGAATGAAAGAGGCTCAGAATAGGCAGAAATCTTATGCCGATCATCGTAGGAAGCTTATGGAATTTTCTGTTGGCGATCTCGTATTTATTCGTGTTTCCCCGATGAAGGGTGTGGTGCGTTTTAGTCACTCCGGGAAATTGGCCCCTCGATATGTTGGGCCGTTTCCTATTACGGAACGCATTGGTCCAGTTGCTTATCGTGTATCGCTACCTGCTCAGTTTTCGGGAATACATGACGTATTTCATGGATCTCAACTTCGTCGATGCCTTCGAGGTTCAGATTCTATTATTGATCCTCCTATGTTGCAAGATCTTGAGATCTCACCCGATTTGTCTATTGTGCAAAATCCTATTCGTGTGCTAGCTTCGGAGGTTAAACGCCTTCGGAACAAAGAAGTCCCGCTTGTGAAAATTCAATTGTCCACAAACCCCAAAGATTGCACTTGGAAAACCAGAGAATTCATCGAGCGTTCTTATCCGGGTTTTCTCTCCTCTTCGGGTGGGGGTGAGCATTCTTATCTATCTTTTCTATTTGAAATCTTTGTTGTGATTAATGATTTGCATTATTAACTGCTTCTAGTATGAAAATTGCGGGGACGCAATTTTTATAAGAGGGGGAGTCTGTAACGACTGTAATTTTACCGTCGTATTAAATAAATTAAAAATCGGTAACGAACGTGATTTTTGAGTTACGGTCGGAGAAAATGTTTTAAACTGAAATTTTTAAATTAAAATTTGGAAAAAAAAAATTAATGTTGTAAAGTCAGTAACCTTAATAAGAGTAACATGTTGAAAAAAAGAAGTATTTTTGCCATCAAGTGAGAATTGGGTTCGTATTAAAACAAGGTGGAACATTGTTTATTGCTTTGCTGTAAACACTTTTTGTCACTAAAGCCTAGAAAAGCAAAGTGAAACAAATGTGAACACTTAACATTCTTTCCTTGCAGTCACAACATTTTTCCAAATGCAAATTTATACACTTACGGTCACATTCTTTTTGTAAAACAATGATACCTGGGCTGTCACCACTTGTTTTTAAAGCAAATATGAGTACACTTTTCACCATCATTTTATATATGCTAGCCATGTACTTTTGCCACTTATACACGTTTACATTAAATGCCAATGTACTCCATCTCTTTGCTAGCACATTATTTTTGACTTGCGTACAAAGAAATTTAAAAGAAAAGTATGCTGCACCTTTCCCTTGCTCATTTTCCAGTAGCATTCTTTTCGTTGCTTTCAATTATAGTAGCTCTGCAAGTTTTAATGGCATCTCCACAAATTTCTAGCTCCCTCTTGCATCTCTGTTGCTAGTCGTTCTGGAACCAATTCTAAGGTGAGTTGCCAAACTCACGCTTCTAATTTATTTGTCATTTTCGTGTGCAAGATGTGTTGCACAAATTATAGTCCAGATTCTGAATTTCCCATACTTCTTTATTGCGTGCATGTAGACTTTCATCCTTCACTTTAATTACGCATGCACCAAGAACTGTGACTACATCCATGTTTTAAATTCATGCATGTGTATAGTATAAGCGTGAAAGTTTATTTTCGTTATAACAGTAGTAGTCTAGGCCATTTCTCAGGTACATAAGGGTTGCATTTGAAATGAATGCCAGTTCATTTTCTCTTTTGTATTGTCACGCCTGCATTGTGTAGTGTAAGCATGAAAACAGGTCATAAATTGTTACATTCGAAATGAGTTCCTAGCCAAATCTCTTTACAGGTCAAAACTTGAATTTGTGAATTGCCAGGTCATTTACACTTTCATAAACTATGCCTAGAATATCAATGAGTTCATGCAAGCAAAGGTGAGACCAGAAAAAGAAAAATAAAAAGTAACGTGCGGCACAAATTGAAAAAAAAATAGCATACTTGCGTTCAAATGGATAGTTTCCACCTTCGTGCCTTTTGTTTTACGTTTGTAACCATGTTGCAATTTACCAAGTTAAAGTGCCAAGTCCAGGCATTATAGCCTGAGTCACGTTTTTTTATTAATCACTTTGTTTTTGCACGCTAAAAATTGTTGCATGCTCCAGCATGATAACATTCTTAGAGGAAGGTGGCTGAGTCACGTTTTTGTGTGTTAACAATTTTTATGCTAACTTTTTACATGAGAAACGTGAATCAAGTGGTATACATTTTGCGTGCGTGCCAATAGTCCCCGGGTTTCAAAGTGTGCATGCATATTTTAGTGCAACTAGTAGCACGTATAAAAGCATGGCCCTGACATCTTTCATTTTTTCTTTAATTTGTAAATTTTTGAGTGAACATACATCCTTTGCAGATGAGTTAAGTTGAGTGCTCAGACATTGTTTAATAAATGTTGCATGCGTATGTTGTTATGTGGGGCTGTAGTATGCATTTAGTGTACAAAAGAGAACAAGTCCAGGTTATATTATTTTTACTTGTGTTCCAAGTCACATTCAAGTGAACGTGCCAATGCGTTTCTCAAAGGCAAGCTCCTGGTCATTTTAGTTTTACTTTTCATTGTTGAGTGGGGAATATTGTGCATACACGTTATACAATATAAAAAGCAAAGTTCCTGACCATTGTCATTTTAGTTATCAATTGCGTGCAAATAAGTACCCGTATGTAATTTGCGTTGAACTGGCGTTACGTTTTAAAACGTATTCTGTTGCCGTTATTTTTATAACGGAATTTGTACGCCGGTAAAATATTTTGAAGCTTGTTGTTTTGGTGACATTTTTGACGAATAAAAATTACTGTTGTTTTGACTTCAACAACCGTCAATTTTAAAGTGAATTTTTAAAGCGGTTATCCCGCAACGCTGATTTGGTATCCGTTTTTACGGTATTTTGTGAAGCGCAATTTCCTTGTCGAAATTGCTACAGATGCTACTATTTAATCACGTGTTTTAAAAATGGTTTTAAATTGAAATTGTTTCCAAAAATTTTACAGTTTGCGCTTTCAAAAGAATGAGAAAGCGATTTAAACGATTCAGCAAAATTGAGGACTATGAACCCTTACTTTTACTGATTCGCTTAATTCCGGACTTGTCCATTTGAGAACGTAAAATGTATTTTTATAAAATACACAATTTTGCACTTTCAAGGAAACGATGAAGAGATTTAAACGATTTAGCAAAAGTGCGGAGTATGGAACCACACTTTTACTATTTCGGTTAAATCCGGACTTGTTAATTGAAATATCTGTTGTTTGATGATTTTGTGCGCTTTCGAGCCACTATGTTGGACCTTCGGGTCATATGTTGGACCTTCGGGTCAAATACCAGTACTAGACCTTCGGGTCATATGTTGGACCTTCGGGTCATATGTTGGGCGCCAAAAATTATGTTGACAGTACTTGGTAGGCTTCGGCCATATGTTGATGCACGTGCGGCGTAGCTAAAACTCGCCATTTGTTGGGATCGATCCACTTTTATGTTGATTTTCTAGTTGTCTGTTTTGATTTCTAGATTTTGGTGAATAGTTGTTTTGAATTCAATTGTGAATTTGAAAGTTGATTTTGATGGAGTTGATGTGATTTCTTCATTTAACTATGTTGATTTCTTATGTTGAATAGCCTCATTCGAGACTATTATTATTTTTCTTTGATGTTATTCATGATACATTCACTTCTAAGAATAAATTAGACTGATCCGTTTATTATTTTCTTTTAAATAATACTCGGGTCAGACCAAGTTATTTCAGGATAGACGCTATCTCTGATTCAGTAGCAGCTTCAGCTTTTGGGATCTCACATCATCTTTTATCTAGCCTTCGAGGAGTTCTTTTGGTTATTTGACTCTCATCTTATGTATGTTGATGTATATGTTTATGTACATTTGGTTCATGTGAACCATCGACTGTTGTATCATGTATTCCAGATTTGTCTTCCGCTATATATATCTGATATTTCTGTTCTGATGTGATTATACTATCAGTGTTGTTGTTATTATGAGTTGTTCTGAATTTTTCTTTAGCCACTGTAGTTTCGTTTTAGATTTGGATTGAAAATATATCTTTGGGAGTAATTTACACAATTCCTATCGATGTAATCAATACTCGTCTAAGGCATAACTTACGGATGGTCGCTTCTCACAAGCCTTATTCTTCGCAATAGCAGACGTTATTCCTTATAATAACCTTTGTTATTGTGAGCATAGAGGTGGGGCGTCACAGCTTGGTATCAGAGCTGAGATTCAGAACAAGTTATAATAAACACGGAACAGAAGCAGAATGGAACATGTGTTACAACTATTCGAGGGTTTTATTCGTGCCTTTTCTAATCTATTCCTTCGTTGTTCTTAAACTTTCATCCTCTCTAACAAGTGGGAATATGTCTAGGAATATATTTCATATTTCGTAGTATTCCAATTGTTAAATTCCTTTTCAATTTAGATTTGAAAGAAGGACATCGGGTTTCTGATTGTCTTACTGCTCCTAAGGATTTCAAATCTGGAAAACTTAATGTTGCTTAAGCTTCTGGTGATTCTTTCAGCCCAAAGGTATCCCTCCTTCTGTTTTGGAAGGTTTTATTTTATTTCATTGACGTTCTATTATAGTTCTTATCGATACGGGTGCATCCCATTCATTCGTGTCAAAAGAGCTTGTTGGTGTTATTCCTTTGGATGTTGTTACTCTTTGCGGCCCTTTAAGGATTGTAAATCCTATTGGTGGATCTGCTACTCTTGATTTGTTATGTGTTGATGTTGAGATTATTCTTTGTGGTTTTTCTTTCATGCGAATCTGCATGTTATGGATCATCTTGGTTTTGATATTATTTTGGGTATGGATTGGCTCGTCCGTTATGAAGTTCAAATCCTATGTCCCGAAAGAATTTTATATCTCAAGCATCCCGATGCTATCGAGCAGCTATCTATTATATTTCGAAATATGGATCATACTTCGAATGCTTTTATATCTTCCCTCGAATCTGAGGATGACCTAGATAATATTCCAGTTGTTTGTGATTTTTCTGATGTTTTCGAGCATATTTCTAGATTGCCGCCAAAAAGGGCAATTGAGTTCCGTATAGATCTTATCTCCGGTGCACATCCTGTCAGTCGTCCTCCCACGAGGATGTCTGCTAAGGAAAATGAGGAACTCAAGCATCAATTATCTGAGTTGGAAGCCAAACGATTTATTCGTTCTAGCTCATCTCCTTGGGGCACCGCCGTTGTCTTCGTTAAGAAGCCAGATGGTACTCTTAGGCTTTGCAATTATTATCGCAAGCTTAACAAGCTCACTATCAAAAATAGGTACTCATTACCTAGGATCGACGATATGTTCAATCAATTAAGTGGCGCTAAGCTTTTCTCCTTACTCGATCTTGCTACCGGTTTTCATCAGTTATGAGTGGCGGAGGATAGCATCCCTCTTACCGCATTCCGCACTCATTATGATTCTTATGAATGACTTATTATGTCATTCAGTTTGCCCAGCTTATTTCATCCATTTTATGAATCGAGTATTCTACGAATATCTCGATGACTCCATTTGTGTATTTATTGATTTTGGATGAAAGCAGCAATTTAAAATTTTGCAAATCTTTTTCATAAGATTTATTTACAAGTATAATTGGATTTGTGTTTATCATATAGAAGATGATTTTGTGATTGTATTGCCCATTGAGTGCTTTAAGAATTCTGGTCGATGCGCTTGATCAACGTTATCGATAGGAATCTCCTAAACGCTTTGATGAGACAATTTGACACAATAAATTGACCTAAAAAAAAGAAATTTTTCTAGAAAATGATTTCATAAAGATAATTGTAATTTTGGAAGTTTTAGCTTTTCAAGAAAGAAGATTATTTGAAAGAACTCCTTTCTGATACTCTTATCCTTATGATTCCCGAAGGGAACCAAGACTTCATTATTTGTACTAGTACTAGTCGTATTGGTTTCGCTGTTGTTCTCGTGCGAAAAGTAAGTAGTTGCCTATGCTTCTAGACAACTAAAGCCTAACGAGATTTGTTATGCTATCCATAATTTGGAGTTAGCCGCTATAGTCTTTGCTCTAAAGATTTGGCGACATTAATTATTAGGCGAGCGTTTTATTCTCTTCACTGATCACAAATCTCTGAAGTATTTATTTACTCAGAAAGAGCTTAATATGAGGCAACAGCGTTGGCTCGAATTTCTTGCTTCATATGATTTCGATATTCAGTATACCCCTGGTAAGGGTAATCGAGTTGCTGATGCGCTTAGTCGCAAGCAGCATGTTGTTGTTTCCAGGATGCTAGCAGAGTGGAATATTTTGGAAGCTTTATCTCTTTGTGATATTAGAGACCGTCCTTCAGTTTCTGATTCTCCCGTGCTTTTATTTAGCATGGAAGCTCGTCCTAATTTGTTAGATCGCATTGCCGATGCCCAGAAGCAAGATCCAGATCTTGCTCATCTTATTCAAAGTTGTAAATCGAAATCCCGAAGTGATGATCTAAAGGATTTCGATATTGATATTCATGGTTGTATCCGGAAGAAGGGTAGATTGATCGTGCCTGATATTTCTAATCTTAGAAATGACATTCTTGAGGACTGTCATCGTTCTAAGTATACTGTCCATCCAGGCAGTAACAAGATGTATGCTGATATGAAACGCTTATACTATTGGGAGGGTATGAAGCGTGATATTGCAAGTTATATAACTCGCTGTATGACTTGTCAACTTGTTAAAGCAGAACACCAGCGTTCTAGTGGTCTTTTGCAGCCTCTTGAGATTCCATTATGGAAATGGGATCAAATTTCCATGGACTTCATTGATGGTCTACCTCGTTCGAGGTCGGGCCATACTAGCATTTGGGTGATTGTTGACCGATTGACTAAATCAGCCCATTTTATTCCTATCAAGTCCAATCGGACTGCTCCTTGTTGGCTAAGCCGTTTATTAAAGAAGTCGTTCGACTTCATGGTGTGCCTTGTTCTATTGTTAGTGACAGAGATCCGCTTTTCACTAGTGGTTTCTGGCAGAGTCTTCAGAAAGCTTTGGGCACTAAGCTCAATCTCCGTACAACTTACCATCCACAATCGGATGGTCAGACTGAAAGGGTGAATCAAGTTTTGGAAGATCTCCTTCGAGCGTGTATTCTTGATTTTGGTGGTAGTAGGGAAGACCACTTGTCTTTGGTTGAATTTTCTTACAACAACAGTTTTCAATCCAGTATCGGTATGGCTCCTTTCGAGGCTCTTTACGGAAGACCATGTCGATCACCATCTTGTTGGTTGTAATCGGGGGAAAAGTTAGTTCTCGGCCCCGATTATATTCGTGATTCTTCGGAGAGGATTGATATTATACGACAGAGAATGAAAGAGGCTCAGAATAGGCAGAAATCTTATGCCGATCATCGTAGGAAGCTTATGGAATTTTCTGTTGGCGATCTCGTATTTATTCGTGTTTCCCCGATGAAGGGTGTGGTGCGTTTTAGTCACTCCGGGAAATTGGCCCCTCGATATGTTGGGCCGTTTCCTATTACGGAATGCATTGGTCCAGTTGCTTATCGTGTATCGCTACCTGCTCAGTTTTCGGGAATACATGACGTATTTCATGGATCTCAACTTCGTCGATGCCTTCGAGGTTCAGATTCTATTATTGATCCTCCTATGTTGCAAGATCTTGAGATCTCACCCGATTTGTCTATTGTGCAAAATCCTATTCGTGTGCTAGCTTCGGAGGTTAAACGCCTTCGGAACAAAGAAGTCCCGCTTGTGAAAATTCAATTGTCCACAAACCCCAAAGATTGCACTTGGAAAACCAGAGAATTCATCGAGCGTTCTTATCCGGGTTTTCTCTCCTCTTCGGGTGGGGGTGAGCATTCTTATCTATCTTTTCTATTTGAAATCTTTGTTGTGATTAATGATTTGCATTATTAACTGCTTCTAGTATGAAAATTGCGGGGACGCAATTTTTATAAGAGGGGGAGTCTGTAACGACTGTAATTTTACCGTCGTATTAAATAAATTAAAAATCGGTAACGAACGTGATTTTTGAGTTACGGTCGGAGAAAATGTTTTAAACTGAAATTTTTAAATTAAAATTTGGAAAAAAAAAATTAATGTTGTAAAGTCAGTAACCTTAATAAGAGTAACATGTTGAAAAAAAGAAGTATTTTTGCCATCAAGTGAGAATTGGGTTCGTATTAAAACAAGGTGGAACATTGTTTATTGCTTTGCTGTAAACACTTTTTGTCACTAAAGCCTAGAAAAGCAAAGTGAAACAAATGTGAACACTTAACATTCTTTCCTTGCAGTCACAACATTTTTCCAAATGCAAATTTATACACTTACGGTCACATTCTTTTTGTAAAACAATGATACCAGGGCTGTCACCACTTGTTTTTAAAGCAAATATGAGTACACTTTTCACCATCATTTTATATATGCTAGCCATGTACTTTTGCCACTTATACACGTTTACATTAAATGCCAATGTACTCCATCTCTTTGCTAGCACATTATTTTTGACTTGCGTACAAAGAAATTTAAAAGAAAAGTATGCTGCACCTTTCCCTTGCTCATTTTCCAGTAGCATTCTTTTCGTTGCTTTCAATTATAGTAGCTCTGCAAGTTTTAATGGCATCTCCACAAATTTCTAGCTCCCTCTTGCATCTCTGTTGCTAGTCGTTCTGGAACCAATTCTAAGGTGAGTTGCCAAACTCACGCTTCTAATTTATTTGTCATTTTCGTGTGCAAGATGTGTTGCACAAATTATAGTCCAGATTCTGAATTTCCCATACTTCTTTATTGCGTGCATGTAGACTTTCATCCTTCACTTTAATTACGCATGCACCAAGAACTGTGACTACATCCATGTTTTAAATTCATGCATGTGTATAGTATAAGCGTGAAAGTTTATTTTCGTTATAACAGTAGTAGTCTAGGCCATTTCTCAGGTACATAAGGGTTGCATTTGAAATGAATGCCAGTTCATTTTCTCTTTTGTATTGTCACGCCTGCATTGTGTAGTGTAAGCATGAAAACAGGTCATAAATTGTTACATTCGAAATGAGTTCCTAGCCAAATCTCTTTACAGGTCAAAACTTGAATTTGTGAATTGCCAGGTCATTTACACTTTCATAAACTATGCCTAGAATATCAATGAGTTCATGCAAGCAAAGGTGAGACCAGAAAAAGAAAAATAAAAAGTAACGTGCGGCACAAATTGAAAAAAAAATAGCATACTTGCGTTCAAATGGATAGTTTCCACCTTCGTGCCTTTTGTTTTACGTTTGTAACCATGTTGCAATTTACCAAGTTAAAGTGCCAAGTCCAGGCATTATAGCCTGAGTCACGTTTTTTTATTAATCACTTTGTTTTTGCACGCTAAAAATTGTTGCATGCTCCAGCATGATAACATTCTTAGAGGAAGGTGGCTGAGTCACGTTTTTGTGTGTTAACAATTTTTATGCTAACTTTTTACATGAGAAACGTGAATCAAGTGGTATACATTTTGCGTGCGTGCCAATAGTCCCCGGGTTTCAAAGTGTGCATGCATATTTTAGTGCAACTAGTAGCACGTATAAAAGCATGGCCCTGACATCTTTCATTTTTTCTTTAATTTGTAAATTTTTGAGTGAACATACATCCTTTGCAGATGAGTTAAGTTGAGTACTCAGACATTGTTTAATAAATGTTGCATGCGTATGTTGTTATGTGGGGCTGTAGTATGCATTTAGTGTACAAAAGAGAACAAGTCCAGGTTATATTATTTTTACTTGTGTTCCAAGTCACATTCAAGTGAACGTGCCAATGCATTTCTCAAAGGCAAGCTCCTGGTCATTTTAGTTTTACTTTTCATTGTTGAGTGGGGAATATTGTGCATACACGTTATACAATATAAAAAGCAAAGTTCCTGACCATTGTCATTTTAGTTATCAATTGCGTGCAAATAAGTACCCGTATGTAATTTGCGTTGAACTGGTGTTACGTTTTAAAACGTATTCTGTTGCCGTTATTTTTATAACGGAATTTGTACGCCGGTAAAATATTTTGAAGCTTGTTGTTTTGGTGACATTTTTGACGAATAAAAATTACTGTTGTTTTGACTTCAACAACCGTCAATTTTAAAGTGAATTTTTAAAGCGGTTATCCCGCAACGCTGATTTGGTATCCGTTTTTACGGTATTTTGTGAAGCGCAATTTCCTTGTCGAAATTGCTACAGATGCTACTATTTAATCACGTGTTTTAAAAATGGTTTTAAATTGAAATTGTTTCCAAAAATTTTACAGTTTGCGCTTTCAAAAGAATGAGAAAGCGATTTAAACGATTCAGCAAAATTGAGGACTATGAACCCTTACTTTTACTGATTCGCTTAATTCCGGACTTGTCCATTTGAGAACGTAAAATGTATTTTTATAAAATACACAATTTTGCACTTTCAAGGAAACGATGAAGAGATTTAAATGATTTAGCAAAAGTGCGGAGTATGGTACCACACTTTTACTATTTCGGTTAAACCCGGACTCATTAATTGAAATATCTGTTGTTTGATGATTTTGTGCGCTTTCGAGCCACTATGTTGGACCTTCGGGTCATATGTTGGACCTTCGGGTCATATGTTGGACCTTCGGGTCAAATACCAGTAATAGACCTTCGGGTCATATGTTGGACCTTCGGGTCATATGTTGGGCGCCAAAAATTATGTTGACAGTACTTGGTAGGCTTCGGCCATATGTTGATGCACGTGCGGCGTAGCTAAAACTCGCCATTTGTTGGGATCGATCCACTTTTATGTTGATTTTCTAGTTGTCTGTTTTGATTTCTAGATTTTGGTGAATAGTTGTTTTGAATTCAATTGTGAATTTGAAAGTTGATTTTGATGGAGTTGATGTGATTTCTTCATTTAACTATGTTGATTTCTTATGTTGAATAGCCTCATTCGAGACTATTATTATTTTTCTTTGATGTTATTCATGATACATTCACTTCTAAGAATAAATTAGACTGATCCGTTTATTATTTTCTTTTAAATAATACTCGGGTCAGACCAAGTTATTTCAGGATAGACGCTATCTCTGATTCAGTAGCAGCTTCAGCTTTTGGGATCTCACATCATCTTTTATCTAGCCTTCGAGGAGTTCTTTTGGTTATTTGACTCTCATCTTATGTATGTTGATGTATATGTTTATGTACATTTGGTTCATGTGAACCATCGACTGTTGTATCATGTATTCCAGATTTGTCTTCCACTATATATATCTGATATTTCTGTTCTGATGTGATTATACTATCAGTGTTGTTGTTATTATGAGTTGTTCTGAATTTTTCTTTAGCCACTGTAGTTTCGTTTTAGATTTGGATTGAAAATATATCTTTGGGAGTAATTTACACAATTCCTATCGATGTAATCAATACTCGTCTAAGGCATAACTTACGGATGGTCGCTTCTCACAAGCCTTATTCTTCGCAATAGCAGACGTTATTCCTTATAATAACCTTTGTTATTGTGAGCATAGAGGTGGGGCGTCACAGAAAATTTGAATGGTCAAAAGAAATTTAAAATGCTCGAAACCGCATCGATACTGTAAATTGTTTCATCGATCCCGCAGCGAACCGAACTTCAAACACAGAGTTGAATATATCGTAGAGATCGGCACGATGATACGATCAAAATGGTATACAGATATCAATGGTAGGATCGAATTATAAAAATTCGAATTTTCTAATAGCGGAAAATGCAAGAAAAACACTAAAAAATAAGATCGACGGAGCCAAAGATGTCCGAATTTGGAAAAATGACAAACTGTCATTTTGCTCAGAAGATGGTTTAGAATTTTTCTATGTAAAAATATTTAGGTTCCGAAAACATTTTATTTTCATTGCTTTTTAACTGGTTAAATTGAAGTAAATTTACGTGCGAAATAAACTTCCATATTTTCGGACGAAAATTTACCAATTGCTATGTTTAATTAGACGCATTCCAAATAATAAATTTTTATTTCAAAATTTTATCGTTTAAAATTTCACAAAATTTCAACTAATTACGTTATTAAAACAGTTGAAATTTACGGGTCGTTACACTCTCCCCCACTCAAAACTTTTCGTCCCCGAAAAGGAACGAGGTAGGAGAATAGAAACAACCAGAAAGAAAAACAAATTTGAAATACAAAATAACAATTAATTTAAACCATATAAATTCAAATTTAAATTAATTGATATTCAATAATTGATTTAATCCATTTGATTTCACTAAAATCAATTCAACTATTTCTAAATTCATTATCTTATTATCCCATTTTCTTCAATTTACAATTTCTAAAACCATAAATTTGAATAGTCTTTTATTATAATCATATTTTCTTTTCAACAATTTAAATTCTTATTTATTCTAAATTACTGTTAAATTTATTCTACTTAATATATCTACTCACATATATTTAACCCATATAAATTAATTTAAACCATAAAAGTTTCGATTTAAATTAATTTATATTTACTAATTGCTTTTAAATTCAAGGTATTTCCCTAAGTTGATCAAATTTCAGTTTATTTATTCTTCCAAAACAAATTTATTTGTCTCATCTATTATTCAATTAACTTATTATTCTATCATCCTTATTAGCATCTTCAAAAATCTAAGTGTATGACATTTTTTTTATAAACACTCCAATTTTTATTTATAAAATCATTTTATATTGTATATTATCCAATTACATTTTAACTTCTGAATAATTTAGGTAAGTTATATTAGAATGCAGTTGAACAATATACAATAAAAATTTCCCAATTCAATTATTCAAGTTCCAATATTTATTCCAAATTTTGCTTTTATTTATAATTAAAATCATCCTTTAACAAAATTTAAGAATTAGATTTCCGATTAACTTTAAACAATTTAGAGATATATATAATATATTTATATCAAATCAAATTAAATTTTAAAATAAGATACCTATATATATAAATCAAATTATACTGAAGAAATTCAAATCAAAATATTTTTCCAAAGCAAAACCGTAGTAAAGCTACAGAATGGTTTCTCCACTTCGAAACTCGAAAATGAATGTCGATGATGCGGCCGCCATCACCGAAATTATTTTCCAGCGACAAAGAGAAGAGCACTGATTTCAACATTTAAATTCTTTGAAAATGGTTTCTATTTGAAAATACTTTAAATACTATATGCTTTAAAACTTAAAAATTTTAGTTTGAAATCACCGAAAATCAAATTCTCAAATTTCTGATTTACATTCATTTAAATTTCCAAATAAATTTACAAATCAGGTTTTATAAATTCATTTGTTTATGTGTTGGTAAACCAATGGTTTACAAAACAATAAATGGAAATCAAATATTTCATTTTTGACAACAAATTTATTAACAATTTAATTTCAGAAAAATTTATACTTATATATAATATAATCATACAAAATTATTTTATTTACCAAATTTGAAAACAATATTGTGTTAGTTTGTTCTGTTAAAGTGTTTTAGAAATTCTATCGATAGCGTTGATCAGATGAATCGATCGGAAACCCAAATCAACATCAACAAGTCAAACAACACAATATTTTTTTTAAAACATTTAAATATTAATTTACAAATACACTTCTTTGCTCGACGATACATGAATGAATTTTCAAAATAAGGATAGGGATTCAATTTTGATATAAATCAAATAAAAGAGAATTTTTGATTCGAAGATAAGTCCGAAACAGAAGATAAGATGATTTAAATAACAAATAAGAAGATGGATGAGTTTATATAAATCGCGGGCAACCTTAACCGGGTTAACCGTGACTTCAAGAATAAGATCGTTGTAGAATTTCGAGGTAAATCGACACTCGATCTCAAGAGATGGAATTCAGGTATAGCAGGTAATAGATAGCATCGTAAACCGAGGATACAGAAATCTCCGGTAAATCAATGCCTATTGTAAAGGAGTTTTGCTCCTTTACGAATCATTCGAAGATTGGCGAGACCGCCGATCTATTATAGATATCATTCAAAATGGAGTTATGGGGTGCTCCAGAATTAAAAGAGGACGAATAGTGAAGGACACGAATGAATTTCGGAACCGAGAGGAACGTTCCAAAATTCAAAGAAATTGAGTCAAAGGAAGAGATTGAAACTCGAATGAGAGTGATTCTGTAAATACATTTACCATATATGTTAAGTTTTGCCTAGAGCTACCAAAGCTCTGATACCAACTGTAACGACCCGATATTTTTGGACCATTCGCATCCATTATAAGTGTATAGGTAGACACTCATGCCGGAATTGAATTGCTCAAAATACCGCGTTGTTAATTTAAATTTGGCAAAACTGAACATATACAGTAAATAAATAATCACAGATCACAGACACAGAGTAATAAATGCAGCGGAAATAAAAGAGATAGTAGTTCATGAAGCTACTATATAAATGTATAAGTTACATCAGAATTAAACCAGATACAACGGAAGAGTAATACGATACATCAGATACAAATCAGAATACATCACTGGAATCATCGAATACTGAAAGCAGAATAGATGGCTGGATCTTCAAGCAAAGCTCCAACTTCAAAGGTGAGTCTCGAATACTGGTACACTCAGTCTGACCCGAGCGTAAAGAAAAAACACAAGACACTCGAGTCAGGATTAACATTCTTATATTTATAAATCCAACTCAAGTGAAATAGCAATTGAAATACAAGTAACTCAAAGGATGTTTGGAATAACCATCCTTTAAGGATCCGTTAAACTATCTACTAGGTAGTAATGTACGCTAAGTAGATAATGTCTATCAGTAATAATAAGATATCAAAATAGTGTTAAGTCATGGCCCATTCCACCCTTAACACATTTTTATTCCCAAAAGCATATACAAGACCGTAGTTTCCCCAAAACCGGAAGTCACCAGAGGGCAATCCATATACTAAAGGTACAAATCAAAATCATAGTGGTCGCGTATAAATGGAATACAAGTATGACAAGGCACATGAGGCAATACCCAAGGTAGTGATACTACCGTTTGCCTGATCCGGACTGGTGAGAACGCAACGCCGCAGCGCCCGCAACACCGTGAAACAACACTCCCAAAATCAAGGGTGCACCAATCGACAACAAGTAATGAGTAGTTCGAAGAAGTGTGTCCACTTAAGGTAGCTAATCCTCCATTGGCCCGGCACGGCTCCTGTTTTAGTCATTTCCAATTTGACACAAGTGTCAAGGCTATCCATCATCGTTCTCTTTCTTCAGTCAACACGTACATCATTCCAACCACTTCATTCTGGATCATCACTCCGCGTATAGTTATTAAAGTGGTTTCGGTTCAGATAGAGAGTATATCCATTACCGATCCCGGTCTCTTTAATAACTTTCGTAATTATTACACCGATTGGTCGTTTATATATTTCAAAAACCAAATCAATTTCAATTCAATTAGAATTCGTAAATCAACATTTCATTTGCCTTTCAAAACCAATTTTCAATAATTTACGTTTCAAAACATTCAATTTACCATTTCAAGATCTTATAATTCAATTTCAATTTCCTTTAAAACAATTCAAATATTGATTCAAGTTCGTATATAAGATTCATTCCGAAATTATTTAAATTTATTTAATTTAACATTTAAATCAATTTAAATTCATTTATCAATTTCATTCAATATTCATTAAGTAAATTTGCCATTCAAAATAATTTCTAGTAAATTTCCAATTCATTAGATCCATTATAAAAATTCAACTTCATTATATCAAAACTTACAAATTTGATTAAATTAAATTCATCAAACCAAATTCTTTAAATTTCAAGTCTTACATTAATTTCAATAAATCACATTTTATTTCTTATTAAAGAAATTCAATTTCACTTATTTACTTACTTAAATAAATTTCCAAAAACTTACTTAAATAAGAAATTCAATTTCAATTATTTACGAAGTAAAAATTCACTTATTCAAAAGTCCAATTTTTCTTATTAAAGAATTCAATTCCATTTAATCATTAAATAATTCAATCTTATTTAATTATTAAATAATTCAAAACTTAATTATTAAATAATTTCAAAGTTTAATAATTTCAAACTTAATTATAATTTCAAACTTAATTATTAAATCATTTCAAAGTTTAATAATTTCAAACTTAATTCAATCATTTCTCAAATCAAACAACATTCTTACATCAATTACATTGTTAATATTTTGTTTCAGATTATTAAATATTAACATTTTCCTTTCATCAAAATTCAAATTTCAACTTCATTTCAAAACCATATTATTTATTCAAATAAAATCTTCGTTTATTTTTAAATCAAATTATTGACCAATTGGGTTTTATTTAATTCTCTATCCTAGGTCAAAGTTCAATTTGGGTATTTATCATTTCAACCCGATTCCAATTCAATTCAAAATCAAAACATATCAAAGGGAACTTGCAGTTTGATAACTGGGATGGTGTCAAAGTAAATAAACAAGCAATAACAACAAACAATAACAATCCAATAATCAATTTAAATAATCCCGAAATAATCGTATTAATTCGCATTGTTGTTTGTGCAAATTAATATAATTATTTCTAGAATCTACACTATCATTTCATGTAGATTAAAGATTATTACACTAATATTTATACGGTTCTTCAATTGTCATTCGATTTCAATATTACACTACAATAATTAATCCAATATACGTCGATGGTTCACAGTGTAATTATCACTATTCTACATGTCAATTAATTTAACAATTAGCAGGGGTCATATTCGACTAATCAAATTTAACATATAAATCAGTTTTAAAATTTGTTAACTATCCTATATCCATTTCAATTTTGCATACTATTTATCATTTAACACTAACAAATTTAACGTCCAATATAAACATCAACAATCAATCAATTATCAGCCAAACTGTATTATCATCGCATAAATAATTAACAGATAATGGTGTCAGATGTCACATGTGAACTGATACACGTAATAGCATATATAACAGTGTAATTAACTAACAGCAGCATATTTCAATTGTCGTTTCAATTGAAATCAAATTTAATAAATAAAAGAACGTTAATCGTGAGTGAGTGCTCACCTTTCGAGTCTAGAAAGAAAAACACCGGGATGAGTTACGGATCCAAGCACGGATTTCGAAGCAAAGCACGATGGACTCGAGTTCGACGGACAAGCTGATAATAGGAAGTGATGAGAACGAATCAAAACTAGATCGATAAAGATAATTGATATAAGTGAATTGATATAGATAAAAAAAAATTTATATATATATACGAAATCATATTCTATTTTCAAACATTTATAAAAGAATATATACATATATATAGTTTAAAATGAAACATATTGACTAATGTATATCATACTTAAAATCAGACCACCACTTGATAAAATAAGCTCGAAATCAATAACAAAACAGTACAGGAATCATATATATAATATAATATTTTATATGCATTTGGAAAAACCCAAAACACTACACGCCGTTCATCTCTACTTGTATATGCAGAAACAAAATGATATAAACTTGTATACTTCATATATATAGCAGACCCTTTTATATATAAAGCCATGAATGAAATATGTGACTCATCTATATGCAGCAAATATATATAAAGAAAAATACCCGACTGTATGAAGACAAACTATATGTTAAAATTTATATAAACAACATCTCAGAGATATAAACTATTACCAGATACACATTATACACTTTATATTTTTATATGTACAATTTACAAATCAAAATAAATAAAACAAATCAACTATTCTCAGACAGACAGTAAATATCAACTTACAATATATATATAAACTAACAGATATCTTTTAAACTGATATATAAACGAGATACATATATAAAAGCAGGTATATGCATAATATAACGAAATAGATTGCAACTTATGTAAACAAATATATGTAAAAGTTTATGTAGACTACTAACATACTTTATATAGCTTAAGTAAACTTCATATGCGAAAATATTTCGAAACATATATATATATATATATATATATACACTTAAAACCAACGTACACCCTATACAAACTTCATTTAACTTGTTTCTTATGTTAACATTAGGCATATGATCAAATAAGAATATTGTGTAGTCAGCAAATTTATATTAACAACAAGCATTTGATTGTTACAAATTTGTGATCTCAGATGACGCGGCAATGAATTTAAAGATTTCATCTAGCTGCATACACGCATGGGTTTAAGTATTATGCATAAACCTTATAAATAAATAAAAACTAAACTCTTGTAATCATAGTCATGATTTAACCAACTATACCAGCAACCTTCTTATAACTTTGAGATATAGCTTCAACTATAAAATAATAACAACTACTAAATATTAAAGAATTAAAACGAAACACCTTTTAAAAAACTACAGGGGACAACGTTCAGCAGTTCAAAGGAGGGTTGGGTGACGAGTCAGGGTGTTTGATGGCCTCGGCAATCGTGGTCACCGGATGGGAGGCGAAGGGGTGAGTGAGGCCTGAGCGGAGTTATGGGGGTCGAGCAGTGCGTGGGCCGGAGGTGCAGGGATGGAATGGTGGTGAGCAAGGGTAGGCAGTGGTGATGGGCTGCTCGGCCGTGAGGGTGGGCTCGCATGGCAAATGTGAGGGGAGTGGGGCTGGAGCAGGCGGATTCTGATGGTGAAGAGGGCGGGCTTGGCCGGAGGAAGGATGAAGGCGGAGGTGTTTCGTTGAAGCCGAGCTTGCGTGGGGAAGGACGAATGTGTGCATGCGGTTTGCATGTGCATGCGTTGAGATGAGGTATGAGTCGGTGCCACCATGGATAGTCTGGGAGAAGAAGCAAAGAAAATAAATTGAAGAAGGAACCGGGACAGGCAAATGAGTAGAGGAAGTAGAGTCTATATTCTATAATTCACGTGAAAACAGTACAAAAGAAAAATGAAAAGCTACAACTAACGTACTATTGTACGATTGGGAATAGTAAAAGTCAGAATATTGAATTGTGGTAATAAATAGAGTAGGTGGTTGTTGGATTGATACGGTGAAAATTTGAATGGTCAAAAGAAATTTGAAATGCTCGAAACCGCATCGATACTGTAAATTGTTTCATCGATCCCGCAGCGAACCGAACTTCAAACACAGAGTTGAATATATCGTAGAGATCGGCACGATGATACGATCAAAATGGTATACAGATATCAGTGGTAGGATCGAATTATAAAAATTCGAATTTTCTAATAGCGGAAAATGCAAGAAAAACACTGAAAAATAAGATCGACGGAGCCAAAGATGTCCGAATTTGGAAAAATGACAAACTGTCATTTTGCTCAGAAGATGGTTTAGAATTTTTCTATGTAAAAATATTTAGGTTCCGAAAACATTTTATTTTCATTGCTTTTTAACTGGTTAAATTGAAGTAAATTTACGTGCGAAATAAACTTCCATATTTTCGGACGAAAATTTACCAATTGCTATGTTTAATTAGACGCATTCCAAATAATAAATTTTTATTTCAAAATTTTATCGTTTAAAATTTCACAAAATTTCAACTAATTACGTTATTAAAACAGTTGAAATTTACGGGTCGTTACAACTTGTTTAGAACATTTCCAACTTAAAGCTAATTAACTAGGATTGACATACTATATTCGATATTACTTACGAAGTTTGAGTTTGAATACTCCTTCATAAGGTGTTCGTTGTTTTTATAAACAATTTTCTAGTATTTCACAAATTCTCAAGAACACTCTAAACTATCATTTCGTGATCTTAATTTGGATTTTAAACTTTCTTTATGATCAAATACTTAAGAAAAATTTGATATTGTAGACAATACAATATGTATGATACTTCCTATTGCTAATGCATAAGGAATCCATCTTTGATGCTCCATAATAAACATTTAATATGATGTTTGTGTATATCATTAGGGATATTCCCAACATCCATCTATACTGATTGTAAAAGTTGACTTTTCAAATCCTACGTCGAAAATCAAACAACCAAACTAGAATTGATTTTAGCATAGTTACATCATTAACAATCATCAGAATGTTTCTTACTTATAGTTTGGAAATACATTAGTACCTTATAATGTTCATTCTTACAAACAAACGCTTCCTGTGTTTTTTTTACCGAAAATCAAATTGTTTGATTTCTCCATCTAAATAATTGCTTAATTCTGATGATTATAGAACAACACTTTCATATCAGTTCTTTTTTCTTATCCTAGACCCACAAACTTAGTATCGCTCCCACTGACTTTGGAACACTTTGGTTGTTACATGAAACAGTCTTTTCTAAATTATTATTTAGAATTTCTGTCTCAACATATATACCAAAACTCAAAATCATATTGGGTGATAATTTCATGAGTAAAATTTGAATTAATTT
This sequence comes from Allium fistulosum, assembly GCA_030737815.1. Classification (NCBI taxonomy): domain Eukaryota; kingdom Viridiplantae; phylum Streptophyta; class Magnoliopsida; order Asparagales; family Amaryllidaceae; genus Allium; species Allium fistulosum. The sequence continues at coordinate 1,250,550,370 of CM060903.1, read as the reverse complement.
ATGCATGTTGAATGACGAATCTTTTACTTTAATTTCAACATTTGAAATTAACTATGTTATTCTTATTAGCATTGCTTACTATATTCCAACTACATTGGTCTTTTTCTCTAAGACATATTTGTGGTCAATGGAACATATCCCTTTAGGTACAACTATCAAAATCATATTTTGATAATGAACTTGGAATCCATTTCGGATTCATGCATAATGCAATTTGATAGAGTTAGTACTCTTTATGGCTTGTTGACAACTAAGGATGTTCTTCCTCAACATTGACATGAAACTCAATTTATCTTCAATATGCCACAATCTTTATTAGATATTATAATGTATTGAGTCCGTTTATGCCGGGTTAATTTCATTTCATCTTTCATTATAAGTTTTATCTTTGGATAGTATCCAAATCCATTTTATTAGCAATAATCTCTAAAAGAAATTCCTTCCTAACAAAGTTCGTTTTTCTTAAAATAACAGTTGTTTCTCAATGTAACGGAACAGGTTTTCATAATCATTTTGTTAAAGACCTTTTCATATGTATAAAACCGATTTATTTTTTTGAGCTTGCACAAATTTGCATCCCGACTCACTCTAGACTCCCTCGAGACTCCGACATCCCGACTCCCTCGAGACTCCAACATCCCGACTCCCTTGTGACTCCAACATCTCGACACACTCGAGACTCCCTCGAGACTCCAACATCCCGACTCCCTCGAGTCTCCAACATCCCGACTCACTTGAGACTCCAACATACCGACTCAGTTGAGACTCCCTCGAGACTCCAACATCCCGACTCCCTCGAGACTCCCTCGAGAATCCGACATCCCGACTCCCTCGAGACTCCGACAACCCGACTCCCTCGAGACTCCAACATCCCGACTAACTCGAGACTCCCTCGAGACTCCAACATCCCGACTCCCTCGAGACTCCGACATCCCGACTCCCTCGAGACTCCAACATCTCGACTCCCTCGAGACTCCAACATCCCGACTACCTCGAGACTTCGACATCCCGACTCCCTCGAGACTCCTACATCCAGACTCCCTCGAGACTCCGACATCCCGACTCCCTCGAGACTCCAACATCCAGACTCACTCAAGACTCCCTCGAGACTCCAACATCGAGCCACTAGCCTATGCAGATCCACTTTATCCAATCTAATATCCATCTTCCAAGCGCACTACATTATCTATTCGTCCAGTCGACTTAAACTTGTTGTATTCCAGTCTCGACAAACGAGTAGTCGATTTAGTTAAAACCGCCGGTCCATGGCCGTGCCAAAAGGCGGGTTAACACTTGCCCCCCAAAACATGCCTTCCGATAGAAAGGTATGTTTTGAATAGCCTTCAATCCATCGTCCACATTCCATCCATAGCCATACAATCTGATCCGCAATCCAATCCGTTTTATCCCAATGCCATTGCCGTATCCTTATTCGAATCTGCAACTGCTCCGAGTTGATATCTGATTCTGAATCCAATAACCAAACCCTGAGCCAATTCCTTAGCCATCTAAACCTGTCAACCAAGTTTTAATCAATTCAAATCCAATAACCAATAACCGAATCCATGACCACTCCGGGCCGATATCCTATTCCAACCCCGACTCTCCGGTCAAGGGCTTTTATGTTCTCCGATCTCGGCTCTCCGGCCAAGGACTTTTAGGTTCTCTGACCTCGGCTCTCCAACCAAGTACATTTTATATTCTCCAGCCAAGCACTTTTACATTCTCTGGCCTCGGCTCTCCGGCCAAGGACTTTTATATTCTTTGGCCTTGGCTCTCCAGCCTAGGACTTTTATATTCACCGGCCTTGGCTCTCCGGCCAAGGACTTTCATATTCACCAGCTTCGGCTCTCCGATCCGGCCAAGGACTTTCGTATTCTCCGGTTTCAGCTCTCCGGCCAAGGACTTTGATATTCACCGGCCTCTGCTCCCCGGCCAAGGACTTTCATATTCTCCAGCCTCGGCTCTCCGGCCAAGGACTTTGATATTCTCTCCGAGTCCGTTCCATCGCTCTTCGACGAAGGGACTCGCCTCGTCTCACCGGTCGGGACAATGATCGCGAGACCTGTATTATTTATTACACTGATCCAAATCCAATTGTTACAAAATTCAGTTATCAAAGCAGAAGTTCGTACAAGAGAAGGAATTAAATGTCCAAAGTGCCATAGAAGAAACTAGAGTTTGTATAAAAATATAAAGAAAATAGGATTTCATAGACTCAAGTAGTACGGTTTTTTGTCATCTCAGAGCACGCCTAGGGACCGTCCTCGATCCCATACGTGTGTAAGTGACCTAGCCGTATTTCTTTGAGTTCTATTACTTATTCGAAACCATAAATCTGTTTAGTTGATAATGAGCTGACGTTGCTTAAGCCCAGTGCCATCTTCGTTCGAGGTAGGCGGTGGTCGCTCCTGTCCCACTGCCACAACTCGATTCCTTACATACTGTTGTAGATGACCATTCCTTACATGCTCCTCAATGATATCTTTCAGATGCCTGCAGTCATTTGTGTTGTGCCCATCCAGCTCATGGAATAGGCAATGCTTTCCCGATTCCTGCTCGTATTCGGAAGGCTCTCTCTTTGCCGGCCTTCAATATTGGAGGCGCCCTCGAGTATCCAAGTAAATCCTTTCTAGAGTCTCAATTAAATCTATGTAAGAAGAAAAATTTGACTCCCTTTGAGGCCTCTTCGAAGTGCCACTGTTGCCATTTGTTTTCCTTTTTCCTTTATCGTCTTTACTTGGATCCTCCCTGGGTGGACCTCCACTCCTCACTGCATAAGCTTCATCCTCTCTCCCTACTCTCTCAGCCTGTGCATCTTCCTGCCTTAGGAACCTTTCCGCCTCATGGTAGAACTCTACGAGATCCCTCGGTGGGTCCCGTTCCAACGATATCTTGAAATCCGAATTATCTGCAATTCCTGAAACTGCTGTCATCAAAACCATCGACGGATCGGGTCGATCCACTGAAGCTACCGCTGCGTTGAATCTGGTTAAGAAATCCCTGAGCGACTCTCCCTTCCATTGTTTGATCAATGTCAAGGTCATTACATTCTTGGGTCTGACTATATGGACCCGAAATTGCCTCATATACCTCTCAATCAGCTCTGTTCAAGTGTTAATAGAACCACTCTCCAGCTGTCTAAACCACATAGCTGCGATATCCGTCAAATACAAAGGGAATCATCGAGCCATGACCTCATCCGATGCCCCCAGTACCTCCATATGCCTCATGTACCTTGTCAGGTGAACAACGGGATCCGTTCTCCCTTCATACATCTCCAACGTTGGTAGCTTAAAATCCGAAGGGTTCCTAGCTTGCCTGATAGTAGGAGTAAAGGGACTCCTATTCACATCCTCCAAGTCTTTATTTACCAATCCACCTCTCACAGCTCGTCTGACCATCTCCGCTAATCTGTCATTGTCGCCAAACTGTAATCCTTGTCCGCTACCTTTGATCTGTCCCCCAAGTTCATGAGGGAATCCTGGCACATACTCCTCATCACGTACTCCTGCACTCCTGTTGGTGTCGGGTTGCACAACGTCATCTGGTATCCCTCCATGGATTAGTCCAGCATTTCCTGGTGGTGTGCCCCCGAGTCTAGGTCCATCCAGATTGATAGTCGTTTGTTGATTGGGGGCTGCCCCTTGCTGAGCCACTCCCTCTGATTGCTGGTTGAGCGCTTCTGATCCAGCTCCACGGATCTGAGCTCCTACATTTCCTGCTTGTGCAAATTGTCTGAGAAGAGCCTGCATCATCTCCTCTTGTCTTTTTAGCATCGCTTCCATCTCATCTCTGGTGATGTAGATGGATGCTTGACCTGCTCCAGCTCCAGAGGAAGCCTCTTGACTTCCCTCTTGATTACTCCTTTCTGTCACTTGCTTTCTTGTTGGTGGCCTAGCCATTACTTCCTAGAATCCAAGTTCCTAAGCTTTTGAATCCAAAATCCTAGCTCCGAAATCCCCGAGTGCTTGCCTTCTTAGTGAAAGCACCAAAATGTTAGCGCCAAAATTGGTCACTAACACCCAAATGTAAAGGAAAGCACCAACTAACAGTCACCGATAACAGATAGAATGTATGTAGAGAGTAATAATATGAAGAACAGTCAAAATTAAAATGAAAGCAGTAAAGAACAACAGATTTTATAGTGGTTCGGCTAACTCCGGCCTACGTCCACTCCAGAAGTTTTTTTTATTGATATGAGAATCAACTACGGTTACAATCCGGAGTTTTCAAAACAATTATGGTAGAGTAGCCTTAATGAGGAAGAAGAAGGGAAACATAAGGAAGATCCCCTTTCTGAACTCCCTCATGCTGTATTTATAGGCAAATCCCGAGTTACTGGGCTTCCTTAGCAGTCCGGGCCGATTAGGACCATAGCCGAGCCAACATCCTTCACCATGGTACGAGCGACTTCCTGTAGAGACTTCCTATAGCAACTTCCTGTACCGAGCGTGCCGAGCAACTTCTTGTGGCGACTTCCTGTAGCGACTTCCTGTACCGAGCGACTTCCTGTGCCGAGCGACTTCCTGTGGCGACTTGCTGTGCCGAGCGACTTCCTGTGGCGACTTGCTGTGCCAAGCGACTTCCTGTGACGAGCGACTTCCTGTGCCGAGCAACTTCCTGTGTCGAACGACTTCCTATGCCGAGCGACTTCCACATCGAACGACTTCCATGCCGACGAGCGACTTCCATGCCGAACGGCTTCCATGCCGAGCGGCTTCCACGCCGAGCAGCTTCCACGCCGAGCGGCTTCCACATCGAGCGGCTTCCATGCCGAGCGACTTATTCCTCCCAGACCGAACGACTACCAATGCCGAACGACCCATTCCTCCCTCGAGACTCCAGCATCTCGACTCACTCGAGACTCCCTCGAGATTCCGACATCCCGACTCCCTCGAGACTCCAACATCCCGACTCACTCGAGACTCCAACATCCCGACTCCCTCGAGACTCCAACATCCCGACTCTCTCGAGACTCCCTCGAGACTCCGACATCCCGACTTCCTCGAGACTCCAACATCCCGACTCACTCGAGACTCCCTCGAGACTCCAACATCCCGACTCACTCAAGACTCCGTCGAGACTCCAACATCCCAACTCCCTTGAGACTCCAACATCCCGACTCCCTCGAGACTCCGACATCCCGACTCCCTCGAGACTCCGACAACCCAACTCCCTCGAGACTCCAACATCCCGACTAAATCGAGACTCCAACATCCCGACTCCCTCGAGACTCCCTCGAGACTCCAACATCCCGACTCCCTCGAGACTCCAACATCCCGACTCCCTCGAGACTCCGACATCCCGACTCCCTCGAGACTCCGACATCCCGACTCCCTCGAGACTACCTCGAGACTCCAACATCGAGCCACTAGCCTATGCAGATCCACTTCATTCAATCCAATATCCATCTTTCAAGTGCACTACATCATCTATCCGTCCAGTCGACTTAAACTTGTCGTATTCCAGTCTCGACAAACGAGTAGTCGATTTAGTTAAAATCGTCGGTCCACGGCCTTGACAAAAGGCGGGTTAACAACTATAATATAATTGTTGTTTATGTGGGCATGTGTTTTAGCAGAATAAATTCCCAGTTCTGCTATAAATTAATTGAATTGTTTTGGACATCTATTTAGTAGGAAAAATCACCATCTCGCTTTATGCTTGCATATGTATATGCTAGTTGAGTTATATTGACATGTTATTCCCTAATTTGGATATGAATTGCATTTACATATGTTGACTTATGTAAATAAATGGTTAAGTGACTTGAAATTAATGTTAAATGGTAACTTAAATTACTACCATTGGGATTGCTAAGCCTCTATTTGAAATTATAAAGTATGATTTTGAATTAACCTAATTTCTTTAATCAAACTTGGGGTTTAGGGATTATAAATGATTTTTCAAGTTATATTATTATTTTATAAGGATATTTGAAAATTATAACTTGTTTATAAAATTGGGTTTTACTAAGTGAAAAGGTTTATATAAAGTGATTTAAAAGGACGAGTTGCAAAAGATATTTTGTAAAGGATTTTTCTTGAAGAAGATTTATCAAAGGAGTTTTAAATAGGGAAATGTTTTATAAATGATTTAGAGGTTTGTAAAGAGGTTTTGTAAATTGACTTGTAGACTTATAAAAGTGTTTTATAAATTTACTTTGGAAATTTATAAGTTATTTGAATTATGAAGTGAGCTTTTAAAAAGGTATTTGTTATAAAGGATAAGAGGTTTGGTTTTATACTAAGTAATGTTTGAAAAAAAGGAGAATTTGAAAGGAGGAAATTTTTCAAAGGTTGTCGTAATATACTTATAGCATTGAGATAAGTATATAAATGTTTTCCAAGTGTAAAAGGGATGTTAGGGATTTTGGGAATAGTATTTTAAAGAGATATTTTAATCGGTTTTGCAAAATATTTCAATTGATGAAAGATTTATTACTAAAGGCTTGATACATCCCATATCGAATCAAATCAATGTTGAATGATTGTTTATTTAATAGTTAGATAACCGATTATAAAATCTTTGCCTAAATATGTAATCCTTCTTCATTTTGGTAGCAGGGAAGCAATACATTACACCGAAGGATTTTAACTATGGAAATACCTAGGAGAAACATAGGGATTGTATGGTACAGTTACCATCGGTGCTCTTATGTATTGTTTGATTATTTCCTATAGAACCGATATTGAGCATTTTGGAAAATCGACGATTGTTTTTTGTAGTGCCAAGAAAGCGGAAGAGTGTACTTATAAAAGATGACTCGAAACCGTAACCACTCTGACACCATATAACGTTCTACGGAGGAGTTTCATGATATATTGAGATATTGGAATTTATGTGTGGTTCCAAAACCCGTTGGGGTATGGGAATCAATGTGTGATTCCAAGATCTATTTGAGTTATGAGAATCCATATGTGATTCCAAGACCTGTTTGGGTATTGGAATCCGTGTGGGATTCCATGATATGTTTTGATGGCGGTGCGTGAGCTAGAATGCCGGACGTAGCCTCACCAGTGGTAATGACTAAAACCAGAGATAGGAGGCATGGCCAGTAGGGTTGGCAAACCCATAGGGTATAGTCGACTCCACCTAGACGTTACCTAAAGTTTTTACGCATGCATGGAGTGATGCACCCGGTCTTAGCAAGACCAATTATGTTTTTCCTATGATACATCACTAGAGATGTATGCTAATTCGTAAGGATATCTCTAATCCTTGTTCAGGAGGACGGTTTCTCGAAGTACTGAGAGCACCTCCGTGGAACCCTTCACAATTAGTAAACGTGCCTTATTGGTTTTTGATTCTATAATATTATTGTTGTGATGTACACTCACGAGCATCACGACTACTTGATTATTGTTATTTACACCTTAAGACATTATTATAATTTCATTAGATTTTCTGATATAAATGTTTTGGTTATCGTAAGATAAAAACTCACCTTATGTGCAACATGATCTTATAAGATACCTTTGATTTTAAAAGGATTTTAAACATAATAATTCAGTTGTTTGAGTTTACTAACACCAGACCCATGTCTGACCTAGAGTTTTGTTTTCTTTCCCTAAAACTCTTGGGTGCTCAAATTTTTATGGGTAGCAAAGTAGTTCAGGTTTTCCTCGAATGCATCTTGGAGGAGCTTGGAGCAGGAGCTTCATCAATAGCTAGTTATTATATTGTTCTCGTTTTATTATATGTATCTTGTATCAGTAAGGTAGGGACAGGCTATTATAACTGTCCTAGGGTAAAATTTGTACTAGTATAACTCTGATATATCAATTTGGAAATGACGTTGTAAAGAATTATGTTGATTAATATATGTTATTCCATTGCGTTGTGAGATTTTGTGATTGTTTGGTTTCTTCTTATCTTCTAACTTCTTTCTTACCCCTGACGATCAGTCTTTCCGGCACCTGAATGCTCAGCAGGCAATACAGTAGACGTATTAGTGTTGATTTTCGAGGGTCGAAAAACCCGATTCGTTACAATCTGGTTTATCGACGGGTGTAGCCACCGAATTGAACCTTGTTAAGTAGCTACTTAAGGTTTCTTCGGCCCTTTATTTCATGCTTGATAGCGTTATTGCATTCTTTGGTCACAAGACATGAACTCTGAACTATCTAAAGAACTTATTCACCAAATCGGTCAATGTGCTTATAGACCCATTCTCCAGTTGTCTGAACAACAATGCCGCTAAGTCCGTTAAGTGTAATGGGAAGCACTGCCATATTATCTCCTCAGAAGCACTCAACACCTCCATATGTCAGATATATCTCACCATATAAACCATCGGATCTGAATTTTCATCGTACATTTTCCTCTTTGGAAGCTTAAAATCGAGAGGATTTTTCACATACCGGGTACTAGAAGTGAATTGATTCCCGTTCATGTCCTTCAAACTCTGATCTATGGGTCCCCTCTAACTATTCTCCTTATCAATTCAGTAATTCGGTTTTCACCCTTCAATGATGGTCTACAACCAAAAGCGATATTTTGCCCACTGCTCCTGTAGAGGAATTCAAAAACATACTCTGGCATATATTCCTCTGGCTGCACGTTTGCGTTCTAACCTGCTTCTTTGGATTCATTCCGTGCTCTGTTCCTATGGAGAGGTTCTGGCACATATTCCTCTAATTGTTGCACATTTGCATTCTGATTTTGTTCCAAGCTCCAGCATTATTTGCTTCCGGCATTTCAGAATGTCCCTAGTTCACAATAGGTTTGTCCCCGGTATAATTCTTTTGGTATCTCGTTGATTTGGGTCGGCACCGAGTTATTTTGTTTTTGGGGGCATTGTTCTAGTTTGCTCTTCCCTAACTTCAGTGGTTCCTACATTAGCTCCTTATCTGTGGCTCTGGATTCCAACGGCTTTAGCTATTCCTTGTTGTACTTTTCTTTGAATAAAATCCTCAAAGCATTTCAGGTTGTTGAGTCATTAATACATCCTGCATCTCCTTCGTCATTTTCTCCATCACTTCTCTGGTCACATAGATGGATTGATGAGAGTTTAAGGACATCTCCTGGTTGCCCCCATACTCTGGTTAGCTCGCTCCAACATTAGATCTAATGTTAGGTCTCTTCATCTTCTCTAAATCTCATATCCAAGCTTTAGGTTGTAAAATCTAGCTTCCTTTATAGTGAAAGCACCAAATGTTAACCCAGAAATGGATCAACACCCAGAAATCAAATGAAAGCACCATCCCTAGTAAAAGTAAAGAAAAAGCAGAAAAAGTTAAAGGAGACACAAGAATTTTTATAGTGGTTTGGTAATCTTTGGCCTACGTCTACTTTATAGTTTGTTATTCATTCTCTTCTCTTTGAATTACAATGAGCAATATCGAATCTGACCATAATCTAGTGGATCTCAGACTTACAATGAAGTTTCTAGAGTGTATAAGAGGTAGACGATAGAAGTAAAGAAGAAGATGGAGTCTCCAATAGCAGAGAAATCAAATGCTATTTTGTCCGTAGGTAGGCTGGTATTTATAAAGAAATAGAGGTATGGAGTCAGAAGCCTGCTTGCATAGAGTCCAGAAGGCGGCCCAAAATTGCACTACGAAAATTGGGGCCACATGACCTAAAACTATAGGTTGGTACTGAGCTATCTAGTATGGTAACGAGCTATGCTTTTTAGTTGAAGTCTTCCACTTGTTTTGCCTTTCTCTAATCTACTTGAGTTATTCTAAGTCCTTTTCCTTCGGCTTTGAGTTGATTCTTGCGATCTTTCTGATAGCTTCTTTCCTTGATTTCTTCTCGTTAATCCTTGGAATTGGTCGTCCAAATCATTGGAAAATCACTGTCTACTAGTAACTAGAGTGGAACAAGAGGTGTATGGTGTTTGGGAAATGAAACGGGGAAGATTTATAGGTCGGTACAGACCTATGATAGCTCGACACCGAGCTATGTACTTAGCTCCATTTTGGTTAAAACTTCTCTGAGTTGTTTCCCTAGTCCTTCTTAGTATGTTTCCAAGTTCAAGAATCATTTCATTCTTGTTTTGATCTTCTAAGTCTAGTTGAAATCTGCTTTGCTAAAAAGCGGGTTAGTAGTGTCTTATCAACTCCTATCTTTTATGATCTTGTAAATTGTGATTTAGATGAAATTAAATTTAACCTATGTAATAACTCTTATGTACACATCCTTATAGAAAGAAGTTAATTCAACTTCACTCATCATTAATTAGGCTTTATCCAACAAAGTCAGATTACTCCCTATTGATAAATCATTATGTATTAGTGACTTTTGAGATTGAATCTTTTTCATTTTAATGTAGTTTTGAAACCCCTTTCCAATACACTTACATATTCTATCAAAGTGATTTTGTTTTCCTTTTCATGTTATGTTCCTACATTTTTATATATTTTATGAACTTATCATAGACACACTACTTGTGCATCAAATGCACATGTTTATTTCCATGATAATCCATTGGTGAATTAAATGAAGTAAGTGGATCCGTTTTGGTGTCACTAGACCTTCGATGTAATACATCTATATGTATCAATCTGAATAGTACATTAACTCCTTTTCCACTCTCACTAAATGGGTGCATTTCCTTTAACCATTTAAGGTATAATTCATTAGCACAATATGATTCATAATCATATGATTAAATAATTATTTCTCAAAAATTATGGCTTAGTTTATAATTCTAAAATAATTATAAAAATTTAGATACTTTTGTATTTTCTAATGCATCATATTTGTTATGGAAACAAATACCATTATTATAGATTTATCTTATAATGAATGTTCACAAAATTCATAACAACATAAAACTATATCGATTTTTTTCCAATATTCGGAACAATTTGTAACAAACCGAAATTTTGATCATTTGGTTTTAAATATATAATTTATTTTAAATATTTAAGTAATTGGATTTTGGGATTTAATAAGTTGAATTCAAATATAGTGATCATTTAAATATTTGAATTCTGAATTAAATATTAATTAAATGGACTTAATGGTCTTATTAACTCCTTTTAATTAATAAGTAATATTGGTGAATTCCATTTGTAAATTTATTTACAATAATAGATAGTTTAGATAAATATCAATAATTGGATCAAAAATATAAAATGATATTTAAATGTGTGAAATTATCATTTTGGGGCATTGTCTTGGATTTTTATGAAACTAGTACCATTGGATCCGGAATAATGAATTGTTATACAACAACGAGTTTCGTGACGATCAGACATATTATGTGATCGAGCGAGCTCGAAATGTGTAGCGATTGATTTTGGAGAATTAAAATAATATAATTTGATTTTAAAAGCTAACTTCTATATATGATGGAATTATGTCCTGATAATAGTTCCATTGAGTTTGGAAAAGGGGTATTTAGTTAGGAATGCCAGTGAGCATGCCTCGATTGGAGTTCGTGATATTTAGGGCATGAATAGTGTTTGCTGAATTGCCTATATAAGAACCATACCCTTTCATTTTTGCTCAAACCCTAGCAGCCATTTTTGCAAATCCTCATCCAACGGCCATAGATGATCGGCACCGTTAGGGGCCGAATTAAGATTAGGTCTCAACTAAGAAGATGTTCGTGGTGGTGTGTTGAGTGATGTGATCGATGGTATTATCGATCGGCGACTTAGGGTGGCCGGAAATCGCCTAGGCATAGTGCAGCTAGGGTTCAAGGTTTTATTGCAAAGGCAATCAAGCGGCGACCCTGAATAAAAGTTATCGGGGTTGAGGTGAGCTTTCGGTTGGCTGCGACACGGTGGTTAATGGTCGGCTGTGGTGGCGGTAACGTTGAGTTGAATGGCGATGGATTTTCGTGCTTGATCACGAGCTAACAATGGTGAGAGGTGAACTCGGTGCCGTTGAGGTCATCGTGGTCTGGGAAGGTGGCGGTGGAGGCGCGGTGGCTGATGGTGGCATGAAAGATGATTATTGTGAATGTATAATAGAAGGGCAGATTTGTTAATGAAGGTGATTATCGAGTTGATTAGGGTAAATTAATGATGTAATTAAAGGTTTGATTATATTATTTAATTCTAAAATCTTATAAACCCAGTATCTGTTTCATGTGAGGTCAGATTTAAATGCGGTCGGTTCATGTTGGATTCATACTAACAATATCTACATTTTGGAATTGGATTGGTGTAGTCTGGAGCTTATAGAATTTTGTGCTAAAATTTAGTGCCCATTTGATTTTAGTTCAAACCAAAATGCTTCAGCATCAACTAGAATTTCGGTTAGTTTACTCACCTTTAATTAAACTTTATAGTATATGTGATGCTATAAATTATTGTTGAATGCTTGAATGATAGTTTATATCATCGTTTGATTGATTGTTTGGATTGGATTCCTGTTATGGAAAATGGATGATATATTATCTAATTTGCATGGAACCCATATGACTATGTATTGTCTATAACTATTGTTTTGCAGGGAACATTTGCAAAGAGACCCTGAGGGGTTTCTTTCCAATATTTATTTATTTATTTATCACCTTTTGTTACCTATATTGATGTTTGGTTGAAAATAATTGTGATATTCTATTTGAATTGTTTAAGGGTCATTATATCGTTTTTTGCTATACCATCATTTATTGAATATCATCCTCTAAACCTTTGTGTGTGTTGAACTTGAGCTTGTATTTTCACAAAATTTATTAGTCGTTTTAATCAATAATTATTAAAATTTATTAACCGTTTTAATTAATGATTATTTGAATTTAATTATTTGTTTTAATAATGATTATTTGAATTTAATTAATTTTTTTAATTAATGATGTTAAGTTAATCATTTTAATCAATGATATTTGGATTTAATTAATAATTGTAACTAATGATGTTTGAATTTAATTAAATCTTTTTAACTAAAGATATTTGAATTTAATTAATCATATTAATTAATGATTATTTGAATTTAATTAATATTTTAATAATGATTATTTGAATTTAATTAATTGTTTTGATTAATGATGTTTTAAGTCAATTAATCATTTGAATTAATGATATTTTGATTTAATTAATAATTTTAGTCAATGATGTTTGAGTTTAATTAAATATTTTTAACTAAAGATATTTGAATTTAATTAATCATTTTAATTAATGATATTTGAATGTAATTAATCATTATAACTAATGATATTTAAAGTTAATAAATAATTTAACAAAGGTATTTAAGTTAGTTAATTGATTTAATAAAAATGTTTTAAAGTAAATTAACTGATTTAGTGTTTAAAAGTAAATTAACTAATTTAGTAATGATTTTAAAGTTAATTTACTAATTAATTAAAAGTGTTTATAGAGATAATTAACTGTTTAAATAAAGAAAATTGATTGGTTTATTTGAAGAGATTATAAATTTGATTAATTATCTTTCGAGATAATAAATAGTGTTTTTAAATTTATAAAATTATAAATATGATTAATTATCTTTCGGGATAATAAATGCGAGTTTAAATTCATAAAAGGGATTTTAAATTTGATTTATTTTCTTTGGAAAAATTAATGTGGTTTTAAAATTAGTAAAATGGTTATATAAATTATGCTTCGGGATGATTAACATTTGATCTAAAATTTATAAAGAAATTTAATTAATCAATTATCTTTTGGGATAATAAATAATTTTTTAAATTTATAAATAATATTTTATAAGTAAGAAGATCTTTTAAAAACAACTATTTCAAAATAAAGCTAAGTGTAAATTGTTTTAGGTTTATAATAAACAATGTTTTGACATTTATTTTGCCTTTGGTTTTAATACACTTAGAAAATATAATTTGCGCTTTTAAAAATATATTTTAAAGAGTACTTTTAAAGTGCCTTTAAAAGTATTATGATGTGAAAATCAAGCGCAAGTGTGAACAACCATTTTATCACTCCCGATAGTTGATTTATCGAGTATCAACTTTGATTCTGCTTTCTTCTTTATATTTCGTCCATTCAAGACGATCTGTTGCCCTTTAACCTTTGATTTCCTTTAATGGAAATGACTAAAACTAAAGCACAGGTGAGGGCCAAGTTATGTGAGGTTACTCCTATTAGGGTATTTTCACATCGACTCTAGATTGAATTCGGTTTGCACATTGTGATGTGAAATACTCGGATACTCGGTAATATCTGGCAAAGTCTTGCTTGGAGTTCCCGAGAGGTGCTACAGAGTATATGATCCTTTCAGGTATATTTCTAAAGGTATACTTTCAGTGAGGGGGCGCACCCTTCTAGTCATTTGTTGAAAAATTTCCTTTCCTTCCTTTGATTCAAATCTTTGAATCAATTTCTTTAATTGCATCGAGAAGTGTTTTATGCCATTCTCTATGTTTAATTATTTATGTCCGTTCTTTCAAGTCTGGATTTTGATATTGATTATGCCCATTCATTAAGTATGTGATTTGTTCTTACTTGTACCCACCCTTGTTATTTAGATTTTTTTTCTGTTGTTTATTTCCACTCTAATATGTCTAGATGTTGTTCTTGTATGGTGAAACCCCGTTCCGTGTTTGTGGCATGGTTCCACTGATTGTACTATGTTTATCCCATTACCTGAGTTTTCTCACGCTAGTTTTCCCGACAGACCCAGGTGTTATTTTATTATAATGCTTGGGTCAGACCAAGTATTTCCTCAGGTTGGCTTTGGTGATATGGAGTACTTAGAGAAGAGATGGATGTTCACCTATCGTAGTGTTTTATTTTCCGCTGTATTATATTGTATACCTATCAATAATTGTAAGGTCGGGATTTTATAACTGTCCAGCTGATAAGGTTTGTTTTTAACTCTGATGTACTCTGTAATTTGAAGTGACATTTTTTACTATCTTTGTTACATTATATGTTGTCGATTCCGCTGTGAGATTCTGCTTTCCATATTCTCTATTCTTTTTTATTTATTTTACCCTGATAATCCGCCTTTCTAACAATTAGATGTTCGACATTTGAATATTATGGATGTATTTGTTGTCAAATTTTGATGGTCAAAAAGGCGGGTCGTTACACAATTATTATTTCATAAATAATATTTGGTACATTTACGAAAATAATTTTTCACACCTTAATGCGTAACGCCCCAGCTCCAATGATGAAATATCAAAGGGAGTTTACAGTTTGATACCTAGGATCAATGGGCACTCTATTTGAGGTAAGACCCTCACCCAATTTAAGAAGAATGTCAATATTTAAGGCTATCTTGAAGATTTTGGAGTGAACATCTATAGCCAGGTTAAACAGAAGAGGAGATAGGGGGTCACCCTGGCATAGACCTCGGTTAGCTTGGATTTTGTTACCTTTAATGTCATTAACAAGGATAGTTGAGACTTCTATTTGAAAAATTGATTCAGTCCAAGAAATCCACCTCTTAAAGAAACCCATGGCTCTTAAAGTGTCGAGTAGGAATCCCAGTCTACTGAGTTGGTGGCTTTGGCAAGGTCTAGTTTCAAT
Source organism: Allium fistulosum (assembly GCA_030737815.1). Classification (NCBI taxonomy): domain Eukaryota; kingdom Viridiplantae; phylum Streptophyta; class Magnoliopsida; order Asparagales; family Amaryllidaceae; genus Allium; species Allium fistulosum. Next base: position 1,250,534,960 of record CM060903.1, on the reverse strand, counting down.
GATGCACATGTAATTTTGTTCATATTATAGTAATTTAAAAATTCTTATGCGATGGCCACTCCATCCAAAATGTGTTTACTTTGAAAGAAAGGCCTTTGGGATTTATCGATTAAAGTATCCATTTAGGTTTTTATCCTATTAGCTAACACTGTAGTAATTATTCTAATGAAGTAACTGATTAAGGAGATAAGTCTTAAATCTATAGGTTCCTTCGAGAATTATTTTCTAGGAATAAGTGTTACATTAGCAAAATAAATTATGCCTAACTTGATATTTCCAGCGTATAGCTCTTTAAGAAATTTTTTGGTAAAAAAGCATAGGAAAACCATCAAGACCGGGTGCTTTATCAATCGACATATTCTTAATAGCAGACAAGACTACCTCTTTTTAAAAGTGGAAGTCTAGATAGATAAGGAAGTGCCTCTGGTAGGATAAATGGTGGACCAATCGGCTTGGATTCTACGCCTACATCTACCACTGTATATGTTTATAAAATGATTGTTAAATAGTCTATTTTGACATATATATATATATATACATATATGTAGTATCCTGTTCCCACGTTTATATATTTAATAGATAAAAATATGTAAATTATGAAAACAAATCTATATAATATGATCGGATAGTTTCAAAGTAAGAGAATGCTTGATCGGAAGTAAAGAAGGAAATAGAGTTTCACATTAAATCTTGATATAATTAAATCAGAATTAAAAGGAAACCGAATAATGTGCTATTTTAAATTTCCTCTTTTAAAAATGCTAATTAATAATAGATTCAGTACCATAAAAATTCAGCGATTAACCATAATAAAATATCCAAACTTTAAAATTACAAATCTGAAAATACACATCCAACATGTAAACAAAATTATTAAAAGAAACTACTATCACAACTTATAATATTTTACTTTAATAATGGTTAAATTTTTTTAAACATTATATATACACATATACATATACATTCATATCAAAATTATAACTTAACATTTAAATTTCAAATACATATAATGGACTAAATAATAAGACACTGAATATTTTAATTGAAAAATAAATTTAACTTAACTAAAACATTCAACTTGATATTGATTTACAATTTTGGATAATAGAAAATAAAGCATATCAATATATACATATATAATTTAATTAATTTAAATATTATATCCATAATTGCAGGTGCATTAAATTGTGAAAATAAATCTAAATATTACAGCAAAACAAATCAACATAATTGATAATTTCAAATCCAATAAACAATTTCAAAACATAGAATAAATCAAACACAAATTTACTTTACAATCAAATGAAAAAACATAAGAGGTTTAAAAATAAATTCAACAAGCGACAATTTAGTATACACATAGATATGAATTTAGTAAGCATTACATCTGATTCTATCATCCAATGATTTAAATCTATATTTGAAGTGCACTTAAGATAAAAGCAAACATTAGATCCTGAGAGCCAAAATCCATAAACAAGTAATTGATGTAATAAAAAGCAATTGAAAATCAAAGTAAAAGTTTATACGAAAATTTATGAACCCATCTAAACTATCAAAATCAAGTAGTTTTTAAAAAATTATAATGAACTTCAAACATGAAATCAAGAATAGAAATTAGCCAATTGGTTCCTAGAAATAAAAGACTAGTTCGTAATAATAACGAGAAAAACCGATTACCTAGATAAGGTGGATTTAGACGCAAAAAAGTTTCAAAAAGCTTAATTTTAAATCAGTCTAAAAAACTAGTAAAGAGTGAAATAGGAAGGAAAAGAGTATTTATAAGGGAAGAAGACAAATGATCTAACCCTCAATTATTAATAAGGGAAAAAAATTCATGGCGGTGATGGTAAACTCAATAAGTACCAAGAGTTTGATTTTAAAAAAAGGACTAAAGTATTGGCATTTATATTAAAGTATAAAACGAATTTATCAAAGGAGGGAGGACAAATGTTACACAAAAAAAATCAAGTATGAACAGGTTCATATCAATAGTACAGGAAGTGATGAAGTTGTCACAGAACAAGGGGTTAGAGCCACCGCAGGTCAAAATAATCGATCCATTGCAAGTTGAAGCCATTGCATGTTGAAGCCATCACATGTTAATTAAATTCGTCACATGACAAAGATAAAAGAGCCATCACATGATTTTTTTAAAGCCATCACAAGCTGAAGCTATCTCATGTTAATTAAAGACATCACCAAGAAGATAAAAGAGCCATCGAATGATTTGTTAAATCATTGCAAGTTGAAGCTATCGCATGTTAATTAAAGTCATCGCATGACTAAGATAAAAGAATCATCGTACAATTTGATTAAAGCCATCGCATGATAAATATAAAGGAGCTCTCACATGTTAAAGAAACAGGAGCCAATGTAAGTTGAAGCCATCGCATCGTAAGTAATTTAAAAAGTTATTGCAGGATAAAAGCATTTAAGCCATCGCAGGATGAAAAAAATGCTGAGAAATATCCTCTAATCAGCCATGTGGAAAACTTTTGTTGTTCATGCCATTCTATGTCATCATAAAGAAGGTAGAAGTGTGTTATGCCACATGTCAAATCAGCAATGTGAAGTGTCAACAAGAATCATAGCCATCCATTATTTATGGGTTCCACATGTCAAAGATCCAAAGGCGTATTCTTCTATAAACAGGCATGTACCCGTACTATAAGGGGGTTCTAGTACTAGTCTTCTTCCTCATTTTCATTTTTTTACTCTTAATCTATTTATAGAAGGCTAGTATACATAACGCTCTCAATATGATAGATGTTGACTTACTTATGACTAATGGGGCACCAAGGGGTTATGTATGTGTGATTACTTAGAAAAATTATAAAACAACTCACTGAGAATCTTCAATAGGTTTTTTAAAAATAAAACAGAAGATCGCATATGACGACGTATAGTAGTTTTTTGACTTGAGAATATTGTGAACCTAAAGTGTCTAAACTATGCTTCGATTATATGTGATGCTCCACTATTCATACACAAAAAATTAATGTTGAATTCCATTATTAATCCTTGTGAAGTAGTCTTGGATTTTTAAAATGGTGGGTCGTGCGCGAATGTAATGGACCGGGGATTTTCGACCCTCGAAAATCGACATCAATACGTCCACTCTATAGAATGTCGAGCAATCAAGTGCCGAAAACACCATTTCATTATGGGTGAAGAAGAAAAGGTAGGAGAAGAAATAGAATCAACAACACAGAATCTCACAATCGCAGCGGAACAAAGTAGAATATATCATAACTGATTTTAAATACAAGAGCTGTACTGTTAATATAGATTCCATTATCAGAGTACAATAGACAACAATCAATCTGGACAATTTAATAATTTGTTCTCACATACATAACATACACAACATAAATATAAATCAAATACAGGAATACGTCTCTGTCATTCAGCTCGTCTCCTGATCTCCATAGCTTCCTATCCTGAATCTGCAATACTTGGTATGACCCGAGCATTATAATAAAATAACACCCGAGCAAGTTTGGAAAACCAGCGTGAGAAAACACACTTAATTTGAATTATTAACTTTTATCAAAATCATTTGAAACAAAGGTATATCGTAAGACCACGTCACACATAAACATGACAGGTTTTTACCTTACGATAACCAAAACGTTTTTATCAAATCATCTGATCTTATAATAGTGTCTAAACCAAGTAAACAGAAAATAGCTGAAATGCTTGCATCTCATATTTCAGCATAGTTGGGCACAATCAAAACCGTACGACACTTATTGGAGGTTGTATTCCATACAATGACGAGGCACTGGTGTACCACCTATCACTGTATACATCTAGAAAAATGTACCGAGGACCTCACCGGGATACCCTGCAACACAAGACCAGCCCTATCGATAACCTTGATAAAACCGAATATTTTATCACCCCGGGTGTTCCCACCCTTATCGAGAGCTCTTTCGCATCCAACCATATCCATAATATAATATATCCGAGGGTATCTGGAAAGGTGATAAAATTCCCTAATTGGGTATGACCCACGTAGCCTTGCTGCATACCCCCTGATTTTCACCCATTCCGGTTGATCAGGCTAAAGGCTACGATTACCTTTTAGGGATAATTTCACTTAGAAAGTTCATCGTCCTCTAATGACGATGTTCTGATAGCATTCGTCCATACAAGTTGTCCTGGGCCTGGACAAACCGAATCACCGTCTTATCTGTCTTCACGGTATTCATTCGTAACATTCAAACCGGATCGAAGTGGTTTTCGAATATTTAAATCAGATCCCGATCTCTTCAAAACGATTAACGAAATTGGCCAATATTGATAGTCGGCTATTTAACTATCAATATAACATCCATAAGCAATCACTAGGCCATTATTTGTAATTCCTTCCAAAATACTCATTTCAAAATATCTTTACAAAGATATACATTCATCTCTTCAATATTTGAATATTCGAAAACAATTTCAAATATTTATATCAAAAACAGGATAATTTCAAATCATCTCAATACTTAGAAATATTTTCTTCCAATTCCATTTATAATTCAATACTTTGAAATTATTTCTATAATAATAACCTCGTAGTTAAAATATTTCAAATCCATCCAGTCCCACACTTAGAAAATATCCTTAAGTATAACTTCCAAAAATCATTTATTTTTTTTCAATACTTGGAAAATAATTCATTTATTTCCTTTTTTCTCAAATCCCTTATAATTCATCCGTAAGTTCCTTATCTCTTTTCTTTTATGAATTCTATTTCATTTTTCGAAGTTCATTTTTATTTAACTACTTCGAAAATTTTCTTACTTTTTTCCCAAATTCTATTTTGAGAATTCCCTTATAAATTCCATATACTGAATAACCCCACTTCCAAATTTCCGAGAGGATTTATAACTAAATTTAAAACATGACAAAAACTCTATACATGTATATATATCTAATAAGTATCTTAAAGAATAATAATAATTTATTTTTAAGACTTGTTTAAGTAATTTTATAAACATCGAAACGCTTTTTATTAACATCAATACTCATTTTTAAATAAACAAATCAATCTTCAAACCTGTTTCCCTGCATCCACAGATGTTAGACAATATAAAATACCAATCCCACTTCGATGGGGATATCGTGGTATACTGGGTCATCCGCTATTATGCGGGGCGCATAGGGTCTCATCCGCTATACTATGCGGGAATATCACTCCAACTATTAATATATATATACACACACTATTATATATATGATTATCCAACAGAAAACTATAGTTTATCAATCCAATCAAGCATAAAATAATTTAAATTTAAACATTTAAATTTAAATGTGGCAATCCAAATGAGTGAGATATTCTCACCTTGACTTTTGTTTGCAATCCATTTCAATCCCGACTTGTTTTCACAATTTCAGACCTCGTACGACAAAGTTATATATTTTTAAACATTCGAAATTATAAGAATAATAATTATTATTTTCTTGATTACTGTAATAGGTTAATTACCCTAAAGAAAAAAAATCACGCTAACCTTCTTCCCAGGCTTGAACAATACGCGACTCGAACTCCATCTATCACGTTGCCGCACTCCTTAAAGTCCATAGCACGACCATGGAACCCAGATTGCCGTGCTTCCTTTGCCACGACCTGCGCCACCCCGACCTAAAAACCCAATCGTGCTCGACCCTTGTAGTTGTGCCCTTCCTCGATCGAACGTTAAGTCACTATCCGTCCTTCCATTCTCCAAATCGACTTACTATCCAATCGCTTGCGTCTTCCATCGAGCTCGAATCCATTGGCGGCCGCGACTCCCTCTCCGACCCCAGGCCTCTCAACTTTATCGAATTCGATTTTGTTAATTTTTTTTTGAATGGCGGTTTTGGTTTTTGATAATGAAGAAAGGGGGTCGCGTGAAAATAGAACTGGGACGCACAATTTTTTTTATAAAATCTCGATTCGATCTCGATTTCTTCTTGAATTCGAAATGAAAGGAGGGAAAATGAGGAACTCACATCTTCATGATTTCCATTTGGAGATCGAATTGATTTCGATTTGAGGAACGAGATGTTCGGCATTTTTTTTCTTTTAAAATTTTGACTGGCCTTGTTACTTAAAGAAGAAGAAGAGAGGCAACGTGATTTGGATTTTTGAACTGAAAGAAAAGAAGGTCGCGTGTTTGAGTAGGTAGAGGGGGGCAGGATTGGTCGGCTAGGATTTGACTGAATTTTCATTTCATTTTATTTTTTCTTTTTCTTTTTCAAAACATTTAGATATTTTGTTTGATCCCCTACCGAGGCGTGCCGCTAGGCATTTATAATGTTACACCCCTATTTCGAACGCAATGGAAAAGGTTTCGAGTCCAAATTCGATTGTATATGGAAGATAGCTTTTTGGACCCAATTATTTATATTAAATTTTCGATATTAAATTCAACGCGTTTATATACAGTACGACTAAAAAATAACTCCAAAAGTTACGGAATTTGAAATCCGATAATAATTCACTATCACGGATCCAACAGAACTAGTTTCATCGAATCCCGAGACTGTGCCCCAGATCGCTATATTAACGCGTCAATTAAATTGACGATTCCAAAAATTGACGAAATCACTTGAAGTTTTTGTTTTAAAATCTTAGTAACTAAATTATAATTCAAAATCCAACGTTTAAACCATTTAAATATTCAAAATTAACGATAGAAAAATCTGGGTCGTTACATTCCTCCCCACTTAAAAGAATTTCGTCCCCGAAATTTGCTAAGGCAGGAAAATTGCTCCAAACCCATTACTAATTCAAAACCCACTTAGTGAACTAGACATTTCACCTTTCTAATCTCCTTGTTTTCAATCAAAAGAGTTAGTTTTCAATTCTAATTCAAGAACTTTTTTTTATTTCAGTTGCAAATTGCAATTCAAAAATCAACTTTTTAGTTGACAAAAATTTTCAAAAATTCCAAAATTTTTCTAACACCCTAAATTTCCGATTTTTTTGGCAGAGTCTCCCTTGTACGGAGAGCCTTTTGCAATATAACAAGACAGATAAAAATGTATACATTGACCCATACGGTCGAAAAACAAACTATATATCGATATTTTATATTTTTGCTATATTTAATCCGAAAACGTACCTTATTTTAGCTTTTTTAAGTAAGCGGCTTATTTTATATGCAATTACGCAACCCAACTCTAGCCCAATAGCCTCCGGGTACCTGTAATTACTCAATTTAACCACGTAAGTAACCCAAACATGAAACTTAACAACTTTACATTCATTTAAATAGTGGAAACACATAGATTTCATATCCAAACATGGTATATCATGTGTTTATGAAGGTACATGCAATTTTAGGGTTCCAATATTTAGTTATTCACTCCAAATAAAATTTATATGCCATTTCATTTAAGTCCAATGATTTTCAACTCAATTTATTGCAATTAATTCATATTTATACCAAATAATTTCATCTCCATTTCAAATTGATTAAAAATCAATTTATTCACCTTCTATTAATTCATAGAATTCTATTTGCTTTCGTTTCCGTCAAACGACAAATTTTTCTGTGCAAGTTCAATGATATTTATTTAATAAAATAACCATTCTGGTTTATTGCTATTTTAGTTTTATTCCAAATCAATTTATATTTAATTTTATTCCATTTCAAATTTATTCTCAATCAATTTCATTTAATCAAGTAAGAATTTAATTCCAATTCCAAATTTCAAATTTTTTTTCCACATTTCCTAATCATATTTATTTATTCCATTTATACATTCATATGCACTTTATATTTAGTTAATTCATTACATTCTATTTATTTCATCTTATTTATTATAATCACTTCATTTAATTTATTTTCTTTAACTTTTACTTAAGTTAAATTCCAATTCCTCCAAATTTTCTTTTACGAGTTAAATTTATTTAACTTACATGAGTTAAATTTTAATTTCATACTGACATTTCCAAACTTACTCAACTTATCCTGAGTTAATTTATAATTTGTTCAATCCATTTAAACCTACTCAATTTAAATTTTTAATTTCAAAATTCAAATTACAAAATTTTTAAGCACCCAGTACTTATTTCAAACCACTTGAAATCAATATATATACATATATATAACTCTTTGTTTCAAATAACCATTCCTTGGAATTTTTAAACTCAAATTCGGTTTTATCCAAAATAAGTTCTCTTGGAATTTCTAAAACAACGTTTGTTTCCAACAAAAATCTCCAAATCAATTATTTTGGTAGCAATCCGTCACATAGAAACTCGAAAATGAACACTGATGAAGCGACCGTCATCACCAGAGTTATTTTCCAACGAATGTAGTGAGTTTAGTGCTTCATAAATTCCAAAATCCATTTAAAATAATTTCCATTTAAAAATTCCCCAAAAATAATATCACCATTTCTCTATCCAACCACTTCGGAAACATTTCAAAAATCTCCAAAATTTCAAAATTCCCAAATACTTAGCTCAAACCGATTTTAACCATTTCTTAAAGCTTTCAGAATTTTAAATCTCCAAATTCTGGTTTGAATCCATTTTAATTATAATCCATTTGTATAATTTATACTTATAAAAACTTCAAATTGGTTATATAAACCCTTTTCAATTTTATAATCTTGTTAGATTATAATATTACCATCCAAACGTTCCAACTATATATAATAATTTCAAAAAATTATTACTTTTATATCAAAATATGATTTGGGTAAAACTATTCATTTACCCACTTTTTAAAACAATATCGTGTCAGTTTGCCTAGTTTAAGAGTTTAGAAATCCCTATTGATACAGTTGTCCAGACTGTACCGACTAGAATTTATAAACACTCAACCGATAAGTCAACACAATATAAAACAATTTATATTCACTAACAAATACACGCTCATATCTATTAATACACTCATACTCATTTTAGGGTACTACTGACCCAATCTCTAATGAGTAATCGCCGCTAAAGCCAAGGTTCTCACTTAACATTCAGCTCTGATACCAAATGTAATGGACCGGGGATTTTTGACCCTCGAAAATCGACATCAATACGTCCATTGTATAGAATGCCGAGCAATCGAGTGCCGGAAACACGAGTTCATTAGGGGTGAAGAAGAAAAGGTAGGAGAAGAAACAGAAACAACAAGACAGAATCTCACAATCGCAGCGGAATGAAATATAATATATCATAACATATTTTAAATACAAGAGCTGTATTGTTAATATACATTCCATTATCAGAGTACAATAGACAATAATTAATCTGGACAGTTTAATAACTTGTCCTCACATACATAACATACACAACGGAAATATATATCAAATACGGGAATACGTCTCCATCATCCAGCTCGCCTCCTGATCTTCAAAGCTTCTTATCCTAAATCTGTAATACTCGGTCTGACCTGAGCATTATAATAAAATAACACCGAGTCAGTCTGGAAAACCAGCGTGAGAAAACACACTCAATTTGAATTATTATCTTTTATCAAAATCCTTTGAAAAAAGGTACCTCGTAAGACCACGTCACACATAAACACAACGGGTTTTTACCTTATGATAACCAAAACATTTTTATCAAAACGTCTGATATTATAATAGTGTCTAAACCAAGTAAATAAAAAATAGTTGAAATGCTTGCATCTCACGTTTCAGCATAGTTGGGCACAATAAAAACCTTACGGCGCTTATTGGAGGTTGGATTCCACACAATGACTAGGCACTGGGGTACCACCTATCACGATACACGTCTAGAAAAATGTACCGAGGACCTCGCTGGGATCACCTTCAACACAAGACCAGCCCTATCCCTAACCTGGATAGAACTGAATATGTTATCACCCCGGATGTTCCTACCCTTATCGAGAGCTCTTTCGCATGCATCCGCAACCACAATATAATATATTTGAGGGTATCTAGAACGGTGATAACATACCCTAATTGGGTATGACCCACTTAGCCATGCTGCATACCCCCTGATTTTCAGCCATTCCGATTGATGAGGCTAGAGGCTACGATTACCTTTCAAGGATAATTTCACTTAGAATGCTCATCGTCCTCTAATGACGATGTTCTGATAGCATTCGTCCATAAAAGTTGTCTTGGGTCTGGATAAACCGAATCACCATCTTCTCTGTCTTCATGGTATCCATTCTTAACGTTCAAACCGAATCGAAGTGGTTTCGGATATTTAAATCTGGTCCCCGTCTCTTCGGAACGATTAACGAAATTGGCCAATAGTGATAGTCGGTTATTTAACTATCAATATAACATCCATAAGCAATCACTAGGCCATTATTTGTAATTCCTTCCAAAATAGTCATTTCAAAATATCTTTACAAAGATATACAGTCATCTCTTCAATATTTCAATATTCGAAAACAATTTCAAATATTTATATCCATAACAGGATAATTTCAAACCATCTCAATACTTAGAAATATTTTCTTCCAATTCCATTTATAATTCAATACTTTGAAATTATTTCTATAATAGTAACCTCGCAGTTAAAATATTTCAAATCCATCCAGTCCAACACTCAGAAAATATCCTTAAGTATAACTTCCCAAAATCATTTTTTTCAATACTTGGAAAATATTTCATTTATTTCCTTTTTGCTCAAATCCCTTATAATTCATCCGTAAGTTCCTTATCTCTTTTCTTTTGTTAATTCTATTTCATTTTTGAAGTTCGTTTTTATTTAACTGCTTCGGAAATTTTCTTACTTTTTTCCCAAATTCTATTTTGAGAATTCTCTTATAAATTCCATATAATGAATAACCCCACTTCCAGATTTCCAAGAGGATTTATAAATAAATTTAAAACATTACAAAAACTCTATACATGTATATATATCTAATAAGTATCTTAAAGAATAATAATAATTTATTTTTAAGACATGTTTAAGTAATTTTATAAGTATCGAAACGCTTTTTATAAACATCAATACTCATTTTTAGATAAACAAATCAATCTTTAAAGCTGATTTTTTTAAGAATTAAAATTTATTAAAATAAATATTAAATATTTGAAGAATCCACTTTTCGATGTATTCCAATTATACTTTTTTAAAATTTATTGTTTTCATAAATAAAACTTTCCTTTTAAAAATACTTAACTTTGTAAAAATTAAAAATATATTTTTAAAATATCAGCAACTAATTTAGTTTTATAAGTCCCTCTCGATTTCCACCACAACGCTTTTATTTCGATCTACCTAACCATTTCAACTTCAAAAATAGTATCCACTATTTTTCTCTCGTCCTATTCCCATATTCCAATATAAATTTTCCCTGTAAATTTATATTTCCAATTTATCATCTAATATCAATTTCCTTTATTTATAAACATTATAAATTTTTATAACTTCTTTGAGTTGCACTAAAAATAATCTCATTTATAAAATTCCATTTTATAAATTCAATTCCTTATAAATTCCATTTAATTTTGCCAATCTATTTTTAACGTGGATTTCAACTTCTTTCCATATTTCCCGAATATCATTTTAAAATCCAGTCTTAAAAATTCTTTATATAATTTATTTTAAAATCTCTATTTAAAATATTATTCCCGCATTATTTAGTAAAATCAAAAACCAATTATTGCTTATTCAAAAAAATCTCTTTTAAATAATCCAAATTCCGATATACATATTTTTATATTAAAAATCTCCCTTTAATTACTTAAAAATTCCAAATAATATTTACGGTATTTAATATACCAAAGTTAATTTCCATGCTATTATATCATCTAAAAATTTTACAACACATAAAAATCCAGTAGATTATTCAATCGCATCATATATTTTTATATATATGAAAAACACTAAATATATTTAAGGAATCAAGTTGGATCCCTCCAACATGTTTCCCTGCATCCACAGATGTTAGACAATAAAAAATACCAATCCCACTTCGATGGGGATATCGTGGTATACAGGGTCATCCGCTATTATGCGGGGCGCATAGGGTCTCATCCGCTATAATATGCGGGAATATCACTCCAACTACTAATATATATATACACACACACACTACTATATATATGATTATCCAACAGAAAACTATAGTTTATCAATCCAATCAAGCATAAAATAATTTAAATTTAAACATTTAAATTTAAATGTGGCAATCCAAATGAGTGAGAAGTTCTCACCTTGACTTTTGTTTGCAATCCATTTCAATCCTGACTTGTTTTCACGATTTCAGACCTCGTATGACAAAGTTATATATTTTTAAACATTCGAAATTATAAGAATAATTATTATTATTTTCTTGATTACTGTAATAGGTTAATTACCCTAAAGAAAACAAATCATGCTAACCTTCTTCCCAGGCTTGAACAATACGCGACTCGAACTCCATCTATCACGTTGCCGCACTCCTCAAAGTCCACAGCACGACCACGAAACCCAGATTGCCGCGCTTCCCTTGCCACGACCTGCGCCACCATGACATAAAAACCCACTCGCGCTCGACCCTTGCAGTTGTGCCCTTCCTCGATCGAACGTTAAGTCACTATCCGTCCTTCGCCCCTCCAAATCGACTTACTATCCAATCGCTCGCATCTTCCATCGAGCTCGAATCCATTGGCGGTCGTGACTCCCTCTCTAACCTCAGGCCTTTCAACTTTATCGAATTTGATTTCGTTATCTTCTTTTTTTTTGAACGGCGGTTTCGATTTTGATAATGAAGAAAGGGGTCGCATGAAAATAGAACCGGGACGCGTGATTTTATTTATTTTATAAAATTTCGATTCGATCTCGATTGCTTCTTGAATTCGAAATGAGAGGAGGGAAAACGGGGAACTCACGTCTTCGTGATTTCCATTTGGAGATCGAATTGATTTTGATTTGAGGAACGAGATTTTCGGCATTTTTTTAAAAATTTTGACCGGCCTTGTTATTTAAAGAAGAAGAAGAGAGGCAACGTGATTTTGATTTTTGAACTGAAAGAAATGAAGGTCACGTGTTTGAATAGGTAAAGGGGGCAGGATTGGTCAGCTAGGATTTGACTTAATTTTCATTTTATTTTTATTTTTTCATTTTATTTTTCAAAACATTTAGATATTTTGTTCGATCCCCTATCGAGGCATGCTGCTAGGCATTTATAATGTTATACCCCTATTCTGAATGCAGTGGAAAATATTTCGTGTCCAAATTCGCTCGTATAGAGAAGATAGCTTTTTGGACCCAATTATTTATATTAAATTTTCGATATTAAATTCAACGCGTTTCTATACCGTACGGCCAAACGATAACTCCCAAAGTTACGAAATTTGAAATCCGATAATAATTCACTATTACGGATCCAATAGAACTGGTTTTGTCGAATCCCGAGACTGTGCCCCGGGTCGCTATATTAACGCGTCAATTAAATTGATGATTCCAAAAATTGACGAAATCACTTGAAGTTTCTGTTTTAAAATCTTAGTAACTAAATTATAATTCAAAATCCAATGTTTAAACCATTTAAATATTCTAAATTAACGACAAAAAAATCCGGGTCGTTACAGCGAATGATTTAAAACGGTTATTTTACACATTTAAATATATCTCATGGTGGAATTTAACCACAATTTATTGCTTTAACTTATATATTAAATACAAGGGCCAATATTATAAACAATACACCTATGTGACCACATTCTTATTATAATCGTGGATTCTTTTATATAAAAAATAAGAACCAATACTCGATAAAGTATTAGAGAATGTAAAACCTAAAAGCATGAACCATAGATCCACCTCAATTGTAACGAGCTAGAATTTTGAACACTTCGTATTTAACAATTTGAATTTTTTAAATATTTGAACCTTGGATTAAATGTGATAAATTTTATTTAATAACATTTTTAACCTTTTTAATTAATGTCGAATGATGTAAACTTGTTTTTAAAAAATGTGTGCAAAAATAAATAGTTTGAAGAAATATCGATAATGTGGGCGAATATCATTTTATCGAGAAACGGCTGTCCTCTTGATAAAAGCTGTTTGAGCTTTTTATGCTTGCTTAGAATATTAATATGTAATTAATTAGCAACAAAAAATATTATCCATGATATGACTAACTAAACGTGAATTGTAAAAGAGATCGGCTAATGGATTATGGAAAGAGATGTTTTGATAAATAGTGTTTTAGATATTTGTTTTAGGAAATAAGGTGTAAATGTGGCATGTGAGGGGAGGCTACTTTGTGACCTTCCAAGGAGGTGAGGAGGTGGTAGTGACCTCTTTACTAAATCCTACAAATGCACCCTCAAGGATTTCACTAATCACTTTTTACAAAATTATAATAAGGTAGAAACTAATTAGTGCTAATCCATTTCCATCTTCGCTAATCAAACAAATCTTCTCCAAACTCCACCAAACTTTAACCAAGGCCTTAGATCACCTTAGGAAGCATGAATAGAAAGTCAAAGTTGTATAAAAGAAGAAAAAGTGGGGTACATAGGTTTGGCCATGAGCATAAGGAAGAGGAGGAAGGTTTGTCTTAATGTTGTGTGTGCTAAAGGTGGAGTCTTTGAAGGTTTAGTGATGGTAGGAAGTGGTTCTATGTTCCTTTGGGCTTGTGTTTGGCTTTGAATTAGATGAGTTATCTCACTATCTTTTATGTATATATTGTGTGTATATATATTGTGTTTATAAATATGAAGTTTAAAGAAAAGAACAATGCAAATTATTACTTTTGGACCCTTTCTTGCGTTGGAAAGCAAGTGATAACTTTATAGGTAATATTTTCACTTCTATTATTCTCTTAAAACATGTACCATGGCCTAGACTATATGCTTACATGTTTGATAATGTTGTATGCGATATAGAACTGTGTATGTGAATGTTAGAAGCGAAAGTCGCTATGAAAGCACTTTAAAATCCCCTTTTTTTAACTTTGCTTATTTTAGATATATGTTAATATATTATGAAAATATATTTTGGTTGTTCTTACACATATTTTTGTGTATGGGACAGTAAAGAGTTGGTTTGGAAAGTTGTAGAACGTGTGAAACAAAGTTGTGAAAGTTAAAAGCGAATTAGTCGCCGTGGATGCACTTTGAAATCGCCTAATGTTCGGCAACTTTTAAATTAACTTTGGGAGACATCCTTAGAGATTACTTTTTTGTTTTAATAACTAAAATAAGTGTACTTATTATTGTAAAATTATCAAGGTTTAAAAAGTTATATAAGTGGTTGAATGAAGTAGAAAACGTTAGGAACAAAATGTTCACTATAAATGCACTTTAAAAAATACCTTATATTCGGGAATTTTTATAATTAATTTGGAAGATATCCTTCGGGGTTTCTTTTAATTGTTTTAAGTAGCCTAAGTATATTACTTACTGTAAAAAAGTTGAATCAAAGATCATTTGTTTAAGTGGTTAAAATTAGCCACAATGATCATGTGCTTTCATGTTATTCTCTATCCAGAACTTTAGATAGTACTTATAAATGTTGTCTTTGGTCTATTATAGCATTTCTAGACTTGTTGCACTATTTTGTTTTAATGTGACATTTCAACTAGTTTTTCATGATTTAAATGGTTTATAGCTTATTATCTTTATGGAATCTTTTAGGGAAGTTCTAATAACATGGATTAGAGTATGCAAAAAAAGATTAGAAGTTTAAATATATTTTTTAATAATTATTTATGAATTTTTAAAGTAAAGTGTTGTAAAATATAAAACATGTTTTTTTTGTTGAGTTTTGTCAAATTACAAATTAATTATTTTTGAGTAAAATTTTACATAGATATTTAAACATATTTATAGGTATTTTAAAGCGTGTGTGTGTGTGTGTATATATATATATATAAGTTTTGAAAAATTAGTTAAGTATTTTATAAAAGAATAAAAGAAGTTTTGGATTATAACACTTATGCTATAATAAATGGTTTTGCAAAGTTAATTAAAAGTATATTACCTTGTCTAATAAGTGTAGATGTATTTAGATCTTTAAAATGAATGTTTTAAAGATAATTATAGGTAAAATGGTTTTGAGTTTATAGTAAACAATGTTTAAGCAACATTTGTTTTTAACCCTTTTTTATGATGCTTATGAATATAGTTAAATCTTTTAAAAGAATATTTTGAAGAGAAGTATAAGTGAAATGGTTTTTGGTTTACAGTAATGATGTTTAAGTAAAGTTTGTTTTTAGCATATTTAAATATACTTTAGAAAATAATTAGGTCTTTAAAAAGAATAATTTAAAGATAATGTTAAGTATAAAATGTTTTTGGGTTTATAATAACAACGATCGAAGAACATTTGTTTTTAACGCATTTAATTATACTTTTGGAAAAGTGAAATCTTATTTAAGAGTTGTACATATTTTTATACCATTTGGGATAAGAATATGAATACATTTCTAAGTATTGAAAGAATAGAGATGAACAGTAAAAGAGTAGAAATGAATAGTGAAATGGTAGTATACATATATACATCGTTTGTAAAGGTATTTTAAATATATATACAAGTACTTACAAAGAAGTTTTAATTAATAAAATATTTAATTGAATAAAAAATGGATTGAAGTTGCTTGGGTTACTTAATCAAGCTTTGTTTGTTTACTTGTTTATGGAAAATATTTAATCCTATACTTGGCACTAAAAGCCGACAAAGTAGGATTACTCTATCTGTGAGAACTAAGAATGATTATAGAGTAGGGTTTAGAAGAAAATAGTGCCCTAACCTACTGGCTTCACTCTTGGTCGAAGGATAGTATAAGTTGAGAAAGTCAGAAACATGATAAGTATACGTGACTTCGTTTCCATCTGCGACCGTTTCTACTTTGTACTTGATAGTTGACTCATCGACTATCGAACTTGACCAAATTAACTTTGGAAGTATATGCAAGCATCACGTATTGATACAATTTGAGAACCCTCGAGAGGACTTATTCGTATGAATTATCTCTTTCTTTAAGAACATATATATGAGATCCCCTAGGAGGATTTCTTTATATCGTTCGTTTACTTCTTAACGAACCGGAATTGAGTTAACTGGAATTTCATCGAGTTAGTTTTGAAGAGTTCGGGATTGGATAAAAGTATTACTTACCAAAAGTTACTTTAAAACCGATATACAATGTGACGACCGCCCATGACCCCTGCACCGAATCTAGAGATAGTGCGTTGTAAAGTGTGTCAGGCGACCATGGACGATTGTCAGGGTAGATTAAAACAACAGAATCTATCGTATTACTCACAGCGCATGGACAAAATACAATAGAACATATGTATAGTGAAGCTTTACAGAACAAAATGACATCATATAAAACTCCATAATAGTTGAATACAAGCATCCAAATAGCCAATACATCTAGCCTCACTACATAACACTCAGAGAATACAAAACAGCGGAAAATCCAGTACATATAATAAGAAGATAATATGCAACCCTCCAGCTCGTCTTCGATATCAGCATCGTGAGAAGAGAACAGCACCTGTCACCTGCTACCTAGTCTGCCCGTCCCAAAAATGGACGAACAGCCCAAGGCAATAAGAATTAAAACATAAAGCCTTGAGTTAGACAACAGTCTTAGTGAGCAGTAAATTAACTAACAACATACCAAAAGAGCATAAAGGAAAGGAATAGGAATACAACCCTCCCACTCCACCTCTTTCTACAGTGATAGCCCCAGACACACACTAAGCAGAAGCAACATAGCAGAGCATACAATTTAAAGTAAAGTAATAATCATTCGAGTCAAGGGCGATGTTTTCCAAGTACCAAGGCCTAAATCAGATAAGCACCCAGAAAATACCGCTCTTGAGTCCGAATGACGATACAACCAAACATCCATGACTCTGGCTATCACTGTTATCATTGCTTCGATATCACCGTTAATTGAATGACCGGCACATTCTTTCAGCCGTCCGTCAAGGGCTAATGGAAACCCCG
Organism: Allium fistulosum; assembly: GCA_030737815.1. Classification (NCBI taxonomy): domain Eukaryota; kingdom Viridiplantae; phylum Streptophyta; class Magnoliopsida; order Asparagales; family Amaryllidaceae; genus Allium; species Allium fistulosum. The sequence continues at coordinate 1,250,517,091 of CM060903.1, read as the reverse complement.
GTTCTAGACATAACTCCCGCACGTCATCGTAGCCCGTGCCTAGGACTATCGAATCTGCCCAGAGTACTCGACCATCAACAGTTGGCCATTGGGACTATCGAATCTGCCCAAACGTACTCTTGGTTAGAGCATGCTAGAACCTTCAACAACGATGCTATCCAAGCCTCCTAGTCATCCTCCTCGACGACTATCCTCATATCCATTCATTATTCTCAACTCGAATCATATCACCGAGTTATCAACATGCTTGGAATGATCCCGTCTGGATTAGACCAAGTCTTCATCACATGATTGCCTCGCTTCATCACATCCTCGCAAAGCCTCATCTCAACATCACATCATCAAATCTACGCATAAGAGCTTCATCATCCCGCTACATATGCCACGATCAGCTTACCCAATTCAAGAGCCTTTCTTCTAGCTTTTGAATCATCTTCGGTCTAAATCAAACCATCAATCATCTAACTCATAACAATCAATCAAACCAAACATTAATCCAAGCAATCAAGCATTCAAATATGATCTAAGTAGATAATTATAATAATAATGGCATTTTCGTAATTAAGGAGTTGAAAGTCTAACAAGCATGAAAACATGAGAATTATCTCTACAACTTGATGAATGAACTTGCATAGGTTAATCATATACAAAAATGGTTGTCAAATCATCATGAACAATGGATCTACATGGATCTACACTTAGGTTTACAAAAATGCATAGAAATCCCTATTTTAACACCACATCGAGCCAACAATCCGATATACTCCTTTGGATCCGTGTGAGAGATAATCACCACTCACCAAATCACCTAAACAACCTCAAATCAACACGCTTCAGATCTGGACAGCGAAGGATCAAGCTTGATCTATCACGAATCCGCTTCAAACGAAGAAATCTAACTTCAATGGATGAAGATCTTCAACTTTAGCTCTTGGATCTTCGATCTTGATCTTCGATTGAAAGGAAGCACTAGATTAGAGTGGAGGAAAGAAGTGAAGAATTGTAGAAGTCGAGCTCTCAAAATGGCAGCACTTCGTCGCTTCAAAATCCGAATCCCAAAAAGTGAGAAAAACCCTTCCTATTTATAGCAGAAATTTCCTTAAGTCGTAACTCGGCTATCTCCATAGGTCGTTTCCGACCTAAGCCTCTCCGACCTAAGCCTCTCCGACCTAACAGATATGCACATGCGTGTAACGACCCGTATTTTACGGATCGGAACATCAAAAAATAGTTGACAATTGGTTACATTGTTGATAAGTCATTCAGACTTTTTCTAAGTCCTAAGTCGGTTTGGACGAGTTAAGAGAAGTCTGGGTCGAGTTGCCAACTTAAGAGATTAACTGGGTTAAGGTGGTGACATATGAGTTTTAGGCAAAAATATGGCTAAGTCCTAAGTCGTTCATGACTTAGTATAAGTCGTAAGTCGTATACGACTTAGGGGATAGGAGCTACCCAGGGAAATGGCGGGTTAAGGGATTGGAGATAGGTCGTTTGGACGACTTAAGAGGTAGGCGCGACTTAAGGATAGTGGCGAGTTAAATTGTTACCGAGTTAAGTGTTTAAGTCGTTGCCAAGTTAAGTCGACTGGGTGAGTTAACGACCTAAGGGATAGACAACCTAAGGAAGTGACCGAGTTAAGAAACAGCGAGTTAGCAAGTTAAGTAATAGTGCGACTTAAGTGAGTTAGCGACTTAAGGAGGGTACGACCTATGGGAGTTAAGTCATGGATGAGTTAAGGTGTTAAGTCGTAAGCGACTTATGTATGGGTTGTTAGGTCGCAGGGTATAGCTTAAGTGTTAGGTCGCGTGATTTCTAAGTCGTAAGTCGCGCACTTGTTAAGTCGTAGGTCGCGCGAGTTGCTAGGTCGTTGGGCTTTGGCTTAGTAGTTAGGTCGCAGTCCAGTTGTTTGCGACTTATGTTAGGTCGCGTGGTAGCTTAAGGAGTTAGGTCGTAATGTTGTTAGGTCGCTTCTCAATTGAGTCGTAAGCGCGCATGCTATAAGTCATGACCGACTTAGGAGATAGCTGTTATGTCGTGAGTCATAGACAGGTAAGTGTTAGGTCGTAGGAGTTGGGGCGCGCGTGCATATCTGTTAGGTCGGAGAGGCTTAGGTCGGAAACGACCTATGGAGATGGCCGATTTACGACTTAAGGAAATTTCTGCTATAAATAGGAAGGGTTTTTCTCACTTTTTGGGATCCGGATTTTGAAGCGACGAAGTGCTGCCATTTTGAGAGCTCGACTTCTACACTTCTTCACTTCTTTTCTCCACTCTAATCTAGTGCTTCCTTTCATCCAAATCGAAGATCAAGATTGAAGATTCAAGAGCTTAGATTGAAGATTTTCATCTTTTCAAGAGAGATTTCTTCGTTTGAAGCGGATTCGTGATAGATCAAGATTGATCCTTCGCTGTCCAGATCTAAAGCGTGTTGATTTGGGGTTGTTTAGGTGATTTGGTGAGTGGTGATTATCTCTCACACGGATCCAAAGGAGTAGATCGGATTGTTGGCTTGATTTGGTGTTAAAATAATGATTTCTATGCATTTTTGTAAACCTAAGTGTAGATCCATGTAGATCCATTGTTCATGATGATTTGACAACCATTTTTGTGTATGATTAATCTATGCAAGTTCATTCATCAAGTTGTAGAGATAATTCTCATGTTTTCATGCTTGTTAGACTTTCAACTCCTTAATTACGAAATTGCCATTATTGTTATAATTGTCCATTTTGCTTATATTTGAATGCTTGGTTAATTGGATTGATGTTTGACATGATTGATTGCTGTGAATTAGATGATTGTTGATTGGTTTTAGACAAGGTGGTCGAAGATGATTCAAAAGCTAAGGGAAAGGCTCTTGAATTGGGAAAGCTGCTCGTGGCATATGTAGCGGGATGATGAAGCTCTTATGCATAGATTTGATGATATAATGTTGAGATGAGGCTTTGCGAGGATGTGATGAAGCGAAGCATCATGTGATGAAGACTTGGTCTAATCCAGACGGGATCATTCCAAGCACGTTGGTAACTCGGTGATATGATTCGAGTTAAGGGTAATGGATGCTTGAGAGGCGCTTGAGCTAGTATGGAAATAGTCATCGAGGAGGATGACTAGGAGGCTTGGATAGCATCGTTGTTGAAGGTTCTAGCAGACTCAAAGCAAGGGTACGTTTGGGCAGTTGCAAAAATCCCAACGACAATGAATTGATGGTCGAGTACCTTGGGTAGTTGCGAAAATCCTTGGCACGGGCTGCGACGACGTGCGGAGTTCTGTCTAGAACCGGGGTTTCCATTAGCCCTTGACGGACGGCTGAAAGAATGTGCCGGTCATTCAATTAACGGTGATATCGAAGCAGTGATAACAGTGATAGCCAGAGTCATGGATGTTTGGTTGTATCGTCGTTCGGACTCAAGAGCGGTATTTTCTGGGTGCTTATCTGATTTAGGCCTTGGTACTTGGAAAACATCGCCCTTGACACGAGTGATAATTACTTTACTTTAAATTGTATGCTCTGCTATGTTTGCTTCTGCTTAGTGTGTGTCCGGGGGCTATCACTGTAGAATGAGGTTGGAGTGGAAGGGTTGTATTCCTATTCCTTTTCCTTTATGCTCTTTTGGTATGTTGTTAGTAAATTTACTGCTCACTAAGACTGTTGTCTGACTCAAGGCTTTATGTTTTAATTCTTATTGCCTTGGGCTGTTCGTCCATTTTGGGACGGGCAGACTAGGTAGCAGGTGACAGGTGTTGTTCTCTTCTCACGATGCTGATATCGAAGACGAGCTAGAGGGTTGCATATTATCTTCTTATATGTACTGGATGTTCCGCTGTTTGTATAATCTCTGAGTGATATGTAGTGAGGCTTGATGTATTGACTATTGGATGCTTGTATTCAACTGTTATGAAGTTTTATATGATGTCATTTTGTTCTGTAAAGCTTCACTATACATATGTTCTATTGTATTTTGTCCATGCGCTGTGAGTAATACGATAGATTCTGTTATTTTGATCTACCCTGACAATCGTCCATGGTCGCCTAACACACTTTACAGCGCACTATCTCTAGATTCCGTGCGGGGGTCATGGGCGGTCGTCACATTTGGTATCAGAGCATTGGTTAATCGATTTTACCCAACGCTCGCTGACGTAACTACGTATGAGAGACGTAATTGTATTTTGATGGATGATTACTATATATAAAATAGTAGTTTAGCAGTAAGTTAGTCCTTTATGCAGTTGTTTCTCTAGATGTTCTGATCATTCCTTTTTATAGATATTGAGAATGAGTCGAAGAGGGAGACCAGCTGCTAGGGAAGGCCGTGCTACTGAGGGGGCTGCTGATTATGCAGCTATGTTCGAAGCTATGATGACTTCGATCATGAGAAGGGTACCAGTTCCAGGGGCAGCAGTAGATGTTGGAGTTCAAGTCCAAACTCCGAAACCAGTGGATTTTGCTAAGTTGTGCAAGGATTATACTGCTCTTGGAGGAAAGGTTTTCTTGGGAACAGAATCAACTATTGAGGTCCAGAGGTGGATAGATGCTTGTAGAAGGATCTTTGGTGATTTGGGAATGGAGGATGCGACTAAGAGGAAGTTGGCATCGAGACAACTTCAAGGGAGAGCTTCTGATTGGTGGAATTCTATTACCATCACTACTCCGGAGGAAGAGATTACTTGGGAGCAATTCCAAGTTAGGTTTGAAGCTAAGTTCATTTCTACAGCTCAGAAGTCTGTTCTGTTCAAGAAGTTTGTGGAGCTCAAGCAAGGAGGGAGATCAGTTCTTGAGTATGTTTCTGAGTTTGAAGCGTTGTCCAAGTATGCCCGGTCATATATTGAGTCCGCATACCAGAAGAATGAGAAGTTTGTGACAGGCTTGGACAGTTATCTTGGGAGACAGTTGGTGGATCATTTGGACGATTCATTTGAGAAGCTTGTGGAGAAAGCTCTTAGGCATGAGAGTCTGTTTCCTAAGGAAGGATCTGTTGTTGCTGTGACCAGGGAAGAGTCTAAACCCCAGCAGGGTGGAAACAAGAAGAGGAAGCAGCAGCAGCAGAAGGGTAAGGATGGCCAGAAGAAGCCGAAAGGTGAGGTGACTTGCTACAACTGTCAGCAAAAAGGCCATCTCTCCAGGGATTGCAAGAATCCGAAAGCGCCAGCGAAGTGCCACAACTGTGACAAGCCGGGGCATTTCAAGAAGAATTGTCCAGAACCGAGGAGGGACAAGCAGATTGTGCAAGCTTATGCTTTGGGAGCTGTTCCGTCGTCTTCGAAAGCTCCTACTGCTGAAGAGAAAGGAAAGAGTGTGGTTGTTCAAGGTACTCTTTTCCTATGTGGTGTTCCAGTTAGAGTTTTGTTTGATACTGGAGCGTCGCATTCGTTTGTTTGTAATGAACTCGTAGGCCGGTTAGATTTGAAGCCGGATATTGTTGATAGGCCATTGGTTGTGACTAATCCAGTTGGGGGTTCGTCTTGTTTGTGTATGTTATGCCGTGGTCTGATTGTGTCGAGTCATGGTTGCTCTTTTGTTTGTGATTGCTTTGTTCTGAACTTTGCGGGGTTCGGAATTATTTTGGGTATGGACTGGCTTAGGAAGTATGCGGCAAAGGTTGATTGCGAGAGGTTGGAAGTGACAGTCGAGAATGTGGAGGGGCGAAAGGTTGTGATACGATGTAAGCATGAAGAAGGCGTCTTCATGAGCTTCATGTATTCGCTGGTTGTTCCACGGGATGGACTGTCATCAGTGCCGATCGCTAATGGATTCGAGGATGTCTTTGACGAAGTCAAAGGGTTGCCGCCGCATAGAGAGATCGAGTTTCGTATAGATCTAGTTGAAGGATCCACACCTGTTGTGATGCCTCTTAGGCGGATGGCGCCTAAGGAACATCAAGAGTTGAGGGTGCAAGTTGATGATCTTTTGTAGAAAGGATTCATTCGGCGTAGTGTGTCCGAGTGGGGTGCACCAGTTGTGTTTGCAACCAAGGTAGATGGGTCGTTGAGATTGTGCGTTGATTATCGTGTGCTGAATAAGGTGACTAAGAAGAACAAGTATCCATTGTCGAGAATAGATGACTTGTTTGATCAGCTTCACGAAGCTAAGGTGTTTTCTCAGATGGATTTGGCAACGGGATTTCACCAGTTGAGAGTGGCTAAGGATAGTGTGCCGAAGACTGCTTTTCGGACACCATCGGGTTTCTTTGAGTGGCTGGTAATGCCGTTTGGGTTGACTAACGCGCCAGCATATTTTGTGGATCTTATGAATAGAGTGTTCAGAGATCAGTTGAACAAGTTCGTACTTGTGTTCGTGGATGATATTCTGATTTATTCCAGAACTGAAGAAGAGCACAAGACACACTTGCGTATTGTTTTGGAAATCTTGCGGAAACATCAGCTGAAGGCTAAGTTTTCGAAGTGTCACTTCTGGAAGAGTGAAGTGAGGTTCTTAGGCCATGTGATTTCTGGAAGTGGAATAGCGGTTGATCCCGCTAAGGTGGCAGCAATCCAGGATTGGGTTAGACCTAAGAATGCATCTGATGTGAGAAGTTTTCTTGGATTAGCAGGATATTATCGACGGTTTATCAAAGACTTCTCCAAGATAGCTGCACCGTTAACAGGATTGACGAAAAAGAACCAAGTGTTCAGTTGGGATGCTAAGTGTGAGCAAGCTTTCGGAATCCTGAAAGAGAGATTGACAAGTGCTCCTGTTTTGACTATTCCAAGTGGGAATGATGAGATAGTGGTTTACACCGACGCATGTGGTACTGGACTTGGAGCAGTGCTGATGCAGAGAGATAAAGTTGTTGCGTATGCAAGTCGACAACTGAAGCCGCATGAAAGGATTTATCCGACTCATGATTTGGAGTTGGCGGCGATTGTTTTTGCTCTGAAGATGTGGAGACATTATCTATTGGGAGTTCGATTTGAGTTGTTTACAGATCATAAGTCGTTGAAGTATCTTTTCTCCCAAAAGGATTTGAATCTTCGGCAGCAACGTTGGCTAGAGTTTTTAGCATCATATGATTTTGGTATAGCTTATACTCCGGGAAAAGGTAACGCAGTGGCAGATGCGTTAAGCCGAAGACATGCAGGATTGGGAGCCATGTTTTCAGAATGGAAGAATCTCGAGTATTTAGCTGGATTTGACTTCAGGCCTAGATGCGAATTGGAACCTGAGATGTTGGCAAACTTATCGATAAGACCTTCTCTTGTGGAAAGGATTGGCGAGAGCCAAAAGCGAGACGATAAGCTTGTCAGGATTATCCGTGATTTGGAATCTGGATTGGATCCAGAAAAGGATAAAGGATTCGAGGTCGATCGAGAGGGTTGGCTTCGGAAGCAAGGACGACTAGTTGTTCCCGATATAGATGGATTGAGGAGTGAAGTTCTGAAGGAAAGTCATCACTCAAAGTTGACAATTCATCCAGGTGGAAATAAGATGTATCGGAATATGAAGAGAACCTACTACTGGGAAGGCATGAAGAAGGATGTTGGGAATTTTATTTCCAAGTGTATGAACTGCCAGTTGGTAAAAGCCGAAAAGAAGAAGCCAAGTGGATTGCTTCAGCCATTAGAAGTTCCTACATGGAAGTGGGAACAAGTGTCGATGGATTTTATCGATGGATTGCCTAGAACAAGAACGGGAAATGAAGGGATTTGGGTCATTGTAGATCGTCTGACCAAGAGTGCGAGGTTCATTCCTGTTCGATCGACTAGGACTACATCAAAGTTGGCTGAGTTGTATGTTAAGTGAATAGTTCGATTCCATGGTATTCCGAAGAGTATAGTGAGCGATCAAGACCCATTGTTCACTAGTGGATTTTGGAAGAGCTTCCAGGAAGTTTTGGGAACCGAGTTGTGTTTGAGTACAGCTTATCACCCTCAAACAGATGGTCAGACCGAGAGAGTCAACCGAGTTTTGGAAGATCTTCTTAGAGCATGTGTTTTGGACTTCGGAGGATCATGGGAAGATCACCTTCATTTGGTGGAGTTTGCGTACAACAACAGTTACCAGTCAAGCATTGGTATGGCACCGTATGAGGCATTGTATGGAAGACCGTGTAACTCTTCGACATGTTGGTTGGAAACTGGAGAAAAGCTTATACTTGGGCCAGAGATGATTCGACAGACTTCAGATTGTATAGAGATCATTCGGCAACGAATGAAGGCAGCCCAAGACCGTCAGAAGAGTTATGCTGATAAGCGTCGTAAGGATTTGGAGTTCGACGTAGGAGATATGGTTTTTATGAAGATTTCTCCACTGAAGAATGTTATTCGATTCGGGAAGAAAGGAAAATTGACTCCGAGATTTGTTGGACCATTCCCGATCATCAAGCGAATTGGAAAGCTCGCCTACAGATTGGAGTTACCAGAGAAGATGTCGAGTGTGCACAATGTTTTTCATGTATCATATCTACGGAAGTATGTGCACGACTCGAATACAGTGGTTTCTGCTGATAGCTGTGAAGACTTTGAAGTTGATCCAGTTGATAGAAGACCTCGTAAGCCGCTTCGTGTTGTTGAAACCGACACGAAATAGCTTAGGAGGAAGGTAGTTAAGTTGCTCAAGATACAATGGAGTGATGATGATAACGACTATACGTGGGAGGTGGAAGAGAGGATGAAGGCAGCTCATCCTGAACTCTTCAAGGTATGGCCCTAAGGTGTCGTCTCATCTCACGATATTGTAACTTGTTCTAAGTTTTAGAATTCTGTACGCTAAGCTAGAATTGGATGTATGGTTTGTTGATTGCTATGGATGGTAGGCGTACAGAATAGTCTTCGATTGCTTTGTTTGCTTGGAATTTCGGGGGCGAAATTCCTAAGGGGGAGAGAATGTAACGACCCGTATTTTACTGATCGGAACATCGTAAAACAATTGACAATTGGTTACATTGTTGATAAGTCATTCAGACTTTTTCTAAGTCCTATGTCGGTTTGGACGAGTTAAGAGAAGTCTGGGTCGAGTTGCCGACTTAAGAGATTAACTGGGTTAAGGTGGTGACATATGAGTTTTAGGCAAAAATATGGCTAAGTCCTAAGTCGTTCACGACTTAGTATAAGTCGTAAGTCGTATACGACTTAGGGGATAGGAGCTACCCAGGGAAATGGCGGGTTAAGGGATTGGAGATAGGTCGTTTGGACGACTTAAGAGGTAGGCGCGACTTAAGGATAGTGGCGAGTTAAATTGTTACCGAGTTAAGTGTTTAAGTCGTTGCCAAGTTAAGTCGACTGGGTGAGTTAACGACCTAAGGGATAGACAACCTAAGGAAGTGACCGAGTTAAGAAACAGCGAGTTAGCAAGTTAAGTAATAGTGCGACTTAAGTGAGTTAGCGACTTAAGGAGGGTACAACCTATGGGAGTTAAGTCGTGGACGAGTTAAGGTGTTAAGTCGTAAGCGACTTATGTATGGGTTGTTAGGTCGCAGGGTATAGCTTAAGTGTTAGGTCGCGTGATTTCTAAGTCGTAAGTCGCGCACTTGTTAAGTCGTAGGTCGCGCGAGTTGCTAGGTCGCTGGGCTTTGGCTTAGTAGTTAGGTCGCAGTCCAGTTGTTTGCGACTTATGTTAGGTCGCGTGGTAGCTTAAGGAGTTAGTTCGTAATGTTGTTAGGTCGCTTCTCAATTGAGTCGTAGGCGCGCATGCTATAAGTCGTGACCGACTTAGGAGATAGCTGTTATGTCGTGAGTCATAGGCAGGTAAGTGTTAGGTCGTAGGAGTTGGGGCGTGCGTGCATATCTGTTAGGTCGGAGAGGCTTAGGTCGGAAACGACCTATGGAGATGGCCGAGTTACGACTTAAGGAAATTTCTGCTATAAATAGGAAGGGTTTTTCTCACTTTTTGGGATCCAGATTTTGAAGCGACGAAGTGTTGCCATTTTGAGAGCTCGACTTCTACACTTCTTCACTTCTTTTCTCCACTCTAATCTAGTGCTTCCTTTCATCCAAATCGAAGATCAAGATTGAAGATTCAAGAGCTTAGATTGAAGATTTTCATCTTTTCAAGAGAGATTTCTTCGTTTGAAGCGGATTCGTGATAGATCAAGATTGATCCTTCGCTGTCCAGATCTGAAGCGTGTTGATTTGGGGTTGTTTAGGTGATTTGGTGAGTGGTGATTATCTCTCACACGGATCCAAAGGAGTAGATCGGATTGTTGGCTTGATTTGGTGTTAAAATAGTGATTTCTATGCATTTTTGTAAACCTAAGTGTAGATCCATGTAGATCCATTGTTCATGATGATTTGACAACCATTTTTGTGTATGATTAACCTATGCAAGTTCATTCATCAAGTTGTAGAGATAATTCTCATGTTTTCATGCTTGTTAGACTTTCAACTCCTTAATTATGAAATTGCCATTATTGTTATAATTGTCCATTTTGCTTATATTTGAATGCTTGGTTAATTGGATTGATGTTTGACATGATTGATTGCTGTGAATTAGATGATTGTTGATTGGTTTTAGACAAGGTGGTCGAAGATGATTCAAAAGCTAAGGGAAAGGCTCTTGAATTGGGAAAGCTGCTCATGGCATATGTAGCGGGATGATGAAGCTCTTATGCATAGATTTGATGATATAATGTTGAGATGAGGCTTTGCGAGGATGTGATGAAGCGAAGCATCATGTGATGAAGACTTGGTCTAATCCAGACGGGATCATTCCAAGCACGTTGGTAACTCGGTGATATGATTCGAGTTAAGGGTAATGGATGCTTGAGAGGCGCTTGAGCTAGTATGGAAATAGTCGTCGAGGAGGATGACTAGGAGGCTTGGATAGCATCGTTGTTGAAGGTTCTAGCAGACTCAAAGCAAGGGTACGTTTGGGCAGTTGCAAAAATCCCAACGACAATGAATTGATGGTCGAGTACCCTGGGTAGTTGCGAAAATCCTTGGCACGGGCTGCGACGACGTGCGGAGTTCTGTCTAGAACCGGGGTTTCCATTAGCCCTTGACGGACGGCTGAAAGAATGTGCTGGTCATTCAATTAAGGGTGATATCGAAGCAGTGATAACAGTGATAGCCAGAGTCATGGATGTTTGGTTGTATCGTCGTTCGGACTCAAGAGCGGTATTTTCTGGGTGCTTATCTGATTTAGGCCTTGGTACTTGGAAAACATCGCCCTTGACTCGAGTGATAATTACTTTACTTTAAATTGTATGCTCTGCTATGTTTGCTTCTGCTTAGTGTGTGTCTGGGGGCTATCACTGTAGAATGAGGTTGGAGTGGGAGGGTTGTATTCCTATTCCTTTTCCTTTATGCTCTTTTGGTATGTTGTTAGTTAATTTACTGCTCACTAAGACTGTTGTCTGACTCAAGGCTTTATGTTTTAATTCTTATTGCCTTGGGCTGTTCGTCCATTTTGGGACGGGCAGACTAGTTAGCAGGTGACAGGTGCTGTTCTCTTCTCACGATGCTGATATCGAAGACGAGCTAGAGGGTTGCATATTATCTTCTTATATGTACTGGATGTTCCGCTGTTTGTATAATCTCTGAGTGATATGTAGTGAGGCTTGATGTATTGACTATTGGATGCTTGTATTCAACTGTTATGAAGTTTTATATGATGTCATTTTGTTCTGTAAAGCTTCACTATACATATGTTCTATTGTATTTTGTCCATGCGCTGTGAGTAATACGATAGATTCTGTTATTTTGATCTACCCTGACAATCGTCCATGGTTGCCTGACACACTTTACAGCGCACTATCTCTAGATTCTGTGCGGGGGTCATGGGCGGTCGTCACAGTGCGCCCCAACTCCTAAGACCTAACACTTCTGTGCATCCAAACACCCAGCGACCTACGACCTAACGCAACGCGCGACTTAACACATGCGCTTCCACTTGTATACGACTTACGACCTAACACAGATCGCGACCTAACACTTAGACGCGACTTAACAATAGGTACGACCTAACACTTAGACAAAACCCAGCGACCTAACGCAGACTGCCTCTACGACCTTCGACTTATAAAACCTTGCGACCTAACAACTTAGCAACCCATGCGACCTAACAGTGTTACGACCTAACACTTAAGCGCTTACGCGACCTAACACTCAAGCCAACCACTCCGACTTAGTCCACATGACCAGATACTTGACCCCTTAGGTCGTCCAACGACTTAACTACTAAGTCGTTAACCAGCTTATTTCTTAGGTCGGTCAATCCCATAGGTCGCTCACTCTACTAAGTCGCTAACCTGCTACCCCAGCTCCTCTAGGTCGTTGCCGACCTAACTATGCTAACCCGGTAACCACTAGGTCGCTAACTCCACTAGGTCTGCCTACCCTTGAGTCGCCATCTCCTTAAGTCGGTCAGTTCCTTAGGTCGTTAACTCGCCCTGCCGGCCTAACACTTAACTCACCAAAACTCTTAGGTCATCAACTTCCTTAAGTCGCTGCCGACCTACCCCTTAGGTCGCCAATCCTATAAGTCGGTCACGACCTATCACTTAGGTCGTTCATGACCTAGGACTTAGAAAAATTCTGCCTAAAATCTGAAACGACTTAAAATGCTGAAAATTCCAGATTCGAACGAACTTTTCGATCCGTAAAAATACGGGTCGTTACATTCTCTCCCCCTTAGGAATTTCGCCCCCGAAATTCCAAACAAACAAAGCAATCAAAGACTATTCTGTACGCCTACCATCCATAACAATCAACAAACCATGCATCCAATTCTAGCTTAGCGTACAAAATTCTAATACTAGAACAAGTCACAATATCGTGAGATGACACGGCACCTTAGGGCCATACCTTGAAGAGTTCAGGATGAGCTGCCTTCATCCTCTCTTCCACCTCCCACGTACAGTCATTATCATCATCACTCCATTGTATCTTGAGCAACTTAACTACCTTCCTCCTAAGCTGTTTCGTGTCAGTTTCAACAACACGAAGCGGCTTACGAGGTCTTCTATCAACTGGATCAACTTCGAAATCTTCACAGCTATTAGTAGAAACCACAGTACTCGAGTCGTGCACATACTTCCGTAGATATGATACGTGAAAAACATTGTGCACACTCGACATCTTCTTAGGTAACTCCAGTCTATATGCGAGCTTTCAAATTCGCTCGATGATCGAGAATGGTCCAACAAATCTCGGAGTCAATTTTCCTTTCTTCCCGAATCGGATAACATTCTTCAGTGGAGAAATCTTCACAAAAACCATATCTCCTATGTCGAATTCCAAATACTTTCGACGCTTATCGGCATAACTCTTCTGACGGTCTTGGGCTGCCTTCATTCGTTGCTGAATGATCTCTATGCAATCCGAAGTCTGTCGAATCATCTCTGGCCCAAGTAACGGCTTTTCTCCAGTTTCCAACCAACATGTCGGAGAGTTACATGGTCTTCCATACAATGCCTCATACGGTGCCATACCAATGCTTGACTGGTAACTGTTGTTGTACGCAAATTCCACCAAATGAAGGTGATCTTCCCATGATCCTCCGAAGTCCAAAACACATGCTCTAAGAAGATCTTCCAAAACTCGGTTGACTCTCTCGGTCTGACCATCTGTTTGAGGGTGATAAGCTGTACTCAAACACAACTCGGTTCCCAAAACTTCCTGGAAGCTCTTCCAAAATCCACTAGTGAACAATGGATCTCGATCGCTCACTATACTCTTCGGGATACCATGGAATCGAACTATCCACTTAACATACAACTCAGCCAACTTTGATGCAGTCCTAGTCGATCGAACAGGAACGAACCTCGCACTCTTAGTCAAACGATCTATAATGACCCAAATCCCTTCGTTTCCCGTTCTTGTTCTAGGTAATCCATCAATAAAATCCATCGATATCTGCTCCCACTTCCATGTAGGAACTTCTAATGGCTGAAGTAATCCACTTGGCTTCTTCTGTTCAGCCTTTACCAACTGGCAGTTCATACATTTGGAAATAAAATTTCCAACATCCTTCTTCATGCCTTCCCAGTAATAGGTTCTCTTCATATCCCGATACATCTTATTTCCACCTGGATGAATTGTCAGCTTCGAGTGATGACTTTCCTTCAGGACTTCACTCCTCAATTCATCTATATCGGGAACAACTAGTCGTCCTTGCTTTCGAAGCCAACCCTCTCGATCGACCTCGAATCCTTTATCCTTTTTTGGATCCAATCCAGATTCCAATTCACGGATAATCTTGACAAGCTTATCGTCTCGTTTTTGGCTCTTGCCAATCCTTTCCACAAGAGAAGGTCTTATTGATAAGTTTGCCAACATCTCAGGTTCCAATTCACATCTAGGCCTGAAGTCAAATCCAGCTAAATACTCGAGACTCTTCCATTCTGAAAACATGGCTCCCAATCCTGCATGTCTTCGACTTAACGCATCTGCCACTGCGTTACCTTTTCCTGGAGTATAAGCTATACCAAAATCATATGATGCTAAAAACTCTAGCCAACGTTGCTGCCGAAGATTCAAATCCTTTTGGGAGAAAAGATACTTCAACGACTTATGATCCGTAAACAACTCGAATCGAACTCCCAACAGATAATGTCTCCACATCTTCAGAGCAAATACAATCGCCGCTAACTCCAAATCATGAGTCGGGTAATTCCTTTCATGCGGCTTCAGTTGTCGACTTGCATACGCAACAACTTTATCCCTCTGCATCAGCACTGCTCCAAGTCCAGTACCACATGCGTCGATGTAAACCACCATCTCATCATTCCCACTAGGAATAGTCAAAACAGGAGCACTTGTCAATCTCTCTTTCAGGATTCCGAAAGCTTGCTCACAGTTAGCATCCCAACTGAACACTTGGTTCTTCTTCGTCAATCCTGTTAACGGTGCAGCTATCTTGGAGAAGTCTTTGATAAACCGTCGATAATATCCTGCTAATCCAAGAAAACTTCTCACATCAGATGCATTCTTAGGTCTAACCCAATCCTGGATTGCTGCCACCTTAGCGGGATCAACCGCTATCCCATTTCCAGAAATCACATGGCCTAAGAACCTCACTTCACTCTTCCAGAAGTGACACTTCGAAAACTTAGCCTTCAGCTGATGTTTCCGCAAGATTTCCAAAACAATACGCAAGTGCGTCTTGTGCTCCTCTTCCGTTCTGGAATAAATCAGAATATCGTCCACGAACACAAGTACGAACTTGTTCAACTGATCTTTGAACACTCTATTCATAAGATCCACAAAATATGCTGGCGCGTTAGTCAATCCAAACGGCATTACCAGCCACTCAAAGAAACCGGATGGTGTTCGAAAAGCAGTCTTCGGCACACTAACCTTAGCTACTCTCAACTGGTGAATCCCGTTGCCAAATCCATCTGAGAAAACACCTTAGCTTCGTGAAGCTGATCAAACAAGTCATCTATTCTCGGCAATGGATACTTGTTCTTCTTAGTCACCTTATTCAGCTCACGATAATCGACACACAACCTCAGCGATCCATCTGCTTTGGTTGCGAATACAACTGGTGCACCCCATTCGGACACACTACGCCGAATGAATCCTTTCTTCAAAAGATCATCAACTTGCACCCTCAACTCTTGCTGTTCCTTAGGCGCCATCCGCCTAAGAGGCATCACAACAGGTCTGGCTCCTTCAACTAGATCTATACGAAACTCGATCTCTCTATGCGGCGGCAACCCTTTGACTTCGTCAAAGACATCCTCGAATCCATTCGCGATTGGCACTAATGACAGTCCTTCCCGTGGAACAACTAGCGAATACATGAAGCTCATGAAGACGCCTTCTTCATGCTTACATCGTATAACAACCTTTCGCCCCTCCACATTCTCGACTGTCACCTCCAACCTCTCGCAATCAACTTTCGCCGCATACTTCCTAAGCCAGTCTATACCCAAAATAATTCCGAACCCCGCAAAGTTCAGAACAAAGCAATCACAAACAAAAGAGCAACCATGACTCGATACAACTAGACCACGGCATAACATACACAAACAAGACGAACCCCCAACTGGATTAGTCACAACCAATGGCTTATCGACAATATCCGGCTTCAAATCTAACCGGCCTACGAGTTCATTACAAACAAACGAATGCGACGCTCCAGTATCAAACAAAACTCTAACTGGAACACCACATAGGAAAAGAGTACCTTGAACAACCACACTCTTTCCTTTCTCTTCAGCAGTAGGAGCTTTCGAAGACGACGGAACAGCTCCCAAAGCATAAGCTTGCACAATCTGCTTGTCCCTCCTCGGTTCTGGACAATTCTTCCTGAAATGCCCCGACTTGTCACAGTTGTGACACTTCATTGGAACCTTCGGATTCTTACAATCCTTCGAGAAATGGCCCTTCTGCTGACAATTGTAGCAAGTCACCTCGCCTTTCGGCTTCTTCTGGCCATCCTTACCCTTCTGCTGTTGCTGCTTCCTCTTCTTGTTTCCACCCTGCTGGGGTTTAGACTCTTCCCTGGTCACAGCAACAACAGATCCTTCCTTAGGAAACAGACTCTCATGCCTGAGAGCTTTCTCCACAAGCTTCTCAAATGAATCATCCAAATGATCCACCAACTGCCTCCCAAGATAACTGTCCAAGTCTGTCACAAACTTCTCATTCTTCTGATATGCAGATTCAATATATGACCGAGCATACTTGGACAAGGCTTCAAACTCAGAAACATACTTAAGAACTAATCTTCCACCTTGCTTGAGCTCCACGAACTTCTTGAACAGAACAGACTTCTGCGCTGTAGAAATGAACTTAGCTTCGAATCTGACTTGGAATTGCTCCCAAGTAATCTCTTCCTCCGGAGTATTGATGGTAATAGAGTTCCACCAATCAGAAGCTCTCCCCTGAAGCTGCCTTGATGCCAACTTCCTCTTAGTCGCATCATCAATTCCTAAATCACCAAAGATCCTTCTACAAGCATCTATCCACCTCTGGACCTCAATGGTAGATTCTGTTCCCAAGAAAACCTTCCCTCCAAGAGCATTATAGTCCTTGCACAACTTTGCAAAATCCACTGGTTTCGGAGTCTGAACTTGGACTCCAACATCTACTGCTGCCCCCGGAACTGGTATCCTTCTCATGATCGAAGTCATCATAGCTTCGAACATAGCTGCAAAATCAGCAGTCCCCTCAGTAGCACGGCCTTCCCTAGCAGCTGGTCTCCCTCTTCGACTCATTCTCAATATCTATAAAAAGGAATGATTAGAACTTCTAGAGAAACGACTGCATAAAGGAGTCAAACTCTACTAAGCTACTATATTATATATATTATTCATCCATCAAAATACAATTATGTCTCTCATACGTAGTTACGTCTGCGAGCGTTGGGTAAAATCGATTAACCAATGCTCTGATACCAAATGTGGCGACCGCCCATGACCCCTGCACCGAATCTAGAGATAGTGCGCTGTAAAGTGTGCCAGGCGACCATGGACGATTGTCAGGGTAGATCAAACAACAGAATCTATCGTATTACTCACAGCGCATGGACAAAATACAATAGAACATATGTATAGTGAAGCTTTACATAACAAAATGACATCATATAAAACTCCATAATAGTTGAATACAAGCATCCAAATAGCCAATACATCAAGCCTCACTACATAACACTCAGAGAATACAAAATAGTGGAAAATCCAGTACATATAATAAGAAGATAATATGCAACCCTCCAGCTCGTCTTCGATATCAGCATCGTGAGAAGAGAACAGCACCTGTCACCTGCTACCTAGTCTGCCCGTCCCAAAAATGGACGAACAGCCCAAGGCAATAAGAATTAAAACATAAAGCCTTGAGTCAAACAACAGTCTTAGTGAGCAGTAAATTAACTAACAACATACCAAAAGAGCATAAAGGAAAAGGAATAGGAATACAACCCTCCCACTCCACCTCTTTCTACAGTGATAGCCCTCAGACACACACTAAGCAGAAGCAACATAGCAGAGCATACAATTTAAAGTAAAGTAATAATCATTCGAGTCAAGGGCGATGTTTTCCAAGTACCAAGGCCTAAATCAGATAAGCACTCAGAAAATACCGCTCTTGAGTCCGAATGACGATACAACCAAACATCCATGACTCTGGCTATCACTGTTATCATTGCTTCGATATCACCGTTAATTGAATGACCGGCACATTCTTTCAGCCGTCCGTCAAGGGCTAATGGAAACCCCGGTTCTAGACATAACTCCTGCACGTCGTCGCAGCCCGTGCCTAGGACTATCGAATCTGCCCAGAGTACTCGACCATCAACAGTTGGCCGTTGGGACTATCGAATCTGCCCAAACGTACTCTTGCTTAGAGCATGCTAGAACCTTCAACAACGATGCTATCCAAGCCTCCTAGTCATCCTCCTCGACGACTATCCTCATATCCATTCATTATCCTCAACTCGAATCATATCACCGAGTTATCAACATGCTTGGAATGATCCCGTCTGGATTAGACCAAGTCTTCATCACATGATTGCCTCGCTTCATCACATCCTCGCAAAGCCTCATCTCAACATCACATCATCAAATCTATGCATAAGAGCTTCATCATCCCGCTACATATGCCACGAGCAGCTTACCCAATTCAAGAGCCTTTCTTCTAGCTTTTGAATCATCTTCGGTCTAAATCAAACCATCAATCATCTAACTCATAACAATCAATCAAACCAAACATTAATTCAAGCAATCAAGCATTCAAATATGATCTAAGTAGATAATTATAATAATAATGGCATTTTCGTAATTAAGGAGTTGAAAGTCTAACAAGCATGAAAACATGAGAATTATCTCTACAACTTGATGAATGAACTTGCATAGGTTAATCATATACAAAAATGGTTGTCAAATCATCATGAACAATGGATCTACATGGATCTACACTTAGGTTTACAAAAATGCATAGAAATCCCTATTTTAACACCACATCGAGCCAACAATCCGATATACTCCTTTGGATCCGTGTGAGAGATAATCACCACTCACCAAATCACCTAAACAACCTCAAATCAACACGCTTCAGATCTGGACAGTGAAGGATCAAGCTTGATCTATCACGAATCCGCTTCAAACGAAGAAATCTAACTTCAATGGATGAAGATCTTCAACTTTAGCTCTTGGATCTTCGATCTTGATCTTCGATTTGGATGAAAGGAATCACTAGATTAGAGTGGAGGAAAGAAGTGAAGAAGTGTAGAAGTCGAGCTCTCAAAATGGCAGCACTTCATCGCTTCAAAATCCGGATCCCAAAAAGTGAGAAAAACCCTTCCTATTTATAGCAGAAATTTCCTTAAGTCGTAACTCGGCTATCTCCATAGGTCGTTTCCGACCTAAGCCTCTCCGACCTAAGCCTCTCCGACCTAACAGATATGCACGTGCGCCCCAACTCCTACGACCTAACACTTCTGCGCATCCAAACACCCAGCGACCTACGACCTAACGCAACGCGCGACTTAACACATGCGCTTCCACTTGTATATGACTTACGACCTAACACAGATCGCGACCTAACACTTAGACGCGACTTAACAATAGGTACGACCTAACACTTAGACAAAACCCAGCGACCTAACGCAGACTGCCTATATGACCTTCGACTTATAAAACCTTGCGACCTAACAACTTAGCAACCCACGCGACCTAACAGTGTTACGACCTAACACTTAAGCGCTTACGCGACCTAACACTCAAGCCAACCACTCCGACTTAGTCCACATGACCAGATACATGACCCCTTAGGTCGTCCAACGACTTAACTACTAAGTCGTTAACCAGCTTATTTCTTAGGTCGGTCAATCCCATAGGTCGCTCACTCTACTAAGTCGCTAACCTGCTACCCCAGCTCCTCTAGGTCGTTGCCGACCTAACTATGCTAACCCGGTAACCACTAGGTCGCTAACTCCACTAGGTCTGCCTACCCTTGAGTCACCATCTCCTTAAGTCGGTCAGTTCCTTAGGTCGTTAACTCGCCCTGCCGGCCTAACACTTAACTCACCAAAACTCTTAGGTCATCAACTTCCTTAAGTCGCTGCCGACCTACCCCTTAGGTCGCCAATCCTATAAGTCGGTCACAACCTATCACTTAGGTCGTTCATGACCTAGGACTTAGAAAAATTCTGCCTAAAATCTGAAACGACTTAAAATGCTGAAAATTCCAGATTCGAACGAACTTTTCGATCCGTAAAAATACGGGTCGTTACATACAAGTTCTATGTTTAGAAGCGGTAGTGGAGTGGAGCAATATAGCATTGAACTATCTGTCATAAGGTTAAGTTCAAGGGAAATGTCAACGTCAGCATTTGTCGGACGACTTATGCTGGAATCCTTGTAGCGCTTAGTGATCTGTTCGAGATTCTGGAATCCAAAGAGAGATTCAAGTTTTGTTCGAGTGATGAAGACTCGTGTATTGAGTTGCCGAATGTAACTTCATCATCTCTAATGGCAGAAAAAAAAGTAGAGGCATAGCCAAGGGTTTAGCTAACCCAAATGGTACATCAACTCCAAATATCAAGAGATGCTTTCGATTGAGGCGCGTAGGAGTTGTTGGTGTTCAGAATCACATGTTCAGCCATTGACCGACTATATTTTCCTTTTTGACATATTTTATCTAGAGATATGCATGGTTTCGAAAGGTAGTTTCTGACCCTTTTGTAGGAGGTCAGCTTCAATTTATTAAGGAGACCTCTACGGAAGTCCATATGTGAACGTACCTTAGCGGTTTTAGTTGTACTTATAATATTGTTGTGTTGTGAGGTGCAAGCAACACAGCTATTTTCTTATTTATGTTCTACCCCCTTTATGCTATCTATTATATTGCCATATGTACTTATTAGATGGGTTTGGTACTTTTGAGGGAATAACCATTCTGGTAATTTGGGTGGTCTCGAAAGTACTATTATATGTTGATCACATATTTCTTGAGTTTCTCATACCAGACTTATGTCTAACTCATGATTTTATCTTTCCCATAATTCCTTACAACTTGGATGCTTTCACCTATTATAGTATTCATATTTCTACTGCATAACTATTATGTATATATCAACATTTGTAAGGACATGTATGACGATCCAAATTCGATCCCATTGACAATAAACCACACATTTCAAACCTAAACTAACAGAAAGACGGATAATCATGAGAAAGGAAGAAAGAAAGAAGAAGAGAAGAGAAGAAGAGGAGAGAAAGAAAGTAAAATAATCATAGAATCTCACATCGCAGCGAAATAATATATAATATGATATCAATAACCTTTACAAAAAAGAAACTGTAATATAATTTACAAACATCCATCAGAGTACAACATCAAATCACTAATCATCAGCCTGGACAATTATAATAAACTTTCTTTACAAATGCTGATAATTTAAACAACAATGTAGTGGAAAAATAAACATATACGTGAATACAACCAGAAGACCTCCATCTCGTCTCCTTAAGCTCCAAAGCATCCAAATCTAAATCTGTAAATATACTCGGTCTGACCCGAGCATTGAAAAGGAAGAACGCCCAGATCAGTTTGGTAAACCAGCATGAGAAAACATATCTCAACTGAATTTTATAGTTATAAAAAATTTCCTTTATCAAAACAAAGATATCTTGTAAGACCACGCCCAAATATAAACACAGAAGGATTTTTTTACCTTACGATAACCAAACCCTTTCATATCAAATCCTGTTATATTATACTAGTGTCTAGTATACAAATAATATTAATCATAGCCGAAATTGTTACATTATTTAAATTCCATCATACTAGCCACAAACGCGGGTTCCACAAACAAAATGGCAGGCACGTAGTGGATAATGGATTTCCATAAAAATGACCATGTGAAGGGACTACCTTCCGGCTATACATCTCTAGAGGAATGTACCGAGGCTACAGAACGTCTGCCCTCTACCAACACAAGACTGGACTACCTTTCTCACTAGATAGTACCAATATGTCATCATCCCGGTCGTTACCGACCTATCCGAGGGCCCTCATCGCGTACATCCATAATAATTTAAAATCTGAACATCATAGCGGGAATAAATATATCTAAAAGGGGATCCTAATGGCTGCGAACCACATAGCCTTGCCACATCTACCCTTTTTCGGTCATTTTCGGGTATGAGGCCTGAGGTCACGTTTACCTTTCACATAGCACATTATCTCTTTCCTCTATGAATGCCACATTGCGATTCCATCATCACCCAACTGATTTCTATAAACGTATAACTCCTGAGCTCGTACGTCTCAGGAAAGGGTGTTAAGCTAAAAGAAGTTTCCTTCCCCGCCACCAAGCAGATAATACGTTTATAGAGATCAATCAATGTAATTTTAAAATGCAACATTAGGCAATCGTCCATACAAGTTGTCTAGGAACAGGAAAAACTAAAGACACTTCTCCCACCACATCCTGTCGGGAGTTACCCCTAGGATTAGTAGCAATTAGTCCTTGCATTGGATATTTCATAACGAAGTGACAACCGCTACTATATGTATATTTGTAGTTTACCCCAAATGATCATAAAGCAGTCCATCATTACGAAAATCACAAATATCAATGTCTTCCAACAACTGCACATTCGAACACATATACGTTGGTTCGAAGTGGTTCTTGGATAATTCCAACCCCGGTCTCTACGGATCAACAACGATAAAGAGGCCAATATTTGATAGTCGGTTATTTAACTATCAACGCAACAATAAAATCTAGCACTAAGCAATCACTAGGCCCATTTAATAAATCTTTTATTACTTAAATCACTTTCCAAATATTTACTTCAAATTATCCTTGAAAATATATATTCTCAAAACCATTTCAAGTTTGGTAATGGAAAACATTTCCATATACTTATATTAACTATATAAGCATATTCACAAATCATTTCATTTCCAACACTTAGAAAATATTTCCATATAATTAAAATAGAAATAAGTATATATACAAATCTTAAGGGAAGTATTCTTCAAAATGCACTTTATTTGGGTCAAAATGAATGCTACGTAAAACATTGTTATGACAACCCAAAACATTTAATATACGGATTTAATTAATTAATTATATATATATATATATATAATCCCATATACTATATAAAACATTTTCTTTCGAAAATCATTTACTATAACAACAATGTTATAATCCATGCCTTCCTTACTTCTCCAAAAATGTCTATTACAACAATGAACGTTGAAATCTATGTTTTCGACACATATCACATTTTAAGTCATTTCCAAAACCATTTAATTACATTTGGAATTATTTCTTTCAAAACATTACTTCCAAAAGATAAATTACTTTTAAAACCATTAACTCCATCAAAATTTTTCTTTCAAACATTCCTTTAAATAAAAATCCATATTAAAATCTCAACATAAGTCATTCTATATTTATAAACTATGTTTATAAATTCCACTTCTATTTTATAAAACTTCTATTTATAAATCCATTCTTTTATAAAAATTAATTTACTATCAAAATCCACTTATAAATCCATTTACTAAACAACTTCAAATCCATTTACTAAACATTATAAATTTCGATTATAAATCAATTTCTTTATTTATAAATTATTACTTCTATAAATATTTTTATAAACTTGTTCAAAAATTCCAAATCAAAGTATTTCTTAAATTATACTTTTATAACTTCAAAAATCATAACATATTTTTTACTAAAAATAAAATAATCCATTTTAATAATTTAAAATTATTTAAAATGTATGTGTGTGTATATATATATTTCCAAAATTACTTTGAAATCCTTTTCAAATCAAAATCGTCAATTTTAGTATTTCAAAATACCAAAAATAAGGCCCAGTGCTACCATAGCACTAAATAAGTCAAATTACATCAAAGACATCAACATGGCATTTAATACATCATATATCATCATATATATGAAAAGTAAAATCAACAATGGTGACGAATCCTGTTGGATCCCTCCAACCTGTCCCCTTGCATCACAAACAACATATAATCATTAAAATATAAATCGACCGCTTCGAGGCGGTATTCATATACAAAGGGTTATCCGCTCTTACATGGGAACGTAATAGGGTCGCATCCGCTCCAATAGGCGGGAATATATCCAAACCAACTAATATGTACAGTATATCATCCAAACAAGTAACAATCAAGATACATAAAACCATTCCCACTTATATAAAAATATAAGCAAACCGGAGAGGTGAGTTTACTCACAAAAATGCCAGAAATCGCCAAAGCGCTCTAGTTTGAATTAAAGTTGAACGGTCATTCAATTTAACTCAAAATTCCCACTAGCTTCGAATTCATCCAATCCAACTCTATAACATAGTGCTCGTTGATACGATCACAACGCAACTTGTCACGCTCGAGACAGACCTTGTACAAGAAAGTTATGAATTAATTAACATTCAAATAATTAATATTATAATTAACATAATTTAAATAATTTAAAACTTTTAACCTTTCCTCCCCCAATCTCGTTCCATAGGCACTCACGCGTGCATGTGCAACTTTGTTTTCTATTTTTTATTTTCTGAATGATCGTCGCCCACCACGAACGATGCCGAGCCACCACCGCCGACCTACCGTGATCCCCCATGCCGAGCCACCGCCACTGACCTACCGTGCTCCCCCACGCCGAGCCGCCTACCTGTGCACGCGCACATGCGAATTTGCAATTTTCGAACCTAAAACTGTAGATGAATGGAGGCAATTTTTCGTCGTCTCGGCTCAACCTTCGACGATCCAACCATTGGTTAGTTTTGCATGGATGCTCTCTACATTTCTTTAGTTGAAGTCGTTGGCCAATTCGGCCTCTAGAGGCTTTGATCGATGTTGGCTATTGGATGGATTAGTTTTTATAGCGGCTGAAATCAGTTTTAGGGTTAGGGTTTGGAAATGAAATAAGTTAAGGGTTATTTATAGAAAATTTTTGTGGCACTATTCATCCGTGAAAATTTCGAACTCCAAACGAAGCGTGCCGCTTGGCGTTCTATATGTTATACCCCTATACAAAACACAATGGAATATATATCGGAATCCAATTCCATCGTATTCAAAAGATAGCTTTTCAAAATCAAATTATATTAATTTAAATTCCTTTAATAAATTTTATGCGATTCGAACTCGCACGACCAAACAATATGTCCAATCGCCACGAAATTCGATGGCATATAACAATTCACTATTACGGACCTGTTTATACCAAAATTGGGCACAACACTCTTCGGATGTGTTTGAAGAGATAAAATGAAGAAAGTAAATGTAAAATGAGGCAGATCTAACAAACACACCAATTAGCAGATAAGAAAACGTATGGAAACACACAAATTTAGAGTGGTTCGACGTATGGCCCACGTCCACAATGAAATGATTGATGTTTATTGATTATAACTTGCTGGTTATAAGTGGATTACAATAGTACAATCAAGGTACAATAGCAATTTCGGCAGAGTATCGACGTAAAGAAGCCAAAAGTCCCTTTTCTGTAGGTCCAGGGTCACTATTTACAGGCGTAGGTAGCAAATATCTCGCCTAGATCTCGGAGGACTTCTTCTCTCAAGTTGGTGGGCCCATGCGATCGAGTTCAGGTGATTTTGACTCGATCTAGAAGCGATACGAATTGAGTTCGTATCGATCAATAATTGGTCCTTTTGGGTTGAAATTGATCAGGTACATTCTTAAGGTTGTAGGCAAGCTCTTGTGAAAATTTGGTGGCATTTGGACTTGTAGATCTCGAGTTATGATCAATGCAACTTTGGATTTTCAATGTGCTGTCAAACTCATATCAATACGATTCGTATCGTTCTGATTCGTATCCATGCATCATGTGTCGATCAGATGACATGGCAATATAATTTAGGATCGATCCACTTTTCATGCCGAGTGACCGAGTCTTCCACTTGCATGTGCCTTGTTCGTATCGACCCGTAGCAATTATCTTCGTATCATTCCCTACAAGTTGTTTCGTATCGGTCCTTTACAACTATTTCGTATCGATACGAATATGTGTCCTTAGTGTCGATATGTAACGACCCATAAATTTTAGTGGTTTATTTATTTAATTAATTGAATTTTTTGTGAAATTTTAAATAATAGAATTTTGAAATAAAAATTTAATATTTGGAATACGCCTATTTAAACATAGCAACTGGTAAATTTACATTAGATAATTTGGAAGTTTATTTTCTAGTGTAATTTTATTCCAATTTATATCAGTTAAAATTGATGATGATAAAATGTTTTCCATACCTGAATATTTTTACATAGAAAAATTCTAATTCATCTTCTGACTAAGACGTCATTTTTCGTTTTTCCAAATTCGGACTTCTTTAGCTCCGTCGATCTTATTTTTCTGCGTTTTTACTGCATTTTCCGCTAATAGAAAATTCGAATTTTCATAATTCAATCATACCACTGATATCTGTATACCGTTTTGATCGTCTCGTTGTGCTGATCTGTGCGGTATATCCGTTCGTGTGTTTCAGAGTGCGGGACACGACGAAATCGATAAGTCGATCGGTCGAACCGGTTCCTCATTGGAACGTTTTGGCTACCCATACCCTTTCTTTTTCCACCGTATAAACTTAAAACTGTTGCTTTTATTTCCTCCATAAATTCGTTTGTGTCTATTACCATTCCATGCTGGACGTTTACTATTCTAACAGTTGAAAGGATATTTGGTTTTATTCACTGTTCAAGGTCCCTTCCTCTATTCATTTTTCTTCCCTCCCATCTTTCATTTTTCTTTTCTCCTGGTTGACAGACGAGAAAAATATATGGAGCAGTTTTATACATTTCTTGTTTTGTTGCTCGAACCCGCGTGCACCACCTCTCGACTTGCTCACGCGACCTCCGCCTCGGCAATCTCAACATCAGGCTTCAGTCTTCGACCCATGCTTCACCTCGACCGCTTGCTCCATGGTCCACAACACCGGCCTTAACCACCTCACGCACCTCCAACCAAGTGACAACCCCAAGTGCCGAACCTCCTCTTCCACTTACCCGTGCTCCGCCTCCCCTCAGCACACTTTGCGGCCTCCCGTCCCCTTCCACAATCCGACTCATCTAGCACACTCGACCACTGTTTTATTTCCTTCCTTTACTTCGTCGATATCTCTGAGGTCATGAGTGTATATATGATGTAAGTGGTTAATATATATATATATATCTTATTAGCGATATATACTTTACAGTTATAAATAGATTCCAACGTGTACTATGTTTATATATTTGTAAGTATTTTATATTAGTTTACTGTATTAGTTGGATATATATATATATTACTTTTATTAGTATTACCTTATTTATACAAATTTGTATCTTATTAATATCGGTTATATAATTGTACGTATATATTATGTATATATATTAGGCTGTTAGAGATTGTATATGTCTGTTTCCTATAAAAGTTATATAAGATATTTATTTTGTTGTATATATAGTATAAGCTATTTTATATTATATGAGTACTGTATATATATAAAAGTGTACTGTTCATATAGGTACAATGTTTAAAAAGGGCTGTAACTTGTTACTGGCTATGTTGTTATATATAGATCTAATTTATTTTATGTTCAAGGAGTTTGTAACATCCCACCTTTTTGTATGCTTAAGCAGACACACGTGCCAACTTAAACCGTATAGAAGGGCGGATTGTTATGGGGTAAATAAGAAAAAGTGGAGAAATAAAAGAAACAAAATAGAATCTTGCAGCGGAACGATAAAATATAATAATCAAATAACAGTTCATGAAGCTGTTTTACAAAACATTTGATTATACTTATACAATACATATTAGAGTTACACATACCAGAGAATGATAATAAATGCAGCGGAATACAATGGTGTAGTGGAATATAATAAATAGTAGTAATAAAATCTTCGTCTTCGTCCTCCAGAAATAGAGCCTTCAAATCCTGAAATGCTCAGGCTGACCCGAGCGAATTGAAAAGACAAAACACTCGAGTCAGAACTAAAAGATCTTATGTAAGTTAAAACAATGAAATAAACATGAGTGTAAACGGCGTCAGAGATGTTTACGGGGTTTGACATCTCCTATCCAGTGTCTAACGTGAGTGCAGTAACTTAAGAAATGTTCGGGATTCACATCTCTTAAGGATCCGTTAAACTATCTACTATGTAGTAATATTCGCTATATACAGTAGTGTCTAATCAGTAAAGTATAATCATATAGAAAATAGCGTTAAGGGGATGGAGAACCTTAACGCGGTCGGATCTTAAAATCATAATCGTAGTAAAGCTCGATATGGTAGGTGACACGGCACACAAGGCAATGCCAGGGTAGATATACCAATTATGCACACGGACTGATGGAGCGGATAGCAGCCACTACCGTCCACCTCGAACAACACTGCCAAATCGAAGGGTGGCCACCAAAAATCAAAAAGTAATAGAATGGAATCGAAGAAGTGCGTCCGATAAGAGGTGCTACCTCACTGGTCCGAGATCGCTCCTGTTTTAGCCACCTTATGCCAACTCACGGGAGTTGGGTCCACGTATATACCTTAGGATCGTCGCCACCATCCTACTTCATTCTGGAAACTCCACCGCGTACATAGTTGTCAAAGTGGTTTTCGGTATCGATAGAGAGTATGTCCATATCCGATCTCGGTCTCTTTAACAACCAATCGTTATTATAACACCGTGGTCATTTAAAAAAAATATATACTTTTAAAACACAATCATTGCCCTTTCAAAACATATTCTTTATTTCAAAATAGTATATACATCAAAAACCAAAATATTATTGCCATTTCAAACCATATCCTTTACTTCAAAATAGTATATACTTTAAAACCAAATTATTATTGCTATTTCAAAACATATCATTTACTTCAAAATAGTATATACTTAAAAACCAAATTCAATAATATATCATTTAAATAAAATCCAAATTTTCAATCACTATTCTTACTTTTAATTATAAAACTTGAAATATTCTTTAAAACCATCTTAAACCCAAATCACATAATGCAGTCATATTCTTAATCTCAAATTTTCAATCGGTTTCAAATCAATATATTTAAAGATAATTCTTAAATAAATTCTATTTCAAATAAATTCATTTTCAAACCATATTACTTTCAAAGTTATAACAATTTCGAAAACAAATACTTTGAAAAACAATAATACCTTAATTTCAATAAAACATTTCAATTTTGATATATTTCAAGTCTTTAAATATTCCAAAATTCCCAACCAAATATGATAATCTTATATATACCTTAATTCAATTTACTATTATTTAGTTTAGAAATATTTATTTAATAAATTCAATATCACTTAAATAAAGCTCAAACTTGAAATATTCGTAAATCAAACTTAAAACATCATCAAGTCATACATAGCTTAAATTTTAGAATTTAACCATATATAAAATAATATTTATATAATATCAAAATTTAATATTTATTAAACCGTATATTTCTTTCCAAACCATAGAAAATCCCTTAAAATATTTTATATATAGACCACGGTGCCTGTATATAATTTTCTATCCTATGGTCAAGTGATACAGATATTTACCATTTCAATCCGCAATTTAAAATATAATTACGGTTATATATCATTTCAAACCGCAATCCCGAATAAAATAAAAATGCATAATAACTTGCAGTTTATACAATATAAAATATAGCATCCATTCATCTAAATATCAATAAACAACCATTTATTACAATCATCATCCAATTTAAACAAAACATCAATATAAAGCATATAAAATATAACAGGCATCAACAAATAGTTTATATTCAATAAAAATTAATAACTGTTCAACTGGCAGTTTATATGCAATAATAAATAAATTTAACTCGCAAATTTATATGCAATAATAAAATTAAATAACAATTTAATTTAACTAAATGCTATCTAACTGAGATGATGATTAAATATATATGCCCAAACAATCAAAGATAAATTTTAAATCACATCAAAATTTAATTTAACAAACATAAGAAATCTTAGAAGTTGTGAGTGGGTTAAAACACTCACCTTTTGAATTTAAATTGAATTTAAATTCAATTTAAACCAAAAAATTTTACAGTCTCAGAATTCGTCCAACCAGTGTCAAAAGATCTGTAATTTCAATACGATCCTAACAAAAGAAACCGCGTCCAAATCCGAGTCCGTATGCAAAAGTTATGAAAATTTGAAGATTGGAAAATTTTGGTCCTGAGTCGACTTCGAGTTCAACCCGGTCCGCCGCCTCAAATACCCGATGCTTGCTCTGAGTTTTTGCCAAAACGACCCGGAGACCCGAGTCATTTTCTTCGTGACCCAAAGTAGCTCCAGGGTTTTTCCCCTTGAAACCCGAAGCGCGTAAATCTCGAATTTTTTTTTTTGAAATTAGATTTTGGAATTTGAGAATTAGGTTTTGTCTGCCACTGGAATAAGGAGCTAAGAAGAAGATGAATTGTACGTACAGACAAATGAAGATTAGGGAGGCTAGGGTTTATAACAGGATATATATAGGCAGGGTTGACATTTGAATGGATGGATAAGATAGATTTACGCGCTAACGCCAAAGTGGTCCAAAAACCCTGTTCTGTCTCCGGAACGAAATTGAGTAAACCCATATATCAAAATAGGTGTTTTAAAATATTTTAAACGCAATGGAAAAGGTTTCAAGTCCAAATTCCATCGTATGAAGAAGTTATGCTAAGATCAAAAATTTCAAATTGGTTTCAATTGATTACAATTGCATTTATTTCAAGGCGTTTCGAGTCCGCACGATCAAATGACAAATCCGATTGTTACGAAACTTGAAACACTATTATAATTCACCGTTACGGATCCGATGAAACTGGTTTCGTCGAAATCCGAGTCCGTGACCAAAAAGGCAAATTTTATATTAATTAAATGAAATGAAATTAAATTAATTAAATCGAATTTTATATTTCAATTATAGAATTGACAATCTATCACCTTTATACTTCTCAATCATTTGCAATTATTTAAACAAAATGTAAACGTCAATCTAGAGAAAATAATTTATCAATTGAATTTAAATGCCCTATCTTAAATTTTCATTATATTCAAAATTATAAATTTTAGTTCCCAAAATTTCTATTAAATTGAATTTACCCATAATTATTTCATTCATAATTCCAAATAGAAGGGCGTACCATTGGATTTAAAATTATCACATAAATATTTCCCATTTTCAACTAAAATTTTAAATTACAGTAATAATTACATATTTGAGTTCATTCGTTTGCAATAAATTCATCTATTATAATCTAAATAAATTAACTCACTATTAAAGGTTCAAATTCTATAATTCATAAATTTTACCCTCTTGATTTACTTATTAATTTGTAATTCTTTAAACAAATTCCCGTTAGTTTAAAGTAGCTTAATTCTCTCATTAAAGAATTTATTTCGATTTCTTAAAATAAACCCTCATTATAAATTGAATCCCATTTTATCCTAATAAGTTTCAAATTAAATGGATAAGTTCCAAATTCAACCTTTAACTTACACTTAAGTTTAGGTAAAATCAATTTATAACGTATTTCCCTTTTAGTTATTACTTTACATGCTTCTAGTATTAATTTCTCAATTAATCCACATTATTAAAGTAACGCTTTTAATAAATATGACCCTATGATTACTCAACATTTAATGAACGTTATTTCATTTCCCATTAGTGTAACCTTCATTTATTTTATTATCACTTATTACAAATTCTAATTCTATTAACAAATAAGCAGGTAATTTAAAATATATGTTACAAATTTTGAATTAATCACTATTCATTATTATTGACTTTAATTTAGCATCACTTACCTTGCATTAACATTGTTACTTAACAATCCCTACCCAATTGCAATTTTATATTCAAATGAATACATTTACTCTTTCCGTTATGGAATTAATTATCCATAAGGCACATCTAATTATCATTATTGATTTTATAAAATTTCCATTAACTGTACATTCAATTACTATTCAATGTATATTTATTCATTAATCAATTCGATATATACGTTTGTTTCCTTCTATTTGATTTATAACCTAGTATACATTTACCTAAATCCTATTTCAATTACATTCATTAATGGGTGTTGCATTAAAACCTAATTTATTAGCTTATATCACATTATTACCATTAATTACAATTGGCTTACCAATTTTTATTCAATACCATAAATAAATAACATATTATTCAATACTTACTCTTGTTTCTCATATTCTATTTAAAAATCAAATCGTAACATTTACATTATTTTATTGAATTGGAATTTCATTTTAAATAAATATATTTTTTTTTTTGTTAACTTTTAATTTCAATTGCTACATCTAATTCATAACATTCATTTTACTATAAATTATGGAAATTATGACAAACTTAGTTAACGAAATTCACGGGTCGTTACACTCTCCCCCACTCAAAAATTTTCATCCCCGAAAAGGAAAAATAAGGGAGAAGGAAGAATTAGACAAACAATACATCTTATTCAAAATATTAACTTATAAACACTAATTTACAAAATTTATTACTTTATATAAAATTTACCCATTTTAATCATTATATCTTTTTATACTTAAATGAATAAAGTTTGGAAAAACATTTCAAAATAATTTTCTAAGTCCAAAAATTTCGAAAAATTTCGGCGGAGTCTCTTTTGTACGGAGAGGCTCGGGAGAAAATATAATATTAAATATAACAAAATATCACTTATAATATCCAAAATATTATATCCCAACACGGGAAAATATATATAAATAGCGTTATAAATCGTAATCCGAAACGTACCTATTTGTCGGGCAATTTACGTTTAATTTATGGAACCAAAACAGTAGCAATTGCTTCCATAACCTGCATTTCACTTATTAAATCCAAAGGGTTAACAATTTATATAAAGTAAAATATTTAAGTGGTTTCAATCACTAACAACAAATCAATACAACAACCATCAATTTCACAAACAGCATACACACACAAATACAAACAACCATTCAATCAACAAACAAATAGTTGTTCGGTTTCAGAACTTTTAAATTGTACGGAACGAAGAATAAACCATCAAATGCATCATTTACTCAACAGTCTTAGATTAAACACAATGGATTTTTCATCCATCCCAACAAAATTAAAGTTTCCTTACCCAACAACCACAACCACGACAAATAACAATTTCAGCAATAGTTTTAGTCTATTCTTATTCATTCCATTCATACATTTGTTGTTTGATTCTTTTATTCATATAACGGTTTATCTTTTTATTTTCATTGTATTTCTTCCAACTTTTATTTAGAAATTACTTTAACCCTTTCAGTTTACAATTTCTCTTATTTATATTACATTCATTTATAATTGTATGACCTCATCTATTTACACTTTAATTACTTAAGTTTATAATCATCTATTTGTCATACTTACCTTTAATTATATTTACTTGGTAAAATTTCAATTATACTTAAGCTTATAACATTAAATTCTCATTTAATAGCAATTTCATTGAATACTTTCATTATTTCAAATTTCTACTTGTATAATATTCTATTACAATTTAAACACTTGCAACAAGGCATACAATCATAAAATCAATCATTTATTCATATCAAACAAAAGAAATAGTTGTTCAGGTTCATAACTTTAAATTGTACAGAATGAAGAATAAACTACTAAGTGTACCCTTCACTCAACAGTCTTAGGTGAAACTAAATAGATTATTCCTACATCCAAACAATATTAAAGTATCCTTGCCCAAACAACCATAAGCCAAACAAACAACAAATTCAACAATAGATCAAGTTCATTATTATTAATTTCATTCCATATATTGTTGTTTGATTTCCTCTTTATTCATCATTTATTTTTATCCATTCAACCAAATTCCTTGGTAGGTAAATTTATTACTTAAGTTTTACAGTCATTTTCTAGTATTCATCTTTTATTCTAAGGTAACTTCAACCTATTACTTAAGTTTATTATTATTTATATATAACATTTAAGTCCATAACAACTAGAACATCAATACTTACTAATTTCATTTATTCATTTTTAAATTAATTTACTTTGCATATTTATTCATTTACTTGATTTTATTTATTCATTTATTAATAATGTTCATGTTCAATTTTAGTTACTTGGCATAACAGTTATACTTTAATTCTTATTAATAAAAGAAATTTACTGAATATTTCATTACATAAGTTTACTTGTACAATTTCCTATACATTTTCTTATTAACATTTTCAACTTTTATATCTTTTGGTAAGTTATATTTATGATTTTAAAGACTGAAATTGAAAGTTATACAAGTTTTCTCATTTCTTTTAATTATTTTAATGTTCAATAATTATTTCATTTATTTCATAGGTTACAATTTCAACTTTCATTTAATACCATTTATATCCTAGCATTAAATCTCTTATTTCCTTTAGAGGTTTCAATTTATTAATTACCTACGTTCCAATTCACTTCAGTAATTAGGACTATTTGTTAATGGAAACTTAAGAATTAAATACCAGGTTTTATTCAAAAAAAAATCATTTTAAAATAATAGAAAATATATATACTTATAAATTTATATATCCAATAATATTTAAAATAATTTAAAATATTTATTTGTCTATCAAAAAAAATCTTGTAGTAAGACTACTACAGTGGCCTTCCCACTTCGAAACTCGAAAATGAATGTCGATGATGCGGCCGCCATCACCGAAATTATTTTCCAGCGACAGAGAGGGGAGTACAATTTATTTCTTTGCAGAATTTCTTTTAAACATTTCTTTCAAATTCTATTGAAATATTTATATTAGAAAATACTTCTAACAATATTATTATTATATTCCAAAATGAATTGAAAGAAATCTTAAAGAACCTCAGAACTTAAGTTCTAAATTTTCCAATTTTCATTTAGTTTCAACTATTATTTATAAATTTCATTACCTAACAACCAATCTATTGCAACCAAATATATATCTTTTTAAAATGTTTTTATATATAGAAAATATAATAGGCAAAGTTATTTCATTCACCTATATTAAAAACAAATATTATGTTGGTCTGTCCTATTAAGTGTTTAGAAATTCCTATTGATGTCATAGCGTCCCATGCACCAACCAGAATTTATAAATACAAAACGGAACAGATTAACACAATATTAAAACCTTTTTATAACACTAACAAATACGCTCTCTCATATATATATACACTCAGCGACTCCCATAGGGTATTACTACCCTATTAGTAAAGAGTCAAACCCCACAAGGCTAAGATTTATCGCTAAACCAAAGCTCTGATACCAGATGTAACATCCAACCTTTTTGTATGCTTAAGCAGACACACGTGCCAACTTAAACCATACAGAAGGGCGGATTGTTATGGGGTAAATAAGAAAAAGTGGAGAAATAAAAGAAACAAAATAGAATCTTGCAGCGGAACGATAAAATATAATAATCAAATAACAGTTCATGAAGCTGTTTTACAAAACATTTGATTATACTTATACAATACATGTCAGAGTTACACATACCAGAGAATGATAATAAATGCAGCGGAATACAATGGTGTAGTGGAATATAATAAATAGTAGTAATAAAATCTTCGTCTTCGTCCTCCAGAAATAGAGCCTTCAAATACTGAAATGCTCAGGATGACCCGAGCGAATTGAAAAGACAAAACACTCGAGTCAGAACTAAAAGATCTTATGTAAGTTAAATCAATGAAATAAACATGAGTGTAAACGGCGTCAGAGATGTTTACGGGGTTTGACATCTCCTATCCAGTGTCTAACGTGAGTGCAGTAACTTAAGAAATGTTCGGGATTCACATCTCTTAAGGATCCGTTAAACTATCTACTATGTAGTAATATTCGCTATATACAGTAGTGTCTAATCAGTAAAGTATAATCATATAGAAAATAGCGTTAAGGGCATGGAGAACCATAACGCGGTCGGATCTTAAAATCATAATCGTAGTAAAGCTCGATATGGTAGGTGACACGGCACACAAGGCAATGCCAGGATAGATATACCAATTACGCACACGGACTGATGGAGCGGATAGCAGCCACTACCGTCCACCTCGAACAACACTCCCATGTCGAAGGGTGGCCACCAAAAATCAAAAAGTAATAGAATGGAATCGAAGAAGTGCATCCGATAAGAGGTGCTACCTCACTGGTCCAAGATCGCTCCTGTTTTAGCCACCTTATGCCAACTCACGGGAGTTGGGTCCACGTATATACCTTAGGATCGTCGCCACCATCCTACTTCATTCTGGAAACTCCACCGCGTACACAGTTGTCAAAGTGGTTTTCGGTATCGACAGAGAGTATGTCCATATCCGATTCCGGTCTCTTTAACAACCAATCGTTATTATAACACCGTGGTCATTTTAAAAAAATATATACTTTTAAAACACAATCATTGCCCTTTCAAAACATATTCTTTATTTCAAAATAGTATATACATCAAAAACCAAAATATTATTGCCATTTCAAACCATATCCTTTACTTCAAAATAGTATATACTTTAAAACCAAATTATTATTGCTATTTCAAAACATATCATTTACTTCAAAATAGTATATACTTAAAAACCAAATTCAATAATATATCATTTAAATAAAATCCAAATTTTCAATCACTATTCTTACTTTTAATTATAAAACTTGAAATATTCTTTAAAACCATCTTAAACCCAAATCACATAATGCAGTCATATTCTTAATCTCAAAATTTCAATCGGTTTCAAATCAATATATTTAAAGATAATTCTTAAATAAATTCTATTTCAAATAAATTCATTTTCAAACCATATTACTTTCAAAGTTATAACAATTTCGAAAACAAATACTTTGAAAAACAATAATACCTTAATTTCAATAAAACATTTCAATTTTGATATATTTCAAGTCTTTAAATATTCCAAAATTCCCAACCAAATATGATAATCTTATATATACCTTAATTCAATTTACTATTATTTAGTTTAGAAATATTTATTTAATAAATTCAATATCACTTAAATAAAGCTCAAACTTGAAATATTCGTAAATCAAACTTAAAACATCATCAAGTCATACATAGCTTAAATTTTAGAATTTAACCATATATAAAATAATATTTATATAATATCAAAATTTAATATTTATTAAACCGTATATTTCTTTCCAAACCATAGAAAATCCCTTAAAATATTTTATATATAGACCACGGTGCCTGTATATAATTTTCTATCCTATGGTCAAGTGATACAGATATTTACCATTTCAATCCGCAATTTAAAATATAATTACGGTTATATATCATTTCAAACCGCAATCCCGAATAAAATAAAAATGCATAATAACTTGCAGTTTATACAATATAAAATATAGCATCCATTCATCTAAATATCAATAAACAACCATTTATTACAATCATCATCCAATTTAAACAAAACATCAATATAAAGCATATAAAATATAACAGGCATCAACAAATAGTTTATATTCAATAAAAATTAATAACTGTTCAACTGGCAGTTTATATGCAATAATAAATAAATTTAACTCGCAAATTTATATGCAATAATAAAATTAAATAACAATTTAATTTAACTAAATGCTATCTAACTGAGATGATGATTAAATATATATGCCCAAACAATCAAAGATAAATTTTAAATCACATCAAAATTTAATTTAACAAACATAAGAAATCTTAGAAGTTGTGAGTGGGTTAAAACACTCACCTTTTGAATTTAAATTAAATTTAAATTCAATTTAAACCAAAAAATTTTACTTTCTCAGAATTCGTCCAAACCTGTGTCAAAAGATCTGGAATTTCAATACGATCCTAACAAAAGAAACCGCGTCCAAATCCGAGTCCGTATGCAAAAGTTATGAAAATTTGAAGATTGGAAAATTTTGGTCCTGAGTCGACTTCGAGTTCAACCCGGTCCGCCGCCTCAAATACCCGATGCTTGCTCTGAGTTTTTGCCAAAACGACCCGGAGACCCGAGTCATTTTCTTCGTGACCCAAAGTAGCTCCAGGGTTTTTCCCCTTGAAACCCGAAGCGCGTAAATCTCAAAATTTTTTTTTTTTTTGAAATTAGATTTTGGAATTTGAGAATTAGGTTTTGTCTGCCACTGGAATAAGGAGCTAAGAAGAAGATGAATTGTACGTACAGACAAATGAAGATTAGGGAGGCTAGGGTTTAAAACAGGATATATATAGGCAGGGTTGACATTTGAATGGATGGATAAGATAGATTTACGCGCTAACGCCAAAGTGGTCCAAAAAGCCCGTTCTGTCTCCGGAACGAAATTGGGTAAACCCATATATCAAAATAGGTGTTTTAAAATATTTTAAACGCAATGGAAAAGGTTTCAAGTCCAAATTCCATCGTATGAAGAAGTTATGCTAAGATCAAAAATTTCAAATTGGTTTCAATTGATTACAATTGCATTTATTTCAAGGCGTTTCGAGTCCGCACGATCAAATGACAAATCCGATTGTTACGAAACTTGAAACACTATTATAATTCACCGTTACGGATCCGATGAAACTGGTTTCGTCGAAATCCGAGTCCGTGACCAAAAAGGCAAATTTTATATTAATTAAATGAAATGAAATTAAATTAATTAAATCGAATTTTATATTTCAATTATAGAATTGACAATCTATCACCTTTATACTTCTCAATCATTTGCAATTATTTAAACAAAATTTAAACGTCAATCTAGAGAAAATAATTTATCAATTGAATTTAAATGCCCTATCTAAAATTTTCATTATATTCAAAATTATAAATGTGACGACCGCCCATGACCCCTGCACCAAATCTAAAGATAGAGCGCTGTAAAGTGTGCCAGGCGACCATGGACGATTGTCAAGGTAAGATTTAAAACAAAAGAATCTATCGTATTACTCACAGCGCATGGACAAAATACAATAGAACATATGTATAGTGAAGCTTTACAGAACAAAATGACATCATATAAAACTCCATAATAGTTGAATACAAGCATCCACATAGTCAATACATCCAGCCTCACTACATAACTCTCAGAGAATACAAAACAGCGGAATCTCCAGTACATATAATAAGAAGATAATATGCAACCCTCTAGCTCGTCTTCGATATCAGCATCGTGAGAAGAGAACAGCACATGTCACCTGTTACCTAGTCTGCCCGTCCCAAAATGGACGAACGGCCCAAGGCAATAAGAATTAAAACATAAAGCCTTGAGTCAGACAACAGTCTTAGTGAGCAGTAAATTAACTAACAACATACCAAAAGAGCATAAAGGAAAAGGAATAGGAATACAACCCTCCCACTCCAACCTCATTCTATAGTGATAGCCCCCAGACACACACTAAGCAGAAGCAAACATAGCAGAGCATACAATTTAAAGTAAAGCTACTATCACTCGAGTCAAGGGCGATGTTTTCCAAGTACCAAGGCCTAAATCAGATAAGCACCCAGAAAATACCGCTCTTGAGCCCGAAATGACGTTACAACCAAACATCCATGACTCTGGCTATCACTGATATCATTGCTTCGATATCACCGTTAATTGAATGACCGGCACATTCTTTCAGCCATCCGTCAAGGGCTAATGGAAACCCCGGTTCTAGACATAACTCCCGCACGTCGTCGCAGCCCGTGCCTAGGACTATCGAATCTGCCCAAACGTACTCTTGCTTAGAGCATGCTAGAACCTTCAACAACGATGCTATCCAAGCCTCCTAGTCATCCTCCTCGACGACTATTCTCATATCCATTCATTATCCTCAACTCGAATCATATCACCGAGTTATCAACATGCTTGGAATGATCCCGTCTGGATTAGACCAAGTCTTCATCATATGATGCCTCGCTTCATTACATCCTCGCAAAGCCTCATCTCAACTTCACATCATCAAATCTATGCATAAGAGCTTCATCATCCCGCTACATATGCCACGAGCAGCTTTCCCAATCCAAGAGCCTTTCCCTTAGCTTTTGAATCATCTTCGATCTAAATCTAATCATCAATCATCTAGTTCATAACAATCAATCAAATCAAACATCAATCCAAGCAATCAAGCATTCAAAAATGATCTAAGTAGACAATTATAACAATAATGGCATTTTCGTAATTAAAGAGTTGAAAGTCCAATAAGCATGAAAACATGGATTATATCTCTACAAACTTGATGAATGAACTTGCATAGGTTAACATATGATAAAATGGATGTAACATCATCATGAACAATGGATCTATATGGATCTACACTTAGGATGAAGAAAATGCATAGAAATCACTATTTTAACACCAAATCGAGCCAACAATCCGATATACTCCTTTGGATCCGTGTGAGAGATAATCACCACTCACCAAATCACCTAAACAAACCCAAATCAACACGCTTCAGATCTGGACAGCAAAGGATGAAGCTTGATCTATCACGAATCCGCTTCAAACGAAGAACTCTCTCTTGAAAAGATGAAGATCTTCAATCTAAGCTCTTGGATCTTCAATTTGATCTTCAACTTGGATGGATGGAAGCACTAGATTAGAGTGGAGAAAAGAAGTGAAGAAGTGTAGAAGTCGAGCTCTCAAAATGGCAGCACTTCGTCGCCTCAAAATCCGGATCCCAAAAATGAAGAGAAGCTCTCCTATTTATAGCAGAAAATACCCTAAGTCGTAACTCGGCTATCTTCTTAAGTCGCTGCCGACTTAACACTATGCCGACCTACGACCTAAAGCTTTGCCATCCTACGACTTAACCAGAAGCATCCGCGACCTAACAACTGCTATCTCCTAAGTCGGTCACGACCTATAGCATGCGCGCCTACGACTCAACAAAACCCAAATCCCCTACGACTTAAGACTCATGCGCCTCTAGCGACTTACCACTAGTCACGACTTATAACTTGGCAGAAGATACGACTTAACAGATCTGTGCTTCTACGACTTAACAAACAACTGGGTTACGACTCAACCCCTAAGTCGTGTACGACTTAACACATAGGCTAACTCTTAAGGTCGCCAACACGTTAACTCCTTAGGTCGCTAACCCACCCAGTCGACTTAACTTGGTAACAACTTAACCCTTAGGTCGCTTACGACCTAACCAACCAAGCTACCAGACGACCTAACACATAGCGACCTATCCCTTAACTCGGTCACTACGACCTAATTCTAACCTTAAGTCGTCTACAATCATAAGTCGGTCAACCCACTAACTCGTCCAACCGACCCAACTTCTATACGCTCTAAGTCGTTGCCGACCTAACCACACTAACCCAGTAACCACTAGG
Organism: Allium fistulosum; assembly: GCA_030737815.1. Taxonomy (NCBI): domain Eukaryota; kingdom Viridiplantae; phylum Streptophyta; class Magnoliopsida; order Asparagales; family Amaryllidaceae; genus Allium; species Allium fistulosum. Next base: position 1,250,475,921 of record CM060903.1, on the reverse strand, counting down.
TCGCTTACTCCACTAGGTCTGCCTACCCTTGAGTCGCCATATCCTTAAGTCGGTCAGTTCTTTAGGTCGTTAACTCGCCCTGCCGACCTAATACTTAATAAATCCTAGGTTGCATAATTCTATAGGTCGCTCCAACTAACCCACGACCTAACACTAACTCGCCGAATTCCTTAACTCGATCATGACTTAGCTCTTAGGTCGTTCACGACCTAAGACTTAGACAAATCTGCCTAAAAATCTGAAATGACTTAAAAATGCTAAAATTCCAGATTTTGACGAACTTGTCGATCCATAAAAATACGTGTCGTTACATTCTCTCCCCCTTAGGAATTTCGCCCCCGAAATTCCAAGCAATCAAAAACTATTCTGTACGCCTACCATCCATAGCAATCAACAAACCATGCATCCAATTCTAACTTAGCGTACAGAATTCTAAAATTAGGACAAGTTACAATATCGCGAGATGACACGACACCTTAGGGCCATACCTTGAAGAGTTCAGGATGAGCTGCCTTCATCCTCTCTTCCACCTCCCACGTACAGTCGTTATCATCATCACTCCATTGTATCTTGAGCAACTTAACTACCTTTCTCCAAAGCTGTTTCGTGTCGGTTTCAACAACACAAAGCGGCTTACGAGGTCTTCTATCAACTGGATCAACTTCGAAATATTCACAGCTATCAGCAGAAACCACGGTATTCGAGTCGTGCACATACTTCCGTAGATATGATACGTGAAAAACATTGTGCACACTCGACATCTTCTCAGGTAACTCCAACCTGTAAGCGAGCTTTCCAATTCGCTCGATGATCGAGAATGGTCCAACAAATCTCGGAGTCAATTTTCCTCTCTTCCCGAATTGAATAACATTCTTCAGTGGAGAAATTTTCACAAAAACCATATCTCCTACGTCGAATTCCAAATCCTTTCGACGCTTATCGGCATAACTCTTCTGACGATCTTGGGCTGCCTTCATTCATTGCCGAATGATCTCTATACAATCTGAAGTCTGACGAATCATCTCTGGCCCAAGCATCAGCTTTTCTCCAGTTTCCAACCAACATGTCGGAGAGTTACACGGTCTTCCATATAATGTCTCATATGGTGCCATACCAATACTTGACTGGTAACTGTTGTTGTACGCAAACTCCACCAAATGAAGGTGATCTTCCCATGATCCTCCGAAGTTCAAAACACATGCTCTTAGAAGATCTTCCAAAACTCGGTTGACTCTCTCGGTCTGACCATCTATTTGGGGATGATAAGCTGTACTTAAACACAACTCGGTTCCCAAGACTTCCTGGAAGCTTTTCCAAAATCCACTAGTGAACAATGGGTCTCGATCGCTCACTATACTCTTCGGAATACCATGGAAACGAACTATCCACTTAACATACAACTCAGCCAACTTTGACGCAGTCCTAGTCGATCGAACAGGAATGAATCTCGCACTCTTGGTCAGACGATCCACAATGACCCAAATCCCTTCATTTCCCATTCTTGTTCTAGGTAGTCCATCAATAAAATCCATCGATATCTGCTCCCACTTCCATGTAGGAACTTCTAATGGTTGAAGCAATCCGCTTGGCTTCTTCTGTTCGGCTTTTACCAACTGGCAGTTCATACATTTGGAAATAAAATTTCCAACATCCTTCTTCATACCTTCCCAGTAGTAGGTTCTCTTCATATCCCGATACATCTTATTTCCACCTGGATGAATTGTCAACTTCGAGTGATGACTTTCCTTCAAAACTTCACTCCTCAATTCATCTATATCGGGAACAACTAGTCGTCCTTGCTTTCGAAGCCAACCCTCTCGATCAACCTCGAATCCTTTATCCTTTTCCGGATCCAATCCAGATTCCAAATCACGGATAATCTTGACAAGCTTATCATCTCACTTTTGACTCTTGCCAATCCTTTCCACAAGAGTCGGTTTTATTGATAAGTTTGCCAACATCTCAGGTTCCAACTCACATCTAGGCCTGAAGTCAAATCCAGCTAAATACTCGAGACTCTTCCATTCTGAAAACATGGCTCCCAATCCTGCATGTCTTCGACTTAACGCATCTGCCACTACGTTACCTTTTCCCGGAGTATAAGCTATACCAAAATCATATGATGCCAAAAACTCTAGCCAATGTTGCTGTCGAAGATTCAAATCCTTTTGGGAGAAAAGATACTTCAACGACTTATGATCTGTAAACAACTCGAATCGAACTCCCAACAGATAATGTCTCCACATCTTCAGAGCAAATACAATCGCCGCTAACTCCAAATCATGAGTCGGGTAATTCCTTTCATGCGGCTTCAGTTGTCGACTAGCATACGCAACAACTTTATCCTTCTGCATCAGCACTGCTCCAAGTCCAGTACCACATGCGTCGGTGTAAACCACCATCTCATCATTCCCATTTGGAATAGTCAAAACAGGAGCACTCGTCAATCTCTCTTTTAGGATTCCGAAAGCTTGCTCACACTTAGCATCCCAACTGAACACTTGGTTCTTTTTCGTCAATCCTGTTAATGGTGCAGCTACCTTGGAGAAGTCTTTGATAAACCGTCGATAATATCCTGCTAATCCAAGAAAACTTCTCACATCAGATGCATTCTTAGGTCTAACCCAATCCTGGATTGCTGCCACCTTAGCGGGATCAACCGCTATTCCATTTCCAGAAATCACATGGCCTAAGAACCTCACTTCACTCTTCCAGAAGTGACACTTCGAAAACTTAGCCTTCAGCTGATGTTTCCGTAAGATCTCCAAAACAATACGCAAGTGCGTCTTGTGCTCTTCTTCCATTCTGGAATAAATCAGAATATCATCCACGAACACAAGTACAAACTTGTTCAACTGATCTCTGAACACTCTATTCATAAGATCCACAAAATATGCTGGCGCGTTAGTCAATCCAAACGGCATTACCAGCCACTCAAAGAAACCGGATGGTGTCCTAAAAGCAGTCTTCGGCACACTATCCTTAGCCACTCTCAACTGGTGAAATCCCGTTGCCAAATCCATCTGAGAAAACACCTTAGCTTCGTGAAGCTGATCAAACAAGTCATCTATTCTCGGCAATTGATACTTGTTCTTCTTAGTCACCTTATTCAGCTCACGATAATCGACGCATAATCTCAACGACCCATCTGCCTTGGTTGCAAACACAACTGGTGCACCCCACTCGGACACACTACGCCGAATGAATCCTTTCTGCAAAAGATCATCAACTTGCACCCTCAATTCCTGCTGTTCCCTAGGCGCCATCCGCCTAAGAGGCATCACAACAGGTCTGGCTCCTTCAACTAGATCTATACGAAACTCGATCTCTCTATGCGGCGACAACCCTTTGACTTCGTCAAAGACATCCTCGAATCCATTAGCGATTGGCACTGATGACAGTCCATCCCGTGGAACAACTAGCGAATACATGAAGCTCATGAAGACGCCTTCTTCATGCTTACATCGTATCACAATCTTTCGCCCCTCCACATTCTCGACTGTCACTTCCAACCTTTCGCAATCAACCTTAGCCGCGTACTTCCTAAGCCAGTCCATACCCAAGATAATTCCGAACACCGCAAAGTTCAGAACAAAGCAATCACAAACAAAAGAGCAACCATGACTCGACACAACTAGACCACGGCATAACATACACAAACAAGACGAACCCCCAACTGGATTAGTCACAACCAATGGCCTATCAACAATATCCGGTGCCAAACCTAACCGGCCTACGAGTTCACTACAAACAAATGAATGCGACGCTCCAGTATCAAACAGAACTCTAACTGGAACACCACATAGGAAAAGGGTACCTTGAACAACCACACTCTTTCCCTTCTCTTCAGCAGTAGGAGCTTTCGAAGACGACGGAACAGCTCCTAAAGCATAGGCTTGCACAATCTGCCTGTCCTTCCTTGGTTCTGGACAATTCTTCCTGAAATGCCCCGGCTTGTCACAGTTGTGACACTTCATTGGCACCTTCGGATTCTTACAATCCTTAGAGAAATGGCCCTTCTGCTGACAATTGTAGCAAGTCACCTCGCCTTTCGGCTTCTTCTGGCCATCCTTACCCTTCTGCTGCTGCTGCTTCCTCTTCTGGTTTCCACCCTGCTGTGGTTTAGATTCTCCCTTGGTAACAGCAACAACAGGTCCTTCCTTAGGAAACAAACTCTCATGCCTAAGAGCTTTCTCCACAAGCTTCTCAAATGAATCGTCCAAATGATCCACCAACTGTCTCCCAAGATAACTATCCAAGCCGGTCACAAACTTCTCATTCTTCTGATAAGCAGATTCAATATATGACCGAACATATTTGGACAGAGCTTCAAACTCAGAAACATACTCAAGAACAGATCTTCCACCCTGCTTGAGCTCTACAAACTTCTTGAACAGAACAGACTTCTGAGCTGTAGAAATGAACTTAGCTTCAAATCTGACTTGGAATTGCTCCCAAGTAATCTCTTCTTCCGGAGTAGTGATGGTAATAGAGTTCCACCAATCAGAAGCTCTCCCATGAAGCTGTCTCGATGCCAACTTCCTCTTAGTTGCATCGTCAATTCCCAAATCACCAAAGATCCTTCTACAAGCATCTATCCACCTCTGGACCTCAATAGTAGATGCTGTTCCCAAGAAAACCTTCCCTCCAAGAGCAGTATAATCCTTGCACAGCTTAGCAAAATCCACTGGTTTCGGAGTTTGGACTTGAACTCCAACATCTACTGCTGCCCCCGGAACTGGTATCCTTCTCATGATCGAAGTCATCATAGCTTCGAACATGGCTGCATAATCAGTAGTCTCTTCAGTAGCACGGCCTTCCCTAGCAGCTGGTCTCCCTCTTCGACTCATTCTCAGTATCTATAAAAAGGAATGATTAGAACATCTAGAGAAACAACTGCATAAAGGACTCAACTCTACTAAGCTACTATATTATATATAGTATTCATCCATCAAAATACAATTACGTCCCTCATACGTGGTTACTTCAGCGAGCGTTGGGTAAAATCGATTAACCTGGCTCTGATACCAAATGTGACGACCGCCCATGACCCCTGCACCAAATCTAAAGATAGAGCGCTGTAAAGTGTGCCAGGCGACCATGGACGATTGTCAAGGTAAGATTTAAAACAAAAGAATCTATCGTATTACTCACAGCGCATGGACAAAATACAATAGAACATACGTATAGTGAAGCTTTACAGAACAAAATGACATCATATAAAACTCCATAATAGTTGAATACAAGCATCCACATAGTCAATACATCCAGCTTCACTACATAACTCTCAGAGAATACAAAACAGCGGAATCTCCAGTACATATAATAAGAAGATAATATGCAACCCTCTAGCTCATCTTCGATATCAGCATCGTGAGAAGAGAACAGCACCTGTCACCTGTTACCTAGTCTGCCCGTCCCAAAATGGACGAACAACCCAAGGCAATAAGAATTAAAACATAAAGCCTTGAGTCAGACAACAGTCTTAGTGAGCAGTAAATTAACTAACAACATACCAAAAGAGCATAAAGGAAAAGGAATAGGAATACAACCCTCCCACTCCAACCTCATTCTATAGTGATAGCCCCCAGACACACACTAAGCAAAAGCAAACATAGCAGAGCATACAATTTAAAGTAAAGCTACTATCACTCGAGTCAAGGGCGATGTTTTCCAAGTACCAAGGCCTAAATCAGATAAGCACCCAGAAAATACCGCTCTTGAGCCCGAAATGACGTTACAACCAAACATCCATGACTCTGGCTATCACTGATATCATTGCTTCGATATCACCGTTAATTGAATGACCGGCACATTCTTTCAACCGTCCGTCAAGGGCTAATGGAAACCCCGGTTCTAGACATAACTCCCGCACGTCGTCGCAGCCCATGCCTAGGACTATCGAATCTGCCCAGAGTACTCGACCATCAACAGTTGGCCGTTGGGACTATCGAATCTGCCCAAACGTACTCTTGCTTAGAGCATGCTAGAACCTTCAACAACGATGCTATCCAAGCCTCCTAGTCATCCTCCTCGACGACTATTCTCATATCCATTCATTATCCTCAACTCGAATCATATCACCGAGTTATCAACATGCTTGGAATGATCCCGTCTGGATTAGACCAAGTCTTCATCATATGATGCCTCGCTTCATTACATCCTCGCAAAGCCTCATCTCAACTTCACATCATCAAATCTATGCATAAGAGCTTCATCATCCCGCTACATATGCCACGAGCAGCTTTCCCAATCCAAGAGCCTTTCCCTTAGCTTTTGAATCATCTTCGATCTAAATCTAATCATCAATCATCTAGTTCATAACAATCAATCAAATCAAACATCAATCCAAGCAATCAAGCATTCAAAAATGATCTAAGTAGACAATTATAACAATAATGGCATTTTCGTAATTAAAGAGTTGAAAGTCCAATAAGCATGAAAACATGGATTATATCTCTACAAACTTGATGAATGAACTTGCATAGGTTAACATATGATAAAATGGATGTAACATCATCATGAACAATGGATCTATATGGATCTACACTTAGGATGAAGAAAATGCATAGAAATCACTATTTTAACACCAAATCGAGCCAACAATCCGATATACTCCTTTGGATCCGTGTGAGAGATAATCACCACTCACCAAATCACCTAAACAAACCCAAATCAACACGCTTCAGATCTGGACAGCAAAGGATGAAGCTTGATCTATCACGAATCCGCTTCAAACGAAGAACTCTCTCTTGAAAAGATGAAGATCTTCAATCTAAGCTCTTGGATCTTCAATTTGATCTTCAACTTGGATGGATGGAAGCACTAGATTAGAGTGGAGAAAAGAAGTGAAGAAGTGTAGAAGTCGAGCTCTCAAAATGGCAGCACTTCGTCGCCTCAAAATCCGGATCCCAAAAATGAAGAGAAGCTCTCCTATTTATAGCAGAAAATACCCTAAGTCGTAACTCGGCTATCTTCTTAAGTCGCTGCCGACTTAACACTATGCCGACCTACGACCTAAAGCTTTGCCATCCTACGACTTAACCAGAAGCATCCGCGACCTAACAACTGCTATCTCCTAAGTCGGTCACGACCTATAGCATGCGCGCCTACGACTCAACAAAACCCAAATCCCCTACGACTTAAGACTCATGCGCCTCTAGCGACTTACCACTAGTCACGACTTATAACTTGGCAGAAGATACGACTTAACAGATCTTTGCTTCTACGACTTAACAAACAACTGGGTTACGACTCAACCCCTAAGTCGTCTACGACTTAACACATAGGCTAACTCTTAAGGTCGCCAACACGTTAACTCCTTAGGTTGCTAACCCACCCAGTCGACTTAACTTGGTAACAACTTAACCCTTAGGTCGCTTACGACCTAACCAACCAAGCTACCAGACGACCTAACACATAGCGACCTATCCCTTAACTCGGTCACTACGACCTAATTCTAACCTTAAGTCGTCTACAATCATAAGTCGGTCAACCCACTAACTCGTCCAACCGACCCAACTTCTATACGCTCTAAGTCGTTGCCGACCTAACCACACTAACCCAGTAACCACTAGGTCGCTTACTCCACTAGGTCTGCCTAGCCTTGAGTCGCCATATCCTTAAGTCGGTCAGTTCTTTAGGTCGTTAACTCGCCCTGCCGACCTAATACTTAATAAATCCTAGGTTGCATAATTCTATAGGTCGCTCCAACTAACCCACGACCTAACACTAACTCGCCGAATTCCTTAACTCGGTCACGACTTAGCTCTTAGGTCGTTCACGATCTAGGACTTAGACAAATCTGCCTAAAAATCTGAAATGACTTAAAAATGCTAAAATTCCAGATTTTGACGAACTTGTCGATCCGTAAAAATACGGGTTGTTACAATAAATTTTAGTTCCCAAAATTTCTATTAAATTGAATTTACCCATAATTATTTCATTCATAATTCCAAATAGAAGGGCGTACCATTGGATTTAAAATTATCACATAAATATTTCCCATTTTCAACTAAAATTTTAAATTACAGTAATAATTACATATTTGAGTTCATTCGTTTGCAATAAATTCAACTATTATAATCTAAATAAATTAACTCACTATTAAAGGTTCAAATTCTATAATTCATAAATTTTACCCTCTTAATTTACTTATTAATTGTAATTCTTTAAACAAATTCCCGTTAGTTTAAAGTAGCTTAATTCTCTCATTAAAGAATTTATTTCGATTTCTTAAAATAAACCCTCATTATAAATTGAATCCCATTTTATCCTAATAAGTTTCAAATTAAATGGATAAGTTCCAAATTCAACCTTTAACTTACACTTAAGTTTAGGTAAAATCAATTTATAACGTATTTCCCTTTTAGTTATTACTTTACATGCTTCTAGTATTAATTTCTCAATTAATCCACATTATTAAAGTAACGCTTTTAATAAATATGACCCTATGATTACTCAACATTTAATGAACGTTATTTCATTTCCCATTAGTGTAACCTTCATTTATTTTATTATCACTTATTACAAATTCTAATTCTATTAACAAATAAGCAGGTAATTTAAAATATATGTTACAAATTTTGAATTAATCACTATTCATTATTATTGACTTTAATTTAGCATCACTTACCTTGCATTAACATTGTTACTTAACAATCCCTACCCAATTGCAATTTTATATTCAAATGAATACATTTACTCTTTCCGTTATGGAATTAATTATCCATAAGGCACATCTAATTATCATTATTGATTTTATAAAATTTCCATTAACTGTACATTCAATTACTATTCAATGTATATTTATTCATTAATCAATTCGATATATACGTTTGTTTCCTTCTATTTGATTTATAACCTAGTATACATTTACCTAAATCCTATTTCAATTACATTCATTAATGGGTGTTGCATTAAAACCTAATTTATTAGCTTATATCACATTATTACCATTAATTACAATTGGCTTACCAATTTTTATTCAATACCATAAATAAATAACATATTATTCAATACTTACTCTTGTTTCTCATATTCTATTTAAAAATCAAATCGTAACATTTACATTATTTTATTGAATTGGAATTTCATTTTAAATAAATATATTTTTTTTTTTGTTAACTTTTAATTTCAATTGCTACATCTAATTCATAACATTCATTTTACTATAAATTATGGAAATTATGACAAACTTAGTTAACGAAATTCACGGGTCGTTACACTCTCCCCCACTCAAAAATTTTCATCCCCGAAAAGGAAAAATAAGGGAGAAGGAAGAATTAGACAAACAATACATCTTATTCAAAATATTAACTTATAAACACTAATTTACAAAATTTATTACTTTATATAAAATTTACCCATTTTAATCATTATATCTTTTTATACTTAAATGAATAAAGTTTGGAAAAACATTTCAAAATAATTTTCTAAGTCCAAAAATTTCGAAAAATTTCGGCGGAGTCTCTTTTGTACGGAGAGGCTCGGGAGAAAATATAATATTAAATATAACAAAATATCACTTATAATATCCAAAATATTATATCCCAACACGGGAAAATATATATAAATAGCGTTATAAATCGTAATCCGAAACGTACCTATTTGTCGGGCAATTTACGTTTAATTTATGGAACCAAAACAGTAGCAATTGCTTCCATAACCTGCATTTCACTTATTAAATCCAAAGGGTTAACAATTTATATAAAGTAAAATATTTAAGTGGTTTCAATCACTAACAACAAATCAATACAACAACCATCAATTTCACAAACAGCATACACACACAAATACAAACAACCATTCAATCAACAAACAAATAGTTGTTCGGTTTCAGAACTTTTAAATTGTACGGAACGAAGAATAAACCATCAAATGCATCATTTACTCAACAGTCTTAGATTAAACACAATGGATTTTTCATCCATCCCAACAAAATTAAAGTTTCCTTACCCAACAACCACAACCACGACAAATAACAATTTCAGCAATAGTTTTAGTCTATTCTTATTCATTCCATTCATACATTTGTTGTTTGATTCTTTTATTCATATAACGGTTTATCTTTTTATTTTCATTGTATTTCTTCCAACTTTTATTTAGAAATTACTTTAACCCTTTCAGTTTACAATTTCTCTTATTTATATTACATTCATTTATAATTGTATGACCTCATCTATTTACACTTTAATTACTTAAGTTTATAATCATCTATTTGTCATACTTACCTTTAATTATATTTACTTGGTAAAATTTCAATTATACTTAAGCTTATAACATTAAATTCTCATTTAATAGCAATTTCATTGAATACTTTCATTATTTCAAATTTCTACTTGTATAATATTCTATTACAATTTAAACACTTGCAACAAGGCATACAATCATAAAATCAATCATTTATTCATATCAAACAAAAGAAATAGTTGTTCAGGTTCATAACTTTAAATTGTACAGAATGAAGAATAAACTACTAAGTGTACCCTTCACTCAACAGTCTTAGGTGAAACTAAATAGATTATTCCTACATCCAAACAATATTAAAGTATCCTTGCCCAAACAACCATAAGCCAAACAAACAACAAATTCAACAATAGATCAAGTTCATTATTATTAATTTCATTCCATATATTGTTGTTTGATTTCCTCTTTATTCATCATTTATTTTTATCCATTCAACCAAATTCCTTGGTAGGTAAATTTATTACTTAAGTTTTACAGTCATTTTCTAGTATTCATCTTTTATTCTAAGGTAACTTCAACCTATTACTTAAGTTTATTATTATTTATATATAACATTTAAGTCCATAACAACTAGAACATCAATACTTACTAATTTCATTTATTCATTTTTAAATTAATTTACTTTGCATATTTATTCATTTACTTGATTTTATTTATTCATTTATTAATAATGTTCATGTTCAATTTTAGTTACTTGGCATAACAGTTATACTTTAATTCTTATTAATAAAAGAAATTTACTGAATATTTCATTACATAAGTTTACTTGTACAATTTCCTATACATTTTCTTATTAACATTTTCAACTTTTATATCTTTTGGTAAGTTATATTTATGATTTTAAAGACTGAAATTGAAAGTTATACAAGTTTTCTCATTTCTTTTAATTATTTTAATGTTCAATAATTATTTCATTTATTTCATAGGTTACAATTTCAACTTTCATTTAATACCATTTATATCCTAGCATTAAATCTCTTATTTCCTTTAGAGGTTTCAATTTATTAATTACCTACGTTCCAATTCACTTCAGTAATTAGGACTATTTGTTAATGGAAACTTAAGAATTAAATACCAGGTTTTATTCAAAAAAAAATCATTTTAAAATAATAGAAAATATATATACTTATAAATTTATATATCCAATAATATTTAAAATAATTTAAAATATTTATTTGTCTATCAAAAAAAATCTTGTAGTAAGACTACTACAGTGGCCTTCCCACTTCGAAACTTGAAAATGAATGTCGATGATGCGGCCGCCATCACCGAAATTATTTTCCAGCGACAGAGAGGGGAGTACAATTTATTTTGTTTGCAGAATTTCTTTTAAACATTTCTTTCAAATTCTATTGAAATATTTAAATTAGAAAATACTTCTAACAATATTATTATTATATTCCAAAATGAATTGAAAGAAATCTTAAAGAACCTCGGAACTTAAGTTCTAAAATTTCCAATTTTCATTTAGTTTCAACTATTATTTATAAATTTCATTACCTAACAACCAATCTATTGCAACCAAATATATATCTTTTTAAAATATTTTTATATATAGAAAATATAATAGGCAAAGTTATTTCATTCGCCTATATTAAAAACAAATATTATGTCGGTCTGTCCTATTAAGTGTTTAGAAATTCCTATTGATGTCATAGCGTCCCATGCACCAACCAAAATTTATAAATACAAAACGGAACAGATTAACACAATATTAAAACCTTTTTATAAAACTAACAAATACGCTCTCTCATATATATACACTCAGCGACTCCCATAGGGTATTACTACCCTATTAGTAAAGAGTCAAACCCCACAAGGCTAAGATTTATCGCTAAACCAAAGCTCTGATACCAGATGTAACATCCCACCTTTTTGTATGCTTAAGCAGACACACGTGCCAACTTAAACCATACAGAAGGGCGGATTGTTATGGGGTAAATAAGAAAAAGTGGAGAAATAAAAGAAACAAAATAGAATCTTGCAGCGGAACGATAAAATATAATAATCAAATAACAGTTCATGAAGCTGTTTTACAAAACATTTGATTATACTTATACAATACATATCAGAGTTACACATACCAGAGAATGATAATAAATGCAGCGGAATACAATGGTGTAGTGGAATATAATAAATAGTAGTAATAAAATCTTCGTCTTCGTCCTCCAGAAATAGAGCCTTCAAATCCTGAAATGCTCAGGCAGACCCGAGCGAATTGAAAAGACAAAACACTCGAGTCAGAACTAAAAGATCTTATGTAAGTTAAATCAATGAAATAAACATGAGTGTAAACGGCGTCAGAGATGTTTACGGGGTTTGACATCTCCTATCCAGTGTCTAACGTGAGTGCAGTAACTTAAGAAATGTTCGGGATTCACATCTCTTAAGGATCCGTTAAACTATCTACTATGTAGTAATATTCGCTATATACAGTAGTGTCTAATCAGTAAAGTATAATCATATAGAAAATAGCGTTAAGGGCATGGAGAACCATAACGCGGTCGGATCTTAAAATCATAATCGTAGTAAAGCTCGATATGGTAGGTGACACGGCACACAAGGCAATGCCAGGGTAGATATACCAATTACGCACACGGACTGATGGAGCAGATAGCAGCCACTACCGTCCACCTCGAACAGCACTCCCAAGGTGAAGGGTGGCCACCAAAAATCAAAAAGTAATAGAATGGAATCGAAGAAGTGCATCCGATAAGAGGTGCTACCTCACTGGTCCAAGATCGCTCCTGTTTTAGCCACCTTATGCCAACTCACGGGAGTTGGGTCCACGTATATACCTTAGGATCGTCGCCACCATCCTACTTCATTCTAGAAACTCCACCGCGTACATAGTTGTCAAAGTGGTTTTCGGTATCGACAGAGAGTATGTCCATATCCGATCCCGGTCTCTTTAACAACCAATCGTTATTATAACACCGTGGTCATTTTAAAAAAAATATATACTTTTAAAACACAATCATTGCCCTTTCAAAACACAATCATTGCCCTTTCAAAACATATTCTTTATTTCAAAATAGTATATACATCAAAAACCAAAATATTATTGCCATTTCAAACCATATCCTTTACTTCAAAATAGTATATACTTTAAAACCAAATTATTATTGCTATTTCAAAACATATCATTTACTTCAAAATAGTATATACTTAAAAACCAAATTCAATAATATATCATTTAAATAAAATCCAAATTTTCAATCACTATTCTTACTTTTAATTATAAAACTTGAAATATTCTTTAAAACCATCTTAAACCCAAATCACATAATGCAGTCATATTCTTAATCTCAAAATTTCAATCGGTTTCAAATCAATATATTTAAAGATAATTCTTAAATAAATTCTATTTCAAATAAATTCATTTTCAAACCATATTACTTTCAAAGTTATAACAATTTCGAAAACAAATACTTTGAAAAACAATAATACCTTAATTTCAATAAAACATTTCAATTTTGATATATTTCAAGTCTTTAAATATTCCAAAATTCCCAACCAAATATGATAATCTTATATATACCTTAATTCAATTTACTATTATTTAGTTTAGAAATATTTATTTAATAAATTCAATATCACTTAAATAAAGCTCAAACTTGAAATATTCATAAATCAAACTAAAAACATCATCAAGTCATACATAGCTTAAATTTTAGAATTTAACCATATATAAAATAATATTTATATAATATCAAAACTTAATATTTATTAAACCGTATATTTCTTTCCAAACCATAGAAAATCCCTTAAAATATTTTATATATAGACCACGGTGCTTGTATATAATTTTCTATCCTATGGTCAAGTGATACGGATATTTATTGTAACATCCCGTATATTTGGACCATTTAAATTGACAATAATCCACACTTGTCAACTTAAATAATACAAAACCCAGAACATTATGGGATTATAAGTACATAAATGTAAATGAGAATCAATACAACATCACAGACTCAGAACAGTCACAGAATAATGCAGCGGAAAATACATCGTCATAATAGTAGTTCATGAAGCTACTACAGAGAATACAACAATGTCTCAACATAAAGCGACTGAAAAGAGATACAAGATGTCCAATACATAAGTACATCAAATACTGAAAATAAAATGATATAGATAAAAGCTTAAGCCTTCAGCATCTTCGACCAACCTTGACCAGCAACGGAATAGCTTCAGACTGACCCGAGCATATGCAAAAGAAACACTCGAGTCAGGACTCAAAATCTTATACAGGATAATCAAATGCATATAATAAAGTCCATAACTCACAGGTGAATATAAACATCATTAAGGGATCGGTAAACTACCTACAGAATACGCTAAGTAGATAATGTCTAATCCATAAAGTAAGATATTAAAGTAGGGTTAAGCAGGGCCCATACACCTCTTAACCTGTTTATAATGCCATAGTCTATACAGCACCGTAATTCCCACCAAAACCGGTGCTTATCAGAGGATACCCCATAGGTATAACACAAAACAAAATCGTAGTTGTCGCGATAGGATAATTAGTATGACAAGGTACATGAGGCGATACCAACTAGGATACTAGTAGTTGCCTGATCCGGACTGATGTTGGACATAGCAGCTACCACCCCAACACCGCGAAACAACACTTCCAAATCAAGGGGTGCACCCAAATCGAATCACATAAGTAATAGATAAGGTATCGAAGAAGTGTGTCCGCTAGAGATGGCGATCCTCAATGGCCCGGCGCGGCTCCTGTTTTAGTCATGTCAGGGGTCATCCAAAAATCGTTCTCTTTCTTCAGTCAACGCGTTCATCAAACCATCCACTTCATTCTGGATCAACACTTCGCGTATATTAGTTATTAAAGTGGTTTTCGGTATCGACAGAGAGTATGTCCATAATCCGATCCCGGTCTCTTTAATAACTACGTATTAATTACCCAACAGTCAACTTTTTATTAAAGTTAAAACAAATCAAATCCAAAGGTCAAGTTGCAAATTTGACTTCCAAATTTGATATTTCATAATTCGATTCGTTTCAATTACTAAAATCATATTTCGAAAAGAAATTCTAGTTCAAGCCCTTTAGTTACCAAAATTTTAAGTATTCACGTTAAATCAACATTTCACTTATTATATCAATTCAAATTCATGGATTACATGAAATAGTCAATCTTAGTTCAACTTATTAAATCAAGTTTTATTCTTTAAATCCGTATTTACATTCCTAGGTTCATTACTATATTAATTTCATTTACTACGTTCACTTTGTCAAAACTTCGTTTATTCATTTATCAAAACTCGAAATTTAATCACTTTATCCTCCATCCTATTTACTTCTTAAATCTCATTTCGATTAACTTTGTCAAAACACTTTGTTTAACCAAATAAATTTACAAATCCGTTTCAATTCATTACATTAATTCGTTCTCATTTATTTCAATTTAAATTCATTTCTTTATTCCAAAAATCTAATTTATTTAATTCGATAAAATCCATTTTATTTATTTCAAAACAAATTCATTTATTCAATTCAATAAAATCATTTTATTTATTTCAACAAATTTATTTATTCAATTCAATAAAATCATTTTATTTATTTCAAACAAATTTATTTATATTTATGTTACCAAATTACAATACAATTTTCTAAGTTCATTCCATCATTCCAAATAAGTCTCAATTTCAAAACATTCTTTGTTGACCATTCGATTTCTTATTTTAATTATCTATCCTAGGCCAATTCATTCAATTGGGTATTTATCATTTCAACCCGATTCTATTTAAATTCAAAATCAAAACATACAAAGGGAACTTGCAGTGTGATAGCAGGGATAGTGTCAAAGTAAATAAACAAGCAATAGCATCCATTTGCAATAATTCAACAATTCAAATAATCCCGAAATAATCGTATTAATTCGCGTTTGTTATTTACGCCAATTAATATAACTATTTCTAGAATCTACACTATCATTTCATGTAGATTAAAGATTATAACATTTCAGTTTCACTTGGTCGTTCAATTTCAATTACAACGGTTAATTCAATACGTTCAATAGTCCAAAGTGACATTTATCAAATTCTACGTGTCAAACAATTTAAAGGGTCAATTTAATTAATCAATATTCATCATATAAGGGGATCAAGTTTAACATATGTCATTCAGAATTTTTATATCTATTCTATATCAAATTCAGTTCAAATTTATTATCAGTTACAATAACCACAAATTTAATATCACATAGCAAATTTGGCGTCATACTATTTAACATACTAACTTCAATTCAATTTTTAACATTCAATTCATTTAACGTCCAAATTAACATTCATAACATCCAACATCAAATTATCATAGTATAATAGATCTTTGAGTCGTGAATAGAAAATATTCACCTTGCGTGGTAAGAAGTTTGACGACGAAGCACGTAGACGCTAGATAAGAGGCACGAACACGCACAACACTAACGAACAACAAACTGCAAGCGAATAATAATTCAATTACGATTTGTTCAATACAAGATATATGTATAGATTGTACATAAATATTCATACCAATCAAAGAAGCAGGGTATGACGACAAAATAGACGAAGCCTAGGCTTGAGATTCCGGATCAGCAGCTGAAATTACAAGACAACGTTGTATATTAATAACTAGACAAATATAAACAACACTATACGCAAAACACTATCTCCGGACAAGACAAGGACCAACGTTTGACGAACTACGCGGGTGGCCAGCTGGGTAGTGGGTTCGGCAGTGGGCTATTGGTGATTCGGCGGGTGGTGGCGAACGGGGCAGAGGGGTCTCGGCTGGGGTCAGGCTGGTGGTGGGTCCGTGGGAGCGGAGGCAGGTGGTTGGAAGGCAGGAAAGCGGACTGGGCAGAGGCGCGTGGGCGCGGACTGGGTGACGCGGAGGGTCTGGGTGGCGCGGAGGGTGGCGCGGAGGGGCTGGGTGGCGCGTTTGGGTCCAGATGGCGCGGAGGGTGGCACGGATGGGCTGTAGGGGTTGTGGGGTGGCGGACTGGGTGGCACGGAGGGACTGTAGGCGGGTCTGGGTGGCGGTGGAAGCAGGCGGAGTCAGGGGTCTGGGCGAGGTCAAGTGGCGGACTGGGCAGAGGGTCTGGGACATGTTGGGATGAGCTGCAGGCGGTTGGGGCTGTGGGTTGAGGCATATTTTCTTTCTTTTGCAAAATTCTAACAGAGAAGGAAATAGCAAAGGGAGAAAGAAATGAAGGGAAGAGGAATAAAGATGAATGGAAGAGTGGGTACATGTAGACGTGAGAGTGGAGCAAAATGAAATGAAGGAATGAACTATACGTTGCTTAAGTTTAAATTTACTTTTTACTTTTGATGCTTCGAATCCCTCACAGCTTTTCATTTCCCAACGTCCACATCAATTTCCAGAGTAACCCCCCAGCTTCCAACTACCCAATTAAATACATCAGCTGACTTTATTTCAACTTTCTTTTGTAAACGGGTTAAAGATTTTTGGGTTGCAATTTGTGTACCCGGACCGTTTGGAGCGATTAAATTAACGCGACGGATGTTGTCGGACTCCGATTCGCGCAAATAAATATACCGTTATGATCGGTGTGACGATGCGCTTCCAACGGTACACAGATTATTGTGATACGATGATTTTATAAAATTTGCATTTACGCCGCTTGAGTTGTACATTTGCAAAATAATATAAACGGAGCAGGCGATGACAGTTTTAGACAAAACGAATTATAAAACCTTGATCAGAATAATTTTTACAAGTGGAATGTGTAAAATATTTGGATTTGGAAGATAAATTTTACGCAGCTTTATGTGGACTGATATACAGTGAAACGCGAACGGACTTTACTGTAATATTTTTCAACGAAACTTTTTCTATATCCCTATCTAACTAGACGTATGTCACAAATAAAGTTTGGACGTAAATTTAGATCGTTTAAAATTTCAAAAATTTTATTGAAACGATGAATTTAAAATTTTAAATCTGGTCGAAATTTTAGGGTCGTTACAATCTCCCCCACTCAAAACTTTTCGTCCTCGAAAAGGAACGAGACGAGTGAAGTAGAAATGAAATAAGTAGAAAATTCACGATAGATTTCAAGAAATTTGAATAATACCTGGAATTAATAGTTCGGGGTTTGAATCCCTAATGCTATCCTCAGTTTCCCACGTGCAATCCCGCTCATCAGCACTCCACTGTACTTTGACGAGATTTATCGATTTCCTTCTGAGTTGCTTTGTCTCACGATCAACTATCCGAAGTGGCTTTCGCTCAATAGTCAAGTCAGGCTCAATAACTATTTCATCCAACTGAGCAGTAGGGATGGTCATAGATGGATCGTGTACAACCTTGCGAAGATGTGAGACGTGGAACACGTTGTGAACATCAGCGAACTTTTCTGGTAATGCAACTCTATATGCCAATGTTCCAACTCTTTCTGTAATCTCAAACGGACCAACGAATCTAGGAGCTAATTTCCCTTTCCTTCCAAATCGAACAATATTCCTCAAAGGCGACACCTTAAGAAATACTTTATCTCCTACACCGAATTCGAGATCTCTTCTCCTTTTGTCGGCATAGCTTTTCTGTCTATCATGTGCCATCTTTATCTTCTCCCTGATTTCTTCGACTTTTTCAGAAGCTTCCATAATCATTTCTGGTCCAAGCACTAATCGATCTCCCGACTCAATCCAACAAGCTGGTGATTTGCATGGCCGTCCATATAAGGCTTCGAATGGTGCCATACCAATGCTCGCCTGGTTTATACAGGATAATTAATTCTAATTCAAATATACTTATTCAAATTTGAAATTCAAATTCTTTACCTGGTAGCTATTATTATAAGTGAATTCAACCAAGTGAAGATGGTCTTCCCAAGATCCACCAAAGTCGATAATGCAAGCTCGGAGAAGATCTTCCAAAATCTGGTTCACCCTCTCAGTTTGACCATCTGTCTGAGGATGATATGCTGTGCTCAGATTCAGTTTGGTGCCCAAGGTATCTTGAAATGCCTTCCAGAATTTACTGGTGAAAATAGGATCCCGATCGCATACAATACTAGATGGTACACCATGAAGTTTAACAACTTCCCTCATGTATATTTCGGCCAAACTCGAAGCTGTACGAGTGGTCTTGACTGGAATAAAGTGAGCGGACTTTGTCAGTCTGTCGACAATCACCCATATGCTTTCGTTACCCTTTCTAGTTTTTGGTAGCCCATCAATAAAATCCATAGAAATTTGCTCCCATTTCCAACCTGGAATCTCAAGCGGTTGGAGCAATCCTGCTGTCTTTCTGTGATCAGCTTTAACTTGTTGGCAAGTGGTGCACCTGCTGACATAGATAGAAATATCGCGCTTCATTCCACTCCACCAATATAGTTTCTTCATATTCTGGTACATTTTGGTAGCACCGGGATGAAATGAAAGCGAAGACTTATGATTTTCTCGCAGCACTTCCTGTCTAAGACCATCGACATTAGGAACACAAATACGATTGTCGATCCTCAAAACTCCATTACTATCAACCTGTGCACCCACTTTGTTGTCGGCATTACTTACTCTACCCATAACTAATTCCTTCATACGATAGAGCAAAGTGTCTTCATATTGCTTAGCTTTAATGCGATCCATAAGAGATGGAGAGATACTAAGCTGGAATAACATGCCTTCGATAAGATTGCAACAAGACAATGCTTTGCTGCGGCTCAAAGCATCTGCTACAACATTTGCTTTCCCCGGTGTATAAGTGATGTCGAGGTCGTATGCAGCTAAGAATTCAAGCCATCGGACTTGCCTCTGGTTCAAATCCTTCTGAGAAAAGATATACCTCAAAGACTTATGATCAGTGAATAGTTCGAACTTTGTTCCCAAAAGATGATGCCTCCAAAGTTTCAAAGCAAATACAACAGCAAGAAGCTCAAGATCATGAGTGGCATAGTTCAATTTATGGGTCTTCAACTGACGACCAGCATAAGCAATAACCTTCCCATTTTGCATAAGAACAGCGCCTAAACCTTCTCGGCAAGCATCTGTATAAACAGTCAATCCTTCACTTCCATCGATGACTGCAAGAACTGGGGCCGAAGTTAACCTGTGCTTCAACTCAATAAAAGCTGATTCACACTTCTCGCTCCAAATGAACTTAACGTCCTTCCGAGTCAGAGCAGTAAGAGGAGCAGAAATCCGGGCAAAGTGCTCAATAAATCTGCGATAATATCCAGCTAGGCCCAAGAAACTACGGATATTTGTAGGAGTTTTGGGGGTCTCCCAATCCTGTAGATTAATTGATATAAATTAGCGAGAGATAAGATTGTTTGAATAGAATTTCGAATATGATAGAACTTACATTAATTATGGCAATCTTAGCTGGATCGACTGAAATACCATCCTCAGAAACAATATGGCCAAGGAATCTCACTTCGTCTCGCCAGAAATGGCATTTAGAAAACTTGGCTTTAAGCTGATGGTTTCTGAGAGTTTCAAGAACATAGCGAAGATGTGTCTTATGTTCTTCCTTGTCCTTAGAGAAGACAAGAATATCGTCAATGAATACAAGAACGAACTTGTTAAGGACATCACGGAAGACTCGATTCATCAAGTCGACGAAGTAAGCAGGTGCGTTGGTCAAACCGAATGGCATAACCAACCATTCATAGAATCCATTCTCGGTCCGGAAAGCTGTCTTATGGATACTATCTTCCGCTATTCTGAGTTGGTGGAACCCAGTGGCTAGATCAAGTTGTGAGAAAACTTTAGCACCATGAAGCTGGTCGAATAAATCGTTGATGCGAGGCATCGGATAACGATTCTTGAGAGTGCGCTTGTTGAGCTCTCTATAATCAACACACATGCGAAGAGATCCATCTGATTTGGTGACAAATACAACTGCAGCGCCCCATTCGGAACAACTTCTTCTAATCAAGCCCTTAGCAAATAGATCCTCAATTTGAGTTTTTAGTTCAGCCTTTTCTTTAGGAGCCATTCTTCGGTGTGGGAGAACTACGGGCGTAGCTCCAGGAATTAGATCAATACGGAAATCTATTTCCCGTTTAGGCGGGAGAGAGCTGACTTCGCCAAATACATCGGGAAATGACTGAACTATAGGTGTGGTGTCAAGATCATCGGGAGGAGCATCAAGAGAGAATATGAAGCTTCCGGCATATTTCTGAGGTGATTTGCATTTAATGACGAGTGGTAAGCCTTGGTCGCTTACTAAAGAAACTGATCGGGATTTGCAAGAGATGACAGCATCGAATTTGCTTAACCAATCAGCTCCAAGAAGAAGGTCGAATGCTTGAAATCCAAGCACATAGAAATCCCAAGTAAATCGAGAAAAATCATACATCAATGTAACATCTTTGCAAATACTACGGAGGTTAGCAGGTCCTCCGATGGGATTTGAGACACATAAAGAAGTAGTGGCAAGAGTGGACTCTAACTTGAGCTTATTACAAATGTCAACAGATATAAAGCTATGAGAAGCACCAATATCGAATAATACTCTAACAGGTGTAGCATGTAAATGAAATATACTACGTAAAGTACCTTGGTCATCCAGAGCGGGTGGTGCAGATGGTGCAGGTGTGGTGACAGCAAATACTCCAGAGGGTGTACCACGCTTGTATAGTGGGCAGTCTTTCTTGAAATGACCTGGCTGTAGGCATACATGGCATAAGTCTTTCCTAGTCGTAGAAGGTGGTGGAATAGCAGCTCCGGTAGATGGACAGCTATTAGCATAATGGCCCTTTTTATCGCACTTGAAGCATGTGATATTAGCAAGATCGATAGGGCTTTTCTGAGCATATCCCAATCCTGTAGTCTTCTGCCAAGCTTTCTTTTGCTGATCAAAGTTCATCTTCCTCTTCCCGGGCTGGCTAGAAGAGGGCTGAGTAGGAGCAGCCTTGGCAGTGGATCCCTTAGGCTTTGCCTCATATCTAAGGGCATAGTCAACAAGCTCTGTGAAGGTGCAATGGATGTGGCCGGTAAGTAAGTCATAATACTCTGCTCTAGCTCCCATAATGAACTTCTCGTTCTTCAGAAGTGGTGTATCAATCAAGCCAAGTCCGAACTTGGAGAGTTCGTTGAACTTTCTCTCATACTCAGAAAAAGTCATATTGCCCTGCTTAAGATCCATGAAAGCTCTATAAAGTTGGGCCTTCCCAGCAGCTGGCATCCATTGTGCCGAGAAAGTATCCCTAATCCAAAAGATAGACTAGATGAACAATCATTTCAAAGATAGAAGGAAAATTTTAAACCATTGGAATCCAAACCATTCATACCTAAACTGGGCCCAAGTGATGGTGTCCTCCTCGATATGAGAAGTAACGGATTCCCACCAATCTTGTGCGGCATCTTGGAGTTGCCAAGCAGCAAGCTGATGCTTCTGAGCATCAGTGATCTCCAATCCAGAAAATATCTTCTCCAAACCCTTAAGCCATTGCTGAGCCTCTATGATGTTCTCGGATCCAGAAAACTTAGTACCTCCCAGTTGCGAATACTCCTTGCTAAGAGTAGTGAATTTGACAGGAGCTGGAGCGGCAGGTGCAGCCTGGGCAGGACCATTGCCTCTTCCACCTCTAACATTTCTTCTGGTACTCATCCTGAAATACCAAAAGAGATTTAGAACCAAAGATAAGATAATAGAATGCTAAGAAAACTAATCAACGAATCAAAGGAGCTTGAATTTTTGAAAGGATTTGGATATTGAATCGATTCTCCTCATTCTAGAGTATTGCTACCCTATCTCTAATGAGTTTCTTTATAATCCCGAACTAAGGTTTTTTTGGGAAAACCAGAGCTCTGATACCAACTGTAACATCCCGTATATTTGGACCATTTAAATTGACAATAATCCACACTTGTCAACTTAAATAATACAAAACACAGAACATTATGGGATTATAAGTACATAAATGTAAATGAGAATCAATACAACATCACAGACTCAGAACAGTCACAGAATAATGCAGCGGAAAATACATCGTCATAATAGTAGTTCATGAAGCTACTACAGAGAATACAACAATGTCTCAACATAAAGCGACTGAAAAGAGATACAAGATGTCCAATACATAAGTACATCAAATACTGAAAATAAAATGATATAGATAAAAGCTTAAGCCTTCAGCATCTTCGACCAACCTTGACCAGCAACGGAATAGCTTCAGACTGACCCGAGCATATGCAAAAGAAACACTCGAGTCAGGACTCAAAATCTTATACAGGATAATCAAATGCATATAATAAAGTCCATAACTCACAGGTGAATATAAACATCATTAAGGGATCGGTAAACTACCTACAGAATACGCTAAGTAGATAATGTCTAATCCATAAAGTAAGATATTAAAGTAGGGTTAAGCAGGGCCCATACACCTCTTAACCTGTTTATAATGCCATAGTCTATACAGCACCGTAATTCCCACCAAAACCGGTGGTTATCAGAGGATACCCCATATGTATAACACAAAAGAAAATCGTAGTTGTCGCGATAGGATAATTAGTATGACAAGGTACATGAGGTGATACCAACTAGGATACTAGTAGTTGCCTGATCCGGACTGATGTTGGGCATAGCAGCTACCACCCCAACACCGCGAAACAACACTTCCAAATCAAGGGGTGCACCCAAATCGAATCACATAAGTAATAGATAAGGTATCGAAGAAGTGTGTCCGCTAGAGATGGCGATCCTCAATGGCCCGGCGCGGCTCCTGTTTTAGTCATGTCAGGGGTCATCCAAAAATCGTTCTCTTTCTTCAGTCAACGCGTTCATCAAACCATCCACTTCATTCTGGATCAACACTTCGCGTATATTAGTTATTAAAGTGGTTTTCGGTATCGACAGAGAGTATGTCCATAATCCGATCCCGGTCTCTTTAATAACTACGTATTAATTACCCAACAGTCAACTTTTTATTAAAGTTAAAACAAATCAAATCCAAAGGTCAAGTTGCAAATTTGACTTCCACATTTGATATTTCATAATTCGATTCGTTTCAATTACTAAAATCATATTTCGAAAAGAAATTCTAGTTCAAGCCCTTTAGTTACCAAAATTTTAAGTATTCACGTTAAATCAACATTTCACTTATTATATCAATTCAAATTCATGGATTACATGAAATAGTCAATCTTAGTTCAACTTATTAAATCAAGTTTTATTCTTTAAATCCGTATTTACATTCCTAGGTTCATTACTATATTAATTTCATTTACTACGTTCACTTTGTCAAAACTTCGTTTATTCATTTATCAAAACTCGAAATTTAATCACTTTATCCTCCATCCTATTTACTTCTTAAATCTCATTTCGATTAACTTTGTCAAAACACTTTGTTTAACCAAATAAATTTACAAATCCGTTTCAATTCATTACATTAATTCGTTCTCATTTATTTCAATTTAAATTCATTTCTTTATTCCAACAAATCTAATTTATTTAATTCGATAAAATCCATTTTATTTATTTCAAAACAAATTCATTTATTCAATTCAATAAAATCATTTTATTTATTTCAACAAATTTATTTATTCAATTCAATAAAATCATTTTATTTATTTCAAACAAATTTATTTATATTTACGTTACCAAATTACAATACAATTTTCTAAGTTCATTCCATCATTCCAAATAAGTCTCAATTTCAAAACGTTCTTTGTTGACCGTTCGGTTTCTTATTTTAATTATCTATCCTAGGCCAATTCATTCAATTGGGTATTTATCATTTCAACCCGATTCTATTTAAATTCAAAATCAAAACATACAAAGGGAACTTGCAGTGTGATAGCAGGGATAGTGTCAAAGTAAATAAATAAGCAATAGCATCCATTTGCAATAATTCAACAATTCAAATAATCCCGAAATAATCGTATTAATTCGCGTTTGTTATTTACGCCAATTAATATAACTATTTCTAGAATCTACACTATCATTTCATGTAGATTAAAGATTATAACATTTCAGTTTCACTTGGTCGTTCAATTTCAATTACAATGGTTAATTTAATACGTTCAATAGTCCAAAGTGACATTTATCAAATTCTACGTGTCAAACAATTTAAAGGGTCAATTTAATTAATCAATATTCATCATATAAGGGGATCAAGTTTAACATATGTCATTCAGAATTTTTATATCTATTCTATATCAAATTCAGTTCAAATTTATTATCAGTTACAATAACCACAAATTTAATATCACATAGCAAATTTGGCGTCATACTATTTAACATACTAACTTCAATTCAATTTTTAACATTCAATTCATTTAACGTCCAAATTAATATTCATAACATCCAACATCTAATTATCATAGTATAATAGATCTTTGAGTCGTGAATAGAAAATATTCACCTTGCGTGGTAAGAAGTTTGACGACGAAGCACGTAGACGCTAGATAAGAGGCACGAACACGCACAACACTAACGAACAACAAACTGCAAGCGAATAATAATTCAATTACGATTTGTTCAATACAAGATATATGTATAGATTGTACATATATATTCATACCAATCAAAGAAGCAGGGTATGACGACAAAATAGACGAAGCCTAGGCTTGAGATTCCAGATCAGCAGCTGAAATTACAAGACAATGTTGTATATTAATAACTAGACAAATATAAACAACACTATACGCAAAACACTATCTCCGGACAAGACGAGGACCAACGTTTGACGAACTACGCGGGTGGCCAGCTGGGTAGTGGGTTCGGCAGTGGGCTGTTGGTGATTCGGCGGGTGGTGGCGAACGGGGCAGAGGGGTCTCGGCTGGGGTCAGGCTGGTGGTGGGTCCGTGGGAGCGGAGGCAGGTGGTTGGAAGGCAGGAAAGCGGACTGGGCAGAGGCGCGTGGGCGCGGACTGGGTGACGCGGAGGGTCTGGGTGGCGCGGAGGGTGGCGCGGAGGGTGGCGCGGTGGGGCTGGGTGGCGCGTCTGGGTCCGGATGGCGCGGAGGGTGGCACGGATGGGCTATAGGGGTTGTGGGGTGGCGGACTGGGTGGCACGGAGGGACTGTAGGCGGGTCTGGGTGGCGGTGGAAGCAGGCGGAGTCAGGGGTCTGGGCGAGGTCAAGTGGCGGACGGGGCAGAGGGTCTGGGACATGTTGGGATGAGCTGCAGGCGGTTGGGGCTGTGGGTTGAGGCATATTTTCTTTCTTTTGCAAAATTCTAACAGAGAAGGAAATAGCAAAGGGAGAAAGAAATGAAGGGAAGAGGAATAAAGATGAATGGAAGAGTGGGTACCTGTAGACGTGAGAGTGGAGCAAAATGAAATGAAGGAATGAACTATACGTTGCTTAAGTTTAAATTTACTTTTTACTTTTGATGCTTCGAATCCCTCACAGCTTTTCATTTCCCAACGTCCACATCAATTTCCAGAGTAACCCCCCAGCTTCCCACTATCCAATTAAATACATCAGCTGACTTTATTTCAACTTTCTTTTGTGAACAGGTTAAAGATTTTTGGGTTGCAATTTGTGTACCCGGACCGTTTGGAGCGATTAAATTAACGCGACGGATGTTGTCGGACTCCGATTCGCGCAAATAAATATACCGTTATGATCGGTGTGACGATGCGCTTCCAACGGTACACAGATTATTGTGATACGATGATTTTATAAAATTTGCATTTACGCCGCTTGAGTTGTACATTTGCAAAATAATATAAACGGAGCAGGCGATGACAGTTTTAGACAAAACGAATTATAAAACCTTGATCAGAATAATTTTTACAAGTGGACTGTGTAAAATATTTGGATTTGGAAGATAAATTTTACGCAGCTTTATGTGGACTGATATACAGTGAAACGCGAACGGACTTTACTGTAATATTTTTCAACGAAACTTTTTCTATATCCCTATCTAACTAGACGTATGTCACAAATAAAGTTTGGACGTAAATTTAGATCGTTTAAAATTTCAAAAATTTTATTGAAACGATGAATTTAAAATTTTAAATCTGGTCGAAATTTTAGGGTCGTTACATTTATCATTTCAATCCGCAATTTAAAATAAAATTACGGTTATATATCATTTCAAACCGCAATCCCGAATAAAATAAAAATGCATAATAACTTGCAGTTTATACAATATAAAATATAGCATCCATTCATCTAAATATCAATAAACAACCATTTATTACAATCATCATCCAATTTAAACAAAACATCAATATAAAGCATATAAATATAACATGCATCAACAAATAGTTTATATTCTATAAAAATTAATAACTGTTCAACTGGCAGTTTATATGCAATAATAAATAAATTTAACTTGCAAATTTATATGCAATGATAAAATTAAATAACAATTTAATTTAACTAAATGCTATCTAACTGAGATGATGATTAAATATATATGCCCAAACAATCAAAGATAAATTTTAAATCACATCAAAATTTAATTTAACAAACATAAGAAATCTTAGAAGTTGTGAGTGGGTTAAAACACTCACCTTTTGAATTTAAATTGAATTTAAATTCAATTTAAACCAAAAAAATTTACAGTCTCAGAATTCGTCCAAACAAGCGTCAAAAGATCTGGAATTTCAATACGATCCTAACAAAAGAAACCGCGTCCAAATCCGAGTCTGTATGCAAAAGTTATGAAAATTTGAAGATTGGAAAATTTTGGTCCTAAGTCGAGTTCGAGTTCAACCCGGTCCGCCACCTCAAATACCCGATGCTTGCTCTGAGTTTTTGCCAAAACGACCCGGAGACCCGAGTCATTTTCTTCGTGACCTAAAGTAGCTCTAGGGTTTTTCCCCTTGAAACCCCAAGCTTGAAATGACCCTCCTATTTCTACCCTAATTTCATAAGGATTTTTTTTTTACTTCATCAAAGGGAATTTAAATCAAATAGAAATCAAAATGCCATACAAGCTATTGACATAGCCACTTATTTCTTTTCTAAATAGGCAAATTAGGCAAAATCAGCAGTTCAGACGTCTAAATTCTTACGACAGGCGTCTAAACTCAATCACAGACGTCTAACTAATTATGACAGACGGCTCAGAGATCTAAAATTGAAACAGAGAGAAAAAGACATTTTGAACTAAATTCAGACATCTAATTTTTTTGTGACAGACGTCTACATTTAACCTCAGACGTCTAAATTATTATGACTGACGTCTAAGTTTAATCTCAGACGTCTAAATTATTAAGACTGACGTCTAAATTCGATCTCTATGTACATGCATATGCACATTCAATTTATATGTGTCTGGATGTCCACCTACATTCATTTACACTTTTAAGTTCGATTTAAACTTCCTTTGAACTATCAGAGATGATATATAGATTGATCATTCATTACAAATATATTTTCCAGGGTCATTTTCTTTTTCCAATAAACAAAATATATCCAGGATCAAAACAATTAACCAATATAAATATATCAGTACATTCACAAAGATATGCACATACATGTGAGGATGTATATGCCTCTCTTGTTTGAATCAGAGTTCTGGAAAACAAGAGGATATTGGATTGATTGGATTTAATCAATCCACACATAGTACAGTGTTATATGCAATAAAAATTCCATTCATGCATGAATACCTATATATACATATTTTTAAACTCCTGATTCCTTGCTAAATTCTCTAGAGAGTATAAATTCTAGAAACCAGATAAATGTGATATGATTGTCTATAAATTAAGGGTCTGGTGCTTGGGTTCTGAAAATGATAGAAGTGTTTATCATTATCCATGTTTGATTTTCTTCTTATAAAATCTGTCTGGAATTTAAAATGCATTTGGTTAAAATCTGAGTGAAATTCAGATTCCTATTACAAATACAAAGGAAAAGGTGTGTTAATATTTGCACAAAACATGTTTATGTGCGTATATATCTGCAACTATTTGGATCTGGCTTTCAACTCCCTTATTACAGATCCTTTCTTTATTTAAAAATAAGACATTTTAATTTAAACATGGTGTTCTTACTAAATCCACTTACAATATTTTGATTAACTTCTTTAATATCAGATATTAACTAGATTTATAAATTCCAGATACAAGTCAATCTCTTAATAAAATTCTTAACAAAATATCCATCCCATATCCAACACTTAATACAAGTAACAATTTAAATCATTAATACATGCGGATTTTATCATTTAGGCTCTTATCTAACTAAGTTTAGCATGCTATAATCTTCTTCTCAAAGCCTTGCTCCTACTCCTACTTAGTTGCTGCAATCCCTGAAAAAGCATTTGAAACTGCCTCATTTTAAATGAGACACCCCAGATGCCATTAGCACACTAGGGTCAGACACATGTCTGGTATGAGAAAATTCACAAAAGCAATTAGTTAATTAGGTTAAAATCAAATTAAATACATATACATAAAGTTCTGCCCTTTGGAATCAGATCATACTTGTGTGCATGCTCTGTGTCATTGTGCATGTGCACACTTTAATTTTTTTTTCTTTCCAGAGACTACATATATAAATATGGCACATACATTCAAGCATACAATTCAGTCATAGTCAAACAATCATTCATACCAAACAGGAAAATAACCAATATGAGTTAAATCATTTATTCAATCCTCATATTTCAATTCTGGGAAAAACTCTAGTTTTCTCATCATCTCAAATATTATTCCCTTGGTATATTTATCTATCCTGGTCTCATCTGCAATATTTATGAATCAATGGACACACTGTAATGAACTAATTCACTCCATTACACAAAGATCTCAGGACTTAAACAAGCCATGTGTTAACTTGTGTTACTCAAGAACACAAGTCATTCCTGTAGTGTTCTTGACCCCAATTTCCTAATCAGGTTTAAGTTAATAATAACTCTATTGATTTTTCATGACTAAACCATTCAGTGATCCATTTTACTAACTAAAAACATCCATATCATGGCATCTCATATTATTCATAACCATACAGAGACAAACAAGCAAACAACCATTGGTGACTAAATAAATAAGGTTCTGTATGTATATATATATATATTCTGGTATTTTAAAAAGGGGTTTAGGCAACTAACATTGGCTTATGGCTTCTGAGAGAGTTTTTCTTTTTTGCAAACATTTGTGCTTGAGTTAAACTCAGAATGACCTGGTTTCACTGAATCACAAAATTTTGTTTGCTATGCATATGAACATATATATATATTTTCATTGAATCCGGAGCATCAGCACATAGGCAACCCTATTGCACCCCTAATTCCTTTTTGTCTCAAGCCTCAACACTTATACATGAGTATATTGCAGCTCAACATTATTTACATCTTTCTGGGTTGAGCCAAAACCAATACTACTTGCCTATTTTCAACATTTTATTTTCTGGGTATTTGTTTATGTTCCTAAACATTAACATATCAGAGATCTGGATTTATAAAACATATATGTGTACAAACAACACATAAAGCTTTCTTATAATAAAACAAGTGATCAACCAAAGAGAATCAAAACATTTTCAGTTTTAAAATCACAGATAAGCATTCTCATATGAAAATATATTTTTAAGCAAATTACTTATAACTGGCTGCCTACATTAGGACTTATTGCCTTAGATTTTTGAGTGAGTTTTCTCACCTAGCTCTCTTCTTAGCTTCCTTAATTAATTGATGAACTTCTGCCTTTAGCCTCAAGCTCTCTTCCTTCCCTTGCCTTATGATTTCTATGGTGTTGTTTTCCTTTTTTTTTCAAGTTCTTTTCTGAGAGGGAGAGGAGGCTGCTGCATATACATGTATATATACAGGGTCTTCCTTAGGGTTTTGGGTATTGGCTAAAACCATTTTTGCCCACCAGAAAAATCATGTTATCTGTATTTTATTTGAACCCAAAATTCTACCCTTCCCGGCTTAATTTAGGTGAAGAGAAAAGTGGTTACATTCTTTTTGGTTAATTTCAGAATTTTTCTTTTCAGAAAATACTTTTTCCTTTGTCTACAATCATGCTAAAAATGTGACTTGATTTGTTATTTATCAAATACTCTTCCTAATTCTGCCTATACCAAGCATTTTTCTGTTTTATCTTATTTTTTTCTATTTTTAGCTTTCATGTAAATGGCATGTACTTCCTGTACTTATTTATAAGAGGATTAGTCCTTTTTATATCTTCATTCTTTCTATTTCTGCCTACATATATAAAATATATTGGTATGTTTTATTTTGCTGAATTGAACTCTAGTACCTTATTAACATATCTATATATATAAGTCTTACTGAAATAATTAGTACGCCTATATATATATTTATACATCATTCTGTATTGACACACATATGCACATGTACACTCAAAAATATTCAGTAGCATCCTTATATGTATATTTACTTATGCATACAGCTTTTAAGGATTTAACCTATATATATATTCCCATACATATCAATATGTATTTATTCTTAGAGTTCAGGGACTTTTAGCTTTAGTTCATGTGCATTTCCTGTGCACACATGTACACACATACTGATACACTATCTAGCTATATCAATTCCCTTTCAAGATTTAATTCAAAAATCATTTTGAATTTATTTATATTTTTCAGAATAAATCCCTAAAATCTTGGGTCATTACATACACCCCTCCTTTTAGAAATTGTGTCCCACAATTTTCCTAAGCTTAAAATAAATTTTAAACTTAATTCAGAGAACAAGTACATTCTCAACCAAATAAATTTTTAGTTCTATAATAACTAAAAACATATGCATCTAAAAAGAAAACAATCAAAGATCAGAATTACCTTTAATCTGAAAATAGCTTAGGATAATTCATCCTAACTTTGTCCTCTAATTCCCATGTGCAATCACTAGGATCAAGACTCCATTGTACCTTCACAAGTTTCAGAGATTTATTTCTCAACTTCTTCACATCTTTTGCCAAAATCCCCACTGGATCCTTTTCATAAATCAAATTAGAATTTATCTGCACTTGGGTTGGGGTCTCAAGAATTTCTACCTTGTCATGGACCCACCTTCTCAATTGTGATACATGAAAAACATCATGTATACCTTGCATGTTTTCTGGTAATTCCAACTTATATGCCAAGGGACCAATTCTTTCCAGAATTTTGTATGGTCCAATATATCTCGGGGTTAACTTGCCTTGTTTTCCAAACCTCAGCACATTTTTCATAGGTGAGATTTTGATGAAAACAAAATTTCCCACTTCATATTCTACCTGCCTCCTTCTCATGTCTGCATATTTCTTTTGCCTATCTTGAGGTGCTGCCATTCTTCTTCTTATCAACTCAATTTTCTCCTTAGTTTCTTGTATGTACTCAGGTCCTAAAATAGACCTTTCTCCTGCTTCTACCCAACAAACAGGTGACAAACAGGGTTTACCATATAAGGCTTCAAATGGAGCCATTCCTATGGTGCTTTGGTAGCTGTTGTTGTATGTAAATTCAACTAAGTGAAGATAATCTTCCCAGTTGCCCCCAAAATCCAGTATACATGCCCTCAACATGTCCTCCAAAACTTTGTTTACTACCTCAGTCTGCCCATCTGATTGAGGATGGTAGGCAGTACTTAAACATAGTTCACTTCCCATTGCTTCTTGAAAGCTTCTCCAGAATTTTGAAGTGAAGATGGTATCCCTATCACTCACAATAGTTTTGGGAATGCCATGTAACTTTACCACTTCCTTTATAAAAATTTGAGCTAATTTTGGTGCTGTTCTTTCTGACTTGACTGGGATGAAGTGTGCTACCTTGGTTAGCCTATCAACTATCACCCATATACTTGTATTACCTCTCTTAGATCTAGGCAGTCCATCTATGAAGTCCATAGATATGTCTTCCCACTTCCACTGTGGTACACTAAGAGGCTGCATCAACCCTGATGGCCTTTGGGTTTCAGCCTTGACTTGTTGGCAAGTCATACACTTGGCAATGTATTTAGCTACATCAGATTTCATCCCCTTCCACCAGAAGTCTCTTTTCAAATTTTGGTACATTTTTGTGCTGCCTGGGTGTATGGAGTATTTACTTCTGTGATATTCATTCAATATCTCCTTCTTCAATTCTGTGTCCTCTGGTACACACATCCTATTCTAGTATCTCATATAACCATTTTTATCAATATGGTGATTCATCACTTCCTCCCCTCTTGAGAGGAGCACTTTCTTCTCTAATAAGTTGGCATCCTGTTCTTGCATTTTTCCTACCTTCAAAATTAAATCTGGTCGAAGTGTCATTAAGCTTAACTTCCCTTTATCTTCTTGTGCACCATGCATCTGCTCATCAATGTGCACACAACCATTCTCCCCAATTTCTAACTCAGTCAGCAAAGACAAGCCCTTAAATTCTTCTATCATCATCATAGCCAATTTAGCATGCTGTCTACTTAGAGCATCTGCAACTTTGTTTGCTTTGCCTGGTGTATAGAGTATGTCAAAGTCATATGCAGCTAAGAACTCCACCCATCTATGTTGCCTCATGTTCAAATCTTTTTGTGAAAATAAATATTTTAGAGACTTGTGGTCAGTGTAAAGTTCAAACTTTGTGCCTAACAAATAATGTCTCCAAAGTTTTAAAGCATAGATCACAGCTGCTAATTCGAGATCATGTGTGGCATACCTTACTTCAAGGGGTTTAAGTTGTCTGGATGCATATGCAATGACTTGGCCTTGTTGCATCAACACTGCACCCAAGCCAGATCCACTAGCATCAGTGTATACAACTAATTCTTCATTTCCATGAGGTACCTTTAAAATTGGAGCATTTACCAATGCCTCCTTCAACTGTTCAAAAGACTTCTCACATTTTTCTGACCAAACAAAAGCTTGGTTCTTCCTGGTTAGGTTAGTGAGTGGTGTAGAAATTTTTGAAAAATCTTTTATAAACCTCCTATAATACCCTGCCATCCCCATAAATGACCTCACTTCACTCACAGTGCTTGGCCTCTTCCATGCTTGAATAGCCACTACTTTATTGGGGTTCACAGAAATTCCTTGGGCAGATATAACATGGCCAAGGAAATGTACTTCCTCTTTCCAAAATACACATTTTGAAAATTTTGCCTTTAAATCTTTTTCCCTTAATCTAGACAAAACCAGATGCTTATGTTCTTCCACTGTTTTGGAATAAATCAAAATGTCATCTATAAAAATAAGCACAAACTTGTCTAAATAATCTCTAAAGGTTCTGTTCATTAAATCTACAAAGTATGATGGTGCATTGGTCAAGCCAAATGGCATAACCAAAAATTCATACAACCCATACCTAGTGTTAAAGGCAGTGTACTTGATGCTTGATTCTTCCACCTTCATTTGATGAAAACCAGATGCTAAGTCTAGTCTAGAAAATACTTTTGCCCCTGCTAATTGATCGAAAAGATCATCTATTCTTGGCAATGGGTATTTATTTTTAATAGTTACCTTGTTTAATTCTCTATAATCTATACAGAGTCTTAAGGAGCCATCTTGCTTCTTAACAAATACCACTGGTGCTCCCCAGCAAGAATTACTTGGTCTTATAAAACCCTTTTCTTCCAGTTCTTCTAACTGTTTCTTTAATTCCTTTAGTTCATTTGGCCCCATTCTAGTTGGCTTTTTAATCACTGGGCTTGCTCCTGGAACTAGATTGATCTGGAACTCTACTGGTCTATGGTGTGGAACACCCTTGACCTCACCAAACACATCCAAATATTCATTGACTATGGGAATTTCTTCAATAGTTAGTTCACTGAAATCTTTTTCTGAGTCAGCTAAATGATATAGTTTTCCTTCCTTAGCTACTTCACATAAAACTGTGATTCTCTGACCTCTAGAATTTTGCAATGATATGGTGGATGAGTCTAAATTAATTATAGCTTTAAATTGCCTTAACCAGTCTACCCCCAATATAACACCTATATTTGGGTAATTCAAAACATATAAATTGGAAATAAAAATATTTCCTCCTATGTTTAATTCCACATCCACACAAATCATATTTAAAACACTAGAACTCCCCAGTGGACTTCGTATATGCAATGGGGTTTCAACCAATATGCAATTCAGTTTTAGCATTTTAACTAGTTCATAAGAAATTAAAGAGTGAGTTGCCCCAGTATCATATACTACTGCTATGGGTATGGCACAAATAAGTAATGTACCTTCCACTTGGCTATGGTTTTCTGTGTTACTCTCCACTGTGGCTTTGCCTTTTCCTTCCAAATTTGCCAATTTTCCTTGCTGTTTGTACTCAGGACAATTCCTCTTCATATGCCCCTCTTTCCCACATAGATAACACTTGAAGGCTCCTCCCTTCAATTCTGGACACCTAGGCTTGATATGCCCCTCCTTTCCACACTGATGGCACACAATTTTCTTCTTGGTTTCCTTAGCTTTGACATCTCCAGTGCCTTTGTTACTGGCCTCTTCCTTCTTCTTATCATAAGGGTGATACCTCCCCTTACCCTTCTTGGTATTATTGTTCTTAAAATTTCAGAACTTCTCCCTTTCCTTGTCATGCTGCTCCAACTTCAAAGCTAAGTCTATCACATGGTCAAAAGTCTTGTCTGCATAAGGTAACATGGATCTGCTAAGTCCTGGGTTCAACCCTTTTATGTACCTATCATTTTTGGATGCCTCATCTACCACAAGCATTGCTCTATATGTGGAAAGCCCCTCAAACCTTTGAGTGTATTCTGTGACAGTCATGGTTCCATGTCTAAGTCTAATAAATTCTTCTAGCAAGGTAGTCTTTGCTGATGCTGGTACAAACTTTGCTTCCAACATTTCTTTGAATTGATTCCAAGTGATTTCATTCTCATTCCTTCCTGCAATGATTACTTCCCACCAACCTAAAGCTACTCCTTTTAGCTGTCTTGAAGCCACTTGCCTCTTTCTTTGATCATCAAGTTGCATGTCATTGAAAATTCTTTCCAATGTTCTCAACCATGTTTGAATTTCCATGATACTCTCTGTCCCTTCAAAGCTTTTGCCTCCTAAATGAGTATATGTCTTAAGTAATTTTGAGAGTTCTTCATAGGGATTTTCTTGCCTTTGTCCTGCCCCATCCCTAAATGCTCTCACCAAGTCTTGCAGATTGACCATTGGTGGTGCATGGGAAGATCCTGCTCCCTGATTTGGTGGTCTCCCTACCATAGTTTGCTAATAATAATTTACATAGCTGGTTAGTTTGATTGGTAATTTTATTATTTCAGTGGTTTTTTTTTCACACTGAAAACATTGATATATATATTTAGTTCCTTTAAATTTTATTTCTATCTAAGAACTTGATCTTTACTTCTACTATGTTGAATAACATAGCTCTGATACCAAATGAAATGACCCTCCTATTTCTACCCTAATTTCATAAGGATTTTTTTTTACTTCATCAAAGGGAATTTAAATCAAATAGAAATCAAAATGCCATACAAGCTATTGACATAGCCACTTATTTCTTTTCTAAATAGGCAAATTAGGCAAAATCAGCAGTTCAGACGTCTAAATTCTTACGACAGGCGTCTAAACTCAATCACAGACGTCTAACTAATTATGACAGACGGCTCAGAGATCTAAAATTGAAACAGAGAGAAAAAGACATTTTGAACTAAATTCAGACATCTAATTTTTTTGTGACAGACGTCTACATTTAACCTCAGACGTCTAAATTATTATGACTGACGTCTAAGTTTAATCTCAGATGTCTAAATTATTAAGACTGACGTCTAAATTCGATCTCTATGTACATGCATATGCACATTCAATTTATATGTGTCTGGATGTCCACCTACATTCATTTACACTTTTAAGTTCGATTTAAACTTCCTTTGAACTATCAGAGATGATATATAGATTGATCATTCATTACAAATATATTTTCCAGGTCATTTTCTTTTTCCAATAAACAAAATGTATCCAGGATCAAAACAATTAACCAATATAAATATATCAGTACATTCACAAAGATATGCACATACATGTGAGGATGTATATGCCTCTCTTGTTTGAATCAGAGTTCTGGAAAACAAGAGGATATTGGATTGATTGGATTTAATCAATCCACACATAGTACAGTGTTATATGCAATAAAAATTCCATTCATGCATGAATACCTATATATACATATTTTTAAACTCCTAATTCCTTGCTAAATTCTATAGAGAGTATAAATTCTAGAAACCAGATAAATGTGATATGATTGTCTATAAATTAAGGGTCTGGTGCTTGGGTTCTGAAAATGATAGAAGTGTTTATCATTATCCATGTTTGATTTTCTTCTTATAAAATCTGTCTGGAATTTAAAATGCATTTGGTTAAAATCTGAGTGAAATTCAGATTCCTATTACAAATACAAAGGAAAAGGTGTGTTAATATTTGCACAAAACATGTTTATGTGCGTATATATCTGCAACTATTTGGATCTGGCTTTCAACTCCCTTATTACAGATCCTTTCTTTATTTAAAAATAAGACATTTTAATTTAAACATGGTGTTCTTACTAAATCCACTTACAATATTTTGATTAACTTCTTTAATATCAGATATTAACTTGATTTATAAATTCCAGATACAAGTCAATCTCTTAATAAAATTCTTAACAAAATATCCATCCCATATCCAACACTTAATACAAGTAACAATTTAAATCATTAATACATGCGGATTTTATCATTTAGGCTCTTATCTAACTAAGTTTAGCATGCTATAATCTTCTTCTCAAAGCCTTGCTCCTACTCCTACTTAGTTGCTGCAATCCCTGAAAAAGCATTTGAAACTGCCTCATTTTAAATGAGACACCCCAGATGCCATTAGCACACTAGGGTCAGACACATGTCTGGTATGAGAAAATTCACAAAAGCAATTAGTTAATTAGGTTAAAATCAAATTAAATACATATACATAAAGTTCTGCCCTTTGGAATCAGATCATACTTGTGTGCATGCTCTGTGTCATTGTGCATGTGCACACTTTAATTTTTTTTTCTTTCCAGAGACTACATAATACATATATAAATATGGCACATACATTCAAGCATACAATTCAGTCATAGTCAAACAATCATTCATACCAAACAGGAAAATAACCAATATGAGTTAAATCATTTATTCAATCCTCATATTTCAATTTTGGGAAAAACTCTAGTTTTCTCATCATCTCAAATATTATTCCCTTGGTATATTTATCTATCCTGGTCTCATCTGCAATATTTATGAATCAATGGACACACTGTAATGAACTAATTCACTCCATTACACAAAGATCTCAGGACTTAAACAAGCCATGTGTCAACTTGTGTTACTCAAGAACACAAGTCATTCCTGTAGTGTTCTTGACCCCAATTTCCTAATCAGGTTTAAGTTAATAATAACTCTGTTGATTTTTCATGACTAAACCATTCAGTGATCCATTTTACTAACTAAAAACATCCATATCATGGCATCTCATATTATTCATAACCATACAGAGACAAACAAGCAAACAACCATTGGTGACTAAATAAATAAGGTTCTGTATGTATATATATATATATATATTCTGGTATTTTAAAAAGGGGTTTAGGCAACTAACATTGGCTTATGGCTTCTGAGAGAGTTTTTCTTTTTTGCAAACATTTGTGCTTGAGTTAAACTCAGAATGACCTGGTTTCACTGAATCACAAAATTTTGTTTGCTATGCATATGAACATATATATTTTTTCATTGAATCAGGAGCATCAGCACATAGGCAACCCTATTGCACCCCTAATTCCTTTTTGTCTCAAGCCTCAGCACTTATACATGAGTATATTGCAGCTCAACATTATTTACATCTTTCTGGGTTGAGCCAAAACCAATACTACTTGCATATTTTCAACATTTTATTTTCTGGGTATTTGTTTATGTTCCTAAACATTAACATATCAGAGATCTGGATTTATAAAACATATATGTATACTAACAACACATAAAGCTTTCTTATAATAAAACAAGTGATCAACCAAAGAGAATCAAAACATTTTCAGTTTTAAAATCACAGATAAGCATTCTCATATGAAAATATATTTTTAAGCAAATTACTTATAACTGGCTGCCTACATTAGGACTTATTGCCTTAGATTTTTGAGTGAGTTTTCTCACCTAGCTCTCTTCTTAGCTTCCTTAATTAATTGATGAACTTCTGCCTTTAGCCTCAAGCTCTCTTCCTTCCCTTGCCTTATGATTTCTATGGTGTTGTTTTCCTCTTTTTTTTTCAAGTTCTTTTCTGAGAGGGAGAGGAGGCTGCTGCATATACATGTATATATACAGGGTCTTCCTTAGGGTTTTGGGTATTGGCTAAAGCCATTTTTGCCCACCAGAAAAATCATGTTATCTGTATTTTATTTGAACCCAAAATTCTACCCTTCCCGGCTTAATTTAGGTGAAGAGAAAAGTGGTTACATTCTTTTTGGTTAATTTCAGAATTTTGCTTTTCAGAAAATACTTTTTCCTTTGTCTACAATCATGCTAAAAATGTGACTTGATTTGTTATTTATCAAATACTCTTCCTAATTCTGCCTATACCAAGCATTTCTCTGTTTTATCTTATTTTTTTCTATTTTTAGCTTTCATGTAAATGGCATGTACTTCCTGTATTTATTTATAAGAGGATTAGTCCTTTTTATATCTTCATTCTTTCTATTTCTGCCTACATATATAAAATATATTGATATGTTTTATTTTGCTGAATTGAACTCTAGTACCTTATTAACATATATATATATATAAGTCTTACTTAAATAATTAGTACGCCTATATATATATTTATACATCATTCTGTATTGACACACATATGCACATGTACACTAAAAAATATTCAGTAGCATCCATATATGTATATTTACTTATGCATACAGCTTTTAAGGATTTAACCTATATATATATATATATATTCCCATACATATCAATATGTATTTATTCTTAGAGTTCAGGGACTTTTAGCTTTAGTTCATGTGCATTTCCTGTGCACACATACTGATACACTATCAAGCTATATCAATTCCCTTTCAAGATTTAATTCAAAAATCATTTTGAATTTATTTATATTTTTCAGAATAAATCCCTAAAATCTTGGGTCATTACAAAGCGCGACCCGAAGCGCGTAAATCTCGAATTTTTTTTTTTTGAAATTAGATTTTGGAATTTGAGAATTAGGTTTTGTCTACCACTGGAATAAGGAGCTAAGAAGAAGATGAATTGTACGTACAGACAAATGAAGATTAGGGAGGCTAGGGTTTATAACAGGATATATATAGGCAGGGTTGACATTTGAATGGATGGATAAGATAGATTTACGCGCTAACGCCAAAGTGGTACAAAAAGCCCGTTCTGTCTCCGGAACGAAATTGGGTAAACCCATATATCAAAATAGGTGTTTTAAAATATTTTAAACGCAATGGAAAAGGTTTCAAGTCCAAATTCCATCGTATGAAGAAGTTATGCTAAGATCAAAAATTTCAAATTGGTTTCAATTGATTACAATTGCATTTATTTCAAGGCGTTTCGAGTCCGCACGATCAAATGACAAATCCGATTGTTACGAAACTTGAAACACTATTATAATTCACCGTTACGGATCCGATGAAACTGGTTTCGTCGAAATCTGAGTCCGTGACCAAAAAGGCAAATTTTATATTAATTAAATGAAATGAAATTAAATTAATTAAATCGAATTTTATATTTCAATTATAGAATTGACAATCTATCACCTATATACTTCTCAATCATTTGCAATTATTTAAACAAAATTTAAACGTCAATCTAGAGAAAATAATTTATCAATTGAATTTAAATGCCCTATCTTAAATTTTCATTATATTCAAAATTATAAATTTTAGTTCCCAAAATTTCTATTAAATTGAATTTACCCATAATTATTTCATTCATAATTCCAAATAGAAGGGCGTACCATTGGATTTAAAATTATCACATAAATATTTCCCGTTTTCAACTAAAATTTTAAATTACAGTAATAATTACATATTTGAGTTCATTCGTTTGCAATAAATTCAACTATTATAATCTAAATAAATTAACTCGCTGTTGGGTGAATTTTCTTCACCGGACCACTCCTTTCCTACCACCGAACCGGGCTCCACCGAACCACTCCTCTCCCACTACCGGACGAAGCTCTACCAAGTCAACATACCAAACTCCACCTCCCTACCTCTACCGAACCATACCCCACTGATCCAGGAGAAGGAGACCACCGGTCCAACTCCGTCTCCATACCTCTACCGAACCAAACCTCACCTCCCACCACTACCGGTCCAGGCCACCTCCTACCGGACCAGTTCATCGCCGAATGAAGCATCTCCAACCATTACCGGACCAGCCACCTTCTCCAACCCCCGGACCAAGCTACGTCCTCACCACCGGACCAAACTACGTCCTCACCACCGAACCAACCTGTCACCAAGGTCCTACCGAGCCAAAGCATTGCCAGGCCAGATCGTGGCAGCCCAGGCCCACCAGCTGCTATGTACCTCCAAGACCCCTACCCCTAGCCTTACTCTATAAATAGTGGGGCAGGGGTACAACAATGAGAGACAAGTTTGAGAGCTCAAGCACGGAAGGAACTCTTCAAACAACTTTCTTTTACTTGTATCAAAGCTTTGTACTTGTAATCATAAAAAAAAAGAGAAATAACATATAAAGTGGACGTAGGCACATTCTGGCTGAACCACTATAAATCTGCGTGTCTTTTTACAGTTTAGCCCCTGTTTTTTACGTATTTGCATAAATCGCTCAAATTACTAAGAATAACATAAGATCTACTAAATCATACAACTTTGAGGTGTTTGTCCATTTTTTGTGCAAACATTTTTGGTGCTTTCACTGAGAACTAGAAGCTCGAAGCTTCAGCTTCATCTACTTAACAAGTTTTCCTAACAGCATCGTCCGCCACTTGGAAAACATGCCTCCCAAACAGAGAAAAGATGTTAACAAAGGAAAAAACATCGCATCCAGCAGTCTTCCAGATCCAGCTGTCACGAATCAAGTAAATCGTCCTCCTCCAGCAACGGTAACAAATGAAGGACAGGCTAACCCAACCACTCCTGCCACAGGACAGCCTGCAGCAATTACTAGGGCAGATTTGGACAGAGTTGTTGTTGAAGTAACTAACCGCTTCACGTCCCAGCAGGAAGCCTTGGTGGACCATCTCATGTCACGCTTGAGGGACGCTGAAGAATCCAACCGCAACACTGAATCATGGGGCGAGTCCCAGTCTGGAGGATCTCAGAGACAGCAAAGATCTTCCTTCTTCGAAGGAGCTAACGGCAGAAGTAGCCGTGCTAGGAGCCAAGACCGAGCACAGCCCGAAGTTAGGCCTGAGGAAACGTTTGGTACCGAACCCAACGGGGAAGGTACCGGGCGAAGGTCAACTGTAGCTGAGCCTGTCATGCTGCCTAACCACAGAAACACCAGTGAACGGGGCCGAGCTAGAGTTCAGCCCGAAGTTGGACCCGAGGAAGTGCTTAGATCAGAACCCAACAGGGGAAGATCAAGGCAAGGGCCAACTGTAGCTAACCCAAGCATGCTCCCAGAAGATCAAAGGCAGCCACTGGAAAATATGAGGAATGATAGACGATACCATCCCTACAGGTCGTCTGGACGGAATCAATCCCACAGAACAGAACCAAACTCATTTCTATCTGCTCCAAGTTCTGATGAAAGGATGGCACGCTTATTCAGAGAGTGTGTCCAACGGGAGCAAAGAGATCGAGGGATAGGCGCTAGGGTAACCAGCCCTTTCGCCCGCAATATCGAAATTGCTATCACCCCCCGAGAATGGAAGATGCCAACAATGGAACCCTACAAAGGAACCTCTGATCCCGTTGTACACTTACAGAGGTACACGCAGCATATGCTCATGAGTGGAGCAACAGAGGGAGTACTGTGCAAATGCTTTCCGCTCTTCTTAGCAGATCTTGCTACCTCCTGGTTCTGTCATCTACCCCAAGGATCCATCAGCTCATGGGAAATGTTGAAAGAAAAATTTATCAGTCAGTTCCACATTCATGTGGAGCAACCTAAGGATGCTTATTCCTTATCCAGCGTCAAACAGAAACCTGGAGAAAAGCTGCAGCAATACCTAACCAGATTCAACGCCGCAGCAGCCGCAGTTCAAGATGCCGATGAGAAGCTTATCCTAATGGCCCTCTGCAGTGGGGTGCATCCGGATACTAAATTTGCTAGAAGATTGACAAAAGAAAAACCAGCTACTTTACCCGATTTCTTCCATGAAGCCGGGAAATACATGAGGCTTGAGGATGCTGCCATTGAGGGGCAGTCAGGACAGCAAAGTAAGACGACCCATGGCAACGCCCCTGCCGTGGCGAGGGACGTTCGAAGAAATGATTCTAGAGACAATGCTGGGGGCAAGAAGGTAGAAAAGCGCCTATATCGGCCAGGACCAAGATTCGACACTTACACCCCTTTGAACGAGACCGTCGAAAATATCTTCCTTGCCACCCAAGGCGAAGTTAGATACAAACGCCCACCATACAAGAAGGAATCAGATAACACACAGAAGTCTGAAAAATTCTGCCGCTTCCACGAATCTCATGGACATGATACCAACGAATGCCATCATCTCCGAGATCTGATTGAGGAACACATCAGAAGGAAGAAACTGGAACGTTATGTAAAAAGTCAAGACAGGACTCCAGCTCCTGCCAATGAAAACCCAAGGCTACCCTCACCAAGGACCGACAGAGGAAACCGCAACGCTAGTAGCTCTAGTCAAGAGAAGATAGTGGTCCATACCATCTCAGGAGGTCCGCACATCGCAGACAGAAGTTGGAGAGAGATGGAAAGATATGGGAAGTCGCTTAGAGACAATAAAGACTGTGTCAATACGGTTATAGAAGAGCGCCACCCAAAGCGGAAAGAAAGTGATGACATCACATTCAGTAAACGCGACCTAGAAGGAAGACAGTACCCTCACATGGATCCCATGGTTATCTCTGCCCGACTCGGTCCCGCCGAAGTTTACCGAATCCTGGTAGACACTGGAAGCTCTGTAAATATCCTGTTCAAACACGCATTCGACAAAATGAAGCTATCAATGAAGGATGTATCTCCCTGCGATAAACCACTACACGGTTTCACTGGAGATGCGAAGATGCCCCTCGGGCAGCTGGACCTCTTTGTTGAGATTGGAAGCCATCCCCGCTCCGTTGTAAGGAAACAGATGTTTGTGCTGATAGAAAACCATTCGGCCTACAACGCCTTCTTAGGAAGACCAGCCATGTCTGACTTCCAGATTGTCCTAGCCCCATGGTGCCTGAAAATGAAATTTCCAACAGACAATGGGGTAGGGGAAGTGGAAGGAGACCAGGATATTGCACGAGACTGCTATGTAACCGAACTTCGCAACAACCACAGGAAAGATAAAGGGAAAGGTGTAGAGATTTCCCTCTGCACAAAAAGCCTTGAAGCATAGCAACTAAAGAAAGCCCCTCCTCTTCGATACACCAGCGACCCTTTCAATGAATTAGACCCTAGGGACAAAGAGGAGGAGGCCACCGCCGAGCCTGCAGAGGCTATGGAGTTTATATCTGTAGACAAGCACGACTCAAGTAGGCTACTGAAAATTGGGTCCCAGCTGAAAGCTGAATTGAAGGAACAACTCATTGATTTTCTCCGCCACAACTTGGATGTATTCGCTTGGTCACACGCTGACATGACCGGAATCTCCCCCGACATAGCATGCCACGTATTAAACATTGATCCTACCAAGGCGCCTGTAAAACAAAAAAAAGAGAAGTATGGGGGCAGAGCGATCAGCAGCCCTCGATGAAGAAGTAA
Organism: Allium fistulosum; assembly: GCA_030737815.1. Classification (NCBI taxonomy): domain Eukaryota; kingdom Viridiplantae; phylum Streptophyta; class Magnoliopsida; order Asparagales; family Amaryllidaceae; genus Allium; species Allium fistulosum. The sequence continues at coordinate 1,250,430,959 of CM060903.1, read as the reverse complement.
AGAATCTACTCGCCAATGACTTCATACGAGAAGCTGTTTACCCAGAATGGATCGCCAACCCGGTACTAGTAAAGAAGGCTAATGGGAAGTGGCGGACCTGCATTGACTTCTCCAACCTAAACGACGCCTGCCCAAAGGATTGCTTCCCGCTTCCCAGAATCGACCAACTTGTAGACAGCACAACCGGGCACGAACTCCTATCTTTTATGGATGCATACTCAGGATATAACCAAATTCCTATGCATGCTCCCGACCAAGACCACACTAGTTTCATCACCGACCGGGGTTTATACTGCTACAAATTGATGCCCTACGGACTTAAAAATGCAGGAGCCACCTACCAGTGCCTCGTCAACAAGATGTTTGCAGGGCTAATAGGACAAACTATGGAAGTATATGTAGACGACATGCTGGTGAAATCACGGAAAGCCAAAGATCACGTAAGCCACCTAGGCGAAATGTTCCAGGTACTTCGACAGTATGGAATGAAGTTGAATCCACTAAAGTGCTCCTTCGGAGTGTCATCGGGAAAATTCTTAGGGTTCATCGTCCATGCCCGAGGGATTGAAGCAAACCCTGAACAAGTCCGAGCATTAAGGGACATCAAGATACCTTCCACCCGAAAGGAAATGCAAAGCCTAAATGGAAAAGTGGCCGCCCTAAGCCGATTCATCTCCAAAGCAACGGACAAGTGCGTCCCCTTTTTCGAAGCTCTAAAGAAAGATAAAGGAAAGTTCAAATGGACGGACGAATGCTTAACCGATTTCCTTAACCTAATCGAACACCTCCAGAAACCACCGGTACTCTCGACCCCAAGCGAAGGCGAAGAATTATACCTATACCTTGCTGTGTCATCTCACGCTTTAAGCGCTGCCTTGGTAAGGGAAGACAACCGCACGCAATGACCAGTTTACTTCGTCAGTAAAAGGTTTACTGGGGCAGAAGTCAGATATCCTAAACTTGAAAAGTTAGCATACTGTTTACTAATCACTTCACGAAAACTACGTCACTACTTCCAATCCCATTCCATCAAAGTTCTGACCGATCAACCACTGAGGCAGGTACTCCATCGTCCCGACACTTCCGGGCGACTACTTAAATGGTGTATTGAGCTGAGTCAATATGATATCACCTATCACCCTCGCACGGCCATCAAGGGACAAGCCATGGCTGATTTCATTGCAGAGTTCACTACCAACGAGGATAAGGAGCAACTGGAAATAACAGAAGATATCAAGTGGAATCTCTTTGTGGACGGTGCATCTAACGAACAAGGCTCGGGGGCAGGTGTGGTAATAATCACTCCCAGGGGAAATAAACTGCACTATACTATAAGGTTGGAGTTCGCTGCCACCAACAACGATGCAGAATATGAAGCAGTGATAGCTGGACTAGAAATTGCCATAGAAATCGGAGCCAATTCTTTGTGTCTTCACAGCGATTCTCAACTTATTGTTAATCAAATACTAGGAGAATTCCAAGCTCGAGAGGAACGACTCATAGCATATCTAAAGAAGACCAAGTTGCTTCTCAGCCGATTGGATCAGTACTTTGTCAAACACATCCCTCGGGAAGAGAACCAAGAGGCCGACGAATTGGCAAAGCAAGCGAGTATGAGAGACATCGCCATCTTCGGGGCAGTAACCATCTCAAAGCAAACGGTCCCAAGTTTTGAGCAAGTGAATCTGATAGCCGCAGCCGAAGAAGCAACTTGGATGACTCCCATCCGAGACTACCTACAAAGTGGCACACTACCCAACGGGCGTAATGAAGTCAAGAAAATCTTGAGGAAAGCGTCCCGCTATACAATACAAGAAGACATCCTCTATCGGCGCGGTTTCTCTAACCCATTATTAAGGTGTGTCGCCGGAAGGGAAGCCAAGGAAATCTTATCCAACATCCATCAGGGGAGCTGTGGAGATCACACCGGGGGGCAAACATTAGCAAAAAAGATACTCCGATACGGATATTTCTGGCCCACCCTAAGCAAGGACGCCTCAGATTTCGTCAAGAGATGTGACAGATGCCAAAAATTTGCTAAGATTCCACGGCTACCAACAACTGAGATTACTCAAATGACCAGCCCTTGGCCCTTCGCAATATGGGGAATTGACTTAATCGGCGAGCTACCGATGGGCCGAGGCGGGGCCAAATATGCTATAGTGGCAGTTGATTATTTCACCAAATGGGTGGAAGCAGAACCTCTGAATAAAGTATCTTCAGCAAAAGTTATTAACTTCTTGATCAAAAATGTTCTGTGCAGGTATGGAGTCCCACTCAAAATCATATCAGACAATGGACTTCAATTTGACAGCGAGGAATTCGCCAACTGGTGCCAAGAACACCGAATTCATAAAAGCTTCTCATCCGTAGCATATCCCCAGGCAAACGGACAAGTCGAAGCAGTCAACAAAATTCTGAAAACTCTAATCAAAAAGAAGCTCGAAAAATCAAAGGGCGCTTGGGTGGATGAACTTCCTACGGCACTATGGGCCTATCGCACATCTTTCAGAACATCGACAGGGCACACTCCTTTCTCTTTGGCATACGGATCGGAGGCTATGCTCCCAGTTGAAACTATTGTGCCTTCCCACCGTCGGATCCACTATAACCCAGAAGAGAACGAAGAACTCCTTTACATGTCTTTGGATCTAATCGAGGAGAGAAGAAACGATGCAGTCCTCAAAACAGCAGCCCACAAGCAAAAAGTGGCAACACAATACAACTCCAAAGTCAAGCATCGTACCTTACAGGAAGGGGATCTTGTCCTCAAGCGAATCTTCCCTCGCCCCGGAGCATTAGACCCAATCTGGGATGGACCATATGTAATTCATAAAGATCTCCACAACGGAGCCTATATTTTGTCAACAGTGGACGGAGAGGTGTTCCAGAGGGCATGGAACATCCAACACCTCCGTCGATACTTTTCTTAACTTGTATTGCCCATATGAAGTGAATTAACAAAGAGAATCAGTGGACGCAGGCATTTTCGTGCCGAACCACTTTAAAAAACCCTGTCTCTTTTTTAACTTGTTCCTTTGTATCTTGGCTGCTTCTTAACTTTATCCTTTTCTGTTGAACAAAATCCTGAGTATATAGCATTTCTATTCAAAGCACTCCACAACGCAACTTCACCTGGACAAGACCCAACAGGTACTATGCGAATCTATGCCCTCGCCAATGAGACACTTTTGCTCCAGCATCCCTCTGCTGCGGGTTAACTCATTGCTCGCGACGGCCCTGAAAGCCAACTGTAATGAGCCGATTATAAGCCACCGAGAAGGCCGACTATAGCCGAGGCAGCTCATTACGGCGTTAGGCTCGCCGGCAACTGTGAACCGACTATAAGCCCCAACATAAGGTGTGGCCAGCCAGGGGTAGTTCACAGTTGACGATCGGCACCCACGCTAGCCGGCCACAGTAAATCGAATAATACCCACGATTACGGGCCATAATGGCCCGGGTAGTTACTGTGCGCGATCTCGGCTCCGATGTGTCTTAAGTGCGGCTGTGGTAAAAAAGAATTAACTCCCCGCGGAGGCGTAAGATGGGTGACGAATGTCTCCAAGACCCACGGCTAGGGAAAGTGACTACAAAACCCGTTTGCCACGAACTTAAGCACATCGAAGGCCTTCCGTGATTGGAAGTTTTACCTTTTTTACGTATTTCAATTTTACTTAAAAAGCTTTTTTCCTATCCCCTATAACAATCCCTAAAGTACATGATACAGAGTAGGAGATACTCGCCAATGGGTGTAGGGACTCACAGTGGCAGGACATTCGACTACATTCCATGCTCGGTCCTACAAGATATTCAAGACTACCATCTACGATTAAAACATGAAAGGCGGTATTTTCTTCTTTTATGTACAAATACATGACTATAATTTGTTCACACCACACGCTAATATTGCAAGTCATGAAATTATGGTTTAGAACCAGAGTCTAACATCAAACACAATTTAATTACAAGAATATACATAGCTACATTTCTCATACGATATGTCGAAATAGCAACAAATATTCAAGAAACGACAAAATCAGCTTAAGTTAAAAAATTACACGTCAAGAATAATGTTGATTGTTACAAGTAGCAAGAATTACAACTTAGAAGTTACTCTACTATCTTAAGACTAACGTATACAACCATGTCAAGTCTACAAAAAGAATTTTCCAGGTCTAATCAGGGAGCCGGTTGCGTCGGAGTCTTGTCCTTGCTCTGTTGCCCACCTGTCCAGTCATAAAAAGAATTCATTAGCGATAAGTAACCAAGTTAACGGAAAGACTAGAAAGGAAGACTTACCAGCACCTGCTTCTTGACCATCCTGGTCGTCATCCTCTACCTGCACACCTGCCTCCTCAGCAGCAAGCAGCCGCATACCCTCCTTTACCACCACTTTCTCCTCCTTGGTAAACTGGGCAGTGACCACATCCATACTGAAGACCGTTCCACCCTCTTTATCTGCATCAGCCTTAGCCTCCTCCAGAGCCCGGAGATAAATCTTAGCCATGACCCTGGGATAATCATCCATCCAGGATAGGTTGCCCTGCTTCCAGGTATGGAAGTACATATCCTGGAGCATTTCGTCCATCATCCCCTCATTCTCCTCAAACTCCCTCATCCGGGCCTCGGAAGCCGACAACCTCCCAACGGCGGCATCTCTCTCCGATCGGTATCTCGAGCAGTCAACCAGAAGGGATCCCCGCATTGCCTCCATCTCCTCCCTCAACTTGGCTTGAGCAAGCTCTGCAGCCTCAAGTTTCCCGGACAATTCCTCCACCTGCTCGAGATCCACTTTCCGAACCTCGTCCACCGTGGCAATAGCCATGTCAATCCGTTCTTTGCAAGTAGCTTCCATTTTCCGCAATTCGGCCCGACTGGCCTCTTCCATGGTTTTCCTTAGTCGCCCAGTAGCAGCCTCATGCTGAGAAATCTGAATAGCCTGATCCGCAAGCTGTTTGGCCTGATCTGAAACCACCAATCGAAGTTGGATATTGGCGCTCCCAATCTCCACTCCGGCCTTAACCAGCCGGGCATGATGCCCCATCAGCTTTTTAGTTTCCTCCGCCACCCGATCAATATTAGCCTTAGCCTCATCTCCCATGGTAACTATCCGAGTGGTAAGTAGATCAAGATTTAAGGACTTAGCTTCATCAAGCACCCGTACCATGGGATTGCGGGGAAGAAGGTGCTCACCAGTAACCTCATCAAAGGTAATGTCGTGGGAACTTGGATCCAGATCAGGATGACCCGCAAATGGATTACGAGCCAAGTCAGGACGGTCGATATGAGTAACGGAAGGGTTTCTGGACGGGTGCGGAGAGGGTGCAAACTCGCTACCCTCTTCAGTGATATCATGAAGAGGCTGAGCCGGAAGCTGAGGACTGGGCGAAGTTTCGGATAAAGGATGACTCCTCTTCCTCTGCTGAATACCCTCTTCGATGACCCCAAGAAGAGGACGGTAGCCGACTACATCCCCGGAGCGTTTGGTCGAGGGCTTCGGCTTAGCAGAAGTTTTGGAAAGCTTATATTGCTCAAGCCTGTGTCGAAGGTCTGAGGCTTTGGACATCTTGCCTGCTCCTGATATAAAGAACAAGTGTCACAAACTTACATCACTATATGATTCGAGAAACGCGGTAAATTACAAGTTAAAAAAGGAAAAGAAACACAGCTGTGGTTGTACAAACCCTGGGGAGGAGTGGGATACTGCAATAAGTCCTGGATTTCATTCCAGGACGGGAGCGGGTCATAAAATATTCCTAAGTCCCTATCATTAATGAAGCATGCAGGAGTCAAGAGTTCACCTTGAGTCGTCGGAGCCACCTTGGCTGGAATGGTCAGAGAAGACTCACTTGCACCAGTCCCGGCTTTGTCCGCCTTCCCGGTCTTCTCTACCAAAGCCGGATCCTCATCCAACCCCTCAAAAGCCTGGTGGAACGCATCATCCGTCCACTCCAGAATCTCGCCCGCTTGCCCAGGAAGTAGGGCCCCGATGCCATCGCCACCTTTGTCACCATCCCGACCATCTCCACCCTCGCCTCTTTCCTCCTCTATGTCTTCCTCCTCCCGGGTAAGTGGACAATTGCTGGGGGAGGGACCGTCCGACTTCTTGAGTTTCTTACCTCCGACAGCTGGAGGTTTTGTGAAAGGTTTCCTCTTGCTACTCTCTGCCGTAACACCTTCCTTGGTCTGAGCAGCCGCCCTCTCCTCCGCCGTTTCCCTCAGCTTAACTACAGACTGCTGCGGAAGGATTAAGTTATATTCCAGAAGAATCGCATTTCTGATCAAGAAGGCAGATGATCTATATTTCCCAAGAATGGCTTCTATCTCAGCCGCCGTCTGAACCAGGCGGTCAGTCTCCACAACCGGAAAGCCACCTGTCGCTAGCAAAAATGAGAAAGTATGAGAAGAAGCATCGCAATTGGAATAGAAATTATAAGTAAAAGCATCAACTTACATCCAGAGGTAAAGCGCCGGATTGAAACGGAGTCGTCCCTAACAAAGAACCACTCTTTCTTGAACATGCTGAATTTAGAGTACAGGTCCAAGACCGGCTTGAAGGTCACGGCTGACTCCAAGCTAATGTATGGGGACCCCTTCTTATAGCCCCTCAAATTATACAAGTACCGGATCTCCCGGTTGGAAGGAGCACGACCATACTTCCTTTGGAAAATGACGAAGAGGCTCACCAGGATAGCATAGGAGTTGGGTTGAAGCTGGAATGGGGCCACCTTGAGATATGTTAGGAAGCTGATTACCCAAGCATTAAGAGGCGGAATGGCACCACACATGCAGTGGTATCTGCTGTAAGCAAAGTACCCCTCAGGGGGGTCGTATGGCATGACATCTCTCCCTGGCAACAGCATTCGCGCCCTATCAATTCTGAAAAAACGAGAGATGGCATCAAGCTGCTCCTCCTTGAGGGAACTAGGAAAACAGTCGGGCGGGGAGTTCAGAATTTCCTGAGGGCCGTACCCGTCCACTAGTGATCTCGGGATTGGTCCGTGACGTTCGGGATTCGGCTGAGCTGGGGGCACGGCAGGGGAGCTTCCTTCGCCCCCGGATTTCTTTTTATCCGATCGAGTTTCCGCTTTACGAGACATTATCTGCAAACACAAAGAAGAATGTCGTTAGAATAGAGGAAGTAAAGGAGCGAGTGTGTGCAATCTGGAATTTCGCTCAGGACTCAAAAGTTCATTCGGACTCAAAAGTTCATTCGGTAGGACATTACAAAATTTCATTCGGTAGTTCATTACAAAAGTTCATTCGGTAGGACATTACAAAATTTCATTCGGTAGTTCATTACAAAGGTTCATCCGGCATTCTCAGAATCAAGGTTCGTTCGGCGTAGACTCATTCGATAGTTTCAAATATAAGAGGCATTCGGCAACTACCTGGTTCAGCAGTCGAAGATGATCCGGCAATAACTTTGGTTCGGCAGACGTGAGTTCCAATTCGGCTATCTTCAAACGATGGAGAATGGTAGAAACACATGTCCCATACTTATAAGAGGAAGTTGTTTGACCGGTCCAGCCGGTTCGGTTCTCAGACCGAATGAGGTCGACGAACAAAGCACAACATATGTTAAACATATGCCCTGCTTTGGGGGGCAAATGTTGGGTGAATTTTCTTCACCGGACCACTCCTTTCCTACCACCGAACCGGGCTCCACCGAACCACTCCTCTCCCACTACCGGACGAAGCTCTACCAAGTCAACATACCAAACTCCACCTCCCTACCTCTACCGAACCATACCCCACCGATCCAGGAGAAGGAGACCACCGGTCCAACTCCGTCTCCATACCTCTACCGAACCAAACCTCACCTCCCACCACTACCGGTCCAGGCCACCTCCTACCGAACCAGTTCATCGCCGAATGAAGCATCTCCAACCATTACCGGACCAGCCACCTTCTCCAACCCCCGGACCAAGCTACGTCCTCACCACCGGACCAAACTACGTCCTCACCACCGAACCAACCTGTCACCAAGGTCCTACCGAGCCAAAGCATTGCCAGGCCAGATCGTGGCAGCCCAGGCCCACCAGCTGCTTTGTACCTCCAAGAACCCTACCCCTAGCCTCACTCTATAAATAGAGGGGCAAGGGTACAACAATGAGAGACAAGTTTGAGAGCTCAAGCACGGAAGGAACTCTTCAAACAACTTTCTTTTACTTGTATCAAAGCTTTGTACTTGTAATCATAAAAAAAAGAAGAGAAATAACATATAAAGTGGACGTAGGCACATTCTGGCTGAACCACTATAAATCTGCGTGTCTTTTTACAGTTTAGCCCCTGTTTTTTACGTATTTGCATAAATCGCTCAAATTACTAAGAATAACATAAGATCTACTAAATCATACAACTTTGAGGTGTTTGTCCATTTTTTGTGCAAACACTCACTATTAAAGGTTCAAATTCTATAATTCATAAATTTTACCCTCTTGATTTACTTATTAATTTGTAATTCTTTAAACAAATTCCCGTCAGTTTAAAGTAGCTTAATTCTCTCATTAAAGAATTTATTTCGATTTCTTAAAATAAACCCTCATTATAAATTGAATCCCATTTTATCCTAATAAGTTTCAAATTAAATGGATAAGTTCCAAATTCAACCTTTAACTTACACTTAAGTTTAGGTAAAATCAATTTATAACGTATTTCCCTTTTAGTTATTACTTTACATGCTTCTAGTATTAATTTCTCAATTAATCCACATTATTAAAGTAACGCTTTTAATAAATATGACCCTATGATTACTCAACATTTAATGAACGTTATTTCATTTCCCATTAGTGTAACCTTCATTTATTTTATTATCACTTATTACAAATTCTAATTCTATTAACAAATAAGCAGGTAATTTAAAATATATGTTACAAATTTTGAATTAATCACTATTCATTATTATTGACTTTAATTTAGCATCACTTACCTTGCATTAACATTGTTACTTAACAATCCCTACCCAATTGCAATTTTATATTCAAATGAATACATTTACTCTTTCCGTTATGGAATTAATTATCCATAAGGCACATCTAATTATCATTATTGATTTTATAAAATTTCCATTAACTGTACATTCAATTACTATTCAATGTATATTTATTCATTAATCAATTCGATATATACGTTTGTTTCCTTCTATTTGATTTATAACCTAGTATACATTTACCTAAATCCTATTTCAATTACATTCATTAATGGGTGTTGCATTAAAACCTAATTTATTAGCTTATATCACATTATTACCATTAATTACAATTGGCTTACAAATTTTTATTCAATACCATAAATAAATAACATATTATTCAATACTTACTCTTGTTTCTCATATTCTATTTAAAAATCAAATCGTAACATTTACATTATTTTATTGAATTGGAATTTCATTTTAAATAAATATATATATATTTTTTTGTTAACTTTTAATTTCAATTGATACATCTAATTCATAAAATTCATTTTACTATAAATTATGGAAATTATGAAAAACTTAGTTAACGAAATTCATGGGTCGTTAAACTCTCCCCCACTCAAAATTTTTCGTCCCCGAAAAGGAAAAATAAGGGAGAAGGAAGAATTAGAAAAACAATACATCTTATTCAAAATATTAACTTATAAACACTAATTAACAAAATTTATTACTTTATATAAAATTTACCCATTTTAATCATTATATCTTTTTATACTTAAATGAAAAAAGTTTGGAAAAACATTTCAAAATAATTTTCTAAGTCCAAAAATTTCGAAAAATTTCGGCGGAGTCTCTTTTGTACGGAGAGGCTCGGGAGAAAATATAATATTAAATATAACAAAATATCACTTATAATATCCAAAATATTATATCCCAACACGGGAAAATATATATAAATAGCGTTATAAATCGTAATCCGAAACGTACCTATTTGTCGGGCAATTTACGTTTAATTTATGGAACCAAAACAATAGCAATTGCTTCCATAACCTGCATTTCACTTATTAAATCCAAAGGGTTAACAATTTATATAAAGTAAAATATTTAAGTGGTTTCAATCACTAACAACAAATCAATACAACAACCATCAATTTCACAAACAGCATACACACACAAATACAAACAACCATTCAATCAACATACAAATAGTTGTTAGGTTTCAGAACTTTTAAATTGTAGGGAACGAAGAATAAACCATCAAATGCATCATTTACTCAACAGTCTTAGATTAAACACAATGGATTTTTCATCCATCCCAACAAAATTAAAGTTTCCTTACCCAACAACCACAACCACGACAAATAACAATTTCAGCAATAGTTTTAGTCTATTCTTATTCATTCCATTCATACATTTGTTGTTTGATTCTTTTTATTCATATAACGGTTTATCTTTTTATTTTCATTGTATTTCTTCCAACTTTTATTTAGAAATTACTTTAACCCTTTCAGTTTACAATTTCTCTTATTTATATTACATTCATTTATAATTGTATGACCTCATCTATTTATACTTTAATTACTTAAGTTTATAATCATCTATTTGTCATACTTACCTTTAATTATATTTACTTGGTAAAATTTCAATTATACTTAAGCTTATAACATTAAATTCTCATTTAATAGCAATTTCATTGAATACTTTCATTATTTCAAATTTCTACTTGTATAATATTCTATTACAATTTAAACACTTGCAACAAGGCATACAACCATAAAATCAATCATTCATTCATATCAAACAAAAGAAATAGTTGTTCAGGTTCATAACTTTAAATTGTACAGAATGAAGAATAAACTACTAATTGTACCCTTCACTCAGCAGTCTTAGGTGAAACTAAATAGATTATTCCTACATCCAAACAATATTAAAGTATCCTTGCCCAAACAACCACAAGCCAAACAAACAACAAATTCAACAATAGATCAAGTTCATTATTATTAATTTCATTCCATATATTGTTGTTTGATTTCCTCTTTATTCATCATTTATTTTTATCCATTCAACCAAATTCCTTGGTAGGTAAATTTATTACTTAAGTTTTACAGTCATTTTCTAGTATTCATCTTTTATTCTAAGGTAACTTCAACCTATTACTTAAGTTTATTATTATTTATATATAACATGTAAGTCCATAACAACTAGAACATCAATACTTACTAATTTCATTTATTCATTTTTAAATTAATTTACTTTGCATATTTATTCATTTACTTGATTTTATTTATTCATTTATTAATAATATTCATGTTCAATTTTAGTTACTTGGCATAACAGTTATACTTTAATTCTTATTAATAAAAGAAATTTACTGAATATTTCATTACATAAGTTTACTTGTACAATTTCCTATACATTTTCTTATTAACATTTTCAACTTTTATATCTTTTGGTAAGTTATATTTATGATTTTAAAGACTGAAATTGAAAGTTATACAAGTTTTCTCATTTCTTTTAATTATTTTAATGTTCAATAATTATTTCATTTATTTCATAGGTTACAATTTCAACTTTCATTTAATACCATTTATATCCTAGCATTAAATCTCTTATTTCCTTTAGAGGTTTCAATTTATTAATTACCTACGTTCCAATTCACATCAGTAATTAGGACTATTTGTTAATGGAAACTTAAGAATTAAATACCAGGTTTTATTCAAAAAAAAAAATCATTTTAAAATAATAGAAAATATATATACTTATAAATTTATATATCCAATAATATTTAAAATATTTATTTGTCTATCAAAAAAAAATCTTGTAGTAAGACTACTACAGTGGCCTTCCCACTTCGAAACTCGAAAATGAATGTCGATGATGCGGCCGCCATCACCGAAATTATTTTCCAGCGACAGAGAGGTGAGTACAATTTATTTCTTTGCAGAATTTCTTTTAAACATTTCTTTCAAATTCTATTGAAATATTTATATTAGAAAATACTTCTAACAATATTATTATTATATTCCAAAATGAATTGAAAGAAATCTTAAAGAACCTCGGAACTTAAGTTCTAAAATTTCCAATTTTCATTTAGTTTCAACTATTATTTATAAATTTCATTACCTAACAACCAATCTATTGCAACCAAATATATATCTTTTTAAAATATTTTTATATATAGAAAATATAATAGGCAAAGTTATTTCATTCACCTATATTAAAAACAAATATTATGTCGGTCTGTCCTATTAAGTGTTTAGAAATTCCTATTGATGTCATAGCGTCCCATGCACCAACCAGAATTTATAAATATAAAACGGAACAGATTAACACAATATTAAAACCTTTTTATAACACTAACAAATACGCTCTCTCATATATATACACTCAGCGACTCCCATAGGGTATTACTACCCTATTAGTAAAGAGTCAAACCCCACAAGGCTAAGATTTATCGCTAAACCAAAGCTCTGATACCAGATGTAACATCCCACCTTTTTGTATGCTTAAGCAGACACACGTGCCAACTTAAACCATACAGAAGGGCGGATTGTTATGGGGTAAATAAGAAAAAGTGGAGAAATAAAAGAAACAAAATAGAATCTTGCAGCGGAACGATAAAATATAATAATCAAATAACAGTTCATGAAGCTGTTTTACAAAACATTTGATTATACTTATACAATACATATTAGAGTTACACATACCAGAGAATGATAATAAATGCAGCGGAATACAATGGTGTAGTGGAATATAATAAATAGTAGTAATAAAATCTTCGTCTTCGTCCTCCAAAAATAGAGCCTTCAAATACTGAAATGCTCAGGCTGACCCGAGCGAATTGAAAAGACAAAACACTCGAGTCAGAACTAAAAGATCTTATGTAAGTTAAATCAATGAAATAAACATGAGTGTAAACGGCGTCAGAGATGTTTACGGGGTTTGACATCTCCTATCCAGTGTCTAACGTGAGTGCAGTAACTTAAGAAATGTTCGGGATTCACATCTCTTAAGGATCCGTTAAACTATCTACTATGTAGTAATATTCGCTATATACAGTAGTGTCTAATCAGTAAAGTATAATCATATAGAAAATAGCGTTAAGGGGATGGAGAACCATAACGCGGTCGGATCTTAAAATCATAATCGTAGTAAAGCTCGATATGGTAGGTGACACGGCACACAAGGCAATGCCAGGGTAGATATACCAATTACGCACACGGACTGATGGAGCGGATAGCAGCCACTACCGTCCACCTCGAACAACACTCCCAAGTCAAAGGGTGGCAACCAAAAATCAAAAAGTAATAGAATGGAATCGAAGAAGTGCGTCCGATAAGAGGTGCTACCTCACTGGTCCAAGATCGCTCCTGTTTTAGCCACCTTATGCCAACTCACGGGAGTTGGGTCCACGTATATACCTTAGGATCGTCGCCACCATCCTACTTCATTCTGGAAACTCCACCGCGTACACAGTTGTCAAAGTGGTTTTCGGTATCGACAGAGAGTATGTCCATATCCGATCCCGGTCTCTTTAACAACCAATCGTTATTATAACACCGTGGTCATTTTAAAAAAAATATATACTTTTAAAACACAATCATTGCCCTTTCAAAACATATTCTTTATTTCAAAATAGTATATACATCAAAAACCAAAATATTATTGCCATTTCAAACCATATCCTTTACTTCAAAATAGTATATACTTTAAAACCAAATTATTATTGCTATTTCAAAACATATCATTTACTTCAAAATAGTATATACTTAAAAACCAAATTCAATAATATATCATTTAAATAAAATCCAAATTTTCAATCACTATTCTTACTTTTAATTATAAAACTTGAAATATTCTTTAAAACCATCTTAAACCCAAATCACATAATGCAGTCATATTCTTAATCTCAAAATTTCAATCGGTTTCAAATCAATATATTTAAAGATAATTCTTAAATAAATTCTATTTCAAATAAATTCATTTTCAAACCATATTACTTTCAAAGTTATAACAATTTCGAAAACAAATACTTTGAAAAACAATAATACCTTAATTTCAATAAAACATTTCAATTTTGATATATTTCAAGTCTTTAAATATTCCAAAATTCCCAACCAAATATGATAATCTTATATATACCTTAATTCAATTTACTATTATTTAGTTTAGAAATATTTATTTAATAAATTCAATATCACTTAAATAAAGCTCAAACTTGAAATATTCGTAAATCAAACTTAAAACATCATCAAGTCATACATAGCTTAAATTTTAGAATTTAACCATATATAAAATAATATTTATATAATATCAAAATTTAATATTTATTAAACCGTATATTTCTTTCCAAACCATAGAAAATCCCTTAAAATATTTTATATATAGACCATGGTGCTTGTATATAATTTTCTATCCTATGGTCAAGTTGTAACATCCCGAAAATTTTCGACTTTCGAAAATTCGACATCGATACTCACTTTATCGAATGCCGAGCCATCGAATGCTGAAAACCTGAAAAGTTATGTTTTTAGAAAGAAGAAAAAATTAGAAGAAGAAGAAAACAGAAGAAGAAGGAAGAAGAGAAGAAGAAAATAGAGAACATCAGAACAGAAAACAATATTAGAATCTCACATATCACAGCGGAACAATATATAATAGATAATTGAATAATCTTTAAAACAAAGAACTATATCATTTTATCCATACATCAATCATCAGAGTCAATATACAACAATGGACAGTTATATAACTTGTCCTCATACAGAATACACAGCGGAATAAATAAATAATTACAGATATACGTCTCGCTATCCAGCTTGCTTCCAAAGCTCCAGAATATCCAGAATATCCTGATAACATAACTCTAGACTGCCCGTGTGGAAATTGATGGGCACCCAGAGTTTAGAAGGGAAACAATAAACTCCGAGTCAGTCATGGTGACTGGTGTGAGATCGTAAAACAGTTTATCTTTGAAATAAACAAAGGAATATTTTTAAAGTCAATTCGCAATGCTTTTGGAAAAATGAAACTACCATAAGACCTCCAGCCACACACACAATGCAAACGCAGACTTGGAGGAGATTTCTTCTTATGATAGTCAAAGATGCTTACTACGCAAAAAATCAAATTCTTTTTGATATTATTATTAGTGCATAGTGTAGAAAACATTTCGAAAGTAGAATATTAATCTTAGCCGACATAGGTACCATTATAGTATGCCTACTATAGCTACCATATTAAATGGCAGGTTCTACAACTAAAACCGTACAAGGCTCGTATTGTTTCTTTGGATTTCCAACAAATGGTCAGGCTAAGGAACTTCCTATCCACGATGGGTACGTCCCTGGAATAGACGACCCGAGAAATAACCTAACATTACGGTTAGATCTCTGCCAACACAAGGCCGGGTTACCTCTGCAAAAATAGGTAACTACTGACACGCGTATGCCATCCCCCGATCGTCACCGATCTTCCCGAGGATCCCCGATTCGCAACAACCACAAAGTAATAAATTTGCAGCAACCACAGAGGTTAAGTATCTAGGCTCCATACCATGATACCACCTTTATCCAGAAGGAATGACATACACTAAGGGGCACTACTCCCTAGAACCTTGCCGCATCCTTCCTGTTTCGACCATTTCCGAGGTGTGAGGCTCGACGAAGTCTCGTCCACAAAGCTACGCTTTCTACAAAGCCATGCTTCGGGTCAAACAAAATGATCAACCTTTGATCACAAAGATATAAGATCAAACAAATGATCATATCACAAATGATCAAACACTGATCATTTCACAGCAACACTCGGTATGCCACGTTACCAAATTGGGAATATATCGCTGATAAATTTCAACTACATAACCTCTGAGCTCGTACGTCTTAGAGAAGGGTGTTAAGCTAAGAGAATAAATTCTCCGCCACCAACAGAAATGTATTTGAAAGAAATCAGCTTTATATCTCAAATTGTAACGTCAGACACACAATCCATACAAGTCTGTTCCGGGATCGAACAGAACCGAAGGCACTTCTCACGAAGCCCTTGCATATCCGGATAAATTTCTAATCTCGTCCGGACTTCCCGTCACTAAGGGTGATAAAACCTCTAAACCGGAGATCAGCCGATGTAGAGTAACTCGACGGTAATCCTTCCGTTTTCAAAAATATCCGGTCTTCAACACCGGTCTTCAAATGCGATTCATAACGACGTATCACATATTCGGAATGGGTTATACGACCCCATGGTCTTTTTCCGGCTAACCCGAATAGTGAGCTATTATTCAAAAAATAAGTGTGGCATTCAAATTCATCCAATTCACAACAAATACCAATTCAAGGTAATTATTGATAGTCGGTTATTTAACTATCAATAAAGATGCGCAACATCATCAGATTCCAAATAATTTTCCAAATTATTTTATCTTCCAAAATATCTTTACTAGATATATTATTTCCACACTTCGAAAATAAATCAACGTTTATTTTTCTAAACAGTTTCCCTTTCCTTTATAAATTCCATAGTGAATTTATATTTTCAAAATATCTACTGATATACGATTCTCGAATCGATTTCAAATATTCAATTTCATTTTATCTTTTAAAAAGATAAAATCTCAAAACGTTTCATTTCATATTGGAAAAGCAATTCCATACTTATTTAAAAATAAGTGTTTCCCAAATCATTTATTTTCAACACTTGGAAAATATTCGTTATACTTAAATCAAAATTAAGTATACATTTCATTCTTTAAGGAAATCATTTACTATAACAACATCTATTTGAGTCAAAACGAATGTTACGTAAAACATCGTTACGACGACTCAAAATTATTAGTATAGGGATTCAAAACTTTGATAGATATATATAAATCCCAATACTACATCAAAACATTTCCTTTCGGAAATCATTTACTATAACAACAGTGTTATAGTCCATCATTTCCTTATTCCTCGAAAACGTCTATTTCAACAATGAATGTTGAAATCTATGGTTTCGATATTTAATCATTTTAAAACATCGTTAAAACAATTAACTCCATTTTAAAATATTCATTTTCCCAAACATATCCATTTTGTTCAATAATATATTCACTGTCCAAAATCGTGAATATAATTCACTTAACCAAATTTCAATCATCTCTACACATTTTATTTCAATAATAATTCGCTATCTAGAATCGCGAATATACCTCCTTTAATAACCCTCTATATTTAATTTATCAAATTCAATTGATTTCGAATTTATAAAACAACATTTATAAATTCTATTCCTACTTTATAACAACTTCGATTTGTAAATCTCCTTTATTAACAAATTTGATCAATATTTCATTTGAAGGCAAAAATCCAATATATAAGTTAATTTCTTATAAATCTTCTATTCTACAATTTCATTCATTTTAACTTCCCGATTTATACATCTATAAATTTCATTCTTTTTAACTTCACAATTTATACATCTATAAATTTCATTCTTTTTAACTTCACAATTTATACATCTATAAATTTCATTCTTTTTCCAAATTCGTTTCAATTTGCAATTAAATTTCTAATTGGACTTCCCACTTATTTCTTTTTAAATAAATTCCTTTTAAAGAAAATAAATTTCTTTATCTCTTTCAATCTATTTAAAAATCCAAATTTAAATTAAATTCTTTAATTTATAATCACTGTTTTATGAAATCCATTTATTTAGCATTTTCACTTTATTCTGGAATTTATTCAATAAGATTATAAAAATCAGCTTTTATACTTTTAAATTCTTTTCTTCGAATTTATTCAACTTCTAAAAATTTATTTACTTAAAAATTTCTATTTTGATTTCAAAAATTCAATTTCATTTATTTTTGGAATCCAATGATATCAAACATCCATTCAGCTAAATTTTAGCTTCAAACAATTTCCAGATATCAATATGATTAATAACATCAATATAATCATTCACAGATTCATATCACAGTATAAATAAATTCAATCAATGTGAGGGGTCCAGTTGGATCCCTCCAACCTGTTTCCCTGCATCCAAAGATGTTAGCACAATACCAATTCCACTTCGAGGTGGAATATCGCGGTATATGGGTTTTATAAAAATCCGCTTACTAACGGCGCAATAGGGTCTCATCCGCTATACGAGGCGGGAAATCATCAATCCAATATATACATATGCCAATATGTATATATTGCTATATATATATAGATATATCCTACTATATCTAATATAAACAGCAATCAATCAGTCAAACAAACAATAACTGCAAAATCCCATTATATTTTTGAGTGAGAAGATCTCACCTTAGCTTTTATTTTGCCATCCACTTCAAACTCGACTTGGTTCCATGATTTTAGACCTTGTATAAATAGTTATACAATTTATTAATATTCTGAATTATTTTAATAATCAAATTTCCATGTAATAATTTCAATTGACTAATGATTTAATTTAACTATTAATTTCCCTTTGAAACTACAAATACACTGATAAAAATAAATTATAGATTTTCAAAAATCTACTTTTATAAATTCCTCAAACATTTTAAAATCCCTATATTTTCCAAGCTCTTTTCTTTTCTTTTGAAATCATATACATACATATATTCATAAAATATATTCAGATTTAAAAATCTGATTTTATATAAACTCTTCTGATCCATTGGGTTTTTTTTATATAACATAAATTTATCTTAACCGTAACATTCCAGAATTCAAGTTCATTGTAAATTCTAAATTTCTATATTCCCAAATCTTGTCTATATACTTTTCTGTTTACTTATACAAGCAGAACTATAATTGTTTTGCATCCCTCAATAAGTTAAACCCTGTATATGTATATATAAAAAAACGAACAGCCTCATACCTCACTGCCTGACATCGACACTGCGACTTCCCGAAACCAACCTCTACGCGAACCAAACCCTAGGTGGAATTGCACCATCCCCATGAACGACGCCACCAGCAACCAAGTCGGCATTGAACATCGACCCTCCCCCTTCTACACGCGTGTACCCAGCAGCCTCCTTCCCGTATGAAGCCCACGCTGCCTGTTCCTCGACGAACTTCCAACGTCCAGCCCTAATCGATCAAAGCCCTAGCCAAGCCATTCGCTGCAGCCATTCGCGAGAACCATCGACACTGAGAAGCCCTCGAGCTCGATCATACGGGTCGCACTGGCTTCCTTCCGAAGTCAAGTCGCCCCTATTCGAAGTTAAATCGAATTGAAATTCGATTTGCCCTCATACGATCACCATTTTTTTATTACAGGCTCGATGATTTGGAAAACGAATTAAACTGGAAAAGAGGAAAGAAGGGAAGCGCCCATTTTTATTCCTTGATTTTAGAGTGGATCCATTCTTTTTCTTTTTGTTTTCGTTTTCTTTCTGAACGAGATGGGTAAAATTTAAAAAGAAAGAACAGAGGGAACCAAATTTCGTGAATTTGCAGAGAGGTATGGGTCGCACGATCTCTTCGTAATTGTCTGCGTGATTGTAGGCGTGTTTAACGGAACGAAAAAGCAACTGATGACCAAAATTCAAATTAAAATTTTCAATCGAATTCGATTTAAATTTCGACGCGTTTATACGTCGTATGCTCGAATAACAATTCCGAAAAATACGAAATTGGAAATCCAGTAATAACAAACTATTACGGACCCAATGGAACTGGTTTCGTCGAATTCCGAGACTGCTTGAAAAATGACTATTTTTAAATATCGGTTCGAACGATATAATTTTCAAAGCTGAACAAATTTATTCAAATTCGATTCTGAAGTCTTAATTATCTTCAGTATTACCGTTACGAATTTTGAAAGCTTTCGAAATATTTTTCTTCGGCTTACAATTGAAGATTCAAATTTTTATTCGACTATCAATAGATTAAATTTTATAATTTAATCGTCAAATTCAAAGTTATATCCGGAATTCAAATTAAATCATTGATCAAATATTTAAAATTAATTAAATATTCTCAATTTAATTTGTTCAAAATTCTGGGTCGTTACAGACTTCCCTCCTTAAAAGAATTTCGTCCCGAAATTACAAGTTAGGAAAAAAAAAAGGTCCTTAACTCGTCTACTATTTGTTCACAATCCAATAGTTTTATCAATTCTCAAAGCAAATCTTCCTACTAAAGATTCATTATTAATTCAACTAAATTTCAATTTCAATTATAAATCTTAAACAACATTGTTTACTTCAAAATTCAAATTTAAGTTTAAATTCAAATTTTAACTTTCAAAATTTTCTCAAAAATTTTCTAACACTCGAAATTTTCAAAAAATTTCGCCAGCGTCTCCTTTGCGCGGCTAATACGGTACAACTACAAAACGTCCCTACGGACTCTCAGATTTCAAAAAGAAAAAGAAAAAGCCAAGCGGCTAGACAAGAAATCAGCAAATTTCATATTGAAATTGAAATACTTACCTTTTGTCGAGCAATTCAAATTCTCTTCAAAATTAAAATCCCAATTCCTTTACACCTGTATGTCCTACTAGCCATAATATCTAGTTATAACATTCAAACCAATTTGCAAAGTCTATTACAAAATTTCGATACTTCTTATATCATCTTTACTTCCCTATTGAAGTTTCATATTCATTTTCATTCAATTTCACATTTCAAATTTCATTTGAATTTAATTCACAATTCCCACCTTATTTGGATTCTATTTAACTTCTGAATATTGAATTTTATCAATTATCTTTCATTCACAACTGCATCATTTTAAATTAGTTTCATTTACTAATTTATCACAAATTGTAATTCACTTTATTCAAATTTGTTTTCAACATTCAGTTTCAATTCCAGTTTTATTCTTTCGTTCATTCCCAAAATTTATTTTCAATTTGCCATTTTGGTTTATAACCACTCATATTAAACTGGATTTCAAATTCCATATGAATTTAATTCATTTCACTTTATTTAATTGATTCACTTATACTTAATTTAATTTAACTCCATCCTTTAAATTGAATTTATTCTATCAATTCAAATTGTATAAGTTATCAACTTAATAATATTTCATAAATATTTCTACATAGTATTCCAGAGTTTACCAACATTTCAAAAACCAATTTTTTTTTTGAAAACAGTTCAAATTATCCTTTGAATTTTTTAAAACAAAATCCAAATCTTTCCAAACACTTCCATTTAAAACAATTTGGCAGCAATTCCTCTTTTGGAAACCCGAAAATGAACACCGGTGATGTCGCGATCATCATCGGAATTATTTTCCAGCGACCGAAAAGAGTTTAGAGCTTTCATCTCTCCAAAATACTTTTCAAAACCTTTGAAATTCATTTTCAACTCCAAAAATGATTTAACTTTCCAAATCACCAAAATTTTCAAATTCTTTTCAAAACATTTTCAAAAACTTCTCTGGAATTCCGTTTAAATTATAAGTTACATTTATAATTTACATTCTTAAATTTCATTTGTATGTGAATTAATTTCTTAACTTTGGAGTAATGATTTCAGTTTCTTATTCAGTTTCAATAGTAATGATAACATTTCAATATCATCACTTTCCTAACAACCAAACATCCATATATTATGATAATTCATAGAAAATCATTTCTTTTCTATACAAAAATAGTTTTGGGAAAAATTATTTCATTCACCCTATTTTAAAACAATACTGTGCCGAATTGTTCTATTCAAGTGTTTAGAGATCCCTATCAATGATCGTTAATTACTCGTATTGACCAAAATCCATATACCACTCAATAAATCAATCATCACAATATAAAACAATTTTTTTATATTCACTAACAAATACGCGCTCATATCTATTATTACACTCAAACTCATTCTAGAGCACTACTGACTCTATCTCTAATGAGTAACACCCAACATAGCAGGGTTGTCGCTTAACCATATGCTCTGATACCAAATGTAACATCCCGAAAATTTTCGACTTTCGAAAATTCGACATCGATACTCACTTTATCGACTGCCGAGCCATCGAATGCTGAAAACTCGAAAAGTTATGTTTTTAGAAAGAAGAAAAAAGTAGAAGAAGAAGAAAACAGAAGAAGAAGAAGGAAGAAGAGAAGAAGAAAATAGAGAACATCAGAACAGAAAACAATATCAGAATCTCACATATCGCAGCGGAACAATATATAATAGATAATTGAATAATCTTTAAAACAAAGAACTATATCATTTTATATATACATCAATCATTAGAGTCAATATACAACAATGGACAGTTATATAACTTGTCCTCATACAGAATACACAGCGGAATAAATAAATAATTACAGATATACGTCTCGCCATCCAGCTTGCTTCCAAAGCTCCAGAATATCCAGAATATCCTAATAACATAACTCTAGACTGCCCGTGTGGAAATTGATGGGCACCCAGAGTTTAGAAGGGAAACAATAAACTCCGAGTCAGTCATGGTGACTGGTGTGAGATCGTAAAACAGTTTATCTTTAAAATAAACAAAGGAATATTTTTAAAGTCAATTCGCAATGCTTTTGGAAAAATGAAACTACCATAAGACCTCCCGCCACACACACAATGCAAACGCAGACTTGGAGGAGATTTCTTCTTATGATAGTCAAAGATGCTTACTACGCAAAAAATCAAATTCTTTTTGATATTATTATTAGTGCATAGTGTAGAAAACATTTCAAAAGTAGAATATTAATCTTAGCCGACATAGGTACCATTATAGTATGCCTACTATAGCTACCATATTAAATGGCAGGTTCTACAACTAAAACCGTACAAGGCTCGTATTGTTTCTTTGGATTTCCAACAAATGGTCAGGCTAAGGAACTTCCTATCCACGATGGGTACGTCCCTGGAATAGACGACCCGTGAAATAACCTAACATTACGATTAGATCTCTGCCAACACAAGGTCGGGTTACCTCTGCAAAAATAGGTAACTACTGACACGCGTATGCCATCCCCCGATCGTCACCGATCTTCCCGAGGATCCCCGATTCGCAACAACCACAAAGTAATAAATTTGCAGCAACCACAGAGGTTAAGTATCTGGGCTCCATACCATGATACCACCTTTATCCAGAAGGAATGACATACACTAAGGGGCGCTACTCCCTAGAACCTGGCCGCATCCTTCCTGTTTCGACCATTTTTGGGGTGTGAGGCTCGACGAAGTCTCGTCCACAAAGCTACGCTTTCTACAAAGCCATGCTTCGGGTCAAACAAAATGATCAACCTATGATCACAAAGATATAAGATCAAACAAATGATCATATCACAAATGATCAAACACTGATCATTTCACAGCAACACTCGGTATGCCACGTTACCAAATTGGGAATATATCGCTGATAAATTTCAACTACATAACCTCTGAGCTCGTACGTCTCAGAGAAGGGTGTTAAGCTAAGAGAATAAATTCTCCGCCACCAACAGAAATGTATTTGAAAGAAATCAGCTTTATATCTCAAATTGTAACGTCAGACACACAATCCATACAAGTCTGTTCCGGGATCGAACAGAACCGAAGGCACTTCTCACGAAGCCCTTGCATATCCGGATAAATTTCTACTCACGTCCGGACTTCCCGTCACTAAGGGTGATAAAACCTCTAAACCAGAGATCAGCCGATGTAGAGTAACTCGACGGTAATCCTTCTATTTTCAAAAATATCCGGTCTTCAACACCGGTCTTCAAATGCGATTCATAACGACGTATCACATATTCGGAATGGGTTATACGACCCCATGGTCCTTTTCCGGCTAACCCGAATAGTGAGCGATTATTCAAAAAATAAGTGTGGCATTCAAATTCATCCAATTCACAACAAATACCAATTCAAGGTAATTATTGATAGTCGGTTATTTAACTATCAATAAAGATGCGCAACATCATCAGATTCCAAATAATTTTCCAAATTATTTTATCTTCCAAAATATCTTTACTAGATATATTATTTCCACACTTCGAAAATAAATCAACGTTTATTTTTCTAAACAGTTTCCCTTTCCTTTATAAATTCCATAGTGAATTTATATTTTCAAAATATCTACTGATATACGATTCTCGAATCGATTTCAAATATTCAATTTCATTTTATCTTTTAAAAAGATAAAATCTCAAAACGTTTCATTTCATATTGGAAAAGCAATTCCATACTTATTTAAAAATAAGTGTTTCCCAAATCATTTATTTTCAACACTTGGAAAATATTCGTTATACTTAAATCAAAATTAAGTATACATTTCATTCTTTAAGGAAATCATTTACTATAACAACGTCTATTTGAGTCAAAACGAATGTTACGTAAAACATCATTACGACGACTCAAAATTATTAGTATAGGGATTCAAAACTTTGATAGATATATATAAATCCCAATACTACATCAAAACATTTCCTTTCGGAAATCATTTACTATAACAACAGTGTTATAGTCCATCATTTCCTTATTCCTCGAAAACGTCTATTTCAACAATGAATGTTGAAATCTATGGTTTCGATATTTAATCATTTTAAAACATCGTTAAAACAATTAACTCCATTTTAAAATATTCATTTTCCCAAACATATCCATTTTGTTCAATAATATATTCACTGTCCAAAATCGTGAATATAATTCACTTAACCAAATTTCAATCATCTCTACACATTTTATTTCAATAATAATTCGCTATCTAGAATCGCGAATATACCTCCTTTAATAACCCTCTATATTTAATTTATCAAATTCAATTGATTTCGAATTTATAAAACAACGTTTATAAATTCTATTCCTACTTTATAACAACTTCGATTTGTAAATCTCCTTTATTAACAAATTTGATCAATATTTCATTTGAAGGCAAAAATCCAATTTATAAGTTAATTTCTTATAAATCTTCTATTCTACAATTTCATTCATTTTAACTTCCCGATTTATACATCTATAAATTTCATTCTTTTTAACTTCACAATTTATACATCTATAAATTTCATTCTTTTTAACTTCACAATTTATACATCTATAAATTTCATTCTTTTTCCAAATTCGTTTCAATTTGCAATTAAATTTCTAATTGGACTTCCCACTTATTTCTTTTTAAATAAATTCCTTTTAAAGAAAATAAATTTCTTTATCTCTTTCAATCTATTTAAAAATCCAAATTTAAATTAAATTCTTCAATTTATAATCACTGTTTTATGAAATCCATTTATTTAGCATTTTCACTTTATTCTGGAATTTATTCAATAAGATTATAAAAATCAGCTTTTATACTTTTAAATTCTTTTCTTCGAATTTATTCAACTTCTAAAAATTTATTTACTTAAAAATTTCTATTTTGATTTCAAAAATTCAATTTCATTTATTTTTGGAATCCAATGATATCAAACATCCATTCAGCTAAATTTTAGCTTCAAACAATTTCCAGATATCAATATGATTAATAACATCAATATAATCATTCACAGATTCATATCACAGTATAAATAAATTCAATCAATGTGAGGGGTCCAGTTGGATCCCTCCAACCTGTTTCCCTGCATCCAAAGACGTTAGCACAATACCAATTCCACTTCGAGGTGGAATATCGCGGTATATGGGTTTTATAAAAATCCGCTTACTAACGGCGCAATAGGGTCTCATCCGCTATACGAGGCGGGAAATCATCAATCCAATATATACATATGCCAATATGTATATATTGCTATATATATATAGATATATCCTACTATATCTAATATAAACAGCAATCAATCAGTCAAACAAACAATAACTGCAAAATCCCATTATATTTTTGAGTGAGAAGATCTCACCTTAGCTTTTATTTTGCCATCCACTTCAAACTCGACTTGGTTCCATGATTTTAGACCTTGTATAAATAGTTATACAATTTATTAATATTCTGAATTATTTTAATAATCAAATTTCCATGTAATAATTTCAATTGACTAATGATTTAATTTAACTATTAATTTCCCTTTGAAACTACAAATACACTGATAAAAATAAATTATAGATTTTCAAAAATCTACTTTTATAAATTCCTCAAACATTTTAAAATCCCTATATTTTCCAAGCTCTTTTCTTTTCTTTTGAAATCATATACATACATATATTCATAAAATATATTCAGATTTAAAAATCTGATTTTATATAAACTCTTCTGATCCATTGGGTTTTTTTTATATAACATAAATTTATCTTAACCGTAACATTCCAGAATTCAAGTTCAATGTAAATTCTAAATTTCTATATTCCCAAATCTTGTCTATATACTTTTCTGTTTACTTATACAAGCAGAACTATAATTGTTTTGCATCCCTCAATAAGTTAAACCCTGTATATGTATATATAAAAAAACGAACAGCCTCATACCTCACTGCCTGACATCGACACTGCGACTTCCCGAAACCAACCTCTACGCGAACCAAACCCTAGGTGGAATTGCACCATCCCCATGAACGACGCCACCAGCAACCAAGTCGGCATTGAACATCGACCCTCCCCCTTCTACACGCGTGTACCCAGCAGCCTCCTTCCCGTATAAAGCCCACGCTGCCTGTTCCTCGACGAACTTCCAACGTCCAGCCCTAATCGATCAAAGCCCTAGCCAAGCCATTCGCTGCAGCCATTCGCGAGAACCATCGACACTGAGAAGCCCTCGAGCTCGATCATACGGGTCGCACTGGCTTCCTTCCGAAGTCAAGTCGCCCCTATTCGAAGTTAAATCGAATTGAAATTCGATTTGCCCTCATACGATCACCATTTTTTTATTACAGGCTCGATGATTTGGAAAACGAATTAAACTGGAAAAGAGGAAAGAAGGGAAGCGCCCATTTTTATTCCTTGATTTTAGAGTGGATCCATTCTTTTTCTTTTTGTTTTCGTTTGCTTTCTGAACGAGATGGGTAAAATTTAAAAAGAAAGAACAGAGGGAACCAAATTTCGTGAATTTGCAGAGAGGTATGGGTCGCACGATCTCTTCGTAATTGTCTGCGTGATTGTAGGCGTGTTTAACGGAACGAAAAAGCAACTGATGACCAAAATTCAAATTAAAATTTTCAATCGAATTCGATTTAAATTTCGACGCGTTTATACGTCGTATGCTCGAATAACAATTCTGAAAAATACGAAATTGGAAATCCAGTAATAACAAACTATTACGGACCCAATGGAACTGGTTTCGTCGAATTCCGAGACTGCTTGAAAAATGACTATTTTTAAATATCGGTTCGAACGATATAATTTTCAAAGCTGAACAAATTTATTCAAATTCGATTCTGAAGTCTTAATTATCTTCAGTATTACCGTTACGAATTTTGAAAGCTTTCGAAATATTTTTCTTCGGCTTACAATTGAAGATTCAAATTTTTATTCGACTATCAATTGATTAAATTTTATAATTTAATCGTCAAAATTCAATGTTATATCCGGGATTCAAATTAAATCGTTGATCAAATATTTAAAATTAATTAAATATTCTCAATTTAATTTGTCCAAAATTCTGGGTCGTTAAACAAGTGATACGGATATTTATCATTTCAATCCGCAATTTAAAATAAAATTACGGTTATATATCATTTCAAACCGCAATCCCGAATAAAATAAAAATGCATAATAACTTGCAGTTTATACAATATAAAATATAGCATCCATTCATCTAAATATCAATAAACAACCATTTATTACAATCATCATCCAATTTAAACAAAACATCAATATAAAGCATATAAAATATAACAGGCATCAACAAATAGTTTATATTCTATAAAAATTAATAACTGTTCAACTGGCAGTTTATATGCACTTATAAATAAATTTAACTCGCAAATTTATATGCAATAATAAAATTAAATAACAATTTAATTTAACTAAATGCTATCTAACTGAGATGATGATTAAATATATATGCCCAAACAATCAAAGATAAATTTTAAATCACATCAAAATTTAATTTAACAAACATAAGAAATCTTAGAAGTTGTGAGTGGGTTAAAACACTCACCTTTTGAATTTAAATTGAATTTAAATTCAATTTAAACCAAAAAATTTTACAGTCTCAGAATTCATCCAAACCAGCGTCAAAAGATCTGGAATTTCAATACGATCCTAACAAAAGAAACCGCGTCCAAATCCGAGTCTGTATGCAAAAGTTATGAAAATTTGAAGATTGGAAAATTTTGGTCCTGAGTCGACTTCGAGTTCAACCCGGTCCGCCGCCTCAAATACCCGATGCTTGCTCTGAGTTTTTGCCAAAACGACCCGGAGACCCGAGTCATTTTCTTCGTGACCCAAAGTAGCTCCAGGGTTTTTCCCCTTGAAACCCCAAGCGCGACCCGAAGCGCGTAAATCTCGATTTTTTTTTTTTTGAAATTAGATTTTGGAATTTGAGAATTAGGTTTTGTATGCCACTGGAATAAGGAGCTAAGAAGAAGATGAATTTTACGTACAGACAAATGAAGATTAGGGAGGCTAGGGTTTATAACAGGATATATATAGGCAGGGTTGACATTTGAATGGATGGATAAGATAGATTTACGCGCTAACGCAAAAGTGGTCAAAAAAGCCCGTTCTGTCTCCGGAACGAAATTGGGTAAACCCATATATCAAAATAGGTGTTTTAAAATATTTTAAACGCAATGGAAAAGGTTTCAAGTCCAAATTCCATCATATGAAGAAGTTATGCTAAGATCAAAAATTTCAAATTGGTTTCAATTGATTACAATTGCATTTATTTCAAGGCGTTTCGAGTCCGCACGATCAAATGACAAATCCGATTGTTACGAAACTTGAAACACTATTATAATTCACCGTTACGGATCCGATGAAACTGGTTTCGTCGAAATCCGAGTCCGTGACCAAAAAGGCAAATTTTATATTAATTAAATGAAATGAAATTAAATTAATTAAATCGAATTTTATATTTCAATTATAGAATTGACAATCTATCACCTTTATACTTCTCAATCATTTGCAATTATTTAAACAAAATTTAAACGTCAATCTAGAGAAAATAATTTATCAATTGAATTTAAATGCCCTATCTTAAATTTTCATTATATTCAAAATTATAAATTTTAGTTCCCAAAATTTCTATTAAATTGAATTTACCCATAATTATTTCATTCATAATTCCAAATAGAAGGGCGTACCATTGGATTTAAAATTATCACATAAATATTTCCCGTTTTCAACTAAAATTTTAAATTACAGTAATAATTACATATTTGAGTTCATTCGTTTGCAATAAATTCAACTATTATAATCTAAATAAATTAACTCACTATTAAAGGTTCATATTCTATAATTCATAAATTTTACCCTCTTGATTTACTTATTAATTTGTAATTCTTTAAACAAATTCCCATCAGTTTAAAGTAGCTTAATTCTCTCATTAAAGAATTTATTTCGATTTCTTAAAATAAACCCTCATTATAAATTGAATCCCATTTTATCCTAATAAGTTTCAAATTAAATGGATAAGTTCCAAATTCAACCTTTAACTTACACTTAAGTTTAGGTAAAATCAATTTATAACGTATTTCCCTTTTAGTTATTACTTTACATGCTTCTAGTATTAATTTCTCAATTAATCCACATTATTAAAGTAACGCTTTTAATAAATATGACCCTATGATTACTCAACATTTAATGAACGTTATTTCATTTCCCATTAGTGTAACCTTCATTTATTTTATTATCACTTATTACAAATTCTAATTCTATTAACAAATAAGCAGGTAATTTAAAATATATGTTACAAATTTTGAATTAATCACTATTCATTATTATTGACTTTAATTTAGCATCACTTACCTTGCATTAACATTGTTACTTAACAATGCCTACCCAATTGCAATTTTATATTCAAATGAATACATTTACTCTTTCCGTTATGGAATTAATTATCCATAAGGCACATCTAATTATCATTATTGATTTTATAAAATTTCCATCAACTGTACATTCAATTACTATTCAATGTATATTTATTCATTAATCAATTCGATATATACGTTTGTTTCCTTCTATTTGATTTATAACCTAGTATACATTTACCTAAATCCTATTTCAATTACATTCATTAATGGGTGTTGCATTAAAACCTAATTTATTAGCTTATATCACATTAATACCATTAATTACAATTGGCTTACCAATTTTTATTCAATACCATAAATAAATAACATATTATTCAATACTTACTCTTGTTTCTCATATTCTATTTAAAAATCAAATCGTAACATTTACATTATTTTATTGAATTGGAATTTCATTTTAAATATATATATATATATATATATATATTTGTTAACTTTTAATTTCAATTGCTACATCTAATTCCTAACATTCATTTTACTATAAATTATGGAAATTATGACAAACTTAGTTAACGAAATTCACGGGTCGTTACAGAGTTTCAATTCTGAATGTTGCAGTAAAAGTATGGTTCACATTTACTTTCCTGTTATATATTGTTTCAATATATATATATATATGTATGTATGTATATACGTTTATT
Source organism: Allium fistulosum (assembly GCA_030737815.1). NCBI lineage: Eukaryota > Viridiplantae > Streptophyta > Magnoliopsida > Asparagales > Amaryllidaceae > Allium > Allium fistulosum. The sequence goes on along the minus strand of CM060903.1, from coordinate 1,250,400,584 downwards.
TTAAATGTAATTTTCGCACTTATATATATATATATATATATATATATATATTGAAAGCACAGCCGAACTTTTTTCAGTATTATATGCACCATATACTATAATATTTTATTTTATATTATATTTCATTTTACCTCACATATAGTATAAGATGTGTGATATTTGGTATACATACATTAGTTTATAATAGTTACAGTTATCTATAGATTTTGATTGTAAATGTGTATGAGTTTAAGTTAGGTAAATATGTTATATTTATCCACTTCTATGTATAAAGACATTTGGCCTGAGTCGTGTATATATATATGTGATCATTTCAAATTTTATGATTATATATATATTTAATTCGATATGTGTTTGAAATTTTAAAATATGATTTTATATAAATAGTTATACATAGTTATGCATGTAGATTCACTTATACTATTTATCATCATCGATCCAATTCTGATTTGATTTCGTCTATTCTTTGATATCAGCTTTGATCATCGAACTCGTGCTTGGATTCGTAACTCAATTTCAGTATCCATATTAGTGTGCGTATCTGTGTCATCTCCCGTTTTATCTAGCCTCGAAAGGTGAGCAATCACTCACGATTAATGTTCTTATATTTATTAAATTTGATTTCAATTGAAACGTTAGTTGAAATATGCTGCTGTTAGTTATTTACATTGTTATATATATGCCATTATTTATATTTTTTCACCTGTATCATCTGACACCATTATCTGTTATTTATATTAATGATATATGCCCATTATTGTTGTTATTTTATTATCATATCTGTTATCATTCTGCAAGTTCCCTGTTAGTATTGAATCACTATGGGTTGAAATGATACATACCCGAACGATCTTGTAGAATAGGAGAAAATCGTTATGGGTTGAAATGATAAACCCAAGCGATTTTCAATTAATTGAATTTGGGATTGCGGGTTGAAAAGATATATACCCGTATATATTTAAATTGCGGATTGAAATGATAAATATCCGTACCACTTGACCATAGGGTAGAAAATTATATACAGACACCGTTGGTCTATATATAAATATTTTGAAAACGACTTTATGGTTTTTGAAAGGAAATATATGGTTTCAAATAAATATTGATTTTAAAGATTTATTAAAGTTGATTTAATAAAGTTGATATATATAATATGTTTATGTATTTATTTAATATCTATATTTCCAAATATAGGGTTTTTATTGATTCGGGTTGGAAAGATAAATTTGAAATTGATTTGAAATTATATTTATTTAAGATTTTTTTAAATATGTTTGATTTGAAATTTATTAAATTTGAAATTTTAAAGATATGTTTTATAACTTGAATTTGATTAAAAGTGACTTAAATGAATATTTCAAATTTATATAAATTTAAACGGGATATTTTGTTTATTTAAATTTGTAAATTGAAGCTGTATTTATATATTATTGAAATGATTAGTAAATATTTCAAAACTAATAATAGTAAAGTGAATTTGAGATATATATATATATATATAAGTATCGAATTTAGTTTTGAAATGTTGAATATTTAAAGCTTGAAATATATTGAAATTAAAATGGCTTATTTTATGGTTCAGATATGTATTTGAAATCGATAATTTGAAATGGTTTATTGAGAAGCTGAATCGAGTTGAAATTGATGATTTGAGATTTGATTAAATTAAAATTTTGAAATTCGAGTTGATTTGAATCGATTTGTGAAATTTGAGGAAACTATTTTATTTTATAAAGTAATTTTAAATTATATTTAAAACTATTGATATTTTACTTTATAAATTATTTTAATATAAACTATTTTAATATAAATCATTTTTAATATAAATTATTTTATTTTAAACTATTTTAATTTAAACTATTTTAACTTATAACTATTTATATAAACTATTTTATTATATATACTAATTTCAATATCTAAACTGTTTAAAAGGGAAGTGTTATGATTTCCAAAATGCTATAATTACCAAAGTGTTATGATTTCCAAAATGCTATGATTTCAAAGCTGTGATTTCCAAAGTGTTTTGATTTTTTAAAGGACTTATGATTTCGAAAGCGTTATAACTTTGGAAAGTGATATGATTTTTGGTAATGGATATATTTGAAGTAAAAATGATATCGTATTGATTCGGTTTTTGAAATGAAATGATATTTTTGTTTTGAGGTATAAACTATTTGAAATGACCGCGGTGTTATAGTAACGGTTGGTTGTTAAAGAGACCGGGATCGGATATGGACATACTGTAACAACCCGGTATTCCATACCGAATAATTATCGTCTTTGCATGATTTCTTTTCCTTAGCTTATTACAGTGGAGTTTTTAAATCCAGTTAAATTTCGTTCGAAGTTTGTTTAAAGGTTAAATGGGCCGTGATAAAAAACCCATTCCCCTTTTATCTTGTTTCATTTTCCATTTTCAGGCCTCGTTCTCTGATTTCATGAAGTCTTATGGCTTCAACTTTCACTTGATTTTACGATGTAGAATTCGTATGACTTTCGACAGTTCAATTTTCTTTAGTTCGACAGTTCGATTTTGTGGTGTTGATGGTTTTCTGACTTGCTCAGATTCACTTATTTCGTGACTTGATTTGTAAAACATGTTGTCTGTGTTGGACTTGAATTCTACCTGCTGTTGCAAAACCTTAGGCAGTTATGTTTTGTTCAAAGTTGATACTTGTATTTGTTGTCACACATACTCTCTGTCTATACCGAAAACCACTTTGACAACTGTGTACGCGGTGGAGATTCCAGAATGAAGTAGGATGGTGGCGACGATCCTAAGGTATATGCGTGGACCCAACTCCCGTGAGTTGGCATAAGGTGGCTAAAACAGGAGCGATCTCGGACCAGTGAGGTAGCACCTCTTATCGGACGCACTTCTTCGATACCATTCTATTACTTTGTGATTGTTTGGGTGCACCCCTTGATTTGGGAGTGTTGTTCGAGGTGGAGCGGTAGTGGCTGCTATGCGTTTCCATCAGTTTGTGTGCGTAATTGGTATATCTACCCTGGCATTGCCTTGTGTGCCGTGTCACCTACCATATCGAGCTTTACTACGAGTTGTGATTTCTCCCGTAGGCTGTGGAGTATCGAGGGTAGCCCCCATTTTTTGGATTATGCTAATACTGGATAGACTACTGGGACTATTACGTGTTAAGGGCTATATGGGTAACCCCTTGGCGCTATTAAAAAGTATGTTTATTTTATATTAGACATTATTATAATAGCGAATATTACTACATAGTAGATAGTTTAACGGATCCTTAGAGGATGGTTATCCCAAACATCCTTTGAGTTACTTGTATTTCAGTTGATATTTCACTTGAGTTGGATTTATTGATATAAGAATGTTAATCCTGTGTAACGCCCCACCTCTATACTCACAATAACAAAGAGTATTAAAAGAAATACTGTCTGTTATTATGAAGAATAAGGCTGGGTAGGAGCGGCCATCCGTAGTTGGCCTTACACTAGTATTGGTTACCTCGACAGGAGTGGTATATATTTTAAATTTTTCATCTCTTATTCATTCACTCCCATCGACATATCCAATTCCAGTATAAAACGAACTACGATGGTTCATAATGGTTTAGGACAATATATATAAAAACAACACAGATACACAAAGAATGCGGAACACAGATAAAAACAAAAGTCTCATATATATATAACTGATGTCAGTTACAATACAGTTGATACAATACATATGATACAACTACAATTGTCGACTCTGGAAATTATGTATACACGTACATTATCAACTAATATACATGAATACATATCAACCTATACTATGACACGATTACTCCAAAAGATGTGAAAAGTCTTCATAGCTCAAACAGCAACTCAAAGCAGGAAATCTACAACCTGAAATAACTCGGGTCTGACCCGAGTATTACATTCAAAAGAAAATAATACACGGGTCAGTCTAATTCAAACTCAGTTATTAGTGCACAGAAACATTAATAATTAATTATCAAATAAACGACAGTCACAGAAATCTCGTATATCCGACTCCTCGATAAAAGAATCGGATAACGGCAGTTATAACACTAAACAGTGTTAAACAAAAATTAACAATCCAAATCAATTTAATCAATTGAAATGTCAATTTAAAAATGGCAATGCTGATTGGCTGCAGTACACGCTAACGTGTACTGCCTCGCCAATACAGCCTACGAATTACGCAATAGGTCAATGAATCAAGAACAAAAGAAATATCAATTAAAATCTGTCAATTCTGTTAGGGCTGCAGTACACGCACGCGTGTACTGCCTCGCCACTACAAAACAACTCAAACAATACTAAACAAGATCAGAGGCAACAAGTGAATCGAGTTCAACATGTCACAAGCAAGGCACAGTGGAATAGCAAACTGAAAGTGAGAGCACCAAAGATATGGCACTACAACACATAAATACATGAGTAAGTGACACAACAAATAAATGAACAAGTAAACACAAAGGCTACAGGTTCGAAACCAACAGGCAGTGGCAACATAGAGTATACCAGTGTGAAGGAAATATCACTGCAACATGCACCAGTGACGCATGTCAGCAGCCACAACAGAATGATAGCACCCAACACGATTTTAACATGGCAAGTCCAATATGTAACTGTTTACATATACTCAAGCAAACTCAAGTAACAAAGTATAAAATAGAATGAGGGAAGGCACCAAAAGATACGGCCTCATGGTAACAAATTCAAATGACAATGCCTTACTACAATACTTCATATACATGAAATACAACTGAATCCAAGTGGATAAAACAGTGCAGACTTGACTGCCACAACATGGTGAGTCAAATACAAGAAACAGTCACTGGTTAGACTGGTCAGGTAAGTATTATATGCAAATTGAACAAATGGGAGCAACATGTCAGGAGCAATTAGGTGTGCCTAAGGTACAACATGTATGCAACTGTAAGACTGAAAAATGCAAGTACCAGACTCGAATGCAAGGACTACAAACTCAAGTGCAGTGAAGTCAATTATAAACTCAAACATGGATGAAACCATAATGCAGCTTCAATTGAATCAAGCAACATTGCAACTTCATTCATGCATATATGGCTAAAATCACAAAGCCACTGTTCAACTAAATTCCAAGTCATGACCAGATAGGAGCAAGATCAGTGAATATAAATGGACGACAATGAATTCCATATCTATGCATATGTATTGAAAGCCAGTAACATTGAAGTGGTTTGAACTGCGGTCAAATATATGTATGTGCATGCTCAGTACAAACTCAAAACTACAACAGTGCAAGCTACAAATGCCCTCCAGACTAGTTCAGGTATGAACATACTCAAATCTCAACCAACAATGTACAGTAATTAAACAACATGACACTACAAATCGAAGAAGCAAACTTGTTCAGGTAGTACAAGTATAAAGCAAATGCCCCTTAAACCAAATAGTGTACTAATAAGGTTTACATGACTGGACATGTACATGAAGACGACACAAGGGCTCAATACATGTGAACCTAGGTGGACAAGACAAATGCAGTGCAACTCAAAGCTACAAAAAGGTACCGGACTCGAGCACAGATGTAACATGCTCAAGGTAACCCCATGGATGCAACAACGAACTCGCTCGAAAGTCAGAAGTAAATACAGTGTGCACATGACAAAGAGTCCGAGGCCAAGACTAAAACAAAGATGGTCAGAGTAAAAGTCTACAATGCAACCAGAGTGAATATCAACATCAGGGACTTAGCCTACATTCAAGAATATGCGCATACACACATACATATGTATGTATGCACATATACAGTCTTGAATAAACAGAAGTATGGTATAACAAAATGGGACAGTGGACAGAACCATCAGACAAGTAATCAGACCAGGCTACAAATGGACCAGACTACAACAGTTAAGGGATGCATAAGTAACTGATGTAAACTAACCATCACATGATATACAAGAACAAAATGGTTGGACCCAATGCGTATGGATACTATGCAAGACTGTAACCAAGATCAAAGGCAGACCAGTAAAAGGAACTACAAGTGTACCTCTACGACAGACCAGGCAGTAATAAAGCAACTGCACAACTAACTAGAGCCGAGACTATAAGCACAAGGCACGGTGCACCATCAAGAAACCAAAATCAAAATGTACAAATACAACTAAGATTGATGAATCCGGACAGTACAAGACTGACTCAATGCGACTCATGAATACACAAACAAGTGCAGACGACCCAAGCTCATCACAACAATATGGTAATCCAGGACAGGTTGTACTAAGAATGGCCAGAGACATAATATGTAAATCCAGACTCAATCAAAAATGAACAATGCTCAGATAAGGTCAACAGTGGTGATGCAATGCTAACAACACTCAGATGAACACATGGCCAAGGATTCAACCTAGTAATCATAAAAAAATACGCGAGTGTGACAAAGTCAAATGTCACAAATTAAAGCCAAATTCAAGCCGTGGTCATCACGAAATGAGTCAATGCCGTGAATGTCAAGCAACCAAAATATATACGAATTGAAGAAGTCTGAATCAATATCAAACAGCCTAACGAAAACGAATGGCTGAGAGAAAGATTTAACTATTTCCAAAAATCACCAACAACAACCCAATGAAACTCACGAATTAAAACAAGACAGAAACCATCTAAATTTAAATTAGATGTGAGTGAATATAACATCACTCACCTATTTCAACGATCGAATCTGAGGTCGTGGTAAACGAGGGGAACGAGCGAAGTTACCCTAGCAGCCATTATCTTTGATTTCTACGACACCCAAATTTGCAGAAGAGCGAAGGTGAGGGCGAAGCCGCCATTTCCTTTTTCTTTTCGATCTCGCGATTTAGGGTTACGAACTGAAATGGATGATGAGGGAAAAGATTGGGTATCCACTGATATCACGGTCACGAACCAATGTGGGCCGATATTTCCAATTCGTAAAGTCCAATACCCATTTACAATTTATAAAAGAGTTTTAACTTTATAAAAATCCAATTGCAATCTTGGTAGCAAATTTATCAAAGGATTCCACCCGATCAAATTCAATATCAATTTCCATCACTTTAATCGTATAATGATGATAACTAACTTTTACAATCCCGGGTTGTTACATCCTGACTCGAGTGTTTTGTGTTTTGCTTTACGCTCGGGTCAGACTGAGTGATACAACATTTGAGACTCTACTTTGGAGTTGGAGCTTCGCTTGGAGACCCAGCTATTTATCTATCCTGCTTTCAGTTGTTCAGTCGATTCCAGTGATGCATTCAGATCTTGTATTTGATTATTGTATTGAGACATCTATGTACTCATGACTTTTGCTGTATCTTGTTTAACTCTGTTATATATATGTAGTAGCTTCATGAACTACTACTCTTTTGTTTCCACTGCATTATTGTTATATTACTCTGTATCTGTGATCTGTGATTATTTTATTTACTGTATATGCTGAGTTTTGCCAAATTTTATTTACAATCCATTGTTTTGAATTATTCAAGTCCGGCATGTGTGGATATATTGTCGATTTGAATGGTCCAAAATATTGGGTCGTTACATGTGGTATCAGAGCTCTAGTTTTAGGCAAAACTCAGCATATATAGTAGATTTAATTACGGAATCACTTTCGTTCGAGCTTGAATCTCTTCCTCTTTGACTTGGTTTCTTTTGGGTTTTGGAATGTTCCCCTCGGTTCCAGAATCTATCCTTGTCTCCCCTATTCGCGTCTTCTTGATTCTGGAGTATCCCATAACTCCACTTCGAATGATCTCTGTAATAAATTGGCAGTCTCGCCAATCCATGAATGATTTGTAAAGGGGTGAAACTCCTTTACAATCGTTATTGATTCATCGAAGATTCCCACATCCTCGGTTTATGATGCTGCTATCTCTTGCTATACCCGAATTCTATCTCTGGAAATCGAATGTTGATTTGCTCCAGAATTCTACCTCGGTCTTATTTTGAAGTCATGGTTGACTCGGTTAAAGGTTACCCGCGATTTATATAAATTTATCCATCTTCCAATTTGAAATTCAATCATCTTATCTCCATAGTCTATCTTTTAGTCGAATTCTATTTGATTAGAGTTCCTCTACTTTGAATCCCATCTTTGCTTTGAAATCCATTCTTGAATTATTGAGTGAGGGAGTGTATTTGTAATTAATATTAAAATGTTTTATATATTGTGTCGTCTGAGTTGTTGATGTTGATTTGGGTTTTCGATCGATTCGTCTGATCAACGCTATCGATAGGATTTCCAAAACACTTGAATAGAACAAACTGACACAATATTGTTTTTCAAATTGGTAAATGAAATAAATTTGTATGATTATATTATATATATAAGTAAAATTTTCTGGAATTTAATAAGTTAATTAAAATGGTTGTTTGAAATGATAATATTTGATTGTCATTTATTGTTCTATAAATGAATTTATAATATGGTTTATAAATTGATTTAGGAATTGAAATGAATTTAAATCAGGAATTTGAGAATTTAATTTCCGATGATTTTAAACTTTGGTTTCAAAATTTTAAATGTATATTATATAAAGTATTTTTGAATTATAAATGATTTTCAAATAATTTCAATGTTTAAATCAGTACTCTTCAATTTTGTCGCTGGAAAATAATTTCGGTGATGGCGGCCGCATCATCGACATTCATTTTCGAGTTTCGAAGTGAAGAGACCATTCAGTAGCTTTGCTACTCTTTTATTTTGGAAAATGAAATTGATTTAAATTTCTTAAGTATGATTTGATATATATATATATAGATATATTATTTTAAATCAAATTTGATTTGATATATATGGTATATACAAAATTGTCTCTAAATTGTTGGAAGTTAATCAGAAATTTAATTCTTAAATTTGGTTGAGGAATTTTTTTTTCAATTTTAAATGAAGCTAAATTTTGGATAAATATTTAAATTGAATGATTGAATTTGAAAATTTTATATTGTATAGTACTAAATTGCATTTCAATATAACTTACCTAAATTATTCAGAATTTAAAAATGTAATTGGATAATATACAATATAAAATGCTTTATGAATAAAATTTGAGTGTTATAATAAATGTTATACACTTAAATTTTATTATAAAGATGTTAATATTGATAAATAGGATAATAAGTTAATTGAAAAATAGATGAGATAAATAAATTTGTTTTGAAGGAATTAATAAATTGAAATTAGATCAACTTATGGAAATACCTTAAATTTAAAATCAATTATTAAATATAAATTAATTTAAATTGAAATTTAAATGGTTTAAATTAATTTATATGGTTTAAACATATGTGATAAGATATATTAAGTGGAATAAAGTTAATAATAATTTGGAATAAAAGAATTAAATTTGTTGAATAAAATAGGAGTATAAAAAAATGATTATACAAATTGATGATTTAGAAATTTTAATTGAGGATGACTAGATAATAAGATAATGAATTTAGAAATAGATAGATTGATTTAACTTAAGTGAACTCAAACGGAATAAACCAAAATGTTGAATATTAATTAGTTTAATTTGAAATCTATATGGTTTAAATAAATTGTTTTGTCTTGTTTTAAATCTATTTCTTTCTGGTTGTTTCTATTCTCCTACCTCCTTCCTTTTCGGGGACGAAAAGTTTTGAGTGGGGAAGAGTGTAACGACCCGTAAATTTTAGTGGTTTATTTATTTAATTAATTGAATTTTTTGAGAGATTTTAAATAATATAATTTTGAAATAAAAATTTAATATTTGGAATACGCCTATTTAAACATAGCAACTGGTAAATTTTCATCAGATAATTTGGAAGTTTATTTTCTAGTGTAATTTTATTCCAATTTATATCAGTTAAAATTGATGATAATAAAATATTTTCCAAACCTGAATATTTTTACATAGAAAAATTCTAATTCATCTTCTGACTAAGACGTCATTTTTCGTTTTTCCAAATTTGGACTTCTTTAGCTCCGTCGATCTTATTTTTCTGCGTTTTTGCTGCATTTTCCGCTAATAGAAAATTTGAATTTTTATAATTCAATCATACCACTGATATCTGTATACCGTTTCGATCGTCTCATCGTGTTGATCTATGCGGTATATCCGTTCGTTTGTTTTGGAGTGCGAGACACGACGAAATCGATAAGCCGATCGGTCGAACCGGTTCCTCATTGGAACGTTTTGGCTACCCATACCCTTTCTTTTTCCACCGTATAAACTTAAAACTATTGCTTTTATTTCCTCCATAAATTCGTTTGTGTCTATTACCATTCCATGCTGGACGTTTACTATTCTAACAGTTGAAAGGATATTTGCTTTTATTCACTGTTCAAGGTCCCTTCCTCTATTCATTTGTCCCCCCTCCCCTCTTTCATTTTTCTTTTCTCCTGGTTGACAGACGAGAAAAATATATGGAGCAGTTTTATACATTTCTTGTTTTGTTGCTCGAACCCGCATGCACCACCTCTCCACTTGCTCACGCGACCTCCGCCTCGGCCATCTCAACATCAGGCTTCAGTCTTCGACCCATGCTTCACCTCGACCGCTTGCTCCATGGTCCACAGCACCGGCCTTCACCACCTCATGCACCTCCAACCAAGTGACAACCCCAAGTGCCGAACCTCCTATTCCACTTACCCATGCTCCGCCTCCCCTCAGCCCACTTTGCGGCCTCCCGTCCCCTTCCACAACACGACTCATCTAGCACACTCGGCCACTGTTTTATTTCCTTCCTTTGCTTCGTCGATATCTCTGAGGTCATGAGTGTATATATGATGTAAGTCGTTAATATATATATCTTATTAGTGATATATACTTTACAGTTATAAATAGATTCCAACGTGTATTGTGTTTATATATTTGTAGGTATTTTATATTAGTTTACTGTATTAGTTGGATATATATATATATATATATTACTTTTATTATTATTATCTTATTTATACAAATTTGTATCTTATTAATATCGATGATATAATTGTACGTATATATTATGTATATATATTAGGCTGTTAGAGATTGTATATGTCCGTTTCCTATAAAAGTTATATAAGATATTTATTTTGTTGTATATATAGTATAAGCTATTTTATATTATATGATTACTGTATATATATATAAAAGTGTATTGTTCATATAGGTACAATGTTTAAAAAGGGCTGTAACTTGTTACTGGCTATGTTGTTATATATAGATCTAATTTATTTTATGTTCAAGGAGTTTCAATTCTGAATGTTGTAGTAAAAGTATGGTTCACATTTACTTTCCTGTTATATATTGTTTCAATATATATATATATATGTGTGTGTGTGTGTGTGTTTATTTTAAATGTAATTTTCGCACTTATATATATATATATTGGAAGCACAGCCGAACCTTTTTCAGTATTATATGCATCCTATACTATAATATTTTATTTTATATTATATTTCATTTTACCGCACATATAGTATAAGATGTGTGATATTTGGTATACATACATTAGTTTATAATAGTTATAGTTATCTATAGATTTTGATTTGTAAATGTGTATAAGTTTAAGTTAGGTAAATATGTTATATTTATCCACTTCTATGTATAAAGACATTTGGCCTGAGTCGAGTATATATATATGTGATCATTTCAAATTTTATGATTATATATATATTTAATTCGATATGTGTTTGAAATTTTAGAATATGATTTTATATAAATAGTTATACATAGTTATGCATGTAGATTCACTTATACTATTTATCATCATCGATCCAATTCTGATTTGATTTCGTCTATTCTTTGATATCATGTTTGATCATCGAACTCGTGCTTGGATTCGTAACTCAATTTCAGTATCTGTATCAGTGTGCGTATCCGTGTAATCTCCCGTTTTATCTAGCCTCGAAAGGTGAGCAATCACTCACGATTAATGTTCTTATATTTATTAAATTTGATTTCAATTGAAACGTCAGTTGAAATATGCTGCTGTTAGTTATTTACATTGTTATATATATGCCATTATTTATATCTGCTCACCTGTGACATCTGACACCATTATCTGTTATTTATATTAATGATATATGCCTATTACTGTTATTATTTTATTATCACATCTGTTATCACTCTGCAAGTTCCCTGTTAGTATAGAATCACTATGGGTTGAAATGATACATACCCGAACGATCTTGTAGAATAGGAGAAAATCGTTATGGGTTGAAATGATAAACCCAAGCGATTTTCAATTAATTGAATTTGGGATTGCGGGTTAAAAAGATATATACTCGTATATATTTAAATTGCAGATTGAAATGATAAATATCTGTATCACTTGACCATAGGGTAGAAAATTATATACAGACACCGTTGGTCTATATATAAATATTTTGAAAATGATTTTATGGTTTTTGAAAGGAAATATATGGTTTCAAATAAATATTGATTTTAAAGATTTATTAAAGTTGATTTAATAAAGTTGATATATATAATATGTTTATGTATTTATTTAATATCTATATTTCCAAATATAGAGTTTTTATTGATTCGGGTTGGAAAGATAAATTTGAAATTGATTTGAAATTATATTTATTTAAGAATTTTTCTTAAATATGTTTGATTTGAAATTTATTAAATTTGAAATTTTAAAGATATGTTTTATAACTTGAATTTGATTAAAAGTGACTTAAATGAATATTTCAAATTTATATAAATTTAAACGGGATATTTTGTTTATTTAAATTTGTAAATTGAAGCTGTATTTAGATATTATTGAAATGATTAGTAAATATTTCAAAACTAATAATAGTAAAGTGAATTTGATATATATATATATAAGTATCAAATTTAGTTTTGAAATGTTGAATATTTAAAGCTAGAAATATATTGAAATTAAAATGGCTTATTTTATGGTTCAGATATGTATTTGAAATCGATAATTTGAAATGGTTTATTGAGAAGCTGAATCGAGTTGAAATTGATGATTTGAGATTTGATTAAATTAAAATTTTGGAATTCGAGTTGATTTGAATCGATTTGTGAAATTTGAGGAAACTATTTTATTTTATAAAGTAATTTTAAATTATATTTAAAACTATTAATATTTTACTTTATAAATTATTTTAATATAAACTATTTTAATATAAATCATTTTTAATATAAATTATTTTATTTTAAACTATTTTAATTTAAACTATTTTAACTTATAACTATTTATATAAACTATTTTATTTATAAACTATTTTATTATATATACTAATTTCAATATCTAAACTGTTTAAAAGGGAAGTGTTATGATTTCCAAAATGCTATAATTTCCAAAGTGTTATGAATTCCAAAATGTTATGATTTCAAAGCTGTGATTTCCAAAGTGTTTAGATTTTTTAAAGGACTTATGATTTCGAAAGCGTTATAACTTTGGAAAGTGATATGATTTTTGGTAATGGATATATTTGAAGTAAAAATGATATCGTATTGATTCGGTTTTTGAAATGAAATGATATTTTGGTTTTGAGGTATAAACTATTTGAAATGACCGTGTTGTTATAATAACAGTTGGTTGTTAAAGAGACCGGGATCGGATATGGACATATTCTCTGTCTATACCGAAAACCACTTTGACAACTGTGTACGTGGTGGAGATTCCAGAATGAAGTAGGATGGTGGCGACGATCCTAAGGTATATGCGTGGATCCAACTCCCGTGAGTTGGCATAAGGTGGCCAAAACAGGAGCGATCTCGGACCAGTAAGGTAGCACCTCTTATCGGATGCACTTCTTCGATACCATTCTATTACTTTGTGATTGTTTGGGTGCACCCCTTGATTTGGGAGTGTTGTTCGAGGTGGATCAGTAGTGGCTGCTATGCGTTTCCATCAGTCCGTGTGCGTAATTGGTATATCTACCTTGGCATTGCCTTGTGTGCCGTGTCACCTACCATATCGAGCTTTACTACGAGTTGTGATTTCTCCCGTAGACTGTGGAGTATCGAGGGTAGTCCCCATTTTTGGGAGTATGCTAATACTGGATAGACTACTAGGACTATTACGTGTTAAGGGCTATATGGGTAACCCCTTGACGCTATTAAAAAGTATGTTTATTTTATATTAGACATTATTATAATAGCGAATATTACTACATAGTAGATAGTTTAGCGGATCCTTAGAGGATGGTTATCCCAAACATCCTTTGAGTTACTTGTATTTCAGTTGATATTTCACTTGAGTTGGATTTATTGATATAAGAATGTTAATCCTGACTCGAGTGTTTTGTGTTTTGCTTTACGCTCGGGTCAGACTGAGTGATACAGCATTTGAGACTCTACTTTGGAGTTGGAGCTTCGCTTGGAGACCCAACTATTTATCTATCCTGCTTTCAGTTGTTCAGTCGATTCCAGTGATGCATTCAGATCTTGTATTTGATTATTGTATTGAGACATCTATGTACTCATGACTTTTCCCGTATCTTGTTTAACTCTGTTATATATATGTAGTAGCTTCATGAACTACTATTCTTTTGTTTCCGCTGCATTATTGTTATATTACTCTGTATTTGTGATCTGTGATTATTTTATTTACTGTATATGCCGAGGTTTGCCAAATTTTATTTACAATCCATTGTTTTGAATTATTCAAGTCCGGCATGTGTGGATATATTGTCGATTTGAATGGTCCAAAATACTGGGTCGTTACACGATAACTCAAGGATCATCTCATATCGCTCATTGGTTGGTTCCTTCCATTGTATCGATTGAGTGATTGATCGATACAAGCTTGGGTACTTTCATCTGGTGGATTCGAATGAGGTGGTTACGAAGTGGATGGTTGATAACTCGATGTATATGAACTCAACGCATTCTCCATGGATACGAATGAGAGCATTGTTTGGCCATGGTCACGAGTTAGATGGATACGAATGTACTGCTTCTTACCATGGACACGAGGCACTGCTAGCTTTGATGGATATGAAGCAACAGATATGTGACGGATACGAGATGGAGGAGTGAGGTGGATACGAATGAGCTTTCCTCCATGTATACGAGTGTGGTATTTCACATGGATTTTGATGGATCAATATCTTGAGCATACGGTCTCCGATTGACCTGAAATTTTGAATGATAGCTTTCGTAGCTCTGCTTGTCGTGTCACATTAATTGTAGCTCGATCCGGACTCGGACCAAATTTGCCAGTATCCATAGTGAACCTGTATACAATCGATCTTCGGGACGGATTGTTCTTGGTCTCTAGTCAAGTTCTTAGTATCACGGCCTTGCCAAAAGGCGGGATAACATTTGCCCCCCAATGTACGTCTTGTATGGACATGACATCCTTTGAATAGTTGTAACCTTCCGTCTGAAAAGTTCTATCTGATTTGATGCGTAGTTGTGGTCATTTCGTCAAAAGATGTAACCTTTGATTGTTTTTGGGTAGTATATACTGAATTGTTGACTACAAATGATTGTACTGTGCATTGTTGTAACTGAGTATTGAGCGTCAGAAATCTGTTGGTCATTGTTGTGATTGTAACCAGGTGAGCATCCAGTTCCTGTGAACTTTAAAAATTGAATGTTAATCCATCGCACATATAAATGCATGTTAACCTGACTCCCGTTAACGTTTGCACGTTCACGAGTCATTGTCAGTTTTCTTGTATCGAATTTTGTGTCAATCCTCTCCTGAATTAATGTGAAATTCAAGTTGTAACAACGCTTGACGGTTATTTTCAGAATATCTCTTCGTATCGATCCTCTCCTGGATCGATGTGAAAAGTTGAAAAAATTGCTTTCGAATCGATGGCGACCGATATGAATTTGGTTGGTGTTTCAATGTCATTTGTATCGATGGATACGAGCCTTGGTGGGCTTGACGTTGGTGGATATGAACATGGCAGCTCGTATCGATGTGCTTCGAATCGATCTGAATAGTCCAGATAACCCTCTGCCTTTCATTGTGTATCGATATGCTATTGGGTACGAAAGAAACTTGATTCACATTTGCCTTGTCTCGGTAGCTCGAGGGTTACAAATAGTCGCTTCGAATCGATGGTGTTGGGATTGCCTTGGTCAAACATTGGATATGAAATGACCCTCATATCAATTGCGCCATCGACTGCTTCAACCGGTTAAGACCACTGGGATACGAATGGTCGTTTCTATAGTATATAAGGCTTGGTACTTAGTATATTTTTCCACTTTCTCATTCTCCTGCATTAGAATAGTTCCCAACTGAAAGAAATTTAAGTCGCCTTTGCCTTCAAATTGAATTAAGCCTCGAATCCTTCTAATTTTTTATTGAACTTAGGTAATTAGATAATGAATCTTGTGTTAAAATAATGAGACTAAGAATCTCTGGCCATTTCTGCTGATTCCACGATCGACTTTGGTGGTGTGGTGGCCGTGGATGACCGGAGCGAGGTCGAAGGTGGAAGGGACAAGGCTTGGATGGATTTGGAGAAGAAAAGGATTCGAGGGACATGAAGGAGCTCACGGAAGGGTCGTTTGGCCTCCGTTTTGCATCGGTGAAGGAGGGAGGATGAGTTGCATCGATCTGGATTAGGAGCGTTCGAATCGATTTGGGTTGTTAGGTTTCGTATCGATCAGGTGGAGTATCTTTGTATTGATCGATGGTAAGGTTTCGTATCGAATCGAAATGATCAACACAATGGCTCGAACCTGTGGATCGATCTCCAAAGTCTGGATGGCATGGCTATGACGGTCAGCTACGACGGTCACTCCGGTTGAATTCTGAAGTCTCGTTGTTCAAACACTTTTGCTAATCTTCGCAGAATTTTCTTATGTAACTCATAGCACTGCACTGCACAACACATTCATGCATTTCACACTGAGGAACATACAGGATTATTGTCACCTAATGATGGTTTTTACTAAGTTGATTAGCTGTGGAACCCGGAAGTTTGCAGCAACAAGAGGTTCAGAGTCTGCCTCCTTCTATAGTAGAGGTGCCAGCTGTCGCAGCCGAAGTCATAGATCAAACTCCGGACGAACTACCAGGGGCATCTTTCATCGGTAATCCTCAAGACTCTGTTCCATCCAATATCTCCGAAGACATGTTAGGAAGAATCTGTACAAGGCATGGATTTTCGAGGGATGACGTCTTATTGCCTGGGGCAGATGATAGGCCCCACAGTCCCCCTGAAGGGTGCACCGCTCTTAACAAATTCTCGTGCACAGCTGGGACGCTTCCACTATTCAACCAATACATCCGACAAGTGTTATCTTACTTAGGGATTGCCCCATCACAGTTGCATCCGAATGGGTACGCTTTGCTGAACAGCGTATTCATCATCTTCATAGAGCACCTTTTACGGCCCCCGACTCCAGAGGAGGTCAGATTCTTGTTCAATGTAAAAAGTTGGGAGATAATCCCTCCTTCACATTCTTAGACGGAGTCAGAAACTGTCAAATTGTGATTGGGGCTTGGACAAAACTCAGCTGCTTCAAAACTGAGTGGTTCTACGTTCAGTGCCCACTAGGATTTGCTAGACGGTCGCTAGTTAGACGTAAGTGTTTCAATTCCTTCGGTGACTAACTGATTAATCTCCATTGATACCGAGCTTAATGTTTTTTCCTCTTGACAGCCTCAGATCCTTGACCCGAGGGCGCTCGATTTTGGGAAATCGTAAGGATCCTTCAGGAGGAGCCGACCGAGTTTAGGGAGATCGAGGCGGTGCTTACGGATGAAAATCCGAGGGTCGTTGGGCTGGTCGATAGGGGTCAGAGAATAGGACTTGAAGGTTCCCTTAGGGCGGCTCTGACGAGACAAGCTAGATGGAGGTCGCTTGGAATTGTGATCATCGAGCAAAGTGACAAAGAGGATACACCCACCGAGGACGAACCCGCAGCCAGACCTTCGAATAGTTCTCGACATTCATAAGGAAAAAGGAAAGGCAAGGCGGTTACTCATAAACTTCGTAAGTCCAAGAGACGGAAATCTATGGTCGTGTCTCTGCCAACTGCCAGTGTTATAATTTCAGGGGCTCCTCCCTCACACATAGAGAACCCCTTCGAAGGACTTGTAGATATTCCAATTTCGGATGATGTGTCTTTCCAACAAGATACCGGACTAGAAGGGCTTCAAAGTGCTCTAGATTTAGGAGGGCCAACCTTTCTGAGTATGGCAGCTACTTCCGGTTGGTCGGGGGGTTTACACATGCATGCATACACTTCACGGCCCATCATAACTAATATCCACAAGTTGTTCAATCTCTGGAGATGACTAACTTCGTTTCTCTTTTCACTTTATAGATTCGATGTCAAAGAAACCCTCAATGCTTGGCAGCCTCCGTGCCGTGCGTCAATCCTCTAGCTCATATAGAGGATTCTGCAGGCATGACTCTGATTACAACCGTCGCCATTCCAGCCAAGAGAGGGATTATTACGATAGAGAGAGAGCCAAGGAAAGGGAGAGGGAACGAGAAAGAGAAAAAGAGAGGCGAGATAGACGCCACTCCCGATCATGCTCTCCTCTACCCAGGGTTTCGTTGCCACCTCCCAGTTTAGGGACACAAACTGTTGTGACTTCGCGCCAACCGGTGCCTCCGGTAGTTCCAAGACCTGGCGAACATCACCGTACGATTGGGGTGGACACCTCTATTGCAACTACCTCGGCAGTTACAGAATTGACAGGTGAGGGAGCCGCTCGGATAGCCCAATTGAAAAGAGAGTTTTTGAATATATGCTTCGACGGCTTCCATTTCCCTCCAAATTTGATGGTGCTGCCAGATGGAGCAGAAAAAATTGTTCATGATCACATCTACCATGCTGTTGACTAATACCGAGAGTGGAAGAAAACCGCTGAGAAGGCCTCGGCTGTGGCATTCGAGCGCGCCAGGAAAATTGAAGAGCTTCAAGAAACCATCACCTAGAAGGATCGAATCGTCACAGTGCTTACTGGAGAGAATGATACTTTAAGGAATTCTGAAATGGAGGCCTTGAAAATGTTTGATGAGGCCAATAAGGAGTTAGAGCGGATGTGGCAAGAGCATTTAAAGTTAGTAGATGATATGGGCCACAGGAACGCCATAGTCACTGCTGAAAAAGATAAAGCACCCCAAAAGCTGGCAGAGCTTAAAGCCAAATACGACGAAGTCGTTAAGGAAAAAGATGAAGCTAACAAGATCACTCAGGAGACCTTCGACCAAACTGTGGACGCTCGGAACGAGCGGGATGCGGCAAAGTTGAAAGCTCAAGAGGCCGAGGCTAAGGTTAAGGTTGAGGCCAGGGCAGCGGAGGCCAGACTTGAGAGCGATATTAAAGATCTTTTAATCGCCTACAATGTCAACGTTCTGAAATACCATGACTTGAGCTGGCTCGACGATTATCCAAATCACTTACATAGTGCCTGGCACCATTTTTTGGTCGATGAGACGGCAGAGCATCATACTGAATCCCTCGATGAATTCGAACTGGAAAACCGAGCGTTGAATGAGGAAGAGAAGCTCGCTACTCGGCACTTGGAGGTTGGAGAGGGCTCTAGTGTTGAACATCATGATACAAGCTCTGAGATCCCTGCGCCAACCCAGCCTGGATTCACTCCTACAGTTGATCCTCTACCTGTGTCGGTCTGTGATCCGGATCAGCCACAGCTATCTCTAGCCCGTGAGCACGTGTCTAGAGGAACCTCGACTCCCGTTGCGAGCCAACCTGAGGAAGTTATTCTGAACACTTCTCGAACTCATTCAAAGTCTAGAGTACTACCAAAGGAAATTTCTAATATTTTCTCTTATCTCCATTCAGTTATAGAAGCAGCACTGACCATGCCCGCGCAACCCAAAAACAAAACCAAGGGTAGGAGGCTATCATAACGGAGGCGACAACGACCACTACTACTACTACGGCCGAGGAAGTTGATGTGAGTGCTTTCACCTTTAATGAGAAAATGATGGATAAGCTCCTAGGAACCTACATCAATCCACTTTCTGACTTGCCATTTGTTATGAGTGGAAGTGCGTTCGCCGCCAGCTCTTCGGCTCCGACCGCCAGCATCCCGCCTGATATTCCAGCAGCTCATGATGACGCAATAATAGCAGAAATTAGCACTGAGATAGTGAGTGCAACAATGGGTAGCATCACATGAGGTGGAATGGCAGGACCTGGCCTGGCCCCTTTACTCATGATCTCTCCGGGTGGCATGATTATCGTTACTAGGGCTCCCCTCGTATCTTCTCACATGGAAAGTGCCCCCGTCCCTCCGACCATGCACTCTGAAAGCATCCCGATTTCAGTGAGTTTGGAGGAGGAGACCACGATACTTCCCCCGGCCGGGGATAAGCCTAGTAAAGGCAAAAGCTTGAAGCGGCATCATAGTGGCAGCTCCAGTGGGTCGACGCCGAAGGAGAAGAAGCACAAGAAGAAGCCCAAGGAGTAGGCGTGTATCTTGGCATCCCTTTTTTGGCAGATTGTTGGGAGCTTTCTTTTATTTCTTGTAGGTCATGTATAGATGCGGGTTCGGCCCCTGCTAATAGGATTTTTTGGCATGGACTCCTTGTATCTATTTTGCTTTTAAAGGATAAATGAAATAGACGTTCCTTTTGTTCTTTGCACAACTCCGAATTTATTTGTCTAAGTGTTGCATCACTCGAGTTTTCTTTCGACACACTTGCGAAGCATCAGTCTCTGGATTAGACTTGTGTTTGGTTGTTAAGTCCCGGAGTCATGGCTTCGGGTCATAATCAAATGTCAAGTCGATCCTCAACATTGTGCTGTCTCACTTAGTAGTTGGTGCTGGAGTCATGCCCCAAGTCCTGGGGATGAGTCGAAGTGGTCGGACGGTGGTTGCTTTTCACCTTCGACATTTTTAGCTTCACTCAGTCGAAACTTAGTGGTAGAGAGATGAGTTCGAGTGGTTGGGTTACACTCGCTCACTTATTGACAATCGCATCCACACTCTGGGGATTGAACTCGCATGCGGATGGTCGATCACGCATGCTTAATGTTTAAAGTTACATCCATGCTCCGGGGACTTAAGTTGTTTTTCGGGCGGTCGGTCACACCCATTTTAATGATCGAAATTGCATCCACACTCTGGGGACTTAGATTGAATTATGGGCGGTCAGTTCACGCCCGATTGAAGTTTATATTCTAGTCCGCGCTCTGGGAACTTAGAATTAGTTATGGGTGGTCAGTCACACCCGGTTGAAGTTTATACTCCAATCCGCGCTCTAGGGACTTAGAGTTAGCTAACTGATGATCGAACACATCTATTTTGAGTTTTAGGATTTCGTTCGCACTCTGGGAATGATAGATTTATCAGGTTCGTGGATGGTCGGGTCACATCCACCCTGAGTTAACAAGTGAGGTCGTTAGGTGGACGGATCCACCCTCCTCGAGCTTGTATTGAATATGGGCGAAGTCGTTAGTTGGATAGATCCACCCTCTTTGAGCCCATATTTGTAAGTTTATACTCTAGCTCGCAATCTGGGAGCTGATTTAGTTAGAGGATTGTCGTGTATCAATCCTTTTTGGCTTCAGTGTGATAGCTTGCCCTCGAGCTTGGGTTTCACTTAGCGAGTGACCAGTCGTATCACAGTCACTACCCATTTGATAAGTCCCACCATAGGGTGGAACTTAGCTCTACGTGCATTGTGATGGTCGCATGACGCATTTTAAGAATCACTGCTCAAGCTCGAAGAGATTGCATTTTATTGCTGAAATAAGAAAGTACGGCAAAGTCAGTTGCCTTATTACAAGTTCAAATTTCAAATACATAAACAAATTGCAAATGAAAAGCAGATTAATGAATAAACAAAGCCTGTTATGTGTAGTAGCGACGAAGACTTTCGCTATTCCAAGCCCTCGGCAAAGTGAGACCATCGACGATTGATAATTTGAATGTCCCGTCTCGGAGTCTTCGTTCAATAACATACGGTCCTTCCCACGTTGGCTTCATATGCGAAGGGACTAGGTAAATCCTCTTGAGCACGAGATTTCAAAGTTCAAAGGTTCGGGGTCGGACCTTAGCATTGTACTACCGGGCGATTCGACTTTGGTGTGCGGCTGCCCTTAAATTAGCCTCTTCATGCTTCTCATCTAATAAGTCCAGAGATTTAGCAAGCAATATAGCATTTGTCTTTGGATCATAGTATGTCACACGATGAGAAGGCACTTCCAACTCGACTGGAATAACAGCTTCTGAGCCATAGCAAAGTGAAAATGAAGTGTGGCCGATCGCGGACTTGTGGGTTGTTCGATATGCCCATAGGGCCATAGAAAGTTCATCAACCCATTTGCCCCCGGCTTTTTCCAATCGTTTCTTCAGAATGGAATTTATAACTTTGTTAATAGCTTCGACTTATCCATTCGCTTGAGGGTGTACAACAACAGAGAACTTCTTTTGGATATGGAATCGCTGAAAGAAATTCTTGAACTTGACACTATCGAATTGGGCTCCGTTGTCAATGATGATGGTATGTGGGAGACCAAATCGACATATAATGTTGCGTACCACAAAGTTGATCATTTTCTTCGTCGTGGTAGTAGCAAGGAGCTCGGCTTCTACCCATTTGGTAAAGTAATCAAAAACAACGATGGCGTACTTCGCACCACCTTTAGTCAAAGGTAGAGACCTAATAATATCGATACCCCATGTTGCGAACGACCATGAACTGACCATTTGAGTTATTTCAGTAGGTAGGGCTCTTGGAATCCAAGCATGCTTCTGACATCTGTCACATTTCCTGGCATAATATGATGCATCTTGATTCATAGTTGGCCAATAATATCCATATCGGAGTATTTTCTTAGCGAGTGCTTCCCCCCCGGTGTGATCGCCACATTCTCCTTCATGCACATCATGTATTACTCATTTTATTACATCGTGGGCGATACACCGGAGTTAAGGAACAGAGTATCTTCTTCTATACACGACTCCATTTTGAATAGTGATTCTGGAGGCTTTTCAGAGGACTTGTCTTTTTTCGCTCCTGCGCTCCGGTAGGGTTCCATGCTCGAGATAGTTCATAAATGGAGTCATCCATGATTCCTTATCGGGTATGATTTCATGTACCCAGTTGGTCTCTATTTGATCAATACTCGGGGAAGATGGTGTCTTAACGGGAACGAGTCCCATTTGCTGTGCCTCACCGGTGCTGGCTAATTTTGCCCAAGAATCGGCTTTCTTGTTATGTTCTCGGGGTATACAATAGATAGCATAATAATCGAACTGATTCAATATTTCCTGGACCCGAGCAATATGAGCAGCCAGTCTCCTGTCTCTAGCTTGGTATTCTCCCCAGACATAGCATACGACCAGTTGTGAATCATAGTAAATTTCCACAGCAATAATCCTCAAATCTCTGGCAAGTCTGAGTCTCGCGAGTAGAACTTCGTACTCGGCCTCATTATTAGTTGCATGGAAATCAAATTTCATACCATAGCATATAGATCAACCTTCTGGGGTTTCGAGCACAACTCTAGCGCCTGAGCAACGGTCATTCGACGCACCGTCAGTGTATAACTTCCAGACGTATTTGGGAGATTCACTGGTTTTGGGCAAGTCCTCCGGGACAGTAAATTCGGCAATAAAATCTGCCAGGACTTGTCCTTGAATAGCTCGCCTCGGTGTGTAAGCGATGTTGAACAGACTCAACTTGATATTCCACTTGAGTAACCTACCAGACGTCTCAGGCCGCGTAAGAACCTGTCATAATGGCTGGTTATGTGTAGATAGTGATAGGATGAGCCTGGAAATAAGGGCGAAGATTCCTCGAGGCAATGATAAGATAAGAAGCTAACTTCTCCAACTTTGGATAATTTCTCTCTGCTCCGGTCAGTTGTTTGCTGATGTAATAGACTGGTCGTTGTATCCGATCCTCCTCCCGAATCAAAGCAGCGCTGATTGCATTTTTTGACACTGCCAAGTAGATGTACAATCTCTCATGATCAATAGGTTTCGATAGAATAGGTGGCGTGGATAATGTTGAACCAGTGCTCGGAATGCGCCTTCACATTCTTGGGTCCATTCAAAGTTTCGCTTTCCTTTCCTGATAAGATTGAAGAAGGGAATACATTTTTCGGTGGAATTTGAGATGAACCTGATCAGCGCTGCTACCTTCCCGTTGAAGCTCTGCACTTGTTTTATGGTTCTTGGAGTTTTGAGACTTCGAATCGCCCAGATCTTCTCAGGATTGGCTTCAGTTCCTCGAGCATTGACAATGAATCCAAGGAACTTTCCGGACGCGACCCCAAAGTGACACTTCAATGGGTTGAGCTTCATTTTGTACTCTCGGAGGATGTTGAACATCGTTTCCAGGTCTTTGATATGATTGGTGGAGAATTGTGACTTTACAAGCATGTCGTCTACATATACCTCCATAGTTTTTCTAATCTGGTTGGCAAACATTCGATTGTCTAGCCGTTGGTAAGTTGCTCCAGCATTCTTGAGTCCAAATGGCATAACTTTGTAGCAGTAGAGTCCTAGGTCGGTGATAAAGCTTGTGTGTTCCTGATCAGGCAGGTGCATGGGAATCTGATTATAGCCGGAATATGCATCCATGAAAGATAAGAGCTCGTGTCCGGCTATTGAGTCTACAAGTTGATCAATCCGGGGAAGTGGAAAACTTCACTGGGGCAAGCCTTGTTCAAATCTGAGTAGTCAAAACAAGTCCTCCATTTCCCGTTAGGTTTCCTGGCAAGTACAGGGTTGGACACCCATTCTGGATATAGTGCATCTTGGATAAACCCATTCGACTTGAGTTTATCTACCTCTTCCTTTAGGGCGATAGATCTCTCTGGATCCATACCACGCCTTTTTTGCTTGACCGGGACATACCGCGAATCAATATTCAATGTATGGCTCGCAACGTCTAGCGAGATCCCACACATGTCAGAGTGCGTCCAGGCAAACACGTCGAGGTTTGCCCGGAGAAATTAAACCAATTCCTCCTTCATCTGTTGGCTTAGCTGAGACCCAACCTTTATCATTCTAGAATCGTCATCAGCATCGATCGGGACGTCAATTGTCAGCTCTGCCGGGGAAGCCTGACTATCTTTGACTTCCTCCTCGCTTTTATTATTTCTTGGATCAAGATCTCTTAGGAATTGGCTATTGTGCCCGGGCCTAGGCCCAGGCGTTAACTGTCAATTTTCTGCAAAACGGATGCAAAAAGATTCCTCCACGTCCTTACCTTTCTCCTTCCGCTACGCCTCTCGTAGCTCGGCAGCATAAAAGGCTCGTCCAGCAGCCTGGTCCCTGAACAACTCCGACCCCGTTGTCGATAGGGAATTTCAACGTCAAACACCAAGTGGCGATGGCAGCCCTGAATTCAGCTAAGGCCGGTCAGCCAAAGAAACCATTGTATGGTGAATTGATATCCAACACAATAAACTATAACATCCGGACTCTCCAGCGCTCTCTAACCCCCAACTCCATTGGTAGCTCCACCATCCTAGTGGGTATAGTTGCACTTCCATTAAAGCCATGAACGCAAGACTGATAGGGCTTCAAATCCTTTGATTCCATCTTCATTTGGTCATACGCTCGCTTAAAAAGTATGTTCATTGAACTTCCACTGTCCACTAAGATCCTCTTTATTCAAGCAGGACCTATTTGAGTTGAAATGATCAGTGGATCAGTGGTAGGGGCTTCGACTCTGTCAGTGTCTCTGTCCCGAAAAACGATGTCATCGGTCATCGTTTTCTGTTGTTTGGTCGGAGCCCCGTCTTCCAAGTTACTACAACATTCGAAGCTCGCATGCCTAATAGAGTTGGCATACGACTCTATTTCCCTCCAGCTCTGATCCTCTGGATGAGGACCACCACTAACTATGTTAATCACTAACCTCCCGCCAGTATGCACGGGTTCCTTCGGTCTAACCTGATTCGGTACTTGATTTTGATTTGATTGGCCCGCATCTCCAGCTTGCGGCACCCGAACGAACTGTTCCAACTTTCTCTCTCTGATCAACTTCTCGATAATATCCTGTAAATGGCAACATTCATTCGTGTTGTGGCCATAACTATCATGAAATCTACAAAATTTCCCAGTTTGAATCTGTCTCTCTGACGATTGCTTCGGAGAAGGCTTCTTATACTGGATGGTATTACAAGTCCGTAGGTACACATTCTCCAAAGAGGTATTAAGAGGGGTATAACGGTCAAACATGGGAGCTCAGTTCCTCGATCCATGGTTCTGATCCCATTTCTTGCCCTGACCACCATTACCTTTTTGTTGATTCTGCTTGTTCTGAATATTCAACTGAACTTTACCATAGCTCTCACCGGTTTGCTTTACAGCGACGTTACTCTGAATCCCTTCCACACTAGACCCTACGCCATCCTTTTTCCTAGACTGTTTCACATCTTCCTTTCTCAAGAACTGGGCTGTCTTAGAATAGAAATGGTCCAATGACGTAGGGGGTTTTCCAGCCAACCGGTTGCCAAATTCGAAATTAGGATCGATTCCCTTAATCAGTGCCATCAGAATGGAATTGTCATTAAGGTTACTAATCTCAGCGCATGCAGCATGGAACTATTCCAGGTAACGTCTGAGTGTCTCTCCAAGAGCTTGAGTGACACTGGACAAGGTATTAACATTGTTGGGCCTTGTGAAATGCATGCGAAACTGCTCAACAAACTTCATAGCTAACTGGTCGAAACGTGAAATAGATCGGGGTGGCAGACAAGTAAACCACATAGGCACGATGCCCCCTAGGGAAATTGGGAAACTTCAGCACTTGACCGCACCATAAGCCCGTGCGACATTCATCAACCATTCGTTCTTCAAAATGTGTTGGTTAGGGTTAGATCTCCCTTCATAAACAGGCAGAGTTGGCATTCTAAATCGCTGAGGTGGTTCAGCATAGAGGATGTCATTGGTGAAAGTGGTATGACTCCAGGAGGTTCCCTAGTCATCGTTGGTGAGGCCCTGGATCTCGTGGATCATCTGGCGGATCATAGTTCGGATATCTGGCATTTGTACATTCTGGGCATGCTGGGCCAAGGTGTGGTCGGGTTCCACAATACGAGGATGGTCCGGGTGCGGTCGACGGTCCATACCTCGCCTCCTTGGTTCCAGGTCTTCAGGTATATAGGGTTCAGGAGTGTGGTCGCGTTGACAAAGTGTTGGATCCGTTCAGTTCCGAGTGTCAGCTTCCGAGTCGATGGCAGCGACATCAGCGTAGTTGTCGATAGCATGATAGGGAACTGTCCCTCCTTGGGAGGAGGGTCCGGTCTGGTGGCTGGTTGACGGACCAACTCTCGCTTGTCCAAGATTCAAAGTGCCTGATGCTCGGTAGCCTACACATAGCTTCCATCCAGCCGTGGGCACGTCGATCTGTGATTGTAATCAGAGGAAGATGAACTTTCTATAGATGAGTAGGAAGCCTTCTCTCGTATAGATCTCCTTCATCTTTCTCAGTTCAGCTGATTAGTTAACTCCGTGTTGGCATGGAACTGCTGGGTAAGCTGCTAGCGGCTTTGATTCAGCTCTTGCATCAATAGCTGGAACTCCTCCATGGTGACAGGGCACTGTGGATCTGAAGGTCCAACAACGTTCTGGTCTACAGAGGGAAGTTGTGCGGGGTTCTGCCTATCCCTTCCTTCTAGATCTACAACGGTTAAGGTAGTCCTAGTAGCGACCATGGTGAATAGCGAAGTTCTCTCCTAGACTTGGTGCAAATCTGAATAGGATGGAAGAACTTCTAGGCTTGAGATCTGGATCTTCTCCTTAGATTCATGCAATCCGATATCGGTAGTAGATCCAACAAGCAGGAGAAAGCTGGGTTTTCTCAATGAAAGCACCAAAGTGTTTATACCAAAATTGGGCACAACACTCTTCGGATGTGTTTGAAGAGATAAAATGAAGAAAGTAAATGTAAAATGAGGCAGATCTAACAGACACACCAATCGGTAGATAAGAAAAAGTATGGAAACACACAAATTTAGAGTGGTTCGGCGTATGGCCAACGTCCACTTTGAAATGATTGATGTTTGTTGATTATAACTCGCTAGTTACAAGTGGATTACCACAGTACAATCAAGGTATAATAGAAATTTTGACAGAGTATCGACGGAGAGAAGCAAAACGTCCCTTTTCTGTAGGTCCAGGGTCACTATTTATAGGCGTAGGCAACAAATATCTCGCTCGAATCTCGGAGGACTTCTTCTCTCATGTGGGTGGGCCCATGGGATCGAGTTCAGGTGATTTCAACTCGATTTAGGAGCGATACGAATTGAGTTTGTATCGATCAATAGATGGTCCTTTTGGGCTGAAATTGATCTGGTACATTCTTGAGGTTGTAGGCAAGCTCCTGTGAAAATTTGGTGGCATTTGGACTTGTAGATCTCGAGTTATGATTGATGTAAGTTTGGATTTTCAATGTGGTGTCGAACTCGTATCGATACGATTCGTATCGTTCTGATTCGTATCCATGCATCACGTGTCGATCAGATGACGCGGTGCTATAAT
This sequence comes from Allium fistulosum, assembly GCA_030737815.1. Classification (NCBI taxonomy): domain Eukaryota; kingdom Viridiplantae; phylum Streptophyta; class Magnoliopsida; order Asparagales; family Amaryllidaceae; genus Allium; species Allium fistulosum. The sequence continues at coordinate 1,250,372,216 of CM060903.1, read as the reverse complement.
TTAGGATCGATCCAGTTTTCATGCCGAGTGACCGAGTCTTCCACTTGCATGTGCCTTGTTCGTATCGACCCGTAGTAACTATCTTCGTACCGTTCCCTACATGTTGTTTAGTATCGGTCCTTTACAACGGTTTCGTATCGATATAAATATGTGTCCTTCATGTCGATAACTCAAGGATCATCTTGTATCGCTCATCGGTTGGTTCCTTCCGTTGTATCGATTGAGTGACTGATCGATACAAGCTTGGGTACTTTCATTTGATGGAGTCGAATGAGGGGGTTACGAAGTGGATGGTTGATAACTTGATGGGTACGAACTCAACGCCTTCTCCATGGATACGAATGAGAGCATTGTTTGGTCAGGATCACGAGTTAGATGGATAAGAATGTACTGCTTTTTACCATGGACATGAGCCACTACTTGCTTTGATGGATACGAAGTGACATATATGTGACAGAAACGAGATGGAGGAGCGAGGTGGATACGAATGAGCTTTCCTCCATGGATACGAGGGTGGTGTTTCACTTGGATTTTAATGGATCAATATCTTGAGCATACGGACTCCGATTGACCAAAATTTGGAATGATGGCTTTTGTAGCTTTGCTTGTCGTGTCACGTTAATTGTAGCTCGATTCGGACTCAGACCAAATTTGCCAGTATCCATAGTGAACCTGTATACAACCGATCTTCGAGATGGTTTGTCCTTGGTCTTTGGTCAAGCTCTTAGTATCACGGCATTGCTAAAAGGCAGGATAACAGGATCCAATGAAGTTGGTTTTGTCGAAATTCGAAACAGTGCCCAAAAAGACTATTTTACCACGTTAATTAAAACGAGTAATTTCCAATTTCAGTTTATGCACTTTTAGTTCAAATATATAAGTTCACTAACTCCTTTCTAATTTAAATAGAATTTAAATCAACTTTGAAATCATTTTCATTCATATTAAATTCAAGATTCCACTATTTAAACAATTACAAATATTAAATTTAACAATTTAATTATCAAATAAATTAGTATATTTGAATTAAAAGCTATTTAACTTATAAAATTAACTTTTTAATATTTAAAATCAATTAATATTCCAAATCCGAATGACTGAAATTATGTGTCATTACATTCTCCCCTCTTTAAAAGAATTTCATCCCCAATATTAGCAAGTAAGAAAAATGCCACAAAACCCATTAACTTTTAAAAAACAATTAGTTGAAATAGATTATAAAATTTCCAAGTCTTTAAAATCAATTCATAGACTTCAACTACTATCCTCTATTCATTCATTCCAAGTTATATAACTCAAAATCAAATTTTTGGTTATCAAAAAATTTCTAACTTTTAAATTTTTGGAAAATTTCGCCAACGTCCCTTTTGCGCGGTTCGATCGGAAAAAATCACAATATATATATAATCACAAATATACATCTCATCTTCAAGGATGAGGCATTCCACAGGGAAAAAATATAAAAGTACGATATGTAATCTAAGATATGGACCTTTTAATGTATTAGCAAGCATATCAATCAATATAATGCGAAAATGAGCTCCAAATGTGAAACATACACCATCTGCACCTACTAAACGCTCAACAATCAATGAGAACATGTATAGGAAGAGTAATATCAATATATAACATGTACTAATGCAATAACTGTACGCAAATATAGCAAATGCAACAAAAAAACAATCAAACAATTAATATTCATCCAATCAATTCATAATCATATAAATTTAGATTTTCCAATGTTAACATTTAATTTATTAAAACTCGTACGATGTACATATATCATTTGTATGTAAAACCATACCTGATCGCTCGCTCGATCACTAAATTTCAATTTCGAACTAGTATCGTTCACACGACCGCTCTAGTGCGGACTCAGATCCGATTCCTTGATTAGAAAACCCCAATTCTCCTCGCATAACCATATATTATGATAGATGAATATCATAATTAATCAAAAATCGACATCTAGGGTTCGCCGTCAAGAAATCGAGTGAAAAATCCTAACTCGAATCGGTGTAAATCACCTCGAAATCGTATATTCGAATTTGGATCAACAGTTGTGCGAATAAAATAATTTACGTACAACTTACGTATTTATTTCAATTGAGTTCTTATTATATCCCATTCTTATTGTCGATTCTTTTATTTACACACATAACATTAACATTCACTTATTAATATTCACTTTATATTCAGTTTATGTTCAACATCATTTCATTCCATATTCATTTACTTAGTATATTTACTTTAATACTAACAACACTTAACACCCATTACATAAAATAATTTACTTAAGTTCATAAACATTTTATACAACACTTCTTATGTGTGACAGCCCACCCCGAGACCCACATTAACAAAGAGTATTACTAGGTAATATTGTCTGCTAATGCGGAGAATAGGGCTGGTTAGGAGCGACCATCTATAGCTTTGTCTTAAACATCAACTAAATATGTCGATCAATGCTTTAATTTTTTTTCATCTCAAGTGGATCTACATATTCAACAAATGCTTAACACAAAACTATAGGTGGCTAACGAATCTATCAGAACAAAATACAACAACTAAAATGTACATCACATCAGAGAATAGCAAACAACAGATATATACACATACATACATATAGATACATCCCTAGTATAATACAAAATGATACATCATAGTGGTATGAAAACCACGCTATATACAACGAGTCAAAATATACATCAGAGTCAAACAAAAGACTACAACAACAAAAAGGCGATAATAGATATCCAAGCGGAAGCATCAAAGCGAAGCTAAATCCAAAAGTAGGTATCTAACCTAAAACAACTCGGTCTGACCTGAGTATAAAATACACATGTCAGTCTAGCTAAAACAATTAGTTTAGGAGGATAAACGGTATTATAATGCATGGGCATAAGGGTGATAATTCTTCTCAAATGAGAATAAATAATTCTAAGTACATGTGGTTACTTCAAGTGATGAAGTGGTATCACTAAACAAATATATAATCTCAAAAGAGATAAACTTCATAACAAAAGCACTAAGCATAGCATGCCTCATATCATTAGCATATCCCAAAACAACAATAATGGTTTAGCGAAACCATAACTCCTAAATAGGAGGAATCTCAAAACCTGCCATAGCTGCAATCTCAAATGCATTCCCAAAAGAGAAATCTCAATCTCAAAAATACGCCATAAAGGCAATTACATATATCTCCAAAATAGGAGAATAAAAATCACAAATAAACGCCAAGAATGGAAAATCGCAAATGAACGCCAAGTGTTGGCAACTCAAATCCCAAATATAGGACTCAAAGGAGTTCAAATTTCCAAAGATGTAATCGCAATATATATGATATCTCAAATGGCTCAAATGGCCAATAATGTAGAAAGGCGATACACTTGGAAAATCACAAATAATTAATGAAATCATCTCAAAGATATAACACGTGCATATGGCCGAAGTCCGCCAGGTACAGTTCTCTCAAAATAAGGTGCCACATCGCAATGACAAATATCCCGAAGGACAAATAAGTCACAATGACAAACATCCCGAAGGACAACATCCCGAAGGACAAATACGTCGCAATGACAAACATCCCGAAGGACTAATGACCCGAAGGTCCAGTACAGGAAAATACGTCGCAATGACAAATGTGTCAAAAACTCTCAGATAGGAACCGAAAAGTGTTAACGTGCGTCCCATAGCACACGTTCGCACTCAACGGTTTTCTAACTGCTAGTAAATCCCACACTAAAATGCAGTAAAATGTTTGCATCATCTCATCGGCAAACACGACCCGATGGTCAAAAAGATCAAACGGACAAGTCATGAATTAACCGATAGATAAAAGCATATGTCCCATACCACGTGTTTTACAAAACCATTTAATTCTCCTTCCCATTCGCCCGAATAGTGCAAAAACATGTATTTTATATACAAAATAATTTATTTAAGAAAACAAGTTTTTAAAACCATTTTCCGAAATCTATTTTGAAAACAATCTTTGAAAATTCCCTTATTATAGAGAATATATAGATTTTATAGCTTGAAAAATAATTTAAAAATATTATATAATAATTATTTCAAAAGCCAAGTTATTTTAAAAATTATTTCAAAATCGTTTGGGAAAATCCGTGCTCAAAATCAAAGAAAAACATAGAAAAACACTAAAATCCGACATTCAAATTCAATTCAAATTCGATTCAAATTTGAATTTTAAATTCACCAAATCTTGGCTAGCCAATTGGTAGGCATTGTAACCTTCAAAATACAATCAGAAATATCACAAAATCGAGCAAAAGAAGTGAGCAAAGCAAGTTGAAAAAAGAGGCAGAACACATAGAAGAAAATGCAGGAAGAAGGCACCAAAGGTCGACTTACAGGTCGACCTATAGGTCGACCTTAACATCCCATAGGTCGACCTTATGGTCGACCAAAGGGGCCTCTGGGTCGACATGTAGGTCGACCTAGGGAAATTAGTGGTCGACCATGACCATGGGATGATGTGCAGCGTAATTTCTAGCTTCGTATTGATTTCGCACACCAGTTTTGAGGTATCAAACAAATGAATTAAGCAATGAAATTTGACACATTTATATTACAACACATGAACTATCATCAGGAAAATCTGACAGCATTTCGTTGCCAGAATTGAAAGAAACTAACATGCAAAGAGGTTACTCAACTCAGTTTTCATAGAAACAAGATAACAACAGAAAACAAATTTTACAGAGCTAAATTTTCACAGCTTTTTGCAATTTAAATCTTTTGCTTCAGCTAGACTTTTGTGAGCAACAACTCAACTCGCAAATGAAGAGTAAAAATCTGAATTTGTGTTGAAAAGTGGAAGCTTTGAGCTAGAATTGCCTTCAAGAACCTGTAGAAATATAAAACTGAAGGATGCAAACAGAGAAGAACTGTTAACAGACAACCCAAGCACAAAATTGGAATCTTTTAATGAAATATTCTTGTTTGGAGTAGATTACCTATTGTATTCTCTTTAGATTTGATTAAAACCACAAATTATAGAAGAAAGATAGGAATTTGGTTCAGATTTGAAAAGAGGAGATAGTTTTCTTTTTTTTCTTTCTACTGAAAATGGAAGATGAGGTAAAGTTTGTACATACAGGAAGAGAAAGTGTTTCTCTTTTCTTCTGGTTATGCTAATTAATGTGCTTGGACCCAATATCAAAATATTTAATTTGCCTAAGTAAAAAAATTATCACTAAACACAAATGTAACTTATCTTATAATGAAAACATCATATTATCTTCAAGTTTTCTTTACAATAAAAATGTACAAACCCATTTCTAAGTTAAATAAAATATTTCACATATAAAAAGATGATTTTAGTTATAAAAATATTTTTATTCTTAAAAACTCTCATTTTAAATAAGTAACCAAATTTACACAAATAAATACATAAAACCTCATTTTTAACTTTAAAAATTACACAAAAATTATTTTATTGTGTAATAAAATATAACAAACCATTATTCATCATTTTTATGATCAAAACTTATTTTTAAATCAAATTTCACCTTTTTATTTAAAATAAACACATTTAAAAATCAAACACTTCTTTTAAATATTATTAAAAGAAACAATTGGCCATAATTACAAGAATTATTGCATTTTCTCTAAATTAAGTCATATTTCATTCATTTTTCTCCCAAATAAACAAAATAAAGTTTTCAAAACTTTATTTTCACATTTTATTTCTAAAATCCATTGTGTATTCCAAATAAACAATTTAAATTTCCAATTTTATTTTTAATTACAATATTAAATTATAACCACCGTTATAATTTAATATTTGCAGGTACTCACCCAAGCCAGGGTGTTTGCAGACTCCCCCCTATAAAAATTGCGTCCTCACAATTTCTAGAGAAGATCTGTATTCAACACAATTATTTCATCAATCAAAAGAAAAAGATAAGCTTGAGTTTAATTATTCTCACCATCGCTATAAGAAGAAAGAAAACCAGGGTAGGATCGCTCGATAAACTCTTTGGTTTCCCAAGTGTAGTCATTGGGACTTGCGGACCATTGAACTTTAACGAGTGGCACGTCCTTGTTTCGAAGGCATCTCACCTCCAAAGCAAGTATGCGAATAGGATGCTGCACAATAGATATGTCTGGTGAGATCTCAAGCTCTTGCAAATTAGGAGAATCGATGATAGAATCCGACTCTTGAAGACACTTCCGAAGCTAAGAGATGTGAAACACGTCATGAATGCCAGATAGATGAGCTGGAAGTGAAACTCTATAAGCAACAGGGCCAATACGTTCAGTAATAGGAAACGGTCCTATAAAGCAGGGAGCCAATTTCCCAGTCTTACCGAAACCAATAACCCCTTCAAAGAAGAAACACGGTTATACACAAGGTCACCAATAGAGAACTCGAGAGGTTTCCTACGATTGTCTGCGTAGGATTTCTAATGGCTATATGCCTCTTTCAATCACTAACGGATAAGAATAATCTTCTCAGAAGAATAACGAATAGAATCGGGGCCTAAAATAAGCTTCTCCGTGGATTCCAACCAACACGAAGGTGATCAACATGGCCTTCCGTATAAAGCTTTGAAAGGAGCCATACCGATACTGGACTGAAAGCTGTTGTTGTAGGAGAACTCTACAAGAGGTAAGTGGTCCTCCCAACTACCACCGAAATCTGGAATGCAAGCACGAAGAAGATCCATAAGAATACGGTTCACCCATTCAGTTTGTCCATTAGACTGCGGATGATATGCTATGCTGAAATTAAGCTTTGTTCCCAAAGCTTGCTGAAGACTCTTCTAAAAATGACTCGTGATAAGTGGATCACGGTCACAAACAATCGAACTAGGAATACTGTGAAGTCTCACGATCTCCTTAATATATAGCTTGGCCAAAAGAGAAGTTGTCCTATTAGACTTAATAGGAATGAAGTGAGCAGACTTAGTGAGGCGATCAACAATAACCCAAATACTACAATGGCCCGATCTCGAACGAGGTAGGCCATCAATGAAATCCATGGGATCTGATCCCATTTCCACAACGGGACCTCAAGAGGCTGAAGAAGACCACTAGGATGTTGATGCTCGACTTTAATGAGTTGACAGGTCATGCAATTACTCACATAACTTGCCACATCATGCTTCATGCCTTCTCAATAATAAAGGCGTCTCATGTCGGCATACATCTTGCTACTTTCAGGATAAATGGCATACATAGGACGGTGACAATCATCAAGAATGTCCCACCTAAGATTAGAATCACAAGGCACGACCAATCGGTTCTACTTATGAAGACAACCACGAGTATCAATGCAGAAATCCCTCAACTCCTCGTCACGGGATTCAAACTCACATATTTGAATAAGATGCACAAGATCTGGATCTTGCCACTGAGCATTGGCAATATGATCTAATAAGCTGGGACGAGCCTCCAAACTGAATAATAAGATGGAAGAATCAGAAGCTGGAGCACGATCACAGACATCATAAAAAGATAGGGTCTCCAAAACATTCCACTCAGCTAGCATCATAGAAACAACAGCCGAGTGTTTACGACTTAGCGCATCAGCAACTCGGTTCCCCTTTCCAGGAGTATACTGGATATCGAAATCATAAGAGGCAAGGAACTCGAGCGAACGATGTTGCCGCATATTAAGTTCCTTCTAGGTGAACATATACTTCAAAGATTTGTGGTCGGTATAGAGAATGAAGCGCTCGCCTAATAGATAAATCTTCAAGGAAAAGACTATGGTGGCTAGCTCTGGGTCATGAGTGGCATAGCGAACTTCATTCGGTCGCAGTTGCCTAGAAGCATAAGCAACTACCCAATCTCTCTGCATAAGCATGGCATCGAGGACACATCAACTAACATCGGTGTAGACAATAAGATCATGATTCCCTTCGGAAACCACAAGGATAGGAGCATTAGTGAGAAGCTCCTTCAACTGCTGAAAAGAAGCTTCACACTAATCAAAACAAATGAATCGAACGCCTTTTCTAGTAAGGCTAGTGAGAGGAAGCAGGATGCGGGAAAAGTCCTTGATGAATTGGCAGTAATAACCCACCAATCCAAGGAAGCTACAAATCTCAGAAACATTCTCAGGCCTCTTCCAATTTTGAATAGCTTCGATCTTAGATGGATCAACCGAAATGCCCTTAGAAGATACAACGTGGCCTAAGAACTTTACCTTATTCTCCACAAAGTGGCAGTTGGAGAATTTGGCTTTGAGTTGATGCTGACAAAGGGTACTCAAGACAATCCTCAAATGGTGAGCATGGTCGGCTTCAGACTTAGAACAGACAAGGATGTCATCAATAAACACAAGGACGAACTTATCGAGATATTCCCGGAATACTCGATTCATAAGATCGACAAAGAAAGCAGGAGCGTTCGTCAAACCGAACGGAATAACGAGCCACTCATAAGAACCATAACGAGTGCGGAATGCGGTGAGAGGAATGCTATTCTCCGCAACTCGTAACTGATGAAAACCAGAGGCAAGGTCGAGCTGAGAAAACACCTTAGCACCACTCAATTGATCGAACATATCGTCAATCCTAGGCAACAGATACTTGTTCTTGATGGTTACCTCGTTAAGCTTGCGATAATCAATGCAGAGCCTAAGAGTACCATCAGACTTTATTACGAAGACGACTGCATCACCCCACGGTGAAGAACTAGACTGAATCAACTACTTAGCTTCAAGCTCCAAAAGCTGCTTCTTGAGTTTCTTATTTTCCTTTGTAGACATCCCCGTGAGAGGACGACTAACTGGCTACGCGCCTGGAATGATATCAATGCGAAACTCAATCGCCCGCTTGGGTGGCAAACTCGAAACAAGCTCAAATAAATCAGAGAAATCACAAAGAACAGGAATACGAGATATGTCGTCATCGTCTCATGAGTCGAGAGAAAACAAAGATACTTCGGAATCTCCGTCAATATTCTGAAGAACAAGTGATAGCTGAGCAGACGAATCAAGATGTCGAAGATATAAAACTCTCTTAGAACAAATAATCTGGGCATCGTATCGAACTAGCCAGTCCATACCCAAAATCATATCCAAACCCAGAAAAGAAATAACGTGTAGATTCGCACGGAAAGAAAAGCCACACAAAACAATCTCAACATCCTCACAAAGCTTGCTAAGGGTTGTGGATCCCCCGATAGGATTCGCAATCCTTAATGAAGTAACAAGGCAAGAAACATCCAAAGGAATAGCATCGACGAGCTCCTTCGATACGAATGAATGCGACGCACCCGTATCGAAGAGAACTCAAATAGATCGGTCATGAAACAACAAAGAACCTTCAAGGATAGAAGGAGATGTACCTCTGCGCTGAGAAGACCCTCCAGAAGCATCCACTACATTCAGCTTGCCAGACTGGGTATTATTCGAAGCATCAAGACAAGTAGAAACTTGATGACCATCCTTCTTGCAATAGCGACAAAACAGAGGCTTAGGACAGTCTCGAATCATATGGTCAGATGAGCCACAGTTGAAACACCCCTTCCGAGTAGGAGGTGCTCCATGAGGCTGAGAACTAGAACCAACAAACTTCTTCTTCTTTTGAGGAAAAGACTTGGACTTCTGAAATGGAAACTTCTTCTTATTGGGGTTCTTACGAACTTCAGTCTCATCACTACTATCCCTCTCTTTCTCGACTGCTTCAAGGTGAAGCGCTGAGTCAACTATTTCCTCAAAAGAGAACTTGAGCTGTAGCATCAAAGACTTCTTTAGATACTTCTTCAAACCAAAGACAAACTTCAAATTCTTCTTATATGAGGTGTTGATATATTCGAGACCATATTTGGATAAGGCCTCGAATGAAGATACATAATTAGAAATGGAAGATTTCCCTTGCTTCAACTCGAGGAAGCGACGGGCTAATAAGGCTTTCTTTGATTCGGGAACGAACTTGAGCTCGAATGGTTCCCTAAACTGGACCCAAGTGAGAGCGGACTCATCAAGCTCGGTAATGAGAAGCTCGTACCAGTCGAGAGCACGCTCTTGTAGCATACTCAATGCTTCAAGAACACTGTGGTGGTCAGAAAGATCCATGCGAGAGAAGATGTGCTCGCACATGCAGATCCAAACATGGACCTCTAATATAGACTCAGAGCCTTTGAATGGCATGCCTCCGAGATGCGAGAAATCACTACACATACGCACAAAGGTAGACTTGCGTGGAAGAGATGCTGGAGTAGGAGCTGGAGGTTGAGTGCTCCTAAATAACTCCATGAACTGATCGGCAAACATGTATACGCCGTCCGGATGCGAGCCGCTGGATTGCCCAGCATCCGAGCGACGTCCTCTGCCTCTTCCAGCCATTAGTTGAAAGTTAAGATAAGATTATTTACAGGGTAGATATCATTAATTCAATTATGGAATACTATGGAATTAAAATGCATTCCTAGACTTATTCCCAACTTATTTCTACCCCAAAGGACATGAAGAGGTTAAGGACACGATGATTCGGGGTTTGTAACACTTGTACTATAATTTGATGTACCGTAATATATGTTTCTGTTTTGTGTTTATCATATTTTGTTCTGAACTCAGCTTTTATACCAAGCTATGATGCCCTACCTCGAGACCCACATTAACATAGAGTATTACTAGGTAATACTGTCTGCTAATGTGGAGAATATGGCTGGTTAGGAGCAACCATCTATAGCTCTATCTTAAACATCTGCTAAATACGTCGATTAATGCTCTAATTTTTTTTCATCTCAATTGGATCGACATATTCAATAAATGCTTAACACAAAACTATAGGTGGCTAACGGATCTATCAGAACAAAATACAGCAACTAAAATGTATATTACATCACAGAACAGCAAACAGCAGATATATGCATATACATACATACAGATACATCCCCAGTATAATACAAAATGATACATCATAGTGGTACGAAAACCACGCTATAACAACGAGTCAAAATATACATCAGAGTCAAACGAAAGACTACAACAACAAAAAGGTGATAACAGATATCCAAGCGGAAGCATCAAAGTGAAGCTAAGTCCAAAAGCAGGTATCTAACCCGAAACAACTCGGTCTGACCCGAGTATAAAATACACCGGTCAGTCTAGCTAAAACAATCAGTTTAGGAGGATAAACGATAATATAATGCATGAGGATAAGGGTGATAATTCTTCTGAAATGAGAAGAAATAATTCTAAGTACATGTGATTACTTCAAGTGATGAAGTGGTATCACTAAACAAATATATAATCTCAAAAGAGGTAAACTTCAAAACAAAAGCACTAAGCATAGCATGCCTCATATCATCTGCATATCCCAAAACAACAATAATGGTTTAGAGAAACCATAACTCCAAAATAGGAGGAATCTGAAAACCCTCCATAACGGCAATCTCAAATGCATTCCCAAAAGAGAAATCTCAATCTCAAAAATACGCCATAAAGGCAATTACATATATCTCCAAAATAGGAGAATATAAATCCAAAATAATCGCCACGAATGGAAAATCTCAAATAAACGCCTAGTGTTAGCAACTCAAATCCCAAATATAGAACTCAAAGGAGTTCAAATTTCTAAAGATGTAATTGCCATATATATGATATCTCAAACGGCTCAAATGGCCAATAATGTAGAAAGGCGACACTTGGAAAATCACAAATAATCAATGAAATCATCTCAAAGATATAGCATGTGCATATGGCCGAAGCCCGCCAAGTACTTTTCTTTCAAAATAAGGCACCATGTTGCAATGACAAACGTCCCGAAGGACAAATACGTCGTAATGACAAACATCCCGAACGACAACATTCCGAAGGACAAATGACCCGAAGGTCCAGTACTGGAAAATATGTCGCAATGACAAATGTGTCACAAACTCTCAGATAGAAACCCAAAAAGTGTTAACGTACGCCGCATACCGCACGTTCGCACTCAATGGTTTACTAACCGCTAGTAAATGCCATACTAGAAAGCAGTAAAATGTTTGCCTCATCTCATCGGTAAACATGACCCAAAGGTCAAAACGATCAAATGGATAGGTCAGGAATTAACCGATAAGATAAACGCACATGTCCCATACCACATGTTTAACCAAACCATTTAATTCTCCTTCTCATTCGCTCGAATAGTGCAAAAACGTGTATTTTATATACAAAATAGTTTATTTGAGAAAACAAGCTTTTAAAACCATTTTCCAAAATCGATTTTGATAACAATCTTTGAAAATTCCTTTATTATAGAGAATATATAGATTTTATAGCTTGAAAATAATTTAAAAATACTATATAATAATTATTTCAAAGGCCAAGTTATTTTAAAAATTATTTAAAAATCATTTAGGAAAATCCGAGTTCGAAATCAAAGAAAACGTAGAAAAACACTCAAAACCGACATTCAAATTCAATTCAAATTCGATTCAAATTCACTAAATCTTGGCTAGCCTATTGATAGGCATCATAGCCTTAAAATACAATTAGAAATATCACAAAATCGAGCAAAAGAAGTGAGCAAAGTAGGTCGAAACAAGAGGCAGAACACATAGAAAAAAATGCAGGAAGAAGGCACCATAGGTCGACCTACAGGTCGACCTATAGGTTGACCTTAACGTCCCATAGGTCGACCTTATCATTGACCTAAGAGGCCTTTGGGTCGACATGTAGGTCGACCCAGGGAAATTAGTGGTCGACCATGCCACGGAATGATGTGCAGGCTAATTTCTGGCTTCGTACAGACCAGTTTTGAAGTATCAAATAAATGAATTAAGCAATGAAATTTGACACACTTATACTACAACACATAAACTATCATCAGAAGAAAATTCGACATCATTTCGTGGCCGAAATTGAAAGAAACTGACATGCAAAGAGGCTACTCAACTCAGTTTTCACAGAATCAAGATAACAACAGAAAACTAATTTTACAGAGCTAAAATTTCACAGCTTTTTGCAATTTGAATGTTTTGCTTCAGCTAGAATTTTGTGAGCAGCAACTCACCTTGCAAACGAAGAGCAAAAATATGGATTTGTCCTGAAAGGTTGAAGCTTTGAGCTAGAATTGCCTTCAAGAACCTGTAGAAATATAAAACAGAAGCATGCAAACAGAGAAGAACTGTTAACAGACAACCCAAGTTAAAAATTGGAACCTTTTGATGAAATAATCTAGCTTGGAGTAAATTACTTATTGTGTTCTATTTAGATTTGATTAGAACCACAAATTATTGAAGAAAGATAGGAATTTGGTTTAGATTTGAAAAGAGGAGATAGTTTTCTTTTCTTTTTTTCTTTCTACTGAAAATGGAAGATGAGGTAAAGTTTGTACGTACAGGAAGAGAAAGTGTTTCTCTTTTCTTCTGGTTATGCTAATTAATGGGCTTGGACCCAATATCAAAAGATTTAATTTGCTTAAGTAAACAAATTATCACTAAACACAAATGTAACTTATGTTATAATGAAAACATCATATTATCTTCAAGTTTTCTTTACAATAAAAATGTACAGACCCATTTCTAAGTTAAAGAAAATATTACACAACAAATACAAAGATGATTTTAGTTATAAAAATATTTTTATTATTAAGAACTCTCATTTTAAATAAATAACCAAATTTACACAAATAAATACATAAAACCTCATTTTTAACTTTAAAAATTACACAAAAAATATTTTCTTATGTAATAAAATATAACAAACCATTATTAATCATTTATATGATCAAAACTTATTTTTAAATTAAATTTCACCTTTTTATTTAAAATAAACACATTTAAAAATCAAACACTTCTTTTAAAAATTATAAAAGAAGCAATTGGCAATAATTACAAGAATTATTGCATTTTGTCTAAATAAAGTCATATTTCATTCATTTTTCTCACACATAAGCAAAATAAAGTTTCCAAAATTTTATTTTCACATTTTATTTCTAAAATCCATTTTTTATTCCAAATAAACAATTTAAATCTCCAGTTTTATTTTTAGTTCACAATACTAAAGTATAACCACCGTTATAATTTAATATTTATAGGTAATCACCAAAACAAGGGTTGTTACATTATGTTTATTTCAAATTATTTCACAACTCAAATTGAATTGCATTTTATAACTTAAGTTCATCTTCATTTCAAAAATTCAAGTTCTATTTAATTTAACTCAATTTATTTAACTTTACTCAAGTTAATTTTTTTTTCATATCTCGTATGCAAATTTCCTTTCGTTTGCTTAACCAAAATGTTCAATAATTTTAAATTTGGTTTTACTTCCCTGTTCAAATTCATAAGTTGTAAACTTATTTCTTATCTACCTATTTTCAAATTATAAATTCAAAAACTTATTTTTCATATATATTTATCATTCATACTTGGAATTTTACAATCAAAACTTGCTTTACCAAAACAAAACTTCAATAGAAAATTATTAAGGTAGCAATTCATCACTTAGAGACTCGAATATGAATACTGATGATACTGAAGTCATCACTCGAATTATTTCCCTGGGACTAAAGTAAAACACCAGAGAATCTAGTAATTAATATTCTAAGGAAGAAGTGAGTTTAGTGCTTCTTCTTTCTTTTAAATTCCATTTTATTTATAAATCACATTTATAAATTTATACTTAAATATAATTTCACTTGTTTCTTTTCTTATATAAGACCATTTCATAATTGTTTATCTTTGTTTATATTATAATAGTAACAACTATTTTATTAAAACACAAATAACAAACAATAATAATCAAATATTACCATTCACTAACAACCAACAATCCATATATAAATATAATAATTTTTGAAAAATTATTCCTTTATGTATATATAAAATATAATTTAGGTAAAATTATTCATTTACCCAATTTAAAACAATATTGTGTCAATTTTCTTACTCAAGTGTCTTGGAACCCCAATTAATAACGCTAGCCAGACGCATCGACCAAAACCCAAAATTCAAAATTAACAAATCAAACAACCCAATAATTTTTTTTATATCACTAACAAATATGCGCTTATATATATAATACACTCAAACTCAATCTAGGGCATTACTAACCCTACCTGTAATGAGTACCCAACCAAAACCTAGGTGTTTGCAAAATTCTAAGCTCTAATACCAACTGTGATAATCCGTAAATCCGATCCTGTTCGAGCGAAAAATAAACCACACGTGTCCAACCCAAACCGAACGGAAAGACGGATAATCATGAGAAAGAAAGAAAGAAATAAGAAGAGAAGAGAAGAAAAGGAGAGAAAGAAACTAAAACAATCATAGAATCTCACATTGTAGTGGAACAATATATAATATGATATCAATGTGCTTTACAAAACAGAAACTGTAATACAATTTACAAACATCCATCAGAGTAAAACATCAAATAACTAATCATCAGCCTGGACAGTTATAATAACCCATCCTTACAAATGATGATAATTTAAACAACAATGCAGTGGAAAAATAAACATATACGTGAATATGACTAGAAGACCTCCAACTCGTCTACTGATGCTCCAAAGCATCCAAATCTAAATATGTAAACATACTCGGTCTGACCTGAGCATTGAAAGGGAAGAACGACCATATCAGTCAGGTAAACCAGCGTGAGAAAACACATCTCAACTGAATTTTAAAGTTATAAAAACTTTCCTTTATCAAAACAAAGGTATCTCGTAAGGCCATGCCTATACATAAACGCGGACGAGTTTTTTTACCTTACGATAACTAAACCCTTTCATATCAAATCCTGTTATATTATACTAATGCCTAGTATACAAATAATATTAATCATAGCCAAAATTGTTACGTTATCTAAATTCCAGCATACTAGCCATAAACGCGGGTTCTACAAACAAAATGGCAGGCGCGTAGTGGATAATGGATTTCCATACAAATGACCAGGTGAAGGGAATACCTTCCGGCAGTACATCTCTTGAAGAATGTGCCGAGGCTATAGAACATCTGCCCTCTACCAACACAAGACCGACCTACCTTTCTCACTACATAGTACCGAATATGTCACCACCCCGGTCGTTACCGACCTACCCGAGGGCCCTTATCGCATACATCCACAATAATTTAAAACCAAATGTCATAGCGGGAATAAATATATCTAAAAGAGGATGACTGTATCCTAATGGTTGTGAACCACCTAGTTTTGCCGCATCTACCCTTTTTCAGTCATTTCCAAGTGTAAAGCCTGAGGTCACATTTACCTTTCACATAGCACATCATCTCTTTCCTCTTCGAATGCTATATTGCCATTCCATTATCACACAATTAATTTCTATAAACGTATAACTTCCGAGTTTGTACATCTTAGGATAGAGTGTTAAGCTAAGAGAGGTTGCCTTCTCTGCCACCAAGCAGATAATACGTTTATAGAGATCAATCAATGTTATTATAAAATGCAATGCCAGACATTCGTCCATGCATGTTGTTCAGGAACAGGACAAACCGAAGGCATTTCTCCTACCACATCCTGTCGAGAGTTTCCCCTAGGATCAGTAGCGATTAACCGTTGCATTGGATATTTCATAACGAAGAGACTACTGCCACTATATGCATATTGGGAGTTTATCCCCAAATGATCAACAAGCAGTCCATCATTATGAAAATCCCATATATCAATGTCTTCCAACACCTGTACATTCGAACGCATATACGTTGGTCTGAAGTAGTTCTCAGATAATTCCGACCCCGGTCTCTCTGGATCAACAATGATAAAGAGGCCAATATTTGATAGTCGGTCATTTAACTATCAATTCAACAATAAAATCTAGCACCAAGCAATCAATAGGCCCATTTAATAAATCTTTTATTACTTAAATCACTTTCCAAATATTTACTTCAAATTTTCTTTGAAAAGATATATTCTCAAAACCATTTCAAATTTAGTAATAGAAAACATTTCCATATACTTAAGTTAACGATATAAGCATATTCACAAATCATTTCATTTCCAACACTTAGAAAATATTTCCATATACTTAAAATAGAAATAAGTATATATACAAATTTAAGGAAAGTATTCTTCAAAACGCACTTTATTTGGGTCAAAACGAATGTTGCGTAAAACATCGCTACGGCAACCCAAAACATTTAGTATAGGGATTTAATTATATATATATATATATATAAAATCCCATATACTATATAAATCATTTCCTTTCGGAAATCATTTACTATAACAACAGTGTTATAGTCCATGCCTTTCTTACTTCTCCGAAAACGTCTATTACAACAATGAATGTTGAAATCTATGTTTTCGATACATATCACATTTTAAGTCATTTCCAAAACCATTTAATTCCATTTCGAATTATTACTTTCAAAACATTACTTCCAAAAGATAAATTACTTTTAAAACCATTAACTCCATCAAAATATTTCTTTCAAACATTCCTTTAAATAAAAATCCATATTTAAATCTCAACATGTAACGACCCGATATTTTCAACCATTCGCATCCATTATAAGTGTATAGGTAGACACTCATGCCGGAGTTGAATTGCTCAAAATACCGCGTTGTAAATAAAATTTGGAAAATCTCAGAATATACAGTTAATAAATATAATCACAGATCACAGACACAGAGTAAAATAATGCAGCGGAAGTAAAAGAAATAGTAGTTCATGAAGCTACTATATAAATATATCAGAGTTACATAAGATACAACAGAAGAAATAGAGTACAACAAAAGTCTCAATAAAATAACCAAGTACAAGCTGAGTAGAACAACGGAACTGAAATAGATAGGACATGACAAGCAGATAATCTCCAGCGATTCAAATCTCCAAGAGAGTGGAAATCCAAATCTGTGAATAACTCAGGCTGACCCGAGCGTAAAGCAAAACACAAAACACTCGAGTCAGGACAATATATACTTATATAATGTAAACCAACTCAAGTGAACTGTAATAAAGGTACAAGTAACTTAGAAGATGCTTGGGGCCGCCCATCCTCTAAGGATCCGTTAAACTATCTACTATGTAGTAATATTCGATATTATAATAGTGTCTAAATAAGTAAAGTATAATAATATAGAAAATAGCGTTAAGGGGATGGAGAACCTTAACGCGGTCGGATCTTAAAATCATAATCGTAGTAAAGCTCGATATGGTAGGTGACACGGCACAACTAGGCAATGCCAGGGTAGATATACCAATTACGCACACGGACTGATGGATACGCATAGCAGCCACTACCGTTCCACCTCGAACAACACTCCCAAATCGGAGGATGGCCATCTAACCAATCACAAATAAGAGTATAATATCGAAGAAATGTGTCCGAGAAGAGGTGCTACCTCACTGGTCCGAGATCGCTCCTGTTTTAGCCACCTTATGCCAACTCACGGGAGTTGGGTCTACGTAACATACCTTAAGAACGTCGCCACCATCCTACTTCATTCTGGAATCTCCACCGCGTACACAGTTGCCTAAGTGGTTTTCGGTAAGACAGAGAGTATGTCCATATCCGATCCCGGTCTCTTTAACAACCCAACGTTATTATAACCCGTGGTTATAACTTTTAAAAACAATACTTTACTTCAAAATAAAATATCATTTCAAACCATATCTTTATCAAAATAAAGATTAAATCAATTCCAAACCATT
Organism: Allium fistulosum; assembly: GCA_030737815.1. Taxonomy (NCBI): domain Eukaryota; kingdom Viridiplantae; phylum Streptophyta; class Magnoliopsida; order Asparagales; family Amaryllidaceae; genus Allium; species Allium fistulosum. The sequence continues at coordinate 1,250,353,635 of CM060903.1, read as the reverse complement.
TCCATATATTTAAATTTTCATATAATTTCAAAACTTCATTTCAAATCATTTTAATATAATAAAATATCATATCCTTACAAAACTTCATTTCAAATCATTTCAATAAAATAAAATATCCTATCAGTTCAAATCCAAATATTCAACTTTAAATACCTTTTAAATTCAAAGATATCGTTCATTTACTATCATTTCAAATCACCTTTAAATAGTTTATATTCCAATCAAAAAAATTCATTTAAACCTTTTAAAAGTGTAATTATTATATTTTCAAATCAATTATTCAATTTCCAAAGTTTCAAACCATTCTGAGTTCGTTTACTAAGTCAAAAACCCTAATTATTTAAATTTCAGCATTTCACAGCATTTAAAACAACTGCTATAAGTTATATTTGAAAACATTTTTAATTCAGCAAAGACAACACTTAAAACTGCTGTTAAAACTCAGTTTTAGTTGAATTATAGTTCAAAACAGAAAAGACAGCATTTCAGAAGTGCTGCGGTAGTTCAGATTTCAAAACAAGGGTTAAATTTGGTTTCAGCAAAGACTGCAGACCACTATAGCATTTCCAGAGAATGCTATAATAGACCTGAGTTCAATATTAGCCTATGAGTTCAATTACAGCAACTACAGCATTTCAGAAATGCTGTAATAGCTCTTTTTACACAATTTTAGTTCAAAACAGAATCTATAGCATTTCTGAATGCTATTAAAAGTAGATTTCAGGTGTTAGTGTATTTCCAGCAATTAAATAACTTCAATTTAAAACACATAAACATTTTAAAAATCATATTTTAACATTTAAAATGTTCATTTACATATCATTTAACATGTATCTTTTTCACAATAAATTTCTTATAATTAAATCCAATTTTCAACAATTTACTTAATAAATTTAAGTGTAAAAGTTTCCAATTCTTCACATTTCAACAAATAACTTAACACTTCAAATTTAAATTACCATTTCACAAATTTAACTAAATTTCCAATTTTATTTATTTAACTTAAACCTTTAATTAAAACCAAATTTCACATTTCCAAGTCAAGTTATATTTTAAAAGATCACTTTTAAACATTCATTTATTTAACCACTTAAATTCATAGAAAAATCAATAATACTTTAATAAATCACTTAAATTCAAATTTAATCAAATTATCATATTTACCATTTTCAAATAAAATTTAATATCCATTTTATTTATATAACCTAAATATCACTTTTAACCAAAATTCCAAATTTCCAACTTAAGTTATATTTCAAAAATCCAGTTAAACCATTCATTAATTACATTTTTAACACATAGAAAAATCATAATTTCTTTATTTTAAAACATTTCAAAATCTATTTAAATCAAATTTCATAAATTTATAATTTTTAAAATACTTAAAAATATCCAAAACACTTTATAAAATAACCACGGGCCTGTATATAATTTTCTAACTTAGGTCAAGTGATACGGATACGTATCATTTCAATCCGCAGTTAAAAAAAAAGAAAAATTCGGGTTCTATCATTTCAAACCCGCAATCCCAAGTTAAAATAATTTTAAATAAAAATCGTTCAGGCCTATCATTTCAGCCCATAACGATTTTTCCCTATTCTAAAGTCCGTTCGGGTATGTATCATTTCAACCCATAGTGATTCTAATCTACAGGGAACTTGCAATGGTGATAACAGATATAAATAACAGAATAACATTAAATAACAGTAACATATGATATAACAGGTATAATAACAGGTGTGAACATCATATGATAATAATATAAGCATATAAAACTTGATAATATATTTCTACAGATTCGCAGGGTGTCAATTTACTAGTTATATAGGTACATATTGTCTGGTGAGAATAACTCACCTTTTTAAGCTGGAGATATCAATTAGAATGACACAACGGATCTAGAAGGCACGACCTTTGATTTGAGTGGAGAAAATAGCCAAGATATCATCTTGTAAACAATACCCAAACAAGACAAAACAATATAGCACATGAATATACTTAACATAAAACAATGTTGAACAAATTGAAATACAAAGCAATAAAGACAAGACTTTGCCTTTACCATTCAAATGCTTGACCATAGGGGATCAAGTGCTCAGCCATGATGTGTTTGGGCTCAGGTTAGCATCATATAGGTCAGGTTTAGCACACCTAAGCATGGCAACATGAAGTGATGTGAAGGGTAGGAGATGCAACATGAAGAATATCAATGGACAAGGCAAATAGGTGAAGTTTTGGTCACAACAAGGCTCGACTTGGTCATTGCTTGGATCAGCCATGCATGGTATAGGTCTGGACAGTGGAGGGTAATGGTGCAGCAGCAGCCAAAGGTCATGTAGTTGCTGGTGGTGGTGGTTCTAGGGGTGGCCAAGGTGATAGATGAAGGTGGTGGTGAAGCATATGTGGTTTAGGCATTGTTTGGAAGGGTTTTTGTGCAATTTTGTGGTGCTAACTTAAATGGATGGGCATGGCTTGTCATGGTCAATGGAGGAGGAGGAGGTGCTACTGTAGATGGTGGTGGGGCTGAAGGTGGAGAGGATGGTGGAGATGAAGGTGGTAGAGGCCAAGCAAAGCTAGAAGAGGAGGAAGGCAAAATCAATGGAAATTGTGAAGTAAAGAAGAGATAAAGGAAGAAGATAAGAGGAGAATGGAAGCCATATTTTTTTTTAGGGTTTAGGAGCTTTGGAATTTCGTGAATGAGAGAAAAAAAAAGTGGCGGCTGAAGAAATGAGGAGATGTTGCCAATTGAATGAAAAGTTAGGTTAAAAAGTAGAAGGGTAAGAAAATAAAAGGGCCTTAGGAAGATAGAAAGTTTAAGGCCTTTCAAATTTCTTTAATTCATTTTTATAAGTTTATATTTCTGATAATAACAGAAATTCCAGTTAAAAATTCGAAAATTTGATAAAATATAAAAATATATATAATATTTATTGATTATATAAAGTAGAATTAAGGAAAATAGTTAAAACAGTGAACTAGACTAGAAAATTTTGAAATTGAATAGAAAAATTTTTAGAAAATTCATATGAGCTTGCAATATATTTTTAAACATAAATAATATATAAAATAAAAATATATTCACAAAATAAATATTTAAAATTTAATTTACATGTAATTTTTAATGAAGAAAATAGCAGAAAATAGGAAAACAGCCTTTAAAAATGAAAAATAAATACAGTAAATTTTGGAAAAATATTATTATCAATTTAAAAACATAAAAAGACAAAATATACATAAAAAACATATTAACACATATTAAAACAAAATATAAGAAAGAAAATATGATTTAAAAAATTTTAAAATAGACAAAATTGCACAAATAAACAAATTATACTAAAAATTGAAATGTACATAACTTTTACATTTTAACTCCGTTTTCAACGAAACGAAAAGTAGTGTTCAAGTTATTAAATCTATTTTCATAATAAAAGATAAAATTTATAATTTCAAACTATTAAAAATTTAAACTTAAAAGTCAAAGTTTGACTATTGACCAAAATTCACATTTTCAGGAAATATTAAATTTAGTCATATTTGGAATTCTAATCCACATCAAAGTCAAAGTTTATATTTAAAATAACAAAATTTATTCTTTTCATAAATAAATCTTTTGAATCTGGAAAAATCAATTAAAAAAATATTTGAAAAATACAGGGTTGTTACACTCTCCCCCACTCAAAACTTTTCGTCCCCGAAAAGGAACGAGGTACGAGAAAGCATAGAAAAAGATAGAATGAAATAGAATTAAGACAAGATGATAAGACGATTGGAATTACACCTGATAATTATTGTTATAGGTAAGTTTAACAAGATGGAGGTGATCAAATCAAGAATATAAGCACGAAAAAGATCCTCTAGAGTCTGAATCTCCCTTTCACTTGACCGACAGTCTATGAATGGAAAAACAGTGTTCAGATCCAGATGAGTAACAAAGATTATCATAGATTACAGAAAGATTTCTAAATAGACTGGTATAAGCAATAGCCTTCCCATTCTGTAACAAGATAAGGGAAATAAGGACAACCAAAAGATAGTTTGGAAAAAACAAAACCAGATAATAAATTTAAAACCATAATGCTTTGAAATCATAACAATTTAGGGATGTTTATCATTTGGAAATCACACTGCTAAAATCATAACACTTTGGACAAGTTATTCTTTTTTTAAAAAAAAACATAATACTTAGAAAATCATAACACCCTAAAAAAAGTAATCTTCATTTAAACCATTTTAATTCAAGGTCAAATAATATTCATTTTAAAGTTGTAACATTTCTAAGTTCATTTAATTATAAAAATTTCCAAAACATTGTATTTTCAAAATAGTAGTACTTATAAAATGCTACAGTAGATATATTAATATTTCAAATTAGTTCAATTCCAGAAATATTTATTTGGATATCATTTAACTTATGACTTATTAAACAAACTTTATGAATGGAATATTCAAATCAAACTATACTTCATTTATTAAGTTAAAAGTTCACTATTTTAGTTAGCTCTTAATTTAACACATAACCTAACACTTTATTTAAAATACCCATTTCATAAATAGATATTCCTTTAATAAGTTACACTTAAAATTTCATTTGAAAACCAAATTCTCAATTATCAAATTTTAGTGATGTTAAAATACATTTTAACTATTTAAATCATAATTATTCATTTTTCAAGACATATCTATTTCATAAATAAAATATTTATCATAGCAAATATAACAATCAAATTCCTTTACACATTTATTCATTTAGACATCAATTAAACTATGAATTCAAGTTAAATAAACTTTATTACAAAATGTCCAATTCCAATGTATTTTATTTTATCTATTCAAAGATACATTATTTATTATACAACATATTCGTTTCAGGAAATAACCATTATTAAAATTCCTAGGTTAGACTTAAGGTTCCATATTAAATCAAATTTGATTATTAAGTTATTTAAATAAAATCTCTTTAAATTCCTTTTTCACTATTTACCTCTGTTAATCTTTTATAACTAAAATTTAAGTGTATAACATTTATTATAACCACTCAAATTTTATTTATAAAATCATTTCTGTACTGCATATTATCCAATTACATTGTTAACTTCAAAAAAAATTTAAGGTAAGTTATATTTGAATGCAATTGTATTATACAAATAAAACTTTCCAATTCAATTATCTCAAGTTTGAATCATTTATCCAAAATTTTATTTTTTCTTCTTATAATTGAAATTATTCTTCAAGATAAAATTTAAGAATTTGAATCTTTGAACATCTTCAAACCATTTGGAGATAAGTAATTATATATACATAATATGTTAAATCAAATTTAAATCATATATCTATATATATATATATATTATAATCCAGTCATATTTTAGAAATTCAAATCAATTAGATTTTCCAAAACAAAGCTGTAGCAAGACTACAGAATGGTTTCTTCACTTCGAAACTCGAAAATGAACGTCGATGATGCTGCAGTCATCACCGAAATTATTTTCCAGCGACAAAGAGAAGAGCACTAAATTTTTAAACTTTAAAATCCTTTAGAGACAAATTTTTATTCAAAATACTTTAAATAATATCCTTTTAAAAATTTTAAACACAAGGTTTGAAACCATCGGAAATTAAATTCTTTAACTTTCTTGTTTTAAATTCATTTCAGTTCCCAAATAAATTTATAAACAACTATTTATAAATTCATTTGTAGAACAATAAATGATAAATCAAGTATTATCATTTCAAATTATCAATTTAAATCAATTTATTAAGTTCCATAAAATTATATATCCAAATTTATTTCATAAACCAAATTTTAAAATAATATTGTGTCAGTTTGTTCTGTCAAAGTGTTTTAGAAATCCTATCAATAGCGTTGATCAGACGAATCGATCGGAAACCCAAATCAACATCAACAACTCAAACAACACAATATAAAACAAAACATTAATTTACAAGTACAGTTCAAAATGTTTGGAAGATAGATTGGAACAAAAGACAAGATGATTAAACAGAGTAGAGAGATGGGTAAGCTTAGATAAATCGCGGACAACCTTAACCGGGTCAACCGTGACTTAATGGATAAGATCAAATGTGGATTTTCTGGGGTAAATCTACCTTCGATCTCAAGAGATAGAGTTTGGAATAACAAAAGATATTATAATCTAAACCAAGGATAAATATAAATCTCTGGTTAATCGATGCTGATTGTAAAGGATTTTCACCCCTTTACAAGAAAATTAGAATATTGGCGAGACCGCCAATTTACTATAAAGATCATTCGAAGTGGGGTTATGTGATACTCCAAAATCAAAAGAAGATGAATAGTGAGGGACAAGAATGAATTTTGGAACCGCAGGGAACGTTCCAAAAATTCAAAGGAATTTTGAATCAAGAGGAAAAGATTCAAACTCGAACGAAAGTGATTCTGTAAATAAATCTACTCCATATGTTGAGTTTTGCCTCAAAGCCAAAGCTCTGATACCAACTGTAACGATCCGATATTTTCAACCATTCGCATCCATTATAAGTGTATAGGTAGACACTCATGCCGGAGTTGAATTGCTCAAAATACCGCGTTGTAAATAAAATTTGGCAAATCTCAGAATATACAGTTAATAAATATAATCATAGATCACAGACACAGAGTAAAATAATGCAGCGGAAGTAAAAGAAATAGTAGTTCATGAAGCTACTATATAAATATATCAGAGTTACATAAGATACAACAGAAGAAATAGAGTACAACAAAAGTCTCAATAAAATAACCAAGTACAAGCTGAGTAGAACAACGGAACTGAAATAGATAGGACATGACAAGTAGATAATCTCCAGCGATTCAAATCTCCAAGAGACTGGAAATCCAAATCTGTGAATAACTCAGGCTGACCCGAGCGTAAAGCAAAACACAAAACACTCGAGTCAGGACAATATATACTTATATAATGTAAACCAACTCAAGTGAACTGTAATAAAGGTACAAGTAACTTAGAAGATGCTTGGGACCGCCCATCCTCTAAGGATCCGTTAAACTATCTACTATGTAGTAATATTCGATATTATAATAGTGTCTAAATAAGTAAAGTATAATCATATAGAAAATAGTGTTAAGGGGATGGAGAACCTTAACGCGGTCGGATCTTAAAATCATAATCGTAGTAAAGCTCGATATGGTAGGTGACACGGCACAACTAGGCAATGCCAGGGTAGATATACCAATTACGCACACGGACTGATGGATACGCATAGCAGCCACTACCGTTCCACCTCGAACAACACTCCCAAATCGGAGGATGGCCATCTAATCAATCACAAGTAAGAGTATAATATCGAAGAAATGTGTCCGAGAAGAGGTGCTACCTCACTGGTCCGAGATCGCTCTTGTTTTAGCCACCTTATGCCAACTCACGGGAGTTGGGTCTACGTAACATACCTTAAGAACGTCGCCACCATCCTACTTCATTCTGGAATCTCCACCGCGTACACAGTTGCCAAAGTGGTTTTCGGTAAGACAGAGAGTATGTCCATATCCGATCCCGGTCTCTTTAACAACCCAACGTTATTATAACCCGTGGTTATAACTTTTAAAAACAATACTTTACTTCAAAATAAAATATCATTTCAAACCATATCTTTATCAAAATAAAGATTAAATCAATTCCAAACCATTTCCATATATTTAAATTTTCATATAATTTCAAAACTTCATTTCAAATCATTTTAATATAATAAAATATCATATCCTTACAAAACTTCATTTCAAATCATTTCAATAAAATAAAATATCCTATCAGTTCAAATCCAAATATTCAACTTTAAATACCTTTCAAATTCAAAGATATCGTTCATTTACTATCATTTCAAATCACCTTTAAATAGTTTATATTCCAATAAAAATAATTCATTTAAACCTTTTAAAAGTGTAATTATTATATTTTCAAATCAATTATTCAATTTCCAAAGTTTCAAACCATTCTGAGTCCGTTTACTAAGTCAAAAACACTAATTATTTAAATTTCAGCATTTCACAGCATTTAAAACAACTGCTATAAGTTATATTTGAAAACATTTTTAATTCAGCAAAGACAACACTTAAAACTACTGTTAAAACTCAGTTTTAGTTGAATTATAGTTCAAAACAGAAAAGACAGCATTTCAGAAGTGCTGCGGTAGTTCAGATTTCAAAACAAGGGTTAAATTTGGTTTCAGCAAAGACTGCAGACCACTATAGCATTTCCAGAGATTGCTATAATAGGCCTGAGTTCAATATTAGCCTATGAGTTCAATTACAGCAACTACAGCATTTCAGAAATGCTGTAATAGCTCTTTTTACACAATTTTAGTTCAAAACAGAATCTATAGCATTTCTGAATGCTTTAAAAGTAGATTTCAGGTGTTAGTGTATTTCCAGCAATTAAATAACTTCAATTTAAAACACATAAACATTTTAAAAATCATATTTTAACATTTAAAATGTTCATTTACATATCATTTAACATGTATCTTTTTCACAATAAATTTCTTATAATTAAATCCAATTTTCAACAATTTACTTAATAAATTTAAGTGTAAAAGTTTCCAATTCTTCACATTTCAACAAATAACTTAACACTTCAAATTTAAATTACCATTTCACAAATTTAACTAAATTTCCAATTTTATTTAATTAACTTAAACCTTTAATTAAAACCAAATTTCACATTTCCAAGTCAAGTTATATTTTAAAAGATCACTTTTAAACATTCATTTATTTAACCACTTAAATTCATAGAAAAATCAATAATACTTTAATAAATCACTTAAATTCAAATTTAATCAAATTATCATATTTACCATTTCCAAATAAAATTTAATATCCATTTTATTTATATAACCTAAATATCACTTTTAACCAAAATTCCAAATTTCCAACTTAAGTTATATTTCAAAAATCCAGTTAAACCATTCATTAATTACATTTTTAACACATAGAAAAATCATAATTTCTTTATTTTAAAACATTTCAAAATCTATTTAAATCAAATTTCATAAATTTATAATTTTTAAAATACTTAAAAATATCCAAAACACTTTATAAAATAACCACGGGCCTGTATATAATTTTCTAACTTAGGTCAAGTGATACGGATATGTATCATTTCAATCCGCAGTTAAAAAAAAGAAAAATCCGGGTTCTATCATTTCAAACCCGCAATCTCAAGTTAAAATAATTTTAAATAAAAATCGTTCAGGCCTATCATTTCAGCCCATAACGATTTTTCCCTATTCTAAAGTCCGTTCGGGTATGTATCATTTCAACCCATAGTGATTCTAATCTACAGGGAACTTGCAATGGTGATAACAGATATAAATAACAGAATAACATTAAATAACAGTAACATATGATATAACAGGTATAATAACAGGTGTGAACATCATATGATAATAATATAAGCATATAAAACTTGATAATATATTTCTACAGATTCGCAGGGTGTCAATTTACTAGTTATATAGGTACATATTGTCTGGTGAGAATAACTCACCTTTTTATGTTGGAGATATCAATTAGAATGACACAACGGATCCAGAAGGCACGACCTTTGATTTGAGTGGAGAAAATAGCCAAGATATCATCTTGTAAACAATACCCAAACAAGACAAAACAATATAGCACATGAATATACTTAACATAAAACAATGTTGAACAAATTGAAATACAAAGCAATAAAGACAAGACTTTGCCTTTACCATTCAAATGCTTGACCATAGGGGATCAAGTGCTCAGCCATGATGTGTTTGGGCTCAGGTTAGCATCATATAGGTCAGGTTTAGCACACCTAAGCATGGCAACATGAAGTGATGTGAAGGGTAGGAGATGCAACATGAAGAATATCAATGGACAAGGCAAATAGGTGAAGTTTTGGTCACAACAAGGCTCGACTTGGTCATTGCTTGGATCAGCCATGCATGGTACAGGTCTGGACAGTGGAGGGTGATGGTGCAGCAGCAGCCAAAGGTCATGTAGTTGCTGGTGGTTCTAGGGGTGGCCAAGGTGATAGATGAAGGTGGTGGTGAAGCATATGTGGTTTAGGCATTGTTTGGAAGGGTTTTTGTGCAATTTTGTGGTGCTAACTTAAATGGATGGGCATGGCTTGTCATGGTCAATGGAGGAGGAGGAGGTGCTGCTGTAGATGGTGGTGGGGCTGAAGGTGGAGAGGATGGTGGAGATGAAGGTGGTAGAGGCCAAGCAAAGCTAGAAGAGGAGGAAGGCAAAATCAATGGAAATTGTGAAGTAAAGAAGAGATAAAGGAAGTAGATAAGAGGAGAATGGAAGCCATATTTTTTTTAGGGTTTAGGAGCTTTGGAATTTCGTGAATGAGAGAAAAAAAAAGTGGCGGCTGAAGAAATGAGGAGATGTTGCCAATTGAATGAAAAGTTAGGTTAAAAAGTAGAAGGGTAAGAAAATAAAAGGGCCTTAGGAAGATAGAAAGTTTAAGGCCTTTCAAATTTCTTTAATTCATTTTTATAAGTTTATATTTCTGATAATAACAGAAATTCCAGTTAAAAATTCGAAAATTTGATAAAATATAAAAATATATATAATATTTATTGATTATATAAAGTAGAATTAAGGAAAATAGTTAAAACAGTGAACTAGACTAGAAAATTTTGAAATTGAATAGAAAAAATTTTAGAAAATTCATATGAGCTTGCAATATATTTTTAAACATAAATAATATATAAAATAAAAATATATTCACAAAATAAATATTTAAAATTTAATTTACATATAATTTTTAATGAAGAAAATAGCAGAAAATAGGAAAACAGCCTTTAAAAATGAAAAATAAATACAGTAAATTTTGGAAAAATACTATTATCAATTTAAAAACATAAAAAGACAAAATATACATAAAAAACATATTAACACATATTAAAACAAAATATAAGAAAGAAAATATGATTTAAAAAAATTTAAAATAGACAAAATTGCACAAATAAACAAATTATACTAAAAATTGAAATGTACATAACTTTTACATTTTAACTCCGTTTTCAACGAAACGAAAAGTAGTGTTCAAGTTATTAAATCTATTTCATAATAAAAGATAAAATTTATAATTTCAAACTATTAAAAATTTAAACTTAAAAGTCAAAGTTTGACTATTGACCAAAATTCACATTTTCAGGAAATATTAAATTTAGTCATATTTGGAATTCTAATCCACATCAAAGTCAAAGTTTATATTTAAAATAACAAAATTTATTCTTTTCATAAATAAAGCTTTTGAATCTGGAAAAATCAATTAAAAAAATATTTGAAAAATACAGGGTTGTTACACAACATAAGTCATTTTTATATTTATAAACTATGTTTATAAATTTCACTTCTATTTTATAAAACATCTATTTATAAATCCATTCTTTTATAAAAACTAATTGACTATCAAAATCCACTTATAAATCCATTTACTAAACAACTTCAAATCCATTTACTAAACATTATAAATTGTGATTATAAATCTATTTCTTTATTTATAAAATATTACTTCTATATATCTTTTTATAAACTTGTTCAAAAATCCCATATCAAAGTATTTCTCAAAACTATACTTTTATAACATCAAAAATCACAATTTTTTATTTATTAAAAATAAAATCATTCATTTTAATAATTTAAAATTATTTAATATATATATATATATATATATCCAAAATTACTTTGAAATCCTTTTCAAATCAAAATCATCAATTTTAGTATTTCAAAATACCAAAAATAAGGCCCAGTGCTATCATAGCAGTAAATAAGTCAAATAACATCATATCATCAACATGGCAGCCAATACATCATATATCAGCATATATATGAAAAGTAAAATCAACAGTGGTGAGGAATCTTGTTGGATCCCTCCAACGGGAACATAATAGGTTTTCATCCGCTCCAATAGGCGGGAATATATCCAAACCTACTAATATTTATAATATATCATTCAAACAAGCAACAATCAACATTTATAAAATCGTTCCCACTTATATAAAAATATAAGCAGGCCAGAGATGTGGTTTACTCACAAAAACGCCAAAAATTGCCAAAGCGCTCCGGTTTGAATTAAGGTTGAACGGTCATTCAATTTAACTCAAAATTCCCACTAGATCCGAATTCGTCCAATCCAACACCACAACATAGTGTTCGCTGATACGACTGCAATGCAACTTGTCACGCTCGAAACATACCTCGTACGAGAAAGTTATGAATTTATTAACTTTCATATAATTAATGTTATAATTAAATAATTGAAATAATTTAAAACTTTCAACCTTTCCTCCCCCAATCTTGTTCCCTCCAGGCACTCATGCACGCACATGCAACTTTGTTTTTTTTTCTTTTTCTGAACAATCACCGACCATCATGAACGACGCCGAGCCACCACCGCCGACCTACCGCGCTCCCCCACGCCGAGCTGCCTACATGTGCGCCTCGTCTGCATGTGCACGAAATCGCGATTTCCGGACCCAAAACTGCAAACGAACCGAGGAAATTTCCATCGCTTCGGCTAGTCATTCGACAATCTAACCATTGGTTAGCTTCGTATGGATGCTCTCTACATTTTGTTAGTTGAAGTCATTAGCCAATTCAGCCTTTAGAGGCTTCGATCAATGTTGGCCATTGGATGGACTAGTTTAATGGCGGCTAAAACCTATTTTAAGGTTAGGGTTTGCAATGAAGAAAGTTAAGGGCTATTTATAGAAAATTTTCATGGCACTATTCATCAGTGAATATTTCGAACTCCAAACAAAGCGTGCCACCTAGCGTTCTATATGTTATACCCATATTCCAAATACAATGGAATATATATTGGAAGCCAATTCCATCATATTCAGAAGATAACTTTTCAAAATCAAAATATATTAATTTAAATTCCTTTAATAAATTCCACGCGTTTCGAACTCGCACGCCCAAACGATACGTCCAATCGCCATGAAATTTGGTGGTATATAATAATTCACTATTACAAATCCAATGAAATTGTTTTCGTCAAAATCGGAGATAGTACCCAGAAAGATTATTTTTACATGTTAATTAAAATGAGTAATTTCCAATTTCAGTTTATTCACTTTTAATTCAAATTTAAAGGTTCACTAACTCCATTCTAATTTAAATAGAATTTAAATCAATTTTGAAATCATTTTCATTCATATTAAATTCAAGATTCCATTATTTAAACAATTACAAATATTAAATTTAACAATTTGATTATCAAATAAATTGATATATTTGAAATATAAGTTATTTAACTTATAAAATTAACATTTCAATATTTAAAATCAATTAAATATTAAAAATCCAAATGACTGAAATTTTGGGTCGTCACAACATGTTATTATAACTATCTAGGCTAATGGTAGTACTTAGGATTGTAACTCTAAAATGCTATATATCTTATAGTGACAGTTTATACTGTCTTTTTATAATATAAGTTATCATTTTACTGTGAGATTCTGATATTGTGTTTTTTCTTCCTTTTTCGTTTTCTTTTTATTTACCTTAACAATCTATCTTTCCAACACATGGGTACTCGGCACATGAATACTGTAGATGTATTAGTTTCGATATTTGAGGGTCGAAAGGCAGGTTGTTGGGTACAACTCATTAGAGATAGGGTAAGTGATGCCTTAGAATGAGTTAAGTGTATTATACATATGAGAGCGTATTTTTATTTGTTTTAAACGTATGCCTTAAAGGTATTTCATCTGTGGAAATTAACGATCTTATATACGGTACCGTATATAATTATAACTTATTAAAGTGTAATTTAATTAATGTAGGGATTAATGATGTTCAATCGTTACTTCCTATTAATTAGTTTAGCCGTGCTCGGCCAATTTATGAGCATTGTTATCCTTTGTAGAATGATTTCACATGCTCGACTAGTTTATGAGCATTGTTATAATTTGTAGATTTATTAGCTTAGCCTTGCTCAGTTAGTTTACGATTATTGTTATCATTTATTGATTAGATTAATCATGCTCGACCAGTTTATGATCATTGTTACCATTTGTAGATTAGTTTGTTATGCTTGGAAAATTTATGAGCATTTATTATCATCTATTGATTATATACTTATGGTTGACCAGTTTGTGAGTAATTTACCTTTTTACCCCATAGGGTGGGTAGACAATATTTGTAGATACATTGAAATGAAAACCTTGTAAATTGAGTTTCACGGTTTGACCGTAAGGTGTTTGGTGATAATGTTAGGTTAGATTTTATTCTAATAGAAGAATTTTAAAATAAATTTTCTAAATATGGTTTATAAAATAAGAGGATTTGAACTGATATTTTAAGAACTTAGAACCCGATTTCTTTAAAACCGGTTTCTTTGAAACCGGTTTCCAAGATTTTGAAAAATAATAGTAGTATTATTTAAAAGTATTTATGAATATTGATATTTTGAAAGTAGTTTGAGATTTGCTTGAGTTCGAATTTTCTCTCGAAATCACGAATCAATTCTAGGACAAAATATTTTTAAGTTATCTAGTTTGAGTGGCTCGAAAGTGACTAAAATAATGGAGAAGAGATGTATTCGGTTGGTAAGCACTTCTCGTGGTCATTACCCTTCTTAGTAAGGGAATATATGGTATATGGTAAGACCCATTTCCATGGTATCATTTAGTTGTTACTCGATCTATATGATATTTTCAATGGATTTTAAAGTAAGTAGTTAGGAAATTGCTTTATGCAGTTGAGATCATAATGCTTAGTACTATTATAAGAAGTATTTGATATCGCTTTGAAAATTATTTCGGTTCAAATCCTGAAAGTATGATTTGATATAGAAAAGGTGTATGTACATATTATTATTTCAAATAATTTGAAGTAAAACCTAGGTTAGTTCTAAAGATTTTTTAAAAAGAATTTTAAGATAAAATAAAGTGTAGTTTAAATAAATAATAGTTTTGGGTAGAACAGATTTTGATATAAGTTTTCTATAGAAACGATATTTTATATATGATATGTAGGGTGCCCAAATGGTAGTGGCATTGCCCTGACAATTAAAAAACCATTTTCTATTTACTCTTTGTAGTGAAAATTTGTTTTATTGAAAAATATAACTAATGCATTAAGATAGTGTGATATGTTCATTTTGTTATGAAATGATTGTCTGATAGTTTTCGTTTGTTAGAAAGAAACGAATTCTTCCTCAATATTAGACAGCCTGAAACTTCTGAATCGTTATAGAACTTAAAGTTAAATATTTTTTGAAAATACAAAGATGAGTTCAAATATCACTTTGAGAAGGTAGTAAGTTAGAACAAGTTTTAAATTTGTTGAACATTCATGATAAGAAAAATAAATTTGATGTTTTGCATATACTCTTAGGATGTAGTAGAGTATTATACAAGTAGTAACTTGGATTAAGTTTTTATGAAATGTTTTATAAATAAAGATATGACTTTATAAAATGTTCATAAAATTGAGTGATGTTTTAGGAAATACTTCATAAATGGTTTTAGTACTGGATGAGACATACTATTAGTGTAAATGAATGTGATTTAAAAAGAAATTGGTATAAGAAGTCAATAAGATAAAATATGTAAGTTGTATGTAGATCATTTTATTTTCATGACTGTTCTTGATTCAAGATTCGAATATATGATTTCTAGGTGATTTACTCCGATTCGAAAAACAATTTTTCACTCAATTCTCGATGGTGAATATTTGAAATGGATTCTTGATATGATCCTAAGGTCATCTATCATAGTATATGACTATGGAAGAAAAATAGAAATTTCTAATCAAGGAACCTGATCGGAGTTCGCACTTGAGTGGTCAAGTGATATATACTATTTTGGAAATGAAATTATTGTGATCGAGCAAGTGATTATATTTGATATTGCACACAGATGGTCCACGTGCATCGTACGGGCATATGTATATGCATACTATGTTTTGTTTGCTTATGGAGAGTTTAAGGTATGACTCTTCGATTTGTTCTGAGGTAGCATAAATAATCGTCTGGGTAATAACCTAAGGCTATTGAGCCTAAGGTGTGCTTAGTAGATTATTTATCACCCTTGTGCGATGAGAGAGTTTTTGAACTTGAGGAAACCACGAGTTTTGTTTACTAGTAATTTTAAATACTATTAAGTATTGGTTGTGCATGTAACTTTTGTATGTTGCTCATGTTGGAATCTCAAGGAAGAAATAATTTAAGTGGGGAAGAATGTAACGACCCAAAATTTCGAACATTTTGTACTTAAATATACAAATTATTAAAATATTTGAATCTTGGATTAAATGTGATAAAATTGATTTAATAACCTTGTTAACTTTTAACCGGTGGTTTCTGACTAAGCAGATTTCAACTAAAAGTAGAAGACCAAAATGGAGATGAAATGGCTTACAAAATTGGAAACACACTTAGGACTAGAAGAAGGAACTCAAGAAGTTTCAAGTTCATTAGAGAAATAAGACCTCTTGGTACCAAGAGCTTTTTATAGCTATCTGGTCCCTTTAATTCTCTTATAATTAACACAATACTTCAAGCAATCATCATCAAGTGCTTTTCCCATAGAATAGATGAGCAACTCTAAGGATTGATGAGAAGAAAGCAAAGAAAGCAGGATAAGCGAAGCAATATCAAGGAAATATCCAGTAACAACTCGACCTTCGTAGAGAAGAGTTTAGAATAGCACCAGAAATAGAAATGCAAAAAGTGTGAGGAAGGTAGGTTTTTCACCCAACGAAACATCTCAGTACCGAGAGGTCTATATTGGTAATTGGGTCGGCATGCTTTCTCCTCTACCTGTAGGCTAGCATCTGGACCTTATGCAATTCGAGCCTACGGATCTGCCGAGTAATTTCACCTATAAATACCAATCCTATGGCAACTAAAGAAAGGCCTTAGACTCTAGGTCTTCTTCATCTCTTACCTCTCTATACAATAGTCACCTAGATTGATACTTATGGAAGTTCTAGGTTTAAGAATATATCAACCCCTTGTACTAGTGACTCTAAATCCCAATCAAATCCATAATCAATAAAAATATAAAGTGGATGTAGGCCAAAGACTACCAAACCACTATAAAAATCTTCTATCTCTATACTTTCATGTGCTTTTCCACGCTTGTTTGCTAAATCTACTAGATCTAATCCTACCGCCGGCCATAGGGTGTTGTGCCACTTTTTGTGTCAACATTTTGGTGCTTTCACTAAGAACTTAGGCTCAGAGTTAGATCTAGCTTGCTATTAGATTCGAAGAGGTTTAGTGGTTAGATCCAAAAAAATATGTTTTAAAGAATTTGAAAGCTTACTGAAAGGATTTCAATGGCACCTAGAAAATCGAATAGATCCACAAGAGCAGTAGTTGGTCTTGATGAAGGAAACACTTACCAAGTTGAAGTTATTAACCAATAGCGGTACCAGGATCATCTACGCAGTAGGAAGTGGTAACTAAGGGTGAGCTTAATAAGATGATACATGAATTGAAATAAGAAGACGGGGATAACCAAAAGGCTTTGATGGACAAGATGGATGCTCTACTAACCTAGCAACCAAGGAGAACAAGAAGGAACAGAAGAGAAGCTTGACCTGGACTTAAAGCGGAAAACTCCTTTGTCTCTGGCCAAAACAGGCGGGATGGAAAGCAAAAGCTGAAGGAAGAAGTCGCTGGAGCTGCATAAGTAGTTGTAGGAGGAAGCCAGGTCGCTCCCTCTAAAAGAAGACCACTGGATACCGAAAGGATTCAACTCGATACCAAGAAGAATTCTGAAGGTACGGGGGATAGGAAGTTGAAGCATTATACCTATCTGATTCGGAGGAGGACTTGCAGCTTGACGATGTTGGCAATTATGAGTTGAACATCTTAGATGGAATTCAAACAACCGCAGTTGAACCAACCACGTGCCAACAGAATCCTGGAGGAGTGATTCTCCCAAAGACTTGAGAACTTAGACGTCTATAGAAAAGTCGAGATCATTTATGGAGCCAAAAACTCGGTGCTACCCTAGATAGTCGACCTCCGGAGTACCGTTTTAGGAAGGAATGTATAGTTAATATGGTTAAACGGTTGGTGAAAGAAAGTAGTGGTAGGAAGAATGAGGATGGGGTTTTGCACTAAGTAGGACCCCGTTTACGGAAGACTTCCGAAGAGAAGAATATCCTAAGAAGTTTACGATGCTGACAATGCCATTGTATAATGGAACCATTGGTCCTAGATAGCACTTACTCAAGTACAAATGGCACAAGGAGGTGCTAGAGCGACCGATGCTATTTGATGTAGATTCTTTCCCATCTTTTTAGAAGGAGTTTCAATGATGTGGATCTCTAGGCTCACGTTGAGATCCATATCGAATTTCAATGAGTTAGCTAGGAAATATATGGAGCGGTTTCGTTGCATGCTGCCTGACCCTAGGACTTGATGTCCTTGTCAAGCTTATATCAAGGACCTAAGGAGTTCTTGAAGGTTTCTTGAATCGGTTTGATGTTGCTGCTACTAAGGTGAGTAATTCGAAAGAGGATTCGGTATTCATGGCATCGGTCTGAACATCCACCTAGATATAGATTTTGGTAAAGGGCTGAAGATTAAGCAAACTACAACCATGGAGGAGTTCCATTGGAAGGCTAACAAGTTTTTGCGCTTGGAGAAAGCAACTCCAACTTCAAGCAATGCCATTGATGGACGGTCAAAGGAGGTTATCCAGAGCAATGTGGTAGGGAAAAAAACTGGAGATGGCGTTGGTAATGTGGCAGCTAATGTTGGAAACTCTAGTAACCAAAAGAAATGAAATCAAGGCTCTAGCGATAACCGTAATGACAATGAGATGTGAGTCGGTAGAATAGGGATATTAAGGTTTAATTAACACTAGAGGGGGGTGAATAGTGTTTAATGGATTATATAAATATTATTCAAATTCTTTAAGATTGTACTTGGAATGATGGAATTAACAATCACAGAAACAACTAACGAATCAAAGTACAAATAAAATTAAATGCAGTAAAAGTAAAAAAAAGAAAAGAACACACCGACATTTTATACTAGTGAGTTACCCTACATCCAATCCCGCACAATTCCTGCATGGATTTCTTTTGAGGTAGTAAATGCAAATACAATCTGGATTTTAAGGATATGAGACACAACCTTCAAAATCCTGACCTCTGGGTAAAGTCACTTGATTTTTGAACTACAAGTTCACCCACTAGATTTACGGGCTACTAAGCACGACAAATTGATTTTTAGAGGCAATAATCACACCTAATAGGATTTCAGGGATACCAAGCCACCACAAGGTATAAGAGTATGATTTGATAGAGTTATAAACTCGGACCTTCGATCTTGATTGCAATTGATCCTATAATAGCACTTTGAACTTGAGAGAGATGAGAGAAATTAGAGAGTATATGAAAGAGAATCCAACTAGTTGATTGAATTTGATTCTAGTTCAATTTCGGTAGAGTTTTGATAGAAATTGATTTAGAAATCAAGAGAGTGAAAAGAGGAGATAAAAATAAGAAAGTAGTTAATGAAAATTTGTTTGGAAGTCTGGTATTTATAGGGAAACAGCAGTTATGTCCATTCGCGAAGAGATATGACGAAAAGACACTTCCCTACAAAATTTGAATTTTGAAATTTACGGCTAGTATATCGACATATAGGAATTGGATATGTCGACATATCCTTCAGAAAATTGAATAATACTTTATAAAAGCTATTCTGAAAATCCGTTGCTTTGTAAAATAATTTGGTACCCTATAGAATCATTTAAATATAATTTATACAAATTTTAATCAAAATAAAACTTTATAAAATAATTTTGAAAGACTTATTAAATATATTCAATATAATGTAGATAATATATAAAAAAATCAATTTAGTTATAAATTATTAAAGTATAAACAAAAATTCAGTATATATATAAACTTAACACTAAAATAATATCTTTATAAGTATAAGATATTAGAGAATCCTTTTGGGAAATATTTTTAAATGATTATTTTAAAAATAGGATATTTTAAAAACAATTTAAAAGAAAACTGGAGAAGACCGGAGAGGTCGGGAAAGTGTTATTAAGGTTTTAACATTAATTCTACGACTCTATAACTTACTTGGAATATCTTGAAATCTTCAATACTCATGAGTCTTCATTCTTGAACTCTTGAAACTTTATATCAGCATCTTAAATCTACCCTTAATATTAGCATCTTGATACTGTATAGTCGTCTTAATCAAAACCTCTCTAATATCCTGCACTATATATAACATTAGTATCTATATTTTACATAATGTCCTATAGTTGTTATCATCAAAACCGATACCTAAGGTACTATCAATCACCTCCTTTTGACGATGACAACTTTGTATATAAAATATATTATAACTCCCCCCGAGTTACAAAACACCCCCTTAATCTATGCTTGGATTTTATATATTTCTCCCCCTTTGTCATCAACAAAAAATTAACCTCCTAAATATATAACTCCATCACTAACTCTTACTATAATCCTAACTCTAACTTCTCTAAATAAAAAACTAATCAATATGTAACAACCGTGTATTTTGTGATTTATTTTAATTGTTTATTTTGATTATTTTATTTGAATTTTGATTTAAAAACTTTATTTTATTTATTAAAATGAATAAATTATGTTATTTTAAATATAAATGTGATTTTTATGAGAATTATAATTTCAAACCTGAATCAATTGAATATTTCCAGAAAAAGTGGATTTTGGTCAATTTGGTCAAACTTTGACTTTTAAATTTTAAATTTAAATATTTGAATTCTTGAATTTTATCTTTTATTATGAAAATAGACTTAATATCATGAATACTGCTTTTTGTTTCGTTGAAATTGGATTTAAATTGTGAAAGTAATACTGTTTTCAATATTGTGTGTATATTGAGTTATTTAACAATTTTCTTTATTTTTAATTTATATAAATGATATTTTTACTTGATATATCTTACTTAAATTTGTATATTTAGGTTATACTATATATGTTTTGATCTTTAAATATTTTTAAAGTGATAATAAGATTTTTCCAAATTGTATTGAATTTATTTCTAATTTTTAAAGCCTAGTTTGCATTTTTAAGCTATTTCTTAATTTTAAATTCTATTTATTTATTTATTTATATATTTATTTTTATTTCTGAGTTTTATCTTTATTTATTAGTATTTTACATGTATTTAAATTTGCAAAAAGAAATAATAGAAATTTGAAAGGTTTGTGACCTTTTGTTTGCTTAAGACTCTTTGTTTTCTCACCTTTTCATTTCCTAACTCATGCATTCATTTTGAGCCAACACCATCTCCTTTCTTTCAGCCGTTCTCTTCTCATTTTTCACGTAAGAAAAAGTTTCTCAACCTCAAAATTTCGGCCTCACTTCATCTGAGAAAAAAAATTGGTAAATGTTTTCACTCTTTTTCCATCTTTCTTCTTTGTTTTGTGTAAATTCTTGCCTTGCTTCACCTTCTATGTTCGGCCTACAGCCTCCATCATCATCACCACCTTCATCACCATCTTGCCCAACTACAAACCACCTCCATCTCCTCTGACCTACCAGGCCATGGCCATCCTTGATGCAAGATCCGCACAAAAATGCAATCAACACTTCCTATATATGCCTAGCCGAGCTCCTATGGCCTTCACCACTTCACCACACCCTTGGCCACCTCTTGCATCACTGCCACCAGCACCTACCTGACCCAAAGCCACTTCCACACCATCCCTTAGCCTCCAGCAGGTCTGGCCGTGCCACATAAAGCCATAATCGTGACTTGTTGTTACATAAAAATGCACCTTTACCTTGTGTTTGTACATTTATGCCATTAATCACTCAAACAACTTCCATACCTTCACTACCCTTGCTAGGCCGACCATACCTGACCCATACCTGACCAAATACACCCCATGGCAGTGCCTTATCATCCTATAAGCCGAGCATGAGATTTGTGAAAGCAAATGCAAGTGTTTGATTAATTGTTGTTCCTTAATTCTAGCTTGTTTAATGTCATATTTTAGGTTGAAATTCATGTTATATGTATTGTTTTGTTTCATATGCACAAGACAACTACTTTGGCTCTCCCACACTTGATTCATAGTCATGCCTTCGTGCTTTCCGGGTGTTTGTTTGTGTGTCTGAATCGGTTATCTCCAGCTTGTAGAAGTGAGTATTTCTCACCAGACATTCCGTACTTATATAAGTAGTAAATTGACATCTTGTGAATCTTTAGTTCATATTATCATATTATACTTGACTGTGATATTATTTAGATGATGATCAACCTGTTTATTCACCTGTCATATCATTTGTTACTGTTATATAATGCTATTCTGTTTATTTATATTAGTTTATCACACTGCAAGTGTAACGACCCTGAATTTCGAACAAATTAAATTGGAAATATTTAATTTATTTTAAATATTTGAACGATAATTTAATTTGAATCCCGATTATAACTTTGAATTTGACGATTAAATTATGAAATTTAATCGATTGAAGTTGAATAAGAATTTGTATCTTCAATTTACAGTTGAAGAAAAATATTTCGAAAGTTTCTAAAATTCGTATTTATAATACTGAAGATAACAGAAGCTTCAGAATTGAATTTTAAAGTGTTTTGTTCAGTTTTGAAAATTTATCGTTCGAATCGAATTTAAAAATAGCCGTCCGAGGCACAGTCTCGGAATTCGACGAAACCAGTTCCATTGGATCCGGAATATTGTATTATTGTCGGATTTCAATTTTTGTATTTTTCGGAGTTTGTATGTGAGAACACGATAGGAAAACGCATTGAATTTTTAACGAAATTCAAATTTAAATTAATATTTTAATTTGTCAACGACAGCACGTTCAAACCCACGATTACCCATATCTCCCTGTTAAACCACCATACCTCTCTGCAAATACACGATCTCCTTTCCCCCTTGTTCCAAAAGAAATCAAACCTGCCTCGTTCCAAAACAGAAATCAAAACAAATAAAAATGGCAGCCTCCCCTTGCTTTTCTTTTTCGTTCGAATCGTTTGAAAGGTGGGCGACGAGCGCGCACGCGAGCGAAGGGGCGACTCGCGATATCTGTTGGTGGCGAGTAGTTCGATCTGATGGAAGGTGGTTGGTCGCGACAACGGAGGGTAGGCGATTGCTCGATGGGGTTTGGCGAGCGACGAGGCGACTTGATTATCGGAGGAGAAGGCAGTTAGGGTTCATTGGCCTGGGTTGGGGATTTTTCGCGTGGGCATCGCGAGGGGTATAAAGTCGCGTGTAAGGAGAGATAGGTGCAATCGAATTCGCGATTTCGAAGATGGGTCGAAGGACGTTCGACATCAAGTCAGGCGAAGTCGTCGCGATATTTACGGCAGAAGCGGCGACGTGCTGGGATGGTAGTCGTGGAGTTCGTTGAGGCTTCGGGGATTGTTCGTTTGTGGCCGCGATCACTCGCGAGTTCAATGTCACGTTCGCGTGATGCTGGGATAGTCTAGTGGACAACTGTGCGAGGCGGCGGTATCTCTTGGTGGCTCGCGTACGTGAGCTCGAGCACGCAAAGCAGTGGTGATGGCAATGTTGCTCCAGAGGTCTCGAGTTCGAGTTTCCAGATCGATCGAGTGAGGTATGCAGACCTTTTTGGATTTAATTCACGTTTATATTCATACATAGGTTAGAAAACGTATATTTATTTCTAGCTTGAAAAAATAAAAAAAATAAATAAAGAGTTTACTATGGAAATTTTATGCAAACAGAAAAGTGAATATAGGAATTTAAATTGTTGAAAGTTGGTATAAAATTTGGGCTTGGAATCTATATAGTTTATTTCTAAGTATATATATATATATATGAGTCAGAAGCAAATTTATTTTCATTGGAATTTAGTAATATATGTGTAAACAGTAAATACACACATATATGTATGGTTTAAATTTGGGAAAATGGGAAGTTTAAATGGTTATGAGGTTATTTATAAAAGAAATAATAATAATAATGATAATATATGATAATAAACGTACCCAAATGTTAAACCCACTAATTTTGTTAGGGAGTTCAAATTTTATAATTAGTTTGGTTACTAAAATTTGTAAAGGAAAATTTGTTAAATTACATTTTTTTATCTTAATGGGTTGTTCGAATGGTTCAAATGAAATAATTGATTTATTCAAATCATTTAGGTGGTTATTGATTATTCGATTTATACGAATATTAATAGAATTGTATAAAATATTCATACAAGGTCAAACCGGGAAAACTAAATCAGGATTGAAGTAAATGGGATGGCAAAATAAAAGCAAAGGTGAGATTATTTTCTCACTCAAAAATTGATGGCAGTTCTTGATTGTTTGATATGATTGCTATGTTGATTGTGATATTAGATATAGTAGGATATATCTATCTATATAGCAATATATACATATTGGCATATGTATATATTGGATTGATGATTTCCTGCATCGTATAGCGGATGAGACCCTATTGCGCCGTTAGTAAGCGGATTTTTATAAAACCCATATACTGCGATAATTCCGTACTGGAGCGGAATTGGTATTGTGCTGACGTCTTTGGATGCAGGGAAACAGGTTGGAGGGATCCAACTGGACCCCTCACATTGATTGAATTTATTTCTACTGTGATGTGATAATCTGTGAATGATTATATTGATCATATTGATGCCTGGAAATTGTTTGAAAGCTAAAATTTAGCTGAATGGATGTTTTGACATCATTGGATTCCAAAGATAAACGAAATTGAATTTTTGAAATTCAAGTAGAAAATTTCTAAGTGAATCAATTTTTGAAATTGAAGAAACTTTGAAGAAAGGAATTTTAAAGTATAAAAAGTAAATTTTTATAATCGTATTGAATAAATTCCAGAATAAAGTGAAAATGTTAAATAAATGGATCTCGTAAAATAGTGATTATAAATTGAAGAATTTAATTTAAAATTTGGATTTTTAAAATAGATTGAAAGAAACGATTGAAATTTATTTCCTTAAAAAGGAATTTATTTAAAAGAAGATAAGTTGGAAATCCAATTAGAAACTTAATTGGTAAATTGAAATAAGTGATGAAATCAATGTAAAATGATTTCAATTTGAAGAATCCATTTTAAAACCGAATATTGAATAATTTGAGAAAAATAAGGAATTCACTTAGTAGTGATAAATAAAATTAGAAGTCAATATTGAAATTGATTTGGTATTGAAGTTTTTATAAATAGAATTAAAAATTTTAAAAGTTGTTTATAAACCCAAAGTCACTTATTTTGATAAATTAAATATAGAAGGTTATTAAAGAAGTTATATTCACGATTTTGGACAGTGAATATATTGTTAAGTAAAATGGATTTATTTTTGAAGAAGTGATATAAAAAAAAATGAAGTTAAACATTTTAAAGATGTTTTAAAATGTATTATGAATTGAAAGCATAGATTTCAACAGTTCTTGTTGAAATAGACGTTTTCGAGAAATTTAAGGAAATGGTGGACTATAACACTGTTGTTATAGTAAATGATTGCCGAAAGGAAATGTTTTTATCTAGTATTGGGATTTACATATCTATTTTAATTTCGAATCCCTATACTAGTGATTTTTGACTCAAATTGATGTTGTTATAGAAAATAGATTTCCTTAAAGAATGAAACATATACTTAATTTGATTTAAGTATATCGAATATTTTCCAAGTGTTGAAAATAAATGATTTGTGAAATACTTATTATTAAATAAGTAGGGAAATGCATTTTCCAAAATGAAATGAAACGTTTTGAGATTTTATCTTCTTAAAGATAAAATGAAATTGAATATTTGAAATCGATTTGAGAATCGTATATAATTAGATATTTTGAAATTATAAATTCAATATGGAGTTTATAAAGGAAAGGGAAACTGGTTAGAAAAATAAATATTGATTTATTTTTAAAGTGTGGAAATTTTATATCTAGTAAAAGATATTTTGGAAGATAAAATAATTTGGGAAAATTATTTGGAATCTGATGATGTTGCGCATCTTTATTGATAGTTAAATAACCGACTATCAATAATTACCTTTAGATAGGTATTTGTTGTGAATTGAATGAATTTGAATGCCACACTTATTTTTGAATAATCGCTCACTATACGGGTTAGCCGGGAAAGGACCATGGGGTCGTATAACCCATTCCGAATATGTGATACGTCGTTATGAATTGCATTCGAAGACCGGTGTTGAAGACCGGATATTTTTGAAAACGGAAGGATTACCGTCGAGTTACTCTACATCGACTGATCTTCGATTTAGAGGTTTTATCACCCTTAGTGACGGGAAGTCCTGACGTGATTGAAAATTATCCGGAAATGCAAGGGCTTCGTGAGAAGTGCCTTCGGTTCTGTTCGATCCCGGAACAGACTTGTATGGATTGTGTGTCTGACGTTACAATTTCAGATATAAAGCTGATTTCTTTCAAATACATTTCTGTTGGTGGCGGAGAATTTATTCTCTTAGCTTAACACCCTTCTCTGAGACGTACGAGCTCAGAGGTTATGTGGTTGAAATTTATCAGCGATATATCCCAATTTGGTAACGTGGCATACTGAGTGTTGCTGTGAAATGATCAGTGTTTGATCATTCGTGATATGATCATTTGTTTGATCTTATATCTTTGTGATCATAGGTTGACCATTTTGTTCGACCCGAAGCAGGACTTTTTGAGAAAGCGTAGCTTTGTGGACGAGACTTCATCGAGCCTCACACCCCGAAAATGGTCGAAACAGGACGAATGCGGCAAGGTTCTAGGGAGTAGCGCCCCTTAGTGTATGTCATTCCTTCTGGATAAAGGTGGTATCATGGTATGGAGCCCAGATACTTAACCTCTGTGTTTGCTGCACAGTTATTATTACTTTGTGGTTTGTTGGAAATCGGGGATCCTCGGGAAGATCGGTGACGATCGGGGGATGGCATACGCATGTCAGTAGTTACCTATTTTTGCAGAGGTAACCCGGCCTTGTGTTGGCAGAGATCCGGTTAGGTTCTCGGGTCGTCTATTCCAGGGACGTACCCATCGTGGATAGGAAGTTCCTTAGCCTGACCATTTGTTGGAAATCCAAACAAAACAATACGTGACTTGTACGGTTTTAGTTGTAGAACCTGCCATCTAATATGGCAGCTATAGCAAGCATACTATAATGGTACCTATGCTGGCTAAGATTTATATTCTACTTTCGAAATGTTTTCTACACTATGCACTAATAATAATATCAAAAAGAATTTGATTTTCGCGTAGTAAGCATCTTTGACTATCATAAGAAGAAATCTCCTCCAAGTCTACGTTTGCATTGTGTGTGTGGCGGGAGGTCTTATGGTAGTTTCATTTTCCAAAAGCATTTCGAATTGACTTTAAAATTATCCTGTTGTTTATTTTAAAGATATAACTGTTTTACGATCTCACACCAGTCACCATGACTGACTCGGAGTTTATTGTTTCCCTTCTAAACTCTGGGTGCCCACCAATTTCCACACGGGCAGTCTAGAGTTAGATTATCAGGATATTCTGGATATTCTGGAGCTTGGAGATAAGCTGGATGACGAGACGTAGTATTTGTATCTGATATATTTATTCCGCTGTGTATTCTGTATGAGGACAAGTATAAAACTGTCCATTGTTGTACTGAGTTGTATATTGACTCTGATGATTGATGTATATATAAAATGATATAGTTCTCTGTTTTAAAAATTATTCATTTATCTATTATATATTGTTCCGCTGCGATATGTGAGATTCTGATATTGTTTTCTGTTCTGATGTTGTTCTGTTGTTCTTCTTTCTTCTTCTGTTCTCTTTTTCTTCTATCTGTTCTTCTACTTTTTCTTTCTAAAACCCTCACTACTGGAGTTTCCGACACTCGATTGCTCGGCAGTCGATAAAGTGAGTATCGATGTTGAATTTTCGAAAGTCGAAAATTTTCGGGATGTTACAAGTGGTATCAGAGCATATGGTTAAGCGACAACCCTGCTCTGTTGGGTGTTACTCATTAGAGATAGAGTCAGTAGTACTCTAGAATGAGTTGAGTGTAATAATAGATACGAGTGCGTATTTGTTAGTGATTATAAAAAAAAATAAAAATGTTTTATATTGTGTTTGCTTATCCGTTGAGATGTTTATGAATTTTGGTCGGTATGTGGGACGCCATATTATCGATAGGGATTTCTAAACACTTAAACGAGGCAAGACGACATAGTATTGTTTTAAAATAGGGTGAATGAAATAATTTTACCCAAAACTATTTTTGTATATAACAGAAATGATTTTCTGTAAATTATTACAGTATATGGTTGCATGGATGTTAGGAAAGTGATAATGTTGAAATGTTATCATTTTTATAAGAAATTGAAATCGTAACTCCAAAGTTAAGAAATAAATCCATATACAAATGAAATTTAAAGAATATAAATTATAAATGTGATTTATAATTTAAAACGAAATTCTAGAGAAGTATTTGGAAATGTTTTGAAAAGAATTTGAAAATTTTGGAGATTTGGAAAATTTAAATCTTTTGATTTGAAAATGAATTTCAAAGGTTTTGAAAAGTATTCTGAAGGAATGAAAAGCTCTAAACTCTTTTAGGTCGCTGGAAAATAATCCTGATGATGATGGCCACATCATTAGAATTCATTTTCGGGTTTCCAAAAGAGAAATTGCTGCCTAATTGTTTTAAATGAAAGTTGTTTGGAAAATTGAGTTTTGTTTTGAAAATTCAAAAGATAAATTTGAATTGTTTTCAAAATGGTTTTGAAAGGTTGAAAGGACTCTGGAATACTGTATAAGAATATTTATGGAATATGATTGAATTGATAACTTATACAAATAGAAATTGTTAATGTAAATTATGTAATTGTGATTGGAATTAAAGTTCATTAACAAATGAAATATATAAATGTGAATTGAAAGTATAAGGAAATAAATTCATATATGAACGAAAACTATGAATACGAATTGTAAATATGATTCATAAATGAAAATAGAATTCCAAAAAAGATAATTGAAAATAAAATTCCTTAATGAAATGGAATTGTGAATGTGAATGTATAAATGATTGTATAAATCAAGATGTAAATAAGTTGATAACTTATAGAATATTTGAAATCTGATTGGAATGAAATTCAAATTGAAGACGAATGAATTAGTAATTGAAACTAATTTAAAATGATGCAGTTGTGAATGAAAGATAATTGATAAAATTCAATATTCAGAAGTTAAATAGAATCCAAATAAGGTTGGAATTGTGAATTAAATTCAAATGAAATTTTAAATGTGAAATTGAATGAAAATGAATATGAAACTTCAATAGGGAAGTAAAGATGATATAAGAAGTATCGAAATTTTGTAATTGAATTTGCAAAATGATTTGAATGCTGTAACTAGATATAATGGCTAGTAGGATATACAGGGTGTATAAAGGGATTGGAAAATTTATTTCACAGATAAATTTGAATTGCTCGAAAAAGGTACGTATTTGAGTTTTAATATGAGTTTTTGATGATTTCTGGTCTAGCCGCTTGGCTTTTTCTTTTTCTTTTTGAAATCTGAGAGTCCGTAGGGACGTTTTGTAGTCGTGCCGTATTAGCCGCGCAAAGGAGACGCTGGCGAAATTTTTCGAAAATTTCGGGTGTTAGAAAATTTTTGAGAAAATTTTGAAAGTTTAAATTTGAATTTGAATTTAAATTTGAATTGTTAAGGAAAACAATGATGTTTGAGAATTATGAAAATGTTGTTGGAAATTTAGTGAATCAATAACGAATCTTTAGTAGAAAGATTTGTTTTGAAAATTTTATAAAACTATTTAGATTGTGGAAAATAGTAGACGAGTTAAGGACCATTTTTCCTAACTTGTAATTTCGAGGACGAAATTCTTTTAAGGGGGGAAGTCTGTAACGACCCTGAATTTCGAACAAATTAAATTGGAAATATTTAATTTATTTTAAATATTTGAATGATAATTTAATTTGAATCCCGATTATAACTTTGAATTTGACGATTAAATTATGAAATTTAATCGATTGAAGTTGAATAAGAATTTGTATCTTCAATTTACAGTTGAAGAAAAATATTTCGAAAGTTTCTAAAATTCGTATTTATAATACTGAAGATAACAGAAGCTTCAGAATTGAATTTTAAAGTGTTTTGTTCAGTTTTGAAAATTTATCGTTCGAATCGAATTTAAAAATAGCCGTCCGAGGCACAGTCTCGGAATTCGACGAAACCAATTCCATTGGATCCGGAATATTGTATTATTGTCGGATTTCAATTTTTGTATTTTTCGGAGTTTGTATGTGAGAACACGATAGGAAAACGCATTGAATTTTTAACGAAATTCAAATTTAAATTAATATTTTAATTTGTCAACGACAGCACGTTCAAACCCATGATTACCCATATCTCCCTGTTAAACCACCATACCTCTCTGCAAATACACGATCTCCTTTCCCCCTTGTTTCAAAAGAAATCAAACCTGCCTCGTTCCAAAACAGAAATCAAAACAAATAAAAATGGCAGCCTCCCCTTGCTTTTCTTTTTCGTTCGAATCGTTTGAAAGGTGGGCGACGAGCTCGCACGCGAGCGAAGGGGCGACTCGCGATATTTGTTGGTGGCGAGTAGTTCGATCTGATGGAGGGTGGTTGGTCGCGACGACGTAGGGTAGGCGATTGCTCGATGGGGTTTGGCGAGCGACGAGGCGACTTGATTATCGGAGGAGAAGGCAGTTAGGGTTCATTGGCCTGGGTTGGGGATTTTTGCGTGGGCATCGCGAGGGGTATGAAGTCGCGTGTAAGGAGAGATAGGTGCAATCGAATTCGCGATTTCGAAGATGGGTCGAAGGACGTTCGACATCAAGTCAGGCGAAGTCGTCGCGATATTTACGGCAGAAGCGGCGACGTGCTGGGATGGTAGTCGTGGAGTTCGTTGAGGCTTCGAGGATTGTTCGTTTGTGGCCGCGATCACTCGCGAGTTCAATGTCACGTTCGCGTGATGCTGGGATAGTCTAGTGGACAACTGTGCGAGGCGGCGGTATCTCTTGGTGGCTCGCGTACGTGAGCTCGAGCACGCAAAGCAGTGGTGATGGCAATGTTGCTCCAGAGGTCTCGAGTTCGAGTTTCCAGATCGATCGAGTGAGGTATGCAGACCTTTTTGGATTTAATTCACGTTTATATTCATACATAGGTTAGAAAACGTCTATTTATTTCTAGCTTGAAAAAAAAATAAAAAAATAAAGAGTTTACTGTGGAAATTTTATGCAAACAGAAAAGGGAATATAGGAATTTAAATTGTTGAAAGTTGGTATAAAATTTGGGCTTGGAATCTATATAGTTTATTTCTATATATATATATATATATGAGTCAGAAGCAAATTTATTTTCATTGGAATTTAGTAATATATGTGTAAACAGTAAATACACATATATATGTATGGTTTAAATTTGGGAAAATGGGAAGTTTAAATGGTTATGAGGTTATTTATAAAAGAAATAATAATAATAATGATAATATATGATAATAAACGTACCCAAATGTTAAACCCACTAATTTTGTTAGGGAGTTCAAATTTTATAATTAGTTTGGTTACTAAAATTTGTAAAGGAAAATTTGTTAAATTACATTTTTTTATCTTAATGGGTTGTTCGAATGGTTCAAATGAAATAATTGATTTATTCAAATCATTTAGGTGGTTATTGATTATTCGATTTATACGAATATTAATAGAATTGTATAAAATATTCATACAAGGTCAAACCGGGAAAACTAAATCAGGATTGAAGTAAATGGGATGGCAAAATAAAAGCAAAGGTGGGATTATTTTCTCACTCAAAAATTGATGGCAGTTCTTGATTGTTTGATATGATTGCTATGTTGATTGTGATATTAGATATAGTAGGATATATCTATCTATATAGCAATATATACATATTGGCATATGTATATATTGGATTGATGATTTCCCGCCTTGTATAGCGGATGAGACCCTATTGCGCCGTTAGTAAGTGGATTTTTATAAAACCCATATACCGCGATAATTCCGTACTGGAGCGGAATTGGTATTGTGCTGACGTCTTTGGATGCAGGGAAACAGGTTGGAGGGATCCAACTGGACCCCTCACATTGATTGAATTTATTTCTACTGTGATGTGATAATCTGTGAATGATTATATTGATCATATTGATGCCTGGAAATTGTTTGAAAGCTAAAATTTAGCTAAATGGATGTTTTGACATCATTGGATTCCAAAGATAAACGAAATTGAATTTTTGAAATTCAAGTAGAAAATTTCTAAGTGAATCAATTTTTGAAATTGAAGAAACTTTGAAGAAAGGAATTTTAAAGTATAAAAAGTAAATTTTTATAATCGCATTGAATAAATTCCAGAATAAAGTGAAAATGTTAAATAAATGGATCTCGTAAAATAGTGATTATAAATTGAAGAATTTAATTTAAAATTTGGATTTTTAAAATAGATTGAAAGAAACGATTGAAATTTATTTCCTTAAAAAGGAATTTATTTAAAAGAAGATAAGTTGGAAATCCAATTAGAAACTTAATTGGTAAATTGAAATAAGTGATGAAATCAATGTAAAATGATTTCAATTTGAAGAATCCATTTTAAAACCGAATATTGAATAATTTGAGAAAAATAAGGAATTCACTTAGTAGTGATAAATAAAATTAGAAGTCAATATTGAAATTGATTTGGTATTGAAGTTTTTATAAATAGAATTAAAAATTTTAAAAGTTGTTTATAAACCCAAAGTCACTTATTTTGATAAATTAAATATAGAAGGTTATTAAAGAAGTTATATTCACGATTTTGGACAGTGAATATATTGTTAAGTAAAATGGATTTATTTTTGAAGAAGTGATATAAAAAAAATGAAGTTAAACATTTTAAAGATGTTTTAAAATGTATTATGAATTGAAAGCATAGATTTCAACAGTTCTTGTTGAAATAGACGTTTTCGAGAAATTTAAGGAAATGGTGGACTATAACACTGTTGTTATAGTAAATGATTGCCGAAAGGAAATGTTTTTATCTAGTATTGGGATTTACATATCTATTTTAATTTCGAATCCCTATACTAGTGATTTTTGACTCAAATTGATGTTGTTATAGAAAATAGATTTCCTTAAAGAATGAAACATATACTTAATTTGATTTAAGTATATCGAATATTTTCCAAGTGTTGAAAATAAATGATTTGTGAAATACTTATTATTAAATAAGTAGGGAAATGCATTTTCCAAAATGAAATGAAACGTTTTGAGATTTTATCTTCTTAAAGATAAAATGAAATTGAATATTTGAAATCGATTTGAGAATCGTATATAATTAGATATTTTGAAATTATAAATTCAATATGGAGTTTATAAAGGAAAGGGAAACTGGTTAGAAAAATAAATATTGATTTATTTTTAAAGTGTGGAAATTTTATATCTAGTAAAAGATATTTTGGAAGATAAAATAATTTGGGAAAATTATTTGGAATCTGATGATGTTGCGCATCTTTATTGATAGTTAAATAACCGACTATCAATAATTACCTTTAGATAGGTATTTGTTGTGAATTGAATGAATTTGAATGCCACATTTATTTTTGAATAATCGCTCACTATTCGGGTTAGCCGGGAAAGGACCATGGGGTCGTATAACCCATTCCGAATATGTGATACGTCGTTATGAATTGCATTCGAAGACCGGTGTTGAAGACCGGATATTTTTGAAAACGGAAGGATTACCGTCGAGTTACTCTACATCGACTGATCTTCGATTTAGAGGTTTTATCACCCTTAGTGACGGGAAGTCCTGACGTGATTGAAAATTATCCGGAAATGCAAGGGCTTCGTGAGAAGTGCCTTCGGTTT
Source organism: Allium fistulosum (assembly GCA_030737815.1). Taxonomy (NCBI): domain Eukaryota; kingdom Viridiplantae; phylum Streptophyta; class Magnoliopsida; order Asparagales; family Amaryllidaceae; genus Allium; species Allium fistulosum. The sequence goes on along the minus strand of CM060903.1, from coordinate 1,250,319,789 downwards.
TGTTCGATCCCGGAAAAGACTTGTATGGATTGTGTGTCTGACGTTACAATTTGAGATATAAAGCTGATTTCTTTCAAATACATTTCTGTTGGTGGCAGAGAATTTATTCTCTTAGCTTAACACCCTTCTCTGAGACGTACGAGCTCAGAGGTTATGTAGTTGAAATTTATCAGCGATATATCCCAATTTGGTAACGTGGCATACTGAGTGTTGCTGTGAAATGATCAGTGTTTGATCATTCGTGATATGATCATTTGTTTGATCTTATATCTTTGTGATCATAGGTTGACCATTTTGTTTGACCCGAAGCAGGACTTTTTGAGAAAGCGTAGCTTTGTGGACGAGACTTCATCGAGCCTCACACCCCGGAAATGGTCGAAACAGGACGAATGCGGCAAGGTTCTAGGGAGTAGCGCCCCTTAGTGTATGTCATTCCTTCTGGATAAAGGTGGTATCATGGTATGGAGCCCAGATACTTAACCTATGTGGTTGCTGCACAGTTATTATTACTTTGTGGTTTGTTGGAAATCGGGGATCCTCGGGAAGATCGGTGACGATCGGGGGATGGCATACGCGTGTCAGTAGTTACCTATTTTTGCAGAGGTAACCCGGCCTTGTGTTGGCAGAGATCCGGTTAGGTTCTCGGGTCGTCTATTCCAGGGACGTACCCATCGTGGATAGGAAGTTCCTTAGCCTGACCATTTGTTGGAAATCCAAACAAAAAAATACGTGACTTGTACGGTTTTAGTTGTAGAACCTGCCATCTAATATGGCAGCTATAGAAAGCATACTATAATGGTACCTATGCTGGCTAAGATTTATATTCTACTTTCGAAATGTTTTCTACACTATGCACTAATAATAATATCAAAAAGAATTTGATTTTCGCGTAGTAAGCATCTTTGACTATCATAAGAAGAAATCTCCTCCAAGTCTGCGTTTGCATTGTGTGTGTGGCGGGAGGTCTTATGGTAGTTTCATTTTCCAAAAGCATTTCGAATTGACTTTAAAATTATCCTGTTGTTTATTTTAAAGATATAACTGTTTTACGATCTCACACCAGTCACCATGACTGACTCGGAGTTTATTGTTTCCCTTCTAAACTCTGGGTGCCCACCAATTTCCACACGGGCAGTCTAGAGTTAGATTATCAGGATATTCTGGATATTCTGGAGCTTGGAGATAAGCTGGATGACGAGACGTAGTATTTGTATCTGATATATTTATTCCGCTGTGTATTCTGTATGAGGACAAGTATAAAACTGTCCATTGTTGTACTGAGTTGTATATTGACTCTGATGATTGATGTATATATAAAATGATATAGTTCTCTGTTTTAAAGATTATTCATTTATCTATTATATATTGTTCCGCTGCGATATGTGAGATTCTGATATTGTTTTCTGTTCTGATGTTGTTCTGTTGTTCTTCTTTCTTCTTCTGTTCTCTTTTTCTTCTATCTGTTCTTCTACTTTTTCTTTCTAAAACCCTCACTACTGGAGTTTCCGGCACTCGATTGCTCGGCAGTCGATAAAGTGAGTATCGATGTCGAATTTTCGAAAGTCGAAAATTTCGGTATGTGACAGCAAGTTCCCTGTAGATTAGAATCACTATGGGTTGAAATGATACATACCCGAACGGACTTTAGAATAGGGAAAAATCGTTATGGGCTGAAATGATAGGCCTGAACGATTTTTATTTATTTCATTTAACTTGGAATTGCGGGTTTGAAATGATAAAACCCGGATTTTTCCTTTGAAAATTACGGATTGAAATGATATATTATCCGTATCATTTTATTTAAGTTAGAAATATTTATACAGACTGTGGTTAAAACATTTTTCTAAATTTTAAAGTATATAAAAAAATGTAAATATTATGATATTTTGATTTAAATTTAATTAAAAATTATTTTTATAAAATATTAGTGATTTTCTATAATTCTAATAAGTGAATTAAGTAAATGGTGGAGTGGAATTTGAAATATAAGTTAATTTTGGAATTTATGATTTTGTTTATAAATAGAATTTATGTAAAGTAAGAAAATATGACAATTTTGATTTAAAATGAAATTAAATGATTTTTATAAAGTGTTAATGATTTTGTATAAATAAATATGAAATAAATGGATATTTAAGTTGAATTTTGTAATATAACTTAAATTGGAAATTTTTGAATTTTGTAAAAATGTGAATTTTTAATTAAGTAAATAAAATGAAAATAAGTTATATTTTGAAATATAAACTCAAGTGTTAAGTTAAATATTTAATTATAAAGAAAAGAAATTAATGCTTGAATTTAATAAGTAAAACTATTATTGATTTTTGAATGGAAATTTAACTTTATAAAATCATAAATATAACGGTATTTCAATGATTGTTTTAAAGTGTGAAATTATATGATTTTATAAGTTAAAATGATTTAAATTAAGATTTAATTGGTTATTAAATTGTATTTAAATTTTTGAATTTTAATTGGCAGCCTTTTTGAAATGCTATCATTTCTAATATAAAGGATATTACAGCATTTTGTAAATGCTGTAATTGATATAAATGAACTAAATGGCTAAAATGAACTAAGGGCCGTTACTGCACTTTGTAAGTGTTGTAGTTGTTGAATTTAACTAAAGTTTTATTTGAAATCTAAACCTATTACAGCATTTTAAATGTTGTCTTTTGCTAATTGAATTGTTTTTAAACATAACTTTCCGTAGCATTTTCTAAGTGCTGCGAAAGTTGAAATTTCACTATTCTAATAAATTTAAGTGGATAAATGAACTGTGAAAAGACTAAAATTTTGAGAATCGAATATTTGAATATTAAATATAATAATTTCATTTTTTGAAATGGTTTAATTGGAATATTTTGATTTGAAAATATTTGGATAATTTGAAATGGATTTGAAATGATATTGAATTTTGAAATGATATTTGATTTATAAGTATAAAATACCAATTTTGAAATTTTAACCACAGGATGTATTTAATTTATGGTTTAACTGATCCTTAGAGGATGGGCGATCCCAAGCATCCTTTAAGTTATTATGCATTACTGCTACAGTTCACTTGAGTTGGTTTACATTATATAAGTACATATTGTCCTGACTCAAGTGTTTTGTATTTTTCTTTATGCTCGGGTCAGCTTGAGTATTTACAGCTTAGCTTTGGATCCTTTTCTGGAGCTAGGAATCGTTGGAGATTCTGCTTATCTAGTTATCTATCCATTTCAGTTTCAGTTGTTCTATTTCAGCTCTGGTATTATAAACCTCTATGTATTTGAGATTTCTATTGTATATGTTTTCAGACTGATATTATGTAATTTGTTTTGAGAGTTTGTTATAGTAGCTTCATGAACTACTATGGTATTCTAATTTCCGCTGCGAGTTATTCTGATATTTCTGTCTCTGTGATTCTGTATTTGATTTTATTTGCTCCAAATTTTATTACAATATGTTATTTTGAATTATTCAAGTCAGACATGTGTGTCTGCCTATGCACTTGGCGGGTGCAGCATGATAGGGGGTTCTCGCATTTGGGTTTGGTAGCAAGCGGATGACTCTTACTCCTACATGTCCCTGCGGGGTTGGTGCAATCGAGAGACTGGCTGTAAAGGTAGAACACAAGTACAGCTGTATGCTACGGTGGGCGTTACCCCACTGGCGACGTCCCGTTACTAAAAAACCATAGCCTAAGGAGCAAAAAAAACTCATTAGAGATATGGTAGAAATACCCTAGAATGAGTGAAATCAACTTCAGAAGCATTTCTTTGTGAGAGAACATATTTTCAAAGTATAAAATGATTTTCAAAGGATGTTTCAAAGATTATTTTGATATAAAATTTTTCTTGTTTTAAAAAGTAAAATATTTCTTAAGCTTCATTCCTTTCGTATTCACCTTGTTACTAATTTCTTTGATTAGGATCCTCTAAAATTTTGAACTTCTCTCTTGATTGATCTAGATCCATTGTTGATAGGAATCTATTTTGGGTATGGAAAAATCAGTAGTTTGTTAGGTTGCTTTGAGTAAACTCTGTTGTATCTTTTGCTTAGCTGAAGTTGTCCAACTAAAGATATTTATGCTTCTGTTTTCGTATGTTATGAATTCGAGTCTTTCCAAATTTTGATTGGGAATTCTTTTGTATCGATATAGGTTATATATATCTCTAACCTTGGTTTGGATTCTTATCGAATAAGATTCCTTTGAATTTTGGAACGCTCCCACTTGTTCTGAAATCCATTCCTATCTCCCCTAATTGTACTCTTTTGATTTTTGGAGCATTCCGTAACCCCACTTTTAATGAACTTTATAAGGTGGCGATTCCGCCAATCTTTGAATGATTTATAAAAGGGTGAAACTCCCTTGTAATTGGCATTGATTCACCGGAGATTTCTATATCCTCGGTTTACGATGTTTTCTATCTTCTGCTATACATGGATTCTATCTCTGGCGATCGAAGGTCGATTTGCCTTAGATTTTCGCATTGATTATTCCTGAAGTCATGGTTGACCGGTTAAGGTCGCCCGCGATTTATATAAGCTTATCCATCTTCTATTTGGTAATTTAATTATCTTATCTTCGTTTGAGCTTATCTTTGAATCAGAATTCTATTTGATTAGAGTTCCTCTAAATTTGAATCTCTATTTTGTTTTGAAATCCATCCTTGAATCATCCATTGGAAAATTTGTGGTTGATTGTCTTTTGAAATTTTTGTATTCATCGTAGTTGTTATTTTGACAAGGATGACCATATTTTATATATTAAGTGAAATGTTTTCGATATGGATTATATACCATTTTAAAAATTGAGAATTTAAAGTTTTGAATGGATTTGAAATTTTGAAATTTATATAAGAAATGGTTTCATATAGAATGATTTATAACTAAAGGTTTTGAATATGAATTTGAGTGATTGAACTCTGGCATTTTGGAATTGGTTTTAAGATTTTGAAATAATTAATAATATGATTTGAAAGTATTTTCCGAATATGAAATGTTTCAAATGATTTTAATGAGCTTCAAATGATTTCGAAGAAATTTCAGAAGAAGTTGAGAAAATAGAAGTCCAGAATTCACTTATGTCACTGGAAAATAATTTCGGTGATAAATGCATTCATCATCGACATTGATTTTCGAGTTTCAAAGTGGGGGAGAGGCCACTTCGGTAGCTTTGTTATGTGGGTGACTTGTGAAACTAATTTTGATTTCAAATTCCGAAGTGTGATGTGATATTTGAAAGATATATGTATATATATTTGAACAATTTGAAATGAGCCGGTGTTCAGTTCTTGAGTTTTGGATTTGATTTGATATAACCCTATTTTTGGGAATTGATTTACTAATTTAATTGTGATTCCCAACTCTTGGATTGAAATATGATTTCTTCGACTATTTTGAAGGTTCGAGCACTTCCAAATCAAGGTTAACTTTTCAAAGCTAAGAAATTTTGAAAAGTATAAAGCATATAAGTTTGGTATGTATGTTAAAATATGTAGTAATATGATTTAAATAAGTTGAAACTGTTTTGTTAAGTAAATGAATAAGGCTATTTTGAATTTTTTCTAATATGAAATTTAGATTTGAAATGTTTTGAAAAGAATTTGGTCTTCAAAATATTTTGAATAAAATTTAGTTTAAATGTTTAACTTAGTAACATCTTTATGAAACTATATATTTAAAAAGTTGGAATAGATACATAAGTTGTACGTATGCTGTTTTATTCGCATAATTAAATTGATCCAAGTTTGAGTACACAAGTTCGAGGTGAATTACACCATTTCGTGTTAGGATTTTTCATTTGATTCTTGATGATGAATATTTGATATGGATTTTTGGCTTGATTCTAGAATTCTCTATCATAGTATATGGCTATGCAAGGAGACTAATGGTTTCTAGTCGAGAAACCATATCAAAATCCGCATTAGGGAAGTCGAATGGACAATACTAGTTCGAAAGCGAACTTGTGTGATTGAGCGAGCGATCAAATGTGATTTTGTGAAATGATGACATATGTACATCTTATATTCTAATATCATTGATACACTTGACGCTGAAATTGGAAGTTGTTGGGTTGGATATCTTTGTAATTTAATTGGAATTTTTCTTTTATGAAAAACTACTATCAATTTAAAACTATTTTTCGAAACTATTTTTCTTTTGTTCTTCTTAAACAAACTATTTTATTCTATTTTACATACAAACTATTTTATATACAAAACTATTCTAAATTAAAAAACTTTTATAAAGCAAAGATGTTCAATCCCATATGGCTCTTCATGCAGCGAAATTTATTATTTTTAAAAATTTTGATCCTTATATAAGATGAACTTTATGTAAGTATAAGATGATTTTGAAAACCATTGATTTTGGAAATGAATTGTTTGACTTAAATTATATTGATTTAGAAACTTGGATTATTCTCCAAACCTATTATTTTGGAAACTTTGAAACTGAAGATATTTAAATTGAGAAGAAATAATTTGGTGGAATTGTATATGATTTTGAAACTGAACTGATATTGAAACAAATTGAAATTTGAGAACCTTGTGTTACTAAATACTTGATTTGGGAGTTATCGAACTTATATGAAAATTTGGTTTGTATAAGTATGATGTTGATTCGAAAACTATGGATTTGAAAAGGTACTCAATTTGAAAAGTGAAATCTTATATAATTGAAGTCTATATAAGTGTGATTTGATATACTATTGATTTTGGAAAGTATTTGATTTGAAAATGAAATCTTATATATAATGGACTTTATATAAGTATGATATTTGAAAGTGATTTGAAAAGGTACTATATGATACATATTTTCGAAGTAAAGATATGGAAAGTGCCTTCTGCTTGATATCCGCTTTGTGGCCACATTGTGGATTCATTCTATCGATATTTCTCTGATTTTTGGTTTTCCAAATATGATACTCGAGTGTCCATCGAATTCCATGGCGTTACCCATGGTCTTACGAGCGCGACTGCACAGCGCAACTGCCTGGCTGAGATGGCCTAGGGGTACGGATTGTTTCCTAGGGGATCCAGGCATAACCATTGTGTATCCTACATCTATGTAGGTCGTATTAGTAGCGAAACCGCCTGGCTGAGATGGCCTAGGGATACGGATTGTTTCCTGGAGGATCCAGGCGTAACCATTATGTATCTTGCATTCTACTAGTCATCATGGCGTAACTCGCAGGGCTGAGAAAGCTTACGGATATGGATTGTTTCCTGGGGGATCCAGGTGTAACCATTGTGTATCTACGAACCATGGTTAGACAAAGGTTTTGTTTTTTTTTTGTTTGGATTGTACTTTCCATATCTGTTTTTAAAAGTTTTCCAGTATTTTCACTGGGTTTTGAAACAAGTCTACTAAGTACCTGGAGAATTCTACCTTTGCGCCTGATCATAGCACTGCCAGAATTTGCAGGAACGAGGATAAACTTGTTAAGACATCGAGTTATAAAAGTATTTTGATAAAAGCATTATATAAAGGATATTTTGATCAGTTATTTTCCTTTCTAAAGATTTTTTTTAAATGTTTTAAATATTGTTTACTTTGAACCATCTAATTTGAATCAAATGACTATTCATCCTATTATAAAATGTTTAAAATGTTATAAAAATTTAATTGAAATGTATAATGGTTTGAAATAATGGTTCATCCTTGTCCTTCGATCTATTTTCCCCACCTAGCTACTTTTTCCCCTACCTTCTTTTCGGGGATGTCTTCCAACCTATTGTTCTTTCTAGTTGTTTCTCGCTTCCTTCCTTTTCAAGGACGAAAAGATTTGAGTGGGGGAGAGTGTAACAACCATGTATTTTGTGATTTATTTTAATTGTTTATTTTGATTATTTTATTTGAATTTTGATTTAAAAACTTTATTTTATTTATTAAAATGAATAAATTATGTTATTTTAAATATAAATGTGATTTTTATGTGAATTATAATTTCAAACCTGAATAAATTGAATATTTCCAGAAAAAGTGGATTTTGGTCAATTTGGTCAAACTTTGGCTTTTAAATTTTAAATTTAAATATTTGAATTCTTGAATTTTATCTTTTATTATGAAAATAGTCTTAATATCATGAATACTACTTTTCGTTTCGTTGAAATTGGATTTAAATTGTGAAAGTTATATTGTTTTCAATATTGTGTGTATATGGAGTTATTTAACAATTTTCTATATTTTTAATTTATATAAATGACATTTTTATTTGATATATCTTACTTAAATTTGTATATTAAGGTTATACTATATATGTTTTGACCTTTAAATATTTTTAAAGTGATAATAATATTTTTCCAAATTGTATTGAATTTATTTCTAATTTTTAAAGCCTAGTTTGCATTTTTAAGCTATTTCTTAATTTTAAATTCTATTTAATTATTTATTTATATATTTATTTTTATTTCTAAGTTTTATCTTTATTTATCAGTATTTTACATGTATTTAAATTTGCAAAAAGAAATAATAGAAATTTGAAAGGTTTGTGACCTTTTGTTTGCATAAGACTCTTTGTTTTCTCACCTTTTCATTTCCTAACTCATGCATTCATTTTGAGCCGACCCTATCTCCTTTCTTTCAACCGTTCTCTTCTCATTTTTCACGTAATAAAAAGTTTCTCAACCTCAAAATTTCGGCCTCACTTCATCTGAGAAAAAAAAATTGTAAATGTTTTCACTCTTTTTCCATCTTTCTTCTTTGTTTTGGGTAAATTCTTGCCTTGCTTCACCTTCTATGTTCGGCCTATAGCCTCCATCATCATCACCACCTTCATCACCATCTTGCCCAGCTGCAAACCACCTCCATCTCCTCTAACCTACCAGGCCATGGCCATCCTTGATGCAATATCCGCACAAAAATAAAAGCAACACTTCCTATATATGCCTAGCCGAGCTCCTATGGCCTTCACCACTTCACCACACCCTTGGTGTAACGACCCACTATTTTGGACCATTCAAATCGACAATAATCCACACATGTCAGACTTGAATAATGCAAAATAACAGATTGTAATAAAATTTGGAGCAAATAAAATCATTCATAGAATCACAGACACAGAAATATCAGAATAACTCGCAGCGGAATTTAAAAATAACCATAGTGGTTCATGAAGCCACTAAAATACATAGTCTCAAATCAAATACAAAATACATAGTCTGAAACCCAATACAGTTCTGAAACAAGTACAATAGAAATCCCAAATACACAAGTCTCTAAAACAAAAGCCGAAATAAGACAACTGAAACTGAAATGGGAAGATAACTAGATAGGCAGAATCTCCAGTGATTCCGAGCTCCAGAAAAGTGAATCCAAAGCTGTGAATACTCAGGCTGACCCGAGCGTAAAATAAAACATAACACTCGAGTCAGGATATACATACTTATACAATGTAAACCAACTCAAATGAACTGTAGTAAAGGTACAAGTAACTTAGAAGATGCTTGGGACCGCCCATCCTCTAAGGATCCGTTAAACTATCTACTATATAGTAATATTCGCTATTATAATAGTGTCTAAATAAGTAAAATATAATCATATCGGAAAATAGCGTTAAGGGGATGGAGAACCTTAACGCGGTCGGATCTTAAAATCATAATCGTAGTAAAGCTCGATATGGTAGGTGACACGGCACAACTAGGCAATGCCAAGGTAGATATACCAATTACGCATACGGACTGATGGATACGCATAGCAGCCACTACCGTTCCACCTCGAACAACATTCCCAAATCGGAGGATGGCCATCTAGTCAAATCACAAATAAGAGTATAATGTCGAAGAAATGTGTCCTAGAAGAGGTGCTACCTCACTGGTCCGAGATCGCTCCTGTTTTAGCCACCTTATGCCAACTCACGGGAGTTGGGTCCACGTAATACCTTAAGGACGTCGCCACCATCCTACTTCATTCTGGAATCTCCACCGCGTACACGGTTGTCAAAGTGGTTTTCGGTATCGACAGAGAGTATGTCCATATCCGATCCCGGTCTCTTTGCCAACCAATCGTTATTATAACCCGTGGTTATGGATTTAAACAATTTATAAAATATACTTTGAATTAAACCATTTAAAAACAAGGACATTATTCTTTTTAAAAAAAATCAAATATTAAATTTCTAAAATCTAACCCTTTCGGAGTTCACTTATTCACTTAAAACCAATAACGTTAAAATTTTCAGCTTTCACGACATTTAAAAAAATGCGGCGGTAAGTTATATTTGAAAACAATTTTATTCAACAAAACAACATTTATAAACTGCTATAACAATTCAGTTTTAAACAAAAATCATATTTCAGCCTACTGTAGTCCTTAACAAGTGCTACAGTAGCCCTTTATTAGTTCAGGTTCAATTTTAGTTTCTGCTACAACAGCACTTACCAAGTACTATCATAGCCTTAGTTCATTTTAGTCTTTTGGTTCACTTATACAATCCACAACACTTAACAAGTGCTACGGATTCTACCTAGTTAAAACTTATAAAATCATACATTAAAAATGTTTATTTTCAATCCTTTAACTAATTTTATTTCAAGAGAAATTTTACAAGTTAAAAACCAAAACTTACCAATTTGCTTATTACATTCATTTCAACATTTAAACTTAAACTTCATTTTCTACCAATTTAAAACTAAATTTCATTTCAGTTAAATTAACTTAAGTTTCATCTTTCTTTAAATCAAAAATTTCAAATTTAAGTTTCGTTTTTAAAAAAATCAATATTCCTCCATTTACTTATATTTATCACATAGAAAAATCATTTCTATTTTAAATAAATCACAAAAAAATTCGGTTTAAATAAATTTAATATTATTACAATTTTTAAATTATTTAAAAATATTCAGAAAATACAGAAAAATAACCATGGGTCTGTATAATATTTTCTAGCCTAATTCAAGTGATACGGATACTATATCATTTCAATCCGTAATTTACAAAGAAAAATCCGGGTTTTATCATTTCAGACCCGCAATCCCAAGTAAATAAAATTTAATTGAAAATCGCTCAGGCCTATCATTTCAGCCCATAACGACCTTCCCTTATTCTAAAGTCCGTTCGGGTATGTATCATTTCAACCCATAGTGATTCTATTCTACAGGGAACTTGCAGTGTGATTTAACAGAATAGAATAACAGTAAAATAAGAACAGAACATAACAGATGATACGATATGCAGTTTTAACAATTAACATCAACTATAAATAAATCACAGGTAGTTATAACATCATTTATTTGTTTATTTATTTCTACACATTCAGTTGCGGTCGTTTCACAATCATATATGTATGGATATTCATGTGAGATTTTACTCACCTCTACGGAGCTGGAGATCCGAAGAAAAGAAATACGATGCCTAACGGAAGCACGCGAATAGCACGATCAGTTGTTAGCGGATGCGCCAACTAGATTCAAACCAAAAGCACAATAAGATAAAACGAATAAATAGACAAATCAAAGCATGCACGAATAACCATTTCCAATGAAGCCATCAAACGAAAAGGAACAAGTTGAAAATCGACAACAATTTAGCCCGACCACTTTTAGAATTTGATTATAACTTTAAAATTTTCAAAGTGACAAAACACGCATTTTTCATTCTTTTCTCAAAACAAATGTCAGAGGCAAAACAGATTTATAACTTTAAACAAAACTCTGGAAACTATACTATCAGATACAAGGACGAAACAACTTTTCTCATTCCTCTTTTTCAAAGCCAGAGGCAAGATAAACAAAAGTACCACCAAAACAAAGGACGATCATATGCTTATTCATTTTTCAAAACAAAATAGTGGAAAGAAATAGACAAAAGAAAACAAGGCAGAGGCTCGGATCTGACGAATGGTTGGGGCTGGGTTGCTCTCGGCCTGGAGATGTCAGGGGTTCGGCGTCGGGATCGTGCCGTGGTGGTGGCAGGCGTGGCTGGGTTCGGTCAGACGAAGGTGGCGATTGGGTATAGCGTGGAGGAGGCACGGGATGGGGTGGTCTCGACCTGGAGCTGGTCTCGGGGTTGCCTGAGACGTGATGGTGGAGACGTGTGTTCGGTGATGGTGTCACGGCGTAGGGGTGGAGGTGGTGACGAACTGGGTTTGGTCTGGTTGTCTCGGCCTGGGGTTGTAGAGGAGCTGGAGCCATGGTGAGTGATGATGACGTGGTGGCAGGCTGGGGTTTGTCTTGGTGATCGGTTGGCCTCATGGTGGTGGTTGATGGGTTCGGGGTGGTGGAGGTAGGCTGACGTGGTGGAGAATAGCATGAGTTTGACTTGGGGATGAGCGAACAGCAACAGGGAAAAACAAAATAAAACAAATGCAAGAATATGAAGCCATACCTTGGAAGAAGGTTCTGTAAATTTGATAGAAGCAAAAGAATTTTGCAGTCAGGGAATTTGTAATGAAACGTGATTGAGAGGGCAGGTCTTATTGCTTGGAACGGTAAAGAATTTAAGGCTATTAATTATATTAAATAGGTGAAACGCATGGAAGGCCAAGGGAACGAATACTTTCTCGCGTGAAACGATTTAGTGCAGATTTTGGGTAAGAAATTTTTTTTTTTTTGAACGGCTGAAACTTGAATTGCCAATGCATACAAAATCAATTTTAACAAGGGAAAACAAACAAGAGATTATAAAACGCCCAAAGTAACGTACAATTTGTTTTATTTCTTTTATTTAATAAATTTAAAAATGTTAACGGTTTCTTAAAAATATAACGTATCCTTTTAAACCGAATTTAAAATAGTTATTATCATCATTAATAAAATTTGATTCTAATGTAAAGTTAAGAACGGACAAAACGTAACGAAATGTAACGCTTAAATTTTCGTTTTATACAAATTACCACACTTTATATTTAACTCAATATTTCGAAATGTTTTGTTTTTAATTAAAGTTTCGTTTTAAAATATCGGGCTGTTACACTCTCCCCCACTCAAAGCTTTTCGTCCCCGAAAAGGAACGAAGAAAGGAAACAAAGAAAGATAAGATAGAATAGCAAAAGTACCTGAAATAAACAATTCCGGATTCGAAGCACGAATGCTCTCCTCCGTCTCCCAGGTGCAATCCCGTTCATCAGTGCTCCACTGCACTTTGACCAGGTTGACAGATTTTCTTCTTAGCTGCTTCGTACCTCGATCGACGATACGAAGTGGCTTCCTCTCAACAGTCAGATTTGGCTCAATATCCAAACTATCAAGCGCAGAAGGTTGAATAATAAGAGATGGATCATGCAGATAGCGACAAAGATGAGATACATGAAAGACATTGTGTATTCCAGAAAATTTCTCGGGTAAATCCAAACGATAAGCAAGAGAGCCAATTCTTTCCAAAATGCGGAAAGGACCTACAAATCTAGGAGAAAGCTTTCCTCTACGAACGAAACGAATAACATTCCTTAAGGGAGAGACCTTAAGGAAAACCAAATCACCAACAGCAAACTCTAAACTCCGTCTTCGACGATCGGCGTACTTCTTCTGTCTATCCTGAGCAATCCTCATCTTCCTCTTAATCTCTTCGACTCTCTCTGAAGCTTCTAAAACCATCTCAGGACCAAGAACCAAACGATTACCGGATTCAATCCAACAAGAAGGAGATCTACAAGGTCGTCCGTAAAGAGCAGAAAATGGAGATGTCTCAATACTGGCCTGATAACTATTGTTATAAGTGAATTCGACGAGATGGAGATGATCTTCCCAAGATCCTCCATAATCAAGCACACAAGCACGAAGAAGATCTTCTAAAATCTGATTCACCCTTTCCGTTTGACCGTCGGTCTGTGGATGGTAAGCAGTGCTCAGATTTAGATGAGTACCCAAAGAATCCTGAAAGGCTTTCCAAAACCTACTAGTAAAGATAGGATCACGATCACAAACGATACTGAGAGGAACACCATGGAGACGAACAATCTCCCTCATGTAAATCGCAGACAAACTAGAAGCTGAACGGGTAGGCTTGACCGGAATAAAATGAGCTGATTTGGTCAATCTATCCACAATAACCCAGATACTCTCGTTACCCTTCCTAGTCCTCGGTAAACCATCAATGAAATCCATAGAAACTTGTTCCCACTTCCAATTGGGAATCTCAAGAGGCTGCAATAAACCAAGAGTCTTCTGATGATCTGCCTTGACTTGCTGACACGTCGCACACCTATTGACGAAAATGGAAATATCTCGCTTCATACCTTTCCACCAATATAACTTCTTCATGTCCTGATACATCTTGGTTACGCCTGGATGAATAGAAAGTTTGGACTGATGATTCTTCCAAAGTAACTCCTGTCTCAATCCATCAACATTCGGGACACAAATCCTATTATTGATCCTCAATACACCCTTATCGTCAATCTGAGCTCCATTACCATCAAGACTACTACCTCCAACTCTGCTTCGAACACTCTCCTTAATCAATCTAAGCATCTGATCTTCATCCTGTCTAGCCATAATACGATCCACAAGAGGCGAAGAAACAACAATCTGACACAACAAAGCTTTCTTCCTACTCAAAGCATCCGCCACTACATTAGCCTTTCCCGGTGTATAGTTGATGTCGAGGTCATAAGAAGCAAGGAACTCTAACCACCTAACTTGTCTCTGATTCAAATCCTACTGAGAGAAAATATACCTCAAAGACTGATGATCTGTGAAAAGCTCGAACATGGTACCCAACAAATGATGTCTCCAAAGCTTCAAAGCGAAAACAACTACCCAGCAACTCTAGATCATGGGCAGCGTAATTTACTTCATGAGTCTTCAACTGTCTACTAGCATAAGCAATCACTCTACCATCCTGCATCAGAACAGCTCCCAAACCTTCTCGACAAGCATCAGTGTATACCGTTAATCCCTCATCTCCATTTGGAACGGTAAGAACAGGTGCAGAAGTAAGCTTGTCTTTTAACTCATTGAATGCGGCTTCACACTTACTATTCCAAATAAACTTAGCTTTCTTCCGAGTTAAAGCAGTGAGAGGTGCAGCAATCCGAGCGAAATTCTCAATGAATCTCCGGTAATAACCGGCGAGGCCCAGAAAACTATGGATATCAGTAGGAGTCTTAGGAGTTTCCCAATCCTGCACAGAATAGGGAAAAGAAGGATAATAGAAAAGATAGAGTAAATTGAACGAAACAAGGAAAGAGAAAGAGAGAGGAACTTACATTGATCGCAGCGATCTTGACTGGATCAACTGAAACTCCATTACTAGAAACAATATGCCCAAGAAATCGGACTTCATCCTTCCAGAAATGGCATTTGGAAAATTTAGCTTTTAACTGATGCTTTCGAAGAGTCTCAAGAACAGATTTCAAATGTGACTCATGTTCTTCTTCAGACTTAGAGAATATGAGGATATCATCCACAAAGACTAGAACAAATTTATTTAGCACATCACGGAATACACGATTCATCAAGTCAACAAAGAAAGCGGGAGCATTAGTCAAACCAAAAGGCATGACTAACCATTCGAAGAATCCATTCTCAGTACGGAAAGCAGTCTTAGGAATACTTTCCTCGGCAACTCTGAGCTGGTGAAAACCTGTGGCAAGATCAAGCTGAGAGAAAACAGTAGCACCATAAAGCTGATCAAACATGTCATTGATGCGAGGCATTGGATATCTATTTTTCATAGTGAGTTTGTTCAACTCCCTATAATCAACACACATCCGAAGAGAACCATCGGACTTGGTGACGAAAACCACCGCGGCTCCCCATTCAGAAAAACTAGGTCTGATCAGACCCTTGGAAGATAGGTCTTCAATTTGTTTCCTTAACTCAACCTTCTCGCGGGGTGCCATTCTTCTAGGAGGAAGAACTATAGGTCGAGCTCCAGGAATGAGATCAATGCGGAAATCAATTTCCCGCTTGGGAGGTAAAGCAGTAACTTCACCAAATACATCCGGGTAGTGATTAACTACACGGGTCGACTGAAGATCATCAATAGAAGCATCTAGAGAAAAGATAAAGCTACCAGCATAATCATGAGGCATACGGCCCTGAATAAGCAAAGAATTTCCTTGATCATCCTTAAGAGAAACAATTCGGGATTTACACGAGATACGGGCATCATGTCCATCAAGCCAATCACTTCCAAGCAACAAATCAAAAGCACTGAAACCAAGGATATAGAAATCGCCACTAAAACTATGATCGGAATGAAGGAGTTTCACATGTTTACAAATCTTATTAAGATTTGCGGGACCACCAATAGGATTAGAAACACATAGAGGAACAGAAGCATACTCAGGTGAAAGGAGATGTTCAAACTTATTACACAGGTCATCAGAAATAAAACTATGCGAAGCCCCAATATCAAATAAAACACGAACTGGGTGATGAAATAAAGTAAAGGTGCCTTGAAGAGTACCTTGACTATCGCTAGGAGCAGGAGTAGGTGCAGGAGCAGGTGATGAAGCAGATGTGATAGCAAATACGCCAGATGGCCTTCCCTTCTGATATAAAGGACAGTCCTTCTTAAAATGACCCGGCTGAAGACAAACATGACAAAGATCGTTCCTGGTAACCTGGGGTGGAGGAACAGCAACAACAGACGGATTAGGGCAACTATTGGCATAGTGTCCCTTCTGGTCACATTTGAAGCAAGTAATGGAGGAAATATCAATAGGGTGTCTCTGAGAAGGAGCAGATGCTGATGATCCCAAGCCCGCATGCTTGATCCAATTTTTCTTCTGCTGGAGGAAGTTGGGCTTTCTCTTCTTGGAATTTGCAGAGGAAGATTGTGAGACATGAGTACCAGAAGCAGCAGGACCCTTAGAAGTAGGGTTCTCATAGCGGATAGCCATATCCATGAGCTCAGTAAATGTGCCATGAACATGTGAAATAAGGCGATCGTAGAACTCTGGGCGAGCTCCAGAAATGAACTTCTCATTCTTTTTTAGCTGAGTGTCGATAAGACCAGGACCGAATTTGGAAAGTTCATTGAACTTCCGTTCATACTCTGAGAAGGACATGGTACCCTGCTTGAGGTCCATGAATTCACGGTAAAGCTGAGATTTCCCGGCTTCGGGCATCCATTTTGCCACAAAAGCCTCCCTGGAAAGAAATTACAGAAATCAAACTTAAGATAGATTCGAAAAGAAAGGAAATGGGGAAAATTCAAGTTAACACAAAGGATACCTGAACTGCTCCCACGAAAGATCACCTTCGTTAGTGCGAGTCGTAACAGACTCCCACCAATCTAGGGCTGACTCTTGCAGCTGCCATGCTGCTAACTGACGCTTCTGGGCATCAGTGATCTCTAAACCAGTAAAGATTCTTTCCAAACTTCTTAGCCATTGCTGGGCTTCGATGATACTTTCTGAACCGGTGAACTTAGTGCCACCGAGCTGAGAGAATTCTTTGCAAAGAACTGTGAACTTAACGGGTGCAACAGGTGGAGGAACTGGGGCAATACCACGACCCCTACCTCTAGCATTTCCACGATTCATCCTGGAAATATCAAGAATAAATTTAGGACAAGGTACAGAGAAGACAAAGATAAATTAAGATAAAATACGATAAGGTCACTTGGGTGAATATCCTAATAACAAAATTCCTAACAAGGTAGATACGGAAAGAAGGAAGTTTAGAAAATTTTTCTTCTTAAAACAAGAAAGCTTTATATCAAAATAATCTTTGAAAAATCATTTGAAAAATCATTTAAAAATCATTTTATACTTTGAAAATACGTTCACTCACAAGGAAATGATTCTGAGTTTGATTTCACTCATTCTAGGGTATTTCTACCCTATCTCTAATGAGTTTTTGCTCCATAGGCTAAGGTTTGCCTAAACCTGGCTCTGATACCAAATGTAACGACCCACTATTTTGGACCATTCAAATCGACAATAATCCACACATGTAAGACTTGAATAATGCAAAATAACAGATTGTAATAAAATTTGGAGCAAATAAAATCATTCACAGAATCACAGACACAGAAATATCAGAATAACTCGCAGTGGAATTTAAAAATAACCATAGTGGTTCATGAAGCCACTAAAATACATAGTCTCAAATCAAATACAAAATACATAGTCTGAAACCCAATACAGTTCTGAAACAAGTACAATAGAAATCCCAAATACACAAGTCTCTAAAACAAAAGCCGAAATAAGACAACTGAAACTGAAATGGGAAGATAACTAGATAGGCAGAATCTCCAGTGATTCCGAGCTCCAGAAAAGTGAATCCAAAGCTGTGAATACTCAGGCTGACCCGAGCGTAAAATAAAACATAACACTCGAGTCAGGATATACATACTTATACAATGTAAACCAACTCAAATGAACTATAGTAAAGGTACAAGTAACTTAGAAGATGCTTGGGACCGCCCATCCTCTAAGGATCCGTTAAACTATCTACTATATAGTAATATTCGCTATTATAATAGTGTCTAAATAAGTAAAATATAATCATATCGGAAAATAGCGTTAAGGGGATGGAGAACCTTAACGCGGTCGGATCTTAAAATCATAATCGTAGTAAAGCTCGATATGGTAGGTGACACGGCACAACTAGGCAATGCCAGGGTAGATATACCAATTACGCACACGGACTGATGGATACGCATAACAGCCACTACCGTTCCACCTCGAACAACATTCCCAAATCGGAGGATGGCCATCTAGTCAAATCACAAATAAGAGTATAATGTCGAAGAAATGTGTCCTAGAAGAGGTGCTACCTCACTGGTCCGAGATCGCTCCTGTTTTAGCCACCTTATGCCAACTCACGGGAGTTGGGTCCACGTAATACCTTAAGGACGTCGCCACCATCCTACTTCATTCTGGAATCTCCACCGCGTACACGGTTGTCAAAGTGGTTTTCGGTATCGATAGAGAGTATGTCCATATCCGATCCCGGTCTCTTTGCCAACCAATCGTTATTATAACCCGTGGTTATGGATTTAAACAATTTATCAAATATACTTTGAATTAAACCATTTAAAAACAAGGACATTATTCTTTTTAAAAAAAAATCAAATATTAAATTTCTAAAATCTAACCCTTTCGGAGTTCACTTATTCACTTAAAACCAATAACGTTAAAATTTTCAGCTTTCACGGCATTTAAAAAAATGCGGCGGTAAGTTATATTTGAAAACAATTTTATTCAACAAAACAACATTTATAAACTGCTATAACAATTCAGTTTTAAACAAAAATCATATTTCAGCCTATTGTAGTCCTTAACAAGTGCTACAGTAGCCCTTTATTAGTTCAGGTTCAATTTTAGTTTCTGCTACAACAGCACTTAGCAAGTACTATCATAGCCTTAGTTCATTTTAGTCTTTTGGTTCACTTATACAATCCACAACACTTAACAAGTGCTACGGATTCTACCTAGTTAAAACTTATAAAATCATACATTAAAAATGTTCATTTTCAATCCTTTAACTAATTTTATTTCAAGAGAAATTTTACAAGTTAAAAACCAAAACTTACCAATTTGCTTATTACATTCATTTCAACATTTAAACTTAAACTTCATTTTCTACCAATTTAAAACTAAATTTCATTTCAGTTAAATTAACTTAAGTTTCATCTTTCTTTAGATCAAAAATTTCAAATTTAAGTTTCGTTTTTAAAAAAATCAATATTCCTCCATTTACTTATATTTATCACATAGAAAAATCATTTCTATTTTAAATAAATCACAAAAAAATTCGGTTTAAATCAATTTAATATTATTACAAATTTTAAATTATTTAAAAATATTCAGAAAATACAGAAAAATAACCACGGGTCTGTATAATATTTTCTAGCCTAATTCAAGTGATACGGATACTATATCATTTCAATCCGTAATTTACAAAGAAAAATCCGGGTTTTATCATTTCAAACCCGCAATCCCAAGTAAATAAAATTTAATTGAAAATCGCTCAGGCCTATCATTTCAGCCCATAACGACCTTCCCTTATTCTAAAGTCCGTTCGGGTATGTATCATTTCAACCCATAGTGATTCTATTCTACAGGGAACTTGCAGTGTGATTTAACAGAATAGAATAACAGTAAAATAAGAACAGAACATAACAGATGATACGATATGCAGTTTTAACAATTAACATCAACTATAAATAAATCACAGGTAGTTATAACATCATTTATTTGTTTATTTATTTCTACACATTCAGTTGCGGTCGTTTCACAATCATATATGTATGGATATTCATGTGAGATTTTACTCACCTCTACGGAGCTGGAGATCCGAAGAAAAGAAATACGATGCCTAACGGAAGCACGCGAATAGCACGATCAGTTGTTAGCGGATGCGCCAACTAGATTCAAACCAAAAGCACAATAAGATAAAACGAATAAATAGACAAATCAAAGCATGCACGAATAACCATTTCCAATGAAGCCATCAAACGAAAAGGAACAAGTTGAAAATCGACAACAATTTAGCCCGACCACTTTTAGAATTTGATTATAACTTTAAAATTTTCAAAGTGACAAAACACGCATTTTTCATTCTTTTCTCAAAACAAATGTCAGAGGCAAAACAGATTTATAACTTTAAACAAAACTCTGGAAACTATACTATCAGATACAAGGACGAAACAACTTTTCTCATTCCTCTTTTTCAAAGCCAGAGGCAAGATAAACAAAAGTACCACCAAAACAAAGGACGATCATATGCTTATTCATTTTTCAAAACAAAATAGTGGAAAGAAATAGACAAAAGAAAACAAGGTAGAGGCTCGGATCTGACGAATGGTTGGGGCTGGGTTGCTCTCGGCCTGGAGATGTCAGGGGTTCGGCGTGGGGATCGTGCCGTGGTGGTGGCAGGCGTGGCTGGGTTCGGTCAGACGAAGGTGGCGATTGGGTATAGCGTGGAGGAGGCACGGGATGGGGTGGTCTCGACCTGGAGCTGGTCTCGGGGTTGCCTGAGACGTGATGGTGGAGACGTGTGTTCGGTGGTGGTGTCACGGCGTAGGGGTGGAGGTGGTGACGAACTGGGTTTGGTCTGGTTGTCTCGGCCTGGGGTTGTAGAGGAGCTGGAGCCGTGGTGAGTGATGATGACGTGGTGGCAGGCTGGGGTTTGTCTTGGTGATCGGTTGGCCTCATGGTGGTGGTTGATGGGTTCGGGGTGGTGGAGGTAGGCTGACGTGGTGGAGAATAGCATGAGTTTGACTTGGGGATGAGCGAACAGCAACAGGGAAAAACAAAATAAAACAAATGCAAGAATATGAAGCCATACCTTGGAAGAAGGTTCTGTAAATTTGATAGAAGCAAAAGAATTTTGCAGTCAGGGAATTTGTAATGAAACGTGACTGAGAGGGCAGGTCTTATTGCTTGGAACGGTAAAGAATTTAAGGTTATTAATTATATTAAATAGGTGAAATGCATGGAAGGCCAAGGGAACGAATACTTTCTCGCGTGAAACGATTTAGTGCAGATTTTGGGTAAGAAATTTTTTTTTTTGAACGGCTGAAACTTGAATTGCCAATGCATACAAAATCAATTTTAACAAGGGAAAACAAACAAGAGATTATAAAACGCCCAAAGTAACGTACAATTTGTTTTATTTCTTTTATTTAATAAATTTAAAAATGTTAACGGTTTCTTAAAAATATAACGTATCCTTTTAAACCGAATTTAAAATAGTTATTATCATCATTAATAAAATTTGATTCTAATGTAAAGTTAAGAACGGACAAAACGTAACGAAATTTAACGCTTAAATTTTCGTTTTATACAAATTACCACACTTTATATTTAACTCAATATTTCGAAATGTTTTGTTTTTAATTAAAGTTTCGTTTTAAAATATCGGGCTGTTACACTTGGCCACCTCTTGCATCACTGCCACCAGCACCTACCTGACCCAAAGCTACTTCCACACCATCCCCTAGCCTCGAGCAGGTCTGGTTATACCACATAAAGCCATAGTCATGAATTGTTGTTACATAAAAATGCACCTTTGCCTTGTGTTTGTACATTTATGCCATTAATCACTCAAACAACTTCCATACCTTCACTACCCTTGCTAGGCCGACCATACCTGACCCATACCTGAGCAAATACACCCCATGATAGTGCCTTATCATCCTATAGGCCGAGCATGAGATTTGTGAAAGCAAGTGCAAGTGTTTGATTAATTATTGTTCCTTAATTCTAGCTTGTTTAATGTCATATTTTTGGTTGAAATTCATGTTATATGTATTGTTTTGTTTCATATGCACAAGACAACTACTTTGGCTCTCCCACACTTGATTCATAGTCGTGCCTTCGTGCTTTCTGGGTATTTGTTTGTGTGTCTGAATCGATTATCTCCATCTTGTAGAAGTGAGTATTTCTCACCAGACATTTCATACTTATATAAGTAGTAAATTGACATCTTGTGAATCTGTAGTTCATATTATCATATTATACTTGACTGTGATATTATTTAGATGATGATCAACCTGTTTATTCACCTGTCATATCATTTGTTACTGTTATAAGATGCTATTCTGTTTATTTATATCAGTTTATCACACTACAAGTTCCTTGTAGATTAGAATCACTATGGGTTGAAATGATACATACCCGAACGGACTTTAGAATAGGGAAAAATCGTTATGGGCTGAAATGATAGGCCTGAACGATTTTTATTTATTTCATTTAACTTGGGATTGCGGGTTTGAAATGATAAAACCTGGATTTTTCCTTTGAAAATTTCGGATTGAAATGATATATTATTTGTATCATTTTATTTAAGTTAGAAATTTTTATACAGACTGTGGTTAAAACATTTTTCTAAATTTTAAAGTATATAAAAAAAATGTAAATATTATGATATTTTGATTTAAATTTAATTAAAAATTATTTTTATAAAATATTAGTGATTTTCTATAAATCTAATAAGTGAATTAAGTAAATGGTGGAGTGGAATTTGAAATATAAGTAAATTTTGGAATTTATGATTTTGTTTATAAATAGAATTTATGTAAAGTAAGAAAATATGACAATTTTGATTTAAAATGAAATTAATTGAGTTTTATAAAGTGTTAATGATTTTGTATAAATAAATATGAAATAAATGGATATTTAAGTTGAATTTTGAAATATAACTTAAATTGGAAATTTGTGAATTTTGTAAAAATGTGAATTTTTAATTAAGTAAATAAAATGAAAATAAGTTATATTTTGAAATATAAACTCAAGTGTTAAGTTAAATATTTAATTATAAAGAAAAGAAATTAATGCTTGAATTTAATAAGTAAAACTATTATTGATTTTTGAATGGAAATTTAACTTTATAAAATCATAAATATAATGGTATTTCAATGATTGTTTTAAAGTGTGAAATTATATGATTTTATAAGTTAAAATGATTTAAATTGAGATTTAATTGGTTATTAAATTGTATTTAAATTTTTGAATTTTAATTGGCAGCCTTTTTGAAATGCTACCATTTCTAATATAAAGGATATTACAGCATTTTGTAAATGCTGTAAT
Organism: Allium fistulosum; assembly: GCA_030737815.1. NCBI lineage: Eukaryota > Viridiplantae > Streptophyta > Magnoliopsida > Asparagales > Amaryllidaceae > Allium > Allium fistulosum. Next base: position 1,250,296,370 of record CM060903.1, on the reverse strand, counting down.
TGATATAAATGAACTAAATGGCTAAAATGAACTAAGGGCCGTTACTGCACTTTGTAAGTGTTGTAGTTGTTGAATTTAACTAAAGGTTTATTTGAAATCTAAATCTATTACAGCATTTTAAATGCTATCTTTTGCTAACTGAATTGTTTTTAAACATAACTTTCATTTTCTAAGTGCTGCGAAAGTTGAAATTTCACTGTTCTAATAAATTTAAGTGAATAAATGAATTGTGAAAAGACTAAAATTTCGAGAATCGAATATTTGAATATTAAATATAATACTTTCATTTTTTGAAATGGTTTAATTAGAATATTTTGATTTGAAAATATTTGGATATTTTGAAATGATATTTAATTTTGAAATGATATTTGATATATAAGTATAAAATACCAATTTTGAAATTTTAACCACGGGATGTATTTAATTTATGGTTGAATTGATCCTTAGAGGATGGGCGATCCCAAGCATCCTTTAAGTTATTATGCATTACTACTACAGTTCACTTGAGTTGGTTTACATTATATAAGTACATATTGTCCTGACTCGAGTGTTTTGTATTTTGCTTTATGCTCGGGTCAGCCTGAGTATTTACAGCTTAGCTTTAGATCTCTTTCTGGAGCTAGGAATCATTGGAGATTCTTCTTATCTAGTTATCTATCCATTTCAGTTTCAGTTGTTCTATTTTAGCTCCGGTATTATAAACCTCTATTTATTTGAGATTTCTATTGTATATGTTTTCAGACTGATATTATGTAATTTGTTTTGAGAGTTTGTTATAGTAGCTTCATGAACTACTATGGTATTTTAATTTTCACTACGAGTTATTCTGATATTTCTGTCTCTGTGATTCTGTATTTGATTTTATTTTCTCCAAATTTTATTACAATCTGTTATTTTGAATTATTCAAGTCAGAGATGTGTGGATTATTGTCGATTTGAATGTTCCAAAATAGTGGGTCGTTACATAATATGTATAAGAATCATATACAATGACGATGAGAAGGATTATATAAAAACAATAAGTGATACATAAAACTAGATAATAATGAAATAATCAATCCAAATATTCATCCAATCTAACAAAGTTTATGTCACAAATCATTCAAACAAACCCACAGAAATAAAAAATAATCAAATCCAAACCAAACCAAGTATTATTATTTATATACAATCAACCCTATTTAAACTAGACATGTCGAGGAACTTCAACCCATCACTTAGCGCCAAAGGTTGGATCCGCTTTGATAGCATCCCAATCTTCATCATCTTTGTTGAGGGTATACTCTAGATTGGTGGTTGGTTCTTCTTTGTTCAAGGCAGAAATCATCCACCGAATCACGTCAAATTCTTTTCTTGCTTCTTGATCATATACATTTCACTCAATTCTAAGTGTCTCTGGTTTCTTAGGATAAAAGTAATAATGTTCTTGAATGATTCAAGAGTTTGATTGAGGTTTTCAGTTAGTTTTGGATAGGAGAACCCATTATTTTGGTTTTAGAGTTTAGGAATGCAAAGGAAGATGAAAGAGAGTGTAACGACCTGGTATTTCGAACCGTTTAAATCGACAATCATCCATACATGTTAGACTTTAATTGCTTAGAACAACAGATTGTTAATTTGTATTTGGAAAAAATCAACATATACAGTAAATAAATCAATCACAGAATCACAGACACAGAGTTATACAACAATAAGCAGCAGAATAGATAAATAGTAGTTCATGAAGCTACTACAACAACAGAGTATAAAACACAATACAAGGGAAATCTCAAATACAAAGTAGTCTCAAATACATCAGCAGATGACAAGTCCGAATATCAATAACTAGAATAAAATAAAATAGATGAAAGCTGAAAGATAGATCTTCAAGCAAAACTCCAAGCTCCAAAGGTGAGTCTCAAATGTTGTGACACTCAATCTGACCTGAGCATAAAGCAAAACACAAAACACTCGAGTCAGGATTAACATTCTTATATTAGTAAATTCATCTCAAGTGAAATATCAACTGAAATACAAAATAACTTAAAGGATGTTTGGGATACACATCATCTAAGGGTCCGTTGAACTATCTACATACATAGTACAATACGCTACATAAATAATGTCTATAGTAAAGTAAACTATTAAAATAGCATTAAGACGTTACACATATCCCCCTTAATACATTTTATATATTCCCGTAGTCTATACTGTACCGTAAGCTCCACCAAACCGGTGGCTTACTCAGAGGACACTCCATAGTTACGGTACAAACCAAACTCGTAGAAGGCGCGATAGGGTATGTGAACACGGCATGCGAAGCAATGCCAGGGTAGGATTCTACCGTTTTGCGGATCCGGACTGGTGGTAACGCATAGCAGCTACTACCACCCACCTCGAGACACAATCCCAGATCAAAAGGTGCAACCAATCAAATCACAAAGTAATAGAATGGTATCGAAGAAATGTGCCCGATAGGAGGAATGACCTCACTTGGCCCGGCATGGGTCCTATTTTAGTCACATCTAAGCTGACTCACGGGAGTTAGGGCTATGTAAATACCTCATACAGAATCGTACACCAAACCATCCTACTTCGTTCTGGAGTCTCCACCACGTACACAGTTGTTAAAATTGTTTTCGGTATTGGCGGGGAATATGACAATATCCGATCCCGGTCTCTTTAACAACCAAACGCTTATTTTACACCGTGGTCGTTTATATTTCAAACAGTTTATATATCAAAATATCATATTCTTCCCAAAATCATATCACTTTCGAAATCGTATTCACTTTCGAAATCATAACCCCAAAATAGTTTAAACCATATTATCAAATATTTGCATTTGAATATATTAAATCTAAATTATACAGATCCCACTTAAACATTTTGAATATTTAGAAGTAGTTTATATATATTAAAATAGTTTATATTTAAAAATAGGTTAGGGATAAAATAGTTTATATATTAAAAATAGTTTACATTAAAAGAGTTTATATCAAAAATAGTTTCAAATTAGAATTGATTCTTCAAATTTCACAAATCAATTCAAATCAATTTTAGTTCCAAATTCAAGTTAAATCAATCTCAATTCATCAATTACAAATTCTCATTAATTTTTTTTTAAAATTTAATCGATTTCAAATCCAGGTTGAATTACAAATTTAAACTATTTCCAATTTAATAGGTTTCAAGGGTTAATATTCACACCATTTACAATAACTCAATTTGATAAATTTCATTTATATTTCAAAATTCAACTTTAATTTTATTTATATTCGAAGATATTCACCTAATTATTTTTAATAACATTTAAATAAAATCTCATATTACAAATTAATTTAATATCAAGTATTCAATTTCAATTTTATTTAAATTTGAAAATATTCATTTAATCACTTTTTATCAAATCAAGTTATGAAATCATACCTTTCAAACTCTCAAAATCAATAAGTTTCAAATGAAATCTTAATTATAATAAATTCATAAACAAATTGAATTACAAATTAACTTAATTTATCTTCCCAACCTTTATTTTATTAAAGTTAATACAAAATATATTTTTCAAAATATTAATATAATTTGTAAATAAATATTAAAATATATTATATATATATATATATTAGTTAAATTAATTTCTTATTAAATTTTATTATATTAATTTTTATTATATTAAATCTTATTATTATTAAATCTATTTTAAATCTTATTTATATATTTAAAAATAATAAAATTATAAGTAAAATCTTAAAATTTATATTTTTCAAAACTTAACTTATAAATTTAAAATTTCCAAAACATATAATTTTAAAAATCTAACTTTTACACATATATTAAAATTAAAATCTTTATATTATATTTAAAAATCAATATTTATAAAAATCCATATTTTCCTTTCAAACTTAGAAATCATTTTCAAAACTAGACCAACGGTGTCCATATATAATTTTCTATCCTATGGTCAACTGATACAGATATTTATCATTTTAATCCGCAATTTAAATTTAAATTCTTTTTACAGGTATATATTATTTCAACCCAAAATCCCAAAATTCAAAATCAATGAAAATCACTTGGGTTTATCATTTCAACCCATAATGATTTTCCCTTAGTCTATAAGATCATTTGGGTATGTATCATTTCAACCCATAGGGAATTTCTATACTAACAGGTAACTTGCAGAATGAGAACAAATATGATAATAATATAACAGATCAACAACAGGCATATATCATCTGCAACAAATTTAAATATAATATATACAACAGGGTTATGGTATCATATCTCATTGGTGAACAATTGCACATAATGGCATATCATATTTAACAATTAAATAATTAACAATTCAAATTTTACAGCATATTTCAATCATCATTTCATGTGAATTAAATTTTCTATATATATAAGAATGTTAATCGTGAGTGACTACTCACCTTTCATGGCTAGAGAAATTTGAAGATGAAATTGAGCTACGAATCCCAAAGCACTGCACGATGAACACGAATTCAACGAACAAAGCAGGGCACGACGAACTCGTATTGATGAAACAAAATATATAATTTTTAATATTTATAATAAGAGATTATTTTATATATATTATATTTAAAATCAATATCAAATTTACAACACATATATAAATAAAATTTCTATATACATATATTTTAAACCAACATCAAAATAAATCTTTATATTTACATTTCAAAAATCAATGTGTATAATATTCAATTTGACACACATATCAGAACCACTTCTACATATATATATATATATATATATCTGTTTAAAAATCAACATTAGATTTAAACACATATTAACAAATCATTATATATATTATTTCAAAATCTTTTCCTTAAACACATGATAAATACTTTAAACAAGACCACTATGAATAAGTACATATATATAGTTTAAACCTCAATCTCAATATATATGAAACTTGTAATATATATATATATATCTTTTTTTCAAATAAACAAAGTATATATATATATTAGTTGTACAAAAATCTAATTTTAAAATATTGATATAAATGGAAAAGTATGTTTATAGTTTATATTAATATTTAGCATACTATTTTGTATAAATGGCAAAGTAGGTTGTCGCTGACTTCGGCTGAAACGACGGAGCTATGATGATTGGATGTCGGTGAGGAAATGGCTGCCGCGAGGGTTCAAGTGGAGGTGCAGATAGTGAAGGAGGCTGTGGACAGGCAAGGCTGTGTTGTCCGGGTCAAGGGCTGGTGTGTGGAATTGTGGGAAGTGGAGAGGAAGAAGGCGGATGGCGATTGTGGTCAACGAGGGGTTGAACGTGGGAAGGCTTGAGCGAAGATCAGGGTACAGAGAAGAGAGAAAAAAAACAAGCAACTAATATCCTCTTTTTTTCATGAAGTGAGCACGACTATTAGTTTGATGAAGTGGGAGCAAGGTTGGGCTGAAGCTTGTGCGGTAGGCTAGGTTTTCGGCAACAAAGGATGAGCAGGTTCATGCGTATGTGGTCAGGTGAGAGGAAGGGCTGACGTGGAAGGGAAGAGGGTGCTGCAAGTTTGAATCGGTTGTAGGGTGTTTGGTGGATGGACAATGAAAGGTGGTTGGAGCCTAGGGCGTGGCACAAGAAAGGCGGAGAGGAACAGAGTGTGGATAAAGCTGTCAGGTTCGGTGGTGAAAGGCATTTGTAGGTTGTCAGTTGTGGGTGTTGTGGGTTGTTCGGCCAGTCAGGCGACAGTGATGGGGACATGAATGGAGGTAGATGGATCTAATGGTGGATGAGGAAAGTGGAGAAGCGGGTTGTGGATGTAAGGTCTGGCAAGGCGGTGGTTGATAAGGTAGGAAGGAGGAAGGTAGATTCAAAGTGACGAGCAGTATTCAAAGGAGGAGAGAACAATAGCTTATACATTTTTTTTTAAATTTTTCAGAAAGGCAGAACAAATGAAAAAGGGAGATAGTGAAAAAGTTCAAACAGCCGTATCAAACGAAACGAATGGAATGTTGAAATCTTCCACGAATTCAGGAATAAATAAAACAAATGGCTGTTTGTTTTCAGCGGATGGTTAAATGTAACGACCCGTATTTTCACGGATCGAAAGATCGTAAAACTGTTGTCTTTAGGACGTTAGTGTTGTTGATTCGTTTAGAGTTAGATCGTCCATAAGTTAAGTCGTCCAGAGTTTAGACGACTAGAGCTTGAGTCGTAAAGAAGTTAGGTCGTCCGGAGATAAGCCGTGTTGTAGCTTAAGTCGTGTAGAAGTTGAGTCGAGTGGTAGCTTAAGTCGGATGGTAGCTTAGGTCGTGGAACGACTTAAGAGATAGGAGAGACCTATAGGGAGTTAGCGACTTAAGGAATTGACCGACTTAAGAGGGATATGCGACCTAAGGAATGGAACGACTTAAGGAGTTGGCGACTTAAGAGTTTAGATGACCTAAGGGGTTAGGTCGTGTGATAGTTAGGTCGTGTTATAGTTTAGGTTGTTCGAGCGACTTAAGGATTTTGGGATAAGTCGTTAAGATTTAGGTCGTGAGACCCTGTGTCTGGGTTAGGTCGTAGACGACTTATGAAAGGCCGGCATCACAGTTAGGTCGCGATTTATTATGAGTCGTTAGGTCGAGCACTTTCGCACACACGTTAAGTCGTATCCCAGTTAACTCGTAGGTCGGCATTGTTGCTAAGCCGCTTATGTGTGTTGAGTCGTAGGATCTGCTTAGTCGATGGGTCGTAAGTCATTAAGTCGTATCTTAGTTAAGTCGCGTGAAGACTTATGTTGTTAAGTCGCTAGGTCGTGCGAAGGCTTAGGTCGTAGAGCTATTGAGTCGTAAGTCGTGGGGTTTGTTAAGTCGTGGACGACTTAAGGGGGCGGACGACTTAGGGATTTCAGCCTATAAATACACGTCCATTTCCTCACTTTTTGGGATCCGGATTTTGAAGCGACGAAGTGCTGGCATTTTGAGAGCTCAAGTTCTACACTTCTTCACTTCTCTTCTCCACTTTAATCTTGTGATTCCTTCCATCCAAATCGAAGATCAAATCGAAGATCCAAGAGCTTAGATTGAAGATCTTCATCCATCGAAGATAGATTTCATCGTTTGAAGCGGAATTTTGGTAGATTGAGTTAGATCCTTTGCTGTCCAGATCTGAAGTGTGTTGTTTTTAAGGTGTTTAGGTGATTTGGTGAGTGGTGGTTATCTCTCACACGGATCCAAAGGAGTATATCGGATTGATGGCTTGATTTGGTGTTAAAATAGTGATTTCTATGCATTTTTATAAACTTAAGTGTAGATCTATTGTTCATGATGATTTGACATCCATTTTACTACATGTTAATCTATGCAAGTTCATTCATCAAGTTGTAGAGATATTGCTCATGTTTCATGCTTGTTAGATTTGGACTCTTTATTTACAAGTTTGCCATTATTGTAATAATTGTTTATTAGATCATGTTTGAATGCTTGATTACTTGGATTAATGATTGATTTGATTGATTGTTATAAATTAGTTGATTGATGATTTGATTTGGACAAGTTAGTCGAAGATGATTCAAAAGCTAAGGGAAAGGCTCTTGAATAAGAAAAGCTGCTCGTGGCATATGACGCGGATGATAAAGCTCATATGGATAGATTTGATGATGATGTTGAGATGAGGCTTTGCTATGATGAGATGAAGCGAGGCATGATATGAGATAGCCTTGGTTTAATCCAGATGGGATCATTCCAAGCATGTTGATGACTCGGTGAAATGGTTCGAGTTTGAGGATAATGGTTGGCTCGAGAGGCGCTTGAGCTAGTATGAGAATAGTCGTCGAGGAGGATGACTAGAAGGCTGCGATTTCATCGTTGTTGAAGGTTCTAGCAGGCTCAAAGCAAGAGTACGCTGGGCAGATTCGATAGTCCCTAAAGACTATGATTGTAGTCGAGTACTCTAGGCAGATTCGATAGTCCTAGGCACGGGCTGCGACGACGTGCGGAGTTCTGTCTAGAACCGAGGTTGCCATTAACCCTTGACGGACGGCTGAAAGAATGTGCCGGTCATTCAATTAACGGTGGTATCGAAGCAATGATAACAGTGATAGCCAGAGTCATGGATGTTTGGTTGTATCGTCATTCGGTCTCAAGAGCGATGTGTTCTAGGTGCTTATCTGATCTTGGTTTAGGCCTTGGGGGTTTGTACTTGGAAAACACCGACCTTGACTCGAGTGATAATTGCTTTACTTTAATTGTCTGATTGCTATGTTTACTTCTGCTTAGTGTGTCTGGGGGCTATCACTGTAGAAAGAGGTGGAGTGGGAGGGTTGGATTCCTATTCCTTTTACCTTTATGCTCTTTTGGTATGTTGTTAGTTAATTTACCGCTCACTAAGACTGTTGTCTGACTCAAGGTTTTATGTTCAACTCTTATTACCTTGGGCTGTTCATCCATTTTGGGATGGGCAGACTAGGTAGCAGGTGACAGGTGCTGTTCTTAGTGACCGACGATGCTGATGACGAAGACGAGCTGGAGGCTTGCGTATTAGTTTCTTACTATATGTACTGGATGTTCCGCTGCTTGTATATTCTCTAAGTGATATGTAGTGAGGCTTGATGTATTGACTAATCAGATGTTGTACCAAACTATTATGAGGTTTAATAGAGATTCTGTTCTGTGAAGCTTCACTATATATACTTTCTATTGTATTTTATCCATGCGCTGTGAGTTATACGATAGATTCTGCTGTTTTAACTTAGCCTAGGCAATCGTCCATGGCTGCCTGGCACACTTTTCAGCGCACTATTTTCCTTATTTAGTGCAGGGGTCATGGGCGGTCGTCACATTTGGTATCGGAGCTTTGGTTAATCGATTTTACCCAACTCTCGCTGACGTAACTACGTATGAGAGACGTAATTGTATTTTGATGGATGATTACTATATATAATATAGTAGCTTAGAAGGATTTGATTCCTTTATGCAGTTGTTCTTAAGGTGTATTAATCATTCCTTTTTATAGATATTAAGGATGAGTCGAAGAGGAAGACCAGCTGCTAGGGAAGGCCGTGCTACTGAGGGGGCTGCTGATTATGCTGCTATGTTCGAGGCTATGATGACTTCGATCATGAGAAGGATGCCAGCTCCGGGGACATCAGTAGATGTTGGAGTTCAAGTTCAAACTCCAAAACCGGTGGATTTTGCTAAGCTGTGTAAAGATTATACTACTCTTGGAGGAAAGGTTTTCTTGGGAACAGAGTCAACTATTGAAGTCCAGAGATGGGTAGATGCTTGTAGAAGGATCTTTGGTGACTTGGGAATCGAGGATGCAACCAAAAGGAAGCTCACATCAAGACAGCTTCAAGAAAGAGCTTCTGATTGGTGGAACTCTATCACCATTGATACTCCGGAGGAAGAAATTACTTGGGAGCAATTCCAAGCCAGATTTAAAGCTAAGTTCATTTCTATAGCTCAGAAATCTGTTCTGTTCAAGAAGTTTGTGGAGCTCAAGCAAGGTTGAAGACCAGTTCTTGAGTATGTTTCTGAGTTTGAAGCCTTGTCTAAGTATGTTCGGTCGTATATTGAATCTCCTTATCAGAAGAACGAGAAGTTTGTGACAGGCTTGGACAGTTATCTTGGGAGGCAGTTAGTGGATCATCTGGACGATCCATTTGAGAAGCTTGTGGAGAAAGCTCTCAGGCACGAGAATATGTTTCCTAAAGAAGGATCTGTTGTTGCCGTGGCCAAGGAAGAGTCTAAACCACAGCAGGGTGGAAACAAGAAGAGGAAGCAGCAGCAGCAAAAGGGTAAGGGTGGCCAGAAGAAGCCGAAAGGCGAAGTGACCTGCTACAATTGTCAGCAGATAGGCCATTTCTCCAGGGATTGCAAGAATCCAAAGGTGCCGGTGAAGTGCCACAAATGTGACAAGCCGGGGCATATCAAGAGGAATTGTCCAGAACCGTAGAAGGACAAGCAGATTGTGCAAGCTTATGCTTTGGGGGCTGTTCCATCGTCTTCAAAAGCTCCTACCGTTGAAGAGAAAGGAAAGAGTGTGGTGGTTCAAGGTACTCTTTCCATATGTGGTGTTCCAGTTAGAGTGTTATTCGATACTGGGGCATCGCATTCTTTTATTTGTAATGAACTTGTAGGCAGGTTGGGTTTAGAACCGGATATTGTTGATAGACCATTGGTTGTGACTAATCCAGTTGGGGGTTTGTCTTGTCTGTGTATGCTATGCCATGGTCTGATTGTATCGAGTCATGATTGCTCTTTTGTTTGTGATTGTTTTGTTCTGAACTTTGCGGGGTTCGGAATTATTTTGGGTATGGACTGGCTTAGGAAGTATGCGGCAAAGGTTGATTGTGAAAGGTTGGAGGTGACAGTCGAGAATGTGGAAGGGCGAAAGGTTGTGATACGATGTAAGCATGAGGAAGGCGTCTTCATGAGCTTCATGTATTCGCTGGTTGTTCCACGGGATGGACTGTCATCGCTGCCAATCGCCAATGGATTTGAGGATGTCTTTGATGAGGTCAAAGGGTTACCGCCGCATAGGGAGATCGAGTTTCGTATCGATTTAGTTGAAGGAGCCAGACCTGTTGTGATGCCCCTTAGGCGGATGGCGCCTAGGGAACAGCAAGAGTTGAGGGTGCAAGTTGATGATCTTTTACAGAAAGGATTCATTCGGCGTAGTGTGTCCGAATGGGGTGCACCAGTTGTGTTTGTAACAAAAGCGGATGGATCGTTGAGGTTGTGTGTGGATTATCGTGAGCTGAATAAAGTGACTAAGAAGAACAAGTATCCATTGCCGAGAATAGATGATTTATTTGATCAGCTTCATGAAGCCAAGGTGTTTTCTTAGATGGATTTGGCAACGGGATTTCACCAGTTAAGAGTGGCAAAAGATAGTGTGCAGAAGACTGCTTTCAGAACACCATCTGGTTTCTTTGAGTGGCTGGTAATGCCGTTTGTATTGGCCAATGCACCAGCATATTTTGTGGATCTTAAGAATAGAGTTTTCAGAGATCAATTGAACAAGTTCGTACTAGTGTTCGTGGATGATATTTTGATTTATTCCAGAACTGAAGAAGAGCACAAGACGCACTTGCGTATTGTTTTGGAAATCTTACGGAAACATCAGTTGAAGGCTAAGTTTTCGAAGTGTCACTTCTAGAAGAGCGAAGTAAGGTTCTTAGGCCATATTATCTCTGGAAACGGAATAGCGGTTGGTCCCGCTATGGTGGCAGCAATCCAGGATTGGGTTAGACCTAAGAATGCATCTGATGTGAGAAGTTTTCTTGGATTAGCAGGATACTATCGTCGATTTATCAAAGACTTTTCCAACGTGGCTGCACCATTAACAGGATTGACGAAAAAGAATCAAGTATTCAGATGGGATGCTAAGTGTGAGCAAGCTTTTGGAATCCTGAAAGAGCTATTGACAAGTGCTCCTGTTTTGACTATTCCAAGTGGGAATGATGAGATGGTGATTTACACCGACGCATGTGGTACTGGACTTGGAGCAGTGCTGATGTAGAAGGGTAAAGTTGTTGCGTATGCAAGTCGACAACTGAAGTCGCATGAAAGAAATTATCCGACTCACGATTTGGAGTTGGCAGCGATTGTATTTGCTCTGAAGATGTGGAGACATTATCTACTGGGAGTTCGATTCGAGTTGTTTACAGATCATAAGTCGTTGAAGTATCTTTTCTCCCAAAAGGATTTGAATCTTAGGCAGCAACGATGGCTAGAGTTTTTGGCATCGTATGATTTTGGTATAGCCTATACTCCGGGAAAGGGTAACACAGTAGCAGATGCGTTAAGTCGAAGACATGCAGGATTGGGAGCCATGTTTTCAGAATGGAAGAATCTCGAGTATTTAGCTGGATTTGACTTCAGGCCCAGATGTGAATTGGAACCTGAGATGTTGGCAAACTTATCTATAAAACCGACTCTTGTGGAAAGAATCGGCGAGAGCCAAAAGCGAGACGATAAGCTTGTCAAGATTATCCGTGATTTGGAATCTGGGTTCGACCCAGAAAAGGATAAAGGATTCAAGGTCGATCGAGAGGGTTGGCTTCGGAAGCAAGGACGACTAGTTGTTTCCAACATAGATGAATTGAGAAATGAAGTTCTGAAGGAAAGTCATCACTCGAAGCTGACCATTCATCCAGGTGGAAATAAGATGTATCGGGATATGAAGAGAACCTACTACTGGGAAGGTATAAAGAAGGATGTTGGAAATTTTATTTCCAAATGCATGAACTGCCAGTTGGTAAAAGCCGAACAGAAGAAGCCAAGTGGATTTCTTCAGCCATTAGAAGTTCCTACATGGAAGTGGGAGCAAATATCGATGGATTTTATCGATGGACTACCTAGAACAAGAACGGGAAATGAAGGGATTTGGGTCATCGTGGATCGTTTGACTAAGAGTGCAAGATTCATTCCGGTTCGATCGACCAGGACTGCATCGAAATTGGTTGAGCTATATGTTAAGTGGATAGTTCGATTCCATGGTATTCCGAAAAGTATAGTGAGCGATCGAGACCCATTGTTCACTAGTGGATTTTGGAAGAGCTTCCAGGAAGTTTTGGGAACCGAGTTGTGTTTGAGTATAGCTTATCACCCCCAAACAGATGGTCAGACCGAGAGAGTCAACCGAGTTTTGGAAGATCTCCTTAGAGCATGTGTTTTGGATTTCGGGGATCATGGGAAGATCACCTTCATTTGGTGGAATTTTCTTATAATAACAGTTACCAGTCAAGCATTGGTATAGCACCGTATGAGGCATTGTATGGAAGACCGTGTAACTCTCCGACATGTTGGTTAGAAACAGGAGAAAAGCTGATACTTGGGCCAGAAATGATTCGACAGACTTCGGATTGCATAGAGATCATTCAGCAACGAATGAAGGCAGCCCAAGACCGACAGAAAAGTTATGCTGATAAGCGTCGTAAGGATTTGGAATTCGACGTAGGTGATATGGTTTTTGTGAAGATTTCTCCACTGAAGAATGTTATTCGATTCGGGAAGAAAGGAAAATTGACTCCGAGATTTGTTGGACCATTCCCGATCATCGAGCGAATTGGAAAGCTCGCCTATAAATTGGACTTACCAGAAAAGATGTCGGGTGTGCACAACGTTTTTCACATATCATATCCACGGAAGTATGTGCACGACTCGAATACAGTGGTTTCTGCAGATAGCTATGAAGATTTTGAAGTTGACCTAGTTGATAAGAGACCTCGTAAGCCGCTTCGTGTTGTGGAAACTGACACGAAACATCTTAGGAGGAAGGTAATTAGGTTGCTCAAGATACAATGGAGTGATGATGTTAACGACTGTACATGGGAGGTGGAAGAGAGGATGAAGGCAGCTCATCCTAAACTCTTCGAGGTATGGCCATAAGGTGTCGTGTCATCTCGCGACATTATAACTTATTCTAGTTTTAGAATTCTGCATGCTAGGCTAGAATTGGATGCATGGTTTGTTGATTGCTATGGATGGTAGGCATGCGAAATAGTTTTGATTGCTCTTGTTTGTTTAGAATTTCGGGGGCGAAATTCCTAAGGGGGAGAGAATGTAACGAACCGTATTTTCACGGATCGAAAGATCGTAAAACTATTGTCTTTAGGACGTTAGTGTTGTTGATTTGTTCAGAGTTAGATCATCCATAAGTTAAGTCGTCCAGAGTTTAGACGACTAGAGCTTGAGTCGTAAAGAAGTTAGGTCGTCCGGAGATAAGCCGTGTTGTAGCTTAAGTCATGTAGAAGTTGAGTCGAGTGGTAGCTTAAGTCGGATGGTAGCTTAGGTCGTGGAACGACTTAAGAGATAGGAGAGACCTATAGGGAGTTAGAGACTTAAGGAATTGACCGACTTAAGAGGGATAGGCGACCTAAGGAATGGAGCGACTTAAGGAGTTGGCGACTTAAGAGTTTAGACGACCTAAGGGGTTAGGTCGTGTGATAGTTAGGTCATGTTATAGTTTAGGTCGTTCGAGCGACTTAAGGATTTTGGGATAAGTCGTTAAGATTTAGGTCGTGAGACCCTGTGTCTGGGTTAGGTCGTAGACGACTTATGCAAGGTCGGCATCACAGTTAGGTCGCGACTTATTATGAGTCGTTAGGTCGAGCACTTTCGCGCACGCGTTAAGTCATATCCCAGTTAACTCGTAGGTCGGCATTGTTGCTAAGCCGCTTATGTGTGTTGAGTCGTAGGATCTGCTTAGTCGATGGGTCATAAGTCGTTAAGTCGTATCTTAGTTAAGTCACGTGAAGACTTATGTTGTTAAGTCGCTAGGTCGTGCGCATGTGTGTTAGGCTAGGTCGTGCGAAGGCTTAGGTCATAGAGCTATTGAGTCGTAAGTCGTGGGGTTTGTTAAGTCGTGGACGACTTAAGGGGGCGGACGACTTAGGGATTTCAGCCTATAAATACACGTCCATTTCCTCACTTTTTGGGATCCGGATTTTGAAGCGACGAAGTGCTGGCATTTTGAGAGCTCGAGTTCTACACTTCTTCACTTCTCTTCTCCAATTTAATCTTGTGATTCCTTCCATCCAAATCGAAGATCAAATCGAAGATCCAAGAGCTTAGATTGAAGATCTTCATCCATCGAAGAGAGATTTCATCGTTTAAAGCGGAATTTTGGTAGATCGAGTTAGATACTTTGCTGTCCAGATCTGAAGTGTGTTGTTTTTAAGGTGTTTAGGTGATTTGGTGAGTGGTGGTTATCTCTCACACGGATCCAAAGGAGTATATCGGATTGATGGCTTGATTTGGTGTTAAAATAGTGATTTCTATGCATTTTCATAAACTTAAGTGTAGATCTATTGTTCATGATGATTTGACATCCATTTTACTACATGTTAATCTGTGCAAGTTCATTCATCAAGTTGTAGAGATATTGCTCATGTTTCATGCTTGTTAGATTTGGACTCTTTATTTACAAGTTTGCCATTATTGTAATAATTGTTTATTAGATCATGTTTGAATGCTTGATTACTTGGATTAATGATTGATTTGATTGATTGTTATAAATTAGTTGATTGATGATTTGATTTGGACAAGTTAGTCGAAGATGATTCAAAAGCTAAGGGAAAGGCTCTTGAATAAGAAAAGCTGCTCGTGGCATATGACGCGAATGATAAAGCTCATATGGATAGATTTGATGATGATGTTGAGATGAGGCTTTGCTATGATGAGATGAAGCGAGGCATGATATGGGATAGCCTTGGTTTAATCCAGACGGGATCATTCCAAGCATATTGATGACTCGGTGAAATGGTTCGAGTTTGAGGATAATGGTTGGCTCGAGAGGCGCTTGAGCTAGTATGAGAATAGTCGTCGAGGAGGATGATTAGAAGGCTGAGATTTCATCGTTGTTGAAGGTTCTAGCAGACTCAAAGCAAGAGTACGCTGGGCAGATTCGATAGTCCCTAAAGACTATGATTGTAGTCGGGTACTCTGGGCAGATTCGATAGTCCTAGGCACGGGCTGCGACGACGTGCGGAGTTCTATCTAGAACCGAGGTTGCCATTAACCCTTGACGGACGGCTGAAAGAATGTGTCGGTCATTCAATTAACGGTGGTATCGAAGCAATGATAACAGTGATAGCCAGAGTCATGGATGTTTGGTTGTATCGTCATTCGGTCTCAAGAGCGATGTGTTCTGGGTGCTTATCTGATCTTGGTTTAGGCCTTGGGGGTTTGTACTTGGAAAACACCGACCTTGACTCGAGTGATAATTGCTTTACTTTATTTGTCTGATTGCTATGTTTACTTCTGCTTAGTGTGTCTGGGGGCTATCACTGTAGAAAGAGGTGGAGTGGGAGGGTTGGATTCCTATTCCTTTTACCTTTATGCTCTTTTGGTATGTTGTTAGTTAATTTACCGCTCACTAAGACTGTTGTCTGACTCAAGGTTTTATGTTCAACTCTTATTACCTTGGGCTGTTCACCATTTTGGGATGGGCAGACTAGGTAGCAGGTGACAGGTGTTGTTCTTAGTGACCGACGATGCTGATGACGAAGACGAGCTGGAGGCTTGCGTATTAGTTTCTTACTATATGTACTGGATGTTCCGCTGCTTGTATATTCTCTGAGTGATATGTAGTGAGGCTTGATGTATTTACTAATCAGATGTTGTACCAAACTATTATGAGGTTTAATAGAGATTCTGTTCTGTGAAGCTTCACTATATATACTTTCTATTGTATTTTATCCATGCGCTGTGAGTTATACGATAGATTCTGCTGTTTTAACTTAGCCTAGGCAATCGTCCATGGCTGCTTAGCACACTTTTCAACGCACTATTTTCCTTATTTAGTGCAGGGGTCATGGGCGGTCGTCACATTAAATGAATGGTCACGGGGAAAACAAAAGGCTTAAACGCTACCGATACGACCAATCGCTTCGTAGATTTCGCTGCGTACCGGACATCGAAATGCATAAATGAATATACTACAAAGATCAGCATGACGAGACGAACAGAATGGTACACAGATATCTGCGATACGATCATCCTATCAAAAGTCGATATTCGCTGCCAAAATGCTGCTAAACCGTCGAAAATAAGACAAACGAGACTATAGCAGTCCAAATTTGGCAAAACGAAATATGACGTCTCACTCAGAAAAAGATTTACATTTTAATTATATAAAATTATTCAAATTTTGAAACATTTTATTTTCATCATAGTAACTAATTTTAAATTGAAATTGAAAATTACACAACAGCACTAACTTTCATATTTACCAACGAAAATATGTCATTTGCTATGTTTAAATAGACGCATACCAAATATCAAATTTTCATTTCTAAATTTAATTATTTATTTTCATGAAAATTTCAATTAATTATGTTATAAAAAAATCGTTAAAAATTACGGGTCGTTACACTCTCCCCAACTCAAAACTTTTCATCCCCGAAAAGGAACGAGATAGGAGAATAGGAACAACCAGAAAGAAAAGATAAATTTGAAATACACAGTATTGGATACAACTGTTAATTTAAAACCATATAAATTTTATTTATTTTTAAATTGATTAATATTCAACAAATTTAGTTTCAATCCATTTTCTTTAATCAATAATTATTCATTGTATTCACATTTTGGTTGATTTCAATTCAATGGATTCCCATTCAGTTGATCCGATTTCAATTTATTAACATTTGTTACAAAATTTTCTTTCAAAACAAAATTTATTTTTATTTAACTCATTCATTTTATCCATTTATCTTCAGTTAAATTGATTCCACTTAAAAATTAAATTCCACTATTTCCTGAAATTTGCCATTTGTTTTCCAAACAGTTTCAAAATATAAATTTGTTTATTCCCCATTTAGTTTCTTAAGTTCATATTCATTTACTTAGATGACATTTTCTTTTTGTTTTTTAAATTTATTTCACTTACATTTCTTATAACATAAATTAAATGGATAACATTTATTATACTACTAAATTTTATTTATAAATACCCTTATTTATAACATTTCTATTAGCAAAATTTAGTTTGAACATTTTATTACTTAAGTTTACTCTTGTATAACCTTCAATTATATATTCACATTACATTTTTAACTTTTTGAATAATCAGGTAAGTTATATATATGTTTTCAGAATACAATTGAGTGTTATACAAATAAGTTTTATCCTAGTTCAACTGTTTCAAGTTGTTCAATTCATTCCTTGTTTTAGATACTCCAATTATTCAAAGTTTTCTTCATTTCAATAATTGAAAATCATTACTTAACATAAGCTTAAGAGTTAAATTTCCGGTTTCACTTCAAAACATTTTTTTTTGAAATAAATGTATACATATATACACATCAAATCATATCAAGAATTCAAATCAAATCCATTTTCCAAACGAAAGCGTAGCAAAACTACTAAGTGGTCTCACCACTTTAAGACTCAAAAATGAATGTCGATGATGCTGTAGTCATCACCGAAACTATTTCCAACGACAAATGAGGAGAGTACTAACTTACTTCCTTTTAAAAAAAATCTTTGGAAACAATTTCCATTCGAAAATACTTTCAAATAATATATTTTCAAAACTTTTAAAATAAAAAGAAAAACACTGGAAATTAAATTCTCAAATTCTTAATTTTAAATTCATTTCATTTGTAGATCAATAAATGATAATCTAGTATTATCATTCTAACAACCAATCATTTAACTATCCAATTCTAGAAAATGATACATATATATGAAATATAATTATACATAAAATTATTCCATTTACCAATAATATTGTGTCAGTTTGCTCTGTTCAAGTGTTTTGAAATTCCTTTCGATAGCGTTGGCCAGATGAACCGATATAAACCCCAAACCAATCTTAACAACTCAAACAACACAATATAAATAATTTATATTAATTTACAAATACATTGTCTCATCGGATGATTCAAGAATAGATTTTAGAACTAGGATAGAGTTTCAAATTTAGAGGGACCCTAATCAAAGAGAATTCTAACAACGAAGATAGCTCGAAAGGATGATAAGATAATTAAGTTACAGAAGAGAAAAGATTGATAGACTTACATTTTTCGCGGGCGACCTTAACCGGGTCAACCGAGACTTAGAAAAATGAGAATATCATTAACGAAAACCA
The DNA here is from genome assembly GCA_030737815.1 of Allium fistulosum. NCBI lineage: Eukaryota > Viridiplantae > Streptophyta > Magnoliopsida > Asparagales > Amaryllidaceae > Allium > Allium fistulosum. The sequence goes on along the minus strand of CM060903.1, from coordinate 1,250,277,833 downwards.
GGACGAACTGTTGAGAACATCGTGGAAAACACGATTCATGAGATAGACAAAGGAGGCAGGAGCAATGGTTAATCCAAAGGGCTTGACTAACCATTCATAGAAACCATTCATCCGGGAGGAAGGACAATAGGTCGGGCTCCATGAACAAGATCGATGCGGAATTAAATTTCCCGCTTGAGAGGAAGAGAAATAATTTCACCGAAGACATCAGGGTAATCCCTGACTATTGGTGTGAAGTCGAGCTCACTAGGCTGAGAATCAAGCGAAAAGATAGACTGCTTGCATAATCCTGAGGCAACCGACATTTGATCACAAGAGAATTACCCTGGTCATCAACTAGAGAAATGGTTCGGGCTTTGCAAGAGATGACAACATCAAAACCGTGGACATAAAAATCTATGGTAAATCGATGCCTGTTGTAAAGGAGTTTCACCCCTTCACAAATCATACGCAGGTTGGCGGGACCGCCGATGGGATCAGTCAGACACAAGGATGAAGTTGCCAATTGAGGTTGCAAGGTGTGGTCAAATTTATTAAAGATATTAATAGAATTAGAGCTATGGGATGCTCCAGTATCGAAATGAACACGAATAGGATAAGACAAGAATGGATTTCGGAACAAAGGGAAGGTTCCAAAATTCAAAAGAAAACCAAATTTAGGAAGATCCAAACGAATAATTTCAAGCTCGAACGAAGATGATTCTGTAATTAATTTTACTCCATATGCTAAGTTTTGCCTAATCCAGAGCTCTAATACCACTTGTAACGACCTGGTATTTCGAACCGTTCAAATCGACAATATTCCACACATGTCGGAATTGAATTGCTCAAAACAGCAGATTGTTAATTTATATTTGGCAAAACTCAACATATACAGTAAATAAATCAATCACAGAATCATAGACACAGAGTTATACAACAATAAGTAGCGGAATAGATAAATAGTAGTTCATGAAGCTACTACAACATCAGATTATAAAACACGATACAATGGAAATCTCAAATACAAAGTAGTCTTTAATACATCAGCAGATGACAAGTCTGAATATCAACAACTGGAATAAACTAAAATAGTTGAAAGCTGAAAGATAGATCTTCAAGCAAAACTCCAAGCTCCAAAGGTGAGTCTCAAATGTTATGACACTCAGTCTGACCCGAGCATAAAGCAAAACATAAAACACTCGAGTCAGGATTAACATTCTTATATCAGTAAATTCAACTCAAGTGAAATGTCAACTGAAATACAAAATAACTTAAAGGATGTTTGGGATACACATCCTCTAAGGATCCGTTAAACTATCAACATACATAGTACAATATGCTACATAAATAATGTCTATAGTAAAGTAAACTATTAAAATAGCGTTAATGCGTTACCCATATCCCCCTTAACAAATTTTATATATTCTCATACTCTATACAGTACCGTAAGCTCCACCAACCCAGTGGTTTACTCAGGGGCACTCCATAGGTACGGTACAATCCAAACTCGTAGAAGGCGCGATAGGGCATGTGAACATGGCACGCGAGGCAATGCTAGTGTGATAACCCGAATTTTTGGGACATTTGATAATTGGATAATTAACTGTTTTATTCAATTGAACAGATAAAATTTTGATAATAAAAGATATCTGGATAAATATTCGATAATCTCCTAATATAATTACCTAAAATTTGACAAATTATTCTTTCTAAACAAATAATAATGATGGTTTATATACACATAGATATAAGTAGATTTAAATAGAAAATTTTTTATTCAAACAAATTGAATTTGTGTTTGTTTAAGTAAATATATTTGTATGATTTAATTTCAGTTTGGATTTTAAATTGTATTTGAATTTGAATTTAAAATTCAAAGGGTAGATATATATATATATATATATATCTTAAATATATTTTGAATTTAAAAATATGTATATATGATTTTTGTAGAAATATAGTTTGTTTTATTCTATTTTCTTTTAAAGGATTTCATTTATATAAATTAAAAGATGTATTTTTGTTATTAGGAATTTATTTTAAAAACCCTTATTAACATTTAAAAATATATTTTGCATGTAGTATTACAAATGTAAGCTAATAATGTTATCTAAGCATATGTGTTAACAAAATAGATAGGGAAAACGACAAGTGTCTTTAACCTCTTTTTATTTTCAAAATAATTAGTAAATGAGAAAATTAAGTTAAATAAACATCTTCCTATCTATCTCACATTTTCTTTTATCTATTAAATTTCTAAAGCAAAGAAACAATACTCTGTAACAAAATCGAAGGAAAATCAAAACAATCTCCTTCTAAATACAACCGAACCTAAAACCTGTTATTCAACCTGCATTCATCAATTCTCTTCAACCTGAGAATTTATTTCCTGCATTCTTCTTAAAACTGGAAGTTAAGCTACCTACATGCAACAATCAAAAGCAAGTTAAAGACATTAGCAACTCAATCTTTCAGCAAGCGACATTCAAGCTTTTAAAAAGCATGGGCAAAGGCATTTTAAAAGCATTAAACAACTCAAGTCTTAAAAGCATTCAAGCAGAATTGAAAATGATGTTCAAAAGGGTTTTTCAAACTAAAAGCTCTGCTCTGCATATTTAAAATCTATGAGTAAACAACTATTTAAATTTAATCTGTTTATATATATGGGTGTATGTGATAATCCTTGGAAACTATGATGGGTAGTATGTTTGCATGTTTGTTTAGAGATGATTTTATATATATATATATAAATATATGTGAATTTGGGAGTGCATGTCTGTAAATATATATACAGAGCTCTATTCCAGTTTAACAGTTTTAAACTTGATCCAAAAATCAAGTTCTTCTTCCCTGATCATTGTTGACACTTGATGTTTAAAAGAAACTTGTTTGAAATGATGTAATACAAATTTAAAAAATATTTGCAAGTGAAATTATTGAGTAAATATTTCAAACAAATGAAATTACAGTGGAAAATCAAAAATAAGTCAAAAACCGATGTTCGTAATTTTCGTGTTCGGGTTCATAATCAGATTTGAATTAGAAAATGATGATTTTTAAAAATCATTTCATAAATGTTAAGTTTATATTTATGGAGAATTTCGGTGTTGAACGATATTTGCATTATCGTTAAATTCCGATGCTCGGATGTGTCGGGGTTGAGACTGAAGGTTGTTCATTGATCGGTGATCATGGGAAAATTGTTCGATGATTTTATCAGTCAACGAGGCGATGGTGAGGGGTAGATTTAGGGTTTTGTTTGAGTTTTTGTCGAGGTTGTTTCTTGGCAATGGCGGCGTCGTGGTGGGCTTTGAAGGATGTGGTATAGGTGGAATAGCTGGAGTGTAAGGAGACGAAGTTTTGGCTGGAGTCTGGGGATCATCGGTGGTCTATGGTAGTGGAATGTGTGGTCGGTGGTCGATCGATCGAGTTCCAGTTTTGAACGATTGGCTCGTTTCTAATTTATGGTTTGATCGAGGAAGCTGGGAGGTCGGAGTGATGGAGAGGGTCATTGGCGACCAGAGGGAGTCGGCGAAGTTGATCGGAGGGCCGTCGTTGATGTGTGCACGTGCACGATGAAGACAAATGTCAGTATTTGTGAAGGAAGTTTGTGACTCAGGGTGGGTCTCGGGGAAGAAGAGTTGTGACTCGGGGGAGGGTCTTCCAGAGTTCGTGTGTGTGTTGTTTCCAGGTTTAAAAATTTAAAACTTAACTAAGTTTTGAAAAAAAAAGGGAAGGTTTTTTTTCTCAGGTCAAGGCTCGAGTACTATACAGGTTGGACCCGAAGATAAATTTAAGACAGTTTTAAGTTTAAATATAAACAAGTTTTTAAATTTAAAATGAATTTAGTTTAAACTGTTATATGATAAATGTTTTAAATTTTTATTTTTGGTTAAAAAGGTTATATGATTTGATAACCTAAATTTGTTAAATGTTTAAGTTATTTTAAACCAAAATTAAATGATTTAATTAAGTAAAGATAAATGTTTTTAATATGATTATGATAATTAAGAAATAAAATAAAGATAAATGGTTTATCTTAAGGTTAATTAAGATCTGGGATGATTAAGAATTAATTTAATTAATAAATAATTAAAGAGTAATTAATTTGATTAATTAATTAATGATTTTAAAGGGTAATGAATTAATTTAATTAATTATGAGTTAATTAATTAGAGATTAATTAATTTGTAATTAAGGATAAATTAATTAAGTAATTAGAGATTAATTACTTAAAAGATAATTACTTAATGTAAGTAATTAAAGGAAATTAATTAATGATTAAGTAAGAAGGATTTAAATGGTGATTAAGTAATTAATTTAATTTATTTAAATTAATTAGAAATGGTGTGACAAATAAATCTTGCTTATTGAATAATATTGTATGCCTTAGATAGATGATATCTCTGATATGTGATACTAGGTGATATGATATGTTTGGATTAAACTGTGATAATGTGGGTATCTATCGATGATGAATTACTGTGTAAAGATGACACCCTGTATTTAAAATTTGAATTGTATTTCATTTGAATAACTTGGTTAAGATGACATTGGATTCGAAGAGACAGGAGTCGGGTATTAGTTAATAACCGAAACCACTTCGATTTGAAATCTTCTATAATTCTTTATAGATTGATATATGAAATCAAATAGGCCAGTTTGGGATAATATGGACCATTTAAACTAAGTTGGATACTTAGATATTGTTTGTGAAAATAAGTGTTGACTATATAAGTTGTTTACTTATAGTAAAGTACGAGTTACCCGGGTTTAAATAAGTTCTATAAATTGGAATTTCATGTTAGATGAGTTTACTCACGCTGGTTTCCAGCCTGACCCGGGTGTTACTTTGTGGTAATGCTCGGGTCAGACCGAGTATTACAGATTTCAGGTAAGGACGTTCTGGAGCTTAAGAGTCGAGCTGGATGGTAGGAACGTATGGAGTATATTCCGCTGTGATATATTATAGTTGTTAGAGACATGTTAATTCTAACTGTCTAGTATATTTGTGAATGTTGTAACTCTGATGTATAAAAATGTAATTAACAAATACAGTTTTCTTTGTATAACTGATATTATTATTTGATATTGTATTTTGATCCGCTGCGAATGTGAGAATCTGTGTCTTGTTCTGTTTCTTTCTTCTATCTCTTTTCTTTTTCTTCTAACTATTTGGAATTTTTGGGTTCGGAATTTCTGGGTCGTTACATTTGGTATCAGAGCCAGGTTAAGCGAGAACCTTGGCTCTGTTAGGATTACTCGTTAAGGTAGGGTCAATGGTACCCTAGAACGAGTTGAGTGTGTGTGTATATATATATATGAGAGCGTAATTGTTATTTTCTTATATAAGGATTTTAAATGATTTTATATAAGAATATATTTTGATATATAAAATGATATTTCTTTCTAATAAATATTAAGGTAATTGGTTGTTAAAATATTGGAATTAAATTAAGTGGTAATAGAAATACAACCAAATTGAAATTGAATGAAGATAAGTTGAAAAGGATCCAAACTGAAATTAAAAATCCAATTGGAATTGAAGATTATTTAAAATTGTGAAAGTTTTAAATCTAGGTCCAGAAATTTGAAAATTGTTTCAAAGTGATAAAGAAATAATAAATAATATTATTTGAATGGAAGAGCTTGATTCAAACAGGGGTGGTTTGAAAATTTTAAAGGAATTTGTTTTGAATTTAAAAACCAAAGGTTGTTTAAAATTTAAGAATAACTTGGTGTGTAAAGGAAATAAATATGTATATTTGGAAGTAAACACTAAGTGTTGAGTTTTGAATTTTCCCGGAAATGATGATAAGTTTTTTTTAAACTTAATGAGAAGATTATTAATATAAAGTTTAAAATTGAAATGGGAATTCAAAATTGGGTAAAGTTGACTGGATTTAATTGAATTAACTTAAGGAAAGTTAAATGAGTTTAGAATAAACAACCCGATTTGAAATTTTAAGATGAAATTGGAATTTAACTTGAGAAGTTAAATGGTTGATTTTAAATGGGAGTTATGAGTAATCTCAAAATGGGTGTGAGATCTGGAAATTGAAAATGGATAATAAATTAGAATCTGAAGATCAAATTATTTTTGAATTGAACTTTGTAATAAGTTAAGTAAAGATAATTTTAAAATGCAATTTTGGAATTTGGATTCAGAATTAAATGGTTTAAAGATTTAAGTTGTTAAATTAAAAATTAAGGTTGGTTTGATTTAAAAAGTAAAGGTTAATTTGATTCAAAGGATTAAATCAACATTTAAAAATTTAACTTGAAATTATAATTCGAGATGGTTTAAAGTTGAGATTTAAATTTAATTAGTTCAAATTGGATTTGATTTGAATTAATTTGGAATTTGATTAAAGTAGAATAGGTTTAAAATTCAAATGGAATTTGATTTGAATTTAGGAAAGAATTGAGGATATGTAATGACCCAAGATTTTAGGAATTTATTCTGACAAATATAAATGAATTCAAAATAATTTTTGAACAAATTTTGAAAGGGGATTGATATAGCTTGATGGTGTATCAGTATGTGTGTACATGTGTGCACAGGAAATGCACATGAACTAAAGCTAAAAATCTCTGAACTTTAAGAATAAATACATATTGACATGTATGGGAATATATATATATATAGATTAAATCCTTAAAAGCTGAATGCATAAGTAAATATAAATATATGGATGCTACTGAATATTTTTGAGTATACATATGCATATGTGTGTCAATACAGAAAGATGTATAAATATATATATATATATATAGGTGTACTAATTATTTCAGTAAGACTTATATAAATATATATATGTGTTAATAAAATACTAGAGTTTGAATTAGTAAGATAAAATATACAGACACATTTTAGTATATAGGAAGAAAGAAAGAAAAACTGAAGATATAAAAAGGAGTAGTTCTCTTGTAAATAAATAAAGAAGGTACATACCATTTACATGAAAGCTAAAAATAGAAAAAAAAAAGACAAAACAGGGAAATCTTTGCTATAGGCAGAATTAGGAAGAGTATTTGATAAACAATAAAATCAAGTCACATTTTTGGCATGATTGTAGACAAAGGAAAAAGTATTTTCTGAAAAGAAAATTTCTAAAAAAAAATGTAACCACTTTTCTCTTCACCTAAATTAAGCCGGGAAGGGTAGAATTTTGGGTTCAAGTAAAATACAGATAACATGATTTTTTTGGTGGGCAAAAATGGCTTTAGCCAATACCCAAAACCCTAAGGAAGACCCTGTATATATACATGTATATGCAGCAGCCTCCTCTCCTTCTCAGAAAAGAACTTGAAAAAAAAAAGGAAAACAACACCATAGAAATCAAAAGGCAAGGGAAGGAAGAGAGCTTGAGGCTAAAGGCAGAAGTTCATCAATTAATTAAGGAAGCAAAGAAGAGAGCTAGGTGAGAAAACTCACTCAAAATCTAAGGCAATAAGTCCTAATGTAGGCAGCCAGTTATAAGTAATTTTCTTAAAAATGTATTTTCATATGGGAATATGTATCTGTGATTTTAAAACTGAAAAGGTTTTGATTCTCTTTGGTTGATCACTTGTTGTATTATAAGAAAGCTTTATGTGTTGTTAGTATACATATATGCTTTATAAATCCAGATCTCTGATATGTTAATATTAAGGAACATAAACAAATACCCAGAAAATAAAATGTTGAAAATAGGCAAGTAGTATTGGTTTTGGCTCAACCCAGAAAGATGTAAATAATGTTGAGCTGCAATATACTCATGTATAAGTGCTGAGGCTTGAGACAAAAAGGAATTAGGGGTGCAATAGGGCTGCCTATGTGCTGATGCTCCTGATTCAATGAAAATATATATATGTTCATATGCATAACAAACAAAATTTTGTGATTCAGTGAAACCAGGTCATTCTGAGTTTAACTCAAGCACAAATGTTTGCAAAAAGAAAAACTCTCTCAAAAGCCATAAGCCAATGTTAGTTGCCTATACCCTTTTAAAAATACCAGAATGTATACATATACATACAGAACCTTATTTATTTAAGTCACCAATGGTTGTTTGCTTGCTTGTCTCTGTATGGTTATGAATAATATGAGATGCCATGATATGGATGTTCTCAGTTAGTGAAATGGATCACTGAATGGTTTAGTCATGAAAAATCAAAAGAGTTATTATTAACTTAAACCTGATTAGGAAATTGGGGTCAAGAACACTGCAGGAATGACTTGTGTTCTTGAGTAACACAAGTTGACACATGGCTTGTTTAAGTCCTGAGATCTTTGTGTAATGGAATGAATTAGTTCATTACAGTGTGTCCATTGATTCATAAATATTGTAGATGAGACCAGGATAGATAAATATACCAAGGGAATAATATTTGAGATGATGAGAAAACTGGAGTTTTTCCCAGAATTGAAATATGAGGACTGAATAAATGATTTAACTCATATTGGTTATTTTCCTGCTTGGTATGAATGATTGTTTGATTATGACTGAATTGTATGCTTGAATGTATGTGCCATATTTAAATATGTAGTCTCTGGAAAGAAAAACTAAAGTGTGCACATGCACAATGACACAGAGCATGCACAGAAGTATGATCTGTTTCCAAAGGGCAGAACTTTATGTATATGTATTTAATTTGATTTTAACCTAATTAACTAATTGCTTTTGTGAATTTTCTCATACCAGACATGTGTCTGACCCTAGTGTGCTAATGGCATCTGGGGTGTCTCATTTAAAATGAGGCAGTTTCAAATGCTTTTTCAGGGATTGCAGCAAGTAAGTAGGAGTAGGAGCAAGGCTTTGAGAAGAAGATTATAGCATGCTTAACTTAGTTAGATAAGAGCCTAAATGATGAAATCTGCATGTATTAATGATTTAAACTGTTACTTGTATCAAGTGTTGAACATGGGATTGATATTTTGTTAAGTATTTTATTAAGGGATTGACTTGTATCTGGAATTTATGAATCTAGTTAATATCTGATATTAAAGAAGTTAATCAAAATATTGTAAGTGGATTTAGAAAGAACACCATGTTGAAAACTGAATGATTACATTTTATAAATGTATTAGTCAATTTTGAGTCTTTAGAAAGGATTTAAGTTTTGGGAAATCTGGATAGTTGATTCTCAGAAAATTAAATGGTTTTATCTTTCTACATGGCATAAGTATACAGAAGATAATAGGCATAGGATTGAATGTTTTTATATGACTGCAAGGTCTCAGGAGTTAAAAATATATAGACATATAGGTATTCATGCATGAATGGAATTTTTATTATAACACTGAACTATGTGTGGATTGATTAAATTCAATCAATCCAATATCCTCTTGTTTTCCAGAACTCTGATTCAAACAAGAGAGGCATATACATCCTCACATGTATGTGCTTATCTTTGTGAATGTACTGATATATTTATATTGGTTAATTGTTTTGATCCTGGATATATTTTGTTTATTGGAAAAAGAAAATGACCCTGGAAAATATATTTGTAATGAATGATCAATCTATATATCATCTCTGATAGTTCAAAGGAAGTTTAAATCCAACTTAAAAGTGTAAATGAATGTAGGTGGGCATCCAGACACATATAAATTGAATGTGCATATGCATGTACATAGAGATCGAATTTAGACGTCAGTCTTAATAATTTAGACGTCTAAGACCAAACTTAGACGTCAGTCATAATAATTTAGACGTCTGAGGTTAAGAGTAGACGTCTGTCATAAAAAAATTAGATGTCTGAATTTAGTTCAAAATGTCTTTTTATCTCTGTTTCAATTTTTGATCTCTGAGCCGTCTGTCAAAATTATTTAGACGTCTGAGATTAAGTTTAGATGCCTGTCATAAGAATTTAGACGTCTGAACTGCTGATTTTGCCTAATTTACCTATTTAGAAAAGAAATAAGTGGCTATGTCTATAGCTTGTATGGCATTTTGATTTCTATTTGATTTAAATTCCCTTTGATGGGAAAAAAAAATCCTTATAAAATTAGGGTAGGAATAAGAGGGTCTTTTCAGTTGGTATCAGTGCTATGTTATTCAACATAGTAGAAGTAAAGATCAAGTTCTTAGATAGAAATAAAATTTAAAGGAACTAAATATATATATCAATGTTTTCAGTGTGAAAAAAAAAACCACTGAAATAATAAAATTACCAATCAAACTAACCAGCTATGTAAATTATTATTAGCAAACTATGGTAGGGAGACCACCAAATCAGGGAGCAGGATCTTCCCATGCACCACCAATGGTCAATCTGCAAGACTTGGTGAGAGCATTTAGGGATGGGGCAGGACAAAGGCAAGAAAATCCCTATGAAGAACTCTCAAAATTACTTAAGACATATACTCATTTAGGAGGCAAAAGCTTTGAAGGGACAGAGAGTATCATGGAAATTCAAACATGGTTGAGAACATTGGAAAGAATTTTCAATGACATGCAACTTGATGATCAAAGAAAGAGGCAAGTGGCTTCAAGACAGCTAAAAGGAGTAGCTTTAGGCTGGTGGGAAGTAATCATTGCAGGAAGGAATGAGAATGAGATCACTTGGAATCAATTCAAAGAGATGTTGGAAGCAAGGTTTGTACCAGTATCAGCAAAGACTACCTTGCTAGAAGAATTTATTAGACTTAGACAAGGAACCATGACTGTCACAGAATACACTCAAAGGTTTGAGGGGCTTCCACATATGGAGCAATGCTTGTGGCAGATGAGGCATCCAAAAATGATAGGTACATAAAAGGGTTGAACCCAGGACTTAGCAGAGCCATGTTACCCTATGCAGACAGGACTTTTGACCATGTGATAGACTTAGCTTTGAGGTTGGAACAGCATGACAAGGAAAGGGAGAAGTTCAGAAATTTTAAGAACAATAATACCAAGAAGGGTAAGGGGAGGTATCACCCTTATGATAAGAAGAAGGAAGAGGCCAGTAACAAAGGCACTAGAGATGTCAAAGCTAAGGAAACCAAGAAGATTGTGTGCCATCAGTGTGGAAAGGAGGGGCATATCAAGCCTAGGTGTCCAGAATTGAAAGGAGGAGCTTTCAAGTGCTATCTATGTGGGAAAGAGGGGCATATGAAGAGGAATTGTCCTGAGTACAAACAGCAAGGAAAATTGGCAAATTTGGAAGGAAAAGGCAAAGCCACAGCGGAGATTAACACTGAAAACCATAGCTAAGTGGAAGGTACATTACTTATTTGTGCCATACCCATAGCAGTAGTATATGATACTGGGGCAACTCACTCTTTAATTTCTTATGAACTAGTTAAAATGCTAAAACTGAATTGCATATTGGTTGAAACCCCATTGCATATACAAAGTCCACTGGGGAGTTCTAGTGTTTTAAATATGATTTGTGTGGATGTGGAATTAAACATAGGAGGAAATATTTTTATTTCCAATTTATATGTTTTGAATTACCCAAATATAGGTGTTATATTGGGGGTAGACTGGTTAAGGCAATTTAAAGCCATAATTATTTTAGACTCATCCACCATATCATTGCAAAATTCTAGAGGTCAAAGAATCACAGTTTTGTGTGAAGTAACTAAGGAAGGAAAACTATATCATTTAGTTGACTCAGAAAAAGATTTCAGTGAACTAACCATTGAAGAAATTCCCATAGTCAATGAATATTTGGATGTGTTTGGTGAGGTCAAGGGTGTTCCACACCATAGACCAGTAGAGTTCCAAATCAATCTAGTTCCAGGAGCAAGCCCGGTGATTAAAAAGCCAACTAGAATGGGGCCAAATGAACTAAAAGAATTAAAGAAACAGTTAGAAGAATTGGAAGAAAAGGGTTTTATAAGACCAAGTAATTCTTGCTGGGGAGCACCAGTGGTATTTGTTAAGAAGCAAGATGGCTCCTTAAGACTCTGTATAGATTATAGAGAATTAAACAAGGTAACTATTAAAAATAAATACCCATTGCCAAGAATAGATGATCTTTTTGATCAATTAGCAGGGGCAAAAGTATTTTCTAGACTAGACTTAGCATCTGGTTTTCATCAAATGAAGGTGGAAGAATCAAGCATCAAGTACACTGCCTTTAACACTAGGTATGGGTTGTATGAATTTTTGGTTATGCCATTTGGCTTAACCAATGCACCATCATACTTTGTAGATTTAATGAACAGAACCTTTAGAGATTGTCTAGACAAGTTTGTTCTTATTTTTATAGATGACATTTTGATTTATTCCAAAACAGTGGAAGAACATAAGCATCATTTGCACCTAGCTTTGTCTAGATTAAGGGAAAAAGATTTAAAGGCAAAATTTTCAAAATGTGTATTTTGGAAAGAGGAAGTACATTTCCTTGGCCATGTTATATCTGCTCAAGGAATTTCTGTGAACCCCAATAAAGTAGTGGCTATCCAAACATGGAAGAGGCCAAGCACTGTGAGTGAAGTGAGGTCATTTATGGGGATGGCAGGGTATTATAGGAGGTTTATAAAAGATTTTTCAAAAATTTCTACACCACTCACTAACCTAACCAGGAAGAACCAAGCTTTTGTTTGGTCAGAAAAATGTGAGAAGTCTTTTGAACAGTTGAAGGAGGCATTGGTGAATGCTCCAATTTTAAAGGTACCACATGGAAATGAAGAACTAGTGGTATACACTGATGCTAGTGGATTTGGCTTGGGTGCAGTGCTGATGCAACAAGGCCAAGTCATTGCATATGCATCCAGACAACTTAAACCCCATGAAGTAAGGTATGCCACACATGATCTCGAATTAGCAGCTGTGATCTATGCTTTAAAACTTTGGAGACATTTTGTTAGGCATATAGTTTGAACTTTACACTGACCACAAGTCTCTAAAATATTTATTTTCACAAAAAGATTTGAACATGAGGCAACATAGATGGGTGGAGTTCTTAGCTGCCTATGACTTTGACATACTCTATACACCAGGCAAAGCAAACAAAGTTGCAGATGCTCTAAGTAGACAGCATGCTAAATTGGCTATGATGATGATAGAAGAATTTAAAGACTTGTCTTTGCTGACTGAGTTAGAAATTGGGGAGAATGGTTGTGTGCACATGGATGAGCAGATGCATGGTGCACAAGAAGATAAAGGGAAGTTAAGCTTAATGACACTTCAACCAGATTTAATTCTGAAGGTAGGAAAAATGCAAGAACAGGATGCCAACTTATTAGAGAAGAAAATGCTCCTCTCAAGAGGGGAGGAAGGGACGAATCACCATATTGATAAAAATGGTTATATGAGATACCAGAATAGGATGTGTGTACCAGAGGACACAGAATTGAAGAAAGAGATATTGAATGAATATCACAGAAGTAAATACTCCATACACCCAGGCAACACAAAAATGTACCAAAATTTGAAAAGAGACTTCTGGTGGAAGGGGATGAAATCTGATGTAGCTAAATACATTGCTAAATGTATGACTTGCCAACAAGTCAAGGCTGAAACCCAAAGACCATCAGGGTTGATGCAGTCTCTTAGTGTACCACAGTGGAAGTGGGAAGACATATCTATGGACTTCATAGATGGACTTCCTAGATCTAAGAGAGGTAATACAAGTATATGGGTGATAGTTGATAGGCTAACCAAGGTAGCACACTTCATCCCAGTCAAGTCAGAAAGAACAGCACCAAAATTAGCTCAAATTTTTATAAAGGAAGTGGTAAAGTTACATGGCATTCCCAAAACCATTGTGAGTGATAGGGATACCATCTTCACTTCAAAATTCTGGAGAAGCTTTCAAGAAGCAATGGGAAGTGAACTATGTTTAAGTACTGCCTACCATCCTCAATCAGATGGGCAGACTGAGGTAGTAAACAAAGTTTTGGAGGACATGTTGAGGGCATGTATACTGGATTTTGGGGGCAACTGGGAAGATTATCTTCATCTAGTTGAATTTACATACAACAACAGCTACCAAAGCACCATAGGAATGGCTCCATTTGAAGCCTTATATGGTAAACCCTGTTTGTTACCTGTTTGTTGGGTAGAAGCAGGAGAAAGGTCTATTTTAGGACCTGAGTACATACAAGAAACTAAGGAGAAAATTGAGTTGATAAGAAGAAGAATGGCAGCAGCTCAAGATAGGCAAAAGAAATTTGCAGACATGAGAAGGAGGCAGGTAGAATATGAAGTGGGAAATTTTGTTTTCATCAAAATCTCACCTATGAAAAATGTGCTGAGGTTTGGAAAACAAGGCAAGTTAACCCCGAGATATATTGGACCATACAAAATTCTGGAAAGAATTGGTCCCTTGGCATATAAGTTGGAATTACCAGAAAACATGCAAGGTATACATGATGTTTTTCATGTATCACAATTGAGAAGGTGGGTCCATGACGAGGCAGAAATTCTTGAGACCCCAACCCAAGTGCAGATAAATTCTAATTTGATTTATGAAAAGGATCCAGTGGGAATTTTGGCAAAAGATGTGAAGAAGTTGAGAAATAAATCTCTGAAACTTATGAAGGTACAGTGGAGTCTTGATCCTAGTGATTGCACATGGGAATTAGAGGACAAAGTTAGGATGAATTATCCTAAGCTATTTTCAGATTAAAGGTAATTCTGATTTTTGATTGTTTTTTTTAGATGCATATGTTTTTAGTTATTATAGGACTAAAAATTTATTTGGTTGAGAATGTATTTGTTCTCTGAATTAAGTTTAAAATTTATTTTAAGCTTAGGTAAATTGTGGGACACAATTTCTAAAAGGAGGGGTGTATGTAATGACCCAAGATTTTAGGAATTTATTCTGACAAATATAAATGAATTCAAAATAATTTTTGAATAAATTTTTAAAGGGGATTGATATAGCTTGATGGTGTATCAGTATGTGTGTACATGTGTGCACAGGAAATGCACATGAACTAAAGCTAAAAATCTCTGAACTTTAAGAATAAATACATATTGACATGTATGGGAATATATATATATATATTAAATCCTTAAAAGCTGAATGCATAAGTAAATATAAATATATGGATGCTACTGAATATTTTTGAGTATACATATGCATGTGTGTGTCAATACAGAAAGATGTATAAATATATATATATAGGTGTACTAATTATTTCAGTAAGACTTATATAAATATATATATATGTGTTAATTAAATACTAGAGTTTGAATTAGTAAGATAAAATATACAGACATATTTTAGTATATAGGAAGAAAGAAAGAAAAACTGAAGATGTAAAAAGGAGTAGTTCTCTTGTAAATAAATAAAGAAGGTACATACCATTTACATGAAAGCTAAAAATAGAAAAAAAAAATAAGACAAAACAGGGAAATGTTTGCTATAGGCAGAATTAGGAAGTGTATTTGATAAACAATAAAATCAAGTCACATTTTTGGCATGATTGTAGACAAAGGAAAAAGTATTTTCTGAAAAGCAAATTTCTGAAAAAAAAAATGTAACCACTTTTCTCTTCACCTAAATTAAGCCGGGAAGGGTAGAATTTTGGGTTCAAGTAAAATACAGATAACATGATTTTTCTGGTGGGCAAAAATGGCTTTAGCCAATACCCAAAACCCTAAGGAAGACCCTGTATATATACATGTATATGCAGCAGCCTCCTCTCCTTCTCAGAAAAGAACTTGAAAAAAAAAAGGAAAACAACACCATAGAAATCATAAGGCAAGGGAAGGAAGAGAGCTTAAGGCCAAAGGCAGAAGTTCATCAATTAATTAAGGAAGCAAAGAAGAGAGCTAGGTGAGAAAACTCACTCAAAATCTAAGGCAATAAGTCCTAATGTAGGCAGCCAGTTATAAGTAATTTTCTTAAAAATGTATTTTCATATGGGAATATGTATCTGTGATTTTAAAACTGAAAAGGTTTTGATTCTCTTTGGTTGATCACTTGTTGTATTATAAGAAAGCTTTATGTGTTGTTAGTATACATATATGCTTTATAAATCCAGATCTCTGATATGTTAATGTTAAGGAACATAAACAAATACCCAGAAAATAAAATGTTGAAAATAGGCAAGTAGTATTGGTTTTGGCTCAACCCAGAAAGATGTAAATAATGTTGAGCTGCAATATACTCATGTATAAGTGCTGAGGCTTGAGACAAAAAGGAAATAGGGGTGCAATAGGGCTGCCTATGTGTTGATGCTCCTGATTCAATGAAAATATATATATGTTCATATGCATAGCAAACAAAATTTTGTGATTCAGTGAAACCAGGTCATTCTGAGTTTAACTCAAGCACAAATGTTTGCAAAAAGAAAAACTCTCTCAAAAGCCATAAGCCAATGTTAGTTGCCTATACCCTTTTAAAAATACCAGAATGTATACATATACATACAGAACCTTATTTATTTAAGTCACCAATGGTTGTTTGATTGCTTGTCTCTGTATCGTTATGAATAATATGAGATGCCATGATATGGATGTTCTTAGTTAGTGAAATGGATCACTGAATGGTTTAGTCATGAAAAATCAAAAGAGTTATTATTAACTTAAACCTGATTAGGAAATTGGGGTCAAGAACACTACAGGAATGACTTGTGTTCTTGAGTAACACAAGTTGACACATGGCTTGTTTAAGTCCTGAGATCTTTGTGTAATGGAGTGAATTAGTTCATTACAGTGTGTCCATTGATTCATAAATATTGCAGATGAGACCAGGATAGATAAATATACCAAGGGAATAATATTTGAGATGATGAGAAAACTGGAGTTTTTCCCAGAATTGAAATATGAGGACTGAATAAATGATTTAACTCATATTGGTTATTTTCCTGCTTGGTATGAATGATTGTTTGATTATGACTGAATTGTATGCTTGAATGTATGTGCCATATTTAAATATGTAGTCTCTGGAAAGAAAAACTAAAGTGTGCACATGCACAATGACAGAGAGCATGCACACAAGTATGATCTGATTCCAAAGGGCAGAACTTTATGTATATGTATTTAATTTGATTTTAACCTAATTAACTAATTGCTTTTGTGAATTTTCTCATACCAGACATGTGTCTGACCCTAGTGTGCTAATGGCATCTGGGGTGTCTCATTTAAAATGAGGCAGTTTCAAATGCTTTTTCAGGGATTGCAGCAACTAAGTAGGAGTAGGAGCAAGGCTTTGAGAAGAAGATTATAGCATGCTTAACTTAGTTAGATAAGAGCCTAAATGATGAAATCTGCATGTATTAATGATTTAAACTGTTACTTGTATCAAGTGTTGAACATGGGATGGATATTTTGTTAAGTATTTTATTAAGGGATTGACTTGTATCTGGAATTTATGAATCTAGTTAATATCTGATATTAAAGAAGTTAATCAAAATATTGTAAGTGGATTTAGTAAGAACACCATGTTGAAAACTGAATAATTACATTTTATAAATGTATTAGTCAATTTTGAGTCTTTAGAAAGGATTTAAGTTTTGGGAAATCTGGATAGTTGATTCTCAGAAAATTAAATGGTTTTATCTTTCTACATGGCATAAGTATACAAAAGATAATAGGAATAGGATTGAATGTTTTTATATGACTGCAAGGTCTCAGGAGTTAAAAATATATAGACATATAGGTATTCATGCATGAATGGAATTTTTATTATAACACTGAACTATGTGTGGATTGATTAAATTCAATCAATCCAATATCCTCTTGTTTTCCAGAACTCTGATTCAAACAAGAGAGGCATATACATCCTCACATGTATGTGCTTATCTTTGTGAATGTACTGATATATTTATATTGGTTAATTGTTTTGATCCTGGATATATTTTGTTTATTGGAAAAAGAAAATGACCCTGGAAAACATATTTGTAATGAATGATCAATCTATATATCATCTCTGATAGTTCAAAGGAAGTTTAAATCCAACTTAAAAGTGTAAATGAATGTAGGTGGACATCCAGACACATATAAATTGAATGTGCATATGCATGTACATAGAGATCGAATTTAGACGTCAGTCTTAATAATTTAGACGTCTGAGACCAAACTTAGACGTCAGTCATAATAATTTAGACGTCTGAGGTTAAGAGTAGACGTCTGTCACAAAAAAATTAGATGTCTGAATTTAGTTCAAAATGTCTTTTTATCTCTGTTTCAATTTTTGATCTCTGAGCCGTCTGTCAAAATTATTTAGACGTCTGGGATTAAGTTTAGACGCCTGTCATAAGAATTTAGACGTCTGAACTGCTGATTTTGCCTAATTTACCTATTTAGAAAAGAAATAAGTGGCTATGTCTATAGCTTGTATGGCATTTTGATTTCTATTTGATTTAAATTCCCTTTGATGGGAAAAAAAATCCTTATAAAATTAGGGTAGGAATAGGAGGGTATTTTCAGGATAATTCAACTTGAATTTGGACTGGATCAATTTAATGGGAAATTGATTGGAAATGGGAATTGGAAAGTTGGACAGTTTGGCTCTAGACTATTTTTAAATAATTTGGTTTAATATAAACCTATTTTTCCAAACTATTTACTATGCAATCTTTCTTCTTAAACCCCAAACTATCTTATACTTATTTTACAATTATTTTGGAACTATTTAACTATTTTGAAATTGTTTTATAAACTAATTACTATTTTTCAGTTACTTATATCTAATCACTATTTAAAAAAAACTATTTTGCAATTATCTAACTATTTTATACCTACTTAACTATTTACAACCATTTTACAAACTAATAACTATTTTTCAACTACTTATCTATTTTAAACTTTTTCAAACTATTTTTTTTAATTTGGTCAGAGTTCAAACTGTTTGTAATTGAAGTAATAACTCAATTGGAAATTGAAGCAATTGAGAATAAGTGAATGAATTAAAGGAAATGTGAATAGAAAAAGAGGGTTTATTTAACTAATAATCAATGAAGATAGATACGTAGGATGTACGTATATTATTATATTCGCATAGTGATTTGATCCAGATTCGAGCACAGAATTTCGAGAGAGTATTATCGATCCGAGTTGGGATTTTTCGCTCGATTTTCGACGGCGAACCTGGATATGGATTGTTGATTAGTTCTGTATATTCTCTATCATAGCTACGACTATGCAAGGAGAATGACGGTTTTTGATCAAGAAACCAGATCTGAGTCTGCACTAGGAAGTTGGGTGGACGGTACTAGTTCGGAAGAGAAATTGTGTGATCGAGTGAGCGATCAGATTGATATTGCGTACGGATGATATGTGTACATTGTACGAGTTTGAATGAAATTGATATTGAAATTTGTGGATAAGGATTGTAAAATGGTCTTTGAAATGAAAAGTATAATTTGTGAAATATAATGGAATTGGATATTTCTTTGGTTGAAATTTACTTTATGGAGGTAAGTAATATGTTAAATAACTTTATAAAGAAATCAAACTTGAATATTTGATTTGAAATAAAATAAAGTTATATATCTTTGTAATATATGATAAACTCCCCTTGTTGAATCTATAGCTAGAAGAAAGGGGTTTTGAAATATTAGAAGTATAAAAGAGGTTTTATACAAGTTTGAAATGATCCAAAGATTTTCAAAGTTATATATATATCTATATATATATAAAGGATCTTATGAGAATAATTTTGGAAAAGGTTTTGGGAACCTATGGATTTTGGAAAGGCTTTTGATTTTTGAGAAAAATCAGTTTTGGAAATTTGGAAAACCAAGTTTGGAACTATCGATTTTGGATATCGATTTTGTGTAAAAGAGATTTTGATATAAATCATAAAGGATATGATTTGAAGATACTATAAGTGTATAGTATAAAATGTTTTGAGAATAGCTCTGGGGAAAAAGGCGCTCCCTTGAAATGAACTTCTCAGGAGTACCACAGGGTGGTACTGCCTTGAACCCCAAGGGGGGATTCTAAAGTTGATCCTGTGAGGAGTCCGGACAAAACTAGTTCCTGAGGATTATTTGTGTAGCGAAAGTCGAGGGGCTGGTGCCCACAAAGGCATTTGGGTTATGCTGTGACGACAGTTTAACTCGATGTCACTGCGATCTACTGCAGACCATAGCGAAAGTCGTGTGAGCCGCTGAGAGCCAACAGTCTATGTTTGATTTTATATCGGTAGACTGCGACACTATGGTAACATAGCGAAAGTCATGTGTGCCGCTGAGAGCCAACAGTCTATGTTTGATTTTATATTGGTAGACTGCGACCTATGTGGAGAAATTTCATTTTGACAGCGAAATCGTGTGTGCCGCTGAGAGCCAACAGTTACATGGACTTTTGCTGCGATGGCAACGTAACCCTGGAATGTAACTGCGATCTGTTGTGGGTTTCATGCTGTCATCAGTTACATGGACTTTTGCTGCGATAGCAACGTAACTCGTGATGTAACTGTGACCATGGATGGGGGTGATGATTTCCAGAGCATTCTCACCAAAGATATTTCCTCTATTTTCAAAACTGTTTTCTATATTTTCAATAAATTATTTTCCAAGTATTTCCACTTGGTGTTGAAAACGGGTCTGCTAAGTACTTATAGATTTTCAGTCTTACGTCTGATCAACGTATGACCAAATTTCTGTAAAAACGAGGATGGACTTGTTGAAACATCGAGTTATAAAAGTATTTTTATAAAAACTATTTTTGTAATACTATATAGATTTTAAAGTGTTTTAAAGGTGATCAAAAGATAATTTATCTAATTTTAAGTATTAAGTAAATTCTGGCCTTGTTCCTTTTCGAGGACGAAAAGATTCTAAGGGGGGAGGAATGTGATAACCTGGATTTTTGGAACATTTGATAATTGGATAATTAACTGTTTTATTCAATTGAACAGATAAAATTTTGATAATAAAAGATATCTGTAATGACCCTGAATTTTTGACATTTGAAAAGTGAATATTTAATTGAGTTTAAATATTCGAATGAGAATTTAATTTGAAATTCAAATATCAGAATGAATTTGGCGATTAAATTATTGAATTTAATTATTGAAACTGGGTAAATTTTTGAATCTTCGGTTTTAAGCTGATTAAAAATATTTTTTAAGGCTTAGGAAATTCATATTAATAATATTGAAGATAATAAAAGCTTCAGAATTGAATTTGAAACTGTTTTGTTCAGTTTTGAAATTGTATCATTTAAATTGAATTTTAAAAATAGCGTTGTGAGGCACAGTCTCGGAATTCGACGAAACCAGTTCCATTGGATCCGTAATATTGTATTATTATCGGATTTCAATTTTCGTAATGTTTGGAGTGATCGTTTAGCCGTACGATAAGCAAACGCGCTGAAATTAAATCGAAAATTTAATAACTGGTCCAAAAAGCTATCTTCTCCATACGATCGAATTTGGACTCGGAACCTTTTCCATTGTGTTCGGAATAGGCGTATAACATTACGAACGCCTAGCGGCACACCTCGATAGGAAGTCAAAATTTTTGGTTGACTTTATCGAACGATTTGAATTTGAATTTGAATTAAAGAATTAGTCAACCCAGTAGAGATTCTTTCTTCAGTCTGCCTTCTTTCACTGTAACGACCCGTATTTTTACGGATCGACAAGTTCGACAAAATCTGGAATTTTAGCATTTTTGAGCCATTTTAGATTTTGAGCAAAAATGGCTAAGTCCTAAGTCGTTCACGACTTAGTGTCATAAGTCGTATACGACTTAGGGGATAGGAGCTACCCAGGGGATTTCCGAGTTAAGTAGTAAGTCGTGAGCGACTTAAGGAAAGTGCGACCTAAGGAGATAAGTCGTGGCTGGGCTAAGTCAGTAGGTCGAAGTTAACTCGGCAAGTGTTAAGTCGTAGGTTGTAAGTCGTCGCCGAGTTAAGGGATAGACAACCTAAGTAAGTGACCGACCTAGGGATTTACGACATAAGAGCTGACCAGTTAAGTCGTATCCTTTAAGTCGTAGCCTATGTATTGAGTCGTAGACGACTTAGGAGTTGAGTCGCAACCCAGTTATCTGATGAGTCGTACCCCAGTTATCTGATGAGTCGTACCCCAGTTATCTGATGAGTCGTACCCCAGTTATCTGATGAGTCGTATCCCAGTTATCTGATGAGTCGTACCCCAGTTATCTGATGAGTCGTACCCCAGTTTTCTGATGAGTCGTATCCCGGTAAGCTGTTGAGTCGCGCGTAGGTGATAACTCGCGCAAGTGGATGAGTCGTAGCCTTTATGTTAAGTCGTATACGAGTTAGTAGTTGAGTCGTCTAACCAAGTAAGGCGCGTGCACATTTAAGTCGTAGACAGGGGGTCTGGTGAGTCGTAGGCGCATGCTATAAGTCGGAGACGACTTAGGAGATAGCTGTTTTGTCGTGAGTCATAGGCAGAAGTGTGTTAAGTCGTTGAAGCCAGAAGTTAAGTCGTAGGGTGTTGAGTCGTAAGTCGTAAACGACTCATGAGGGCAGACGAGTTAGGGGTTTCAGCTATAAATAGGAGAGCTTCTCTTCATTTTTGGGATCCGGATTTTGAAGCGACGAAGTGCTGCCATTTTGAGAGCTCGAATTCTACACTTCTTCACTTCTTTTCTCCACTCTAATCTAGTGCTTCCATCCATCCAAGTTGAAGATCAAATTGAAGATTCAAGAGCTTAGATTGAAGATCTTCATCTTTTGAAGTGAGATTTCATCGTTTGAAGCGAATTCGTGATAGATCAAGCTTGATCCTTCGCTGTCCAGATCTGAAGCGTGTTGATTTGAGGTTGTTTAGGTGATTTGGTGAGTGGTGATTATCTCTCACATGGATCCAAAGGAGTATATCGGATTGTTGGCTCGATTTGGTGTTAAAATAGTGATTTCTATGCATTTTCTTCATCCTAAGTGTAGATCCATATAGATCCATTGTTCATGATGATGTTACATCCATTTTATCATATGTTAACCTATGCAAGTTCATTCATCCAGTTTGTAGAGATATAATTCATGTTTTCATGCTTATTGGACTTTCAACTCTTTAATTACGAAAATGCCATTATTGTTATAATTGTCTACTTAGATCATATTTGAATGCTTGATTGCTTGGATTGATGTTTGATTTGATTGATTGCTATGAACTAGATGATTGATGATTATATTTAGATCGAAGATGATTCAAAAGCTAAGGGAAAGGCTCTTGAATTGGGAAAGCTGCTCGTGGCATATGTAGCGGGATGATGAAGCTCTTATGCATAGATTTGATAATGTGATGTTGAGATGAGGCTTTGCGAGGATGTAATGAAGCGAGGCATCATGTGATGAATACTTGGTCTAATCCAGACGGGATCATTCCAAGCATGTTGATAACTCGGTGATATGATTCGAGTTGAGGATAATGAATGGATATGAGAATAGTCGTCGAGGAGGATGACTAGGAGGCTTGGATAGCATCGTTGTTGAAGGTTCTAGCATGCTCTAAGCAAGAGTACGTTTGGGGCAGATTCGATAGTCCCAACGACTAACTGTTGATGGTCGAGTACTCTGGGCAGATTCGATAGTCCTAGGCACGGGTTGCGACGACGTGCGGGAGTTATGTCTAGAACCGGGGTTTCCATTAGCCCTTGACGGACGGCTGAAAGAATGTGCCGGTCATTCAATTAACGGTGAAATCGAAGCAATGATAACAGTGATAGCCAGAGTCATGGATGTTTGGTTGTATCGTCATTCGGACTCGAGAGCGGTATTTTCTGGGTGCTTATCTGATTTAGGCCTTGGTACTTGGAAAACATCGCCCTCGACTCGAATGATTATTACTTTACTTTAAATTGTATGCTCTGCTATGTTGCTTCTGTTTAGTGTGTGTCTGGAGGCTATCACTGTAGAATGAGGTTGGAGTGGGAGGGTTGTATTCCTATTCCTTTTCCTTTATGCTCTTTTGGTATGTTGTTAGTTAATTTACTGCTCACTAAGACTGTTGTCTGACTCAAGGCTTTATGTTTTAATTCTTATTGCCTTGGGCTGTTCGTCCATTTTGGGACGGGCAGACTAGGTAGCAGGTGACAGGTGCTGTTCTCTTCTCACGATGCTGATATCGAAGACGAGCCGGAGGGTTGCATATTATCTTCTTATTATATGTACTGGATATTCCGCTGTTTTGTATTCTCTGAGAGATATGTAGTGAGGCTTGATGTATTGACTATGTGGATGCTTGTATTCAACTATTATGGAGTTTTATATGATCTCATTTTGTTCCGTAAAGCTTCACTATACATATGTTCTATTGTATTTTGTCCATGCGCTGTGAGTAATACGATAGATTCTGTTGTTTCAATCTTACCCTGACAATCGTCTATGGTCGCCTGGCACTCCTTACAGCGCACTTTCTCTAGATTCGGTGCAGGGGTCATGGGCGGTCGTCACATTCACATCGATACTTTTTCCTTTCCATTCAAAATACTGTAGCCTGTTAACTTCAGCACGCAAACGTCTACTCTTGTTCCCTTCTGTTTCTCTATCACCCGAGCAGTTCAAAAGCATATCATTTCGTTCAAAATCAAAAATTAAATGGCCGAAGAAAATTAATGGCTGCCATTCCTCTTCAATAAATCAAGGCCGAAGTTTAAAACGAAACCCCGTTTTCTCGTTCCAGTTTCGCCAAAGAGAAAAAGAACTACAGGTTCCGCTATTATTTTGAAATGAAATCAAAACGAAAAAAAAAAATTAACAACTTAGCCTCGTTCAAAATCACCGGCTCAGGAGGGCGCGAATTCGAAAATTTCGTCTGAGATTTTATTAAGGGAAGGGTCGCGATTCTATCAAGGAGAGAATCTCGCGAGACTTGGGGGCGAGCAAGGCTTGGGGCATGGACTGAGTTCGAGCGAGGCGCGCTCGCGTGAGGGGTCGAGCTAGAGCATCGCGAGCTCGTGGTCGAAGCCGATGATGGTGTCGAGATCGAGGCAAAGTCGTGAGCTCCGATTTTTGGGAAGCAGGCATGGTCGTTTGCTCGAATGGAGGCTGGCAAGTCGAGATGTCGCAGTGATTCTCGAGCAGGGTGTGAGCTTTGAGTTCGATTGAAGGGGGTTGCGATCGTCAGTTTGGAGCTGCGATTGGCTCGTGGGGTTGTTCGATTGGATCGAATTCGAGAGGAACTCGTCGTGGCTAAGGCTTTCGCTGGTAAAAATTCTGGTTCTCTTTTTTTAATGTGAACACATTAGTTTTTTTTAAAAGTAAAATGATAAATATATATATATATATTATGGGAATAAGATTTTGGAACAAAAAGTTCTATATTGTTTATAAAGAAAAATAAAAAAAATGAAATGAATAGAAACTGGAAACTTGATACCGTAAGTAATTTTGTTTAAGTTCTGAAATTGATTTGATTAATCTTATATATGAGTATATTACAGAAAATATTACAGTAAGGTAATTTTTATGATTTCAAAATAATTTTAAGTAGTTTGAAAAAAATGATGAAAATAAATATACATATTTTAAATTTGCTTGATCTTAAAATTTATTGATTAAGTTTAAATAGTTAACTAATTTAATTTATTTGGTTACTAAAAATAATTTAAAGGAAATTGTTTGAAATTAAATTGATTAGATAAAGTAAAATTTTACTAAATGAAATTTAATTATTCGATTTTTTCGAATATTAATGAAATCGTAAATTGTTATACAAGGTCAAATAAAAATGGAGAAAACAAGTCGGAAATGGAAATGGGATTGCCAAATAAAAAGCTAAGGTGAGATCTTCTCCCTCAAATTGGAAATTTGATTTTTGCAGTTATTGATTGTGTTGATTGCTGTTTGGATTGTGATATTAGATATAGTAGGATATCTATATATATATATATATATAGCAATATATACATATTGGCATATGTATATATTGGATTGATTGATTTCCCGCAATTATATAGCGGATGAGACCCTATTGCGCCGTTAGTAAGCGGATGATATTTTTATAAAACCTATATACCGCGATATTCCACCTCGAAGTGGAATTGGTATTGTGCTAACATCTGTGGATGCAGGGAAACAGGTTGGAGGGATCCAACAGGATTCCTCAAAACATTTGAATTTATTTCATATGTTGTGTGATTGATTATTTATAATCTGTGTATGATTATATCTGTGATTGAATGTGTTGAAGGCTACAATTTAGCCGAATGTATTTTTGGTATCTTTGGATACCAGAAATAAATGAAATTGGATTTTTGAAATTAAAATTGAATTTTAGATGGTTTGGAGAAATAAAAGAATTTATTTAAAGGAGATAAATTTGTTTGAAATCAAATTGATAATTGATTGGGAATTTGAAATAAATAATTTGTGAAATCGATATAAAAACTTATTTGATGTTGAATGAAAAATGGATTTTGTATTGAGAATAAATATGGAAATCGATTTGTAAAAATGATTTGGTATTTGGAATTAAAATTAGAATCAATTTGAAATTCGGTGTTGAAGTAAATTCAAAAATCAATTTGGAATTCGATTTGGTATTTGGAAATAAAATTTAGAAATCAATTTGGAAGTTGATTTGGTGTTGAAAATGAATATTTGGAAAACAATTTGGAAATCGTGTAAAAGTGGATTTTTGGGAATGTAAATTCCGAATATAATTAGTAAAGGAAAGGGAAATTTGTTTTAAAAATAGATATTGATTTATTTTTAAAGTGTGGGAAATATGATTTGAAATCGGATTTTCAATATGATGAAGTGTGGAAATAAATTTACCAATTTGAAATGTAAATTTTAAATAAATCGATAAGGATTTATCTAATTTGTTTAAATGGACCATTTTATGATTTGAAATTGATTTTCAAATGTGAAGTGTGAAATATGATTTGAAATTGATTTTCAAATGTGAAGTGTGGGAAAATATATATCTTGTGAAGAGATTTTGAAATTTAATAATTTGGGAAGAATTATTTAAATTGGTTGTTTGCTGTGAATGTTGTTGATAGTTAAATAACCGACTATCAATATTTGCCTTTGAAATGGCACTTGATTTGTTTTTAAAACAAACGCTCATTATTCGGTTAAGCCGGGAGAGGACCTTTGTGTCATATAACCCATTCTGAATAGTGATACGTCGTGAATGGATTGCATTTGAAGACCGGTGTGAAGACCAGATATTTGTGAAAATGAAAGGACGGCCTGTTGAATGTCTCTGCACCGAGTTGCTCTGGTATAGAGATTTATATCACTCTTTTTGTGATGGGAAGTCCGGACGTGATTAGTGAATATTCGGATTGCAAGGGCTTCTTTGGAAGTGCCTTCGGTTCCGTTCGATCCCGGAACGGACTTGTATGGATGTGTGTCTGACGTTACACTTTGAGATGTAAAGCTGGTTTCTATCAAATACATTTCTGTTGGTGGAAGAGAATTTATTCTCTTAGCTTAACACCCTTCTCTGAGACGTACGAGCTCAGAGGTTATGTAGTTGATGGTTACTAGTGATACATTCCCAATTTGGTAATGTGGCATACGAAGTGCTGTTGATCATTTGTGGATCAAAGCGTTGCTTTGTGAAAAAGCGTGGCTTTGTGAAAAAGCATAGTGTATGTGGACGAGACTTCGTCGAGCCTCACAACCCGGTAATGGTCGAAACAGGAATGTTGCGGCAAAGGTTTGTAGGGGTAGCGCCCCTAGGGAATGCCATTTCCTTCTGGATAAAAGGTGATATCATGGTATGGAGCCCAGATATTTTACCTATGTTGATTATATTTTGTGGCTGTTGCTTTGTGATTGAGGATCCTCAGATAAAGGTCGGTAACGACCGGGGGATGGCATAGCTCGTGTGTTAGTTACCTAGTTACAGCTCGGTTAGAGCATGAGGTAGCGTCGGCCTTTTGTTTGCAGAGATCCGGTTAGGTTCTCGGGGCGTCTTTCTAGAGGCGTTCTATTTTGGTATAAGGAAGTTCCTTTGCCTGACCATTTGTTGGAAATCCAAAGAAACAATACGAACCCTGTACAGTTTTTAGTTGTATTACCTGCTATGGAATGTGGCGGTAACCTGCTACTGAACGTAGTAGCTATAGTAGACATACAACAATAGTTGTATGTTGGCTAAGATTGATATTATACTTTCGAAATGTTTTCCACACTAGACATTAATAATAATATCAACTGATTTTGTGTAGTAAGCATTTTGACTATCATAAGGGGAAATATCCTCCAATTCTGCGTTTGCATTGTGTGTGTGGCGGGAGGCTTTATGGTAGTTTCATTTTTCAAAAGAATGGCGAAGCTGTTTTATTTCTTTGCGAAATAACTATTTTACGATCTCACACCAGTCACCATGACTGACTCGGAGTTTATTGTTCCCTTCTAAACTCTGGGTGCCCATTATTTTCCACACGGGCAGCCTAGAGTTATGTTATCAGGATATTCTGGATATTCTAGAGCTTTGGAGATGAGCTGGATGGCGAAGCGTACTACCATACTTGTTTATTATTTCCGTTGTGTATTCTGTATGTGGACA
The DNA here is from genome assembly GCA_030737815.1 of Allium fistulosum. Taxonomy (NCBI): domain Eukaryota; kingdom Viridiplantae; phylum Streptophyta; class Magnoliopsida; order Asparagales; family Amaryllidaceae; genus Allium; species Allium fistulosum. The sequence goes on along the minus strand of CM060903.1, from coordinate 1,250,249,528 downwards.
AGTTTATATAACTGTCTAGTGATGTGTATTGTTGTAAACTCTGATGATTGATGTATGTATAAACTGATATAGTCTTTTTTTTAAAGATTATTGATTTATATATTATATATTGTTCCGCTGCGATATGTGAGATTCTGATATTGTTTCTGTTTCTGTTTTCCTGTTCTTTCTTTTCTTCTGTCTTCTTCTACCCCTTCTTTCAAACACTAAAGTTTCGCGTTTCCGCCATTCGATTTTTCGACAGTTGGTACCGTGGACGTATCGGTGTCAAGTTTTCGGAAGACGGATTTGCGGGTCTTTACAAGTGGTATCAGAGCATCCGGTTAAGCGACATCCCTGCTCTGTTGGTTGTTACTCATTAGAGATAGCGTCAGCAGTACTCTAGAATGAGTGTGAGTGTAATAATAGATATGAGTGCGTATTTGTTAGTGAATACAAAATTTGTTTTGTATTGTGTTGACTTATCGGTTGATTGTTTATAGATTATGGTCGGTGCTGGGTGGCCAACTGTAATCGATAGGGATTTCTAAACTCTTAAACAAGATAAACCGACACAGTATTGTTATAAATGGGGTAAATGAAATAATTTTGCCCAAAACTTTTTTTGTATAGAAAAGAAATGATTTTCTATGAATTATCATAGTATACGGATGCTTGGTTGTTAGGAAGTGATAGTATTGAAATATTATCATTGTTATATGGAATTGAATAAGAAATTAAAATAATAACCAAAAATTTGAAGATGAATTCATTTGGCAGATGAAATTTATAAATATGAATTGAAAGATAATGAAATAAAATCCATATACGAATGAGATTTGGAAATGTGAATTGTAAATGTAATTTACAAATTGAAATGGGATTCCAGAGGAAGTATTTGAAAATAAATTCATTAATGGAATGTAATTAAGTTGATAACTTATAAATGAATTGAAATTGAAAAATGAAGTATGAAATTTGATTTGAATCGAGTTGAATAAAAATCCAAACCTGGAGGAATAAAATAAAATGGATTGAATTCAAGTAAACTAACTTGATAAATTATTAATTCATGAAATAGTGAATTGGAAGTTGAGTTAGTGAATCAAAATTGAATTGTGAGTTGAATGAAATGGTTTGAATTTGTATATAAATTCAAGTAAGTAAGAAAGAAAAATAAATTGAGATTTCCTTGTTATTGATAAAATAAATTCGAGACGAATTGAATTTGGAAATTTGAAATTTAAAATGGATGAGTGAATATACTAATTAAATTAGTAGATGGAATAGATTTGAATGGTTTTCAATGAGATTTGGTAAATGAAATGCCAATTAAAATTGAATGGAATCAATTGGAAATGCAGTACTATACATATATGAAATAGTATGTTTTCTAAATTAAGGATATGAAAAAGTACCTTCCATTAAAAAAAATTGTGAAGGCATGGGAACTCGGTATGACTGTCCATTTGATCGGGATAGGATCATGTTGATTGATCATGATGTATGCTAGCGTAATTCGAGGGGTGTGATACCCACAGTTACAAGCGATTCCACTAGGATAGTGGCGCAGCCGCCGTGTAAACTGTGACCTAGATGCCACAGCGAAATTTGAGGGGCGAGATGCCTATGGTTACAAGCGATTCCACTAGGATAGTGGTGTAACCGTCGCGTGAACTACGATCTATGGCAACAACCATGGCAAAATTCAAGAGATGTGAAATCTACAGTTATAAGTGATTCTACTGGGATAGTAGTGAAACCGCCGAGTAACTGTGATCCATGGGGGAACGTGCTTCCCATATCCATTTTAAAAATGATTTTTAAGTGTTTTCACTGGGAGTTAGAATTTTTTTTGAAATTTTTGGAAATTTTTGACTAACGACAAAAGATTTAAAACTGGGAATTGAGATAAAAGTGAATGAAACTCAATATTAAGAAATAGAAGGTGAATCGAATTCAAGTAAAATTCGAAATGAAAATCTGAATGAAAAAATTTGGAAATAAAAGTATTGAGATTTGAAATGAATTCCAAATAGAATTGAAATTGTCAATTGAATTCAAATGGAATTGAAATGCAAAGTTGAATGGAAATGAATATATAACTTTGTTAGTGAAGTGAAAATGAATATAAGAAATATGTAATACTTATATTGCACTTAAGAAATGAATGAATGAAATTCTTAAGTAAATTGGCATTGGGAATCCAATAAGTGAATTTGGACATTATTGTTGAGTAAAATATACAGGGTTGTAAAGGCTAAGGAAAATGGAATTGGATTAAAATTTTAAGATGAATTTGAATTGCTCGACAATAAGGTATGTATTTAAATTTCAGTATGAAATTTGATGAGATTCTGATTTTGCCACTTGGCATTTTGTTTTCTTTTGAGATTTGAGAGTCCGTAGGGACGTTTTGTAGTCGTACCGTATTAGCCGCGCAAAGGAGACGCTGGCGAAATTTTTCGAAAATTTAGAGTGTTAGAATATTTTGAGAAAATTTTGAAAGTTTGAAATTTGAATTTAGATTTAAATTTGAATTATTAAGGAAACAATGTTGTTTGAAACTTATAATTGAAGTCGGAAAGCTAGTTGAGACGATGATGGATCTTTAATAAAAAGATTTAGGTTAGTAAGTTGATAAAACTGTTTGAATTGGGAAAATAGTAGACGAGTTAAGGACCATTTTTCCTAACTTGTAATTTCGGGACGAAATTCTTTTAAGGGGGGAAGATTGTAACGACCTTGAATTTTTGACATTTGAAAAGTGAATATTTAATTGAGTTTAAATATTCGAATGATAATTTAATTTGAAATTCAAATATCAGAATGAATTTGGCAATTAAATTATTGAATTCAATTATTGAAACTGGGTAAATTTTTGAATCTTCAGTTTTAAGCTGATTAAAATTATTTTTTAAGGATTAGGAAATTCATATTAATAATATTGAAGATAATAAAAGCTTCAGAATTGAATTTGAAGCTGTTTTGTTCAGTTTTGAAATTGTATCATTTAAATTGAATTTTAAAAATAGCGTTCTGAGGCACAGTCTCGGAATTTGTTGAAACCAGTTCCATTGGATCCGTAATATTGTATTATTATCGGATTTCAATTTTCGTAATGTTTTGAGTGATCGTTTAGCCATCCAATAAGCAAACGCGCTGAAATTAAATCGAAAATTTAATAACTGGTCCAAAAAGCTATCTTCTCCATAAGATCGAATTTGGACTCGGAACCTTTTCCATTGTGCTCGGAATAGGCGTATAACATCACGAACGCCTAGCGGCATGCCTCGATAGGAAGTCAAAATTTTTGGTTGACTTTATCGAACGATTTGAATTTGAATTTGAATTGAAGAATTAGTCAACCCAGTAGAGATTCTTTCTTCAGTCTGCCTTCTTTCACATCGATACTTTTTCCTTTCCATTCAAAATACTGTAGCCGTTAACTTCAGCACGCAAACGTCTACTCTTGTTCCCTTCTGTTTCTCTATCACGCGAGCAGTTCAAAAGCATATCATTTCGTTCAAAATCAAAAATTAAATGGCCGAAGAAAATTAATGGCTGCCATTCCTCTTCAATAAATCAAGGCCGAAGTTTAAAACGAAACCCCGTTTTCTCGTTCCAATTTCGCCAGAGAGAAAAAGAACTACAGCTTCCGCTATTATTTCGAAATGAAATCAAAACGAAAAAAAAAATTTAACAACTTAGCCTCGTTCAAAATCACCGGCTCAGGAGGGCGCGAATTCGAAAATTTCGTCTGAGATTTTATTAAGGGAAGGGTCGCGATTCTATCAAGGAGAGAATCTCGCGAGACTTGGGGGCGAGCAAGGCTTGGGGCATGGACTGAGTTCGAGCGAGGCGCGCTCGCGTGAGGGGTCGAGATAGAGCATCGCGAGCTCGTGGTCGAAGCCAATGATGGCGTCGAGATCGAGGCAAAGTCGTGAGCTCCGATTTTTAGGAAGCAGGCGTGGTCGTGTGCTCGAATGGAGGCTGGCAAGTCGAGATGTCGCAGTGATTCTCGAGCAGGGTGTGAGCTTTGAGTTCGATTAAAGGGGGTTGCGATCGTCAGTTTGGAGCTGCGATTGGCTCGTGGGGTTGTTCGATTGGATCGAGTTCGAGAGGAACTCGTCGTGGCCAAGGCTTTCGCTGGTAAAAATTCTGGTTCTCTGTTTTTAATATGAACACATTAGTTTTTTTTAAAGTAAAATGATAAATATATATATATATATTTTATGGGAATAAGATTTTGGAACAGAAAGTTCTGTATTGTTTATAAAGAAAATAAAAATGAATAGAAACTGGAAACTTGATACTGCAAGTAATTTTGTTTAAGTTCTGAAATTGATTTGATTAATCTTATATATGAGTATATTACAAAAAATATTACAGTAAGGTAATTTTTATGATTTCAAAATAATTTTAAGCAGTTTGAAAAAAATGATGAAAATAAATATACATATTTTAAATTTGCTTGATCTTAAAATTTATTGAGTAAGTTTAAATAGTTAACTAATTTAATTTATTTGGTTACTAAAAATAATTTAAAGGAAATTGTTTGAAATTAAATTGATTAGATAAAGTAAAATTTTACTAGATGAAATTTAATTATTCGATTTTTTCGAATATTAATGAAATCGTAAATTGTTATACAAGGTCAAATAAAAATGGAGAAAACAAGTCGGAAATGAAAATGGGATTGCCAAATAAAAAGCTAAGGTGAGATCTTCTCACTCAAATTGGAAATTTGATTTTTGCAGTTATTGATTGTGTTGATTGCTGTTAGGATTGTGATATTAGATATAGTAGGATATATCTACATATATAGCAATATATACATATTGGCATATGTATATATTGGATTTATTGATTTCCCGCAATTATATAGCGGATGAGACCCTATTGCGCCGTTAGTAAGCGGATGATATTTTTATAAAACCTATATACCGCGATATTCCACCTCGAAGTGGAATTGGTATTGTGCTAACATATGTGGATGCAGGGAAACAGGTTGGAGGGATCCAACATGATTCCTCAAAACATTTAAATTTATTTCATATGTTGTGTGATTGATTATTTATAATCTGTGTATGATTATATCTGTGATTGAATGTGTTGAAGGCTATAATTTAGCCGAATGTATTTTTGGTATAGTTGGATACCAGAAAAAAATGAAATTGGATTTCTGAAATTAAAATTGAATTTTAGATGGTTTGGAGAAATAAAAGAATTTATTTAAAGGAGATAAATTTGTTTGAAATCAAATTGATAATTGATTGGGAATTTGAAATAAATAATTTGTGAAATCGATATAAAAACTTATTAGATGTTGAATGAAAAATGGATTTTGTATTGAGAATAAATATGGAAATCGATTTGTAAAAATGATCTGGTATTTGTAATTAAAATTAGAATCAATTTGAAATGTGATTCGGTGTTGAAGTAAATTCAGAAATCAATTTGGATTTCGATTTGGTATTTGGAAATAAAATTTAGAAATCAATTTGGAAGTTGATTTGGTGTTGAAAATGAATATTTGGAAAACAATTTGGAAATCGTGTAAAAGTGGATTTTTTGGAATGTAAATTCCGAATAGAATTAGTAAAGGAAAGGGAAATTTGTTTTAAAAATAGATGTTGATTTATTTTTAAAGTGTGGGAAATATGATTTGAAATCGGATTTTCAAAGTGATGAAGTGTGGAAATAAATTTACCAATTTGAAATGTAAATTTTAAATAAATCGATAAGGATTTATCTAATTGGTTTAAATGGACCATTTTATGATTTGAAATTGATTTTCAAATGTGAAGTGTGAAATATGATTTGAAATTGATTTTCAAATGTGAAGTGTGGGAAAATATATATCTTGTGAAGAGATTTTGAAATTTAATAATTTGGGAAGAATTATTTAAATTGGTTGTTTGCTGTGAATGTTGTTGATAGTTAAATAACCGACTATCAATATTTGCCTTTGAAATGGCACTTTATTTGTTTTTAAAACAAACGCTCATTATTCGGTTAAGCCGGGAGAGGACCTTTGTGTCATATAACCCATTCCGAATAGTGATACGTCGTGAATGGATTGCATTTGAAGACCGGTGTGAAGACCGGATATTTGTGAAAATGAAAGGATGACCTGTCGAATGTCTCTGCACCGAGTTGCTCCGGTATAGAGATTTATATCACTCTTTTTGTGATGGGAAGTCCGGACGTGATTAGTGAATATCCGGATTGCAAGGGCTTCTTTGGAAGTGCCTTCGGTTCCGTTCGATCTCAGAATGGACTTGTATGGATGTGTGTCTGACGTTACACTTTGAGATGTAAAGCTGGTTTCTATCAAATACATTTCTGTTGGTGGCGGAGAATTTATTCTCTTAGCTTAACACCCTTCTCTGAGACGTACGAGCTCAAAGGTTATGTAGTTGATGGTTACTAGTGATACATTCCCAATTTGGTAATGTGGCATACGAAGTGCTGTTGATCATTTGTGGATCAAAGCGTTGCTTTGTGAAAAAGCGTGGCTTTGTGAAAAAGCGTAGTGTATGTGTATTGACCCTAAAATAAAATAAAATAAAATAAAATAATATATATATTTATATTAGGAAATTCTGAGATATATAAAAATATATATATATTGCATTAAAACAGAAAAGAATTTGGAAATAAATAAAATTGCATGGGAGCTTCTGTTTGATAAAATGCAAGGAATTAAGGTAGTTAGAAGAAAAATTGGAACTCAAAATAAATATAGCTTTATGTTCAAAGAATTATGTAAATATATATATATATATACATTTAATAAATATGGGGTGTTTGCTGTTTTATATGAAGATAAAATAAAATGAAGTTTAATGCAAAAGTTTATATGTCTTATAATTGTGCCAGAAATAATTAGCATAATATATGAGATTTTTAATTTAAATATAAAAGGAGTTGCTGATTTGACAAAAAAGCAGAAATATATATATACACATATATAGAATCAAATAAAAATTTCCATCCCATATTTATTCCAAGCAAATAATTTGGGTAAATGATTTTACATTACATAATAAGGTATGATAGTATGCATGATTAAGGGGAAATAACAAATAGGTAGAAAAAATATACAAAGGAGATTTTCAGATTTCTTAAAAACTTGTAAAAAAAGAAAGAAACCGAGGGTCACATGCTTATTGCATGGGTAGAAAAGAGTCATGAAAATAGTATTGAGTGTTTAAAAATGCATGATCCCCGAAATAGCTAATTAAAGTACCCAAAATGTGTGCATTTTCAATTTATGCTCACTGTGACGCCCCACCTCTATGCTCACAATAACAAAGGTTATTATAAGGAATAACGTCTGCTATTGCGAAGAATAAGGCTTGTTAGAAGCGACCATCCGTAAGTTATGCCTTAGACGAGTATTGATTACATCGATAGGAGTTGTATAAATTACTCCCAAAGAGGTATATTCAATCCAAATCTAAAACGAAACTACGGTGGCTTAAGAAAAATCCAGAACAACTCATAATAACAATAACACAAATAGTATAATCACATCAGAAAAGAAATATCAGATATATAGCGGAAGATTAGTCTGGAATACATGCTACAACAATCGATGGTTCACATGAACTGATACATATACATATCCATCAATACATACATAAGATGAGAGTCAAATAACCAAAAGAACTCCTCGAAGGCTAGTGTAAAGACCCGCAAATCCGTCTTCCGAAAACTCGACACCGATACGTCCACTGTACCAAATTGTCGAATAATCGAATGGCGGAACCGCGAAACTTTAGGGTTAAAAGAAGAGGTAGAAGAAAAGATAGAAGAAAAAGAAAGAACAGAAACAGAATCAGAAACAATTATCAGAATCTCACATTTCGCAGTGGAATAATATACAATATATAAATCAATAATCTTTAAAACAAAAGACTATATCAGTTTATACATACATCAATCATCAGAGTTTACAACAATGGGCAGTTATATAAACTTGTCCTCATACAGAATACACAGAGGAATAAATAACAAGTACGATCGTACGCTTCGCCATCCAGCTCATCTCCAAAGCTCCAGAATATCCAGAATATCCTGATAAAAAAAACTCTAGGCTGCCCGTGTGGAAAATTATGGGCACCCAGAGTTTAGAAAGGGAACAATAAACTCCAGGTCAGTCATGGTGACTGGTGTGAGATCGTAAAACAGTTATTTTCGCAAAGAAAATAAAACAACTCCGCAATGCTTTTGGAAAATAAAACTACCATAAGGCCTCCCCCCACACACACAATGCAAACGCAGAATTGGAGGAGATTTCCCCTTATGATAGTCAAAAATGCTTACTACGCAAAATCAATTGATATTATTATTAATGTCTAGTGTGGAAAACATTTCGAAAGTATAATATCAATCTTAGCCAACATACAACAATTGTTGTATGTCTACTATAGCTACTATGTTCAATAGCAGGTTACCGCCACATTCCATAGCAGGTAATACAATTAAAAAACCGTACAGGGTTCGTATTGTTTCTTTGGATTTCCAACAAATGATCAGGCTAAGGAACTTCCTTATACCGAAATAGAACGCCTCTGGAAAGACGCCTCGGATCCTAACCGGATCTCTGCAAACAAAAGGCCGACGCTACCTCACGCTCTAACCGAGCTGTAACTAGGTAACTAACACACGAGCTATGCCATCCCCCGGTCGTTACCGACCTTTATCCGAGGATCCTCAATCGAAAAGCAACAGTCGCAAAATATAATCCACATAGGTAAAATATCTGGGCTCCATACCATGATATCACCTTTTATCCAGAAGGAAATGGCATACCCTAGGGGCGCTACCCCTACAAACCTTTGCCGCACATTCCTGTTTCGACCATTACCGGGTTGTGAGGCTCGATGAAGTCTCGTCCACAAAGCAACGCTTTTTCACAAAGCAACGCTTTGATCAACAACTGATCAGCAGCACTTCGTGTGCCACATTACCAAATTGGGAATGTATCACTAGTAACCATCAACTACATAACCTCTGAGCTCGTACGTCTCAGAGAAGGGTGTTAAGCTAAGAGAATAAATTCTCCGCCACCAACAGAAATGTATTTGATAGAAACCAGCTTTACATCTCAAAGTGTAACGTCAGACACACATCCATACAAGTCCGTTCCGGGATCGAACGGAACCGAAGGCACTTCCAAAGAAGCCCTTGCAATCCGGATATTCACTAATCACGTCTGGACTTCCCATCACAAAAAGAGTGATATAAATCTCTATACCGGAGCAACTCGGTGCAGAGACATTCGACAGGTTGTCCTTTCATTTTCACAAATATCCGGTCTTCACACCGGTCTTCAAATGCTATCCATTCGCGACGTATCACTATTCGGAATGGGTTATATGACACAAAGGTCCTCTCCCGGCTTAACCGAATAATAAGCGTTTGTTTTAAAAACAAATCAAGTGTCATTTCAAAGGCAAATATTGATAGTTGGTTCTTTAACTATCAATAACATTCATAACAAACATCCAATTCAAATAATTTTTCCCAAATTATTAAATTTCAAATCTTTTCACAAGATATACATATTTCCACACTTCACATTTGAAAATCCATTTCAAATCGTATTTCACACTTCACGTTTGAAAATCAATTTCAAATCATATTTCATACTTCACATTTGAAAATCAATTTCAAATCATATTTCATACTTCACATTTGAAAATCAATTTCAAATCATATTATGGTCCATTTAAACCAATTAGATAAATCCTTATCGATTTATTTCAAATTTACATTTCAAATTTGTAAATTTATTTCCTCACTTCATCACTTTGAAAATCCGATTTCAAACCATATTTTCCACACTTTTAAAAATAAATCAATATTTATTTTTAAAACAAATTTCCCTTTCCTTTACAACTTCTATTTGGAATTTACATTCCCAAAAATCCACTTTTACACGATTTTCAAATCGTTTTCCAAATATTTATTTTCAACCCCGAATCAACTTTAAAAATTGATTTCTCCATTTTATTTCAAATCCCAAATCGAATTTCAAATTGATTTCTGAATTTACTTCAACACCGAATCACATTTCAAATTGATTTTAACTTTAATCCCAAAGACTAAATCGTTTTCACAAATCGATTTCCAAATTTATTTTTTTCAACACAAGAATCAATTTTTTTTTTCCAAACACCAAATAGATTTTATATCGATTTCACAAATTATTTATTTCAAATACCCGATCAATTATCAATTTGATTTCAAACAAGTTTATCTCCTTTTTAAATAAATTCTTTTATTTTTCCCAAACCATCTAAAATTCAATTTTTAATTTCAGAAATCCAATTTCATTTATTTCTGGTATCCAACGATACCAAAAATACATTCGGCTAAATTTTAGCTCTCAATACATTCAATCACAGATATAATCATATGCAGATTATAAATAATCAATCAAACAACATATGAAATCAATTCAAATGTTTTGAGGAATCCTGTTGGATCCCTCCAACCTGTTTCCCTGCATCCACAGATGTTAGCACAATACCAATTCCACTTCGAGGTGGAATATCGCGGTATATGGGTTTTATAAAATATCATCCGCTTACTAATGGCGCAATAGGGTCTCATCCGCTATACGAGGCGGGAAATCAATCAATCCAATATATACATATGCCAATATGTATATATTGCTATATATATAGATATATCCTACTATATCTAATATCACATCCAAACAGTCAATCAAATCAATAACTGAAAATTTCCACTTTTCAAATTGAGTGAGAAGATCTCACCTTTGCTTTTAATTTGCAGTCCATTTTCCAGTCCAATTTGTTTTTCTTGATTTACAGACCTTGTATAAACAATTTCCATACAATTGATTAATATTCGAATCAATCGAATAAATAGATTTCCTTTTAATAAAATTTTATTTTATCTAATCAATTTAATTTCAACCAAATTTTCCTTTTAATAAAATATTTGAACAAATGGAACAATCACTTATTATCTTAACTTCTATTGATTTTTTTCTTTCTCTTAAAAAAAAAACAGAACTTTATCTTACTGCCTATACTAATCATTGTCTTCTTTAGATATATTTAAATTGAAATGTATATATAGATGTGTGTATAAAAACTACAGTTCAATCTTACAGTAAATTCCCTTTTTTTTTTTCTTCATCATTTTTCTTCTACAAATATAGATATGAATATTTATTTATTCAAACTTTAAATTTTTGAAGACAGAGATTTACCTCATCCTCGAGAAATCATAGACGAACTGAGATGATGTCGATCTCACCTATGACTTCAACCACCATCACAGTCGAACGCACTCCAATATACTGCTCGACTTTGGCCTTGAATTGATCGCAAGCCCTAGATTCAAGCTTGACAGTCCCCTACCCTCACCATGACCTGCTGCTCAACCAACACGACATTCGTCGACATCGCCTACATCCCTCCCCAGTTCGATCGATCAACGTGATCGAACTGCTGCTCATCATCGATAAAAAAAAACGAGCCATACCATCATCCTCTCAAATCGCGACCAATCGACTCGAGACACCAAACCAATAACGACTTCTACACGAAACCCAAGCTACGACCCTGCTCGAGCTTCCACAGTGACGACATCGCGACTCCGACAACCATTACCTGCCCTTCGAACGCCGCCCTAGCTAAAACCTACCACGCGCGACTACGAAATCGATTGCTGCCATCGCGATGCCCACGAGTCGCCTCCGCTGCGATTTGAACTCGGCTTCAATTTTATTTTATTTTTTTGAATGAGGGAAAATTAATATCTGCGTTCGAGTTCGATTTGAGGGAGGACTAGAAATAAAGGAGACAGGCTCACGATTTTAAATTTAGAAGACAGCGCCCTCCTATTTTTCCCTCTTTTGATTTCGTTCGTTCGCGAAGAGAACTCGGCTGCCATTTATTTTTGTCTTGGGAAGAAGAGTTTTAAATTTGAACGAAATGATTTAACTGAGTAAAAAGGAAAGGTTGCGTGAAAAGAAATAGGGGACAGGGGTACGTGATTAACAGAGAAAGGTCGGCATTGAAATGAAATGGAGCCAGGAATCTTTGCTGCGTTGACAATTTTAAATTTTAAATTTAAATTGAATTTGATTTAATTTCAATGCGTTTACTCTCCGTACGGTTACATAACAACTCCGATCAATACGAAATTTGAAATCCGGTAATAATACAATATTACGGACCCAATGGAATTGGTTTCGTCGGATTCCGAGACTACGCCCCGGAAGGCTATTTTTAAATATCGGTTGAACGATATAAATTTCAAAACTGATCAAATCAATTTCAAATTCGATTCTGAAGTTCAATTATCTTCAGTAATATCAATACGAATTTTAAAACCTTTCGAAATATTTTTCTTCAACTTAAAATTGAAGATTCAAATTTTTACCCAGTTTCAATAATTAAATTCAATATTTTAATCGCTAAATTCATTCTAATATTTGAATTTCAAATTAAATTATCATTCGAATATTTAAACTCAATTAAATATTCACATTTTAAATATCAAAAATCCAAGGTCGTTACAATCTTCCCCCCTTAAAAGAATTTCGTCCCGAAATTACAAGTTAGGAAAAATGGTCCTTAACTCGTCTACTATTTTCCGTAATCTAAATAGTTTTGTCAATTTATCCAAACAAATCTTTCTACTAAAGATTCGTTATTAATTCAACTAAACTTCCAACTTCAATTATAAGATCCAAACAACATTGTTTAACTTCTCAATTCAAATTCGAGTTTAAATTCAAAATTTAAACTTCCAAAATTTCTCAAAATTTTCTAACACTCGAAATTTTCGAAAAATTTCGCCAGCGTCTCCTTTGCGCGGCTAATACGGTACGACTACAAAACGTCCCTACGGACTCTCAGATCTCAAAAGAAAACAAAATGCCAAGTGGCAAAATCAGAATCTCATCAAATTTCATACTGAAATTCAAATACGTACCTTTTTGTCGAGCAATTCAAATTTATTTTTGAAATCAAAATTCCAATTCCTGTATACACCTGTATATCCTACTAGCCATAATATCTAGTTACAATATTCAAATCATTTTGCAAATTCCATTACACAATTTTCAATGTATGCTTCTTATACATTTTTACTTCACTATTGAAGTTACATATCTATTTTCATTCAATTTTGCATTTCCAATTTCATTTGAATTTACTTTACTATTTCAATTCAATTTGAATTCATTTTATCTTCAGATTTTTCATTCAGGTTTTCATTTCGAATTTTTACTTCAATTCGATTCATCTTCTAATTTTGAATATTGAGTTCCATTTACCTTTATCTCAAATTCAATTTGAAATCACAAAAAAAAAATCCTTTTAAAAATGGATATGGAAAGCACGTTCCCCCACGGATCACAGTTACTCGGCGGTTTCGCTACTATCCCAGTAGAATCGCTTGTAACCGTAGATTTCTCATCTCTTAAATTTCGCCATGGTTGTTGCCATAGATCGTAGTTCACACGGCGGTTACACCACTATCCCAGTGGAATTGCTTGTAACCATAGGCATCTCGCCCCTCGAATTTCGCTGTGGCATACGTCGTGATCAATCAATATGATCCCATCACGATCAAACGGATACTCATACTGAGTTCCAATACCTTCACAAATTTTCAATGGAAGGTACTTTTTCATATCCTTAGTTTGGAAAACATATGTCAATATATGTATAGTACTTCATTTCCAATTGATTCCATTCAATTTTAATTGGCATTTCATATTCACATTCACCAACTTAGAATATTTTCGGGAGATGGGAGATGGGAACCAAAGGACTGTGTCCGGGCAGGTTCGAATCCCAGCGCCAAACCATCAGTGGGAGTTTCAACGTTATGCATCCGTGTGCGACGACTAAATAAAAGCGGGGTAGACACACGGCGTGGGGTTTACTTAAGTGAGTATCAATGAATACCATGATCTTAAGGTTCCCCATGATCTCAAAAAAAAAACTTAGAATATTTTCAATATCAAATTTACTTAAGAATTTCACACTTATTTCTTAAGTTCAATACAAGTATTTTCCATACTTTTGATATTAATTTTCAATTACCACTTATATTTAAACTGGATTACCAATTCCATATAAATCCAATCAACATTTCATTTATAATTATTGTATTCAATTCGTTTCAAAACTTATTCATTTGGTCAATCTCAATTAGCTTCACTTACTAATTTTAGTTTAATACATCACTTCGTTTTCCACAAATCAAATTCAATTCCAGTTCTATTTACTTACAAATTAAAAATGAATTTTAACATTCAATTTCATTTTCTTGCACTTGCAGTTGCAAATTTATTTATTTATTCACATATTCATTCATTTTCAATTTGAATCTCATTCCAATTAGATTTCAAATATTTTATAAGTTATCAAACTTATTTACATTCCATTAATGAATTTATTTCAAATATTCTTTCTGAAATTGTATTTCAATTTGTAAATTACCTTTACAATTCACATTTCCAAATCTCATTTGTTTATGGATTTATTTCCTTATCTTCCAATTCATATTTATAAATTTCATTTGTTAAATGAGTTTATCTCCAAATCTTTGGTTATTATTTGAATTTCTTATTCAATTCCATATATCAATGATAATACTTCAATATTATCTCCTCCTAACAACCAAGCATCCAAATACTATGATAATTTATAGAAAATCATTTCTTTTCTATACAAAAATAGTTTTGGGCAAAATTATTTCATTTACCCTATTTAAAACAATACTGTGTCGGTTTATCTTGTTTAAGAGTTTAGAAACCCCTATCGATTACAGTTGGCCACCCTGCATCGACCATAATCTATAAACAATCAACCGATAAGTCAACACAATACAAAACAATTTTTGTATTCACTAACAAATACGCACTCATATCTATTATTACACTCACACTCATTCTAGAGTACTACTGACTCTATCTCTAATGAGTAACACCCAACAGAGCAGGGTTGTCGCTTAACCGGATGCTCTGATACCACTTGTAAAGACCCGCAAATCCGTCTTGCGAAAACTCGACACCGATACATCCACTGTACCAAATTGTCGAATAATCGAATGGCGGAAACGCGAAACTTTAGGGTTAAAAGAAGAGGTAAAAGAAAAGATAGAAGAAAAGATAGAAGAAAAAGAAAGAACAAAAACAGAATCAGAAACAATTATCAGAATCTCACATTTCGCAGCGGAATAATATACAATATATAAATCAATAATCTTTAAAACAAAAGACTATATCAGTTTATACATACATCAATCATCAGAGTTTACAACAATGGGCAGTTATATAAACTTGTCCTCATACAGAATACACAGCGGAATAAATAACAAGTACGATCGTACGCTTCGCCATCCAGCTCATCTCCAAAGCTCCAGAATATCCAGAATATCCTGATAAAAAAAACTCTAGGCTGCCCGTGTGGAAAATTATGGGCACCCAGAGTTTAGAAAGGGAACAATAAACTCCAGGTCAGTCATGGTGACTGGTGTGAGATCGTAAAACAGTTATTTTCGAAAATAAAATAAAACAACTCCGCAATGCTTTTGGAAAATGAAACTACCATAAGGCCTCCCACCACACACACAATGCAAACGCAGAATTGGAGGAGATTTCCCCTTATGATAGTCAAAAATGCTTACTACGCAAAATCAATTGATATTATTATTAATGTCTAGTGTGGAAAACATTTCGAAAGTATAATATCAATCTTAGCCAACATACAACAATTGTTGTATGTCTACTATAGCTACTATGTTCAATAGCAGGTTACCGCCACATTCCATAGCAGGTAATACAATTAAAAAACCGTACAGGGTTCGTATTGTTTCTTTGGATTTCCAACAAATGATCAGGCTAAGGAACTTCCTTATACCGAAATAGAACGCCTCTGGAAAGACGCCTCGGATCCTAACCGGATCTCTGCAAACAAAAGGCCAACGCTACCTCACGCTCTAACCGAGTTGTAACTAGGTAACTAACACACGAGCTATGCCATCCCCCGGTCGTTACCGACCTTTATCCGAGGATCCTCAATCGAAAAGCAACAGTCGCAAAATATAATCCACATAGGTAAAATATCTGGGCTCCATACCATGATATCACCTTTTATCCAGAAGGAAATGGCATACCCTAGGGGCGCTACCCCTACAAACCTTTGCCGCACATTCCTGTTTCGACCATTACTGGGTTGTGAGGCTCGACGAAGTCTCATCCACAAAGCAACGCTTTTTCACAAAGCAACGCTTTGATCAACAACTGATCAGCAGCACTTCGTGTGCCACATTACCAAATTGGGAATGTATCACTAGTAACCATCAACTACATAACCTCTGAGCTCGTACGTCTCAGAGAAGGGTGTTAAGCTAAGAGAATAAATTCTCCGCCACCAACAGAAATGTATTTGATAGAAACCAGCTTTACATCTCAAAGTGTAACGTCAGACACACATCCATACAAGTCCGTTCCGGGATCGAACGGAACCGAAGGCACTTCCAAAGAAGCCCTTGCAATCCGGATATTCACTAATCACGTCTGGACTTCCCATCACAAAAAGAGTGATATAAATCTCTATACTGGAGCAACTCGGTGCAGAGACATTCGACAGGTTGTCCTTTCATTTTCACAAATATCCGGTCTTCACACCGGTCTTCAAATGTTATCCATTCGCGACGTATCACTATTCGGAATGGGTTATATGACACAAAGGTCCTCTCCCGGCTTAACCGAATAATGAGCGTTTGTTTTAAAAACAAATCAAGTTTCATTTCAAAGGCAAATATTGATAGTTGGTTCTTTAACTATCAATAACATTCATAACAAACATCCAATTCAAATAATTTTTCCTAAATTATTAAATTTCAAATCTTTTCACAAGATATACATATTTCCACACTTCACATTTGAAAATCCATTTCAAATCGTATTTCACACTTCACGTTTGAAAATCAATTTCAAATCATATTTCATACTTCACATTTGAAAATCAATTTCAAATCATATTTCATACTTCACATTTGAAAATCAATTTCAAATCATATTATGGTCCATTTAAACCAATTAGATAAATCCTTATCGATTTATTTCAAATTTACATTTCAAATTTGTAAATTTATTTCCACACTTCATCACTTTGAAAATCCGATTTCAAACCATATTTTCCACACTTTTAAAAATAAATCAATATTTATTTTTAAAACAAATTTCCCTTTCCTTTACAACTTCTATTCGGAATTTACATTCCCAAAAATCCACTTTTACACGATTTTCAAATCGTTTTCCAAATATTTATTTTCAACCCCGAATCAACTTTAAAAATTGATTTCTCCATTTTATTTCAAATCCCAAATCGAATTTCAAATTGATTTCTGAATTTACTTCAACACCGAATCACATTTCAAATTGATTTTAACTTTAATCCCAAAGACTAAATCGTTTTCACAAATCGATTTCCAAATTTATTTTTTTCAACACAAGAATCAATTTTTTTTTTCCAAACACCAAATAGATTTTATATCGATTTCACAAATTATTTATTTCAAATACCCGATCAATTATCAATTTGATTTCAAACAAGTTTATCTCCTTTTTAAATAAATTCTTTTATTTTTCCCAAACCATCTAAAATTCAATTTTTAATTTCAGAAATCCAATTTCATTTATTTCTGGTATCCAACGATACCAAAAATACATTCGGCTAAATTTTAGCTCTCAATACATTCAATCACAGATATAATCATATGCAGATTATAAATAATCAATCAAACAACATATGAAATCAATTCAAATGTTTTGAGGAATCCTGTTGGATCCCTCCAACCTGTTTCCCTGCATCCACAGATGTTAGCACAATACCAATTCCACTTCGAGGTGGAATATCGCGGTATATGGGTTTTATAAAATATCATCCGCTTACTAACGGCGCAATAGGGTCTCATCCGCTATACGAGGCGGGAAATCAATCAATCCAATATATACATATGCCAATATGTATATATTGCTATATATATAGATATATCCTACTATATCTAATATCACATCCAAACAGTCAATCAAATCAATAACTGAAAATTTCCACTTTTCAAATTGAGTGAGAAGATCTCACCTTTGCTTTTAATTTGCAGTCCATTTTCCAGTCCAATTTGTTTTTCTTGATTTACAGACCTTGTATAAACAATTTCCATACAATTGATTAATATTCGAATCAATCGAATAAATAGATTTCCTTTTAATAAAATTTTATTTTATCTAATCAATTTAATTTCAACCAAATTTTCCTTTTAATAAAATATTTGAACAAATGGAACAATCACTTATTATCTTAACTTCTATTGATTTTTTTCTTTCTCTTAAAAAAAAAACAGAACTTTATCTTACTGCCTATACTAATCATTGTCTTCTTTAGATATATTTAAATTGAAATGTATATATAGATGTGTGTATAAAAACTACAGTTCAATCTTACAGTAAATTCCCCTTTTTTTTTCTTCATCATTTTTCTTCTACAAATATAGATATGAATATTTATTTATTCAAACTTTAAATTTTTGAAGACAGAGATTTACCTCATCCTCGAGAAATCATAGACGAACTAAGATGATGTCGATCTCACCTATGACTTCAACCACCATCACAGTCGAACGCACTCCAATATACTGCTCGACTTTGGCCTTGAATTGATCGCAAGCCCTAGATTCAAGCTTGACAGTCCCCTACCCTCACCATGACCTGCTGCTCAACCAACACGACATTCGTCGACATCGCCTACATCCCTCCCTAGTTCGATCGATCAACGTGATCGAACTGCTGCTCACCATCGATAAAAAAAAACGAGCCATACCATCATCCTCTCAAATCGCGACCAATCGACTCGAGACACCAAACCAATAACGACTTCTACGCGAAACCCAAGCTACGACCCTGCTCGAGCTTCCACAGTGACGACATCGCGACTCCGACAACCATTACCTGCCCTTCGAACGCCGCCCTAGCAAAAACCTACCACGCGCGACTACGAAATCGATTGCTGCCATCGCGATGCCCACGAGTCGCCTCCGCTGCGATTTGAACTCGGCTTCAATTTTATTTTATTTTTTTGAATGAGGGAAAATTAATATCTGCGTTCGAGTTCGATTTGAGGGAGGACTAGAAATAAAGGAGACAGGCTCACGATTTTAAATTTAGAAGACAGCGCCCTCCTATTTTTCCCTCTTTTGATTTCGTTCGTTCGCGAAGAGAACTCGGCTGCCATTTATTTTTGTCTTGGGAAGAAGAGTTTTAAATTTGAACGAAATGATTTAACTGAGTAAAAAGGAAAGGTTGCGTGAAAAGAAATAGGGGACAGGGGTACGTGATTAACAGAGAAAGGTTGGCATTGAAATGAAATGGAGCCAGGAATCTTTGCTGCGTTGACAATTTTAAATTTTAAATTTAAATTGAATTTGATTTAATTTCAATGCGTTTACTCTCCGTACGGTTACATAACAACTCCGATCAATACGAAATTTGAAATCCGGTAATAATACAATATTACGGACCCAATGGAATTGGTTTCGTCGGATTCCGAGACTGCGCCCCGGAAGGCTATTTTTAAATATCGGTTGAACGATATAAATTTCAAAACTGATCAAATCAATTTCAAATTCGATTCTGAAGTTCAATTATCTTCAGTAATATCAATACGAATTTTAAAACCTTTCGAAATATTTTTCTTCAACTTAAAATTGAAGATTCAAATTTTTACCCAGTTTCAATAATTAAATTCAATATTTTAATCGCTAAATTCATTCTAATATTTGAATTTCAAATTAAATTATCATTCGAATATTTAAACTCAATTAAATATTCACATTTTAAATGTCAAAAATCCAAGGTCGTTACAGCTAGACAAAAGATGATGCGAAATCCCAAAAGCTGAAGCTGCTACTGAATCAGAGATAGAGATTACCCTGAAATGACTCGGTCTGACCCGAGTATTATTTAAAAGAAAATAATAAACGGATCAGTCTAATTTATTCTCAGAAATAAGTGAATGATAAACAACACTTAAACAAATGATTATAGTCTCGAATGAGACTATACAACATAAATAATCAGCATAGTTTAAATGAAGAAATCTCAATTTAAACTCCATCAAAATCAGTTTTCAAATTCACAATTGAATTTAAAACAGCAATACACAAATTTATAACCTCAGATGAGATTATACTCAAACTCAACTTCCAAATTCATAATTGAATTCAAAGCCGCAATTCACAAAATCCAGAAATCAAAATAGATAACTAGAAAATCAACAGTCGCAAAATCTAGAAATCAAAACAAGATAACTAGAAAAACCAACATAAAAGGTGGATCGATCCCATCAGATGGCGAATTTTTAATTCGCCGCACGTGCATCAAAAAATGGCCGAAGCCTACCAAGTACTCAACATAATTTTGGCGCCCAACAAATGACCCGAAGGTCCGCAGAGTGACCCGAAGGTCTAGTACTGGTATTTGACCCGAAGGTCCATCATTTGGCCCGAAGGTCCATCATATGACCCGAAGGTCCATCATATGACCCGAAGGTCCATCATAGTGGCTCGAAAGCACACGAAATCATCAAATATTTCAATTAACGAGTCCGGAATTAACCGAAATAGCAAACGCACATGTCCCATACCACGTGTTTTACTAAATCGTTTGATTCTCTTCATCGTTTCCTTGAAAGTGCAAATTCATCAAAATCATCAAACAACAGATATTTCAATTAACGAGTCCGGAATTAACCGAAATAGTAAAAGTGTGGTTCCATACTCCGCACTTTTGCTAAATCGTTTAAATCACTTCATCGTTTCCTTGAAAGTGCAAAATTGTGTATTTTATATAAATAACATTTTACGTTCTCAAACGGACAAGTCCGGAATTAAGCGAATCAGTAAAAGTGAGGGTTCATAGTCCTCAATTTTACTGAAGCGTTTAAATCGCTTCCTCATTCTTTTGAAAGCGCAAACTGTAAAATTTTTGGAAACACTTTTATTTTAAAACGATTTTTAAAATACGTGATTAAAACAGCAACATCTGTAGCAATTTCGATGAGGAAATTGCGCTTCACAAAACACCGTAAAAACGGATACCAAATCAGCGTTGCGGGATAACCGCTTTAAAATTCACTTTAAAATTGACGGTTACTACAGTCAAAAAGCAGTAATTTTTATTCGTCAAAATAGTCACCAAAACAACACGCTTCAAAATAATATCAGCGTATAAATTCTGTTATAAAATAACGGCGCAAAAATACGTTTTTAAAACGTAACACCGGTTCAACGAAAATTCATTAGTGGACTACACCTCTATATTTTCATCAGACAATTGCACTGATATATGTGCATCAAAATATGGCGTTGCCTGTTAATCTATTTCATATATTACAACTTGCACATAGGCAATTGAATAGGTAGCTAAAATAATTACCTGGCGACACTATACAATGCAAAAATGGTTTAGGCTAACAAATTTTTCTCATTCACGAAATGCAAATACGGTGTCTGGACAATTCATTTATACTCACGCAACCCAAGAAAACAAATATGGCTTGAATTTGACTTGCCTCAATAGGATGCTATCTATTTTATATGAGGTCACGTTATGTAAAAAAAAAGAGACTAACATGTTCATAAATGTTTTACGTGACCTCCGTATTCACAAATCGTATATCACGTTTTCGCATATGGAAATACCACACTTCCTAATATTGTCGACTTTTGGGCTGTACCCCAACATCCATCATCTAATGCAAATGGACCATATTTTAGAGAATGCAACCTACTCTACTTAGCATGCACACTACTTACGTTATATAAATGTAGTGACGTGTGTAACTGAAGTAAGAAAACAATGCCACTGTACCACACTACATGCCACACGCACGCTACCCATGCACCCATCAAAGTTGCCTGGGCAATACAATTTTTTTCTTCCACGCATTGATTAAGAAAGGATCTGGGTACATGCACGAAATGAATTACAAAACAATGGCCAGAGGATGAAATTTTTGCACGCATGAAAGAAAAATGCAATTTTTAAAGTGACCTGTATTTATGCATGCCTCTAACAACTTTTCACTTGGCTCGCAATTATACTTATGCCTGGATACGCTTTGTGAAACACATTTAATACTTCAGGCATACAATGAAACGAAAGTATTTGGAAAATGGCACATATGCATGCAAGAATTATATGTAGTGCCTGGACACGTTTTGTTATAATTATTCTATGTTGCACTATAAGTCAAGTATTTATTAATATAACAATGACCTGGGCTTACTTGAATATAGCTCAGACAACACTTGCATTCAATGACTTCAAATGTATGCTTATAATTGATTTTAACATACTCAAATTTCATAAAATCAATATAGCAAACATTAAATGTTTTTGCACCCAAATGAGACGAAGAATAAATTAGAAATGTGAGGCTTTTACACTCACCGAATATTTGCTTCAAATTTTCGTAAGCAACCCGGACCCAAGAGGCTGAAAACTTGACGGCCAATAACTTCGTTTGCAGAGTTACTGAAGGAAGAAAATGAATCAAAGAAAGAGACGTAGGCTACTTTTCTTTTGCTTTCAAATTTTTATGAGTCAGCCTATGTACAAGTAGAGGCAGTGGTTTTGTACAAAGCATTTAAGGCAAAACGTGCATAAGAGGAGAGAAAAGGACATGCTAGCACATGAAAATGATGGCCAAACTGTTCACACTTTGCTTTATAACTTTAGTGACAGCTAAAGTTGCAATATGCTTTGCACATATTGTTGACAGCAAGATGTATAAATTGTTCCAACTTGTTTTTATGCATAAGGTGACGACATTTCACTTTTGCTTTAAAAATAAGGACCAATTTGTTGTTACACGTGAAGGTCAAAATAATACAACATAGCTATTTACAAAAGACTTTGCCACTGACCTTGCAACATTATTATTATTATTATTATTATTTTTAAAATAAAATGTCTAAATATTAATTTCGACAGTAATTCAAAAATCACGGTCGTTACAGACTCCCCTCCTTATAAAAATTGCGTCCCCGCAATTTGCATACTAGAAGTAGTCAATAACACAAATAATTCATCACAACAAAAATAAAATAGAAAAGATAGATAATAATGCTCACCCCACCCGACGAGGAGAGAAGACCTGGATAAGAACGCTCGATGAATTCTTTGGTTTCTCAAGTGCAAACTTTGGGATTTGCGGACCATTGAATTATCACAAGCGGGACTTCTTTATTCCGAAGGCGTTTAACCTCCGCAGCTAGCACACGAATAGGATTTTGCATCACAGATAAGTCAGGTGAGATCTCAAGATCGTTCAACATATGAGGATCAATAATAGATTCTGAATCTCGAAGGCATCGACGAAGCTGGGATACATGAAAGACGTCATGAATTCTAGAAAACTGAATAGGTAACGATACACGATAAGCAACTGGGCTAATGCGTTCTGTAATATGAAACGGTCCAATATAACGAGGAGCCAATTTCCCGGAGCTACTAAAACGTACCACACCCTTCATCGGTGAAATACGAATGAATACGAGATCGCCAACAGAAAATTTCAAAGGCTTCCTACGATGATCGACATAAGATTTCTGCCTATTCTGAACCTCTTTCATTCTCTGTTTGATATTATCGATCCTCTCAGAAGAATCATGAATATAATCGGGGCCGAGAACTAACTTTTCCCCCGATTCCAACAAACAAGATGGTGATCGACACGGCCTTCCGTAAAGAGCTTCGAAAGGAGCCATATTGATATTGGATTGGAAACTGTTGTTATAAGCAAATTCAACAAGAGATAATTGGTCTTCCCAACTATCATCAAAATCAAGAAGCAGTCCGATTGGACTTGATAGGAATAAAATAGGCTGATTTGGTCAATTGGTCAACAATCGCCCAAACACTGGTATGGCCCAACCTCGAACGAGGTAGACCATCAATGCAGTCCATAGAAATTTGATCCCATTTCCAAAATGGAATCTAAAGAGGATGCAAAAAAACCATTAGGACGCTGGTGTTCAACTATAATAAGTTGACAAGTCATGCAACGACTCACATAACTTGCAACATCACGCTTCATACCTTCTCAAAAGTATAAGCGTTACATAACAGCATACATCATACTACTACCCGGATGGGTAGTATACTTAGAACGATGACAGTCCTCAAGAATGTCATTTCTAAGATTAGAAACACTAGGCACGATCAACCTACCCTTCTTTCAAATACAACCATGAACATTAATATCGAAATCCTTTAGATCATCACTTCGGGATTCCGATTTACAACTCTGAATAAGACAACAGAGATCTGGATCTTGTTTTTGGGCATCGGCAACACGATCCAACAAATTAGGACGAGCTTCCATGCTAAACAAAAGCACGGGAGAATCAGAAACTGAAGGACGGTCTCTAATATCACAAAGAGATAAAGTTTCCAAAATATTCCACTCTGCTAGCATCATGGAAACAACAACTTGCGGCTTGCGACTAAGCGCATCAGCAACTCGATTACCCTTACCAGGGGTAAACTGAATATCGAATCATATGAAGCTAGAAATTCGAGCCAACACGGTTGTCTCAAATTCAATTCTTTCTGAGTGAATAGATATTTTAGAGATTTGCGATCAGTGAAGAGAACAAAACGCTCACCCAAAAATTAATGTCGCCAAATCTTTAGAGCAAAGACTATGGCGGCTAACTCCAAATTATGGATAGCATAACGAATCTCGTTAGGCTTTAGTTGTCTAGAAGCATAGGCAACTACTAACTTCGCACGAGATCAGCACCGAAACCAATACGGCTAGTACTGGTACAAATAATGAAGTCTTGGTTCACTTCGGGAATCACAAGGATAAGAGTATCGGAAAAGATTTCTTTCAAATAATCTTCTTTCCTGAAAAGCTGAAACTTCTAAAATTACAATTATCTTTATGAAATCATTTTCTAGAAAAAATTACTTTTCATAGTTCAATTTATTGTGACAAATTGTCTCATCAAAGCGTTTAGGAGATTCCTATCGATAACGTTGATCAAGCGCATCGACCAGAATTCTTAAAACACTCAATGGGCAATACAATCACAAAATCATCATCTATATGATAAACACAAATCCAATTATACTTGTATAAATCTTATGAAAAAGATTTGCAAAATTTTAAATTGTCGTTTTCATCCTAAATCAATAAATACACAATTGGAGTCATCGAGATATCCGTAGAATACTCGATTCATAAAATGGATGAAATAAGCTGGGCAAACTGAATGATATAATAATTTATTCAAAAGAATCATAACGAGTGCGGAATGCGGTAAGAGGGATGCTATCCTCCGCCACTCGTAACTGATGAAAACCGGTAGCAAGATCGAGTTGGGAGAAAAGCTTAGCGCCGCTTAATTGATCGAACATGTCGTAGATCCTAGGTAATGAGTACCTATTTGATAGTGAGCTTGTTAAGCTTGCGATTATAATTGCAAAGCCTAAGAGTACCATCTGGCTTCTTAACGAAGACAACGACGGTGCCCCAAGGAGATGAGCTAGAACGAATAAATTGCTTGGCTTCCAATTCAGATAATTATTGTTTGAGTTTCTCATTTCCTTAGCAGACATCCTCGTAGGAGGACGAATGACATGATGAGCACCAGAGATAAGATCAATACGGAACTCAATTGCCCTATTCGGCGGCTAACTCGAAATAGGCTCAAAGACAACTGAAAAATCACAAACAACTGGAATACTTAGCTATAACAACCTCCGATTCGAAGAAGAAATGATAGCATTCGAATCATGGTTGATGCTTCGAAATAAAATAGATAACTGCTCGATAGCATCGGAATGCTTGAGATGTAAAGTTCTTTCGGGACATAGGATTTGAACTTCATAACGGACGAGTCAATCCATACCCAAAATCATATCAAAACCAAGATGATCCATAACATGCAGATTTGCACGAAAGAAAAAAACCCACAAAGAATAATCTTTACATCAACACACAATAAACCAAGAGTAGCGGACCCACCAATAGGATTCACAATCCTCAAAGGGTCGCAAAGAGTAATAACATCCAAAGGAATAACACCAACAAGCTTCTTCGACACGAATGAATGTGATGCACCCGTATCGAAAAGAACTCTAATAGAACGGCTATGAAATAAAATAAAACCTTCCAAAATAGAAGGAAGAATACCTTTGGGCTGAGAAGAATCACCAGAAGCTTAAGCAACATTAAGCTTCCTGGATTTGAAACTCTTAGGAGCAGTAGGACAATCGAAAACAGAGGACTTTCCTTGTTTTAACTCAAGGAAACTACAACAAGGCTGATAAGGAATTTAACAAATGGAATACTACGGAAATATGAGATATATTCCTAGACATATTCCAACTTGTTAGAGAGGATAAGAAGTTTAAGAACAACGAAGGAATCGGTTAGAAAGGCACGAACAAAACCTTCGAATAGTTGTTACACATGTTCCATTCTGTTTCTGTTCTGTGTTTATTATAATTTGTTCTGAATTTCAGCTCTGATACCAAGCTGTGACGCCCCACCTCTATGCTCACAATAACAAAGGTTGTTATAAGGAATAACGTCTGCTATTGCGAAGAATAAGGCTTGTTAGAAGCGACCATCCGTAAGTTATGCCTTAGACGAGTATTGATTACATCGATAGGAGTTGTATAAATTACTCCCAAAGAGGTATATTCAATCCAAATCTAAAACGAAACTACGGTGGCTTAAGAAAAATCCAGAACAACTCATAATAACAATAACACAAATAGTATAATCACATCAGAAAAGAAATATCAGATATATAGCGGAAGATTAGTCTGGAATACATGCTACAACAATCGATGGTTCACATGAACTGATACATATACATATCCATCAATACATACATAAGATGAGAGTCAAATAACCAAAAGAACTCCTCGAAGGCTAGACAAAAGATGATGCGAAATCCCAAAAGCTGAAGCTGCTACTGAATCAGAGATAGAGATTACCCTGAAATGACTCGGTCTGACCCGAGTATTATTTAAAAGAAAATAATAAACGGATCAGTCTAATTTATTCTCAGAAATAAGTGAATGATAAACAACACTTAAACAAATGATTATAGTCTCGAATGAGACTATACAACATAAATAATCAGCATAGTTTAAATGAAGAAATCTCAATTTAAACTCCATCAAAATCAGTTTTCAAATTAACAATTGAATTTAAAACAGCAATACGCAAATTTATAACCTCAGATGAGATTATACTCAAACTCAACTTCCAAATTCATAATTTAATTCAAAGCCGCAATTCACAAAATCCAGAAATCAAAATAGATAACTAGAAAATCAACAGTCGCAAAATCTAGAAATCAAAACAAGATAACTAGAAAAACCAACATAAAAGGTGGATCGATCCCATCAGATGGCGAATTTTTAATTCGCCGCACGTGCATCAACAAATGGCCGAAGCCTACCAAGTACTCAACATAATTTTGGCGCCCAACAAATGACCCGAAGGTCCGCACAGTGACCCGAAGATCTAGTACTGGTATTTGACCCGAAGGTCCATCATATGACCCGAAGGTCCATCATATGACCCGAAGGTCCATCATAGTGGCTCGAAAGCACACGAAATCATCAAATATTTCAATTAACGAGTCCGGAATTAACCGAAATAGCAAACGCACATGTCCCATACCACGTGTTTTACTAAATCGTTTGATTCTCTTCATCGTTTCCTTGAAAGTGCAAATTCATCAAAATCATCAAACAACAGATATTTCAATTAACGAGTCCGGAATTAACCGAAATAGTAAAAGTGTGGTTCCATACTCCGCACTTTTGCTAAATCGTTTAAATCACTTCATCGTTTCCTTGAAAGTGCAAAATTGTGTATTTTATATAAATAACATTTTACGTTCTCAAACGGACAAGTCCGAAATTAAGCGAATCAGTAAAAGTGAGGGTTCATAGTCCTCAATTTTACTGAAGCGTTTAAATCGCTTCCTCATTCTTTTGAAAGCGCAAACTGTAAAATTTTTGGAAACACTTTTATTTTAAAACGATTTTTAAAATACGTGATTAAAACAGCAACATCTGTAGCAATTTCGATGAGGAAATTGCGCTTCACAAAACACCGTAAAAACGGATACCAAATCAGCGTTGCGGGATAACCGCTTTAAAATTCACTTTAAAATTGACGGTTACTACAGTCAAAAAGCAGTAATTTTTATTCGTCAAAATAGTCACCAAAACAACACGCTTCAAAATAATATCGGCGTATAAATTCCGTTATAAAATAACGGCGCAAAAATACGTTTTTAAAACGTAACACCGGTTCAACGAAAATTCATTAGTGGACTACACCTCTATATTTTCATCAGACAATTGCACTGATATATGTGCATCAAAATATGGCGTTGCCTGTTAATCTATTTCATATATTACAACTTGCACATAGGCAATTGAATAGGTAGCTAAAATAATTACCTGGCGACACTATACAATGCAAAAATGGTTTAGGCTAACAAATTTTTCTCATTCACGAAATGCAAATACGGTGTCTGGACAATTCATTTATACTCACGCAACCCAAGAAAACAAATATGGCTTGAATTTGACTTGCCTCAATAGGATGCTATCTATTTTATATGAGGTCACGTTATGTAAAAAAAAAGAGACTAACATGTTCATAAATGTTTTACGTGACCTCCGTATTCACAAATCGTATATCACGTTTTCGCATATGGAAATACCACACTTCCTAATATTGTCGACTTTTGGGCTGTACCCCAACATCCATCATCTAATGCAAATGGACCATATTTTAGAGAATGCAACCTACTCTACTTAGCATGCACACTACTTACGTTATATAAATGTAGTGACGTGTGTAACTGAAGTAAGAAAACAATGCCACTGTACCACACTACATGCCACACGCACGCTACCCATGCACCCATCAAAGTTGCCTGGGCAATACAATTTTTTTCTTCCACGCATTGATTAAGAAAGGATCTGGGTACATGCACGAAATGAATTACAAAACAATGGCCAGAGGATGAAATTTTTGCACGCATGAAAGAAAAATGCAATTTTTAAAGTGACCTGTATTTATGCATGCCTCTAACAACTTTTCACTTGGCTCGCAATTATACTTATGCCTGGATACGCTTTGTGAAACACATTTAATACTTCAGGCATACAATGAAACGAAAGTATTTGGAAAATGGCACATATGCATGCAAGAATTATATGTAGTGCCTGGACACGTTTTGTTATAATTATTCTATGTTGCACTATAAGTCAAGTATTTATTAATATAACAATGACCTGGGCTTACTTGAATATAGCTCAGACAACACTTGCATTCAATGACTTCAAATGTATGCTTATAATTGATTTTAACATACTCAAATTTCATAAAATCAATATAGCAAACATTAAATGTTTTTGCACCCAAATGAGACGAAGAATAAATTAGAAATGTGAGGCTTTTACACTCACCGAATATTTGCTTCAAATTTTCGTAAGCAACCCGGACCCAAGAGGCTGAAAACTTGACGGCCAATAACTTCGTTTGCAGAGTTACTGAAGGAAGAAAATGAATCAAAGAAAGAGACGTAGGCTACTTTTCTTTTGCTTTCAAATTTTTATGAGTCAGCCTATGTACAAGTAGAGGCAGTGGTTTTGTACAAAGCATTTAAGGCAAAACGTGCATAAGAGGAGAGAAAAGGACATGCTAGCACATGAAAATGATGGCCAAACTGTTCACACTTTGCTTTATAACTTTAGTGACAGCTAAAGTTGCAATATGCTTTGCACATATTGTTGACAGCAAGATGTATAAATTGTTCCAACTTGTTTTTATGCATAAGGTGACGGCATTTCACTTTTGCTTTAAAAATAAGGACCAATTTGTTGTTACACGTGAAGGTCAAAATAATACAACATAGCTATTTACAAAAGACTTTGCCACTGACCTTGCAACATTATTATTATTATTATTATTTTTAAAATAAAATGTCTAAATATTAATTTCGACAGTAATTCAAAAATCACGGTCGTTACAGACTCCCCTCCTTATAAAAATTGCGTCCCCGCAATTTGCATACTAGAAGTAGTCAATAACACAAATAATTCACTTTGCATACTAAATCGTTTGATTGGGTAAGAATGAATTAAGAATTGTACATATGTTTATTTTAACTATTTGATGTGTAAATAGATGAATGTATGTTTGTATCACTTTGTATGAACCAAAACATGCTAGTATAAAACCTGTTAAACTAGGAAGGCACTGCAAGATTACTAAAATTATGTATATGTATACAAAATTGATAAATGCTCATACCAGTGTAAACTGACCCTTTTGGTTGCCCTTGCAATCATCTGGGTGTCTCAAAATTCTTTGGGGCAGCTAAATGAATTACTTGCAGGAAATTGAAGTTGGCATGATGAGTAAAGAAGGCATTGGCTGCTAGTATAAATAAGAGAGACTTGTTTTAAAATTTGCAGTTGCATTGTAATGAAATCACTAGACAAATTTTATTTCTATAATTGAAGTACTTGTAGGAAACATTCTAAGTATTTGGGTTGAAAATATGTACTTAAGCAAAAACCTGTTGTGTGTGATCAATGATGATGTTTGGTTAACTACTACTTTATTTGATGAATGTCTGATAGACATATCATATACATATATATTTGATCTCTGATTTTTATTGCCTATATTTTGCCTTATGGAAATTAAACAGCTAAGGGGATTGATTTTTGAAATGAACTCTCAAGATTTTTTTTTATAGAATATTCTAATGATATGAATTTGTGCATGGCTGGTAAATGATACTGGCAAGTGCATGAGTTCTGGAAGTTTGTATGCATTTGAATATTTAAATTTCAAATAGCACTATGAGAGCAGTAGACTTGGAAGATACTGAACTTTAAAAAAAAGATTAGGAAAGAAACAAACCTGGAAGCACTTTGTGATTTTGGTTGCTAACAAAAATGGATGATCCCCCAAGAACATACATAAGGAAGAATTATGCTGGTAATAGGAAAAGCTTTTGAAAAAGTCTATTTGATAAACATGGGTTTGAAAGTGGTAAATAAGGGACTATGACCAACCAAGGTGGCCATGGGTCTAACCCTTGGAGCCTGGAACCTCTTCATTTCAATTGATGAAGTGTGAGTGCATCCGGGACAAAACCAAGAAAAGCACCAAGCAGCCCTTAGATAACACCAAGCAATTTTAGTGATATACCAAGCAACAAAAATCTGTACAATGTTAAACTTAAAAAAAAATTGCAATCTAACTTTAATTGTTTAATTTGAAACAGTGATTAGGAAATCGACTTTTAATGTTCCTAACTGCAAGTAGGATCTTGAAATAATTTTATGCATGAGCCTAATAACTGTCACAAGAACAAATAAATGCTAGTAGCCTTATTTAGGCAGATTAATATATATAGTCAGATAAAAAGTTTAGGTGTTAAAATTTGCTAAAAATATACCTCTGGCAGTAGAATAAGATTTAAAAAGGAAATAAGTGGTTTGTCAATAGCTTGTATGATATTTTGTTTTCAATTTGATTTAAATTGACTCTGATATAAAAAATATATATATATTAATAATAATAAAGGAACAATTGTATATCATCAAATATATAATTGTTTTAATCCTTGTATACTGATATGATTATATTAGTAAATCCAGGGTCTTGGGAAAAATATTTGGAAACTAAAAAAAATTCAAATATAAAAGAATTGGGGTTCAGTGGTGAATTCCTCTTGAATAAAAAAAATCTATGTGTTTTAGAGTGAGGGTCACCATAGTATGTGGACGAGACTTCGTCGAGCCTCATAACCCGGTAATGGTCGAAACAGGAATGTTGCGGCAAAGGTTTGTAGGGGTAGCGCCCCTAGGGAATGCCATTTCCTTCTGGATAAAAGGTGATATCATGGTATGGAGCCCAGATATTTTACCTATGTTGATTATATTTTGTGGTTGTTGCTTTGTGATTGAGGATCCTCGGATAAAGGTCGGTAACGACCGGGGGATGGCATAGCTCGTGTGTTAGTTACCTAGTTACAGCTCGGTTAGAGCGTGAGGTAGCGTCGGCCTTTTGTTTGCAGAGATCTGGTTAGGTTCTCGGGGCTTCTTTCCAGAGGCGTTCTATTTCGGTATAAGGAAGTTCCTTTGCCTGACCATTTGTTGGAAATCCGAAGAAATAATACGAACCCTGTACGGTTTTTAGTTGTATTACCTGCTATGGAATGTGGCGGTAACCTGCTACTGAACGTAGTAGCTATAGTAGACATACAACAATAGTTGTATGTTGGCTAAGATTGATATTATACTTTCGAAATGTTTTCCACACTAGACATTAATAATAATATTAACTGACTTTGCGTAGTAAGCATTTTGACTATCATAAGGGGAAATCTCCTCCAATTCTGTGTTTGCATTGTGTGTGTGGCGGGAGGCCTTATGGTAGTTTCATTTTTCAAAAGCATTGCGAAGCTGTTTTATTTCTTTGCAAAAATAACTGTTTTACGATCTCACACCAGTCACCATGACTGACTCGGAGTTTATTGTTCCCTTCTAAACTCTGGGTGCCCATAATTTTCCACACGGGCAGCCTAGAGTTATGTTATCAGGATATTCTGGATATTCTGGAGCTTTGGAGATGAGCTGGATGGCGAAGCGTACTACCGTACTTGTTTATTATTTCTGCTGTGTATTCTGTATGTGGACAAGTTTATATAACTATCCAGTGATGTGTATTGTTGTAAACTCTGATGATTGATGTATGTATAAACTGATATAGTCTTTTTTTTAAAGATTATTGATTTATCTATTATATATTGTTCCGCTGCGATATGTGAGATTCTGATATTGTTTCTGTTTCTGTTTTCTTGTTCTTTCTTTTCTTCTATCTTCTTCTACCCCTTCTTTCAAACACTAAAGTTTTGCGTTTCCGCCATTCGATTTTTCGACAGTTGGTACCGTGGACGTATCGGTGTTGAGTTTTCGGAAGACGGATTTGCGGGTCTTTACAATATCTGGATAAATATTCGATAATCTCCTAATATAATTACCTAAAATTTGACAAATTATTCTTTCTAAACAAATAATAATGATGGTTTATATACACATAGATATAAGTAGATTTAAATAGAAAAAAATTTATTCAAACAAATAGAATTTGTGTTTGTTTAAGTAAATATATTTGTATGAGTTAATTTCAGTTTGGATTTTAAATTGTATTTGAATTTGAATTTAAAATTCAAAGGGTAGATATATATATATATATATATATATATCTTAAATATATTTTGAATTTAAAAATATGTATATATGATTTTTGTAGAAATATAGTTTGTTTTATTCTATTTTATTTTAAAGGATTTCATTTATATAAATTAAAAGATGTATTTTTGTTATTAGGAATTTATTTTAAAAACCCTTATTAACATTTAAAAATATATTTTGCATGTAGTATTACAAGTGTAAGCTAATAATGTTATCTAAGCATATGTGTTAACAAAATAGATAGGGAAAATGACAAGTGTCTTTAACCTCTTTTTATTTTCAAAATAATTAGTAAATGAGAAAATTAAGTTAAATAAACATCTTCCTATCTATCTCACATTTTCTTTTATCTATTAAATTTCTAAAGCAAAGAAACAATACTCTGTAACAAAATCAAAGGAAAATCAAAACAATCTCCTTCTAAATACAACCTGAACCTAAAACCTGTTATTCAACCTGCATTCATCAATTCTCTTCAACTTGAGAATTTATTTCCTGCATTCTTCTTAAAACTGGAAGTTAAGCTACCTACATGCAACAATCAAAAGCAAGTTAAAGACATTAGCAACTCAATCTTTTAGCAAGCGACATTCAAGCTTTTAAAAAGCATGGGCAAAGGCATTTTAAAAGCATCAAACAACTCAAGTCTTAAAAGCATTCAAGCAGAATTGCAAATGATGTTCAAAAGGGTTTTTCAAACTAAAAGCTCTGCTCTGCATATTTAAAATCTGTGAGTAAACAACTATTTAAATTTAATCTGTTTATATATATGGGTGTATGTGATAATCCTTGGAAACTATGATGGGTAGTATGTTTGTATGTTTGTTTAGAGATGATTTTATAAATATATATATAAATATATGTGAATTTGGGAGTGCATGTCTGTAAATATATATACAGAGCTCTATTCCAGTTTAACAGTTTTAAACTTGATCCAAAAATCAAGTTCTTCTTCCCTGATCATTGTTGACACTTGATGTTTAAAAGAAACTTGTTTGAAATGATGTAATACAAATTTAAAAAATATTTGCAAGTGAAATTATTGAGTAAATATTTCAAACAAATGAAATTAACTTGGAAAATCAAAAATAAGTCAAAAACCGATGTTCATAATTTTCGTGTTCGGGTTCATAATCAGATTTGAATTAGAAAATGATGATTTTTAAAAATCATTTCATAAATTTTAAGTTTATATTTATGGAGAATTTCGGTGTTGAATGATATTTGCATTATCGTTAAATTCTGACGATCGCGACGCTCGGATGTGTCGGGGTTGAGACTGAAGGTTGTTCATTGATCGGTGATCATGGGAAAATTGTTCGATGATTTTATCAGTCATTGAGGCGATGGTGAGGGGTAGATTTAGGGTTTTGTTTGAGTTTTTGTCGAGGTTTTTTCTTGGCAATGGCGGCGTCGTTGTGGGATTTGAAGGATGCGGTATAGGGGGAATAGCTGGAGTGTAAGGAGACGAAGTTTTGGCTAGAGTCTGGGGATCATCGGTGGTCTATAGTGGTGGAATGTGTGGTCGGTGGTCGATAGATCGAGTTACAGTTTTGAACGATTGGCTCGTTTCTAATTTATGGTTTGATCGAGGAAGCTGGGAGGTCGGAGTGATGGAGAGGGTCATTGGCGACCAGAGGGAGTCGGTGAAATTGATCGGAGGGCCGGCGTTGACGTGTGCACGTGCACGACGAAGACAAATGTCAGTATTTGTAAAGGAAGTTTTTGACTCGGGGTGGGTCTCGGGGAAGAAGAGTTGTGACTTGGGGGAGGGTCTTCCAGAGTTCGTGTGTATGTTGTTTCCAGGTTTAAAACTTTAAAACTTAACTAAGTTTTGAAAAAAAAGGGAAGGTTTTTTTCTCAGGTCAAGGCTCGAGTACTATACGGGTTGGACCCGAAGATAAATTTAAGACAGTTTTAAGTTTAAATATAAACAAGTTTTTAAATTTAAAATGAATTTAGTTTAAACTGTTATATGATAAATGTTTTAAATTTTATTTTTGGTTAAAAAGGTTATATGATTTGTTAACCTAAATTTGTTAAATTCTTAAGTTATTTTAAACCAAAATTAAATGATTTAATTAAGTAAAGATAAATGTTTTTAATATGATTATGATAATTAAGAAATAAAATAAAGATAAATGGTTTATCTTAAGGTTAATTAAGATCTGGGATGATTAAGAATTAAATAAATTAATAAACAATTAAAGAGTAATTAATTTGATTAATTAATTAATGATTTTAAAGGGTAATGAATTAATTTAATTAATTATGAGTTAATTAATTAGAGATTAATTAATTTGTAATTAAGGATAAATTAATTAAGTAATTAGAGATTAATTACTTAAAAGATAATTACTTAATGTAAGTAATTAAAGGAAATTAATTAATGATTAAGTAAGCAGGATTTAAATGGTGATTAAGTAATTAATTTAATTTATTTAAATTAATTAGAAATGGTGTGACAAATAAATCTTGCTTATTGAATAATATTGTATGCCTTAGATAGATGATATCTCTGATATGTGATGCTATGTGATATGATATGTTTGGATTAAACTGTGATAATATGGGTATCTATCGATGATGAATTACTTTGTAAAGATGACACCCTGTATTTAAAATTTGAATTGTATTTCATTTGAATAACTTGGTTAAGATGACATTGGATTCGAAGAGACAGGAGTCGGGTATTAGTTAATACCCGAAACCAGTTCAATTTGAAATCTTCTATAATTCTTTATAGATTGATATATGAAATCAAATAGGCCGGTTTGGGATAATATGGACCATTTAAACTAAGTTGGATACTTAGATATTGTTTGTGAAAATAAGTGTTGACTATATAAGTTGTTTACTTATAGTAAAGTACGAGTTACCCGGGTTTAAATAAGTTCTATAAATTGGAATTTCATGTTAGATGAGTTTACTCACGCTGGTTTCCAGCCCGACCCGGGTGTTACTTTGTGCTAATGCTCGGGTCAGACCGAGTATTACAGATTTCAGGTAACGACGTTCTGGAGCTCAAGAGGCGAGCTGGATGGCAGGAACGTATGGAGTATATTCCGCTGTGATATATTATAGTTGTTAGAGACATGTTAATTCTAACTGTCTAGTATATTTGTGAATGTTGTAACTCTGATGTATAAAAATGTAATTAACAAATATAGTTTTCTTCGTATAACTGATATTATTATTTGATATTGTATTTTGATCCGCTGCGAATGTGAGAATCTGTGTCTTGTTCTGTTTCTTTCTTCTATCTCTTTTCTTTTTCTTCTAACTATCTGGAATTTTCGGGTTCGAAATTTCCGGGTCGTTACAGCTAGGGTAGGAATCTACCGTTTTGTGGATCTGACTGGTGGGTAACGCATAGTAGCTACTACCGCCCACCTCGAGACACACTCCCAAATCAAAAGGTGCACCCAATCAAATCACAAAGTAATAGAATGGTATCGAAGAAATGTGCCCGATAGGAGGAATGACTTCACTTGGTCCGGCATGGCTCCTGTTTTAGTCACATCTAAGCCGACTCACGGGAGTCAGGGCTACGTAAATACCTCATACATAATCGTACACCAAACCATCCTACATCGTTTTGGAGTCTCCACCACGTACACAGTTGTTAAAGTGGTTTTCGATATTGGCAGAGAGTATGACAATATCCGATCCCGGTCTCTTTAACCACCAAACGCTTATTTCACACCGTGGTCATTTATATTTCAAATAGTTTATATATCATAATATCATATTCTTCCCAAAATCATATCACTTTCGAAATCGTATTCACTTTCGAAATTATGAGCCCAAAATAGTTTAAACCATCTTATCAAATATTTGCATTTGAATCTATTAAATTTAAAATAAACAGATCCCACTTAAGCATTTTGAATATTTAGAAGTAGTTTATATATATTAAAATAAATTATATTTAAAAATAGGTTATAGATAAAATAGTTTATATATTAAAAATAGTTTACATTAAAAGAATCTATATCAAAAATAGTTTCAGATTAGAATTGTTTCTTCCAATTTCACAAATCAATTCAAATCAATTTTAGTTCCAAATTCAACTTAAATCAATCTCAGTTCATCAATTACAAATTTTCATTAAAACCAATTTTAAATTTATATCGATTTCAAATCCAGGTTGAATTACAAATTTAAACTATTTCCAATTCAATAGGTTTCAAGGGTTAATATTCCAGAATTTACAATAACTCAATTTGATAAATTTCATTTATATTTCAAAATTCAACTTTAATTTTATTTATATTTGAAGATATTCATCTATTCATTTTTAATAACATTTAAATAAAATCTCATATTACAAATTAATTTAATACCAAATATTCAATTTCAATTTTATTTAATTTGAAAATATTCATTTAATCGCTTTTTATCAAATCAAGTTATGAAATCATACCTTTCAAAATCTCAAAATCAATAAGTTTCAAATCAAATCTTAATTATATTAAATTCCTAAACAAATCAAATTACAAATTAACTTAATTTATCTTCCCAACCTTTATTTTATTAAAGTTAATACAAAATATATTTTTCAGAATATTAATATAATTTGTAAATAAATATTAAAACATATTATATATATATTAGTTAAATTAATTTCTTATTAAATTTTATTATATTAATTTTTATTATATTAAATCTTATTATTATTAAATCTATTTTAAATCTTATTTATATTTTTAAAACAATAAAATTATAAGTAAATTCTTAAAATTTATATTTTTCGAAACTAAACTTATAAATTTAAAATTTCCAAAACATATAGTTTTAAAAATCTAACTTTTACACATATATTAAAATTAAAATCTTTATATTATATTTAAAAATCAATATTTATAAAAATCCATATTTTCCTTTCAAACTTAGAAATCATTTTCAAAACTAGACCAATGTTGTCCATATATAATTTTCTATCCTATGGTCAAGTGATACAAATATTTATCATTTCAATCTGCTATTTAAATTTAAATTCTTTTTACGGGTATATATTATTTCAACCCGCAATCCCAAAATTCAATATTAAATGAAAATCGCTTAGGTTTATCATTTCAACCCATAACGATTTTCCCCTAGTCTATAAGATTGTTCGGGTATGTATCATTTCAACCCATAGGGAATTTCTAAAATAACAAGGAACTTGCAGAGTGAGAACAAATATGATAGTAATATAACAGATCAACAACGGGCATATATCATCAGCAACAAATTTAAATATAATATATACAATAGGGTTATGGTGTTATATCTCATAGGTGAACAATCGTAGATAATGGCATATCATATTTAACAATTAAATAATTAACAATTCAAATTTTACAGCATATTTCAGTTGTCATTTCATGTGAATTAAATTTTCTATATATAAGAATGTTAATCGTGAGTGATTACTCACCTTTTGTGGCTAGAGAAATTTGAAGATGAAATTGAGCTACGAATCCCAAAGCACAGCACGATGAACACGAATTCAACGAACAAAGTAGGGCACGAAGGACTCAAATTGATGAAACAAAATATATAATTTTTAATATTTATAATAAGAGACTTTTTTATATATTATATTTAAAATCAATATTAAATTTACAACACATATATAAAATAAATTTCTATATACATATATTTTAAACCAACATCAAAATAAATCTTTATATTTACATTTCAAAAATCAATGTGTATCAAATTCAATTTGACACACATATCAGAACCACATCTACATATGTTGTGTGCATTTCTACCACCGAACCAAAAGGCAAGGACCAACTCTCATCCGATCTCCCACCGAACCAACTCTCATCCGGTCTCCCACCAAACCAACTCTCATCCGGTCTCCCACCGAACCAACCCACATCCGGTCTCCCACCGAATCAACCCACATCCGGTCTCCCACCGAACCAACTCTCATCCGGCCTCGCCAACCCAACCACCGGACCAACCTCACCGAACCAAACCCCCGGACCAAGCATTACCGGTCCACACCATCGCACTCCTACCACCGAACCATGGGATGCCGAACCAAGGTGTGCCAGGCCAGATTGCATCAGCCCAGGCCCACCAGCAGCTATATACATCCAAGACCCCTGCCCCCAACCTCACTCTATAAATAGAGGGGCAGGGGTACAACAATGGGGACAAGTTTGAGAGCTCAAGCACGGAAGGAACTTTCAAACAACTTTCTTTTACTTGTATTAAAGCTTTGTACTTGTAATCAAAAGAAGAGAAATAACATATAAAGTGGACGTAGGCACATTCTGGCTGAACCACTATAAATTTGCGTGTCTTTTTACAGTTTAGCCCCTGCTTTTCATATATTTGCGTAAATTACTCAAATCGCTAAGAACAACATAAGATCCACTAAATCATACAACTTTGAGGTGTTTGTCCATTTTTTGTGCAAACATTTTTGGTGCGTTCACTGAGAAAATAGAAACTCGAAGCTTCAGCTTCATCTACTTAACGAGTTTTCCTAACAGCATCGTCCGCCACTTGGAAAACATGCCTCCCAAACAGTGAAAAGATGTTAACAAAGGAAAAAACATCGCATCCAGTAGCCTTCCTGATCCAGCTGCCGCGAATCAAGTAAATCGTCCTCCTCCAGCAACGGCAACAAATGAAGGACAGGCTAACCCAACCACTCCTGCCACAGAACAGCCTGCAGCAATTACTAGGGCAGATTTGGACAGAGTTGTTGTTGAAGTAACTAACCGCTTCACGTCCCAGCAGGAAGCCTTGGTGGACCATCTCATGTCACGCTTGAGGGACGCTGAAGAATCCAACCGCAACACTGAATCATGGGGCGAGTCCCAGTCTGGAGGATCTCAGAGACAGCAAAGATCTTCCTTCTTCGAAGGAGCTAACGGCAGGAGTAGCCGTGGTAGGAGCCAAACCCGAGCCCAGCCCGAAGTTAGGCCTGAGGAAACGTTTGGTGCCGAACCCAACGGGGAAGGTACCGGGCGAAGGTCAACTGCAGCTGAGCCTGTCATGCTGCCTAACCACAGAAACACCAGTGAACGGGGCCGAGCTAGAGTTCAGCCCGAAGTTGGACC
Source organism: Allium fistulosum (assembly GCA_030737815.1). NCBI lineage: Eukaryota > Viridiplantae > Streptophyta > Magnoliopsida > Asparagales > Amaryllidaceae > Allium > Allium fistulosum. The sequence continues at coordinate 1,250,209,082 of CM060903.1, read as the reverse complement.
CGAGGAAGTGCTTAGATCAGAACCGAACAGGGGAAGATCAAGGCAAGGGCCAACTGTAGCTGACCCAAGCATGCTCCCAGAAGATCAAAGGCAGCCACTGGAAAATATGAGGAATGATAGATGATACCATCCCTACAGGTTGTCTGGACGGAATCAACCCCACAGAACAGAACCAAACTCATTTCTGTCCGCTCCAAATTCTGATGAAAGGATGGCGCGCTTATTCAGAGAGTGTGTCCAACGGGAGCAAAGAGATCGAGGGATAGGCGCTAGGGTAACCAGCCCTTTCGCCCGCAATATCGAAATTGCTATCACCCCCCGAGAATGGAAGATGCCAACAATGGAACCCTACAAAGGAACCTCCGATCTCGTTGTACACTTACAGAGGTACACGCAGCATATGCTCATGAGTGGAGCAACAGAGGGTGTACTGTGCAAATGCTTCCCGCTCTTCTTAGCAGATCTTGCTACCTCCTGGTTCTGTCATCTACCCCAAGGATCCATCCGCTCATGGGAAATGTTGAAAGAAAAATTCATCAGTCAGTTCCGCATTCATGTGGAGCAACCTAAGGACGCTTATTCCTTATCCAGCGTCAAACAGAAACCTGGAGAAAAGCTGCAGCAATACCTAACCAGATTCAACGCCGCAGCAGCCGCAGTTCAAGATGCCGATGAGAAGCTTATCCTAATGGCCCTCTGCAGTGGGGTGCATCCGGACACTAAATTTGCTAGAAGATTGACAAAAGAAAAACCAGCTACTTTACCCGATTTCTTCCATGAAGCCGGGAAATAAATGAGGCTTGAGGATGCTGCCATTGAGGGGCAGTCAGGACAGCAAAGTAAGACGACCCATGGCAACGCCCCTGCTGTGGCAAGGGACGTTCGAAGAAATGATTCCAAAGACAATGCCGGGGGCAAGAAAGTAGAAAAACGCCTATATCGGCCAGGACCAAGATTCGAATCTTACACCCCTTTGAACGAGACCGTCGAAAATATCTTCCTTGCCACCCAAGGCGAAGTTAGATACAAACGCCCACCATACAAGAAGGAATCAGATAGCGCACAGAAATCTGGAAAATTCTGCCGCTTCCACGAATCCCACGGACATGATACCAACGAATGCCATCATCTCCGAGATCTGATTGAGGAACACATCAGAAGAAAGAAACTGGAACGCTATGTAAAAAGTCAAGACAGGACTCCAGCTCCTGCCAATGAAAACCCAAGGCTACCCTCACCAGGGACCGGCAGAGGCGACCGCAACGCTAGCAGCTCTAGTCAAGAGAAGATAGTGGTCCATACCATCTCAGGAGGTCCGCACATCGCAGACAGAAGTTGGAAAGAGATGGAAAGATATGGGAAGTCGCTTAGAGACAATAGAGACTGTGTCAATACGGTTATAGAAGAGCGCCACCCAAAGCGGAAAGAAAATGATGACATCACATTCAGTAAACGCGACCTAGAAGGAAGACAGTACCCTCACATGGATCCCATGGTTATCTCTGCCCGACTCGGTCCCGCCGAAGTTTACCGAATCCTGGTAGACACTGGAAGCTCTGTAAATATCCTGTTCAAACACGCATTCGACAAAATGAGGCTATCAATGAAGGATGTATCTCCCTGCGATAAACCGCTACGCGGTTTCACTGGAGATGCGAAAATGCCCATCGGGCAGCTGGACCTCTTCGTTGAAATTGGAAGCCATCCCCGCTCCGTTGTAAGGAAACAGACGTTTGTGCTGATAGAAAACCATTCGGCCTACAACGCCTTCCTAGGAAGACCAGCCCTATCTGACTTCCAGATTGTCCTAGCCCCGTGGTGCCTGAAAATGAAATTTCCAACAGACAATGGGGTAGGGGAAGTGGAAGGAGACCAAGATATTGCACGAGACTGCTATGTAACCGAACTTCGCAACAACCACAGGAGAGATAAAGGGAAAGGTGTAGAGATTGCCCTCTGCACAAAAAGCCTTGAAGCATAGCAACTAAAGAAAGCCCCTCCTCTTCGATACACCAGCGACCCTTTCAATGAATTAGACCCTAGGGACAAAGAGGAGGAGGCCACCGCCGAGCCTGCAGAGGCTATGGAGTTTATATCTGTAGACAAGCACGACTCAAGTAGGCTACTGAAAATTGGGTCGCAGCTGAAAACTGAATTGAAGGAACAACTCATTGATTTTCTCCGCCACAACTTGGATGTGTTCGCTTGGTCACACGCTGACATGACCGGAATCTCCCCCAACATAGCATGCCACGTATTAAAAATTGATCCTACCAAGGCGCCTGTAAAACAAAAAAAGAGAAGTATGGGGGCAGAGCGATCAGCAGCCCTCGATGAAGAAGTAAAGAATCTACTCGCCAATGACTTCATACGAGAAGCTATTTACCCAGAATGGATCGCCAACCCGGTACTAGTAAAGAAGGCTAATAGGAAGTGGCGGACCTGCATTGACTTCTCCAACCTAAACGACGCCTGCCCAAAGGATTGCTTCCCGCTTCCCAGAATCGATCAACTTGTAGACAGCACAGCCGGGCACGAACTCCTGTCTTTTATGGATGCATACTCAGGATATAACCAAATTCCTATGCATGCTCCCGACCAAGACCACACTAGTTTCATCACCGATCGGGGTTTATACTGCTACAAAGTGATGCCCTTCGGACTTAAAAATGCAGGAGCCACCTACCAATGCCTCGTCAACAAGATGTTTGCAGGGCTAATAGGACGAACAATGGAAGTATATGTAGACGACATGGTGGTAAAATCACAGAAAGCCAAAGATCACATAAGCCACCTAGGCGAAATGTTCCAGGTACTTCGACAGTATGGAATGAAGTTGAATCCACTAAAGTGCTCCTTCGGAGTGTCATCGGGAAAATTCTTAGGATTCATCGTCCATGCCCGAGGGATAGAAGCAAACCCTGAACAAGTCCGAGCATTAAGGGACATCAAGATACCTTCCACCCGAAAGGAAATGCAAAGCCTAAATGGAAAAGTGGCTGCCCTAAGCCGATTCATCTCCAAAGCAACGGACAAGTGCGTCCCCTTTTTCGAAGCTCTAAAGAAAGATAAAGGAAGGTTCGAATGGACGGACGAATGCTTAACCGCTTTCCTTAACCTAATTGAACACCTCCAGAAACCACCGGTACTCTCGACCCCAAGCGAAGGCGAAGAATTATACCTATACCTTGCTGTGTCATCTCACGCTCTAAGCGCTGCCTTGGTAAGGGAAGACAACCGCACGCAACGACCAATTTACTTCGTCAGTAAAAGGTTTGCTGGGGCAGAAGTCAGATATCCTAAGCTTGAAAAGTTACCATACTGCTTACTAATCACTTCACGAAAGCTACGTCACTACTTCCAATCCCATTCCATCAAAGTTCTGACCGATCAACCACTGAGGCAGGTACTCCATCGTCCCGACACTTCCGGGCGACTACTTAAATGGTGTATTGAGCTGAGTCAATATGATATCACCTATCACCCTCGCACCGCCATCAAGGGACAAGCCATGGCTGATTTCATTGCAGAATTCACTACCAACGAGGATAAGGAGCAACTGGAAATAACAGAAGATATCAAGTGGAATCTCTTTGTGGACGGTGCATCTAACGAACAAGGCTCGGGGGCAGGTGTGGTAATAATCACTCCCAGGGGAAATAAACTGCACTATGCTATAAGGTTGGAGTTCGCTGCCACCAACAACGATGCGGAATATGAAGCAGTAATAGCCGGATTGGAAATTGCTATCGAGATCGGAGCCAATTCTTTGTGTCTTCACAGCGATTCTCAGCTTATTGTTAATCAAATACTAGGGGAATTCCAAGCTCGAGAAGAACGACTCATAGCATATCTAAAGAAGACCAAGTTACTTCTCAGCCGATTGGACCACTACTTAGTCAAACACATCCCTCGGGAAGAGAACCAAGAGGCCGACGAATTGGCAAAGCAAGCAAGTATGAGAGACGTCGCCATCTTCGGAGCAGTAACTGTCTCAAAGCAAACGATCCCAAGTTTTGAGCAAGTGAATCTGATAGCTGCAACCGAAGAGGCAACTTGGATGACTCCCATCCGAGACTACCTACAGAATGGCACACTACCCGACGGGCGTAACGAAGTCAAGAAAATCTTGAGGAAAGCGTCCCGCTACACAATACAAGGAGACATCCTCTATCGGCGTGGGTTCTCTAACCCACTATTAAGGTGTGTCGCCGGAAGGGGAGCCAAGGAAATCTTATCCAACATTCATCAAGGAAGCTGCGGAGATCACACCGGAGGGCAAACGTTAGCAAAAAAGATACTCCGATACGGATATTTCTGGCCCACCTTAAGCAAGGACGCCTTAGATTTCGTCAAAAAGTGTGACAGATGCCAAAAATTTGCTAAGATCCCTCGGCTACCAACAACCGAGATTACTCAGATGACCAGCCCTTGGCCCTTTGCAGTATGGGGAATTGACTTAATCGGTGAACTGCCAATGGGTCGAGGCGGCGCCAAATATGCTATAGTAGCAGTCGACTATTTCACCAAATGGGTGGAAGCAGAACCTCTAAATAAAGTATCTTCAGCGAAAGTTATCAACTTCTTAATCAAAAATGTTCTGTGCAGGTACGGAGTCCCACTAAAAATCATATCAGACAATGGACTTCAGTTTGACAGCGAGGAATTCGCCAACTGGTGCCAAGAACACGGAATTCACAAAAGCTTCTCATCCGTAGCATATCCCCAAGCAAACGGACAAGTCGAAGCAGTCAACAAAATTCTGAAAACTCTGATAAAAAAGAAGCTCGAAAAGTCAAAGGGCGCTTGGGTGGATGAACTCCCTATGGCACTATGGGCCTACCGCACATCTTTCAGAACATCAACAGGGCACACTCCTTTCTCTTTGGCATACGGATCGGAGGCTATGCTCCCAGTTGAAACCATTGTGCCTTCCCACCGTAGGATCCACTATAACCCAGAAGAGAACGAAGAGCTCCTCAACATGTCTTTGGATCTAGTCGAGGAGAGAAGGAATGATGCAGTCCTAAAAACAGCAGCCCACAAGCAAAAGGTGGCAGCACAATACAACTCCAAAGTCAAGCATCGTACCTTACGAGAAGGGGATCTTGTCCTCAAGCGAATCTTCCCTCGCCCCGGAGCACTAGACCCAATCTGGGATGGACCATATGTAATTCATAAAGATCTCCACAACGGAGCCTATATTTTGTCAACAGTGGACGGAGAGGTGTTCCAGAGGGCATGGAACATCCAACACCTCCGTCGATACTTTTCTTAACTTGTATTGCCCATATGAAGTGAATTAACAAAGAGAATCAGTGGACGTAGGCATTTTTTCGTGCCGAACCACTTTAAAAAAGCCTTGTCTCTTTTTTAACTTGTTCCTTTGTATCTTGGCTGCTTGTTAACTTTATCCTTTTCTGTCGAACAAAATCCTGAGCATATAGCATTTCTATTCAAAGCACTCCACGATGCAACTTCACGTGGACAAGACCCAACAGGTACTATGTGAATCTATGCCCTCGCCAATGAGACACTTTTGCTCCAGCATCCCTCTGCTGTGGGTTAACTCATTGCTCGCGACGGCCCTTAAAGCCAACTGTAATGAGCCGATTATAAGCCACCGAGAAGGCCGACTATAGCCGAGGCAGCTCATTACGGCGTTAGGCTCGCCGGCGACTGTGAACCGATTATAAGCCCCAACATAAGGTGTGGCCAGCCAGGGGCAGTTCACAGTTGACGATCGGCACCCACGCTACCCGGCCACAGTAAGTCGAATAATACCCATGAGTACGGGCCATAATGGCCCGGGTAGTTACTGTGCGCGATCTCGGCTCCGGTGTGTCTTAAGTGCGGCTGTGGTAAAAAAGAATTAACTCCCCGCGGAGGCGTAAGATGGGTGACAAATGTCTCCAAGACCCACAGCTAGGGAAAGTGACTACAAAACCCGTTTGCCATGAACTTAAGCACATCGAAGGCCTTCCGTGACTGGAAGTTTTACCATTTCACATATTTCAATTTTACTTAAAAAACTTTCCTCCTATCCTCTATAACAAACCATAAAGTACAGGATGCAGGGTAAGAGATACCCGCCAATGGATGCAGAGATTCACAATCAGATGGCAGGGCATTCGACTGCTTTCCATGCTTGGTCATACAAGATATTCGAAACTGCCATTTACAAACAGAACATGAAAGGCGGTATTTTCTTCCTTTATGTGCATATGCATGACTGTAATTTAATTTTTTCACACCGCACGCTAACATTGCAAGTCATGAGATTATGATTTAAAACCAGAATCTGACATCAAACACAATTTAATTACAAGAATATACATAGCTACATTTCTCATACGATATGTCGAAATAGCAACAAATATTCAAGAAACGACAGAATCAGCTTAAGCTAAAAAATTACACGTCAAGAATAATATTATTACAAGTAGCAAGAATTACAACTTAGAAGTTACTCTACTGTCTTAAGACTAACAGATACAACACTGCCAAGCCTACAAAAAGAATTTTCCAGGTCCAATCAGAGAGCCGGTTGCATCGAAGTCTTGTCCTTGCTCTTTTGCCCGCCTGTCCGGTCATAAAAAGGATTCATTAGTGATGAGTAACCAAGTTAACGGAAAGACTAGAAAGGAAAACTTACCAGCACCTGCTTCTTGACCATCCTGGTCGTCATCCTCTACCTGCACACCTGCCTCTTCAGCAGCAAGCAGCCGCATACCCTCCTTTACCGCCACCTTCTCCTCCTTGGTGAACTGGGCAGTGACCACATCCATACTGAAGACCGTTCCACCCTCTTTATCTGCATCAGCCTTAGCCTCCTCCAAAGCCCGAAGATAGGTCTTGGCCATGACCCTGGGATAATCATCCATCCAAGAGAGATTGCCCAGCTTCCAAGTCCGGAAATACATGTCCTGGAGCATGTCATCCATCATTCCCTCGTTCTCCTCAAACTCCCTCATCCGGGCATCGGAGGCCGACAACCTTTCGACGGCAGCATCTCTCTCCAGTCTGTATCTCGAGCAATCAGCCTGAAGGGACCTCCGCATCACCTCCATCTCTTCCCTCAACTTAGCTTGGGCAAGCTCTACAGCCTCAAGTTTCTCGGACAATTCCTCCACCTGCTCGAGATCCGCTCTCCGAACCTCATCCACCGTGGCAATAGCCATGTCAATCCGCTCTTTGCAAGCAGCTTCCATTTTCCGCAATTCGGCCCGACTGGCCTCTTCCATGGTTTTCCTTAATCGCCCAGTAGCATCCTCATGCTGAGAAATCTGGATAGCCTGATCCGCAAGCTGCTTGGCCTGATCCGAAACCACCAATTGAAGTCGGATATTGGCGCTCCCAATCTCCTCTCCGGCCTTAACCAGCCGAGCATGATGCCCCATCAGCTTCTTGGTCTCCTCTGCCACCCGATCAATATTAGCTTTGGCCTCGTCTCCCATAGTGACTATACGAGTGGTGAGTAGATCGAGATCTAAGGACTTGGCTTCATCAAGTACTCGTACCATGGGGTTACGAGGGAGAAGGTGTTCACCAGTGACTTCGTCAAAAGTAATATCATGAGAACCTGGATCCAGATCAGGATGACCCGCGAATGGATTACGGGCCAAGTCGGGACGGTCGATATGAATAACAGAAGGGTTTCCGGACGGGTGTGGAGAAGGTACAAACTCGCTACCCTCCTCAGTAATATCATGAATAGGTTGAGCCGGAGGCTGAGGACCGAGCGAAGTTTCGGATAAAGAATGACTCCTCTTCCTCTGCTGAATACCCTCTTCGATGACCCCAAGAAGAGGACGGTATCCGACTACATCCCCGGAGCGTTGGGTTGAGGGCTTCGGCTTAGCAGAAATTTTGGAAAGTTTATATTGCTCGAGCCTGTGTCGAAGGTCTGAAGCTTTGGGCGTCTTGCCTGCTCCTGATATAAAGAACAAGTGTCACAATCTTACATTACTATATGATTCAAGAAACGCGGTAGATTACAAGTTAGAAAAGGAAAAGAAACACAGCTGTGGTTGTACAAACCCTGGGGAGGAGTGGGATACTGCAATAAGTCCTGGATTTCATTCCAGGACGGGAGCGGGTCATAAAATATTCCTAAGTCCCTATCATTAGTGAAGCATGCAGGGGTCAAGAGTTCACCTTGAGTCGTCAGAGCCACCTTGGCCGGAATAGTCGGAGAAGACTCACTTGCACCAGTCCCGGCTTTGTCCGCCTTCCCGGTCTTCTCTACCAAAGCCGGATCATCATCCAACCCCTCAAAAGCTTGGCGGAAAGCATCATCCGTCCACTCTTGCATTTCGCCTACTTGCCCAGAAGACAGAACCCTGGAACCATCACCACCCTGTCCATCGCCACCATCATCACCAAGACGCTCAACGTCACTTCCGCCCTCAGCCTCACCTCTTTCTTCCTCCGCATCTATCTCCCCCTGAGTAAGTGGACAATTGCTGGGAGAAGGACCGTCCGACCTCTTAAGTTTCTTACCTCCGACGGCTGGAGGTTTCGTGAATGGTTTTCTCTTTCCACCCTCTGCCGCAACGCCTCCCTTAGCCTGAGCAGCCGCCCTCTCTTCCGCCGTTTCCCTCAGCTTAACTACAGACTGCTGCGGAAGGATCAAGTTATATTCCAGAAGAATCGCATTTCTAATCAAGAAGGCAGATGATCTGTATTTCCCAAGAATGGCTTCTATCTCAGCCACCGTCTGAACCAGGCGGTCAGTCTCCACAACCGGAAAGCCACCTGTCGCTAGCAAAAATGAGAAAGTATGAGAAGAAGCATCGCAATCGGAATAAAAGTTATAAGTAAAAGCATCAACTTACATCCAGAGGTAAAGCGCCGGATGGAGACGGAGTCGTCCCTAACAAAGAACCACTCTTTCTTGAACATGCTGAATTTAGAGTACAGGTCCAGGACCGGCTTGAAGGTCACAGCGGACTCCAAGCTAATATATGGGGACCCCTTCTTATAGCCCCTTAAATTATACAAGTACCGGATCTCCCGGTTGGAGGGAGCGCGACCATACTTCCTCCGAAAGATAACGAAAAGGCTCACCAGTATGGCATAAGAGTTGGGCTGAAGCTGGAATGGGGCCACCTTCAGATACGTGAGGAAGCTGACTACCCAAGCATTGAGAGGCGGGATAGCACCACACATGCAATGGTACCTACTATAAGCAAAGTATCCTTCGGGAGGACTGTATGGCATGACTCCTGGGCCCGGCAGCAGCATGAGGGCTCTATCGATCCCAAAGGAACGAGATATAACATCGAGTTGCTCCTCTTTGAGAGAGCTAGGAAAGCAGTCAGGCGGGGAATCCAGCAGCTCTTGGGGACCATATCCATCCACTAATGACCTCGGGGCGGGCCCATGACGCTCCGATCCTGATTGAGCTGGGGGCACGGCCGAGGACTCTCCTTCACCCCCGGATCTCCTCTTATCTGATCGAGTTTCAACTTTTCGAGACATTTATCTGCAAACATGGGAAAAGTATATCGTTAGAATATACAAGCAGCGTAATCTGGAATTTCGCTTAAAAATTCGAAGTATGAAACGCATGTTCACTCGATACAACAGTTCATTCGGCGGGCAGATGCAACAGGTCAATAGTTCATTCGGCACTCAACTCGTAAGTTCATTCGGCACTCAACTCATAAGTTCATTCAGCACTCAACTCGAAAGCTCATTCGGCACTCAACTCGTGAATTCATTCGGCAAAAAGAACCTCACCTTGATTCGGCTAGCAATGTGATTCGGCAAAGAAGTTGATTCGGCTGGGAGGGATCTGGTTCGGTTGTTACACTTGGTAGGGAATAACGGTGGCACATGGCCTCTACTTATAGACGAAAGTGGACTACCGGACCGGTTGGCTCGGTAATGAAAACCGGAAGAAAGCTCCTCCAAACATAAAGCAAAGCATGCCATGCGCATGCACATACCCTACTTTGGGGGGCAAGTGTTGTGTGCATTTCTACCACCGAACCAAAAGGCAAGGACCAACTCTCATCCGGTCTCCCACCGAACCAACTCTCATCTGGTCTCCCACCAAACCAACTCTCATCCGGTCTCCCACCGAACCAACCCACATCCGGTCTCCCACCGAATCAACCCACATCCGGTCTCCCACCGAACCAACTCTCATCCGGCCTCGCCAACCCAACCACCGGACCAACCTCACCGAACCAAACCCCCGGACCAAGCATTACCGGTCCACACCATCGCACTCCTACCACCGAACCATGGGATGCCGAACCAAGGTGTGCCAAGCCAGATTGCATCAGCCCAGGCCCACCAGCAGCTATATACATCCAAGACCCCTGCCCCCAACCTCACTCTATAAATAGAGGGGCAGGGGTACAACAATGGGGACAAGTTTGAGAGCTCAAGCACGGAAGGAACTTTCAAACAACTTTCTTTTACTTGTATTAAAGCTTTGTACTTGTAATCAAAAGAAGAGAAGAGAAATAACATATAAAGTGGACGTAGGCACATTCTGGCTGAACCACTATAAATTTGCGTGTCTTTTTACAGTTTAGCCCCTGCTTTTCATATATTTGCGTAAATTAATCAAATCGCTAAGAACAACATAAGATCCACTAAATCATACAACTTTGAGGTGTTTGTCCATTTTTTGTGCAAACAACATATATATATATATATATATATATATATCTGTTTAAAAATCAACATCAGATTTAAACACATATTAACAAATCATTATATAAATTATTTAGAAATCTTTTCCTTAAACACATAATAAATACTTTAAACAAGACCACTATTAATAAGTACATATATATATAAAGTTTAAAGCTCAAACTCAATATATACGAAACCTGTAATATATATATCTTTTTTTTCAAATAAACAAAGTGTGTGTGTGTGTGTATATATATATATATATTAGTTGTACAAAAATCTAATTTTAAAATATCTATATAAATGGCAAAGTAGGCTTCAGGAATCTTTATATAAAATAAATGGCAAAGTATATTTACAGTTTATATTAATATTTAGCATATTATTTTGTATAAAATGGAAAAGTAGGTTGTCGCTGACTTCGGCTGAAACGGCGGAGCTATGATGATTGGCTGTCGTTGAGGGAATGGCTGCCGCGAGGGTTCACGTGGAGGTGCGGACAGTGGAGGAGGCTGTGGACTGGAGAGGCTGTGTTGTCCAGGTCATGGGCTGGCGCGTGGAACAGTGGGAAGCGGAGAGGAAGAAGGCGGATGGTGGTTGCGGTCGACGATGGGTTGAACGTGGGAGGGCTTGAGTGAAGATCAGGCTACAAAGAAGAGAGAAAAAATAACATGCAACTAATATCCTCTTTTTTTAATGAAGTGAGCACGGTTGTTAGTTTGATGAAGTGGGAGCAAAGTTGGGCTGAAGCTAGTGCGGTAGGCTAGGTTTTTCGGCAATAGAGGAGGAGCAGGTTCATGCGTATGTGGTCAGATGGGAGGAAGGGCTGATATGGAAGGGAAGAGGGTGCTGCAAGTTTGGATCGGCTATAGGGTGTTTGGTGGATCGACAATGAAAGTTGGTTGGAGCCTAGTCGTGGCACAGGCAAGGCAGAGAGGAACAGAGTGTGGATGAAGATGTCAGGTTCGGTGGTGAAAGGCGTTTGTGGGTTGTCAGTTCTGGGTGTTGTGGGGTGTTCGACCAGTCAGGCGACAGTGGTGGGGACATGAATGGAGGTAGTTGGATCCGATGGTAGATGAGGAAAGTGGAGAAGCAAGTTGTGGATGTAAGGTCGGGCAAGGCGATGGTTGATAAGGTAGGAAGGCGGAAGGTAGATTCAAAGTGACGAGTAGTTTTCAAAAGAGGGGAGAACAACAGCTTATACATATTTTTTGTAATTTTTAGAAAGGCAGAACAAATGAAAAGGGGAGATAGTGAAAAAGTTCAAACAACCATATAAAATGAAACGAATGTAATGTTGAAAGTCATCCACGAATTCAGGAATATATAATACAAATGGCTGTTTTTTTTAACGGATGGTTAAATGAATGGTCACGGAGAAAACAAATGGCTTAAATGGTACCGATACGGCCAATAGCTTCGCAGATTTCGCTGCGTACTGGATATCAAAATGCACAAATGAATATACTGCGAAGTTCAGCACGACGAGACGAACAGAATGGTACACAGATATCAGCGATACAATCATCCTATCAAAAGTCGATATTCGCTGCCAAAATGCTGCTAAACCGTCGAAAATAAGACAAACTAGACTACAGCAGTCCAAATTTGGCGAAACGAAATATGACGTCTCGGTCAGAAAAAGATTTACATTTTTATTATATAAAAATATTCAAATTTTGAAACATTTTATTTTCATCATAGTAACTAATTTTAAATTGAAATTGAAAATTACACAACAGAACTAACTTTCATATTTACCAATGAAAATATGCCATTTTCTATGTTTAAATAGACGCATACCAAATATCAAATTTTGATTGCTAAATTTAATTATTTATTTTCAAGAAAATTTCAATTAATTACGCTATAAAAAAAATCGTTAAAAATTACGGGTCATTACAGAGATTAGAAAAAAATGATTCTCTTGTCTTAACGGATATTTAAAGGGGTGGTAATTCGTTGGAAATAAATAGACATTTGCTATCTATTCAAATTTTCAAAATTTAAATTTTTTGAAAAATTAACATTGTATGTCAACATACATACCTAGGGTATGTTGATGTATGTGCAAAAAATTTCATAACAACTTTGTTTTACTTTTCTATTGTAGTTGACTTATACTATTATATTTGTATGACTTTCCAAAGATAGTTGACAATATATAACAGTAAGAAATAGAATTTTCATTGACAATAATAATGAGTACAAGAAAAAAAAGAAAGAGACATGAGATTCAACATAAACTAAAACTGGAAAATCCAAATAAAAGGATAGTTTAAATAAACAACTAGAAAGATACGAATGAAGATAAAGAAGAACCACTAAGCTTGCAGTTGATCTTTCTAAAGAATTTATCCATTTTGTTGGAAATTGAAGTAAATCTCTTTCAAAATGATTTCTTAAGCTTCCTTCGGTTACGGATGATCTTCTGTTGATTTTTTTAGAAGACTTTTGTTGGATGGATTTGGTGGCATATTGATACTTTCCAAAGAAGTATCCTCCTCCTCTTCTTGTTCTTCTTTCATGACTTCCAATTTATCTCTTTCCTCTTCCTCTTCCTCTTCCTCTTCCTCTTCCTCTTCCTCCTCTTCTATTATTCATGCTCTTCTTTCCAAGCCAGCCTTTGTTCTTTTTCTACAAGCGTTTCATAAGGTTCGAAAAAGGGTGAAATATGCATAAGTGGAATGTTGGCCTTGTCAAATATTTTTCGACGAATTGTTTCCTCTCCTTTAAGGTCAACACCAAAATAATTGAAAACACGAGTAAGATACACACAATGAAATAATGTGTTTTCATATTTAGAAAGATTCTTAGAAAAGAGTTCATCCAAAATTACTTGAGACAATTTATGTCATATCGACCATAAATTGCGAAAAGTTCTTTGAAAACTTTTTGAGTCGTGTTATTATAATTACCCATTCTTGGAGTGATACTTTATTGCAAAAGAAGGCTTAAATTCTTACTTTTTGATGCAAGCTTTTGTTGTTAAATTCAAAATCAGCATCACTTTAGAAAATATCATGAATTACTTCACGATTTGAAAATCAATTTGTAAAGATGAAAGGTCCATTTCACTAGATTTGCATCCATGAATGTGACCCAAAAGTTCATAATTTAAAACAATTTGTGTCCCTTTGACACTACTCCAAATTTTTCCTTCTTTGCCATCATAAAACTTTCCTTTTAAGTTTGCATAAAACAGCTTTAAAAAATTTGTATAACAAACAAAATCATTCTGAGAAGCATTGATTAAACCAAGAATTTCATTTTGCAAATAAAGATTGAAAAGTTCATAAGTAGGAAAATCTTAAAAAGTAGCAAAATCTTCCAGGAAGGACTTTTCCAAAAGATAAATACTAAATATAAGCTTGAATGGCTTCTTGATTATTAAAAATCTTTTATTTTCTTAGAAAGCTTCTCATGGTTGCCTTAGTATTGCTTGAGAATGCTATTAAAGAATAGTTTGAAGAGAAGAGAGTTTATGATTTTTGAATTTGAAAATGAAAGTGAGAAATGAATGGATGGAGATAGAGTAAGTAAATAGAGAATCAAAGGACACGTTCTCTGGTCAAAAGGCAACTTTTCAGAACATAGAAGTTGGTGAAAAAGTGGAGGGATTGAAATTTTGAATTTGAAATTGAAATTCTGTCTACATATATCGACATATGTTCGTGAGGTATGTCGACATATAGATCAAAATTTTCAAAAATGATTTTTACTTAACTATATCCTATTTTATTATATAGATCTATTTATAGTTATTCTATTTTCAGAAAAATAATTTTAAAATAATTTTAAATATATTTTATAATATTGTTTTATTATTAAAAATATATAAAATATTTATATTTAAAATATAATCACACAATATTCAATCAATATTATTATTAATCTATAGGATATTCCTAATAACCAATAAAGCAACCAAAAAAAAAGAAATTTTCATTTCAGAAATTAAAAAAAATTGATATATTATATGCATACCTTTTTCCGATCCATTTCACCATTCTGTTCTGAAATTTGTATTCCTGTGAAGCACATATTAGCAATTTATATATTTGATTCATTATCACTTGAGGATGTATCTGAATCGTCTAATGTTGCGGTATAGGCTCTTCTCCGTTTTTTGGATGAATTAGTGTTTGTTGTAGTTTTCAATTTATTGGGATGTGGACAGTCTCGTTTTAAATGACCATGGTCATCGCAGTTATAACGTCTAATGCCATTTCTATTTCCACTTCTGCTTCCTAGATTTTTGTTTTCATTTCTTTTGAAATTGTTCATTTTCTTATATTTTAGAAATTTTTGGAAATTCCTCGTCATGAAAACAATTTCTTCATCTTCATCACTGTCTGAATCCAGATTATCCATCATTGCATTAAAAGATATAGATTCCTTATCTATTGCTTTGCTTTCTCTCCTGCCCTGCATTTATGCTTCAAAATACATTAAATTAACAATTAACTCTTTAGTTTTTTGAGTGCTAATGTCATTAGCCTCTACGATTACAAGAGTCTTTTGATCCCATTCAGGAGTAAGTAAATTAAGGATTTTTCTAACTTGATCCTCTTTAGAAAAAAATTTACCCAGTGCAATAAGTGACTATATCTTGGAATCTACTATGCATATCAGATATGGACTCATTTGTGCTCATTTTGAATACTGAATCTGGTTTGTTAACAGGGAAATTTTGGTCTGTTTGGCCTTACTTGTCTTTTTATGTGTAACTTGCAAAATTCTCCAAATTTCAAATGCAGATTTACATATAGATATTCTATTATATTCATTTCTATCTAGTGAACAAAATAATATATTCATAGCCTTAGAGTTACTTTGTGCAACTGCTTTTTGATTAGTATTCCACTATGCAAAATTTGTCTCAAGTTTAGTGTACTCAGTTTGTGTGATATTTCAAGTGTCTAAACCAACTAACTATAAATAAATTTTCATTCTACATGACCAATATATGTAATTACCGCCATTAGAAAGTGGAGGTCTAGCAGTGGATTGTCTTTGGACAAGTGAGTTACTAATAAGTGTATTAACAGTGTTACTAACAATACTATTACTAGCGTTGGTAGCCATTTAAACTTTTTTAAAAATTAGATGATAAATACTTTGAAAACCAATGCTCTGATACCAAATTTGAGTTAAGGGAATAGGGATCTTAAGGCTTAATTAAAACTAGAGGGGGTGAATAATGTTTAATGGATTATATGAATATTATTAAATTCTTTAAGATTTTACTTAGAATGATCGAATTAACAATCATAGAAACAATCATAGAATCAAAGTATAGATAAAAGTAAATGCAGTAAAAGTAAAAATAAGGAAAGAACACATTAGGATTTTATACTAGTTTGGAGTTACCCTACATCCAGTCCTACACAATTCCTTGTATGGGTTTCTTTTCAAGTAGTAAATGCAAATACAATCTCAATTTCAAGGCTACTAGACACACCCTCTAGAATCCCGACTTCTGGGTCGAGTCACTTGATTTCCGGGCTAAAAGTTTACCCACTAGATTTATTGGCTACTAAGCACACCCAATTGATTTTAACAGGCTACAAACACAACTACTCGAATTTCAGGGATACCAAGCACACCACATTATAAGAGTATAATCTGATAGTGTTTACAAACTCAGATCTTCGATCTTGATTACAATAGATCCTATAATTCTTGAATACAACTTTGATCTTGATAGAGATAAGAGAAATCAGAGAGTATATGAAAGAGAATCAAACTAGTAATGATTGAATTTGATTCTGGATGAATTTCAGTAGAGTTTGATAGAAATTGATTTAGAAATCAAGAGATTAAAGAGAGGAGAGAAAAGTAAGAAAGTAGTTAATGAAAATTCATTTGGAAGTCTGGTACTTATAGGGAAACAACGGTCATGTCCATTTGCGAAGAGATACGACAAAAAGACATTTCTTTTCAAAATTTGAATTTTGAAATTTACGGCTATTATGTCGACATATAGGAATTGGATATGTTGACATATCCTTCACAAAATCAAAAAATACTTCATGAAAATTATTTTGCAAATCCATCGCTTTGTAAAATAATTTGATACTTTGTAGAATCATTTAAATATAGTTTATACAAATTTTAACAAAATATAACTTAATATTTATAAAATAATTTTGAAAGATTTAATAAGAATATTAAATATAATGTAAATAATATATATATAATTAATATAGTTATAAATTATTAAAGTATAAACAAAATTTCAATATATATATATAAACTTAAAATAAAATAATATCTTGATAAGTACAAGAGATTTGAAAATCATTTTGGGAAATATTTTGAAAAGATTATTTTAAAAATAAAATATTTGAAAAATAATTTAAAACAAAATTAGAGAAGATGAAAGAGATCAAGAAAGTGCTATAAAGGTTTTAACATTAATTTTATGACTCTATAACTTATTTGGAATATCTTGAAATCTTGAACTCTTTAATACCCGTGAGTCTTCATTCTTGAACTCTTGAAACTTTATATCAGCATCTTGAATCTACTCTTGATATCAGCATCTTGATATTGTACAATCTTCTTAATAAATATCTTTCTAATATCCTATGCTATATACCATATATATCTTGATAAAATATTAGTATCTATATTTTATATAATGTCTTATGGTTGTTATCATCAAAACCAATACCTAAGGTACTAATACAAGAAACTTCTGAGGAACTTGATACTAGAAGATTATACTTCTCTGAATGACACGTTAGAGAACATATACCTAGGCACTCAAGGAATGGAACGATATAAGGAACCACCATGAAGGAGGCAATCAAGCAGAAAAGGCGCTTTGGAAAGTTCTATCGTTTCCTAAAACTCGTGGACTGAACATGAACGAGTGTCGACATCCGAGGGACCTCATCGAAGAACTAATAAGGAAAAATAAGCTCCAACAATATGTCAAGGAACCGTAGGAAGGTGGCTAAGTTCCAAGACTACTAGGGTCGTCTGTCCTAGGGAATCAAGTAGGACCAAGCGAAGAGGGACCTAGGCAGAACGATGGGAAGCTAATTACCGATACCATATCTGAAGGACCTCATCTAATAGAGAATAGCTGGAGAAAAATGGAATGGTACACGAGCTTGCTGAAGCACGTACCATAGCCAGGCTGCTTCACTGTGGAAGATAAAGCCCTGCCAAGCAGCAGAGGATGGTAACTGACAATATCATATTCAAGAATAGAGATGTTGACGGAGTGGAAGCGCCAACTTTTGACCACATGGTAATAATAGTTAGGATTGGACCGGCAATTGTACATGGAGTCTGATATATACCAAGAGTTCGATAAGCATAATATTTTGGGGAACATTCAACCAAATGAAAATCAGCATGAAGTAAGTTATAACTTGTAAAAAAAAGATTCAATGATTTACGGGCGAAGCAAAATAGCTGATCGGAACGATCGATTTTCCTATACAATTAAGCAATGAAGATAGCACGATAGTCCAAATTCAGAAGTTTGTTATCATGGACGAGTACTCGGCATACAGTGCCTTCTTGGGCTAACCATCCCTGGCTGATTTTAGAATAGCTTTGGTGCCTTGGTGTTTAGTGATGAAATTTCCTATAGACAACTGGATCGGAGTGGTTGTAACGACTCGTAAATTTTGATGGTTTTAATAATATGTTTAATTGAATTTTAGGAAATTTTAGATAATAAAATTTCGAAATAAAACTTTAATATTTGGAATACGTCTTTTTAAACATAGCAACTGGTAAATTTTCATCAGATAATATGGAAGTTTATTTTCTTGTGTAATTTTATTTCAATTTAAATCAGTTGATAACAGTTGAATTTAAGAGTGTTCTGAAACCTAAATATGTCAGCATGAGAAAATTTATTTAGAACACTCTGAATAAGAATACGTAATTCGTTTCGCAAATTTCGGATGTTTCTAGCTCCGTTTGGATTTTTCCGTACGGAATAGCAACGTATATCAGTGTCCGATATCGACTTTTGATCGGATGATCGTACAACTGATCTCTATATACCATTTTCATCGTCTCATCATGCTGATCGTTGCGGTATATTCACTTCTGTGTTTCGGTGTCCGGTATGCGGCGGAACCCGCATAACGGTTCACCGTATCGGTACATTTTGAGTTCTGTAACGGTTGTGACCTTTCAAATTTTCAACCGTTTGGAAACCAACGGTCGTGTGCTTTCATTGCATCATAAATTCTCGTGACTTTTGCTTGTCCCAACGATCAACTTATTATATGATGATTCATTTGTTTTCTTTCAGCCACTCGTTTCCATCTGTTTCATTTATAAACACTATATACGAGAAAAATTATATTGGTTTGCTTTCCCCATTGTTTTCCATCACCCAGCTTGCAAACCCGAGCCTCGTGAGCTCATCACTGCTCCCATCCACCCGTTCTCTTGTTCTCCTCTTCTTCTCCCATTTTTTTTCCCGAATCTACCCGACCACCCATCACCTTGCCTACCTTGCTTCTCACCTCGCCACCCACCCCGAGTACAGCACGACTGCAGCCGACTCACGGCTCTTCCTCTCCCCTTTATTTTATCTGCAGGTAAATTATATACATACCATTTATATAGTATTTTATTTTCTGTTGAGGCTACGATATATATATGGTTTTACTTTGAAGAAATTACTATGTTAGTTACTTTATTTATACATGTTGTTCTATATTTGTCTTATATTAGAATTGCTGAAATAACTTTGTAGATATGTAATATTATAGATATATAAGTCGTACAGTATTGTATATATTAAAGTGTGTTCATATGTATATAAAGGTTTTAACTGTAATGAGATATAAGGCCTCTATTTATATATATATTGTGTAAATTCATAAGATATTAGTTATAAAGAAAATTTATGTGTTTACAGCTAGCCTATGTTATAAATCTATACTAGTTGCATACAGTTGTTCGTTTATATGTGTGTATACTATTGGACTTTTAACACATAGTTTATATCAGTTGTACACCTAGATGTATATATATATTATATATATAGTACAAGTTTTCTATGCACTAGTATATATATATATATATATATGTTATATAAACAAGTGTCTGCACATATATTATAGAATATAAGATTTGGCTACATAAAGGTTTATATTTTTTCTAAGGTCTGTCGTACATATATATTGTATGAAATTTTATATGAAGCTGTTTATAGTATATATATGATTTTGGTAAGTCGGTTGATTACGGTTTTATATCTCAAAGTTTAGTCTATATAGATATTGGTCAGGACATGTAATTGTAATTTTGATCTTTTAAGGTATATATTTTATAATAGATATTTTGGTTTCTTCTAGATTTCTAAAAATTTAATATATTAAGTGATTTGGATATGTATTATGATTTGGAATATAATATATATATTTAAATTGAATATTGGTTTAAGAAAAATAATAATATAATATATATTTGTTTCGATATTATCATCATCGATCCAGTTTTGATTTGATTTCATCAATTCTTATCTATCAGCTTTGCCGAATTCGTGCCAATCTAGTCGTGCCTTTTCGTGCTTTGTGGAGTTGGATTTGTGTTTTGAAATTGATCTCTAGCTTTAGAGGTGAGTTTTATCACTCTAGACATATGTACTTATATTATTGTGAAATGATGACAAGTGAATCTATCTAAATTGATATGTTATTCATACATGCCTGTGATATATTTATATGATGTTAAATGTTGTTTATATACCCGTTACATTACCTGATTTGTTATTATATGTTATACTGTTCATTTTAATTACTGTATCTCACATTGCAAGTTCCCTATCATTATGGGTTGAAATGATACATACCCGAACGGACATTAGAATAAGGAAAAATCATTATGAGCTGAAATGATAGGCTCGAGTGATTTTTATTGTATTTATTTTCTTGGGATTCGGGTTTGAAATGATAGAACCCGGATTTTTCTTTGTAAATTACGGATTGAAATGATACATATCCGTATCACTTGACCTAGGTTAGAAAATATTATACAGGCCCATGGTTATATTTTTAAATAATATTTTCCTAGATTTATTAAGTATTTTAAAAAAAATTCCCGAAAAATTTTAAGTACTCTGAAATTATAAGTATATGAAATTTAACTTAAATTTAATTTAAAGCTTTAAATTATAAAGGTGTATTGTTTTTCTATAAGTTAAATTTTATAAGTTAATAATTGGCTTTAAATGGAGATTTAAAGGATTTTTTATGATAAAAAAAACTTAATAATTATATTTGGTTTAATATGGAATGTTAAATATAACCTAGTAATTGTAATGAATTTTATTTTATGAAATGAATATGTTTGTATAATAAATAATGTCCTTTGAATTGATAAAATGAAATACAGTTTTAATTGTACATTTTTGCAATAAATGTATTTAGCTTGAAATCATAGTTTAATTGATGTCTAAATGAATAAATTTGCAAAGAAATTTATTGTTATATTAACTATGATAAATTACTTTATTTATGAAATGGAAATGTTTGGAAATTGAATAATTATGATTTAAGTGGAAAAGTGTATTTTCAAAATATGACTTAACTTGATAATTGGAAATTTGATTTTAAATGAAATTGTTAAGTTAAGTAAATAAATGGGAATTTAGTCTTATTTATGAAGTAGGTATTTTAAAATAAAGTGTTAAGTTACTTGTTGAAATAAAAGAAGTAAAACAATGTGCTTTTGACTTAATAAATGAATTATAGTTTAGTTTGGATATTTATTTATAAAATTTTATTTTATTGAATCATAAGATAAATGATATCCAATTGAATGTTTTTGAAACATGAAATATGATTTTATAAGTTAAAAATGGCTAAAATTGAAGCTTTAATGTTTCCGAAAAGTTATAATAAAATCTGGAATTTTATTGGTAGCATTTACAAATGCTGTGGTTTTAAGCTGGCATTTGTTAAGTGCTATCATTTCTGAAATTTAACTAAGTTCTGAAATAACCAAATACTATTATAGCACTTTATAAATGCCGCTGTTTCTGAATTTGACAATGTTTTGAAATATTACTAATATATCTACTGTAACACTTTATAAGTGCTGTTGTTAGCTGAAAATACAATGTTTTTGGAAATTTTATAAATAAATGAATGAACTTTGGATGTTACAACTTTGGTAATGAATTTTATTTTAAAAAGTATTATGATTTCCAAAGGAAAGTGTTATGATTTTAAGAAATATGATTTCCAAATGATAACATTTCTAAATTGTTATGATTTCAAAGTATTATGGTTTCAAAGTGTTTGATTACAGAGTTGTTATAAGTTTTAAAGTACTAAGGTTTTGGAAATGAATTTATTTGAAACTTACTGAAATTGAAGATTTAAGAATATGACTTTATAAAGTGGTTTTGGTTTAAGATGATTTAAAGGAATATTTCAAGTTAAATAAATTTAAAGAAATATTCAATGATTTGGAAATTTGGGTTTTATTTAAATGATATATTGATTTGGTTTTGGAATTTAAATGATATATTATTGCTTTGGGTTTTTGAAATGGAAATGATATATTGATTTGGCTTTGAAATGAAATAATATAGTATTTAGTTTTGAAATGGATATGATATTTTAGATTTTAAAGTATAAATGATTTTGGAATAAATATCCATGGGTTATAATAACGATTGGTTGGCAAAGAGACCGGGATCGGATATGGGCATACTCTCTGTCGATACCGAAAACCACTTTGACAACCGTGTATGCGGTGGAGATTCCAGAATGAAGTAGAATGGTGGCGACGATTCCTATTGAGGTATATACGTGGACCCAACTCCCGTGAGTTGGCATAAGGTGGCTAAAATAGGAGCGATCGATGGGCCAATGAGGTAGCACCTCTGATCGTACGCATTTCTTCGATTCCATTCTATTACTTTGTGATTGATTTGGGGGCCACCCTTCGATTTTGATTGGGAGTGTGTTCCGAGGTGGGCGGTAGTGGCTGCTATGCATTTCCACCAGTCCGGATGCGTAATTGGTATATCTACCCTGGCTTTGCCTAGTTGTGCCGTGTCACCTACCATATCGAGCTTTACTACGAGTTGGGTTTTGTGCCGTAGCTTTTGGAGTATTGAGGGTAGCTCCCGATCTGGGGGTATGTTAATACTGGATAGACTACTGGGACTATTATGTGTTAAGGTGGAAAATGTAAAGCCTTAACGCTATTTAAAAGTGAGTTTATTTTATTATTAGACATTATTATAATAGCGAATATTACTACATAGTAGATAGTTTAACGGATCCTTAAAGAATGGGCGATCCCAATCATTCTTTAAGTTACTTGTACCTTTATATTACAGTTCACTTGAGTTGGTTTACATGTAATAATCCGCTTTTCCGTACCCCTTGAATAGACACTAATCTCCATCGATTTACTCAAGGTGAACGAAAAACCGAACCATTAGGGTTTTAAAAGAAGAGGTAGAAGAAAAGATAGAAGAAAAAGAAAAGAAGAACAACAGAACAACATCAGAAACAGAAACAATATCAGAATCTCGCATATCACAGTGGAACAATATATAATAGATAATCACTAGTCTTTTAAAACAAAGAACTATATCAGTTTATACATACATCAATCAGAGTCAATATACAACTCAATACAACACAACACATCAATGGACAGTTATATAAAACTTGTCCTCATACAGAATACACAGCGGAATAAATACTATCAGATACAAATACTACGTCTCGTCATCCAGCTTCTTTCCAAAGCTCCAGAATATCCAGAATATCCTGATAACCTAACTCTAGACTGCCCGTGTGGAAATTGGTGGGCACCCAGAGTTTAGAAGGGAACAATAAACTCCGAGTCAGTCATGGTGACTGGTGTGAGATCGTAAAACAGTTATTTTTCACAAAGAAAATAAAACAGATTCGCAATGCTTTTGGAAAATGAAACTACCATAAGACCTCCCGCCACACATACAATGCAAACGCAGAATTGGAGGAGATTTCTTCTTATGATAATCAAAGATGCTTACTACGCAAAAATCATTGGATTATTATTATTAGTGCATAGTGGAAAACATTTTGAAAGTACAATATTAATCTTAGCTAGCATAGGTACCATTATACTATGCCTACTATAGCTGCTATGTTAAATAGCAGGTTCTACAACTAATACCGTACAAAGTTCGTATTTGGAAGATGGATTTCCAACAAATGGTCAGGCTAAGGAACTTCCTTTCCTCCTGCTGAATAGGATCGCCTCTGGCTGGACGTCCCGAGAGACAAACTGCTCTATGCCAAACAAGGCCGGGTTACCCCTATAACAGGTAACTCACGAATATGTCATCACCCGGTCCTTTGGAACCTTTATCCGAGCGCTCGATAACCAACATCACACATCATAAATAAAGTGTATCCACATGAGTAAGTATCTGGGCTGCATACCATGATACCACCCCTTTCCAGAAGGAAATGACATACCCTAAAGGGCGCGACCCTCATAACCTTGCCGCAACATTCCTGTTTCGACCATTTCCGGGTTGTTGAGGCCCTGACGAAGTCTCGTCCACAAAGCTACGCTTTTTCAAAAAGCCACGCTTTGGGTCAACGGATGATCAACCTATGATCACAAAGATAAATGATCAAACAAATCATCATATCACAAATGATCAAACACTGATCATTACACAGCAACACTCAGCATGCCACATTACCAAATTGGGATATATCGCTGATAAATTTCAACTACATAACCTCTGAGCTCGTACGTCTCAGAGAAGGGTGTTAAGCTAAGAGAATAAATTCTCCGCCACCAACAGATATGTATTTGAAAGAAATCAGCTTTATATCTCAATTTGTAACGTCAGACATACAATCCATACAAGTCTGTTCCGGGATCGAACAGAACCGAAGGCACTTCTCACGAAGCCCTTGCAAATCCGGATAATTTCCAATCACGTCCGGACTTCCCGTCACTAAGGGTGATAAAACCTCTAAATCGGAGATCAACCGATGTAGAGTAACTCGATGGTAATCCTTCTGTTTTAAAAAATATCCGGTCTTCAACATCGGTCAGCGAATGCGATTCATAACGACGTATCACATATTCGGAATGGGTTATACGACCCCATGGTCCTTTCCCGGCTAACCCGAATAGTGAGCGCTTATTCAAAAATAAGTGTGGCATTCAATTCATCCAATTCACAACAAATACCCATTCAAGGTAATTATTGATAGTCGGTTATTTAACTATCAATAAAGATGCGCAACATCATCAGATTCCAAATAATTTTCCAAATTATTTATTTTCCAAAATATCTTTACTAGATATAAATAATTTCCACACTTAAAAAATAAATCAACGTTTATTTTTCTAAAACAAATTTCCATTTCTTTTATAAATTCCATAGTGAATTTATATTTTCATAATATCTACTGATATACGATTTTCAAATCGATTTCAAATATTCAATTTCGATTTATCTTTAAGAAGATAAATTCTTAGAACGTTCTTTTCATATTGGAAAACATTCCCATACTTATTTAAAAATAAGTATTTCATAAATCTATTTATTTTCAACATTTGAAAATATTCGATATACTTAAATCAATATTAAGTATATATTTCATTCTTTAAGGAAATCTATTTGAGTCAAAACGAATGTTACGTAAAACATCGTTACGACAACTCAAAATCACTAGTATAGGGATTCGAAATTAAGATAGATATATAAATCCCAATACTAGATAAAAACATTTCCTTTCGGAAATCATTTACTATAACAACAGTGTTATAGTCCACCATTTCATTATTTCTCGAAAACGTCTATTTCAACAATGAATGTTGAAATCTATGATTTTGATATTTAACACATTTTAAAACATTGTTAAAACAATTAACTTCGCTTTTAATGTCACTTTTCCAAAACTATCCATTTTACCTAACAATATATTCACTATCCAAAATCGTGAATATACTTCACTAACCAAATCTCAATAGTTTCTACACATTTTATTTCAAGAATTATCCACTATCCAAAATCGTGGATAAAATTCCCTTAATAACCTTCTATATTAAATTCCTCAATTTTGATTGATTGATTTCGAATTTATAAAACAACGTTTATAAATTCTATTTCTATTTTCCAACAACTTCGATTTAATAAATCTCCTTTTATTTACAAATTCGATCAATATTCCATTTAAAGGCAAAAATCCAATTTATAAGTTAATTTCTTATAAATCTTTCATTCTACAGTTTCATCCATTTTATAACTTCACAATTTATAAATCTATAAATTTCATTCACTTACGGATTCCATAATATTTCATTTTTAACACTTATAAAAACTCATTTTATAATTTCAATATTTTTAATTTCATGGATATCAATTTTATAAATCTTTTATACAAATCGTTTATAGTTATTCAAAAATCCCAACTTAAACCATTTTATAAATCAATCAACTGTTTATTTCAAAAATGACACTTTGGTTATATTTCACAAAAATCATAATTTCTATAACTTTAAAAGTTGAACGTTTATAAATCAATTCCAAAATTAAATAAACGTATACTTTCAAAAATCACTTTAAAAATCTCTTTTAAAATCATCATCGTTATTTTTAACTTCAAAAATGAATCCGATGATGCAACGCACCAATTAGTCAATCACAACATTCAATATCATATATCAATATGATAACAGAATACATCACAATATTTGTAAATAAATAAATACTGGTGAGGAATCCAGTTGGATCCCTCCAACCTGTTTCCCTGCATCCATAGACGTTAGCACAATACCAATTCCACTTCGAGGTGGAATATCGCGGTATATAGGTTTTATAAAAATCATCCGCTTACTAACGGCGCAATAGGGTCTCATCCGCTATACGAGGCGGGAAATCAATCAATCCAATATATACATATGCCAATATGTATATATTTCTATATATATATAGATATATCCTACTATATCTAATATCACATCCAAACCGTCAATCATCAATCAATAACTGTAAAATCCACTTTTCAATCGAGTGAGAAAATCTCACCTTTGCTTTTATTTTCCCATCCATTTTCCATTTGGACTTGATTTCTCTATCTATACCTTGTATAAATATTATACAAATTATTAATATTCGAATCCACTGAAAAATTAAATTTTCATTTTTAAAATTTTGATTCATTGGTGATTTCATTTTAATAGTCAAATTAACTGATAATTCTTTTTAAATCAATTTTCTCTTTTAATAATTTATCTAATTTCAATTAAAAATTTAAAACTAAATTCCCTTACTGTTATTTTTTTTCTTTCTTATAAATTTAAAAACTGCATAAACATATAGTTATCATCTTAAATTAAAACAGATTTTACCTGTATATTAACTAACTGTGTATATATATATATATATATATTTATTGTTTACTGTCTATCTATCTAAAATAGAAATCTTACTGTAAAGATAAATTCTCTATTAGTCTATACTGTTTTAAATATAAATTATTTAAACAAAACTAAAAATCAAAATTCTTTACTGTAAAATATTTTCTGTAAATAAATTAATATACACATAATCTCAACATGATAATACCTTACTGCAATACACCCTGGTCCATCGCTAACCTTCGGCCACGACCTGGCATTCCTCTCGCGTACGTGAGCTTCGTGAACCCTAACCCAAAATCGACAGGACGAGAAAATCATCAAGACATCGCAGCCCACTTTACTTCGTAATCCTACTTCGCGACCTGCCGCCACCATTCCCCAGCGCCACGATCTCCGCGAGTCACTCGCGAATCACCAGGTGCTTCACGTCGCACTCCCTCAATCGTTCACCAAACATCGCGTGCTGCTCGTACGAAATCGCGACACCCCATTGCGAAACGAACGCGAGAATCCCCCTTTTTGATATTGCGAATTGAAAAGATGCAGAGGGAAATTTCAATTAGAACTAGGGAGTTGCTGTATTTATTTATTTATTTTTTCTATAGTTTGAACGAGATGGATTTCGTTCTATTTTTTTCTTTCGGCCATTATTTGATTTCGTTTGATTTTGAATCTGAGAGGAATGAGGGAGATTATAAAAATGAAAGGAGGCATGGTGTACACGATCTGATATCGTGATTTTTCTGCGTGATTAAAGGAAGAGAACGTGTTGCAGTTGGCCAATTCAAATTTTAAATTCAATTTGAATTCGATCAAATCTAAATGCGTTTACTTACCGTTTGCTCACGTATCAACTCCGACAAATACGAAAATTGAAATCCGATAACAATTCAACATTACGGACCCAATGGAACTAGTTTCGTCGAATTCCGAGACTGTGCCCCGGAACGCTATTTTTAAATATCGGTTGAACGATATAAATTTCAAAACTGGGCAAAGTACTTCCAAATTCAATCCTGAAGCTTCTATTATCTTCAATAAAATCAATACGACTTTTACAAGCCTTTGAAATATTTTAAATCGGCTTAAAATTGAAGATTCAAATTTTTGTTCAACTTTCAATAGATTAAATTTTATAATTTAATCGCCAATTTATTCTGATAATTTGAAATTCAAGTCAAACCATCATTCAGATATTTAAAATAAATTAAATATCTTCAATTTAAATTGTTCAAAATTCTGGGTCGTTACAGTTTACATTATATAAGTATGTATGTCCTGACTCGAGTGTTTTGTGTTTTGCTTTACGCTCGGGTCAGACTGAGTGATACAGCATTCGAGACTCACCTTTGGAGTTGGAGCTTTTCTTGGAGATCTAGCTATCTATTTTGCTTTCAGTTATCCAGTTGATTCCAGTGATGTATTCAGACCTTGTATTTGACTATTTTGTATCTTTTACTTCTGTTGTATCTTGTAACTCTGATGTATATATAGTAGCTTCATGAACTACTATTTCTTGCTTCCGCTACATTGTTATATTACTCTGTGTCTGTGATCTATGATTTATTTTCTGTATATTCTGAGTTTTGCCAAATTTATATTTACAATTCGGTATTTTGAGCAATTCAAGTCCGACATATGTGGATGCGAATGGTCCAAAATATCAGGTTGTTACAGTTGGTATCAGAGCTTTGGCTCTAGGCAAAACTTAGCATATATGGTAAATTTATTTACAGAATCACTTTCGTTCGAGCTTGAATCTTTTCCTTTTGATTCGATTTCTTTTGAATTTTGGAACGTTCCCTGCGGTTCAAAATCCTTTCTTGTCTCTCCCTATTTGTCTTTTTTTTATTCTGGACTATCCCATAACTCCACTTCGAATGATCTTTATAACAAAAAGGCGGTCTCGCCAATCTTCAAATGATATGTAAAGGGGTGAAACTCCTTTACTATTAGAATTGATCCACCAAAGAATTTTGTATCCTCGGTTTGTTGTGCTATCTATCTCTTGTTACCCCGAATTCTATCTCTTGAGATCTGATGTAGATTTACCCCAGAACCCTACATCGATCTTATTCTTTAAGTCATGGTTGACCCGGTTAAGGTTACCCGTGACTTATATAAGCTTATTCATTCCCTTATTCCGTTATTTAATCATCTTGTCTTTTGTTTCCAAATTATCTTTAAATCATTCTTGAAGTGTATTTTGTAAACTAATATTTTAATATTTTAATATATATTGTGTTGTTTGAGTTGTTGATGTTGTTTTGGGTTTCCGATCGATTCGTCTGATCAACACTATAGATAGGATCTCCAAAACTCTTGAACAAAGCAAACTGACACCATATTATTTTCTAATTTGGTAAATGAGAAATTTTGTATAATCATATTATATATATGTATAATTTTCTGAAATTTTATAGTTAATTGAATTGGATCTTAAGAAATAATATTTGATTTGTATATATATTGTAATCATTGGCTTTGTTCATATATAAATAGTTGAACTATAAAACATGGTTATAAATTAATTTGGAAATTAATGAATTTAAAACAAGAATTGAGAATTTAATTTCCGAAGATTTCAAACTTTGGGTTTTAAAGTTTTAAAAGGATATATTATTTAAAGTATTTTCGAGTAGAAATTGTTTCCAAAGAATTTTAAATGTTTAAATCAGTGCTCTTTTCTCTGTCGCTGGAAAATAATTTCGGTGATGACTGCAGCATCATCGACATTCATTTTCGAGTTTCGAAGTGAAGAGACCATCTTGTAGCCTTGCTACAGTTTTGTTTTGAAAATTTAATTGATTTGAATTTCTAAAATATGACTTGATTTATAATATATATATTGGTATATGATTTCAAATTTGGTTTAATATATATTATGTATATATATTTATTTACCTAGAATTGTTTGAAGTTAATCGGAGATTTAATTCTTAAAATTTTATCTTAAAGGATAATTTCAATTATCAAAGGGAATCAAGATTGTTGAATAA
Organism: Allium fistulosum; assembly: GCA_030737815.1. Classification (NCBI taxonomy): domain Eukaryota; kingdom Viridiplantae; phylum Streptophyta; class Magnoliopsida; order Asparagales; family Amaryllidaceae; genus Allium; species Allium fistulosum. The sequence continues at coordinate 1,250,179,044 of CM060903.1, read as the reverse complement.
ATGTTCTAACTTGAGGTAATTTGAAAATTTTATTTGTATAATATTCAGTTGCACCCCAATATAACTTACCTAAATCATTCAGAAGTTAACTATGTAATTGGATAATGTACAATATAAAAGGATTTTATAAATAAAATTTGAGTGGTTATAATAAATGTTATACACTAAAATTTTAGTTATAAAGATTAATGAAGGTAAACAGAATAAAAGTTAAGTGAATAATTTATGATTTAAAATGGTGTTAAAGGAATTTATAAATAAATTGGAGTAGTTATAATAAGTTTAAATATACTTAATATATGTGATTAGATATATTACGTGGAATAAAATTAAATAATAATTTGGAATAAAAAAAGAATTAAATTTATTGCATAAATTATGAGCATAATAAATGATTTACATATTCATGACTTTGGAAAATTGTTAATTTAAGATAATTGTATGATGAGATAATGAGACTTAAAAATAGTTAAGATTTATTTGAATTAGGTGAAATCAAATGGATGAAATCAATTATTAATTTAAGTTGAAATTTTCATGGTTTAAAATTTTAATATCTTATTTTGTTTTCCAATCTATTTTCTTTCGGATGTTCTTGTTTTCCTACATCCTAAGCGGGAATTGAATTCCGAATTGATTTTATTCCTGAAGTTCAACCTATAGTCCTTCCTTCCCGAAGAACTTGTCTTTACCTGTCAGTTTTGGAAACTTTTCATAAATCTTTGAGTACTCACCTGAATGTGAGCACTGCTTACCATCCACAGACCGATGGTCAAACGGGAAGAGTGAATCAGGTTCTAGAGGATCTCCTTCGTGCCTATGTTCTTGAACTTGAAAGATCATCTCCATCTTGTAGAATTCACCTATAACGACAGTTATAATGTCAGTCTTCTTTCATCTTGTCTTAATCCTATCTCATTCTATCTGTTTTGGGTATAAATTAATTTAAATTGAATTGAATTTTATGGTTAAAATCATTGATTTTATTTTGAGTTTCAATTTAGTGTTCTTTCAAGGTGTTTCTATTTTCCTACCTTCTTCCTTTTCGGGGACGAAAAGTTTTGAGTGGGGGAGACTGTAACGACTCGTAAATTTTGATGGTTTTAATAATATGTTTAATTGAAATTTAGGAAATTTTAGATAATAAAATTTTGAAATAAAACTTTAATATTTGGAATACGTCTTTTTAAACATAGCAACTGGTAAATTTTCATCAGATAATATGGAAGTTTATTTTCTTGTGTAATTTTATTTCAATTTAAATCAGTTGATAACAGTTGAATTTAAGAGTGTTCTGAAACCTAAATATGTCAGCATGAGAAAATTTATTTAGAACACTCTGAATAAGACTACGTAATTCGTTTCGCAAATTTCGGATGTTTCTAGCTCCGTTTGGATTTTTCCGTACGGAATAGCAACGTATATCAGTGTCCGATATCGACTTTTGATCGGATGATCGTACAACTGATCTCTATATACCATTTTCATCGTCTCATCGTGCTGATCGTTGCGGTATATTCACTTCTGTGTTTCGGTGTCCAGTATGCGGCAGAACCCGCATAACGGTTCACCGTATCGGTACATTTTGAGTTCTGTAACGGTTGTGACCTTTCAAATTTTCAACCGTTTGGAAACCAACGGTCGTGTGCTTTCATTGCATCATAAATTCTCGTGACTTTTGCTTGTCCCAACGATCAACTTATTATATGATGATTCATTTGTTTTCTTTCAGCCACTCGTTTCCATCTGTTTCATTTATAAACACTATATACGAGAAAAATTATATTGGTTTGCTTTCCCCATTGTTTTCCATCACCCAGCTTGCAAACCCGAGCCTCGTGAGCTCATCACTGCTCCCATCCACCCGTTCTCTTGTTCTCCTCTTCTTCTCCCATTTTTTTCCCGAATCTACCCGACCACCCATCACCTTGCCTACCTTGCTTCTCACCTCGCCACCCACCCCGAGTACAGCACGACTGCAGCCGACTCACGGCTCTTCCTCTCCCCTTTATTTTATCTGCAGGTAAATTATATACATACCATTTATATAGTATTTTATTTTCTGTTGAGGTTACGATATATATATGGTTTTACTTAAAGAAATTACTATGTTAGTTACTTTATTTATGCATGTTGTTCTATATTTGTCTTATATTTGAATTGCTGAAATAACTTTGTAGATATGTAATAGTATAGATATATAAATCGTACAGTATTGTATATATTAAAGTGTGTTCATATGTATATAAAGGTTTTAACTGTAATGAGATATAAGGCCTCTGTAGATATGTGTATATATATATATATTGTGTAAATTCATAAGATATTAGTTATAAAGAAAATTTATGTGTTTACAGCTAGCCAATGTTATAAGTCTATACTAGTTGCATACAGTTTTTCGTTTATATGTGTATATACTATTGGATTTTTAACACATAGTTTATATCAGTTGTACACCTAGATGTATATATATTATATATATAGTACACGTTTTCTATGCACTAGTATATATATATATGTTATATAAATAAGTGTCTGCACATATATTATAGAATATAAGATTTGGCTACATAGAGGTATATATTTTTTTTAAGGTCTGTCGTATATATATATATATATATTGTATGAAATTTTATATGAAGTTGTTTATAGTATATATATATTATGTTGGTAAGTCGGTTGATTACGGTTTTATATCTCAAAGTTTAGTCTATATAGATATTGGTCAGGACATGTAATTGTAATTTTGATCTTTTAAGGTATATATTTTATAATAGATATTTTGGTTTCTTTTAGATTTCTAAAAATTTAATATATTAAGTGATTTGGATATGTATTATGATTTGGAATATAATATATATATTTAAATTGAATATTGGTTTAAGAAAAATATTAATATAATATATATTTGTTTCGATATTATCATCATCGATCCAGTTTTGATTTGATTTCGTCAATTCTTATCTATCAGCTTTGTCGAATTCGTGCCAATCTAGTCGTGCCTTTTCGTGCTTTGCGGAGTTGGATTTGTGTTTTGAATTTGATCTCTAGCTTTAAAGGTGAGTTTTATCACTATAGACATATGTACTTACATTAGTGTGAAATGATGACAAGTGAACCTGTATAAATTGATATGTTATTCATACATGCCTGTGATATATTTATATGATGTTAAATGCTGTTTATATACCTGTTACATTAACTAATTTGTTATTATATGTTATACTGTTCATTTTAATTAATGTATCTCACATTGCAAGTTCCCTATAACTATGGGTTGAAATGATACATACCTGAACGGACATTAGAATAAGGAAAAATCATTATGAGCTGAAATGATAGGCTCGAGTGATTTTTATTGCATTTATTTTCTTGGGATTGCGGGTTTGAAATGATAGAACCTGGATTTTTCTTTGTAAATTACGGATTGAAATGATACATATCTGAAATTTAACTAAGTTCTGAAATAACCAAATACTATTACAGCACTTTATAAGTGCTGTTGTTTCTGAATTTGACAATGTTTTGAAATATTACTAATATATCTACTGTAACACCTTATAAGTGCTGTTGTTAACTAAAAATACAATGTTTTTGGAAATTTTATAAATAAATGAATGAACTTTGGAATGTTACAACTTTGGTAATGAATTTTATTTTAAAAAGTATTATGATTTCCCAAGGAAAGTGTTATGATTTTAAGAAATATGATTTCCAAATGATAACATTTCTAAATTGTTATGATTTCAAAGTATTATGGTTTCAAAGTGTTTGGTTTTAGAGTTGTTATATCTTTGAAAGTACTAAGGTTTTGGAAATGAATTTATTTGAAACTTACTGAAATTGAAGCTTTAAGAATATGACTTTCTAAAGTGGTTTTGGTTTAAGATGATTTAAAGGAATATTTCAAGTTAAATAAATTTATAAACTGGAATAGAAATCGATGAACCGATAGACAAATAGGCTCCAACAAATCTCTAGCTCCAGAAGGTGAATCCAAAGCTGTATTACTCAGGCTGACCCGAGCGTAAAGTAACACTCGAGTCAGGACATACATACTTATATAATGTAAACCAACTCAAGTGAACTGTAAAAGCAATGCACAATAACTTAAAGGATGCTTGGGATCACCCATCCTTTAAGGATCCGTTAAACAATTAAGCAGAAATAAATGCTATCAGAGAAATGTCCATATTAGAGTAACAATGCAAATAACGGTGTTACTGTGACTAGGGTAGCGCAGAGCTGTAGTAATCGCTCACCTCTAGCCACACTCTCAAATCAAAATGTGCATCCAAATAAATCACAAGGAAATAAAATAGCATAGAGAGAAGTGTTCCCGTGGTTAACATTTCAAGATGGTTTATAATTCCGAATTAAAATACTTCATTTAAACCATTAAAAGTGAAGTCATTATACCTTCAAATCAAATATTAAATTCCCAAATTTTAACCTTTTCTGAGTTCATTTATTCACTTAAATACATTAAAACATTAAAATTCCAAATTTCACACCATTAAAATTCCAGATTTCACAGGCAGGTATAACATAATATAAAAGTTTCTACACATTTACTTGGTGTCACTACACAATTATATAGGCATATATGTCATGTGTGAATTACTCACCTCTTTAAAGCTGGAGTTCTCAAACAAGACACACAAAAGAGAATCCGGAAAGCACGATAGCACGTTTTGATTCAAGTGGGAAGAGAGCCAAGCTGTATATCTTGTATATAACAATAAACAAAGCCATATATAAATATATATACAATACAAAAGTTTATATGGAAACAATTTGAAAATAGAAGCAACAAATGACATCACCAAGCTTTTAAATCGAATTTTCTTGACCATAACTCAACATTGCTCGACCTTAACGTGCTTTAGGCTCGGCCAAAACATGTTTTAAGGTGGAAATGGATCTGGTTTGGGTTCAATATGGCATGGTTAGGCAAGAATGTGAAGGGGTTTGGAGTTACAAAAGGTGGAAGGTCAAGAGGCAAGGCTAGAAGAGGTTTTGGTGCATCATAGGATCGGCCATAGGGTCTATAGGCTTGGCCAAGGGCTGCTACAGGTCTGGTCATGGATTGATGTGATGTCTAAGGGTGTGCACTTGCTGGTGGTGGTGGCTAAGGGGGTGGCCGTGGCAAAGGAATGAAAGTGGAGGTGGAATAGTGGCTTGGCTAGGCAAATTTTGGAAGAGATCTTCAATGTTTTGTGGTATTTTGGTCATGGGATGGTCATAGCACTTGCTGGTCAGAGGAGATGGAGGGTGTGCCATGGATGGTGATGAGGAGGAATTGGTGGAGGAGATGGTGAAGGTGGTGAAGGGGTTAGGCCGAGCAAAGTTAGGGAGGAATCAAGGCAAAAACATTGAAAATAAAGAGAAAAGTGAAGAAAAGTAGAAAAAAAGGAGAAGCCATTACCTAGAATTTCAGAAATGGCTATGGCCGAAATTAATGATAGAATTGAGAAGCTTTCACGTGAAAACAAAGATAAAACACACGGCTACAAAAGAAAATGAAAAGGCCAAGGCAAATGAAGAGTTTAGGCAATGAAAAGTCACAATTTTAAAGCTTTTTGTCTCTTCGAATTTCCAATCTCTTTTATTCAAAATAAACAAAATAAAAATCAATAAATAAAGATAAAAGACAACAAAAATAAAGTGAAAACGAAAATAAATAATTAGTCTTAGGAAAAATAGGAAAATAAATAAAGAAAATAGTTTATTTTATTGAAACTAGTATTAAAATTGTAAACAAAATACAACTGACATTGGAAAATTTCAACTACACTTTTAAAATGTTTCAAAATAAAAAATATATATATACATAACATGTCATGTTACACATGTAAACATAAATTAGAGCATGACATGACAAACAAAATATCATTTATGTAAATTAAAATAAACAATTTTGTTAAATAACCAATTTACATACAATAGTGTAAAAAGCATAACTTTCACAATATTAATCAAATTCCAACGAAACAAAAATCAATATTCTTAAAATTTATTTACTTTCATAAAATAAAGATAAATTTCAAAAGTTCAAAATTTAAATTTTTAAGATTAAAAGTCAAAGTTTGACCACATTGACAAAATTCACATTTCTGGAAAATATTCTATTTACTCAAGTTTGGAATTATAATTTATGTACAAATCAAAATTTATATTTAAAGTAACAAAAATTAAATAAAATAAAGTTTTTAAATCCGGAAATTCAATTTAAAAATAATTACAAAATACAGGGTTGTTACAAATGATATATTGATTTGGCTTTGAAATGAAATAATATAGTATTTAGTTTTTAAATGGATATGATATTTTGGATTTTAAAGTATAAATGATTTTGGAATAAATATCCATGGGTTATAATAACGGTTGGTTGGCAAAGAGCCAGGGATCGGATATGGCCATACTCTCTGTCGATACTAAAAACCACTTTGACAAACGTGTACGTGGTGGAGATTCCAAAATGAAGTAGGATGGTGGCGACGACTCCTATTAAGGTATATACGTGGACCCAACTCCTGTGAGTTGGCATAAGGTGGCTAAAACAGGAGCGGTCGACGGACCAATGAGGTAGCACCTCTGATTGGACGCATTTCTTCGATACCATTCTATTACTTTGTGATTGATTTGGTGGCCACCCTTCGATTTTGATTGGGAGTGTGTTCCGAGGTGGGAGGTAGTGGCTGCTATGCGTTTCCACCAGCCCGGATGCGTAATTGGTATATCTACCCTGGCATTGCCTAGTTGTGCCGTGTCACCTACCATATCGAGCTTTACTACGAGTTGGGTTTTGTGCCGTAGCCTGTGGAGTATTGAGGGTAGCTCCCGATCTGGGGGTACGCTAATACTGGATAGACTACTGGGACTACTATGTGTTAAGGTGGAAAATGTAAAGCCTTAACGCTATTTAAAAGTAAGTTTATTTTATTATTAGACATTATTATAATAGCGAATATTACTACATAGTAGATAGTTTAACGGATCCTTAAAGAATGGGCGATCCCAAGCATTCTTTAAGTTACTTGTACCTTTATATTACAGTTCACTTGAGTTGGTTTACATTATATAAGTATGTATGTCCTGACTCGAGTGTTTTGTGTTTTGCTTTACGCTCGGGTCAGACTGAGTGATACAGCATTCGAGACTCACCTTTGGAGTTGGAGCTTTTCTTGGAGATCTAGCTATCTATTTCGCTATCAGTTATTCAGTTGATTCCAATGATGTAATCAGACCTTGTATTTGACTATTTTTGTATCTTTTACTTCTGTTGTATCTTGTAACTCTGATGTATATATAGTAGCTTCATGAACTACTATTTCTTGCTTCTGATGCATTGTTATATTACTCTGTGTCTGTGATCTGTGATTTATTTTCTGTATATTCTGAGTTTTGCCAAATTTATATTTACAATTCGGTATTTTGAGCAATTCAAGTCCGACATGTGTGGATGCGAATGGTCCAAAATATCGGGTCGTTACAGTGGTGAAAGGTGACCAAAGAGCTAGAAGGGAATGTTACATTGCTCAGAGAAGCGAAGCAGCACGAGAAAGGCAAGAATATAGAGAGAACTCTTCACATTCAGGATCTGCAAGCATAATAACCAAAGCCTGGACCCCGGCTCGAGAATCATAGTTGTTTTAATATGGCTATGGATCCCAAGAAGCAGTTAAGGGAAGGGTGACCAACACTGGCTGAGCCGACGATGAATGTTCAAATCGACATGGATGATTCTACGTAGGTCCTGAAGATTGAATCTCAGCTCAATGATAACTTAAGAAAAGAATTTGTGAATTTCGTCTAAGGAAACTTGGATGTATTTGCTTGGACACATTTGGATATGTGCGGGATATCACCAGAGATTGCATGTCATGCACTGAATATTGATCCAAAGTTCCCACCAAATCAGTTGCGTTAAAGGAAGAAGTGGATAAGCTATTGATGAACTGCTTTATCCGCGACGTTTTGTACCCCAACTGGGTATCCAACCACGTCTTGGTCAAAAAATCAAATGGAAAATGGAGAACATGTATCGACTACTCAGACTTGAATAAGGCATGCCCAAAGGATAGGTTTCCTTTGCCCAGAATCAACAAACTAGTGGACAAAACTGCAGGACAAGAGTTGCTCCCATTTATGGACGCTTATTCAGCCTATAACAAGATTCTGATGCATATACCAGACCAAGAGAATACTAGCTTTATCATGGATTTGGGACTATACTACTATCGAATTATGATGTTTGGTTTGAAGGATGCCGAAGCCATATACCAGAGATTGGTAAACTCTATGTTCAAGAATTAAATTAGGCGGACAATGGAAGTATACGTAGACAACATGCTTGTGAAGTCACGAGTGTCTCGGAACCACTTTGATGACCTCTCAAAGATGTTTGAAATTTTACAAAAATACAGAATGAAGTTAAATCTTTTAAAATGTTCTTTCGGAGTAGAATCAAGAAATTTTCTAGGATTTATTGTCAATGCACGAGGCATCAAAGCTAATCCGAAGCAAATAAACGCTTTGAGGAACGTAACTGCCCCGAATACGAAGACACAACTACAATGCATGAATGGGAAGATTGCAGCATTGAGTCGGTTCATCTGAAGGGCGATAGATAAGTGTATACCCTTCTTTGATACCCTCAAGAAGGGAAAGAAGAACTTCGAATGGAATCGGGATTGCCAGAATGCCTTAGAGGAATTATTGAGGCACATGGAAATGCCACTGGTCTTATCCAAACCACTAAACATGGAGGATATTTTTCTTTTTACTTAGCAATGTCTGCTCATGTGCTAAGTGCAACATTAGTGCGTAAGGACGTGAGAATTCAAAGACTGGTGTACTATATCAGTAAGAGGTTCACTGGAGGTTGCAATGCCCTTCTAGCTTCTAAAGACGCATACATTTTATGTGCTATAGTCACCTGCCTAATTCCATCTTGAGGTTGTAGCACTCATGGCACTATATCTCCAATATCTTACTATTCATCATATTGTCCATGGAACAAATCATTGGACATTATGACTAGGGACTAAGTAATCAAGATTCGAGTTGCAATCCCCAAATTAGTCTGCTAGATAGATTCTAGCAATCTATTAATCAATACCTCGTATCGTTTTCTTTAAATGTCAAATTTTATCTTCCAAAAACATTTGGCTACCCAAAACATCATTATTCCCAAAGAAGATGTTATATCCCAAAAGTTGTGTATATACAGTTCAATTATCAAGCAGTAGCATATTCAAACATTTTAATTTAAACACGACAATCCATCCATTCAAATCAATATAAATAGGATATAATAAATTGGCATCAATATAGATCATGAGTGAACTAAACAATATTAACTACTGTATTATCTCAACAAACCACAAATCAACACTTGTAGATAATACTTATCTTATCAGGCTATCAAGCCATTAAAAATCAATATATATAATCAATAAAGTAACTTGAATCATATATTAGTTCCTTTAAACCAAAAGAAATTTAACTCACTGAAAAAAATTATATTATACTCACATCCTAAACTAAAAACTTTTGATTTGATATAGCAAATGGAAACCTTAGTTGCATTAAAGATGAAAATGGTGTTTCGTTTCTAGTTTTAATTTGTGAATAAAGTAAAATGAGATGAGAGCTTCGTTATTCATAGGGCTTGGAAGAAGAAAGCTTAATAGTTAAGTAATAATATAAGAAAATATAATTATTATATGGACAAATATAAAAATTTGGTCCAACTAGAGAGTAGAAAATTTTAATTTTTCTTCTTGTAAGTTCAAATATAATTATTACATGAATAAGGATAAAAATGTACTCCAATAAGGGAGTAGAAAATTCAATTTCTCTTCTTATTCTTAAATAAATCGATAATCCTAACCGCCTTATAACTTATTCCGTCTTTAAATTAACATTTTATATCTACTTAAAAATCCGCTTGAGAAGTTTTATACAAATTTTTATTATTCTTAAAACTATATTTCTTTTTGAAAATATTAATTTTTAATTTTATTATAAAAAAAGATTGTTTTAGTTCCAAAGTAATTCCAAAATATCTTTTTTTATTAATCAAACCGTAGGATGTTATAAATTGCCCTCCTTAATGAAATTGCGTCTTCATAATTTATTGAAGAGTATTATAATCAATGTTCTATAGCATTCGTACATATATACATATATCATCTATGACTCTATTAAAATCAAACAAATACATATCTAACGAGTCAAAAAACTATTCGGAGTATTTCCAAAAATAGTATTAATCTTCTAACCTTTTGATGCTTCAAATACAACCAAAAATCCATTCTGTGCGGTCGGGATGCTAACACAACATAGAGTAATCAAGTTTGATGAAAACTCGAATCAGTTCATTCTATGAATAATATCTTTTACTCGGAATATTATTATGTAGAACTATCTCGTTCTAGTGTTTAGAAATCTCTATCGGTAAGCTAGCTCGGCGTATCAACTAGAATCCATAACAAGTCAACCAATATTTAACACAATCAAGTTCCAATATTATTCTTTCCTTATAAAATTTCCTAAATGCCTTGTGGTTTAACTTAAGAAAAACCAATGTTTTATATTTTTTTAGATAATTGAGTTCACAACCTTTCTAGCGATAACTCCTCTTTCAAAGTCCATAAACTAAACTTATGGAAAAAAATTACTAAACATATAATCAATTATACACAAGTCCAAACAATTAAATATGCATAGCTAGAGACAAATCTATTAGTTTCCACTAGCATTCTGATCACCACTTGATCCTTTCTACTCAAATCCATCTCATCACATTTATCTTTGTAATGTATCTCTACTTTAGGATTTAGACTAGGGTCATATTCAGCTTCTTCGATCAAATCATTATGACTTATTTCAAAATCATTCAAAAATATTCTATCACTAAATCCAACAATCTAAAATATCATTAAATTTTATTCATAATGAGACATACCTTCCAAGACTGATACTTCCTTCCCTATATTCTATTCAAATCTAAATTCCTCTTTAGTAAACACCTTACTCTCTGAACATTAATTTTTTAACTTGTATATTATATACATAGTTAGTCCCAATTCTACCCAAGTTATACTTACGGATAATAACCTATGTCCAACTTTTCTATGGTCAAGTATATTTTGATTCCTAATTTACTCAATTCTAGTTAACCTTGCTCTGATGCCATTAGTAACTCCCTAGCTCCGGTGATCAAAATATCAAAGCGAGTTTACCATCCGATATCTTGGATCAATGGGCACAGAAAAAGTGATCTCTCGTATACACTAATTTGGGTCAACACAAATATGTTTTAATACCTGAATGCATCTGAAATATTACATATCTCTTCTTAACACAAGTCAATGTAGCCAAGTTCTAGAATTGAATAACTCACATATTAGGAACGCATATAAGTAAATAATGACATAGGTATCAATATCACAGCAGAAATAGTAATATATATATATATATATCAAAATATTTTGATACATGGACTAGTCAAAATACATCATTTATACATAGCATGCTATGTACAATCCAAAAGTGCCTACTTAAACATCCATGTAACGACTTTTTTGCAACCAATCTTCAAATTTGTCCACGGCTATTTGAATGGACTTAACTCCATCTTATCTTTCAATAAACTGAATGGTTCTGCAGGTCTTGGCGTCTAGGCAATGGTTGCTAAACTCAAACTTAGTATTTCTCCAACATAATTTACATTTCCTATGGAATACTCAATAGAAAAATTATAACGCCGCACCTCTATACCCATACTACTAAAGAATATTACATATAATATTCTCTTGTAATATGAAGAGTAAGGCTGGTTAGGAGCGACCATCCATGAATATTCCTTTGGGCTAACACTGACACATTTTCTTTTACCTCATATAACTACAAGTGACGTGTACGGTATCGGCACAAAGCAATAAACATTTTGGCTAATTTTAGATCAAAACAATAAATAATATAACATAAAACATAGGGTCACTGATCATAGTGTAAAAATATAATACATCTCAAACTATATTTATAAGGCGTGTCTATAAATGTAAATGGTAGACCCATATATACATACATACATATGGTACTCGATGAGTTTCAAAAGAATATACATCGTCATTCACTAACTCATAAAATTCATATAAATGTATATACATAAGGACTAGAATAAGATGATATATCTATCTCCAAAAGCTAGCCCAACATCTATGGTCAATGAGCCCTAAGTACCTGCTATGTTTCAGTTTGATCCAAATATTATAAAAATACTAAGTGGGTTGGACTACATCTAATTCAAAAGGGTCAGATCATAATCGTAAAGCATATGTGAATCTCAAGCAATATAGTCATAACTATACTAAATATGCCAACATCAAACAAGGCAAAATAGCAAATCCAAAATGATAAAGTTGCAACCAAAAAATATGCCAAAAACAAAAAAAAACAAATGGCAACATCATCGATAAAAATCACCATGTCATAAAACAAGATAAGGCCCTTCAGAGGACAACAAATAAAATATGGTGATTAAACTTCTTTAATCAAATCACGAAGGTTGCAATAAAAAGAGTAAATAAGAAAGGGCTGATGTAAAGACATGTGAAAGTGCGTCAACTCAAAGATGGCATGAAAGCACATCAACACAAAGATGGCATGAAAGCACATCAACTCAAAGATGGCATGAAAGTATATCAACAGAAAAATGGCATGAAATCACATCAACTCAAAGATGGCATGAAAGCACATCAATGCAAAGATGGCATGAAAGAACGTCAACTCAAAGATGGCATGAAAGCACATCAACACAAAGATGGCATGAAAGAACATCATCTCAAAAGTGTTGCCTACTTTCAAATAGTAACCACTCAAGTAATTCCCATGCGTCCCATACCACACTATGTTGCTTGAATATTTACTACAGGTTGGTAAATCCCACTAAAGACGAGCCAGAAAGCATATTACCACAAAAACTGTCATATATTTTGAAATAGTAATCATTCGAGTAACGTCCGTGAATTCCATACCACACAGTGTTACTTTGATGTTTACTACAAGTTAGTAAACTCCACTCACTAAAAAGTGTTATACACTTCTAAATAGAAATCATTTTAGTAATGCTCATGTATCCCATACCATATGGTTTTACTTGAATATTTACTATAAGGTAGTAAATTCCACTCACACCAAATAATTTACACAACAAGTCATAAAAATAAACGATAAAGTTTTATCAAAAGTTTCGTACCAATCGGTAATACTAATTTTTTTTATTTAAACTCCACATTATGTAGAAAAAATATTATTTTATGGAAAAGCATTCAAAAGAGTTTTTAATTATAGTGTTATAAAACTGTTTATAGTATGTTCAAAAGATTCAGTATATGTTGAAAGTGCATGTAATGCTTTCAATTTAAAATATACTTCAATAAAATAATTCTCGCTCTTAAACCTTTTATAAATAAATAAATAATATATATATATAATTCTATATACAAAGATATAATTTCTAAAAAATCACTTTTGAACCTTTAGATCTATTCTAAAGAAGAGTTATTTATTTATAAAGGCATGAAAACATATTTAAAATCATTTGTAAATCTTTTTATACTTCATTCGAAATAAGATGTTTTCTTTTGTAATATACTTTATTTATACTTCTCATCGTATAAAAGAAAATTATATTAAAAAACCATTTTTAAAACCTTATAATTATTTCTAGAAATAAGTACTTTATTTTAAAAATCCTAAAAACTCTTCCAAATATTTTTTAAAAAACTTCTATAATCAAAATCACTTAAAATAAGATAATTTATTTTTTATATGTTTTATAAAAGAATGGTATATTTTATTCACCTTTCAAACATTCTTGAATTTAAAATATAATTGAAATAGTGATTTTAGAGGATTTTTCAAATAAATAAAACCAATTTAAAGACTTGAAATTGAATTTGAATAAGGGAATGAGCTAAGATTTTAATATTGTTTAATAAAATTTCCAAAAATTATTTTAATTAAAATCCAGAAATAGAGAAAATTAAATTTGAGACTTTTTTAAAATATTTAAAACCATCCATCAAAATACGAAAAAATTTCAAACCATAAATCGGCTAAAAAGGAAATGGCGAACCTGAATCACACAAACAATGCACAAACATCATATAATCTAGCTATAACACGAAATGCATTTTGATGGTTTTCAACCTACGTGCGGTTTTATAATCAACCATAGAATCGAATCCAATATTTCGAACAAACAATTCAACTAATTCAAATACCAAACAAATTGAAACCATATCATGTAATTGTATTTCAATCATTCACAACAAAAAATTACCCCAATTCATAATCAAAACAAGCATGCAAACTAAAGTAGATATGAATGTGAGTTAAATAACTCATCTTAATACATAACGTAGAATTTGCGCTAGGTGATGTCGATCATCCAAAATTATTGTGATCGCTCCATTGCCTAGCACACACGAACCACCATTGCCACCAATGTCACATGTCACCACTCGTATCAATCGCCCTCAATTCGCATGCATGCTTCCTTCCATCAATAATCATCCACCGCAAGCAATTGCCGAAGCACCTCGTACTGGGCAGAAATTATGCACGAGCCCAGAATTATCTCGCCTTGAAGTTTGCATGCATACCTCCAAATGACACCTCAGTCTATCGCGTACAACCCTGCGTGCATCTTCTCTCGCCTGCTGCCTTGGTGTCAATTTGGCCGCTTTCATGCGACCTCCTTCCTAACGCCCCCAGCCACCAATGCAGCAGCCCATTGTCGTCCCCCACATCACATTCGATCAATGTCCTCATTTTTTTTATTATATGGAATTTTGATTTTGGGGTGGAACTAAGGATTTTAGTGTTAGATATTGAAATATGGGGGTTACGGCTTGAATTGGAAAAGAGAAGGAAGAGTGAGGAGTTTATGGGCTTGGGCTTTTATTTGTTTAAGGAGTTTGTTATTATTATATTTTTTCATTTTTTTTCATTTTTGTCCACTTATTTACATATTTTTATTTTCACTTTCTTTTCTTCTAATAATTATTTTTATTGATTTATAAATTTATTCCAGTTTAATTTAAATCGATCTACACTTTATTCTGCAAATTATATTTCACTAACTGCACGGTTTTATTTGATTCAACGCTTGCTTATTTTTATTTAATTGTTCACTATATTAATGTAAAATAAATTTATTTTTCAACTATTTCAATGATATAAAAATTATTCACACTTTAAAATATTTTATATTTATTAAAACATTTTTAGTTCAAATATATTATCCAAAAAGAATTTATTAATTCAATTTATTAAAATAAAATATTTTATTAAATAAAATTTAATCAAGTATAACTTTATTTTCAAAAATAATAATTATCAAAAATCGAATGAATATTTTACTTTAATTGAACTTATTTATTGTTATGCATAGAAAGCAGGGTTGTTACAAAAATAGTATGACATCCAATAGTTAAATATCCTGAAAACACAATACCTCAGTCTGATCCGAGGCATTGTCATATATATAACAAACCTCGAGTTAGGATAGAAATCTAGATTTGAGCATAATAGTGTACAATAACAACATATGAGTATGGTATTAGGTATAAAACATGACATATCAATCAAACACAACAATGTCACTCACAACATACAAAATTCCCGTCATAGTTCATAAAAAATGACTTTAACATAAGTATCATGGCTCTATTCATCATGACTCGTGGCTACAACTCTAATCAACTGGAATATCTCAGCCTTTGAGTTGCTTTCAGTTTAAATTCAAGTATACTGTTTTCAAATCTCCGAAGTTTAATTTTTTTGTTTACCATAGTATGGTCCTTTTCAATCGCATATCTAAACAATTAACAGTTGCACATATTTATTGTTTACTATAGTACGACTTTTTCAACCATATATCTAAACAATTTTCATTTACTTTACGAGGTTGATATATATAAAAGAGAGTCATATCTTAACTCTCTTCATTGAGTTCCCAGTAGAAATACTCGTTGGTAACCTCTTTTGGATCCACCCTCTAAATAAACTAATTGCCTCAACAAGCCTATGCGGTCTTTTTAACCCGTTGCTTATGCCTAGTTGTGAGTGCACTTCAGATGATCCCTTAGTTACACTGCCCTTCTGGCTTCTAAAGATGCATACATTTTATATGTTGTAATCACCTGCCCAATTCTATCTTGAGGTTCTAGCTCTCGTGGCACTATGTCTCCAATATCTTACTATTCATCATATTGTCCATGCAATATATCATTGGACATTATGACTAGGGACAAAGTCATCAAGGTTCGAGTTGCAATCCTCAAATTAGTCTGCTAGGATGGATTCTAGCAATCTACTAATCAATACCTCGTATTGTTTTCTTTAAATGTTGAATTTTATCTAGCAAAAACATTTTGCTACCCAAAACATCATTATTCCCAAAGATGATGTTATATCCTAAATAAACATCATATGTATAATTCTGTTATCAAGTAATAGCGTATCCAAACATTTCAATTTAAACACGATAATTCATCCATTCAAATCAATATAAATAGGATATAATAAACTAGAATCAATATAGATCATAGGTGAACTAAACAATATTAACTACTGTATCATCTCAGCAAACCACAAATAAACATTTGTAGATAATACTTGAATCTTATCAGGCTACCAAGCCATTAAAAATCAATGTATATGATCAACTAAAGTAACTTGAATCGCTATAGTAATTCCTTTAAACTGAAAGAAAAATTAACTCATAGTGAAAAAAAATTATATTATACTCACAACCTAAATTGAGAACTTTTGATTTGATGAAGCAAATGGAAACCTTGTTCGCCTTGAAGATGAAAATGGTGTTTGGTTTCTAGTTTTAATTTGTGACTGAAGTAAAATGAGATGAGGGCTTCGGTACTTATAGGGTTTGAAAGAAGGATGCTTAGGGTTTAAGTTATAATACAATTAAATTATACTTATTATATGGATAAGTATAAAAGTATGGTCCAATCAAAGAGTCGAAAAATTCAACTTTCTTTTATAAGTTAAAATATAATTATTATATGGATAAGGATAAAATATGGTCCAATAAGAGAGTAGAAAAAATCAATTTTGCTTCTTGTTCTTAAATAAATCGGTAACCATAACTACCTTATAACTCAAACCATCATTAAACTAACATTTTACATCAATTTAAAATCCGCTCGAGATGCTTTATCCAAAATTTATTTTATTCTTTTAACAGTTTTTCTTTTTGAAAAATATTACTTTTCAGTTTTCAACAGTTATAAAAAAATCGTTTTACTTCCAAAATATATTTTATTACTAATCGAATAGTGGGATGTTGCATGATACATCCACTAATAAGTGTTATATGTTATGCTCCCACTATTTCCGTCGTTACTATTACAGCCTATAAAATTGAAGCTCTATGTAACCACTTAATCTGGGCTATTTATTTCATTTAATTTATAATTAAGGGCTTTATATCAAATATCTTAAACTCGAAAAAATAAAATAAGTGACCAAGTTATGAATGTTTTTGGTAGTTGTATTATTAAGTGCTTGCATGTGTCTTGAAGTGATAACAAGCCAAAGTATTTATTGGTAAGTATATATTTTATATTTTTATGTCAATTTGAATTTAGTTCATATATGTTTTAAGTGATAAATGTTTTATTAGTTATATAAGTTGCATGAATTTATCGAAGTAGATTATTTTAACTTGTATAACATATATTCTTTTCAATTCAAAAAGGTTAAATATGTTCGTTCATTTTTCTAATAAGGCTTCCACTGGATTTTTATATTCTACAAAACCCTAAGATATATATATATATATATATATATGTTTTAATTCCTCTAGTGGATGTTAGGACTCGATTGCCTTAAGATTTTAACCTTGAGGATGCTCAACAAATCATAGGCCCGTAAGCGATAGGTAACACCTTATCGGTTGTATCATATAGAGCCCTAACCCATGATCTTAACCTATTATCATCTCAGTATTGAGAATATCCATTAAATCGCAAGAGATTATTCACTCGTACCCTTCATTTCGTGATGACCTAAGTATAATACATGTACCTTGAGTAAGCTCAACAAATATATGCATATATGTTACCTCATCTAGTCAATATATTAATAGTACTACACATAACAATTCTATCTTAAATTTACTCAACAACTAAAGAGTATGCAAGTAATGTATTAAAATATAAATGATAGAGGACTATTTATATATTAAGGATTCATAATCTTCAATATGTACATATACACATACATTAAGTGATATCGATGTAGGGAACAATGTATTTCTTATGAAATACTCTCATGATCCAAGTGTTGGACACATATGAAATTACAGTATGCGTACAATACGCTTGTACTCATTCCTAAAACTTAAGTTCGATGTCGTACAATCCCATTTTCATTATATTTATACATACATAGTTATATAATTTTAACTTACTTATAGCCATTTATAATTTAATTAACTTATATAATATTTATATGTAAATTATTAATTAAATCATATTTGATTAACTTTAAGCTTATTAACTAAATTGTACTTAATTAATTTTAGTTATTTAATTTAATTAAAATTTATTTGAAATTTCATAAATTTATTTTAATCATCTTAAACTATTTAAGAAGAATATTCAACTATAATATATATATATATATATATATCAAATATCGATATGTATGTAAATTAATTACTATTTATTTATTTAAACATTTGAATTAAATATTTAATAAATAATAAAAATTTATTCGATTTAAATTCAAAAAATAATTTCAAGAAAATCAAAACATTTTAAGTTATTAAACTATAATCCTTTTGTTTTATATGTGTGTGTTTAGGCATACATAATTTAATTAATTAACATCTAGTTAATTAAATATCAAATAAATCATTAATTTAATTCAAAATTTTGATAAATTTTTTATTTAATTTTCCTTAAACAATTTAAGATAAATTTTCAACTATAACCTATATAGTTACATATATATATTTCACTACATATATGTATATTTTAATTAATTAACTTTCCAATCAATTACTTATTTAATTAATCAAATTAATTAAATATATATACAATTTTGAAAAGTATTAAATTAATTTGACAAATTTTTTTTGAAAATTATTAGATTTATTTTATGACATTTATAAAATACCCTTTTATATTTTAAACCAACCATTTAATTTAAAATATCTTTTAAATTTTCAAATCATAGTTTGAATACTAGCCCAAGGCCCAAATCAATTTGGTTACAATAGGGCCAACTATTTGGTTTTACTCCACCCGTTGTACCCAGCCAGTAGACTAGAAGAGGAGAATACTTTACTATTCAACCCCAAGCCTAGACATTTCTTTTCTAGACAACCACCAGCTAGGTTTGGACCTTATAGTTGCTAATTAGACCACATAGACAATTTCGGCTCTGATAATATTGAAGGAACCGAACCGGTCTTTAACGGGTAAAATAGGTGGATTTGAAAAAAAAATTCTATTTGGGTCATACTAGGCCTATGAAATCTAATGGGTTTTACTAGATAGAATACAGTTATTCAATAAAATCATAGTTTATTTAATATTTTTTTATATTGACCAATTAAACACACTAATTCCTCTAACGAAATGTTTTATTTAAATGCATCATGTATACATTCAATGATATAACAATATAGCATAATGAAATGCAAACACATGTACACACACACACACTTACATATACATATAACAATTTCATATGAATATCGGAAATATAAATGCCTAAGTATATACATATATATGAATATAGTATAATATGTGTATATGGTTTGTATAAGGATATTTATAGTAACATACATAGTTTAGACATATATCTTTACTAATAGTTGTAATACGTTTGGTGTCGCATTTTTAGATATCAGCGTCTACTAAGATAAACGCCTTATCAAATTCTAATATCGCTTAAAAATAGGTTATAACATTAAACTCGTTTGTAAATTCAATACGTCCCTCTATAAATATTAGCAACTCTTAATATCACTTGAAATAGGATCTAACAAATAAATTTTTTTGACAAATTCATTTTCTATTAATTAGTAATATAAAGAAAACACTGGTTACCACAACATAAGAAGTGTCGACTAATATTTTTTATCGGTTTACAACAGCAAATAGAAGGCTACTTTCGCCTTGGCTAATGGCCTTAGGTTTATTTGGATTATTTTTGAAAATGATGATGATGAACTAACAAGAATTGTTTTCTGAAGCAAGCTGTTCAATGAGATGCAATTATTATGTAGGGCATGTTTATATGTTAAGTTGTTATGTGCTGTTAAAACTTGAATCTAATGATTTTTGCTCCTTTTGTACCCGCCATGTTAGGCTGTGTAACTGCTTATTATGTTCCGCTTCTAAAAATTAAAAAAACTATTAATCCCCTCACTACGACCTATAGTGTTCATTCCGGCATAAAAAGTCGAATAATGAAACACAGGTACCAAAGACTCACGCCGTTCAAATTATTTTCCGCAGCCAATCATTATTTTGCAATTCATATTTCTCTATTAATGATTTCCACTTATCTTCAAAATCAGCCATCGAATACGTGAAATTTAAACAATTTTAAGATCTTTCATGAAAGGAGAATTTTTGTGATATACATGAGATAAATTCTCTCCAAAAAATTTCCTAATGTGCCAAAGGCATAAACAACGTTGAGTGCTTGGAAATACCTTTTGAATAGCTACACCCATTGCGTGATCTTGATCGATTATTATTGAGATTGGATGATGACTTCCCATTTCTTCAAGCCGGTTGTAAACAACCGGTAGAATGTAGGTTATGTTTCACCGTATAAAAGTGCACATCCAAACTGTATTGTTTGATAATGATGATTTACACTAGTAAATGGAGAAAATGGCATTGAATATTTATTTGTTCTAAAGGTACTATCAAATATAACCATATCCCCAAAATGTTAGTAAGACATGTGTGATTGTGCATCCACTTGAAAAAGTTAGCAGCACATCCTTGTCCATCATGTTGAATTGCATAAAAAAAATTAAGGATTCTCTCTTTGTCTCATTTGAGAATAGCTCAACACATATTTTGCATCCCCCGCTTCCAAATCTCTAAGTCTAGTTGATTTTAAATGGTTATAACTAGGGCTGTTACAGTTGAACCATGAACCGCTCAACCATACCAATCGTTCATGCGCTTACTATCTATAACGGTAACGGTTGAAGAATTAGACAAACATGGTTAACCATACCAACCATACATGATTGTTTTGTATAATATTTAACATAAAGCATAAAAATTAGTAATTTAAGTTAAAGGAATAGCTTGTACATTAATAGTATGTGCTTTCATGAACTAATAACATGTGCACGCATCGTGATCGTTTTATAAAAAAATAAATAAATTTGCAAAATATAGCTAGAGCTATATGAATTTATCATCAATAATGCATATAATTTAAAATATATGTACAACATGCTTTAAAAATAAAAATCTGACGGTTAACCATAATAGACGGTTGCGGTAACGGTTATAAGAATTCATAACAGCAACAACAGTTACGGTTACAGTTGATGGTAACACTACAAGAAACGCTTGGAAAAGCGACAGCACCTAGCGACGGCTAAAAAAAGCGGCCGTCGCTAGCCGTCGCTTATCGCGAATACTTACCTGCTGGCCGAGACAGAAAAAATCACTCTCACTCTCCCCCAAATCTTCTCAGATCCCTCTCCCGTGCAAGCTGCCGCCGCCGTCCGCCACCAGGAGCCGTCGCAAGCTTCCGTCGCTAATTTCAACCTCTCCAAACTTGCCGGTTTGTCCTATTTTCCATTATCTTTGTTTAATTTAGGTTTAAATTAAATTAGTTGATAGTTTAGGGATTTGGAATTGGATGATTTAGGGGTTTGGAATTGATGAATATATGTTATTAGTTTATGATATATAGTTTATTATTTGAATTGGGTATATAATGGTAAACCTAATTTAGAAAATTAGTTGATTGTGTGTTTGAAAATGGTGATTATTGCGTATTAGGTGATGATAATTAGTGTTGATTTGGTGGTATTAATTAGTGAATTTATTGTTTACTATGTTGTTAAAAATTATGGCTAATTTAAAAACCAAAAAATAGGCCATGATTATTGAATAATATGTTTATTGATAAGTTTACGAGAATGTTTGTTATACTGTTGTAAGTGCTAACTACTTATTTAGTTCACAAAATCGTTAATTAAAATTTATGTAGTTAAACAAAATTTAAAATATGTTTTACAAATTTAGATTTAATTAATAAATATTTAAGTAGTTAAATAAATTATAAAATAGTTTTTGCAGTTGTTAAAATAGTAACTCATAGTTCCCATTTGCGAGATAAGGCATATTTTCCGAGTTACTGATAGTTCGCATGGATTTTGATTCATAATAAAAAGAATTCTATTTGGCTACATTACTAAAAAAAATTGAAGATCATTATTTCACTACAGACCACTAATACTTCAATACTAATATTTTTCAATTTGTGCTATATTTATGTGAACCCCTTAGAGAATTTTTGGCCCCGTCTGACAAGTGTTGTATATGATCTTTATATGGGTATTCGTTTTTCCACAGAATGGACATCTAAATTCATCTGATACAACATTTGTTGGATTTTTCCAAGTATTTGGACAAGTTACAAACACAATAATGTAATCATATTTTATAAATCATTTCAGTTTAAACGGTTTAGAAAATTTCGATGGCACTTCCTTATTTCCCTATGTACACACATTTGTGTACGATACAGGGAATAAAGGGAAGTGCTGCCGAAATTTTTTAGAATCGTTTAACCTGAAATGATTTATAAAATATGATTATGTTATTGTGTTTGTAATGGGAAGTAGGATAATCGGCCGTCAAAGTAAAAAAATAATAAACTTAAGAATTGAAAATTTGAATGCAATATTTATTTGAATTTGTTAAAATAGTAAAGGGTTATATATGAATTTTTACAAGACTTTAATATGAAGTGTGTTATTCAATATTCTAACCTACATTTTACAAATCAGGAAATATGTTTGATTATTTTCTCGATCGTAGTTGGATGTATGAACCTCGAAAAGGTATGAAAGGATCAATAATAGAACGTTTCTGTAACGATGTACAAGTATTTATTAGATTTGCTCAATCTAATAATCGAAATAACGTAGACATTAGTTGTCCGTGTAGTAAGTGCAAACATCTGAAGCATTGGAAACCAGATGTAGTAGAAGTACATTTGTACAAATTTGGTTTTTTGTCGAATTATTACATATGGGATCATCATGGAGAACTTGTTCAACCTACACCTAATCCTGTAGTGTTAGAGGACGATAATACTATGACCAATCCTATAGAAAACATGGTGCAAGATGCTGCACGATCAATGTTTCCTACCTTTGACCAAGGTGATGATGGGAACGAAAATGTTGACGAAGAGCTGACCGCGGAAGCTAAAATTTTTAATGATTTATTGGATTCTTCTAAGAGGCCATTGTGGGATGGATGTACAAGCGGAACCGAATTATCTGTAACCGCCAAATACATCACTATGAAATCAAAATTTAATCTTACAGAAGCTGCATTACACCAGTTGTACAAACTGCAAAACGACACATGCCACCTAATAATTTGATGTGTGATAGTCATTATAAAGTAAAAAAACTTATGTCTGCTTTTGGATTGTCGTACCAAAAGATAGATACATGTGTAAAAGGTTGCATGTTGTATTGGAAAGAAGACGCTCATCTTACTAAATGCAGAATATGTAACGAGGAAAGATACAAACCAAGAAAAAAGAAAGGAAAAGAAGTTCCATATAAGAGGATGCATTATTTACCCATCACTCTCAGACTTCAACGGTTATATGCATCTTCTGCTACAACATGTCATATGCAATGGCATAGTGTTAGAACACCAGAAGAAGGAACTTTGATACATCCATCTGATGGAGAAGCATGGAAATATTTCGATAAGACTTATCCTGAATTTGCGGCAGAGAGCCGTAATGTTAGGCTTGGCTTATGTACGGATGGATTTTCGTCATTTTCTCAGTTTGGTAGTAAATATTCATCATGGCCTATTATTATTACTCCTTATAATTTACCTCCATGGATATGTACGAAAACTCCATATATGTTTCTAACGATTGTCGTCCCCGGTCCCGATGATCCGACACAAGGAATTGATGTTTATTTACAACCACTAATCGATGTGTTGAAAACATTGTGGCATGAAGGAGTTGAAACGTACGACATTTCGAGAAAAAGGAATTTTTGTATGTTTGCTTCTTTATTATGGACTATTAGTGATTTTTCCGCGTATGGCATGCTTTCAGGTTGGAGCACATCTGGACGTCTAGCTTGTCCTTATTGTATGGATGAAACACGAGCATTTTCATTGAAGTACAGGAAGAAAATTTCTTGGTTTGACTGTCATCGGTGTTTTCTACATACCAATCATAAATTTAGAACGGATAAAAAGAATTAAAGCTAACAGAGTAGAGAGTATGCTACCACCTAAGGTTTGGACAAGTGAAGAGGTTTATGAAATTGTAAAAGACTACCCAAAGATACATGAAACTGGGGTACAGGTTGAAATTCCAGGTAAATCGGACATTCATAACTGGTGCAAGCAAAGTATATTCTAGGAGTTACCGTACTGGAAAAATCTCCTACTCCGACATAACATTGACGTCATTCACAACGAAAAAAACGTGTTCGACAACGTGTTTAACACAATTTTGAATATGAAGGGGAAAACCAAGGACGATGAGAATTCAAGACGTGATATATTACACTTCTGTAAGCGGCCCGAATTGCAATTATACGACGATAATAAGAAACCCAAAGCATGCTATGAGCTAGACAACAAGCAAGTAAAACTCGTTCTAAAGTGGGTGGAAGGACTTAGATGTCCTGATGGGATTTCTTCTAACCTCTGTAGATGTGTTGACTTTAAAAACAGCAAATTGAGTGGGATGAAAAGTCACGATTGCCACATTATGATGGAGTATTTTTTTCCCGTGATTTTCAAAGAACTGCTGCCTGTAAAAATATGGAGTGTTATAACAGAATTAAGTATGTTTTATAAACAGCTTTGTTCTACGACGTTAAAAGTAGATCGTATACGTAAACTTGAAGCAAAAATCCCTGTACTTCTATGCAAACTGGAGAAAACATTTCCGCCTGGTTTTTTTAATGTAATGGAGCATTTACCTGTTCATCTTCCATCTGAAGCACTCCTTCGTGGTCCTATGCAATATGGATGGATGTATCCATTTGAGAGGTAATTTAATTAATTTCTGTTTTTGTACCACCATATAAATTTAATTAATTTTGTTATAGGTACCTGAATCATTTGAAGAAAAAAATTAGACAAAAAGCACGAGTAGAAGGTTCGATTTGCAAATCGTACCTTGAAGAAGAAGCTTCATTTTTTTCTCACATTACTTTAGTAACGATGTAAACTTATCGTTCGTAAGTGTTCCCCGTAATGAAGAAACTATTGAGCAGGATTCTTTTGAAACAATGTTATCTATTTTTAGACAACATGGAATACCTGTTGGAAAATGTGTGGAAATATGGTTAGATGATAGAGATTACCATGTGGCACACACATATGTTCTTCTAAATTGTGCTAAAGTTGCACCATTTGTCAGGTACTTATGAATTCATATATATTTCAATTATACATGTATATATTAATTATAAAGGAATATAATACATATTTGCAGCATATACGAATCACAACATCCATCTGGTGATCTCAGTAAAGAATTTGCTGGATGGTTTTCAAACTACGTTCATGATACAGGAAACTATGTTATTGACGAAGGATTACGACATCTTGCTATAGGACCAAAATGAAATGTCAAGACTTATCCAATATTCTTCGTCAATGGATTTAAATCCAACACCAAAGATTACGGGGCTGAAAAATTAACATATAACAGTGATGTATTTGTCAAAGGAAGTGATTATTCAAAGGAGCATATAAAAGATTTTTACGGCGTCTTAACACAAGTTTTAGAGTTGACATATTATATACAACCTGCAGAGAAAGTTGTTTATTCAAATGCAATTGGTTTAGTAATGTTCCTGGCTATGGAATTAATGTGCACAAAGATTACAAGCTAATTGAAATAAGGCATACATCGCATTACTATAAGTATGATCCTTTTGTATTAGCAAAGCAAGCTTTACAAGTTTATTTTGCTCCATATCCGTCCTTAAAAAAGATAAAGCAGACTGGTGGGCTGTTTTTAAAACGAAGGCAAGATATACATTTGATGGAAATTATATTCCAGATGAAGCAGCGTATCAAGCGAATCTCGAGCCAAATACTGAAATAGTGATAACCGATGACATTGATGTAGGGTCGTTGACTGATGAATCGAATGTTTTAATATATGCATTTGTATGTACCGAAGAAAATGATATAAAGTATGAGACCGAGTCTGAATCAGAATACGATGAAGACTGATCATAGATATTGACATCGCTTGTTGTATAATTCTGAGCTATGTATTAACAATAATGACAATGTTATGTAATATTCTGAGCTATGTAATAATACTAATGACTATATATGATCTGTATCATTCTAAGTTATGCATTATTCTTTTTATGTACGCTTTTTTCGATGATTATGTGCAGAGTATGTTTATGTGATGATTACCACTTAACTAATAATTATATGATGATTATGCGACGATTAATGATTATGTGATATTGATTGATGATTATGTGATGCTTATGTTATTAGTACTTTTTTCTAAGCAGTACATCTCATTCACCTTCACTTGGAGCTATGTCTGATAGGCACCGTTATCGACGTAGTACATCTCAGTCGCCTTCACTTGGAGCAGGTCCGAGTAGCTCTGAGCCAGATCTCCGTCGAGTTGCGGAGATAGTTCTGAAAAGTGCTGGGTATGTATCAAACTTATTTGAATTATATTATATGAAATATATTGAATATATACATCAACATTTCTACAGAGGGTTCGAGGTGGAGCCGTCCGATTTCATTTTACAAGTATCAAAAGAAGCATACAAAAGTAGGATGTCCGGCTGTTGGCCTCAGTGGGATAACATCCCAACACATATAAAAAACGCAATATGGGCTGATCTTATGGTAAGTAAAACTTTGTAATATATAATTATGCCTTGTATGAAACAAAAAACAATATGCCATTATGCCTTATGATATCAGTTTTATGTATTCTGTTCTGCTCATTGTTTTTGAATTATATAATCTCTTTTACATAACACGTATGATAATTTAATATGCAGGTAGCTGTAAGTGTGGATCCGCAGGATATGGATGTATTTATAAATCATTGGAATAAAAAGATGTGGAAAAATTACAGAGAGACTCTTTCAAAGGCTAAGAGTGTAGGGGAAAAGCCAAGTTGGATGGGGGATGATATTTGGGCTGGATTCCAACAATATTGGGAATCTGAAGCATTCAAAGTAAGTTATATTGTCACTATATTTTTACATTTAAATGTGTTGAATTATTTTACTTAATAGTGTGTATAAATTAATAGGAATTATCGGCAAGAAACAAGGCTAATTGGAACAAAAACCCTGCTTCACATCGTGGTGGCTCGAAATCCTTCCAATAACATAGGAGGGAATTGGTAAATAAATTAACTATTCTATTCTTGTACATAATCTATTCTTGTATATACTCATGCAATTTATCAATATAATCTATTCTTGTATATATTCAATGGGCAAAGTATAGAAGGGACCCTACAACGGCTGAGGTTTTCAGAGTCACACATGTAGTGGAGCATACAGATGAGGATGGGAATGTTTCATATGATTAGTCGGACGACAAGGCTGCTTCTGTAATGGTAAATATGTTTATTTCTGTAATGAAAATATTTCATATTCGTTTATTTCATAGTAAATAAGTAAATTGTATATCAATTGTGTCAAATATATGTTCGTAATTGTAGGAGAGATATAATGCAGAGCATGAACGAGCGATACAAGCGAGTGGACGGGAGTCGCTTACGGTTGATGAGTCTAATTGGATATGGGACTTAATCATTGAACCGGCAAGTAGAAACAGGCGTTACAGTTTCGGCAATATGGTATGTACTCAACGTTTACATAGTAGAAACCTGTATGCCATGAACTTCTTATTCATTTGAGTTTATTACCGATAACTTGAGTTTTCTTATTGTTATTGTATGCCATAAACTTCTTATTCAGTTGAATTATTTCACAGGCTCTTAATTTCCAAAGAGCATATAGGAGACCCATAGACGAGGAAGAGATTGCTCGGATGCAAACACAATTGGATGAGTTCAATGATTGGCGGAAGAGTCATTTGGCGACGCAGATAGATGAGCGTATTGCTGCCTTCTATCAGGAGCATGGGTCAATGCCCGGGGAAGGAGGTGCAGATGATGATGATGCTTAGTTGGTTTGTTTTGACGGGTACGCTTTATATATATATATATATATATATATATAGGTACGTATTATGAGGGGTTTGACATTTGGTAATTTGGATGTTGTGATTAATACTTAGTGTTTTGGTGGATTTGATATTTTGGTTGTTGTCATTGATACTTTGGCACTTGATATGTACTGGTTGTTTAATTTAGTTATGTGGGTTGGTTTGGTGGATTTTCATATTTGGTTATATTGATTTTCTTATATGATTTTGTGAATATATTTTGGAATACGTAATATTTGATGATTTGGTTGTGTTGATATTGATTATATGGTATGATGGAATGGTATTATATGTGCGGAATGATGGAATTATATTATTTGGATTGATTGGGAGGGTTGAAGGTGCTGCAATGTGACAGCTAATTTGTTCCAGGTTTGCAACGGCTCGCAACGGCTAGCGACGGTCAAATGGTCGCATATAGCGACGGCTAAATTGCAACGCTTTGCATCAACAACCCGGGAAACCAACAACTCAACGGTTGCTTCCACGTAGACACTTAACCGTTACAAGCCGTTGCAAAAAGAACGACGGAGCCGTCGCTTTTGCCGTCGCTCTTTTGTTGCAACGAAATAATTTGCAACGACATTTAGTGACGGCTAGCGACGGCCGCCAACGACTAATAGCCGTCGCTAAACAGTGCTTCTTTTGTAGTGTAGTAACAACGGTTACCGCAACCACAACACCCCTAATTATAACAATCTTTTTGGTTGAATCCCGCATTCATACCACCAAACATTGCTGGAATTTTAGCCACTGGTAATTTTGTTGATGAAATACCTTCGTCAAGTCTTTTGCAGCAGATGGTATATTCCTATTAGTTCTTAGTTGGATTCTTTTTATAAGAGATACAAATGAATGATTATGATCATCATTAAACTGTTACTGATCATTTATTTGTCCGCTGACTATAAAGAATTCGCATCTTCGCTTGACATCCACGTTTGATCATGTTAGTTCTTCTAGATATATGATATATCCCTATTACATTATCATTTTTATGAAGAGTCCATGAACGTGAACAAACTAAACTGACCAAAGTAAGGAATAGTCTTACTTTTTTTTTTCAAAAACCATAATATAATAATAGAATGGAGAAACAAGTCTTTCTCCAACGGCTCACAAAATACAGCAAGACTTACAGAGTATGCGACCCACATACCCGATAAACAAAGTATCAGAAAAAAGAAGAAAAAGCTAAGCTTACAGAAGCAACATAATACAAAGCTAAAAGGACTAATTAAGCAGCCGCTCAACCAACAATCCCGCTACACCCAAAGGTATAGGCCAGTCCACCTCAAAGAAAACCACCCACCGACATAGAGTGCAAGAACCACATAGAACCGCAAGCCAACACTCGCAAACCATAGAGAACCAAAAAAGCTGGCCTCAAACAAACCCAACCAGCGAAACAGCAATACCAGATGAGCTCTGGGTACCAACTTCCGACTAGAATAACAGAAAGCTGAAGTGCAACCAATGGAATCAATCCTAGAAGAAAATAAAACTCCCAACAAAACCTGGACCTGAAAAACTAGCGACCACATCAAATCAAACAATAAGGGGGAGAGGGAGAGTCAAAACCTTTTTGTCGACTTGATGATCGAA
This sequence comes from Allium fistulosum, assembly GCA_030737815.1. Classification (NCBI taxonomy): domain Eukaryota; kingdom Viridiplantae; phylum Streptophyta; class Magnoliopsida; order Asparagales; family Amaryllidaceae; genus Allium; species Allium fistulosum. The sequence goes on along the minus strand of CM060903.1, from coordinate 1,250,148,886 downwards.
CACGAATAGCAAAACCTTTTTGTCGACCATACTCAATATAATAGTTTTTCGCCTCGCCTAAGCTATCAAAACTCATCCCAATATACGGTTGCATCAAAACATCTATACTTTTGTTTGGTAATGAAGACGAACCGATGATGTCGGTATCATTTATTCTTTTGCCCCCTACCTCCATAGGTATCATCATGGGTTGATTCCTCTGAGACACCATGAATGACCAACTTATCCATACTTGCCACTGAAAGTCACCAAAATTTTATATATCGATTAAATAGGAAATGAGAATACGTTGAATATTGTTTTAGCTAGGAAAATATGAAGTAATGAATCTTCGATTGACTTAAACTGACGACTAATTCAATTAAAAATATTGTGTTCAATATTGCATTAAAATTTGACAAAAATGACTTATATGTATCATACAATATTATTAAAATGGTAAATTTTAATGAATAAGGAATGATGATTCTTTGAAATTGAATTAATGACTACTTCATGATAGCTTTGTTAAATATTCATTCTAATTTGACAATTAAGATTTAAATCCATCAAACTATATTGCAGCAATACTAAAATTTGATGAATATGCAATAATAATTTAGAACATAATCTAGTAAGATTAACACAGAAAATTATCATGCGAAAGACTGATATCGAAATTAGGGATAAATCAGTCAAGGGATTTCAAAATTACCAAACTGAATGAATTAAATTGTTTTGTAAACCTTACTAGAGATAAGCAATCTTGCGGATGAATCTTATGTAAAGAAGTGATGACTGATTATTAGAAACCCTAGTTACTGCATGGGTTTCCCTTTTGCTGTTGGAGAGCATGAAAGATAACGTACATGCCGAAGAGAAGGAGAACTTACGCGAGGAAGAGAATGAGCATAATATTTGGACGTCCGTGGTTTTCAGCATCTAAGGGTTGTGATGCTGTGTGAGATCTTGTGTTTTTTTAACGTGTCCCAGTAGAATTTTCCCCACTGAGAGCAGTGGATAAATTTTTATTAACTAGCCAAAAACCATAGAAATGTTTGATGGATTTAGTAATTACAACCTTAGCTGATCAACAAAAGGAACAATTTGAATAACTAAAACCATATATACAAAATGCATATGGAAAATTCGGCTAAAAAGTGATCTTCACTAAAATATTGAGTGTACTTAACGAAACACGTAGTTATCAAGGAGGAACATGAAAAAATTATGGTGCTGCAAGGACTGGGTCACATAGCTGGCATGGGTTAGAAGAGTGAAAAGTGTTGAGAACTGTTGATTGAACTACACTGAAGTATTTTTTTTTTCTTTCTTCTTCTCTCTCTCTTTTGGCATGACGTCCAAACAGACGTGCTCTTAACCTAACTACACTGAAGTAAGTGGTGCCAAGCAAAGGACATTGCAAATAAATTTACATTGGGCAGATGACGCATACATGTTGAGGACTGGGAAACGTAGATAGCAAGGGTAAAATGAAGCATACACGTTAAGGACACCGAAAATTTATGGTGCTTTGTTGCAGTGGGCGAGGACTGATGTTAATGGTGCACTACTGACTAAAACTGGAACCGATGAAAGAAAACATTTGCACGGGCGAACGGCACTACATGAACAACAAAGAGGAACTGCCAAGCGGACATGAACAAAAATCTTGAGCACTGTGGTGGTGTACATTACACCCATCCTGAGCTAAAATATGAGCAAAAACAATGGAGAAGACCGAGAACTGTTGAAGCCGACAGCCATGAGAGAAGCAAGGCTTGCTTGAGCACTGAAATCTAGTAATTGAAGGAAGAAATTGTCATGTGAATCAACGCAAGTAAATGACTGCTAAAAGGAAGCTAACCTAATTATTTCTCAAGGAGGAGCAGTGGAAAGTTATTGTGTGAAGTAGAGTTGCTCATGATCCAATCGAGACGGGCTCACCAGCATGAATGTCTTCTGGAGGCATTGGACGAGGAAGCAAGGTGCATGACACTTTTTAATGCCCTGGATAGAAATGAAACACGGGCTTCTTCGGAGTGACGGTGCATAGATGATGATAGGTGGAGCAACGTGAGAGGCTACCGTTGCATAAACAGCTGCAAAGGGGCAAGTTATGCTGGGTATGATGCAAAAAAACTACAGTAAAGCATGACCCGAGACGAGCAAGCAGAGTTGCAGTATGCACATGTGAATAAAATGTCGCAAACCGCTATGCCGAGAGATGGAATGGACAAGCATTGGTATGGAAATTAGGTTAGGCCATGTGTTAAGGAGCATTGGAGGGTCTTTTATGTATTGGGATAATCTACACACAATATCCTCATGTCTGTTTTTCCATTCTGGATTCCCTGTGCATGATCTTGTCCAAGTAAAAATGTCTCGCAATAAAATACAATAAAGATGCATTAATTTTTTTTATTAAATACTCTATTGTTACTTTCATTCCAGAGAACCCAAGTGGTAATAATTAAAGTTCAAAATTCCATTTTTCATTTCCGTCCCAGTCATCGATAAATTCGAAAATTTCTGAAGTTTCGTTTTAATTCCGTTTTGTGAATTCCATAGAACCAAAGAATCTCTTCTTCTGACACTTAGATGCTCGGCACGTGAATACCTATGTATTAATATTGACATTCGAGGGTCGAAAGGCTGATCGTTACATTTAGTATCAAAGCTGAAGTTTAATCAAGAATCTTGACTTTGATTGGGTATAACTCATTAGAGATAGGGTAAGTAATGCCCTAGAATGAGTTGAGTGTATTATACATATAAGAGCGTATTTGTATTTGTTATAAACAAATGCGTTAAAGGTATTTCATCTTGGGAAATTAAAGATCTTATATAAGGTAACGTATATAATTATAACTTATTAAATTTGATTAATGTGGGAATTAATGATGTTCAATCGTTATTCATCATTAATTAGTTTTGCTGTGCTCGGCCAGTTTATGAGCATTGCTATCCTTTGTAGAATGATTTCACATGCTTGACCAGTTTATGAGCATTGTTATCATTTATTGATTAGATTAATTATGCTCAACCAATTTATGAGCATTGTTATCGTTTGTAGATTGGTTAGACATGCTTGGATGATTAATGAGCATTTATTATCGTCTATTATTATTTATTTATGCTCGGCTATTTTGTGAGCAATTTACCTTTTACCGCATGGGGTGGGTAGATATAGTATTTGTAATAACATTGAAACGAACCCCTTGTGAATTGAGTTTTACGATTTGACTATAAGGTATTCGGTGATAATGTTAGGTTAGAGTTTATTCTAATAGAATAATCTTAGCATAAATTTTCTAAGTATAGTTCAAAAACTATGGTTTATAAATGAAGAGGTTTTAAACTAGTATTTTAAGAACTTAAATCCCGGTTTCTTTGAAAATGATTTCTAAGATTTTGGAAAATAATAGTAGTATTATTTGAAAGTATTTATGAATACTAATATTTTGAAAGTAGTTTAAGATTTGTTTGAGTTCGAGTTTTTTCTCAAAACCGTGAATCAATTGTGGGATAACGTATTTTTATATTATCTAGTTCGCGTGGCTTAAAAGTGACAAAAATAATGGGCAGGAGATATGTTCGGTTAGTAAGTACTTCTCGTGGACAATACCCTTCTTAGTAAGGGAATATATGGTACGTGGTAGGACCGTCTCCATTGTATCATTTTTATGTTACTCGGTCTATATGTATATTTTCTATGGATTTTAAAGTAAATAGTCGGAAAATTGGTTTATGAAATTGAGATCATGATGCTTAGTACGTTATATGAAGTATTTGATATCCCATTGATATTGATTTTGGTTTAAATCCCGAAAGTATGAGTAGAAAAGGTGCATGTGCATATTATTATTTCAAATAATTTAAAGTAAAATCCAAGTTAGTCTAAAGTTTTCTTTAAGAGAAGTTTAAGATAAAATAAAGTGTAGTTTAAATTAAGAGTAGTTTCGGACAGTACAGATTTTGATATAAATTTTCTATAGAAAAGATATTTATGTATGATATGTAGGGTGCTCATATAGTACTGGCATAACCCTAATAATTAAGAAACCTTTTCTTTTTTCTCTTTTATAGTGATAAGTTGTTTTACTGACAAATATATCGATGCGTTGGGACAGTGTGATATGTTCATCTTGTTATGGTATGATTGTTTGATAATTTTCGTTTGTTAGAATGAAATAGATTTTTTGACAATATTGGACAACCTAAAACTTTCGAATCGTTGTAGAACTTAAAGTTAAGTGTATTTGAAAATATAAAGAAAATTTTAGATAACACTTTAATTGAGAAGGCAATAAGTTAGAACAAGTTTTAAATGTTTGAATATTTTGATAAGAAAAATGAATTTGATGTTTTGTATATACTCTTAGGATATAGTAGAGTATTCTACAAGTAATAAATTAGATTAAGTTTTTATGAAATGTTTTATAAATAAAGATATGTCTTTGTAAAATGATTAAAAAATTGAGTGATGCTTTTGGAAATGCTTCATAAATGGATTTAGTATTCGATAAGATATACTATCAGTGTAAATGAATGTGATTTAAAAAGAGATTGGTATGGTTAAGAAATCAAAACAATAAAATATGTAAGTGTTGTACGTAGATCATTTTATTTGCATGATTATTCATGATCCAAGATTTGAATACATGATTTCTAGGCAATTTACACTGATTCGAAAAAGGATTTTTCACTCGATTCTCGACGGTGAATATTTGAAATGGATTCTTGATATGATCCCAAGGTCTTCTATCGTAGTATATAATTATGTAAGGAAAATAGAAGTTTCTAATCAAGAAACCTAATCAGAGTTTGCACTAGAATGGTCAAGTGATCTATACTAGTTTGGAAGTGAAATTTATGTGATTGAGCAAGTGATCAGAATTGATATTGGGCACGGATGGTCCACGTGCACCGTACGGGTTTAAGTATATGCATACTGTGTTTTGTTGGCAGTATGGAGAGTTCATGGTATGACTCTTCGATTTGTTTCGAGGTAGCATAAATAATCATCCGGGTAATAACCTGAGGCTGTTGGACATAAGGTGTGCTTAGTAGATTATTTGTCACCATTGTGTGATCATGGAGCTTTTTAACTAGAGCAAACTATGAGCTTTTTTTGCTAGTAATTTTAAATAGCGTTAAGTATTGGTTGTGCTTGTTTTTTTGTATATTGGTTGTGTTGGAATCTCGAGGACAAAATAGTTTAAGTGGTAGAGAATGTAATGATTCGAAATTTCGAACACTTCATATTTAAAATCTAAATTATTTAAATATTTGAATCTTGGATTAAATGTGATAAAATTGATTTAATAAACTTGTTAATTATTAGTCGGGTTTTTAACCAAGCATATTTCACTTAAACGTAGAAGGCCAAAATGGGGACAAAACGGTTCACAAACTTGGAAATACACTTAAAAGGACTAGAAGAAGGAACTCAAGAAGTTGCAAGTTCATTGGATAAAATGAGACCTCTCAGTACCGAGAGATTTTTATTGCTCTCTGGTCCACTCAAACCTCCTGCGATCAACATACTACTTCAAGCAATCATCATCAAGTGCTTTTCCCAAAGAGTAGCCAAGCAACTCTAAGATTGATGAGAAGAAAGCAAAGAAAGCAGTATAAGACAAGCAGTACCAAGGAAATCTTTGGTAATGACTTGACCTTCTTAAGAGTTTAGAATACCACAAGATATAGAAAGGTAAAAGAAGTGAGGAAGATAGGGTTTTCACCCAACGAAACCTTTAGGTACCGAAAGGTCTATATCAGTAATTGGGCCGGCGTAACTCTCTTCTCTACATGTAGGCTAGCATCTGGACCTTGTGCAATTCGAGCCTATGGATCTGCAAAGTAGTTTCCCCCTATAAATATCAATCCTATGGCAACTAAAGAAAGGCTTCAGACTTCGGATCTTCTTCATCTCCTATCTCTCTATACAATAGTCACCAAGGCAGATGCTTTTAGCAGTTCTAGGTTTAAGAACCTATTAATCTCTTATACTAGTGACTCTAAATCCTTGTCAAATCCATAATCAATAAAAATATAAAGTGGATGTAAGCCATAGATTATCGACCCACTATAGAAATCTTATGTCTCTCGAATTTTCTATGCTTTTCTGCGCTTTTTTGCTATTCTACCAGATTTAATCCTACAACAGGTCATACTTTGGTGTTGTACCATTTTTAACGTCAACATTTTGGTGCTTTCAGTGAGAACTCGAGCTCAGGGTTAGATCTAGATAGTTATTTTCGATTTGAAGAGGTCTAGTTGTTAGATCCAGAAAATTTACTTTGAAGAATTCGAAAGCTTAGTAAAAGGATTTCAATCGCACCTAGAAGATCTAGTATATCCACAGAAGCAGTAGTTGGTGGTGATGAAGGAAACACTCACCCAGTTGAAGTTAGTAACCAACATGTAGTACTAAAACGCAGTAGGAAGTGGTAACTAGAGGTAAGCTTAATAAGATGTTGTAGGAATTCCAGAAGATGGTGGGTAGCCAAAAGGCTTTGACAGAAAAGATGGATGCTCTACTAATCCAGCAACCAAGGAGAACCAGGAAGAACAGAAGAGAAGCCTAAATTGGACATAAAGAGAAAAAATATTCTATCTTTACCCAAAATAGGGGGATGGAAAAGCAAAAGTTGAAGGAAGAAGTTACTAGAGCTGCAGAAAAAGTTGCAGGAGGAAGCCAAGTGCTTCCCCCAAAAGAAGACTACTCGGTACCGAGAGGATTCAACTCGGTACCTAGAAGAATTCTATAGGTTTGGGGGGATAGGAAGGTGAAGCACTAGACCTATCGTATTCGGAGGAGGACCTACAGCTTGATGATATTGACGATTATAAGCTAAATGTCGAAGATGGAATTTAAACAGCCATAGCTGAACCAACCACACGCCAATGGAATCCCGAAGCAGTGGTTCTCCCAAAGACTGGAGAACTTAGATGTCAGAAAGAAAGTCAAGATCATTTGCAGAGCCAAAAACTCGGTGCTGCCCTAATAGTCGACCTTCGGAGTACCGTGCCAGTGAAGAATATATAGCTGATATGGTTAAATGGTTGGTGAAAGAAAGCAAAGGTAGGAAGAATAAGGATTGGACTTCCGCACCAAGTAGGACTCCGTTCACAAAAGACTTCCTAAGAGAAGAATATCCTAAGAAGTTTACGATGCTAACAATGGCATCGTATAATGGAACCACTGATCCTAGATAGCACTTACTCAAGTATGAATGGAACAAGGATGGTGCTAGAGAAACCGATGCTATTCGATGCAGATTCTTTCGTATCTTCTTAGAAGGAGTTGCAGGATGCAGTTCACTAAGCTCGCGCAAAGATCCATATCGACTTTTGATGAGTTGCTAGGAAATTTAAGGAGTTATTCCAATTGCATACTACACGACCCATGAATGTGATGTCATTATCGGGCTTATCTCAGGGACCCAAGGAGTTCTGAAAGGTTCCTTTAATCGGTTTAATGTAGCTGCTACTGTAACACTCCAGATTTTTTGTTACATTATTTATAATGTTTAATTAGCTAAATTAAATTAAATAATGTGTTGATTAGGGGATTGAGATTTGATTTTATTAAAGGGGTAGCCGAGCCATTTAACAATGAATTAAAATAAGGGTTTAAAATGAATTAGAGGAAGGGTAGAATAAAAAAGAGGCAATTCTTGTATCCTCAAAACCTTGGCCGTGTAAAATTTTACACGTTCATTTCACTTCTAAATTTTTATAACTCAAGGTCGGCCACCATTAACAATAAAAAGAGAAAAAGAAGAGAAAAAGCTAGGAAGAAGCTTAAGCAAATCAAATCTATTCATATCTCAATCTCTTTAATCATAAAGGCTAAGGTGAATAATGTTTACATCTCTTTTTTTATCATGCTTTCGATTTTAAGATGTATTTCGAATATTTTGCAATGATTTGCCATGTTTTTGAATGATGGAATGTTTATATATATTTGTTGATGAATTAAGGTTTTTCATATTGAATTTATGATATGATTTAAGGTAAAAACCCTATTAAATGATATCTTTTTGCCTTGCAAATTTTTATAACGATCAGAAATAATATTTTGGAGATGGGTTTCAATTTTCAGAATTTTTGGAATTAATGTGGATTTTATATGAATTTTCTAGTAAAGAAAATGATAAATTGGGTTATAAATTATTTACGGGTAAATAATATATGGTTTGGGTCTAAAAATTTTATATGTTAGAAAACATATTAAAAGAGATTTTTTGGAATTTTTCCAAATTTTTCCTAAGAGTTTTGTTAGGTATATAAAATTATTTAAAGTATGAGAATTAAATGTTTTATATATTTTAGAATGGAGAAGGGGATTTTTGTAAATAATTTGAATTTTCTAATTCTGGAAAATGGCAGCACTTTTGAAAAAGTAATATGGCAACCAATCAGATTTAGACAAACAAGGTTGGCTAGGTATAAAAGAAATAGTTTAAAAGTACAAATAAATAGGTTTTTCACTGTTTCGTCTCTTTCGGCACCAGGTTCCACCTCCATACTATCGCCTCCGACACAATCAAAACCAATGCATATGGTACCAGACAACTGGTACGTAATGAATTGGAAGTGGGCGAAAGGTAAAGGGTCGAAACCGTAGGGTCTCGAAAGGATTGAAGCTTTGCTTTGGTTTTAAAGAAAATGCACCTGATTGCTTTCGACTAAGACGCTTTCGACTTGGTTGGGTTTCGACTAGGTTAAATGGTTTAAAAGGAAATGGTTTTGATTGGGTTGCATTTTTTTAAAGAATGCTTTCGACTAGGTGGAAACACCTAACTGCCGCCTTTTACCTTTCGATCCAGTAGGTTTCGAAGGGGTTGTTTTGTTTTCTAAAAAATCTTCTCATCTCTCCAATGCTTTCGAAGGGATGGTTTTGACACCATCACTTCATTACTTAGGAGATGGTTTCAAAGCAGTTGCTTTCGACTGAAATATTTTAGGATCTTTTTTCTATAAGTAAAGTAAAACCCAAATTGGTTTTGAAGAGATGATTTGAACGATTTCAAAAGCAAGTGCTTTCGACTTTAATGGGTTTATGTCCTTTTGCTCTACTTGAAGGCATAATCCAATGGTTTCGACCGAGACGTTTTCAAAGGGTTTTGAAGGAGTTAACTTTGAATGGTTTTGAAATGTATCCACATGTCTGAAATTGAACCCAACCGCTTTCGAAAGGTTTTAGTTTAATGCTTTCAAAAGGTTTTAAAAGGGGTTTCTAAGGGGTGGTTCCCCAGAGGTTTCAAAGGAGTTGAAAGGTGTTGTTTTCTGATGGTTTCGAATGGTTTTGAAAGGAAAGGTTTTCCAAGGGTTTCGAAAGGCAATGTTTAAAGGTTTTAAAAAGAAAGATGTCAAAGGTTTTAAAGCTTTCGAAAGGGTCACTTTTAATGGCTTCGAAGGGGTTGCCTTCAAGGGTTTCGAACGGGTGTTTAAAGGTTTTAAACAAATGTTTCGAATGTATTAAATAGGCAGTACAGCCTAAGTACTTTCAAGTTAAAAAGGGTTTTGACTTGTTTTGGAAGGATAGTTAATTCTCATTAAAGTTCATCAACATTATTTTTAATAAAGTATATATATCATAGCAATATGGCTTAGAGTAAAGCTAAAGATATATTTTCTTTGTATATGTATGATTTGAAGGACTAAATCATTTTGAAAAGGTTTTCAAGGAAAATTTAAAGGGTAGTTAACCCTAAGAAAAGATTTCGGGCAGTTAGTCCATTTTGCAGGCAGTCGGCCTAAATTTCGGACAGTTAGTCCATTTTGATTCGGACAATTAGTCCAGTTACCGGAAGTCAGCCCAGTTTCATGGATGGACAGTCAGTCCATTTTAACATAACGGACCTTGCTATTTATTTGGATATATAGTCGTTTTGTTAGCATAATGGACCTGCTATTATGTTGTGGGTAGATATCTCACATATTACCTATTTTACGAATAGATGGTCCATTTATTAGCATAAAGGATATTGCTATTTTGATATAATCAGTTTGATTAACCAGTTTGGTTGCTGGAAAGGATTTGCAAAATAAATATGTTTTGAAAAGGATATTAGTAAGGGGAAACCCGTTCCGCTAAGCGGCGTAGTCTCATTTAATATCAGTAAACCGAGATGTAACAGAGTTATTCACACTAGGCTTTATGTCTGACTTGAAGTTTTTGTTTCCCCTTAAACTCTTAGGTACTCAAAATTGATTTGAGTAGGCTGAGGGTTGAGGTTTTCAGGTTTTAGTCTTTTGGCGAATAAAGCTTCTAAAGACAAGCAGGTGGCTGACAGATAGCTAATTAGGAGTACGGATTATTCTATTTATTATCTGTTGTGTATATTAAGTTAGATATGACAATATTTCTCTGATCAATCAAGGGGGCATCATTATATGTCGCTCTTGGCGTATTTGTAATGATATATTTAATCATTGCTTGGGAAACGATTAAGAGATTATGTAACATAGATATGAATTATTGTTTTAAAATGTAATCAGCAAAATGTTGTTTTTGAAATTTGTGATTTTTTTCATATTCATGTGCTTCTGATATTATGGACACCATTATCATTACCGTATTTTGTCACCAGAAGTTAATACTATAGATGACTGCAACATCTGTAGCGCTTAGCTTTTGGCCTCTAGATAAGGTATGTTACAGCTACTAAGCTGAGTAATTTGAAAGAGGATTTGGTATTCATAGCACCGGTCTGGGACATCTACATAGATATCAATTTCGATAAAGGGCTGAAGATAAAGCAACCTACAACCATGAAGGAGTTCCATTGGAAGGCTAACAAATTTCTACACTTAGAGGAAACAACTTCAGTTTCAGGCAATGCCAATGATGAACAAATGTGGCGGTGAAACAAAAAGATGATAGCACTGGTAATGTGGCAACTAATTTTGGAAAATTCGGTAACCAATAGAAACAAAATCAAGGCCCTGATAGAGTGAAATCAAGGCCCTAGTAGTAGGCATAATGGTAACGAACGTCCGAGGAATGTAAAAACGAAAGACTATACTCCTTTGATTGACACATTAGAAAAAGTATACTTAGGCACTCAAGGAACAGATTGATATAAAAAACCACCAAGGAGGGAGGCAATCAAGCAGGAAAGGCGCTCTAGAATTTTATTTTTGTTTCCAAGAAACACGTGGACACAATGCGAACGAGTGTCAGCATCTGAGGGATCTCATCGAAGAACTGATAAGAAAAAATAAGCTCCAACAGTATGTCAAAGAACCGTAGGAAGGTGGTCAAGTTTCAAGACTATCGAGGCCACCTGCTCAGGAGAACTAACACAGGCCAAGTGAAGAGAGACCCAGGCGGAATGATAGAAAGCTAATTATCAACACCACAACCGTAGGACCTCATTTAGCGGAGAAAAGCTAGAGCAAAATGGAATGGTACACGAACTCGCCGAAGCATGTACTGTGTAACGACTCGACTTTTCGTCGCTCGAAAATCGACATTAATACATTCACTGTATCAACTGCCGAGCAATCGAACGCCGGAAAACCGAATTGTTATGGAGAAAAAGAAGAGGTAGAAGAAGACAGAGGAAAAGAGAGAGAAGAAATAACAAAAACACAGAAACAGAAACAATATCAGAATCTCACATTCGCAGCGGAACAACATATAATAGATAAATGAATAATCTTTAAATCAAAGAACTATATCATTTTATACATCACATCATCATCAGAGTGTACAACAACAATATACAACACAACTGAACAGTTATATAAACTTGTCCATATACAGAATACACAGCGGAATAATACTATCATATACAAGTGGTACGTCTCGCCATCCAGCTCGCCACTAAGCTCCACGGCACTCCAAAATCCAGAATAATCTGATAACCTAACTCTAGACTGCCCGTGTGGAAAATGATGGGCACCTAGAGTTTAGGAAGGAAACAATAAACTCCAGGTCAGTCATGGTGACTAGTGTGAGAACTTAAAATATCTTTAAACAATCAGTAACAAAGAAAATAAACAATTTCGCAATGCTTTTAGAAAATGAAACTACCATAAAACCTCCCGCCACACACACAATGCAAACGCAGAATTGGAGGATATTTCTTCTTATGATAGTCAAACATGCTTAATACGAGAGAAACTTTCTTTGATATTATTACTAGTGCATAGTGTAGAAAACATTTCTTTTAAAATACAATATTAATCTTAGCCAGCATAGGTACCATTATACTATGCCTACTATAGCTGCTATGTTAAATAGCAGGTTCTACAACTAATACTGTACAAGGTTCGTATTTGGAAGATGGATTTCCAACAAATGGTCAGGCTAAGGAACTTCCTTTCCTCCTGCCGAATGGGATCGCCTCTGGCGGGACGTCCCGAGAGACAAACTGCTCTCTGCCAAACAAGGCCGGGTTACTCCTGTAACAAGTAACTCACGAATATGTCATCACCCGGTCCTTTGGGACCTTTATCCGAGCGCTCGGTAACCATCATCACACATAATAAATAAGTGTATCCACATGAGTAAGTATCTGGGCTCCATACCATGATACCACCCCTTTCCAGAAGGAAATGACATACCCTAAAGGGCGCGACCCTCATAACATTGCCGCAACATTCCTGTTTCGACCATTTCCGGGTTGTTGAGGCTCTGACGAAGTCTCGTCCACAAAGCTACGCTTTGTCACCAAAGCCATGCCTTGGGTCAACAAATGATCAACCTATGATCACAAAGATAAATGATCAAACAAATGATCCTATCACAAATGATCAAACACTGATCATCACACAGCAACACTCAGCATGTCACATTACCAAATTGGGAATATATCGCTAATAACCTTCAACTACATAACCTCTGAGCTCGTACGTCTCAGAGAAGGGTGTTAAGCTAAGAGAATAAATTCTCCGCCACCAACAGAAATGTATTTGAAAGAAATCAGCTTTATATCTCAATTTGTAATATCAGACATACAATCCATACAAGTCTGTTCCGAGATCGAACAGAACCGAAGGCACTTCTCACGAAGCCCTTGCAAATCCGGATAATTTTCAATCACGTCCGGACTTCCCGTCACTAAGGTGATAAAACCTCTAAATCGAAGATCAGTCGATGTAGAGTAACTCGACGGTAATCCTTCCGTTTTCAAAAATATCCGGTCTTCAACACCGGTCAGCAAATGCGATTCATAACGACGTATCACATATTCGGAATGGGTTATACGACCCCATGGTCCTTTCCCGGCTAACCCGAATAGTGAGTGCTTATTCAAAAATTAGTGTGGCATTCAAATTCAAGCACATCACAATAAATACCCATTCAAGGTAATTATTGATAGTCGGTTATTTAACTATCAATAAAGATGCGCAACATCATCAGATTCCAAATAATTTTCCCAATTATTTATCTTTCAAAAATATCTTTACAAGATATATACTTTCCACACTTCAACTATTTGAAAACAATTTCAAATCAATTTCCACATTTCAATTTATCTTTGAAGATAAATCTAAAACATTTCACTTCATATTGGAAAAACATTTCCATACCTATTTAATAATAGGTAATTCACAAATCCATTTATTTTCAACATTTGAAAATACTCACTATACTTAAATCAAAATTTAAGTATATATTCCATTCTTTAAGGAAATCATTCTCTTTCACAATTTTGATTTGAGTCAAAACGAATGTTGCGTAAAACATTGTTACAACAACTCAAAATCACTAGTACAGGGATTCGAAATTTAGATAGATATATAAATCCCAATACTATATAAAACATTTCCTTTCGAAAATCACTTACTATAACAACAGTGTTATAATCCACCATTTCCTTATTCCTCGAAACGTCTATTTCAACAATAAATGTTGAAATCTATGTTTTCGATACTTAATACGTTTTAAAACATCTTTTAAAACAATTATTTCATTTAACAATATTCCTTTTCCCAAAATATATTGATTTTATTCAATAATATATGTTCACTGTCCAAAATCGTGAATATAATCACTATCCCAATTTTAACAATTTCTACACAATTTATTTCAATAATAATTCGCTATCCAAAATCGCGAATATATTTCCTTTAATAATTTTCTATATTCAATTGATCAAATTCCATTGATTTCGAATTTATAAACAATGTCTATAAATTCTTTCCTATTTATAAACTTCGATTTATAAAAATCCCTGAATTAAGAAATTTAATTCATAACTCGATTTCATATCAAAAATCTAATTTATAAGTCAATTACTTATAAACTTTTATTTTACAAAATCTATTTATTTTATAACTTCACATTATAAAACTTCTAAATTTCATTAACTTATGAAATCCAATTATACTCAATTTTTGACACTTATAAAAACTCATTTTATAATTCCAACATTTTAATTTATAAATATCCATTTTACAATCTTTTATATAAACCATTTGGAATAATTCAAAAATCCCAATTAAAAATCAACTCGTTATTTTTAAACTTAAAAATGGATCTGATGATGCAACAGCACCAAATAGTCAATCACAGCATCCAAAAATTATATACCATCATATGATAACAGAATATATAACAATATCTGTAAATAAATCACTACGGTGAGGAATCCAGTTGGATCCCTCCAACCTGTTTCCCTGCATCCAAAGATGTTAGCACAATACCAATTCCGCTCCAGTACGGAATTATCGCGGTATATGGGTTTAACAAATTATTATCCGCTATTATGCGGCGCAATAGGGTCTCATCTGCTAAACAATGCGGGAAATCAACTCCAATATATACATATGCCAATATGTATATATTGCTAAATACATATATAATACCAATTCCACTTCAATGTGAAATTATCGCGGTATATGTTTTTAATAAATAACATCCGCTTAATAACGGCGTTTAATGTCTATTTATCACAATAAATAGCAATCATCATTTAATTCACACAATCAGCACTATCAATAATTTTAAATCTCAACTATTTAAAATTTAAATCGAAACAAAACATTCGATTGAGTGAGGAGTTCTCACCTTGATTTCAATTCTGTTCCAGCTTTTTATTTCGAATAAATTAAACAGACGTTTAATTTAACTCAAAATTTTCACTGACTCCGATCGCTTCCAATTCTATTCCATAGCGTAGTGCTCGTCAATACGATTCCAACGTAACTGGTTTCGTAATTTTTCGACCTCGCAGCAAAAAGTTATGCTATTACAAAGTTATACGATTTAAATTATAATTCAATTTACAATTCTTTTTTTTTTATACCCAGATCGAATCACAGCCTTTCAAATCCTTTGACCAAATCGTGGCCGCTTGCTTTCATCTTCCCACTCCCGTTCTTCATCAAATAACGCACGCAAATACAACCCATGCCGCCCCTTGAAACCCTATTTTCGCAACCACCTACGTAGCTCGAAACTCCATCATTCCCCCACCATTTGAAAGCTCTCGTCGCAAACCACCACCGCCGCGAATATCATCAAACTCGGTCAAGTATGTGCTTTGGAAAACGTGAACGAAAGTCATGACTTTACATTCAAATCGTCGGCAATCCATGCTTCAAAAATCGATCATAACCGTTGAGATCGTAGTTCTCAACGATCTCTACAAATTTGTAGTTGGAGATTTCTGGAATTAACGTGTGGATTTGAAGGAAATTGAAGAAGAAAAGGATTAATTTTTGGCCATTGAAATAGAAGGTGGCGGCTACAGATAATAGATTAGGGTTTTCTCTGTGAACGTGTGTGTGTATATATATATATATACGTGTACAAATGATATTAAATTTATTTTAAAACGACTTTTTCAAACGATCTCCAAATCACACGTGCCGCCTGGCGTTCGTAAGGTTTACCCCACGTTCCAAACACAATGGAATAGGTTTCGGAGGCTAATTTGGTCATCTGTGCGAGTTACGGAATTAAACAGTCAAATTTAAATCAAATCGATTTAAACCGATTTCGATACGTTTTGGCTTGCCCCGGACAAACGGTAAATCCAATTGACATGAAATTTGAAACCATACAACAATATCACATTACAGATTCGATGAAACTGGTTTCGTCGAAATCCGAGACTGTTTGAAAAATGACTATTTTAACTCGTCAAATTAATATTAAAAACAATTTCGATGCGTTTCGAGCTGCCATGGTCAAACAACAACTCTGATTGCTACGAAAATTGAAATCCGATAATAACAAACTATTATGGATCCAATGGAACTGGTCTCGTCCAATTCTGAGACTGTCCCAAAAATGGCTAATTTCACTAGTCGATTAAATATTAAAATATTCAATCTTCACAAATTAACATTAAATTCAATTTTAAAAGTTCTGTAACATCTCTATAACTCCAGTATGATTAAATAAAATTTTACAAATCATTTTTAATCACATTTAATCCTGATTTGAATTATTTCTGGAATTTAACTATTAAATTATCGATTTAATTGTCAAATTAAATCCAATATTCGAAAAATAAATTATTCGACTCATAAATTTCACTTATTAATATTTAATATCAATTAAATAAATAAATTTTAATTAATATAAATTATGGGTCGTTACAAACTTCCCCCCTTAAAAGAATTTCGTCCTCGAAATTACTAAGAAGAAGAAGATACAAAATCTATTAACTTTCCAAAACAAACCATTCAAATTAAATTTACAATCTCTTAAGTGTTTAACTTTTCCAAGATTCATAGTTAAACTTTTTACAAAAACTTTACTAAGTTTCCAAATCATACTTAGTTTTCAAATTTTCCAATTTTCCCAAAAATATTCTAACGCCTTAAATTTTCAGAAAATTTCGCCGGAGTCTCCTTTGCGCGGCTCGATCCGAAAAAAAAATGACAGTGTATATATATCACAAATATACATCTCATCAAGTGATGAGGCATCCCGTAGGGAAAAAATGTAAAAGTACGATATTTAATCCGAGATATGTACCTTATATATTATTAGCGAGCGTATACGGCTATTATAGCGCGAAAGCGAGCTCCAAATGCGAAGCAAATGCCATCCGCACCTACTAAACACTCAATCAAACAAATGAGAACATGTATATAGAAAATAATATCAATATACATCATATAGCAACATAATAACTACATATGTGTCAATATAGTAAATGCAACAAACAACAAATGCAACCATCATCTAATAAACATTCAACAAATTCATAACCAAATCAGTTTACTTTCATTTTTCATTAATATTCAATGAATTGGTTTCCAATTTAATCACCTTTGATTGTTAACATTGAATTTTACTAATATTCATTCGTTCAAATTCAATTAGTTTACATTCACTAATTCACATTTGTTCACTTACAAATCAAATTCAATTTCTATTCAAATTTATTTACTTTCAATTTGAATTCAATTACATAGCTTTTAATTTCGCTAATTTACTTTCATTAATAGTTAATGAATTTATATACAATCAACTAACAATCATATAACAACCAGTGCACAAACATCACAACCAAATTTATTTAATTTACTTTACTTACATTCAATTTGGTTCAACAATTTAAATTCTAATTGGTTTATATTAAATTGACTTCTATTTAATTTATTCAGTTAGCTTTTTAAATGAATTAACACTTACATTCATTTTTTTCATATCAATTATTTACATTCAATTGATTAACATTCAATCCATTTATTCAATTCAATTGTTACTTCATTTTACAAATAAAATTGAATTTTATTTATATAGCTCAAGTTCATACTTATTTAATTCACTTTATTAATTTACTTTGGTATCAAAATCAACTTCATTCAATATTACTTAAGTTATTTTCCATTTCAAACATCTTTTGTTCAAATTAACTTAAGTTTCCACTTATAAATCCAATTCAGATTCCCATTCTAAATAAATTCTATTCAACTTTTACTTATGTCAAATTCATCACTTATTCAAATTCACATCTCATTTTGCTTAACAAAATTGTTTAACCATTTTTAACAATCTGTTTTACTCACATTTTCTCACTTTTAATAAGTTATACAACTTATATATTTAAACTTCCAAATCTGATTTAATCTATTTAACTTTCTTTTTAGTTAAATTTCACATCATATTTCATTATGCTACTCAAATTCATTAACTTTACCAAAGTTAAATCTATTATCTCATATTATAAGTATAAATCTTATTTCACTTATATTTATCACTTTACAACTTGGATTTTAAATCAAATTTGTTTATCACAACAAAACTTCAATTTCCAATTCACTATGGGTAGCAAATCAATCACACAGAAACTCGAAAATGATACTGATGATGCTGCAGTCATCACCGTACTATTTCTCAGTAACAATAGTGAATTTAGTGCTTTAAATTCTTTCAAAAATTTTCTTGATTTATAAATCTCATTACAAATCTTTTACTTATAAAATTTCTCTATTTATATATAAGATCATTTTATCATTGTAAATCATTTTAATTATAACTTCACACATTATAATTCATTTGCTTATACACTTCATTCTTTGACAATTTGTTGTTTTCAATTGACTTATTCAGACAACTTTTATTAACTTATATATATTTACATTTTTAGCAACCAAACAATCAATTAATTGTATACACTTTAATAATTTTGAAAAATTATTTCCTTTATATACAAAATATAATCAAGGTAAAATTATTTCATTTACCCAATTTAAAACAATATCGTGTCGAATTGTTCTGAACAAGTGTTTAGAGATCCCTATCGATAGAGTTGTACAGACTATACCGACCAGAATCCATATACCACTCAACAAACCAATCATCACAATATAAAACAATTTTATATTCACTAACAAATACGCGCTCGTATCTATTATTACACTCAACTCATTCTAGAGTACTACTGACTCTATCTCTAATGAGTAACACCCAACAGAGCAGGGTTGTCGCTTAACCATATGCTCTGATACCAAATGTAATGACTACCAAACCGCGAAGCGAGAACCCCCCATCATGCTGTAATATAGCAAATGCGATTCATAACGACGTATCACATATTCGGAATGGGTTATACGACCCCATGGTCCTTTCCCGGCTAACCCGAATAGTGAGCTCTTATTCAAAAATAAGTGTGGCATTCAAATTCAAGCACATCACAATAAATACCCATTCAAGGTAATTATTGATAGTCGGTTATTTAACTATCAATAAAGATGCGCAACATCATCAGATTCCAAATAATTTTCCCAATTATTTATCTTTCAAAAATATCTTTACAAGATATATACTTTCCACACTTCAACTATTTGAAAACAATTTCAAATCAATTTCCACATTTCAATTTATCTTTGAAGATAAATCTAAAACATTTCACTTCATATTGGAAAAACATTTCCATACCTATTTAATAATAGGTAATTCACAAATCCATTTATTTTCAACATTTGAAAATACTCACTATACATAAATCAAAATTTAAGTATATATTCCATTCTTTAAGGAAATCATTCTCTTTCACAATTTTGATTTGAGTCAAAACGAATGTTGCGTAAAACATTGTTACAACAACTCAAAATCACTAGTACAGGGATTCGAAATTTAGATAGATATATAAATCCCAATACTATATAAAACATTTCCTTTCGAAAATCACTTACTATAACAACAGTGTTATAATCCACCATTTCCTTATTCCTCGAAACGTCTATTTCAACAATAAATGTTGAAATCTATGTTTTTGATACTTAATACGTTTTAAAACATCTTTTAAAACAATTATTTCATTTAACAATATTCCTTTTCCCAAAATATATTGATTTTATTCAATAATATATGTTCACTGTCCAAAATCGTGAATATAATCACTATCCCAATTTTAAAAATTTCTACACAATTTATTTCAATAATAATTCGCTATCCAAAATCGCGAATATATTTCCTTTAATAATTTTTTATATTCAATTTATCAAATTCCATTGATTTCAAATTTATAAACAATGTCTATAAATTCTTTCCTATTTATAAACTTCGATTTATAAAAATCCCTGAATTAACAAATCTAATTCATAACTCGATTTCATATCAAAAATCTAATTTATAAGTCAATTACTTATAAACTTATATTTTACAAAATCTATTTATTTTATAACTTCACATTATAAAACTTCTAAATTTCATTAACTTATGAAATCCAATTATACTCCATTTTTGACACTTATAAAAACTCATTTTATAATTCCAACATTTTAATTTATAAATATACATTTTACAATCTTTTATATAAACCGTTTGGAATAATTCAAAAATCCCAATTAAAAATCAACTCGTTATTTTTAAACTTAAAAAAGGATCTGATGATGCAACAACACCAAATAGTCAATCACAGCATCCAAACATCATATACCATCATATGATAACAGAATATATAACAATATCTGTAAATAAATCACTACGGTGAGGAATCCAGTTGGATCCCTCCAATCTGTTTCCCTGCATCCAAAGATGTTAGCACAATACCAATTCTGCTCCAGTACGGAATTATCGCGGTATATGGGTTTAATAAATTATTATCCGCTATTATGCGGCGCAATAGGGTCTCATCCGCTAAACAATGCGGGAAATCAACTCCAATATATACATATGCCAATATGTATATATTGCTAAATACATATATAATACCAATTCCACTTCAATGTGAAATTATCGCGGTATATGTTTTTAATAAATAACATCCGCTTAATAACGGCGTATAATGTCTATTTATCACAATAAATAGCAATCATCATTTAATTCACACAATCAGCACTATCAATAATTTTAAATCTCAACTATTTAAAATTTAAATCGAAACAAAACATTCGATTGAGTGAGGAGTTCTCACCTTGATTTCAATTCTGTTCCAGCTTTTTATTTCGAATAAATTAAACAGACGTTTAATTTAACTCAAAATTTTCACTGACTCCAATCGCTTTCAATTCTGTTCCATAGCGTAGTGCTCGTCAATACGATTCCAACGTAACTGGTTTCGTAATTTTTCGACCTCGCAGCAAAAAGTTATGCTATTACAAAGTTATACGATTTAAATTATAATTCAATTTACAATTCTTTTTTTTTATACCCAGATCGAATCACAGCCTTTCAAATCCTTTGACCAAATCATGGCCGCTTGCTTTCATCTTCCCACTCCCGTTCTTCATCAGATAACGCACGCAAATACAACCCATGCCGCCCCTTGAAACCCTATTTTCGCAACCACCTACGTAGCTCGAAACTCCATCATTCCCCCACCATTTGAAAGCTCTCATCGCAAACCACCACCGCCGCGAATATCATCAAACTCGGTCAAGTATGTGCTTTGGAAAACGTGAACGAAAGTCGTGACTTTACATTCAAATCGTCGGCAATCCATGCTTCAAAAATCGATCATAACCGTTGAGATCGTAGTTCTCAACGATCTCTACAAATTTGTAGTTGGAGATTTCTGGAATTAACGTGTGGATTTGAAGGAAATTGAAGAAGAAAATGATTAATTTTCGGCCATTGAAATAGAAGGTGGCGGCTACAGATAATAGATTAGGGTTTTCTCTGTGAACGTGTGTATATATATATACGTGTACAAATGATATTAAATTTATTTTAAAACGACTTTTTCAAACGATCTCCAAATCACACGTGCCGCCTGGCGTTCGTAAGGTTTACCCCACATTCCGAACACAATGGAATAGGTTTCGGAGGCTAATTTGGTCATCTGTGCGAGTTACGGAATTAAACAGTCAAATTTAAATCAAATCGATTTAAATCGATTTCGATACGTTTTGGCTTGCCTCGGACAAACGGTAAATCCAATTGACATGAAATTTGAAACCATACAATAATATCACATTACTGATCCGATGAAACTGGTTTCGTCGAAATCCGAGACTGTTTGAAAAATGACTATTTTAACTCGTCAAATTAATATTAAAAACAATTTCGATGCGTTTCGAGCTGCCATGGTCAAACAACAACTCCAATTGCTACGAAAATTGAAATCCGATAATAAGAAACTATTACGGATCCAATGGAACTGGTCTCGTCCAATTCTGAGACTGTCCCAAAAATGGCTAATTTCACTAGTCGATTAAATATTAAAATATTCAATCTTCACAAATTAACATTAAATTCAATTTTAAAAGTTTTGTAACATCTCTATAACTCCAGTATGATTAAATAAAATTTTACAAATCATTTTTAATCACATTTAATCCAGATTTCAATTATTTCTGGAATTTAACTATTAAATTATCGATTTAATTGTCAAATTAAATCCAATATTCGAAAAATAAATTATTCGACTCATAAATTTCACTTATTAATATTTAAAATCAATTAAATAAATAAATTTTAATTAATATAAATTCTGGGTCGTTACATACTGTATAAAGGCTGCTTATCTGTAGAAGACAGAGCTTCGGCCAAATAGAGGATGATAACTGATAATATTATATTCGGGGATGTATATGCGATGAAGTTGAAGCACCAACTTTTGACCCTATGGTAGTAACAGTTGGAATTGGACTGGCAATTGTACATTGAGTTTCGATATATACTAGGAGTTTGGTAAACATACTTTTTAGGGGAACTTTCGATCAAATGAAGAATAACATGAAGGAAGTTATAGCTTTCAAAACCAAGATTCAAGAATTTATGGATAAAGCAAAACAGCTGATCAGAATGATCGATTTGCCTATGGAACTAGGCAAAGTAGATCGCAACATAGTCCAAATTCAGAAGTTCGTTATCGTGGATGAGTGCTCGGCATACAGAGCCTTCTTAGGCCATAAAGCTCTAGCTGATTTCAGAATAGCTTTGGTGCCTTGGTGTTTAGTAATGAAATTCCCCATAGAAAACGAGGTCGGAGTGGTGAAAGGTGACCAAAGCGCTGGAAGGGAATGTTACATCATAGAACTCAGAGAAGCGAAGCGGCTTGAGAAAGGCAAGAATGTGGAGAGAACTCTCCGCATTCAAGATTCGCAAGCATAGCAACTAAAGCCTAGACCCTGGATCGAGAATCATAGTCGGTTTAATAAGGCTGTGGATCTCGGAAAATAGTCAAGGGAAGGGCGACTAACACCAATTGAGTTGACAGTGAATGTTATAATCGACATGGATGATCCTACTCGGGTCCTGAAGATTGGATCTCAGCATAACGCTAACTTAAGAAAAGAATTAGTGAATTTCCTCTGAGGAAACTTGGATGTATTCGCTTGGACACATTCAGATATGTGCGGGATATCACTAGAGATAACATGTCATGCACTGAATGAGATAACATGTCATGCACTGAATATTTATCCCAAGTATCTACCAGATCCACTGCATTGAAGGAAGAATTGCATAAGCTACTGGCAAACAGCTTTATCCATGATGCTTTGTACCTCAACTGGGTATCCAACCACGTGTTGGTCAAAAAATCAAATGGGAAATAGCATACATATATCGACTTCTCGGACTTGAATAAGGTAGCCCAAAGGACAACTTTCCTTTGCCTAGAATTGACCAACCGGAGGATGGAACTACAGGACATTGGTTGCTCTCATTTATGGATTCTTATTCAGGCTATAACTAGATTCTGATGCATATACCGCACCAAGAGAATACTAACTTTGTCACGGATTTAGGACTATACTACTATCGAGTTATGCTGTTTGGTTTGAAGGATCCCGAAGCCATACACTAGATATTGGTAAATTGTTCAAGAATCAAATTAGGCAGACAATGGAAGTATACATAGAAGACATGCTTATGAAGAGAAGAGTGTCTCGAAACAATCTTGATGACCTTTCAAAGGTGTTTGAAGTCTTATGAAAATATATAATGAAGTTAAATCCGTTAAAATGTTCCTTTGGAGTAGCATCAGAAAGGTTTCTAGGATTTATTGTCAATGCACGGTGCATCGAAGCTAATCTGAAGCAAATAAACGCTTTGAGGAATTTAACTGCCCTGACTACGAAGAGACAATTACAAAGCTTGAATGGGAAGAATGTTGTTTTGAGTCAGTTCAGCTCAAGCGAGACAGAAAAGTGTATACCCTTTTTTGATGCCCTCAAGAAGGGAAAGAAGAACTTCGAATGGATTCAAGATTGCCAGAATTCCTTAAAGGAGTTATTGAGGCACATGGAATCGCCACCAGTCTTATCCAAACTACTAGACAGAGAGGACTTATTTGTTTACTTAGCAGTGTCTGCTCATGCGCTAAGTGCAACATTAGTGCGTAAGGAGGCAAGGATTCAAAAGATGATGTACTATATCAGCAAAAGGTTCACTGAAGCTGAAAAGAACTATCCAAAGCTAGAGAAACTAACATATTACTTGCTGATTGCATTAAGAAAGTTACGATCATATTTTCAGGCTCATCCGATCAAGGTACTGATAGATCAGCCTCTGAAGCAGGTATTATCCAACCTGAGACCTCAGGAAGGTTGCTGAAATGGAATATTGAATTAAGCTAATATGATATAATGTACCATTCGAGGAGAGCGATAAACGAGCAGACGCTGGTATACTTCATCACCTAGTTTAGCGCTCGTGATGGTGAAGAAGACCTATAGTTGCAGCACCTCATTGGAAGTTATTTGTCGATAGTGCTTCAAATAATTTAACTCAACGATAGGAGTAATATTTGAAACAATGGAACGACGGTCAATTTGTTATGCATTGAAGTTGAAATTTCTTGCTGTTAATAACAAAGCCGAGTATGAGGCATTAATAGCAGGATTAAGGATAGCGAAGGAACCAGGGATAAAGCTGCTACACATATTTAGCGATTTCCAGTTGGTAGTTTGCCAAATCAAGGAGTATCAGTGAGACTAGCCCCTTACCTGTCGAAGACACTGGAACTGCTTAAGGACATAAAGCATTATACGATAATGCACATCCATAGAGAGGAAAACATGAAGGCCAACGTAATATCCCAGAGAAATATAAACCCTTTATATTCAAATATAGGAGTTATTTGAATATTTGAATTGTGAATTTAATATTAATTTAATGGAGTTAATAGCATTATTAATCCTCTTTTAATTAAATAAATAATAATGGTAAACTGATTTTGTAAATATTTTTATATAAATAAATAGTTCAGTGGAAATAAAAAATGTGACCAAAATTCATTTTTTGGATTTTCTACTTTTACCAAATGAAAGATGTTGCACTCTTATGTACACATTTATAACACATATTATAAATAAAAGGAAAATCAGTTGTTAATAAAATGACTTGATTTATAATAACATATTTTTAAATGGATTTATAGGATTTTTTCATAATTTTTAACATAGAAATATTAAAATTTTCATTTGACGCATTTTGCAGCAAACGTTGGTATTTTTGAAACTATATAGAATACGTTAATCTACGTATTTTTGTGTTGTTTTGTGGTCATTTTGTATTGTTGTGCATGATTGTAATTTCACTTCGGTCATTTGTAGTTTATACGCGAACGTGATATTATGTAAAAAATTAGCAGAAATTATAAAATTTAATAACCACAAAACTTAAACTATTTTCAAACTTCCCCTCTTTCTTCCTTTCTTTCTTTCCTGTTAACCAAAAAGTAGTCCCCTCCTTCTCTAAATTATTTTTGGAGCTACATTTAACGAAATTCATTATCGTTAGGACCATTGAGTTCATATTTGCAAGGAGTTCAAATCTATGTGAATGATGTTGGGTACGGTGTTGATTAGGAAGGAACGATGTGAGAGACTGAATCTAGGGTTTGACGTGGGTGGAGTTTTAGGCGACGATGATCCAAGGCATGGGGGCATTGTTCCTCTCCTCATGTGAAGGAACATGGATGGTGGAGATTTGGAGGCTTATGATTGTCTTCAGTGAATCGCATCGTTTCATTGTAGCATACATAAGCTATAGGTCGAATCGGCCATAGGTCGGATCGGCCATAGGTCGATCGAGTGTGACGTCGTTGGGTCGGGGAGAGAGCTCGTGGGAAGTGAAGTTTGTCGGTGATGGTGGTATGTGATTTCGTCGAGTAACGCTCGAGGATGGGTGGTACGTGTATGGTGGAGGTTGGGTTTGTGCACTCATGCATGCATAAGAATTTGGATAAAAATGTATTTTAAGGGGATTAGGTAAATAAATTACTTAATTAGTTAAACTAATTATTTTAGTTAATTTGAAAACTTATCAAATTCATATCTTGTACTTACGAGGTCCAATCGAGACTAGATCTTTTGCATTCCATTCGAAGGAGCATTATCTTTGCATAGGAATAGATTTCATCAAGTTTGGAGCAAGTAGAATTTGAGCTAAAATCGGACGTTGTTCGATTTTAGATCAAGTGGAACGTGTAATTGTTAGCTGGAATTTTGGTGAGTTAAATCACTTTTGAATGAACTCTATATAATATATGTGTTGATATAAATTACTGTTTGTGTGCTTGAATGATTTCTTGGGTTGATTTGGTTGAATTCCCATTTTGGAAAGTGGATGACATATATGTGATTTACTGGGAACTTTATAGAGAGACCCAAAGGGGTTTCTCGCCATTATAGATTTACTTTTATCTGCGTCTTGCTTATATAACTATTTGGTCGTTGGTTAAGATGTTATAGTAGCAAAAATGTTGAACAATGAAAAAAATTACATTTTCGTACTTTGAAGTTGCGTTATTGCACTTTGAAATCTCATCTCTTTAAGTCTTATGTTTGTTGCTCTTGTGCTTGTATTTATGTCAACAAATATTTTGCCATGCTTTTGCACTTTGAAACTGTTGTTTGGACAAAGTTTTGACGGCTCACAAAAAGTTATAACACCTAACTCCAAAGTCTTTAAAAGTTAGAAAAGCTTTGATCATGGTTTTGTAGTTCGAAAGTTTAGTATAAACATACTTTCAAATGGGTTTTGTCGACTTCAAAAGTCTCTAAATGTTTGTGAATGCATCTAGAATCACAGTATGTTATTCTAAAATTAAAATATTCGTACTTTTTAAAAATACGAAGAAAGTTCCATTTTGAAAAGAACCGATTTAAAGGATTTTCCATACTCTATTTAGTGGCAGATTTGCGGCACTATTTCCAACTTTTATAAAATGGTATTAAACTTGAATTTTCTTCTTTAATACTTCTATTGAAATTTTATAACATATATTTAAGTGTTTTAAATGTGGTTTGAAATTTGTGTGTGTGTGTATTAAATGATGTATTTTAAATTGGTGAAGAAGAATTTTTATTTCAAAATAAGGAAAGGAAATGGTTTTGAGTTTTTAATATATTTTAAACTTGAAATTTATCGAGTAATTTTTAAAATTTGTGTTTTTAAAATCCATATTCCAAGCGTTTTTTATTTTATTGAAAGGTGAAAAGGTAGCATGGATTATAATACCGTTGTTGTAACAAATGTTTTCTAAGAATTGGGAAATAATTCATGGATTATAACACTTTTGTTATAATAAATGATTTCATGACGTTATTAAGAAAAGTTGTTACTTGACTTAATAAGGGTAGATATTCCTAAATTTTTGGAGGAGTTTTATTTTAAAAACGATAACAAGCTAATTTATAAATGATATTTTATAAATGAAAAGATCATTAAACAGAATGTTTAAATATAAAGCTAAGTGTAACTAGTTTTGGAGTTTATAGTAAACAATGTATAATGACATTTGTTTTTAACCCTTCTTTTTAATACACTTAGAAATATAATTAGCTCTTTGAAAGAATATTTCAAAGAGTGTTTTAAAAAGTGTCTTACAAATATTTGTATTGTGGAAATCAAGCACAAGCATGAGTTAAATGTTTTAAAAGTTTGATTCATTTATAAAAAATATTTAGTTTTACACTTATCACTAAACGTTGAGGGGACTCTTGCAATTCTTAAAGTTAAGAATGTATATCGAGTTAAGATAGGAAGCAATACTGCCCTAATTTGTCTGGCTTCACTGTTTTCCCTAGGGCAGTACTAGTTTAAGATCGACAAGTGGTGATAAGTGTAGGCGATTTAATGTATGTAAATGATATCACTTATATGGAAAAGATTTAGGCATATACTTAGCACTAAACATTGAGGGAACTCTTGCTATTCTTAAAGTTAAGAATGTATGTCGAGTCAAGGTAGGAAGCAACACTGCCCTAACTTGTCTGGTTTCATTGTTTTCTCTAGGGTAGTTCTAGTTTGGGATCGCTAAGTTGTGATAAATATATGAGTTTTTAATTTCCATATATGATCATTTTTGGTATTCCCAATAGTTGATTCATTGACTATTGATTTTGATATCCTTCTTGTGCTTCATCGATCCAAGGCGATTTGTTGCTCGTTTGGAACATCGATATACTTTTTTGGGTTTAATCAATCTTTGATGATTTGTAGCTCATTATGAGCATCAGCATCCAATATCAGAGATAACTAAAAAAGAACGAGTAGGAGCCAAGTTATGTGGGTTTTACCCATTAGATATATTAACATTTATCTATAGAGGTTTTGGTTATATGCATGCGGAGATGTGCATATATTCGAATTTCCTTATTTGCCGAGGGTTTGGCTTGGAAGTTCCCAAGAGTGATGTGTGTTTAGCATGAGCTCTAGAGGTATACTTTCGGTGTAAGGGCGCACCCTCCTAGTCATGTTGGATGAATTCATTCTCCTTGTTTTGATTCGGACCTCGGAGTTAATCCTTCCTTAATTGCATCGGGAAGTGCATTGTGCTCTTCTCTATGTTTAATTATTTATGTCCATTCTTTAAGTTTGATTTTGATCATGTCTCCATTTATCCTTTCTTGTTTGGATTTATTTTGGCTTATTTCCATTCTTTCATGTATGGATGTTGTTCTTTTGAGGTAAAACCTGTTTCGTGTTTAGCAGCATGGTCTCACAGATTATTATATGTAAATCATATTTCTTGAGTTTTCTCACATAAGTTTTCTAGACTAATTCGGGTGTCATTTCATTATAATGCTCGGGTCAGACCAAGTTTTTTCTAAGTTGGTGGTGGTGGGACATGAAGCTCATGGAGATGAGCTAGATGTTCACCTACCGTAGTATTTTTATTTTATGATGTATTGTTATGTATACCTATCAGTAATTGTAAGGTCAGGAAGTATAACTATCCAAGTTGATGAGGTTTATTTTTAACTCTGGTATACCTTGTATCTTTGAGTAACATCATTTACTATTTTTTTTTATTATATATGATCGTTCCGCTATGAGATTATGTTTTCCCTTCTTCTTTTTCTTTATTTTACCCTAACAATTAGCCTTTCAAACACTTGGATGCTTGACATTTGAATATCGTGGATGTATTAAGTACCAACTTTCGAGGATCGAAAAGTCGGGTCATTACATTTGGTATCATAGCTGAAGGTTAAGCGAGAACCCTGACTTTGATAGGGTATGGCTCATTAGAAATAGGGTAAGTGACACGTAGAATGAGTTGAGAGTATTATATATACGAGAGCGTATTTGTTAGTACTATAGAAACGTATTGCGTCAATTGGTCTGTTGAGTGATTTACGAATTCTGGTCGAGATGTGGGATGTCACGGTGTCGATAGGGATTTCTATACACTCAAACAAGGCAAACAGACATGATATTGGTTTTTGAAAATTTGGTAAATGAAATATTTTACCTAGGATTAAATATTTTATATATATATGAATAATTTTCAAATTTCTATAGTTATTTATGGTGTGTTTGTTGTTTGAAAATGATAATATTTCTTTATTACCATTGATTTTTCATGCTCAGGTAGTTCAGGAGCATTGTCTATTGTTTGTTAATGGTTGATTTAAACTCGACCAGCTTATGAGCATTTACTGTTTTGATAATCGTGGGTGCATTAAAATGAACCCCTTGTGAATTAAGTTCCACAGTTTGACCATAAGGTATTCAGCGAAAATGTTAAGTTAAAAGTCATCTTTTAATAAACTTGTTTAATATCATCTAAATGGGAAAATAAACCAGTTAGAGGACAAAAATTTGTGAAAAGTTTATTATAATATAAGATGATTTTAAAGGTGTATCTTATATGAGTAAGATATATAAAATGATTTATATGATTTATAAAGGGTGTTTTATAAGTAAAAAAGGTTTTTTAGAATTTATCCTTGTATTACTTGAAATGATTTCAAATTTTTTTTAGAAAAGTAATGGTAGTATTACTTGGTAGTATTTATAAGTATAAATATTTCAAAGACGATTTGTAATAAAGGTACATTTTCTTTGGATAGTTCGTGGGAAATATCTCGATTAGTTTTAAAATCTGAATAATCTTCTAAGTGACAATCGAATGTTTGTTTAGGCGAACATTATAGTGCACTTCATAAATTATTCTTTTTATTATTGTGTAATCGATATAAGTTCGAATCTGAACGAATCCAAAGTGATTGTTAGTGAATAAATTGTATAAGTTATTTTATATATTGAAATATATGTAATATGATTTCAAAAGGGTTTTGAAATAAAAATCAGGTATTTAGTTCTTAAGTTTTCTTAAAGGAAATTGATTTAAAATAAAAGGTATTAGAATGTTTTGATAAATGAAAATTTTGACTCTTGGATAGAGAAGAAACAATTTAACATGTTTTAAATGGGTTAAATTGGATAGGAAGGTTTTAATAAGCATTGTTTTATAAAAACCGTAGTTTTGTTTAAACATCAAAGTCATATAAACTATTTAATGTTATTGGACTGACTAATAAACATCTTTACCTTAGGAATGTCTAAAGAAAAGTAGACTCTAGAACTGTGTTTGGATACCAGCATCCTACTTTTCTCAGGGACTTACCGGACCGGATAGATAAAGAGGTCGAAATAGTCGACTCTGTTTTAAGACTCATAGTATGTTTGGGCCTCCATCTAAATATTGTAAAGTAAAATGAAATTGACATTTTGTCTACACTCTTAGCAAAAGAGTAAGAAAATAAGAGTGGTGTAAGTTTTTAATTTAATGTTTTATAAAGATGTGTTTATAAAATGTTTATAAACTTAAGTGGAAATTTGTGAAATGACTCATAAATAATTTTAGTATTGAATGAAATACTATGAATGAAAATGAAAATGAAAATGAAAATGGTATAGAAAGAAATTGATGTAGTTAAGAATCTAATTATGTAAAGTACGGTAGTTGTACATAGATTATTTTATTTGCATGGTTCTTGATCTAGGATTCGATGCTTAACTTTAGGGTGATTCACACCAATCCGAACAAGGATTTCTCACTTGATTCTTGACGACGAACATTTGATTCAAATTCTTAATATGATATTAAGGTTTTGTATCATAGTATATGGCTATATAAGGAGAATGGAAGTTCCTAATCAAGGAAACTGATCGGAGTCCGCACTTGGGAGGTCGAGTGAATGATATTACTTCGAAAGTAAAGTTCATGTATCCGAGCAAGTGGTCGGATCTGTTATTGCATATGAATGATCTATGTACGTCATACGAGCTTAAATATATTTGCATACTATGTTTTGTGGCTTAGAGAAGCTTAGGGAGTGACTTTCAATTTTGTTCTAAGGTAGCTTAGATAATATTTTAAGCAATAACCAATAGCTGATGGGCGTAATGGTACACTTAGGGAATTATCTATGTCCTTGAACAATTGAGAAAGTTGTGAACCAAAGAAAAATTCTAAATCTCATTTGCTAGTCATTTAAAATTTTAGATATTTGATTAGATTGGTAGTTTGATTTTATACAGCATGAATTTATAAAGGGATTTTTTAAATTTTTGTTTATTAGGACTTAAATCCTAGTACTTTTAAAAAGTGATTTTGAAAGAATTTGTGAAAGAAATAGTAATATTATTATTTACAAAACTTTGATGAAGTATTGTTATTTCTGGATATTTGAAAAATAATAACTGTGAAGTGATTTTTTAAATATTTTTGTTATGATTAATGTTGGGCGATTGGGGGTTTTTAGATTTGGAAGACTCGCCATGTATATTTGTTTACTCTAGTTATTGTTTAGGGAGGAACCGGAATACCACTGGACGCTCCATATTGTTTTGATTCTAGAGTTATACCATGCTTCGGCAGGAGGAGACCTCTCTTTGTCATGATTGATTTTGGTGTTGATATATTTCTCTTTAGAGGAATTTGAAAGTATATTTTGAATATAAAAACCTGGGCATTTAGTTTTATATTTATCTTTTGAAAAGATTGGATGCATAGTATTTTATTACAGAGCATTCTCTATACTTTTGTTGTAGTTTTTTGATGTGGATCTTCTATAAAAATATATCTAACCCGATGACTGAAAACCAAGTAAGTAATTTGATTTTTAGGTACGGGTATTACATTTTTTGCTCCGTGATAATTTCGACGACGAAATGCTATTAAGGAAGGAGAATGTAACATCTGAAAAAATATAAACCCTTTATATTCAAATATAGGAATTATTTAAATGTTTGAATTTTGAATTTATTATTAATTTAATGGAGTTAATAGCATTATTAAACTCCTTTTAATTAATAAATAATAATGGTAAAATCATTTTGTAAATTTGATTGTATAAATAAATAGTTTGATGAAAAATCGAAAATATGACCGAAATTCATTTTTCAGACTTTTGACTCTTTACCAAGTAAAAGTTATTGTAACATTATTGCACTCTTATATACACTTTTGTAACACATATAATAGATAATAAGAAAATCAATTGTTAATAAAACGGCTTGATTTTTAATTACGTATTTTTAAATGAAGTTACAGGATTTTTCCATAATTTTTAATTCGAAGAATATTTAATTTTCATTTTATGCATTTTATAGTAAACATTGGTATTTTTGAAATTATATAGAATATGTTAAGTTGTGTATTTTTGTGTTGCTTTGTGACTGTGTCGCAATGTTGTGTAGCGGTTTATATGCCATATGATATTGTGTAGCGAAGTACTAGAAATTATAAAATTTAATAACCCCAAAACTTAACCTGTTTTCAACACTTCCCCTCTTTCTTCCTTTCTTTATTTCCTGTTAACCAAAAAGTAGCCGCCTCCTTCTCTAAATTGTTTCCAAAGCTACACTTAATGAAATTCATTGCCGTCGGATCCGTTGAGTTCGTATTTGCAAGGGCTTGGAATCCATCTGAATGATGTTAGGTACGACATCGATTGGGAAGGAGCGACGTGAGAGGCTGAATCTAGGGTTTGACGTGGGTGGAGTTTTAGGGACGATGGTTCAAGGCGGTAAAGGCGTTGTTCTTCTCGTGTGAAGGAGCATGGATGGTGGTGATTTGGTGGTGTGCGACCGTCTATAGTGAATCGCGTCATTCCGCTGTAGCACGCATGAACTACAGGTCGGATCGGGCATGTTTGATCGAGTTTGATGTCATTAGGTCGGGGAGAGAGCTTACAGGAAATGAAGTTTGTCGATGATAGTAGTTTGAGATTTCGTCGAGTAACGGTTGAGAATGAGTGGTGCACATACGGTGGAGGTCAGGTTTGTGCACTCGTGTACAAACATTTGGGGAAAAAGGTTTTTTGAGAGGATTAGGTAAATAAATTACTTAATTAGTTAAATTAATTATTTATAATTAATTTGAAAGCTTATAAAATTCATATCTTCTACTTACGAGGTCCAATCGAGACGCGGTCTTTTGCATTGCGCTCGATGGAGCGTTATCTTTGCATTGGAACTGATTTCGTCAAGTTTGGAGCAAGTAGAATTTTGAGCTAAAATCAAGTAGAAATGCGTAACTATCAATTAGAATTTTGGTGAGTTAACTCACTTTTGAATGAACTCTATATGATATATATGCTAATATAAATTACTATTTGTGTGCTTGAATGATTTCTTGGGTTGGTTTGGTTGAATTACCGTTTTGGAAAGTGGATGAGATATATGATTTATAAGGAACTTTGTAGAGAGACCCTAAGGGGTTTCTCATCATTATTGATATAATTTTATCTGCATCTTACTTATATAACTATTTGGTTGTTAGTTGAGATGTTAAAGTAGCAAAAATGTTAAATAGTGAAAAAATCACGTTTTCATACTAGAAATCACATTATTGCACTTTGAAATCCCATCTTTTTAAACTTGTGTTTATTGCTCTTATGCTTATATTTGTGTCTCTAAATATTTATTCCCGCATTTGCACTTTTAAAATATTGTTTGAACCAATTTTTGATGACTTGGAAAAGTTATAACTCTTAACTCCAAAGTGTTTAAAAGTTAGAAAAGTTTAGGTCGCAGATTTACAGTTCAAAAGTCAAGTCAAGATAGGAAGCAACACTGCCTAAACTTTTTTGGCTTCATTGTTTTCCTCTGGGTAGTACTATTTTGGGATCGACAAGTTATGATAAGTTTATGAGATTTTAATTTCCATATATAATCATTTTTGTTATTCTCGATAGTTGATTCAATTACTATCAATTTTGATATCCTTCTCATATTTTGTCGACCCAAGACGATTTGTTGCATGTTTGGAACATCGATATCCTTCTTTGTGTTTCATCACTCTAAATGATTTGTAGCTCATTTTGAGCATTGGCATCCTACATCGAAGATAATTAAAAACAATAGGCAGGTGGGTGTCAAGCTATGTGGGTCCTACCCATTAGGTATGTTCACATTTATCTAGAGTGGTTTCGATTGCATGCATGCGGAGATGTGGATATATTCAGATTCCTATGTTTGATGAAGGTACAGCTTGCAAGTTTTCGAGAGTGATGTGTGTGTGGCATGGGCTCTTAAGTATATTTTTTCTAGAGGTATATTTTCGATGTAAGGGATGCACCCTCCTAGTCATGTTGTTTTCCTTATTTTGATTCGACCTCGGAGTTAATCCTTTCTTACTTGCATCGAGAAGTGCCTTGTGCTCTTCTCTATGTTTAATTATTTTTGTCGATTCTTTAAGTTTGGATTTTGATCTTGTCTATATTCAACCTTTCTTTTTTGGATTATTGTTCTAGCTTGTTTCCATTCTTTCATGTATGAATGTTGTTCTTGTGAGGTAAAATGTAACGACCCAGAATTTCGCACAAATTAAATTGAGAATATTTAATTAATTTTAAATATTTGAACGATGATTTAATTTGAATCCCCGATATAACTTTGAATTTGGCGATTAAATTATAAAATTTAATCTGTTGAATGTTGAATAAAAATTTAAATCTTCAGTTTAAGCTGAAGAAAAATATTTCGAAAGCTTTTAAAATTCGTATTGATAATTCTGAAGATAACAGAAACTTCATAATTTAATTTCAGACTGTTTTGGTCAGTTCTGGAATTTATATCCTTCGAACCGATATTTAAAAATAGCCGTCCAAGGCGCAGTCTCGGAATTCGACGAAACCAGTTCCATTGGGTCCGTAATATTGAATTATTACCGGACTTCAAATTTCGTATTGATCGGAGTTGATATGTGACCATACGACGTATAAACGCGTTGAAATTAAATCAAATTCAATTTAATTTTAAAATCTGAATTTGGTCAACATCAGCACTTTTGGCCTCAACTCAAAATACTATAGAGGTAATGTAAACATGTTCTCTGCGAAATCACGTACTCGAGCCACCCTACATCTGAACGCGCTGAGCTATTGTCCCCTTTTCCCGTTTAAATCACGCAAACATCATTTCCTCACTTTATTTCGTTTCAAAGCAAAACATTTCAAAAGAAATTAAAACCTTTCTTCTCGTTTAAATCAATGGCCGAAGCCCAGAAAACAAACGAAAAAAAAAATGTCGAGCAGTTAAAAACTCATGGCCGCGATCTTCATTCTCGGAATTTTCCTCCTCATCCAGTTCCACGAAGGCGCGAGGAGCCAGGCTCGGCGGCAAGTGTACACGAAGGGAGTAATGACTGTGAGCGATTCAAATCGCGAGGCTAGGTTTTTCGATCGACGCGATTGCTCCGTTCGATCGAGATGGCGGCGAGCGTCGCGAAGTTGAGGATGGGCGCGCGTGCACTCGGCGGCAGTCGAAGTCGCGAGGCGATGGAAGGGGGGAAGAACTCACGGCGTGTCGCAACTGGGCGCGCGAAGCTGGGGGTAGCGAGGTGGTTCGCGAGTTCGTCGCGACTGGGTGATAGGTGGATGCGGCGGCGAAGTCTGGTATCTCGCGGTGGTTTCTGGTGATGTGGTGGTTCTCGCGATTTTGAAGAAAGGTATAAAATTTACCTGTTTGTTTAAATTGAATTAAAATTTTAGTTGCAGTGAAATGAAAAGATGAAGTAAATTTTTATAAAAATAATATGCAGTGAAAATTTAAAATTATTTGTTGAAATAAAATCGTTGACTGATTAAAATTGATTTAAAATATTTAAAGGGAATTTGATTTTTAACTAACTTATTAAGTCATTAGTTTGAAATTTAAAAATGATGGATTTGGTAGAAAAAGAAAAAAATGTGTATATTTTTAATTTAACAATCTATTAATAAG
Organism: Allium fistulosum; assembly: GCA_030737815.1. Lineage (NCBI taxonomy): Eukaryota > Viridiplantae > Streptophyta > Magnoliopsida > Asparagales > Amaryllidaceae > Allium > Allium fistulosum. Next base: position 1,250,112,558 of record CM060903.1, on the reverse strand, counting down.
GAGATTTGTTTAACTGGCTTAATCAATTATTTTGGCTAATAAAGATAATTTGTTAAAATAAAACAAATCATTAATAAATTGAAAATTGATTATTCGATTTATTTCGAATATTAATGAACTTTATAAAATTTGTTTATACTAGGTCTGAAATGGAGAAACAAGCTGAAATGAAAAATTGGATGGCAAAATAAAAAGCGAAGGTGAGATTATTTTCTCACTCAAAATAAATTTTGTATGACAGTTGTTTATCGACTGATTGTTGCTATTTGATGTGGTATTAGATATGATAGGATATATATATATAGCAGTATATACATATTGGTATATGTATATATTGGATTGATTGATTTCCCGCCTCGTATAGCGGATGAGACCCTATTGCGCCGTTAGTAAGCGGATTTTTATAAAACCCATATACCGCGATAATTCCGTACTGGAGCGGAATTGGTATTGTGCTGACGTCTTTGGAAGCAGGGAAACAGGTTGGAGGGATCCAACTGGATTCCTCAACTGTATTTATTTATTTACAGATGTTGATATATATTCTGTCATCATATGATGATATATGATGTTTGATGTTGTGATGGACTAATTGATGCGTTGCATCATCGGGTTCAATTTTAAAGTTTAAAAATAAACGATTTTTACTTTAAAAGGGATTTTGAAGTGATTTTTGGAAAGTATACGATTTATTAAATTTTGGAATTTATTTATCTTAAATAAATGTTATCAATCTAAAGTTATGAAAATTTTAAATTGTGAAATATACCTGAAAAGTGATTTTGAAATAAATAGTCAAGTGATAAATAAAATAGTTTAAGTTGGATTTCTTTTGAATTATTTAAAAATGATGTATATAAAAGATGTACAAAATTGATATTTATCAATTAAAAGTATTGGAATTTTAAAACGAGTTTCTATAAGTGTTAGAAATTTATAGAATTATAAATTGTGAAGACATGAGATTTATAGAATTATAGATTGTGAAGATTTGAAGTTTATAGATTTATAAAGATTGAAGTTTATAGATTTATAAAGTATGAAGTTATAAAATGAATGAAGTTATAAAATGAATGAAGTTGTAGAATAAAGACTGATAAGAAATTTACTTGTAACTTGGATTGTTGCCTTTAAATGGGATATTGATCGAATTATTAATAAAGAAGATTTATTAAATTGAAGTCGTTAGAAAATAGAAATAGAATTTATAAACGTTGTTTTATAAATTCGAAAACAATTGGATTTGATAAATTAAAAGGTTAAAGGGGATTTTATCCACGATTTTGGACAGTGGGTAATTCTTGAAATAAATGTGTAGAAAAAAATCGAAATTTGGTTATTGAAGTATATTCACGATTTTGGACAGTGAATATATTATTGGAAAAATGGTTATGTTTGGGAAAGCGATATTATAAAGGAAGTTAATTGTTTTAAAAGATGTTTTAAAACGTGTGAACTATCGAAATCATAGATTTCAACATTTATTGTTGAAATAGACGTTTTCGAGAAATAAGGAAATGATGGACTATAACACTGTTGTTATAGTAAATGATTTCCGAAAGGAAATGTTTTTAATGTGGTATTGGGATTTATATATCTATCTAAATTTCGAATCCCTATACTAGTGATTTTGAGTCGTCGTAACGATGTTTTACGCAACATTCGTTTTGACTCAAATAGATGTTAAAATGTATGATTTCCTTAAAGAATGAATGTATACTTAATTTGATTTAAGTATATCGAATATTTTCCAAGTGTTGAAAATAAATGATTGTGAAATACTTATTATTTAATAAGTATGGAAATGCTATTCCAAAATGAAATGAAGTGTTTTTGAGAATTTATCTTCTTAAAGATAAATCGAAAGTGAATATTTGAAAACGATTGAAAATCGAATATCTGTAGATATTTTGAAAATATAAATTCACTATGGAATTTATAAAAGGAAAGGGAAACTGTTTAGAAAAATAAACGTTGATTTATTTTTGAAGTGTGGAAATTTTATATCTAGTAAAGATATTTTGGAAAATAAATAATTTGGAAAAATTATTTGGAATCTGATGATGTCGCGCATCTTTATTGATAGTTAAATAACCGACTATCAATAATTACCTTTAGATATGGTATTTGTTGTGAATTGGATGAATTTGAATGCCACACTTATTTTTGAATAAACGCTCACTATTCGGGTTAGCCGAGAAAGGACCATGGGGTCGTATAACCCATTCCGAATATGTGATACGTCGTTATGAATTGCATTTGAAGACCGGTGTTGAAGACCGGATATTTTTGAAAACGGAAGGATTACCGTCGAGTTACTCTACATCGGCTGATCTCCGATTTAGAGGTTTTATCACCCTTAGTGACGGGAAGTCCGGACGTGATTAGAAAATTATCCGGAAATGCAAGGGCTTCGTGAGAAGTGCCTTCGGTTCTGTTCGATCCCGGAACAGACTTGTATGGATTGTGTGTCTGACGTTACAATTTGAGATATAAAGCTGATTTCTTTCAAATACATTTCTGTTGGTGGCGGAGAATTTATTCTTTTAGCTTAACACCCTTCTCTGAGACGTACGAGCTCAGAGGTTATGTAGTTGAAATTTATCAGCGATATATCCCAATTTGGTAACGTGGCATACTGAGTGTTGCTGTGAAATGATCAGTGTTTGATCATTTGCGATATGATCATTTGTTTGATCTTATATCTTTGTGATCATAGGTTGATCATTTTGGTTGACCCAAAGCAGGGCTTTGTAGAAAGCGTAGCTTTGTGGACGAGACTTCATCGAGCCTCACACCCCGGAAATGGTCAAAACAGGAAGAATGCAGCAAGGTTCTAGGGAGTAGCGCCCCTTAGTGTATGTCATTCCTTCTGGATAAAGGTGGTATCATGGTATGGAGCCCAGATACTTAACCTCTGTGGTTACTGCATTATTTTTCTATGTGGTTTGTTGGAAATCGGGGATCCTCGGGAAGATCGGTGACGATCGGGGGATGGCATACGCGTGTCAGTAGTTACCTATTTTTGCAGAGGTAACCCGGCCTTGTGTTGGCAGAGATCCGGTTAGGTTCTCGGGTCGTCTATTCCAGGGACGTACCCATCGTGGATAGGAAGTTCCTTAGCCTGACCATTTGTTGGAAATCCAAAGAAACAATACGCGACTTGTACGGTTTTAGTTGTATTACCTGCTATGGAATGTGGCGGTAACCTGCTATTGAACATAGTAGCTATAGTAGGCATAAGTGCGGAATGCCTATGCTGGCTAAGATTAATATTATACTTTCGAAATGTTTTCTACACACTATGCACTAATAATAATATCAAAAAATGATTTGATTTTGCGTAGTAAGCATCTTTGACTATCATAAGAAGAAATCTCCTCCAATTCTGCGTTTGCATTGTGTGTGTGGTGGGAGGTCTTATGGTAGTTTCATTTTCCAAAAGCATTTCGAATTGACTTTAAAATTCTCTGTTGTTTATTTTAAAGAATAACTGTTTTACGATCTCACACCAGTCACCATGACTGACTCGGAGTTTATTGTTCCCTTCTAAACTCTGGGTGCCCACAAATTTCCACACGGGCAGCCTAGAGTTATATTATCAGGATATTCTGGATATTCTGGAGCTTTGGAGATAAGCTGGATGACGAGACGTAGTATTTGTGTCTGATAGTATTTATTCCGCTGTGTATTCTGTATGAGGACAAGTTTATATAACTGTCCATTGTTGTATATTGACTCTGATGATTGATGTATGTATAAAATGATATAGTTCTTTGTTTAAAGATTATTCATTTATCTATTATATATTGTTCCGCTGCGATATGTGAGATTCTGATATTGTTCTGTTTCTGTTGCTGTTCCGTTGTTCTGTTGTTCTCCTTCTTTCTTTTTCTTCTATCTTCTTCTTCTACCTTTTTCTTCTTTCTTAAAACCATAACTTTTCGGGTTTCCGGCATTCGATGGCTCAGCAGTCGATAAAGTGAGTATCGATGTTGAATTTTCGAAAGTCGAAAAATTTACGGGATGTTACATTTGGTATCAGAGCATATGGTTAAGCGACAACCCTGCTCTGTTGGGTGTTACTCATTAGAGATAGAGTCAGCAGTACTCTAGAATGAGTTTGAGTGTAATAATAGATACGAGCGCGTATTTGTTAGTGAATATAAAAAAATTGTTTTGTATTGTGATGATTGGTTTATTGAGTGGTATATGAACCTTCGTCGGCACAGTCTTGCAAAACTGTATCGAAGGGGTTTCTAAACGCTCGAATAGAACAATTCGGCACAGTATTGTTTTAAATAGGGTAAATGAGATAATTTTATCCAAAACTATTTTTTTTTATAGAAAAGGAATGTTTTTCTATAAAGTACTATAGTATATGGTTGCATGGATGTTAGGAAGTAATAATAGTGAATTATTATCACTGGAATTGAATAAGAAATTGGAATTATTACTCCAAAGTTAAGAAATAAATCCATATATAAATGAGATTTGAGAATGTAAATTATAATTGTGATTTGTAATTTAAAACGGAATTCCAGAGAAGTTTTTGGAAATGTTTTGAAAAGAATTTGAAAATTTTGGAGATTTGGAAAGTTAAAAATCTTTTTGATTTGAAAATGGGATTCAAAGGGTTTGAAAAGTGTTTTAGAAAGATGAAAAGCTCTAAACTCTTTTCGGTCGCTGGAAAATAATTCCGATGATGATCGCGACATCACCGGTGTTCATTTTCGGGTTTCCAAAAGAGGAATTGTTTTAAATGGAAGTTGTTCGGAAAATTGGATTTTGTTTTGAAAATTCAAAAGATAATTTGATTTGTTTTCAAAATGATTTTGAAATATTGGTAAGACTCTGGGATACCATATTTATGAAATATTATCAAGTTGATAACTTATACAATTTGAAAGGTTGATAGAATAAATTTAACTTAAAGGATGAAGTTAAATGAATGTAAGTACAAGTGAATCAATTAAATGAAATTGAAGGTTGAAATTCATTTCGAATTCGTAAGCAAATGAATTGAATTGAATAATGTAAAACTTCATTTTGAATTTGTAAGTAAGACTGAATTGAATTTAGATTTATGGAAAACAAAGTGAACTATTAAACTAAAAATTGGTAAGTGAAGCTAATTGAATGAAGTGAATGAGATTAAAACTGAATGTTAAACTTCTTTTGAATTTGGTAGTAAATGAAGTTGAAACCGAATTTGAATAAATAAATTGGAGTAGTAACAAATGAATTGGAATGAGAGTTCAAATTGAATGAAATAGATATATAACTTCAATAGTGAAGTAAAGATGATATAAGCAGTTTATATTGAAAATTTTGTAATCAAATTTGCAAAATGATTTGAATGTTGTAACTAGATATCATGGCTAGTAGATATACAGGTATAAAGGGATTGGAAATTTTATTTCACAGATAATTCGAATTGCTCGAAAAAGGTATGTATTTGAATTATAATATGAGTTTTTGATGATTTCTCTCTAGCCGCTTGGCTTTTTCTTTTTCTTTTTGAAATCTGAGAGTCCGTAGGGACGTTTTGTAGTCGTACCGTATTAGCCGCGCAAAGGAGACGCTGGCGAAATTTTTCGAAAATTCCGAGTGTTAGAAAATTTTTGAGAAATTTTGAAAGTTTAAATTTGAATTTAAACTTAAATTTGAATTTTGAAGTAAACAATGTTGTTTGAAAACTATGAAAGATTGGAAATTTAGTTGAATGGATAACGAATCTTTAGTAGGAAGATTTGTTTTGATAGATTTGATAAAACCATTAGATGTTGAAAAATAGTAGACGAGTTGAGGACCATTTTTCCTAACTTATAATTTCGAGGACGAAATTCTTTTAAGGGGGGAAGTCTGTAACGACCCAGAATTTCGCACAAATTAAATTGAGAATATTTAATTAATTTTAAATATTTGAACGATGATTTAATTTGAATCCCCGATATAACTTTGAATTTGGCGATTAAATTATAAAATTTAATCTGTTGAATGTTGAATAAAAATTTAAATCTTCAGTTTAAGCTGAAGAAAAATATTTCGAAAGCTTTTAAAATTCGTATTGATAATTCTGAAGATAACAGAAACTTCATAATTTAATTTCAGACTGTTTTGGTCAGTTCTGGAATTTATATCCTTCGAACCGATATTTAAAAATAGCCGTCCAAGGCGCAGTCTCGGAATTCGACGAAACCAGTTCCATTGGGTCCGTAATATTGAATTATTACCGGAGTTCAAATTTCGTATTGATCGGAGTTGATATGTGACCATACGATGTATAAACGCGTTGAAATTAAATCAAATTCAATTTAATTTTAAAATCTGAATTTGGTCAACATCAGCACTTTTGGCCTCAACTCAAAATACTGTAGAGGTAATGTAAACATGTTCTCTGCGAAATCACGTACTCGAGCCACCCTACATCTGAACGCGCTGAGCTATTGTCCCCTTTTCCCGTTTAAATCACGCAAACATCATTTCCTCACTTTATTTCGTTTCAAAGCAAAACATTTCAAAAGAAATTAAAACCTTTCTTCTCGTTTAAAACAATGGCCGAAGCCCAGAAAACAAACGAAAAAAAAAATGTCGAGCAGTTAAAAACTCATGGCCGCGATCTTCATTCTCGGAATTTTCCTCCTCATCCAGTTCCACGAAGGCGCGAGGAGCCAGGCTCGGCGGCAAGTGTACACGAAGGGAGTAACAACTGTGAGCGATTCAAATCGCGAGGCTAGGTTTTTCGATCGACGCGATTGCTCCGTTCGATCGAGATGGCGGCGAGCGTCGCGAAGTTGAGGATGGGCGCGCGTGCACTCGGCGGCAGTCGAAGTCGCGAGGCGATGGAAGGGGGGAAGAACTCACGGCGTGTCGCAACTGGGCGCGCGAAGCTGGGGGTAGCGAGGTGGTTCGCGAGTTCGTCGCGACTGGGTGATAGGTGGATGCGGCGGCGAAGTCTGGTATCTCGCGGTGGCTTCTGGTGATGTGGTGGTTCTCGCGATTTTGAAGAAAGGTATAAAATTTACCTGTTTGTTTAAATTGAATTAAAATTTTAGTTGCAGTGAAATGAAAAGATGAAGTAAATTTTTATAAAAATAATATGCAGTGAAAATTTAAAATTATTTGTTGAAATAAAATCGTTGACTGATTAAAATTGATTTAAAATATTTAAAGGGAATTTGATTTTTAACTAACTTATTAAGTCATTAGTTTGAAATTTAAAAATGATGGATTTGGTAGAAAAAGAAAAAAATGTGTATATTTTTAATTTAACAATCTATTAATAAGGAGATTTGTTTAACTGGCTTAATCAATTATTTTGGCTAATAAAGATAATTTGTTAAAATAAAACAAATCATTAATAAATTGAAAATTGATTATTCGATTTATTTCGAATATTAATGAACTTTATAAAATTTGTTTATACTAGGTCTGAAATGGAGAAACAAGCTGAAATGAAAAATTGGATGGCAAAATAAAAAGCGAAGGTGAGATTATTTTCTCACTCAAAATAAATTTTGTATGACAGTTGTTTATCGACTGATTGTTGCTATTTGATGTGGTATTAGATATGATAGGATATATATATATATAGTAGTATATACATATTGGTATATGTATATATTGGATTGATTGATTTCCCGCCTCGTATAGCGGATGAGACCCTATTGCGCCGTTAGTAAGCGGATTTTTATAAAACCCATATACCGCGATAATTCCGTACTGGAGCGGAATTGGTATTGTGCTGACGTCTTTGGATGCAGGGAAACAGGTTGGAGGGATCCAACTGGATTCCTCAACTGTATTTATTTATTTACAGATGTTGATATATATTCTGTCATCATATGATGATATATGATGTTTGATGTTGTGATGGACTAATTGATGCGTTGCATCATCGGGTTCAATTTTAAAGTTTAAAAACAAACGATTTTTACTTTAAAAGGGATTTTGAAGTGATTTTTGGAAAGTATACGATTTATTAAATTTTGGAATTTATTTATCTTAAATAAATAAATGTTATCAATCTAAAGTTATGAAAATTTTAAATTGTGAAATATACCTGAAAAGTGATTTTGAAATAAATAGTCAAGTGATAAATAAAATAGTTTAAGTTGGATTTCTTTTGAATTATTTAAAAATGATGTATATAAAAGATGTACAAAATTGATATTTATCAATTAAAAGTATTGGAATTTTAAAGCGAGTTTCTATAAGTGTTAGAAATTTATAGAATTATAAATTGTGAAGACATGAGATTTATAGAATTATAGATTGTGAAGATTTGAAGTTTATAGATTTATAAAGATTGAAGTTTATAGATTTATAAAGTATGAAGTTATAAAATGAATGAAGTTATAAAATGAATGAAGTTGTAGAATAAAGACTGATAAGAAATTTACTTGTAACTTGGATTGTTGCCTTTAAATGGGATATTGATCGAATTATTAATAAAGAAGATTTATTAAATTGAAGTCGTTAGAAAATAGAAATAGAATTTATAAACGTTGTTTTATAAATTCGAAAACAATTGGATTTGATAAATTAAAAGGTTAAAGGGGATTTTATCCACGATTTTGGACAGTGGGTAATTCTTGAAATAAATGTGTAGAAAAAAATCGAAATTTGGTTATTGAAGTATATTCACGATTTTGGACAGTGAATATATTATTGGAAAAATGGTTATGTTTGGGAAAGCGATATTATAAAGGAAGTTAATTGTTTTAAAAGATGTTTTAAAACGTGTGAACTATCGAAATCATAGATTTCAACATTTATTGTTGAAATAGACGTTTTCGAGAAATAAGGAAATGATGGACTATAACACTGTTGTTATAGTAAATGATTTCCGAAAGGAAATGTTTTTAATGTGGTATTGGGATTTATATATCTATCTAAATTTCGAATCCCTATACTAGTGATTTTGAGTCGTCGTAACGATGTTTTACGCAACATTCGTTTTGACTCAAATAGATGTTAAAATGTATGATTTCCTTAAAGAATGAATGTATACTTAATTTGATTTAAGTATATCGAATATTTTCCAAGTGTTGAAAATAAATGATTGTGAAATACTTATTATTTAATAAGTATGGAAATGCTATTCCAAAATGAAATGAAGTGTTTTTGAGAATTTATCTTCTTAAAGATAAATCGAAAGTGAATATTTGAAAACGATTGAAAATCGAATATCTGTAGATATTTTGAAAATATAAATTCACTATGGAATTTATAAAAGGAAAGGGAAACTGTTTAGAAAAATAAACGTTGATTTATTTTTGAAGTGTGGAAATTTTATATCTAGTAAAGATATTTTGGAAAATAAATAATTTGGAAAAATTATTTGGAATCTGATGATGTCGCGCATCTTTATTGATAGTTAAATAACCGACTATCAATAATTACCTTTAGATATGGTATTTGTTGTGAATTGGATGAATTTGAATGCCACACTTATTTTTGAATAAACGCTCACTATTCGGGTTAGCCGGGAAAGGACCATGGGGTCGTATAACCCATTCCGAATATGTGATACGTCGTTATGAATTGCATTTGAAGACCGGTGTTGAAGACCGGATATTTTTGAAAACGGAAGGATTACCGTCGAGTTACTCTACATCGGCTGATCTCCGATTTAGAGGTTTTATCACCCTTAGTGACGGGAAGTCCGGACGTGATTAGAAAATTATCCGGAAATGCAAGGGCTTCGTGAGAAGTGCCTTCGGTTCTGTTCGATCCCGGAACAGACTTGTATGGATTGTGTGTCTGACGTTACAATTTGAGATATAAAGCTGATTTCTTTCAAATACATTTCTGTTGGTGGCGGAGAATTTATTCTTTTAGCTTAACACCCTTCTCTGAGACGTACGAGCTCAGAGGTTATGTAGTTGAAATTTATCAGCGATATATCCCAATTTGGTAACGTGGCATACTGAGTGTTGCTGTGAAATGATCAGTGTTTGATCATTTGCGATATGATCATTTGTTTGATCTTATATCTTTGTGATCATAGGTTGATCATTTTGGTTGACCCAAAGCAGGGCTTTGTAGAAAGCGTAGCTTTGTGGACGAGACTTCATCGAGCCTCACACCCCGGAAATGGTCAAAACAGGAAGAATGCAGCAAGGTTCTAGGGAGTAGCGCCCCTTAGTGTATGTCATTCCTTCTGGATAAAGGTGGTATCATGGTATGGAGCCCAGATACTTAACCTCTGTGGTTACTGTATTATTTTTCTATGTGGTTTGTTGGAAATCGGGGATCCTCGGGAAGATCGGTGACGATCGGGGGATGGCATACGCGTGTCAGTAGTTACCTATTTTTGCAGAGGTAACCCGGCCTTGTGTTGGCAGAGATCCGGTTAGGTTCTCGGGTCGTCTATTCCAGGGACGTACCCATCGTGGATAGGAAGTTCCTTAGCCTGACCATTTGTTGGAAATCCAAAGAAACAATACGCGACTTGTACGGTTTTAGTTGTATTACCTGCTATGGAATGTGGCGGTAACCTGCTATTGAACATAGTAGCTATAGTAGGCATAAGTGCGGAATGCCTATGCTGGCTAAGATTAATATTATACTTTCGAAATGTTTTCTACACACTATGCACTAATAATAATATCAAAAAATGATTTGATTTTGCGTAGTAAGCATCTTTGACTATCATAAGAAGAAATCTCCTCCAATTCTGCGTTTGCATTGTGTGTGTGGTGGGAGGTCTTATGGTAGTTTCATTTTCCAAAAGCATTTCGAATTGACTTTAAAATTCTCTGTTGTTTATTTTAAAGAATAACTGTTTTACGATCTCACACCAGTCACCATGACTGACTCGGAGTTTATTGTTCCCTTCTAAACTCTGGGTGCCCACAAATTTCCACACGGGCAGCCTAGAGTTATATTATCAGGATATTCTGGATATTCTGGAGCTTTGGAGATAAGCTGGATGACGAGACGTAGTATTTGTGTCTGATAGTATTTATTCCGCTGTGTATTCTGTATGAGGACAAGTTTATATAACTGTCCATTGTTGTATATTGACTCTGATGATTGATGTATGTATAAAATGATATAGTTCTTTGTTTAAAGATTATTCATTTATCTATTATATATTGTTCCGCTGTGATATGTGAGATTCTGATATTGTTCTGTTTCTGTTGCTGTTCCGTTGTTCTGTTGTTCTCCTTCTTTCTTTTTCTTCTATCTTCTTCTTCTACCTTTTTCTTCTTTCTTAAAACCATAACTTTTCGGGTTTCCGGCATTCGATGGCTCAGCAGTCGATAAAGTGAGTATCGATGTTGAATTTTCGAAAGTCGAAAAATTTACGGGATGTTACATAAAACCTATTACTAGCAGCATTGTCTCACAAAATATTATTTGTTCATCATGTTTCTTGAGTTTTCTTAAGCTGGTTTTCCAGACCGATCTGAGTGTTATTTCACTATAATGCTTGGGTCGGATCGAGTTTTTCCAAGTTGTTGTTGGTGGGACATAAAGCTCATAGAGAGGAGCTAGATGTTCATCAGATGCGTTATTTTTATTTTCTACTATATTATTATGTACACCCTTTAATAATTGTAAGATTAGAAAGTTAGAACTGTCTAGGCTGATGGGGTTTGTTTTTAACTCTAATATACCTTGTATCTAAGAGTGAACGCTTTTACTGTCTTTGTTATATTATAAGTGATCACTCCACTATGAGATTCTGTTCCCCTGTTCTTTTTCTTTATTTCATCGTAATAGTCTTCCTTTTCAGCACTTGGATGCTCGGCTTTTGAATACCGTGAATGTATCAAGTGCCGACTTTAGTGGGTCGAAAAGGTGAGTCGTTGCAGCTGATTCACTAGTAAAGTTAGCTAGCTCTAGGGAAGGCATAGTTAATGGGGTTGGTTCCAGTGGAAGTTCTGACAACTTCTAGTATTGATCAGATGGACGTCAACTCGGCGGAGGAGAAGGAGACATGGATGGCCCCAATCAAAGATTATTTGATTAATAGAACTCTCCTGAGAGACAAAATTGAATAGAAGAAGCTCCTCTGGAAGGCACCACAGTTCATGATGCAAGATGGAGTGTTGTATAGAAGAGGATTCTCAACTCCCCTGCTTCAGTGTGTAGCCGATGGTGTGGCTAGGAAGATCCTTATGGAAAACCATGAAAGGAGCTATGGCGACCACAAGGGCGATAGCTCGAGCAAAAAAGTTACTTTGCTATGGATATTTCTAGTTGATGATAAACTGGAATACTACTGACTACACCAAATGGTATGTCCTAGAGGTTTGCAAAGATTCCAAGAGCCTCATCAACGGAACTTAAGCAAATGGTCATTCCATGGCCATTTGCAATTTATGGAATCGATATTATCAGTGTACTACCGATAGTGAAGGGAAAAGCTAAATATGCTATTAATGGTGTACTACCGATAGCAAAGGGAATCGATATTAACAGTATACTACCGATAGTGGATTACTTTATGAGATTGGCTGAAGCGGAACCGCTTGCCTTGATAGCAGCAAAGAAGGATTGAGAAGAGCTTCTCCACGGTGGCACATCCATAGCCAAAAGGACAAGTGGAAGCAGTTACCAAGATCATCAAGTCCACCTTGAAAAAGTGATCAACTAGAGCTAAAGGCAACTGGGTTGATAAGCTTCCACTAGAATTGTGGGCTTATAGGACACATAAGCCAGCAATGGGACATTTGCCGTTCGCTTAGGCTTATGGATTAGAAGCAATTATCTTGATAGACCTGGAAGTCCCTTCTTATCATAAAAGGAATTTCAACCCAAAGATGAACGGGGAACTCTTGGTTGAGTCCCTCGATTTGGTTGACGAGAAAAGGAAAGAAGAAAATTTAAGGGTGGAAGCCTACTAGAAAAGGGTAATGCGGCACTTCAATGCCAAGATTTGCATCCATACATTTGAGGTAGAGGACCTTGTTCTGAAACGAGTTCTCCAGGGTTTGGAGGCGCTTGGCCTGAACTGGGAAGGACCCTATGTGATCGATTTGAAGCTTGAAGATTGAACATTCGAACTGGCAACTATTGATGGAATTCCTTCCCACGTGCATGGAACAGTGATCTACTGTGACACTACTAAATTTAGCCTTCCTCAATTTTTCTTTGCAAATAAGCCACCCAATGATATTGGGGGCAATGTAATAAGGCATGATTTGCCACTTCTTCTACCCACGGATAAAGTCAGCTTCTTGAAACAATGAAACCATATTCTAACAAGTCTGTCATACCGCATGATCATTAGTACATCTAGGAGCATAATTCGCTGGCCTTGGATAATGGATGGGGAGTATGTTCCTAGGGGTTGATCGGATTATTCAACCCCAACCTTCACCAATTTGCCATTGCCTAGAGATTGGCGACAGTGGGGAGGTTTGATGACTCTATCCTTCAGGAATCTGGCATTGTCTAGAGTTAGACGATAAGAAAAAATTTACCTTTAGGAATCTAGTGCTACCCGAAGATTGGCAGCATTAGGAAGGCGGAACCCTATCCTTTAGGTATCTGGTGTTGCCAAAAGATAGGCGACGCCGGGAAGGGAAAACCCCAATCTTCAGGAATTCGCCTTTGCCCAGAAATTTGCGATAATGAGAAAGTTTGATTACTCTATCCTTTTAGGAATCTAGAGTTTCCCTAATACAGGAGACACTAGGAAGGAAAACTCTAACCATTAAGAATGTACCGTTGCCCGAAGATTGGCAATGTCAGGAAGATGAAACCCTAACCTTCAGGAATCTGGTGTTGCTCGAAGATTGGCAACTTTTAGGAAGGTAAATCCAAACCTTCAGGAATCTGGCATTCCCCGAAGATTGGTGACATCAGGAAGGAATAAATACTTAGGGATCAATTAGATAATTTGATTCCAACCTTCAGGAATTTGACCGTTGCCCGAAAATAAGCAACGTCTAGAACGAATGCTCAAAATTAAACAATTCATGTGCTAGTTTCCTGAGATAAAGACCAGTGCACGACTGAGTTTCCATGATGGTGCTAGTGGCTTAGTAGGATACACTAAGCTAAGGAGTAGCAAGGATAGTCGTGCAAAGTCAAAAATTGGTATTTTCATACTTTCTCGACCCAAGATCGGGACCAGAAAGGAACAACCGAACCGGGGGCAATCGAATAATTTTCCCTATGACATTTCTATCCCATTGATGCCCAGATCATGGCTTTGGGAATGATAGGTCCCATGAATAGGGACAAGCACATAGTGCAATGGTATAGACATGAAAGTAAATGTTCCAACTACTACCCCACGGCAATAGGGAGTAGCATGGAACTTAGTCTATTTAGGGTTAGTGCTTGGACGAAAGAAATTCAACCAAACACAAACAGGAATTTTCCATTACCTAAAGATAGGTGACAGTTGGAAGGTGTGACCAATCAGGTGTCGATAGGATAATTAGTCCCCGACCTTACAGGAATGTGCCATTGCCTAGAGAGGGGCAACATTAAGAAGGTATAATTATTGAGAAGTCGATCGGATAATTCGACCCCAACCATTGGAAATTTGCCATTGCCTAGAGGTAGGCGACGTTAATAAGGACCAAACATGTGAAGTTCGACCAGAGAATTCAACCCCAGCTTACAGGTGTTGGCTATTGGTCGAAGTATGGCAACACCGAGAAGTAATGCTCGAAATCAAGTAATTAAACCACCAATTCACGAAGATAGGAACTGGCATACGAATTGGGTTTTCATGACCACACAAGCGGCCTAATGAAACAAGCTTGGTCAAGGATAAATGAGGATAGTCATGGAGAGCCATGGATAGGTGTAGTCGAAATCCTTCAATCGAGGATCAGGATCGAGAAAGCGCGATTAGACTGGGGGCAATTGGATAATTTTCCCAACAACGCTCAACTCCTACTAACGCCTAGAGACTGGCATTTGGAAAATAGGTTCCACAAATAGTTGTTGGTTCAAGGCAGAAATATATAAACAGGAAATAAAAATTACAAGTGATTCTCCTCGGTGAAAGAGTAGCATGAAACTTGCATTATTTAGGGCAAAATTCGGCTGAAGGAAATTCGACTGAACCCGAACAGGAATAACCACAGAGTTGGTTGAATGTTGATCATGTTTGGCCAAGCAAAACACCTTAGCGACTAAACTATAGTAAATAACTAGTGCAAATGTAGGAATTTTATTTATACGTACATAGTTTTAGTAAATAAAGACATTGCACGGGAACGGGTATATGTGTATAATACGGATAAATTGTAGGATAAGCAGTTATATTATATATACAAGCAGTTGCATACGAGAACGAACGTAGCACAGAAGTGCAGAAAATAAAATGGAATAAGGATTACAAGACAAAATAATATTTTATTACTTAGACTTTCCCATACAAGAATAGCGAGAGCCACTTCTGCAAAAATATAGCCTGCTTGCAACAAAAAGGAATAAACAAAAGCACAGGCTATCACACCCATGAGCTTTAGGAATCCCCTACTTGTTCTTCCCTCATCTTCTGCTTGTGCCATTAAGCTACAGGGTTTCCTCTTGTGTTTCGACCACTCTTGGTTTTCCCCTCTTTGGGAGTGTCACCCCACAAACTAGGAAGTCTCACCTCCAGTTGTAGCTTGAGCTATGGAGGACACGCTTTGGGAGGACTAATGTCTCAACACCAGTCCAAGGTGCAGAGATCTACGAGCCATTATGGACAGAAAAACTTGGTGTTTAACATGGTCTTGTATGTTTTATTTCAAGTATTAAACCTGTGTGACCAACATTCGGAATCTGAAGGATGTCGACATGTGTTGACCAATCGGTTCCCGAAAGTTAGCCAGCACAAGTGAAATTGTTAATCTATACAGTATGAGTCCTGTGGCCCGCACACGATGAATGGACCATCCTATGTAGATAGCTCACTCGTGCTAGAAAAATGAGCCATGCTACACGAAGGAACTGTGCATCGAATCACATCCCTAATTGACGGATAATCCATAACAGAACCACTATTTAAAGAGTCGCAAAAACTTTTCTTTTAAAAAATACAGGGAGTGCAGCAAAGAGAAATGCTAAATAACGAAGTTATTCAAGTACTAGAACTTTCTCGATGCGGTAATTCTTTGAACTAGAACCATCTTATCAACCTTCAAATGGTGAGTTGGTGGAATCTCGATAAGGGTTTGTAAGAGCACTTCAAGGCAGAAAAACCTAGAGAAGAGCAAGCTTGACTAAGGCATGGAAAGATCTCCAAAAAGTATATCTTGTTCGTAGCATGAAGAGTGGAAATTTGGCTGTGCGAAGCAGTTGAAGGAATATCTATAGGATGAAAGCAATGCTTTAAAGCAATTCCTGAACGACTAACTGAAATCATGAGATAGCAAGTCAGAATCTATCTTTATCCAGAGCACACATTGTTTTCAATGAAAGCGTACTCTGGAGGGAAAGTGTTCACTAGGTCTTTAACCAAGCAAATTTAAACTAAAAGTAGAAGGCCAAAACAGAGACAAAATGGCTCATGAACTTGGAAACATACTTAGAAGGACTAAAAGAAGGAACTCAAGAAGTTGCAAGTTCATTGCAGAAAATGAGGCCTCTCGGTATCAAGGGGATCCTATCACTACCGAGAGGAAACTATCGGCACTGAGAGCTTTTTATTGCTCTTCGGTCCCCTCAATCCTTTCCAGTCCCCTCAAACCTCCTGTAACCAACACACTACATCAAGCAATCATCGTCAAGTGTTTTTCTCAAAGAATATATAAATAACTCCAAAGATTGATTAGAAGAAATAAAAAAAGTAGGATAAGACAAATAGTATCAAGGAATTTGTCGGTAATGACTCGACCTTCATAGAGAAGAGTTTAGAATACCACGGGAGATAAAAAGGAAAAACAAGCGAGGAAGATAGGTTTTTTACCCATCGAAACCTCTCAGCACCGAGAGGTCTATATTGGTAATTGGGCCGGCATGCTCTCTCCACTATGGGCTAGAATCTAGACCATGTGCAATAAAGTCTATGGATTTGTTGAGTAGTTTCCCATATGAATATCAATCCTATACCAACTAAAGAAAGGCTTCAAACTCTAAATCTTCTTCATCTCCTATCTCTCTATACAATAGTAACCTAGGAAGATACTTTTGACAGTTCTAGGTTTAAAAACCTATCAATCCCTTGTACTAGTGACTCTAAATCCCTGTCAAA
Organism: Allium fistulosum; assembly: GCA_030737815.1. Lineage (NCBI taxonomy): Eukaryota > Viridiplantae > Streptophyta > Magnoliopsida > Asparagales > Amaryllidaceae > Allium > Allium fistulosum. The sequence continues at coordinate 1,250,095,397 of CM060903.1, read as the reverse complement.
TCCATAATCAATAAAATTATAAAGTGGACGTAGGCCATAGATTGCCGAACCATTGTAAAATCTTCCGTCTCTCTACTTTTCTATGCTTTTATGCACTTTTTTGCTATTTCTACTAGATCTAATCCTCTAATGTGTTATATTTGGAAGCTGTGCCACTTTTAGCGTCGGTATTAACCCCTTTAATTAATAACTAATGATGGTAAAAAAAATTGAAAAATGTTTAAAAAATAAATAATTTGAATAAATATCGATAAAGTGGCCAAAAATTGTTTTCGATAAACGATTGTTTTCTCGATAAAAGTTCTTCAAACTTTTTGTGTTCGCTTAGAATATTAATGTGTAATTACTTAGCAACTAAAAATATTTTCCATGATATGGCTAACTAAATGTGAATAGTAAAAGAGATTAGAAAATGGATTGAGGATAGATATATTTTGATAAATGGTGTTTTAGATATTTATTTAGGAAATGAGGTGTGAAGGCGGCATGTGAGAGGGTTGTTCCATTGTGACCTTCCAAGGAGGCTTAGAGGTGGTAGTGACCTCTTGACTAAAGCCTAAAAATGCACCCTTAAGGGTTTCACTAATCACTTTTTACAAAATTACAAAAAGGTAGAAACTAACTAGTGTTAATTTATATATATCTTCACTAACTTTCTCTAATCAAAACAAATCTTCTCCAAATTCCACCAAAGCTTTAGATCACTTTAGGAAGCATGAATATCAAGTTGAAAAAAAGAATAAAAAGTAGGGTACATGGGTTTTTCTGTGAGCATAAGGAAGAGGAGTAAGGATTGTCTTGATGTTGTTTTTGCTATAGGTGATGTCTTTGAAGGTTTGGTAATGGTAGGAAGTGGTTCTGTGTTCTTTGGGCTTATGTTTGGCTTGGATTTGGGTGAGTAATCTTACCATCTTTATGTATATATTGTGTATATATGTTTTATGTATAAATATAAATTTTAAAGTAAAGAACAACGCAAGTTATAACTTTTGGACCTCTCCTTGCTATGGAAAGCAGGTGATAACTTTATATGCAATATTGTCATTTCTATTACCCTCTAAAAACATATATCATAGCCTAGAATATATTTTTACATGTTTGATAATGTTGTATGTGATATAGAAGTGTGTAAGTGAATGTTTGAAGTGAAAAAGTCATTATGAAAGCACTTTAAAATCCCTTTGCTTTAACTTGCTTATTTTGGTGATATGTTAATGTATTGTGATGTGATATATTTTAGTTGTTCTCAACACATATTCTAGTGTATAGGACAATAATGAATTGGTTTTGAAAGTTATGCAACTTGTGAAACAAAGTTGTGAAAGTTAGAAGCAATATAGTCATTATGGATGCACTTTGAAATCACCTTATGTTTGACAATTTTATATTAACTTTGGGAGACATTCTTTAGGGTTTCTATGTTGTTTTAATAATTAATATATGTGTACTTATTACTACAAAAATATCCAAATTTAAAAAGTTGTAGAAATGGTTGAACAAAGTAGAAAACTTTAAGAACAAAAAGGTCACTATAAATGCATTTTGAAAAATACCTTATTTTCGGAATTTTTATAATTAATTTGGAAAATATCCTTAAGGGTTTCTTTTCATGGATTTTAAGTATACTACTTATTTTAAAAGAATTGGATAAAAATTCGTTTGTTGAAGTGGTTAAAACTGGCCACAAAGATCAGGCATTTTCATGTTGTTCTCTATCCAGTAGCACTTATAATTCCTGCCTTTGGTCTACTACTGTAACGACCCCAAATTTTATATATATTTTAAATGGATAATTAATTAATTTTTGAATAGAAATTTGTTAAATTAATTGATAAAGTGTTGCGAGTTTCCCGAGTTCAAAGATATTCTGTATAAATCATTTAAATTTAAATATTGTATACATATGTATATATGTGAATATATATGTATATGTGCATATATGAGTAAAAATTGAATATGTATGTATATTTTGATTTGAATTTAAATCTTAAATAAATGGTTTAATAATAATTGATAATAATAATAATTTATTCTTGATGGTTAATAATAATTTGAGTTTATGAAAATAGATATATATATAGGAAAATACAAGACAATTTGTATGTAAGATAAAATAAATATTTAAAGTTAGAAATAATTTGATAAATTCTAACAACATAAACATATTCGAGTATAAAGTAAAACATATTAAACAAATTCTAACATCAAATTAAATATAGAACTTCATTTATATTTCATAGTAACAAGAACAAAACGAAAGAAAATACATTAACATATGAACACTTAGAAAAGAAAACATAACAACTTTATAATTATACATGAAGGAAAAGGCAACCTGGCAAAGGAAACAAGCTAATAATGACAAAGCAAAGTTCTAAATATAAAGTGATAAGGCAAAGCAAATATAATACAGTAGAAGTCAACAAGTATTGTAAAAGAAGAATAAATAAAAAAAAAACTATAAGTATGTAGACTTGTAAAGGAAGACATAAAAATATATTTGTATTGTACAGCCGAAGAGATAAGCATGAAGACACAAAGTACTTGGCAATTAATGCCATCATCCTCTCAGCCACCAAAGTGAACGAATAGTTTAGTCAAAGAACACAAAGAAAAAATATCTCTGATATATTTGTACAAGCCAAAGTAATGTGTTACCCTATTGTACAAACAATATAAAATAACCTGTACAAAATGTTATCAACCTGTAAACCTTTTGTTATATACATCACTTTCTTCATCACAGTTTCGTATATTTAGAACTATGAAAACCTGTAAAAGAGTAATGCAAATAAAATACAATATCAAGCAATGATTCAAAGTTTTCAGATTAAAAACAAAAGCACAAGATCTAATTTAGTGTTTCCAGTTCAACAATTTTTCAAGCTTCTCTGCTCCAAACTTTTACCAGGTGAGCAACTCCTATTTTTTTTTGAAGCTTAACTTGTTTTGATTTCTTGATTCTTGTGAGTAACCTCACTTTTAAATGGTTAAGTGTATATATATATCTGCTCAATTCTTAACCACTGTGAGTAACTTAAAAGTATGATACCTGTTGAATAATTTTTTGTGAGTAAATTCATTTTTTTTACCTGAGTGTTTGAATCACTGGTTTGCATGTGAAAATCTGGAAAGTTATGAATTAAAATATGTTGAAATGGATATACATGTTTGCCTGTATGTATGTATAATGGTGTGCATGCCAGAGAACAGACAGTTCTCTGCTCTAAACACTTCCAGGCTTCAAACCTGGTTAGGATTAGAAAACTCATTCCTTGATCTTCTATTCAACTTAATGTTTGAAGCAAATATGCAGAGTTTAGTAAGATCTTCACCCTAGAATAATTTCAAATATATATATTATTATTTTTTTTAAGAAAAGGGGATTTCTGGAAGATAAGAAAGTACAACCAAGTAAAATTCTATCAGAACAAATTTTATCAATAAAGATTTGAGTTGAATTGCTCGATCATGTTCAACTTCGCAAACTATGATTTTTAATAAGGAAGTTATGATTTTTTAACTTAGTAAGTTTTCGAGAATTTGGAGGGTGGACGTGAAAGAGTTCTGGGCAATTCAAGGTGATAGGGGTAATGATGAATCTCGTGATCGTGTTTGGAGCTCGGTGGATGATCTGGGATCATCAGAAAATTGTTAATCGAATTTAAACAACATTGTGGCGTTCGAAAATCGCTGAACTAGGGTTTTAACCCACCATTGGTTGCAGCAGGAAAAGGGGTTCACCGCGTTTTCGTCAAGTCACCGGAATTGATCGCTTCGGTGGGGATAACGGCACGTGGTCAAGGCGAAGCTTCGGTCGAATTTTTGTGGCCTCTGATAGTCAGAGGTTGGGGGACGAGACAATTTTGTGGTGGTTGTTTTTGATGAAGTCTGGGTCGTATAGCTTGATTTCGAATACGACGTGGGTTCACGCTTCAGGGTGGTCTGGTGATTCGTGGTGGTTGTCTTTGACGTGATAACGGTCGTAGCACCGTCCAGGGTTGATCGGAGCGGTGTGCAACATGCACACGTTTGGGGTGATGTCAGTAGCCTGGAAATGGAGGAGAAGATGTTGTTTTGAGTTGGCTCGGGGAGAAGCTCGAGCAGTTGAAGGGATTCACGCGGTTGTACTCGTGTTCGAGGAGTGGGTATAAAACTAACAGTTTATACTTAAACTTTTTAGAGAAAAAAAAAAGAAGAGAAGTGAGGAAGGAGGGAACTCGGGAAATTTGGTGGGAAACTCGGGTTTCTCCCCAAGTAAAAAGGTAGGCAACTCGAAGTAGTATACTGTCTCGAGTTTATTTTAAAATCCGTTTTAAAAATCTGAAGATTTTTTAAAACAAGTTAAAATTTAATTTAAATTTGGTTAAGGTTTTTAAAAGGGTAAATCATTTTGAATCTTATATTCAAAGTGTGATTTAAATTTAAATTCAAAAGTGTAATGTTCTACACATTAATATTTATTAAATCGTTAATAAAGGAATAGATTATCTTAGAGATAATTAAGGTAATCAAAATGATTTAATAAATAAGGTAATTAAAGAATGATTTATTTTATTATAAATTAATAAATTAAATTAATTGGAAATGATTTATGATGATTTAAATCTAAGAAAATTTCTTAAGAAAGTGATTAAGAAATATCATTAGTAAATGAAGTTAATTAACTAAGGATTTATCACTTATAGTAATTAATTTGGGATATTTTGATTTTTTTTAAACTTAATTAATTATGTAATTGGTTTAAAAGGTTGATATAATTAATATGATTAATTAAGAATAATTTAATTTATTAAAGTGTTTGACAAATAAATTTAAATAAAATGATTTGTAATTAATTAATCAGAATATGATAATCAATTCATAAGTTATAAATTTAATTGGAAATAAATTGAATTAATTAGGATTAAACTATTAATTAAATCCAGCTTATAAATGTTTATTGAATGCTTGTTATGAATGATTGTATTATATGTGATGCCTTGAATTGATTGTCCTATCCGATCTATGATATTTTGTTCTGTGGATTTAGTTGTGTGTAATTTATTCATTTACTTATGATACATCTGTATATATATCTGTGATCTGTGAATGAGTGATAAGCGTTATAGCTTATATCGCTTATCAGCTATACTTCGGTATTTTAATCTGTAATGATTTGATGATGTTGCACTATTGTGTGTAAAACCCGTGGACTACACCATACACACACCAATATGGATTTCACGTGGAAATCGGTTAAGTCACAGATAATTTAAATTGGATGTATTTGAAACTGAAATAGAATTTCAAAGATAAAAGTTATTTTGAATAACTTAATCGAGTTTTGAAAATTTAAATAATTTGATTTAAATTTGAATTCAAGTGTGAAATTGAATCCTATGATTTGAAACTAGGGATTAAAGATGATATAAATGTGTTTATCTGAATTTAAACCATTTAAAAGTAAAATTTTGGGAATTTGAATTTAACCCAAGGATTTTGACTCGTATAAATGAATCAGATTTCCTGAAATGAAACTGTTTGTTTTTAAAAAGAATAAAAGCTTTCAGATAAGAAATGAAATTCCAGTTTAATTAAAGGAATTTTAATATTGAATTGAAAATGGTTTTCCAAGTTATGAATGAATTGTTTTGAAAAGCTATGATTTAAATCTGTTTATTTTTAACAGATTTAAAATGATGATTTGTTTAAACTAGTTGAAATGGAATTGTTTTGAAAGCTATAAGTTAAATCTTGATTTAAAGGTTTAACGAGTTAATCAAATTGAAATGGAAATTAATTTGGAAAATCTGTGAATGAATCTTTTGTTTAAAGGATTAAAGTGTGGAAACTGTTTAAACCATAAAGATTGAATCTTTTTGTTTAAAGATTTGAAATGGTAATTTGTTAAACCATTTGAAAGAAAAGTTTTGGGTAATAAGTTGTGACTTAATTGAAATCCCAATATCCATATGTTTTTAAAGATTGCGCTCATTATTCGGTTTAGCCGGGAGAGGACCTTTGTGTCATATAACCCGTTCTGAATAATGATACGTCGTATATGGATCGCATTTGCTATATTACAGCATGATAGGGGGTTCTCGCTTCGCGGTTTGGTGGCGAACGGGAGACTCTTACCCCTACATGTCCCTGAGAGGGATGGGTTTGTTAGGCAGAGGCCGTGACAGTCGAGAGGCTGGCCGTAAAAGTAAATGCTAGGTGCCAATGTAAGCCACGGTGGGACTGGGATGGTTGCAAAGCCTACCGGTGGCCGCTGTCTTTGGATCGTTACATGTGGTATCAGAGCTAAGGTTGAACTTTAGCTCAGGAGTATAACACGTTAAGTAGCTCATTAGAGATAGAGTGAAGTAAACTCTAGAATGAGTAATCTCTAAGATATCCGTCTGAACGTCTCAGTAAATTCTCTTACTATCCACTGATAGTGAGTATGAGTGCAAGAAGAAGACGAGATAGGGGACAGGAAATACGACTGTAAATGGTCAATATCCTATAACAACAAGGAAGCGATCTTTTCTCTATCGATCTCTTTTGTTGGTCATCTTTTCTCAATTCTTCGATAGTTTCTGGTAGATCCAGAAAGAAGATTCGATATATAAAAATGGGACATAAACTCCAGTTGAGTCAAATTTGTTTGTTTGGATGTATTGGCTGCCTTGTTTGCTTTGTTTGCTATGGTTGATAGGTATACTTAGTTTTTAAACTAAAAGTTTTGAAACTGTATCCATATATCTATCTATTCTTTGGGTCCGGATATATTCTACGAATGGTTAGTTATTCCTTTCGAACTGACCGATGCCCCTGCATATTTCGTAGATCTGGATAACCCGAGTATTTTGTGAAAAATTCAACAGATTCGTTCTTGATATTCTGATTTGGTAAGCCAAATGTAGAATAGATGTCCAATTTGATTTGATTAAACGTTCTTCATCTATCTTTATGTCTCCTTGGTAATTTCGAGGACGAAATTCTTTTAAGGGGGGAAGTCTGTAACGACCCCGAATTTTATATATATTTTAAATGGATAATTAATTAATTTTTGAATAGAAATTTGTTAAATTAATTGATAAAGTGTTGCGAGTTTCCCGAGTTCAAAGATATTCTGTATAAATCATTTAAATTTAAATATTGTATACATATGTATATATGTGAATATATATGTATATGTGCATATATGAGTAAAAATTGAATATGTATGTATATTTTGATTTGAATTTAAATCTTAAATAAATGGTTTAATAATAATTGATAATAATAATAATTTATTCTTGATGGTTAATAATAATTTGAGTTTATGAAAATAGATATATATATAGGAAAATACAAGACAATTTGTATGTAAGATAAAATAAATATTTAAAGTTAGAAATAATTTGATAAATTCTAACAACATAAACATATTCGAGTATAAAGTAAAACATATTAAACAAATTCTAACATCAAATTAAATATAAAACTTCATTTATATTTCATAGTAACAAGAACAAAACGAAAGAAAATACATTAACATATGAACACTTAGAAAAGAAAACATAACAACTTTATAATTATACATGAAGGAAAAGGCAACCTGGCAAAGGAAACAAGCTAATAATGACAAAGCAAAGTTCTAAATATAAAGTGATAAGGCAAAGCAAATATAATACAGTAGAAGTCAACAAGTATTGTAAAAGAAGAATAAATAAAAAAAAACTATAAGTATGTAGACTTGTAAAGGAAGACATAAAAATATATTTGTATTGTACAGCCGAAGAGATAAGCATGAAGACACAAAGTACTTGGCAATTAATGCCATCATCCTCTCAGCCACCAAAGTGAACGAATAGTTTAGTCAAAGAACACAAAGAAAAAATATCTCTGATATATTTGTACAAGCCAAAGTAATGTGTTACCCTATTGTACAAACAATATAAAATAACCTGTACAAAATGTTATCAACCTGTAAACCTTTTGTTATATACATCACTTTCTTCATCACAGTTTCGTATATTTAGAACTATGAAAACCTGTAAAAGAGTAATGCAAATAAAATACAATATCAAGCAATGATTCAAAGTTTTCAGATTAAAAACAAAAGCACAAGATCTAATTTAGTGTTTCCAGTTCAACAATTTTTCAAGCTTCTCTGCTCCAAACTTTTACCAGGTGAGCAACTCCTATTTTTTTTTGAAGCTTAACTTGTTTTGATTTCTTGATTCTTGTGAGTAACCTCACTTTTAAATGGTTAAGTGTATATATATATCTGCTCAATTCTTAACCACTGTGAGTAACTTAAAAGTATGATACCTGTTGAATAATTTTTTGTGAGTAAATTCATTTTTTTTACCTGAGTGTTTGAATCACTGGTTTGCATGTGAAAATCTGGAAAGTTATGAATTAAAATATGTTGAAATGGATATACATGTTTGCCTGTATGTATGTATAATGGTGTGCATGCCAGAGAACAGACAGTTCTCTGCTCTAAACACTTCCAGGCTTCAAACCTGGTTAGGATTAGAAAACTCATTCCTTGATCTTCTATTCAACTTAATGTTTGAAGCAAATATGCAGAGTTTAGTAAGATCTTCACCCTAGAATAATTTCAAATATATATATTATTATTATTTTTTAAGAAAAGGGGATTTCTGGAAGATAAGAAAGTACAACCAAGTAAAAATTTATCAGAACAAATTTTATCAATAAAGATTTGAGTTGAATTGCTCGATCATGTTCAACTTCGCAAACTATGATTTTTAATAAGGAAGTTATGATTTTTTAACTTAGTAAGTTTTCGAGAATTTGGAGGGTGGACGTGAAAGAGTTCTGGGCAATTCAAGGTGATAGGGGTAATGATGAATCTCGTGATCGTGTTTGGAGCTTGGTGGATGATCTGGGATCATCAGAAAATTGTTAATCGAATTTAAACAACATTGTGGCATTCGAAAATCGCTGAACTAGGGTTTTAACCCACAATTGGTTGCAGCAGGAAAAGGGGTTCACCGCGTTTTCGTCAAGTCACCGGAATTGATCGCTTCGGTGGGGATAACGGCACGTGGTCAAGGCAAAGCTTCGGTCGAATTTTTGTGGCCTCTGATAGTCAGAGGTTGGGGGACGAGACAATTTTGTGGTGGTTGTTTTTGATGAAGTCTGGGTCGTATAGCTCGATTTCGAATACGACGTGGGTTCACGCTTCAGGGTGGTCTGGTGATTCGTGGTGGTTGTCTTTGACGTGATAACGGTCGTAGCACCGTCCAGGGTTGATCGGAGCGGTGTGCAACATGCACACGTTTGGGGTGATGTCAGTAGCCTGGAAATGGAGGAGAAGATGTTGTTTTGAGTTGGCTCGGGGAGAAGCTCGAGCAGTTGAAGGGATTCACGCGGTTGTACTCGTGTTCGAGGAGTGGGTATAAAACTAACAGTTTATACTTAAACTTTTTAGAGAAAAAAAAAAGAAGAGAAGTGAGGAAGGAGGGAACTCGGGAAATTTGGTGGGAAACTCGGGTTTCTCCCTAAGTAAAAAGGTAGGCAACTCGAAGTAGTATACTGTCTCGAGTTTATTTTAAAATCCGTTTTAAAAATCTGAAGATTTTTTAAAACAAGTTAAAATTTAATTTAAATTTGGTTAAGGTTTTTAAAAGGGTAAATCATTTTGAATCTTATATTCAAAGTGTGATTTAAATTTAAATTCAAAAGTGTAATGTTCTACACATTAATATTTATTAAATCGTTAATAAAGGAATAGATTATCTTAGAGATAATTAAGGTAATCAAAATGATTTAATAAATAAGGTAATTAAAGAATGATTTATTTTATTATAAATTAATAAATTAAATTAATTGGAAATGATTTATGATGGTTTAAATCTAAGAAAATTTCTTTAGAAAGTGATTAAGAAATATCATTAGTAAATGAAGTTAATTAACTAAGGATTTATCACTTATAGTAATTAATTTGGGATATTTTGATTTTTTTTAAAGTTAATTAATTATGTAATTGGTTTAAAAGGTTGATATAATTAATATGATTAATTAAGAATAATTTAATTTATTAAAGTGTTTGACAAATAAATTTAAATAAAATGATTTGTAATTAATTAATCAGAATATGATAATCAATTCATAAGTTATAAATTTAATTGAAAATAAATTGAATTAATTAGGATTAAACTATTAATTAAATCCAGCTTATAAATGTTTATTGAATGCTTGTTATGAATGATTGTATTATATGTGATGCCTTGAATTGATTGTCCTATCTGATCTATGATATTTTGTTCTGTGGATTTAGTTGTGTGTAATTTATTCATTTACTTATGATACATCTGTATATATATCTGTGATATGTGAATGAGTGATAAGCGTTATAGCTTATATCGCTTATCAGCTATACTTCGGTATTTTAATCTGTAATGATTTGATGATGTTGCACTATTGTGTGTAAAACCCCTGGACTACACCATACACACACCAATATGGATTTCACGTGGAAATCGGTTAAGTCACAGATAATTTAAATTGGATGTATTTGAAATTGAAATAGAATTTCAAAGATAAAAGTTATTTTGAATAACTTAATCGAGTTTTGAAAATTTAAATAATTTGATTTAAATTTGAATTCAAGTTTGAAATTGAATCCTATGATTTGAAATTAGGGATTAAAGATGATATAAATGTGTTTATCTGAATTTAAACCATTTAAAAGTAAAATTTTGGGAATTTGAATTTAACCCAAGGATTTTGACTCGTATAAATGAATCAGATTTCCTGAAATGAAACTGTTTGTTTTTAAAAAGAATAAAAGCTTTCAGATAAGAAATGAAATTCCAGTTTAATTAAAGGAATTTCAATATTGAATTGAAAATGGTTTTCCAAGTTATGAATGAATTGTTTTGAAAATCTATGATTTAAATCTGTTTATTTTTAACAGATTTAAAATGATGATTTGTTTAAACTAGTTGAAATGGAATTGTTTTGAAAGCTATAAGTTAAATCTTGATTTAAAGGTTTAACGAGTTAATCAAATTGAAATGGAAATTAATTTGGAAAATCTGTGAATGAATCTTTTGTTTAAAGGATTAAAGTGTGGAAACTGTTTAAACCGTAAAGATTGAATCTTTTTGTTTAAAGATTTGAAATGGTAATTTGTTAAACCATTTGAAAGAAAAGTTTTGGGTAATAAGTTGTGACTTAATTGAAATCCCAATATCCATATGTTTTTAAAGATTGCGCTCATTATTCGGTTTAGCCGGGAGAGGACCTTTGTGTCATATAACCCGTTCCGAATAATGATACGTCGTATATGGATCGCATTTGAAGACCGGTGGTGAAGACCGGATATTTTCGAAAACGAAAGGACAACTCGTCGAATGTCTCTGCACCGACTGGTCCCCGGTATAGAGATTTTAGCACCCTTTGTGATGGGAAGTCCGGACGTGATTGGAAATTATCCGGAATTGCAAGGGCTTCGTGAGAAGTGCCTTCGGTTCTGTTCGAACCCGGAACAGACTTGTATGGATTGTATGTCTGACATTACACTTTGAGATATAAAGCAGATTTCTTTCAAATACATTTCTGTTGGTGGCGGAGAATTTATTCTCTTAGCTTAACACCCTTCTCTGAGACGTACGAGCTCAGAGGTTATGTAGTTGAAGGTTATCAGCGATATATCCCAATTTGGTAATGTGACATGCTGAGTGTAGCTGTGTGATGATCATCGTTTGATCATTTGTGATATGATCATTTGTTTGATCATTTATCTTTGTGATCATAGGTTGATCATCTGTTGACCCAAAGCATGGCTTTGTGACAAAGCGTAGCTTTGTGGACGAGACTTCGTCAGGGCCTCACAACCCGGAAATGGTCGAAACAGGATCGTTGCAGCAAGGTTATGAGGGTCGCGCCCTTTAGGGTATGTCATTTCCTTCTGGAAAGGGGTGGTATTATGGTATGGAGCCCAGATACTTACTCATGTGGATACACTTATTATGTGTGATGTTGGATATCGAGCGCTCGGATAAAGGTCCCAAAGGACCGGGAGGTGGCATATTCGTGAGTTACCTGTTACAGGGGTAACCCGGCCTTGTTAGCAAAGAGCAGTTTGTCTCTCGGGGCGTCCCACCAGAGGCGATCCCATGCGGCGGAAGGAAGTTCCTTAGCCTGACCATTTGTTGGAAAATCCAAAGAAACAATACGCGACGTGTACGGATTTAGTTGTATTACCTGCTATGGAATGTGGCGGTAACCTGCTATTGAACATAGTAGCTATAGTAGGCATACGATACTGGTCGTATGCTGGCTAAGATTTATATTCTACTTTCTAAATTGTTTTCTGCACTATGCACTAATAATAATATCAAGATGATTTTACGTAGTAAGCATGTTTGACTATCATAAGAAGAAATCTCCTCCAATTCTGCGTTTGCATTGTGTGTGTGGCGGGAGGTCTTATGGTAGTTTCATTTTCTAAAAGCATTGCGGATTTCAATGTTTAAAATTCTTTTGCTGTTGTTTAAAGTTAAATTGTTTTTGTTGCTCACACCAGTCCCATGACTGATCCGGAGTTTATTGTTCCCTTCCTAAACTCTGGGTGCCCACTATTTTCCACACGGGCAGTCTAGAGTTGGGGTTTTCAGATATTCAGGTTTAGTAGATTATCTGGAGCTAGTTCATTCATCGGGGTTGCTTATCTTGGAGTTGTGGATTCATTCTTGTCTGAAGATCATTTTGGAGTTATCAGTTCTATTGATATTGTTCCGCTGTTGTTGTTATCTTTTCTTTTCCGCTGCTATTTCTTGTATCATATCTCTGATGTATATTGATATTCATTGTATCACTCTGTTGTATCAGATATTGTATATCAATGTATTATTCTTTTCTTCCGCTGTGTTATTTACTTAATTGTGTTATAGCTCCGGCGAATCGGATTTGAACGGTCGAATCTGCGGCATTCTAGTATAATGTGAAGTACGGATGTTGATTTTCGAGCGGGCAAAACCCGATACGTTACAACTACAGCACTTCTGAGCTTATTGCAGTATTTTGTTTTAATGCGACATTTTGACTAATTTTTTGTGTGGTTGTGGGACAATGGATTTTAAGGCTAATTTTACACTTGAGGGGGTGAATAGTGTTTTCTAACTTATGTAAATCTTTTTAAAATTCTTTCAGGATTAATATCAAATCACAAATTACAACACATATTTATACTAACAATCAGTCACAAATGAAGTCATAGATAAACATAAAAGAAATGAAGTAGAAAGTAAAGAGTTAGAGAGATGACACAAGGGATTTTATATTAGTTCGGATTTCTTCTACATCCAATCTTGTACAATTTCTCGTACAGGTTTCTTTTCAAGCGTCTACTTTGTACATTAGCAAGAAAATCAATTACAATCTTGATGTCAAGGCTACGAGACACACCTTCTTGTATTTTGAGTCCGACGAAAACTCACTTGATTTTAACAGGCTATAAGAACACCCACTAGATTTGAACGGGCTACTAAGCACACCCATTTGATTTGAAAAAGCTATAAGCACACCTATATAAATAAGAGTAAAGTTAATGTCTTTTTAAAGGAAAATTATTGTACTTTGGATACGATGGATCCTATAACCTCTTAGATAGCACTTTAATCTTTAAAGTGAGAGAGGAAGATGCTTGCAAAATAGTAAGTAGTAGTGAATCAATACAATGAAGTATGAATCGATGTTATATGATTTTGAATAGAATAGAGTATATTTTTCAAGAGAGTTGGGAGTGGGAAGAAAGTAAATAATTAATTAGTTGAAAATTCGTTTGCACTCCCCTTTATATAGAAATGAACAGATGTATCCATTCGTGAAGGGTTGTGTCCAAAAGACACTTCCATTAAAAAATTATAAATCTATTTAACGACCTATATGTTGACATACATAAATATGTATGTCGACATATCCTAGTGAAATTTGAAAAAAAAATTCTTTTAAATCATTTTGAGAATTCTATCATTTGTAAAATAATTTGAATATAGTTTTTTAATATTTTAAGCTATTAAAAACTTTTTATAAAATATTTTATAATATATTTTGAAATTTTAATAATTTTTTCTTTTTTTAAAATATCAAGGATAAGAAATTGGAGAGAAGGATCGGAGATTGCTATCAAAGACTTTAACAATAAATTCAAATGACTCTAAACACTAAATTATAATCTTTAGCTCTTCATTTCTTTGTCTTTGAACTCATGAGTTTTCAAACCTTTGTCTTGAGTCTTTATACTGTACAGTCTTTGATTCACCACCTGTGTAATATCATACACTATATACTATATAACCTAGCAAAACATTAGTATTTATATTTTATATGGTTGTTGTCATCAAAATCAATAATCGAGCTATTAACATTTTGTGCTTTAAATAGTTTATAATTCATTATCTTTGTGGAATCTTTTTAGGGAAGTTCTAAAAACATGGATTAGAGTATAAAAAAGATTAGAAGTTTAAATATATTTTTAATAATTATTTATGAATTTTTAAAGTAAAGTGTTGTAAAATATAAAACATGCTTTTTGTTGATTCTTGTCAGATTATAAATTAGTTAGTTTTAAGTAATATTTTACATAGATATTTAAAACATATTTATAAGTATTTTAAAGTATTTATATAAAAGTCTGGAAAAGTAAGTTAAGTATTTTATAAAAGAACAAAAGAAGTTTTGAATTATAACACTTATGTTATAATAAATGGTTTTGTAAAGTTAATTAAAAGTATATTACCTTATTTAATAAGTGTAGGTATACGTAGATATTTAAAATGAGTGTTTTAAAGATAATTATAGGTAAAATGTGTTTAGGTTTATAGTAAACAATGTTTAAGCAATATTTGATTTTAACCCTTTTTTATTATACTTATGAATATAATTATATCTTTTAAAAGAATTTTCTAAAGATAATTATAAGCGAAATGGTTTTAGGTTTACAATAACGATGTTTAAGCAACATTTATTTTTATCTATTTAACTATACTTTTGAAAATAGTTAGATCTTTACAATAATTGTTTAAAGATAATGTTATATAAAATGGTTTTGGGTTTATAGTAACAATGTTTTAAGAACATTTGTTTTTAAACCATTTAACTATAGTTTTAAAAATGTGAAATCTTCTTTAATATTTATGAATATTCGTATACCATTTGGTATAAGAATATGAATACATTTCTTAGTGTTGAAAGAGTAGAGATGAATTGTAAAAGAGTAGAAATGAATAGTGAAATGATAGTATACATGTATATATATTCTACAAAGGTATTTTAAATATATATACAAGTATTTACAAAGACATTTTAATTGATTAAAGAATTAATTAAGTAAAAAGGGAATTAGAAGTCGCTTGTGTGACTTAATCGTGCTTTGCGTGTTAACTTATTTATCGAATGTACTTAATCCTATATTTGGCACTAAAAGCTGACAAAGTAGATTTATTCTATCTGTGAGAGTTCAAAATGATGTTCGAGTAGGGTTTAGAAGCAAACAATGCTCTAGCTAACCTGGTTTGCTCTTGGGATAGTATAAGTTGAGAAAATTGAAAACATGATAAGCATATGAGACTTAATTTCCATATGCCACCTTTTTTATTTTGTACTTGATAGTCGATTACAACTATCCAACTTGGCCAAATGAACTTTAGAAGTATATGTAAGCATCACGTATCAATACAGTTTGAGATCCTCCAAGGAGGACTCATTCAGACTAATCGTCTCTTGCATTAAGGACGTATGTAATTGAGATCCCCTGGGGTGGAGTCCTATAACGACCCAAAATTTCACCGCTTTGATTTGCGAATATTTAATTAATTTTAGATATTCAAATAATAGATTTTATAATTAAAATAAAACTCTTTAGAATAATAACTAGTGATGGCGAAATAGTTTTCCAAATTAGTTTAAAAAATATTTAGTTCAAAGAAAAATCGAAAGTGTGACTGTAAATCGTTTTTCGAATTTCCAACCTTTCATCATTTAAAGTTTGTCGGAAATGTTGTGAACACTATAGTTTTATCATACACAAACATGTAAAAATAATTAAGTATGGTTTCAACTATATATATACTTAAGTAATATAAAGGTGATGTGACTTTATTTCAAAAAAGAATTTAAAATGGAAAAGGATGTTTAAAGTGAAAGGAGACATTTTGAAACACTAAGTAGACATAGTAATTAATGTATGTGGGGTTAGCAAGTGGGGGAGGAGAAATGATGTTCAATGCGCATGAAACTTGACGGGAAGGGTAGACAAGGTGTTGAGGTGGCAAAAGGAGGGTGGAGGGTAAAGTACTAAGGATATTTTAGCAATTCTCTTAACCCATTTTATATAAAAACAATTCCACTAATTTATCTCTCATTTTTCATTTCCATTTATTTATTTCAAACCTTGTTTTCATTTTCCCAAAGCTTTCTAAAAGTTCATTAATGGCTTCACTTTATTTTCCAAATTGTAAAAATCTCATTTTTTCCACTTTTTAATTCATGAAACCTTATTTAATAACACCTCCTTCCATGCCCACATCTCCTTTTTTCAAAAGCAAACCCTAGCTCACTCACACACCCAAGGCCAAGCACCATCCCATCATGGCTAAGCCCAAAACTCCACTTCCCTATGCCAAAATCTAATTTTTGTCAAAGAAAGTAAGGATCTAAAGTCGCTTCGAGTTGTAATGGAAGTTTTAGGTTATAAACTTTAATGTTGATAATAAATAGTGTTTATTTGATTTCTAAATTTGTTGATTGTTAGGTGCATGACCTTGATTTGTATGGATGTATACGTGTTTGGATATAATGGTGGTCTAGAACTTGGAAAACTAAGGTTTAAAATTAGTAAAGTTGAAAGCTAGGTCCATAACTTATTGTATGTTGTGATGAAATGATTATAGGTTATGTTCATGAATATAGTTTTGTGATCCTTCTAATGATATGCTAAGCCAAGGAAAGTTAGTATTTAAAAAGTGGTTGGTTTGTGACATCGAGATCCTTCGGTCCAAAACTTGTTTTCTGTAACAACCCAATATTTTGGAGATTATTTTTAATTGAATCTATTTCATTTAGAAAATGTTTTAGAACTTATTTTACTTAAAATTTTGTTTTAAAATATTTTTAAAGTGAAGTAGGAATTTTTCTAGACCTAATGGTAATTTATTTGAAATTTTCATGTTCTGTTACCTATTTTTGAACAATTTCTTAAATTCTTTTTCTATTTTCTCTGAATTTAATTATTTATTTCACTTTGAAAATGTTTTAAAAATCATTTTATTTCAAATTTTGTTTTAGAATATTTTTAAAATAAAGTAAATAATTTTCCAAAGCCAATGGTGATTTATTTGTAATTTCTGGACACTGTTTTGGATTTTAAACAGTTTCTTATATTCTTTTTCCATTTTCTTTAAAATAAATTATTTATTTTCATTTTATTTCACTTTGTTTCGGTTTTTAAAAGTATTTTCTGAAATTATTTTGTTTTATTTGTTTTAAAAGAAATGGAAAATTGAAGAGACAAAGACTCTTCCTTTTCCTATGGCTTTTCAATTTCTAGACTTTTCAATTTCATAACTCTTCATTTATTTTCTTTGGCCGTGACTTTTATTTCCTTTTTCACGTGAAACACCTCACTTTTCATTTCACAATTCGACCACTTCAGATCTGAGCAAAAGTTTTGGTAATGGCTTCTTTGTTCTATATTTTTCTTCTTCTTTTTTTCTATTGATTTTCATTGTTTTGCCTTGTTCTCTTGCCTATTTTGCTCGGCTACCCCTCTTGTTTGCCACAGCCACCACCTCCTACACCTCTTCCCTGCCATCATCACCAGCTACTCCTCTAGTCTTGACCAAGGCAGAGCCTTCCATGATGAACAACTCCTCAAAAACTATGAAAAATGCCTTGAAACCATGCTAGTTGACCACCACTTGCCTCATCTACTTCAACCACCACCCTAACCACCACCTAGGCCGCCTCCACTCCACTGATCTGACCGCCACACACCCCTCCAACCACTGACCAGTCATGGTGCACCCCAGGCCAAGCCCACTCACCCATGGCCGAACCACTTTGATGACCAAAACTCTACTACATTGCCTAAAACTCTTCACATTCTCATGTATAAACCTCCTCTCCATGTTCCCACTACCTTGGCCGTGCATTTACATGACCAAACCCGAGCCATG
Organism: Allium fistulosum; assembly: GCA_030737815.1. NCBI lineage: Eukaryota > Viridiplantae > Streptophyta > Magnoliopsida > Asparagales > Amaryllidaceae > Allium > Allium fistulosum. Next base: position 1,250,077,227 of record CM060903.1, on the reverse strand, counting down.
CTATGTCCAAACCTGACCATATGCAACCCCTAGGAAGTGCATAACATATGAGAAAGCAAGGCAAAAGATTTGACATTCAAATCTCTTTTCATTTAAAAGTTATTTAATTTCAAAATGGTATTGAATTTTAATTTGTTTTGATTTTTTTTTTGGGTTGTAACACAAGAGTTGTAGAATTGGATCTCGCTCTCCACTCAAATCCGTAGTCTTGTCTTTGTGCTCTTGATTCCGTTGTGTCAGCTGTACTGCAATCTCCAGCATTTAGAGGTGAGTAAATCTCACACGACACTATATACTTATGCAATTGTGAAGCGACAACATTTGAATGTGTAGAATTATAAATGATGCTATAACTGCCTGTGATTATTTATGTATGATGTTAAACCTGTAAATTACATGTCATATCGCCTGTTACTGTTGTATATTGTTAAACTGTTCATTTATATCTGTTTATCACACTACAAGTTCCCTGTAGAATAGAATCACTATAGGTTGAAATGATACATACCAGAACGGACTTTTATTTAAATTTTATTTACTTGGGATTGTGGGTTTGAAATGATAAAACCCGAATTTTCTTTGTAAACTAATGATTGAAATGATATATTATCCGTATCACTTGACTTAGGCTAGAAAATATTATACAGGCCCGTGGTTATTATATATTTTTTTCTGGAAATTTTTAAGTATTTTTTTTTTGAAGAATGGTCAAAATTTATTGATAATGAGAAAACATTACAAGCAATATTTACAAAAGAATAATGGCCAACACGGCCCAATAACAATAAAAATGCAAACCCATAAACAATGCCCTAAACACACTGCGATAACCTAGCAGCTTTGTCTTATCATGGCGGCTCATATTCTCTTCCAGGCATGTCTTCCTCTCTGTCAACATTAGTGCTAAAACTATATGTGCGTCTGGACAATCGAGAGCTCACAACTTCGACATCTTCTCTATCAATCATGTATCTCGAGGATAATGCAGTGTTTGGGAAGTTGGGGTTCAAGGTCAAGGTAATGTTATTATCAACACGCAGAGGTAAAATCTCCCATCTTTCTAAGATTTCATCATCAATGTGAACAGTTTGATTGTAAAACTTGGATCTGATAATTATGAGGTCACAGACATTAGATTTTATGATATTGCACACTGTGAATTTGTCTATTTTTCCATTTTTAAAAATGATGGAGTTTCTGCTTTTCCAAATGGTCCAAATAGATGAGCTAAGCGCAGCTGTTATGATGTCTTTCTTGACATTGTTAGCTGCAAACCTCTGACTTATGTAGGCAATGGCATCTAGGAGAGAAGTATGATGGTTTCTGTGTGTTATAGGGTCACCCATTATGATTCTGATCCAACACCACACATGCTTAGAAAATGGACAGTTAAAAAATAAATGATTGCAAGTTTCTACTTCTCTTTTGCACAGAACACAAATATCATCTTCAGTTACTCCTTCCCTTTTTAATTTTTCCTTTGTAGGAAGGAAATTGAAAATAGCCCTGTATAAACATACATTCATTTTAGGGAGTGATATGTTATTCCAAATGATTTTATAGTCGCTGATTTCCTGTAGCTTGGTTCTAAATTCATTCCATACAGCATGGAAAGAAAATAGGCCTTTTTTTACTGTTTTTACAAAACCAGTAGTCTGTATTTTTGTCAGAATGAATGGGTACTTGCTTTATTTCCTCACTTATATTACCAAGATATGAGATGTTTTCAGGCCTCCAATTGTTTCCAAATATAATTTGCTCTACCTTCTGTTTGTGTCCTCTTGAGTAAGATAAAGTTTCTTGCCCCAGCTTCTCCAATAAAGTTGAACCATTAATCCATGGTATGAACCATAAACTAGTAGATTTACCATCCACAATTCTTCTGTCAATTAGTTTTTGTGCATCTTTTCTATGATATAGCATTTTTTTCCAAGTGCATGAGAAATTGTTATTAAAATTTGATTCCCACAGTGTCTCATTGTTCGCATATTTCACATTCAGCCACTTAGCACTATAAGTAGAATTGTTAAGAGTCTCCCAAATTCTTTTGATGCAGAAAGTTATGTTTATATCTTACAATTTTTTCAGCCCCATTCCACCTTCAAATTTAACACTTGTAACTGTTTCCCATGGAACACTACTCTTTTTACCCTTCCAGATAATTTTTTTGCATAACTGATTGATTTTTTGAATAGTTAAACTAGGGAGCATAAAACACTGCATCCAAAAACTAACCATAGGGTAAACTACAGCCTTAATCAATTCTATTCTTCCTGGAACTGTAAGAAATTTGCACTCCCAACCTTGCATTTTCTTTAGCACTTTGTCGATCAGTTGCCTACAATTTGAGTGTTTGATATATGTCATAGAGAGGGGTAACCCAAGATATCTAACCGGTAATTCTCCTTCCTGAATGTCTAGGATGTTAAGCACTTGATCCTTGTTGTTGCAAAACTTATTGAAAAATACTTGAGTCTTGAGATTATTCATTTCCAATCCAGTGACTCTATGAAATTTCTTGAAACAATTTTTAACGGCTTTAGCTCCAATATCAATTGCATTTATGAAAATTAGCAAATCATCAGCATAAATTAGATGTGTTATGTTAGAATTGTTCTTGATAACTGATTCCACTTTACCTTTACTAGCTTTAGCATCCATTAAATTTTTTTAAGTATTTTAAAAATGTAAAAATATGATAAATTGATTTAAATTGAATTTTAAAATGATTTATTAAAGTGGAAATGATTTTTCTATGTGATAAATGTAAAATAAATGGATAGAAATTGTGATTTTAAAGTGTAACTTAATTTGGGAATTTTGATTTGATTTTTAAATGGAAATTTAGGTTAATTAAATTAAAAATGAAAATTAAGTTTTAAATGGTGAAAAATGGAGATTTAAATTTAAGTGTTGAAGTAAATTTTTAAAAATGAAAAATGGGAATTGACACACTTGAATTTAATAAGTGAACTTTGGAAATTTTGATTTTTATTTGTAAAATTTTTCTTTATAAAACCATAGGTTAAAGGTATTTAAATGAACATTTTGATGTGGGAAAATATGATTTTTATAAGTTTAAATGATTTAAATTGAAGTTTATTTGTGGCTGGAATTGTATTTAAAACCTGAAAATTTAATTAATAGCACTTCAGAAATGCTAACATATCTGGAAATGAACTAATTCTGAACTAAGTAGAATCTGCAGCACTTTGTAAGTGTTGTGGTTGCATAAATGAACTAAAAGACTAAAATGAACTAAGGCTATGACAGCACTTGGTAAGTGCTGTAGTGGCAGGAACTAAATTTAAAACTGAAACTAATGAAGGGGCTATTGTAGCACTTATTAAGTGCTGCAGTAGGCTGAAATGTGATTTTTGTATATAACTGAACTACTGCAGCAGTTTTAAAACGTTGTCTTTGCTGAATTGAAATAAAACCTTTAATTTGAAACCTGAACTATTACAGCAGTTCTGTAAATGCTGTCTTTTCTGAATTGAACTATTTTCCTTTTAAAACTGAACTATTACAGCAGTTTATAAATGATGTCTTTGCTGAATTGAATTGTTTTCAAATATAACTTACTGTAGCACTTTTTAAATGCTGTGAAAGCTGGAATTTTAATGTTTTAATGTTTTAAGTGAATAAATGAACTCAGAAAAGGCTAAAATTTTGGGAATTGAACATTTGATTTAAAAGGAATAATGACTTTGTTTAAAATGGTTTAATGAAGTATTTTGATTTGAAATATAACTGTTTTAAAATTTTATAACCACGGGTTATAATAACGGTTGGTTGTTAAAGAGACCGGGACCGGATATGGACATACTCTCTGTCGATACCGAAAACCACTTTGACAACTGTGTACGCGGTGGAGTTTCCAGAATGAATTAGGATGGTGGCGACGATCCTAAGGTATATACGTGGACCCAACTCCCGTGAGTTGGCATAAGGTGGCTAAAACAGGAGCGATCTCGGGCCAATGAGGTAGCACCTCTTATCGGACGCACTTCTTCGATACCATTCTATTACTTTGTGATTTGTTTGGGTGCACCCCTTGATTTGGGAGTGTTGTCCGAGGTGGAGCGGTAGTGGCTACTATGCGTTTCCATCAGTCCGTGTGCGTAATTGGTATATCTACCCTGGCATTGCCTTGTGTGCCGTGTCACCTACCATATCGAGCTTTACTACGAGTTGTGATTTCTCCCATAGCCTGTGGAGTATCGAGGGTAACCCCCATTTTTGGGAGTATGCTAATACTGGATAGACTACTGGGACTATTACGTGTTAGGGTGAGTTCAGATTAAATGTAAAGCCCTCATGCTATTTTAAAGTATGTTTATTTTATGATTAGACATTATTATAATAGCGAATATTACTACATAGTAGATAGTTTAACAGATCCTTAAAGAATGGGCGATCCCAATCATTCTTTAAGTTACTTGTACATTTATTACAGTTCACTTGAGTTGGTTTACATTGTATAAGTATGTATGTCCTGACTTGAGTGTTTGTGTTTTATTTACGCTCGGGTCAGCCTGAGTATTCATAGCTTTGGATTTCACTTTTCTGGAGCTAGGAATCGCTGGAGTTTCTGCTTATCTAGTTGCTATTTATTTCCGTTCAGTATTTTTATGTCAGCTTTGTATTAGAGACTTCTGTATTTGGATTTCTATTGTACTTGTTTCAGAACTGTATTGGTTTTCAGACTATGTATTTTGTATCTGTTTTAGAGACTCTGTATTTTAGTGGCTTCATGAACCACTATTTATTTTATTTTCCGCTACGAGTTATTCTGATATTTCTGTGTCTGTGATTCTGTGAATGATTTCATTTGCTCCAAATTTATTACAATCTGTTATTTTGTATTATTCAAGTCTGACATGTGTGGATTATTGTCGATTTGAATGGTCCAAAATAGTGGGTCGTTAAATTTTCTCACTTGCTTTCTAGAAATGCTTTCATAAAATTTCGAAAACCCTTATTTTTGTTTCCAAAACTTTATACTAATTTTTAAAGTTGTTAAGTATAAAAATAGGAATTATGAAGCTATTTTATGTTAAAAAATCAAGTTATAAATTACGGGTCATATAGCGATAGTCGCTATGGATGTAGTTCGGGGAACAAACTCTTTTTGCAAATTAAAAAAGTTTGCTTAAGTATCTTCTTGAAAAGCATTTTCAAAACATATTATAAGTATTTAAAGGAAATTATTTATTTATTTATTAAGTAAAGTAATTAGTACTTAATCATTAGTTAACAAAAGTAATTTGTACTTAAGTATTAATCTAGTAAGTTAATCATAATTAGTTAATCAATAAAAGGTTAATTATTATTTAATTAATTATTTAATGATTAATTATTATTTAATTATTTATTAAATATTAATTATTAATTAATTACTAATTAAGTTAAATTTAACTAAGATTTAATTATGACTCAATTAAGAATTAAATTATTAGTCACAAAGCTTTAAACTATTATTTAATTCTCAATTAAAGATTAATTATGGTTTAATTATTTGTTTAAAGATTAAATATTATTTAATTATTTATTTAAAGGATAATTATCATTTAATTATTTATTTAAAAGTTAATTAATGTTTAATTATTAATTAAACTTTTGATTACTTATTAAATAAAGAGTTTAAATGTTATTTAATTTTTAAATATAGGTTTTTTGATTTTAAATCGCTTTATTTTTGAAGGACAGTTTTTGTTTAAAGCATCTTTTTTTAAATAAAAAGAATATTTTAAATCTAAGGATTTCTTTGTCGATTAACTTTAAGTAACCTCAAATGAAGCATGAAACCTATTAACATCTATTTAGCAGAATAAATCACCATTCTGCTATAATTTACCCAATAGATTATGTTGGGCATCTACTAAGCAGAAATAAAACCCAGTTCTGCTATTATGATACCTTGGATATTTACTCATATGTTGATTGATTGTTATTGGTTGATTCCCTTTTACATATCTGCTTGTTACGTAAATACCCATGTTATAACTATGAAAATTTAACTTAATAAAATAAGAACTGTTATGGACGCTAAGCCTCTTTCCAAATTTGTAAAGTCAAATATTTCATTTTACCCTTTTTGATAATGGTTTAAAGTTTATTCCATTTTAAAAATGATACTTACTTTATTAAAGTTTTTTGAAGTAATTAATACTTTAAAACTGGTTAATTAAAATAATTATTTGGTTAACTCGGCTTAAAGATAAATTCAATGAAGGATGTTTTAAATAATAACTTGTTTATTTTAAATGTGTTTTAAATAATTGTTTTGATTTTCAAATGAACTTTATCGATTAGAGATTTATTAAAGGAGTTCGTTTTAAATATGGAAATTTATGAAATTGGTTTATAAATTGAAAAAAGATTTTAAAGTTTGGAAAGAAGTTCTATAAATGATTTTGGATATTTATAAAAGAGTTTTATAGAATAAACTTGGAGATTTATAAAGAAGTTTTATAAATGGAATTAGAATTTTAGTAAAGGATTTTTTCATAAATGTAAGAGATTTATTAAAACAATCATTGAATATATTTATAAAAGAAATTAAGACTGGATTTCCCCAAATTGACCTTCTTAATTTTGATGGTGTGGACATTTGTTTCATGCTTAACATTGAAGTAATAGCATTTAGGTTTATCCTTATCTCCGTTTCTTTTTAAATAACTTTTGTTTCGATCATTGTAGTATGATTTTTAAATAAGAATTTTTTCATAACATTTTGTGAATATACTTTTTCCGGTGAGATAAGTATATGAATATTTTGATAAATATTTTAGAAAAGAGATTTAATTAATGAAAGATTTATTCTAAGGCTTAGTGGTTGCTACGGAAAAATTAAATCTCTAGATTATTGTTTAATTGTGTTTTTGATAGTTAAATAACCGACTATCAAATCTTGGCCTAAATATGTAATCATTCTTAATTTTGGTGGTATGAAAATACTCCCTACCTAACATCGAAGGATTTTAACTCTGGAAATATCTAGAAGAAACACGGGGATTATTTGGTACAGTTACCGTCAGTGGTGCTATACTATATGAATAAACTCATTTTGTTCTTCTAGAATAAATGATGAGGAGATCCATCTACATGAACGATTAGGGGGTGTTCCCCGCTCTTATGTATTGTCTGATTATTCCCAAAAGAACTGATATTGAGCATTTCAATAATTGATCAATTGGTCTTGGAACATCCGTTAAGCGGGGTGTGTACCTATTAGAGATGACTTGAAACCATAACCACTCTAAAACCATGTATATGCTTGGAGGAGATTCGAGATCTATTTTGGATGCTGGAATCCATGTGTGATTTCGAGACCCGTTAGGGTGTGAGAATCCATGTGTGATTCTAAGATCTGTTTGGATGTTGGAATCCATATGTGATTCCAAGACCCGTTGGGGTATGGGAATCCATAGGTGATTACAAGATCTTTGTTGAGTTGTGGGAATCCATGTGTGATTCCAAGATTTGTTCAGGTGGCGGTGCATGAGCTGGAATATCGAATGTAGCCTCACCAATGGAAATGACTAAAACTAGAGATAGGATGCATAGCTAGGGGTTTAGCTAACCCATAAGGGTGTAGTTGTCTCTTTTCTAGAGTTACCTACAATTTTTATGCAAGCATCGAGCGATGAATTCGTCCTTGTGTGGCCAGCTATGTATTTCCTATTGTACATCACTAGGGATGTATTGTTACTTCGGAAGAATAACTTTTATCCTTATGTAGGAGGACCGTTCTCGAAGTACTGAGGGCACCTCCATGGAATCCTACATAATTAATGAACATGCCTTAACGATTTTTGATTATATACCAAGTATTGTTGTGATGTACACTCACGAGCATCACAGCTACTTGATTATTATATTTTCAACCATTTGACATTTTTATAATATCATAGGATTTCCTATAGAAAGGTTTTGGTTATCGTAAGATAAAAACCCATCCGTGTTTATGTGCGACGTGGTCTTATGAGATACCTTTATTTTAAAAAGTTTATTTAAACATTAAGTAATCCATTTGATTGTGTTTCTCATGCTAGTTTTACCAGACTGATCAGGACGTTATTTTCTTTATAATGCCCAGGTCAGCCCGAGCATATTTTCCAGATTTAGTTTGATGCTTTGGGGCTTTCAGGAGACGAGTTGATCTCTCCAAGACGTATTCACCTACCTTATATTCTTCCGCCGTTTTGTTGTTCTTGATGTTTGTTTGTATTTATTAGCAATTATAAGGACATGTTGTTATAACTGTTAAGCTAATAATAGGTTAGTGTACTCAGATGTTGTATATAATAAAGATGTTTCCTTTTTGTAAAGATCTTGTGTATATTATATATTTATTATCACGATATGAGATTCTATTATGTCTTTTCTTTCTTTAACCCCAAATGACTTGTCCTTTAGATATTTAAACGATCGAGACACGAATACCGATGATGTATTAAGTGTCATCTTTAAGTGTAAGAAAGGTAGATCGTTACAACTCTTTTATGTCATTCATTTACTTCTCATAGAACCAGAATTGAGTTTACCAAAAATTCATCAAGTTAGTTTTGAATAGTCCGGGATCGGACAAATGTATTACTTACCGAAAACTACTTCAAAGCGATGTACAAGTTCTATGTTTTGGAAGCGACTGTGGAGTGGAATGCTATAGAGTTGAACTATCTATTCTAAGTTTAAGTCCAAGGGAGAGGTCAGCATTAGCATTCATCGGACGACTTATGTTGGAGTCTTTGTAGTGATTCGTGATCTTTTTGAGATGTTGGAATCCAGAAAGAGAATCAAGGTATGTTTGAGTGATAAAGACTCATGTATTGAGATGTCAAAGGTAACTTCACTATCAGTAATGATAGAAAACATAGTATATGCATAGCCAAGGGTTTAGCTAACCTAAAGGGTGTATCAACTCTAAATATATAGAGATCCTTTTGGTTGAGGCGCGGGGGAGTTGTTGTTATTCGGTATCACATGTTCGAGCATGGACCAGCTATATTTTCCTTTGTGACATATTTTATCTAGAGATACGCATAGTTTCGGTAGGTAGTTTCTGACTCATGTGCAGGAGGCCAGCTTATGTTTATTGAGGAAACCTCCAAGTAAATCAATATGTGAACATACCATAGCAGTTTTAGTTGTACTTCTAATATTGTTGCATTGTGAGATGCAAGTAGCACCGCTATCTTCTGATTTATGTTCTACACCTAAGACTATCTATTATATTGCTATATGTGCTTATTAGATGGGTTTGGTTCTTTTGAGGGGATAACCATTCTGATGATTTGGGTGGTCTCGAAAGTACTGTTATACATTGATCACGTATTTCTTGACTTTCTCATACCATACTTATGTATGACTCATGGTTTTATCTTTCCCTTAATTCCATTGGTGTTCTTTCGAAGTTCGTAGAAAGGCAGGTTTTTGTTGATATTATTTAAAGCTCGAGGAAGCGTGCTGGATGCTTTTACCTATCATAGTATTCATATTCTCGTTGCACTTCTATTATGTATATATCAGCATTTGTGAGGATAGGCTATCATAATTGTCCAGACTAATGATAGTACTTAGGATTGTAACTTTAAAATGTTATGTATCTTAGAGTGACAATTTGTACTATCTTTTGATCTTATATGTTATCGTTCCACTGTCAGATTCTTATATTGAGTTCTTTCTTCCGTATTCGTTTTCATTTTCATTTTATTTACCATAAAAATCTGTCTTTCTGGCACTTGGGTGCTTATCATGTAAATACCATGGACGTATTAGTGTCGACATTTGGGGGTCATAAAGGCGGGTTGTTACATTATTCCATTACCATTGTCTTTAACTGTGAACCCAAGTAATCTATATATAGACATATACAAGATAAATATATATAATGGCACAAATGAAAAGGTCAAGTTGAAAGGGTTTCTACTAGTTTGGACTATGTCATAATGCTACAGACCCAAGCCTAACTCAAGGGACCCATTAGTTTTTATGTAGAGAAAGAAAGCCTATGTACCCTTTTAGGGTCAAGCCATGTAGTTATGCATCCATATATGGACTTGTTCTTTACCTACATTCTAAAACATTAGCACATGATAACATTTATTGTTAGCACATCCATATAATAATATAGGCATATCTACCATATCAACCACTATATTATAGTACAATATAGGGAATTATACTCTAATACCCAAACACCGAAAGTCATCCAATCCATATGTCCGACAATGCCAATCAAAAGTATCCAAGAAACACTAATGCTCAACACAAAAGTGAATATATCAATCCACAGGCAATAACAACACTAGCTACACATCAAAAAACAATAACAAGTTTCAATCAAAACCAGTAATCATACATGCTAACAAATGGTAATCACTGGCAGCTATACATATACATACATACATACACACACGCATACATATATATATATATATGTGTGTGTGTGTGTATAGAGAAACACATACCCCAACATTGAATAAACACCATTAAGTAGCAAATACCCACTCCAAACAGTATACACCTCCTCATATGGTAAATATAGAAGTTATATCCCCAAAATAGTAGATAACCACAAAATAGCATGTCCCATAATGTTAAACACTGGCCTACCTGACAATTGAACAATGATAGATGATAATATACATTCCCAATAGAATAAATCAATCTATTATTGTCAATTCAAACATCATCAATTTACTTCTTGTAATGTAAATTATTTTATTTTATTTCCCAAATCCAAAATAATGATATTTTACTTCACAAACTTGAAGGTCACATTATAGATATTCACCTTAAATAATAATATCAGTTCGCTTTAAATAACTTATAAACGGTTTATTACTATTTTCATTAAAAATTATTATTAGTATGAAACTCTAGTTCAAATCATTATTTTTCACAAAATAGCGACTTCTCCACAAAACTCATTTTTAAATTACTTCATTCCTTTCGATGCAAAGTAATAGTAATAATCCAACTTGGTTGTTTCAAAAATATATAACATGCCACTTTTTAAAATACTTAAACTCTACTATTTTCTATCTCGAAAATAATAATGATTTAACTCAAAGATATTCTCTTTATTTTTTGTACAATTATCTTTTATTAATATTTACTTCAAATAATGATAATATCATTCCCTTGTAATGCTCATAAAAGCCATACATTATTATTTACTTAAAACGGTAATAAAAGTTTCCACAAATCTCAATATTACTATATCAAACAATGTCAAATTATTTTATAATATTTTATATTTAATTATTACTTAAACTCAATAGAAATTTATCAAAAATCATATTATTATTTATTAAATTCCATTTAACTTTATAAATAGCAATAACTTTTCCAAACTCGCTTCAAAATAAACTTTTCATCGTTATATATGAATTTCTCTATAAATTCATAAATAATAACTTCACTAAATTTTACATATTAATTTCAGCAAAAATTCAATTATGATGGTTTATAAAAATTACCTCGGAATTTATAAACAATCTCATTAGTCTCTAATTACACGTTTTACACATTCTCAAGTTAACAAATTATTTCTCTAAATTCATAACTAATTATCATAAAATATTCATCATCCAAAAATGTAACAATTTAATAGATGAATAATTAAATCAGAACATGTATCACCCAAAACGTCCAAACAATGAAAGGATATATTCATATCTAAATGGGTATAATTACATTAATGAACATCCATTTAATATTTTAAAATATAAATACTTACGACCTTTGAATCCTTCGAAGCTACTCTCACAAACTTATCAAACAGTAGCAAATAATATGCTAAAATGTCAGGAATCTCAACATGAACCAAACTAACAACTAGCGCATGAAGCAAAGGTCCTATGCAAAATTTATAGTGATAAGAAGTCATAGGGTTCAATTCGTACAAATAAAATTATATAGCCTTAAGTAAAAAATTACCTTTCTTCCTTAATTTGATTCAATTCGACACCACCATGTTCAAAGTTTGCCTCCATTATCGTCCTACACTAGTCAACCGCCGCTCGCCTCCATTCGAACCATCGATATCATAGTAATCTTCCTCGATGCCTCTAGCCACCCCAAAATGCTACATCCTCCATGAGAAAGGTCATCACTGAACCTTATTTTATCATTTATCTTTAATTACTCTACCCAATCTATCCATCTACTAGTCGATTGGATAGCATGGATCGACTCCTCATGTCACCCTCTATACAACAGTTGTGACGACCACCCTTTACCTATGGTATCCAATATAAACTACAAAGTATGTTGTAATGATACTTGTTCGATAAAGGATGATAGTAAATGGTTGTAAAGTAGAAATCATTCAAAATAAACCTGACATATATCCCAAAGCTTAAGGATAAAATATAATAATCAACAAAGATATAAAACATGTGAGACATTAGTAAATAAAATGAACCACATAATCAGAACAGGTTCACCCTAATTACTACATGGATCAAAAGTTTGTACATCAAATAATAAAACCAAATGTATTGTCTATAAATAATGAATAAGCGCTGGTAAAGCTCTATAGTGTTGCATAATGAAATATAAGCAATAGTAAGCCTAAAAGTAGATATATGAAAGCATCGCCTCCTATTTATCCTCTACGCATTGCCATGTGTTATCTAGTACCTTCTATTATATTTAAGAGTACCTAAGATAACAAGAAGCAAAATATAAAACCTCAAGTCAAACAACAGTCTGGTATGAGGGTTTCACAATCTCATAATACTGTAAAAGTTGATATAGAAAATACAGAACATGGGATATAGAGAGTCATGCCATACATGTCCCTGCATCCAAAGAGTTAGCACATAACATCAGTATATACTAATATACTTTCTTCTTCGTCATATGAGTGTAATAAAAGTCAAAGTACAATGCGAGATGTCTTGGAATCTAAGCTAATAATACCTACATCATGTGACATCCCCAACATAATAGAACAAACATAACATCCATAGCAACCATCAAGCAATCCTCACATAATTCGCTCAAGTGTGTTGGATATATAATAGCTTATATGGCATCATCATTAGTCAAAGACTACCCAACATATCATTTTCTCGATGCTTGAACCCATGCCACTTTGCAAGTCCAGGAACTAGACTTATGATTATAAAGTCCAAGGTAAGACAGATCTATAGTCAAAGATCAAGGAACGGTCATAATCCAAGTGAGCATCCTCACATATCCCACTTTACAAGTACACTTTAAACCTCCAAGTCATAAATTCTGAATTATTAGATACTTTAAAAAGTCTCAAAAGAAAATATAAAGAGGCTGTAGAAAATCAGAACAAGGCAGAATTCGAAAGAGATATGCTTAAAGATGAGAAGAAAATATTGGAAGAAGAACTTGAGAAAACTCAAGAATCACTTTCAAATGTTAATTCTCAACTTATATTATTGAGTCATGAAATTGAAACTCAAAAAGAAAAGAATGATGGTCTTGTTTCTGAAAATCATGTTTTAAAAACTAATATTAAAATGGTTGAACTAGAAAATTCAAGTCTAAAGATCAAACTAGAAGGAATCACTAAAAACGTTTCAAATTTTAATAATGGAAAAGAAAATTTATCTAGACTTATTGAGAATTCATAACCTGTTAAAAATAAAAATGGTTTAGGATATAATAAAACTAATCGTAGAAATAGCACTAGATACGCTTTTATGTATAATAAAAATGTTAGTGCTACTACTAAATTTCGAGTAAAGTCGAAATCAAATTTTCATAGAAATTCAAACACTGTTATGACCAATAATGTTTATAATTTCTCTAGAAGTACAAAATCATTGACGGGAAATACGAATAAAAATTATCTAAGTATTTGGGTTCTTATTAATTGGAAAAATAGAGAAAAATAAATTAATGATTATTTTGATATGGTAGTTAATAATGAAAATTATATTTATAAAGGTTTAACCACATCCAAATGGGTATGGTTTCCTAAAAATTAGGAAATTATAAGAACCTTGGGTATCGCATGCTTTAAATGTTCATTTGTTTTCTGATACCTTACATTATAAGTAGTAGTTATTTTGTTCTATATTGTTAACACTTATGTGTAATATAATATTTGTTATCATATAAACTCTCCTTTTCGTCGATGACAAAGGGGAAGAAAGATATTGCTCTAACACTATTTGCAGGAACAAAAAATGCAAGCACTGATTAAGGGGTAAGCATAGGATGGAGTAAGTTGTTATTTTATTTTATAAAAATATTAGTCTTTATTTCGTATGGCTTTTATTAAATAGCCACTCTATTCATATTATTTCCAGACTCTTGTTAATGGTATTTTAATGTATGAATAATCGTTTCTTTCATAATATCTATCAATGCTTCATACCTTTACTTTCTTATTCCTTTTTGTCGATGACAATGGGGGAGAAATATTATTGCTAACAAAAAGAACGCAGGATATAGAGCGTCAAGGATTCAAGGGGAGTAAGTATTTATGTTATTATGTTATATATATACAGTCGAAATCTATATCTGTTTACAAGTTGTCATCAATCAAAAAGGGGGAGAATGTTGAGACTTGGTTTTGATTCATGACACGAAGCTATCACTACAACATACAGATTTGATGACTGCTACGAAAAAAAGAGACAAGGAGACGAGACTTTAAAAACTAGTGCATCAACTATGATATTTTGTTTTTTAAGTGTTAGGTCAATATTGTTAAAATCTCTCCTCGATTACATCTACATTAGCTTATTATTTGCACAAAAAATGGACAAACACCTCAAAGTTGTATGATTTAGTAGATCTTATGTTGTTCTTAGTGATTTGAGTGATTTATGCAAATATATGAAAAGCAGGGGCTAAACTGTAAAAAGACACGCAGATTTATAGTGGTTCAGCCAGAATGTGCCTACGTCCACTTTATATGTTATTTCTCTTCTCTTGTTATGATTACAAGTACAAAGCTTTGATACCAGTAAAAGAAAGTTGTTTGAAAGTTCTCTTCGTGCTTGAGCTCTCAAACTTGTCCCCCATTGTTGTACCCCTGCCCCTCTATTTATAGAATGAGGTTGGGAGCAGGGGTCTTGGATGTATATAGCTGCTGGCGGGCCTGGGCTGATGTGATCTGGCCTGGCACGTCTTCGTCCGGTAGCATTTGGTCCGGTGGTAGGAGATGAATTGGTTC
This sequence comes from Allium fistulosum, assembly GCA_030737815.1. Taxonomy (NCBI): domain Eukaryota; kingdom Viridiplantae; phylum Streptophyta; class Magnoliopsida; order Asparagales; family Amaryllidaceae; genus Allium; species Allium fistulosum. The sequence goes on along the minus strand of CM060903.1, from coordinate 1,250,062,046 downwards.
GGCGAAGCTTGGAGGTGGGTTGGTTCGGCATTGGTTTGAAGGAGGTTGGTTCGGCATTGGTTTGAAGGAGGTTGGTTCGGCATTGGCTTGAAGGAAGTTGGTTCGGCATTGGTTTGAAGGAAGTTGGTTCGGCATTGTTTGAAGGAGGTTGGCTCGGCATTGGTTTGAAGGAAGTTGGTTCGGCATTGTTTGAAGGAGGTTGGCTCGGCATCGTTTGAAGGAAGTTGGTTCGGCATTGTTTGAAGGAGGTTGGCTCGGCATCGTTTGAAGGCCGGATGGAATTTAGGCGAGCGTGAATGAATTAAGCTTCTTGCTCTTGAGCTCTTCTGGGTGAGAACACGCCCAACATTTGCCCCCCAAAGTGGGGCATATGCCGGCATGTGCCGTGCTTTGTTTTTTTTTTTAAACTAGCGATGTTAGCTTGGATGCTCTCGCCGAATCGACCGGTCCGGTCGTCTATGCTCGCCTATAAATAAGGGCCTAGGGCTTTCGTACCTTCTACCGAACGAGACAAATTTAAACAACCGAATCAGTTTTTATCCTACTGCCGAATCGCTTTAGCCTGCCGAATCAGGTATTTGACTTGCATTCGCCGAATGAACTTGACTGATGTGAACGCCGAATGAACTTGAGTGATGTGAATGCCGAATGAATTTGCGTACGTGAATGCCGAATGAACTTGAGTGATGTGAATGCCGAATGAGCTTGAGTGATGTGAATGCCGAATGGGCTTGAAAAACTTGCTTGTTTATATCCTCTGTTCTAACAACCTGTCTTTTCTATGTTGCAGATAATGTCTCACAAAGCAGAAACTCGATCGGATAAAAAGAAGTCCCAGGGCGAAGGAGGATCTTCCGCAGTGCCCCCTGCTCAGCCAGGACCGGAACGTCACGGATCTACCCCGAGATCATTAGTGGACGGGTACGGCCCTCAGGAGCTCCTAAACTCCCCGCCTGATTGCTTTCCCAGCTCCCTTGAGGAAGAGCAACTTGATGTCATCTCCCGTTCTTTCGGAATTGATAGGGCGCGAATGTTGTTGCCAGGGAGAGAAGTTTTGCCATATGACTCTCCTGAAGGGTACTTTGCCTACAGCAGATACCACTACATGTGTGGTGCCATTCCTCCTCTTAACGCTTGGGTGGCCAGCTTCCTCACATATCTAAAGGTGGCCCCATTCCAGCTTCAACCCAACTCCTATGCTATATTGGTGAGCCTCTTCGTCATTTTCCAGAGGAAGTATGGTCGTGCTCCTTCCAACCGGGAGATCCGGTACTTATATAATCTGAGGGGCTATAAGAAGGGGTCCCCATACATCAACTTGGAGTCAGTTGTAACCTTCAAGCCGGTCTTGGATCTGTATTCCAAATCCAGCATGTTCAAGAAGGAGTGGTTCTTCGTCAGGGACGACTCTGTTTCTATCCGGCGTTTTACTTCTGGATGTAAGTCGATGCTTTATTTATAATTTACATTCTGGCTGCGATGCTTCTTCTCATACATTTTCATTTTTGCTAGCGACAGGTGGCTTTGCAGTTGTGGAGACTGATCGCCTGGTTCAGACGGCGGCTGAGATAGAAGCTATTCTTGAGAGATATAGATCATCTGCCTACCTGATCAGAAACACGACCCTTCTGGAGTATAACTTAATCCTTCCACAGCAGTCGGTAGTCAAGCTGAGGGAAATGGCGGAGGAGAGGGCGGCTGCTCAGGCTAAGGGAGGTGTCACGCTAGAGAGTAGCAAGAGGAAACCTTTCACAAAACCTCCACCCGTCGGAGGTAAGAAACTTAAGAAGTCGGACGGTCCCTCCCCCAGCAATTGTCCACTTACCCAGGGGGAGGAAGACGTAGAGGAGGAGAGAGGTGAGGGTGGAAGTGACCGGGAAGGTGGCGACGGTGGTGATGGCATCGGGGCCTTGCTTCCTGGGCAGGCAGGCGAGATTCAGGAGTGGACGGATGATGCATTCCACCAAGCTTTTGAGGGGCTGGACGAGGAAACGGCTTTGACAGAGAAATCCGGGAAAGCTGACAAGGCTGGGACTGGTGCAAGCGAGCCTCCTCAGACTATTCCAGCCAAGGTGGCTCTGACGACTCAAGTTGAACTTTTGACTCCTGCAGGCTCCATTTATGATAGGGACTTAGGAATATTTTACGATCCGCTCCCATCCTGGAATGAAATCCAGGACTTATTGCAGTATCCTACTCCTCCCCAGGGTTTGTATAACAAATGTGTTTCCTTTCCTCTTTTAACTTTTACCTTGCTGTGTTTCTCGAATTATGGGTCAATGTAAGCTTGTGACATTTTTTCTTCATATCAGGAGCAGGTAAAACGGCCAAGGCCTCAGATCTTCGGCACAAGCTTGAACAGTACAAGCTTTCCAAAGCTTCCGCCAAACCGAAGCCTTTGGCCCACCGTTCCGGGGATGTAGTCGGCTACCGTCCTCTTCTCGGGGTTATTGACGAGGGCATTCAAAAGAGAAAGAGTGGCCATCCCTTATCCGAATCTTCACTTGGTCCTCAGCCTCCAGTTCAGCCTCTTCATGATATCACGGAGGAGGATACTGAGTTCGTACTTTCTTCGCACCCGTCTGAAAATCCTACCGTCACTCAGATTGATCGTCATGACTTGGCTCGGAATCCATTTGCGGGTCATCCTGACCTGGATCCAAGTTCCCATGATATTACTTTTGACGAGGATACCGGTGAGCACCTTCTTCCCCGCAATCTCATGGTACGGGTGCTTGATGAGGCTAAGTCCTTAGATCTCGATTTACTTACCACTCGGATAGTTACCATAGGAGACGAGGCCAAGGCTAATATTGATCGGGTGGCGGAGGAGACTAGGAAGCTGATGGGGCATCATGCCCGGCTGGTTAAGGCTGGAGAGGAGATTGGGAGTGCCAATATCCGACTGCGATTGATGGTTTCGGACCAGGCCAAACAGCTTGCTGATCAGGCCATTCAGATTTCTCAGCATGAGGCTGCCGCCGGGCGGTTGAGGAAGACTATGGAGGAGGCTAGTAAGGCAAAATTACGGAAGATGGAGGCTGCTTGCAAGGAGCAGATTAATATGTCTATCTCGACAGTGGATGAGGTTCGGAGGGCGGATCTTGAGCAGGTAGAGGAGTTGTCGGGGAAGCTTGAAGCCGCGGAGCTTACTCAGGTCAGGCTAAAGGAGGAGATGGAGGTGATGAGGAGGTCCCTTCAGGCTGATTGCTCGCGATACCAACTGGAAAGGGATGCTGCCATTGCAAGGCTATCGGTTTCCGAGGTCCGTATGAGGGAGTTTGAGGACAATGAGGGGATGATGGACGACATGCTGCAGGACATGTACTTTCGCACTTGGAAGGAGGGCAGCTTATCTTGGATGGACGACTACCCCCGGGTTATGGCTAGGATTTACCTCAGGGCTCTAGAGGAGGCCAAGGCTGAGGCGGATAAGGAGGGTGGAGCGGCTTTTAGGATGGATGTGGTCACCGCTCAGTTCACCAAGGAGGAGAGGATAGCGGTGAAAGAGGGGATGCGGTTGTTCGTGGTTGAGGAGGCCGGTGTGGAAGTAGGGGACGGCGACCAAGACGACCAAGAGGAAGTTGCCGGTAACCTCTACTCCACTAGTTTCTTCTTTTGCTAACTATGTTGCTCATCACTAATGATTTTCTTTTTACGACCGGACAAGTGGGCAACAGGACAAAGACAAGACTCCAACGCAGCCGGCTCCCTGATTAGACCTAGAAAATTCTTTTTGCAGACTCGACATGGCTGTATACGTTAGTCTTAAAACAGTAGAGTAACTTTTAAGTTGTAATTCTTGCTACTTGTAATAAATAGCTCTATTCTTGATGTGTAATTCTTCAACTTAAGCTGATTTTGTCGTATGAGAAATATAGCTATGTATATTCTTGTAATTGAATTGTGTTTGATGTCAGGTTCTGGTTTTAAAACATAATTTCATGACTTGCAATATTAGCGTGTGGTGTGAACAAATTATAGTCATGCATTTGTACACAAAAGAAGAAAATACCGCCTTTCATGTTTTAATCGCAGATGGCAGTTTTGAATATCTTGTATGACCGAGCATGGAACGCAGTCGAATGCCCTGCCATCCAATCATGAGTCCCTACACCCATTGGCGAGTATCTCTTACTCTGCATCCTGTACTTTAGGGACTGTTATAGAGGATAGGAGAAAAGATTTTTAAGTAAAATTGAAATATGTGAAAAAGTAAAACTTCCAATCACGGAAGGCCTTCGATGTGCTTAAGTTCGTGGCAAACGGGTTTTGTAGTCACTTTCCCTAGCTGTGGGTCTTGGAGACATTTGTCACCCATCTTACGCCTCCGCGGGGAGTTAATTCTTTTTTTACCACAGCCGCACTTAAGACACATCGGAGCCGAGATCGCGCACAGTAACTACCCGGGCCATTATGGCCCGTAATCGTGGGTATTATTCGATTTACCGTGGCCGGCTAGCATGGGTGCCGATCGTTAACTGTGAACTGCCCCTGGCTGGCCACACCTTATGTTGGGGCTTATAGTCGGTTCACAGTTGCCGGCAAGCCTAACGCCGTAATGAGCTGCCTCGGCTATAGTCGGCCTTCTCGGTGGCTTATAATCGGCTCATTACAGTTGGCTTTAAGGGCCGTCGCGAGCAATGAGTTAACCCGCAGCAGAGGGATGCTGGAGCAAAAGTGTCTCATTGACGAGGGCATAGATTCGCATAGTACCTGTTAGGTTTTGCCCAGGTGAAGTTGCGCCGTGGACTGCTTTGAGTGGAAATGCTATACGCATAGGATTTTGTTCAACAGAAAAGGATAAAGTTAACAAGTAGCCAAGATATAAAGGAACAAGTTAAAAAAGAGACAAGGTTTTTTAAAGTGGTTCGGCATGAAAAGGCCTACATCCACTGATTCTCTTTGTTAATTCACTTCATATGGGCAGTACAAGTTAAGAAAAGTATCGACGGAGGTGCTGGATGTTCCATGCCCTCTGGAACACCTCTCCGTCCACTGTTGACAAAATATAAGCTCCATTGTGGAGATCTTTATGAATTACATATGGTCCATCCCAGATTGGGTCTAGTGCTCCGGGGCGAGGGAAGATCCGCTTGAGGACAAGATCCCCTTCTTGTAAGGTACGATGCTTGACTTTGGAGTTGTATTGTGCTGCCACTTTCTTCTTGTGGGCTGCTGTTTTAAGGACTGCATCATTTCTTCTCTCCTCAACTAGATCCAAAGACATGTGGAGGAGTTCTTCATTCTCTTCCGGGTTATAGTGGATCCTACGGTGGGAAGGCACAATGGTTTCAACTGGGAGCATAGCCTCCGATTCGTATGCCAAAGAGAAAGGAGTGTGCCCCATTGATGTTCTGAAAGATGTACGGTAGGCCCACAGTGCCGTAGGGAGTTCATCCACCCAAGCGCCCTTTGACTTTTCGAGCTTCTTTTTTATCAGAGTTTTCAGAATTTTGTTGACTGCTTCGACTTGTCCGTTTGCCTGGGGATATGCTACGGATGAGAAGCTTTTATGAATTCCGTGCTCTCGGCACCAGTTGGTGAATTCCTCGCTGTCAAACTGAAGTCCATTGTCTGATATGATTTTGAGTGGGACTCCGTACCTGCATAGAACATTTTTGATCAAGAAGTTAATAACTTTTGCTGAAGATACTTTATTCAGAGGTTCCGCTTCCACCCATTTGGTGAAATAATCAACTGCCACTATAGCATATTTGGCCCCGCCTCGGCCCATCGGTAGCTCGCCGATTAAGTCAATTCCCCATATTGCGAAGGGCCAAGGGCTGGTCATTTGAGTAATCTCAGTTGTTGGTAGCCACGGAATCTTAGCAAATTTTTGGCATCTGTCACACTTTTTGACGAAATCTAAGGCGTCCTTGCTAAAGGTGGGCCAGAAATATCCGTATCGGAGTATCTTTTTTGCTAATGTTTGCCCTCCGGTGTGATCTCCGCAGCTCCCCTGATGGATGTTGGATAAGATTTCCTTGGCTTCCCTCCCAGCGACACACCTTAATAACGGGTTAGAGAATCCGCGCCGATAGAGGATGTCTTCTTGTATTGTGTAGCGGGATGCTCTCCTCAAGATTTTCTTGACTTCATTACGCCCGTTGGGTAGTGTGCCACTTTGTAGGTAGTCTCGGATGGGAGTCATCCAAGTTGCTTCTTCGGTTGCAGCTATCAGATTCACTTGCTCAAAACTTGGGGCTAGTTGCTTTGAGATGGTTACTGCCCCGAAGATGGTGATGTCTCTCACACTTGCTTGCTTTGCCAATTCGTCGGCCTCTTGGTTCTCTTCCCGAGGGATGTGTTCGACTAAGTAGTGGTCTAATCGGCTGAGAAGTAACTTGGTCTTCTTTAGATATGCTATGAGTCGTTCTTCTCGAGCTTGGAATTCTCCTAGTATTTGATTAACAATAAGTTGAGAATCGCTATGAAGACACAAAGAATTGGCTCCGATTTCTATGGCAATTTCTAGTCCAGCTATCACTGCTTCATATTCTGCATCGTTGTTGGTGGCAGCGAACTCCAACATTATAGTATAGTGCAGTTTGTTTCCCCTGGGAGTGATTATTACCACACCTGCCCCCGAGCCTTGTACGTTTGATGCACCATCCACAAAGAGATTCCACTTGATATCTTCTGCTATTTCCAATTTCTCCTTATCTTCGTTGGTAGTGAATTCTGCAATGAAATCAGCCATGGCTTGTCCCTTGATGGCGGTGCGGGGGTGATAGGTGATATCATACTGACTTAGTTCAATGCACCATTTAAGTAGTCGCCCGGAAGTGTCGGGACAATGGAGTACCTGCCTCGGTAGTTGATCAGTCAGAACTTTGATGGAATGGGACTGGAAGTAGTGACGCAGCTTTCGTGATGTAATTAGTAAACAGTATGCTAGCTTCTCAAGTTTAGGATATCTGACTTCTGCCCCAGTAAACCTTTTCCTGACGAAATAAACTGGCCCTTGCGTGCGGTTGTCTTCCCTTACCAAGGCTGCGCTTAGGGCGTGAGATGACACAGCAAGGTATAGGTATAATTCTTCGCCTTCGCTTGGAGTCGAGAGTACCGGTGGTTTCTGGAGGTGTTCGATTAGGTTAAGGAAAGCGGTTAAGCATTCGTCAGTCCATTCGAACTTTCCCTTGTCTTTCTTTAGGGCTTCGAAAAAGGGGACGCACTTGTCCGTCGCCTTGGAGATGAATCGGCTTAGAGCGACCACTTTTCCATTCAAACTTTGCATTTCCTTCCGAGTGGAAGGTATCTTGATATCCCTTAACGCTCGGACTTGTTCGGGGTTTGCTTCTATCCCTCTGGCATGAACGATGAATCCTAAGAACTTTCCTGATGACACTCCGAAGGAGCATTTTAGTGGATTCAACTTCATCCCATATTGTCGAAGTACTTGAAACATCTTGTATAGGTGGCTTACGTGATCTTTGGCTTTCCTTGACTTTACCAGCATGTCATCCACATATACTTCCATAGTTTGTCCTATTAGCCCTGCAAACATCTTGTTGACGAGGCGCTGGTAGGTGGCTCCTGCATTTTTAAGTCCAAAAGGCATTACCTTATAGCAGTATAAACCCCAGTCGGTGATGAAACTAGTGTGGTCTTGGTCGGGAGCATGCATAGGAATTTGGTTATATCCTGAGTATGCATCCATAAAAGATAGGAGCTCGTGCCCGGCTGTGCTGTCTACAAGTTGGTCGATTCTGGGAAGTGGGAAGCAATCCTTTGGGCAGGCGTCGTTTAGGTTGGAAAAGTCGATGCAGGTTCGCCACTTCCCATTAGCCTTCTTTACCAGTACCGGGTTGGCGATCCATTCCGGGTAGATAGCTTCTCATATGAAGTCATTGGCGAGTAGATTCTTAACTTCTTCATCGAGGGCTGCTGATCGTTCTGCCCCCATACTTCTCTTTCTTTGTTTTACGGGCGCCTTGGTAGGATCAATGTTTAATACGTGGCATGCTATGTCGGGGGAGATTCCGGTCATGTCAGCGTGTGACCATGCGAATACATCCAAGTTGTGGCGGAGAAAATCGATGAGTTGTTCCTTCAATTCGGCTTTTAGTTAGGACCCAATTTTCAGTAGTCTACTTGAGTCGTGCTTGTCTACAGATATAAACTCCATAGCCTCTGCAGGCTCGACGGTGGCCTCCTCCTCTTTGTCCCTAGGGTCTAATTCATTGAAAGGGTCGCTGGTATATCGAAGAGGAGGGGCTTTCTTTAGTTGCTATGCTTCTAGACTTTTCGTGCAGAGGGCAATCTCTACACCCTTCCCTTTATCCTTCCTGTGGTTGTTGCAAAGTTCAGTTACATAGCAGTCTCGAGCAACGTCCTGGTCTCCTTCCACTTCCCCTACTCCATTGTCTGTTGGAAATTTCATCTTTAGGCACCATGGGGCTAGGACAATTTGGAAGTTAGACAAGGCTGGTCTTCCTAAGAAGGCGTTGTAGGCCGAAAGGTTTTCTATTAGCACGAATGTCTGCTTCCGTACAATGGAGCGGGGATGGCTCCCAATCTCAACAAAGAGGTCCAGTTGCCCGAGGGGCATCTTAGCATCCCCAGTGAAACCATGTAGTGGTTTATCGCAGGGAGATACATCCTTCATTGATAGCTTCATTTTGTCGAATGCGTGTTTGAACAGGATGTTTACTGAGCTTCCAGTGTCTACCAAGATTCGGTAAACTTCGGCGGGACCAAGTCGGGCGGAGATGACGATGGGATCCATGTGAGGGTACTGCCTTCCTTCTAGGTCACGCTTACCGAACGTGATGTCATCACTTTCTTTCCGCTTCGGGTGGCGTTCTCCTATAACCGAATTGACATAGTCTTTATTGTCTCTAAGCGACTTTCCGTATCTTTCCATCTCTTTCCAGCTTCTGTTTGCGAAGTGCGGACCTCCTGAGATGGTATGGACCACTATCTTTTCTTGACTAGAGCTGCTAGCGTTGCGGTTTCCTCTGTCGGCCCCCGGTGAGGGTAGCCTTGGGTTTTCATTGGCAGGAGCTGGGGTCCTGTCCTGACCTTTTACATAACGTTCCAGTTTCTTTCTTCTGATGTGTTCCTCAATCAGATCTCGGAGATGATGGCATTCGTTGGTATCATGCTCGTGAGATTCGTGGAAGCGGCAGAACTTTCCAGACTTCTATGCGTTATCTGATTCCTTCTTGTATGGTGGGCGTTTGTATCTAACTTCGCCTTGGGTGGCAAGAAAGATATTTTCGACGGTCTCGTTCAAAGGAGTGTAAGTGTCGAATCTTGGTCCTGGCCGATATAGGCGCTTTTCTCCCTTCTTGCCCCCAACATTGTCTCTGGAATCATTTCTTCGAATGTCCCTTGCCACAGCAGGGGCGTTGCCATGGGTTGTCTTATTTTGCTATCCTGACTGCCCCTCAACGGCAGCATCCTCAAGCCTCATGTATTTCCCGGCTTCATGGAAGAAATCGGGTAAAGTAGCTAGTTTTTCTTTTGTCAACCTTCTAGCAAATTTAGTGTCCGGATGCACACCACTGCAGAGGGCCATTAGGATAAGCTTCTCATCGGCATCTTGGACTGCGGCTGCTACGGCGTTGAATCTGGTTAGGTATTGCTGCAGCTTCTCTCCAGGTTTCTGTTTGACGCTGGATAAGGAATAAGCGTCCTTAGGTTGCTCCACATGAATGCGGAACTGACTGATAAATTTTTCTTTCAACATCTCCCACGAGCTGATGGAACCCTGGGGTAGATGACAGAACCAGGAGGTAGCAAGATCTGCTAAGAAGAGCAGAAAGCATTTGCACAGTACTCCCTCTGTCGCCCCACTCATGAGCATATGCTGTGTGTACCTCTGTAAGTGTACAACGGGGTCGGAGGTTCCTTTGTAGGGTTCCATTGTTGGCATCTTCCATTCTCGGGGGGTGATAGCAATTTCGATATTGCAGGCGAAAGGGCTGGTTACCCTAGCACCTATCCCTCGATCTCTTTGCTCCCGTTGGACACACTCTCTGAATAAGCGTGCCATCCTTTCATCAGAATTTAGAGCAGATAGAAATGAGTTTGGTTCTGTTCTGTGGGATTGATTCCGTCCAGATGACCTGTAGGGATGGTATCGTCTATCGTTCCTCATATTTTCCAGTGGCTGCCTTTGATCCTCTGGGAGCATGCTAGGGTCAGCTACATTTGGCCCTTGCCTTGATCTTCCCCTGCCGGGTTTTGATCTAAGCACTTCCTCGGGTCTAACTTCGGGCTGGACTCTAGCTCGGCCCCGTTCACTGGCATTTCTGTGGTTAGGTAGTATGACAGGCTCAGCTACAGTTGACCTTCGTCCGGTACCTCCCCCGTTGGGTTCGGTGCCAAACGTTTCCTCAGGCCTAACTTCGGGCTGTACTCAGTCTCGGCTCCTACCATGGCTACTTCTGCCGTTAGCTCCTTCGAAGAAGGAAGATCTTTGTTGTCTCTGAGATCCTCCAGACTGGGACTCGCCCCATGATTCAGTGTTGCGGTTGGATTCTTCAGCGTCCCTTAAGCGTGACATGAGATGGTCCACCAAGGCTTCCTGCTGGGATGTGAAGCGGTTAGTTACTTCAACCACAACTCTGTCCAAATCTGCCCTAGTAATTGCTGCAGGCTGTTCTGTGGCAGGAATGGTTGGGTTAGCCTGTCCTTCATTTGTTACCGCTGCTGGAGGAGGACGATTTACTTGATCCGTGACAGCTGGATCTGGAAGACTGCTGGATGCGATGTTTTTTCTTTTGTTAACATCTTTTCTCTGTTTGGGAGGCATGTTTTCTAAGTGGCGGACGATGCTGTTAGGAAAGCTTTGTTAAGTGGATGAAGCTGAAGCTTCGAGCTTCTAGTTCTCAGTGAAAGCACCAAAAATGTTTGCACAAAAAATGGACAAACACCTCAAAGTTGTATGATTTAGTAGATCTTATGTTGTTCTTAGTGATTTGAGTGATTTATGCAAATATATGAAAAGCAGGGGCTAAACTGTAAAAAGACACGCAGATTTATAGTGGTTCAGCCAGAATGTGCCTATCTCCACTTTATATGTTATTTCTCTTCTCTTGTTATGATTACAAGTACAAAGCTTTGATACCAGTAAAAGAAAGTTGTTTGAAAGTTCTCTCCGTGCTTGAGCTCTCAAACTTGTCCCCCATTGTTGTACCCCTGCCCCTCTATTTATAGAATGAGGTTGGGAGCAGGGGTCTTGGATGTATATAGCTACTGGCGGGCCTGGGCTGATGTGATCTGGCCTGGCACGTCTTGGTCTGGTAGCATTTGGTCCGGTGGTAGGAGATGAATTGGTTCGGCGAAGCTTGGAGGTGGGTTGGTTCGGCATTGGTTTGAAGGAGGTTGGTTCGGCATTGGTTTGAAGAAGGTTGGTTCGGCATTGGCTTGAAGGAAGTTGGTTCGGCATTGGTTTGAAGGAAGTTGGTTCGGCATTGTTTGAAGGAGGTTGGCTCGGCATTGGTTTGAAGGAAGTTGGTTCGGCATTGTTTGAAGGAGGTTGGCTCGGCATCGTTTGAAGGAAGTTGGTTCAGCATTGTTTGAAGGAGGTTGGCTCGGCATCGTTTGAAGGCCGGATGGAATTTAGGCGAGCATGAATGAATTAAACTTCTTGCTCTTGAGCTCTTCTAGGTGAGAACACGCCCAACACTTATATATTTAATCATCGTATTTATCAAATATTTTATACATATATAAGCATACAATTAATTATAAAAAAAGTTTTAAAGTTATAGAAATTAATATATCTATGTAAACTGTGCTTACTGCACAAATTTTACTAGGTCAGTCGACTGACCCAGATAACCAGTCGACTGACACTGGGAATTTTGTGCAACATGCACAGATACATAGATATATGAATTTAAATTTAAATAATTACTTTAAATATTCAGTCGACTGACCCAGAGGCTCAGTTGACTGAATTTCTATAACAGCCACTTTTCCAAAAGGCACGACTTTTGTGAACAGTTGCGAACCTCTAACGAAAAGATTCGTACGGAACACCTCGATCGAAACTCTTCACCAACAGTCGTTGCTTTCTAACCTTTATAAATACAAACTCCATTTTGATTCCAAATTACAAAAATCATAATCGAATTTTCTTATCTCTCTGATCTAACTCTCTGAAATCTATTTGCTATTATACTTTCAATTATTCTGCATTAAAGCAATACTAAACCTTTCTATTCTTCCTATACTTCAAATATATATATTTATACTCGAGGAGAAGATTATAGGAAGGGTGTACTACAAGTGACAAATCCGTGTCACACAAAGTCAAAACTATTTTTGTATTTGTTGAAGTCCTGTTCTGCTGCTCAAGCATGTGAAGTCCTCTTCGGCTGCTGAGGCGAAATCCTATTCTACTTCTCAGGTCCCTGTTCGGCTGCTCAGGGGTTGTATAGACCTGTTCCTCCGGGTTAAGTGAGGGTTGTTGTTTTAGTGAAATTCCAGAAGGAGTCTAGGACTGGACATAGGATGGTGCTCCGAACCAGTATAAAAACCTCTGGTGTCATTTTACTATACTTCTTTTATATTCCGCACTATTTACAGTATTACCATTATCACTATACTCTGTATTATCATTGTTTGCACCAAAAATGGTCACAAACCCCAAGTGTAGTGAAAGCACCAGCGTATGAATACGAATCAACAATATTCACACACAAATCACAGATCTAAGCAAGTAACAAGTAACAGTCAAAAAATAATGAACAGTGACACACAATTTATAGTGGTTCGGCTATCTCCGGCCTACGTCCACTTCAAGGTTTTTATGATTTTATTGCTCGATGCTCCAAGATTACAATTTCGTATGCTGTATTACAACTGATTTGTTGAACTAAATCTGAATCTAAGGCAGCCGTGGTGATCTGGAGTAAATCTGGCAGAATCTGGGCGCTCTTTAGCTCTAGGAATTGTCTGACCCCTTTTCCGAATGACCAGGGGCTCTATTTATAGGTGTAGGAGGCTGATATTTCGCCTAAAATGAGGGAAGACCAGTTCTGGCACGTGAGGAGGCCCACATGGCCGAAATCTGGAGTCCCGGGCCCACTTTGGGATCGATTCGACCCTTGGTTCGAATCGATCAAGAAATTGTCCAATCAAGCTGAAATTTGGTGTGAACATTCTTCATCATGTGTTGAAGCTTCTGTGAAAATTTCATAGCATTTGGATGTGTAGATCTCAAGTTATGATCGATTCAAGGTTGCATTTCTGGTTGACTAGCCTGGTTCGAATCGATCTAGCTCGAATCGATTCGTTCGAATCGATCCAGCGCGTGCTTCTGGGATGACGTGGAGCGCCTCCTTCGAGTCGATCCTCCTTTTTCTCCTGGCTTTACTGAGTCAAATCCTTGGTTTTAGCTGTGGTGGATTCGAGATGTATCGATTCGAAGATGGGAATGGATTCGAGGTAAGGTATGTTCGAATCGGTCATGGCATATACCTGTTGTTCGATTCGAAGTCGTTCAAACCGCATGGATTCGATGCTAGGCATAGGATGGTTCCAGTGTGCTCGTTCGTATCGATTGTTGGAAAACGATCGACACGAAGTCACCTCTTAAGGATGGATTCGAACTAACGATACCGGATCGATTCGAAGCGATACGCCTCAGTGATTTCGAGGGAACTCGTTTCGATGGAGTCGAAGACCTGTAGCTCTGATGGATACGAAGTAGACGGAGTCGAACATGATGGATTCGACGCAATGCTCTTCTCCTCGATTCGAACCAACCTTCCCTTATGGATTCGAGACTAGCTTATCTCATCCATTTCCTTTTGGCGATATCTTGAGCATACGAACTCGGATTGACTCGAAACTTGGAACGTTGTTTCATCTGGCCCCTCTTGACATGTCTTATCAATTGCGGCCCGATCCGGACTCGGACAAAATTCATCGATATCCATGGTGAACCTGCGATGCACAATCGATGTTCATGACTAATAATCATTGATTTTCAGTTAATCTCTGGGTATCTCGACTTTGCCAAAAGTTGGGATAACAATCATATATCCATATTACACGATCCATAGCACACTTTCAAAGTGTACATCAAAGTAGTGGTCATACAAGATCCACTACATCACAAACGAATAGGTACAAGTGCTAGACAAAAGAATATGTATACATTAAGGAGTCTCTATCTCGAATGTATAAAAATAAAAACTACTAAGCAAAAGTAGTTAGGCAAAAGTCAAGAGCTAGTCCCAGCTAAGACGTCAAGTGGAAGCACATGAAACACCTCGGTCTGACCCGAGTATTATTTAAAAAGAAAAAAAATAAAAGGATCAGTCTAGCTATAAATATCATACAAGATGAGATAGGATAAGAGATATAACAAAAATATATGATAACAATAATGTTTTACTGTGACAAGTATATATTTGATAACAATGAAAATCATACAATATCTCAAATCTCCTCAAATATCCAAAAAGAATATCATATTCTTTACTTATTCACCAAACCTCGAATATTGACAAAACATATCAAAGCAAATCGCAAAAATTGGTGAAACATAAATTCCAAAAATCCATAATTGAAAATCCAGAAAACATAAAAGGGGCAGGAAGCCTATCATAAACAGGAGCATGAAAACTCACCAACACGTGTATCATAAACGAGACGCTATCCCATGGGTCGCTAACCCATAAAATGAGCCGAAGCTCCTCCTAACAGGATATAGTCCCCCTTTGCTGACTATGAGCTGAAGCTCCTCCTAACAGGGTATAGTCGCCCTTTGCGGACTATGACCCGAAGCTCCTCCTAACAGGGTATAGTCCCCCTTTGTGGACTATGAGTCGAAGCTCCTCGTAACAGGGCATAGTCCACCTTTGCGGACTATGAGACATCGCATATCGCTAGTCTAAACCACAAAATGATCACCATTGATCAATAAGTGTAAATTACATCAAGCTAGTAAATAAATGAGTTTAGCTTCATGTCCCATAACTGCTGGCTTAACTTAAATATTTACGAACAAATTATAGATTTCCACTCAAAAATTGTCACAAGTTTTCAATCAAACAAGTCTAAGAATTAACAGATGAAGTAAACGCAAGCGTTTCATACCACTTTATTTGCTAAGTCGTTTAATTGGATTTCTTGTACGAATGAAATAAAGGTTTGTATATACTAATAGATTGGAAAACGGTTTTAAAAACAAGCTTTGTATTTACAAGTAGTGTTGAAATCATTTTTGTGAAAGAGTTTGAGTATTTACTACTAATATAAAAACCTTTGTATTTTAAAGTGACAAATCACAGAAATGATTGTAAAAACAATCTATCACCAAAATCCACATTCGACGACGTGAATTAAAACCATAAAAATCGATATCAAATCCAACAAATGGATATTCCCAAAAATCCAGGATGGAAGTCATCAAAGTCGATAATAAACGACAACAAATAACCGGATCAACAAAAATCGATAAAACGGAAACCCACATAATAATAGGCAAATTTGCTGAATTTAACAGCGCTAGACGTCTGGTGTTTTTCCTAGACGTCTGAGCTGAGAGTCTGGAAATTTTCTTCCAGATCGCTCAGATGTTTGGGAATAACCTCAAACGTCTGAGCTGAAGGTCTGGAATTTTTTATGCATATGCATCAAACGTCTGAGTGTTTTCCCAAACGTCTGAGCTGAAGCTCAGGGCAAAATTTGCCTAGGCCATTGATGGCCAAATCAACTCGGATGCGATCGAATGAGCGATGGTGGCTATGGATTTATGCCAAACGATAACCTAGCCCTATAAGCTCTTCAATATAATCCAAACAACATGTCCAAACATCCATAGTAGGATTTTCATAGATTTTGACTTCAAAATACCAAAATTGGAAAATTCATCAAACCAATTCAATTCAAAAGAAATTGAACATGAAATAGATGTTAGGAATTCATACCTAACAGCAATGAAAGCTATAGACATAGATGTGAGTTCAAGAACTCACCTTTAAACTCAAAAACAACAATTGAGAAGCTCTAAAACAAGGAAAGATCAACTCCACTTCAATCACAACTCTAAAAGCTCCAATCTATTATCATATGCAAATATTTCCTAAGTTAGGTTATAGGAAATAATGAAAATTGGAGAGGGATTGAGAGGGAGAAGATGAAGAGGATGCTTACATAAGCTTCTCCTTGATTTTAGAACTAGAACTTGAATTTCCTAAGAATCTAGGGCTTAGGAATTTTGATTTCCCCTCTTTTCCCACATTTTTTACTTTTGCTTGAGAGTGTTAGGAAATTATGAAAGGAATGAATGAAGAGGAGTGGAGTTAGGGTATTTGGTAGAGGAGTTTGGGTTATCTTGTTGGGTTGGTGGGCTAGAACCAAACCCAAAGCCCAAATAAAAATACCAAAATTCTAATCAACTCCAAACATATTGATGTTTATACTTAAACAAGTTGTAAACGTCGTTTAAACTCAATGGAAGTGGTCTCGAGTCCGAATTCGACTGTTTACAAAAAGTCATATTTTGGACTTTAAATTCAACTAACGATGCTATATTTAAATAAAACATTTAAATATAATCGTAAAATATGTGGGTTGTTACAGACTCTCCTCCTTAAAAAAATTGTGTCCTTGCAATACTTAAGAAGAAAATAAAGAGTAACAACCACTCTAAGGCACAACAACACAAAAGAAAATTTTGAAGTGAGAAGTTCACCTTAAGGAGCACCAGAGAGTAAGTCCGGATGTGTTCACTCGATGAATTCTCGGGATTCCCATGAACAATCCTTAGGATTTGCGGACCATTGAACTTTCATTAGCGGAACATCTTTATTACAAAGGTGTTTAACCTCCGTAGCAATGATATGATAGGATGTTGCTAATAAGTCAAATTAGATGAAACTTCAATTCCTTTAGTAACATCGGGCTCAAGCAAAGAATCGGAATCTCTAAGGCATTTCTGTAGTTGAGAAACATGGAATACATCATGAATAGCAGAAAATTGAGCTGGTAATAAAAGGCGATAAGCCACGGAACCAATGCGTTCAGTGATAGGAAATGGGCCAATGTATCGAGGTGCGAATTTTCTCGAACAACTGAAACGCACAACACCCTTCATAGGTGAAACACGAATAAATACCAAATCTCCCACAGAAAATTCTAATTTCCTTCTTCGGTTATCGGCATAGGATTTTTGTCTACTTTGGGCTTCTCTCATCCTATGACGAATAAGGTCAATCTTTTCTGTGGAATCACGAATAAAATCTGGACCTAAAACCAGCTTCAAGCCAACACGAAGGAGATCGGCATGGCCTTCCGTAGAGTGCCTCGAAAGGTGCCATACCAATACTAGATTGGAAGCTATTATTGTAAGAAAACTCGACAAGGGAAATATGATCTTCCCAACTTCCACCAAAATCAAGAATACATGCACAAAGAAGATCTTCAAGAGTTTGATTCACACGCTCTATTTTTCCATCGGATTGAGGATGATAAGCGGTGTTAAAGTTAAGCTTCAATCCCAAAGCTTTTTGAAGACCTTTCCAAAATACACTAGTAAACAATGGATCACGATCGCTAACAATAGAAGTAGGAGCTCCATGCAATTTAACAATTTCTTCAACATAGAGTTTGGCCAAAAGAGGTACGGTCCGATTGGACCGAACGGAAATAAAATGGGTGGGTTTTGTAAGTCTATCTACAATCACCCATAGACTGTCATGACCTGAACGAGAACTGGGAAGACCGTCAATAAAGTCCATAGAAATTTGATCCCACTTCCATACGGGAATGTCTAAAGGTTGCAATAACCCACCGGGCCTTTGATGATCGGCATTAACGAGTTGGCAAGTCATGCAACGGTGAATAAAGTTAGCAATATCAGATTTCATTCCATCCCAATAATAAAGTCATTTCATGTCCGCATACATTTTACTACTACCGGGATGAATAGTAAATTTAGAACGATGAGAATATTCTAAAATGTCTTTACAAAGATCACTAATATTTGGCATGATAAGTCTATCAAATTTTCGAATGCCTCCACGAGCATCGATTTCAAAGTCTTTCATACCATCAATATTATTTTTATCCCTACAACTTTGGCTAAGATTAGGCAACTCGGGATCATGCTTTTGAGCTTCAAGAATGCGGTCTAAAAGAGATGGATGAGCCTCAAGGCTACATAAAACAAGAGATAAACACGAATCAGATTCACGATCTCGAATCTCACAAGTGGATCAAGTCTCGAGATCATTCCATTCGGATATCATCATGGAAACTACCGCTTGTTGCTTACGACTAAGGACATCGGCAACACGATTTCCCTTTCCAGGAGTATAAAGAATATCAAGATCATAAGATGCAAGGAATTCTAGCCAACGTTGTTGATGCAAATTAAGTTCCTTTTGAGAGAACAAATACTTCAAAGATTTATGATCGGTGTAGAGAACAAATTTCTCTCCCAAAAGATAATGATGCCAAATTCTAAGGGCGAAAACAATGGCCGCAAGCTCTAAATCATGAGTGGCATATCTAGTCTCGGCAGGCTTTAATTGTCAAGAAGCATAAGCGATAACACGTTCCCTTTGCATGAGAATGGCTCCTAAACCAACACAACTAGCATCGGTATAAACAATCAAATCTTGGTTCCGTTCGGGAATCACAAGAATAGGAGCATCGGAAAGGAGTTCTTTTAATTTCTGAAAAGCAGCTTCACATTTGTCTGGCTAAATGTACTTAACTCCCTTCTTTGTCAAACTAGTAAGTGGCACGGAAATTTTAGAAAAGTCTTTTATGAAACGACGGTGATAGCCCGCCAATCCAAGAAAGCTACGAATTTCCGTCACACTCTTCGGTCCCTTCCAATTTTGAATCGCTTCAATCTTTGAAGGATCCATGGAAATTCCGGATTCAGAAATAATATGTCCTAAATATTTCACACGGGATTCCCAAAAGTGGTACCTAGAAAATTTTGCTTTCAATTAATTACTCCTAAGAGTTTCCAACACAATCCGAAGATGTTTTTCATGCTCTTCCTCGGTTTTAGAATAAACAAGAATATCATCGATAAAGATGGGAACAAATCGATTGAGAAAGTCTTTGAAAACTCGATTCATAAGGTCAACGAAATAAGCGGGAGCATTCGTTAAACCAAATGGCATAACAAGCCATTCATAAGATCCATAACGAGTACGGAACGATGTCAAAGGGATGCTATCCTTTGCAATACGAAGCTGATGAAAACCGATTGCTAAGTCTAACTATGAAAAGACTCTAGCACCGCTATGTTGATCGAATAGATCATCAATCCGTGGTAAGGGATATTTATTCTTGATGGTAAGATCATTAAGCTTGCGGTAGTCAATGCAAAGCCTAAGTGTACCATCGGATTTCTTCACAAAGATACACTACGCCATAAATGACCTTCTGCAACATTTTTGCAAGGTGTTGCCAGCTAAAATGTTGCGATAGATATAAAATTTTGGTCCTACTGCAACGTTGTATTTATGGTGTTACCTTAGCCATATAAATGTGTTGCTCTAGCTAAAAAAGTGTAACACGATGCAACATTTTTATATAGTGTTGCTATAGCTGTATTCAGATTAAAAAATTAATAAAATTAGCAATCCGCGTGAATACGATCCAACGGTCTACATTTAATCCGATTGTTAAACTGGATCACCGCTACAATTTGCTCCAAATTTTCGTTTTCCCGCTTTACTTTTCATATCATTTTCGTTCTCACCCCCAATTTCCAAATCCCTAATTTCCAAATAATATTTTCGTTTCTTTTTTTCTTCCAAAAACAAAATCTCGTCCTTTTTTCAAAGGTTGGTAGTGATCTCAAACAAGCTTCGTTCCCCATTTCGTTCTCACCTCCAATTTCGCTGTTGTTTGCCTACATGTCGAGCCCCGTTTGCTTTGTTGTCGAGATCTGAAAATGTCTGTTCGACTTGTGAATCGGCGATTGTTGTTGGAGTTAGGTCATGATTGGACTGGGTTACGGCAGTGGGTGATTGCGATTGAAATTTCAAGCGATGGAGGTGAGGCCAATGTTGATTTAAGGTAGTTCTGGTCGATGGGTTGCTGAAATTGCGGTTGGTGAATTTGATATGGGAGGCGTTGGTGGGTTCGCGATTTGGAGGAGTTTTTAACAGGTTGGTTTTCAGTTTGATTGGTGAGGAAGTTAGGGTGTAGGGGTAGTTCGGGTTGTCGGAGAAGGCAGGTAGGTGGTTGTTGTGATGGTGAAGGCATAGGGTTAGTGAGGAGATGCGAATTGGTTGTGACAGATTGTAGAGGAAGGGATTTGTTGTGCTATGTGCAGAAATGGTTCGAGTTCGTTAGGTGATAGGGGCAGGAGTTTGTGGCTGATTGTAGCTGGATGGTGAATCTGGTTGTCGCAGTTTGTAGAAGTTGGATATGAAGGTGTGATGGAGGTTGAAGTATATGAAGTGATAGGTTAGATCTTTGTTTGTTGTTGTGCGTTTGGGATGTTTTAGTTGTGAGATGGTAGTTTGGAAGAAAATGCAGTTTGCTGGTAGGGGTTTCGATAATGAAGTATGCAGTGGTTGCTTGAGAAGGTTGTTGTTGCTTGAAATGTAGCAGGGAGGAGTTTGGGTTAAGACAGTTTGGATTGGTGAATGGAAGTTGGTGGTGGAATGGTAGGTTGCTGTTATTGTTTTGTGGAAGGAAGGAATGTGTGGTTATGACAGCGATTGTGATTAGGTGATTAGGCAACATGTTCGATGAAGGGTAATGTATTACTTATTAACACGCAACATGTTCGATGAAATGTCAATTTTTATTTATCATGGTTTCAGGTCTTTTACCAAGGCAGAGCTAAGAATGATGGCTGGAAAAAGGTTGGATGATTCAGAAGAAGCCACGAAAGAGTTGCAAAAGTCAATCATCGAGGAGGTGTTCAAATTCGCAGGAGGTGTTCATTTGTGCATCATTTTACGTCGTTTCAAAGAAGGCTCGATCTTCCGAAATCGGATGAATCGGGCGGTGCCCACTTGTTCGACCTAACCCGCCGGCGCTGCGCCCGGACCCGCTTCTCGCCTCGCCTTCGGCTCGGCACTCGGCTCGCCTTCGGCTCGTCATATATTTGTTAGTGTCGGTGTCTATATAAATTGAAACTGCATATGTAATGAGTGAACTGAGTGATGTAGTGAGGAATATCTGTATATGTGAATATCAGTGTTATATATCATTGAATTGTAAAATAGTGGAGTCAGGAATTTGTACTATTTCAAATGTTAAAATAAAATATTTATTTAAATAAATTACTGTTTGAATATCAAATTCTATGCAAATAGCATTTTATTAAATAAATATTTATTTCTATTAAAAAATCAAATATGCTCTATATTGTGGGCCCCACAAATTCAGAAAATCAATATCTATAGCAACATTTTTGAATGTTGCTACAGGCACCTATGGGTGTTGCCATAGACCCAAATAGGGTTCTATTGCAACAATATTACTTATGTTGCCTTAGATAGTCAAAATGTTGCCTTTGAGGTCTAAGGCAACGGCAAAAATTGCATCACCCTAAAAGTGTTGCCATAGACCTATGGCAACATTTTTCGGGCCTGAGCCAACATTTTTTTTGTGTTGCAGTAGGCCATTTATGGCGTAGTGATAGCTGAAGCTCCCCAAGGAGAGGAACTAGATCGAATAAACTATTTCGCTACCAATTCGGATAATTTTTTACGCATCTCCTCATTTTCCTTATTGGATATACGATAAAGAGGACGAGTAATAGGTAGAGCTCCAGGGATTAGATTAATTCTGAACTCAATTGCTTGCTTGTGTGGTAATCCTAAAACGGGTTCAAAGATGTTAGGAAATTCACAAACAACGTGAATGAGGGAAATGACATCCTCCTCATCATCATTATCATCATCATGCGGATTTAGAGAATATAAGTATGCTACCAAATTGGAATCTGAATCTTTAAGAACAATTGAAATCTGCTTAACAAATTGGGGATGTCGAAGATGGATAGTCCTCTCGAGACATAGGATGTGGGCTTCATAACGATTAAGCCAATCCATTCCCAAAATCATTCTGAAACCTAAGTAACGCATAACATGCAAATCGGCATGGAAAGCATAATCACAAAGAATAATTTCAACATCCTTACACTAACCAAGGACACTACTGGGTAATGCTGTCAATTAGTACAAAGAATAAGGCTGTTGAGGAGCGACCATCTATGTAATTGCTTTGTGCGAGTACTGATATGTCAGATAGTATGTCATGCATTTCATTTCAAGAGGAAATCTAACATATCAAATACAAACTCAAAGCTACTACACAGTGTCTATGTGGCCTTCGAAAACAAATATAAAATAAGCATAACATAAATCAGTCACAGATATTCATATCACAAAGGTGGAAACAAATATGAATATAACACATAGAAGTGTACATCAAAGTAGTGGTCATACAAGATCCACTACATCACAAACGAATAGGTACAATTTCTAGACAAAAGAATATGTATACATCAAGGAGTCCCTATCTCGAATGTATAAAAACAAACTTCTAAGCTAAAGTACTTAGCCAAAAGTTAGGAGCTAGTCCTTGCTAAGACGTCAAGTGAAAACACCTGAAATACCTCGGTCTGACCCGAGTATTATTTAAAAAGAAAAATAATAAACGGATCAGTCTAGCTATAAATATCATACAAGATGAGAAAGGATAAGAGATATGACAAAAATATATGATAACAATAATGTTATATTGTGACAAGTATATATTTGATAACAATGAAAATCATACAATATCTCAAATCTCCTCAAATATCCAAAAAGAATATCATATTCTTTACTTATTCACCAAACCTCGAATATTGAAAAAACATATCAATGCATATCGCAAAAATTGGTGAAACAGAAATTCCAGAAATCCATAATTGAAAATCCAGAAAACATAAAAGGGGGAGGAGGCCTATCATAAACGGGAGCATGAAAACTCACCAACATGTGTATCACAAACGGGACAATATCCCATGGGTCGTTAACCCATAAAATGAGCTGAAGCTCCTTCTAACAGGGTATAGTCGCCCTTTGCGGACTATGACCCGAAGCTCCTCCTAACAGGGTATAGTCCCCCTTTGTGGACTATGAGTCGAAGCTCCTCCTAACAGGGCATAGTCCACCTTTGCGGACTATGAGACATCGCATATCGCTAGTCTAAACCACAAAATGATCACCGTTGATCAATAAGTGTAAATTACATCAAGCTAGTAAATAAATGGTTTAGCTTTATGTCCCATAACCGCTGGCTTAACTTAAATATTTACGAACAAATTATAGATTTCCGCTCAAAAATTATCACAAGTTTTCAATCGAACAAATCTAAGAATTAACTGACGAAGTAAACGCAAGTGTTTCATACCACTTGTTTTGCTAAGTTGTTTAATTGGATTTCTTGTACGAATGAGGTAAAGGTTTATATATACTAATAGATTGGGAAACGGTTTTAAAAATGAGCTTTGTATTTAAAAGTAGTGTTGAAATCGTTTTTGTGAAAGAGTTTGAGTATTTACTACTAATATAAAAACCTTTGTATTTTAAAGTGACAAATCACAGAAATGATTGTAAAAACAATCTATCACCAAAATCCACATTCGATGACGTGAATTAAAACTATAAAAATCGATAGTAAATCCATCAAATGGATATTCCCAAAAATCCAGGAAAGAAGTCATCAAAGTCGATAATAAACGACAATAAATAACCGGATCAACAAAAATCGATAAAACGGAAACCCACATAATAATAGGCAAATTGGCTGAATTTAACAGCATCAGATGTATGGTGGTTTTCCTAGACGTCTGAGCTGAGAGTCTGGAAATTTTCTTCTAGATCACTCAGATGTTTGGGAATAACCTCAAACGTCTGAGCTGAAGGTCTGGAATTTTTTATTCCTATGCATCAGACATCTGAGTGTTTTCCCAGACGTCTGAGCTAATGCTCAGGGCAAAATTTTCCTAGGCCATTGATGGCCAAATCAACTCGGATGCGATCGAATGAGCGATGGTGGCTAGGGATTTATGCCAAAAGACAACCCAGCCCTATAGGCTCTTTAATGCACTCCAAACAACATGTCCAAACATCCATAATAGGATTTTCATATATTTTGACTTCAAAATACCAAAATTGGAAAATTCACCGAACCAATTCAATTCAAAAGCAATTGAACATGAAATAGATGTTAGGAATTCATACCTAACAACAATGAAAGCTATAGACATAGATGTGAGTTCAATAACTCACCTTTAAACTCAAAAACAACAATTGAGAAGCTCTAAAACAAGGAAAGATCAACTCCACTTCAATCACAACTCTAGAAGCTCCAATCTATGATCATATGCAAATATTTCTTAAGTTAGGTTATAGGAAATTATGAAAATTGGAGAGGGATTGAGAGGGAGAAGGTGAAAAGGATGCTTACCTAAGCTTCTCCTTGATTTTAGAACTAGAACTTGAATTTCCTAGGAATCTAGGGCTTAGGAATTTTGATTTCCCCTCTTTTCCCCCATTTTTTTCTTTTGCTTGAGAGTGTTAGGAAATTATAAAAGGAATGAATGAAGAGGAGTGGAGTTAGGGTATTTGGTAGAGGAGTTTGGGTTATCTTGTTGGGTTGGTGGGCTAGAACCAAACCCAAAGCGCAAATAATAATACCAAAATCCTAATCAACTCCAAACTTATCGATGTTTATACTTAAACAAGTTGTAAACGTCGTTTAAACTCAATGGAAGTGGTCTTGAGTCTGAATTCGACTGTTTACAAAAAGTCACATTTTGGACTTTAAATTCAACTAACGATCATGATCATGACTCTCATCATCGAGTCATTATCATTCAGAACATCTTTGGACACCAATCATAAGTCATGGAGTCTACAAATTAAAGTCCCAAAGCAACCTCCCTACTTTACCGCATCAATCCCAAAGTAGAACTTGAGCCCTCCCGTCTGAAAACTCCCATTGCTTTCCTCATCGTCGAATGGATTATTGTTGGTCATATGAATCGATGTTGGCGTCCAAAACATCACAAGATCGACCCCTGCCCATCTCCTCAAAAGCCATCCCTAAAACCCATAATTCAATATTGGTCAATACCGACCACTTTGGCTAAATACTTTGTCAAAATTGACTATATTTGGCATGCCAAAACCGTTCGTCATTAGCTATTTACCCGAAGTCACACTCGTTCACCCGCCTTCTAGCCCCAAAGTTGATAATGCCATGCCCAAAAGCTCCAAGTCCAAGTCATCAAAATGGTCGCCTTAGCACCGAACAAAAATGTTTAGGTCCACTTACTTGCGTTACCTAAGTCCAAGCCCTATTTTTCTCCTTCAACTTCCTCGAATGTGATAAAATCCTAGAGGTTTCATTTCCAAAACCCTGAAATACATCACCCAACCACTCCAAGCCTACCACCGACCACTCTCTAGATTGCCCAAATCTCTATCATTTTTCCTACAATCTTCATACGACCAAAAATGGAAGCTCCTCTAGGCCTTCATGCACACTCAAAAATGGTTGCATACGATTTCAAGCAATTTAGCTCATCGATTCACTCAAAAGCACACCGGTCACTTAACACATCAAAAAAATCAAAAATATATCTAATGATTGTATATAAGCATCATACAACATTAAACATCATTTTTAAGCAATATATACAAGGTCCAAACATTTACAACATCTTATACTAGCCGAAATGTGATGGTTGGTAATGTCAAATGATAAAAAAATTAAAATTGATATTTATCTTTTTAAATCTATTTTAAAACTGATGTTAGGTTTATATATCATATAAATCTATTTAATGTTAAAAATTATTTTATAAACATTATTTTAACTATATAGACAAGCATAGTGGGAAAGACAAACCACTCGGCAATATCCAAAGATGCACGACTATCGATAGTAATCCAAGATGAACAGTAGCTTAATGGATTCCAGTGCACCCCTAAATAGTAAATATGCTAATCCCCTTGCTAATCTTTATTTAATGACTTTGTTTGGCTAATTAAAATGTGGTTTTTGGTTGCTTCTAGATAAGAAATAAATTAATGGAGGTTTTAAACTATTTGGCTAATTAATGGAAGTGGAATAACGAAAGGAGGTTGTCTTATAAGCTCCACTAGGCACAAATCCAAAAATGAGATACTAGGCCTATCTGGGTCTTATTAATTACCCACTAATCTGTTCAAAGACTATCTAAATTCGAATGACCATATCTCCTAAATGTTAAGTCAAAAATGCTATTGTAATCACTTTACAGAAAGAGAAGCCAAAATATCTTTCATTTGGAAGTGGTTTAGATCCGAATTCAACTCCTATCAAAAGTTATAAGACTTATAAGATTTTAGGGTTAATGCCTCCAATAAATTTCTATGGATCAAAAATGTCAATACTTATCACTCCCCAAAGTTATAGCCTCGTATAACACAATTTGGATTTAAAAATTATATTTTACAATCTCCTGATACGTAAAATACGGGTCGTTACGGCAACCCCTGGTCATCTTCAGTTGTCATTCGCAAAACCCTAAAATCAACATTTGAGATTTGTTCGCCAATTTCTAGCCAAACAATGCATCTAATCAGAAAAAAATTGTTGTCTTCTCTTTGCTTTGTCAAGACGAACAATAAGATATAAAATTTGTTGGGTTTCGACCCTTTGAATTTTGGAATAATTTGTAATTGGAGAAAATAGTCTACCAATAAGATGTGATTCGGGTGTATTTTGGGATTAGGGAGAAGGATCATATGTGATGATGGATAAGGTTAAGAACAATACATAGTTGTAGCGAATATTCATATTTTTGGCTCGAAAGTAGTTCATGGCCCGAAAATACGCATTTCGGTCATTATATCAAACCCTGATATATTATATATTAAAAATTATTTCTTGAATATATAAATGCAATAGAAATATCAAAATTCTCAAAAATTCAACTTCAATCAAAATTATCCTTTATCACCCCTTTAAATTTAAAGATTGTTGATAATTAATTAATATTAAATACGTCAAATATGTGGGTTGTTACATTCTCGCTGCTCCCAATTAATTTCACCTCTACAATTCACTAAAGGATAAGTCATAACCCAAATGATAAATATAATATCATAAAATGTTTAATCATATAAACATTTACAAAATATGGAGAAGTATATCAATCACAAAATAACTACTTTTAAAGTAGTATATGACTACTACTTAGCACAACCAATTTTGACACAATCAAACGCATATTCACAATAAGGAACATAACTTCATGCACACCATTACTATAATAACACTTGAAATTTTATAAACATGCAATCAGTTCAAATGTGTACACATGGGTAGATATATAGACCAACAACTGGTATAGCCTATCAAAACAAAACATAAATACTCGAAAGCGAAAATGTATTATCATCATTCACTGACATATAAACATGCATGTACTAACCCTAATACCTTACACATGTCAACAAACAATATGTGTAAAAATCAAATCTATACTCCAAGAAAGATTTCAGCCCCTACTCACAGCTTGATGACTTCAACCCATGGATTTTGATTGATTTAGTTGTTTACCATTTAGTAAACAATATCGACATACTTGTTTATGAAAGCTCATTGTTGTTGTATCTTGTCCTTTAAAGTAGACTTTATCTTGATAAAATAACAAATTTATACTAACATTTACAATTATGCCCATGATTGTGAATTCCAACTATAACAAACAATTATAAAGACCTTAACTTCTCCTCTTCCTATATAACCAAACAATAAATTACCATACAGACCCCGACTATTATCCTCTATAATACTCAAATAATAACCAATAATAGAGTCTTTAACTATTTCCCCTTGAGCATACTAAAATAATAACCAAGAATAGAATCCTCGACACTTTTGTTCAAGAGCATATTTAGAGTGTTGACTCATAAATATTTGGTGACCTCCTCTTGTGACCTCATCACACGATGATATCTCCAAATTGTTTCCAATAGCTCATTGTCATCAATTTATGTACAATGGAAGATCCCGTCAATGAGGACACTTCTCACTGACACTCTCATGGAAGGCATCCCAACTTATGTTAATGTCTCCTCATACACTCCAATGGCCTCGGTCACCAAAGCTCCTTGGCACACCTCTCCTATTACTACTTTGTAGGTTGAGCCTTAACTTCTACTATCACTACTTTCTATGTCCCCATGTTGACCTATTCTCCTAATATTTGAAGTATGGTGTATTCAAAACGACACCCCGAGCAACAAACAATGTAAACCACACAGTCAAGTCACTGAGCAAGCAACACGATCAAACAAGCAACCATCAAGGAAGTAATACAATAAATAACAATCATCATATTAATACAACATACATCATATATAAATAACCAACTAATATAGGTGAAGTAAGCACTCAACGATTATCAGAACAATGTAAACATCACAAACAACGCAACAATCCAAACAAATCAAGTAAATGACAATTGTCCATTATAACTTACTTTTCTATCTAAAATCAAACATCACTACTTTATACTCTTAAGAAAATAGTCTCATCGTCATGATCTACCTCCATTTGAGGCGAATACAGTGGACATTCCAACAACTCAATAGAAAAATTCACATGCATTAGGCAAAAAGGCTATCTCATCATAATGGATGTTAGGCAAACCCAAACTCATATCATCCAACAATAATAGACACAACTCAAAGTGATAAACTTCCATAACTATCTTATCATAGATACACGATTACAAAAACGTATTTATCATTATTTAACCAAAACATAAATGTTTTCTATGCCAATTCTAAAAATAATCTCTTTATTATTTATTTTAGGAAACAATCCATTGAAAATTATATTATTACTATTTGTTCAAAAGTAATAATTATTTACTCCAAACTCTTTAAATAATATTATGGTTATTTTATCTCAAAACAGTAATCTTCTTTTAAGTACCTCAAATTCTATTACTATTATTTATTAAGTTCCTCCTATTTCTTGAATAGTAATTAAGAATAACTAATTATATCTCTTAAATAACCATAATCATATTCAAATTTGTTAAAAATACAATTGTTAGTATTTTAATCTAAGAGTTATTGGTAACTCAATAAAAATTCATTTTGGAGTAAAATATCATTATTTACCTCATGTAGTCCATATAATAATAGCATTATCAACAAAAATATTTTTCATTAAAATATATCATATATTTCATATCGAAATATTTCTCTTCACCTTGTTTCTCATATAAAATATCCTTCCAATAAAATAAGTTCGAAGAGACATTTCAAAACTAAATATATCTATTTTCAAATTTTTATTTCTCATGCCAAATATTTAGTTTTTCCAATTATATATTCCAAAACCAGATTACCCTTTTTAAGCTAAAATATCTCCCAAATAATGTGTTCTCAATATGTATATATATTGTATAGTATAAATTCTTTTACCTCGTAAAATTCTCGAAAATTTCCCAAATAAAGTGTTTTTAAATTAAAAGTCCAAACAAAATATTTCCACCCAAAAATGGTTTCCCAAAATAATTTCTAGTAAAAGCTACCTTCCAAATTAAAATAATTCCAATAAAACATTACCGACCTAAACATTCCCAAAGACTCAACATATACCTAAAATAAAATGTTATTTTTCTATTTAAAAATGTTTTCCATGTATCACTAAGGAAGATATTTCAAAAATAAAATACATCTCTCAAATATTTTTCTAAACAAAAATATTTCTTAAGATATTCTTCCAATTAAAAAACAAATTAAATATATTTCCCTATATAAACATTTATCAATTAAGATAATAATATTCTTTAAATAAAAATATCTCTCTCTTTACCTCTTAATAAAGCTTCCATCAAACTATTTCTCAACAAAAACACATTTAAAAAAACATTTACAAATTAATACTTTTCACAAAGTGCTTTCCAAAAGAATGTTTTCAAATTGGAAGTAATTTTTAAACAAAATATTTTCCAAAAATTTCCATCAAATTATTTATCAAATATTTTGAACTAAATATTCTTTCGTAATATGCTTTAATAAAAATATTTCACAACTAATTTCCTTTTTACAGAAATACCGTCATATTAAATTGTTTTATTCCTCAAGATAAATGTTTTATTTTTTCCTCATGTAAATATTTCAGTAAATTACTTTAAATCCAAAAATATACATTTTTCCTCCAATAAAATAAATCCTTAAAATCAAGAATATATATTTCTGATCTGTTTTATATAGCTTCCCAACAAAATACTTTTCATGGACCCTTTTACAAAAAAATTAAAAATAAATTTATAAGATTTAAATTTTATTTGTTCATTTTAAGATTTTGTATATCATTCGGATTACAACCAGCACTTAATTCCCTTTATAAGTGTTTATCTTACCCCCACTACTAGAACATCTACTTCCACACATAGGCCATCATAAAAAACATCACCTTATGATTAGTTAATGGTGGTTATACATATATTACATACATATACGCACACAACATATAATAATTAACAAGTGTACTCTCTAATATTACTTTACTTCAATCTAAGGTATAAATTAGCCTATTATAAATGGGTTGAACTTAGATAAGGCTCAAATAGTCACTAAATCTTAGTTTTGATACCAAATGTGATGCCCTAATATCTTTAATGTCCAAAATTAGTGTTAAATGTCATCGCTAATGCTTGTGTAGTAATCTCATATATTAAAAACAATGGGTCGTTGTACGAATAATTTAAAACAACTATTTTTCACATTTAAATATATATCACAGTGGAATTAAACAACCATATATTACTTCAACACATATATTAAATACAAGGGACAATATTACAAACAACACACTCTATTTTTCCACGTCCATATTACAATCATATGTTTTTATTTAAAACAGAAAAGGAAGTAATCGATAAATATGTAAGAAAATGTACGACACGAAAGCATGAATCATAAACTCAGCAAATTCCATTTCCCTTGTCTTTAATTGTAAACTTGAGTAATCTATATATAGATATATAACATAAATATATATAACAGTAAAAATGGAAAGTATAGAGGGGAAAACATTTGAAGTAGTTTGGACTGTGCCATAGTGCTATGCACCCTGGCCTTAAGGGATCTAGTGGTTATTGCACAGAAAAGGCAGCGTACGTACCCTTTTAGGTACAAACCCTACCTTGACATGTTCTTTTCCTGCAATCACGGCCGTTAGCACAGTATAACATTTATTGTCAGTGCATCCATAAAATAGTATAGATATATCTATCATATCAACTATGATGTTATAATACAAAAATTGGGTCTAATGCTCCAACACACAAACATAACCAAAAATTATCTAATCCATATTTCCAACAACGTCGATCAAAAGTATCAAATAAACACTAATGCCTAATATAATAGCAAATACAGAACCTATAAATAATAACAACACTAGCCATGCATAAAAGAACAATAACAACTTTTAGTGAAAACCAACGACCACACATGCTAACAAATAGTAACCACTGACAAGGCTATGTATATACCAACATCTAGTAATACCAATAAGTAGTAATTACCCACTCCAAACAGTAATCACCTAGCCATAGAGTAAATACAAAAAGGTATATCCCTAAAATACTTAATACCCACTCAAATAGCATGTCCTATAACGGTAAACACTTACTCCCATAATAAATGAAGAAAAGTATATTATAATTCTTCACTTTCAATGTACTAAACTCATTCAATTATCACCTACTCGAAAATCGTATATTTACTATGGATTATGTAAATTGTTTTTTTATTTATTTTCACTTTAAATAAGAATATTTTACTTCACAAACCTAAGAAACGCTTTATAATTATTTACCCTACATAATAATACCAGTTCGCTATAAATTCTTTAAACCATAATATTATTGTTTTCCCAAAAATTATAGTAATTATTATATAACTCACATTCAAAACATGTTTTCTTTTTTTTTTTCAAAATAGCGACTTTTCCATAAAAACCTTTTTTAAGTCACTTTGTTACTTTTGACCCCAAAGTGATTGTAGTAATCTAAATTAGTTATTTTAGAAATGCATAACATCCCACTTTTTTAAAATACTGAAACTTTTTTTACTATCTATCTCGAAAATAATAATGATTAACTCAAAAATATTTCTAAAAACATCTCTTTATTATTTCTGCAAACATCTCACTATCTACTTCAGAAAAAGATAATATCATTCCCTAATAATACTCATGAAAGCAGTCACATTATTATTTATCTAAAAATAGTAATAATTTAAATTTAATATTACAATTTATCTCAAAAAGTGTTAATTTATATCCAAATTCACTTATATTTAATTATTACAATATAACTTAAAAATATTATAAGTTTACCAAAAATCTTATTATTATTTTTTAACTTGCATTTAACTTAAGAAATAATAATTATATTCCCAAACTTGCTTTAAAATAGACATTTCATTGTTTTTTATGAATTTTCTCAGATATCCATAAATATAAATTTATTGAAATTTACACATTAATTTCACTACAAACTTTTGATTGTTTATAAATATTACCCTAAAATTTATATAATCTCATCAGTCCCAAATTGCATGTTTTACAAATATACACAAATTAATAAATTCTTTTCTCAAAATCTATAACTAATTATCACAAAATATCCATCATCTAAAAATGTAATGATTTTATAAATAAAAAATCGAATTAGACCATGTATTACCCAAAACAAACAAATAATACCAACAATGGTATATTTTTTTCTCAATGGATATAATTAGATTAATGAATGTCCATTTAGTATATTAAAATATAAATATTTACGACCTTCAAATCACACTAAGCTACTCTCACAAACAACCTCAAACATTAGTAAACCATACGCCAGAATGTTCGAAATCTCATCGAGAACCAAATGCAATATACCACATATGAAATGGAGGTCCTATGCAAAAATTATAGCGAAAGGTTAAATTTGTAGATAATAAAATTATATAGACTTAACTACAAAATTTCTTTTCTTCCCTAATTTAATTCAGTTTGACACTACCAGGTTCCATGTTCGTTGCCACCATCATCCTACACTAGACCACGCCACTCACCTCCAATCGAACCATCAATGAAGCTGTCATCATCCACGATGCCTCCGACCACCCTAGAACGTCGCCTCTGTCATGAGATAGGCCACCATCAACCCTTACTTCATTGTCATTCTTTAATTATTCTTCCGTCTATCTATCTGCTACTTGATCAAACAGCATAGATCGGCTCCCTTGCCACCCTCTACACAATTACACCCTCCGATCGTCATCTAGTCACCGTTCACAAACCCTAAAATCAACATCCAAGACTTGTTCCCCACTTTTTTTCCATACGATACATCCAATCAGAAAATGAATTACTATCGTCTTCATGTTTTGCCAACACAAAATTTTTGATATAAAATTTGTTCTGGTTTTATATATAAAGAGAAGAATAACATTAGCCTATCAAGGCAAGATCTCAACTTTGACCGTATAGTCGTGCTTTAAATCGATATGTCGCATTTTAGAGTTTGAGAGAAGTAGATAAGACATTTGAATTTTTGAAATAATTTGTAATTGAAGAAAACTATATACCATTACGATGTTATTAGGGTAGAATTCAAGATTAAAGAGAAGAAATAGATCTGTTTAAGGCTAGGGATTAGAACAACACATGTTTATAGTGAATATTCGGGTTTTTAGATATAAAGCAGTTATGGGTCTAAAAATTTCCAATTTGGTCATTGTATCCAAACCCTACAATATTATATATCAAATTCATTTCTTAGATGTTTTAGACATAATGGAAATATCAAAACTAAGAAAAAGACAACTTTTCTCAAATTTTCCGTTTATCATCCCTTTAGATTTAACAATTATTGATAAATAACTAATATTAAAAGCGTCAAATTTGCTGTAACATCCCATAAAATTTAATAAAAAATTAAGTGATTAAAATAGGTTAAAAATGAAAATTTTGTAAGTGTTATAATTTGGTCACGAAATTTGCACCATTGTGTCCACGGTGAATTTTTGATCAATTTCCATATATAATATATCAATTTCCGTATATAATATATTGAAATCGGAGTTAAAATGAAAAAGTTATGGAAGTTTGAAGTGTTCATATTGAAATTAATTCAAACGGATTTAAGATTTAAAATTTAAACTATGCAAGAATTTTAAAAGTTTGAAATATGAAAATTAAATATTTACTTAACTGAGAAGCAACATTAAGTTTAATGTTAACTGTAGTTGGTGATTAATTCAAAAATAAATCAAAACTCAAGGCAAGAAAATAAAACGACTCGGAATAAAAGTCCAGTCGACCACCTTCACTAGGGACGGTCTACCGCCCCGGGGTAGGGAGTCAACCACTTGGTGCATTCGAGCACCAAAAAGTCATGGCTTGAATGCCCCGATTTCATCCATTTTCAATTTGATGACTCTTGTTTCTTTCCACTTTTATTAATAAAAGCCCACTTTTCCTTCATATGGGAATGCTAGCGAAGCTTTGTCAAAATCATTCCCCTTGGAGTTTCAGAAACAGTAACCTTTCAGTTATGTAACTATAATTCCTAATCTCTAATTTAAATTAATTCTTTTTCTCTCTATCTTCTGATTTCTGAAATATAATACACACACACACACACAAACTTATATATTCAAAGGGGAAGATCTAATAGAGAATAGAAGCAGTAGAAATCGGATATCTTCTTCTTCTTCTTTAGATTCCAAAATCAGTTAGGATTTTCAAGTAAAAGGTTTAGATGTTAATTCTTTTGATTTTTGATTATATTCCTCTAGTTTCTGATTATTAGTCTAATCTCTATATACAATTCACTTTGTTGTATAAAGAGGGAGATCTAAAAGAGAGTTAGGGGTGGTGAAATCAAATCCAGTTAGGAAGCAAATAATTCTTTATGAGTTGAAATTTCAAGTTTTTCACATTTTTGCGATTAAATAATATTTATTTCATTTGATGTATGCCTTAGGAATTTTTGGTAAACGAAAACATAACACCTGGAACCCTAGAATTTCCCTAATTAAATATCAATCTTTGTATATGTTGGAATTATAATTGTTTTTGGTATTGGTACATTCGAATGTAATCAACTGTTAGAATTAGAGAATATATGGTCAGTTTAACCTATGTTCCCTATTTTGAATTGAAGTGTTAAAGGGTTCAAAAAGAAAATAAATTAGAAATGATGTGTACATTATGAATTGAATCATTTGTAGTTTGCAACACCTATTTGTACCACTTAATAATAAGAAATTCCTTTCTCACTTCAAAATGTTGTATACAAAAGTTGAATTGAATATAGACGATCTAATTAGTGATGATCTGTTCTTTAAAATAGAAAATGGATTCTAGTGTATTAATATAGAACAAGTGTAGATATTTCATGTTTGTACAGGCCTATTTTATTTGGCTATGGTAGGAGCAGTTCTTGTCGGAATTGTAGATTTATATGAGACTGATATTTTAAAATACCTTGTAAGCAAATTATTATCGAATTATTGTAACGTGATGATTAGACTTTAAATTTTGTGCATAAAAATATAGGTATATAATATTAATGTAATGATTATTAAATTTAATAATAATGTAATAATTATAGCTATTAAACGTATTGATTGGAATTAATAGGATAGTAAATAGCATTAATTTGTAGGAAGTAAGTTAGTGTAAATTAGGGAGTCAATCCCTAGTTAGGGGCGTAATAAGGGGATACCTTATATGGCTTCAATTATTATTCGTATAGGATGATGTATGTATATAGTGGACATACACATAAGTTATGACTAAGTTATAGAGATGCAAGATTGGTCCAAAACAACATGGATGTCTGTCCATTTAAATTTGGCTACCAGCGGTGTGGCTTTACGGACTAGTGTAGAACATCGTCAATAATAAATAACCACAGTGGATGCAAGGTTAATCCCAATTCTGTGGGGTAAACCTATCCAATTAATCTGACTACCAGTACCAACGAATCATCGAACTAATATGAGACATCACGAGTGGGTCATGGGTTATAAATTGTGTTTTGGATGCGGTAAAGTGAAATTCTTTGGAGGGGTCTGCTTTGGTTTTAAGGTATTAAGTGGTCATGGTAGGTTTTTCCTCTTTTTAGGAGAAGTATTAAGTGACCTAATGGGATTTCTTACGATGTCAACTAGTGAGAACCATGTAGGGACCCGCCTTTGGTTAGGTCTTAAATGGTCAGAGTATGCCTAAGTCCTATAAAAGAGGTATTAAATGGTTTGGAGGTTCTCTCTCGCATCGTTATAGTTGAATTAGAATTTGAAAATGTGTTAGGTATTAAAGGATAGGGACCTGCCTATTTTATAGGTATTAAATGGTTAGCATCTGCCTAATCACCAATAGAGGGTATTTATTGGTTTGGATGCTTTCTCTTGAATCATTGATGTTAGTTGTGTTAGAATTTTAGAATTGGACTAGAAAAGCCTTTGGGCTTATAGTTAAATTTATTTGTATTTGTAGCACCACCGTTTAGGGTGACTATTACATTTGGTATAGTCTTAAATATGTAAGACATATTTCTTATTTAAATAACGCTGCCCAAGTACAATATTTATAGTAAAACTTTATATTTTCATTTCAGCAAACTTTTGTTGTTCTGACTCACTCCTCATTACGGCACATGTTAGAAAGAGTAATGCTAATATGAAGGTAGAGGTGACGACTTGTAGCAGTTATCTATCTATTTATGTTTTTTAAGTATTTTATTATACCAAATTCAGACAGTTATGTTATATGAGATATTGTACTATGGAGACTTTACGTGAACATGTTGTAATATTTAACATGTTATGTTTTTAATGGTTTTCTTTATGAAATAGGTATTTGTTTTTGATATTATTTTTTATCCATTCTGATGTGAGGTTCTGAAAGTATAAATACATGGCTTTGTGTACCCTGTATTATTTTAATTTTATCAACCTAACGGCTTGCCTTGAGATAGGCCTAAGGTTCGACGGGCTTTTATTGGGTCGAAATTAGGTCCATTTCTGAGAGGGTTGTTACATTTGGTACCAGAGCCAAGTTACCTGATCAATTGGATAGGTATACGTAAGAATGTCAAACTTGTTATTTTTGAACTATTTTGCTAAAATCTACTATATATAAATAAATATATATACTTATTTGGAATTTACTCTATAGTTTCCGACTATAGAAGTAATTGTGACCATATTCCGAAAGGATAGGCGAGGCGACTATGGGTTGGAAAAATGGATAGAGTAGGGAATGGACGATGAAGGCCGTATTGTAAGGAATGTAAATAGAAAATATTAGAACTCCAATTAATAGGTAATAAATGTGAAATGAATTTGGAAGTTACAGAAAATTTATGAATAAAGGTAATAGGAAGGAAAGTTGGAAAAGAATGTAACTCTAAGATTAATAGGGCAGTAATTGTGCAATTGATAGGGAGTTACAATAATTTGATTAGGATACAAATGGACTAATTAAGGAGATAGTTAAAATAATTATGGGATTATAGGACTTGAAAGGTTGTATCTCTAAAAGTTTAATAGACAACGAATGTGTAATAAGTGTAAGAGTTACAGGGAAATAAATGTCTTTAGGAAATATCCGTTAAGATATAACCATTTAATATGGACCAAGTGACATTTATAAGAATGATAAATAAAAATGTTAGGCATTGATTAAATATTATAAAGCAGGATAGTTGTAAACATCCAAAAGTAAAGGATGAAAGAATAAGAAAATGCTATAGAGAAGACGATTATTAAGAAGTTGTTGTTTTGAAAAAGATTTTCTAATAATTTAACTCCATGTTAAGGATTTGATAAAAAGATTTTCTTTGGAAACTTCCTTGAAATTTTCTTTGAAAAGTTTTTCAAATGATTTATTAAGGAGCTGTTGTTTAAAAAAATGAAACATTTGAAATTCATAAACTAGAAATTTTGTTAAGGCAAAGATTTGTGAATAAAAAGAAGTTATGGAGTCAAAATTTTTGATTAAAGAATTTTAGTAAAAAGGGTTTTTTGGTTTTGAAGCTCTTGGTTTAAAATTTTATTGGGTTAAAAAGTTTTCGGTTTAAAGATTTTCGATAAAGGGATTTTTTTTTGAAATAAATGTAAAAGGGAGTACCGATTGGACTTGATGATTTTTCCAATTTCATAAATTTGGAAGTTCTTTAAAATTCATCTTTTTAAAATAGAAAGGGAACTTGATTAAAAATGAAGAAGAAGCCATTTAGGTAAAAAAAAATATAAACAAAGGCAATAGTGGGAGATTTGGGTAGGAATAGCGCTAGGAACTTATAAAATATGATTAGTAATCTAGTTGTAGGTAATACTGGAGAAATAATGAGAAGAGGGTAGGAAAATGTTGGGGTAGGAGTTTATCGTTCTATCCCACTTTTCATTGTTTAAAATTATAGAAGATGTTTTTGAATATTTTGATCTAAAAGACTAACTTTCAAATGAATAAATATTTGATGTAGAAAGTTTTGAAAGGGGGAACTAAGAAATCCTATTTGAATTTTAATTTAATAATAAGTTTTGTTCAATAATTGAGTTTTTGAATATTCGGGGTTAAAGACCCTACTTTTAAAGAAGAAGTTTTTTAAGGCAAAAGTGATTGAGAAAGGAAATTATTTTATTAAGTAATTTTAGAACCTTCGCATTTGGGGTTAAGAATAAAGCTGTAAATGTTTTGAAAATTGTGAAAAGTTGGTTTCAAATATTTTTTGAGGATTTGTCCAAATGTTTAATAAAAATGGAATGGATATATGGAATAAAATAAAACATGGTTAGATGTTTTTAAGAATCCAATTTCCCCAAACTATTTTTGGAAAGTTGGAAATTCTTCTGAAAAAGTATGCTTAAAAGTTTTTTTTTAGTTGTGAGAATTCTTTTATAAGTTTGAATTTCGAATGTCGCATACTAACGTAATGTGGATTTTTAAGTTTATATATTATAGATTTGCTAAGAATCACTATCTGAGTAAGAAGGATTAAAGGTTTCAGATGAATAAAATAAGAATAGTATTTACAAGCTAATCTGGAAACTTGAAACCAGTCTGAAGCGTTTATTTGTAGAATGTTGGTAAGGTTGTATAGATATTCCAGATCCATAAATGGGTTGTAAGTTAAGTTGCCCTAGGAATGTGAATTTCTTTTATTAGGAGCGGGTTCCATGTAATTTCTATAAATTATCAAATTCCTTGCATATATAAAAGAGCGGCATTTGAATTACAAAGGGTATGCCAAAAGGGAAAGAGATGTGTAAGATATGGATATTCTTTTTCGTAGTTTACACTGTCTATTTCAATAAAAGAAAAAAATAATCACTTGTAATTTCAAACAAAGAAAAGTATCACTTGTGGTTAATTTATTGAATTTTTAATGGTAATCCATTTTGTAAGGATAACTCTAATAAAATAAAACATAGAAAGGAATGTTATAGTTCAGGGAGTAATAATTAGAAATAAGAAACATATAAATAACGTAATTTACAACGGAATTCGTATTAACTATAAATAGCATAGTAATTATAGGACTAGGATTGATGGACATTAATTACAGATTTAATGGGTAATAAATTTGTAACTAATAAAGGATGAAAAGGAAATTAGACAAGGGATTGATTAAGTAATCTAATATGGTATTTATGGAGGAACTGAATACTCATAATAAGAAAATTTTGAAACTGGTAATAGAATGAAATAGATTTAATAAGAATTGATTAGAGATTTTCAATTTTGACATCAATGACCAGTTATTATGGGTAACGGATATTTCTTAGAACTAAGAAAAAATTAAGAAAAGTGGGTAATGGTGGAATGACATTCTAGGAATGCCCATCTTAAATTGGTAAGGAGCATTAGGACTCCAACATCATTAACACCAGTTAATGATTAAGGGTAGCTTCCAGCAAAAGTTTTCTTTTAGAGTTTTTGGGTTGAAATCACTAGTTTTCACCTTTAGGGAAAAGTGTTTGGTATGGTATAAGGCATGCTCCTGTTTTATCACTATGTTGATTTTAGAGATGGGATTAGACCACTAAATTTATATTAAGGAACATCATAAAGTAGGCAATTTCATAAGGACACTTAACTAGCGATAACTGAAAATAAGACTGGAAGTTTATAAGAAAATTAGATTAGAATGCTTCAAACCCAAAACATGTGGAGTATCACCATTCACCTCGAATGTGATAAGGTGTATAAAGAATTTTTTAACTGGTCAAGAATGAAGAAAGAACCACTGAATTTATTCTGGATAGTTGATGTGCCAATGGATTAAACTAAATAAGGCAAGTTCGAAGGTTGTCATCATTATTAGAGGTTCCGACTTGGAAATGAGAGCATATCGATGGACTTTATTAATGGGTTGTCTAGAAGCAATGAAGCTATATAGGTTACAGTAGATTTGCTCATTTTGCTTCCGTTGGAAGTAATAGGATTATAGCATCTCTAGCATAGAGTGTGTTGAAGGAGTGGTGCAACCACATGGAGTTCCAGTTAGCATTATTAGTGGTAGAGACCCTTTGTTCATTAGGGAATTGTGGAGGAGTCTTGCAATCTGCTTCAGGAATGACTTTGGATCTAAGCACTGCTTACCATCTGCAGACCGACAGTCGGACGGAAAGGATGAATAAAAATTTTGAGGAATTATGGAAAGTTTTCATCATAGATTTTGGAAGGCCTTGGAGAAAGTAGAAGTGTTGAGGCAACAGTTGAGGGCTGCACTAGAGCGTCAATAGTCCTAGGCTGACAGACGAAGCTAGGAATTTGAGTTTTTAGTTAAGGATAGCTATTCGTTAAGGTTTCCCCTCTTAGAAAGGTTATGAGGTTTGGTACTTCAAGGAAGTTAGTGCCTAGGTTCATTAGGCCTTTCCAATTTTAGAGAAGGCAGGGAAACTTGCTTATTAGGTGGTGTAAAATCCCTATTTTTGATAATATTATTCAGAAAATTTAATTATATAAATTAAATAAAGTAATGATGATAAGGTGATTGAGATGAATAAATTATATATAGGGTCGTGCTTAAAAATAAATTAAATGGGCTTAAATTGGTTTATAGGCTAATCAAATTTACACATGGGCATATTAGTAAATAGCCACTTCATTATACAAGGTTATACTTCTTTGTAATTGCCCATTCACGTTTCATTTTCTCACTTTCACAATTAAAAATCATAAACCTAAATTAGAGCCGGCCATTAACAAGGAGTAAAAGAGGAGGAATTCAATCTTAAGCTAAGGATCAAAGCTAGGAAGGATTAATCAACAACAGATCTCAAATTCCTTATCATATCTAAGGTGAATAATAATTCATTCCATCTCCTTTTGTTTTTATAATCATATGATTTTGTATTTAAGACTTATTTTTGTTTCTATGATATTTTGAATGATGATATGCTTAAGTTATTGATTGCTTGATTTAAACAATTCATTTATATGCAAAATTCGTACGGTTTTAGAGTGAAAATCGAGGGTTATCGATTTTAGAATGCCATGGAAAAAATTTATGTTAAGTAAAACATGATTTTGGAGATGGGTTTTAATTTTCAAAATTTTCCAAGCTATGGAAAATTTATTGTGAATTTCTAATGGAAAATATGATATTATTGGGTTTAAAATTTATTTCAAGAATTTTAGGAAGAAATTGGGTCTGAAATTTTAATATGTTTGATTATATGATGAAAGAGATTTTCTGTGATTTTTGGGAATTTTTCCCAATTGATTTATTAAGGAAAATAAATTATTTTGAAAGAGGGCCTTTTTGCAAATGTTGGTTTTGTTAAATGGAAGGGCTTAAACGTTATACTTTCTTTAATTTAGATCTGATTAAATATGGTAGATTTATTTGTAAAGTATTTGAAAAGTTTAGAGGCAACCAATCAAAGATTTACAAATAGGCAAGTAGTTACAAAGCAATTACTAAAAGTGGCTAAATTTTAGCCTTAAATTCAGAAAAGTTGGTTCCACCTCAAATAGCCATGGCATAAGCAAATACAAGGTTTAGAAATAAAGAAGTTTTCATTTATCATAATGGTAAAGGGTTTAACCAAGATATATATATATATAGATGATTTAAGGATAACAAACCACAGGTGTTGGTATTATTTTGTTGTTATGACTACTTCTTTATGTATCTATTCACATTGCAATTAACCCATAAGGTATTTTGGGGGAAAGGATAGAATAACCATTTAGGTTAACCCAGTAGTGAATATAACTTAAGAAATGTTAAAATCTTAACTAAAGATATTGGCAGGGTCCAATAGGTTCACAGTAAGCTCATGAAAACTGTGTATAACAAAAGATATTAGCGGGGCCAATAGGTTCATAGTCAGCCTATGATAACTATGATTGATATTGGCAGGGGCTAATACGTTTATAGTTAGCCCATGAAAACTATATCCAAATTAAGATATTGACAGTTAGTCAATAGGTTCCTAGTTAGCCCATGAAAACTAGGATAATAGAAAAGATATTGGATTTACAATAGGTTCTTAGTGATCCCATGAAAACTATGAAATATGTCAGATAGTCCATAAATATTTAACTGGTTAATAGTAACCCTAGAAACTATAATTGAGACAGATAGTCAGAATGAATGGGGATGGGTAATTCAGATTTGATTTACTCATTTCGCATATCATCATAATGTTTTGAAATACTATGCTTTAACCATTGTGGATGCAGGAGAATAGTA
The DNA here is from genome assembly GCA_030737815.1 of Allium fistulosum. Lineage (NCBI taxonomy): Eukaryota > Viridiplantae > Streptophyta > Magnoliopsida > Asparagales > Amaryllidaceae > Allium > Allium fistulosum. The sequence goes on along the minus strand of CM060903.1, from coordinate 1,250,019,304 downwards.
TATGGTTTTATAAATGTTTTAGGATACTAGTGAGGGGAAAAATCGTTCCGCTAAGCAGCATGGGCTCACTAGATATCTAAATGGTTTAAGATGGTAAATTATAATTCATACCAGGCTTTATGTCTGACTCGAAGTTTTTGTTTTCTCATTAAACTCTCGGGTACTCAATTGATTTTGAGTAGGTTGAGAGTTACGGTTTCCAGACATTCTTTTAGATGAATAAAGGTTCCGAGTACGTGCAGGAGGCAAGCTAGTTATTAGGGTTCTTTTATTTTCGCCATGTGTTTGATTGTGAAGGCAAATTGTTTTAGTGCCTTATTATATATACTCTAATCATCCAAGCGGGCATCTCTATATGCCGCTCTTGTCGTACTTTGTGTTAATTATATGTTATCTGAACGTTGTCTACGTACTGGGATTATGTAATGAATTTGAAATATTTTGTAATGGAATGTGGAAATTGTTTGTTGTTTTAAATTTTTTCCATATTCATGTGTTTTTGTGTATCCATGAATCTAACACCACCGTATTTGGTCGCCGAGGATTAATAACTATGGATGACTGTAACATTCATAGCCGTTAGTTTTGGGACTCCAAGTAGAGGGATGTTACAAGTTCGTATCAGAGCATAGGTTTATGAAACTTTAAAACAAACTTAAACTTAAAAGATTTTCCATACATAATCCAATAAATCAGATAATAAGATCGTGGTTTGGGTTAACGCTATAGTAACGTACTTGTATTAGACATATATATAGTTATATATATAAGTGTGTATTCCCCGTTCTCTTAGAACGTTCTTCTATATCTTACTAAGGCTCGTATGTAGGTTTACGAGAAAGGAGGTATGGAAGTAGGAAACGGAAGAGGAAATCTCGGTGGAGGAAGCACCACAACTAATTGAAATGTTGACCCACTACAAGAAGGAACCCGTGTCGACCGGCTAATGCTAGAAATCAAAATGCTAATGCCAATGTGGGTGTTGGAAATCCATCAGTAGATATGAGGGCGATGTATCGGTTCTTTAGAGGTATGATGCAAACATGAGCTGCCGCTGGTGTTTCTGGAAATGTAGGGGGAGCTAATCCTGTGGCCCCAGTTAGGAATAATTATGCTTTGTTGAGTAGAGATTACACCAGTTTGGGTGGGAAGCCATTCTTGGGAACGGAGAGTGCCATAGAGTTTTAGAATTGGTCGTTGCATTATGAGTATATATTTATTGATTTGGGTCTGAGTGATGGGCAAAATAGAAGGTTGGCCTCTAGACAATTGCAGGGGTCAGCACTACATTGGTGGAATAGTGTCACTGCTGAAATTCTAAAAGAGCAGTTAACTTGGGCTAATTTTAAAAAGCGATTTGAGCAGAAGTTTGTATCTGAGGTTACTAAGTCAGAACTGATGAGGAAGTTTATGGATCTAGTTCAGGGAGAGGTGTCAGTAGTCGAGTATGCTACTAAGTTTGAAGAGCTGTCTAGATATGGATATGCTATTATAGATACTGACATCAAAAGAAATGAGAGGTTCATTTGAGGATTGAGGCTCGAGCTTACTCGAATGGCCATGACACATGTCTGTGATCCTTGTAATGTAGTGGTAGAGATGGCAATTTTCCATGAGAAGTTACTTGCTGAGTTTGCTAAAGAGAAGCCAGTGGAAACTCAAGGTTCTCAAGGGAAGAAGAGGAAGTCCTTTAAAAAGAAGGGAGCCCAGAAGGGAGATACTGCTAAGAAGTCAAATGCTGAGGTAGTTTGCTATAAGTGTGACAAGAAGGGTCACTTTGTGAATGAGTGCCGATCAGAAAATGGGAAGAAAGCTGCAACCAAGAAGAATGAGAAGTGCTTCAACTGTGATCAAGTTGGGAATTACAAGAATCAATGTCTAGAGCCAGTCAGGGTGGATAAAGGGAAGGTCTTTGCTATTGGACCAGCTAGGCCTACTGCAGCAAATAAGGGAAAGACTGTGATGGAAGGTATGCTTTTGATTCAGAGTATTCCAGTTAGAGTACTTTTTTATACCAGTGCATCACATTCATTTATATCTCGGTGTTTGGTTGATAGATTATGTTTAAAACCCACCTTCCATGTTACTTCCTAAAGGGTTGCAAATCCAATAGAAGGGTATGCCACTCTAGGGTTAAGATGTGACCAGTTAGAACTTGATTTGTAACAACCCTGTATTTTACAATTATTTTTAAATTGATATTTCCAGATTTAAAAGCTTTATTTATGAAAAAGAATAAATTTTGTTATTTTAAATATAAACTTTGATTTTGATATGGATTAGAATTTCAAATATGACTGAATAGAATAATTTTCCAAAAAGTGAATTTTGGTTAAAATAGTAAAAATTTGACTTTTAAATTTAAATTTTAAATATTTGAAATCTTAAATTTTATCTTTTATTTTAAAATTAGATTTAATAACTTGGATACTGCTTTTCGTTTCGTTGAAAACGGAGTTAAACTGCAAAAGTTATGTACATTTCAATTTTGAGTATAAACTGTTTATTTGACAATTTTGTCTATTTTAAATTGTATAAATTACTTTTTCTTTGTTATATTTTATTTTAATATGTGTCAATATGTTAATTTATGTATATTTTCACCTCTAAATATTTTCAAAAATAATAATAGAATTTTTCCAAAATTTACTATGATGATTTCCTATTTTCTACTATTTTCTTCATTAAAAATTATATGTAAATTAAATTTTAAATATTTATTTTGTGAATATATTTTTATTTTATGTTATTATTTATGTTTAAAAATATATTACAAGCTCATATGAATTTTCTAAAGTTTATACCATTTATTTTCAATTTTTCTAGCCTAGTTGACAATTTTTGCTATTTTCTTGATTTAATTATTTATAATTAATATTTATTTATTTATATATTTTTTTATTTGTTACATTTTCGAATTTTAACTGAAATTATATTTATTTTCAGATATTTAAACTTATTAAAAAGAAATAGAAGAAATTTGAAAAGTTTTAAACTCTTGAAACTCCTAAGGCTTTCCATCTCCCGACCTTTCATTTTCCCAACTCTTCTCTTAATTGTTTTGGGCGTGTAATCTACTCATTTCAGCTGCATTTTTTTTTCACTTTCACGAAATTCATTTCTCCTCCTCTCACAAAAAAATCACGGCTATTCTCCTTGTGAAGCTTAGGTAAAAAAATTCTATCTTCTTCTTGTCTTTTTATGATTTTCTACTTGAATTTGCACATGCTCTCCACCTTCATAGCTGTATTCCCCTTCCTCCAAGCTGTGGCTGACCACCACCACCACTTTTCTCTGACCATCACACAGCCTAACACCTCTCCTCCTCAGGCCAAGCCAAGCCATGATGAAGATCACCACAAAAATCCATCTAAACTAGCACTATTCATCACCTATGCACTCAAGCTGACCTAGTTTTGGTACCATCACCTTCCACCACCCATGGCCGCCACCAACACCACCTCCAGCACCACCTGGACCCTCTACCACGTCATCACCTTGGACTCCACTCCTCTGGCCATGCCCCATGAGCCTTGGCCGAGCCTTGAATTGCCTTGAATCCATGTTAAAGTGACATTGTTTTGCCTTGTTGTGTTGTTTCATGCATACTTACCTTTTGCTATCCTCTAAACATGTTTGGCCGACCCTTAGGCAACCAAAACCTGATGCAAATCTTGCCTTCGACCTGTAGTACACCATATGGCTGAACCTGAAGGTTGTTGGAAGCAAGTGCAAAGCAATTCTACTTTGATTCGTGCAGTTGATTCTATATTATTCTATCGTATTGTGCATTTGAAAACTTATATTGTTTGTATTGTTTTGTCTTATGTATTCGAGGAAGTTAACCTTGTCTCTCCCACACTCATCATCATCGTGGCTGAGAAAATGAACCCCTTGTTCGAGCTTTTGAATGGTTAAAGCACAGTCAAGTAATCTATTCCGTTGTTGCTTCTTATCTTCATTGTTTCAACATTGTTTGCGTTGAATATTTATGTGTATATTGTCTTGTTTGGTTACAAGATAAATATCAAGGCTCTCCATTCATTCAAATCAAAAGTCATGCTATATCGTGCTTGTTGTGCTTTCCAGAATCTATTCTGTGTGTTTTGATCGCTAATCTCCAGCTTTAACAGGTGAGTTATTCTCACTAGACAATATGTACCTATATAACTAGTAAATTGACACCCTGTGAATCTGTAGAAATATATTATCATGTTATACTTGACTATGTTATGATCATATGATGTTTATACACCTGTTATATCATCCGTTACTGTTATATAATGTATTCTGTTCATTTATATCTGTTTATCACACTGCAAGTTCCCTGTAGACTAGAATCACTATGGGTTGAAATGATACATACCCGAACGGACTTTAGAACAGGGAAAAATCGTTATGGGCTGAAATGATAGGCCTGAACGGTTTTTACTTAATTTATTTTAACTTGGGATTGCGGGTTTGAAATGATAGAACCCGGTTTTTCTTTGTAAATTGCGGATTGAAATGATATATATCTGTATCACTTGACCTAGGTTAGAAAACTATATACAGGCCCGTGGTTATTTTATAAAGTGTTTTGGATATTTTTAAGTATTTTAAAAATATAAATTTATGAAATTTGATTTAAATAGATTTTGAAACGTTTTAAAATAAATAAATCATGATTTTTCTATGAGTTAAAAATGTAATTTATGAATGGTTAAATTGGATTATTGAAATATAACTTAAGTTTGGAATTTGGAATTTTGGTTAAAAATGATATTTAAGTTATCTGAATAAAAATGAAAATTTAATTATATTTGGAAATGGTAAATATGATAATTTGATTAAATTTGAATTTAAGCGATTTATTAAAGTATTATTGATTTTTCTATGAGTTTAAGTGGTTAAATAAATGAATGTTTAAAAGTGATCTTTTAAAATATAACTTGACTTGGAAATGTGAAATTTGGTTTTTATTAAAGGTTTAAGTTAATTAAATAAAATTGGAAATTTAGTTAAATTTGTGAAATGGTAATTTAAATTTGAAGTGTTAAGTTATTTGTTGAAATGTGAAGAATTGGAAACTTTTACACTTAAATTTATTAAGTAAATTGTTGAAAATTGGATTTAATTATAAGAAATTTTTTGTGAAAAGGATATATGTTAAATGATATGTAAATGAACATTTTAAATGTTAAAATATGATTTTTAAAATGTTTATGTGTTTAAAATTGAAGTTATTTAGTTGTTGGAAATACACTAAAATCTGGAATTAACTTTTAATAGCATTCAGAAATGCTATAGTTTCTGAATTGAACTAAAATTGTGTAAAAAGAGCTATTACAGCATTTCTGAAATGCTGTAGTTGCTGTAATTAAACTTATAGGCTAATATTGAACTCAGGTCTATTATAGCATTCTCTCGAAATGCTATAGTGGTCTGCAGTCTTTGCTGAAATCAAACAAAACCTTTGTTTTGAAATCTGAGTTACCGCAGCACTTCTGAAATGCTGTCTTTTCTGTTTTGAACTATAATTTAACTAAAAACTAAGTTTTAATAGCAGTTTTAAATGCTGTCTTTGCTGAATAAAAATGTTTTCAAGTATAACTTATAACAGCTTTTTCTAAATGCTGCGAAAGGCTGAAATTTTAATAATTAGGGTTTTTGACTTAGTAAACGAACTCAGAATGGTTTGAAAACTTTAGAAATTGAATACTTGATTTGAAAGTATAATAATTACACTTTTAAAAGGTTTAAATGAATTATTTTGATTGGAATATAAACTATTTAAAAGTGATTTGAAATGATAGTAAATGAATGATATCTTTGAATTTAAAAGGGTATTTAAAGTTGAATATTTGGATTTGAACTGATATGATATTTTGATATATTAAAATGATTTGAAATGAAGTTTTAGAAAGATATGATATGTTAATATATTGAAATGGTTTGGAATTGATTTAATCTTTATTTTGATAAAGATTTGGATTTGAAATGATATTCTATTTTGAAGTATAAAATATTATTTTAAAATTATAACCACGGGTTATAATAACGATTGGTTGTTAAAGAGACCGGGATCGGATATGGACATACTCTCTGTCGATACCGAAAACCACTTTGACAACTATGTACGCGGTGGAGTTTCCAGAATGAAGTAGGATGGTGGCGACGATCCTAAGGTATATACGTGGACCCAACTCCCGTGAGTTGGCATAAGGTGGCTAAAACAGGAGCGATCTCGGACCAGTGAGGTAGCACCTCTTCTCGGACACATTTCTTCGATATCATTCTATTACTTTGTGATTTTTGGTGGCCACCCTTGATTTGGGAGTGTTGTCTGAGGTGGACGGTAGTGGCTGCTATGCGCTCCATCAGTCCGTGTGCATAATTGGTATATCTACCCTGGCATTGCCTAGTTGTGCCGTGTCACCTACCATATCGAGCTTTACTACGATTATGATTTTAAGATCCGACCGCGTTAAGGTTCTCCATCCCCTTAACGCTATTTTCTATATGATTACACTTTACTTATTAGACATTATTATAATAGCGAATATTACTACATAGTAGATATTTTAACGGATCCTTAGAGGATGGGCGGTCCCAAGCATCTTCTAAGTTACTTGTACCCTTATTACAGTTCACTTGATTTGGTTTACATTATAAGTATATATTGTCGTGACTCGAGTGTTTTGTGTTTTGCTTTACGCTCGGGTCAGCCTGAGTTATTCACAGATTTGGATTTCCACTCTCTTGGAGATTTGAATCGCTGGAGATTATCTGCTTGTCATGTCCTATCTATTTCAATTCCGTTGTTCTACTCAGCTTGTACTTGGTTATTATATTGAGACTTTTGTTGTATTCTATTTCTTCTGTTATATCTTATGTAACTCTGATATATTTATATAGTAGCTTCATGAACTACTATTTCTTTTACTTCCGCTGCATTATTTTACTCTATGTCTGTGATCTGTGATTATATTTATTTACTGTATATTCTGAGATTTGCCAAATTTTTATTTACAACGTGGTATTTTGAGCAATTCAATTCTAGCATGAGTGTCTACCTATACACTTATAATGGATGCGAATGGTTGAAAATATCGGGTCGTTACAGTTGGTATTAGAGCTTTGGCTTTGAGGCAAAACTCAGCATATGGAGTAGATTTATTTACAGAATCATTTTCGTTCGTGTTTGAATCTTTTCCTCTTTATTCGAATTTCCTTTGAATTTTTGGAATGTTCCATGCGGTTTCAAAATTCATTCTTATCCCTCACTATTCATCTTCTTTTGATTCTGGAGTATCCCATAACTCCGCTTCGAATGAGCTTTATAGTGAATTGGCGGTCTCATCAATATTCTAATGACTTGTAAAAGGGGGAAAACTCCTTTACAAAATTTGCATCGATTCACCAGAGATTTATATCTATCCTTGGTTTAGATGCTAATATCTTTTGTTATTCCAAACTCTATCTCTTGAGATCGGATGTAGATTTACCCCAGAAAAAAAAATACACATTTGATCTTATTCATTAAGTCACGGTTGACCCGGTTAAGGTTGCCCGTGATTTATTTAAGCTTACCCATCTCCCTATTTTGTTATTTAATCATCTTGTCTTTTGTTTCCAAACTATCCCCAAACATTTTTAAATTGTACTTGTAAATCTATGTTTTGTTTTATATATTGAGTTGTTGATGTTGATTTGGGCTTCCGATCGATTCGTCTGATCAACGCTATCGATAGGATTTCTAAAACACTTTGACAGAACAAACTGACACAATATTATTTTTAAATTTGGTTAATGGAATAAATTTTGTTATATAAGTAAATTTATGGAACTTAATAAATTGATTTAAATTGATTATTTGAAATGATAATACTTGATTTATCATTCTATAAATGAATTTATAAATAGTTGTTTATAAATTTGATTTGGGAACTGAAATGAATTTAAATCAAGAATTTGAGAATTTAATTTCTGATGGTTTCAAACCTTGTGTTTAAAGTTTTAAAAGGACATATTATTTAAAGTATTTTGAATAGAAATTTGTTTCCAAAGAATTTTAAGTTTAAAAATTTATTGCTCTTCTCTTTGTCGCTGGAAAATAATTTCGGTGATGACTGCAGCATCATCGACGTTCATTTTAGAGTTTCGAAGTGAAGAGACTGTTCTGTAGTCTTGCTACAGCTTTGTTTTGGGGAATTTAATTAATTTGAATTTCTAAAATATGACTTGATTTATAATATATATAGAGATATATGATTTAAAATTTGATTTGACGTATCATGTATATATAATTACTTATCTCCAAATGGTTTGAAGATGTTCGAAGATTCAAATTCTTAAATTTTATCTTGAAGAATAATTTCAATTATAAAAAGAAAAATCAAAAAAAAAAATTGGATAAATGATTCAAACTTGAGATAATTGAATCGGAAAGTTTTATTTGTATAACACACAATTTCATTCCAATATAACTTACCTAAATTACACAGAAGTTGAATATGAAATTGGATAATATACAATATAAAAAGGATTTTTATAAATATAATTTGAGTGGCTATAATAAATGTTATACACTTAAATTTTAGTTATAAAAGATTAACAGAGGTAAAGAGTGAAAAAGGAATTTAAAGAGATTTTATTTAAATAACTTAATAATCAAATTTGATTTACTATGGAACCTTAAGTCTAACCTAGGAATTTTAATAAAGGTTATTTCCTAAAATGAATATGTTGTATAATAAAAATGTATCTTTGAATAGATAAAATAAAATACATTTGAATTGGACTTTTGTAATAAAGTTTATTTAACTTGAATTCATAGTTTAATTGATGTCTAAATGAATAAATGTGTAAAGAAATTTGATTGTTATATTTGCTATGATAAATATTTTATTTATGAAATAGATATGTCTTAAAAAAATGAATAATTATGATTTAAATAGTTAAAATGTATTTTAACATCACTAAAATTTGATAATTAAGAATTTGGTTTTCAAATGGAATTTTAAGTGTAACTTATTAAAGGAATATCTATTTATGAAATGGGTATTTTAAATAAAGAGTTAGGCTATGTGTTAAATTAAGAGTTAAGTAAAATAGTGAACTTTTGACTTAATAAACGAAGTATAGTTTAATTTGGATATTCCATTCATAAAAGTTTGTTTTAATAAGTCATAAGTTAAATGATATCCAAATGAATATTTCTGAAATTGAACTGATTTGAAATACTAATATATCTACTGTAGCATTTTATAAGTGCTACTATTTTGAAAATACAATGTTTTGGATATTTTTATAATTGAATGAACTTAGAAATGTTACAACTTTAAAATGAATATTATTTGACCTTGAATTAAAATGGTTTAAACAAAGATTATTTTTAAAAGGTGTTATGATTTTCTAAGTATTATGTTCTTTTAAAAAAAAAAGAATAACATTTCCAAAGTGTTATGATTTTAGTGGTATGATTTCCAAATGATAAACATCCCTAAATTGTTATGATTTCAAAGCATTATGGTTTCAAATTTATTATCTTATTTTTTTTTTTCAAACTATCTTTTGGTTGTCCTTATTTCTCTTATCTTGTTACAGAATGGGAAGGCTATTGCTTATACTAGTCTATTTAGAAATCTTTCTGTAATCTTTGATAATCTTTGTTACTCATCTAGATCTGAACACTGTTTTTCCATTCATAGACCGTCGGTCAAGTGAAAAGGGAGATTCAGACTCTAGAGGATCTTTTTCGTGCTTATATTCTTGATTTGATCACCTCCATCTTGTTAAACTTACCTATAACAATGGTTATCAGGTGTAATTCCAATCTTCTTATCATCTTGTCTTAATTCTATTTCATTCTATCTTTTTCTGTGCTTTCCCGTACCTCGTTCCTTTTCGGGGACGAAAAGTTTTGAGTGGGGGAGAGTGTAACAACCCTATATTTTACAATTATTTTTAAATTGATATTTCCAGATTTAAAAGCTTTATTTATGAAAAAGAATAAATTTTGTTATTTTAAATATAAACTTTGATTTTGATATGGATTAGAATTTCAAATATGACTGAATAGAATAATTTTCCAAAAAGTGAATTTTGGTTAAAATAGTAAAAATTTGACTTTTAAATTTAAATTTTAAATATTTGAAATCTTAAATTTTATCTTTTATTTTAAAATTAGATTTAATAACTTGGATACTGCTTTTCGTTTCGTTGAAAACGGAGTTAAACTGCAAAAATTATGTACATTTCAATTTTGAGTATAAATTGTTTATTTGACAATTTTGTCTATTTTAAATTGTATAAATTACTTTTTCTTTGTTATATTTTATTTTAATATGTGTCAATATTTTAATTTATGTATATTTTCACCTCTAAATATTTTCAAAAATAATAATAGAATTTTTCCAAAATTTACTATGATGATTTCCTATTTTTAAAGGTTGTTTTCCTATTTTCTGCTATTTTCTTCATTAAAAATTATATGTAAATTAAATTTTAAATATTTATTTTGTGAATATATTTTTATTTTATGTTATTATTTGTGTTTAAAAATATATTACAAGCTCATATGAATTTTCTAAAGTTTATACCATTTATTTTCAATTTTTCTAGCCTAGTTGACAATTTTTGCTATTTTCTTGATTTAATTATTTATAATTAATATTTATTTATTTATATTTTTTTTATTTGTTACATTTTCGAATTTTAACAGAAATTATATGTATTTTCAGATATTTAAACTTATTAAAAAGAAATAGAAGAAATTTGAAAAGTTTTAAACTCTTGAAACTCCTAAGGCTTTCCATCTCCCGACCTTTCATTTTCCCAACTCTTCTCTTAATTGTTTTGGGCGTGTAATCTACTCATTTCAGCTGCATTTTTTTTTCACTTTCACGAAATTCATTTCTCCTCGTCTCACAAAAAAATCAAGGCTATTCTCCTTGTGAAGCTTAGGTAAAAAAATTCTATCTTCTTCTTGTCTTTTTATGATTTTCTACTTGAATTTGCACATGCTCTCCACCTTCATAGCTGTATTCCCCTTCCTCCAAGCTGTGGCTGACCACCACCACCACTTTTCTCTGACCATCACACAGCCTAATACCTCTCCTCCTCAGGCCAAGCCAAGCCATGATGAAGATCACCACAAAAATCCATCTAAACTAGCACTATCCATCACCTATGCACTCAAGCTGACCTAGTTTTGGTACCATCACCTTCCACCACCCATGGCCGCCACCAACACCACCTCCAGCACCACCTGGACCCTCTACCACGTCATCACCTTGGATCCCACTCCTCTGGCTGTGCCCCATGAGCCTTGGCCGAGCCTTGAATTGCCTTGAATCCATGTTAAAGTGACATTGTTTTGCCTTGTTGTGTTGTTTCATGCATACTCACCTTTTGCTATCCTCTAAACATGTTTGGCCGACCCTTAAGCAACCAAAACCTGATCCAAATCTTGCCTTCGACCAGTAGTACACCATATGGCTGAACCTGAAGGTTGTTGGAAGCAAGTGCAAAGCAATTCTACTTTGATTCGTGCAGTTGATTCTATATTATTCTATCGTATTGTGCATTTGAAAACTTATATTGTTTGTATTGTTTTGTCTTATGTATTCGAGGAAGTTAACCTTGTCTCTCCCACACTCATCATCATCATGGCTGAGAAAATGAACCCCTTGTTCGAGCTTTTGAATGGTTAAAGCACAGTCAAGTAATCTATTCCGTTGTTGCTTCTTATCTTCATTGTTTCAACATTGTTTGCGTTGAATATTTATGTATATATTGTCTTGTTTGGTTATTGTTTACAAGATAAATATCAAGGCTCTCCATTCATTCAAATCAAAAAACATGCTATATCGTGCTTGTTGTGCTTTCTGGAATCTATTCTGTGTGTTTTGATCGCTAATCTCCAGCTTTAACAGGTGAGTTATTCTCACCAGACAATATGTACCTATATAACAAGTAAATTGAGACCCTGTGAATCTGTAGAAATATATTATCATGTTATACTTGACTATGTTATGATCATATGATGTTTATACACCTGTTATATCATCCGTTACTGTTATATAATGTATTCTGTTCATTTATATCTGTTTATCACACTGCAAGTTCCCTGTAGACTAGAATCACTATGGGTTGAAATGATATATACCCGAACGGACTTTAGAATAGGGATAAATCGTTATGGGCTGAAATGATTGGCTTGAACGGTTTTTACTTAATTTATTTCAACTTGGGATTGCAGGTTTGAAATGATAGAACCCGGTTTTTCTTTGTAAATTGCGGATTGAAATGATATATATATCTGTATCACTTGACCTAGGTTAGAAAACTATATACAGGCCTGTGGTTATTTTATAAAGTGTTTTGGATATTTTTAAGTATTTTAAAAATATAAATTTATGAAATTTGATTTAAATATATTTTGAAACGTTTTAAAATAAAGAAAGTATGATTTTTCTATGAGTTAAAAATGTAATTTATGAATGGTTAAATTGGATTATTGAAATATTACTTAAGTTTGGAATTTGGAATTTTGGTTAAAAATGATATTTAAGTTATCTGAATAAAAATGAAAATTTAATTATATTTGGAAATGGTAACTATGATAATTTGATTAAATTTGAATTTAAGCGATTTATTAAAGTATTATTGATTTTTCTATGAGTTTAAGTGGTTAAATAAATGAATGTTTAAAAGTGATCTTTTAAAATATAACTTGACTTGGAAATGTGAAATTTGGTTTTTATTAAAGGTTTAAGTTAATTAAATAAAATTGGAAATTTAGTTAAATTTGTGAAATGGTAATTTAAATTTAAAGTGTTAAGTTATTTGTTGAAATGTGAAGAATTGGAAACTTTTACACTTAAATTTATTAAGTAAATTGTTGAAAATTGGATTTAATTATAAGAAATTTATTGTGAAAAGGATATATGTTAAATGATATGTAAATGAACATTTTAAATATTAAAATATGATTTTTAAAATGTTTATGTGTTTTAAATTGAAGTTATTTAGTTGCTGGAAATACACTAAAATCTGGAATTAACTTTTAATAGCATTCAGAAATGCTATAGTTTATGAATTGAACTAAAATTGTGTAAAAAGAGATATTACAGCATTTCTGAAATGCTGTAGTTGCTGTAATTGAACTTATAGGCTAATATTGAACTCAGGTCTATTATAGCATTCTCTCGAAATGCTATAGTGGTCTGTAGTCTTTGCTGAAATCAAATAAAACCTTTGTTTTGAAATCTGAGTTACCGCAGCACTTCTGAAATGCTGTCTTTTCTGTTTTGAACTATAATTTAACTAAAAACTAAGTTTTAACAGCAGTTTTAAATGTTGTCTTTGCTGAATAAAAATGTTTTCAAGTATAACTTATAATAGCTTTTTCTAAATGCTGCGAAAGGCTGAAATTTTAATAATTAGGGTTTTTGACTTAGTAAACGAACTCAGAATGGTTTGAAAACTTTGGAAATTGAATACTTGATTTGAAAGTATAATAATTACACTTTTAAAAGGTTTAATGAATTATTTTGATTGGAATATAAACTATTTAAAAGTGATTTGAAATGATAGTAAATGAATGATATCTTTGAATTTAAAAGGGTATTTAAAGTTGAATATTTGGATTTGAACTGATATGATATTTTGATATATTAAAATGATTTGAAATGAAGTTTTGGAAAGATATGATATGTTAATATATTGAAATGGTTTGGAATTGATTTAATCTTTATTTTGATAAAGATTTGGATTTGAAATGATATTCTATTTTGAAGTATAAAATATTATTTTAAAATTATAACCACGGGTTATAATAACGATTGGTTGTTAAAGAGACCGGGATCGGATATGGACATACTCTCTGTCGATACCGAAAACCACTTTGACAACTATGTACGCGGTGGAGTTTCCAGAATGAAGTAGGATGGTGGCGACGATCCTAAGGTATATACGTGGACCCAACTCCCGTGAGTTGGCATAAGGTGGCTAAAACAGGAGCGATCTCGGACCAGTGAGGTAGCACCTCTTCTCGGACACATTTCTTCGATACCATTCTATTACTTTGTGATTTTTGGTGGCCACCCTTGATTTGGGAGTGTTGTCCGAGGTGGACGGTAGTGGCTGCTATGCGCTCCATTAGTCCGTGTGCGTAATTGGTATATCTACCCTGGCATTGCCTAGTTGTGCCGTGTCACCTACCATATCGAGTTTTACTACGATTATGATTTTAAGATCCAACCGCGTTAAGGTTCTCCATCCCCTTAACGCTATTTTCTATATGATTATACTTTACTTATTAGACATTATTATAATAGCGAATATTACTACATAGTAGATATTTTAACGGATCCTTAGAGGATGGGCGGTCCCAAGCATCTTCTAAGTTACTTGTACCCTTATTACAGTTCACTTGAGTTGGTTTACATTATATAAGTATATATTGTCCTGGCTCGAGTGTTTTGTGTTTTGCTTTACGCTCGGGTCAGCCTGAGTTATTCATAGATTTGGATTTCCACTCTCTTGGAAATTTGAATCGCTGGAGATTATCTGCTTGTCATGTCCTATCTATTTCAATTCCGTTGTTCTACTAAGCTTGTACTTGGTTATTATATTGAGACTTTTGTTGTATTCTATTTCTTCTGTTATATCTTATGTAAGTCTGATATATTTATATAGTAGTTTCATGAACTACTATTTCTTTTACTTCCGCTGCATTATTTTACTCTGTGTTTGTGATCTGTGATTATATTTATTTACTGTATATTCTGAGATTTGCCAAATTTTTATTTACAACGCGGTATTTTGAGCAATTCAATTCCGGCATGAGTGTCTACCTATACACTTATAATGGATGCGAACGGTTGAAAATATCGGGTCGTTACATGATTTGTTATGTGACGACCGCCCATGACCCCTGCACCGAATCTAGAGAAAGTGCGCTGTAAAGTATGCCAGGCGACCATGGACGATTGTCAAGGTAAATTAAAACAACAGAATCTATCGTATTGCTCACAGCGCATGGACAAAATACAATAGAACATATGTATAGTGAAGCTTTACAGAACGAAATGCCATCATATAAAACTCCATAATAGTTGAATACAAGCATCCAAATAGTCAATACATCAAGCCTCACTACATATCTCTCAGAGAATACAAAACAGCGGAACATCCAGTACATATAATAAGAAGATAATATGCAACCCTCCAGCTCGTCTTCGATATCAGCATCGTGAGAAGAGAACAGCACCTGTCACCTGTTACCTAGTCTGCCCGTCCCAAAAATGGACGAACAGCCCAAGGCAATAAGAATTAAAACATAAAGCCTTGAGTCAGACAACAGTCTTAGTGAGCAGTAAATTAACTAACAACATACCAAAAGAGCATAAAGGAAAAGGAATAGGAATACAACCCTCCCACTCCAACCTCATTCTACAGTGATAGCCCCCAGACACACACTAAGCAGAAGCAAACATAGCAGAGCATACAATTTAAAGTAAATCTACTATCACTCGAGTCAAGGGCGATGTTTTCCAAGTACCAAGGCCTAAATCAGATAAGCACCCAGAAAATACCGCTCTTGGGTCCGAATGACGATACAACCAAACATCCATGACTCTGGCTATCACTGTTATCATTGTTTCGATATCACCGTTAATTGAATGACCGGCACATTCTTTCAGCCGTCCGTCAAGGGCTAATGGAAACCCCGGTTCTAGACATAACTCCCGCACGTCGTCGCAGCCCGTGCCTAGGACTATCGAATCTGCCCAGAGTACTCGACCATCAACAGTTGGCCGTTGGGACTATCGAATCTGCCCAAACGTACTCTTGCTTAGAGCATGCTAGAACCTTCAACAACGATGCTATCCAAGCCTCCTAGTCATCCTCCTCGACGGCTATTCTCATATCCATTCATTATCCTCAACTCGAATCATATCACCGAGTTATCAATCATGCTTGGAATGATCCCGTCTGGATTAGACCAAGTCTTCATCATATGATGCCTCGCTTCATTACATCCTCGCAAAGCCTTATCTCAACATCACATCATCAAATCTATGCATAAGAGCTTTATCATCCCACTACATATGCCACGAGCAGCTTTCCCAATTCAAGAGCCCTTCCCTTAGCTTTTGAATCATCTTCGATCTAAATCTAATCATCAATCATCTAGTTCATAACAATCAATCAAATCAAACATCAATCCAAGTAATCAAGCATTCAAACAAGATCTAACTAGACAATTATCACAATAATGGCATTTTCGTAATTAAAGAGTTGAAAGTCCAATAAGCATGAAAACATGAATTATATCTCTACAAACTTGATGAATGAACTTGCATAGGTTAATATATGATAAAATGGATGTAACATCATCATGAACAATGGATCTATATGGATCTACACTTAGGATGAAGAAAATGCATGGAAATCACTATTTTAACACCAAATCGAGCCAACAATCTGATATACTCCTTTGGATCCGTGTGAGAGATAATCACCACTCACCAAATCACCTAAACAACCACAAATCTACACGCTTCAGATCTGGACAGCGAAGGATCAAGCTTGATCTATCACGAATCCGCTTCAAACGAAGAAATCTCTCTTGAAAAGATGAAGATCTTCAACTTTAGCTCTTGAATCTTCAATCTTGATCTTCGATTTGGATGGAAGGAAGCACTAGATTAGAGTGGAGAAAAGAAGTGAAGAAGTGTAGAAGTCGAGCTCTCAAAATGGCAGCACTTCGTCGCTTCAAAATCCGGATCCCAAAAAGTGAGAAAAACCCTTCCTATTTATAGCTGAAATTTCACTAAGTCGTAACTCGGCTATCTCCTAAGTCGTCTCCGACTTATACCCCATACGACCTACGACTTACAGCTATACCCTCCTACTACTTAACCAGAAGCATCTACAACCTAACAACTCAGGCGCTACAACGACTCACAACAAAACAGCTATCCCTAAGTCGGTCACGACTTATAGCATGCGCGCCTACGACTCAACAAAACCCAAATCCCCTACGACTTAAGACTTAACTCCCTTAAGTCGTCTACGACTTAAGCTCATGCGCACCTAGCGACTTACCACTAGTCACGACTTATAACTTGGCAGAAGATACGACTTAACAGATCTATGCTTCTACGACTTAACAAACAACTGGGTTACGACTCAACCCCTAAGTCGTCTACGACTTAACACATAGGCTAACTCTTAAGTTCGCCAACACGTTAACTCCTTAGGTCGCTAACCCACCCAGTCGACTTAACTTGGTAACAACTTAACCCTTAGGTCGCTTACGACTTAACCAACCAAGCTACCAGATGACCTAACACATAGCGACCTATCCCTTAACTCGGTCACTACGACCTAACTCTAACCTTAAGTCGTCTACAACCATAAGTCGGTCAACCCGCTAACTCGTCCAACCGACCTAACACATAACAACTCAACGACTCAGCGACCTAACTACTAAGCCAAACCCAGCGACCTAACAACTAATACGACATAACAACTTATGCGACCTAACACCTTAGGTCGCCTAACGACCTAACTATGCTAACAAGCCATCCACTAGGTCGCTAAATACTGGGTTGTTAACTCGCAAACCCTTAGGCCACCACTTCCTTAAGTCGCTGCCGACCTACCCCTTAGGTCGCCAATCCTATAAGTCGGTCATGACCTATCACTTAGGTCGTTCACGACCTAGGACTTAGAAAAATTCTGCCTAAAATCTGAAATGGCTCAAAATGCTAAAATTCCAGATTTTGACAAACTTTTCGATCCGTAAAAATACGGGTCGTTACATTCTCTCCCCCTTAGGAATTTCGCCCCCGAAATTCCCAGCAAACAAAGCAATCAAAGACCATTCTGTACGCCTACCATCCATAGCAATCAACAAACCATGCATCCAATTCAAACTTAGCGTACAGAATTCTAAGACTTAGAACAAGTTACAATATCGTGAGATGAGACGACACCTTAGGGCCATACCTTGAAGAGTTCAGGATGAGCTGCCTTCATCCTCTCTTCCACCTCCCACGTACAGTCGTTATCATCATCACTCCATTGTATCTTGAGCAACTTAACTACCTTCCTCCTAAGTTGTTTCGTGTCAGTTTCAACAACACGAAGCGGCTTACGAGGTCTTCTATCGACTGGATCAACTTCTAAGTCTTCACAGCTATCAGCATAAACCACCGTACTCGAGTCGTGCACATACTTCCGTAGATATGATACATGAAAAACATTGTGCACACTCGACATCTTCTCTGGTAACTCCAATCTGTAGGCGAGCTTTCTAATTCGCTCGATAATTGGGAATGGTCCAACAAATCTCGGAGTAAATTTTCCTTTCTTCCCGAATCGAATAACATTCTTCAGTGGGGAAATCTTCACAATAACCACATCTCCTACGTCGAATTCCAAATCCTTTCGACGCTTATCGGCATAACTCTTCTGACGGTCTTGGGCTGCCTTCATTCGTTGCCGAATGATCTCTATGCAATCCGAAGTCTGTCGAATCATTTCTGGCCCAAGCATCAGCTTTTCTCCAGTTTCTAACCAACACGTCGGAGAGTTACACGGTCTTCCATACAATGCCTCATACGGTGCCATACCAATGCTTGACTGGTAACTGTTGTTATATGAAAACTCTACCAAATGAAGATGATCTTCCCATGATCCTCCGAAATCCAAAACACAAGCTCTGAGGAGATCTTCCAAAACTCGGTTGACTCTCTCAGTCTGACCATCTGTTTGAGGGTGATAAGCTGTACTCAAACACAACTCGGTTCCCAAAACTTCCTGGAAGCTCTTCCAAAATCCACTAGTGAACAATGGGTCTCGATCGCTCACTATACTCTTCGGAATACCATGGAATCGAACTATCCACTTAACATACAACTCAGCCAACTTTGAT
Source organism: Allium fistulosum (assembly GCA_030737815.1). Classification (NCBI taxonomy): domain Eukaryota; kingdom Viridiplantae; phylum Streptophyta; class Magnoliopsida; order Asparagales; family Amaryllidaceae; genus Allium; species Allium fistulosum. The sequence continues at coordinate 1,250,000,370 of CM060903.1, read as the reverse complement.
CCAGTCCTAGTCGATCGAACAGGAATGAATCGTGCACTCTTAGTCAGACGATCCACAATGACCCAAATCCCTTCATTTCCCGTTCTGGTTCTAGGCAATCCATCGATAAAATCCATCGACACTTGTTCCCACTTCCATGTAGGAACTTCTAATGGCTGAAGCAATCCACTAGGCTTCTTCTGTTCGACTTTAACCAACTGGCAGTTCATACACTTGGAAATAAAATTTCCAACATCCTTCTTCATGCCTTCCCAGTAGTAGGTTCTCTTCATATCCCGATACATCTTATTTCCACCTGGATGAATTGTCAGCTTCGAGTGATGACTTTCCTTCAGAACTTCACTCCTCAATTCATCTATATCGGGAACAACTAGTCGTCCTTGCTTCCGAAGCCAACCCTCTCGATCGACCTCGAATCCTTTATCCATTTCTGGATCCAATCCAAATTCCAAATCACGGATAATCCTGACAAGCTTATCATCTCGCTTTTGGCTCTCGCCAATCCTTTCCACAAGAGAAGGTCTTATCGATAAGTTTGCCAACATCTCAGGTTCCAATTCACATCTAGGCCTGAAGTCAAATCTAGCTAAATACTCGAGACTCTTCCATTCTGAAAACATGGCTCCCAATCCTGCATGTCTTCGACTTAACGCATCTGCCACTGCGTTACCTTTTCCCGGAGTATAAGCTATACCAAAATCATATGATGCTAAAAACTCTAGCCAACGTTGCTGCCGAAGATTCAAATCCTTTTGGGAGAAAAGATACTTCAGCGACTTATGATCCGTAAACAACTCGAATCGAACTCCCAACAGATAATGTCTCCACATCTTCAGAGCAAATACAATCGCCGCTAACTCCAAATCATGAGTCGGGTAATTCCTTTCATGCGGCTTCAGTTGTCGACTGGCATACGCAACAACTTTATCTCTCTGCATCAGCACTGCTCCAAGTCCAGTACCACATGCGTCGGTGTAAACCACCATCTCATCATTTCCACTGGGAATAGTCAAAACAGGAGCACTCGTCAATCTCTCTTTCAGGATTCCGAAAGCTTGCTCACACTTAGCATCCCAACCGAACACTTGGTTCTTCTTCGTCAATCCTGTTAACGGTGCAGCTACCTTGGAGAAGTCTTCGATAAACCGTCGATAATATCCCGCTAATCCAAGAAAACTTCTCACATCAGATGCATTCTTAGGTCTAACCCAATCCTGGATTGCTGCCACCTTAGCGGGATCAACCGCTATTCCATTTCCAGAGATAACATGGCCTAAGAACCTCACTTCACTCTTCCAGAAGTGACACTTCGAAAACTTAGCTTTCAGCTGATGTTTCCATAAGATTTCCAAAACAATACGCAAGTGCGTCTTGTGCTCTTCTTCCTTCTGGAATAAATCAGAATATCATCCACGAACACAAGTACGAACTTGTTCAACTGATCTCTGAACACTCTATTCATAAGATCCACAAAATATGCTGGCGCGTTAGTCAACCCAAACGGCATTACCAGCCACTCATAGAAACCCGATGGTGTCCGAAAAGCAGTCTTCGGCACACTATCCTTAGCCACTCTCAACTGGTGAAATCCCGTTGCCAAATCCATCTGAGAAAACACCTTAGCTTCGTGAAGCTGATCAAACAAGTCATCTATTCTCGGCAATGGATACTTGTTCTTCTTAGTCACCTTATTCAGCTCACGATAATCCACACACAATCTCAACGATCCATCTGCCTTGGTTGCAAACACAACTGGTGCACCCCACTCGGACACACTACGCCGAATGAATCCTTTCTGCAAAAGATCATCAACTTGCACCCTCAACTCCTACTGTTCCCTAGGCGCCATCCGCCTAAGAGGCCTCACAACAGGTCTGGCTCCTTCAACTAGATCTATACGAAACTCGATCTCTCTATGCGGAGGCAACCCTTTGACTTCGTCAAAGACATCCTCGAATCCATTAGCGATCGGCACTGATGACAGTCCATCCCGTGGAACAACTAGCGAATACATGAAGCTCATGAAGACGCCTTCTTCATGCTTACATCGTATCACAATCTTTCGCCCCTCCACATTCTCGACTGTCACTTCCAACCTTTCGCAATCAACCTTAGCCGCATACTTCCTAAGCCAGTCCATACCCAAAATGATTCCGAACCCCGCAAAGTTCAGAACAAAACAATCACAAACAAAAGAGCAACCATGACTCGATACAACTAGACCACGACATAACATACACAAACAAGACGAACCCCCAACTGGATTAGTCACAACCAATGGCCTATCAACAATATCCGGTTCCAAACCTAACCGGCCTACGAGTTCACTACAAACAAACGAATGCGACGCTCCAGTATCAAAGAGAACTCTAACTGGAACACCACATAGGAAAAGAGTACATTGAACCACCACACTCTTTCCCTTCTCTTCAGCGGTAGGAGCTTTTGAAGACGACGGAACAGCTCCCAAAGCATAAGCCTGCACAATCTTCTTGTCCCTCCTCGGTTCTGGACAATTCTTTCTGAAATGCCCCGGCTTGTCACAGTTGTGACACTTCATTGGCACCTTCGGATTCTTACAATCCTTAGAGAAATGGCCCTTCTGCTGACAATTGTAGCAAGTCACTTCGCCTTTCGGCTTCTTCTGGCCATCCTTACCCTTCTGCTACTGTTGCTTCCTCTTCTTGTTTCCACCCTGCTGGGGTTTAGACTCTTCCCTGGTCACAGCAACAACAGACCTTTCCTTAGGAAACAGACTCTCATGCCTGAGAGCTTTCTCCACAAGCTTCTCAAATGAATCGTCCAAATGATCCACCAACTGCCTCCCAAGATAACTGTCCAAGCCTGTCACAAACTTCTCATTCTTCTGATAAGCAGACTCAATATACGACCGGGCATACTTGGACAAAGCTTCGAACTCAGAAACATACTCAAGAACTGATCTTCCACCTTGCTTGAGCTCCACAAACTTCTTGAACAGAACAGACTTCTGAGCTGTAGAAATGAACTTAGCTTCAAATCTAGCTTGGAATTGCTCCCAAGTAATCTCTTCCTCCGCAGTATTGATGGTAATGGAGTTCCACCAATCAGAGGCTCTTCCTTGAAGCTACCTTGATGCCAACTTCCTCTTAGTTGCATCATCAATTCCCAAATCACCAAAGATCCTTCTACAAGCATCGATCCATCTCTGGACTTCAATAGTTGATTCTGTCGCCAAGAAAACCTTCCCTCCAAGAGCAGTATAATCCTTGCACAACTTAGCAAAATCCACTGGTTTTGGAGTTTGGACTTGAACTCCAACATCTACTGCTGCCCCCGGAACTGGTATCCTTCTCATGATCGAAGTCATTATAGCTTCGAACATGGCTGCATAATCAGCAGTCTCTTCAGTAGCACGGCCTTCCCTAGCAGCTGGTCTCCCTCTTCGACTCATTCTCAATATCTATAAAAAAAATGATTAGAACATCTAGAGAAACAACTGCATAAAGGACTCAAACTCTACTAAGCTACTATATTATATATAGTATTCATCCATCAAAATACAATTACGTCTCTCATACATAGTTACGTCAGCGAGCGTTGGGTAAAATCGATTAACCAAAGCTCTGATACCAAATGTGACGACCGCCCATGACCCCTGCACCGAATCTAGAGAAAGTGCGCTGTAAAGTGTGCCAGGCGACCATGGACGATTGTCAAGGTAAATTAAAACAACAGAATCTATCGTATTGCTCACAGCGCATGGACAAAATACAATAGAACATATGTATAGTGAAGCTTTACAGAACGAAATGCCATCATATAAAACTCCATAATAGTTGAATACAAGCATCCAAATAGTCAATACATCAAGCCTCACTACATATCTCTCAGAGAATACAAAACAGCGGAACATCCAGTACATATAATACGAAGATAATATGCAACCCTCCAGCTCGTCTTCGATATCAGCATCGTGAGAAGAGAACAGCACCTGTCACCTGTTACCTAGTCTGCCCGTCCCAAAAATGGACGAACAGCCCAAGGCAATAAGAATTAAAACATAAAGCCTTGAGTCAGACAACAGTCTTAGTGAGCAGTAAATTAACTAACAACATACCAAAAGAGCATAAAGGAAAAGGAATAGGAATACAACCCTCCCACTCCAACCTCATTCTACAGTGATAGCCCCCAGACACACACAAAGCAGAAGCAAACATAGCAGAGCATACAATTTAAAGTAAAGCTACTATCACTCGAGTCAAGGGCGATGTTTTCCAAGTACCAAGGCCTAAATCAGATAAGCACCCAGAAAATACCGCTCTTGAGTCCGAATGACGATACAACCAAACATCCATGACTCTGGCTATCACTGTTATCATTGCTTCGATATCACCGTTAATTGAATGACCGGCACATTCTTTTTGCCGTCCGTCAAGGGCTAATGGAAACCCCGGTTCTAGACATAACTCCCGCACGTCGTCGCAGCCCGTGCCTAGGACTATCAAATCTGCCCAGAGTACTCGACCATCAACAGTTGGTCGTTGGGACTATCGAATCTGCCCAAACGTACTCTTGCTTAGAGCATGCTAGAACCTTCAACAACGATGCTATCCAAGCCTCTTAGTCATCCTCCCCGACGACTATTCTCATATCCATTCATTATCCTCAACTCGAATCATATCACCGAGTTATCAATCATGCTTGGAATGATCCCGTCTGGATTAGACCAAGTCTTCATCATATGATGCCTCGCTTCATTACATCCTCGCAAAGCCTTATCTCAACATCACATCATCAAATCTATGCATAAGAGCTTCATCATCCCGCTACATATGCCACGAGCAGCTTTCCCAATTCAAGAGCCCTTCCCTTAGCTTTTGAATCATCTTCGATCTAAATCTAATCATCAATCATCTAGTTCATAACAATCAATCAAATCAAACATCAATCCAAGTAATTAAGCATTCAAACAAGATCTAACTAGACAATTATCACAATAATGGCATTTTCGTAATTAAAGAGTTGAAAGTCCAATAAGCATGAAAACATGAATTATATCTCTACAAACTTGATGAATGAACTTGCATAGGTTAACATATGATAAAATGGATGTAACATCATCATGAACAATGGATCTATATGGATCTACACTTAGGATGAAGAAAATGCATGGAAATCACTATTTTAACACCAAATCGAGCCAACAATCCGATATACTCCTTTGGATCCATGTGAGAGATAATCACCACTCACCAAATCACCTAAACAACCACAAATCTACATGCTTCAGATCTGGACAGTGAAGGATCAAGCTTGATCTATCACGAATCCGCTTAAACGAAGAAATCTCTCTTGAAAAGATGAAGATCTTCAACTTTAGCTCTTGAATCTTCAATCTTGATCTTCGATTTGGATGGAAGGAAGCACTAGATTAGAGTGGAGAAAAGAAGTGAAGAAGTGTAGAAGTCGAGCTCTCAAAATGGCAGCACTTCGTCGCTTCAAAATCCGGATCCCAAAAAGTGAGAAAAACCCTTCCTATTTATAGCTGAAATTTCACTAAGTCGTAACTCGGCTATCTCCTAAGTCGTCTCCGACTTATACCCCATACGACCTACGACTTACAGCTATACCCTCCTACGACTTAACCAGAAGCATCTGCGACCTAACAACTCAGGCGCTACAACGACTCATAACAAAACAGCTATCCCTAAGTCGGTCAGGACTTATAGCATGCGCGCCTACGACTCAACAAAACCCAAATCCCCTACGACTTAAGACTTAACTCCCTTAAGTCGTCTACGACTTAAGCTCATGCGCACCTAGCGACATACCACTAGTCACGACTTATAACTTGGCAGAAGATACGTCTTAACAGGTCTATGCTTCTACGACTTAACAAACAACTGGGTTACGACTCAACCCCTAAGTCATCTATGACTTAACACATAGGCTAACTCTTAAGGTCGCCAACACGTTAACTCCTTAGGTCGCTAACCCACCCAGTCGACTTAACTTGGTAACAACTTAACCCTTAGGTCGCTTACGACTTAACCAACCAAGCTACCAGACGACCTAACACATAGCGACCTATCCCTTAACTCGGTCACTACGACCTAACTCTAACCTTAAGTCGTCTACAACCATAAGTCGGTCAACCCGCTAACTCGTCCAACCGACCTAACACATAACAACTCAACGACTCAGCGACCTAACTACTAAGCCAAACCCAGCGACCTAACAACTAATACGACATAACAACTTATGCGACCTAACACCTTAGGTCGCCTAACGACCTAACTATGCTAACAAGCCATCCACTAGGTCACTAAATACTGGGTTGTTAACTCGCAAACCCTTAGGCCACCACTTCCTTAAGTCGCTGCCGACCTACCCCTTAGGTCGCCAATCCAATAAGTCGGTCACGACCTATCACTTAGGTCGTTCACGACCTAGGACTTAGAAAAATTCTGCCTAAAATCTGAAATGGCTCAAAATGCTAAAATTCCAGATTTTGACAAACTTTTCGATCCGTAAAAATACGGGTCGTTACATGTTAGGTCATAAGTTTACATGTAGTTTGTATGTTATTGATTTCATAGATTTCGAGATCATTTTCGGTATGGATAGGTTGGGTAGGTATGAGGCTAGAATATTTTGCCTAGATTGAGAAATATCATTGAGACACCCTGATAGTCATAACCGAGTGATATTCTCAGTGGAGAATACTGACCGGAGTGTTAGTGCTTTACTTAATCCTATGGAGGTAGGAAATGAGTTAAGTTAGGTTCGGGTAGAAAGATAGTTTGCAGATGTCTTGAGCCAGTCATTGGACTACCACCGAAAAGAGCTGTTGAGTTTAGAATTGACCTTGTGCCTGGAGCCGAATATGTAAGTAGACCACCTAGCAGAATGACACCCACTGAGATGAAGGAATTGAAGGTGCGGCCAGTGGATCTTAAAGGAAGGAATTTTATTAAGCCAAGCAGTTCGCCTTGTGGAGCAGCCGCGTGTTCGTGAAGAAACAAGATGGGTCGTTGAGGATGTGTATTGACTATCTTAAGTTAAATGAAAGGACATTTAAGAAAAAATATCCTTTGCCAAGAATAGATGATCTGTTCGATCAGTTGAGTGGAGCCAAAGTGTTTTCCCAGTTAGATTTGGCGATAAGTTTCCATCAGTTAAGAGTGGCGGAGGATAGTATTCCTTTGACAGCATTTCGAACTAGGTATGGTTCATATGAGTGATTGATGATGCCATTTGAATTAACAAATGCACCTGCTTTATTTGTGGATTTGATGAACCGAGTTTTCTGAGAGTATTGGGATAGGTTTATGCTGGTGGTTATAGATGACATTCTAGTCTACTCTGAGGATGAGAGAGAGCATAAAGTTCATCTTAGAGGGTACTTGAGATGCTGAGGCAGAATCAGCTAAAGACAAAGTTTATCAAGTGTCATTTCTGGTAGAAAGAGGTTAAATTTCTTGGTCACGTGGTTTCAGAGAAAGGATTGTCTGTCGATCCAGATAATATCGAAGCCATGAATAATTAGAAGACGGTGACTGAGATCAGGAGTTTTCTTGGACCTGTTGGCTACTATCGGAGATTCATTAAGGATTTTTCTCGTGGATAGCAGCACCTGCAACTAAGCTAACTAGGAAGGAGGTGAAATGTTTTTGGTCCGACAAATGTGAGGAAGCATTTCTTAAGTTAAAGCATTTGTTGAACAATACATCTGTGTTAGTAGTTCCAGACAGAATCCAAGGGTTGTTGGTATATATTGATGCTTGCGGAACTAGATTGGGAGCAGTATTGATGCAGAATGGTAAAAATTATTTCCTATGCTTCGCGATAGCTTAGACCGCATGAAATTAGATACCCTACTCATGATTTGGAGTTGGCAGCTATGATCTTCGCATTGAAGATTTGGAGACATTATCTCTTAGGGGAGAGGTTTGAGCTTTATACTGATCATAAGTCTTTACGGTATTTATTCTCTTGAAAGGAGCTGAATATGAGGCAGCAGAGATGGCTGGAGTTTTTGGTTGCTTATGATTTTTGTATAGAGTATACATCAGGAAAAGGTAATAAGGTAGCAGATGCTCTTAGCAGAAAACACCAGAATGTGGTGTTAGCTATGTTGGCAGAGTGGAAAGATTTAGAAGCTTTAGTCAGTTGTGATGTGCAGTTAAGATCGACTACTGGTTCTAGTCAGAGTTCCTGCTAGGTTGTCTTATTTAGAAGTTCAACTAGTATTGATTGAGAGAATTGTTCCTAAGCAGAAGGAGGATTCAGTGTTGGTTGAGAGGATCAGAAGGCTTGATGATGGAACTGAGATCGATGATCTAAAGGATTTTAGCCTTGACCAGAGAGGATGGGCTTATTTACTAATAATTAGATATAAAAACTTATTAATATACAAGTCTCGGTTAAGTAGAATATTTCATATTACTCAATCCATAGCGACTTTCATTTGGTATCAGAGCTAGAGCATCATATAACCTAACAAAGTTTTTGATATTCAAGTAATATGGACAACACTATTTTGACTTTTGTTGAAGGTCAATCTACTGCACGACCAGCACTATTTAACGGACTAAACTATAATGATTGGTCAACTAGGATGATAATATATATGCTAACTAATGGTTATGATACTTGGAATATCACACAACAAGAATGCATTGTACCTACCACTACTATGCACAATGGTCAAACACTTTAAAAATTGATGCTACTAGTAATGTTAAGGCAATGGATATGCTTTTTTTATTCTAGACAAAAATGAATTCAGTAGAGTTAGAATGTGTACAACCGCTTATGAAATTTGGTGCACCTTAAAAATAACTCAAGAAGGTACTAATAAGGTTAAACAAAGCAAAATCTCTATGCTTAAAAATCAGTTTCAAAATTTTAGAATGCAGCAAGATAAAATAAATAATGATATGTACTCCAGATTTCAAGATATTTATCATTTACTTCTTTCACTGGGAGAAAGATACACAAATTTTGATATTGTTTCGAAAATCTTTAACTCTTAAACGGATGATTGGAACGAAAACTTAGCCATCGAAGAAGCTAATGATATTCCAACCATAAAATCAGAAGAGTTAATAGGAAATCTTATGTCGTATGAAGTGAATTTGCAGGCAAAACAAGTACAAGCTCGAGATAGAAAACAATTGCATTTCAAGCTGAGAAAGAATACTCCGAAGAAGATGATGTGGTGTGCATTTCAAGCTAAGAATTTCAGAAAATTTATGAAGTTTAAAATGAATAAAAAGTTTGGCAATAATAGATGTAGCAATAACAATGTGTTAACTTCTTCTCTCAAATGTTATGAATGTGACAAGATGGATCATATGAAGAAATATGCCCGAACATCGTGAAGGAGAAGAATAGCTTAAACAAATGAGAAATTTTTCAAAAAGAAGAAGCAAGCATATACAATAACATGGGATGACTCAGACTCATCTTCTTCCTTAGATAGTGAGAGTGATTCAGAACAGGAAAGCTATGCTTTAAGGCTACAAATGACGTGTAAGTGGATTCCCTTTTGATGTTCTAGTAAAAATAAATTCTAAGTTAATAGATAGGCTAAAAGGTCTAAAAGAAAATATAAAAACACTTTGGGTAAGTTAAATAGATGAATTAGAAGTTGACATGTTAAAAGATGAAAAGAAAATAGTAGAAGATGAATTAGTGAAATCTCAAGAATCTTGTGTAAATTTAACATCTTAAATTTTAAATAGTCAAATAGAAGTTCAGAAAATGAGAATGTTAAATTAAAAAAAGTAAATTGTGATTTAAACTCTAGTATTAATATACTAGGTATAGAAGTAACAAACCTTAAAACTAAGTTAGAAAATATTTAAAATTTTAATAAAGGTGGGAAAAACCTATCTAGAATTATTAATGACTCACAATCTTCTAAGTAAGGGTTGGGTTATTATAAAACTAGTAAGGAAATAAAACCTTGAACTAAGAAATATAGCGCATTATATATGAATTTTGGAAAGAAGGATGATAGTCAAAAGAAACTGATAAACAAGCCTAAATCTATAAAGATATAGGTTTCGAAGAATAACAACTATCTCATAAGAAATAAGTATATACAGACATTTATATCTAGTCCACATAAAAATTTAAATTTTATTTTCAAAGGGAACACCAAACCCTTTTGGGCATGGCTTCCTAAGACCTAACTCTTAGGACCCCAACATAGGAAGTGGGTACCAATGCAATTTAATATTTTTTGCAGGTACCAAATAGGAAAAGAGGAAAATGAATACTCGACAGTGGTTGCTCCAAGCATATGACGCGTAATAATGAAATGCTAACGAATATTATCTGCTCAGATGGAGGATTTGTTACTTTTGAAGATAACTCCAAAGGATATGTCATTGGAAAAGGAGATGGGAACAACAACGGTATATCTAATTCACATCATATTACTAATATACTATTAGTTAAAAAATTAAAACATAATTTACTAAGTATTAGTCAACTATGCGATAAAGGTTTTAGTATCTCGTTATTAAAAGGTAAATGTGATATTTTCGATAAAAATGAAAATCTAATTTTCGAAGGAATTAGAGAAAGAAATATTTATGTTTTAAATATGAAAATTAATCACAATATAGATATGTGTTTAATAGCCAATGATAATGATCATTGGCTATGGTATAAAAGATTTTGTCATATAAATTTTAAAGCTATCAACAAGTTATCTAAAAATTATTTAGTAAAAGGCTTACCAAAGATGAGTTATAAAGTAAATAATGTTTGTGATGCATGCCAATTAGGAAAATTAGCTAAATCAGTTTTCAAATCTAAGAAAATCATTTCTACATTACAACCTCTCGAATTACGTCATTTGGATCTATTCAGTTCCACTCATGCTCAATCTATAAACAATATTAAGCATGTTTTTGTAATCGTGGATGATTTCTCCAAATATACATGGATATTATTTTTGAAAAACAAAAGCGATACTTTTGAAACATTAAAAAAATTTGCAAAAGAATCCAAAATTTAAAGGCTTAAAAATTAAAAATATTAGAAGTGATCACGGTGGCGAATTCGAAAAAGTGTCATTTGATACTTTTTGTAACAAAAAGGGCATTATCCAAAAAAATTCATTTCCTAGAACTTCATAATAAAATGGAGTTGAAGAAAGAAAGAAACCAACATTACATAAATGTTTTAGGACTCTACTTAGTTGTAGCCAACTACCAAAACATGGTTGGGCAGAAGCCTTGCCTACTGCATATTACATCTTAAATCGTGTCTCTATTCGACCCTTAACTAAACAAGTTCCATGCGAGCTTTTTAACAGTAGAAAACCTAATATAGCTTATCTCATAATTTTTGGATCAAAATGTTTTATATTAAATACAAAAGATCAACTAGGAAAATTTGATCCAAAATCCTATGAAGAAATATTCATTGGATATTCGGAATGAAGTAAGGCATATAGAGTTTTTATAAAAGGTCAAATATAGTAGAAGAAATTTTACACGTATAATTTGATAAAAGTTTCAAGAATAATAAAGATGATGAAGAAGAAATTAATGAACAATCGACGATTGAAAATCCACCTCAAGATACTATAATTCAAAAAGAAGAACGGCAAATTACAGAAAATTCACTTGAAAATGAACTTAAAACTCCTCCACATATCTTAAAAGATCATCCAATACGAAATATAATTGGTGAAGTAAAAACTAATGTTAAAACTAGACATCAATTAAATCAAATGGGACATGTAGATTTTATTTCTATTTCAGAACCTAAAAACTTTAAAAGAAGCTTCAACAAATAGTTATTGAATTTTAGCTATGCAAGTAGAACTAAATCAATTTGGATGAAATGACATTTGGGAGTTGGTTCCAAGACAAAATGATCAAACAGTTATTAGTATGAAGTAGGTGTATAGAAACAAAGCTGATGAAAATGGTAATATAACCCGAAATAAAGTTAGGCTAATTGCACAAGGTTATAATCTAGAAGGAATAGACTACGAAGAAAAATTTTCTCATGTCGCCAGGCTAGAAGCAATACGTGTCTTACTAGCCTTCTACTGTCACCATAAATTTAAACTTTATCAAATGGATGTTATAAGTGCATTTTTAAACGATTTTATTAAAGAAAATGTTTTTGTAGAACAACTACCACTTTTTGCACATGAAAAATTCTCGGATCATATTTACAAACTTAAGAAAGCTCTTTATGGCTTGAAATAAGCAACCCGTGCTTGGTACAAACAACTAAAGAGATATCTTATAGCATCTGGATTTGAGAATAGAAAAGTTGATCAAACATTGTTTATTAAACGAGATAAGAAAGATATATTAATTATACAAGTTTATGTAGACGATATCATATTGGGTTCTACAAATGAAAACTTAAGTAACAAGTTTTCAAATATAATGAAAAGTGAATTCGAGATTTCTCACATAGGAGAATTCTCATACTTTCTCGGTCTACAAATTAAACAATTAAGTAATGGTATTTTTATTAATCAAGAAAAATACGATAATAATTTAATAAAACGATTGAAAATGGAAAACACATTGAGTAAACCGACATCTGAGCGCTACATTTCATCTCGATAAAGATGAAAATGGAAAGAGCATTGGTCAAAAATGGTATAGAAGTATGATCGGCTCTTTACTGTATTTAACCGCTAGTCGCCCCGATATTATGATGAGTGTCTATTAGTGTGCACAGTTTCAAGCAAATCTCAAAGAATCACATTTGTGTGCTGTAAAATGAATTTTGCGCTACTTAAATAACACGAGAGACTATGGACACTTTTACACAAAAGAATGTCCTTTAGAGCTAGTGTAATGACCAGCCTTTTTGGAAAGTTTAAATCGACAATAAACCACACATGTCGATTCCAAATCATTCAAAAGGGAGGATTGTTATGAGGTAAATAAGAAAAAGAAGAGAAAAGAAAGAAAAACAAAACATAGAATCTCACATCGGAATGAAAAAATATAATAATCAAATAAATAGTTCATGATGCTGTTTTACAAATACAATTGATTACACTTTACACTACAATTAGAGTTATACATACAACAGGAATAAATAAATAATGCAGCGGAACAACATGATGCAGTGGGATAAATAATAATAAATAGTAGGCTAATCTCCGTCTTCATTCTCCAAATAAAATGGTCTTCAATACACTGAAAAGCTCATACTGACCCGAGCGTAATGAAAAGACAAAACACTCGAGTCAGAACTAAAAGATCTTATGTAAGTTAAATCAACAATAAATATATATGAGTGCAACGGCTTCAGAGATGTTTATAGGATTTTTCATCTGCTATCCAGTGTCTAACGTGCGTGCAATAACTTAAGAGATGTTCGGGATTCCATCTCCTAAGGATCCATTAAACTATCTACATACATAGTACAATACGCTATTATTATATGTCTACGATAAAGTAAAGTATTAAAATAGCGTTAAGGCATTACCCATATCCCTCTTAACACATTTTATATAAATGTCGTAGTTTATACAGTACTGTAAACTCCACCGTAAACTGGTAGGCTATCAGGGAGCACTCCATAGGTACGACACAAACCAAACTTGGGCTCGATAGGGCATATGACAAGGCACGCGAGGCAATGCCAGGGTAGGATTCTACCGTTTGTAGAACCGGGCTGGTGGTAACGCATAGCAGCTACTACCGCCCATCTCGGAACACACTCCCATAACCAAATCGGGGGGAGGCCACCAAATAAATCACAAAGTAATAAATATGGTGTCAAAGAAGCATGTCCGATCGGAGGTGCGACCTCACTTGGCTCGGGTATAGCTCCTGTTTTAGTCATATCAAGCTGACCCGAGGGGTTCAGGGCTGCGTTCATACCTCATACAGTAGCGTTCGCCAAACCATCCTACTTCATTTTGGATTCTCCACCACGTGCACAGTTGTTAAAGTGGTTTTCGGTATTGGCAGAGAGTATGACAATAGTTGATCCCGGTCTCTTTAACAACCAAACGCTTATTTCACACCGAATGGTTCTTTTACATTTCCAAACCGATTCATAATTGATATCAAAATATCATATTCACATCAAAATCATATCACTTTCGAAATCATATCACTTTCGAAATCATATTTACTTCAAAATCAAACCACAAAATAAGTTAAACCCTCATATCAGTATATTGCCTTTAAATCAATTAAATATAAATCATAACAGTTTCAACTTTAACCGTTTGAATATTGAAAGTAGTTTATATATTGGAATAGTTATACATTTAAAAATAGATTATATGTTTAAAAATAGGTTATGGATAAAAATAGTATATATTTTAGAAATAGTTTATATATTAAAATAGGTTTTATATATTAAAAGTTGATGTATTAGAAATAGTTTATAGTTGTTTAAAATAGTTTAAGGATTTTAAAACAGTTAAAATAGTTTAATATAAAATAGTTTAATTATTGAAAATGGTTTATATAGTAAATAGTTTGGAAATCTAAATAATCTAAATTTTAAAATAATAGATTTTTAAATAGTTTATATTAAAATAATTGATTTGAAAATAATATCAAATCAAACAGTTTCTTTCATTTCAACAAACATGGATCATATCCAGATTTCAAATCAACAAACTCACTTTTAAATCTTTCAATTCAAATTCTCATTTAAAACCATTCAATTTATATCGATTTTAAATCTATGTTTAAACTACAAATCTAAACCACTTCAAATTCAATAGATTTCAAAGTTTAAATATTCAAACGTTTACAATAACTCAATTTTGATAAATTTCAATTATATTTCAAATTTCAATTTAAATTCTTTAAACAATTCATTTAAACTAATTTCAATTTCACATTTTAAAGCTTGGATTTTTAAAAACAATTCAGTTCGTATAAATCAAATTTTATTTCAAAATATCATTCAACTGGATTCAAAAATTAAAGATTTAAAATCATTTAATTTAACCAATCTGGTGTCCTCATATAATTTTCTACCCTATGGTCAAGTGATACGGATATATATCATTTCAACCCGCAATAATTTAAATTTACGGGTATATATCATTTCAACCCAAAATCCAGAGTTAAAATTCGAAATCCATAAAATCGCTCGAGTTTATCATTTCAACCCATAAAGATTTTCCCTAATCTATAAGATCGTTCGGGTATGTATCATTTCAACCCATAGTGAATTTTCCTAACAATAATAAGGGAACTTGCAGTGTGATAACAACACATAAATAAATATACATCCAATCATCCAAATATCAACAATTAAGCATCCAACACAATCATCATTCAATTCAACCAATAAATCATAACAAACAAACTGGTTATCACTATCAGGTATGTAACTGGCAATCAATATCAATATTAATTTAAAATGGCAATTAAATTCAATATAAATTCAAATTAAATTCGAGTGACAATTTAAAAATACCAAATAGCCACCAATAAATTTGTAATCACATCATAAATTTAATCTAACTAACATAAGATGGTTTAGTAGTTGTGAGTGTGGGTTAAATCACCCACCTTTGATTTTTCATCGATTTAAAATCCAAATAACGCCCAAAAAACTAACAGTCTTAGAATCCAACCAAACAAGTCCCATAATGTTTGGAATTTCGATACGATCGTAATGGAGAAAACTGCGTGTGAATCCGAGCTCGTATGAAAAAGATACGCGTGTTAGAACTATTGAATTTATAAAATATAATAATTAGATAAACAAATAAAAAGAGGACATGTCACTACCTTCTACAGTGAACCCTAGCACGCATCAGCCTCTCGTATGCGACCCATCTCGTTCAGTCGCCACCTTGATTCGAAAAACGCCGCAACCACAGGCATCAACCGCCTGACCAGGCGACGCCGTCAGCCTACCCACCTTAGGCCGACCCCCTACGTGGCGCGCGTGACCTTCTAGATCGCCAGAGGCGAAGCGCCGCCGTTCGAAGAAGACGGCCGATTTCGGCGAACCCACAACACTTCTAACCACCACAAACCCATGGATGCACACTACTCCACGACCTCTACTAGCCCATACCCTCTAATCGTCGCAAGGATGAAGATCCACCGTTGGATCGAAAAACCCTAATATGGACGGCCGAGGTTCTTCATCGATTTCTGGTCAAACGATGCACCAAATCGAAAAATGAATTGTTGCAATAGATTGTGCTCATCGAGAGCTTTCCAACGATATATAATATGCTAGGGTTTGATGAATTTAAATTTTGAAATTGGTTTTTGAAACTAAATTTAGGGTTTTGGGATTGAAATTAGGTTTCTGCCATTGGAGAAAGGAGATAGGAACGGATAAGGTGAACTGTACGTATAGAAAATCAAAAATAGAGACTGATAGGGTTAGAAAAATCTACTTATATGGACAAGGATAGATAAGGATGAATGGACATATCGTATTGGTCGAAACGATTACGCGAACCCGAAAAGCCCGTTCCGCTTCCGAAACGAAAGTATGTCATCTCATATATCAAAATAGATGTTTATGATATTTTTAAACTTAATGGAACTGGTTTCAAGCCCCAAATCCATTGTATAAAGAAGTTAGCTTTAAAAATCAGCTTATTTTAATTGAATTCATTAAATTGATTTCTACGCGTTTCGAGCCCGCACGATCAAACGACAAATCCGATCACTATGAAAAATCTGATGAAACTGGTTTCGTCGAAATTTGATACAGCGGCCAAAATGGCTATTTTCACGTTTATTAAATAAATTATTATCAAATTGGTTTAATCACTTTTCAATTCAAATTTAAAAGTTAACAAATTTATCATTCTTGATTACATATAAATAAATAATCTTTTAAAACAAATTTTCCATGTCAAATTAAATATTTAAATATTGCACTAATTACGGCGTTCAATTATAATTGAAATAAGTTCATTAATTATAATTGAAATTCAAATAAATTCATTTATTTTGACTTACATCTTATTATTCAATCATCCAATACCAAATATGAATTCATTTATTTTGACTTACATCTTATTATTCAATCATCCAATACCAAATATGAATTCATTAGACACTAGTTTACTTTTTATTAAATTCTTATTTTACAGTTATCATCTTTCATCATATTAGTTATAATTTCAATTTCCTTAATTCCATTAATTACCAATTTTAATTCCTTATTTAAAATTATAACCAAATTAACTTTACGATAATTTATATTGATTGAAAGTACTTAAAAATCGTTGTTTGAAACATTCAAACAACATTATCAAATCATATTTTAATTATTTTTCTCATTAATAAATAATAAGTTTTTAATTTCTCACAATATAAATTTCCAAAATCTTATTTAATTTACTATTTCTAATTATCTAGAAAAACGGGTCGTTACCCTCTTCCCCCCTCAAAAACTTTTCGTCCTTGAAAATGAACAAGAAGGAATTAAGAAACCTATATATTTTTATTCAAATAATCAATTTATAACACTTTAAACTTACATAATTAAGTATTTAAATAAAATATATCAATTTATAAACAATTAATTTCTTCATATTCAAGTTTAATAAAAGTTTGAAAATATTTTTACTTTCACAAAAAATTTCTAAGTCTTAAATTTATGAAAAATTTTGGCAGTCTTTGTACGGATAGATCCGAAAAAATAATAATATCAGTAATTTCAATATATATATATATATCATATTTCAATAATAAAATACCCCAAACCATGGAAAAATAATATAATATCGTTACAAAACCGTACTCCGAAAACGTACCTATTTGTCGGGCAAACAACGCTTAACTTATGAAACCAAAAGCAGTAGCTATTGCTTCCATAAACATGTATTTCACTTATATAATCCAGAAGAGTGAGAATTATGTACAAAAGAAATATTTAGTTGTTTCAATTTGTAACAAAAGAAAATCAACATAAAACATATGCAAACAAAACAATACAATCATCATATGCAACAAAGGAATCAATCATACATCCATAACAATCAAAACTAATGGTATGTTCAGGTTCAAAATCGTACAAGGATGATGAATAAGCTATCAAATGTACCTTACGCTCAACAGCCTTCGATAATAACTTAATAGATTATTTATACATCCTTAAACAATTTGAAGTATCATTTACCAAACTTCCCATTAGCCAAACAACAAAGAATTTTAAATATTATTTAAGTTTATTCTTATTAATTTCCTTTCACATCATTTACTGTTCATTTATTTTAATTCATTCATACAATGATTATTTTTATTACTTTAGCTTCATTACTTACAAAATTCATTTCCCATTTAATATTTAAAATTATCAATGAATAAATTTTTAAAATAAAATATTATATAAGTTTCTTTGCAGATTTAATTCTCATTCATTTACTTGATTTAAATTTAATATTTGTAGTCATTGAGGAATCATTCAACTTAAGTCTCTTAACTTCTTAATTTACATTCATCTTTCTTATATAGTATTATTAAATATTTAATCTGAATCATTTCAACATTTTCTGAAGTTATAATCATTTACTTAATATAGTATTCACTTTTACTCTTCAATCTAATTATTAGCATTTCAAAACATTAACTTATGCTTATAACATTTCTTATACATCAAAATTCTTATTTATAAAAATAATTCCATTTGAACACTTCCATTACTTAAGTTTTACTTGTATAATATTCTATTATATATTTCTATTTAACATTACAACTTTTTAAACATTTCTGATAAGTTATATATATATGTTTTAAGAATGTAATTGAATGTTGCACAAGTTTATCTTATTCATTTTAGTTTACAAAATGTTCAATAATTACATCTTCTAAATTTTCATCTTTTGATTTACAAGTTACAAATTTCAAATTTCTTATATCTCATTAAACAATTACCTTTTTAATTCAGGTTTCGATTTGAATGCTTCCAACTTATTTAAAATAGACAGGATTTCATTCTATTACAATAACTAGAATCCCTAATTTATGGAAAACTTAAGAACAAACTCCAGATTTCATTTCAATCATTTTGAAAATAATATATATATCCTTTATAGATCAAATCATATTTAGGAATTCAAAGTTAAGATTTGTTTATCAAAAAAATGTGTAGTAAAGCTACTACAGTGGCCTTTCCACTTTGAAACTCGAAAATGAACATCGATGATGTAGCCGTCATCACCGAAATTATTTTCCAACGATAGAAGAGGGGAGTACAGAACTTATTTCCTTTAAAATTCCTTTAAAACATTTCTTTGAAATCACATTGAAATATTTATATCCGAAAATACTTCCAAATATTACTATTTTATATTCCAAAATCTTTTAAAAAAAATTTCAGAACCCCGAAACTTAAGTTCTCAAATTTCCAATTTATATTCATTTTATTGATAAATCCTATTTTGCAACCAATATCTATAAAATTTCACTTCCTAACAAACAAGCATATCACATACAACTATCCAGTTACAAAAATTATTCTTTTTATATATAAAATATAATACTGAGTAAAGTTATTTCATTTACCTATATTTCAAAACAATATTGTGTCGATCTGCCCTATTAAGTGTTTAGAAATCCCTATCGATGCCATAGCTTCCTATATACCGACTAGAATTTATGAATACTAAACAAAACAAATTAACATAATATAAAAACATTTTATAACACTAACAAGTATGCTCTCTCATATATATACACTCAGACAAACTCATTCTAGAGTATAACTACCCTATCTCTAATGTGTCAAACCCCACAAAGCTAAGGTTGTCGCTAAACCTCGCTCTGACACCACTTCTAACGACCCGCCTTTTGGACAGTATAAATCGACAATAAACCACACATGTCTATTCCAAAGCATTCAAAAGGGAGGATTGTTATGAGGTAAATAAGAAAAAGAAGAGAAAAGAAAGAAAAACAAAACACAAAATCTCACAGCGGAATGACAAAATATAATAATAAAATAAATAGTTCATGAAGTTGTTTTACAAATATATTTGATTACACTTTACACTACAATCAAAGTTATACATACAACATGAATAAATAAATAATGCAGCGGAACAACATGATGCAGTGGGGTAAATAATAATAAATAGTATGCTAATCTCCATCTTCATCCTCCAAATAAAATAGTCTTCAATACACTGAAAAGCTCAAGCTGACCCGAGCGTAATGAAAAGGCAAAACACTCGATTCAGAACTAAAAGATCTTATGTAATTTAAATCAATAATAAATAATTATGAGTGCAATGGCTTCAAAGATGTTTACGGGATTTTTCATCTCCTATCCAGTGTCCAACGTGTGTGTAATAACTTAAGAGATGTCTGGGATTCCATCTCCAAAGGATCCGTTAAACTATCTACATACATAGTACAATACACTATTATAATATGTCTACAGTAAAGTAAAGTATTAAAATAGCGTTAAGGCGTTACCCATATCCCCCTTAACACATTTTATATAAATGTCGTAGTCTATACAGTACTGTAAACTCCACCGTAAACTGGTGGGCTATCAAGGAGCACTCCATAGGTACGATACAAACCAAACTCGTAGTGGGCTCAATAGGGCATATGACAAGGCACGCGAGGCAATGCTAGGGTAGGATTCTTACATTTGCAGAATTGGGCTAGTGGTAACTTATAGCAGCTACTACCGCCCACCTCGGAACACACTCCCATAACCAAATCGAGAGGTAACCACCAAATTAATCATAAAGTAATAAATATGGTATCAAAGAAGCATGTCCGATCGGAGGTGCGACCTCACTTGGCCTAGGTATAACTCTTGTTTTAGTCATATCAAGCTGACCCGAGGGTGTCAGAGCTGCGTTCATACCTCATACAGTAGTGTTCGCCAAACCATCCTACTTCATTCTAGATTCTCCACCATGCGCATAGTTTTTAAAGTGGTTTTCGGTATTGTCATAGAGTATGAAAATATCTGATCACGGTCTCTTTAATAACCAAACGCTTATTTCACACCAAATGGTTCTTTTACATTTCCAAACCGATTCATAAATGATATCATATTCACATCAAAATCATATCACTTTTGAAATCATATCACTTTCAAAATCATATCATTTTCGAAATCATATTTACTTTTGAAATCATATTCGTTTCAAAATCAAACCACAAAATAGGTTAAAACCTTATATCAAAATATTGCCTTTAAATCAATTAAATCTAAATCATAACAGTTTCAACTTTAACAGTTTGAATATTGAAAGTAGTTTATATTTTGGAATAGTTATACATTTAAAAACAGTTTATATGTTTAAAAATAGGTTTTAGATTAATAGTATATATTTTAGAAATTGTTTATATACTCAAATAGGTTATAAATATTAAAAGTTGGTGTATTAGAAATAGTTTAAAATGGTTTAAGAGTTTAAAATAGTTTAAGGATTTTAAAATAGTTAAAATAGTTTAATATAAAATGGTTTGATTATTGAAAATGGTTTATATAGTAAATAGTTTGGAAATTTAAATAATCTAAATTTTAAAATAATATATTTTTAAATAGTTTATTTTAAAATAATTAATTTGAAAATAATATCAAATCAAACTTGTTTCTTTCATTTCAACAAACCTGGATCATATCCAGAATTTAAATCAACAAACTCACTTTTAAATCTTTCAATTCAAATTCTCATTTAAAACCATTCAATTTATATCGATTTCAAATCCACGTTTGAACTACAAATCTAAACCACTTCAAATTCAATAGATTTCAAAGTTTAAATATTCAAACGTTTACAATAACTAAATTTTGATAAATTTCAATTATATTTCAAAATTCAACTTTAAATTTTCAATTTAAATTCTTTAAACAATTCATTTAAACCAATTTTGTAACAACCCGCATATTTTACGATTTTATATTTAAATATTTTATTTAAATATAGCATCGTTAGTTGGATTAAATTTCGAAAATATGACTTTTTGTAAATAGTCGAATTTTGACTCAGGACCACTTCCATTGAGTCCAAAACGGCATTTGCGACCTTTTTGAGTATAAACATCGATATGTTTGGAGTTGATTAGAATTTTGATATTTTCATTTGGGGCTTTAGGTTTGGATTTCAGCCCACTAACCTAACAAAGAACCCAACTCCTCTACAATAACAACTCCCACTCCACTCCTCTTCATTCGTTCATAACATTTCCTAACACTCAAGCTAAAGGAAAGAATGGGGGAAAAGATGGGAAATTAAAATTCCTAAGTCCTAGTTTTCTTAGGAAATTCAAGTTCTAGTTCTAAAATCAAAGAGAAGCTTAGTTAAGCATCCTCTTCATCTTCTCCATCTCAATCTCTCTTCAATTTTCAGAAATTCCTATAAAGTAATCTAGGAAATCTTTCCATGTGATAATAGATTGTAGATCTTAGAGGATTAGTTGAAGAGGAATTCATCTTCCTTTGTTTTAGAGCTTCTCATTCGTTGTTTTTGAGTTTTAAAGGTGAGTTCTTGAACTCACATCTATGTCTATAGCTTTCATTGTTGTTAGGTATGAATTCCTAACATCTATTTCATGTTCAATTGCTTTTGATTTAAATTGGTTTGGTGAATTTCCCAATTTGGTATTTTGAGTCAAAATCTTTAAAGATCCTATCTTGGATGTTTGGAGATGTTTTTAGTGGTGTATCGAAGATCCTATAGGGCTAGGTTGTCGATTGGCATAAATCCCGAGCATCCATCGCTCGTTCGATCGCTTCCGGTTTGATTTTTGCCCTCTTTGGACTAGGTTAATTTCTACCTAGCAGGAAAATCCAGACGTCTGGTTGAAAAATCCAAACGTCTGGTAAGGGTCCCTGGAAAAAGAAAAAAAATAACAAATGTAGAAAAAAATGGCAGAGACAAAATCCAGACGTCTGGTTAAACCCAACCAGACGTTTAGTCCTGTGCAATTTTACATATTTTGGCTGTTTTTGAGTGGATTTTCAATTTTTATCGATTTTTGTTGATCCGGTTATTTGTTGTCAATTATTATCGACTTTGATGACTTCATTTATGGATTTTTGGGAATATCCATTTGATTGGATTTGATATCGATTTTTATGGTTTGAATTCACGTCGTCGAATGTGGATTTTTGGTGATAGATTGTTTTTACAATCATTTTTGTGATTTGTCACTTTTAAATACAAAGGTTTTTATTCTAGTAGTAAATACTCAAACTCTTTCACAAAAATGATTTCAATGTTACTTCTAATGCAAAGCTCGTTTTTAAAACCATTTTCTAATCTATTAGTATATACAAACCATTACCTCATTCGTATGAGAAATCTAATTAAACAACTTAGCAAAACAAGTGGTATGAAACGCTTGCGTTTACTTTGTCGGTTAATTCTTGGACTTGTTCGATTGAAATCTTCTGACAATTATCGAGTGGAAATCTATAATTTGTTCGTAAATATTTAAGTTAAGCCAGTGGTTATGGGACATGAAGTTAAACTGATCTATTTACTAGCTTAGCGTAATTTACACTTCTTATTGATCGATAAAGATCAATTGGGATTTAGACTAGCGATGTGCGATGTCTCTTTGTCCGCGTGGGGGACTATACCCCATTCTATAGAGGTTGGTCTCATTTTTATGGGCTAACGATCCATGGTATTTTAACCTTTTTATGGAATTTGGTTCATCGGACGTATCGATGTACTACGTCGTTGTTCCGGCTAATTTGAGTTTTTGGTTCATCGGGCGTATCGCTGTACTACATCATTGTTCCGGCTTATTTGAGTTTTAGGTTCATCGGCCGTATCACTGTATTATGTCGTTGTTTCGACTTGTTTGAGTTTCAGGTTCATCGGGCGTATCGCTGTACTACGTCGTTGCACCGGCTCTATGGGTTAGCGACCCATGGGATAGCATCTCGTTTGTGATACACGTGTTGGTGAGTTTTCATGCTCCCGTTTGTGATAGACCTCCCCCTTTATGTTTTTTGGATTTCTAACCATTGATTTCTGGAATTTTTGTTTTTCACCTATTTTTGTAATTTGTAATGATAAGCTTTATCAATATTTGAGGTATGGTGAATAAGCAAAAGAATATGACATTCTTTTTGGTGTTTTTGAGAAAATTTGAGATATTGTATGATGTTTGTTGTTATCATATATTTTCTGTCATATCTCTTATCTTATCTCATTTTATATGATATTTATAGCTAGACTGATCCGTTTATTATTTTTCTTCTTAAATAATACTCGGGTCAAACCGAGGTGTTTCAGGTGCTTCCACTGGACTTCTTAGCAGGGACTAGCTTTTGACTTTTGGCTAACTACTTTAGCTCAGTAGTTTTTTTGTTTTTATACATTCGAGATAGAGACTCCTTGATGTATACATATTCTTTTGTCTTGCACTTGTACCTATTCTTTTAGGATGTAGTGGATCTTGTATGACCACTACTTTGATGTACACTTCTATGTGATATATTCATATATGTTTCCACCTTAGTCATATGAATATCTGTGACTGATTTGTGTTATGCTTATTTTATATTTGTTTCCGAAGGTCACATAGCCATTGTGTAGTAGTTTTGAGTTTGTAATTGATGTGTCAGATTTCCTCTTGAAACGAAATGCATGTAATACTATCTGACATATCGGTACTCGCACAAAGTGATTACACAGATGGTCGTTCCTCAACAACCTTATTCTTCTTGCTAGTCGAAGGCATTATGTTATAGTGTTCTTGGCTGGTGTGAGTATAGAGGTGGGGCGTCACAAATTTCAACTTCACATTTTAAAGCTTGGATTTTTAAAAACAATTCAGTTCATATAAATCAAATTTTATTTCAAAATATCATTTAACTAGATTCAAAATTAAAGATTTAAAATCATTTTTTTTAACCAATCTGGTGTCCTTATCTAATTTTCTACCCTGTGGTCAAGTGATACGGATATATATATCATTTCAACTCGCAATAATTTAAATTTGTGGGTATATATCATTTCAACCCGAAACCCCGAGTTAAAATTCAAAATCCATAAAATCGCTCGATTTTATCATTTCAACCCATAACGATTTTTCCCTAATCTATAAGATCGTTCGGGTATGTATCATTTCAACCCATAGTGAATTTTCCAAACAATAATTAAGGGAACTTACAGTGTGATAACAGCACATAAATAAACATACATCGAATCATCCAAATATCAACAATTAAGCATCCATCACAATCATCATTCAATTTAACCAATAAATCACAACAAATAAACTGGTTACCACTATCAGGTTTTTAACTGGCAATTAATATCAATATTAATTTAAAATGGCAATTAAATTCAATATAAGTTCAATTTAAATTCGAATGACAATTTAAAAATACCAAACAGCTATCAATAAATTTCTAATCACATCATAAATTTAATCTAACTAACATAAGATGGTTTAGTAGTTGTGAGTGGGTTAAATTAACCACCTTTGAGTTTTTGTCGATTTAAAATCCAAATAAAGCCCAAAACTAACAGTCTCATAATCCAACCAAACTAGTTCCATAATGTCCGGAATTTCGATACGATCGTAATGGAGAAAACCGCGCATGAATCCGAGCTCGTATGAAAAAGATATTTGTGTTAGAACAATTGAATTTATAAAATATGATAATTAGATAAACTAATAAAAAGAGGACACGTCACTACCTTCTACAGCAAACCCTAGCACGCATCAGCCTTTTGTACGTAACCCATTTCATTCAGTCGCCACCTTAATTCGAAAAACGCCGCAACCATAGGCCTCGACCACCTAATCAGGCGACGTCGTCTGCCTACCCTCCTTAGGCCGACCCTCCACGTGGCACGCGTGATCTTCTAGATCGCCAGAGGCGGAGCGCCGTCGTTCGAAGAAGATGGCCGATTTCGGTGAACCCACAACACTTCTGACCTCCACGAACCCATGGATGCACACTACTCAACGACCTCTTCTAGCCCATACCCTCTGATCGTCGCAAGGATGAAGATCCACTGTTGGATCGAAAAACCCTAATATGAACGGCTGAGGTTCTTCATCGATTTTTGGTCAAACGATGCACCAAATCGAAAAACGAATTGTTGCAATAGATTTTGCTCGTCGAGAGCTTTCCAACGATATATAATATGCTAGGGTTTGATGAATTTAAATTTTGAAATTGGTTTTTGAAACTGAATTTAGGGTTTTGGGATTGAAATTAGGTTTCTGCCATTAGAGAGAGGAGATAGGAACGGATAAGATGAACTATACGTATATAAAATCAGAAATAGAGACTGCTAGGGTTAGAAAAATCTACTTATTGGACAAGGATAGATAAGGATGAATGGACAGATCATATTGGTCGAAACGATTACGCGAACCCGAAAAGCCCGTTACGCTTCCGAAACGAAAGTATGTCATCCCTTATATCAAAATAGATGTTTATGATATTTTTAAACTTAATGGAACTGGTTTCAAGCCCCAATTCCATTGTATAAAGAAGTTAGCTTTAAAAATCAGCTTATTTTAATGGAATTCATTAAATTGATTTCTACGCATTTCGAGCCCGCACGATCAAACGACAAGTCCGATCGCTATGAAACTTGAAATCCTACAATAATTCACTGTTACGGATCCGATGAAACTGGTTTCATCGAAATCTGTGACAGTGGCCAAAATGGTTATTTTCACATTAATTAAATAAATTATTATTAAATTGGTTTAATCACTTTTAAATTCAAATTTAAAAGTTAACAAATTTATCATTCTTGATTACATATAAATAAGTAATCTTTTAAAACAAATTTTCCATGTCAAGTTTAATATTTAAATATTGCACTAATTACAGCTTTCAATTATAATTGAAATAAATTCATTAATTATAATTTAAATTCCAATAAATTCATTTATTTTGACTTACATCTTATTATCAATCATCGAATACCAAATATGAATTCATTTGATACTAGTTCACTTTTTTATTAAATTCTTATTTTACAGTTATCATCTTTTATCATATTAGTTATAATATTTCAATTTCCTTAATTCCATTAATTACCAATTTTAATTCCTTATTTAAAATTATAACCAAATTAACTTTACGATAATTTCTATTGATTGAAATTACTTAAAAATAGTTGTCAGAAGCATTAAAAAAAACATTATCAAATCATATTTTAATTATTTTTCTCATTAATAAATCATAAGTTTTTAATTTATCACAATATAAATTTCCAAAATCTTATTTAATTTACTATTTTTAATTATCAAAAAATACGGGTCGTTACAACTAGTATCTTACAGCGATGATGACTTCTCAGGATGTCGTATGGATAGAAAGAGTACAAGCGGCACATGTCACTTTACCAAACAGTCTCTAATATCATGGTTTAGTAAGAAACAAAATTGTGTTTCAATATCGATATGGAAAACGGAATAAATATCCGCTGCTTTGGCATGTGCACAAGTCATATACATGCAACAGACACTTAGATATTTTGGTATTGACAAACATAAATCATCAAGTTATTATGATAATACAAGTACTATAAATCTTTCAAAAAATTCGATAAATCATTCACGAACAAAACACATTGTCATTTGTCATCGTTTCCTACGAGACTATATAAAAAAAAAGGTAATATCACTTGAATTTGTAACTTCCAAAAACCAAATCGTAGATTTTTTTACTAAACCATTGAATGAAAATAGTTTTAAAAAACTACGACGAGAACTCGAAATCATCTCCTTACTAGAGCTTCATTAAAATATATAACTTAAAACCTACAAATTAACTCCTAATTATCTCCAGTTATTCTCCAAACCATTACTTCAAACTAAAGATAGAAAATCATTTTCTGAAATTTTAAAATGATAAGAACACTTTCTACCAAAAAATTAAAATACCATAAATAGTTAAGATTAAATTTGTGGTAAAATGAATAATAACCATAAATACTCATCACTATTAATACTTTACAAACTATTATATAAACCGGCTAAACAAAATATCATTTAACAATTTTTTTTTCAAAATGGCTTCTGACGACGATTCGACCTATCCCTCAACTGATTTTAGCACACCTTCTTCTAAAAGCATATTCATCCTCGTTAAAACAACTATTTCTTCAAGTAGTTTGTCTTTATTAAAGATTATTCCATCACCAACCTCTCTCACCGGTTTTTCTCCATAAGGAAAGAAGGTCAAGCAGTAAATAACTTTAATGTTGTATCATCGTATACCAATGACCAGCGCATTCATGAGTTACATCGCTATCAACAAGAAATGATAGGTCTTCAGAAACAAATGTACTAGGAACAAAGCAGACAGTGAGCGCATCTTAATTTTATTGAAAGATCAATTATGGCATTGTGTGGACAATCACCAAAGAAGAATAGTATACGTAAAAGCTCTCCTCGATTAACGGAAACTCCATTAAAAAATCACAACTACAAGCCAAAAAACTCTTGGGAACTAGGGCCATTGGAAGAAGAATCTGAACCTTTTGAAAACAAATAATCTGTCATCACCCTATCTTATTTCTTTTTGACATACTATCTATATATATAATCATTATAATGAATAAAGAATTTATGCGGACTATCCCATATCAAAGAACTAGTTCATGTCAACAAGTGGTCACCAAACCCGCCAATGAAGATAACTAAGCCTAACTCTTAGGATCACCTCCCCTCCGAGGAGTCCGATCCATCGAGGATAAATAAGTAGAAATTTTCATATATATTATCCGGGTTTTTAACCCAGCAGGATCCAGCAGAAAACAGAACAATTCCATGACATCGGAATGGTTTGGAACTTAACTAGAAAAGCTAAGGCAAGGAGTTGGCGAGAGCCAAATCATATTACTAAAGCAATGGCCAAATTCAACTGAACCAAGAAGCTAGCGTCAGTTCAGTTTAGTCAGCTGTTAAGTGTATCCAACTAATAAATTGTCATTAAAACGGAGCAATGTGCAACGAGACTATGCAAACAACAATGAAACAAGGTCATGAAAGCATCGTACATTTCAAACTCCAAAACTAGCCTAAGTGCCTGGATAACCAGCGATCCATACCCTATGGATTGCTAGCAATCCATGCAAGATGCCAAGGTGCCATGGAATAAAGGAAGCAGAGAAGGACAAAAGACACAGCAAAGTATGCTAAGTGTATGGATCGCCAGTGATCCATGCACTATGGATCACCAGCGATCCATACTGGATAGAGAAGACTTAGCAAGCTGGCACACTAAAGCAATGAAAGGGAGCTGAGGAAATAGCTCACACACGAGCCATAATCTATGGATCGCTAGGGATCCATGGTTTTGACTCGGATCGTGAGCTATTCTCCCCTAGGTCGCTCTATACCTTCTTGCGAGTAGCTGACGAAGTGGCCTGGCCCAGAAGATCTTCAATCTCTATAAATACCATCATTCCTGCAACATAAATGGGATCTTCTCCAGACTGGTTGCTGAAGCTCTGTTGGAAACATTCTGCACTCTCTACCTCTCTCACAACAATCTCTAAAGGAATTCACTGTAATTCTCTAGTGGATTCCAACTCTGGGGATTCAATCTACCTAAGGATAATCAAAGCATTGTAATCAAATAATACTTGTAACAGCAATCAGTCTATAATAAAACTATAAAGTGGATGTAGGCTTCGTTAATAGCTGAACCACTATAAAAATTCCATGCCTTCTTTCTTTTACTGTTCTTTTTCTATATTTGTTATCTGTGTCATTGCTCTATTCAAATAGCGCTGGTGCTTTCAAACTCATACTGGGGTGTTGTACCATTTTTTGGATTAACATTTTGGTGCTTTCACTGATAAACTCCAACTCAGGATCCAGATCTAGCTATCTACTTTGGATCCCATAGGTCTAGAAGTTAGATAAAAAATCTTTGCTTGAAGAATCTGCTGTTTAGAATCAATGGCCCTTGGAAGAGGAAGAACTGGCTCTGGAAGATCCATAGGGACAGTAGTAGCTGAAGAAGATGTTAATCCCCAACAAACTGAAGTAAATGGTGCTAACTTGGGGAATCAGGTGCCAGCATCCTCCAGTTAGCATGAAGTTGTCACCAGGGATGAGTTGAATAAATTGGTTGATGAGATCAACCAAAAAATGGAAATTAGCCAAAAGGTACTAATGGATAAGCTTAATGCTCTCCTAAACCTACAGTCAAATCCTTCTCCAAGGACTATGTCTGAACCTATGGCTGCTATAGAATGTTAGAATTCCTCCGTTGCTGGTCTACATAGAAGAAACGGAAAACAGCCACAAAAAGATGACAACAGGACTTAATGTGGATGGAAATGCAAGTACTTTGTTCACCCCAAGGCAACCTATTCTGGACTTGAATCAAGGGGCAAAGACCCTGTTGGAAGATATAGCTATGAATCTCTCCGACTTAGAGGACGAAGAGCAAGAAGAAAAATTAGAAGAAAATGTCAATGCATGCGATAATGCAGGGAATACTCAAACTGCTCCGGTTAAACCAACCGCAAGCCAACGGGACCCTATAGGAGTGGCTCTCTTGAAGACAGAAGAGCCTAGGTTTCAGCCCACTCACCAAGACCATTTGCAAAGCCAAACACTTAGCTTAGTGACTGATTGTCATCCTCAGGACTACCGGACATCAGAGGCATACATAGCGGATATGCTTAAACGATTAATGAAGGAGAGTAAAAGTAGAAGAGATGATGAATGGGAATCTGCACCAAGTCGGACTCCCTTCACCGATGAAATCCTGAATGAGAAATATCTAGAAAAATTCACAATGCGAACTATTCCATCCTATGACGGAACAAAAGACCCAAAACCTCACTTGTACAAATATAGTTGGTTTATGGATGGAGCTAATGCCTCCGAAGCTATTCGATGCAGATGTTTTCCTATTTTTCTCAAAGGAGTTGCGTCAATGTGGGTTCACCAGGTTTCCACTAAGATCTATCTCTACTTTTGACCAATTGGCGACAAGGTTCCTTGATCAGTTCAGATTACATACTGCATAGACAAAAGACGTCATGTCCCTATCTGCATTATTCCCAGGGCGTAACGAATCACTGAAATCTTTCATGAATATGTTTAACACCGCTGTGATGGAAGTAAGCAACCCTAACAAAGACATGGCTTTTATGGCATTAGTCTGTGCAATTCACCCGAAAACTGAATTCGAAAAGTGGATTAAGATAAAGAAACCTACCACCAAGAAAGATTTCAATTGTAAAGCAAGTCGGTACCTAAGGTTGGAGGAAGCGTGGGAATTGGAAAGGAAGTCTATTAGTGTGCAACCGACGAACATTGGGGAAAGCGATGTAGCAATGAATCAAAATGCGAACACTTCTCGGACTACTGAAGGAATCACTGGGAAAAACGGCAACAATAAAAAGCTTAAAGGGTTTAGGCCCGAAGGCTACAATTCCCTAAACGACACACCGGAAAGCATCTTTCTCGCAACTCATAGGACTAAGGAATACAAAAAACCCCAAAAAGGAAGCAACTGAGCAACAAAAGCGCTCGGGGAAATGCTGCCGCTTCCATGAAACACATGGTCACAATACAAATGAATGCCGCCACCTAAAGAATCTCATTGAAGAGCTGATCTAGAATAACAAACTCCAGCAGTACGTAAGAAAGCCACAAAACCCCGATCAATCTAAGACTCCCCACCATCCAAGAGAACAAAGGAATCAAGATGGAACTAGCGAAGAAGGGTCGAAACGAACTGACCAAAGGCTTATTATTGGAACAATATCTAGGGGACCACACCCCGCATAAAGAAGTTGGGGGGAAATGGAGCGGTATGCAAGTTCGTTGAAGCACACTCCTAAGAAATCATGTTTAGCTGTAGAAGGCAAAACTCCAGCCAAGCAGCAAAGGGTCTTAAATGATGATATAGTGTTTTGAAATCGGGACATCGAGGGGATCGAACTCCAACTCTCGATCCGATAGTGGTGACGGTAGGAATCGGACCTACTGTAGTTCAACGGGTTTTGGTTGATAGTGACAGCTCCATCAACATACTCTTCAAACGTACTTTCGATCAAATGAAGATTGGCATGAAAATTGTATTCGCGTGCCAAACAAAGATTCAGGGGTTTACCGGTGAACCCAAACAACCGGTGGGAACAATTGATCTACCTGTGGAGCTTGGAGAGGGTGAGCAAAGGGTCACCTTATTTAGACTTTTGTGATCGTGGATGAAATGTCAGCATACAACGCCTTCTTTGGATGGCCTGCATTAGCTGACTTCAGAATACCATTGGCCCAATAGTGCCTTACAATGAAGTTCCCTATAGAGCATGGAGTCGGAATTGTGAAAGGAGACCAAAGCGCCGTTTGGGAATGCTACATTACATAATTGCGTGAGTCAAGAAGGAAGGAAAAAGGAAAGGATGTGGGGAAAACTCTCCATATTCGTGAGCCCACTAAATAGCAATTACAGAGACGCCCTTGGCTTGGGGACCATAGCCGATTCAACAAGGCTTTGGACCCTAGAAAGAAGAGTTCAGGGGAGGATCGGGCAACATCGGTAGAATTGACGGGGTCTGTCCCAGTCTGTATGGATGACCCAACAAGGGTCTTGAAAATTGAATCGCACCTTGGAAACAAGATGCGGTCAGAACTAAATAAATTCCTCCATGCCAATTTGGACGTATTTGCTTGACTGCACTCCGATATGTATGGGATATAACCCGAAATTGCCTGCCACACGCTCAATATTGACCCCAAATTCACACCAGTAAAGCAAAAAATGCACAGCTTGGGTCCTGAACGGTCTAAGGCACTAAGAGAGGAGGTTGATAAACTGATGGCCAATGGCTTCATTCGAGATGCAACTTACCCTAAATGGGTATCAAACCCAGTATTAGCCAAGAAGTCTAATGGAAAATGGCGAACTTATATTGACTTTTCGGATCTAAACAAAGCTTGTCCGAAAGATAGCTTGCCGCTCCCCAGAATCGATCAGCTTGTGGATAGGACGACGGGGCATGAATTGCTATCATTTATGGATGCATACTCGGGCTACAACCAGATCCTGATGAATGATCCAGATCAAGAGAACACCACATCGATCACCGATTTGGGACTGTACTGCTACAGAGTAATGCCATTTGATTTAAAAAACGCCGAGGTAACAAACCAAAGGCTGGTGAATACTATGTTCAAACACCAAATCGAAAAGACTAAAGAAGTTTTTGTGGATAACATGTTGGTCAAACCTCGAGTAGCTGCTAATCATTTAGAAAATCTTGCCGAAATGTTTGAAATACTCTGAAAGTATGGAATGAAGCTCAACCCACTCAAATGTCACTTCGGAGTAGCCTTTGGGAAATTCTTGGGAATCATAGTAAGTGCCAAGCCATTGAAGCGAATCCAGAACAAATAATGGTGCTACGAGTAGTCCAAGCCTCGAGAAATAAGAAGGAACTTCAAAGCTTGAATAGAAAAGTTGCAGCACTAAGCCGATTTATCTCAAAAGCTACAGACAAGTGCATATCGTTCTTCGATGCGCTGAAGAAAGGAAAGAAAAACTTCGAATGGAATGAAGCTTATCAAACCGCTTTCGAAGAACTACTACGACACATGGAAACTCCGCCAATCTTGTCTAAACCGGTGGATGGAGAAGACCTATTCATTTACTTGGCAGTCTTACCGCATGCACTGAGTGCCGCTCTCGTGCAGGAAAAAGCGAGAATCCAATGATCTGTGTATTACATTAGCAAGTGATTCACCTGAGCTGAGAAGAATTACCCAAAACTGGAAAAGCTAGCGTATTGCCTCTTGATCGCGTCCCAGGAGTTACGACCATACTTTCAGGCACATCCAATCAAAGCGTTAACTGACCAACCCTTGAAACAAGTGTTGTACCGACCCGAAACCTCCGGACGACTCCTCAAATGGAACATAGAGCTAAGTCAATATGACATTACATACCATCCTAGGAAAGCAATCAATGGGCAAGCATTAGCAGACTTCATCGCCGAGTTTACCATACAGGACGATGAGGAAGAAGCATCATTGGAAGTGGAGACTCAATGGAAACTCTTTGTAGATGGTGCATCGGACAATCTCTGTCCAGGGGCATGGGTAGTACTCAAAACCCCCAAAGGGATAGCTATTTGCTACGCCTTGCGCTTAGAATTCCCTGCGATAATAATGAAGCAGAATATGAGGCGCTTATTGCAGGACTAAAGATGGTGAAAGAACTTAAGATAAAATCCATTCACATCTACAGAGTCTCCCAGTTGGTCGTTTGTCAGGTAAAGGTGGAATACCAGGCTCGTGGAGAGAATCTCGCCCCGTATCTGTCCAAAGTGCAAGAACTAATAAGTGACATTGAACATTATACCATAGCCCATATTCCACGAGAAAAAAACACAAAGGCGGACTATTTGGCTAAACTGGCAAGCTTCAGGGAAGCTCAATCATTAGGGCTCGTCCCAGCCGAAACTTTAACCACCCCAAGCATAGATGAGATAAACGTCGACTAGATCCTCAAGACAGGCATCGAACCAGAAATGTCAAGGACTACTTACTTGTAGGAACCCTTCCAACTGACCGGAAGCAATGGAAAAAGCTTCTCCGAAAAGCACCATGGTTCATGATGTAGGATGGAATTCTCTATCATAGGGGATTCTCGACCCCCCTTCTTAGATGTGTGACCGATAATAAAGCATGACGAATCCTAAAGGAGTTATACGAAGACAAATGCGGGGATCACACTGGGGGGCAAACCCGAGCGAAGAAAGTCCTTCTGTCTGGATATTTCTGGCCAACAATAAACCGCGACGCTGCAGACTACGCCAAAAGATGCGATCGCTGTCAAAGATTTAGCAAAATTAAGAGGACTCCTTCAATGGAGCTAAAGCAGATGGTCAGCCTGTAGCCGTTTGCAATATGGGTAATCAGCTTGATTGGCGCCCTACCAATAGCAAAATGAGGGGCCAAATATGTTATTGTTGCAGTAGATTATTTCACAAAATGGGCTGAAGCAAAACCGTTGGCCACCATAACCACAAAGAAAGTCATTAACTTCATTACTAAAAGCATTATTTGTAGGTTTGGTGTGCTGCAAAAAGTCATCATGGACAATGAAACTCAATTTGATAGTGTCGAGTTCAAAGACTTCTGTAAACACTTCCAAATTGAAAAGAGCTTTTCCACGATAGCTCATCCGCAAGGAAACGGGCAGGTGGAAGCGAAAAACAAGATCATCAAATCCACTATCAAAAAGCGACTAACAAAAGCAAAAGGAAACTGGGTTGATGAACTTCCCATCGCACTCTGGGCTTACAAAACTACCCACAAAGCAGCAACCGGCCACACTCCATTCGCCTTGGCATATGGTTCAGAAGCAATGATTCCTGTTGAACTGGAAGTCCCCTCACACCGAAGGCAAAACTTCAATCAAAAGCTAAATGAGTAGCTCATACTCGAATCGCTAGATATGATTGACGAAAAAAGAAAAGAAGCAGAGTTGAGAGCCACTGCCCACCAAAAAAGGGTCGCACGGTACTTCAACTCAAAAGTTCACAATCAAACCTTCGAAGTGGGAGATCTTGTGCACAAGCGAGTTTACCTCGTTCTGGGGACCTTCAGACCAAACTGGGAAGAACCGTATGTCATCAGTCAAAAGCTAAGAGATGGGACTTTCAAGCTAACAACCGTCGACGAAACCCAAGTTCCTATGGCATGGAATAGCGAATCGCTCCGCCGTTACTTTTTCTGAAAGCTACCTTATGTACATTTTATTTTCCAGCAAATAAGCCATCCCGGGATGCCGGGGGCATTGTACATAGGCAAAAACTGCCCTGCTTTCCTTAATAAAGTTTGCTTCTTGAACCAACAAAATCGTGTTCATAATAACTATCCACCGGGTCGACGGAAGCAAATCAACTCAAAACGTTAGATCGGCGGAACCCGATCTTGGTCTTCTAAAAACCAGTGCTGCTCCGGCAACATCCGAAAGACTAAAACATACGCTTCTTATGTTGCCCGAGAAAAGAAACACTAAGGAGCATGAAAATCCACGCACTAACTTCTAAAACTTACGCTCCTCACGTTCCCCGAAGATAGGCAACACTAAGGAGCACGAAAGGCCACACATTTCGTAAGTCATGTACTAACTTCTTAAACTTACACTTCTCACGTTGGTCGAAGATAGGTGACACCGAGGAGCATGAAAAGCCATGCATTTTGTAAGCCGTGCACTAACCTCCAAAATGCCAACTCCTCACGTTGCTCGAAGATAGGCACGCCGAGGAGGACTAAAAGCTGCGCACTAAATTCCAAAACACTAACTCCTCACATTGTCCGAAGATAGGCAACTCCGAGAAGCATGAAAGATCATGCACTGATTCTTAAAACTTAAACTCCACACCCTACCCGAAGATAGGCAACATCGGGGAACATAAAAACATATGCTCCCCGCATGGCCTGAAGATAGGCAATGCCGAGGAGCACCAAAAACCATGCATCCCATGACCAGCGCCAACTACTTCTATAATCAGGAATAATGAGCACAACTCCAACAAAATTGGAATGCTACAAACCAACAGGAAAGTTTCAACCAAGGACACTTAATGATTAGACTGCCTTCAGTTAACCCATGCAATGTGCACCTCTCAAATACGCATATATTGCATACTTGCTGGAATATTACAAGAAATTTGGATTACATGCTAAAGTTGCAAAACTTTCGAAAAAAGGAAAATCAAGCTGTGACTTAGCCAAATTTCAAGTTTAATATAAAAATTATCTAAACCCTAAGTTACCGATCATTTGAAATTTTTTTGAAGTAAACAGCCTTTTGAACTGGAGGGTATACACCGGTACTTGAACAACAACGCGTGGAAACAAAAAGTTCACAAGTTCTGTCACTCCAAACAAAGAATTTTTAATTCTATTAATTTTATGTAAAGAATTTTTATGTTATGTTAACTTTTAAGTTCTGTTACTTCAAACGAAAGATCTTGGCAGTAATCATAGGACTAGATAAGTATAAAATAAAACAAACACGAGTGTACAGAAAATATATGAGCAGACAGATGAGAATATAGTCAAAGTATCAATATATTGCTTATAATTTTCTTTACATAGGATCAAAACGTGAGGGTCATACCCACACAACACCAACCAACAAAAAGAAAATATAGATTCCACAGCAAAAACACTAAGTGCAGACTCTGCACTTTAACAAAATGACTCAAAAGGAACCAAAAATCAAATCAGTCTTCATACAAGCTCCTCAACGCTTCCTTCCACCGCTCCCCTTTCCGCCCTTTGTTAGTAGCTTCTGCTTCATCTCAAGAGTAGTGTCCCTGTTGGTAATGTCAACGAACACCTCAGTGGCAATGTCCTCCTCTTCCTCTGCAGTCTTCTCAGAAGATTCTCCCTTCCCTTTGCGTTTCCGTGATTTACAGGATCTCTTTGAGGCCTTAATCACTTCAACTTTTTTCTTCTTGATAGCAACCAGCTCGTGCCGAGTCTTGCGAGGCTGCTCTCTCTGGACTTCCTGCTCCTTAATTTCTGTCGCTGTTACGTCTCCTTCTAACGACACGGAAGGGTCATCCAGGCCGTGAAGCACGGCTATCTTTTCGAACTCTAGCCCTGGCTGTGAGCCAGACATGGACGTAGAAATAGGAACAAGAATAGAGACAACCACAGAGGCTATAGAAATAGCAGTGGGTCCAGGAGCTGAGGAAGCTGGCACATCAATAGGAAAGGTGGACGGACCTATAAGATCAAAAACGAAAGCTATTATCCAGCAAATTAGTCACCATCCTTGAAGAAGAAATTAAAGATTTACTTCCTGATTTCCTTGCATTTATTACCTCAAATAATTAATAAAAAGCAGCTATATCTCCACCATAAATACCAATTTATTACTTAATAATAACCAGCTATATCTCCACCATAAATACCAATTTATTACCCATCAAAGCCGAATTTAATGCCCAATAAATTCCATGATAACCTGCTTATTTATTGCTAATTAATGCCAACCACTTCCATATCAAATATTCCTTAATTCCCTTCATCCTTACCTTAAATAAGAAGATTATGGTGCAATTAATATCAGCCTAGTCAGCGTCACTACAATTCCACACCATCACTGGGTTAAGGCTTACAGCTATAAATACACCTAGTATTGCAAAAGAAAAAAAGAAAATGAAACATAAAATATGACTTCTCCTCTTCACAATCTCTTGTAATATGAAACTACAAGTGATAAATAAATTATAAAGTGGATGTAGGCCATAGATTTTGCCGAACCACTATAAACATCTGTGTCTCTTTTCTTACTTCTGCTATTTATTTATTCTTACCTGAGATTTGTGCTGCCGATTATCTACACTGGTGTTTTCACAATTGATCCAGGGTGTTGATCCATTTTTTGGGTCAACAAAAGTGTTAAATTCTTCCTGCTCTTGCGGCGTAAGTTGGAAGCTCTTGAACTCGGAGGAAGCGAGAACATTACCTACACCGGAGGAATGGTTGAGAATGTCGACTTCAAATTCACCACCTTCGCCTTCTTTCGACGGTTCCACTACCGGAGGAAGAATCTCAAGCTCTGAACTTACTGGCAGGTCAGGGGGCTACTCAGATGATTCGCCCACGCCAGAAATAAAAGGCTTGGTGAGCGCTTCGACGGTAGTTATTAAAGCAGCGTCGGTGGCCTCTTTCTCACTTTCGACTCGAAGAATCTCCAGGCCCTCGAGCAACGCCTTCATTGACTCTTCATTAAGGTAGGCATCCTACAACTCCCGCTCGGTATAGACATCACCGCTATCGAAGAAGCGGGATAAGATTTCTTCCCAAACTAAAGCGAGAGTGCGCGGGAACTTCGGACCCAAGTAGCTAAGACTCCCTTGGTGCAACAGGGAGGTAACATAAAAATTCAGAATGGTCGCGTCTAGCTTTTCCATCTTTCTTTCAAAAGTATTTTGGAGTCTAGGTAATCCTCTCTGACGGTGGCTTTCTCAACTTCAAAGGCGGACTTATCAGCATTGAGATGCACGACCTAAGCCTGTAGCCTGGCTATTGTCTCGACTTGGTCGGAAATAGTCTTATTGTGCCCTTCGACGATGAGGTCGTGATTAGCAATGGTTTTCCTTTGAGCCTCAATCGTTGCGTTGCAAGCCGCCACTTCTTCTTTTAATTTCGCCTCTTCAGCGTGAACCTTCTTTATCTCGTCTCTATAGACGATCTCAATCCTAGCATGAGCCTTTTTTACTTCCTTAAGCAAGTTGGCACTCCTCTTGCCCTCTTGCAGTGCCGCTGCCTTTTTCTTCCTCCAAAAAACTAATTTTGGCGTCACGTTTTGACAGCACTCTCTCAAAATCATCCTTCTTTGACTAGAAAGAGAGTATTTCTTGGTAGTTATTGTGATTGGTGTCCGCCAGTTGCTTACATAATCTCTCTCATCCTGTGGCCTGGTCCAAGTCACTCTAAATAGCTTGAAGGTGGGGCATGTACAAATCTTTGCGAACTGGGTGCAGATCGCGATCAAACTTAACTCTCTTCAGGAACCAACCGAGAAGCACTGCCTCAAGCTTAGGAGGGCCCGAAAGAAGAATATAAGCCGATCTCCAGTAAGGACGTGAAGCACTGGGGGCAGTAACAATAGACGATGGCGAGATGTGAGTTGAAGGCGGAATGGGGGCAAAAGTAACAGGAATTTCTTGGCCCGCTGAAGAGTGTGTTGTGGCAAGCTCTGAAGAATGGGGACGATGCTCAAATTTTGACCTTTTCGATGGCTTCTCCCTTTCCTCAAACGTTCTCCTCTTCTTATACCCACCTTTGTACGATCGGCCTCGATCACTTTCTTCTTTATGGCAGACTTCGGCCTCTAGTTCTTTCCTCCTCCTATATTCCTCCTCCATTTCTCGGAATTGATGACGGTCGACTTGCGCTTAGAGTACCGCTGCGAGCCAGCAATTCTTCGAAGTCATCATAACGGCCGCGTCCTCTCGTCGTACTTGGCATGAAGCATAAATAAAAGGTTTCAGAAGCATAAAATAGACACAACAAAAATGAAAGAATGAATGGAACTGGGTGTAATCCTAATGAGATGTGTAGTGTGTTTCTGGGATAGGCCTAAAACGTCATCACAAACCGGATCGGACGGCCATCGTAGATGGAATCGGACTAACTTCGGCTATCGTAGGCTGAACCGGGCTAACTTCTGGCATAGTTCTGCTCGAGCGGGGGGTCACCTCATCGAGTTTAAAATCTTCTCTCATAAGCATGTCAAAGTCAACATAAACGTCACTCAAATCCCCAAACTCTGCTCCGACGTCTTTACATGGAGAATCACAATGCCCTTCGATTCTAGGGCTTTGTCTTTATTGCTTATATCATGGAGAGGCGAGCTCGAAAGGACAAGACTCATGCCCGGGGTCTCATTGCACGATTCCGAGTCCTCATCGTCGGATCCTGTATAAAGTTCATCACTTGTAGTAAACTCATCGCTACTACACTCAAACTCCCCCTCTTCCTTTTCTAAGTCCAATGCGGCCTTGCCTTCTCTTTGTTTGAATTCTTCTTCTCCTTCCTCCGGAATAGGAGGCATTCTAACCGGGCCGCTAAATCCAGTCGCAGTAGCATCTCCTCCCTCGCGAGCCTCATCGGTTGATCCTCCGGACATGTTCTCTCTCTTAAGAAGCGCCTTCTTCGGAACCGTGGAAAGAAGAAGTAGATCTTGTGCGAACTCTTGATCAGGCAGGAGAGGGGACTTCGACTTGAACAGCGAATCTACCCAGATATAGTAATCCATATCGATGCAAGTTTTCATCAGTAAGCAGCACTTTAATGCATCTCTTCTCGGCATCAATAGCCTTTAGAGTCTGAAAAACTTCATCGAGAGCCACGTCGCTATTTGGTCTAGGAATAACTGCAAGAGACATATGGCTGGTTAGAAACTCCATTGCAACGCATCGGAGCTCGATAAATGGAAAAAGGAACTTACCCTTTGTCTTCCAACGATGATTGAACCCCTTGGGGCATCTAATGAAGAAATATTGCATCTTGAATTGCGACAAGTTGCTCTACAAGCACAGGATGATTTTCCGGTTTCTCTTGGCTTGGATTACGATCAAGGATGGGTAGTCGTCTCTCCTTCTGAACGATAGAAAGTACCGCAACTCATCAATGCTTGGAGTGCGATTGAACGTCTACATGAAAAGAACATGTAGGCAAGTCAAGATGGCATAGCCGTTAGGATGAATCTGGAATGGGGCAATGCCCAATTTCGAAAGAGTCTCGCGTAGAAAGTCGTTAAAGGGAGGCACGGCTCCATTCAAACACATTGACCGGTGGCAAGCGGTGTATCCCGGAGGAGGCATATGAACGAACTCGTCCTTCTCTGGCAAATGCACTTCCTCCTTTGGAATACCGTGTTACGCACAGATGTTATGAAGAACTTTAGCAGAAACCACCGAAGAAGCCCTCTCAGGCGGATTGAGTAAAACTCTAACATTGGAGGCGTCCGATCCACGGTTGGCCCGACTGGGACCAACTGACTGTATTTCGCTTTTGAAGTGGTAGGAGAAAGAGCAACGGATGACGACTCAGCTGCAGAAAGTGTTGGGCTTCCTCCACTCGATTTATGGCACGAAGATGGGTGCTTCATTCTAAAACAACAAAACTCGTATTCAAAATGGTTAGGTGATTTTATTCTAAATTAATAATTTTCACCCTGCAACACTTGAATTCCAGAGAGATATCAATCTGGGCCCATGCAACGGACTTCAAATGTGAACCGGGGCAAGTGCAACGTGCTGTCTAAAGGGGGTGAGCTTGGTATCTGAAACACTACAAACACTCTATCCCATGTAGATAGTCCGTCCGTAGTGGAAATGGAAAAGAATTTCCCACATCACTCC
Source organism: Allium fistulosum (assembly GCA_030737815.1). Classification (NCBI taxonomy): domain Eukaryota; kingdom Viridiplantae; phylum Streptophyta; class Magnoliopsida; order Asparagales; family Amaryllidaceae; genus Allium; species Allium fistulosum. Next base: position 1,249,958,555 of record CM060903.1, on the reverse strand, counting down.
CATTTGTTTTCACTTCCTGTACACTTACCCATTATCGATCAATGATTAATAACGGATCCGTTATCCGAAGCGATGTGGAAAACTCTTCTCACTACAGGGACGCCGAGCGTGCAACAAGCAAGCAGGATAAGTCCAAATTCTTTGGAAGAATCGAGATCGACTAGTTATGTGCCGTGCAGTAACAGCTATGAAACTGGGCATAAGTCAATTCTGGTCTAATGGACAAAGATAGCAAAATGCGTCAAGCATTGGGCCAAAGCCCGAATGTCATTCCGAGAGAAAACTCAAGACTCGATTAACTATCTTCCTCCATTAAACCACAATCAACTCAAACTTCTCATGACCAACATTGCAAATGCGAACTCGCTATCAAGTCATTACGCGAATATTCTAATTAGCAAACCCACCTTTGATTGAATTCTAGAACACAAAAACGATCAAAGATGCATAATCAACGAGCTAAAGATGGATTGATGGCGAGCCAAAGGACTGATCGGCAGCGACCTAGGGCAGTGGCAAGTTAGGGTTTGGGAGAACTGATAATCACTACAAAGAATCACGGCTAATCGTTAGAGGGAATCACGGCGTAGAGCTTAGACAAGATGGATCTAAGGAGGTAATGGATCGGGTCGAACAAGCTGTTGAATCGTTGGGAATTGGGTCTCACGAAGACTAGATTGGGTGAAGGAATAAGAATGGCTCGGGTCGAATGAATTGGTAGCTCGGCTCGAACATATGTATAGGTAGATAGAAATGACAAAGCAAAATTTTGCTAAGTCATCGGATCACCCGCAATCCATCATGGATCGCTAGTGACCCATCTTTCGAAGGAAAATTTTCTTTCAAGTGGTCAGGTTGCTAGCGATCCATCATACATAGATCGCTAGAAACCCATAAGGTTTGGGGCAGGTTTTTCTCAAGTTCGTGCTCCGACATTCATCCATTGTTCCGAAGCATACCGGGAAGCTATAAGAAGAAATTTGACCCGTTACGACAAGCAATAGTAGTCAAGACCAAAGCTAGGTGATCAACAGTATAACCTGCCATGCATTCGTAAAACTCCAATAAGATCACTTGGAATTCGATGAACAGATATTGAAGGCGATAACTTCCAGAGCACGACTTGTTTACAACGAAGACGTACTCTGGGATGAAAATGTTATCCGAGTTTTTAACCTTGCAGGATCCAGCAGAAAACAGAACAATTCCATGACATCAGAATGGCTTAGAACCTAACCAGAAAGGCTAAGGAAAGGAGCCGACGAGAGCCAGATCATATTACTAAAGCAACGGGCAAATTCAACTGAACCAAGAAGCTAGCGTCAGTTCAGTCCAGTCCGTTGTTAAGTGTATCTAGCTAGTAAATTGTCATCAAAACGGAGCAACGTACAACAAGAATACACAAACAACAACAAAACAAGGTCATGGAAGCATCCCACGTTTCAAACCCAAAAACTAGCCTAAGTGCCTGGATCGCCAGCGATCCATACCCTATGGATCGCTAGTGATCCATACAAGATGCTAAGGTGCCATGGAATAAAGGAAGCAAAGTATGCTGAGTGTAGGGATCGCTAGCGATCCATGTACTATGGATCGCCAGTGATCCATATTGGATAGAGAAGGCTTAGCGAGCTGGCACACTGAAGCAATGAAAGGGAGCTAAGGAAATAGCTCACATACGAGCCATAATCTATGGATCGCTAGCGATCCATGGTTTTGGCTCGGATCGCGAGCTATTCCCCCCTAGGTCGCTCTATACCTACCTGGGAACAGTTGACGAAGTGGTCTGGCCCAGAAGCTCTCCGATCTCTATAAATATCATCCTTCCTGCAACATAAACGGGATCTTTTCCAGACTAGTTGCTGAAGCTCTGCTAGAAACATTCTTCACTCTCTACCTCCCTTACAACAATCTCCAAAGTAATTCACTGTGATGCACTTTGAAGATCCAATTTTGGACATAGAATACACAACCGTTGGTGCTCTTAACTCCAAGAGCCTAACGCTTATGAAACTTCCGACTAGGCATGACTACCATATCATTTCCTTTAAGGAATGGTGATTAAACAAAGTTTTCGAAAATCCTCAACCTTTGGAACCAAGATTCTCTTCTCCTCATTAACAACAAGTTGAAAATAGTGATGATGACGTCATTGAAGAAATTTCAATGGATTCCAATACACGGCAATCTTTTGTCACCTTATCTTGAAACCAAAGCAAGTTGGAACGTCGCTTGATTCGAGTTGAAGGCACCGTAACTCATTTGATAGCAAGTTCAACAAATTAAAAAGTTTCATGGGGAAATTTGGAAAAAATTATCATGTACTACATCAACAGAACATGCATCTCCTCTTCCTTTAAAAGGAGATATTCCAACTGCTTCAGTTGAGTTTAGATGGACTACTACAGAGGAAGAAGGTGAGGAAGAAGAAAATGTTATGGATAGTGAAAGGAGTGGTGAATTTTAAAGTTGGTAAGTTAGCTCAGATTTGATCTAAGTTTATTTCAATGTATTATTTTCAATTTATGAGTGTTTAATGTGTGAGGTAATGTGTTGTCTTTCGGAAAATTGTTCGTTGTTGTTTATTTGTGACTTTGTGATTTGTGTTTGTGGTAAGAAACTCTTATCATTGTGATGTTTACACTCTTTGGATTGTGCAAATGTGATGTTTTAATTATGCTACTATAATATGTCTTAAACAAATGTGTGGTGTTTTGATATTTGCGCTATGTGTTCAAATAAGTGTTATATACATACTTTCATTAACAAAGTCCTTTTCAAACTCAGAGCTTTTACCCTTACAAAAATTCATATTACTCACTCTTATTGATATTTGTTTCCTTTTTATTGATGACAAAGGAGGAGAAAAATATATAGCCATATCGATGGGGAGAACTAACTTTGCTCTATTAACTTTAAATTTAACTTGTATAGTTGTCATCATCAAAAAGGGAGAGAATATTAGAACCTCGTATTTTGATATTTTGATAGTAACAACCACAAAAGAATATATTGTGTATATAATCGACTTTTGCAGGAAAAATTATCAACTATCAAAGCGGCCTACATGACAAAGATAAGACAAAGATGACATGCAATGTATTATTAGTCATAAGAGTTCCTAGTCTAGAGTTTAGAAATGTTAAGACCTCTTCAAAGTGGTATACGCACATATAACATTAAAAAGTTCATTCATATTTTAAAAAATTAAAAGTACACTGATCAATCAACTAAATAAGGTCATTCAGTCGACTAAACACTGTATACATTAATATATGATTTGTTGAAACGAATCAATCGACTAAACTTTGTAAAACAGTCAACTAAACATAAGATCAGTCAACTAAATTACTTTTTCAGTCGACTATATTATACCAAAATTGCATTGTTTTGTTTCGGCATAATTTTACTATAAATTAGTCAGCTGGATATGTTCATTCAGGCGATTGGTAGTAAATGACTGCTTTTTTATTTAAATTTTTCTGAAGGGTTCTTCTTCTCCGTGAAGAGTCAATTCCCTTCGTTAATGGTTGTAACTCTTTCATAAGTCATGATACTTCACAAATAGTTGCAACTTCTCATTATCTATATAAAGCAATCAATTTCTTGAATTCAAATAACAATTCTCTTACTCTCTAATCTTTAATTCTTGTATGAATTATCTTGCATTCAAAAGATTTAAATTACGCACTATGGATTACTTGTACATTCAAGTTACATCTCTATAGTGATCATATTCTTCTATTTCTTCACAAATACACGTTGTACCACTTACGAAGAAGATCATAGGAAAGTTGTACTATATCGACTCATTCATGTTATTCAGAGCACAAGAAATCAAAACACTTTACTACTTTTGTAGTTGAAGTCCTGTTAGAGATCTTCAGGCATGAAGTCCCGTTGAACAGCTCAGGCGGTTTGTAATATACGTATTCCTCCGGGTTAAGTGAAAGTGTTGTTAAGATCTAAAAGGAGTCTGAGACTAAATGTAGAACGAAAATTTCGAATCAGTATAAAAATCTCTGGTGTAATCATTTTCACTTTTTTTACTTTATTTCGCTGCTTGTTTACTAGTAATTAGATATTAAAAAATTATTTATATACAAGTCTCAGTTTAGTAGAATATTTCATATTACTCGATCCATGGAGATTTTCAATTGAGTCCAATCCACTCACTCTCCGACCAAGGGACCTATCATCCAAGCAAGTCCATTCGCTCACTCTCCGATGAGACTGTTTGAGCTAGCCAATCCGCTTACTATCCGATAATGGGCTAGTCCTCCGAACTAGCCCATCTGCTCACTCTCCGGTGAAGAGGCTAGCTATAATGTACAAGCACATCCACTTGCTCTCCAGCAAGGGGACTTGTATTGTAACCTATATTACTTATCGAAGGATCATAAAATATTGTTTTTAAATTCATATGAGGTCGTATGACTCTATAACTTTGAGAAATGCCTACTAGTGACATTTTATCTTCAGAACTTTATCAGACGGTTTTACCCTTGAAAACTTGTAACAGCTATAATTTTTGATAGAAGCCGAATTAGAGCCCAAGACCACTTCAATTGAAAAGATAAGATGGTTCCCCTTTCCATCGAGTGATCATAATAGCGATTAGAATTTCCTGGCTAAGAGATATAGTTGTTTGAAGTTTGGTAGTTTTGGAGAAGTTCAATGGATAATTAGTGAGTTTGGAGAGAGGCCCAACAACCCATTATAGGTTTAGAAGCTATATTGGCTGAATCAAACATCCTCAAATCATTTCTACCATCTCTTAAATAGATCTAAACCTCTATTAACCCATTAATCACCCAAAACATTCTCTTTTCTCCTTCAAATCAAGTCCAAACTGTAGATTAAGGGTAGATTAGCAAGTGGATTCATTAGAGATCTTCAATTCTATATTTTTGCAGAAGAAAAATCAGATCTTTACTGTTCGTTTTTGGATTTGCCTCGACTTGCATGCAAATCTCCACTTTCTGGGTATATGATGAGTGATTTATCATCTCTCGACTTATTACATATCTATCTATAGGTTTTGGCATGTTTTAAGCTCATTTTTAAAATCAAAATTATGTTTTGAATCTGTTTTAAAATAAAAACTCAATTAAAAACGAATTTAAAATGTTCTAATTATGTTATTTTGATGTTTGGTTGCTTTAATGTGTGTTAAACTATACTAGAGATACATTATAAGAGGATTTGCAATGAATTGTTGTGTGTTTGCATGTTTAGTTTTTGATTGGTGTGCGTATGGTGTTTATGTACATGCTTGAATGGTTAAAAACGTTCATCAAAGCGAATTAGAGGTAGGAGCGAAGAATCAGACTTCAACGGGTAGGCTCAAGGATGTTAGGAGTCGTATCGATGCATACGAAAAGCACACGGGTCAAAGAACGTAGCATAGCAATGAAATTGGCGTGAAATTGGAGCTTGATGAAATTATAGCATTTTCTGTTAGGTGGTGTTTATTCGAAGGTGGTTGGCTCGGGCATGACTTCAAGCTTGGGGTTGCTGTAACATCATGTAATTTTATGATAATTAATTAAAAATAAATTAATTAATAATTAGTAACACCAAAAAATAGAAATTTTACTAACGTCGGAATTTAGCTATGAAACTTGCACCGTTGGGTTCATGGCAATTTCCTAGATCAATTTTCATATATAAAAATTTTTGATCGGAATTCAAACGGAATATTTATTGATGTTTGAAATTTTTGAATCAAAAATAATTATATATGTAATTAAGGTAATAATAATTAACTAATGTTAATTACCGTCAGTTAAACCTAACAGATACTTAGCGTTGCTTAAACACTAAGAATGTTGATAATGGGAAGGAAATTATATCAGTCGGGTTAAACAGGAAATAAAACAAATTTAATGAAGCTGATTAAATTGCAAAAATAAAACATGATAGGTCGACCCTAGATGCCTTCGGGTCGACTGCCAGTGGTCGGCCGTAGGCAGAGGGTGGTCGACCCGTGCTTTTGTAAAAGCGACAAGTATACATGGTCGAATGACCCAGATTCAATATACTTCAATCGAACTGATGGCATTGATTTGAACCCATATAAATACAGACCTAAACCTTCACTTCTAAACTCATATTTTCGAAGCAACATCGGAGCTCTGCCATTTTCTCTTCTCCACATAATTCTAAATGCTTAAGAATAGTTATAGTTTATACACATATACAATTGGAGAATCGTAGAAGATGATTGTGAAACAAAATAGGGTCAAATCAAATCACCAAAGCCAAGATAAATTGTAAATCCGGATTTAAATTGTAACTCAAATCCAAATCCTTTTTCTAATCTAGATTTCTGATAAATATTTGTACGCTTACGGTGTATATATCCAAATAGGAAGAAAAGGGAGTCAAAATGGAATAATATGGATTAGATGTGTAGATTTGGAAAGCTAAAAATGTGAGTGGGAAATTATATGTTTTTATATAATATTGATTTACATTGTTGTAAATCTATTCGTGTATGCCTGAAATGTAAATTTGAGTTGTAGGCTAGATTTTTATAGGTAAAATGAAATTATAGACTCTGCCTACATATTATGTTACTGATAACTTGAATTGTATATCGCATGTATGTAAATCTAAAAATATTAAGTATTAATAATCCCTGAATTTAGTATAGTGGTGGTTTCCGAAACTTATACTATATGTGATGATTCCAGAATTGTAAACTTAAAATGACGTACGCAAGTAAAATTGTAAATTGAGTTATCACAGTAAATTGTAGGGATTTGAATAGTATTTTAATTTATTGGAATATAGCATGTTGTGATGTCAATTTCTATAAATTATCAAGTTTCAAATAAAAATATAATGCCTAAAATAACAAATAATACACCTAAAAAGAAAGAGATGTATAAAATATGGATATTTACTGTATTTTGTACTGTCTATTTTAATAACTACGGAAAGATAATTCCCTGTAATTCTAGATGTAACACAAATTCCTCTTTTATGTAAGATAAAGAAATTTACAGTGTTAACCTTTCCATTTGAGAGAAATGTAATTCCAATACATTAAAATGTAGAAATCTTTAAGGACTAATTTAAAGAGTATAAATGTGATAGTAAAACGGTCTAAGAATATGTACAATATAAATAAGACGGAAATGAAATAAAAGAAGTGAAAAGTAGACAAGTTATAATTTAAATAAAAAGGGTATAGACGGTCCTCTAAAAAAGATAGGCAAAGGTTAAAAAGGAATAGAAATAGAAAGTAAAATAGTGGGAAAAGGGAAAAGTAAATGAGAAAATGTGTTTAGATCTTTTAAAAAATAAAAGTGGTAAATGACCTTAAACTAAATAAGATGTAAACACATAAAGAAGTAGAAAAATATTGTTAATAGTAAACAGTAGAGGTGCAACAATTAAATAAGAATGTATGTATGTATGTATGTAAACACACATAAATATAGGGGCACTCAATAGTACCCCAAATAGTGTGGCACACCAAATGTCCCCTGATTTCCACCAAAAATTCTGAATTAAATAATAGCACTTTCCCTCTCTTCCCACTAGTTTGGAGCTTGTGGTATAAAACAGGGGACTTTTGGAGTGCTGCACTATTTAGGGTAATGTTGAATGCCCCTCATACACACACACACATGTAGCCTCAAGTATGTGTTTATGACGGACATGAATTATTAAAAGTTAGTGAATAACTTAGTGAATAAAAATGACACAGACATTAGCATGGATTGGAATGCAAGGTCGGTAGTATTACACATAAAAGTGCCTACCGCAAGGGGCCACCAGCAATTGTGTAGACATTATACTGATGTGGAACATTTCCAACTGTAGGACCCGTAGAGTTATATACTCTTGCATATAGATGAAGGAATGCCCTCAGTAGAGTCTACTTCAATAAATTAGAGGGGTATTGCATTGATTGCGTTAGGCAATCTAAATATAATGATGAGCGGCTCGACGCTATGTTAGTGTGTGTTGGTACCTAATCAGGAGTAGGAGTTGTACATAGATTGAGTACGTCATCAGTTGTGCGCGATCAACAGGAAAAATAGGGTTACACCTAACAAGATACACCTCCTACTAGGGTAGATCATGTTAGATCATACACCGCCATGGTTGTTTGGTAGTTCGTTTTTAGAGGCAAGGCTAGTTAACCCATAAAAGAGATCTTTCAAAATGAATGGGGCAGTCCGAGGAGCTGAGTCCTCTATAGTCCGTGAAAATGGGTCCATAATAGGAAGCAAACAAGCAGTAAATCCCCAAGGCAAAGTAGAACACGACTAAACTATTGTGACACCGTTATTTGGCACTGTGGGGAGTTCCTTGGTACGCACGACGACAAGAACATGATACTGCATTAATGATGGATCCTGATGGGGTGTTGGGTTATGGATACTAACGGGGATGGTATCTTGGTCCAAAGGGGGACTATGATACTTTTACATACACACACACAGATATATATATATATACATATAAAGTTATGATCTACTTCGGGTAGATGGGGCGTATTGTACGCGTACGTTGAGTCAAGATGACTAAGTAAAATAAAAGGATATAACATGTGATGAAAGGCAACCGGCATACACTAGTGTCATGTATAAAGTGTATAATTTATCAATCACTAGAATGTTGTTCTGGCCCCCTCCTCATTACAACCCACATGATAGCTTTAGAGGGACAAGTACTGGTATAATGCGGGAATAGTGGAAAGACATGTTTTCTTATGCATGCTCGGAACTGACAAGGATACTTAATCTAAGAAGTTTCAACATTGGTCAGTAACTATTTGTTTATTATACTTTACTATTATGCTATGAGTTTATATCGATAGTCCTTAAATATGCATTTATTTATTTTTAGGATACCAAACCAAACGATCCGCACTTTGGTGGACTTCGATTTTCGATTTAGTGAAAATTCGAGCCTATTGGGTGCGGGTTGTTACAGTTTCTTTGCTCAAGGTAAGTTGCGGTTCGGCATAGAAAGGACCAAACAACAAACATTGTTCGGTGACGTTGTTGTTCGGAGCCAAACAAGATACGTTGTTTGGTATGCTTCGTGTCGTGCTCAAGAGGTTGGGGTTGGTGCTTCGGTCTGAACCCGAGCAAGAATTGTGGTCCAGTATTTTGAGTTAAGCTTTGAGTCGAGAAGCTGGGCGCTTCGGGTCTTGGCCTTGGGTACTTTGGGCTGGGCTAGAGGAAAACTCCAAGAAGAAATAGAGTTTGGTAAATCCTTCATCATAGTGTGGCGATACTTCAGGATTTCCATGTGGCGCGTTACGGGGTTCTTATGAGTGATGGGGAGTGAGATAGATGACTCCAAACGACTCAGGATGACCTTGGGTTTCTTGTGGCGACTGGTGAAGCGATGACGTAACGCTTCGAGATGACGACGCCTTTAAAATGACTTTGGAACTTAGGTATGGTGGCTCTATGACTAACGATAGGTGTCTAGAGACGTTCCGAATATGATGACTTAACAATGAGGGTCATGACGGTGATCCACAAGGGTAAGTTTAATGTTATGGGCTTGTGTGTAGAATTTGTGATTGTGTTTAATTATGGAGATAGCCAGGATGGAATAACGGTTGAGATCCATTATAGAAATGCATGCAAAGGGATCGTTGATAACTCAGAGGTTTCTAGTGTGCTCGTAAAGAAGGGGTATGTGGGGGACATCCACCTGGATTTGCGATTGTGTCCAGATCTTGTGATAATAGATTACTCCGGGCTTTTGCAATTGTGATCCTGGTTCCTAGCCTTACGAAGTGGCATGGATTCGAGCACCAATGAAGTTAGAATTTTGATTGAGTCTCTGTTTTACGATTGTGTAATACGAGTTATCATATATCCAATGCACATGAGTGATGGTGATGATTGTTTATGGATGCTATGTTTGTCATGGTTATTTATCACTCTAGGATGTCACATGATTTTGGACTATATACCTAGACACTGAACATTGTACTTTGATTGTAGTGCATTTTTATGGAAGTGATATTATATTAGCATGTATCGACTATTATGTACTAAATCTTTAGATGCAGGTACAAGTCAGATATGGTTCTTCATATCTATGCTCATATATACTATATACGATTTTTATAGTATTTTTGCGATGATGTATCGCTCACACCAGACTGTTGCTAGATCCAAGGTTTAATGTATTGCTTCTTATTATCTCAAGTACTCTTAAATGAGTAGATTAGGGATAGTAGGTCTGGATAGCGCATATGGTTGTACGAAGTATGGGCAGGAGGCTACGCTTTCATATATTTGTACTTGGAGCTTACTATCGTTTACATTCTGTTGTGCAGTACTATGGAACTATACCAGTATTTGTATTACTTTAGAGATGGTTATAGAGTTTATTTTAGAGATTTAGGATGTATAAACTCTACTATTTCAGTTTTAGTACAATTTGGGGACATATTGCACTCTGATGCTCAATTTATGGTTCGTATGATTATATCACTGTCTCGTTTGTTTTACATCTATATTATTATACTATATTTTTTCTATGCGCTGTGAGATGTTTTACACTGCTTGGATTTTCATTACTTTACGGCTATCGTCCAACATCGGTCGGGTATCACCACAGTGCACAATACGGGTATATTGGATACCGGAGGTGTAGGTTGGTCGTCACATTTGGTATCAAAGCTAAGGTTGCATAGACGACCTAAGTAGATACTTGGATTCATTCGAGATAAGAAAGGAGCTATCGCTTTAGAATGGATCGAGTGATATACGAGAGAATGTACTTGTTATATTTTGGTTTTCAAAACTATATAAGTGTGTGTGTGTGTTATATAAGTCGCATTGCATTCACAAACACGGCTTATCCTTTCAGATAGCGTTATGAAGGTAGTTCAGATTCTATCCTATTGTTTAAGAACGGGTAGTTGACTTCTTATTGACTTCGATAAACTAGGTTTAGTCTCATCTGGTATATAGTGCGTTATGTTTTCCTCTATTTTACAAGTCAAATCCACAATTCGAGTGTGAAATCTCATACAAGACAGCATGCGAGGTGAGGATCAAGGTGTGAAGTGAAGATCAAACCATGGATCATTTTAAGGGATGAGGGTTTTCCATGGGTTGGACCACACCATAGGCGGAAGTCCTTCCATGACAAGAGAAGGCGATCGCCAGTATATTAATTCGGGACGAGGTCCAACTGCGACCATAGGCGACCATAGGAGACAACCAACAAGGGATGGTGTCCATATTTTGGTGGAGTACCCCATAGGCACCTACGTCATTGTAATATTTTGTTATGTTCCACCGCTGCTAGAAATTCAAGGTTCCACACAAGCTTTCATTCTGCAACGTGATGGTAGGACCGCTAGGCGACCAGGGTGTAGGTAGACTCAAATCTGCAAAGGTCATGCAAAAACATAAGCCCATTCTCTTCTAGCGATGAGAATGCGCTTTCATTTCTATAGTCCCTCGAAATAGATAGTAATGGATTAGGCAGGTGGTACTGGCCCTTTGACTTCCAGCTGATCATTCTTATTACATTTTGTAAGAATGAGTTGGCTAATGAGAAATGCCACTAGGAATTCCATTTTTGGAGTTGAGGAGGAGGCGGGATCGAGGGCTGCTAACCCCAACTTGTAGAACATGTTCATTGAGATAATGCAAAACATGGTTCAAAATGCCCAAGTTGCTCCTACTGTGGTTATTGGTGGTGGTGCCCAACGCAAGCGAGGGCTGACTTTACCAAACTAAGAAAGGATTACTCTACCCTTAGAGGCAAAACGTTCGTCAGAATGGAATCGACCATCAAAGTGGATGATTGGTTAGACACCAGCGAACTCATTTTTGAGGATATGGAGTTAGAAGATGTGATGAAGAGGAAGCTGGTGTCTAGGCAGCTTCAAAGACGAGTTATATGGTGATGGAACGCCATTAAGATTACTACTCCCGAGGATTAGATTACTTGGAAGAAAATTAAGACGACGTTTGAAGAGAAGTATATATCGACTGCTCAGAAGTCGGTGCTTTTTGAAAGTTTGTTAACTTGAGACAAGGGGATATGTTCGTGTTGAAGTACGTGGCTGAGTTTGACATACTGTCGAATTATAGTCTATCTTTTATCGATAATCTGCTAAAGAAGAATGAGAAGTTTATTACGTGCTTGGATGATTATCTTAGAGAAAAGCTAGTCAAACATATTGATGAGACGTTTGAGAGGCTGGTGGAGAAGACTCTTCGACATGAGAGTTTGTATCCTAAGCATAAGCTGGTTGATGCTCTTAAGGATGAGCCAAAGTAGCAAGCTAACGGGGGAGGCAAAAGAAAGTGGAACAACAACAACAACAACAATAAAAGGAAGCAGCTGCAGATCAAGGGTGGCCAGAAGAAGAGCAAGTGAGAGCCTACTTATTGTAATTGTGGGGAGAAGGGCCATCTTGTCAGAGATTGTAAAGTGGAAGGCAAGAAGTGCTGCAACTGCAACAAGCCAAGGCATATCAAGAAAGATTGTCTAGAACCGCCAAATGATAAGCATGTTGTGTCAGGTTGTTCCAGCTTCGTCGAGTGCTCCGTTGACAAAGAAGGAGGGAAGAGCATCGCTGTACATGGTATGCTTTCTATTTCTAATACACTTATATATGTTTTATTCGATACCAGGGCTTCACATTCCTACATATCTTGTGATTTGGTAGATATATTAGGATTTAAACCCAAGAGAGTTGACCGATCTTCGATTATTACAAACTCTGTTGGATGATCGACTAGCCTTTGCATGGTTTATCGAGACTTAGTCTTATCAAGCCATGGATGTTTATTTGTTTGTGATTGTCTTGTTTTGGTTTTCATAGGGCTTGGTATTATTCTAGGGATGGACTGGCTATAGAAGTACGGCGTAGTGGTGGATTGTGATAGACCGTTGGTGATGATAGGATGGATGATAGGCGTAGGTTAGAGATGGGTTGTCTGCCTGATGATGAGGTGATGGTTAGCTTTCTGTCCTCGCTTAAGATCTCGCATGACGAGTTGTCATCTATGCCTATAGTGAGGTAGTATCCGGACATATTTGAGAAGGTGACTAGATTACCACCACATAAAGAGATCGAGCTACGTATAGATTTGGTAATGGATGTCAAACCAATTGCTATGTCATTAAGGCATAAGGCGCTGAAAGAGCGAAGGAACTAAGGGTGCAAGTGAATGACCTTTTGCGAAGAGGGTTCATTTGACGGAGTATATCTAAGTGGGGAGCACCTGTAGTATTCGCTATTAAGGCGAAAGACACTTTGAAGTTGTATGTAGATTACCGTAAGCTGAATAAGGTGAAGAAAAGAATAAGTATCCACTTTTGCATATTAATGACTTGTTTAATCAGCTCCATGGTGCTAGACTGTTCTCTCTGTTGGACCTTGCAACAGGATTTCATCAACTTAGAGTGGTGAAGGAGAGTGTGCAGATCACAGTGTTTTATACGCTGCCTGATTCTATGAGTGGTTGGTTATGCCGTTTGGGCTAACCAATGCACCAGCATACTCTGTTGACCTTATGAACCATGTTTTCAGGGATTAGCTAAATAAGATTGTACTTGTGTTCGTGGACGATATCCTTGCTTACTTGAGGACGGAGGAAGAACACAAGGAGCATTTGAAGATGGTGATCAAGGTGTTGAGGGAAAATCAATTGAAGGCAAAGTTTTCGAAGTGTCACTTCTGGAGGAGGGAAGTGCAATTTTTGGATCACGTTGTTTCTGAGCAGGGTATTGCTATAGATCCTGAGAAGGTGGCAGTAATATAGAATTAGGATTGACAGAAGATCGTTACAGACGTGAAAAGTTTCCTTGGAGTGGTCGGATACTATAGATTTTTTATCAAGGACTTCTCTAAGGTAGCAGCGCCATTAGTTCATTTGACAAGGAAGAATTAGACTTTTATTCGGGACGCAGGGTGTGAGCACGCGTTCGTGAGTCTAAAGGACAGGTTAACAAGCGCACGGGTGTTAGTCATTCTGACGCAGCGGATTAATCAAAACAATCTTCAATCGGTGAAAGTAGCAATCGATGGATTGATGGATACTGAAATGCCCGAATTCGTTGATCCGAAGATACCGAACTCTAGCTATCCCGAACTCGTTGATCGCGCACAATACCGGGTTCAAAGATCTGCGATTCTTCACGCGTTGACCAAGCGCACTTTATTCCATGAATCGGCTTCAACAATCAAAGATTCGAGCGCACTCGAATGTCGAAGGTGGAGATAGGAGATTACACTCAACTACCAATTTGAATGAAAGCACAAAGCTAACAAAAGAGAATTTTATTCAAAAATCAACAACCTTACAAAATGATTCAACTTGCCTATTTATAGGCTACAACACAAAACAGAAAAGAAATACATCTCCTAAGTCGCTTCCGACCTAACAGTCACGACCTAACATTTCAGACGACTTACGACTTACACACATGCGACTTAAAAACAAGTAAGAACTACGAGTTAACAAACAGAAAATACAAACAGATTACATCACTTAGGTCGTAGACGACCTAGCAACTTCCCACGACTCAATCTTCAGACGACTTAGTATAAGTCGGTGGCGACTTAGCAGCAGCTTCTTCACGACTTAAAGAATCCACGGTTTAGATTAACTCGGCCTAAGAATCTACGGCATCCAGAGCTTCAGCGACTTTAAACTTGCGGCATCCCAAATCAACGTCTTAAGGGAATCAAAGGCCGAGATTAACTCGGCAGACGAATCAACGGTATCCAGAGCTTCGCGACCTAAAAGATAAGCGGTTCCAGAAACAACTTCGCGACCTAAGCCTTATCTCGCTAGGTCGTACGCGACCTAAAAGCATGTTAGGTCGTTCCAGCGACCTATCTCCTTGTTTTAACTCGCCATCCCCAAACTCGTTAGGTCGTAGTTCTTTCCCTGGTGCTATGTTAGGTCGTTCACCATGTTGCACTGCAAAGTTAGGTCGTTCGCGACCTATCACTTCCTTAGGTCGTAGACGACCTAAGACTTCAGCTTTCCACCATTCTTCACAAGTTGTTAACTCCTTAGCTTTAGGTCGGATTCGACCTATCAACATGTTATGACCTACGAGTTTGCTAGGTCGGTCACGACCTAGTACTTGGCATGCATCATCCTCCCCTGGTTGAGAGAAATTCGTCCTCGAATTCGTAAATTCTACCACCTCAGCTCGTTCATCTCCGTGATATGGTACGAGATGTTTAACATTGAACACGTCAGACGTATACACATCATCTGGCAGCTTCAATCTATAAGCATTTTCATTGATTCGTCTCACAACTTCCACCGGACCAATTTTCCTGGCTTTCAACTTGTTATAAGCGCCTACTGGAAAACGATCTTTTGTTAACACTGCATAAACCATATCTCCTTATTAAACTCAACATTTCTTCGTTTCAAATCTGCAGAATGCTTATACTTCTCATTCGCTTTCTCCAATCGTTCCTGCACGATTTTATGACATTCCGTCAATCCATCAACAAAATCAGTAGCTTTCTTAATTGTCTTCTTTGAATGTGGTACTACTGTTAAATCCAACGGCCCCTTTGGTAAGCTCGAATAAACAATCTGGAATGGACTGAACCCAGTACTTCGATTCACTGCATGATTATGAGCAAATTCTGCTTGGCATAACTTTATGTCCCAACTCTTCAGATTGTCTTGAACAAGACACCTCAACAAATTTCCCAATGATCTATTAACCACCTCCGTTTGTCCATCAGTTTGCGGATGATAGGCACTACTAAACTTCAACTTCGTTCCGACCATCTTCCACAAACTTAGCCAAAAGTGACTCAAAAATCGAGTATCTCTATCCGACACAATAGATTCTGGCAATCCATGAAGTCGATAGATCTCCTTGAAAAACAACTGAGCAACATGAACAGCATCCGCCGTCTTCTTACAAGCAATAAAATGAGCCATTTTCGAAAATCTGTCTATCACAACGAATATAGAATCATTTCCCCTTTGAGTTCTAGGCAAACCCAAAACAAAATCCATACTGATATCCACCCATGGTTTTACAGGCATGGGTAACGGCTTATATAAACAAGCATTAGTCGTAGTTCCTTTCGAAACCTGACAAATATGACAACGCTCCACAAACCTCTCTACTTCTTTCCTCATCGATGGCCAAAAGTAAGACTGTGAAATCAACTGTAATGTACGGTCTCTCCCAACATGTCCTTCTTCATGTAGTTCTTTTACGATCTTCATTCTCAAACTACCCTCCGGAATGCACAAGCGACTTCCTTTGAACAGAAAACCATCTATCATTATAAACTCATCCGTCTCCTCATCCTTGACTTTATCAACAAACTTTGCAAAGTAAGGATCATTGTCAAATAATTCTGGTAACATTTCAAACCCCGTCACTTCAACCTTTAGTGTAGTCAACAAATGACTCCTCCTACTCAAAGCATCAGCCACACGATTCGTCACCCCTGACTTGTGTTTAACAACAAAAGTAAATTGTTGTAGATATGCAATCCACGATGCATGTCTCGCTGAAATCTTGTCTTGCCCTTGCAAATGCTTCAAGGCTTCATGATCAGTATACAGAACGAACTCTTTCTGAAATAGATAATGTCTCCAGTGTTTAATAGATTGCACAACAGCATAAAATTCCACATCATATGTACTATATCTCATCTTTGCTCCTGATAACTTCTAGCTAAAGTATGCAATAGGGCGCCCCCTCTGACTCAACACTCCTCCAATCCCAACCTTGGATGCATCAGTATGTAGTTCAAACACTAGCTGAAAATCTGGTATTATTAGAATTGGTGCAGACGTCAAGAGTTCTTTGATTCGCTCAAAAGCAACCCCGGCTTCCTTCGTCCATGCAAACTGTTTACCCTTCATACAATCAGTCACAGGTGCCATCACACTACTAAAGTGTGGAATAAACCTTCGATAGAATGAAGCCAACCCGTGAAAACTACGAACTTCCGTTATCGTCTTGGGCTGTGGCCAATCTCTGATCGCCTCAACTTTACTCTGGTCCACCTGTATACCTTCCTTCGAAACAACATATCCCAGAAATAAAACACTATGCGTCATGAATACGCATTTCTTCGTTGCAGCATAAAACTGTTCTTGTCGCAGTACCATCAGCACTTCTCTCAGATGATTCAAATGTTCCTCTGGACTTCCACTATATATCAGAATATCATCGAAATATACCACCACAAACTTCCCAATGAATGGTCTAAAAATTTGATTCATCACCCTCATGAAAGTACTCGGTGCATTTGATAAGCCAAATGGCATAACCAGCCATTCATACAATCCTTCCCTCGTCTTGAATGCTGTCTTCCATTCATCCCCTGGTCTAATGCGAATCTGATGATAACCGCTCTTCAAATCAATCTTCGAAAAGATTACGGACCCACTGATCTGATCCAATAAATCATCAAGCCTCGGCATCGGAAATCTATATCTCACAGTAATCTTGTTCAATGCTCGACTGTCAGTGCACATCCTCCACGTTCCATCCTTTTTGGGTACCAATAAAGCTGCTACAACACAAGGACTTAAACTCTCCTGCACACGCCCTTGTTCAAGCAATTCCTCTACCTGCCTCCGCAACTCTTCATGTTCCTTCGGACTCATTCGATAATGTGGTCTGTGTGGAAATACAGCACCTGGAACAAGATCTATCTGATGTTGTATATCCCTCAATGGTGGCAATTCCGTTGGTAACTCCTCTGGAAATACATCGTCAAATTCTTTCAAAACTGATTTTACTTCTTCTGGCACTTCCACCACTTCATGACTCTCTCGTCCAATCAATAAGAATACTTCAGGCTCCTCCTCTACTTCCTTCACAAATTCCTTCAAAGATAACAAAGTTTTGAGCTCTTCAATCTCCTCCAACTTGTTTTCCTCCTGT
Source organism: Allium fistulosum (assembly GCA_030737815.1). Classification (NCBI taxonomy): domain Eukaryota; kingdom Viridiplantae; phylum Streptophyta; class Magnoliopsida; order Asparagales; family Amaryllidaceae; genus Allium; species Allium fistulosum. Next base: position 1,249,940,648 of record CM060903.1, on the reverse strand, counting down.
TGTCGTTTCTTTGGAACTAGAGTAATCTTTGTGCCTTCAAACATGAAACTGTAACTGTTGGTACACCCATCATGTTGTACTGCTCTATCATACTGCCACGGTCTTCCCAGCAACAAATGACAAACGTCCATATCTACCACATCGCACCAGATTTCATCTTTATATTTCTTCCCAATTGAAAAATTCACACGAGCTCTTCGTCCAACCTTCACCTCCCCGCCTTTTCTCAACCAAGCCAACTTGTACGGTTTCGGATGTTTCTCAGTCTTTAATGCCAACTTCCTCACAGCTTCAGAAGAAATTATATTATCACAGCTTCCAGCATCAATAACAAATTTGCAAACTTTCCCCAGAATAGTACATGTTGACTGAAAAATATTGCTCCTCAACCAACTACAATCCTCCTCTTGCTTTGGTGTTAAACAGGACCTCTTCATCATGAGATTATAACCTTCGTCTCCCGACACTTCTTCTTCCTCCTCATCAGGTGGTGAATTGGAACATTCATCTTCTTCATCCTCATTCTCAACCTCTGCTATCATAGCTCTCTTCTTCGGTTTTGGACATTCGCTACTTTTGTGACCAAATTCCTGACAATTGTAACATTTGAACCCGTTGTTAACCTTTGTCTTCTCAACCTCCTTCACTACTGGTCTACTGATAGGTTTAGAAACATTAGAACTTCCACCAACACCCTTCACTTGATTGTTAGAATTAGTAAACACACCACTTCCTCGTCGTCCCTGTTTCTCCCAAGCCAACGCTTTCTGATGTGCTTCCGCTACAGATCTGGGATCAAACATATTAACCATATCCTGAATCTGCATTCGCAACCCTCCAACAAATCTAGCTGTTAACTGTTCTTCTGTCTCCATAATATCATTCCTTGTAATTAGTTGATAAAATTCGTCAGCATAGTCATTCACAGATTTCGTTCCTTGTCTCAAGTTTTGCAACCTCTGATACATAAGCGATTGATAATTATAAGGTAAGAATGTCGCTTTCATCAATTTCTTCATCTTCTCCCAAGATTCAACCTTTGACTTTCCCATCCGATCACGTGTAAGTTTGGTCTGCTGCCACCATGCCAAAGCTCTACCCCTCAGCCTCGTAGCAACCAACTTCACTCTACGATGTTGTGGAACTTCTTTGAAGTCAAAAATCTCCTCAACATTAGCCACCCAATCTAGAAACTCCTCCGCTTGAATACCACCTTTGAATTCAAGAATTTCAGTCTTCATCCCCGTCTCCCACTTGTGATCATACTCAGAGTAATTTCTTCCTTGTCCTCGTCCTTGTCCTCGAACACTACCACCATCATACTCCTCTTCAAAATCAGATGTATATCGTTGTCTATCTCGTCCATCCACATCTCTACTACCTTCACGTCTACCACCATCATCCCTTCTATCTACATTCCTCCGTTCATGATCATTCACGTTCCTCCCACGCCCTTGATTATTTTCAACACTTCTGTCTCGATTGGAATGTGGCGAGACTCTACTACCCCCATGGTTAGATTCAGGTGAAATCCTTCTCCGATTTTGATTCATCTCTAACATCATCTTCTCTAATCGTCCAATCCCTTCATTAAGCTTTTCACTAAAGTTTTCATTGATTCTTTGTTCCATCTCATCAGCTTCTTCTCTTCGATACAAAGCTTCTACGTTTTGGTGGCGATTAGCTCTTCTTGGCGGCATACTTGAAATCTTCCAAACTCTTCAACACTTCAAAATTCAAACACTTTTCGGACTTTGATCCAAAATGGAATGGATCGAAAACTTCCACTTTGTTGCAATTTGCGATGAACACGATGAACACAACTTCTCCAAATGATGCAAATTTGATCTCCAAACTTCAATACAAAGTCGAACAACTTCACTTGCTCACGGCTCAACACTTCAAGCTTCAAAATGATTAGGCTCCAAGTCTCGATCTAGCTATGATTGGCTAGAACAAGCTCTGATACCAAACTGACGCAGCGGATTAATCAAAACAATCTTCAATCAGTGAAAGTAGCAATCGATGGATTGATGGATACTGAAATGCCTGAATTCGTTGATCCGAAGATACCGAACTCTAGCTATCCCGAACTCGTTGATCGCGCACGATACCGGGTTCAAAGATCTGCGATTCTTCACGCGTTGACCAAGCGCACTTGATTCCACGAATCGGCTTCAACAATCGAAGATTCGAGCGCACTCGAATGTCGAAGGTGGAGATAGGAGATTACACTCAACTACCAATTTGAATGAAAGCACAAAGCTAACAAAAGAGAATTTTATTCAAAAATCAACAACCTTACAAAATGATTCAACTTGCCTATTTATAGGCTACAACACAAAACAGAAAAGAAATACATCTCCTAAGTCGCTTCCGACCTAACATTCACGACCTAACATTTCAGACGACTTACGACTTACACACATGCGACTTAAAAACAAGTAAGAACTACGAGTTAACAAACAGAAAATACAAACAGATTACATCACTTAGGTCGTAGACGACCTAGCAACTTCCCACGACTCAATCTTCAGACGACTTAGTATAAGTCGGTGGCGACTTAGCAGCAGCTTCTTCACGACTTAAAGAATCCACGGTTTAGATTAACTCGGCCTAAGAATCTACGGCATCCAGAGCTTCAGCGACTTTAAACTTGCGGCATCCCAAATCAACGTCTTAAGGGAATCAAAGGCCGAGATTAACTCGGCAGACGAATCAACGGTATCCAGAGCTTCGCGACCTAAAAGATAAGCGGTTCCAGAAACAACTTCGCGACCTAAGCCTTATCTCGCTAGGTCGTACGCGACCTAAAAGCATGTTAGGTCGTTCCAGCGACCTATCTCCTTGTTTTAACTCGCCATCCCCAAACTCGTTAGGTCGTAGTTCTTTCCCTGGTGCTATGTTAGGTCGTTCACCATGTTGCACTGCAAAGTTAGGTCGTTCGCGACCTATCACTTCCTTAGGTCGTAGACGACCTAAGACTTCAGCTTTCCACCATTCTTCACAAGTTGTTAACTCCTTAGCTTTAGGTCGGATTCGACCTATCAACATGTTATGACCTACGAGTTTGCTAGGTCGGTCACGACCTAGTACTTGGCCTGCATCACATTCCAAGCAAAAATGAGGAGTTGATAGTATACACAAATGTATATGGTACTGGACTAGCTGCGGTGCTAATGTAGAGAGGAAAAGTTGCCGCCTACGCTAGTAGACAGCTGAAACCGCACAACGGTTGAAATCGCAGAACAGTCGAAACCGCACGAATGGAAGTATCCTACTCAAGATTTAGAGTTGGCGGAGACAATATTCGCTTTGAAGTTATGGAGGCATTATATGCTTAGGGAGAGATTCGAGTTGTATACGGACCACAAATCATTTATCTCTTCTAATAGAAGGATCTTAACCTTCATCGGCGGTGATGGTTAGAGTTCTCCGCCTCCTACGACTTTGATGTTTCGTATACGCCCGATAAGGGAAATGCAGTCGCTAATGCTTTGATTAAGAGACGTTCCAGCTTGGAAGCGATGTTCCTAGATGGGAAGTGGTTGGAGTTTATCACTGGCTATAATTTTAGGCCTCGATGTGAGCTAGAGGCGGAAGTTTTGGCTAGCCTGACGATCGGACCTACCTTGATTGAGCGGATCGATACTAGTCAGAGGCGAGATGCTAGACTTACGGAGATTATGGAAAAGATAGAGGAAGGAGTAGAGTCTGAGGAGATGAAGCAGTACGGGCTCGACAATGATCGATAGTGATTGGCTTTGTAAGGATGAAAGATTGTTTGTTCCTAATATTAATGGTTGAGGAATGAGGTAATACGAGAGTGTCATCATTCTAGATTGACCATACATCCCGACAGCAATTAAATGTACTGTGATATGAGGTAGACATTTTATTGGGAAGGGATGAAGAAGAACGTTGAGGCATTCATCTCGAATTGCATGAACTGTCAGTTGGTAAAGGCACAGCAGAAGAAGCCGAGTGGTTTGCTGCAACCACTCAAGATTCCTGAGTGGAGATGGAAATAAGTTTCGATGGACTTCATTGATGGATTTCCAAGGACCGGAGGAGGGTATGAGAGTATTTGGATCATAGTTGATAGATTGGAAAAGAGTACTCAATTCATACCCATCAAGTCTAGTAGAACAGCATCCAAATTGGTCAAGTTGTATGTGAAGTGAGTTGTGCGATTCCATGGTGTACTGAAGAGCATTGTGAGCGACCGAGACCCTTTGTTCACTAGTGAGTTTTGGAAGAGCTTACAAGAGGCATTGGAGACGGAGTTGCATCTCAGTACAGATTATCATCCACAAACAGATGGGCATACCGAGAAGGTGAATCGTAACTTAGAGGATCTCTTGCAAGCTTGCATTCTCGATTTTGGTTGCTCGTGGGACGATCATTTGCATTTAGTAGAGTTTGCATACAACAGTTACTAGTCCATCATCGGTATGGCAACATTTGAGGTGTTATATGGTTGATCACGCAATGCTCCTTTATGTTGGTAGGAAGCAGGTGAAAAACTGATACTTGAGCCAGATATGATTAGAGTGACTTCGGAGAAGATTGAGAACATTCGGCAATGAATGAAAGATGCTCAAGGTAGACCGAAGAGCTACGTTGATAGGACGAGACTTATAGTTCTCTATCAGTGATATGGTCTTTGTCAATATCTCTCTGTTAAAGAATGTTGTTCGATTGGGTACTAAGGGGAAGTTGACATCGAGATTAGTTTGTCCTTTTTTCGATACTTGAGAGGATTAAAAACTGGCTTATAGAGCTAACATACATCAGAAGATAGCGGGCGTGCACGTGTTACATGTCTCTTAGTGGCGAAAGTTTATGCACGTCTTAAGCATGATAGTTGAATCGAATCAGGTTGATAATATTGAAACTGAATCGGAAGCATCGAGACCTCGTAGGCTTATTTGTATCGTCGGATGTGATACGAAGCAGTCTAGGAGGAGGAGGGTAGGGCTGTTGAAGGTTCAGTGGAGTGAGAGCGAAGGCGATGTACTTGGGAGACGGAAGAGAGCATGAGGACTACTTATCCGGAGCTCTTTACTTGGTGAGATTTTTTGTTTATCGTATTTACTTTCACTTTTGATATCATATAGGGTAGTTTAGTATCATGCATGCTACGGTGACGTAGATATCATTTCTTACTTCTGTGTGCATGTTTGGTGTTTGATATGTTTTCTCATGGGTGCTAGGCATGCGGGGTAGCAATGTTAGTTTTACCTTGTTTGTATTGGGGATTTTGAGAGCTAAATTCCTAAAGGGGTATAGAGTGTAACGACCCGTATTTTACGTATCGGAGGATCGTAAAATATTATTTTTAAATTTATATGAGGTAGTATGACTTTATAACTTTGGAAAATGCCTACTAGTAACATTTCCTAACTTTAGAATTTTATCGGACGATTTTACCCCTAAAAACTTATAACAACTGCAGCTATTGAGATAAGCATAATTAGACCTCGAAACTACTTTCAATGGAAAGATATGATGTTTTCCATTTCCATAGAGTGGTCATAATAGCGATTTGCATTTTCTGAATAGAAGATATAGCTGTTTGAAATTTGGCAATTTTTAAAGCAGCTTAATGGGTAATTAGTGAGTTCGGGTAGAGGCCCAACAACCCATTTCGGGTTTAGAAGCTATATTGGTTGAAACAAACATCCCAAAATCCTTGCTATCATCTTTCAAATAGATCTAAGCTCCCATTAACTAATCTTCACCTAAAACCTTCTATTTTCTCCTCCTAATCAACTCTAAACCATAAATTAAAGGTAAATTGGCAAAGTGATTCATTAGAGATCTTCAAATCTACATTTTTGAGGAAGAAAAATCAGATCTTTGCTGTTCATTTTCAAATTTGTCTTGATTTGCAAGCAAATCTCCACTTTTTGGGTGTTTGTTGAGTGATTTATCTGAAATAATGTATGGATCTTATGAATATATTTAATATGCAAGTGTAGTAAAATGCTAGCTTATAACTAACAGAGTAAAGTAAATAATAGTAAGGAAACAATCACACTAGAGTTTTTATATTGGTTCGGACCTCCTGTCCTACGTCCAGTCTCGAAGCTCCTCTTCGGCTTTAACTAGTAAACAACCCTCGCTTTGCCCAGAGGAATAGGCTTGATACAGATTTCTGAGATAAGTATATGTTCTGGAAAACACTGAATTTGACTTTACAGTACAAATCTTCCTATAATCTCCTTTGAGTAGTATGTGTACGTGAAGCTTTTGATTTTAGGAAGTGATAAGACTGATATGGTTTGCTTTTAGAAATCAGAGTATACAAAGAATGTAGATATAAGATTCAGAAAATTCAAGTGAGTTGATTCTTAAAATCTTTGCATATATATAGATGATGAAGAGTTTTTGTGAAGAGTAATATCCATTAGAATTTTCTGTTTCAATCTAAAGGTTGCAATTATTTAGAAGGAAGAGATGCGGTGAAGAGTTATGGATGCAACCGTTAGAATAAGCAGGTGACTTTTCATTGTATATGGTCGTTGCTCAGCTCAGATGTCTGTCCATACGTTCAAACGTTTGACCGTTTATATATTTTTAAACAGTGGTCGGAGTCAGACGTCAGAGCATTTTTTACACCTCTGATGTATGTGCTTGAATTAAAATCAGAGGCTATGTTCGGACATCCGATATATAACATCAGACGTCTGACATATGTTATTTTGGATTTCAGTTTCTATGCTATATGAAGATTGAAAACTTTGGTCGTGCAATGTTTGAAATCTACTAAAAGGGATTTTACAAGCTATATATCTATGACACTTAATACACTATCTAATAATGATGATCGTTCTCCTTAGTTAGTCATCTTAAAGTTGACTTCCGAAAGATTTTTCCTACAAGTAGATGAAATATATATTGTATGTGTATGACTGTATAGTTGTTGTCATCGAAATCAAGGAATAGTAGTTCTAACATTCTCCCTCTTTTGATGATGACAATTATACAATCGCTTTATAAACATATAACTCCCCCTAAATGTGATTCCTCTCCCTATATACATGTAATATGACATTTCTCCCCATTTGGCATAATCAAAAAGAATATAGATGAACAACTGAAAAATATTAGTTCACAGACACTCAAAGAAAAGTTTAACCAGTTATACAGGCATCCAATATTAGAATAATATAACAAAGATTCATAAATAAATATGACCGAACGTATTAAAAAATCTTACTGATAGTTATAATATCCCCAGAAGCTTGATGAGTCTTCATCATATGTTCCTTGTTGCCATTGAGAATGGTCAGCATACTCCTCATCTTCATGAATTGAGAGACCCTGGAATGATGTGTAATAGCTGTAGTCCTGAGGGTCGTGTGAAGCATGAGGATCTTCTGAAGGAAACGATAAACCTTCACTCTCTTCGGTGTCAAGATAAATAGGTGCTTTGCTAAGACGAGAGTGTTGTGGAGGTTCCTGTGAAGGCCCTATGCCTGAAGATGGGCCTAAGTAACAAACTGGGGGTGGTGATGGTGGTGATGTAGGGGACGGAGAAGAGGACGAGCGAGAGGAAGAATGACCGCGAACCTTTCGAAGAACCTTTCCCAAAGTTGAAATGAACTTATCTAATTTTTTTCTACTTTGGTCATACGAGTAGAAAAGACCGTTCCAAACGTGACATCTTTTTTTCTAGCACCTGTTGATTTAAGGAGAAGACGTTGGTTTTGTAGTGTAATATCTCAATAGTTTTCTCATGGACCTGCTGCTATCCTGGCTTCCTATATTTCAGAGTCAGAGTAATACTCTGTAGAAGCCGAAGCTCTGGGTGGTTGGGAAGGCCGAGTTATAGGTGTTTGTTGATGTTGTTGAGGAGGTTGATATTGGAAAAAACGGAACTATATTCGGCGCTATTTTTGGGAGATGCATTAAGGAGAGAAATCTAATGCTACTATCTTTTACAAATATTTCTTCATATTAGAAGAGATATGAAGGAATTCCTAATGACCGTAGAATTCTCATGATGTAGGAAGCATAAATAATGCTACGATGAGTTGGTGTCCAAAAACTTTAATTTGACCAAAAATGTATAATGCCCAATTTTCTTTAATTTGACCAAAAATAGCATATAAGGCTTTATGATCATCATCGTAGACCTGTTCGTGACTTCCTAATCTAGGAATGACAATGTTTATGAGCATTCGGTTAAGAAGTCGTGCTCGTGAATGGAAATTAGATGGTTTTAATTTCCGAAGTCGCCATCCCAGATAAGATGAGTAACAGCATCTTTGGGGGCATAGCGTTTATCAGGAACTTGTTGTAATGGAATTCCATCAAAAGAGCAATTTAGGATTTGCCCAATCATTTCAACATTGATTTTTATCAAATGACCATAAACACTAGTCCATATCCAGTTATCCTCATCAGAGGGATTCCAAAGAGTTAATGAGAAAAGATTAATTAAGAATAGAAATACCGCAAGTTGGTTAATTTTTCTGACGTTGTCGTCATAGTTGACCAAGTGGTAGAGCCCAGCATCCTCAAGCAGATGTATGACATCGTAGTGGATGAATCGGCGAATTGGGTAGAAAGGACTGATGTGGAAGGGATTTATCTCCAATTCTTGAAGCCGTTGTATGTTGCTTCTCCACGATCCATTCCTCGTTATTTGATTTTCCTTTGGGTACCTACAAGATAAAAACAGTTTAATTGGTACCCAATTCCTTTGTTAGAGTCCTAAGTGTTAGAAAGAGAAGTTTGTCATACCCAAGAGGGTTTGGGACCTTTAAAAAGGTAATTTTTATTATGAACCACATTTTTCAGGTAGTTATCTATGTGTTTTAGTCTAATTAGTTTGGTATTGAATTTTGGAATCCATATTTTAATTATTTTGGTGTTAGACATCTTTTCTATAGTATCTGACTTCTTGAACTTATTATATAATGAGCTATAGTTTTTATGTTTTGAAGATTTCTTAAATCTTAATCCATTGCGATTTCCAGATGGTTTAGAAATTTTGATCAAGTTATCCAAGTTCTGCTTTCCTTTATTGAATTTCGAAACATTGTTAGTAATCCTGCCTAACTTATCATTAAGACGAAAAATTTCAAATTTTAATGTTTTTAAATTGTTTTTTAATATAACATTTTCTTTTCTAATTTCATCATTTTCTAGTTTAACTTTTTCTGTTTCACATAATAATGAGTCATTTTAAATAGATGGATTTTTATATTTCTCTTCTGAAGTTTCTATCTTCTTCTAAAATGGTTTTCTCATCTTTTAATAACCCTATTTCAAGTTCCATTCGATTAATTTTAGCAACATATTCTTTATTTAATTTTTTAGTTTCTATATATTTTTCATCTAATTTCATGCTGAGTTCTAAAATTTCATTATAAGTAAGATCAGGACATACCTCTTCATTATTTTCCATGAAGCATACATTAGCCTGCTCAGAATCACTATTGTTGTCAATGTCTGATGATGAAGACGAATCTGAGTCATCCCAAGTTACTTGAAAAGCCCGTTTCTTTTCTTGAATTTCTCGAAATTGCCTCTCTTTTTGTCATTATTGAGTTCTGGGCATTGTTTCTTCATGTGTTCGAATTTGTCACATCCAAAACATTTGATCGAAGTTTGGTTGGATGAATTTGAATTTCCTCCGTTTTGGGATCACGTCATCTTTATTGAATTTCTTGAATTTGTTGTAATTTTTGGCAATGAACATGATTTCATCTTCATCTAAGTCTGAATTATTATCACTGGCTTGAAAGGCTATAATTTTCTTTTCATTAATTAGTTCTTTTCTTGCCTGCAAATTTGATTTTGCTTCGTACGACATCAAATTTCCTATCAGTTCTTCAACTTTTAGTTGAGATAAGTCATTTGCCTCTTCGATATCCAATACTTTTCGTTCCCATTCATTTGTTAAGGAATTTAAAATACATGTAACTAAATCAAAATCTGTGAATTTGACTCCAAGTGCCATGAGATCAGGTTGTATAGTTTGAAATCTAGCATACATATCACCAATAGATCCATTTGCTTTCATTTTAAATAAAGAAAAATGATTTTATAAAATGGAAATCTTTGTTTGTTTAACTTTGTCAGTGCCTTCATGAGTGATTTGTAGTGTACGCTATATATCATATGCAATGGTGCACAACATGACACGTGAGAATTCATTTTTATAATAAAACATTCATGGCTTTAGCATTGTTTGTTGCTGTGTTCTTTTGAGCACCTGTCCAAGTGCTTATATTTGTTTCTGGTGCCATATATTTAACTTGTGTTGCTTGCCAAATTTCTAAATTATTTGCTTCCATAAAAATACGCATTCGTATAGACTAGTAAGCATAATTTGATCCAGTGAATAGTGGTGGACGTGCAGTTGATTGTCCTTCTTGAAATGTACTTGCCATACTAGATATGTTTCAATCACGTGTTACTGTGAATTGAGATAACCGTCCTCTAATACCAAATGAAAGATGTATGAATCGTATGTTTATATCTAATATGCAAGTGTAGTAAAATACTAGCTTATAACTAACAGAGTAAAGTAAATAATAGTAAGCAAACAATCACACCAAAGTTTTATACTAGTTTGGACCTCCCACCCTACGTCCAGTCCTGAAGCTCCTCTTCGGCTTTAACTAGTAAACAACCCTCGCTTTTCCTAGAGGAATAGGCTTGATATAGAAGTTCTTTCTGAGACAAGTGTGTGTTTTGAAAAACACTGATTTTGACTGAACAGTACAAATCTTCCTATAATCTCCTTTGAGTAGTATGTGAACGTGAAGCTTTTGATTTCAGGAAGTGATAAAGACTGATATGGTTTGCAATTAAAAATCAGAGTACAAAGAATGTAGATATAAGATTTAGAAAATTCAAGTGTGTTGATTCTTAAAATCTTTTCATATATATAGATGATGAAGAGTTTTTGTGAAGAGTAATATCAATTAGAGTTTTCTGTTTCAATCTAAAGGTTGTAATTATTAAGAAGGAAGAGATATGGTGAAGAGTTATGGAAGTAACCGTTATAGTGAAGCAGGTGACTTTTCATTGTATATGGTCGTTGCTCAGCTCAGACGTCTGTCCATACGTTTAGACGTCTGACCGTTTATATATTTTTTTAACAGTGGCCGGAGTTAGACGTCTGAGTGTTTTTGACAAACGTCTGATGTATGTGCTTAAATTGAAATTAGAATCTATGTTCAGACGTCTAATATATAACGTCAAACGTCTGACATATGTTATTTTGCATTTTAGTTTCTGTGCTATATGAAGATTGAAAACTTTGGTCGTGCAATGTTTGAAATCTACTAAAGGATATTTTACAAGCTATATATCTATGACACTTAACACACTATCTGATACCGATGATTGTTCTCCTTTGTTAGTCGTCTTCAAGTTGATTTCTGAAAGCTTTTTTCTGCAAGTAGATGAAATATATATTGTATGTGTATGATTGTATAGTTGTTGTCATCGAAATCAAGGAATAGTAGTTCTAACATTATCGTCTCTCAACTTATTGTATATCTATCTATAGGTTTTGGCATGTTTTAAACTCATTTTTTAAATAAAATCATGGTTCGAAATTGTTTTAAAATAAAACCTAAAGTAAAAACGAATTTAAAATGTTCTAATCATGTTAATTTGATGTTTGTTTTCTTTAATGTGTTAGGCTATACTGGAGATGCATTATAGGATAATTTGTAATGAAATGCTACGTGTTTGCATGTTAAGTTGTTAATTGGTGTGTGTATGGTGTTTGTGTATATGCTTGAATGGTTAAAAATGCTCATCAGAGCGAATTAGAGGTAGGTGCATAGAACCAAACTTCGACAAATAAGCTCAAGGATGTTTGGAGTTGTATCGATGCATACGAAAGGCACGCGGGTTGAAGAATGAAGCATAGCAGTGAAATAGACGTGCTATTGAAGCTTAGAGAAATTACATCATTTTCTGTACGGTGGCATTTGTTCGGAGGTGGTTGGCTCGGGCATGACTTCGGGCTCAGGGTTCTTTGCTCGGGGTAAGCTACGGTTCAACTAGGGAGGGACTGAACAGCATACAATGTTCAATGACGGTGTTGTCCGAGGCCGATCAAGATACATTGTTCAGTGTGCTTCGTGTCATGCTTCGGTCTGAACCCAAGCAAGAATTGTGGTCCGGTGTTTTGAGGCAAGCTTCGAGTCGAGAGGCTAGGCGCTTCAGGTCTTGGCCTTGGGTGCTTTGGGTTGGGCTAGAGGAAAACTCGGACTAGAAATGGAGTTTGGGAAATCCTTCGTCATAGCACAACGATACTTCGGGTTTCTTCATGGTGCGTTCCAGGGTTCTTGTGAGTGATGGGGAGTAAGGTAGACGACTTAGAATGACCTTGGATTTCATGTGGCGACTAGTGAACCGATGGTGTAACGCTTCGAGATGACAACGATGACGACAACTTTGGAACTTTTTGAATAGTGGCTCTTCGACTTATGATAGATGCCTAGAGGCGTTTCGAAGACGACGACTTAATGAGGGGAGTCGTGATGATGAACCACAACGGCAAGTTTAACAATGGAGGCTTATGATTAGAATTTGCAATTGTGTTCTACTATGAAGATAGTCGGGATGGAATAACGATTGAGTTTCATTATAGAGATGCGTGCAAAGAGATCGTTAATAACTCAGAGGTTGCTAGTGTGCTCTAAAAGATGGGGTACATGGGGACATCCGCATGGATTTGCGATTGTGTCAAGATCTTGCGATAGTAGATTACCCTGGGCTTTTGCGATTGTGAGACTGGTTCCTAGTCTTACGAAGTGGCATGGATTCGAGCACCAATGAAGCCGGAATTTTGATTGAGTCCCTATTTTGCAATTGTGTCATACGACTTATCATATATCCAATGCACATGAGTGATGGTGATGATTGTTTAATAGATGTTATGTTTATCATGGTTGTTTACCACTCTAGGTTGTCACACAGTTTAGGTAATTTTGACCGTATACCTAGTCACCGGACATTGTACTTCGATTGTAGTACAGTTATATGGAAGTGATAGTAGATTAGCATATATCGACTGTTATGTGCTAATTATTTGGATGCAGGGATAGATCAGGTATGGTTCTTCATATCCTAGGCCCCTATTTACTATATACGATTTTCATGGTATTTTTGAGATGATGTATCGCTCATACCATACAGTTGTCTGACCCAAGGTTTTATACTTTGCTTCTTATTATCTCGGGTACTCGTGAATGAGTAGATTAGGGATAACAGGTCTGAATAGCGCATGGAGCTATATAAGTGCGAGCAGGAGGCTACGCTTTCATATATCTATACTTAGAGTTTATTATCGCTTATATTCCAATGCATTACTGTAGAGCTATACCAGTACTTTTATTATCTTAGAGACAAGCTTATTTTGGAGATTAAAATGTAAACTCTGCTATTTAAGTTCTGTATAATCTGTGAACCTGTTGCACTCTAATGTTCTTATTTATGGTTCATTTGATTATATCATTGTCACGCCTACTTTATATATATATATATATATATATATTATTTTTATACACTGTGAAATGTTTTACAGGTTCTGTGCTTGAATTTCTGTTAATATACACCATTGGCTATCATCCTATATCAACGAGGTGCCTCCATAGTGCACCAAACAGGTATATTGGGTGTCGAAGGTGTAGAGCGGTCATTACATGCAACTTATGGTCCATTACCCCATCTCTCTGGTTGGGAGAACTATGTCCAATTAGTTCATATATCAATTTTGAGGGGTCACCAATCTCCGTTACTGTTTCTAAATCAGTAACAGTCATCATGTTCAAATGATTTTCAAAGTCAAACATTCATTCGCAAATCCAAATCATAGCAGCAAACAAACATCCTAAACATTCGTCCTATCAACGATTACTTCCAGACGTCTAACTCATAGCATGCCTAGAGACCAATCAAGGTCCTGTACATGTAAAAGTGACCTAAGAGTAATATCATCTTATTTACTCAAAGCAAAAAAGCAAATAAGGGAATCGAACCTGACTCTTATCCATCTCGATCATAGGATAATCATTCTCGACCCAGATCCACAATTGTATCCCAGTGTATTTGCTATAGTTAATGGTTGCTCATGTTGCACCACCGCAGCTTGGTTCCTCGCATATTTTTGTAGCTGGTTGCTTCGAACATGCTCATCTATTAAATCACGAAGGTGTCGACATTCATTCATCTCATGCTCATACATCCCATGGAATAGGCAAAACCTTTCGGACCCCTTCTCCTGATACGTGGGTTCTCTCTTAGGTGGCTTCCGGTAGGAGATCTGCCTAGATCCTCCAGGATCTCTGTCAACTTGGTGTAGGAGGAAAACTTTGGATATCTCCATTGTTGCTTCAGTCCTCCGAAGTTGTCGTCAACTTTTCGCTTTCCTTTGTCCTTTCCACATCATGTTTTGGATGGTCCTTCATCATCCACAGCGTTTACCTCAGTAGCCACATTTGCTTTAGTGTCCACTTGGCGTAGATATCTCTCGGCTTAGTAGCCGAAACCACTAGATCCACTGCGGGTCCCATTCCAAAGCAATCTTGAAGTTCGTTTTACTTGCAATTCCGAAAACCACGGCCATCAAAATTATTGATGGGTTTGGTTTCTGTACTACAGCAGCTACTGCATTGAATCTAGTTAGATAACTCTATAGGATCTCTCCAGCTCTCTGCTTCACACTTGAAAGTGTCATCACATTCCTCGGTCGTGCAATATGCGCTCTAAACTGTTTCATAAACTTATCCACTAGTCAGGTCCACATAATGATGGATCCATCCTCTAGCTGTGCTAAGTCGATCAAGTATAATGGGAAACACCTTCCCATCACTTCCTCTGTAGCCCCTAGCACTCTCATATGCTGGATATATCTCACTAGATGAACGGTACGGTTAGATCTGTCGTTCCATTATATGTCTCTGGAGCCAGTAGTTTGAAATCATGTGGATTCCTTACATATTAGATGTTTGGGGTGAATGGATTTCAATTCACATCCTCTAAACTTCGTTCTTGGGTCCACTTCTCAGTACATGTCTTATCATCTCAGCAATTCTATCATTGTCATCTAATGGAAGTCTCTGATCCATAGCTTTGTCCGACCTCTCGTTCCTACGATGAGCTTTTGTTCCAACTCCCATTGTTATGCATTAGCATTCTTGTCTGCATTTCTAATTCCAGCATCGTCTGTTCCCGGCATTTCAACTTGTCCTAGACCTAAATTAGTCATGCCCCTAGGACATTTGTGTCAGTATCAAGCTGACTGTTGTCGGTACCGAGTGGTTCTGGACGTGGGGGTTCGGCTCCATTTTGTTCTGCTTTAACCCAAAATGCTCTTGCATGCCTTCTAGCCTATGGTTTTGAATTCCAACTGCTCTGGCTATCCTCTGTTGATCCATCCTTCTGAAAAATCCATTAAGCATCTCCTCTCGTCGAACCATCATCCTATCTTGCATCTTTTTCATCATTTTTTTCATTTCCTCTCTGATCACGTAGATTGATGGATTTGAACTTGAGTACACCTCCTGCTTACCCGCATGCTCTGGTTGACTTCCTCCAGCAATAGCTATGGTAGCAGTCATCTTCGTCTCTTATAAACATCAAATCCTAAATTCAAGTCTCAGTGAAAGCACCAAATATGTTGCGTTAAAAACTAATACAACACCCCAAAATCATAGATCGAGATTTAACAAGTATGAAAGTGATAGAAACAAGAATAAAGACATAATTTTTATAATGGTTTGACAAATACTCCGGTCTACATCCACTTTAATATTTTTATTTGATTGTTTCTTTATTAAAATCCGACTATAATCAGCCTGATCTTAGATTTTTAAGAGTTTTCTATGTTAATGGTGGAAGAATGTAGCTTCCTAAAACTCTAGTGCCAAAAAAAAATCCCCCTTCAAGATGAAGATAGCTTCATATTTATAGGCCAATCCCAATGTAGATCTCGCCATCCAGGTTAGAACATGTCTCAATCTCCAAATCTGATTATTTAGGCATGAAGATTGAGTCAAACAGCACGATTCCCAAGGTTCAAGACCACTCATTACCAACATGAATTCACGTCGATATCGAGATGAATTTTCACATCGAATACTCCACTCTTCCTTTGTGCCTTGAGCTTCCAAGTGTTTAACGCTTCTCAACCCATGCTCCATGACAACATCATCTCAGTACCGAATTGTCGACTACTCGATACCGACATGAATCGAGTTCTTCGAAACTTATCCAATCTTTGCATGCTTCTTCGTATCATCATTCTTGACATTCTCCAAGTCTCTGGAGTCATTCCTTCATCATTCGGAATCTCAATTCATCCGTTTTAGTTTGTTTCGGGATTATGGAAAATGTGGTCGTAACTACATACATATACAAACATACATACATATGTATGTATGTATGTATAGGGTAATGATTCGAATAATAAAAGTTCTAAAAAATAAATTTTACAATAAAAATGAGAAAAACAAATTTTATTCGGCAATTGTACAAAGTATTTATATACGTCTATTTTATTTTGACCATGGTTTTAAATATAGATATTTTGATTTGTTTTAACCAAGTAAATGTTGAAGATTAAATTCAATTTTCAAATATTAAATTATACGTACATACATACATACACACGTGTGTGTATTAAACAAGTGATTTAAATTATAATATTTATATAATATATGTAAATATATATATATAATGTAATATTAAATATTATTTAATTTGAATATAAATAATTAAATAACATATATATAGTATAAGGTTGAAAAATGATGTATATATACACATATGTATGTGTGCATGGGTGTGTATGTTACAAATATATAAACGCACATGTGTGTATTTCACATATGTAGGCACACATACCCATATTACCAGTAGACCCTATAATAATATGTATATATAAATCATCATTCTTAGTCATCCAAAATGTGATGTTCACAAAAAAATAATAAACTAAATATAATTTAGTTAAATTAATTTTCAAATAAAATCATAATATTAAAATTCAATTTTAATTTAATTACAATTAAATTAAAATTAAAAATCTAATTATATTAATAACATTAAATATAAATTAATGCAAATGAAATAATTAATTCATGATAACACACTAAAAGATCTGGTGCATGATGAAAGAAAATGATTTTTTGAAGTTTATCCCTTTTATCCCATTGTTTGATTTACCCAATCTAATAGGAAGTTCAGTGTAAAAGAAAAGTTTTGAATAAGATAAATCAAATATTAATCTATGTGTGTGTGTGTACAGATAAATATCCGTCGAATTGTGAAATGAAATTATAAGTTAAAAAAAGTTCATATAAACATCGAAAGAAAGATGAAATTAAGAATATTATGGGTAAATAAAACATAATAATAAGATTCACTCAATAAAGGCATTCTCCCAATTTTAGGCTAGAAAGACTAACATAAGAAATGGAGATGAATTTCACAGTTTGCCTATGTACAAGTAAAGGATTTAGTTGGGATATGAGAACTCGTAAGGCAATTGAGAAACTATTTACTTAACATTGACTTGCATATTAATGTTACATAGTCTCATTTGAAATGATATTATTCGACTTGGTTTAGTTTAAATCAACATGTTGTCTGTAACGACCCGGATTTTTCGACGTTTAATTTTGAATATTTAAATGGTTTTAGATATTGGATTTGAAATATAAATCGATTTTTGAATATGAAGATTTTGGTTGATATTATAGAATGAATTTAAATTTCAAAAATAGCGATTTATCGTAATACGGAAATTGTGAATAATTGAAATTTGAATTGAATATGAATCGAAACGATTTCTAACGTTGATATAAATCCTATTTGAATTAGAATTTAATTAGTAAGTTTTAAAACTGGAATTTCAAGTGATTTCGTAAATTTTGGAAATCGTTGATTTTATCGACGCGTTAAAATAGCGATCCGGGGCACAGTCTTGAAATTCGACGAAACCAGTTTCATTGGGTCCGTAATAATATATTATTATCGGATTTCAAATTTCATAACATTTGGATCTACCATGCAGTCGTACTATCTGGAAACGCCTAGAATAATTTAATTGAATTTGATTTAAATAGTCGGTTTAAAAAGCTATCTTCCACATACAATCAGGTTAGACCTCGAGACTTGTTCCATTGGGTTCGGAATAGGGTTATAACATTAGAAACGACATGCGGCATGTCTCGATAGGCGTTCGAAATTTCGAGATATGCAAACAAGATATTTTGAATATAATATATATAAAAATCAAATCAATTCAAACCCAGCCACCCTAAATCGTACTCGAACCACCCTAGTATACAGGCCGACCTAGTAGGTACCTTTAGCCGCCTTGTTTTTTTCAAAATAGCGTACACCTTCCCTTTCTCTTCTCTGTTATTCGACTCCACGAAATTGAAGAAAGGAAGAAAAAAAATTATATATTGATTTAAATCGCTCCCCTCTCCCTCTCCTCATCCTCAGTTAAAAATCGAATTCGTAAGTATAAAAAAAATCACCAATCGAATGACGATTGAAATGGTGATCGTGATGACGTTGAAGGGGTGCGCTTGCGTACGCGCGTGCATAGGAGGAGGGAGGCTGGGTTTTCAATTCGCGATGTAGGGTTGTGTGTGGAGTCGCCGTGGGTTCTGAAGTGGAGCGGGGTTAAGGCTAGGGTTTCGGCATCGCTGTTAGGGCTTGGGCGATGATCGAAGAGGGGATGGAGGAGTCTTGGGTGCGAATGAAAACGATGTCGCGTTTGAGGATAGATCTCGGGTGGGGTGGATTGGTGATGGAGGTCGTGGGCACGCGGTGGCAGTGGGCGATTTTGGGAAGTGTTGTCGTCGAGGTCGTGACTTGCTTTGGGTTGGAGGCGATGAACGACGTGGGTGTTGTGGTAAGGCAGAGCCGAAGGGATGGTGGCGAGCTGGTGGCTATGGTGCAGTTGGGACCTGGGAGTGGTGGGTAAGCATGGTAATTGATGTTTTCAAATTTAATATTAATTAAACTAATTTTAGATGGTAATTCGATAGCTTAAAATTCAATAACCCTGTTTTACGAGGTCGAAATTTGGTATCAATGTCGTGGTGCACTCAAATGGATATTATCTACACAATGAAAATATTTCGAAATGTACTGAAGATAGCTGGAATTTTAAGTTTAATTGAATGATGTTCAATTTAAATTAAAATTGGAATGGACTGCAAATAAAAATCAAGGTGAGTAAATTTCACTCATTTGGATGGTTGGCTATAATTTAAAATGGTTAAAATAATTTTTGGATGATTGGTTGAATTTATAAATTAATATCAGTTGGATGCTATATTATATATATTGGTATATATATTAGTAGTTGGATATATTTTCCGTCGTTGGAGCGGATGAGACCCTATGTGCCCCGCATAATAACGGATGACCCTATATACCGCGATATCCCGCCTAGAAGCGGGATTGGTACTTTATGTTGCCTAACATCTGTGGATGCAGGAAAACAGGTTGGAGGGATCCAACTGAATTCCTCAAAATGTTAATTTTAATTTCATATATAGTGGTATATGATTTGTTTGAATAATCTGATATAGATTATGTGATGATTTGAATTATTGGATGTTATAGTAGCACCGACCTTAATTTTGGTATTTTAAATACCATAAATATTATTTTGAATTTTTAAGAAATTAAAAGGAGATTTTTAATATGAAAATATTTATATCGAAATTCGGATTATTTAAAAGAGATTGATTTGGATTAAGCAATAATTGATTTTTGATCGTACTTAACAATTCGGGAAAAAAAATTTAAATAGAGATTTTAAATAATTCATATAGAAGGTTTAAATAATGGATTTTTTTTTAAAATGATATCCTGAAAAATATGGAAGGCGTTGAAACCAATATTAAAAATAGATTTGAAAAATAAACGAAATTTATAAAGAAATGGATTTATAAAATGGAATTCTATAAATGAGATTAGTTTTATAAAAAGTGAGACTCAAAGGAATTATAAATTTACAAACGATGTTTATAAATAAAGGAAAACGATATTAGATGATAATTTGGGTATATAAATTCATATGGGAAATTTATATTAGGATATGGAAATCGGGTTGAGGAAAATAATGGGTTCTATTTTTGGAAGTGGAAATGGTTAGGAGGTTGGAATGAAATCGATGTGTTGTGAATCGAGAAAAATTTATAAATTGAATTGGTTATTGAGATTTTGAAAATATATTTGTATTATTAAGAAGTTAAGTTTGTTTTTAAAAGGGAAATTTTATTTATTAAACTATGTAATTTTAATTAGTTAGAATTGAAATACATCGAAAAGTGAATTTTTCAAATATTTAATATTTATTGTAATAAATTCTAATTTTTAAAATCAGCTTTGAAAATTGATTTGTTTATTTAAAAATGAGTTGGAATTGAGTAATTGATGTTTATTTAAAAAGTTTGATATAATTAAGTCAGTACTTAAACATGTTTGAAAATAAATAAATTATTATTCTTTAAAATACTTATATATATATATATATATATAGTTTTGAAATGATTGAAATTTATTTATGAATCTTCTCGAGATTTGGAAACGGGGTTTATTCAATAGATGTGATTTTATAAGAGAAATTCTCAAAAATGGAATTTGGGGAAATGTAAAGGAATTTCCAAAGTGTTGAAATAAAAGAACTTTGAAATTTGAATTAGAATTCACGAAGAAGTTAGGATTTAGGTTGTTGAAATTTAGAGACAAGTGAAATCGATTTGGAGGAATATATACTTACGAAAATTTCTTAAGTATGAAACTGGAAGGATTTGAAATATTTCACTACGAGATTATTATTATTAGGAATATATTCAAAGTGTTGAATCATAAAAATGGAATTGAAAGAAAATATTCTAAGTATTGAGACGAGTCGAAATATCCTGTTATGGATATAAGTATTGAATTTGTTTTCAAATATTGAAATACTGAAAGAGATTTGAATATATAAATCTTATAAAGATATTTTGAAAATAAATATTTTGGAAAATTTATAATAAGACCTAGTGACTGCTTATGGATGTTATTTGATAGTTAAATAACCGACTATCAAATTTGGCCAAATTCGTTGATCGTTTCGAAGAGACTGGGATCGGGTTTAATTATCCGAAAACCGCTTCGATCCGGTTTGAGCATTACGAATGGTGATATCGTGAAGATGGTGAAGACAGTGACTCGGTTTGTCCAGATCCAAGACAACTTGTATGGACGAATGCTATCAGAACATCGTCTTTGGAGGATGATGAGCATTCTAAGTGAAATTGTTCTTGAAAGGTAAACGTAGCCTCAACCTCATCAACCGGGAATGACTAAAACAGGGGAGATGCAGCAAGGCTAAGTGAGTCGCACCCAATTAGGGTATGTCATCACCTTTCTAGATACCCTCGGATATATAAAAAATATGGATATGGTTGTGCATGGAAAAGAGAGCGCTCGATAAGGGTGGAAACAACCGGGGTGATAACATATTCGGTACTATCCAGGTTAGGGGTAGGCCGGTCTTGTGTTGGTAGGAGATCCCGACGAGGTCCTCGATACATTTTTCTAGAGATGTACTGTGAAGGACGGTACCCCGGTAGCCCAGTCATTGTATGAATCTGTAACGACCCGTAAATTTAATGGTTTAATAATGTATTTAATTGAATTTTTGTGAAATTTTAAATAATATATAATTGAATTTTGAAATAAAAATTTGAAATTTGAAATACGTCCATTTAAACATAGCAACTGGTAAATTTTCATCAGATAATATGGAAGTCTATTTTCTTGTGTAATTTTGTTTCAATTTAAATCGGTTAATAATAGTTGAATTTAAAAGTGTTCCAAAACCTAAATATGTCAACATGAGAAAATTTATTTAGAACACTCTGAATAAGACTTCGAAATTCGTTTCGCAAATTTCGGACGTTTCTAGCTCCGTTTGTATTTTCCGTACGGAATAGCAACGTATATCAGTGTCCGTATCGACTTTTGATCGGATGATCCTGCCACTGATATCTGTGTACCGTTTTGATCCACTCGTCGCGGTAATTTCTACGGTATATTTATATCTGTATTTTGAAGTCCAATACACAGCGGAAGCCGTAAAACGGTTTACCGTATCAGTACGTTTCGAGCCTTTTAATTCCCTGTGTCCGTTTAAATTTCAAACAGTTGAAAACCAATAGTCGTTTGCATTTAATTATTGTCCTGAATTCACGTCTGTCTCTTTTTATTCCTTTGATTTAGTTATATATGTTGTCTTTTCGCTTTACTTCCTCTTCTTCAATGAGAAAATTTTAAGCAAACTCCTCTGTTCCTATCTACCTTTATGTACATGCCTATCTCTCCATAGCCGCTTCCCCTACCACCCACCCTATACACCAACCTCAGCCTTGTTAACCACAGCCACAGCCGTGATCAATCAGCACCGGCCACCAACATCCCACCACCTCCACCCTATAACAATCTTCCACGTGCTCCCTAAACCGATACTTTCCCAATACTTGACCCGCTGCCACAACCGCCTCCGCACTTTTCTCCTCTTCCTCTCACGACCAAACGCCTCCGGCCTCGACTTCGCCACCCACCCTTCTCCGCCACACACACCTAAAGTCGGCCGACCATCATCTCGCGCATAGCTGCCACGTTGTTATTTTTGGTTCGCCAGCCTCACATCTTGGCCTCATCTCCTCCTTCCCAGATCCCTAACCACCATCTCCTCCACGCCGCAAGCCAACACCTTCGACTGCTCAGCCCTCTGACCTTCCGATGCCGAGCATCCCCTGTGTAGCAGCCCCATGCCGTGGCTCCTCCCCTTTCTATTTTTGTTTTACTGATATGGAGAATATAAGAGGTGTGTACTATATAGATGTTTGTATATATATTTTAATTGAAATATGTTTACAGTATATTATGTTATAGATGGTTACAGTGTATATATATATATATATATATGTTTGTTACAATGGATTTTAAACTATAATTATAAGTATTGTTTACTAGTGTGTGTGTGTGTGTGTATATATATATATATAACCGCAGTAAATGTTATTTTATATGTTATATTAGTAATATAAAATGTTAGTTTTTTTTATTATCAGTTTTATATATAGTAGTAGTAATGCATGCAGATGATTATATAAAGGTTGTATAAGAAGATTTTTTTACATAAAATTGTTTAACTATATATTAGTTGGCTTATTTGTCAAGTGCGCGCATACACATTTTGCATGCACATCTTCTTTTTGGCTGCATTTGTATAGTGTTGATATTTATGATCTATTGCCATAAGGTTATATACGTATAAAATAATAATAATATATATAAATAAGTTTAAGCTATACATAATTTCATTTTTCTATTTTTGTCCGGAGCATGCATATATGTGACGTAATAAACTATACCTTAACATTTCTTTGATCTATATCGATATATATATATATAAGTATATAAGTTGTGTACAGCCTGTTGTCGGTCATATTTAAAGGCTATCTGCTACTTCACTGTTAGTTTATATATGTATTTATTAGTATCGACTGGCTTTAGTTCTACACCATGAAAGTTGAGATATTTTAGACCGGTTACTTTATAGGTTATATATAGTTATTTATAAGTCAGGAACTATGTATGCAAATTTATATAAGTTTAACTTCAAGATATAGTGTGTATGCATATTTGATTTTGTATATGTGAGGTTAACTTAAAAACAATGATTTTAATTTTTTATATATATATATATATTATTTTAATAATATGTGTTTAAATTAATAGTGATTTCATGGAAAATAATAATAATGATAATATGTATATCGTTGTTGTTCTATCAAATTGGTTCTGATTCATTTCTCATCGATTCTTATCTATCAGCTTTGCCCGTCGAATCCGCTTTCAGCTTACTTCACTTTGAGACTGTTGTTTGGATTTGTTCGATTTTCTAGATCGTGATCCAATTCGTAGCTGGTTTTGTTTTAAACTTCTCTAGCCTCGAAAGGTGAGCAATCACTCACGATAAACGTTCTTATATTTATTAAATTTGATTTCAATTGAAACGACAATTGAAATATGCTGTTGTTAGTTATTTAAATATATGCTATTATCTGTAACTGTTCACCTGTGACATCTGACACCATTATATGTTATTTATATTGATGATATATGTCTGTTATGTTATTATCATATCTGTTATCACTCTACAAGTTCCCTGTTAGTATAGAATTCACTATGGGTTGAAATGATACATACCCGAACGATCTTGTAGAATAGAAGAAAATCGTTATGGGTTGAAATGATAAACCCAAGCGATTTTCATTGAATTGAATTTGGGATTGCGCGTTGAAAAGATATATACCCGTATATATTTAAATTGCGGATTGAAATGATAAATATCCGTATCACTTGACCATAGGGTAGAAAATTATATACAAACACCGGTGGTCTATATATAAATATTTTGAAAATGATTTCTATGGTTTTGAAAGGAAATATATGGTTTTGATAAATTTTTATTTTAATGATTTATTAAGGTTGATATATAATATGTTTAAGTATTTATTTAAAATTTATATTTTCGAATATAGAGTTTGTAATGATTCGGGTTGTAAAGATAAATTTGAAATTGATTTGAAATTTGATCTATTTAAGAATTATACTTAAATAAGTTTGATTTGAAATTTATTGAATTTGAAATTTTAAAGAAGTGTTTTACAACTTGAAATTTGATTAAAGGTGACTTAAATGGATATTTCAAACTTATATAAATTTAAATGGGATATTTTGTAAGTTGAAGTTGTATTCAAATGATATTGAAATAATTAAGTAAATATTTCAAAACTAAATAATAGAAAAGTGAATTGATATATATATATATATAAAATTATCGAATTTAGTTTTGAAATGTGGATATTTGAAGCTTTGAAATATATTGAAATTGAACTGGTTTATTTGTGGTTCAAATCGGTATTTGAAATCGATATAACTAGAAAATGTTTAATTGAATTGGAATTGAAATTGATGATTTAGATTTGATTAAATTTAAATTTGGAATTCGAATTGATTTAAATCGATTTGTGAAAGTCGAGGAAACTATTTTATTTTATAAAGTAATTTTAAATTATATTCAAAACTATTGATATTTTACTTTATAAATTATTTTAATATAAACTATTTTAATATAAACCATTTTTAATATAAATTATTTTTTTAAAACTATTTTAACTTATAACTATTTATATAAACTATTTTTATTTATAAACTATTTTAACTTATAACTATTTATATAAACTATTTTATTTATACTATTTTATTATATATGCTAATTTTAATATCTAAACTGTTTAAGAGGAAAGTGTTATGATTTCCAAAATGCTATAATTTCAAAAGTGTTATGATTTCCAAAATGCTATAATTTCAAAGTGTTATGATTTCAAAGAGTTATGAATTTCAAGGTTTTGATTTCCAAAGTGTTTTGATTTTAAAAGACTTATGATTTCGGAAGCGTTATAACTTTGGAAAGTGATATGATTTTGAAAATGAATATATTTGAAGTGAAAATGATATCGTATTGATTTGGTTTTTGAAATGGAAATGGTATTTTGGTTTTGAAGTATAAACTATTTTGAAATGACCACGGTGTTATAATAACGTTTGGTTGTTAAAGAGACCGGGATCGGATACGGGCATACTCTCTGTCGATACCGAAAACCACTTTAACAACTGTGTACGCGGTGGAGATTCCAAAATGAAGTAGGATGGTGGCGACGATCCTATTGAGGTATGAACGTGGACCCGACTCCCATGAGTTGGCATAAGGTAGCTAAAACAGGAGCGATTCTCGGGCCAATGAGGTAGCACCTCTGATCGGACACATTTCTTCGATACTATTCCATTACTTTGTGATTTGATTTGATGGCCACCCTTCGATTTTTGATTTGGGAGTGTGTTCCGAGGTGGGCGGTAGTGGCTGCTATTCGTTTCCACCAGCTCGGATGCGTAATTGGTATATCTACCCTGGCATTGCCTTGTTGTGCCGTGTCACCTACCATATCGAGTTTTACTACGAGTTGGGTTTTATGTTGTAGCCTGTGGAGTATTGAGGGTAGCTCCCGATCTGGGGGTATGCTAATACTGGATAGACTACTGGGACTATTATGTGTTATGGTGGAAAATGTAAAGCCTTAACGCTATTTAAAAGTAAGTTTATTTTATATTAGACATTATTATAATAGCGTATATTACTACATAGTAGATAGTTTAACGGATCCTTAGAGGATGGTTATCACAAACATCCTTTGAGTTACTTGTATTTCAGTTGATATTTCACTTGAGTTAGATTTAGTGATATAAGAATGTTAATCCTGACTCAAGTATTTTGTGTTTTGCTTTACGCTCGGGTCAGACTGAGTGATACAGTATTCGAGACTCACCTTTGGAGTTGGAGCTTCTCTTGGAGATCCAGCTATCTATCCTGCTTTCAGTTGTTCAGTCGATTCCAGTGATGCATTCAGATCTTGTATTTGATTATTGTATTGAGACATCTATGTACTCGTGACTTCTGTTGTATCTTGTTTAACTCTGTTATATATATATAGTAGTTTCATGAACTACTATTCTTTTGTTTCCGCTGCATTATTGTTATATTACTCTGTGTCTGTGATCTGTGATTATTTTATTTACTGTATAGGTTGAGTTTTGCCAAATTTAAATTAACAATCTGATATTTTGAGCAATTCAAATCCTACATGTATGGATGCGAATGGTTGAAATTTCAGGTCGTTACAGTTGGTATCAGAGCGAGGTTTTAGGCAAAACTCAGCATATAGAGTAAAATTCAATTACAGAATCACTTTCGTTCGAGCTTGAATTCCTTCTTCTTTGACTCGGTTTCCTTTGAATTTTGGAACGTTCATTTCGGTTCCAAAGTCCACTCTTGTCTCCCCAATTCATGTCTTCTTGATTCTGGAGTATCCCATAACTCCACTTCGAATAATCTCTATGATAAATTGGCGGTCTCGCCAATCTCTGAATGATTTGTAAAGGGGTGAAACTCCTTTACAACAGGCATTGATTCACCGAAGATTTCTGTATCTTCGGTTTAGATGCTGCTATCTTTTGTTTTACCCGAATTCTATCTCTTGTGATCTAATGTCGATTTGATTCAGAATTCCGCATCGATCGTATTCTTGAAGTCACGGTTGACCCGGTTAAGGTTACCCGCGATTTATATAAATTTATCCATCTTCCAATTTGAAATTCAATCTTATCTCCCTATCGAGTCTATCTTTTAGTTGAATTCTATTTGATTAGAGTTCCTCTACTTTGAATCCCATCTTTGCTTTGAAATCCATTCTTGAATTATCGAGTGAGGAAGTGTATTTGTAATTAATATTAAAATGTTTTATATATTGTATTGTTTGAGTTGTTGATGTTGATTTGGGTTTTCGATCGATTCGTCTGATCAACGCTATCGATAGGATTTCCAAAACACTTAAACAGAGCAAACTGACACAATATTATTTTCAAATTTGGTAAATGAAATAAATTGTTATGATTATATCATATATATAAGTATAATTTTCTGGAATTTAATAAGTTAATTAAAATGGTTGTTTGAAATGATAATATTTGATTATCATTTATTGTTCTATAAATGAATTTATAATATGGTTTATAAATCGATTTAGAGTTTAAATGAATTTAAATAAAGAATTTGAGAATTTAATTTCCAATGATTTCAAACTTTGGTTTTAAAATTTTAAAGTGTATATTATTTAAAGTATTTTCAAATAGAAACCGTTTCAAAGAATTTTAAATGTTTAAATCAATGCTCTCTTCTTTTGTCGCTGGAAAATAATTTCGGTGATGGCGGCCGCATCATCGACATCCATTTTCGAGTTTCGAGGTGGAGAGACCATTCTGTAGCTTTGCTACACTTTTATTTTGGAAATTAAATTGAGTTGGATTTCTAAAGTATGATTTGATGTATAATATGTATATAAGTATGGCTATGGATTTGATTTGATATATGTATGTATTATATTTATCTCTAAATTGTTTGAAGTTAATCGGAAATTTAATTCTTAAATTTTGTTGAGGAATGATTTCAATTATAAATGAAGCTAAATTTTGAATAAATATTTAAAACTTGAAATAATTGAATTGGAGAATTTTATTTGTATAATATCCAATTTCATTCTAATATAACTTACCTAAATTATTCAGAAGTTGAATATGTTATACACTTAAATTTTAATTATAAAAATGTTAATAGAGATAAATAGAATAATAAGTTAATTGAATAATAGATGAGACAAAAAAATTTGTTTTGAAGGAATTAATAAATTGAAATTAGATCAACTTATGGAAATACCTTGAATTTAAAAATCAATTATTGAATATAAATTAATTTAAATTGAAATTTATATGGTTTAAATTAATTTATATGGTTTAAATATATGTAATAAGATATATTAAGTGAAATAAACTTAACAATAATTTGGAATAAAAGAATTAAATTTGTTGAATAAAATATGAGTATAATAAATGATTATACAAATTGATGATTAAGAAATTGTTAATTGAGGATGACTAGATAATAAGATAATGAATTTAGAAATAGATAGATTGATTTAACTTAAGTGAACTCAAATGGATTAACCCAAAATGTTGAATACTAATTAATTTAAATTGAAATTTATATGATTTTAAATTAATTGTTTTATTCTGTTTTCAATCTAATTTTCTTTCTGGTTGTTTCTACTCTCCTATCTCGTTCCTTTTCGGGAACGAAAAGTTTTGAGTGGGGGAGAGTGTAACGACCCGTAAATTTAATGGTTTAATAATATATTTAATTGAATTTTTGTGAAATTTTAAATAATATATAATTGAATTTTGAAATAAAAATTTGATATTTGAAATACGTCCATGTAAACATAGTAACTGGTAAATTTTCATCAGATAATATGGAAGTCTATTTTCTTGTGTAATTTTATTTCAATTTAAATCAGTTAACAATAGTTGAATTTAAAAGTGTTCCGAAACCTAAATATGTCAACATGAGAAAATTTATTTAGAACACTTTGAATAAGACTGTGAAATTCGTTTCACAAATTTCGGACGTTTCTAGCTCCGTTTGTATTTTTCCGTACGGAATAGCAACGTATATCGGTGTCCATATCGACTTTTGATCGGATGATCATGCCACTGATATCTGTTGATATCTGTGTACCGTTTTGATCCACTCGTCGTGGTAATTTCTACGGTATATTTATATCTATATTTTGAAGTCCGATACACAGCGGAAGCCAGTCCGATACACAGCGGAAGCCGTAAAACGGTTTACCGTATCGGTACGTTTCGAGCCTTTTAATTCCCTGTGTCCGTTTAAATTTCAAACGGTTGAAAACCAATAGCCGTTTGCATTTAATTATTGTCCTGAATTCACGTCTGTCTCTTTTTATTCCTTTGATTTAGTTATATATTGTGTCTTTTCGCTTTACTTCCTCTTCTTCAATGAGAAAATTTTAAGCAAACTCCTCTGTTCATATCTACCTTCATGTACCTGCCTATCTCTCCATAGCCGCTTCCCCTACCACCCACGCCCCTATACACCAACCTCCGCCTTGTTAGCCGCAGCCGTGATTAATCAGCACCGGCCACCAACATCCCACCACCTCCACCCTATATCAATCCGCCACGTGCTCCCTGAACTGATGGTTTCCCAATACTTGACCCGCTGCCACAACCGCCTCCGCACTTTTCTCCTCTTCCTCTCACGACCAAAAGCCTCTGGCCTCGACTTCGCCACCCGTCCTTCTCCGCCACACACACCTGAAGTCGGCCGACCATCATCTCGCGCACAACTGCCACGTTGTTATTTCCGGTTCGTCAGCCACACATCTCGGCCTCATCTCCTCCTTCCCAGATCCCTAACCACCATCTCCTCCACGCCGCAAGCCAACACCTTCGACTGCTCAGCCCTTTGGCCTTCCGATGCCGAGCATCCCCTGTACAGCAGCCCCATGCCGTGGCTCCTCCCCTTTTCTATTTTTGTTTTACTGATATGGAGAATATAAGAGGTGTGTACTATATAAATGTTCGTATATATATTTTAATTGAAATATGTTTACAGTATATTATGTTATAGATGGTTATAGTGTATATGTATATATATATGTTTGTTACAATGGATTTTAAACTATAATTATAAGTATTGTTTACTAGTGTATATATATATAACCGCAGTAAATGTTATTTTATATGTTATATTAGTAATATAAAATGTTAATTTTTTTTATTATCAGTTTTATATATAGTAGTAGTAATGCATGCAGATGATTATATAAAGGTTGTATCAGAAGATTTTTTTTACATAAAATTGTTTAAATATATATTAGTTGGCTTATTTGTCAAGTGCGCGTATACACATTTTGCCTGCACATCTTCTTTCTGTCTGCATTGGTATAGTGTTGATATTTATGATCTATTGCCATAAGGTTATATACGTATAAAATAATAATAATATATATAAGTTTAAGCTATACATAATTTCATTTTTCTATTTTTGTCTGGAACATGCATATATGTGACGTAATAAACTGTACCTTAACATTTCTTTGATCTATATCGATATATATATATATAAGTATATAAGTTGTGTACGGCCTGTTGTCGATCATATTTAAAGGCTATCTTCTACTTCACTGTTAGTTTATATATGTATTTATTAGTATTGACTGGCTTTAGTTCTACACCATGAGAGTTGAGATATTTATAGACCGGTTACTTTATAGGTTATATATAGTTTTTTATAAGTCAAGAACTATGTATGCAAATTTATATAAGTTTTATTTCAAGATATAGTGTGTGTGCATATTTGATTTTGTATATGTGAGGTTAACTTAAAAACAATGATTTTAATTATATATATATATATATATATTATTTTAATAATATGTGTTTAAATTAATAGTGATTTCATGGAAAATAATAATAATGATAATATGTATATCGTTGCTGTTCTATCAAATTGGTTCTGATTCGTTTCTCATCGATTCTTATCTATCAGCTTTGCCCGTCGAATCCGCTTTCAGCTTACTCCACTTTGAGACTGTTGTTTGGATTTGTTGGATTTTCTAGATCGTGATCCGATTCGTAGCTGGTTTTGTGTTAAACTTCTCTAGCCTCGAAAGGTGAGCAATCACTCACGATAAACGTTCTTATATTTATTAAATTTGATTTCAATTGAAACGACAATTGAAATATGCTGCTGTTAGTTATTTACATTGCTATATATATGCTATTATCTATAACTGTTCATTTGTGACATCTGACACCATTATATGTTATTTATATTGATGATATATGCCTGTTATGTTATTATCATATCTGTTATCACTCTACAAGTTCCCTGTTAGTATAGAATTCACTATGGGTTGAAATGATACATACCCGAACGATCTTGTAGAATAGAAGAAAATCGTTATGGGTTGAAATGATAAACCCAAGCGATTTTCATTGAATTGAATTTGGGATTGCGCGTTGAAAAGATATATACCCGTATATATTTAAATTGCGGATTGAAATGATAAATATCCGTATCACTTGACCATAGGGTAGAAAATTATATACAAACACCGGTGGTCTATATATAAATATTTTGAAAATGATTTCTATGCTTTTGAAAGGAAATATATGGTTTTGATAAATTTTTATTTTAATGATTTATTAAGGTTGATATATAATATGTTTAAGTATTTATTTAAAATTTATATTTTCGAATATAGAGTTTGTAATGATTCGGGTTGTAAAGATAAATTTGAAATTGATTTGAAATTTGATCTATTTAAGAATTATACTTAAATAAGTTTGATTTGAAATTTATTGAATTTGAAATTTTAAAGAAGTGTTTTACAACTTGAAATTTGATTAAAGGTGACTTAAATGGATATTTCAAACTTATATAAATTTAAATGGGATATTTTGTAAGTTGAAGTTGTATTCAAATGATATTGAAATAATTAAGTAAATATTTCAAAACTAAATAATAGAAAAGTGAATTGATATATATATATAAAATTATCGAATTTAGTTTTGAAATGTGGATATTTGAAGCTTTGAAATATATTGAAATTGAACTGGTTTATTTGTGGTTCAAATCGGTATTTGAAATCGATATAACTAGAAAATGTTTAATTGAATTGGAATTGAAATTGATGATTTAGATTTGATTAAATTTAAATTTGGAATTCGAATTGATTTGAATCGATTTGTGAAAGTCGAGGAAACTATTTTATTTTATAAAGTAATTTTAAATTATATTCAAAACTATTGATATTTTACTTTATAAATTATTTTAATATAAACTATTTTAATATAAACCATTTTTAATATAAATTATTTTTTTAAAACTATTTTAACTTATAACTATTTATATAAACTATTTTTATTTATAAACTATTTTAACTTATAACTATTTATATAAACTATTTTATTTATACTATTTTATTATATATGCTAATTTTAATATCTAAACTGTTTAAGAGGAAAGTGTTATGATTTCCAAAATGCTATAATTTCATAAGTGTTATGATTTCCAAAATGCTATAATTTCAAAAGTGTTATGATTTCCAAAATGTTATAATTTCAAAGTGTTATGATTTCAAGCTATGATTTCAAAGAGTTATGAATTTCAAGGTTTTGATTTCCAAAGTGTTTTGATTTTAAAAGACTTATGATTTCGGAAGCGTTATAACTTTGGAAAGTGATATGATTTTGAAAATGGATATATTTGAAGTGAAAATGATATCGTATTGATTTGGTTTTTGAAATGGAAATGGTATTTTGGTTTTGAAGTATAAACTATTTTGAAATGACCGCGGTGTTATAATAACGTTTGGTTGTTAAAGAGACTGGGATCAGATATGGGCATACTCTCTGTCGATACCGAAAACCACTTTAACAACTGTGTACGCGGTGGAGATTCCAAAATGAAGTAGGATGGTGACGACGATCCTATTGAGGTATGAACGTGGACCCGACTCCCGTGAGTTGGCATAAGGTGGCTAAAACAGGAGCGATTCTCGGGCCAATGAGGTAGCACCTCTGATCGGACACATTTCTTCGATACTATTCCATTACTTTGTGATTTGATTTGGTCGCCACCCTTCGATTTTTGATTTGGGAGTATGTTCCGAGGTGGGCGGTAGTGGCTGCTATGCGTTTCCACCAGCCCGGATGCGTAATTGGTATATCTACCCTGACATTTCCTTGTTGTGCCATGTCACCTACCATATCGAGCTTTACTACGAGTTGGGTTTTGTGTCGTAGCCTGTGGAGTATTGAGGGTAGCTCCCGATCTGGGGGTATGCTAATACCGGATAGACTACTGGGACTATTATGTGTTAAGGTGGAAAATGTAAAGCCTTAACGCTATTTAAAAGTAAGTTTATTTTATATTAGACATTATTATAATAGCGTATATTACTACATAGTAGATAGTTTAACGGATCCTTAGAGGATGGTTATCCCAAACATCCTTTGAGTTACTTGTATTTCAGTTGATATTTCACTTGAGTTAGATTTATTGATATAAGAATGTTAATCCTGACTCAAGTATTTTGTGTTTTGCTTTACGCTCGGGTCAGACTGAGTGATACAGTATTCGAGACTCACCTTTGGAGTGGGAGCTTCTCTTGGAGATCCAGCTATCTATCCTTCTTTCAGTTGTTCAGTCGATTCCAGTGATGCATTCAGATCTTGTATTTGATTATTGTATTGAGACATCTATATACTCGTGACTTCTGTTGTATCTTGTTTAACTCTGTTATATATATAGTAGCTTCATGAACTACTATTCTTGTGTTTCCACTGCATTGTTGTTATATTACTCTGTGTCTGTGATCTGTGATTATTTTATTTATTGTATAGGTTGAGTTTTGCCAAATTTAAATTAACAATCTGATATTTTGAGGAATTCAAATCCGACATGTATGGATGCGAATGGTTGAAATTTCAGGTCGTTACAGAATTCAATATCCACCACGAGCCTGCACGGTTTTGATTGTGCCCAACTATGCTGAAACGTGAGATGCAAGCATTTCAGCTATTTTCTAATTTACTTTCTATAGACACTACTATAATATCAGATGATTTTGATATAAAATGTTTTGGTTACCGTAAGGTAAAAACCCATTGTGTTTATGTGGTGTGTTCTTACGAGATACATTTGTTTTTCAAAGGATTTTGAAAATGGTAATAATTCAAATTGAATGTGTTTTCACACGCTGGTTTTTCAGACAGACTCGGGTGCTATTTTATTATAATGCTCGGGTCAGACCGAGTATTACAGATTCAGCTTAGAATGTTATGGAGCTTAGGAGACGAGCTAGAGGAGACGAGCTAGAGGAGACTCGGGCGTATACCACGAATTTGATTTTATTCCGCTGTGTGTATAGACTGTATAGTCAGCACCGGTGAGGACAAGTTATAATAACTGTCCATATTGATGCATTGCTTGTTGTACTCTGATGATTGTATATATATTTACAGCTACATATTCTTTTGTATAAAATCTATTATTATATATTATATTTTGTTCCGCTGCCTTTGTGAGATTCTGTGTTGTTCTATTTTCTTCTACCTCTTTCTTCTTTACCCCTAGCAAGCGGTATTTGCGGCACTTGAATATTCGGCATGATATACAGTGAACGTATTGATGTCAATTTTCGAGGGTCGAAAACCCTGATTCGCTACATTGTCAGATGCATAGATAATGAATATTGCGGACTGCATTATTACATGTTAATTGAAATCTTTAAAGTGTATGTTATGTTGATCGCAATTACCAAGTGCTCATAGTCATGAGTACTGGATTAAACATTTACTAATCATTGGTATATCAAGAACATAATGTAGATATAAACTATTAGTGCATGAAGACACCTAGATGTTACGTATGTGTGTTTGTTGTTGAACAGCACAGAATGACCCACCAATGTGGTTTTAAAGGTTAT